>OU342797.1:19352221-21964031 GCA_910591515.1 Cerceris rybyensis
ATATGTATTCTTATCTCCACTTATTTGGGATATGTTTAAAATTTTTGAAACTGTAACTGTTTTAAATTCGTAGATTCTAATCAGTGCAAATTTAACAGCATCTAGGAATCCGTTGGACCTCTCCCGCAAACAGCTGTAACAGGGTGTCCCGAATTGCTGCCGATCCCTTCTACTGCTCCCCACTGCTGCGAACTGCCCACCACTACTCTCCTCTGCTCTCCAGTCGTGGCATGTCCAGCGAACGAAGGGATTCTACGTTTTTGATTCTGGTCTTCGTCCGATCTATCGTGTTCCAAACATTCTGCTAAAAAAACTCTCGCACTGCGTTTGTGTTATAAATCGGTGCACCGTCGTGTATGAAATATAGCGAACGCCGTTGCTGACGTGGTATGTCTTTGCGCAATACATATTCTCGGAAGTTGCGATCGAAGAAATCGCAGGTATGTCGCACTTGTCATCCTTGCGGGCATAAAAATTGGTCCAATTATCGTGTGCCCAACGATTCCTGCCTAAACGTTGATTCTAAATCGTCCTTGCTGGAATTTTTACACTCCTGCATTCGGATTTTCAGTAGCCCAAATCCGGGCGTTTTGCCGATTCAAAATATTTGAACTTGTGAAAGAACTTTCGTCCGTGAACAACACATGATCCAAAAATCGCGGGCTTCGTTGCACTTTCTGTAACATCCACTTGCAAAACTGTAATCGCGCACTGTAGTCCTGTGGTTGCAGTGCGTGGACGCGCTGTATTTTAAATGGTCGTAACCCTTCTGTAAGAATTATCCTTCGCACTGTGGAATGGCTAATACAAACTTCCCGAGCCATTCTTCGCAATCCCATTAGCGGAAAAGCACGTGCGAGTGCGATAACGCTTTCATCTTTCTATCAGTGAACGCGGAATGACCTGCACCTACAAGTTGTGTCATTCGTCCAGTAACTGTTTATTCCATCGCTGAATCGATGGACCATGCGCTTGAAATCGTATCTATCTGGAATTTCTATTCCTCGAAGTTGCCTGTCGATGATCCTCGTCTTATTCTTGTAAATTTCTCGCGCTCGCGTAGAATCCCTCGCTGCCTCGTCAATTGCCCGTAACATTTTCGGTGCGTTTAAATACTCTACAAGAAAAATGTTTGTATTGTAAATATAATGAATAAAGGTACAAAAAAATACCATACGAAGTATTTCGAAGTGACAAAATATATAACTCTGTCTGTATCGAGGTGGTGAAAATGACTCGGTTTCGGATGAAATCTTCCGATGTAACTTTTCGGAGGCTAGGAAGACGTCACTGACCTGCGTTCGGTATCAGGTTCGCTCAAGGGCCCACCCGTGGAGAAGAGCATAAACACTTGTGCTTCTCTTCGAGTTCGGTGACACAGTGCCCCATTTTCTAACTTTGTCTACGTCGCCTCTGCTTCAACCACTGGCGAAAGGGTATAGCCGGTTAAGATGGTCAAATGTGCCCTTGAACCGAATTCAAATCGCAATGAGTCATTCGAAAGCTTATAAAAAAAGAATAATTTCTGCCAAGTTTCAACTTCGTATCTCGACCCGGGGGGTAGTAAAGGGTAAAAATAGAAAATCAGGTTTTTGCCGAATTTCTCCTATACCAGCGGATGAAAAATTTTGAAAAAATTCAGAGGCATTTCTGTTATCAGGGCACATATTAGAGAATTGTTCCAGATTTTTAATTGAAAAACCAAGCTGTGAAAAATAAAAAACGCCAAAAAATTCTGAAAAATGCCGATTGTGTATCGAAGCAGTCTTGGCACTATAATTATATTTTTACTGTAAGTACGTATCATTGTTACTATTGTCCTGAATTTTTTTCAGATTTTTCAATTTGGTGCGCCGCAGTTAAAAAAATTAAAAACCGATTTTTTCGTTGTTTTTTCCGTGCAGAGGAACTTATACGCCGAATTGCTTCATGAAATAAGTGTTTTATGCGATCTTCTATGTTTATACGTACAGCAAAACATCATAGGAATTAAAGAAACTGAAAAAACCGAATCATTTGAAACTGTTATGCGACTTATATTGTAAAGTATCTACCGTATTTTCCAACGGCGTCGGTGGCGCAGCGGTAGAGTGTCGAGCTGCTATACCGCTGCGAACTTTTTGAACGTAGGTTCGAGCCTCGAACTTCCAAGTCCCTTAGGCTGTTTTTTTTTTTTTTTTTTTTTTTTTTTGTTAATTATATATATTTCCGAACTTTACGACACAACGATCAATATTTATTATCAAATATTTTAAGAATATTTGAAAAACATATTAACCTGAAATATACGTAAATATGAGTTTGGACTGCTTGTTATGCCGCCGTTTATCCTGCCAATTACGGCATTGTTTGAAATTGGTTTTCAAATCTCTTACCTTCAACAATTATGGATGGATGGTAACAAAAATCGTGTTGTTGTTTTTCTACTATTTAGCCTTTTCGTCTATTCGAATTAGATCATACAATTCTATTCTCTCTTTTATTCAAAATGTATGTTAGAATTTCTGTCACGGGTTCAATGCATGAAAGGTAAGAAATTTGAAAACCAATTTCAACCAATTTCAAACAATGCCGTAATTGGCAGGATAAACGGCGGCATAACAAGCAGTCCAAACTCATATTTACGTATATTTCAGGTTAATATGTTTTTCAAATATTCTTAAAATATTTGATAATAAATATTGATCGTTGTGTCGTAAAGTTCGGAAATATATATAATTAACAAAAAAAAAAAAAAAAAAAAAACAGCCTAAGGGACTTGGAAGTTCGAGGCTCGAACCTACGTTCAAAAAGTTCGCAGCGGTATAGCAGCTCGACACTCTACCGCTGCGCCACCGACGCCGTTGGAAAATACGGTAGATACTTTACAATATAAGTCGCATAACAGTTTCAAATGATTCGGTTTTTTCAGTTTCTTTAATTCCTATGATGTTTTGCTGTACGTATAAACATAGAAGATCGCATAAAATACCTATTTCATGAAGGAATTCGACGTATAAGTTACTCTGACACGGAAAAAACGACGAAAAAATCGGTTTTTAATTTTTTTAACTGCGGCGCACCAAATTGAAAAATCTGAAAAAAATTCAGGACGATAGTAACAATGATACGTACTTACAGTAAAAATATAATTATAGTGCCAAGACTGCTTCGATACACAATCGGCATTTTTCAGCATTTTTTGGCGTTTTTTATTTTTCACAGCTTGGTTTTTCAATTTAAAAATCTGAAACAATACTCTAATATGTGCCCTGACAACAGAAATGCCTCTGAATTTTTTCAAAATTTTTCATCCGCTGGTATAGGAGAAATTCGGCAAAAACCTGCTTTTCCATTTTTACCCTTTACTACCCCCCGGGTCGAGATACAAAGTTGAAACTTGGCAGAAATCATTCTTTTTTTATAAGCTTTCGAATGACTCATCGCGATTTGAATTCGGTTCAAGGGCACATTTGACCATCTTAACCGGCTATACCCTTTTAATCGAGAAGGCCGAAGTAAAAGTTAATTGGCGAGAGACCGGTTCGTTTCTGACCCATGGTTCCTCTCAGACATTTTGCCTACGTAACAAGACGAATACGATGAACCAATAAAAAAAATTTGCTACCCTTTCGCGAATTTTGCGGCAAGTTTTTTTCGCAAATCTCCATCGATCCAGAGGTGTAGAACAACCCCTGAAAGCCATGACAAATATTTTTGAAACGCCCTGTACACGTACACATCTACAAACATTGGCGGCCATTTGAAATCGTGAAGCGGGAAATTAAAAAAATAGGCCTTATTAGGACATAGGCTTTATTTGGGTCACCCAATTTATGTGAGATCTCAAATAAATTACTGAATTTTGTCCGAACAGATAAATACAGATAAATCGAAATTATTACTACCCTTTTGAGGGTAATAACAATTTTAATAACTTTCATTAAATTTTAACATAAAATTTTTAATTATCATTAATAATTTAACCTTTGAGAATGCCGGTCTCATTTACCGATATCGAACCAACGAAAAATTCGCTGTACTGAGGTCGCCTGAATGGTAAAGCTTGACAGCAGTATAGACTTTCTATTTCTTATTGTAGTGTACTTTTAATAATTTGCTTCGATCGTTGCACATATGCCGTGTTGCATCGCGATCTAAACACCATCCATCCCTACTAACACTTTCAGTATTTAACACGTTGACGCCGGCGCGGATATTCGCGGTCCGTTCCGTGCGGCGGCGCTTCAACTAGCGGTCCGCTGCATGGGGCGGCGTGGCACCAAATTATACTGTTTAATGCTTGCGCTCTAATACCCACTACCTGATTCGAATAGACTGAATTTCCAAAATTCTGACATGACCCGCGGGTGGTCTAACCTGCTGATAGGACCCGCAGTGGCCAGTCGCTTGAATTGGGGAAAAACCCTAATTCGTTTTTTATGTCCATAAGCCCGGTCGACGGGCAAACGATGTATATGGTCAATGTCGTACTAGGAAAAAGAAATAGTCGTGCGTTTGTCGTAAATTATGTTGAGTGCGAGCGGCGATTTCGTCGAAGCTACGACTGACGATTTCCAGGCGGCCAGGCACTCGAGGCCCCAATAGTATTTGGTTTCTGGGCCGCTGACAAAAGATATATATTACCGGGCTAAGTGGCCGAGGACTGTCGCGTGGATTTTCAAAGATCGGTTTGTTTTTCCTTTGGAAAATCGTGGGCCTCGGGGTGGGCTTTAGTTGGGCGAGCATTGACCCGCCTCTCGATCTTCGGCGGCCCAATTAGAAGTACAGAACCGCCCACGCATAGTGGAGAAAATCTGTGACTTTTGGGGAAATGAATACGCCCCAGTCGACACTTTTTGAATATATAGTGCATGACCTAGTAATGAGGGACCATTATCGAACATTTAGACGACGACGTGAGTTTTACTGAGTTTAAAATTGACGGCAAGAGAAAAAGAGTACTGTTAGCGTGCAAGTATTCTGTGTGAAGTGTCTGTGAAGTGCGAGGTCAGTAGAGTTCTGACATAACGAATTATCTGAGCACACATTTCTTCCGGTAAGTGTAACGGTAGTAAAAAGTTTCTTTCTTTCTAAAAAGGCGGTTAGCATTTTTTACTTTTAATTTTTGCCCATCTAAATAGATACAATGGATATGGAATTCAGTGATTCGTCTGATGAATCCGTATCTGGAATCATGCGAAAGAGACGAAGAACTAGAATACCTTCATCATCATCGGACACGGCAACTAATAGTAATACCACGGAGGAAGAAGATTGGGAGTCTGATGTAGAGGACCAAGATGATGACGCGGAATGGCGGGAAATAGCGGAAAGATCTGCATCAGAGGAAGAGTATTCGGAAGAAGAAGAGCTACTGATCGAAGAGACGGACTGCGACGATCCTGTTGCATTGTATAAATTATTCTTCACGGACGAGATATTGGAGATCATCGTTGAAGAGACGAATAGATACGCTGTACAGTGCATAGTGAATGCGGCATATGGCAGGAGACAACATCAACAAGCATGGAAACCCGTTACAAAAAGTGAATTGAATACGTTTATTGGTATCTTGCTTATTATGGGTGTAGTACAAATACCCGAAATTCGATTATATTGGTCCAAAAAGCCGATGTATGCGAATGCGCGTATACAGAAAGCAATGAAACGCGATAGATTCTTAGCAATATTAAAATACTTGCATTTTTCCGATAATAATACGGCTAGAACCGAGGATCGGTTACATAAACTTCGAAATGTAGTTGATAAAATTGTTCGTACATTCAAAGATGCAGTAAAACCCGGAAAAAATATAGTAATTGACGAAAGCATGGTTCCGTGGAAAGGACGCCTTAGTTTTCGTCAATATACAGGGTGGTCCACACAACGTGTGCACCGTTAAAAACTACCAAAATATGCGTTGCACAAAAAAGTTTTTATATAGAAGTTGCATGGTCTGAAGGGGCACATTATATAGTGTAGTTATTTTTTTTATAGGTGGAGGCGTTTCGGAGATTTGAAGGTCAACTTTGTTTTTTTAAATGGAATGCTATATTTTTTATATCAAAATATGGAAGAATGTCGAATTCTGAGTAAAAAAGTATTGACATTTATTTGCCCTAAACCTAATAACTAACGAGTAATTTCACTTTATTTCCTGAAAATTTTCTTCGCGTAATATCAAGATAGAAATTCGACCTTATCACAGATTTCCGCAGGACAGCGATGTTTACGTGACAGTGTTTATCAACACAACATCTATCATGATTCGCAATCGTCTTCATATTCGTAATCCAGTATTGAAGTTACCTTCGGTGTTGTGTGTATTTACCAGACAGATAAAAGTAAAAATGAAATTTTGTAGTAGCGAAAAAGTTGATATGCTTTTAGTTTATGGTGAGTGCCATAAAAATGCAATAAGAGCCAAAGCCATCTATGCCGAAAGGTATCCTGAACGAAATCAGCCATCTCGAGCCATATTTGAGAGAATGTGTCAATCGCTTCGACGAACCGGAAGTCTTAATGTTACTAAACGTAACTTAACGAAAACTGCTACTTCTGATGCAAATGCTATTGCGGTCCTAGCAGCGGTAACAGAAAACCCCCATATTAGTACACGACAGATTTCACGAGGATCTAGAATTAGCAAAACAAGTGTACTACGCATTCTTCATAATGAAAAACATCGTCCCTATCACCTAGCACTTCATCAGGAGCTCCATGGAACGGATTATGAAAACCGCGTTCGGTTCTGCCAGTGGTTCCTGCATCAAATGAACAGTGATAATTATTTTTTACAAAAAGTTTTGTTCACTGATGAAGCAACGTTTACTAATCGCAGGCAGATTAATTTGAAAAATATGCATTATTGGGCACCAGAAAATCCTCACTGGATGAGGGAAGTCGACCACCAACGTCAATGGAGCGTTAATGTGTGGTGTGGAATACTGGGCAACCAATTGATTGGGCCATATTTTATTAATGATCGACTAACAGGACAAAAATATGCTAACTTTTTGAATGACACTTTACCATCTTTATTGGAAAATGTACCTTTAAATATTCTTACACAAATCTGGTATCAACATGATGGTTGTCCTGCACATTACGCGCGTAATGTAAGGCAAGTACTGGATAGAAAATTTCCTAATCGATGGATTGGTCGTGGCGGACGATTTATGTGGCCTCCACGCTCACCGGACCTTATTCCTTTAGACTATTTTCTGTAGGGCACATTAAAAGACACAGTGTATCGTGAACCACCAACAACATCTGAGAATATGAAACATCGTATTCGTGAAGCATGCATTACACTCAGTGCGGATATGATTCAGAATGCAGTTTCTTCATTAGTTAATAGATTGCATCACTGTATTAATGCCAATGGATATCACTTTGAACATTTACATTAGTTGCGTTAAGCCACTAGGTCACTCATATTAGTAAACACTGTCACGTAAACATCGCTGTCCTGCGGAAATCTGTGATAAGGTCGAATTTCTAACTTGATATTACGCGAAGAAAATTTTCAGGAAATAAAGTGAAATTACTCGTTAGTTATTAGTAGACTCCGGATGTTTATGCAAATTTCAAATTCAACAAATGCAGTTAAGACAAGAGAACCTATTTAGGGACTTGTTGCACTCGATAAATGTTACAACGAATACCATACTTTGGATATTTCGGATATATTTTTATATTATGTTCGTTTTGTGTATTTTAGCCGTATTCATTTTGTCATAAATGCATAAACATCCGGAGTCTAGTTATTAGGTTTAGGGCAAATAAATGTCAATACTTTTTTACTCAGAATTCGACATTCTTCCATATTTTGATATAAAAAATATAGCATTCCATTTAAAAAAACAAAGTTGACCTTCAAATCTCCGAAACGCCTCCACCTATAAAAAAAATAACTACACTATATAATGTGCCCCTTCAGACCATGCAACTTCTATATAAAAACTTTTTTGTGCAACGCATATTTTGGTAGTTTTTAACGGTGCACACGTTGTGTGGACCACCCTGTATTTTAATGTTTTTGAGCTTCTGGCGACGGTATACCGAAATTAACCACTACGTTATGCATTACGACTAAATATAGTATTGTGTTCTAACACCAATAGTTGGAAATCAATTATTAGCGCAAATTGTTAAAAGTAACTATACGATAATAGAACGCTACACGTTTCCCAGCGTAAAAGAAAACATTGTTGGCGCCGCGGTTGTCTTGGCTATATGTTTTGCAATACTGCCTATTCTCTCGTAAACTAAGTGATAAGTAATAGGTTTCCACATTACCCGTGAGGTACTATTTTCAATGCGTTTTTTTTAAGTGGTATACAATTCATTGTGCCAGTCTTGAAAATGTTTTCAGTAACTTTATTCGTCTCAAAATGCTCGACGCAAAGTTCTAATATACCAATTAAAACATAATTAATTATAAGCTCTTAGTAACAAAGAGTGGTTTTGCCTCGTTTAATTTCAATGTTGTTTTGTAATAAAATGACAAAGTATTGTCAATTTTACATATAGAGATGTATCTCAACGGTTTCTTTCATCTGTATGATTGTGAAAAAACATTTTCTTCATTTATATTTTAATGCGATTTCTCGACAACGATTCAGCGGAAAAGGACTTTGATACAGTGGAATAGATTTTCAGAAGATAACTTTGTAACAAAGAGTGCATTTGCATATTTCCTTGGGTAATGTGGAAACCTATATTACCTCTTTACTGTTAAAAGACAACACAACATTGTACAATGTATCGCCCCAATAACTTCTTACATTATTCTACATTCTTTGAGGCGAACAAGTTTGGCATTTTGCTGTCACAAAATTTTTAAAATATAAATGTCGCCCCAATGTACCGCCACATGCTACCACGCTTGCACCAGTAGGTACGACCGTAACGCCGCCGGTGCGCCTGTGAATCAGTGACATCTCGGCTGTATGCGTAGGTGAAGGAGGCGGCGCAGCTCGAGTAACCGCTCTGTCGAGCAAGACCTTGACTCGACTGTTTTATGATATCTACGACAGTTTGCGATTGCTGCGTCTTGCCGTATCCGCGCAGCTTGAGTATTGTAAAAAAAACGAAAAATTTTTAAATTTTGATTTTTTACAAAGACAATAATATTCTAGATGAGGAGGGAAGTATTTGTTGCATAATACATTTTATCCCATCATCACTCGTTTATCAGATATAGTGACGTAAAGTGCCAAAACCGAAAAACGGAAAGGGTTAATTTCACGACTCCAGAGTAAATTAGGGAAAAACGCAAAAACACGTAACATTTCTTTTTGATTTCTCTATCATTTAAAAAAGGACTTCCGTTTCCGGTCGCGTGAGAGAGTGAGCGCGATTCAGGTGTGAAGAGTGTTAAGCAGATAGAGGGGCGTGAAAGAGGAAAGTAAGAATGAGGTGTGTGGTGAGGAGTGTTTTAGGAAAGGGCTTGGCGGTAGGGAAAGGGATAGTAACGGAGAAGGCGATAGAAAGAACAGCAGGAGGGACAAAGTAAGCGGCTGGAGAGGTTAGGTTCGGTGGTCCGTAAAGAGGAAACCGCGGGAACAAAGCGCGAAGGGGAGGAAGGTGGCGTCACCCAGCGGGAGAAGGAAAGATTAAGGAGGAAGGAGATAAGTGATCGGCAGAGAAGCAGTGAAGAAGGAACGAGCGTGATGGTAACAGATTGGAACGGGGTGGGGATGGCAGAAGGGGAGTTAAGAAGAGGGAGAGTAGGAAAGATAAAGAAAGATGACAGACTGGAGCGCTGGTTCAGCACGGAAAGTCTGGAGAGCACAGAAAGCGGCGGGAGGAAAAGGGGAATAGAGGTGGTAGGGGTGAGGGAGGGAGACAGGGTCTTCAAAAGGTGTGAAAAAACGAAAAGGTCACCAGAGAAGGTAAAGAAGAGGGAAGGGACAGAATTTGAAGGAATGGAGGAAATGATGAGAGGGTTAATTCGTGAGGTGCGACGATTGAGTGAAGAGATGAGGGAGGAGAGGGAGGAAGGGAAAAGACTAGTAGAGGAGTGGAAGAAAGAAAGGGAAAGATGGAGACAGGAGAGGAAGGAAGAGGAGAAAAGAAGGGAAAAGATAGTGACGTGGCTAAAAAGTATAGACGAAAGGGTATGTAAAGTAGAGGGGAGAGTAGAAGAAGTGGGCAAGGAAGCGTGGGAAGGGGGGAAGGATGAGGGAGGGATAAAAGGGGAAATAGAAGAGGACAACAAGAGAAGAATTAGGAGAATAGAAATAATGCAAGATAGGAGAGAAAGGGAGGAGAAAAGGAAGAACATAGTAATAAGGAGGATACAAGTAGAGGGAAAGGAATTGAAAGAGGAAGTAAAGAAGGTGTGGGAGTTAATAGGGATGAAAGAAGAGGGAATAAAAGAGATAGGGAAGATAGGGAAAACGGGAAAGGACGGACGTGGGATGGTAAGAGTTAAAATGGCGAATATGGAGCAGAAAAGGAAGGTAATGGAAAGAAGGAGACTGCTAAAGGGAAGGAAGGAATGGATAGACGATGACCTAACGGAGGAAGAAAGGAGAGCTAGGTGGAAAATAGAAAGGGAAGCGGAGAAGGAAAGAGCACAAGGAAAAAACGTACAGGTAGGATACATGAAAATGTGGGTAAACGGTAGGGTGAGGAGATGGAACGAGATAGAGGAAGTGTGGTTCGAAGAACAGTGAAGGGGGAGGAGGAGTGGCGAAGGGAGGGGAGAGGGAAAGAGGGGGTGCACGGGATACAAGATAATGTTCTGGAATATCGCGGGACTGAGGAATAAGGATGAGGAATTTTGGAAAGAGTTGGGGAATTGGGACATATTAGTTCTAATAGAAACGTGGCTGGAGGAAAGGGGGTGGAATTGGGTAAAGGGGCGGCTACCAAAAGGTTATGTGTGGGAGACGCAGTGGGCGAAGAGAGTAGAAAAAAAGGGTCGAGCAAAGGGGGGGATGGTAATAGGAGTAAGGAGAGAGTTAGAGTGGGGTAGGGAAGAGGTAGGAGGTGAAGAGGGCATACTGACGGGGAAGGTGAAATTGAATGAGAGTTAGTGGAGGGTGGTAGGGGTATATATCAATGGAGATCTGGAAAGAAAACTGGAAAAGTTGGGGGAGTGGACAGAGGAAAGGGGGTGCCGAGAAAGAGTAATTATAGGGGGTGACTTTAACGCGAGAACGGGCGGGTGGGGGGGGGGGTGATAGGAGGAGGTTGAGAGAGGGAAAGGGAATAGAAGGTCGAAGGATGAGAAGGTAAACGCAGAAGGAAGGAGATTGATAAGATATCTAGGAGGGAGAGGGTGGGGGATATTAAATGGAAACATAAAGGGAGACGAGACAGGGGAATGGACATACATAGGTGGGAGGGGGAATACGGTAATAGATTACATACTAGGGAACGAGTACACGAGGGAAGGGGTAGAAAGGTTGGAAGTAAGGGAAAGGACAGAGTCGGACCACCTACCTCTGGCGGTATGGATTAAAGGAGAGAAGAGTAGAGTCATCAAAAATAAGGAAAGAGGGAAGGGAAAAGGGAAAAGTGGAGGAAGTTGGTCAGAAGAAGAAATTAAGGGATTCAGAAAAAAATTTGGAGCAGGAGGCGACGGAGAGGAAGGTGTGGAGGCAGACTGGGCAGGACTGAAGGAAAGAATAGAAGAGGCGATGGAGATGGTGGGGAAAGAAAAGAAAAGAGGGAGGAGGGGGTGGTGGGATGAGGAATGTAGGGAAGGGAAAAGGAAAGTAAAAGATGAATTAAGAAATTGGAGGAGGACAGGAGGAGAAGGTAAGGAGTTTAAAGAGGAGAAGAAAAGATACAAGGAGTTATGTGAAGAGAAGAAGAGGGTAGAGAGGGAGAAATGGGAAAGGATGGTTCAAGGACTGAAAAACGAGAATCAAATCTGGAAAGTAGTAAATATGGAGAAAAAAGGGAGAGCGAGGATAGACGAAAGGATAAGGATAGAGGAATGGGAGGAGTATTTTAAAAAATTATTAGGAGGTGTAGATGAGTGGGATGGAAATAAAGGGAAGGTAGAAAGGGGGAGAGACGGGGAGAAGGAGTTAGAAATGTCGGAGATTAGTAGAGGGTTTAGGGGTCTGAAGGAGGGAAAGGCGGCAGGGGGAGACGGGATTCCAAACGAAGTATGGAAACATGGAGGGAAGGAAGTGGAAGAGTGGATTTGGAGAATTTGCGGCAAAGTCTGGAGGGGGGAGGGTTGGCCGGAGGAGTGGAAGGAGGGAACCATAGTACCGATAATGAAGAAGGGGGACAGCAGCAGGGTGAAAAGGTACAGGGGGGTAATACTGGCCCAAACAGCGTACAAAATTTACGCGGCTACCCTAGCGGAGAGACTGAGGGAGGAGGTAGAGGAAAGGAATTTGATCCCGGAAAACCAGGCAGGTTTTAGAAAAGGGAGGGGCTGTATAGATAATGTGTACGTTCTAAATTACCTGATAAACAGGCAGGTGGTAAAAAAGAAGAAAAGGAGACTGACAATAATGTTTATGGATCTAAGGGCAGCTTTCGATTCGGTAGACAGGGAAGAACTGGTGAGAACAATGAGGAAAAGGGGGGTGAGGGAGGGGCTAGTAGTACGATGCGAGGAACTGCTCAACGGAACAAAATGTAAAGTTAGAGTAGGGGAGGAAGAGGGGAAGGGCTTCTGGACAGGAAGAGGAGTGAGACAGGGGTGTCCGCTAAGCCCGTTGCTGTTCACCTTGCTGCTGGCGGACGTGGACGAAGAACGTCATGATTTGTTTAACGTGGAGCACCTGCCCTTCGGCTTAATCCCCACGGCCCCCATGGGCGCGGGATCGAGATACGCTCGATCAACGCGTACGTGCCTAAGCAGCATACTACCAGTCTAAACACGAAGCTTATGTCTCACACTGGTCGGAGCGGAGACTTTCTTAACTCCTGCCGGCTCTGCAGGCCGGCGCCCGAGATGGAAGTTTTACTGCATCTCACACAGCGACATCCGTAGCGTAAGCCCGCCAATGTCTCGCCAGCATTTGGCTCTTGAAACTTTCGCCCCCACGATGGACCTACCCACGGCTGGGCCGGAGTGGGCTAAAACTCCGTGGGCAACCCAGCCCCCGTGGTACCAATACACCCTTGGTTTGGGAGCACTTGACTCAGGTCGGTGGGGTCGTTAAGCCCAGTGGGGTCTCCCAGGCCACAGAATGGGGACCCCACACCTTGCCGAAACTAGCTCGGGGACCCCCGGGCGCGCAAATGCCCGTACCTACCCAGCGTGCTGGGTAGGCCCCTGGGGGAACACTACTCGGGTCCGGTGGGGTCGTAAAGCCCAAAGCCGGGGAACCAAACCACTCACGAGGTCCCCACGGCCCCCTGCCGATACGTGGACGAAGAGCTGGAAAAAGGAGGGTGGGGCGGGGTAAAACTAGGAGGGAAAAAAATTTATACCCTGGCATACGCCGATGATTTAGCGATGATGGCGGAGGAGGAGGAGGAGATGAAGGGGATGATGAGAAAAATGGAGAAGTACCTAGAGGGCAAAAATCTAGTATTGAATACGGAAAAGTCGAAGATAATGAGGTGTAGGAAGGGCGGGGGAAGGTGGAAAAGGGTGAAGTGGAGGTGTGGGGGGGGGGGAGATTGAAGAAGTGAAGGAATACAAGTACCTGGGATACGTGGTATCTAACAATGGGGGGCAGAAGGCACATGTGGAAGAAAGAATAAGGAAAGGGGCGGCGATAATGGGGAAGGTATGGGGGATAGGGAAGAGGAGGTTTGGAAAGGACTGGGGGAGGAGAATTTGGTTGTTTGATAAGTTAGTATGGTCAGTGGTCAGCTATGGGGTCGAGATATGGGGATGGAAAGAGAGAGAAGGTGTGGAAAGGCTACAGGAAAGATACCTAAGGTGGGTCCTGGGGGTAGATAGATCCACATCGGGGTACATGGTAAGGGAGGAACGACAAAGGGAACTACTGAGGGGGAAAGCAGGACTGAGGGCGTGGGGGTACGAAAAAAAAGTTAAGTGAAGGGAAAAAGGGGGGGATTTGACAAGACAGTGTTGGGAGGAGGTAAGGAGGAGGGATGGGGCGGGAGGGGCAAGGGAAGGGTGGGAGAAGGAAAGATGGGAGTTCTTTGAAGAAAAAGGGTGGTCAGCGCAGGAACTTAAGGATATGATGGTCGAAAGAAGGGAAGAAATGAGTGGGAAAATAATGGCAAGAGAAAGAAGGGAGAGGATAAATGGCTCAAAGTCAAACAGGTGGTACAGGATGTGTAAAGGAGAAGGGCTGCCGGGTTATCTAAAGAAGGGCTGAGGGGAAAGTAGATGGCAAAGGATGGCCAGATACAGGCTGGGATGTGAGATGAGGGGGGAAAGGTACTGGCTGAGTCAGGAGCAGAGAGAATGTAGAGTGTGTGGATGGGAGAATGAAACGTGGGAACATGTATGGAGGGTATGTATGAGATTGGATGAAGGAAGAGGTTGGCAGGGGTGGGTGAGGGAAGTGTTGGATGACGAAGGAGGAGGGGAAGAATGGGTGAGAAAGATAGATGAATGGAGAAAGAGTAATAAGGAAAAGAATGGAATGGGTGAGGAGCAACCGGAAGAGGGGGTCCAGGATAGGGAAGGGGGGGAGTATGTGAGGGGTAGGATAATTGTAGTTGTAAGTAGAAAGCGCTCTCTCTCTCTCAAAAAGATGCAGTACAATAAGAATTAAGAAATAAGCCTAGGTTAAGATGGCGCAAAGAGAAAGAAAAATAGAAATAGGCTAGGATAAGGAAATCATGTATGAAAGAAGCGGAAAAGGAAGGAAAGAGTTGTTAATGGATTTGTAACCCCAAGGGGAACAATAAAAAAAAATATATATATATCATTTAAAAAAAGTTTGGTTAAAATCGGATCATAAACTTTAAAGATATGACGAAAAAAATGTCATTTTTTAATAAAAAATTAACAAAAAATTGTTAAATCAAATTTTCAATTCCATAGACCTTTAGTAGGCGCCGAAACAAACATTTCGTACATTTATAAAAAATGTCGATCATTAACCGTTTTAATGTTATAAGGGAAAAAAGAAAAAAATCGGGAACTTTGAAGGGTGGTTTCACCCCCTAAACATGCGACTTAGCAGATATAAAAAAATACGTATCGATTATTTTCGCGTCCTGAACAACTGTACCAAATTTCATCAAAATCGGCGCCGGACACCTCGGGTAGTTCCCTTGTAAGACAATCAAGACAGATAACAGAGCATTAAGAATACATGTTGAACGAGTAATAAATAGGCTATAAGAGAGTTTCACATGTTGCTTCTTCATGTTTATGTAGACCTTAATTTAATTCCTATCATGGATGAAGTAACAATAGTTGCTTGTGGTTTGATAAGTTTGCAGGATGTTTTAATAAAAAACTGAATAAATTTTACATTAGTTTTATTTAAAATAAATATACATTTACGTATTTAACTTAGGAGAAATAGCTTTATTCCAAAACAAGATGCACTTTTCCAACATATTTTCACAGAGTTGTTTGTTATAATTCACCTCTATTATATTTATTTTTTTACTTGTTGCATGATCATTATGAGCAACGCAAAAGAGGCCCTTTGCTTTGTTCGAAAAATGCATCTGTAGTTGCACCTGTGCCATATATTTCGAAGGCATTTCATTTCTCTGCTTGATGTATCGACTCATGGCTTTTTCTGATGTCGGACATTTTATTTCAATGCTGTATAGGGTGTTTCAAAAATATTTGTCATCGCTTTCAGGGGTTGTTCTACACCTCTGGATCGATGGAGATTTGCGAAAAAAACTTGCCGCAAAATTCGGGAAAGGGTAGCAAATTTTTTTTATTCGCTCATCGTATTCGTGTTGTTACGTAGGTAAAATGTCTGAGAGGAACCATGGGTCTGAAACGAACCGTTCTCTCGCAAATTAACTTTTAATTGGACCTTCCGATTAAAATTTCGCCCGTACGGCAGCCTTCGAGTCGCCGACCTTTCGAAAGGAATCACATGAGATACCCTTGCTAGCTGCAATAGTTGAAACAGAGGCAACATAATTTAAGAGAGAGAAAAAGACTAGAAAATATCAATGACCTGCGTTCGGTGTCGGGTTCACTCAAGGGCCCACCCGGGAAGAAGAGTATAAACACTTACACTTCTCTTCTGGTTCGGTGACACAGTGCCCTATTTTCTAGCTTCGTTTACGTCGCCTCTGCTCTAACTATCGGCGAAATTTTAATCGGAAGGCCCAATTAAAAGTTAATTTGCGAGAGAACGGTTCATTTCTGACCCATGGTTCCTCTCAGACATTTTACCTACGTAACAAGACGAATAGGATGAGCCAATAAAAAAAATTTGCTACCCTTTCCCGAATTTTGCGGCAGGTTTTTTTCGCAAATCTCCATCGATCCAGAGGTGTAGAACAACCCCTGAAAGCCATGACAAACATTTTTGAAACACCCTGTACACACTACTCTCACCGTCTAGAGAAGCACCCATGATAGGATAGGCAGCATTCAACTTTAAACCACATTTACAAATTTTTATTTTCTATATCTTTCGGACTTCCTGTAATATTTGACTTTCCAAGAATGTACCCCTTTTCATAGCCTCTGTATCTCTCAGTTTACTAACTCCCAATATGGTCTCAGTTAAAGAACCATCAACAACATTGCAATGCGCAACTTCATAGGCTTTTGAAGCTGTGATTCGTTCGTATCTTACAATTAGCTCATGCCACAATGGACAGTCATTTTGTTCCAAAGTCTCTTATGCAGCTTTTTTGCATGCATCTGTAGTCATCAAAAGTTTACAATGTTCAATAAAATTTATAGGGTTGGTTAGTTTGCTTGAAATCTAGAAATGATGTATTGATAATTTTTCCACATTGTTTGGATCTTTATAAAATTTCATTAAGTGATTGTTTGTGTCATCCACCATATGTTACAATGATTTTTCAACACTGAGAGAAAATTATTTGTGTTTAAAGTTTTTCGAACAAGGTTACGCTTAGCTGCACTGTAAATTTCCTTTGCTTTTATGAATTTTAGGCTGGTACCAATCGAAGTTAACTTTGATTTTTTCCAATAGCACTCAATGCTAGTATAACGCGACAACCTCAAGAAGTCTCCTCGGAGATAGGCCTGTTTCGGCAGGATCTGATTCGCCAGGCGTCATAAAGATATATTTCAATGTTACGACTTTGTCAAGTGCCTCCTTCAGGAGGCTGAGCAGGGTGGATTAAATAAAAAAAACGGTGCGAATAGGCGGTATTTAGCGAGAAGCTGCGCCGCTGAGGAGACTTCTTGAGGTTGTCGAACGATACTTGGTGGATCTTCACTACGCCGGTGTAGCCATGCCAAACAAGCAATAGCATATCCCTAGTAGCACACAAATATTTATTTAATATCTTTTTCGAATATCAAAATAATATTTTTTTGGCGACACTTTTTAATATGAAATAAATATTAGTTTCAAATATTCTATAGATATAAAAACAATGTCAAATAAATGGTCAGAAAATATAAACAAGATATTTAAAAAATGTAAATCCAATATTTGAAAAATATAAATTCAATATTTAAATAACGTTCAATAAAATCTTCAAAGGGTCTAGCAGAATAGGGGGTCAAAAGTGCCCTTGAGCCGATTTTATTCGACGATGGGTCATTCGATAGATGATGATGAAAAACCATTGCACACAAATTTTTAATCCGATACCTTCACCGGGAGGGTAGTTATAGGGTAAAATAGAGAAATCAGTTTTTGCCTTCTAAACATGAATGATATACGTTAGGGATTTTTTCAGATTTTTCCTTTGCAAGTGCCACTCACGAAAAATGGAAAACCAAAAAAAAAATTGTTAAACATCGATATCGTATTGAAATCTTCCGAGCACAACTTTTTCCTTTTTACAGTAGTTGCATAATGTTATCATTGTTATACCCTCATTTTTTCAGATTTTTTGAGTACGGTGCATCACGGTGGGAAAAATCAAAAACCGATTTCTGGGACACATTTTGGGCTGAAACTCGTCCATTATCTGCCATTCTTGCATGATTTTAATACAGTATGTTCATATTGTGACCTTCAATGTTTCTGCATAGAAATATGTAGATGTTAAAGAACAGGATCGGGATAATTAAATAAATTGCTGATTGTATGATCTTTATAACCTAGAATTGTAACCGTTCTTTCAAAAGCATTAATGGCGCAGTGGCTATGGTGTCTGCCTGTGGAATCGCTGGACACTTTTTTGTCGCGGGTTCGAATCTTCATGTGGGACTTAAGTTTTTTTTTTTTTTTTTTTTTAATTAAAGACAACAATATTCAGTAGTAGCTTTAAAATGTTTCACAGATATTTTTATGCCTTTCAACAATATAAAACCTATAGAAAAATAATCGTAAAACATGCTTTTCTTACAATTAGACATGCAACGTTTTGCAATTATAAGTATTCTCAAACATTTTATATTGTTCATAGATATTGGTTTATTGCAATGTATGAAAATATATTTTAAGTATGAAAGAAATATAAAATTCAATGTACAGAATATAAAAAAGTACTTGTAATTGTAAATCGTGACATGACTGAAAAGAGTCGATGAAGAAAAAGAAATCTGTGAAACATTTTAAAGCTACTACTGAATATTGTTATGTCTTTAATAAAAAAAAAAAAATTACAGAAAAAACCTTAGGTCCCACATGTAGATTCAAACCCGCGACAAAAAAGTATCCAGCGATTCCACAGGCAGACACTATAGCCACTGCGCCATTAATGCTTTTGAAAGAACGGTTACAATTCTAGGTTATAAAGATCATACAATCAGCAATTTATTTATTTATCCCGATATTGTTCTTTAACATCTACATATTTCTATGCAGAAACATTGAAGGTCACAATATGAACATACTGTATTAAAATCATGCAAGAATGGCAGATAATGGACGAGTTTCAGCCCAAAATGTGTCCCAGAAATCGGTTTTTGATTTTTCCCACCGTGATGCACCGTACTCAAAAAATCAGAAAAAATGAGGGTATAACAATGATAACATTATGCAACTACTGTAAAAAGGAAAAAGTTGTGCTCGGAAGATTTCAATACGATATCGATGTTTAACAATTTTTTTTTTGGTTTTTCATATTTCGTGAGTGGAACTTGCAAAGGAAAAATCTGAAACAAATCCCTAACGTGTACATTCATGTTTAGAATGTGTTAGAATTTTTTGGGAATTTTTTCACCACATTAATTGGGGAAAATGAGGCAAAAACTGATTTTTCGATTTTACCCTATAACTACCCTCCCGGCGAAGGTATGGGATTAAAAATTTGTGTGCAATGGTTTTTCATCATCACCTGTCGAATGACCCATCGTCGAATCAAATCGGCTCAAGGGCACTTTTGACCCCCTTATTCGGCTAGATCCTTTCCTGAATAGTCCGGGAGGTAGCGTTGCAAATCACACAATCATTTCAGGTCGATTAATTCATATTGAAATCAAATGTTTATTAGCAGTCATATAGTGTTACGAAAGTCAGCAGGCACACCCAAGGTGGACGGGCGGGATAAAAATTTTCGATTACGTAGAAAAAAAAGAATCCAAAAGCGTGTTCAGGTCGCTTAATAATTTGTTGAGTGATTGTTTACATAATAGAAAAAGTTACAAAAATAGTCAGCAGCATAGATAACGGTGGGTTACACGTCAGCAGCTGAGATACACCTGATTTAAAAAAAATTGCGTTTGATTCATTTCAGGTCGACTGAAACTAATACACAACACTCTTTTTATCAATTAATTAATAAAAAAAAATGTCAGCAAACTATTCGATGGGGGTAAGATTGTCAGCAGGGGGGTAAAAGCTGCTAAGTAGCCATTCAATCTCAGTAAAAGGCAATCGAATGTAATAATTGGCTGACAATTATTCCACCCTCAGATATTCTGCTGACCGTTTTTTTTATTTAATACATTGTTTAAACTAAGTGTCTTATTAATTTCGAATCATTATTCGATTATTATCTTCATCTAAACTATCAATAAAATCTAAAATTGATCAGCCTGAAATCACCATGAAAAATGCAACGCTACCTCCCGGACTAGAAGTAGATAAACTGCCACGTTGTGAATTATGTGACAAGCCTGCTGTTATAAGATGTGCTTGGTGTAAAAAGTATCTGTGTGTGGATCACTTTTTTAATGAAGATAGTATTTCGTCTTTTTCACTTTGCGAAAACTATGTCGAGTGAAGAACATGTATTGGTGTGTGCTTACAATGTAGTAAAATGTTAAATAAGCGTTTAAAAAATATTTATGTATCTATGTGGGATATAGTACGATCTGTATTATAAGTCATTAATCTTTACGTAATATTTCATAATTTGCGATTTTTATGTTACCACACCCACCTTCGTCACATAGTTATGTTCTGCAACGAAAATGAGCATTCTTAACCCTTTGCGTGCAGACGATTTTCTGCCGATGCGCTCCGGAGAGACTGAATACTTTTCCATATAGTATGGATATACCATAGAAACAATTGCCTCCGCCGGGCGCATATGTGCGTCCATAGTCTCCATCGATGGCTTTCGCAGAACGCATATATGCGCCCATAGCAGTCAAAGGGTTAATATGTAACTCTATACGTTGTTAGCGCGCTACTACGCGGTACCGCGCGCTAGGGAGTACGTTTTGTCGTGTATCTCTGTAACCCTAGCGGTGTATAATAAAAATATTGTTATGGTTGAATTCAGAATAAAAAATTCCACATTTTTCATTACCAAAAAGATTTCAAAATTGTTTAAAGTAACGCAAAAAAAAATTTTTTTTTCAAGAAAGTTGTTTTTAAAAATTTGTTAATGCAAATTTATAGCGCTCTTTTTACCGTTAAACTTTTACCTGAAACATTTTTTTCTATCTTTTGTACTATAGGAGATATAAGCGAGGAAGTGCAAGTGTCGATTTCACTTTGAGGTTAAATTTCATGCCCTTAAAGGGCGATTGGGCACGAATGGAGTATACTATTTTTCTTGTCTTGGATCACTCTACAAACCCACAAAATTTTATTCGAATCCGTGAGTTGCACTTCGAATACCTTCCTTGTTAGTTAAAAATCTACTTTTTTGAATGAAGCATGTTATTAGTATTTTGTTAGATTTTTGTAAACTATATATTAGAGATGTGTATTCTTTTAAAGTCATGGGGTAAGACCCTCACAGAGATACCTTACTAGGAGATGCAAGATCTTATCCACTCTGTGGCCAGATTTTTTAAGAATACGTTTGTCTCGTTTTAAAATCTATGCAGCACCGTGACGGCGGGTCATTGGCGACTTTGCTACAACTTAGTCACGGATCTAATTTATAGTTCAGAGGCCATCAATACTTTAAATAATCTGTTCCTTGTAATGCGACAGGGCGACGAGACATTTGCCAAACACCCGTCGCACAGTGGTTCATTTGGCCGACAACCTGGCCGAAACCCCAAGGAGTTTTTCAATTTAGCTGAAAATTGGTGTATTAGTATTATTTGGGTCGCTGATTAAGAATCTGAACTCAAAATTTACAAAAACAAAATGGCGGCTTCAATATGGCGGATGCGAGTATTGAAAAATTGTCGGATCGGTATGAAAATCAGTAGTCTTATGTTTTTCCGGTCGCTGATTAAGAATCCGAACTCAGAATTTCCAGACACAAAATGGCGATTCTAATATGGCAGATGCGAGTATCAAAATATTGTCGGATCGGCACGAAAATCAGTAGTCTTATGATAGCCCGGCCCTACGTCATAAATGCACTTCCCCAAGCATGGTGCGCACGACAAACAAATAACAATAATTCGAAGAATCGCAAAAAGTCGCAAGAAAACTCAACGAGGTCTTCTTCGGGAAGCTTCAAAGTTTAATTTAAAAAAAATATATTATGTTATTCCACGGATTTCTGCATTTTTAATGATATTTACTGCAGCAGCCGCTGTATCTTAATACAAGCATGTCATTGCTGTTCCATCTCCGAATCTCCCTTTGTTTAATAAAAATTTCGGTCGAAGGAGAAAGATGAAACATTGTAAGGAACAAATATTCCCCTCATACCTGGAACTAGCCAGATTTCCATTAGAATCGTCAAAGATCTTTCGGTTTATGACGGTAAGCGGTCGAGATAGCCGCGGCTATCTATAGTTGCCTCGAAACAATAGGCCACCAGCTTGTTTAAACTTATTCCGATTTTTAACCCCATGAAATAAACATATTATTTCGTTAATTGCCAGGTTGATCTTAGAGAAGGATTAGCAGTATTCATTAGGTAAAGCACGACAGCCCGGCTCTATGTCATAAATGCACTTCCCCGAGCCTGGCGCGTGCGACAAACAAATAAGTATATCGCGTACAATTGCAAAAAGTCGCAAAATTTTACAACGGGGACTTCTTCGGGAAGCTTCAAAGTTTAATTTAAAAAAAAAATATTCTGATATTCCTTTTCCTTCAAAAGTTATAATGATATTTATTGCAACAGTCACTGTATCTTAATACCAGCATATCACAGCTATTCCATCTTCGAATTTTCCATTGTTTAATAAAAATCTCTACTGAAAGAGATTGATAGAACATTGTGAGAAACAAATATAGCCCTCATACCTGCAACTAGACAGATTTCCATTAGAATCGTCAAACATCTTTCGGTTTATGACGGTAAGCGGTCGAGGTGATCGCGGCTATCTATTGTTGCTTTGGAACGAAAGGCCACCAGCTTGCTTAAAATTATTTTGATTTTTAACCCGAACGAAATAAATAAGGTAAAGGGCCCAGTTTCTGACCTTTTTAGAGTGACGATTGAGGTTATACTGCAATTACTAATATAAGATTTAGTTTAAAGAAAGATTGATAATTTTATCAACTAGTTTAGACTGTTGAGAATAAGGTCACATGGATAAAATAATTATTTGAAGGAAATTAATAACTTAAATCAATTTTTTAAAAACTGATGTTCACAGACCCAGTTTCTGACCATCAGAATCTCTTGTGTTGTAGTTTGTGACCCTGACAGTAGCCCAGTTTCTGACCCTCGAATTTGAACATGATACAGTAAATCCTGGATAAATGCACTGAATTCGGGACCGAAACAGTGCAGTTACGAAGTGGTGGTTTCTATTTTGTGTTTACGTTCAGGCTCCAGCCGAGCGTGAGCTTAGAAAAGGACAGACGGTAGAACAGACAGAGAGGCCCAACGCACAGGGGGACCGGCCCTAACGTATCGGTGACGCAATACTAATCGGAGGATGGAATTTTTCCATTTTTGATTCTTTTGTTTTGAAACCTTCGATTATGTATTTGTGACTTGTTTCTGATTAAAATGATACCAAACACGATATGTTTGAGTTACTTACAAGGAGACATTACGACCGTGGACATGGGGATTTTAATGAGCTTCATATTAGGTGAAAGTACATCGAAAAATATTTGTGTCATGTCCGGGCGTTTTTGTGAATGGGCCCTCAATTTTGAGAAATCGCATTTTGAAAAACGCAATTTTTCTGTAATACGTGATATACTCTTAAAGAGAACGGGTCTATCGAATAAGTGCGATGGCTCGGCGGATGCGTGCTTGGATTATACTTTTGCACTCCGCCGCGCTTCAGGTTCGAATCCTGCCCGATGAATAATTTTTTTTTTTTTTGTTAGTAGATAACGTTTTAAATAACTGATTTCAAAATGGATTAAAACTAATATATTTATCTATCTATTCAAATTACTGATTTCACAAGTGTTCGGATGAAATGATTCATAAAAACAGGCAAAACATATAAATTTTCGGCACCAGGAACATTTTATAAACGCTGCTTCCGAACAAGAACATTTGGATCTAGAAATTTCAGACGGAAAACATGCTTGGTTTACGTTCATAAAAACTTTTCTAGTTGAAAGTAATTTTGAAGCAAACCAAGCATATTTCAACATGTCTTCAAAAACAGGTACACATAATTGATTATGTGCCAATGCATTTTTACAGAAAGATTAAATAATGTTCAATGTAAATAACACTATGATAGTCAAAAGAAATTCTTTGACTGGATAATGCTTCCTTTCACTTCGGTAGTTGCAAGGAAACTAATGATCACGTTAAAATTGTGAAAGAATGTTTTTGAAATATTTACCGAACACTTGAAAAGTTACAAAAAGTTTACGGTAAAGTAATAAAACACAGGTACCGTAACGGTAAATATATTCGTTGTGACGAATAGCGAACCAGGTAATAAAACAGTTGCCCTTTTATTTGCTTGCATCCAAGAAATGTAATTTTGTAGTAAACATTTCTTAAAAGTTATAATATATTATCGATATACAAATTTTCAATTAAATGATATTTAGGAGGATTGAAATATTACAGAAAAGAAAAAAAAAAAATTATTCATCAGGCAGGATTCGAACCTGAAGCGCGGCGGAGTGCAAAAGTATAAGCCAAGCACGCATCCGCCGAGCCATCGCACTTATTCGATAGACCCGTTCTCTTTAAGAGTATATTACTTATTACAGAAAAATTGCGTTTTTCAAAATGCGATTTCTCAAAATTGAGGGCCCATTCACAAAAACGCCCGGACATGACACAAATATTTTTCGATGTACTTTCACCTAATATGAAGCTCATTAAAATCCCCATGTCCACGGTCGTAATGTCTCCTTGTTAAATAGAAAGTAAACGAATTAAATATTAAGTAAATATTGCTCAAACTATGTCTTGTTTGGTATCATTTTAATCAGAAAATTGTCACAAATACGTTAGCGAAGTTCTTAACAAAAAAAAATAAAAAATGGAAAATTTCAAGTCTCCAATTAGTATTGCGTCACCGACACGTTCCGATAATATCATATTACACTGCCTCGTCGTCGGACGTCGAGGTTCGACCGAGGGGGATCCCCCTATGTGGAGGGGATGGCCGCGATGCATTTATCCAGGGAAATCTCTTGTGCATTTATCCAGGGATTACTGTACATTCTTTGTTAGGTTATGTAGTGGTAAGTTTAAATGAACTAAAGCATTAAGTAAATCCATAAATTAAATATTTATTGTGAAAAAACATTGTTTTTTTTTTAAAGTAAAACACAAATAATTTCAATCATGGTATAAAATATTACATAAACCAACAAGGCTTCCGTTTCCGGCGACGTAAGGAGGAAAGCGGGTTTTGGGACGGTGAAAGGAAAACAGGGTGATAGAAGTGGAAAGGAGAGTGTGTGGAAGGAAATAGGAGAAGAAGGAAGGGTGAGTGGGTTTGTGTGTGGTGGAGTAAAAAGGTGAAGGAAAGGAGAGGAAGGAAAGAGAGTGAAAGTGAAGTAAGGATAGGAGAATTATAGGTTAGGAGCAACGGAAGAGAGAAGGAGGGAAAAGTGCAGTGAAAGGAGCGACATCTGAGGTGTGTGAGAAGTAGGTGAAAGGTAGAGCGGAAGGTAAAGAAGGGTAGAGAAAGAGGTTGGGAACTAGAGGGGTTGGCGGAGAAAGGAGAGGAAAAGAAAAGAGGGAGACCCACGAATGCGGTGAGGTTAACGAGGGACAGGGCAGGAAGCTTCTCAGGGTGTATGGAGGAATTGATTGGGAAAAAGCGGATGATGGGGGAAGAAGGAGGGAGGGAGGAGGAGTGGGAAATTTTTAGGAAGTCTGAAAGGGTTAGAAGGTCACCGAGGAAAGAGAAAGGGGAGGGGATAGATGTGATAATGGGGATGATGATAGAAATAAGGGAAGAAATGAGAGGGATAAGGCAGGGAATGGAAAGGGAGAAGGAAGAAAGAAAGGAGGTGAGAAAGTTTATGGAAGAAATGAGAGGAGAATGGGAGAGGGAGAAGAAGGAATACGAAAAGAGAATTGGAGACCTGGAGGATAGGATAGGGAGAATAGAGATAGTGGGGAAAAAGTGGGAAGAAATAGAAGAGAGTGTTAAAGCGGTAGGTGGAGGAGGAATGGGGGGAGGGGAAGAAGGAAAGGAATGGGAAAGTAGAATAAAAAGCATGGAAATAGAGATGGAAAGGAGGGAAAGGCAAAGGAGGAGGGAAAATATAATAATAAAAGGGATCGGGGGGAAAGCGGAGGGAAAAGAGGGTATGGTGAAGGAGGTAGAAAACATAATGAAGGAAATTAATGTAGAAGTGAAAATAAGGGAAGTAAAAGAAATAGGTAAGGGGGAAAAAGGACAAGGAAAAAGAGTGGTGTGTGTTAAATTAGGGAGTATGGAAGAAAAAGAGAGAGTGATGAAAGGAAAAAGTAAATTAGGAAGAGAAAGTAAGGTGTGGGTAAAAGATGACCAAACTTAGAAAGAAAGGATGGTGGAATGGAAGATGAAGAGGGAGATGGAAAAAGAAAAAGCTAGAGGAATGAATGTGAGAAGCGGATATATGAAATACTGGGTGAATGGGAAAATGTGGAGATGGAATGAGTGGATGGAGGATTTTGTTGATGAGAATGGGAAAAAGAAAGTGGAGGAGGTAGGAGGGAGGAGGAATGGAGAAATGAATGAGGTGGGGTTTGGGAAGGAGTGGTAAGAGGGGTGGATGAGGGGAATGTCAAAGGGGGAGAAAGGTGGGGTGTGGGGAGTGGGGAAAGGAAAAAGAAAGGAAGGAAAATGAGAAAGGAGGAGGTAGAGGACGGAAAGAAGGATGGAATGGCGGTGGGATTTTGGAATGTAGGTGGATTAAGGAATAAGGGCAAAGAATTTTGGAAGAAAATGGAGGAATGGGATATTATATGTTTATTGAAGACGTGGGTGGAGAGAAAGGTTGTGGGAAGAATGGAAGGGATAGTAATGAATGGGTATGAATGGAAGTGGCAAGGAGCGCTGAGAGAATGTAGCAAAGGGAGAGCGAAAGGGGGGATATTAGTGGGAGTAAGGAAAGATATAGTAGGAGAAGGCGGGGTGATAATAGAGGATAGAGGGGAAGGAATAATGGAAATAGAAGGAGAAATGGGTGGGGAGATGAGGAAAATAATAGGGGTATATATATGGGGAAATCTGGAGAGAAAACTGGAGAAACTAAGAGAACTAATTGAAAATAGTAGGGTAGAGAATATGTTGATAGGAGGGGATTTTAATGCGAGGGCGGGAGAGGAAGGGGGTATAGGGGAGGAGGATGAAGAGGATGTGGAGGGAAGGAGGTCCAAAGATAAGAAAATAAATAAAGAGGGAAGGAGATTGTTGGAGTTTTTGAGGGAAATGGGGATGGGGATAATGAACGGAGGAATAAAGGGGGATGAGGGAGGTGAATATACTTATGTGGGTGAGAGGGGGAATTCGGTGATTGACTATGTGATAGGAGGGAGGCGAGCGAAAGAGGGGATAGAGAGAATGGAAGTGGGGGAGGGTGAAGGAGCGGATCATATGCCAGTAGTGGTGGGAATGAAAGGAAAAGTGGGTAGGAGGAAGGAGGGAAACTGGGAGAGGAAAGTGGAGAAGAAAGTGGTGTGGGATAGGGAGATGGTGCAGAAGTTCAGAAGGAAAGTAGAGGAGAGGGAAGGAGAAGAGGAAGGATGGGAGGAAAAAATGAGAAGGGTGAAGGAGGCTGTAAGGAGATGTAATAAAGAATGTGAAGAGGAAAGGGAAAGTAGAAGAGGAGGTGAGAGGTGGTGGGATATGGAATGTAAGAAAATGAGGGGTGAGATGAGGAGGACACTAAGGAAGTGGAGAAGGGTGGGGGAGGGGGAGGACGAGTACAGAAAAACAAAGAAAGTATACAGAGAGATGTGTGTTAGGAAAAAGGAGAAAAGGAAGGGGGAGGTACTAAGGGAAATAGGAGAGGCAAGGACAGAAGCAGATATTTGGAGGGTAATTAAAAAGTATGGGAGAAAGAGAAGGATGGGGACGGGGAAAATAAGTATGGAAGAATGGAGGGAGTATTTCATGGGGCTATTAGGAGGGGTGGAAAGGAGAGTAAGGCAAGGAGGAAGAAGGGAAAGGGAGGAGGAAGGGGAGGGAATAAGTATGGAGGAAATAGAGAGTATGGTAAAGAAGCTAAAGGATGGTAAAGCTGCAGGAGAAAGTAGGTTGAATAATGAGGTGTGGAAGTATGGAGGAAAGAGAGTGAATGAATTAGTATGGGAAGAATGTAACAGAGTGTGGAAGGGTGAAGGTTGGCCGGAGGAATGGAAGGTGGGGATGATTGTGCCAGTGAAAAAGAGTGGGAGTGGAAAAAGTGTGAGTGAATATAGAGGAGTGACATTAATGGAGACAATGTGTAAAGTGTATGTATCGATTTTAGAAAAAAGACTGAATGTGGAAGTGAATGAGAAGAAGATGTTACCGGAATGCCAGACGGGGTTTAGAGCGGGTATGAGTGCGATAGATAATGTGTATGTATTGAATTATATAGTGAGTAGAGAAATTGGAATGAAGGGTTCAAGAGTGGTAGTGCGTTTTATAGATTTGAAAGCAGCATTTGATATGGTTGACAGAGGAAAGATGTGGGGTATGTTAGAGAAAAAAGGAGTGAGTGTGGGACTGCTAGAGAGAATTAAAGAAATATATGGAGAGACGGTATGCAAGGTCAGAGCGAATGGGGAAGTGAGTGAATCTTTCTGGACAGCAAGGGGTGTGAGACAAGGATGTCCGCTGAGTGCAAGGCTATTCACTTTGTACTTAGCGGATATGGAGGAGAGAATGGAAAGGAGAGCAAAAGGAGGGGTGATAGTAAGAGGGAAGAAATTGTATTGTTTGATGTATGCAGATGTGGGATCGGGACGGAGAAGCCCTCCTAAAAAGAACTAAAGAGAAAAGGACGTGAAAAGAAATTATCATCAGCGAGAGGTCGCTGGCGCAGTGGTTCCGCGCCGACCCAGGCGATCGTCGACGTTCAGCTACTCTGGCCGAGTACCTGTCTTGGATGGGTGACCGCGCGCCTCTCCTTTCTTTTTCACGATCCTACAAATTGGGGGCTCGTCCGGGATAGGAGGAACAGCTACCGCAACGATCCCCACGAAGCTGGAAGACGTTTGGAGACGAGAAAAAAAATCGGCGTGCGCAAATGGCGAAGTTGAAGGAATGAACGGGTCACACACTAGGCACCAAGCGAAGTTGTGTTGATACGTTGTTGTGAAGTCGGCCTAGGTGTGTGGACGTTCGACAAAGCGACGACGATGATGCGCCGCCGATAAAGACGATTTAAAGACGAGTGACGTTACCGACATTTGAGGACAAATGTCAATCTCAGGATGGCCGAGTGTGGGATCGGGACGGAGAAGCCCTCCTAAAAAGAACTAAAGAGAAAAGGACGTGAAAAGAAATTATCATCAGCGAGAGGTCGCTGGCGCAGTGGTTTCGCGCCGACCCAGGCGATCGTCGACGTTCAGCTACTCTGGCCGAGTACCTGCCTTGGATGGGTGACCGCGCGCCTCTCCTTTCTTTTTCACGATCCTACACAGATGACATAGTGCTGATCGCAAGAGATGAGAGGGGATTAAGTATGATGATGGATGAAATGAGGATGTATGTGAGGGAGAAAGGATTAAGTATAAATGTAAATAAAACTAAGGTTATGAGATTTGGAAAGAGGGTGAGTGGCAGAATAGTATGGAAGTGGGGGGAGGACGAGGTTGAGGAAGTGAAGGAATATAAATACTTGGGATATGTGTTCAGAAGAAATGGTATGCAAGAAGGGCAAGTGGATGAGAGAGTGAGGAAAGCGGGAGTAGTGATGAGGGAAGTGTGGGGGATGGGAAAGAGAATGTTTGGAAAGGATGGAGGGAGAAGATTATGGATGTATGACGTGATGGTACGGCCGGTGGCAGCGTATGGTGCGGAAATTTGGGGCTGGAGTGAGAGGAAAAAGAACGAAAGAATGCATGAAAGATATATAAGGTGGGTGCTGGGGGTGGATTGGGTCACACCTGGGTATATGGTGAGGGATGAATTGGATAGAGAGAAAATGAGAATGAGGTATGTGAAAAGGGCATGGAAGTATGAAATGAGGCTGACAGAAGGAAAAGGGAACTGGTGGGCAAGAGAGTGTGTGAAAGAGATGGATGAAAGAAGCGGAAGAAAGAATGAGTGGTCGAAATGGGAGAAAGAAAGAGCGGAATGGTTAGTGAGCATGGGAGAGAGTGTGAGAGAGGTGAAAGAGGGATCAGCAGATGAAAGGAATGAGCTATGGGAGAGAATGGAGAAAAGAGAGAGAATGAAGCAAGGGAGGGAAATGGAGAAAAAAATAGAAGAGGCAAGGTACAATAAATGGTACAAGTTTGTAAGAGTAAATGGAGTGCCTAAGTATATGAAAGAAGGATGGAAGGAGGATAAGTGGAGGATGATAGCGAGGTTTAGGCTGGGTAACGAGGTAAGGGAGGGGAGATATTGGGAGAGTGAAGACAGGAGAAAATGTAGGATGTGTGGATGGAAGGTGGAAAGTTGGGAGCATGTGTTAGAGGAATGTAGAATGGTGATGGATGAGGAGGGTGGAAGGAGTGTGAGAGAGAGGGTGTGCGAGATAATGGGAGAGAATGGAGAGGGATGGATGTGGATGAAGGAATTGAATAAATGGAGAAATGAAGGGGGAGGGTAGGAAGGAAGAAGGGGCGAGAAAGAAAAATTGGGAGGGAGAGGGAGAGGGGATAAAGAAAGAGCGGCGGAAGCGGAGGGGAAGCAGAGCGGACATAGGAGCGTACTTGCGAATATATATTCATGTATGTAAGCGTGGGTGTGATATACAGCTCTCTCTCTCACTCTCCGGTTTATGCGTTAGGATAGAGTATTTGTAGGTAGATTAAGTTAGAAAATAAGTGTATTAAGATTGTAAGCGGAGCGGGGCCCGCTTTGTACCCCGAAAGGGAACAAACATATATATACATACATAAACCAACAAATCACGATTAATTTTTAAAATTACTCTTGTTTCTTTTTTTTCTTTCAAAACTTTTCTTTTTCTTTTTTTCTTCAACTTTTTCTTTTTTAATTATTTTTTCTGTTTCTTTAATTGTTTTATTTGTTAACCTTTCAGCTTTTTTCAATTCTTTTTCGTGTTCTAATTTTTTGTTTTTTTGCTTCTTTGCTTTGATAATATTTTATTTAATTAATTAATATTTCATATGAATTAATTAAATAACATTTTAAATATTCTTCAATTAAAATAGTAATAATAATAGAAATACTAACGAAATTGACATTCTTTTCACAATGATTGTTTTATTATTCAAAAAATTGCTTTTAAGAACTAAATATAATTTTTTATTTGTTAAAATGAACATTAAATGTTAGCTTATTGCTATAATTATGAAAAATAATCTAAAATAACTGTAACTATTACTATTTTAACATTTTATGGATGTCACTAAGTAAATAACGTCGTGCGTAATAGATTATTATTTCAGGGTCAACAACTGCATCGTGCCTTGAAAATTGAGCCTAGTTATTGACCACCAATTTGTAATAGTAAAATGTTTTTGAATATGCTTTAAAATTATTTTCATTGAAATTATAGTTATTTATTGACCTATCCATATATTTTTAATTACATTTTCATACTTACATGATAATTAATCCAAAAACTCAATGGTTGTACGCCCTTACGCAAACTGCTTAGACCAGCGGTCGGGGAACCGGGGTAAATTACCCCAAATGGGGTAAAAATGAAATTTTTGGGGGTAAAAAAGAAACTTTTGTGAGTAAAAAGCATATATTTTTAATTTGCTATTTTATATGTATGTATATATATATTTATTCCCTTTCGGGGTACAAAGCGGGACCCGCTCCGCTTACAATCTTAATCTACTTACATACTAACTTATTCTACATAATAACTACCCTAACCTAACTCCTAAACCAGGTAGCGAGAGAGAGAGAGCCATTCACGTACGCTTACATTTGCACGCTTACATCTAATCGCCAGTACGCACTTATGCACGCTCCGCTGTGCCTCCGCTTCCGCCGCTCTTTCTTTATACCCTCACCCTCTCCCTTCCCATTTTTCTTTTCCTATCCTTTCTCCCTATCCTCCCCCTTCATTTCTCCACTCATTCAATTCCTTCATCCACATCCATCCTTCCCCATTTTCCCTCATTATCTCACGCACCCTATCACTCACACTCCTTCCACCCTCCTCATTCATCCCCATCTTGCATTCTTCCAACACATGTTCCCAACTTTCCCTCCTCCATCCACACATTCTACATTTTCTCCTCTCTTCATTCTCCCAATACCTCCCCTCCCTCATTTCGTTCCCCATTCTAAACCTCGCTATCATTCTCCACTTCTCTTCCTTCCATCCTTCTTTCATATAGCTCGGCATACCTTCCACTCTCACAAACTTGTACCATCTATTATATTTCGACTCCCTAATTTTCTTCTCAATTTCCTGTCTTTGCCTCATTCTCTCTTTCCTCTCCATTCTCTCCCATAACTCATTCCTCTCGTCCGCTGTTCCCTCTTTTACTTCTCTCACACTCACTCCCATGCTCACTAAACACTCCGCCCTTTCTTTCTCCCATTTCGACCACTCACTCCTTCTTCCACTTCTTTCATCCATCTCTTTCACACACTCTCTTGCCCACCAGTTCCCTTTCCCTTCTCTCAGCCTCATTTCATACTTCCACGCCCTTTTCACACACCTCATTCTCATTTTCTCTCTGCCCCACTCATCCCTAACCATATACCCAGGCGTTATCCCATCCACTCCCAGCACCCACCTTATAAATCTTTCATGCATTCTTTCGCACCTTTTCCTCTCCTTCCATCCCCAAATCTCTACACCATACGCTGCTACCGGCCATACCATCACATCATACATCCATAACCTTCTCCCTCCATCCTTTCCAAACATTCTCTTTCCCATCCCCCATACTTCCCTCATCGCTACACACGCTTTTCTCATTCTCTCATCCACTTGCCCTTCTTGCATACCATTTCTTCTAAACACATACCCTAAATACTTATACTCATTCACTTCCTCCACTTCATCCTCTCCCCACTTCCATACTGTTCTGCCACTCACCTTCCTCCCAAATCTCATTACCTTTGTTTTCCTCACATTTATACTTAATCCTTTCTCCCTCACATACATTCTCATTTCCTCCATCATCATACTCATTCCCCTCTCATCGCTTGCGATCAACACTATGTCATCAGCATACATCATACAATACAATTTCTTCCCTCTTACTCTCACCCCTCCTTTCGCTCTCTTCTCCATTCTCTCCTCCATGTCCGCTAAGTACAACGTGAATAACCTTGCACTCAGCGGACATCCTTGTCTCACACCCCTTGCCGTCCAGAAAGGCTCACTCACTTCTCCATTCGCTCTCACCTTGCATACTGTTTCCCCATATATTTCTCTTATTCTCTCAATCAGCCCCACACTCACTCCTTTCTTCTCTAGCACGCCCCACATCTTTCCTCTATCAACCGTATCAAATGCTGCTTTCAAATCTATAAAACACACTACCATTCTTGCACCCTTCATTCCAATCTCTCTATTCACTACATAGTTCAACACGTACACATTATCCATTGCACTCATACCCACTCTAAACCCTGTTTGGCATTCCGGTAGCATCTTCTTCTCATTCACTTCCACATGCAGCCTTCTTTCTAAAATCGTCACATACACCTTGCACATTGTCTCCATTAATGTCACTCCTAATTTGCTATTTTATAAACCTGTTAGTATTTTTTTCAACTTAAATAATTTAGCGACATATGCAGGCATATTGTTATATATATATATCACTTATATTACTATTATTACCGTTATGTATTACTAGGTATTACATTGATAAATTGAATAAATGATGTTTAAATTATATTTTTAGTTATTGTTTTTTTTTTCAAAATTATCATGGGGGGCTATAATATGAAAGATGCTAAAAAGAGGCGATTTCGTTTTTTTTTGCTCTTCGCCATGGGGTAATATCAACTTACACAAAAATATTTTGGGGTAATGATTAAAAAAGTTCCCCGACCGCTGGCTTAGACCATAACGAAAAAATGGCTTCCACAGTCACTTCAGACTTTAACATTTCTTTTTATTTAGGTATTATTTTCTATATTTTTGTAACTGTCATTAATTAGGCGCAAAATAAGTTACTTTAAATAAAAAAAAATTTATTTCCTTATTCAAAAAAGTATTTTTTTTATAAATTTAAAATAAAGTTGAGAAGGTCAGAAACTGGGCCAGGGTCAATAACTGGGTCTTTTACCTTATAGCGTTTCGTTAATTATAAGGGTAACCTTAGTGAAGTATCAGCATTATTCGTTTGTCCAAGGCACGATAGCCTGGCAGTATGTCATAAACGTATTTCCCCGAGCATGGCGTGTGCGACAAACAAATAAGAATATCTCGTAGAATCGCAAAAAGTCGCAAAATTTTACAACGGGGACTTCTTCGGGAAGTTTCAAAGTTTAATTTAAAAAAAAATTCGCGTTGTACTTTTGCGTACTTCACAACTATTTCCTCTGCAAAAGGAAAAAAATTTATAGGTTTTGCAACCTGTGTCATCGCAGTTGTAAAATATTAAATAAAAAAATGAAACCAAGGTACTTATAATTTAAAAGTATGACGAATAGCAACAAATACTTACAAAGTTGATTGTACTATTATTTCACATTGAAAACGTATTCTGAATTTCGACGTGAATACGTTACATTATTCAAGTGCCAACTTTGACATTGCATATCTCTAAGAGCGTTGTTCAATAAAAATTTGTATTAATGGAAACCGATGCTCTGATATGTTACAAATCAAACGCAATTGCTAAATTTTGAAAAACGCGAAAAAAATTTTTGGCTTTTTGGCCAGGTTTTCGGCCAAATGAACCACTGTGCGTCGTCTTTCAAGAACACCACACGAAATCGAGACAAACTTCAAACGCTGTGGCGACGCGCAGTGGTCGATCTCGCCGAATTCCTGGCCAAAACTCCGAACATTTTTGTCACGCTTTTCAAAATCTGGCAATTGCGTTTGATTTGTAACACATCAGAGCATCGTTTTCCATTCATAAAATTTTTTATCAAACAATACTCTTAGAGATATGCAATGTCAAAGTTGGCACTTGAATAATGAAGGTAACGTTTTCACGTCGAAATTGAGAATACGTTTTCAATGTGAAATTAAAGTATCATCCACTTTTTCAGTATTGGTAGCTATTTATCATACATTTGATTTATAAATATCTTTATAGTTTCATTTTTTTATTTAATATTTTACAACTGTGATGGTACAGAATGTAAAACCTATAAATTTTTTTTCCTTTTGCTAATGAAATAGTTGTGCACGCTCTAAAATGCCACCGTAATTTTTTTTTAAATTCAAGTTTGAAGCTTCCCGAAGCTCGTTCAGTTTTCGTGCGACTTTTTGCGACTATACGAGTTATTCTTATTTGTTTATCGCGCGCGCCATGCTCGAGGAAGGGCATTTATGACATAGGGCCGGGTTATTGTGCCTTACTTAATGAATACTGTTAATCTTACTCTGCAGGAACTTGGTAATTTACAAAATAATATATTTATTTCGTTGCGTTGAAAGTTCAAATGAGGTTAAGTAGTGACTGGTAGTTTGATAGTTTTATTTCGAGATAGCAATAGGTAGCTGCGGACGACTCTTCCGCTGACCGCCATCCGTGAAGCAGTGCATTATTTATTGTTATTTTGTATCCATCAATATATTTTAGGAAAGTTTTGTTTCACATTCGTAAGTAGTGGCTCAAAAAACATTAGAATACCAATTCTGGCGCGCAACTAAACACTTTTTTATACAGATATCCGCCATATTGAATCCGCCGTTTTATTTTTTAATATTTTGAATTCGGATTCTTAATTAGCGACAAGAAAAATATAAGGATACTAATTTTCGTGCCGTTCCGACAATATTTCGATACTTTCACCCGCCATATTGAAGCCACCATTTTGTTTTTGGAAATTCTGAGTTTACAAAATACCAATTTTGAGCTATATTGAAAAATTCCTCGGGGTTTTGGCCAGGATTTCGGCAAAATCGACCACTGTGCGCCGCGAGTCTTGTTTCCAGACTCTGTTTAGACCCGAATAGTTTCCAGAAATGCTATAGGAAGTCTATTGCTACGAACTTTTTAATCTGATAGTTCAATCATTTGTTTTGCCAATTCAATTCTTTCAATTGTTTCAATAAAATTATCACATTAATGTTCTTATAATATAAAGAAACGTCGATGACGTGACAAGCACGAATTCAAAGTAAATTAAAAGTAAAAAATTTACTTCATATCATATTCTAGAACCAATATTCATCCACGATAAACACAAATTATTTCCTGCATGTTTAAAAAAAATTCTGCTTCTAATATTACATAAAGATGCATTTTATAATACGAAAAAAATATTTTCTTAGTAATATGAAATAAATATTATCTGTATATTAGGAAAAAATATTCTATTTCTAATATTAAATAAAGACTCGTTTAATATTCAGAAAAACATATTTTTCTCGTAACATAGAATAGATATTTTCCGCATATTTAAAAAAAATATTTGTTACTTAATATAAAATAAATATTGTATGTATATTTGAATATTAAAAAAAGATTGAATCTCTTTTTAATATTATATGAATGTGTATACAATATTTTGTGCTACTAGGGGTTTCTTCAACTTCATCACACATCACTTTCACTGCATAACATTTATGACGAACATTATGCTCGGGTGTAATTCGCGCTTTCACGACACATATATTCCCATCTCGTTTCACTTGAACAAAACCTACTGCTGAATCGCCAAAAGATTCTCGTTCAGATCTGTAACACACAATAAGTAAGGACATAAAAGAGATTGTTCATCTAAATTGATATTTACTTCTCTATCAATTTTTTTTGTTTTTTTTTAATTTACGAAAGATCAATTTGATTTGAATGAATGTTAGTAACATTACGTATAATTACTTATTAATTATTATAACAGGAGCAGCAGCTTTAACCCCTTAACTTGTGCGCTCGAGTTAGATTGAGCGCGCTAAACAGACCAAACTGTGCACACTCGAGATAATTTGAGCGGCGTTGTATTTTATGCTGCTATAATTTTTCACACTCGAATATAATCGAGAATTGAAAATAATAAGGTGCAAGTTAAGAAAAAAATCGTTTTATTGATATTTATCATTTACATAGGATTGTAAGCTATAACACTTATTTATTCAAGAATAAAATATAGCCTTTTTCCACGGAACAAAAGCGCAGTATATCAAAATTGTCCACCAAAAGAAAAGTTGAATCAGGATCGGTAAGAAATGGAAACCTTTGAGGATGTAGATTTGGTTGGACATTGCTTATCTCCTTCCAACAAACGGCTATATCTTCTCATAAACTATCTTCAGAATCACTACTATACTTATCACTTTCTTCTGAGCCGCTTTCCTACAGCGTATTATTATTATTTATGTTGTAAAAGTATAAATAAAAATTTTTACTGATAAAAATATGTTTTTTTGTGTCAGTTTCTAATTGGGTTCAGGTTTCTCTAAATGACTTTTACGCATTGGATTTTTGTACACTAAAGGCTATATATTTAATATTAACGACAAAGACGTACAAAAGAAAAGCCTCGAACTTACACACAGCGTGAGGACAGCTTCACAACCACGAGCGTGAAGGAAAGATGTCGCTGGTGTGTTGGGAGCCGATATCGATATATTCTAACAATTTGTAATAGCAATTCGAAAAGAAAGATAAAAACGTCGATGTATGTGTGACATTGCAATATTCGGCTCTTTTCTGCAATGTGGATCAAAATCCAAAATTAAAATAAACATTTTGGTTAATTCTATTTTTTTGTAAATACTATGTTTCAAAGTGTGTTTCTTACATCAAAAAAATTGATGTTTTATTATGCATTTTTTAATTAATATTTTTTGCTATTACAAACAAAGTTAATAAGGAAATAATGGTTTAAATACAATGTTAGGATAATTTAGATTCGGGGGAAAAAAATCAATTAAAGGGTCTAGCCGAATAAGGGGGTCAAAAGTGCCCTTGAGCCGATTTTATTCGATGATGGGTCATTCGATAGGTGATGATGAAAAACTATTACACACAAATTTTTAATCCGATACCTTCACCGGGAGGGTAGTTATAGGGTAAAATCGAAAAATCAGTTTTTGCCTCAGTTTCTCCAATTAATGTAGTGCAAAAATTCCCCAAAAATTCTAACACATTCTAAACATGAATGTACACGTTAGGGATTTTTTTCAGATTTTTCCTTTGCAAGTTCCGCTCACGAAAAATGAAAAACCAAAAAAAAAATTTTTGAACATCGATTTCGTATTGAAACCTTCCGAGCACAACTTTTTCCTTTTCACAGTAGTTTCATAATGTTATCATTGTTATACCCTAATTTTTTCAGATTTTTTGAGTGCGGTGCATCACGGTCGAAAAAATCAAAAACCGATTTCTGGGACCCATTTTTGGCTGAAGCTCGCCGATTATCTGCCATTCTTGCATGATTTTAATACAGTATGTTCATATTGTGACCTTCAATGTTTCTGCATAGAAATATGTAGATGTTAAAGAACAATATCGGGATAATTAAATAAATTGCTGATTGTATGGTGTTTATAACCTAGAATTTCAATGGTTCTTTCAAAAGCATTAATGGCGCAGTGGCTATGGTGTCTGCCTACGGAATCGCTGGACACTTTTTTGTCGCGGCTTCGAATCTCCATGTAGGTCTTAAGTTTTTTTCTGCCATTTTTTATTTTTTTTTATTTAAAACTTAACAATACTCAGTAGTAGCTTTAAAATGTTTCACAGATACTTCTGAAAATAATTATACAGTATACTTTTTTCTTCATCGACTCTTTCCAGTCACTTCACGATTTACAATTACAAGTACTTTTTTACATTCTGTACATTGAATTTTATATTTCTTTCATACTTAAAATATATTTTCATACATTGCAAAAACCCAATATCTATGAAAAATATAAAATGTATGAGAATACTTATAATTGCAAAACGTTCCATGTCTAATTGTAAGAAAAGCTTGTTTACGATTATTTTCACAATATCTGTGAAACATTTTAAAGCTACTACTGAATATTGTTAAGTTTTAAATAAAAAAAAATAAAAAAATAAAAAATGGCAGAAAAAAAGTTAAGTCCCACATGGAGATTCGAACCCGCGACAAGAAAGTGTCCAGCGATTCCGTAGGCAGACACTATAGCCACTGCGCCATTAATGCTTTTGAAAGAACCGTTGAAATTCTAGGTTATAAACACCATACAATCAGCAATTTATTTAATTATCCCGATATTGTTCTTTAACATCTACATATTTCTATGCAGAAACATTGAAGGTCACAATACGAACATACTGTATTAAAATCAAGCAAGAATGGCAGATAATGCGCGAGCTTCAGCCCAAAATGGGTCCCAGAAATCGGTTTTTGATTTTTTCGACCGTGATGCACCGTACTCAAAAAATCTGAAAAAATTAGGGTATAACAATGATAACATTATGCAACTACTGTGAAAAGGAAAAAGTTGTGCTCGGAAGGTTTCAATACGAAATCGATGTTTAAAAAATTTTTTTTTGGTTTTTCATTTTTCGTGAGTGGAACTTGCAAAGGAAAAATCTGAAAAAAATCCCTAACGTGTACATTCATGTTTAGAATGTGTTAGAATTTTTTGGGAATTTTTGCACTACATTAATTGGAGAAAATGAGGCAAAAACTGATTTTTCGATTTTACCCTATAACTACCCTCCCGGTGAAGGTATCGGATTAAAAATTTGTGTGCAATGGTTTTTCATCATCACCTATCGAATGACCCATCATCGAATAAAATCGGCTCAAGGGCACTTTTGACACCCTTATTCGGCTAGACCCTTTAAACTAAATGCATATTCCCTATTTTGTGTGAGGCCAAAGATTCAATTAGATGTATTTTATGTTTTTTTATGATCGTGTATGTGGAATAGGATGGGAGAAGTTGTATAAAGAACTTAAGGACGCGAAAAAGAATTGTCATAAGTGAGAGGTCGCTGGAGCAGTGGATCCGTGCCGATCCACGAGTTCTCTAATGTTAAGGTACTCAAGTCGACTATACTGCTTATACAGCGCCTCTTTCTTTTTTACAAGTTTATATTTATGCTGTTAAAGCTTATGATATGTTAATAATAGTCAATAAAGAATGTTAGTAGCTCATATCTCTAAAATGTTGTGCCGAAATACATCTCGTCCATACTTCTATGCCACTTACCATTAAGTAAAATAATTAAACTCCAGCACACTTTAAAAAATAATCTCGTTTACACGAATCATCATTCCGTGTCCTGTTTTTGTTCACCCATTCAGCTACTGTTCCCGGCATTTAGTCTTCGCCGAGCGGGCCAGCCAGAACGGAGAATTTCTTTCCAACGTCTGTTGGGTCCCCTCTTACGAGCGACTGAGACGTAAGACGAGTAAATACTCTTTTTATACGTGAACATTGTGTAAACGTTTTATAACAGGGGTAAGGTGGATGGGCACAAATATGTGAGCCGTAAACCTGCTGAAAGAGACCAATGAAACGTCGTCATTCAACTTCGTTGTATCCGTGTATTACTACAATACGATTTTTACTTATGCCGCATGTCAATGACTTTCGTCGGATACATTAACATTTGTTTATAGCACTGCAAAATGTCTGAAATGGTAAAATGTTGGATGTGTATTTAATCATTTTTGCAGCCTGCACTCCAAGATTGGATTCTGACATTGAACCGATTCTGATGTGTCTTATTAATTGTATTAAGTATTTAATGTTAGTTGCACTACTATAAGTTTCAATACTTAAATATATAACTGTTTGTTAATGTATTAGGCATACATTACCGAAGGAGGAGTTGTACCAAAGCATCTGTACAAGATGGATTTAGAAAACACGTTTGGTGAACACGAACACAACTTGTACCATTCCATCAGTCTTAGTCGCGGGCAAATACATCGTGTAGTGATACATTCTAATGACCCAGGAGCTGTGTTAACATGGGACTTTGATATAATGCGACATAATGTAACATTCACCGTGTTGTATCAAGTAAACAACGACAACACTCCACCGTCAGGTACGTACACGAATTTATCTACTTAAATATGAATTGTTTATATGTACAGGGTGCGCCATTTTTTATGTCGGTATGTGAATTTTGAATAACTTAAAACAACCGATTTCCATATATGAGGTATTTTTATTTAATTTGGTCCTTTACAATTTATGAGTGCTACTTTTTGAATACAACAGCAATCAAGTGACCGCCTTTATTGGCCAAAGCAAAATGTGTCCTTTTTGCTGCGTTCTCCATCAATTTTTCGAGCATCTCGGGCGGTATTGCGATGATTTCGACACGAATATTTCCCTTGAACTCGTCAATGGTCTGAGGCTTGCTAGCGTACACTTTGCTTTTCAAATAACCTCATAAAAAGAAGTCCGGAGGGGTCAAATCTGGAGATCTGAATAATCAGTCAATGTCGCCCTTTTTGGACACCACACGTCCAAGGAATTTTTGTTGGAGAAAGTACATTGTTTTATTTGCAGTGTGCCATGGCGCGCTGCACACGTTTCGGTGTGAAGCGATTCATGGTTAAAATTGTACTGAAATGACGTTTCAATAGAATGTTTACTCAAGTCAATCGGTTGATAAATGTTAAAGTTATTCAATGTTTATATACCGACATAAAAATGGCGCGCCCCGTGTATATATATATATGACTTTCTTAAGAACATTCTGTACTGACAATAATAGGCGAAAGAACACGTATAATGAATTAAGCGCAGGACTTGAAAATTGAACATATGCAAGTAATCGGGGAGACCGAATGAAAAGTTTATTTGTGAGAGGACGGTACGTTTCCGATCCCCGGTTCCTCTCAGACATTTTGCCTACGTAACAAGAGGAAAACGATGAGCCAATAAAAAAAATTTGCTACCCTTTCCCGAATTTTGCGACCGTTTTTTTTTTTAAATCTCCAACGATCCAGAGGTCTAGAGCAACCCCTTAGAGCCATGACCATTAATTTGTTTGCACCTTGTACAGGGTGTTTCAAAAATATTTGTCATGGCTTTCAGGGGTTGTTCTACGCCTCTGGATCGATGGAGATTTGCGAAAAAAACCTGCCGCAAAATTCGGGAAAAGGTAGCAATTTTTTTTTATTGGCTCATCCTATTCGTCTTGTTACGTAGGTAAAATGTCTGAGAGGAACCATGGGTCAGAAATGAACCGTTCTCTTGCAAATTAACTTTTATTTGGGCCTTCCGATTAAAATTTCGCCGATAGTTAAAGCAGAGGCGACGTAAACGAAGCTAGAAAATAGGGCACTGTGTCACCGAACCAGAAGAGAAGTGTAAGTGTTTAGACTCTTCTTCCCGGGTGGGCTCTTGAGTGAACCCGACACCGAACGCAGGTCATTGACATTTTCTAGCCTTTTTCTCTCTCTTCAATTATGTTGCCTCTGTTTCAACTATTGGAGCTAGCAAGGGTATCTCATGTGTTTCCTTTCGAAAGGTCGGCGACTCGAAGGCTGTCGTATGAGCGAAATTTTAATCGTCAGGCTCAATTAAAAGTTAATTTGCGAGATAACGGTTCGTTTCTGACCCATGGTTCCTCTCAGACATTTTACCTGCGTAACAAGACGAATACGATGAGCCAATAAAAAAAATTTGCTAGCCTTTCCCGAATTTTGCGACAGGTTTTTTTCGCAAATCTCCATCGATCCAGATGTGTAGAACAACCCCTGAAAGCCATGACAAATATTTTTGAAACACCCTGTACATGGATGGCAGATTTCCGTGGTTATTGAAATATATCGCTCATACATTGCTAGAGAATTTATTTGGCTCTAGAGTACTCGTAGAACGATCGAGACTGATCTCGGGCGACCAAAGGTAAGAAAACAATCCAGAAACACTCGTGGCATTGTTGTCGCATGTCGCCTTATTCGAGCTATTATATGAAATATATAGGGATACGAACGTAAGATCGATTACCACCCTAAAAATTAACAGAGATGAAAGAATGATTAAGGAGTCCAGAAGGATAAGGGAGTCAAAAGTGCCTTGGACTTGAATTTATGTGCCGATAGGTCATTTGGTAATTCATCAAAGATAACACTGTACGCCAACTTTCATTTTGATACGTAGAGGGGATGCCGGTGTAGTCATGGAGTACAGGGCGAACTTGAAAATCAAGGTCAATGTATCGAAACACTATTTTTTATTACATCGTATTGAAAAGTTTCAAGTAGACCATGGGTCTCCAGTCAACTGACAATTGTTACAATTCGTTGAAATTTGCATGTTTCTAAGTAAATAGACGGTATTGCAAAAACAAATTACTATTGTGGGATCGGAGCGGGGAAGTCCTCCTATAAAGAACTTAAGAGAAAAGGACGTGAAAAGAAATTGTCAGCAGGGAGAGGTCGCTGGCGCAGTTGTTCCGCGCCGACCCAGGCGATCGTCGACGTTAAGCTACTCTGGCCGAGTTGCTGCCTTGGATGGGTTGCCGCGCGCCTCTCATTTCTTTTTCACGATCATACACTATCGTACCTGGATCGGCAGGGAGCCGTGGGGGCTTCGTGAATGGTTTAGTCCCCCGGCTTTGGGCTTTACGACCCCACCGGACCCGAGTAGTGTTCCCCCAGGGGCCTACCCAGTTTTTCTGGGTAGGTACGGGCATTCGCGCGCCCGGGGGTCCCCGAGCTGTCTTACGGCAAGGCGTGGGGTCCCCATTCTGTGGCCTGGGAGACCCCACTGGGCTTAACGACCCCACCGACCTGAGTCAAGTGCTCCCAAACCAAGGGTGTATTGGTACCGCGGGGGCTGGGTTGCCCATGGAGTTTTTAGCCCACTCCGGCCCAGCCGTGGGTAGGTCCATCGCGGGGGCGAAAGTTTCAAGAGCCATATGCTGGCGAGACATTGGCGGGTTTTCATGCTACGGATGTCGCTGTGTGAGGTGCAGTAAACCTTCCACCTCGGGTACCGACCTGCATAGCCGGTAGGAGTTAAGAAAGTCTCCGCTCCCACCAGTGTGACGCACAATCTTCGTGCTAAGACTGGTAGTACGCCGTTCGTACACGTTGATCGAGCGTATCTCGATCCCGCGCCCATGGGGGCCGTGAGGATAAGCCGCAAGGCAGGGGCTTCACGTTAAACAAATCATTGACTATCGTACCTGGAAAACGTGGCAATGAGCAGCGTCTTGCAATTGATGTCTTGTTGGTATTAATATGGTTTGGTTCCGTAACAAACGAAATTTGCCTTGGTTTACAGAAATTCTCATGCAATGATTAAAAGATTAAATCAAGAATGTTTCACAATAAATGTATGGGGAATATTAGTAGGGAAAACCACATTATTGGTGCAATTTATATGCCACTACTAACAAGTGCAACATATAATCGCGTCGGTATTTAAGTTGACTTTCATCATTTTTATAAAAAAGCGATAAAGGCATACAATGAAAATAAATAAAATGCAAAATGTTAACAAAAATAAGATTACTCAAGTCTTACAGTAAATAGCATCATCTTAATAATTATGTTCATCTGATTGTGGGCAAGGATAAAATTACCATATATTTCCTAATTAATGTCTGTCGGAAAGTAAGTTGACGAAGTTTATAAAGTAAATTATAATTCTATAAATAACAATAAAAAAATATTTAATTAGTAGTTTGATATCTTTTAGCTTTTATCATTTTTTAAGATTTGGCTTACTTAGTATTAATTTTTATAACGTTTTGGATTGTATTTCATCCCATGCCTTTTTTTAGAACGGCTATCAATTTTGGTTTTGTATAGAGTTCCGGTTTTGGTGTTCTTCGATCGATTTCGTCGGCTCAATCGGATTTAAATTAGTACTCTACGGGGGCCAAGAAAACACCTGTTAAGGACTTTGGTTGGAGGTTTATGGCACGGATGTTTCAATCAGCACCATTTTTGAGCACCCTATATTGTATTACCAAATATTCTCTTTCAAGAATCGTGGCTGGAGAGATGATGCAGAACTAGAGTTCTGTGAACTCTGTTATCTCGCCAATTCTCAATAATAAGACGTGCCATAAACTATTCCAACCATAACAGATCTCCACCCCTCTTCCGGGTAAAAATTCTGTCACCATCGAGGATCGTGGAAGAGGGGTGGTTAAACCAATTACCCCCACCTTGTAGGGGACGTATATAAAATCATGCCTTGGGACCGAGGACCAGAGACATTAGAGACATTCGAGACACGAGGCATTCGAGATTTTTGAAACGAAAGACACTAGACACTTGAAACGAAAGAAACGATATAGAGACTTCTTAATTGTATTACAAGACCCAACTTTCATTTGTATTTACGACTTTTATTTTAAATTATAGTGCTAAATAAAACTAAGCATATATTCGAGTGGAAGTGGAAGTTGAACCAGCCATTTTCGTTAACCTTTCTACCAACACCAATACATTGTTTTCGTTGATAAAATTTTTCAACGCTTTTTGCGTTATGTTTTGGGTCGCTGTCATGCTGAAATATATATTCCCCCTTTGGCCCAAATTTTTAAATCGATCGAAACAAAGGGTATTGCAGGATAAGGTGGTCAAAAGTGCCCTTGAACCGATTTCAATGGGGGTGGTCTCATTCGATAGATAATGCTCGGCGAACATTGCGTACCAATTTTTAACCCTATATCTTGACCGGAAGGGTAGTTATGGGGAAAATTCAAAAAACGGGTTTTTGCCCCATTCTGCCTAGTTATTGAGGTGCAAAAAATTCGAAAAAATTCTGACATATTCTACAAGGTACCATACATGCTTTGAGATTTTTTTCAGATTTTTCCATTGAAGAACCTAAGTGTAAAAAATGAGCAAACGCAAAAAAACGGAAAAAAGTAGATTTCGTATCGAGATCTTCGAGTGACAACTTTTTGCAAATTACAGTAAGAATCCAATACTCATAATTGCTACCTCCAATTTTTTTCAGATTTTTAAACCGCCTGCGTCATTGTGAAAAAAATCAAAAACCGATTTTCAAGACGTATTTTGATCTAAAACGTAATAAGTAGTTGTTATTTTTCTATTATTTTGATACAGTACGTTTATTTTGTGGTTTTTAATGTTTTGCCATTCCAAACAATTTCATTACATTGATAGAAAATAGAAATAATCCATTTATCTGTAAACTGTGTGTTTATTTATGTACTGTAGCCATAACTCGATCGTGGATGTAGGAATGCAGGGTAAATCAGGAAAGGTTTTCTGGGAAAAAATTTCTTTTTATTCATTACCTCTCTTTCGAAGAAGATGGATAATATACAGATAGGATCGGTAGAGCGGACAATAAGGTTTTAACGAAAAAACGAACAAACATAATAGATTTAGAATCGACCGGAAAATCGACTAGGCTTGACTATGAAAATGATTCTGTACAAATATAACCTCTCGCGATTCCACCCGTGACTCTAATTGCGCGGCTCTATTTTACCGACGGGCGTCCAGGATATGCTCTGTACTCTCTCGCTCGGTAGGCGTCCAGGAAAAGCATCCGTACTCTCCATACCGAAACGAGGACCCAGGAACACTCCCGTACTCTCCCGTGTCGTCACTGTATTTGGGCGTCCAGGATATGCTCTGTACTCTCTCGATCGGTAGGCGTCCAGGAAAAGCGTCCGAACTCTCCATACCGAATCGAGGACCCAGGAACACTCCCGTACTCTCCCGTGTCGTCACTGTATTTGGGCGTCCAGGATATGCTCTGTACTCTCTCGATCGGTAGGCGTCCAGGAAAAGCGTCCGAACTCTCCATACCGAATCGAGGACCCAGGAACACTCCCGTACTCTCCCGTCTCGTCACTGTATTTGGGCGTCCAGGATATGCTCTGTACTCTCTCGATCGGTAGGCGTCCAGGAAAAGCGTCCGTACTCTCCATACCGAATCGAGGACCCAGGAACAATCCCGTATTCTCCCGTTTTCCCTCTAGCAGGCGTCCAGGAAAAGCGTCCGTACTCTCCTGCCAGAGGTCCCTATTCTGCATACCGAGAGCGACCGTGGATTACCTCGTTCTCTCTCTCGGCGCAGAAGAAGAATTCTGTCGTGTCGTGCACCTTCTTTTATACTGGACCGTTGCTACCCTCGGTCTCCGAAATCAACAACCCCGTCGTCAAGCCTGGTCTCGCGGTCTCGCGCTTCGCGCCTCCACTCCCTTCCGCGGTCCATTGCCGATCTCCGAAGCTTCTCGATGCTTCTCGATGTTTCCCGAAGCTTCCAGAAGCTTCTCGGTGCTTCTAGATGCTTCTCGATGCGTCTCGATGCGTCTCGAGGCCTTCAGAGGCCTCTCGAAACCTTCCGAAGCTCGTCGCTTCGAGCGTTTATAATTTTCGCCACGCTACAGTACTAGAATTTTCGACGTTCGTTCAACAGCATCGGTGGCGACGCGTCTAGAGTGACTGCTCTGGAACCGCTACGAATTTTTTGTCGCGTGTTCGCGTCCCAGAAGGTATATTTTTTTTTTTAAATCTGTAACTACATAAAAATAATCGGTAATCATTTTAAACTATTTCTGAAATATTTGGAAATGCGTAAAAAATAGTTTTGGAGCATACCTGTTGTTTTGCCGGCTCTCTCTAACCCTATCTTATTCCATGGTTACTGATATTTTTAGACATTTTCTAACAAATAAATTAAGGAAATATTAGCTTATTATGATATATGAAAATACATATTCGCCATTAAAGGAACGGAGTTTATACCTTGACAAATTCCTGCAGAGGTCATGTATAATGGAAACAAAAGTTCCTTTCTTTTTGTAGATTGTTATTTTTCCCCATGCTAGTTTTCTATTTGTCCTGAAATCTTGTAGAATAAATAATGCTTTGGAGGGCTGCATTTGTACAATAGATTCACTTGTTAAAATTGCTTTACTGTTATATACGAATTTAGTTCTTAAGCTTTAGGTGTCTTACTGATGGGCATTTGTATTACTTTCAAAATACCAGAAGTAGGATTATTTTGTAAAATTGCTTGTTTTTTAAACAATAAATTCGGGAAACGTTTGAATTCTGACATAGATATGTCAAATGAGATAATACAGAGGATAAAATCACAGGAAAAAATAGAAAACTCGCTTGCAAATGAAGTAGAAAGAAAACATTGGGGTAGACGAAAAGTTCTCTTCAACAAGGTATTAGCGACCGATCTTTGCGACTTTTCGAAAATGACGGAAAGCGACTTGAAAATTCTATTTACTGAGTCCTACCAGTTAAGTCAGGCAGTTTCATACTTGGCTGAGTTGATCGACGAGGAAAATAACATTAATCTTCAATGTTTAAAAAAACGAAATGATATCGTGTAACTCCTAGTTCGGTCACGCCACATTAGCACCAGATATTACCGTTGTTTTATTGATTATGTGCCAAATTCGAGAAGTGTCTCAGGTATTAGGCTTTATTTCTGCGAATGTGCGAACGGCAACCGTACCGTAGTCTGTTGTTCGCACGTTGCAGCAGTAATATACTACCTATCACTTGCACGATATCTGTCGACAATTGAAAGACCCTCGGAAATTCTTATAAAAATATTTAATAAAAATGGAGTGGTTCCTGTCATTAACGAGGATAGTGACGAGGATTGAATCCATATGAAGTATGCTTCGATTGCAATCACCAAATTATTAAGATAAGTATTTTTTACTAACACTTTTTCTACAGTACGTGACAAATATATTGAGCAATTTTGTAATTAGCAGCACAATCGATGAAATGATAAAAAACGGAGAAGTTGGCAGAATATCGTGCTGGTATCATTGAGGATAAAATCTATGTGAAAGCTATTTTAATTATCAATCGACCAAAATAAAAAGATAAGTATTTTCACACTCAAACTAATTACTCTCGGGTAAAAGAAATACTAATTCTAAAACCTATTATAGAAGGTGTATGTAAGGAGTACGACAGTAAGACCAAGAGGTAAACTAAACATTATACATGACCTCTGCAGGAATTTGTCAAGGTATAAACTCCGTTCCTTTAATGGCGAATATGTATTTTCATATATCATAATAAGCTAATATTTCCTTAATTTATTTGTTAGAAAATGTCTAAAAATATCCGTAACCATGGAATAAGATATGGCTAGAGAGAGCCGGCAAAACAACAGGTATGCTCCAAAACTATTTTTTACGCACTTCCAAATATTTCAGAAATAGTTTAAAATGATTACCGATTATTTTTGTGTAGTTACAGATTTAAAAAAAAATATATATACCTTCTGGGACGCGAACACGCGACAAAAAATTCGTAGCGGTTCCAGAGCAGACACTCTAGACGCGTCGCCACCGATGCTGTTGAACGAACGTCGAAAATTCTAGTACATAAATAAACACACAGTTTTTTCCCGTGGCGCGTACACCTAATCCCTATAGACGGGAGCGGGTGTGTAAGTCGTTGGCTGGTTACACAGCCAGGGTGAGATCCCTATCGGGCGCGTCTCCAGGTGGCGGATAGGAGGAGGACCAGTAGGAAGGGAGGACCTCACCCGAAAGGAGACGAGGACTCTCAGTACTGCTGGCTAGTGGTGATCATAAGTGAAACCCGCGGTGTAAAATCCGTATGAGGTGGATCGAAAGTCCTACCGTGGACCAACTCTCCAAGCCAGCGTCAAGAATATTCTGCACGCCAGAGCCATCCTTCGAGAAACCCCGCCTCCTTCACTCAAACATACAGCCGAGATGTCACTGATTCACAGCCACTCTGTAGGCGTCATGCTCATGCCTATTGACACAGGCGTGGTGCCGCATTTGGGGCGACATTCGTAGTTAATCGCTCGCGCTGGAAAGACGTGCCTCGCGCGTCAGTTGCGGAGATCAGAACGACGTGCGTGGCACGTCGACTCAGAATATTTGTTGAGGAACAGTTTCAGATAACACTACGTCGCATGGGCCGCAGCGACCGCGACGGCAACAATGTATTCTTTAATACGAGGAAGCCTAGCGTTCTAGTATCGGATAGTTATTTTTAACAATTTGCGCTAGTAATTAATTTACAAATGTGCGTACTGGAACGCAATACTATATTTATGCCGTAAGACTTAATGAAGTGGTCCATTTCGGCAAAATCATCGCCAGAAGTTCAAAAACATTAAAATATATTAATTGTATTTGATTTAAAACATATTTGAGGATACTTCTTCACTAACAATACTTTTGTCTTATCCTACATGCGACGTAGTGCCATCTGAAACTGTTCCTCAACAAATATTCTGAGTCGACGTGCCACGTACGTCGTTCTGATCTCCACGACTGACGCGCGAGGCACGTTTTTCCAGCGCGAGCGATTAACTACGAATGTCGCCCCAAATGCGCCACCACGCCAGTGCCAATAGGCACGAGCATGACGCCTACAGAGTGGTTGTGAATCAGTGACATCTCGGCTGTATGTTTGAGCGAAGTAGGCGGTGTTTCTCGAAGGACGGCTCTGGCGTGCAAAAAATTCTTGACGCTGCTCCAAGCCAAGGTGTAGAGCTATTCGTGCCGAAGGCTGCATGGCACTGGGGGAGCAGTGTCGCAAGCGAATGCCCTTGGGGGGACTGGCAACCCCCATTGTATAAGTGCCTTACCCTCGTATAGGGGCTCTGCGGGGGTGGACCTCTTTTCCCCGTTACTCGTGGGACGACAATGGAAGAACTAAAAAAACAAATTAAAAAACCTAGATGTCGTTGAGGGGGGAGGAGAGGCTTCGGTGGAAACTGAGGCTTCTCAAAAAGGAGTCGAAACCCAGGATCCTGTCCCTGTGGACTTGGTCATGGATGGAGACTCCTACAACACTTCCTCGGTGGGAACAGAGGTAGTCGGTAAGACGTCTTCTGGAACCAAGAAGAGGAAGGGCAAAAGCGGTCACCAGAGGAAACTGGCGGGAAGAGCTAGGAAACTAGCGGAAGCGGCGGCGGCCTCTGTACCGGCAACTGACGACGAACCTGGAGGCTCAGCTGCTGAGCATACAGGGGCGAGCGTCATGGACTCGACTACTTCGGTAGGCGCATGTGAAGCCTCAGACAAGGGGAGGAAGCGCCCCAAGTCTGACGGCAACACACCGCCGGGCGGGGGGAAAGAGTCGCCTATTCGATGGCTCTCGCACGGGCGGTGGGGTGTTGACGGTCCTGTGCAGCAATGTGGCGTCGAAGGATTGGCTGAAGGCGGAGCTTCCCAATCTTAAGCCTTGGGAGGGTGCCTCCCTTCAAATCTTGGAGGGAGATAAACTGCCAAGGCTGAGGAAATTGTCGGTGATGATACCGGGTCCACCCGAGGACTCACCGATAATTCTCAGAAGATTCGGACTTCAGAACTGGAACCTGTTCACCGAAAGGTGGAGGGTCTGGTCTAGAAGAACGGAGGGGCTCTCGGTGCATATGGTTGTAGGGGTTGATCCGGAATCATATGCGCAGCTGGAAAGCCAGGACTTCGTGGCACATATGGGGTTGTTCAGGGTTCTCTTCAGGAGAACCCAGAGCACAAACACAGGTGATTCAACTAAATCGGGTACGGCGGAACCTAAGGCTAGGGGGGAGGGAAAGAAGGAGGCTCCTAAGGGGCAGACTTCTGGCTCTTCCTCTGGGCCGGAGGGGATCCCGAGCACCAGCATCCGCACTGAAGAGCAGGGAGCGGAAACACAAACTGCACGAAGGTGGCAGGATGCTAAGGAGAGGAGGAGGGGTAGGCCCTTCAAGGCGGTAAGTACTGCATCAGCAGTGCCGGCTGCCGAGAGGGGAAGACTCGGACTCTTCTTCAAGGGAGCAAAAGAATCAAAGGCGGAAGAGAAGCCTGTAAAGGGTGGATCGGAAGCCAAGGGGCTAGGAGGAGGAGGCTCGCAATAACGGGCCTCCTTATCCGAACTCCTTACGCGAGGAGTAGCGTGGGATATTCGTCTAATGGATACTCCCGGCTATAATTTCTCGCAGATCAACTTGCAACATTGCATAGCAGCGGCGGCACTCGTAAACCGTAGCATTGCAATGGGGCATACAGATGCCATTTTAATCCAGGAACCCTGGCTTCGCAAGGACGGCCGGGTCGGAGGGTTAAAACTGGCTGGTGGCTCGCTTATACAGGCGAGTAACAACCCATACCCTAGAGCCTGCGTGTATGTCAGGAAGGGGATAGAAACCTTGAGGCTGATGGATTTGTGCACAAGAGATCTAGCGGCCGCAAGAGTGCTATTAAACATAGATGGACGAAAGGCTAGCATAGTAATATGCTCGGCTTATCTGCCATATGATAGTGTTGATCCTCCCCCTACGAGGGAGCTCATGAACCTCGTGGACTTCTGCAGGAGACATGGGTATCCTTTGATTGTTGGCTGTGATGCAAATGCACACCATACAGTATGGGGAAGTTCAAACGTCAATAAAAGGGGGGAAGCCCTGTTTGATTATCTCAACAGTAAGGAAATGGAGATTCTCAACAGAGGCACGACCCCAACTTTCGTTACATCCATTAGGCAAGAAGTCCTGGACGTAACTATGTGCTCTTTCAGTTTGGCTTCTAAGGTGAGCGATTGGCACGTCGCAGAGGATGACACTCTATCGGACCATCGACTCATAAGATTCAGGATCTCGGGTGGATCCAAGGAACATGGACAGGTCTATAGAAATCCCAGAGATACTGACTGGTCACTTTATACTAATGAGGTGACCGAAGGACTCAGGGGGTTCTGTAAAAGGCAGGGCTCGGAAAGGTGGATTGAAGGTGAAGTTATGAAACTCCAGTCCACCATGAGCAAGGCTTTTGAAAAGGCCTGTCCCATCAAGATCTCAAAGGGAAACAAAAAAACCCCATGGTGGAATGCGGAGATTAATAAGCTCCGCAAACAATCAAGAAGGCTGCTTAACAGGGCCTTGAGGAGTAATAGTACGGATTTGGGGATACTATAAGCAGACCCAGAAAGAGTACAAGAAAGCCACAAGGAAATCCAAAAGAGACAGCTGGAGGGACTTTTGCGGTAGCATGGAAGCCCTGCCATTGATAGCAAGGCTTCGGAGAGTGCTGGGCTCGGGACCTTCGTCTCAATTGGATGGAATGAGGTTGGCAGACGGCATGATGGCAGAGAGTAAAGAAGATATTCTGTCGTACCTGCTGCACACACACTTCACAGGATCGGGCAGTGTGGAAGGAAATTCCAAGATAGAGGGGACCTGGACCAGGAAACCCTCTTAAAAGGAATGGAGTATAGCCACCAGTGTGGTTACGAGGGATAGGCTTAAGTGGGCAATTGGCACGTTTGGCAGGTTCAAGAGTCCGGGCCTGGACGGGATCTTTCCGGCTCTGTTACAAGAGGGAGGGGAGGAACTGTACAGACGCCTGGCTCAAGTACTGCAGGCCTGTCTTGCCACGGGCTATATACCCAAAATATGGAGGAGGGCAAGAGTAGTGTTCATACCTAAATTAGGTAGGGATACATACGATAAGACCAAATCTTACAGACCCATTAGTTTGATGTCTTTCATGTTGAAAAGCATGGAAAGACTGATCGAGAGATATATAAAGGACACAGTTATTGAGACTAATCCCTTACATGTCTCTCAACATGCCTACAGAGCGGGCAGATCTGTGGAGACGGCTCTACACTGCCTCACTCGTGAGGTGGAAAAGGCTTTCTCACATGGAGAGTCTGTGCTGGGGGTATTTCTGGATATCGAGGGAGCCTTTAACAACACGGGGTTCGACTCGATATGTGAAGCGGCCATACGTATAGGTATGGATCGCACTCTGGTACGTTGGATTCACAATATGTTGATGTCCCGTACTGCTACGGCTAACCTCGGTGAAGCTGTGGTGCAGGTTCAGGTGGCCAAAGGCTGTCCGCAGGGAGGTGTCTTATCGCCGCTACTGTGGAGCCTGGTCATTGATGAATTGCTGGATAAGCTAACCAAGGCGGGCCACAGTGTGTAATTTTAGGGTTCTAGCTGGACAAAAGTCAATTTTCGTAATGGTCCAAATGTATAAAATTTTATTGAAAATCGATAGTAGAATGTCCATAGAAACAGAAAATGTAACAATTATTTGAAAAAATAATCTGCAATAGTTAATTAACAGGCCTCAAAGTTATACTTTACGTAGATTGCTTTTACACGCTTCCATCATGCCCTAGACATTTTCGTCAATTGTTTTGTAACGAAAGGTTAGAATGGAATTTGCGTATATGTATCGTTATCTCCACTTATTTGGGATACATTTACAATTTTTTATTTTTCTAAAAGACCTTTCATTACCATTTTAATCCGCTTTAACAATTAACATGTAATTTAAGTTCCGTTCCAAAATGTATGTAGACTTTTAACATATATTACTATTTATTACACTTTTGCAATTTTGTGTGCTTAAAGCTAAAAGTATAACAATTGAACATGCAAAGTGCCGCTTCAGACAAATGATGACATCTGTTACTTTTTTATTGTTTTATTCCGCGCGGACTCTGAATTTCGCTTCCCTTCGGAAAGTTATTTAAGTTTTGACAAAGTCTACCGTTTATTACACTTTTGCAATTTTGCATGTTCGAAGCTAAAGATATAAACAATTGAAAATGCAAAGAGCCATTTCAGACAAATGATGACATCTGTTACTTTTTTATTGTTTTATTCCTCGCGGACTCTGAATTTCGCTTCCCTTCGGAAAGTTATTTAAGTTTTGACAAAGTCTACCGTTTATTACACTTTTGCAATTTTGCATGTTCGAAGCTAAAGATATAAACAATTGAAAATGCAAAGAGCCATTTCAGACAAATGATGACATCTGTTACTTTTTTATTGTTTTATTCCGCGCGGACTCTGAATTTCGCTTCCCTTCGGAAAGTTATTTAAGTTTTGACAAAGTCTACCGTTTATTACACTTTTGCAATTTTGCATGTTCGAAGCTAAAGATATAAACAATTGAAAATGCAAAGAGCCATTTCAGACAAATGATGACATCTGTTACTTTTTTATTGTGTTATTCCGCGCGGACTCTGAATTTCGCTTCCCTTCGGAAAGTTATTTAAGTTTTGACAAAGTCTACCGTTTATTACACTTTTGCAATTTTGCATGTTCGAAGCTAAAGATATAAACAATTGAAAATGCAAAGAGCCATTTCAGACAAATGATGACATCTGTTACTTTTTTATTGTTTTATTCCGCGCGGACTCTGAATCTCGCTTCTTTTCGGAAAGTTATTTAAGTTTTGACAAAGTCTACCGTTTATTACACTTTTGCAATTTTGCATGTTCGAAGCTAAAGATATAAATAATTGAAAATGCAAAGAGGCATTTCAGACAAATGATGACATCTGTTACTTTTTTATTGTTTTATTCCGCGCGGACTCTGAATCTCGCTTCTTTTCGGAAAGTTATTTAAGTTTTGACAAAGTCTACCGTTTATTACACTTTTGCAATTTTGCATGTTCGAAGCTAAAGATATAAACAATTGAAAATGCAAAGAGCCATTTCAGACAAATGATGACATCTGTTACTTTTTTATTGTGTTATTCCGCGCGGACTCTGAATTTCGCTTCCCTTCGGAAAGTTATTTAAGTTTTGACAAAGTCTACCGTTTATTACACTTTTGCAATTTTGCATGTTCGAAGCTAAAGATATAAACAATTGAAAATGCAAAGAGCCATTTCAGACAAATGATGACATCTGTTACTTTTTTATTGTTTTATTCCGCGCGGACTCTGAATCTCGCTTCTTTTCGGAAAGTTATTTAAGTTTTGACAAAGTCTACCGTTTATTACACTTTTGCAATTTTGCATGTTCGAAGCTAAAGATATAAATAATTGAAAATGCAAAGAGGCATTTCAGACAAATGATGACATCTGTTACTTTTTTATTGTTTTATTCCGCGCGGACTCTGAATCTCGCTTCTTTTCGGAAAGTTATTTAAGGTTTGACAAAGTGTACCGTTTATTACACTTTTGCAATTTTGCATATTTAAAGCTAAAGGTATAAACAATTTAAAATGCGAAGGGTTATTGAAGACAAATGATGACATCTGTTACATTTTTATTGTTTTATTACGTCCCTAACGGACGGGAGCGCCGTCTCACAGTGGTCTATTTTGCCGAAATCCTAGCCAGAACCCCGAGGAGCGGCGAGGCATTTAGTTAGTTTCGTTCGCTCAGAAGACACAAGAAAAATGCCTCGCGGAAGTTTTTAAATTTTTCAGCCAAAAATAAAATTTATATTGCAATTTTTTTTGCTTTTTCCAAGAAAAATGTCTGCCCTATCGCCACCTGCTATTAGATTTTTTCCTGGATTTTTAATTTTTAGAGTAAATCGGAAACATATTTTTAAAACATATGTTTAAACATATTTAAATCTTTACTACATTAAAATGATATGCATCGTTGCAATTGGTAAAGTTTACAGAGTCATTTTACACAAAAAAAATATTAAAATAAGCCTTAAGATTAAGTTACAGCAAATTTTTAAAGTTGATAGTCTCTTATTTTACGTATAAATGTTAAATAACTATTGAAATATATATTATTATTAACGTTAAGTATAACAGTATGTTGTTTACTAGTAGAAAAGTCAGTAAAAGTAACGAAAACTATAATTTCTTTCAAAAAATAGTTTTGTCCAGCTAGAACCCTAAAATTACACACTGTGCGGGCTTTAATACGCTGGGGTATGCGGATGACCTGGTGGTGTCGGTCACTGGGAAGTCGCCCCTGGTCCTATCAATGTCTATACAGAGAGCTATGGATATTGTACAGGATTGGTGTGTAGAGCGGTCTCTGTCTGTCAATCCAGATAAAACAGAGATGGTTTTATTCACAAGGAAGAGGCTCTTCAAACTTAGGGAGCCTTCCATTTTGGGCGTCCACCTGAAGTGCTCAGATAAGGTTAAATACCTTGGAGTAATTCTAGACAGGAAGCTGAATTGGTCTGGGCATCTGACGAAGCAGGCTCAAAGGGCTATCAGTACTTACTGGGCCTGCAGAAGGATGTTTGGCACAACGTGGGGTTTGAAACCCAAAATGGTGGTCTGGTCGTATACTGCAATCATAAGGCCACAAATTTTATATGCTGCTTTGGTTTGGTGGAACTCTACCAAGAAGGGCATCAACATAAAGCTGCTAAACAAGGTACATCATGTTGCTCTTATGGGGGCAACAGGAGCACTTCGTACGACACCAGCCTTGGCCCTAAGTGTTCTCTTGAACTTAGAGCCCTTGCACTTGAGAGCAAGGGCCGAAGCTCGTAGGGCAGCCTATCGGCTAAAATGGCTGGGTCTATGGAGGGGGTACCATATGGGGCACGCTAGTGTTCTAAAAGGGGAGGTGCATCTTCGGAATGTCCTAGGGCAGAAAGGGGACCGCTGCCTCCCAAGATATCTGTTTGAGAAAAGATTCAAAATCAGTATTCCAAGTAGAGAGGATTGGAATGCGATTGAGAATCTGATCAAACCACAAGGCTTGGTCTGGTATACGGACGGGTCAAAAACAACAGAGGGAGTCGGGTCCGGCATATGGAGTGCTGGACCTAAAACGATGACTTCAATCGGACTGAGTGATAATGCATCAGTTTTTCAGGCGGAGATCTTCGCGATCAAGGCTTGTGCTGAAATCAATCTCAGGAAAGGTTTCAGTAATAAACATTATACATATGCAGTGATAGCCAGGCGGCCTTAAAAGCGCTGGAATCACATGGAACTATTTCCACACTCGTAAATGAGTGCAGAGAGAAGCTTGAGGAACTGTCAGGTAGGAGGAACAGGGTCAAGCTTCTCTGGGTACCAGGGCACGCAGGGATCCTGGGGAACGAGAGAGCACACGAGCTGGCCAGAGCTGGAGCGGAACTGAAAGACGGACCAAAGGAAAGTGTTGGGACGTCTCCAGGACTGCTTAAGGCAGAGGTAGGCAAGTTGCTCAATGCTGAATTTAGTCGACTATGGACTGAATCTCAGGGTATGAGGCAGTCAAGGCACTGGATATCGGGAACTTCGGCTAGACGTGGAAGATTTCTCTGCTCGCTCGACAGAGAGGACCTACGTCTGGTAGTGGGACTCGTGACCGGGCATTGGCTGGTGAAAAAACACCTGTTCACCATGGGGCTTGCAGACAGTCCCTCATGTGACGTTTGTGGGGTGGAGGAAACGACACTTCACATAGTCCTTGTGTGTGAGTTATAGGTGGGCGTGTCTCAGACACAGAACTTCCAGCGAACAAACGCTTAATACAAGGGACTGCATGGAACTTGGAGTGGACTGGCTACTGAGGTTCGCCAAAAGGGCTAGTCTACACAGGGCTCGCACACCCATATCTGGCTGATGCCACCAAGCCTATAATGTGGAGGCTCGGTCACAATGGCCCCAAGGAGGGCTGAGTGACCGATAAAGCTGTTAAACGTAACCTAACCTAACACACAGTTTACAGATAAATGGATTATTTCTATTTTCTATCATTGTAATGAAATTGTTTGGAATGGCAAAACATTAAAAACCACAAAATAAACGTACTGTATCAAAATAATAGAAAAATAACAACTACTTATTACGTTTTAGATCAAAATACGTCTTGAAAATCGGTTTTTGATTTTTTTCACAATGACGCAGGCGGTTTAAAAATCTGAAAAAAATTGGAGGTAGCAATTATGAGTGTTGGATTCTTACTGTAATTTGCAAAAAGTTGTCACTCGAAGATCTCGATAGGAAATCTACTTTTTTCCGTTTTTTTGCGTTTGCTCATTTTTTACACTTAGGTTCTTCAATGGAAAAATCTGAAAAAAATCTCAAAGCATGTATGGTACCTTGTAGAATATGTCAGAATTTTTTCGAATTTTTTGCACCTCAATAACTAGGCAAAATGGGGCAAAAACCCGTTTTTTGAATTTTCCCCATAACTACCCTTCCGGTCAAGATATAGGGTTAAAAATTGGTACGCAATGATTGCCGAGCATTATCTATCGAATGAGACCACCCCCATTGAAATCAGTTCAAGGGCACTTTTGACCACCTTATCCTGCTATACTCTTATGGATTCCCAGAATGCAATCGGTTTATTATGTAACCGATAGACATCCTGTTATCTACTGTAACCGATAGACGTCCTACTATCTATATGTGCTGTTTATTACGAAGATGCGACGCGTGTCCACGCACCAGCTTGCGCATCAAATAAGCAATGTAACTGATAGACACGAAGATGCGACGTATGTCTACGCACCACCTACAATTCAAAGACGCATCGAATACGCATCACGCCAATATAAAAGCGCGAACGACGATGAAGAGCGAGCATTACCAATCCTCATCAGTACGAGTTAACATCGATCAACGTATTAGCTTATAAGCCTTTCTGTATTCTTTGAGTATTCTAGTAGTGTAGTAAGATTTGTAGTTTGTTAAAAGTAGAGTTTAAGAGGACGAATAAATTCCCTTTTTTAAAAACTCGAATCTCTGGACCTCGCCGGTAACATAATTGGTGGCAGCGGTGGGATACCGGCATCCTAGACGAAAGGAACTCGTTGAAACGAGAACACTTGACACCCGTTTCTCTGAGCAGAAGGGACAAGTTGTTGCAACGGTATCCACGATACGAATCCGCGACCCAGAAGGACAGCTACGAATTACACACGAAACAATCTCATCGAAAAGACCACCAAAAAGGTGAGTATCAGAAATGGCTGAAGCTATGCAAAAACAAATTGAATCACTAACTAAGTTAGTAGAAAATTTGACAACTGAAATAGAAAGCCTCAAAAACAAACAAAAATGTGCAACAAAGGATGCACCTCCTGCATCTGAAGAAAGAGATTTAATGACGGATGACGATACAGACTACTCAGATGCAAATATGAGAGGAACTACTAATCTCACGTTAAAAGACCTCCTAATGACAGTACCAGAATTTGACGGAGAAAATCCTGTTGAATCTTTCATATATCAAGCAGAATCCGCGAAAGAAAACGTTCCAAGTAGCCAAAGAGCTCTACTCCTGTCTTGCATACTTGGTATGAAAATAAAAGGAAAAGCAAGAAATATTATAAGAGCCGAAGCCGTAAGGAATTTCGCGGATCTAAAGAAACAGTTGAGACAACATTATGGTAATCAACAAGATCTTCAAACTTATCAATTGCAAAGGAATAATATACGACAAGGACCAAAAGAAACAGTCCTTAACTATACTGAAAGATTTATGAAAACTCACGAAGCCGCCATAAGAGCGATAGCCACTCAAGAATCACCAGAATCAACAAAAGCCATTTTAATGGACATTGAGAGAAAAAGAGGATTGTACGATTATATCGAAGGACTTGAAAGAGAATTAAGATTAGACGTAAAAACAAGTATGCCTAATGACGTCCATTCAGCCATACAATCTGCCTTGCAAGCTGAAATCACAGCAAAAACTAAACGCTCAAATACACAAACTACTGCCATGGAAAAGAAACCGTATTCAAGGGTACAAAAATCATATATCAAAGAATCAAAAGAACCAAAGAAATACGGAAGAATAAAGATACAATATCCTAGAGTCAAATGCAACTATTGTAAGAGGTTAGGACATTCCATAGAAGAATGCAGAACTAAACGATACAACGAACAAAGAAATTTTCAAAGAGTCCAGCCTACAAACAACGGCCCACCAGAACAAACAAATATGCTCGAGAAAACATTGGTACCATACGGGGAAATACAAATCAACTCGTTAATATCATCCTCAACCCACTAAATTGCGAGAAAACAAAATTTTTGCTGGATACAGGCTCCTCATTATCATTAATAAAAGAGAGAAACATCAAAGACCAACGATTAATAAGAAAAGAACAAACGGAGAATGTAAAAACAGTCACAGGAGAAATTTTGAAAACCAAAGGTATTATTAACACAAAAATCCTGGGAAAAGAAATAAATCTACGAGTAGTCCCGAATACGATCAAACTAAATGCAGATGGGATACTCGGCATAGATGCCCTAAGATCATTAGAATGCGTTTGGAATATTAAGGAAAATAAAGTCCTATTAAAAAACACAAAATTTAAAAGTAACGATGAGGAACAAAAAATTCTAAAAGCTCCCCCGAAAGCAATAACGACTTTAAAATACACGGTTCAAGGAGTCAACGATGGACCTGCTTTAATAGAATTTGACGATTTCACAGTATTAACAATGGTTAAAGAGGGAGAAACAATCCTCCCACATTTCAATTTGACAGATCAAGAAAAATTAATGAAAAATCCTCTCCAAGCGAAACCAGCTGATATGAAAGAATTTCAAAAGAATTTCATACCCTTGAAAGAAAACAGAAGAAAACTCCTCGAAGAAAATACCAGGTTACAACATCTAAAGGAAGGAAAAGAAGAATTATGGGAAATAATACAGAAGTACCATGACATATTCGTACTTCCAGGAGATCCAATACCGCTCACTAAATTAACAGAACATTCAATACAATTAAAAGATGATACGCCAATAAACGTCAAACAATATAGATATCCACCAATTCATCAAGAAGAAATTAAGAAGCAAATGAAGGAAATGCTAGAGAAAGGAATTATTAGAGAAAGTGACTCTCCATTCAACTCGCCTTTATGGGTAGTCCCCAAGAAAACAGATGCATCAGGCAAAAAGAAATGGCGAATCGTTATAGACTACAGGAAATTAAACGAAAGAACGCTTCTGGATTCATACCCATTACCAAATATAGAAGATATCCTTGACAAATTAGGAAACTCACAATACTTCTCAGCATTCGACCTAGCATCAGGATTCCATCAAATAGGAATGAAGGAAGAAGATAAAGTAAAAACGGCATTTTCTACACCCGATGGACATTTCGAATATAACCGAATGCCGTTCGGACTAAAGAATGCTCCACCTACTTTCCAAAGAATGATGAACAAAGGACTAAAAGGACTAACTGGAACTATCTGCTTTGTATATATGGACGATATCATTGTTTTTGGCTCAACCCTAGAAGAACACAACAAAAACCTAGTTACACTGTTCAACAGACTCAGAGAGGTCGGTTTGAAACTCCAACCAGACAAGTGTGAATATTTAAAACCAGAATTAGCATATTTAGGACACAAAATATCTAAAGAAGGAGTCAAACCAAACGAAGAAAGAATAGAAAAAATAACAGAATATCCAGTACCTAAAAATCCAAAAGAAATTAAGCAATTTTTGGGACTCGTCGGATATTATCGAAAATTCATAAAAGATTTTGCAAAGAAAGCAAAACCACTAACTGAGCTATTACGGAAAGAGAAATCATGGGAATGGGACACGAACCAACAAGAGTCCTTTGAATCTTTACGACAAGCATTAACGAAGGAACCAATTTTACAATTCCCAGATTGGACAAAACCCTTTGTGTTAACGACGGATGCGAGCAACCAGGCAATAGGTGCCATATTATCACAAGGAACTATCGGACAAGATAAACCGATAGCCTACGCATCCAGAACTTTGAACAAGGCCGAAACAAACTATTCTACAACAGAAAAAGAATTATTAGCTATAGTATGGGCAACAAAACACTTCCGCCCCTATCTATACGGACGAAAATTCATAATTGTAACCGACCATAGACCATTGATATGGTTACAAAATGTCAAAGATCCAACGTCACGACTAATGAGATGGCGACTTAAGTTGGAAGAATACGATTATGAAATACATTATAAGAAAGGAAAACAGAATTCGAACGTTGATGCCTTATCAAGAATTAACGCCTTGGAAACAGGAGAAGAAGAGAATACAAGGGACACAGCTGAAGAAGCCCTAGAAGATTTAATGAATGAAGCATCACCTACATATGATGAATTTCAGGAAGAAAGGAACACTTTCCAAGAATCCCCCAATCTAATGATACAAAAGGGGAGAACAACAAGAAAAGGATTAGTTATAACAACCATCAATGAAGAGCATGGACTCCACATAGATCCTTTTGACGATGAAATCATATGGTATGCCAGCATACGGACTGAGATTCCGGAATGCTCAGAAATAGAGATCAGAATACCTGACTTGAACGTCAGAGAAACAATTTTAAAAATGATCTCCTATGTCCACATGAAGAAAACTCCAGAAAAGGATCTCGTCGTAAAAGTTAACGATACCAAGGACCCAAAAACAAGAGAAGAAAAAGAAAGAATCATTAAAGAAGTGCACGAAAGCACATTAGGTGGACACTATGGTACTGAGAAAACCATAGAAAAGCTACGCACTGCTTATAACTGGCCTGGAATGGTCAGAGACACTGAGAATGTCATTAAAAAGTGCCAAAAATGCCAGTTCGAACGTCTGAGATACGTTGCGAACAAACCACCTATGGGAAAACCTGATATCCCCAACGAACCAAATGAAAAGGTTTCACTAGATATTAGGTCGTCCCATAAGTTCGTGCCGCTTATTGTTCTACTATTTAAATTAATGTATGAAACATACCTTTAAAGTTTACGAAAAAATGTAGTCGCCCTCTCTTTCCACAACATCTTCCCACCTTTGTGGTAAAGACATTATACCGTCACTATAAAATTTCTTTGGTTTTTCTTTAAAATATTTGTCAATGTTTGTTTTTATAGCTTCGACATTATCATATTTGTTTCCGGCTAAAAAATGTTGCATTGACCGAAATAGGTGGTAATCCGTTGGAGCAATATCTGGAGAATATGGTGGGTGTAATATAAGTTGCCAACCGAATTCACGTAATTTTTTTTGCACATTTTGTGCCACGTGTGGTCGTGCATTATCGTGGAGGAACTTCACATTGTTCCGATTTACGAGTTTTGGTCGTTTTATTTGTATTGCTTCTTTCAATTTATCCAATTGAGCACAGTACTTCTCTGAATTAATTGTTTGGTTGGCTGGAAGAAGCTCAAAATACAAAATTCCTTGACAATCCCACCATACAGAAAGGAGAACTTTGCGAGGGTGTAGACCTGGTTTTTTCGTTGTGGTGGATCTTCTCTTCTGGTCCACGTTCGTTTTCTTTGGGGATTGTCGTATGAAATCCATTTTTCATCCCCAGTCACTAAATGTTTCAAAAATGGTTCTTTTTCATTGCGTGCAAGCAAAGATATGCACGTTGCTACGCGATCACAACGGTTCCGTTCTGTGAGCTGGTGTGGCACCCATACATCCAGCTTTGTTACCATTCCCATTTTCTTTAAGTGTCTGTGTATAGATGATTTCGGGATATTTAAGGTTTCAGACATCTATTGAACAGATAAACTTCGCCTTTCATCCACTAGATTACGAATTCTGTCCTCGTCTACTTCAGTTGGTCGTCCAGAACGTGTTTGATCTTCAAGATCAAAATTTCCTTTACGAAATCGATCAAACCATTTTCTGCATGTACGGGACGATAAAACACCTTCTCCGTAAACGGCACAAATATTGTTTGCGGCAACCGTTGCTGTATTTTTTTTGCGAAACTCGTACAGCATAAGATGCCGAAAATGAATACGTGTCTCACTCATAGTTTTTCACTATGTAAAAGACGAAATGCTTGCTGTTCACTAACTGTTTCTTTCGAATACCTTCTTTAGACTGAACTCGATCATTAAACGCTGAATGCATCGGTCGCTTATCGCTCTATGTTTATACAACACACCGCGGAAAGTATAAACATATCCGCGGCACGAACTTATGGGACGACCTAATATAATAGGTCCTTTACCAGTGGACAGAGGCTACAGATATATCTTGGTAATACAAGACTATCTCACAAGATATGTACAACTAGCTCCTTTAAAGACGAAAGAGGCAAAAGAAGTCCTCGAAAAATTTTGGCAATATTATTGCTGTATATTCGGTGTTCCGAAGGAAATCATCACCGACAACGGGCTAGAATTCCAAGGGAAGTTTTTAGAAGTCATGCAAGAAAAACTAAGAGTAAAAATTACCTCAACGGCGGTATATCATCCGCAATCGAATGGAAAAAATGAAAGGTCCCACAGAGAAATATTAAATTATTTAAGAAGTTATCTTGGAGACTCTAACGAATGGACAAAACAACTTATTGGAGCAACTATTGCTCACAATACTACAACAAATGAAACTCTCCAAATCACTCCAACAGAATACATGCTAGGATATAAACCAAACATACCATTTGATATAGAAGAATTATCAACAACCGAAAAAGAAAAATGCGAATCTCTGATAAGGAGGAGAAGAAATATAAAAAGACAAGTCTCCGAGAGAATCCAAAGAAGAAGAAGAATGGAAATTAAAGAAAAAGCCAGAATAACAGATAATTTAAAAGTAGGACAACAAGTTCTAGTAAGGAGGCATCAACCTCAAGATTCAAGATTACATGCCCCATGGGAAGGCCCTTACGAAATTACAAGAATCATAAACAATCAAGCTGCAACAATAAAGAAAGGATTCAAAGAAGTCACATACCATTTTAACGATATAAAACCATTTGTTGCAGGAACAGAAGAGAAAAATTACGAAGAAGATGAACCTCGAACTTCTTCTGCTAATCTTAGCCCTACAAGTCAATTCAATTCACATGAAACAGGAAGACGAGAAACAGAATAATGACCATATATATGTATCAGAATTGGAACCTAATCAAGCAGTCTATCTTGAAAACTTAGGACCAGCTCAGCTATACCACGCAACATGGAATTTGATAATTGGAATTAATTATGAACCAGTTTTACAATCAGTAAACGAGCTTGAAGCAAATCTCGCCCAAATGTTAAAATTATGCATCATAAAGATGCAACCTCAAATATGTTCTTCAAAACATAGAATTGAAGCTCAACAGAAAAGAATGGCTCGTCTGAAAGAAGATAGAAATACACTACTTCATTTCATAGGAAAGAGAAATAAAAGAGGATTATTAAATGTTATTGGAGAAGGAATAAAAGTTCTTTTTGGAAATCTGGCAGCCTCAGATGCCGACTATTACAATCAAGAAATTGATAAACTAAGAGAAGATAATCTACAAATCGCACATTTGGTAAGAAATCAGACAACTTTCCTGTTAAATCACCTCAGAAGCAATCTTGGAACATTCAATCAATTACAAAAACAAACACACTTCCTAAACGAGAATTTCCAAGTCCTTAAAAACGAAAGCGAAAAGATTCTACTAAACCAGCAAATAGACGAACTATATGCTGATCACATTCTAATGTACTCAGAAACTAAAGAAGATCTACAACAGCTCTTAAACGCACTGATAGATGGAAAGAAAGGAATAATACATCCATATATCCTCTCACCTGAGCAACTCATAAAGACTCTTAAAAACACTTCTCAAGAAGAATTCTTCCCAACACCACTATCAGAAGAATATTACCCTACGATAGTCGAAATAAGCGACTTAACAATTTCAATGAGCTAAGGAAAGTTATTATATACTTTTCACATACCATTAATAGAACCTCTGGATTACATACTATACCATGCGATACCTATACCAGTCTATTCGTTGATAAAAGGTTATATGGTGCACGATATACAAATACCATATATTCTGTTAAATCACGATAAAACGAAATTCGTTCCAATAGAAACTGAAGAACAAATGAAAATGAGGAAAGTAACCAATATAAACCTTATAAAAAGAGCACATCCCGATTACTCTACAAGAGACTCGGATGCATGTCTCATTGAACTGATCCTTTCCAAAGGATCTCAATGTTCTTATCATTACATACAATTGCAAAATACACTGTACATCCAACTCAGAACCAATCAAGATTGGATTATAATACCTTCTCATGAAGAAACACTACATGCAGTATGCTCGGAAAACCAACCAATATTCTTGAAAATAAAGAAAACGAGCATAATTCATCTACCTAAAGGATGCATGGCCACTACATCCAGAACAGTATTAAAGTCTAGCGAAACGTTAAATGATAAATCAATCGACATAATGTTGAAAGGAAGCATAGACGAACTGAAGATAATAAAGAAATTACAAAGAATGAACATTTCTTCCTCTGAACTTCAATTAGAACTTTTGAGCGAAGATTCTTTAAATCCCTCACAACTGAATGCATTGGGAACCACAGTTGAAGAATTGAACAAACAAATCGAAGAACTATCACTCAGAAAAAGAACTCTTACTTGGACAGAAAAACTTACAAAATACCTTACATATGCAGGATATTCAACTTTGATCGGAAGTTTCCTGTATCTAATATATAAAGCTAATTGCTGTCCGAAAATAACACAATGTCTAAGATACCTCTTCAGACCATGTACAATAATTTACAATCATTGTACATTCGGACCTAACTCAAACACGGAAGAAACAATCCATGAATGTCCAAGAAATCAAGAAACAGAATTGAGCTTGGAACCTATACGAACATACTCCGGAACTTTTGACGAAAATAGCAGCGACGCTCCATCTTATACACAACATCGGAAGTATAAGAGAGGTAGAGTACCAAATATATAAAATCTAATATGTTCCAGATGTGTTGTCACCCTTACAGACCAGCGAAAGAAGAAACGTCTTGTACATTCTCGACAATATGGTCATACTTTAAAAAGACGTTCCGGGACGGAACTTTTCCACCCCAGGGAGGAATGTAACCGATAGACATCCTGTTATCTACTGTAACCGATAGACGTCCTACTATCTATATGTGCTGTTTATTACGAAGATGCGACGCGTGTCCACGCACCAGCTTGCGCATCAAATAAGCAATGTAACTGATAGACACGAAGATGCGACGTATGTCTACGCACCACCTACAATTCAAAGACGCATCGAATACGCATCACGCCAATATAAAAGCGCGAACGACGATGAAGAGCGAGCATTACCAATCCTCATCAGTACGAGTTAACATCGATCAACGTATTAGCTTATAAGCCTTTCTGTATTCTTTGAGTATTCTAGTAGTGTAGTAAGATTTGTAGTTTGTTAAAAGTAGAGTTTAAGAGGACGAATAAATTCCCTTTTTTAAAAACTCGAATCTCTGGACCTCGCCGGTAACAATTAAAATGTTCTTTTGCAAAATTTAAACGATTGCGAGAATTTGTTTCGGAAAGTAGCTTCTTCCTAAATATTCGACCATGCAACCCAGCTTCGTATAAACGAGATTTCATTTGAGTGGCCCCTATTGGCAAATTTAAATCTTCTTTGAGCTCTTTGGCAGTAATAAATGGTCCTTTTTTTGTTATTTTCCCGATTTCTCGATCCCGACGGGGAGTTGTTATTCTTTTTCTACCCGCTCTAACTGCATTTTCGGGTTTCCCGGTGGTCTGTATCTTTTTATAAATTTTTCGCACCCCTTCCTTCGATAGTCTAAAATCTGTGGGAATCTGTTGGAACGTTTAGCCTTCTCTAAACAAAAAAGTATGTTCAAATATATCTTAAAATCTAAATCCCAGGCGATATAATTTAATTTCCAGCGCAAATAATTGGAAAATTCTATCGGCAAGACAATCGCAGCGGTAACAATGTTTTGTTTGACGCGAGGGCTAACGTTCTTATGTCGCTGAATTTTCCAATTATTTGCGCTGGAAAGTAAATTACATATATCGCCGGCGACTTTGGTTTTAAGACATATCTGAGCATACTTTTTAACTAATAACACTGTTATTCTATCCTACACGCAACGTGGTGCGATCTGAAACTGTTTCTCGACATATAACCTTAGTCGATGCGCCACGCGCATCGTTTTGTTTTCTGTGGTCAGCGAGCGTGGCACGTTTTTTCAGCGCGAGCGCGTAGTTGTGAATGTCGCTCCATAAGTCGCTCAATAAGTCCGAACCTGCGAGGTGAAAGGCAAGGCAGGCTTGATTGGGTGCAACAGATGTTGGGAGAAGCCACGCGGAGTTGCTCGAAGGAGGACAAATTTATCAAGTAGCTAAACACCCGAAACCAAGTAGTGTACAGATTTACGATTCGCATGAGATCGGTCCCAGCGCTGATCGCTTACTTTGGGAGATAACAGTAGAAATCTATTACGAGACATTGTTTTGTGGAACATTGCCGTTTCCAACAACGGATTCGCTGACCAATAATCGTCGATCTCTGCCTTTTTTACAAGTCCCGTAAGAATAACAAGCGCAAACTATTTGCTAAGGTCGGCTGCCGAAACGTCGACAAGATAGGCACTTTTCAATTAATTTCCTCCTATGGAAATATTGATTGCAACATCTCTTCGTTTCGTTGCTAATAAATTCATACAAATCGTTCCCAATAAATAATTCCGCGGCATCCACAATGCTCTGTATATCTTTGGAAAGTATAATACGTTAGGACCCCGAATTCTTAGGGAGTGATACTAAATCACCTCACCAATTTTTTCCTAGGAAAACCAAGTGTTTGTTCAATAATAGAATGAGTTTTATTCCTAAGTCGAGCACGAATTTATACAATCATCTGATGTAATTGTAGAATTATATTTTTGATATCTCATTCTTACAGAACCATCTGTCAGTGATGATGCCGACATATTAACAAAAAAGGAAACAAAAGGTCAATTCATTAAAGTTGAACCTAGTATCGTCTGCCACGATGGAGAAAGTATTCAGGCAAGTATTACAATTTCTGGAGGAAACGATTAGCGGTCGTTGCTTCAATAAAATATCTTCATTACTTTAACAATAGTTAATGTAACAAATACAATAACAAACACGCATACACTCATGAGAAATATATAAAGATGAAATTGCTGAAACTCATTGTAAGACAAATAAGTAGAAAACAAAAACACCGTGAAAATGAAACGTGAGCCAAGTAGTAATTGGTATTACAGGAAAGAGACACGTAAACGACAAATCTATTCAATGTTACAGTATTTGATAATATCTGTAATTGCAGAACATGACATGACTAAAAAGAGTCCATAACGCAAATAGTATTTTCCGTACAGTACAGGGTGTAAAAAAATTAATGGTCATGGCTTTAAGGGGTTCTTCTACCTCTCTGAATCGATGGAGATTTGCGAAAAAAATCGGCCGCAAAATTCGGGAAAGGGTAGCAAATTTCTTTTATTGGCGCATCGTATTCGTTTTGTTACGTAGGTGAAATGTCTGAGAGGAACCATGGGTTAGAAACGAACCGTTCTCTCACAAATTAACTTTTAATTCGGCCTTCCGATTAAAATTTCGCCCATATGGCAGCCTCGAGTCACCGACCTTTCGAAAGGAAACACATGAAATACCCTTGCTAGCTCCAATAGTTGAAGCAGAGGGAACATAAACGAAGATAGAAAATTACTAGAAAAATGTCATTGACCTGCGTTCGGTGTTGGGTTCACTCAAGGGCCCACCCGGGAAGAAGAACATAATCACATGAACTTCTCTTCTGGTACGGTGACACAGTGCCCCATTTTCTAACTTCGTTTACGTCGCCTTTGCTTTAACTAATGGCGAAATTTTAATCGGAAGACCGAATTGAAAGTTAATTTGTGAGAGAACGGTTCGTTTCTGACCCATGGTTCCTCTCAGACATCTTACCTACGTAACAAGACGAATACGGTGAGCCAAAAAAAAAAAAAAAATTTGCTACCCTTTCTTGAATTTTGCGGCCGGTTTTTTTCGCAAATCTCCATCGATCCAGAGGTGTAGAACAACCCCCTAAAGCCATGACCATTAATTTTTTTACACCCTGTACAACCTATTTTTATGCGGTAGCTTTTTACGCGCTCCCTTCTTGTGCAATTTTTTTTATTTTCAATAAATATTAATAATAAAAATCGCACGGAAGGGAAGCGCGCATAGAGGGACCGCATAAAAACAGGTTGCACTGTAATTAATTTATACTTTTTAGTTTGTAATTTCCTTAAAAGCGTTATTAACAGTTTTAAGATCAGAACTGGTTATACCGTCCAACACCATTTTTGTTTTCCACTAGCCACTATATAATTCTTCTAGAGTTCGTAGTCCTAAACACGAATCCAGTAACGAAATTTCTCTATCATCCTTTGTTTTCGAAAAACTTCAGCATTTGTAAAAACGGTCGTTTTCGGTAAAGAAGTTGGTATTACGTGAAAACTAAGAACCGTACATTGTTGTTCTTGATCTCAAAAAATAGAGGAATGTTTCTCGAATATGTATGTATGAGCAGTTATAATATTCCTTATTTGTTAATAGCAGTAAATCACTATCAAAGTTAAAAAACGAGCGTTTGCGCGAACTTTTTACGCATTCACTTTGCATTTTCACGTAGAGAACTATTGCTAGCACAAGCTAACTATTCACTATTGGATTCTACGTGCATTTCTGAATAAAAAACTGTCGGCAAAAAATGTCATAAGTGTTTTTGTTTCGTCACAATTTACGAAAATATTCATCGAGAGCGTGTTCTCGAGCGTAGCTACGCATAATACTTTCACGAGCCCCGCACGTCGATATCGTTATTCCCATAAATAGTAAACACCAGGAAAAATTTGATGGGGAGAAACTTGGAGTATATTTTGCTAGCAAAATATGATAACGCAATTTTTTGTTTATTTTGAATTAACAGCGAAAATTGTATGGATTTCTATATTCATAAATAAAAGTGATAAATGTAATATTTCGCAATGTAGGCTAAGGAAAATGTATTTAACTGCACTGGAATATGAACCACAAACGACAGGTGAAGATAATGCTTTTGTGAAAGAATATTGTATAAACCAACAGATTTTGGGCCGCTAGCATATTGGCGAAATTAGCTTATCGCTTGCCGTGTTAATATGTTTAATATTACTTCATAAGAAGTTCCATACTATCCGCAAACTAAGATATTTGGGGGTGTGCGTAAAGCTTTTCCCGTTTATATAAAAATAAGATAAATATTTCCTCACACTTCAGAAAAGAAGTTAAGAATTCCACGTCAATGGAATCTATCGCCGTGCGAGCCCCGTGACCGTATTATGCGTACAGTGCGGTTCGGCCAAATTGGCACCTGGGAGGTAGCCCTGTTTCGGCAGAGTCTGATTCGCCAGGCGTCAAGCGTCATGCCTCTTGGCACACGTACACGAAGGCACTTGACGTTCTACCTCACGATTCATTAAAAGAGCTACACATACAAATCGAACTAAAAGACGAAGTGAGAAAACGTTGCGGACCGAAGCAAGGGAGACAACGCAATTTGGGTGGTGACAGTGAAGACATCGGCGTAGGCACCAGATTTCTATCATCTCTATAGTAAAAACAGGATAAACTCCAGCAGAATTACCCCCACCACATGGGGAGATTCTCATTGATGAAACGGAGCACACAACGAGAAAACAATGTAATGCAATGTCTCGCTCCTCCAGCCAAACTAGTAACAATATTTGAATGCTACGACTTTGTCGGGTGCTTCCTTTAACCCATTGACAGTTTATCCCGTGACAGTCACGGCGCAACGTCAATTATCAAACGGTTTATCCCGTTTAATCTACCAAAGATATCTACGTCTATGACTAGATTCTTTGCTTCGTCTGTTTTCTAAGGTTATTCTAACTGAAGAAGGAGACGTGGTTTAGTTTGCATGCCGAAGTGTTTTCGAACATAAAAAAAACTAGACATTTTTTGGGCCAAAATTCGTAATTTTACCAAACTGTGAAAGGGTTAAAGGCTGAGCAAGGGGATTCCAAGAAACAAAATGGTGCGAATAGGCGTTTGAAAGCGAGAAGCTCCGCCGCCGAGGTGCCAAGTTGGCCGAGCCGCACTGTATCTACGGCAGGCTGTTGAATTAGTTACACGCCGCGAGCCTTTTCTGAGTCGCTCCGCCTGCTTCTCCCTCCGAACTATTTTACCCAACCAGGAATGACTTGCCAGACTCGGCGTATTACACGAGTATAGTGGCGCTTTAGGGCGCCATTCGCCTCTGTTCGCTCGCGCTGGAAAGACGCCGCGCTGGAAGGACGCCGCGCTGGAAGGACGCCGCGCACGCCGATTACGGGAAAAAAAATCGATGCGCGTATCCCGTCGATTGACGTTATCTGTCAACGAACAGTTTCAGATCGCGTCACATGGCGTTTAGGTTAAAACAAAAGTATTACTAGTAAAAAAGTATGCTCAGATATGTCTTGAATTAAATGTGATTAACAGATTGTTAGCAGAAAAACATTGAAATTTTACTTTGTTGCAGTCTTCGATACAAAATGAAAGAAGCGCGTTTTCGCTGCTTGACACTCAACCGGTTAAAATCTCTTGCTAAGTCGACCGTGGCGGCAACAATGTATTCTTTGACGCGAGAGCTAACGTTTTGCTGTCGCAGTATTTTTAAATTATTTGCATTGGAAATTAATTTATACGTGCGCGTGCTAGATCGTAACACAACTGTTTCTTTAGTATACATATGAATTAAAGAAACAAGAGGTAACAAATTCAAGATTATTGGATATAATTTTAATACTCTATCGTTATGATTGTTGTATGTATGGTTGTGTGTATAAATGTATGCACAGTAGAACCATTTATTTTAGAAGAAAATGTTATATGTATATATAAAAGTTTCATAATATTGTGGAGATAATATCGATGCAATACTAATTTTTTTATTTATTTATTTCTTCAACTTTACTTGAAGGAAAACTTTATTGTTTGTACAGAAATGTATATCTACATTGAATGAAAACATATATTCACAAAAAGAAATATATGTTTACGTTGTTTAAATTAGATACCCTCAATGTTTCCATTGGTATTTTGAGATACAATATAAGTTTTTCAATGTTATTCCTGTCACTATTCTCTGCCGAATTTGCCAAACCACCGCCGGAAGTCCAAAAACATTAAAATCTCTTAATCGCATTTAATTCGAGACATATCTGAGCATACTTTTTTACTAGTAATACTTTTGTTTTAACCTAAACGCCATGTGACGCGATCTGAACTGTTCGTTGACAGATAACGTCAGTCGACGGGATACGCGCATCGATTTTTTTTCCCGTAATCGGCGTGCGCGGCGTCTTTCCAGCGCGAGCGAACAGAGGCGAATGGCGCCCTAAAGCGCCACTATACTCGTGTAATACGCCGAGTCTGGCAAGTCATTCCTGGTTGGGTAAAATAGTTGGGAAGGAGAAGCAGGCGGAGCGACTCAGAAAAGGCTCGCGGCGTGTAACTAATTCAACAGCCTGATGTAATTGGTTCGTGCGCAGAAACATTGAAAGTCACAGAACGAACATACTGAAATTAAAGGATGCAAAAATAGCAACTAGATCAATTCGTTTTACGTCAAAATGCGCCGGTCAAATCGGTATTTGATTCATTTCACAATGGCGCAAGCGGTCGAAAAATCTGAAAAATGAGGATAATAATCACGGGTTTCGGATTTTTATTACAAAAGAAAAAAGTTGTACCTCGAAGATTTTATACGAAAACTTCTTTTTTTTCGTTTCTTTTTTCTCTTTCTCATATTTTGTACTAACAAGGGGAGGACCAGACCCGGGGGTCACCGATTTTGATGAAAGGGTCAAGCCGAATAAGGGGGTCAAAAGTGCCCTTGAGCCGATTTTATTCGACGATGGGTTATTCGATAGGTGATGATGAAAAACCATTGCACACAAATTTTTAATCCGATACCTTCACCGGGAGGGTAGTTATTGGGTAAAATCGAAAAACCAGTTTTTGCCTCATTTTCCACAATTAATGTGGAGCAAAAATTCCAAAAAAATTCTAACACATTCTAAACATGAATGTACACGTTAGGAATTTTTTTCAGATTTTTCCTTTGCAAGTTACACTCGCAAAAAATGAAAAACCGAAAAAAAAATTTTTAAACATCGATTTCGTATTGAAATCTTCCGAGCACAACTTTTTCCTTTTTCCAGTAGTTGCATAATGTTATCATTGTTATACCCTAATTTTTTCAGATTTTTTGAGTACGGTGCATCACGGTCGGAAAAATCAAAAACCGATTTCTGGGACACATTTTGGGCCGAAACTCGCCCATTATCTGCCATTCTTGCATGATTTTAATACAGTATGTTCATATTGTGACCTTAAATGTTTCTGCATAGAAATATGTAGATGTTAAAGAACAATATCGGGATAATTAAATAAATTGCTGATTGTATGGTCTTTATAACCTAGAATTTTAACCGTTCTTTCAAAATCATTAATGGCGCAGTGGCTATGGTGTCTGCCTGTGGAATCGCTGAACACTTTTTTGTCGCGGGTTCGAATCTCCATGTGGGACTTAAGTTTTTTTCTGTCATTTTTTTTTTTTTTTTTTATTAAAAACATAACAATATTCAGTAGTAGCTTTAAAATGTTTCACAGATATTTTTATGCCTTTCATGAAACCTATAGAAAAATAATCGTAAAACATGCTTTTCTTACAATTAGACATACAACGTTTTGCAATTATAAGTATTCTCAAACATTTTATATTGTTCATAGATATTGGTTTATTGCAATGTATGAAAATATATTATAAATATGAAAGAAATATAAAATTCAATGTACAGAATGTAAAAAAGTAGTTGTAATTGTAAATCGTGACATGACTGGAAAGAGTCGATGAAGAAAAAAGTATACTGTATAATTATTTTTAGAAGTATCTGTGAAATATTTTAAACCTACTACTGAATATTGTTATGTCTTTAATAATAAAAAAAAAATGACAGAAAAAAACTTAAGTCCCACATGGAGTTTCGAACCCGCGACAAAAAAGTGTTCAGCGATTCCACAGGCAGACACCATAGCCACTGCGCCATTAATGCTTTTGACAGAACGGTTAAAATTCTAGGTTATAAAGACCATACAATCAGCAATTTATTTAATTATCCCGATATTGTTCTTTAACATCTACATATTTCTATGCAGAAACATTGAAGGTCACAATATGAACATACTGTATTAAAATCATGCAAGAATGGCAGATAATGGGCGAGTTTCAGCCCAAAATGTGTCCCAGAAATCGGTTCTTGATTTTTCCGAACGTGTTGCACCGTACTCAAAAAATCTGAAAAAATTAGGATATAACAATGATAACATTATGCAACTACTGTAAAAAGGAAAAAGTTGTGCTCGGAAGATTTCAATACGAAATCGATGTTTAAAAATTTTTTTTTCGGTTTTTCATTTTTCGTGAATGTAACTTGCAAAGGAAAAATCTGAAAAAAATCACTAACGTGTACATTCATGTTTAGAATGTGTTAGAATTTTTTTGGAATTTTTGCTCCACATTAATTGTGGAAAATGAGGCAAAAACTGGTTTTTCGATTTTACCCAATAACTACCCTCCCGGTGAAGGTATCGGATTAAAAATTTGTGTGCAATGGTTTTTCATCATCTCCTATCGAATGACCCATCGTCGAATAAAATCGGCTGAAGGGCACTTTTGACCCCGTTATTCGGCTAGACCCTTTGGTACACGTCTTCTACTTGGAAAATCATTCGACCCATGTTTTGCCAAAAGTGTAGATAAGTCCAAATCTTTGAAAAAATCAAGGTCAAAAAAAAAATTTTTTCCAATCAACTTGAAACTTTGTAGACATGTTCTACGAGCAAAATTAAGGTATACGTATTGTTTTATTTCGCTGTAAAAACATTTTGAAAATTACTAGGTATCATTAGTACCTTAGAGATAAAACTGTTCTCAACAAAGCGGCGTAGCTGAGCGGATGAGGTAGCGTACTGTGGGTACTATGGACGCAGGATCGAGTCCCGCATGGTGTATTTTGTATTTTTTTTTTTAATTTTTTATCTCTCTACAAATACATATAAATTATTTCTAGACAATATTTTAAAACCGTATGTACAAAATAACAAGTTCTGTTTACTAACTGACTCCTGGACCGGCCAAACTGATGGTAGCATGTACGACGAAAGATTTCATAATGACCGTATGGAGTGCACTTTTCAGCTAAAAATTGTACCACCGCAATGCACATCCATCTGTCAACCGTGCGATCTCTATTTTTATCGGCAGGTAAAAATTTTACTGAAGCAAATACAGAACGCCCCGTCAGTGATACAAGAAAAAAGGTCCTTGCATAAAAGAGCTGATGCAATTAAAATACATGCAATAATCCATAACCAACTATCTGCTCTGATATTTACAAACATGATACAATATGCGTGGTATGCATCGAAATTAACACATACACGTACCATATTTGTTAACGTTAACCAAGTTTGTTTTCCAAAGTCGGATGTTAATAAGAAATGTACTTACAACGCCGTATCCTTTATCACAGTTCTTGGTGTGAATATCGTTTATGTTTTCAATGTTTCTACGACGAGTACCACCCGCACAAGTGTGTAGTTTTTAATGAGAAATAAATTATTTTTATTAAAATACAAAATTGTGAACTTCATAGTAATCATAACAAGAAATCCATAAATAACATAGAACATAACGCGCAATTTAAAATGTATAAATTAAATACTAGACCATATTAAAATAAATAAAACATGTGACGTATGAAAAACGATGATTGAGATAAAAAATTAAAAAAAAAAATTACAAAAAACACCATGCGGGAATCGATCCTGCGTCCATAGTACCCACAGTATAGTACCTCATCCGGTCAGCTACGCCACTTTGTTGAGAACAGTTTTATCTCTAAGGTACTAACCGTACCTAGTAATTTTCAAAATGTTTTTACAGCGAAATAAAACAATACGTATACCTTAATTTTGCTCGTAGAACATGTCTACAAAGTTTCAAGTCGATCGGAAAAATTTTTTTTTTTACCTTGATTTTTTCAAAAATTTGGACTTATCTACACTTTTGGCAAAACATGGGTCTAATGATTTTCCAAGTAGAAGACGTGTACCAAATTTCATCAAAATCGGTGACCCCCGGGTCTGGTCCTCCCCTTGTAAGATTTTTTAATAGAGAACTCTGAGAAAAATTTCAAACATGTATTATCGCATGTAGAATATGTCAGATTTTTTTTGCAGACCAATAGATAGGCAAAATGAGGCAAAAAACTTTTTCTTTGAATGTGTCCCACAACTAGCTTTACTTGGGATTAAAAATTGACATACAATGATCGCTGTTCATTACCTATTGTTGCTCATTATGCTCTATTTTTTTAATTCACTTGTAATGCATGCAATGAATATGTGCACTAATGGAACACATTTTCATGGTATATAATTTTTTACACCTTTATTTCGGGGTTATTACTGTGACTTGGTCATTCCTGAACGTACTGCCTTTTTTATTAAGAATTCGATGTAATCAGAGAGATTATATGGTTTTAAAGATTTTTAAAGAAATTAGTCAGAGGGTCATGATGAAAAATAGGAGTTTTAGACTTACAGTTAGTGCAGTGATTCCGGGATAAGCGAGACTGCTGCGACTAATGCTCGATCCAAGGTATCGTCTACCTACAAAATATTTCACTTAAATTTTGCATTACATTATGCGAAAGGTAACACTGTTCAACACGATTCTTTTTCTCGAATATCCAACGGGTAATCCTGGTAGAGTTACTCATCCTAAATTTGAATACGTCGGCAGAATTTCTCCATCACCCTCAGTTTTTTAGTAAAATGAGTTTTTGTAAAAACACCAAATTTCGACAGAATATGAGGTATTGCGCGAAAAGTGTAAACGCTACGAAGTTGAAATTAGTCTCAAAAGATAAAGGAGAACATGCCGAATATTTTAGTGTACATAGTTATTAAAATTGGTTGTTGTAAATAGTAACAAATGACCGTCAAAGTTTAAAAAAGTGCGGATGCGCGAACTTGCTACGTTATACTTTTACATTTTTATGAAAAGTTACTTATCTAGCACGAATTTGCTATACTGGATCGCATTCCTTAGATATTTCTGAAGCGAAAACTGCTCCCAAAAGTTTTGAGAACAGTTTTCAATCCAGACGGGGCGAAAAAATATCCGTAACGAACGTGTATCGGCGTTTCGTCGCCATGCTGCTATTCTACGCGGGCCTGCTGTGTGACAGTGCCGTAATTACGCGTTATCGACGCCGATCTGACAGTACCATCCGAAGGGCGTTCAACTCTGATAAATATAACTGATCAATTGTTTTTCATTAATTTTTGTTTAAAAATATTATTTATAATTTGGGCACCGAATATATAAAAAACGTTTTATCCATCGTGATGGAGTAATTCTGCCGACGGATTCGTATTTAGGATGAGTAACTCTACGAGAGTCACCCATTGGATATTTGAGAAAATAAAAAAACTTCAAATTTGTTGAACAGTGTAATCAGGAGAGTCGGTCTGTTACACGCTTACATGATTGTAAAGACCTCTACGAAAGCTGTTTGTATTTTTGTTCTTAAAAAGTAAAACTTCAGTAAATTGTAGGCAACGGCAATATGTTTTTAAAAAAATAATTTCTCTATTTCCACACATAAAAAATGTATAACTTTTAATTTAATTCTATTCCATATCACATAAACCACATTTGTCAAAAGTTTTAACATTCTTTAACCCTTTGCTCTCCGTGGTCGTTGCGGCGGCGACATTGTATTGTAGTAGAAACTGCTAACTCCGTTGTTAAATAAATCCGATATATTTTTACATTTTTTATAGTTTAAAACACAGTTTTAAAATGTATACGCTTCTTTTTTAATGGCAAGACAAAATTTTCAATTTTTCACCGACGAGCACGGTATAATTAGTCCTGGAGTAGCTGGTAGCTGGTAGCTCATAGGCAAAATAACTAGGAGTGCAAAGAGTTAAATGTTCCGATTTATGAGCCATTTCCGTGAGAGTCATGAATATTATTTCAGTGCTCTACATATAACAGTATCGTTGGGCCAATATATTGATCTGTATCAGGAACAAAGTTTCTTAAAATATTTTGCAAGAGTACTGATTTCTGCAATGGTATATGTAATCGTTACATTATTTTTTTGCGACACAGGGTACTCATATAATGCAAGAAGCAGGTGTGTACGTACTGCAATGGCATAATCAAGAAGATCAAGGGGAGTTCCTTCCGTCTATCAGTGGTCATAAGGCGCAACTTATGTATTTCTATGAAACATTACCATCGATACATTACAGGTATAATATTGTATAGCTTTCCGTAATTTTCTATTTACTAGGCACCTTATGTATGTATAACATTCTATTTCTTAATTTGCAGAGGTTCAATGATGAGTTTACAATCTGCTGTAAGTGGTAGATCGGAAGCAAGTTCATCTTTATCCAGATGACATGTAGCAACGTTTCGGGATTAAATCAGAAGGAATAAAAAATTTGTAGATTAATAGCCAACGAAAATCAATATATGATATTATTTTCAATGAACATAAATGCCTAAGTTCTATTTTACTTCAGTGGGCCACATTAATTAAACGTAATTTGCATTAAAAAGTTTTTTAGATTACAATATTTTCATGCTTGGTCTTTAAACTTTAAGTAATAACACAGAATTTATCTTCTTATAAATGTTACAGAAATATAATACCATGTTAACTTTGCAGAAATGTATTTTGATATTAGAATAAAATGTGTTAGACAGTTAAATAAGCATTTTATACTTTTTTAAATTAACTGTTGAAAATGTAATCCACCTCCATTACACAAAGATGTCCAAAAACATATTCGTTCAATTTGTGAACACTTCTGACGGTCATACACAAAATGCTAACGAGAGCTGTCAATGATAGTTGCAATTCTTAGTTTGCAACGAGCGGCTTCACGAATCGCCACTCTAGTTTTCTCACAATTTGGATGCGAGGTACAAAGGAAGGGTGTGAAATTAATTTAAACTATTTTGAAATACACTAAAACGCTATGACTATTTATTAAACACTTAAAAATAACTAAATGAATAATATCGAATAAAACGTATCTAGTGTGAGATAATACGCGATTACACTCGGTCCTGACTGTCGACCACTGGGCAACCTTCGTCCTCCGGCTATTTACTATGAGTCGTCGGTGCATCCTCTACGGAAGGTTCACTTTTTGACCTACCGATATGCACGTACGCCTCATTTGAAACAAAGGAACCCATAGTATTTAAGCAACCGCAAAACCACAATCGCGAGCATTAGTAATTAAGACCTGTGTTGTAAGACGTCACTTTGTCAGTCAAAATAAAATTCTACAGTAGAATCCCTCTAATGTTGACAACTCGGGCCAGAATGATTCGTTAATGTTGACACTCCCTTCTATCCCCACTTTTCATGACTTATTTTCCACTATGCGCATAAGCATGCGCAGAATTGAAACTCAAGCGAAGGATCATGTAAACATCCATAACCTACATGACGCGCCACGAAACTAAAATTCTATTGGGCAATAAGAAGTCCAAGTGGGGGAAAATACAAGTAACAGTAACGGGAGTATCCTGTCAACATTAGCGAGAGAGCAACCTTAGAGGGAGCAACATTACTGATTCTACTGTCCAAGGAGCAACTTCTTACACTAGTGGACGAGCAACCGAGCTCTTGAATGATTGCTTATCAACGATCTGAACGACTGTTTAGAAGCAAATGAGTCGTCGAAGCGATCAGTCCCCTCTCGAATACAACGACGAAGAAGGCGTGCTTCCGCGAAGCACGACTCTGAGACGTAACAAGAGCTCTAACGTTATTGTTTGGCGTTTAGCTTCTAAACGTCTAAACCAGTCAAGTCAAGGTCTTGCTCGACAGAGCCGTTTCTCGAGCTGCTCCGCCTGCTACTCTTTCCTATACACTCGAGAGCTCGCTGATTGACTTTGCCTCCCCTTAATAGTAGCGGACCTATTGGCATGAGCACGGACGTATTCGGGGCGACATTCGTAGTCAATCAGTTGCGCTGAAAAGTCGTGCCTTGCGCGTCAGTCGCGGAGATCAGAACGTCGTGCGTGGCACGTCGATTAAGGTTATTTGTCGAAATACAATTTCACACCGCACTATATCGCATGTAGGGTAACACAAAAATATTGTTAGTGAAAAAGTATGCTCGAATATGTGTTAAATAAAGTACAATTAATATATTTTAATATTTTTGGGCTTCTGGCGACGGTTTTACCGAAATTAACCACTACGTCATGCATTACGTCTAAATATAGTATTGTGTTCCAGCACCAATAATTGTAAATCAATTATTAGCGCAAATTGTTAAAAGTAACTATACGATAATAGAACGCTACGTTTCCCAGCGAAAAAGAACACATTGTTGCCGCCGCAACATATAGAGATGCATCTCAACGGTTTCTTTCATCTGTATGATTGTTAAAAAACATTTTCTTCATTTATATTTTAATGCGATTTCTCGACAACGATTCAGAGGAAAAGGACATTGATACAGTGGAATAGATTTTCAGAAGATAACTTTGTAACAAAGAGTGCATTTGCATATTTCCATGGGTAATGTGGAAACCTATATTACCTCTTTACTGTTAAAAGACAACACAACATTGTACAATGTATCGCCTTAATAACTTCTTACATTATTCTACATTCTTCGAGGCGAACAAGTTTGGCATTTTGCTGTCGCAAAATTTTTAAAATATAAATGTCGCCCCAATATACCGCCACATGCTACCACGCTTGTACCAGTAGGTACGACCGTAACGCCGCCGGTTTGCCTGTGAATCAGTGACATCTCGGCTGTATGTGTAGGTGAAGGAGCGGGCGCAACTCGAGAAACGGCTCTGTCGAGCAAGGCCTTGACTTGACTGGTCTAAACTGCGCCTTTAAGATCGTTGACATAACACCTTTTTTCTTACCGGCATGTTCAATGAAGGATTTTCATTTGTTCTTCAAACAATGTAACAGCTTAACATAATTATTGGATAACAAAGTAAAAATTTTGCCGAAAGTAAAGACGAACGCTGCATTTCGCAGTAGAAGCGCTGCAGTCTTGACTCCTCAAAAGGAGCTTGTGCTTCTCGAAAATCTGAAAAAATGGCTGATGCCCAACTTTTTAAGTATCCGGAAAAACCATTGTATGGTCCTGGAATTGCAGATAAGCAGAAAATCGCGACAAGTTAAAATAGATTAAGATTTTTCCACGAATTTTCTCTTACTTAAACTTTAAACGTGGTTTTCTAGAAACACAAAATTTTATATGAGGGTCAACGTAGCTCAAAAACTCATTAATTGATTTTAATGAAACTTGGTACCTAACATATATTCTATAAACAATTGGCCTAAACATGATATCTTCCGATTTTTCAATTTTTCATTTAAAACATAGTTATTGACAATTGTTCGAAGCAGAAAACCCGTTTTTAAAAAAAAAAGTAGCCATTTTTGCGATTTTGCAAATTTCAATAAAGAAAGATATCATGTTGAACGTTCTTTGATAAACTAACGATATCACTTTGATTTTTTTGTTTGATATCATTTTTATACCCTGTACACAGTACCTCGAATTTTGAACATACCATCTTTAAGGCGCTAATGCACCATTATTATTGACAATTACAATTTATAAAAAATAGTTTCTTTTCCGTTATAACTTCAATAAATAATGCATAAATTTTAAGACAATTTGCATGTTACATTCTTAAAAAAAAAAGTCTTGACAAACAGGCCGATTACATGAGATTCCCCCTTAAATCAGCTGTTCAGTGTTCTCTCTTCTTCGTTGTTGCTCCCTATAGCTATTCCGCTCCTCTATTTACACCTTAGTACATTGTTCCTCGCATGCTATCTTTCGTACCTTTGTTCCTTACTCTGTCTCTCCTACTCTTTACCTTGTCACCAATCATTAACACATTGCGTACGACGCTACGCTCGCGCAACGCACTCCCAGGGCCCGCACAATTTTGAGCGCTCTATAAACCCTTTATACAATGCATATATTCACTTTTTTAATTCGCATTTGGTAGCAGATATTCACATAAAGTATTCTTAAATATTACTATATATTTTTGTACACCTTTTACATTTTTTACATTTTCAAAAATTTTAATTATTTATTTTACAAGTTTGAATAATGCTTTAGCGTATGATACCGAGTGAAGCATTCTATACTAACCGACTGATTTTTACGTTCTCAGAATGTTGACATTCATATCTTTTCTAGTAACGTAACAAGAGAGTTTATTTTTAGTTCTTCAAATCGTCGATTGAGTCGAAGAAACCTGAAAATGAGATATCTCGTCTCCCGTACGCAATGTGTTAACCTCATTTTAAACCTCTTATCCCAACAGTTTCATTCCTTCCAGAATATTCCTTACTATTGCCCTAATCCCCACCTATAGTGTGGCTCGTCAGACCTGGCACCTCGGCGGCGGAGCTTCTCGTTTTCAACCGCCTTTTCGCACCATTTTGTTTCTTAGAATCCACTCGCTCAGCCTCTTAAAGGAAGCACCCGACAAAGTCGTAGCATTCAAATATTCTTACTAGTTTGGCTGGAGCAGCGAGACATTATATTACATCAGCGTCAAGAATATTTTGCACGCCAGAGCCGTCCTTCGAGAAACACCGCCTCCTTCACCAACACATACAGCCGAGATGTCACTGATTCACAGCCACTCTGTAGGCGTCACGGTCGTGCCTATTGGCACTGGCGTGGTGGCGCATTGGTGCGACATTCGTAGTTAATCACTCGCGCTGGAAAGACGTGCCTCGCGCATCAGTCGCGGAGATCAGAACGACGTGCGTGGCACGTCGACTTAGAATATTTGTTGAGGAACAGTTTTAGATGGCACTACGTCGCATGTAGGATAAGATAAAAGTTTTGTTAGTGAAAAAGTATCCTCAGATATGTTTTAAATCAAATAAAATTAATATATTTTAATGTTTTTGAACTTCTGGCGATGGTTTTGCCGAAATCGACCACTTCATTAAGTCTTACGCCATAAATGTAGTATTGCGTTCCAGTACGCACATTTGTAAATTAATTACTAGCGCAAATTGTTAAAAATAACTATCCGATACTAGAACGCTAGGCTTCCTCGTATTAAAGAATACATTGTTGCCGTCGCGGCCGCTGCGGCCCATGCGACGTAGTGCCACCTGAAACTGTCCCTCAACAAATATTCTGAGTCGACATGCGACGCATGTTGTTCTGATCTCCGCGACTGACGCGCGAGGCACGTTTTTCCAGCGCGAGCGATTAACTACAGGGGGTGCTAACCAGTGATGCCAGAAGTGCTAACTCCCGTGCTTTAGTTTTCGACCGCAGATGTGCTGCCATCTAGAACCAACAGCGCTGGAAAACCGAACTAACTGTTATATATATAGCATACTATGCTATATATATCGTATATATAGCACTACCGCTTATTTGATTTAAAATAGTGGGGCAAAGGTATACTGAACTTTGTTTCACCATTGCGAAATTGCGAATTTCCCGAAAATTTTAATTTTCCTATCATTACCTGATTAATTTCACAATTTCGCAATGATAAAACCAAGTTCAGTATACTTGTATATCGCAAGAGAAAATACAAATATACAATTTATTTTTTTACGTTTATTAAAATAAAAATGCACGGCCTTTTTTTTACATATTTTCGTAAAAATACTTATACTCGAAGTGTAATATTAATTATTATACTCACCCTCCTCCTTTCTCAAACGGGCTTGGGACCGTCTATGGCGGAGTTATGCTTGTTACCCTAGCCAGGGACCCTTTGCTAGGTACTGACGGGCGGAGCAGCCGAGCCCAGGATTTTTAAAGAGGTGTATCTCCTCTCTCCTTTATTTTACATCATTGTATATGCAGCAAATCTTCGCCTGTAACCCCAGGCGGGGGCCCTTTGCTGGGTACTGGCGGCCGGGCCAGCCGAGCCCAGGATTTTTTAGGAGGTTTATCTCCTCTCTCTTTATGGTCGTAATTTTCTTTTCAATCGTAAGTTGTATTTCTGTTGAGCTCTCTGCATTACAATACTCTTTGTTTTTCTACTGTCCTTCCCGCTCAACATTCTATTTACTCTCTCGCACCAATTTTGGAGGAAAGCAGTAATGGCAGCATCAATAATAGCTTCCTTCAAGGATTCATGGTGGAAGCTGCATTCTATAAAATTGAAGCTTATTTTTTTTATGACCACTTTTCGCAATATGTCTGTAATATTGCGTTTGAAATAGATACCGTCAATCATCTTGTAAAGTGTTTTATTTATTCTTAAAATAACACTTGGAAAGGAAGTGTTCCTGCAAGTCGTTATACAATTGTTGCACTGTTTATGTATACTTTTGTGCAGGATTTGATTTATCAAGCACTTCCTGTTTATGTGTACATAGGATCCACTCGTGCCACTAGAAATTGTTCGATTTAAAATTTCCAATATTTCTGCGTCATTTTCTATGTTTTCAACGTCATCTTGATTCAAAAATCCCTTCAGCCTAAATAATAATTTTCCACTGCATATATTTTCGCAGTTTACTTTATGACTCTGTTGAGACCATAAATTGTTAATTAGCAGTGTCTTATATGCTCCACTAAAACCAGTACATGTCGGGTTTGTATTCCTCCATCCCGTAGCTCTTATGCTACCAAAGAAATTTTCGAGTGGATCCTGATTGACGTATCTCGATTTTAAAAGACGGAAACCGTTGGATTGCAGGTCTTTCCAAAGTTCCTGGAAATTCTCGATGGTTTTTATCCATCTTTGTAAGCACCCTGATCCTGCCAATGGCTTTTTCGTTACTTGATGGACGTAACGCATATTTTTTAATTCGCGTACTGCGGTAGGCCAGAAACGGTGATGCTCACTCGTTTCTGTCACTACAGTACGCAAAGGTGCATCTTCTTTCAATAAATGTCCATTGACGGAGTCGAACAATTTATTGAAGAAGTATAGGACTTCACCCATTACTTTGCCCTCCTTTGTGGGTATCTCCATTGAACCTATGCTTGTAGGGAAGGATTCTGTAAATTACGAAGTTATGATTATAGCAAACATAATGCGAGACATATACAAGTACTTAATAATATTGTTAGGGAAATCTACTTACTGCCTAATGCTAAGATTTCGAGACATGTAGCTACTGTGTAACTAAAGACTTGAGTGGCACATTTCACTTTCATTTTACGTATCTTGTGTCGGATGATATGTTCGTCTGTTATTTTTCTCATTATAGGACCACTTGCAAGTGAATGCGTATCTATTTTGTACGCAAGCTCTACCATTTTCCAGGATGCAAATTCTCGGTTTCCGTCTTTCTTTTCATTATTGACATTCCTTTCTAAGTCCTTGTTTAATAAATTGTTTCTGATGCTCTTCATTAAGTGCGGCGAATCATAAAATGGAATTATTTTATTTCCATCTAATTCAATTGTGTGTGTCCCTGCAATATATTTTATGTGTTAAGTAAAATTGTTAACCGACGTTAAATTGCCTCTTTCACAATTGAAATAAAAAAATAATGTACTTACGGTGTTCTTCGCCTTGCTTCCATTTCTGTCTTCTTGTATCGTCGACAAGGCAATTTATTGCAGCGACATTGGAGGTGCCCTGATCACACACTGTAGCAACAACTTTAAAACCTGTTGCTGCTACATTACGAATTACATTCTTTATGCAGGACAGTAGTTGTGGCGTATTCGTTTGGCTTTCGCAGAAGCTGAATGAAATTAGAATTTTCCATCCGCTTACAAGTCCTCTCAACATAAACACCAATGCGTGATCCGCAAAGCGACTGGTTCTTCTGGTACCCCAGTCTTCGATACCAATAATTCTGTTTTCCTCTTGGTGAAAACTTATGTGTGGTTGAAGTGCCATTTCATCCCACATCAAGATACAGTACTTTTCCTTGTCTGGCAACTTCCCTGCTTCCTCAGATAGGTGTTTTATCATGAGGTCACAGATACCTGGCCTCAACTTAATATTGTGTAAAATTTTTTTTACTGTTGCAATACTTGGCATATTGCAAAGCTGTCGCAATAATTTATATGTCCGTGGGGACTGCTTATAAATTGTTAGAGACACAATTTTTTCATCCATTGTGTATCGTCTTCCCTAAAATCAAATGCATTATTAAATTAAAGTATTCCCACATAGGTATCATTTATTTTACTACTATTACTTATTTAGTTCTTTCTTTACCTGTGGAGCATTCTCTGAAGTCCGTAACTGCATATCAATTAATAGTTTCTGACTTTCAGATAACTGCGTATAACGCTGAAGGAATTGAGGCCTTGATACTTTCTTCAGAAGCTTCAGTTTTTGTCTCAATGTTTTATTTTGTTTTTCTGCATATTTTTGTTTTTTGGCAATCTTTTTTATCTCCTTAAACAGGCGGAGACCTCTGGGTGTCAAGTCACTGTTTCTTGTGGTCCTTTTCCTTTCTCTTTCTATATCTCTGTTCGATGTGCACATGGTGCAAAAACCAAGAGGGCTACCTGAGAGAACAAATTTTCAATTAAATTTATAACACATATATATTTAATGTTCATTAAATGTTTCATTGCAATTGTATTAATTTGACTAATAATTACTTGAAATGTCTGGAGAATGTTCAGGGGCATTTCTTCTTGTATATAATATACCTCCATCATGATGTTCTTCTTCTAAAAATGAACATTATCTCTATAATATGTATCTATAATTCTAGTATATTATAATATTACTTTTAAATAGGCTTTTAATTCTTACGTTTGGCCTGTCCTGCTTCTGCTAAAATTTCTAAGTGTACCACATCACTTCTGGTTTGAGGCATTTCTCCCTCTGAAAAATCAAAAACACATGTTTGTGTAATTTCTGCATACTGCAATATTACTTTCAAATAGGTGTTCTTACGTGTTATATCTTCTGTTTTGATTTCGTAATGTGTTACATTGCTTCTGGCATCAAGCACTTCTCCTTCTGGAAAATTAGAAACACATGTTTCCATAATTTCTGTATACAACAATATTATTTTTAAACAAGTCTTTAATTCTTACGTTCTGTCTCTTCTCTTCTTTCAAATTCAATTCTTCCCATTTGAGAGCTGCCTGGAATGGGTGATTCCTCCATACCTCCTTCTTGAGCCTCAGGGAGATTTAAAGAAGGAATTACGGTAGGAAATAATCTCTTGCATTTTCCTACCATATAGGCACTCTCAGGGAAGTGTTTGTAACACACTTTATAAGTTTGTCTCTCCAACGTCGAAATCTGAAGAAGGGAATAATTCTGAATTGTTCTTGCCCACAATTCAGATCTTTCCGACTTGGGAAATTTGTGTCCAGGTGCTTCTCCGGAACTGCAGCCAGGCACTGCACACAGCTTTCTCATTTTTCTAAAAAATAAAATCCTTCAAAACAAGTTAAGTTATAAATAAATACAAATATATCCAAAAAATTCTATAAATAGTATTAACAGATTCTCAAAAATGAAAACTGATAACACTATTATAGAATGATTCGATATATTAAAATCTATGAAATATAGATTTAAATATGAATTTTGTTCGCCGCTAGATTTTCGCTGTACTGCTCGAGTGTACTCACAGTACTGAAGTTTTCCTGATTTTCTGAAATCCTGCCATCCTTCCAAAACTTTCTCTTTTTAGGAACATCTTGCAAACACATGTTTTCAAGTGTTTCAAGTGCACAGCCGATGCAGTCAAATGTTTGAATTGCATAGTGGGGATAGCGCGCCTCACCGATTTCCTTGGCAGGTAAATGTGTAAGTTTCTCACCGATTCGAACACCGTAGGTGTATTAGTTCTTATATGTAACGCCATCTAGAACGAGAAGCGGCAAGAGGAACTAAAACGGTTCCATGATCTGCCATAAGAGTTGATCCCCCCTGATTAACTACGAATGTCGCCCCAAATGCGGTACCACGCCAGTACCAATAGGCACGACTGTGACGCCTACAGAGTGGTTTTGAATCAGTGACATCTCGGCTGTATGTTTCGGTGAATGAGGCGGTGTTTCTCGAAGGACGGCTCTGGCGTGCAAAATATTCTTGACGCTGTATTACATCGTATTCTCGTCGCGCGCTCCGTTTCATCAAGGGGAATCTCCTCATGTGGTCGGGGTAATTCTGTCAAATCGCGTTGTCTCCCTTGCTTCGATCTGCAGCGTTCTCTCTCTTCGTCTTTTAGTTCGATTTGTATGTGTAGCTCTTTTAACGAATCGCGAGGTAGAACGTCAAGTGCCTTAAATAGTTCCTTTATTCAATCAAAAATGATATACAAGCTTGGTAAAGCAATAGTTTGTACAATGTTGGTTCCAATATGGTCGCTGCATCGCGTCTTCTCAAAGGAAAATAGATAATATAAAAGAAATACATCTAATAGAACATTAGTAATAAAACGGAGATTTGAAAATGAAAGCCCCAAAAAATAAATGACATATTGGTCAAAAAAGGGCAGAATTACAAACAAACAGATACTAGGACGGACAAGACAATTACGAAGGGGGGAAAAAGGGGGGGAACATTGGTTTTTCCAATGTTCGACAAAACAGAAAGCAGAGGTAGATTTGTCGAAGCAGTTCCAAACGCAAGTAATAATTTGACCGAGATTAAATTAAATCATACAACATATAGATCAATGGTCAAATTAAATGAGGGGAAGATTTAAATAAGAAAAGAAAAGATCATATTAACGACAATGGTCAGCTGATCGGTAAATAGATTCTAGTGTAGAATAGAAAGCAATTCTTAAACAGGTAAGTATTATGTTAAACTATTTAAGTAACTGGAATAATGCGGTTGAATGAGACCGCGAGACTTATTTGCTAATAGTAAAAACACTAATGAGATTAAATGATGTGAGAATATATAATAAGCTTAAGCTAATAAGATTGAAACTAAAAAAGTTGGGAAAAAAACGAGTATTTGTCGTTATAATAAAGGTGATGAGGGGAGTGCTCGGCAACCGAGGTAACAAGCGATCATGGATTCAACCAAGGCAATTTACAGAGGTAAGGTAAGTTGCCCAATAGCTGACAGTTTAAGAGAAAGAATTCAAACAATTTAAATAAAAAAATATTTGAAATCAATAAAAGCAGTCGCTAATATTTTATAAAGATTGATTGATCCTTTATCTTTAAATTGACGTAACCAAAAGCTATTTAAATTTTGTTAATATTAAGAAAATTAAATAATTTAGGGTTATGGTAATGACACCAATAACTGACATGGCCGAAATGTAGTGTATCCAATATCTGACATCCTGATACTCCAATAGCTGACACTTTTATAAATGTAAGCAGACATTATTCATTTAAATAAAAAAATTTTTTTTCTCAATAAAATAACAGAACATAACGTTAATTTATTCAAAATACATTTAAATTTGAACTTAAAGTTCCTCAGATGATGTAGAAGTATCACTTCTTCACCTCCATCTATAACGTCTAAAGCCTTTTTCAAGTCTTCTGTCGCATATCTCATAGTTTTCTTTGCTTTTGATGCCATTCTATATTCAAAATCAAAAATTGAAATTTATTCAAATGTACCAATATCTTACACTAGCTAGTAACTGACATCCCCTGTCAGATATTGGAGGTTGTAGAGATATGGTACTAAAAGTAATGTTTATTGATGAATCCTTTCAAATTAATCTGATTTTAATTAAAAAAAAACGTAATGTAAAAATATAATCCTTTAGACCAATATCTAACATCCGTGTCAGGTATTGGTCGGCAGGGCTATGTTCGTATCCCAGAAACTGACACCCCTAACACTCAGCAAATTAGACGGTTTATTTAAAACTTTCAAAGAAAAAACAGCACTATAATCTTTAATCATAACAAGAAATATACGGTTGTTCTCAAAATAATTTAATAAAATAAATACAAAGCAAAATATCATGCCGTGTTCCTTATCTTAAATGATAGGAGAATCGAGCCGCTAATGAAAATTACGTGCCTACTTGTGAAAAACAATTCCACAATCTGGATAAGTCCACGCATAATGATATTCATAAATCAGAGATGACAGTGAATAATACACACTTCATTATACACACAATGAGAAACAGGTATTGTTTATAGATTCTTTATTAATTAATTACAAAGTTGTAAGTGTCAGTTATTGGTGCAGTGTCAGGTATTGGGCAACTTACCTTACCTATAGTTCTTTTGATCAGTATCCCGCGGAGGGAGGGATGTGGAATATTGCAGTTGTGAATGATCAGAGTTAATGACTTTAGGATCGTATAAGAGGGCCAGAGAGCCTTTTCTTCTATTCGTGTGGTAAATGATTGGAACTTTCGTCGAGAAATTTTGTATGTATCCTTCTCGGTCGAGAAATGGGAAAGCAGCGGTGGAAAATAAACCGTTATCCTTTGCTTTTTCCGCTTGAGCATCGGTCATGACATGTAGAGAAGTGATAATTGGATTGTTTACAGCGGATTGCATGGATTTGATGGTAAAGGTTCTAGTAATTTTTAAAGCAAAAATATCAAAGCGGGAGCAATTGAGTTTGTTGTAAACTGATTGATTGTGTATATATCTTTCAGTGCCATCGGACATACGTCGAGGAATGAGAAGTCCCGTGATCGTCCGGAGGATCTTACGTTCAAAGGCGCGGATGCTTTCCATTACATACGGTGCGATTGAGTAACAGATAGGAAAAGCATAAATCAATATTGATCGAACGTATAGTTTGTAAAGTAACAGTTTTACATTTTCCCCTAGATCAGTGAGTCTAGCTACTTGATCATTTCTGGGTCCTTCGAGCAACTCCGCCTGCTTCTCCCAACCGTTCTGTTTCGTCCAAACAAGCTTGCCTTGCCTTTCACCTCGCAGGTTCGGACCTATTGGCACGAGCGTGGTAGCCAGTGTTGGCAACCGTACGATAATTATAGTAGATGTCACATAAATTCATTCAAAGTACTATGTAACATAATGTATAAACTATAATAGAAAAATCTACTATAATTTCCTTACCATAAAAAATTTATATCGTTTACCTACATTTGCTTAACAAATTCAAAAAAGTACAAATCGCGCTACCTGTTTTACTCACTAAGTGGCGCTCATAGATATTTATTATATATAAAGGCGTCTTTCATCTATCGAAGGGAGTGAATATACTTACTTCTAAAGCTGTGATTAAAAATGTTTTCGGAGAGTCAGTTAAGGAAATCTTATGTCAAAAATTGAAAAACAATAAATTTAGTATACTGATAGACGAGTCAACGGATGTTGCAGCTATAAAAACGATGTGCATAGTTGTTAGGTTATTTTCTATTCTTTAAAATAATAAATATTATTCATATTTACATGCATTCTTACAAATTTAATCTTTTTATATGTATGATATTAACAGGTTCTACGATGAAGAAAAAGGTCAAGTTGTCAGTAATTTTTGGGATCTTTGCCAGGTTTTTGAAACAGATTCACAGGTTGAAGCAGCTACAGCAGAACATTTATTTAGTTGTATAACAAAATCATTCCAAGATCGTGGTTTGTCTTTTGAAAATGTGATCGGGTTTGCGTCTGACGGATGCAACACTATGATGGGATCATATAACTCGGTGGCAAGCCGTTTTAAAGAATCTTGTCCCGGTATTTGTATTTTCAAGTGCATCTGCCATTCATTGCACTTATGTGCAAGTGAAGCATGCAAAGTTCTTCCAAGAGGATGCGAGGATTTAGCACGGAATATATATAATTTTTTCAAAGCAAGTTCTAAACGTCAACACGAATTTCAAGTTTTTTTGGATTTACGAATCCACAAAATGCTTCATCCTGCACAAACTCGATGGCTTTCATTGAATGCCGTAGTATCTCGAGTAATAGAACAATGGAAAGCACTAGAGTTATATTTTACTGAAAAATTAATATCAGAAAGGTTACATTCCGTTGCTCAGATTGCACATGCATTAAGAGATCCTCTTATTGAATTATACTATTTGTTCTTGGAGTGGGTTTTACCCAAATTTACTGATCTTAATCAATTATTCCAATCAGAGAAACCTACAATTGCTACTTTATATGAGTCAGTCAGTGGCACATACAAAGAATTGTTAAAATGTTACATGGAACGAAATTATGTGAACCGAACTAGCATTGAAGATTTAGATCCGTTCAATAGAGATCAATATTTACCTCAAACTCAAATATACTTAGGGGTAAAGGTAGCAAATTATTTAAACAGAACCGAAATTGAATGTAATAAAAATCTTAAAAAAGATTTTTTTACTAATTGTATTCAATTTATCAGTACGAGTTGCTCTGAAATTAAAAAAAGGTTTGACTTTAATAATATTATTCTTCAGAAAATGTCTGCATTCAAACCATCAAATGCTATGTCTGAAAAAACAAGATCAATTCCAACTCTACTTCCGTTAATGGATGCACTACCTCGTTTAGTTTCATCACATGAAAAACAACTAATTGATAATGAGTGGAGAAAATTACCCGAATTCGAGCTTCCTGTTCATATAAATATTGATGATGACATAGATATCTTTTGGCACAACCTATTAAATTGTGGAGAAGGTGATCAACTGTATTATTCATTCAAAAACTTGTCGAAGTTTGTTTTACAAGTGATTTCTCTTCCCCACTCGAATGCAACGTGTGACCGCATTTTTAGTGCGATAAATTTGGCAAAAACAAAAACCAGGAACAAAATGGTTACACCTACCATGAATGGTATCTTGTTATCAAAACAACGAATTTGTAATGATTGTGTATCTTTTGAGCCAATGGAAGAGGATTATCGAAAAATGACCAAAAGTGTTCTTTATCCCAAAAACTGTGGAAAACGCAAAAAATGCAATAATCAATCCAAAGCTATTGATTTAAATGGCAATACTGAAACTAGTCAGTTTAATCGTAATTTGGAATCAGAATTGATTGATTCAGAGTCAGAAGATGACTTCATATATATTAAAAATTTTAAATAGATATACTTATTATTTATTATATAATATATAATGTTTATTAAAAGAAAAATTGAATTATTTATTGATGTTATGTGTGAATAAATAATTATTCTTTGTGATGGCGATGTTTAAGTGTTAATTAACATTACTTAAGCTGTGAGAAAATTTGAAATTAGCGCCAAAAAAATACTCTTTCAGAAACAAAAATTTATTTTCTTTATTAATAACCAAGTTCTTTAATATAAAATGATAATAAATATTAATTTTTTCATTCGCAAGAGTTTCTTTAATCAAAAAATTCAAGATTTTAATTTTGTACGATAATTTTTTTAAATTTACTATAATTTCACGGCCCTGAGCACATAATTTCATCTTGCCAGGCTGCCAACACTGGTGGTAGCATACTGGGGCGACATTCGTAACTAACCGCTCGCGCTGGAAAGACGTGCCGCGCTCGCCGACGACAGTAAACAAACCGATGCGCGTGACGCATCGATTGAAATTATACGTCGAGAAACAGTTTCAGATCGTACTACGTCGCGTGTAGGATAAAATAACAGTGTTATTCATAAAAAAGTATGCTCAGATATGTCTTAAAATCTAAGTCTCAGGCGATATAATTTAATTTCCAGCGCAAATAAATGGAAAATTCAGCGATGTAAGAACGTTAGCCCTCGCCAGGGTCGACAAGCTGTAATGGGCTCAGCGGTTCCGAGTTACGCCCCGCTCAGCTAGCAGGTGGCGATAGTGACGCTACTCACACATACACACCGAATTGAAGAATTTCAAAACACTAGCAAGAGAGAATCGGTGTGATTCTGTTACCGCGAGTAAATCGGTCAAGACGAAAACGTGTAGCCAAAAGAATTCTAGACATAATTATTATTTATTTCATAGTTCTTATACTTATTATAATTATTAAAATACTGTTATAATTTAAGTTGTTTCCCTTTTTAAGTATGAAACAAAGGAAGAAACGTTCGGTTATTTTCTGTAAAGAAAACAGAGGTTAGAAAGTGTATGTGTTCCTATGTACACCTATGTATATTATAATTCTTTTTTATTGTGAATGTTAATAAAAAATAGTTAATTGAAACATAACGTTGTTATTTTAATTTAAAAATAAAATTGTAAAGAAAACAAGGCCAACTTTAGAATATAACCACTGTATATACATTGATATAGATAGGTATGCTATACATAAATTGATGCCTTTAGTTCGCCGCTCAGCTAAAAGCGGCGCTGTTTGCGGACCTTTTTCATACACGGCAGCTTGCCTACCCTGGCCCTCGCGTCAAACAATACATTGTTGCCGCCGCGATTGTCTTGCTGATAGATTTTAAGATTTCAGGCAGGTACAACAAAGAAGAGCAGGTAGACGAACGATTAGTACGAAATTACTGAATACATATGAGAAATTTCAAACCGGTACCTTTCGGTACTTCTTAGTTATTCAGTTTTTAAATGAACCTTGTATAATGGGTACATGATTACCTTCCACCCTGATCACCTAGTTCGCTACCCTAGTTCGCTACGCTTTACTAGTGTGGGATTGGATTAATTGATGTTAATATTTAAGTAAAATAAGAATATTTATTAAAAACTATATACCAGTAGAATACACAAAATGAAATAAAAGTCGTCTTTACAGCTTCACGGTCAAAGTAGAACTGCCACATAATCGTCTGTTCTCAGCATTCATTCAAACTCAAACATTCATACACTCGTTCATACATTCACACATGCATTCCTTAAAACTAATCGTAAGTAAGGACCGTAGAGCCTCCGCAGAATGCGTCTTGTAAACAGTCGCCTAGACTAAACAGTCTAGGCGAGGCCCTATACATTTTTCGATACCACACTCGGCCATCCTGATAATAGCATTCGTCCCCGAATGCGTCATTTTTCTTATTATAATAATTTTTGGTCGTCTGCAGATTCCAACTTAACGCTTCAATGTATATCCCGTTCCTACCTGCACTATCTCGAAATTTTTCGAAAGTCCATTTACCTATGCGCATACAAAAATCTTTTCTCTTTATTATTAATGCAAAACATATGAAACCGCTTATGATTTTAAGAGTTTTTCCTAACAGATATACAAGTTCCTGTAGGAGCATTACTATCGGCACTTCGAAATCGTAACTACAATTTAGTTCGTTTTCCATTTGGATATAAAATTCAATAATTCTATAATTTTTTACGCATCGTGTTTCCGAAAATTTTCCGACAGCTTTATCTTTCGTTCCTTCGTTACAAACATAGAAGGATTCGTCCTCCGTGTCAACCGATACACACACCCACGCACTTTCCACTAAATTCAACTCCACTTGTGAAGGATATCTGTTCTCTTGTCTCTCTTCGTCTAATTTTGCCTCAGCATCGACTTCTCTATTCCTTCCAAGCTCTCCTTCCTTCTCGATCTCGATCCAGCACTTGGTTTCTTTTTCTTCTCTACCGCGTCTCGATAAGCTTTCTTCTTCCCTCTGGATTATTTCATCTTCTTTTTCCTTGACCTTCGCCGCTTCTTCCTTCTTCACCCTTTCCTCCTCTGCTTTTCTCAATGTCTCCTCCTCTTCCTTCTTGACTCTCTCGTCCTCTGCTTTTCTCAGTCTGCCCTCTTCTTCCTTTCTTGCCCTCTCTTCCACTGCTTTTCTCAATCGCCCTTCTTCTTCCTTTTTTGCTCTCTCCTCCTCTGCTTTCCTCAATCTCTCCTCTTCCTCTTGCTTTGCTCTTTCCTCTTCTTCTTTCTTTGCTCTCTCCTCCTCTAGTTTTCTCAGTCTGTCCTCTTCTTCCTTTCTTGCTCTCTCTTGCTCTGCTTTTCTCAATCGTCCTGCTTCTTCCATTTTTGCTCTCTCCTCCCGCTGTTTTTTGATCTTCTCCTTTTCTATCTTAATTTTCTCTTCATCCTCCCGCTTTATTTTCTCTTCGTCCTCTTTCTCATTTCTTTCTTCACTCTCTCTCTCGATGCTCTGCGATTGTATGGGTACACCATATTCAAAAATCAGTGCCTCTTTCATTTGAGACCAGCTTTTCCAACATTTGGCGTACCGTACGAATGCCATCGCACCACTACGCATACGAGTTTTTGCAAACAATCCTTTTATCGCGTCCGACCACTGGCTATCTTTCGTCGCTGTCTCAAACTTTTCAATCCAGCGGTGAATAGTTTCAATATTTCCAACTCCGCTGAAGGTGTTAACCGAAGCCGCAACTTCTGCAAATGTCTTCGCGGAGCGCGTATGCTTGATCTCGCTAGTATCACCGCATTCTTCTTCTTTGTCCTCGTCATCGTCTTCACGTTGATCTTCCAAAATCAAGGCTGCTTTCACTCGTTGAATCAAGTCTGCTTTGATCCCACTGCTCTTAATTTTGCGTCGTTTGAGTTCTTCTCTGAGCTCGTTCACTGTCATTGCGTCGACATTTAAGCTTTTTACAGCTACCCCGTGTGTCGTTTCCTCGTGTATCATTTCCTCGTTGTTCATTTTGTATAACACTTTAGTACACAGTCAATAAATTTCACTTTACTTGGCTCACAAAACTCAATCCCGGCTGAGCCCCCAAAAATGTGGGATTGGATTAATTGATGTTAATATTTAAGTAAAATAAGAATATTTATTAAAAACTATATACCAGTAGAATACACAAAATGAAATAAAAGTCGTCTTTACAGCTTCACGGTCAAAGTAGAACTGCCACATAATCGTCTGTTCTCAGCATTCATTCAAACTCAAACATTCATACACTCGTTCATACATTCACACATGCATTCCTTAAAACTAATCGTAAGTAAGGACCGTAGAGCCTCCGCAGAATGCGTCTTGTAAACAGTCGCCTAGACTAAACAGTCTAGGCGAGGCCCTATACATTTTTCGATACCACACTAGTAAACTAACAATAAGCGTAATTAAGTTTAGACTTAGTTAGTTAAGACTTAGATGTTAAGACATATATGTAGGATTTTGAAAAAACTAACAGCAGGTATATGTGCTAAAACTTTAATAATAAAAACATGAATAAAAAAATAACAAATAAAGAAGAACAAAATTAATATAAATTGAATAGGATCGCTACTTCGCTCGACGGTTGACGCTTTCCGACTGCCGACCACGCGGGCGATGTTCGCTTTCTTATCTGCCCGATCGTCTTTTCTTTCGGGTTGCCACGCGGTCGACGTCTCCTATCGATCGATGCTCGATCGATATTATACACACGCACTCACACACAGCATCCTTCATTCGGCCATTCCTGAAAAACTCTCTTCGTCCCCCGAAGAGATCACGTCATAGCGCTTCATATAGTCAGCTGCGGTTGACGTCACACTAGGGCCCTTGCCCTGACCTACCCGATTATTTCGCTTAACTCGCGATACTTTGTATGGTCCAACGAATTTAGTTTTTAATTTCGAACCGGGATCGAACTGTGTTTTCTTGATCATAACTAAATCGCCTTCTGTGTACTCGGTTGCTAATTTACTTTTTCTATTATAGGTGCGGCGGTTTTCTTCTTGAATTTTTAACAAATTCTCCTTCGCTACGTTTCTCAAATCGTTCCGGTCCCTATCGAATTCTTGAATCGCTTCTTGACGTACAAAATTAAGGATTACCGTATCCTCCGCTTGCCGCAACTTAACTATGAATATAAAGCTATGTACTAGAACAGGCTGTTGAATTAGTTACACGCCGCGAGCCTTTTCTGAGTCGCTCCGCCTGCTTCTCCCTCCCAACTATTTTACCCAACCAGGAATGACTTGCCAGACTCGGCGTATTACACGAGTATAGTGGCGCTTTAGGGCGCCATTCACCTCTATTCGCTCGCGCTGGAAAGACGCCGCGCACGCCGATTACGGGAAAAAAAATCGATGCGCGTATTCCGTCGACTGACGTTATCTGTCAACGAACAGTTTCAGATCGCGTCACATGGCGTTTAGGTTAAAACAAAAGTATTACTAGTAAAAAAGTATGCTCAGATATGTCTTGAATTAAATGTGATTAACAGATTGTTAGCAGAAAAACATTGAAATTTTACTTTGTTGCATTCTTCGATACAAAATGTAAGAAGCGCGTTTTCGCTGCTGACACTCAACCGGTTAAAATCTCTTGCTAAGTCGACCGTGGCGGCAACAATGTATTCTTTGACGCGAGAGCTAACGTTTTGCTGTCGCCGTATTTTTAAATTATTTGCGTTGGAAATTAATTTATACGTGCGCGTGCTAGATCGTAACACAACTGTTTCTTTAGTATACATATGAATTAAAGAAACAAGAGGTAACAAATTCAAGATTACTGGATATAATTTTAATAAACTATCGTTATGATTGTTGTATGTATGGTTGTGTGTATAAATGTATGCACAGTAGAACCATTTATTTTAGAAGAAAATGTTATATGTATATATAAAAGTTTCGTAATATTGTGGAGATAATATCGATGCAATGCTAATTTTTTTATTTATTTATTTCTTCAACTTTACTTGAAGGAAAACTTCATTGTTTGTACAGAAATATATATCTACATTGAATGAAAACATATATTCACAAATAGAAATATATGTTTACGTTGTTTAAATTAGATACCCTCAATGTTTCCATTGGTATTTTGAGATACAATATAAGTTTTTCAATGTTATTCCTGTCACTATTCTCTGCCGAATTTGCCAAACCACCGCCGGAAGTCCAAAAACATTAAAATCTCATTTAATTCAAGACATATCTGAGCATACTTTTTTACTAGTAATACTTTTGTTTTAACCTAAACGCCATGTGACGCAATCTGAAACTGTTCGTTGACAGATAACGTCAGTCGACGGGATACGCGCATCGATTTTTTTCCCGTAATCGGCGTGCGCGGCGTCTTTCCAGCGCGAGCGAACAGAGGCGAATGGCGCCCTAAAGCGCCACTATACTCGTGTAATACGCCGAGTCTGGCAAGTCATTCCTGGTTGGGTAAAATAGTTGGGAGGGAGAAGCAGGCGGAGCGACTCAGAAAAGGCTCGCGGCGTGTAACTAATTCAACAGCCTGTACTAGAATATAAAGATACGTACTATTAATATAAAGCTGTACGCGGTTTACGCACCGATACCCTTGATTAGGATTGCTTAAATTTAATTTAATCACTACCGGAATAATAATCCTACTTATCCTTTCTAACCGCCCGTTATCTCGCAGAACACCGGTCGTCGTTCGAACGTGTTCCATATTTCCCTTAACGTAATATTCTTTAAATTCGGTTGGTGTTAACGCCGCGCCGCTGTCCGATATTACACGCAACGGACTACCAAACGTCTTTTGTTGCATTTCAACTTTATTCCTCGTCCTTTCCATGTTATTTCTTTTCATCGAATATAGCCAAACGGATCTCGAAAAACTATCAACTATTTTAAAAACATAGAGTTCACAACAAATTATCATTGGATCTAAGTGGTCGATATTATAAGTGGGTAATGGCGTATCCTCCTTCGGAATTGGGCAAAGTTCTCCTTCAACCCTTTCTTCTTTTCGCTCAGGTAATATACACGGAACACAACCGCTAATAAATTTGTCTACGTAAGTAAAAACTATTTCGCGTCTGATGAGATCTTTAAAAACTTCATAAGCAAATCTGAAGAAATTGTCCGGACTGTTGCATAAACCAAATGTTATAGAAAACTCGTACTGACCGGATGGGGTTACGAACGCAGTATACTTTTGACTACCTTTTTCAACCGGTATGTGGAAGAATCCGTTCTTTAAATCTATTACCGAAAACACCCTCGCTTGTGCTAGCGCGTCTATGTTATCCTCTATAAGCGGCATCGGGAACCGGTCCCTTACTATCTGTTTATTTAGCTTACGATAATCAATGCACACTCGATACTCGCCGTTCTTCTTCGGTACGATGACTACCGGACTAGCGTATTCGCTACTGCTGGGATGAACAATACCGGTTTTTAACCATTCGTCGATCTGGTTGGATAGAATTTCCTTTTCCTTTGGAGATAATCTTCTTGGTCGTGCGTAGATTGGTTCTTCCCGTCGCAACGTAATTTTCGTTTCTACTGTTGTCTCGACGTCCTTTGCTGGATTGTAGTTTTCCACTATTTTTCTTATTTCCGCATCATAGGGGGTGCGTACCTCCGGTTCGCTTGACTCTACGAAGTTTATTGCCATCAGTTTTCCGATTTCCTCGGCGACTTTGGTATCGTTGGCTTTTTCTGTTTCTGTGCGTTGTTCTGCGTCCGTAACACACTCACTGTCACTCGCGATCGTTTCACTTTTCTCCGCTGGTTTTAATAATATCGCACCTTTCTTAACGTACAACTCCACTTGACTCAAAAAGTCCCGTCCTAAAATTACCTCTGCCGTCAGAGTTCGTTCCGGTACCACCAGCATATCGGTAGTGTATTCATAATCATCGATGAATAACTTCACCTTTAATTGTCCTCTCGGAATCACTTTCACATTACCTAGTCCCATGAGCACACACGATGTATGACATAGTTCAACGTTGGTCATTTTTTGGAATAAATCAAGGCGAATAAGATTTACACTACTTCCCGTATCCACTAGCGCATCACACGGTACATTGTTAACAGTTACGCGGAGCAGATCGTTACTGCGATTATTCACGATATTTACATTGTGCACACTTTGTTTCTTTTTGACTTCTGGGCACCTCAACGCAATATGTCCGAAATTGTCACAATGAAAACATTTCATACCTTTTTCCTTGTTTGGACACTTTGTAAAGTCGTGATCCACCGAACCGCATCCATAACAATGTAATCTTTTGACCTTATCACGCCTCACTTGGTCGATGTCTTTTTTAACAAATTGTTTGTGGCTTTCCTTCATCTTCTCTTTTCTCCTGTCATATAATTCCAACTGTTTCCTCATGCTATATAACGTACGCGCACCGTATAACATTGTTTTATTTGTTTCATCATCTTGTACCCCGTCGATGATATGTTCGATAAGGGCTTCGTCCTCAACGTCGCCTTGGCTTGCGATTTCTTGCATTGCCGCTATATACTGTCGCGCACTTTCGTTCGGTTTCCTTTTTCGTTTGGCAAGCTGTGCGTGTATTACCGCGCTATTGACTTCGGTTTTAAACTCGCGTATCAACAGTTTCTTCAGAATTTTCCACGACACGACACCCTTTTGGTACACGATAAATTGCTTTGCAGAGCCTTTCAACATGCGTTTGGCATACAGTAATTTCTGTATGTCGTTCCAGTCCAACAGTGTGCTTAACTCCTCGAAGTCTTCAATCCATTTTTCGATTCGTAATTTGTCATCGCCCGTAAAATACACCAAACTTTCATCGACGTCCTTTATAGTGAATTTCATACTTGCTCTACTGCGTCTGGAATGTGATCTTACATCTTCCCTTGCTGTATCCGTGTCTTCGTCGTCGGAATCATCGTCTTCCGTATCTTCTTCTTCTGAATCGTCACTTTCACACCTTCCTTCCATCGTTGTAGCTTTCAAACCATCTATTAACCTCTTCCGCAACTCTTCTTTCTTGCCAGTAGTCTGTAGTTCCAATTTCTTCAATTCTTCTCTTAGTTCTTTCAACTTCATCGTATTTATACGTACTTCTGTGAGTCGGTCAACTTCACTTGGTTCTTCGCGTTCGACCACCGTTCGATCCAATATGTCTTCCTCTTCTTCGTGCGTCGCGTTCTGCACTTTTTTATCCATCTTACCGTATTTTTTCACTTTTCAACGTAAACCGTAACCGCGTATCTTCAACTTTTTGTCGGAACTTCACAACTTACAACTTTTGCAGGCCAACTTTCACTGCTCTTTACGAAATTCGACACTTTATTACTTTTACGCGTCACGACTTGCACAATATTGTCCGTTTGTTAGTAAATCTGATCCAGGACGAGCCCCCAATTGTAGGATTTTGAAAAAACTAACAGCAGGTATATGTGCTAAAACTTTAATAATAAAAACATGAATAAAAAAATAACAAATAAAGAAGAACAAAATTAATATAAATTGAATAGGATCGCTACTTCGCTCGACGGTTGACGCTTTCCGACTGCCGACCACGCGGGCGATGTTCGCTTTCTTATCTGCCCGATCGTCTTTTCTTTCGGGTTGCCACGCGGTCGACGTCTCCTATCGATCGATGCTCGATCGATATTATACATACGCACTCACACACAGCATCCTTCATATATGAGCATACTTTTTTACGAATAACACTATTATTTTATCCTACACGCGACGTAGTGCGATCTGAAACTGTTTCTCGACGTATAATCTCAATCGATGCGTCACGCGCATCGATTTGTTTACTGTCGTCGACGAGCGTGGCACGTCTTTCCAGCGCGTGCGGTTGGTTGCGAATGTCGCCCCAGTATGCTACAACGCTCGTGCCAATAGATCCAAACCTGCGAGGTGAAAGGCAAGGCAAGCTTGGTTGGGCGAAACAGAACGGTTGGGAGAAGCAGGCGGAGTTGCTCGAAGGACCCAGAAATGATCAAGTAGCTAGACTCACTGCCCTAGATGTTTGGAGTAAAATAATCTGGCCAACTTGGCGGCGTTACCCTTAGCTTTTTCAAAACTATAGTTAGCATAGTCGTTGAAGTTGAGCCTTTCGCTCAAGATCACACCGAGATATTTTACTTTTTTTACTCTTGGAAGAAGAGTGTCACAGCGACCAGGTACAGGGTGTTTCAAAAATATTTGTCATGGCTTTCAGGGGTTGTTCTACACCTCTGGATCGATGGAGATTTGCGAAAAAAACCTGCCGCAAAATTCGGGAAAGGGTAGCAAATTTTTTTTATTGGCTCATCGTATTCGTCTTGTTACGTAGGCAAAATGTCTGAGAGGAACCATGGGTCAGAAACGAACCGTTCTCTCACAAATTAACTTTTAATTGGGCCTTACGATTAAAATTTCGCCCATACGACAGCCTTCGAGTCGCCGACCTTTCAAAAGGAAACACATGAGATACCCTTGCTAGCTCCAATAGTTGAAACAGAGGCAACATAATTGAAGAGAGAGAAAAAGACTAGAAAATGCCAATGACCTGCGTTCGGTGTCGGGTTCACTCAAGGGCCCACCCGGGAAGAAGAGTATAAACACTTACACTTCTCTTCTGGTTCGGTGACACAGTGCCCCATTTTCTAGCTTCGTTTACGTCGCCTCTACTTTAACTATCGGCGAAATTTTAATCGGAAGGCCCAATTAAAAGTTAATTTGCGAGAGAACGGTTCATTTCTGACCCATGGTTCCTCTCAGACATTTTGCCTACGCAACAAAACGAATACGCTGAGCCAATAAAAAAAATTTGCTACCCTTTCCCGAATTTTGCGGCAGGTTTTTTTCGCAAATCTCCATCGATCCAGAGGTGTAGAACAACCCCTGAAAGCCATGACAAATATTTTTGAAACACCCTGTACATTTAAAGAGAAGTTTTTAGAAAGCCTATATTGCCTTTTACTTAATTGATAAGTTGGTCTGAGGAAAAGAATCGTCTCACATTTAAGCATATTGACCCTGATTTTCTTTTTGTTGCAGGATGTTACTATGGTATTGAAAGCTCTTTGCAAGGAACTTTGGATTTCTAATGGATCGGATCCTGTTGTGTAAATAATAAGGTCGTCCGCGAATGCAGTGGCTTTGCAAGATAAACTATTATTGTTAAAATGTTGCAATATATCTGAAAAATAAAGGTTGAACAGAAGCGGAGAGTTTACTGCACCTTGTTGTAATCCGTTAGCAATAAGAAAAGTACGTGATGAAAAGATATTATTATGAAAGGTTTTGAAGGAACGTCCGGTAATCATGTTTTCTGTTAAAGATAGCAAGTTATTAGGAAAACCCATTTTATGCAGTTTCACAATTAACCCTTTGGTCCACACAGTATCAAATGCTTTCTCTAAGTCGATTAGACAAGCACCTGTCATAATCAAACTATTCAATGAATCGGCGATATCCCTAGTCAATTTTGCCACTGCATGCACCGTAGAGTGAGAATGCCTGAATCCGAATTGACAATCGGGTATTAAATTGTTGGTGATAACAAAACTATTCAATCGAATGTTGATCATAATTTCAAATAACTTGCCGATATTCGTAAAAGACTAACCGGTCTGTAGCTATTTAAGTCGAATGGGTTCTTGCCCTTTTTGAATAGTGGTATCAACTTGGCAACTTTCCAACGAGTTGGGAAATAAGATAATCTCATGCAAGCATTAAACACTAACGATAGAAATTCAATTGCGGAACCAGGCAAATGCTTGACTGCTACGTTGGGTAATACCATCGAACAAGGACGACCACTTATTTTTCAAAGATTTAATTGCTTTCAAAATCATTGTGGGAGTGATAAAATAGTTAAGGTTGAAACTTGGCCAAATTTGATCGTTTAATGAATTAAAATTCCGTAAATCCTGGTTAAAATTATTCCGGATTTGGTCGTAAGATATACCGATCGTACGTTCATGATTTCTCTCTTCTTCGTTGATTGGAGTTAAGTTTTTTGCGTGAACTCGAGCAAAATGAATACCGAGGAGAGTCAGTCTGTCGTTAATATCCGTGGCTACGTAATTGTTCTCAAGTTTTTGAAGAATTGCCGTGTCAATGCCAGAATCGGACCACAAAGCTAGATCATTTATCGCCCCCCTCAGTGGTGGGAGCGCCTCCGCACTTTTTGGATTGATAATTCTGTTTACAAAAGGATGAATCTTTGTTGGTTCTCGGTTGTCAAGTTTGGACAAACGATCGTTCCAGAATTTATTAGATACTGATGTGTATAATTTTTTTAGTCTGTAATTAACGCGATTGAGCAAATATTTATAAAATTTTATCATATTGATATACTGTGAATCTGAATTTAAGTTAGCACGTAACAATTGATATAATTTAGTAATGATTCTAGATTTGAATCTTTTTAATCTGTTAATACGAGGATCGTCATAATCCTTCGGGCTATTCAGAATTTCAGCCATTGGCGTACAATTCGTCAATATTGAGGATATTTTATCCTCAAAAGCCACGATGGATGAGTTAATCATTTCAATCGGCGCATTGAGCATGGAATTTAAGTCAAATTGTTTGATAAAGGCATGAGTCTCTAATCTGAATTTTTTTCAATCAGTCAAACGAAAGTTCGGTCTTAATATTTTTGTGGCTTTTTCCACGGCGGCGCTCCAACCAACGAGTGAAATTCTGACGACTATCGCCCAATGGTCACTGTCATATGGCAACACTTCAAGTCTGTTAGAGTTGTTGTTAATTCGTTCGATCAGCCTATTATCGACCAATGCAAGATCAAGATTCGAATTGGCGGGATGATAGGATGGAATTTCGGAGAAGAGCAAGGAAACTCTAAAAATAGCACCCTGTAATTCTAGCCACTCAAGCAAGGCGAGACCTTTTGAATTATTGACCGGATTGAGCCAAGAGTTGTGTTTGGCATTGAAGTCTCCCGCAATAACGAAATGATTGCTCTCGTGTGTGAGACGAAGCTGAGTAAATGTATCGTTCAAATCGCGCAAAAATACTATTTTATCTTTGAACGGGCTATACACCGCTGCGACCACGAGACTTCTGTTCTCTGTGAGGTCAAGGCGAATCGCCAATGCCTCGAAAGATTTTGTATGAGAGAAGTCAAACTCAATGCGAGTAAATTTATAGTTTTTATTAATTATCATGGCGACGCCACCACCAAAGCAGTTGTTCGCTCGATCTTTCCGTATGATTGTAAATTGAGGTGGAAGTTCCAAAGAGTGTCTGGCATTGAGCTTGGTCTCTATAAGACAACAAATATCCGGGCGATGATTCATTAAAAATTGATTCAAGTACGCACGCTTGTGAAGATTGATGGTGGAATTTACGTTGATTGATATGATAAGGAAATTGTCCAGCGGGATACTTCTTGAAACAAAGGAAGCCATTATTGGTTGAATCCATTTCGTTGATTCCTCGTATATTGACCATGCGAGGCAGCAGCTTATGTTCCATCGTCGTCTATGAAAGATTGAAAGAGGAGATTAATTTTCTCTGTATTATCATTTATACGTTGAAATATTATTGGTAATTGTTCTGAAATTTTATTAACTGAGATTACAATATTTTTGAGATCAATCTGTTGATCGGAAGTTATATTAGTAAAAGGTACTGATCTTTGAACAGACGGCGATGGGTTAAACGTTGTTAACAGTTGTTAAAGCAGGAAAGGCTGTGGCAGACGCTCTAGATGTAGGTTGCTGGAAGAGTCTTCTTCTTTGTCTCTTCACACAAAATAAAGTCAAGGCAAACACTTTTTGTGTTGTTGCGCTATCACGCAAATTGTCCATCGTGAAGTTGCGAAACACTGCTGCCATCGCACAGTACCGTGTCACACGTGCAAAACATTAAAAACCAGATGTGAGGAAGTTTCTCTTCGATGACCGTTGGCGCGTCCGTTAAACTTTCCCTTTTCAGTTTATATCAAATATAGATTTCGCTCTTAGGAAATTAGAAGCACAGAACTTGTTGATCAAAACTACACTATTTTATATACTCTTACACGGAAGGAAATACCTGCTCCTTTTCCTCGCATACAAGGTCATCAAAGGGTTAAACTTATGCGAAACATTAAATTTGGCAACAAACACAATTTGGCCATCCCGCCCAGTGATGCCAGGACGTGGGATTTTCTCCCACGTGGGAGTCATCGTGCGCATGCGCATGCTGACGTCACAGCTCGACAGCGGTTGTTTCCATGGACGTATCTAGTAAAATGTCCTCTTCCTGTAATTTCTACCGTATTTCAATTGTCACAGGGGTCTAACGATACCCCATATTCGAGTGAAGTATATAAGTTACTGAGAATTGGGTAGCGCGCACGGGTGGGAAAAATCCCACGTCCTGGCATCACTGGGCGGGATGGCCAAATTTTTCACAGTTGACGCAATATATTGCTCCATGCTTGGTCGCCTCGGTTACCGAGCACTTACTCTTTTCGTGTGATAGGTTGCATTTTACGCATCTGGAATCAAGATGGCAATTAACAGCGGCATGTCCGATCCTCTGACAATTGAAACATTGAATGAGTTCCTGTCGATGGAATTTCTCCCAAGTGACTCTTTGGTAGTTGACCACATTTATTCGCTCGGAGTGTGACTGCAGCGCCAGACCAAATATGAACTACGGGAGGCTCTCAGAGTATGTTTTTATATGTTTGTCAATAGTCAGAGAAAAAATTTATAAAAAAAATATTATAAATAATAATAAAAAGGCGTAAAAAAAAAATATGTGACAATTAAATAGTTATTACAATTTTATAATTGACTTGAACGAACCAAAAACACAAGTAAGTATAATGATAAAATATATAAAAGAATGCATCTGAATGTATCTGAAAATATGAAATTATTATTATTATGTTATTAACATTGATCTAATTTTACCATATAATTTTTACCTGTTTATGGCCAAAGATTCATTTACTTTTGGAGACTTGTAAATTGAAGGAAATATTGTTGGAATGTAGCTAGGACTCAACTCCTCTTCTGATTTTTTACCCCCAATAAAATGATCACTACAAATACAATCATATGGCTTGGGAACCCACGATGATCCATCAACACTATAAAATTATATTTTTAATAAATTTTAGCACAGTGTTAATAAAACTGCGAGATAAAAATTTTCTCACTGATAATTTTTATTTTTCTTTTAATCATAAAATTGTTATAATATTAAAATTTATTCATTTATAAATTTTATTTTTGCTTTTTCGTTACAGAATTTCAAAAAAATTATTTACATTTACTGAACTTAACAATTTTACAAAGATTTACAATACTCCGAATTATTATTTTTAATAACAATAAGGTTATGGTTAGACTTCGGATGTTTATGCATTTATGACAAAATAAATACGGCTAAAATACACAAAACGAACATAATATAAAAATATATCCGAAATATCCAAAGTGTTACATACGGCCCTGAGTCTAAGAAATTTAGACTCTCCAGCTCGGGGCCGGAAATCTACCACTTGTGCAGCCGGACCCCTCGATCAGTCCCGAAGTCGCTCTGTTTGCTTAGAATAATTACGTTAGGAAATAGGAGCTCGAACAGGCGAATGACCTCTTAACAGTAAGACACCTTTTCTATTACTTCCCTCGGGAAATTCCTGGAAATAGTAGTACCCCACCACTTTTTCGACCTATAAAAGATCAACCGCAGAACATCTCACGGGCTTAGTTCACTGTAAGATCGTCACGTTGTTACACCGATTAAACTACGCGTATAGATCTAATCGTTAGACGAAACTTAGAGTTCTCGCTACGATATAACCATATAGAATACGCGTAAAGTCCGCGATATCTATTAGGCATTTCTGTTCTAATACCCCGCATTTCCTCAGTGCGTCAAAATAGAGAGTAGTGCAACTAGGTGCGTGCGAACACATTACACGACTCCACGTAACACCTTTGTACCACACACATACAGTACACTTTAACTGTATCCAGCCATTTATACGAAAATATAACTTGTTCGAGTTTTGATCACTTCGGGTTTAAATCCTTTACGACTACCTATTAGAAATCTCCAGCCTGCGATCCCACAGCAATACATCTTTACCGCTCGAGGTGTATTGCAACAATTATAAAGTTACGTCAGCCTTACTAACATTCCCGTAGCACCTCGTGTTAATCGCACGAGCTAGTCTACAAGTGTTCCAACCTCCCGTAGCACCTCGTGTTAATCGCACGAGCTAGTCTACAAGTGTTCCAACCTCCCGTAGCACCTCGTGTTAATCGCACGAGCTAGTCTACAAGTGTTCCAACCTCCCGTGGCATCCAGTGGTAACCATACACCGGAAAGTCCATAAGTGATTCACTTCCTACGGCTATCTCGTGTCTCCTATACACGAGATTGCTCGGTACTAACAACTTCTAAAAACCAACATCCAAACGAACACTCTACCTTATTCTTTTACCTCGGCCACTCGCAACGCTCCTGGCCCTGGCACGTAACAAACTGGTGACAGCGGTGGGATACCAGGCGGTTTGTTAAAATTTCTTTATTGTTGTATAAAATTTTTGAGTGATCAAGAACACTCACAAGTATTTCGAAATGGCTTTTAATAATAGCGGTAACGTTGCGTCGGTAGACATCGCGAATTTAACGCTGTCGATGGCGAATTCAATGACCGCCCTTACGCGACATAATTGTCTGCAAAATGCGACAATCGCGATTCCGAAATTCGATGGAAAACACCCATCGTTGATTAGCTTTGTTCAAAGCGTAGAAAACGGTTTAGTCTTGATACCGGAGGGTGCCGAGCAGGAATATTTAGCTATAATCCTAACAAAGCTTATTGGGCCCGCTAGAACTAGTATTCAGGATAAATCTTTTTCAAAAGTAGAGGAACTACTTAAACATTTAAAAACGCGATACGCTCGAGGAAAGAACTTATCGTACTTTCGGGCAGAAATCGCGCGTCTCAGAATTAATAGAGACGAAAATTTAAGAGAGTATATAGATAGGGTTCAGCAGCTCTTACACCGTACGCGAACCGCGATTCGCGATAGACACGGTGAAAACGCTGACAAATTCATAGAGGAAATGGAATCCGATGTACTCGAGAATTTTATTGAAGGCCTACCAGATCGCGTTGCGTGGAAAATCGCCGTTCTAGGTAGTAAATTAAAATCATTAGATGAAGCTTTTGCAGCCGTACTGCAAATAGAGCATCGGTTGAGAAATCGTAGACACGCGACGGAAGATGATTCTCCGGTTAGATCATCGCGCCGCGATTATAAAGATTTTTCGCCGAAAAGATATTCGCAAGAATATGAAGACAGACGCAGAGTAGATTACCCGCGTTCACCGAGTCCTATCGATCGTTATAGATATCGGTACAGGGATAGAAGTGAATCGGGATCTGAAAGGGAATCTGGGTCCCATAGATCGCGTACAACGGCAATGACCGTAGATAGGAGGATCGCTTCACGGTCCCCTTCGTACGATTCTTCTGTTTCGGATACAGAAGGTAGACATTCGGTGCGCCGCGGAAACAATAGAGCCGAGCAAACATCATTATACTGCTGGAGCTGCGGTGTACGAGGGCACGACGCCGAGACGTGTCGAAAGCATTCTCGAAGAAAATTTCATTCACGTCAACGGTCGAATTCGTCACGTGAGTCTTCAATGGAACGCACCGGTTCTTTAAACTCCGAAATGGCTCGCCACACCGACAACGTGGTGGGCCCCACAAAACAAAGTCAACGGAAAACCGTCAGGTTTCGGGAACAAGAGTCAAATACCTCATCAAGGAAACAGCAACCCCGCGAATTCGAGTCAGAGTCCCGGAATTGGAAGCAAGCGAAGGTGAATTCCTAATAGACGGTGGTGCTTCAGTCAACCTAGTTCTTCTCGACGCTCTTGGAGAGAAGGCCCCAATTATCAACCGAGACGAAATTGATGTTACCGGTCTTTCACAAACGGCAATACGTACTCTGGGTACCACAGTCTTGCATATTAACGATGCACCCGCATTCTTCTATGTAATAAAATCATTACCAATTGCTGCAGACGGACTTATTGGCAGTCCTTACCTATTACAAGAAAAAGCAGAGATCTCGTATCATCATGGAACAATAGTCACTAGTAACAAACCAACTAAACCTATTCGCTTTAGTAATATTGCAGAATTCCAGACAACCCCACAGAAAACTACACACCGTATACCAAAACGGACGTCACAACAAATTAGCGTGAGGATAGCTAATCCAGATATTAAAGAAGGATACTTGCCACGTATTAAAACGCAAAAGGATCTGTTCATCGGTGAAGCTGCAGTAACCAACAATCAAGGTAATTGCTACGTCTTCGCAACAAACACCGGAGAAGAAGATATAGAAATCGACCTCGAACCTCAAGTCATCGAACCATACGAAATACTTAGTTCTTCAGATGGCGAGTATTTTCCACAAAATTTTCATAAGAAACCTGTCAACATTCGAGACAGAACTAAACTCATTCAAGAAAATTTAAAATTCGATCATCTTAATCAAGAGGAACGCCAACATATTTTAAATATCATTCATGAATTTCCAGACAGATTTTATTTACCTGGAGATAAGCTGGGTAAAGTTAGAAATTTTCAGCATTCTATTCACACAACAGACGATGTTCCAATTAACACCAGGCAGTACCGCTATCCGCCCATTCATCAGGAGGAAATAAAGAAACAGGTAAACGAACTGTTAGCCGATGGGATAATAAAGCCATCGACCTCACCGTACAACTCCCCATTGTGGATCGTGCCTAAGAAAGCAGATGCCAAGGGCAATAAACGGTGGCGTATGGTAATAGATTTTCGGGCCCTCAACGAAAAGACTATAGGCGATATATACCCATTACCACAGATCACCGAAATCCTAGACAAGCTAGGAGGCGCAAAATATTTTTCTATATTTGATTTAGCTAGCGGTTTTCATCAAATAGAAACTAATCCTAAGGATCGACCGAAAACAGCTTTTACGACACCTCATGGACACTACGAATTTGCACGGATGCCATTTGGTCTGAAAAATGCACCCCCAACATTTCAACGCTTGATGGATCAAGTTTTAACAGGACTACAAGGAACAGAATTATTCGTATATTTGGACGACATTGTAATCTACGCATCATCTCTTCAGGAACACGATATTAAGGTCAAAAAACTTTTAAACCGTCTCAGAGAACATGGTCTTACCCTGCAAACAACCAAATGCCAATTTCTTCGAAAAGAGGTTGCCTATCTAGGACTTATTATTTCTGGAAAGGGAATTAAACCCGATCCAGCAAAATTAAAAGCAGTAAGGAATTTTCCGACTCCAAAAACACAGAGGAATATCCAGCAATTTTTAGGACTTGCCGGTTATTACAGAAGGTTCATACCAGATTTTTCAAGAAAAGCAAAACCCTTGATAGATATTTTAGGAAAAGGGAAAAAATTCAGATGGACCGAAGAACAGGAACGTAGTTTCAATATATTAAGAGACGAGCTGTGCGAACAACCGATACTTCAGTATCCCGACTTTTCCCAACCATTCATTATCACTACAGATGCATCTGACTTTGCATTAGGAGCCGTTTTGAGCCAAGGAGAAATAGGGAAGGACCTACCCATCGCATACGCCTCAAGAAGCCTTAACAAAGCCGAAATAAATTACTCCGCTACCGAAAAGGAATGTCTCGCCATGGTATACGCTGTTAAGTATTTCAGACCATATGTCTACGGACGAAAATTTACATTGGTTACCGATCACAGACCCTTAGTTTGGTTACACTCCGTCAAAGATCCGACTTCTAGACTAGTAAAGTGGAAATTAAGACTATTGGAATATGAATATAACGTCGTTCATAAAGCCGGAAAAACAAATAAGAACGCTGACGCTCTCTCTAGAAACCCATCGACCATCTGTCTTCCGCTAATACCTCGAGAATGCAGAGACAAGGACTTTAAATTACAAATTCCACGGATAAACCCAAATGAAAGTACCATAGGACACCGTATTCGAGAGCTCAGAAGAGATCGAGACAAAAGACCAATATACAATGACAGCAGTTCAGAAGAATCAACAGAAGACGTCGTTACACCCCGAACTAAAAATTTGCAACTCCTACAGAAGAAAAGAACCTCTAGGGAAAGTTTGCTCCCAAGCCTACAACACGAAAAAACCTTAGGAGACGAATTGTCAACCATAGGACCACCGGCAGCGCATTCCACACAATTAGAAAGCTCATTTTCCTACTCTTTTAATAACAATTCTCATAGTGATGCAGATACAACGCTAATGGCCGACGAAACCGACCTAGACGAAACGGTAATGGACGCGACAATTAAAATGAATACCGAAGGCCAAGTCGAGCATAAATTTCCCAATATTATAAACCTACCACCATTATCCGCGACAGAATCGGACAATGAAGATAATACAGGTCAAATTCTTCAGTCACTAACAACATCGACACCTGTGGTGAAGCCGGCGCCTCGGAATATCACCAATTCAAGAGGGATACCATTCATAAATAGGCTTATACCTGAACTCCATAAAACTAATGGACGAGGGCTGCCGCGTGCCGTGGTAACCTCGGAAACAAACAGTTCAGACGACGAAGATAGTTCAAGCACAACAGCATTTGAATATGGAAAACGCAGTCCGCATATTACAATTTCCCCTACAGCACTTACCACTGAAAAAGGACACCTCGCACATTTCATATCTGCAGATTGCCACTTAGTTAATCCCATAGGAAAATCGTTAGCTGATCAACAAATTATTTGTCAACAACAACTATTACAAGAAAACCCCACTAAGGGACAAATCATAATATCAACACGAGGACAATATAAAACTTTCAATATCATAGGCACCCAACACTTTTATGAAAAATTAACAGAAGACGATGTATCGCAAGGTTTGAGGAATTTAAAGAAAGCACTAGAAGAAACTAAAATTTCAGCCGTTAGAATATCCACAATCGGAGACGGACACGACAATATCACAACAAAACGGTTCCATCAACTAGTAAGTAAAATTTTCCATAACGCAAGTACTCAAATCATTTTGTGCAGCGCCACAGTTAAAACCCCAGCTCTGGAAGATCGGAAAGATTTAATAAAAGAAGCACATAGCAGCATAATAGGAGGTCACAAAGGCGTGACTAAAACATATAACCGTTTACGAGCACGATATCATTGGCAAGGTATGAGAAGCGAAATACAAGATTTCATAAGGAAATGCAAGAGTTGTCAGGAACAGAAGTTGGTACGAGCAAAAACTCGTCAGCCGATGCTCATCACCGATACGCCAGCGGAACCATTCGATAAAGTTGCGTTGGATACAGTAGGACCATTACCAGAAACTCCAAGCGGTAACAAATACATATTAACAATACAAGATAATCTAACAAAATATTGCCTTGCCATAGCGATACCAAACATACGAGCCACCACGATTGCAGACGCATTTGCACGACATTTCATAGCAACCTTTGGAACACCACGCGCAATACTAACAGACAAAGGGACAAGTTTCATTGGGAAACTCATGACTAACCTCGCAGAAATCTTCAAAATTAAACAAATTACAACCTCCGGTTACAGACCACAGACCAACGGATCTCTCGAAAGAAGCCATATAGTTTTAACAGAATACATCAAGCATTATATGGAATCATACGAAGACTGGGATTTGCTGTTGCCATTTGCAATGTTTTCGTACAACACATCAGTACATGAGGCCACCAATTTCACTCCACATGAATTAATATTTGGAAAACTGGCGACGTTACCTAGTTCATTCCCATCCGGTAGAAATTTAGAAACCTACGGCACTTATCTCACGGAATTAATAACTAGAATGACCGAAATCCGTAATATAGCAGCAGATAATATTGAAAACGCAAAGTTACGTTCAAAACGACAATACGATAAACACATAAATCCAATAACCTTTAAGGTTGGGGATTACGCGTACGTTTTAAAAGAACCACGAATTAGCAAATTTGATCCTCACTATTTAGGGCCGTTCGAAATCATAGACGTTACCGATCTAAACAACGTAGTACTCCGAACAGACACTAATAAATTAGTTGTAAAGCACCAAGATAAATTGAAACACGCACATATAACAGACAACGAATCCGACTCCGGTTAATAAAACAAATCTTTGTACCGTTACAGGAAAAATGATATCACTACTCCTGACGTTCTTATTGGCAACAGGACCCATTTCCATACGGGGGGACAAAAATCCTAAGGACTACCAAATCACACCACTTAAATATAATACGGGACTCTTCTTTGAAAAATTACAGGACATCCGAACTTATCACATGCAATGGCGGCTCGTAACATCCATAGAAGTAGAAAGTTTCTTGGAAAGCAAACCAAATATCGAAGTACATCTAATCAGTGCCAATAGTCTATGCAAATCTTATAACTACACTTCGTGTCTCAGCAAAGAAATCGGACCTCAACTTATGCAAAAACTAGCCGAAACGGATAGATATAGTGACCTCTTGAAGGCTTCGATAACCGATACAGCCTTTAAAAAATACATAGCACACAGAAGTTTCGTAAAAAGAAATGCACCCTTCGCTTTTATAGGAACCATTAGCAATGTACTGTTCGGTACCCTCGACGAAAAAGACGCACAATATTACAATACAGAAATGGATAAATTGTATGCTCGCGAAAATAATATAACAGAAATGATAGCTAAACAAACTTATGTAATCCGTGCAGAGTTCGATAACATACATTCTCAGCTGAATAACTTAACGACATCAACAAGAAAATTGTTAGCGCAAACAACCGCTATTGCTAGATCATTACACGAGACACAAAACGAACTCGACAAAGTAAAATTCCACAGTAGTATGCGAGAATGGATGTCCGAACTCGAAAGAACCGTGGATAATTATCGTGCTAGCCTAATAATAATAATAGATGCTTTATTATTTGCAAAACAAGGAATATTACATCCCGCTATTTTATCTCCTAAGCAATTGATAGAGTCAGCTCACAAATTAAAAGAAACCACTTCATATGAATTCCCTTTAACACCGAGTGAACTGATGTCAGAACAAATCGAAGGGATAACTAAATTAAAACTCGCCTATACTAAAGGTAGGGTGTTGCTGGAACTAACCGTACCCCTGATAGATCAAACCATATTTCATTTGTATAAACTCTACCCTTGCCCATCCACTCAATTGTACGGAACGAAACAGGTAATAAGCTTCGTGAAAACCGAAACTCCGTATATTGCCGTTTCATCGGATGAACAAAATTACTTCACTCCAACCGAAGAATACATCCTCCAAGCTTTCAAACACCATAAACAATATATTGGCCAAGCAACATTACCAGTCCACCGAATCGATACACGACCCATCTGTGAAACCTCTTTATTATTAAATCCAACAACCGTTCAATGGGAAACCTGCAATATACAAGTAGCTACTCCTCAACGAACCTTCTTCCAACGACTGGAATCTCAAAAAGCCTGGCTGTACTATACAAAGGACAAGAAAAGAATACAAATATACTGCAAGGGACAAACCTCAACACCCGACTACATAACCGGAACCGGCATTATCTATATAAGGCCAGGATGCACAGCCACCATTGATTCAACAAAGTTAATGTCTCTCGAAACTCTGGACACTACGGGCGATTATGTATACGCCCCGAAGATTTCCCTAAATCTAACGGCCATCGCACCTATCATTAATGAACACCATTTGGATATTCTGCAGGATCTGAATCACGTTAATTACACCTCCGAGTATAACGTTGACTGGAAAAACAGCGAAGCCTCTATATCGCTCAAGAAATTAGAAAATCAGGCCAAATCATTGGAAGGACAGAAAAGATTGGAAAGGAATACACACGCAGCACTGTACTCAGGTATCGGAATCTCCGGCATTACACTAATCATCATTACGGTATTCTGTCTGTCTAAGGCCAAATTTAGTTGCAATTATCGGAAGATACAACAAAATATAGCAGAAGAGGCAACAACCCCCTTGGAGTTAATGCCAGACCCAACCCCCACCATAAAAAATGTCAGCCTCAGGACCCACACAGGAGCTATATAAGCGAGGGAAAACATCGCATTTTCACAAGTTATACCACATGGCGCCCACGGCTTCGAAGGAAACCCAAACGGACCAAGCCGAAGGCCACAGAACCTTCGGAATGCAAACAAAGCACCGGGGACAATGGCAACTCGAAGCCCGTGCCGGTACCATAATTACCACAAAAGGGACCTACAATAAAACTGAGGGATCATACCGACGGGGACGGTCAACACAAACAAAGAAACCAAATCAACACTATATGGCTATACAAGTGAACACTACGAAGCAGTCGGAAACAGCTGGCGCCCCGAAAGGGAAAATCGACGACAGTAGCACCTCTCTTACAATATTAACAGACGAGAATATTAAGTCCTGGATGCCGGGACAAGCAATGGGACCCCCGATCCAGAAGAAGAGGCCTAATTGTAATGTTAATCGGTAACATCCCCCTCCGACCACTTACTCCTACTACCACCTCTCTCAAAATTCCTATAAATAGACAGGATCCAGCAGGAAATTATACAGTTCACTCTAGTACCTTACAGAGCAAAGTCGATATTCCAAAAATGCCAGTAAGACACGGCCTATTCCGAACACCGGAGCAAGAAGGCGAGGAGTACTACGGGCCAATAGACGGAGTTCGTCCAGCTGACCATCCCGAGGCTTACCAACAACTCATGCAGATGGTCTGCATAAAAGCCCCCACACCCCCGATTCCTCAAGGACAGGACGGCACGTTCCTGTGCGGCAATTGCTATTACAAATTACGACCGGAACTTCAAGATCTGTTCAAACCGGGAGGATGGCACTGCCTGGTAACACAGGAAACAGCGCATCTCTACAAAAACTGCAGAGGGTGTCGGAGGACACTCACCAAAATCGCACCGGCGGAAACCTGTACCGAATGCATAGAGGAATGTTTTGAACAAACACCCGAGGAATTAAACTCAGGTTACCCAATAGATGTCATAACACGATGGTAAATCAGCAACAGCACCCTACCGTAAAATAGGCTAGTACCCTGGTCTTTCTTTATTATTTTGTTTCCTTTTATTTTTCTTTCATCGTCTTCATTTCTACCTTGTAAAAAGTTGCTGCCTAAGAGGACACTTCGTAGTTGCTAATATCTTACGATATTCTGAGGTACACCCTAAGCAACTGCGGAGACAGTCAGTGCCCCGGCCGAAGCGTGGCTGTTTGAGACGGCAGCAATCTTTCTCTAATTATTAAGCATAGAAGTTTAAGTTTTTACATTTAGGAATCACAAACAGAGCGCCCTTCACAACTAACTCGTAAGCATCGCAATCAGCGATGTTTCATCTTAGAGGGGAGGTGTTACATACGGCCCTGAGTCTAAGAAATTTAGACTCTCCAGCTCGGGGCCGGAAATCTACCACTTGTGCAGCCGGACCCCTCGATCAGTCCCGAAGTCGCTCTGTTTGCTTAGAATAATTACGTTAGGAAATAGGAGCTCGAACAGGCGAATGACCTCTTAACAGTAAGACACCTTTTCTATTACTTCCCTCGGGAAATTCCTGGAAATAGTAGTACCCCACCACTTTTTCGACCTATAAAAGATCAACCGCAGAACATCTCACGGGCTTAGTTCACTGTAAGATCGTCACGTTGTTACACCGATTAAACTACGCGTATAGATCTAATCGTTAGACGAAACTTAGAGTTCTCGCTACGATATAACCATATAGAATACGCGTAAAGTCCGCGATATCTATTAGGCATTTCTGTTCTAATACCCCGCATTTCCTCAGTGCGTCAAAATAGAGAGTAGTGCAACTAGGTGCGTGCGAACACATTACACGACTCCACGTAACACCTTTGTACCACACACATACAGTACACTTTAACTGTATCCAGCCATTTATACGAAAATATAACTTGTTCGAGTTTTGATCACTTCGGGTTTAAATCCTTTACGACTACCTATTAGAAATCTCCAGCCTGCGATCCCACAGCAATACATCTTTACCGCTCGAGGTGTATTGCAACAATTATAAAGTTACGTCAGCCTTACTAACATTCCCGTAGCACCTCGTGTTAATCGCACGAGCTAGTCTACAAGTGTTCCAACCTCCCGTAGCACCTCGTGTTAATCGCACGAGCTAGTCTACAAGTGTTCCAACCTCCCGTGGCATCCAGTGGTAACCATACACCGGAAAGTCCACAAGTGATTCACTTCCTACGGCTATCTCGTGTCTCCTATACACGAGATTGCTCGGTACTAACAACTTCTAAAAACCAACATCCAAACGAACACTCTACCTTATTCTTTTACCTCGGCCACTCGCAACGCTCCTGGCCCTGGCACGTAACAAAAGTATGGTATTCGTTGTAACATTTATCGAGTGCAACAAATCCCTAAATAGGTTCTCTTGTCTTAACTGCATTTGTTGAATTTGAAATTTGCATAAACATCCGGAGTCTAGTTATGGTACTACTTACTTTAGCCTTTTAACAGCAGCTATCCACTGATTCCGTTGATTTATTTTCCATGTAGCGGTCGCAAATTTATAAAATTTGCACTTACTTTTTCTGCTAGTATTTTTACAATTCACTACACATCAACTCTGGTGACTTATTTTTATTTTATTTATTAAAATTGAAACAAAAAAAAATATTTTAACGTGTTTTTGTTTACAATTTCGTTTATAATAGCCTCCCGAAATGCTCAAAGTGACCACTGCGAACGCTTCAGTCGATTTAATTTCCCCTACCATGCCTTCCCTCAGAGCGAATACTATAATTTTGGACGTTCTTTCAACAGCAGCAGTGGCGACGCGTCTAGAGTGTCTGCTCTGGAACCGCTACGAACATTTTTGTCGCGGGTTCGCGTCCCGGAAGGTATATTTTTTTTTCTTTTTTTTTTAATCTGTAAATGCATAAAAATAATCAATAATCATTTTTAACAGCCATTGCGATAACCCTAAATGCATAAAAAATGTATATCGTATAGAAAATAGTTTTGAGGCATATCTGTTGTTTTGCCGGCTCTCTCTAGCAATATGTTATCCCATGGTCACGGATATTTTTAAACATTTAAATTACGGAAATGTTAACTTATTATGGTATATAAAAATCTATATTTGGCACCAAAGATCACAACACTTGCACTAACAGAGTATATGCACGTAATGATTACTTTACTTGCATGTTTCTTTCCCTTATATTCAAAGAAGAATCGTTGACATGGAGGGGATATGCTCGAAACTTGGAAAATATGAATTTCTATTGGTTTGTATTATATTGCCATTTTTAATTTGTTAATTCTGAAATGAGCGTAGGGAAGACAGTTTATGGTTGGGTCTCCACTATTGTCTCGAATGTGTCAAACCGATTTAATGCTGGGTATGTTACCATTTATGAATATTTGTACTTTTTTAAGTATGTACAGTTCCATGTGACTAGGTAGAGACAGAAACCATTTAACAGTGAATTGACCAATATAACATAAATACCTATAGGGGATTAGCTTAGTACCTGCGCCAAACCTTCAATGCCAGCAGGTCATTGGTGAAGGCTTACGGACAGGAAGGGTTCGTGTGATATTGGAGCAGGCGCAATAAAATAATAAAGTCCTGCAAACCAAATTATATGCCTCTATTTCTTAAAGGTATTTTGAAAGCGATACAAATGCTCATCAGTAAGATATCTAAAAGCTTAAGAAGTAAATTCGTATATAACAATAAAGCAATTTTAACGAATGAATCTATTGTACAGTTATGGCCCTCAAACGTATTATTTATTCTATATGATTTCGGAACAAATAAAAAACTAGTACTTATGGCGAAAAATAATAATCTACCAAAAGAAAGGAACTTTTGTTTTCATTCAGCATGACTTCGGCAGGAATTTGTCAAGGTATAAACTCCGTTTCTTTAGTGCCGAATATACATTTTTATATACCATAATAAGTTAACATTTCCGTAATTTAAATGTTTAAAAATATCCGTAACCATGGGATAACATATTGCTAGAGAGAGCCGGCAAAACAACAGATATGCTTCAAAACTATTTTCTATACGATATACATTTTTTATGCATTTAGGGTTATCGCAATAGCTGTTAAAAATGATTATTGATTATTTTTATGCATTTACAGATTAAAAAAAAAAGAAAAAAAAATATACCTTCCGGGACGCGAACCCGCGACAAAAATGTTCGTAGCGGTTCCAGAGCAGACACTCTAGACGCGTCGCCACTGCTGCTGTTGAAAGAACGTCCAAAATTATAGTATATAATGAAACACACAGTTTACAGATAAGTGTGTTATCTCAATTCCTTTTATTGTTATGAAATTATCTGTAATGGTAAAACATTAAAAACCACAAAATGAACATACTCTATCAAAATAATGGAACAATAACAATTACTTCTTGCGTTTTAGATCTAAATACGTCCCGAAAATCGGTTTTCGATTTTTTTCATAATGACGCAGGTGGTTTAAAAATCTGAAAAAATTGGGGATAACAATCGTAGGTGTTAGATTGTTACTATATAAAACAAAAAGTTGTACCTCGAAGATTTCGATACGAAATCTTCTTTTTTCCGTTTTTTTTGAATTTGCCCATTTTTCACGCTCAGGTACTTCGACGGAAAAATCTGAAAAAATTCTCCAACATGTCCGGTACCGTGTAGAATATGCCAGAATTTTTTCGGATTTTTTACACCTCAATAAATGGGGGAAAAGGGCCAAAAACCTGTTTTTTAAATTTTCCCCATAACTACCCTTCCGATCAAGATAAAGGGTTAAAATTTGGTACACAATGATCGCCGAGCATTATCTATCGAATGAGACCACCCCCATTGAAATCGGTTGAAGGGCACTTTTGACCACCTTATCCTGCTATACCCTTTGATATCTGAGTTAGGTGAAAATTGAACAATAAACATCGGTAGCGGTCTACCGGATTGTTTAGATTTTACTGTATTGAATTGTGAAATTCTTAAGGCCTTGGCCTTGGGAGATGTCATAGAGTTAATCTCCGTCAACAGATTCTCACTCGATGTATTCGGATCGATACCCTTCAATAGCATTGTTGTCGGTTTTTCTGTTTTGAGCGTATATGTGAAAAACTTTAGTTGGTTTCTTTTAAAAGTATCCTTCAACTTATTGAAGGCATCGATATTATTCGAATAAACGACGTGGCTTTTAGGGCCACTTCGTTTAATAGTTAATGCGGATTTTTGAAAGTTATTTTTAGTTATATTAATAATTAATTGCGGTGACGCTATATGGACAATTATTGGTTTTCATGCTTTCGCAGCTCCAGGCGTTGGTTGTTGGTCCTGCGGGGCCGATGAAATCTCCATATCGGGTTGTTTATCCATGTCCAATAGGGCCAGAAACCTATTCAATGTTGAGTAGACTGAATTGGCCAGCGGTCTTGGCGATGGCGTCCTTCTCCCGGTTGAGGTAGAAGCTCCAACGGTGATACAATCTGTAGCTGGTTGGGCCGTAGGTTTGTTTGCAGGTAATCCAGAAAGAGCCGTAATTTTTGTATTTTGAGTAGCTTAATCTCGTTAAGCAACTGCTTATTCTCGCGGATTAAGGCCTCCTGCGATGTTTCGACTGCTCTCTCGTCTTTGTTGGATGAGGTAGTGCACATTGCGTCACTAGACTGCGGATCGGCTTGAGATTTTGATTCTTCACCCTCAACGGGTGGAGAAGAAGTAGATGCTTCCTTGGAAGTGGGGGCAAGACGCGTCGATGCGCGTGTTTTTCTCGTCTTCCTCGTCTGCATATCTTCGGTGGAAGAGTTTGAGTTTTTTGATTTCTGCCTTTTGAGAGACAGAGGTCTTGTACGAATTATAGTTGGGGGAAGCAAATTCTTTATCTTCACCATCGTCTGCTGTGATGTTCGTATTATTCCCTTTCTTTGAATCTGCACGGGACACGTGCTGTTCCATCAGGTGGAATCAGTAATAATTTGAAAAATAAAAAGTTTTTCTCTTTGGAGTTTTGGGACTTGCGAAGCAAGCCCCAAATTAAACGAAAACTAACAATTTCACTTCAAATGTGGAATTTTGTTCACTTGAGAATTGTAATTACACGAGCACTGTATATAGCGCGAGGATTAACGTTTTTGTTAACCGCGACTCGGAGCGCTTATGAGAGCGATGCTCGCTCGACGAGAGCTCGTCGAAGACTGAGAACGTCACGTGCATGGAACAGTTCCTTTATTCAATCATACATATATACATGATGCTAGGATAGCATAAACATACAACTATATAACTCCTGTATGGTCGCACATTAGCGACTTCTCCCAGGAGAACGGAAATTATACAATACAAGAAAAGAATCAATTTGCGCTGTATGATAAAGTTAAACAATTAGTATTACGCCCCAAAAGATTTGATATGATTATCAAAAAAGGCATCTTCGTTACAGAGAGGTACAGGACTGACAAAACAATTATAAAACAATTATAAAAAGGGGGGGGGGGGGAGAAGATATTGGCATGGCCAATATACTAACAATAAGTAAAACAAAATGAACAATAATGAGATCTTGACCAAAATAAATAAGAAAAATTGCACGGATTAGTGGTCAAGAATTAGACGATGGAAGAATTAAATAAGTAAAGAAATCCATAATAAAGAAAAATTACCGTACTTGCGAATACAAGTGGCATGAAATTATACTGAATAACGTTCCATACGAATCAAGAGGATAGTGCAGGATGTTGTTGACATCAACGATATTCTTAAAGTAACTTAAAGTAGATATACTAATCTAACTATGTTATGGACTAAAGAGTATATACAGAGTTTAAACTAAGACTGTCAGAAGGGAGAAATCTGAGTGATTAGCGTTTTTTTTTTTTTTTTAATGGAAGTGCTCGGTTCAGAGTACGACGATCGGTCAAGATTTAAGCCATGGTAATTTATCGAGATAATTGTAATGCTTTTGGACAGTATCCCGTGGAGGAAGAGATACAGAATGTTGCAGTTGTGATAGATCGGCAGAAACTACCAAAGGATCGTATCGAAGAGCAAGCGAGGCCCTTTTTCTATGCGTATGGTATATGATGGGAATTTTGGAGCGAAAATCCTGAATGAATCCTTCTCTGTCGAGATAGGGAAAGGCAGCAGTAGAGAGAAACCCATTTTCGCGAGCCTTCCTAGCCTCCTCGTCCGACATTGTATGTAACGAGGTGATGAGAGGATTGTTAGAGTTTGAGTGCAAAGATTTAAGGATAAACATTCTGGTGATTTTAAGTGCAAAAATATCAAACCGTGAACAGTCAACCCTGCTATAAATTGTTTGATTGTGGAAGTGTCGCTTGGTGCCATCCGACATACGTCTGGGCATGAGAAGACCCGTGATCGCCCGGAATATTTTCCTCTCGAAGGTGCGAATGCGCTCCATCACATAAGGCGAAATTGAGAACCAGATTGGGATCGCATAAGATAGTACTGACCTGACATAGAGCTTGTAAAGGAGTAGTTTGACATTCTCACCGAGGTGTTTTGAGTAGAAGAGGCGAGCCAATTTAGATGCTATACCTTTTGCTTTCCCGAGACAGTAGTTGGCGTGTTCATTATAGTTTAAGTGTTCGTTGAGAATTACACCCAAATATTTGACCTTTTTCAGCCGAGGGATTAAAAGGTCAAATCTTTCCGTCGCGTGAATCGAAAAATTTTTTGAGAGCCTGTATTGTTTTTTGCTAATTTGGGACGTGGGCCTAATGAATAGAATAGTCTCGCATTTGAGCATATTTACTCTCACCTTCTTCATGTTACACGCCGAGACAACAAAATCGAAAGCCCTCTGCAAGTGTGACTGAATATCGAGAGGATTAACGCCGGATTTATATATGATTAAATCATCAGCAAAGGCCAAAGCTTTGCAAGTATCGTTACTTTTGTTAAAATTGTTTAAAATATCGGAGAAGTATAAGTTGAATAGTAGAGGAGAATTTACGGCGCCCTGCTGCAGACCATTTAAAATATTGAAAGTACGAACGGAAAAAGTATTATTGTGAAAAGTTTTAAAAGCGCGGCCAGTGATCATGTTCTCAGTTAGAAGCAACAACTCGGGGGGGAAATTCATTTTGTGTAATTTAACTATCAATCCCGTAGTCCAAACAGTATCAAATGCTTTCTCGAGGTCAATTAAACAAGCCCCCGTCACAGCTGAGCTGTTGAGCGAGTCGGCAATGTCGCGAGTCAATTTGGCAATAGCATGAACCGTAGAGTGCGAGTGTTTGAAACCAAATTGATAATCAGAAATTAATTTATTGGACCGCACAAAATGATTCAAACGTATGTTAATCATGATCTCGAACAATTTGCCCAGGTTTGGCAGCAGACTGATCGGCCGGTAATTATTTAAGTCGCAAAGGTTTTTCCCTTTTTTGTGCAATGGGATGAGCTTGGCCGTTTTCCAACGAATGGGAAAGTAAGACAGACGTAAACATGCGTTAAAAATTAGCGTGAGATATTCAATAACGGAGCCTGGCAGGCGTTGGATGGCGACGTTTGGTATGCCGTAAAACGAGGTGGATCTTTTGTTTTTAAGATATTTGATGGCTCGTAAGATCATTGTGGGAGTTATTAGATAGTTTGTGTGAATTGAAGGCCAGATCTGTTCGTGTAGCGAAGCGAATTGCCAATTGATATTTTCACGCGAATCCCGTATTCGATCGTAAGTCTGCTTTACCTCGTGCTCGTGATTCCTCTCTTCCTCGGTTGTAGGAGTCAGATTTTTTGTATGTACTCTTGCAAAGTGCACCCCAAGTAAGGTCAAACGATCGTCAGTGCTTGACACTACATAGTTATTATCTATTTTCTGGAGTGTCGATGTATCTATTCCGGATTCAGACCAAAGAAAATCGTCGTTTATCGCGCCTCTTAGTGGCGGAATTGAGTCAATGTTTTTTGGATTTATAATTCTGTTTATAAAAGGGTGTAGCTTAATGGAATCACGAGTATCTAGTTTGGACAGTCTGTCGTCCCAGAATTTATTTGCAACTGCAGAGTAGAGATTTTTGAGTCTGTAATTGGTACGCTGAATTATTGATTTATAAAATTTGATCATGTTAGTCTGTATTGGAGTTAAATTGTCGCGAAGGCGCAATAAACGAAATAATCTGGTGATAAGTTTGGATTTAAATTTTTTGAGCTTATTGATGCGTCGGTCGTCATATTCTCTCGGGCAGTTCAGAGCCTCCATGGTAGGTGTACAGCTCGTCAGAATTACGGAAATATTTTCCTCGAGGGCCTCTATTGAAGAATTAATCGTTTCGATCGACGCATTAAGTAGCGATGGGAGATTTAGGCTGTTGATATAATTATGGAGTTTGAGTTTGTATTCTTTCCATTTGGTCAAACGATAATTTAGTCTCAGTACTCTGGGGGCTCGTTCTACGTATGTATTCCAACCGAGGAGAGAGAGATTAATCGTTATGGCCCAATGATCGCTATCATAGGGCAGCAGACCCAGCCTTTGCGTTCCATCGTTAATACGATCGATCAGCCTGCTGTCCACCAAAGCAATGTCCAAGTTCGAGTTAGCCGGATGATAAGTCGGTATTTCCGAATATAGAAGGGAAGCGCGGAAGATAGCACCCTGTAACTGTAGCCAGTCAAAAAGAGCTAACCCCTTGCTGTTGTTGTTAGAGAGTTAATCGTATGAATGTAGTGCGCATGCGAAAAAGAGAAGAGAAGACAAGAGAAGGGGGAAGAAAGGCCGGTAGAAGAAAAGTAGAGTGTGGTGTGAAAAGGTGTGCTCTCGTCGCTCGCAGAAATTAAAACTTTAAAACCAAGTGAACGATATTTTTCTGTTTATATATATTCAAGCGATATAAATACCGTACTCTGTTCAATGTAATGGTATCGTTATCAATTCGTAAATATAAATTGTATTTGTTTAATAAACGTTAACAGGTTATGGGCCCAGTTCGCACGCGGTTAGCACGTGGTGTAGAAAGTAAGAACATTATTCGTTGAATAGACTAAATAGGAGAAGAATATTTTTACAAGAAAAGGATCGGGAAATATTTCTGAAGATGTCGGGAACACATAATCGAGAAGAAGATTTTGGAAATATAGGAAAACTAAGAGATGCGGATGGATTCCAAATCTGGAAATTTCGACTCGTCACGGCATTGGAATCAAAAGGTCTGTATCAACATTTAACCAGTATACCGCCTGAAAAGGAAGATAAATTAGAAGAATGGTTAAAGACAGACGCGAAAATAAGAAATGTGATAGTATCTAGTATCGAAGATCAGCCACTGATACATATATTAGAATGTACCACGAGTAAGAAAATGTGGGAAAAATCAAATTCAATATATGAGAGGGATAGCGAACAACGAAAATGTTCACTTATGGAACAATTGTTTACATATAAGTACAAAACCGAAGGTGACATGGCTAGTCACATTACGAATCTCAAAAATATTGTGTCAAAGTTGCGGAAATTGGGCTGTCAGATAGAGGATAAGATGTTAATAACAAAAATTTTAACTACTTTGCCAGAGAAATATACAGTATTTGCTAGCGCGTGGGACTCAACGCCAAAAGAAGAGAAGACGATCGATAACCTCACGGCGAGGTTGCTTCTGGAAGAAACAAGGAACCCATTGGAAAAAGATGAGGCAGTAGTCTTTAAAGTAGTGGAGAAGAAATGCTTCAAATGCAATTTACCAGGACATCTAGCAAATGCATGTAAAAACAAAGGACAAGAAGAAGGACAAAAAAGGAAAGAGGTAAGATGTTTTGTCTGTGGTAAAGGAGGCCATATAGCTAAATTTTGTAAGAATAGAAAAGAGGAGCGTCAAGCAGTATACCCTCCCTGCAAGATATGCAAGAAGAGAAACCACTTGGAAAAGGATTGCTTCTTCAAACAACTGAATCAGAGAGGATCGAAACAAGAAACAGAGAAAGTGAGTTTCTTGACAGTAGGACCAGAAACAAGACCATGGATTATAGATTCAGGTGCGACGAGCCATATGGTAAATAGTCAGCGAAACTTAACAGAATTGAAAGAAGTAGAATGTACAGTGGGCGCTGCAAAGAAATCCGTAGCCATGAAGGCTATAGCCACAGGAAAAGTAGATCTCCAAAAGTGTGAATTGAAAAATGTGCTTCTTGTTCCAGAATTAAGACAAAATTTACTTTCAGTAGGTGTAATAACTGAAAATGATGGTGAAGTACTGTTTAGGAAAAATACAGTAATAATAAGTAAAGACGGAAAAGAGGTGTTAAGAGGACAGAGAGGTAATACTGGATTGTATTATATACAAAGTCAAGAGGAGCACAGAAGAACAGAAGCGTTACTAACAACGGGACAGAAGAGGTTACAAGAGTGGCATAAAAGGCTGGGACACTTGAGTTATGGAAAAATGAAGGAACTTCTAGGAAGAGTAACAGGATTACCTTTGAAGAAAGAAGAATTTAGTGTAAATAATGGGACATGTGAGCTGTGTATAGAAGCAAAGCAGTCAAGAACACCTTTCGGTGAATATCGAACAAGAGCAACAAGACCCTTAGAACTGATCCATACAGATGTATGTGGCCCGATAGATAAAAGGACGTGGAATGGAAAAAGGTACTTTATGACAGTACTAGACGACTACACGAATTTCGTGATGGTGTATTTACTTGATGCAAAGAGCGATGTATTAGAAAAAATAAAAGAATATGTAGTAGCCGCTGAGGCAAAATGGAACTTGAAGGTTCATAAAATAAGGTGCGACAACGGAGGAGAGTACACGAGCAACAAAATGAAGGACTGGTGCAGATCCAAGGGAATAGTATTGGATTATACGACACCGTATACACCACAATTAAATGGGAAAGCTGAACGGCTTAATCGGACCTTGTTGGACAAAGCACGAGCGTTGTTATTTGAAAGCTCGATGGAAAAGGAAATGTGGGGTGAAGCAACACTAGTTGCAGCTTATCTGCAAAATAGAAGTTTAGTGAGAGGAAAAGAAAAGACAAGCTACGAACTCTGGAACGGAAAAATGCCAAATTTGGAAAACTTACAGATATTTGGGAACACTGCCTATGCAAAGAGGTTAGGAAACATAAGAAAATTTGAAAAAAGAACAGATAAATATGTATTCGTGGGCTATGGACAGAATAGTTACCGACTGTGGGACGCAAACAAGAGAAGAATAGTCGTGTCAAGAGATGTATTGTTCGACTGTAGTCCTATGGCTGACGAGAAAACGGAAAAAATAAAAATAAGTGAAATCCTGGGACGAGATGAAGACATTGAAGAAGAAAACACCATTAAGGAAGAAGAGGATAGAGAACAGGAGGAAGAGGAAGACTATGTAGATGCGTTAGAGGAAAATAATGATACAGAGAAAGAAAATGAGCCAGAAATGGGAAAAGAAGAAATTTCAGGAAGGCCAAGAAGAAATATAAGACCTCCAGAAAGGTACGGGTATTGTGGTTTGCTAACGTATTCAGAAGCAATAAATAGTGAAAAGAGAGATGAGTGGATAAAAGCAATACAAGAAGAGAAAAAATCATTACAAGAAAATAAAACGTGGATTATGGTGAACAAAAATGAAGCAGATGGGAAGAGGATTCTGACAAGCAAGTGGGTCTTTACACTTAAAGAAGACGGTCGCTATAAGGCTCGACTGGTAGTGAGAGGATGTGAGCAACGAAAAGAAAGTTTTGATTATAATAGTATTTATAGTCCAGTCGTGAATAATAGTTCCCTAAGAATTTTAATAGCATTAGCTGCGTCGAGGAATTATCACATTGTCAAATTTGATGTGAAAACTGCATTTCTTCATGGTGACCTTCAAGAAGACATTTACATGTATTTACCTGAAGGATACAAGAAAAAGAATGAAAAAATCTGCAAACTGAAAAAAACTTTATATGGCCTGAAACAAGCGCCAGCACAGTGGAACAAGAAATTCACAGAAGAATTAGAGAAGAAAGGCCTGAAGAGCTTGAGCGGAGAGAGATGCTTATTTAAGAAGAAAGACAGCACTCTGAGATTGGCTCTCTACGTAGACGATGGCATAATAGTTGGAGAAAACCTTGGAGAGATTAAACAGTTGTTGGAGGAATTATCCTTTGCATTCGAGTTGAAAGTTGAAGAAGAACCGGAAAATTTTTTAGGTTTGGAATTAGAAAGAACGGGCGAAGGTATAAGAGTTACGCAAAGGGCCTATACGGAGAAGATTTTAGAGAGGTATGGAATGGAAAACTCTAAACCAGTAAACACACCGATGCATGTTGCTGAGATGTATACACCATGCAACGAGGGCACAAAGCATCTAGGGATTACATATAAAAGGGATAAGGAGACAGATAGATTATCTGCTTCCTGCGATGCGGACTACGCAGGGGATCCTGAAACCAGGAAAAGTACATCTGGCTACCTGGTGAAATTCTGTGGGGCACCTATAAGCTGGTGTTCAAGGAAGCAGCCCGTGGTGGCGTTATCCACCACTGAAGCAGAATTAATAGCCATCGCTGATTGCTGCAAGGAGCTGATATATTTGAAGTACATACTTGAGGAAATCTTAGAAAATCAGGTATCGATTGATTTACAGGTAGATAATCAAAGTGCTATACAAATAGCAGAAAACGGAAGTTATAGTAAGAGATCAAAACATATAGATGTAAGGTATCATTTTGTAAAAGAAAAAATTGCAGAAAATGCAATTAAAATAAAATATTGTGAGAGCGAAAACCAGACCGCGGATATATTTACAAAAGCATTATATATTAATAAATTTAAGAAGCATAGAGAAGCATTAGTATCCTAAAAAGAAAATTTGTATTATTTTTGTCAGTATTACATATAGTATGTATTAGAGAAAATGTAAGGGTAAAATACCAAAGAAAAGGATTAGTTTAAGATGATAGATAGTTTTTTTTTGGATGAGGAGTACGATTAAGGGGAGGTGTTAGAGAGTTAATCGTATGAATGTAGTGCGCATGCGAAAAAGAGAAGAGAAGACAAGAGAAGGGGGAAGAAAGGCCGGTAGAAGAAAAGTAGAGTGTGGTGTGAAAAGGTGTGCTCTCGTCGCTCGCAAAAATTAAAACTTTAAAACCAAGTGAACGATATTTTTCTGTTTATATATATTCAAGCGATATAAATACCGTACTCTGTTCAATGTAATGGTATCGTTATCAATTCGTAAATATAAATTGTATTTGTTTAATAAACGTTAACAGTTGTTGACTGTATTACGCCATGATGTGTGTTTGGCGTTAAGATCGCCCGCGATCACAAAGTGATTCGAGTCATTTGCAACTCGCAACTGAGTACATAGATCAGTGAGGCGCAGTAGTTGATCGTTTCGGCGTCCTTCGAGCAATCCCGCCTGCTTCTCCCAACCGTTCTGTTTCGGCCAACCAAGCTTGTCTTGCCTTTCACCTCGCAGGGTCGGATCTATTGGCGCGAGCGTGGCAGCATACTGGGACGTCATTCGCAACTAAACGCTCGCGCTGGAAAGATGTGCCGCGCTCGCCGACGACTGTAAACAGATCGATGCGCGTGACGCATCGATTCAGATTATACGTCGAGAAACAGTTTCAGATTGCACTACGTCGCGTGTAGGATAACATAACAGTGTTATTCGTAAAAAAGTATGCTCAGATATGTCTTAAAGATCTAAGTCTCAGGCGATATAATTTAATTTCCAGCGCAAATAAATGGAAAATTCAGCGTTGTAAAAACGTTTGCCCTCGCATCAAACAATACATTGTTGCCGTCGTGATTGTCTTGCTGATAGATTTTAAGATTTCAGGCAGGTACAACAAAGAAGAGCAGGTAGACGAACGATTAGTACGAAATTACTGAATACATATTCTCGACGTATAATCTGAATCGATGCGTCACGCGCATCGATCTGTTTACAGTCGTCGGCGAGCGCGGCACATCTTTCCAGCGCGAGCGTTTAGTTGCGAATGACGTCCCAGTATGCTGCCACGCTCGCGCCAATAGATCCGACCCTGCGAGGTGAAAGGCAAGACAAGCTTGGTTGGCCGAAACAGAACGGTTGGGAGAAGCAGGCGGGATTGCTCGAAGGACGCCGAAACGATCAACTACTGCGCCTCACTGACATAGATCATCGAGGTCACGAAGGAATACGATTTTATCATTGAAAGGGCTATACACCGCTGCGATCACGAGGCTTCTACCAGCCGAAAGATCCAAGCGGATCGCAATGGCTTCTAAAGATTTTTCGTGAGAAGTGGAGAGTTCTATACGAGTGAATTTGTATCTTCTATTAATAACCATAGCGACACCGCCGCCGAAACGGTTGTTTGCTCTGTCTTTGCGTATTATTACAAATTGTGGTGGAACCTCCAAATTATGTCTCGAATTTAGCTTCGTTTCAATGAGACCACATACGTCGCAGCGTCGGCGTCGGAGAAGGCGCGTGTCGTCCTGCAGGTCTACGGGATCCAATGGTGATCCATTCCGACGTTGGCGATTCAATGGTCCGAGTAGATGTAGAGGGTCCAGCGAGCGCTTGGATTTGCTCTTTGAGCAATTTTATTTCGTTTAAGAGTCTTTTATTTTCACGTATTAGATTGTCTTTGTTATAAGATGCTTCAGCGCCTTGTTTGGATGATGCTGAAGACATCGCATCGCTGGATTGTTGATCGAGCGATTTCAATCCTGTGTCATTGTCCATGGTGTTAACTGGATCCGTTTTAGCGTCGGCAGATTGCCGTGCGGCTGTGCGTGAAGCGGAAATTTTGCGCGACTTCTTCATTTGAATGTCCTCGGATGAAGACGGATTGGATGATGATTTATGTCTTTTTAGAGACAGAGATAGCGATCCCTGGCTAGTAGTCTCAAGGGATGCAAAATTTTCGTCCGAGTTATTGGCATCGGCCGCCGCCGATGCGGAAGGGTTACTAGCTTCTATGCGTGCAATATGATGTTCCATAAAAGTGGACGGTCAGAATGAAAAAAGATGAAGAAGTGTATTGGGACTTGCGAAAGCAAGTGGGTGCAATGGGCACTTAGGAATTTTGTTTACGTCGCGTTCGAGCACTGAGATGTTGTCGCTACGAGCTCGCGTCGCGTGGAACGTAAACTGCATGGAACAGTTCCTTTATTCAATCATACATATATACATGATGCTAGGATAGCATAAACATACAATTATATAACTCCTGTATGGTCGCACATTAACGACTTCTCGCAGGAGAACGGAAATTATACAATACAAGAAAGAATCAATTTGCGCTGTATGATAAAGTTAAACGATTAGTATTACGCCCCAAAAGATTTGATACGATTATCAAAAAAGGCATCTTCGTTACAGAGAGGTACCAGGACTGACAAAACAATTAACAATTATAAAAAAGGGGGGGGAGGAGAAGATACTGGCACGGCCAATATACTAAGTAAAACAAAATGAACAATAATGAGATCTTGACCAAAATAAATAAGAAAAATTGCACGGATTAGTGGTCAAGAATTAGACGATGGAAGAATTAAATAAGTAAAGAAATCCATGATAAAGAAAAATTATCGTGCTTGCGAATACAAATGGCATGAAATTATACTGAATAACGTTCCATACGAATCAAGAGGATAGTAAAGGATGTTGTTGACATCAACGATATTCTTAAAGTAACTTAAAGTAAATATACTAATCTAACTATGTTATGGACTAAAGAGTATATACAGAGTTTAAACTAAGATAATGGAAGTGCTCGGTTCAGAGTACGACGATCGGTCAAGATTTAAGCCATGGTAATTTATCGAGATAATTGTAATGCTTTTGGACAGTATCCCGTGGAGGAAGAGATACAGAATGTTGTAGTTGTGATAGATCGGCAGAAACTACCAAAGGATCGTATCGAAGAGCAAGCGAGGCCCTTTTTCTATGCGTATGGTATATGATGGGAATTTTGGAGCGAAAATCCTGAATGTATCCTTCTCTGTCGAGATAGGGAAAGGCAGCAGTTGAGTGAAACCCATTTTCGCGAGCCTTCCTAGCCTCCTCGTCCGACATTGTATGTAACGAGGTGATGAGAGGATTGTCAGAGTTTGAGTGCAAAGATTTAAGGATAAACATTCTGGTGATTTTAAGTGCAAAAATATCAAACCGCGAACAGTCAACCCTGCTATAAATTGTTTGATTGCGGAAGTGTCGCTTGGTACCATCCGACATACGTCTGGGCATGAGAAGACCCGTGATCGCCCGGAATATTTTCCTCTCGAAGGTGCGAATGCGCTCCATCACATAAGGCGAAATTGAGAACCAGATTGGGATCGCATAAGATAGTACTGACCTGACATAAAGCTTGTAAAGGAGTAGTTTGATATTCTCACCGAGGTGTTTTGAGTAGAAGAGGCGAGCCAATTTAGATGCTATACCTTTTGCTTTCCCGAGACAGTAGTTGGCGTGTTCATTATAGTTTAAGTGTTCGTTGAGAATTACACCCAAATATTTGACCTTTTTCAGCCGAGGGATTAAAAGGTCATATCTTTCCGTCGCGTGAATCGAAAAATTTTTTGAGAGCCTGTATTGTTTTTTGCTAATTTGGGACGTGGGCCTAATGAATAGAATAGTCTCGCATTTGAGCATATTTACTCTCACCTTCTTCATGTTACACGCCGAGACAACAAAATCGAAAGCCCTCTGCAAGTGTGACTGAATGTCGAGAGGATCAACGCCGGATTTATAGATGATTAAATCATCAGCAAAGGCCAACGCTTTGCAAGTATCGTTACTTTTGTTAAAATTGTTTAAAATATCAGAGAAGTATAAGTTGAATAGTAGAGGAGAATTTACGGCGCCCTGCTGCAGACCATTCAAAATATTGAAAGTACGAACGGAAAAAGTATTATTGTGAAAAGTTTTAAAAGCGCGGCCAGTGATCATGTTCTCAGTTAGAAGCAACAACTCGGGGGGGAAATTCATTTTGTGTAATTTAACTATCAATCCCGTAGTCCAAACAGTATCAAATGCTTTCTCGAGGTCAATTAAACAAGCCCCAGTCACAGCTGAGCTGTTGAGCGAGTCGGCAATGTCGCGAGTCAATTTGGCAATAGCATGAACCGTAGAGTGAGAGTGTTTGAAACCAAATTGATAATCAGAAATTAATTTATTGGACCGCACAAAATGATTCAAACGTATGTTAATCATGATCTCGAACAATTTGCCCAGGTTTGGCAGCAGACTGATCGGCCGGTAATTATTTAAGTCGCAAAGGTTTTTCCCTTTTTTGTGCAATGGGACGAGCTTGGCCGTTTTCCAACGAATGGGAAAGTAAGATAGACGTAAACATGCGTTAAAAATTAGCGTGAGGTATTCAATAACGGAGCCTGGAAGGCGTTTGATGGCGACGTTTGGTATGCCGTCGAACGAGGTGGATTTTTTGTTTTTAAGATATTTGATGGCTCGTAAGATCATTGTGGGAGTTATTAGATAGTTTGTATGAATTGAAGGCCAGATCTGTTCGTGTAGCGAAGCGAATTGCCAATTGATATTTTCACGCGAATCCCGTATTCGATCGTAAGTCTGCTTTACCTCGTGCTCGTGATTCCTCTCTTCCTCGGTTGTAGGAGCCAGATTTTTTGTATGTACTCTCGCAAAGTGCACCCCAAGTAAGGTCAAACGATCGTCAGTGCTTGACACTACAAAGTTATTATCTATTTTCTGGAGTGTCGATGTATCTATTCCGGATTCAGACCAAAGAAAATCGTCGTTTATCGCGCCTCTTAGTGGCGGAATTGAGTCATTGTTTTTTGGATTTATAATTCTGTTTATAAAAGGGTGTAGCTTAATGGGATCACGAGTATCTAGTTTGGACAGTCTGTCGTTCCAGAATTTATTTGCAACTGCAGAGTAGAGTTTTTTGAGTCTGTAATTGGTACGCTGAATTATTGATTTATAAAATTTGATCATGTTAGACTGTATTGGAGTTAAATTGTCGCGAAGGCTCAATAAACGAAATAATCTGGTGATAAGTTTGGATTTAAATTTTTTGAGCTTATTAATGCGTCGGTCGTCATATTCTCTCGGGCAGTTCAGAGCCTCCACGGTAGGTGTACAGCTCGTCAGAATTACGGAAATATTTTCCTCGAGGGCCTCTATTGAAGCATTAATCATTTCGATCGACGCATTAAGTAACGAAGGGAGATTTAGGCTGTTGATATAATTATGGAGTTTGAGTTTGTATTCTTTCCATTTGGTCAAACGATAATTTAGTCTCAGTACTCTGGGGGCTCGTTCTACGTATGTATTCCAACCGAGGAGAGAGAGATTAATCGTTATGGCCCAATGATCGCTATCATAGGGCAGCAGACCCAGCCTTTGCGTTCCATCGTTAATACGATCGATCAGCCTGCTGTCCACCAAAGCAATGTCCAAGTTCGAGTTAGCCGGATGATAAGTCGGTATTTCCGAATATAGAAGGGAAGCGCGGAAGATAGCACCCTGTAACTGTAGCCAGTCAAAAAGAGCTAACCCCTTGCTGTTGTTGACTGTATTACGCCATGATGTGTGTTTGGCGTTAAGATCGCCCGCGATCACAAAGTGATTCGAGTCATTTGCAACTCGCAACTGAGTACATAGATCATCGAGGTCACGAAGGAATACGATTTTATCATTGAAAGGGCTATACACCGCTGCGATCACGAGGCTTCTACCAGCCGAAAGATCCAAGCGGATCGCAATGGCTTCTAAAGATTTTTCGTGAGAAGTGGAGAGTTCTATACGAGTGAATTTGTATTTTCTATTAATAACCATAGCGACACCGCCGCCGAAACGGTTGTTTGCTCTGTCTTTGCGTATTATTACAAATTGTGGTGGAACCTCCAAATTATGTCTCGGATTTAGCTTCGTTTCAATGAGACCACATACGTCGGGTCGATGAGAATTTAAAAATTGCTGCAAATATGCACGTTTGTGAAGATTTATAACAGAGTTGACGTTGACAGTAATGATTCGGAGATTGACCAACGGGATACTGTTTTGATCGGTAGTGGCCATTATTGCGGGAAATCATTTCGAATGCCTCTCGTGGTACGTCCATGGTAATCAACAGATTGAGCATGATTATCATCTATAAAAGATTGAATGAGGAAATTAATTTTTTCGTTATTTTCGCCGATGCGTTGAAAAATAATTGGTAATTGATCGGCTATACTTTTGATGGCCGAAAACATGTTTTTTAAGTCGACCTGTTGCTCGTTGGACGTAGCATCGAGAGGGACTGATCCTCTGTTAAACATAGTCGATGAATAAGCATGAGCGGCCTTACCTACTAGGCCCCCCACTCCACTCGCAACACTACTGTATAGCGTCGTCGGATTGACGAGGGGAGATGGAAGTCTTCTGGTTGCGGCTGGCTGGGGAGCTCTGTTGCTCGTAGGGGCGGCAACGGCTCTTCTCTCCTTAAATTTCGGGCAACCTCGGTATGACGCGGGGTGGCCGAATTTCTCACAGTTGACGCAATAAATTGCGTCGTGTTTGGTTGCTTCCGTGACCGAGCACTTCCCACGCTCGTGAGATAAATTGCATTTAACGCATCTAAAGTCTAGATGGCAGTTAGCGGATGCATGGCCTATACGTTGACAGTTAAAACATTGTAAAAGATCCTGCCTATGCAATTTCTCCCATCTGACGCGTTGATAATTTAAAACATTGATCGATTGAACAAATTTGATATCTGTATTAGCGTCAAATTGCACTACGAACATAGGCAGGGGCAAGCCGGATTGTTTCGATTTCGCGGTTACAAAATTGGAAATACGAGTGGCTTTAGCTTTAGGTGCGGTGATGGAATTAATTTCCGACAACAGCTCATTCTTGTCGGTGTTTGGATCGATACCCTTGAGAAGCATCGTCAGTGGTTTTTCGTTCTTCGGCGTATAAGTGAAGAACTTGAGCTGGTTTTTCATCATAATATCTTTGATCTTCGAATAAGCTTCGAGAGAATTCGGGTATATGACGTGGCTTTTCGAGCCACTTCTTTTTATAGTGAAGGATGCCTTTTGAAGGGCATTCTTGGTTATGTTTATTATTAGCTGTGGTGAAGCAACATGCACGATCAGCGGTGGTGGTTTGTTCGACTTATCTTGTCTGATATTTTGCTGCGGCGGGGTCGGATGCCTGAAGGTGGGAGGCTGGTCCCTGGACACCTCCGGTAGAGCGTTGGGCTCGGCGAAGGCCTGAAAACGGTTGGCGGTGGGAGGTTTGTCCAGCGTCGGCGTCGGAGAAGGCGCGTGTCGTCCTGCGGGTCTACGGGATCCAATGGTGATCCATTCCGATGTTGGCGATTCAATGGTACGAGCAGACGTAGAGGGTCCAGCGAGCGATTGGATTTGCTCTTTGAGCAATTTTATTTCGTTTAAAAGTCTTTTATTTTCGCGTATTAGAGTATCTTTGTTACAAGATGCTTCAGCGCCTTGTTTGGATGATGTTGTTGACATCGCATCGCTGGATTGTTGATCGAGCGATTTCAATCCCATGTCACTGTCCATGGTGTTAGCTGGAGCCTTTTTAGCGTCGGCAGATTGCCGTGCGGCTGCGCGTGAAGCGGAAATTTTGCGCGATTTTTTCATTTGAATGTCCTCGGATGAAGACGGATTAGATGATTTATGTCTTTTTAGAGACAGAGATAGCGATCCCTGGCTAGCAGTCTCAAGGGATGCAAAATTTTCGTCCGTATTATAGGCATCGGCCGCCACCGATGCGGAAGAGTTGCTAGCGTCTATGTGTGCAATATGATGTTCCATAAAAATGGATGGTCAAAGATGAAAAAAAATGAAGAACTGTATTGGGACTTGCGAAAGCAAGCCCCAATAATAGTAACGAAAATTAGCCGATCACTTGGAGTATAACAAGATACACTTTCACAGTACGAATGACTCTCTGTATGGGCACTTAGGAATTTTGTTTACGTCGCGTTCGAGCACTGAGATGTTGTCGCTACGAGCTCGCGTCGCGTACTCCAAAACGTCTAGTGCATGGAACAGTTCCTTTATTCAATCATACATATATACATGATGCTAGGATAGCATAAACATACAACAATATAATTCCTGTATGGTCGCACATGAGCGACTTCTCGCAGGAAAACGGAAATTATACAATACAAGAAAAGAATCAAATTGCGCTCTATGATAAAGTTAAGCAATTAGTATTACGCCCCAAAAGATTTGATATGATCATCAAAAAAGGCATCTTAAAACGTCTAGTGCCTTCGTGTACGTGTGACAAGAGGCACGACGCTTGACGTCTGGCGAATCAGACTCTGTCGAAACAGGCTTACCTCCTAGGTCCTCTACCTTCCTTTATCCTCAAGTAATAAAAGTACTTGCTTTCTCGTACACGTCCTTAGTTTCGCACTATTCTCTAACGAACAAGTGCACTTCGATTTATCTTAATACATATTCGCCACTTGCGGATCGCTACTTACTTTAAGTTCTCATTGTTCTTGGTTCTTATTGTTATTCGCGTTTGCTAAGTTTGATTATTTAATTGTTTAATAACTATTTGCGCAGTTTCACTTGGTCTTATTTGCGAAAAGTGTACAGAACATTCTTGCAAAGGAGATAGCTTTCGAGGCGCTGATTGTTGATAATGCGGTAAGCATTGAAATATTGTCTGTAAGATAAATTTCTGTTTTAACTGTTTTGTATTTCTGCACAAGTTATTGTTAAAGATCAGCAAGGAGAACTTGCATTTATGGACATTCCGATTTGATAGATTTTATATTCGACAAAAATACATTGCAAAATATTTGTGACTAGTCCAAATAGCATCCCATTTCGTTGGGATGTGGATCGTAAATGGTTCAAAATAATATTCACATTTACTTGATATACATGTTTTAATGCTATTTTATTGCGGTCCAAAAGGAGCCGCACGGGTCATAGGGCGGAGTAGGTGAATGAAAAGAGGTATATAAAGGAATTTCCATGACCACACACGCACACACACACACACCACCTCCCGGTCAGATTGAAGGTCCGTGTCTTACAATGAAATCGACAAGCACGTCCTTTAAAAAACTTGCGTAGTTATGAATTACATGTGATCTGATGGAAACATTCCAGTGGTTGATCTGGATCTTTTTGATCCATATCTTTTTGGGTTTCTGCAGATGCGAGAGGTAGTCGGAATGACACTGATTGTGAGCCGGTGAGCTTACACGCAGAAGTTATACTTCGTGTATGTATCGCACTCGATCGCTGCGCCGCGCTAAATCGCTCTAAATCATCTGACAATTCCTCAATAGGATTTAGATCGGGCGATCGGGGAGGTGGGTGTAACACTTTGGGACAATTATATAACAAGTATTCTTACACTTTGCGTGACTTATGTTTGGGGTCATTGTCTTGATGAAACTTGATACGCCCACAAATCCCCATATTGTCAGCACTTTTTAACAAATTATTTTTAAAAATCTCTAAATATTTATGTTTATCTAAAATTTCTTCTAGAAACACTAATTTACCGACTCCAATAGAAGATACGCAGCCCCACACCGCACTGTGATCGATTTCGCGAATCTAGCTGGACAAAAATAATTTTACCAATGAACGTCATATTTATTGTTTGAAAGTCTTTAATATGTTGAAAAAAGTGAATGTTGATTGTATTTTTACCGTTACAAATTTTTTATATACTTCTATTCTTTGGAATCATCATTGTCCTCTTCTATTTCTTCATCTTCAGCGAAATACATCTTGAATTTGCTTTTTCCGATGTTTTACCTTTTGTTTATCACATTTTTTAACTTGTCACTTTTTAATACCATGCTTATACAATACATGTAAAAGACATTCTACACACCTTATCCACGCGTAGAAACTAGAGGGTCCGAATCTAAAATTTTCGTTATTATAAACTATTTTATGTTTTTCGATTGAATTTATTTGCGTCTTGCAGTTTCCTCAAAAATAGCTATATTGATACCAATAACATAAGCCACGTGTACATTTTGCTCGACAGTGAAATACCTCCTATGTAGGTGATCGCTAAAAGAATCTGTGCAAGTTTTCTATAGATCGAAACGGATATCGTTTTTATTTTATTAGTTTCAATATATGTTTTAAATTTAAAAAGAATAAAAGGCAAAGCGGAGGACAGTGGAGCTTTTTTTGTACGCCTTACTAAACTTTATATATATATATATATATATATATATATATATATATATATATATATATATAAAATTGCGCCAAATTATTTCTTTAAATAATGAGATATTACAAGTGATATTTATAGAACTATTGACATAGATCAGCCTTGTCAAGGTCTTGCTCGACAGAGCTGTTTCTCGAGCTGCTCCGCCTGCTACTCGTTCCTATACACTCGAGAGCTTGCTGATTGACTTTGCCTCGCCTTAATAGTAGCGGACCTATTGGCATGAGCACGGGCGCATTCGGGGCGACATTCGTAGTTAATCAGTCGCGGAAATCAGAACGTCGTGCGTGGCACGTCGATTAAGGTTATTTGTTGAAATACAATTTCACACCGCACTATATCGCATGTAGGGTAACACAAAAGTATTGTAAGACACAACAACGATTTCTCTTTTGTTTATATAATAATATAATGATATATTATGGGCGTTTATAAATATTCTTTGATAGGTACAGTATATAATATTTGTATATATAATTATTAGGTTTTGCGATCAGTATATAAATATTAATAATGCGTCTTCGCGACGACACTCTTCTAAGAGTGTTCTCTCGATGTATATAAAGCGTCGACTTCGTAACGACACTATGACGACTCTATGTGTCGAGTCTACAACGACTGTCTATCGACTGCCACTTCTCTTCTATTGCTGGGTCCTTCGAGGACCTCCTTTTCCTCGAAAAGGCCCCGTAGGGGTAAGGGTCGTCTTCCTCCCTCGCTGGAGGAATTGTCCCTTTGACGAAAGCCAGGCGTGAGAACGCCTAGCTCGGCGCCTTGCTGTCGTGGGGTCTTACAGTATTGTTAGTGAAAAAGTATGCTCGAATATGTGTTATATAAAGTACAATTAATATATTTTAATATTTTTGGGCTTCTGGCAACGGTTTTACCGAAATTAACCACTACGTTATGCATTACGTCTAAATATAGTATTGTGTTGCAGCACCAATAGTTGTAAATCAATTATTAGCGCAAATTGTTAAAAGTAACTATACAATAATAGAACGCTACGTTTCTAAGCGTAAAAGAACACATTGTTGCCGCCGCGGTTGACTTGGCTATATGTTTTGCAATACTGCCTATTCTCTCGTAAACTAAGTGATAAGTAATAGGTTTCCACATTACCCATGAGGTACTATTTCAAATGCGTTTTTTTTAAGTGGTATACAATTCATTGTGCCTGTCTTGAAAATGTTTTCAGTAACTTTATTCGTCTCAAAATGCTCGACTCAAAGTTCTAATATACCAATTAAAACATAATTAATTATAAGAAGCTCGTAGTAACAAAGAGTGGTTTTGCCTCGTTTAATGTCAATGTTGTTTTGTAATAAAATGCCAAAGTATTGTCAATTTTACATATAGAGATGTATCGCAACGGTTTCTTTCATCTGTATGATTGTTAAAAAACATTTTCTTTATTTATATTTTAATGCGATTTCTCGACAACGATTCAGCGGAAAAGGACATTGATACAGTGGAATAGATTTTCAGAAGATAACTTTGTAACGAAGAGTGCATTTGCATATTTCCATGGGTAATGTGGAAACCTATTATGTACCTCTTTACTGGCAAGAGACTACACAACATTGTACAATGTATCGCCCCAATAACTTCTTACATTATTCTACATTCTTTGAGGCGAACAAGTTTGGCATTTTGCTGTCGCAAAATTTTTAAAATATAAATGTCGCCCCAATATGCCGCCACATGCTACCACGCTTGTACCAGTAGGTACGACCGTAACGCTGCCGATGTGCCTGTGAATCAGTGACATCTCGGTTGTATGTGTAGGTGAAGGAGGCGGTGCAGCTCGAGCAGGGCTGTGCAACTCAATGTAAAACTTTTGGTCGCCGTTGCCGCAGCGCCGCCTGTTATCCTGGGATAAGAACTACAGCGCAACTAGCGGCACCTGCAGCACGATCATAGAACTAAATAGGAGAACGGGGCAAGGGGGGCGGCTTTCAAATATAGGCGGTTCCTCTAAACGTAGTTATTTTTTTCTTATTTAGGTGTTAAAAAAAAATACGCAAAATATATATGTACATTGATTTATTTTCGTTAGATTTGCATATACACTTACAAATACATCTACTAACACTTATTTACGATTGTTGTAACTTTTACACTGCACTGAACTGTTTATAACACTTCTTGATCCATATTGCTATCTGAAACAAAAGACAGTAAACAAATTAGAACACAGTAAAAAAAGTATTGGTATAAAGAACAGTATGAATGATTTGGATTTATATTACCTTTTTTGTTGATGATCCGCATCCTCGGAAGCACATTACCAATCTGTATGGATGCCACATGTGGGATCTGTAACAATACGCGTTAGAAGATTAATTTCGTCAATATCTTAAGAACGTCTTAAGAACAAATTCGTACTGATACTCTACGGAAAGCTGAGTAGGCAGAAAACATACCTAATTATTCGAGTATCTTCTGTTCAGGTTATGTGACGTTATGTGCCCCATCGACCTACTGCAGTTGATTGCGCCTGCGTAGACTGCGTAGATACGTAACCCTACCACTGTGTTATAAAGCAGAAGTAGCTTCGAGACGAAAGTTTTAAAGAGACAATGAACCTAAATTAAACATTCATTTTATCGGTAAGATACGAAAGATAAGTATCAAAAGTTGCAAACAGAAAGTGTAACAATAGTCATGACTAGTTTTAGAATCGCCTTTTTGTATAACTTACGCGGAGTGGAGCCTACTCTACTAGGAATGAGTAGCTTTGGCCGAATAAAAAATAAAAAAAAATTGGAAAGGCGTTAGGTAAAACGATGGTAAATGAATAAACAGACATATGGGAAGAATGCGTACATATATTATAAAAAAATTTTAATAATTTACAATAAACAAATACAAACAAAAAGTAATAGAAACATTTAGGTGTGCCGAGGAGTTCTGTCCGCTTCCACCATAATAGAAAATTATTTTTAAAAATGATAAATTGTACATTAACATACGCTAAATGGACAGAACTTTTCGCTACGCCTAGTACAATGCATAATACATAAATATAATAACTAAAATGTATACAATAGTACGAAAAAATTTAAAATTGAGCTATTCATTTTAAAAATCGCCGAAAGTAAATGAAGAGAAATGAAAATAAAGCAAAGTAAGTATAAACATGAAAGTGAATTAAGATAAATGAAAAAAATGAACTATCGACTTTTAAAATGAACGGCTCAATGTTTTTTGATATATACATTGCACATTTGTATAAAATGCGCAATGATACATTTACAAAATTTGTACTTTAAAATCTTACTTGCTACTGCGGAATGAAGCCTGCACCCCACAAGCGGCATATGTGGGGTGCAAGCTTCAAGAAGTCTCTCCGTAAGTTTTTTCGAGTGTGCCCAGATTTTTAAATTATTATATACAATGCCGCCTAAATGGAAGAAACTATGTACAACTGATGGTTTCATCTGGGCACATTCGCAACGGGTTCTTCCCTCGGGAGGCACAGGATGGGGGCAAAGGAATACGGATCGGAAACAAGAATGGCAATACGGATGAGTAGAAAAATATGTGGTAAAAAGAATGCGGATGACACTTGGGGACATGGTCGCGGGAAGGTGGGGCTGGCGATCACACCAAGCCAAGCATTGTTTGAATTCTTCGTACCCTTTAGAGTACGAATCCAAACGACACTCGGAGGTCCCAGCAGTGGGCGAATTGGACGGCACTGTACTTTCGGATATGAGTTGTATCATATCCGAAAGCACATTGGCGCTATCTGCTTCGCAGTTGAAATCACCGACGACGCCGATCAATCCATTTACAATCGCTGTCCGCAAACCCGAAACGAATTGCGATGGAATAGGGCTGAATCGAGCGGGAGTAAGTCGGGAGTAAATCGAGAGTAAAGCGGGAGGAAAAGTGAAATACACTAAAAACACAGTTAATATGAAACATAACGACGAAATAATGGTACAGTGGACTAAAATCAATTGAAAACAAGTAAAATAACTGTTAGAATAGGGCTGAATCGAGCGGGAGTAAGTCGGGAGTAAGGCAAGAGTAATGCCGGAGTAAAGTAAGAATATAACGAAAAATGAAGCCAATATGTGGTGTAATAATGCAATAAGGGTCAGGTCAAGTAGAATCGAGTAAAATTAAGCAAACTAATAGCTAGAATAGGCCACAGTGAGGCGAGAGTAAAACAAGAGTAAGAGTAAGAGTAATGATAGAGTAAAAGTAGAGGAAGAGTAAATTTCACGCGTTTCCCTGCATCTTTTACGCTAAACTACGTTTAGATGGGAACTAGGAACAGAAGGGATTACCCAAAACATTTATTTTTTTAATGTTCTTTATAATTTATTATATTTCGTAATTTGCGCCATCATCGTTGCCATGTTGGCCATAGAATATGATCGAAGATACAGGGTTAGTTCTTATCCCCGGATAACAGGTGGCGCTGCGAATCGACGACCGAGTTGTCCCATAAGAGTTTCACGGGCCTGAGCTCGAGAAACGGCTCTGTCGAGCAAGGCCTTGACAAGGCTGACATAGATAATCCATACTAACAAGGGAACATATCGAACTGTCAATCACCGATTTTTATGAAAATTGAGTATGATGTAGTCCTCGTTAAAATATTCGACACGTATTTTTTTTATCGGCAATCGTCGCCGTTTAGGGGGTGAAAACCACCCCCAAAGTTAGGACCCTAAAGTATATTTCGTCTATTATCTCGAAAACTATGAGTGATAGAGCATTTGCGTAAATCAGTCAAGTCAAGGTCTTGCTCGACAGAGCCGTTTCTCGAGCTGCGCCGCCTCCTTCACCTACACATACAGCCGAGATGTCACTGATTCACAGGCAAACCGGCGGCGTTACAGTCGTACCTACTGGTACAAGCGTGGTAGCATGTGGCGGTATAATGGGGCGACATTTATATTTTAAAAATTTTGCGACAGCAAAATGCCAAACTTGTTCGCCTCAAAGAATGTAGAATAATGTAAGAAGTTATTGGGGCGATACATTGTACAATGTTGTGTTGTCTTTTAACAGTAAAGAGGTAATATATGTTTCCACATTACTCATGGAAATATGCAAATGCACTCTTTGTTTCAAAGTTATCTTCTGAAAATCTATTCCACTGTATCAATGTCCTTTTCCGCTGAATCGTTGTCGAGAAATCGCATTAAAATATAAATGAAGAAAATGTTTTTTCACAATCATACAGATGAAAGAAACCGTTGAGATACATCTCTATATGTAAAATTGACAATACTTTGGCATTTTATTACAAAACAACATTGAAATTAAACGAGGCAAAACCACTCTTTGTTACTAAGAGCTTCTTATAATTAATTATGTTTTAATTGGTATATTAGAACTTTGCGTCGAGCATTTTGAGACGAATAAAGCTACTGAAAACATTTTCAAGACTGGCACAATGAATTGTATACCACTTTAAAAAAACGCATTGAAAATAGTACCTCATGGGTAATGTGGAAACCTATTACTTATCACTTAGTTTACAAGAGAATGGGCAGTATTGCAAAACATATAGCCAAGACAACCGCGGCGGCAACAATGTTTTCTTTTACGCTGGGAAACCTAGCGTTCTATTATCGTATAGTTACTTTTAACAATTTGCGCTAATAATTGATTTACAACTATTGGTGCTGGAACACAATACTATATTTAGTCGTAATGCATAACGTAGTGGTTAATTTCGGTAAAACCGTCACCAGAAGCCCAACAATATTAAAATATATTAATTGTACTTTATTTAACACATATTCGAGCATACTTTTTCACTAACAATACTTTTGTGTTACCCTACATGCGATATAGTGCGGTGTGAAATTGTATTCCGACAAATAACCTTAATCGACGTGCCACGCACGACGTTCTGATCTCCGCGACTGACGCGCAAGGCACGTCTTTTCAGCGCGACTGATTGACTACGAATGTCGCCCCGAATACGCCTGTGCTCATGCCAATAGGTCCGCTACTATTAAGGGGAGGCAAAGTCAATCAGCGAGCTTTCGAGTGTATAGGAAGGAGTAGCAGGCGGAGCAGCTCGAGAAACGGCTCTGTCGAGCAAGACCTTGACTCGACTGGCGTAAATTAACGAAATTTGCGTCTATTAACAATCAACACAATGGTAAAAATTATTTTGCAAAATCTCAATTTGTTTAAAGAATATATGAAAAATTCGAATTTTTTTGTTAGTATTTCCCCTTTAATGCCAATGAATTTTCTTAAGTTTTTGTTTATAGAAACTATATGTCCTTTACAAAAATACGGATAAATCGGAATTTTGATTTTTTCACTAGAAAAAAAGTTATTAACCACTTGACATACAATGACGTCTCTGCGACGTCATTCATTTCATGTGCCAATATAGACTTTGACGTCTCCGAGACGTCAAGAACTGCCTTCGGCTAACACCGGGCATTATGTTCTTAGATTAGTTGTTTCGGTCGTGCATCGATGCTGTTTTGTTTACACTGTTGAAGATACATTCCCCCTCTCAACAGTACCAATAAAAAAATCGCATCATCAAACAAGTAAATATAAAAAAAAGCGCAATGAAAACGGTAGTCAGTATAGCAGTGAGCTCGCACGCCGAACGCCTTGGCACATATCTGAATTTTTTACAAGTCAGAAATAGTTATCCCAACATGTTTGAGTTGAATGCATTATATGAAAGTGACGATGAAAGTTTATTAATCCTTTCGGTACGGACGCATTCTGCGTCGCGCTGCTCCCGCTGACCGAACAGCCGCGTCAAATGTCCGTACTTGCGGAATAACTACAAGCGCCCGTCAGATGCACAATACCGCGGTATCTTACGCAGAGCAAGTGCAGTCTGAATGCAATTAGAAAATATAATTTGATAATGTGATTGTCGTTGAACACCATTCTTATTGTTAGTACAAACAATACACTTTCTCAGTGCACATTTTCGTTTTGTTTTCTCGTTAGTGTAAATCGCTGGGAAGTGTCTACCAGTAACTCTCAAAGGATATTTATCCGCAGATTTAGGACCGCTTTGTCTAACATCGTTTTTATGATATTTTCGTAAAAGGGTCTAGCCAAATAAGGGGGTCAAAATTGCCCTTGAGCCGATTTTATTCGACGATGGGTCATTCGATAGATGATGATGAAAAACCATTGCACACAAATTTTTAATCCGATACCTTCACCGGGAGGGTAGTTATAGGGTAAAATCGAAAAACCAGTTTTTGCCTCATTTTCCCCAATTAATGTGGAGCAAAAATTCCCAAAAAATTCTAACACATTCTAAACATGAATGTACACGTTAGGAATTTTTTTCAGATTTTTCCTTTGCAAGTTACACTCGCAAAAAATGAAAAACCGAAAAAAAAATTTTTAAACATCGATTTCGTATTGAAATCTTCCGAGCACAACTTTTTCCTTTTTACAGTAGTTGCATAATATTATCATTGTTATACCCTAATTTTTTCAGATTTTTTGAGTACGGTGCATCACGGTCGGAAAAATCAAAAACCGATTTCTGGGACACATTTTGGGCTGAAACTCGCCCATTATCTGCCATTCTTGCATGATTTTAATACAGTATGTTCATATTGTGACCTTCAATGTTTCTGCATAGAAATATGTAGATGTTAAAGAACAATATCGGGATAATTAAATAAATTGCTGATTGTATGGTCTTTATAACCTAGAATTTTAACTGTTCTTTCAAAAGCATCAATGGCGAAGTGGCTATGGTGTCTGCCTGTGGAATCGATGGACACTTTTTTGTCGAGGGTTCGAATCTCCATGTGGAACTTAAGTTTTTTTTTCTGTCATTTTTTTTTTTATAAAAAACATAACAATATTCAGTAGTAGCTTTAAAATGTTTCACAGATATTTTTATGCCTTTCAACAATATAAAACCTATAGAAAAATAATCGTAAAACATGCTTTTCTTACAATTAAACATGCAACGTTTTGCAATTATAAGTATTCTCAAACATTTTATATTGTTCATAGATATTGGTTTATTGCAATGTATGAAAATATATTTTAAATACGAAAGAAATATAAAATTCAATGTACAGAATGTAAAAAAGTACTTGTAATTGTAAATCGTGACATGACTGAAAAGAGTCGATGAAGAAAAAAGTATACTGTATAATTATTTTTAGAAGTATCTGTGAAACATTTTAAAGCTACTACTGAATATTGTTATGTTTTTTATAAAAAAAAAAAAAATGACAGAAAAAAACTTAAGTCCCACATGGAGATTCGAACCTGCGACAAAAAAGTGTCCATCGATTCCACAGGCAGACACCATAGCCACTGCGCCATTGATGCTTTTGAAAGAACAGTTAAAATTCTAGGTTATAAAGACCATACAATCAGCAATTTATTTAATTATCCCGATATTGTTCTTTAACATCTACATATTTCTATGCAGAAACATTGAAGGTCACAATATGAACATACTGTATTAAAATCATGCAAGAATGGCAGATAATGGGCGAGTTTCAGCCCAAAATGTGTCCCAGAAATCGGTTTTTGATTTTTCCGACCGTGATGCACCGTACTCAAAAAATCTGAAAAAATTAGGGTATAACAATGATAATATTATGCAACTACTGTAAAAAGGAAAAAGTTGTGCTCGGAAGATTTCAATACGAAATCGATGTTTAAAAATTTTTTTTTCGGTTTTTCATTTTTTGCGAGTGTAACTTGCAAAGGAAAAATCTGAAAAAAATTCCTAACGTGTACATTCATGTTTAGAATGTGTTAGAATTTTTTTGGAATTTTTGCTCCACATTAATTGGGGAAAATGAGGCAAAAACTGGTTTTTCGATTTTACCCTATAACTACCCTCCCGGTGAAGGTATCGGATTAAAAATTTGTGTGCAATGGTTTTTCATCATCACGTATCGAATGACCCATCGTCGAATAAAATCGGCTCAAGGGCAATTTTGACCCCCTTATTCGGCTAGTCCCTTTTGAAGATAAAATGTAAACGAGCAGATCGTCCCAATGCTCGGTGGGATGTTTTAAAGCTTGCAACGAGCGCACGTGTTTCGCGGCCCCATCCGCGATGCGACGCAATTCCTGACAATTTTCTTTGGACGTAGCCGGCAATTCGACTATAGCTCTGATATGAGTCTGTACAATTATACGTTCGTTATCGTACCGTAGTTTCAAAGAATCCCAAGCAACTTCGAAATTGTGATCTGAGAGCTCTAGAGAATGTATTACATCGGCCGCCTCCCCGGCGAGCGATGCCTTAAGATATTGAAGTTTTCGCGTATTTGTCAGCGACAGATTATTATTTTTTACCGAATTAACTGTGTCGAAAAATGGAAACCAATCCTCGTATTTCCCAGCAAAAGTCGGTAAATTCAATTTAGGAAGTCGAATGTGCGCGAATGAGTCGGTAGAATCCGATTGTGAGTTGTTCGAGAGCGGCGGGGAGGGAACAGTGACGGCACGAGAGGACGTGGGCCGCGCCATGAGGACGCGCATTTTCGCGGATAACGCATAAAACGCTTCCTCAAAAACTTCTCTATCTGATGATTCTTTTTCGTCGAGAGATTCTAACATATCCTGTACCGAATTATAATTGTCCCAGTGGACCTCTAATTTCGCCTTACGCTCCTTAAGTTGCGCCAGTATTTCGTTTGTTACATTTGAAATAGAATCGACAAAGGTTTTGATGCGCGTACATGACGCTTTGATATTTGTGCGACGCCTACGTTCTACAGTAATATCTACGTTCGTCGCCATTGGTATGTGTGAAATCGAGGACTAATGCAATGAGAAATTTTAACGTACCTCTTTCTGTTTTGGACGCTAATCGAATTTCTATAGCATTGATCAGTTACCTCCCTCGTATTAAGCGTTGCGATGCAGTTATCGTCGTCGTGGACAACGCCCCTCAGGAAATGCCGCTGCTCGATCCAGCACGTGGTCAATTTGTAGGATGCAAAATGTCGAAGACCTGATGCGTTGCGGGATGCAGTTTCTGCGATGTTTCCTCGAAAGGGATGTCTGATTCTCGGACGTTGCTTGATTGGTTGTCACGGGCTTCTAATATTTCCTCTTCTTGCGTGAATTGATTCAGGATACGTTTCCGGCTCGAAGGACCATGTGCGAAATTGTAAGCGATTTTACGCTTTCCGTGCGGCGATCGGAATTCCAGAGACGGGTACGGTCGTGAGAAAAAAAAGTGTCTCACTGTCTTACTATTATCTTGATTTATTTACAATAGAAGCAGGAAATTATAATGTTCGCCTTGCGCGGCACCAATCTATGATTGATTATAACAAATATGATGTGCTCCGAAAAGCGGTCAGAATCGTTCTGTTGGTGAAAACGTGGAAGAAAAAATGAATCTCGTAAAAAAAAGCGATCGCGGCCAACGCGATGATAGGCGAAGACCACCGAATTCGAACGATCACTCGCAGACGCGATCGTCAACACTTGTGTCCGACCGCGAAATACAAATCGCGTACACTTACGTTGACTTGTATTCCCTGATATGTACAACGGCCCTGCAAAGTCTATTCCGGTAATTTGGAAGGGTTTTGCCTCCGTACTTATATTTTTCGGTATCGGAGCAAACGGTTCTTGTCCGTTGACACGCGACGCATCGTCTTATTAGTGATTGAACTAGCTATCGTCCCTTTGAGATCCAAAAATTATTCCTTACAGCATCCACAACCGCATTGGTTCCGGTATGATTGAGACGATTATGCATGTGTCTTATCGCCACTTCAGTATACAGTAAAACTCCGATAAATGCCGAAGAAGTTTGTACCGATAAATGCATCGCGACTATCCCCTCCACATAGGGGGATCCCCCTCGGTCGAACCTCGACGTTCGGCGACGAGGCAGTGTAACACGATACTATCGGAACCATCGGAACGTATCCATGTGATAATACTAATCCGAGACTTGAACTTTTCCATTTTTGATTTTTTTTGGTTGAAAACTTCGCTAACGTATTTGTGACAAGTTTCTGATTAAAATGATACCAAACACGACATAGTTTGAGCAATATTTACTTAATATTTAATTCGTTTACTTGCTATTTAGATAACTCAAACATATCGTGTTTGGTATCATTTTAATCAGAAAAATGTCACAAATACGTTAGCGAAGTTTTCAAAACAAAAAAATCAAAAATGGAAAAGTTCCATCCTCCGCTTAGTATTGCGTCATCCATGCGTTAGGGCCGGTCCCCCTTTGCGTTGGGCCTCTCTGTCTTTTCTACTGTCTGTCCTTTTCTAAGCTCGGCGCTCGCTGGAGCCTCAACGTAAACACAGTCCTGACATTCAGCAGCGTCCTATGCATTTAAGTCTCGCACAGGGAACCATTTAGCAGTGCAGTTAACGGTACAGGTAACTATTCTATGTTTTCATCTGACTCCAGCTGACCACGAATCTAGAAAGGGGTAAGCAATGGGAAACCGCCCCCTCGAAGATGATAGGGTTAAAGGAACCGGGACTCGGTTGCGGTGCACACGCGATTGACGGCGATGCGTTCATCTTTGCTCCATTCACGAGCTCATGGAGTAGACTTTGACGATGCTCAAAGTTTTTTAGATATCTATGCTATTGAGAGAAATGTTCCTCAAAACGTTCGTACGAACGGTCTCCTCGCTGTCAATCGCGTGTGCATCACAAACGAGTCACAGTAGCTTTAACCTTTGCATCTCCGAGGGGGTGGTTTCCCATTGTTTGTCACTTTCTAAATTCGCGGTCAGTTAGAGTCGCATGAAAACGCTGAATTGTTACCCAACTCAATAAATGTACAGCAAATCGACTGCTGTGCAATGTCGAAATGCACAAGGCTGTGTCTACGTTACGGCTCCAATTGAGCGCCGAACTTAGAAAATGCATTAAATATAATTCAAACCGTATCGCGTTTGGTATCATTTTAATAAAAAAAATCTCACAAATACGTTAACGAGTTTTCAAAAAATAAGAATCAAAAATGGAAAAGTTTGATATTCCGATTAGTAGAGCGTAATGCAATAGAAGACGTTACGACGTGCGGACACATGACCCAATTAAGACGTGAATTTAAGGACAACGCTTAATTCTAAGTAATTTTAACATATTATTTTTAAAAAATACATAAAATGAGAAAACTTTAGGGGTGGGAAACAAGGGGCAATAATAGCTGAGGACGAGCTATTTGAGAAGGAAGATGCTTCTTTTAGTAATAACAAATTATAATATTAAATCTTATTAAATAACAATCATAACAACAACAAACTCGGCTAGAGCCGTAAACACAGTCCTGCCATTGAACCGAAGCCTGTGCATTTAAACCTTGAACAGGTTTCAATATAGCTGTGCATTTATATCGAGTTGTATAACTATTCACTGTTTTTACGCTGCTCCAGCTGAGTGTGAATTTAGAAAGGACCAGAAAATTAAAAACCAGTTCCTTGAAGATGCAATAGTTAAAGGTAACGAGCCTCGCCAAGTGATGGACACGTGATTAACCGCGACAGTTCTATCCCTACGAACCTTTTCAGGTATGTTCTTTTTTCCATTCACGAACTGATGGAAGCAAACTTGGATATTGCCCATTTATTACATGGCTACGCTATTGGTACAAAATAATTAAAATTTTTAAAAGCAAAACACCAGGTGCGGCCGGTGGAATTCGTGGAAGCAGAGTCATTTAACTAAAGCCGTTTTCGTCAAAATAGTCATGGGATTGCTCATGCAATAAATCTTCAGAAAGGTTTTGAATACATTGAGGACGAACGGTTTGCTAAATATTGGGCCAGAAATGCAGTTAGAAAAACGCCGTGAAAATAATACTGTATAGAAAATCCATAAACGTAATTTGAAAGGAGTCTTCAATCTGTTAACCCTTAGCACTCCTATGTCAAATGTGCCTCGACATTACATTTCTTACTTCAACTTTAATGTCGAATTAGATTCGACTTTACACAACGCAATTTCTAAAACAATTGTAATACTAGTAACAATATAATAATAACAATTTCCGTTTTAATACAACTTGTTACTCAGGCCTTTTTTTATATATTTCGCAAATTAATTATGAAGTTATTGGTAAGTTACAAAAAGTTAGGAGTGCAAAGGGTTAATGTTTTAAGATCAAACCGAACACAGAGTGGTTCACGTACAGGTAGTACAGTCATTTTCTAAGTTCGGCGCTCAATTGGAGCCGGAACGTAGACACAGCCTCGTGCATTTCGACATTGCACAGCAGTCGATTTGCTGTACATTTATTGAGTTGGGTAACAATTCAGCGTTTTCATGCGACTCTAACTGACCGCGAATTTAGAAAGTGACAAACAATGGGAAACCACCCCCTCGGAGATGCAAAGGTTAAAGCTACTGTGACTCGTTTGTGATGCACACGCGATTGACAGCGAGGAGACCGTTCGTACGAACGTTTTGAGGAACATTTCTCTCAATAGCATAGATATCTAAAAAACTTTGAGCATCGTCAAAGTCTACTCCATGAGCTCGTGAATGGAGCAAAGATGAACGCATCGCCGTCAATCGCGCGTGCACCGCAACCGAGTCCCGGTTCCTTTAACCCTATCATCTTCGAGGGGGCGGTTTCCCATTGCTTACCCCTTTCTAGATTCGTGGTCAGCTGGAGTCAGATGAAAACATAGAATAGTTACCTGTACCGTTAACTGCACTGCTAAATGGTTCCCTGTGCGAGACTTAAATGCATAGGACGCTGCTGAATGTCAGGACTGTGTTTACGTTGAGGCTCCAGCGAGCGCCGAGCTTAGAACAGGACAGACAGTAGAAAAGACAGAGAGGCCCAACGCACAGGGGGACCGGCCCTAACGCATGGATGACGCAATACTAAGCGGAGGATGGAACTTTTCCATTTTTGATTTTTTTGTTTTGAAAACTTCGCTAACGTATTTGTGACATTTTTCTGATTAAAATGATACCAAACACGATATGTTTGAGTTATCTAAATAGCAAGTAAACGAATTAAATATTAAGTAAATATTGCTCAAACTATGTCGTGTTTGGTATCATTTTAATCAGAAACTTGTCACAAATACGTTAGCGAAGTTTTCAACCAAAAAAAATCAAAAATGGAAAAGTTCAAGTCTCGGATTAGTATTGTCACATGGATACGTTCGGGCCGGTCCCCCTATAGGTCGGACCTCTTTGTCTCTTCTACTGTCTGTTCTTTTCTAAGCTCACGCTCGGCTGGAGCCTGAACGTAAACACAAAATAGAAACCACTGCTTCGTAACTGCACTGATTCGGTCCCGAATTCTCTGCATTTATCGAGGTTTTACTGTACTTCGTACGTTTCGGTAGAATAATTGGGTGCTTAGTATTATAAGCCAAATCCGAGTCCTAAAGACGTCCTTTCAATCTTAAAATACCTTTATCGTCTCGAAATGGTCCAAGCTGCAATAAAGAAGAGTCGCGTGGCATACCTTGGTTATTAATCAAAGCCTTCAATTCCTTCCAGAGTGCATCTCGTTGTACAAAGGGTATAGCAGGATAAGGTGGTCAAAAGTGCCCCTGAACCTATGTCAATGGGGGTGGTCTCATTCGATAGATAATGCTCGGCGATCATTGTGTACAAATTTTTAACCCTGTATCTTGACCGGAAGGGTAGTTATGGGAAAAATTCAAAAAATGGGTTTTTGGCCCATTTTGCCTATTTATTGAGGTGCAAAAAATTCGAAAAAATTCTGACATATTCTACACGGTACCATACATGTTTGAGATTTTTTTCAGATTTTTCCATTGAAGAACCTAAGTGTAACAAATGAGGAAACGCAAAAAAAAAACGGGAAAAAGTAGATTTCATATCAAGATCTTCGAGTGACAACTTTTTGAAAATTACAGTAACAATCCAACACTCATGATGGTTACCTCCAATTTTTTCAGATTTTTAAACCGCCTGCGTCATTGTGAAAAAAATCGAAAGCCGATTTGCGCGACGCATTTCGATGTGAAACACCATGATCCAGTTATTATTTCCTCATTCTTCGATTACAGTATGTTCATTTTGTGACTTTCAGTGTTGCTGCCACGAAGCAATTACATGTTAATATAGAGAATCGAATTAATTAAATCAATTGTAAACTTTGATGGTTCCTGATCTGCAAGAATTTTTAAGGTTTTTTCAAGTGAACGATTTGGCGTAGTTGGTAGGGCGTCTGCCTGCGGAAGCGCTGGACACTATTTTGTCACAGGTTCGAATCCCCATGGGGAACTTGATATTTTTTTTTTCATTTTGAAAATTGTCAACTACATAACAATAATTAGTTGCTATTTTCAAACATTTAAAAGCATTTTTAAGGTCCAGAAAAATATAAATTAATTACGGAACATACTTTTTGCTTTCTCGGATTTTTCTAATCATACTCCTGTTCTGCAACTACGGGTATTATTAAACACTGTAACATTGAATAGACATCGGTTCTTCTACGGTGTATGAAGGTGTATGTTAATCAGTAAAGGTTGTAGGGAATGTTATGATCTCCGGAAAAAAAGAAACTCTGCATTCCTTTGGACAATCATCGTTACAAGTAAACAAGATATTATAATAATATTATGACTTTTTAGTAAGTAACATATGTCTTCAAATATCGTATTAAATCTAGTGTTACAATATTTATTAATATCCGTAATCACAGAAGATCGTATGACTAGAAAAATTCGATAAAGCAAAAAGTATGTTCTGGGTTAATTTATATTTTTCTGGTACTTAACACTAGAACTACCAAACCAGTCAAAATGACTGGTACACAATTTTTTCAAAAAATTTTCCAAGTTTATATAAGAGTCATAGAATAAATATTCTACGTCTATATCAATAACCACAAATGACCCAATCGATCAAATTTTCCGCCGCTTGATTCCCCCTTTTTCAAGGTACTTACTTAATTCATTAAAATATGTTGGATTTGACGCCCGTAGTTCTAGTGTTCAAAACACTTTTAAATGTTTGAAAATAGTAACTAATTATTGTTATGTAGTTGACAAATTTAAAAAAAGGCCAAAAGCAATCTCAAGTCCCCATGGGGACTCGAACCTACGACAAAAAGTGTCCAGCGGTTCAGCAGACAGACACCCTACCAACTGGGCCTAATCACTCACTTGAAAAGACCTTAAAAATTCTTGCAGATAAACAATCATCATTGTTCACAATTGATTTAATTAATTGGATTTTCTATATTAACATGTGTAGCGCGGCGAAAATTATAAAGGCTCGAAGCGACGAGCTTCGGAAGGTTTCGAGAGGCCTCTGGAGGCCTCGAGACGCATCGAGACGCATCGAGAAGCATCTAGAAGCACCGAGAAGCTTCTGGAAGCTTCGGGAAACATCGAGAAGCATCGAGAAGCATCGAGAAGCTTCGGAGATCGGCAATGGACCGCGGAAGGGAGTGGAGGCGCGAAGCGCGAGACCGCGAGACCAGGCTTGACGACGGGGTTGTTGATTTCGGAGACCGAGGGTAGCAACGGTCCAGTATAAAAGAAGGTGCACGACACGACAGAATTCTTCTTCTGCGCCGAGAGAGAGAACGAGGCTTTCCACGGTCGCTCTCGGTATGCAGAATAGGGACCTCTGGCAGGAGAGTACGGACGCTTTTCCTGGACGCCTGCTAGAGGGAAAACGGGAGAGTACGGGATTGTTCCTGGGTCCTCGATTCGGTATGGAGAGTACGGACGCTTTTCCTGGACGCCTACCGATCGAGAGAGTACAGAGCATTTCCTGGACGCCCGGTTAGATTGGACGGAATGGGAGAGTACGGGATTGTTCCTGGGTCCTCGATTCGGTATGGAGAGTACGGACGCTTTTCCTGGACGCCTACCGATCGAGAGAGTACAGAGCATATCCTGGACGCCCAAATACTTTGACGAGACGGGAGAGTACGGGAGTGTTCCTGGGTCCTCGATTCGGTATGGAGAGTACGGACGCTTTTCCTGGACGCCTACCGATCGAGAGAGTACAGAGCATATCCTGGACGCCCAAATACTTTGACGAGACGGGAGAGTACGGGAGTGTTCCTGGGTCCTCGATTCGGTATGGAGAGTACGGACGCTTTTCCTGGACGCCTACCGATCGAGAGAGTACAGAGCATATCCTGGACGCCCAAATACAGTGACGACACGGGAGAGTACGGGAGTGTTCCTGGGTCCTCGTTTCGGTATGGAGAGTACGGATGCTTTTCCTGGACGCCTACCGAACGAGAGAGTACAGAGCATATCCTGGACGCCCAAATACAGTGACGACACGGGAGAGTACGGGAGTGTTCCTGGGTCCTCGTTTCGGTATGGAGAGTACGGATGCTTTTCCTGGACGCCTACCGAACGAGAGAGTACAGAGCATATCCTGGACGCCCGTCGATAAAATAGAGCCGCGTAATTAGAGTCACGGGTGGAATCGCGAAAAGTTATATTTGTACAGAATCATTTTCATAGTCAAGCCTAGTCGATTTTCCGGTCGATTCTAAATCTATTATGTTTGTTCGTTTTCTCGTTAAAACCTTATTGTCCGCTCTACCGATCCTATCTGTATATTATCCATCTTCCTCGAAAGAGAGGTAATGAATAAAATGAAATTTTTTCCCAGAAAACCTTTCCTCATTTACCCTGCATTCCTGCATCCACGATCGAGCTATGGCTACAAATCTGGCGCCCAACGAGCTGGCCCTGGACCGCGACCCATCCGATTCCAGGACGACTTCCACCACCCTCCAGATGTCCTCTTCCCAATTCACACAGATCCTGGAATCCATCCAGCGGACCCAGCCGGTAGAGGAGGGGAGTTTTGCGCGGTGCACCGCGTGGTTCGACGGGAACCTCAACTACGCGAAAGTTGTGGAATTCGTCGCAACGGTCTCAATATCGAGCACATTTCTGAAGAGAATGCTCTTCGGGGGACACGCAGCTATCGAGGGGATAGGCGTACAACCGACAGTAAAGGATTGGAAAGAAGCTCTTGATCTAATCCGCGACACTTTTGCACCTGGACGACACACACCTCAGGGTCTACAGGCCTATCTCGACGAGATAAGGGAGGAGTTCGTGCCGCCAGCACCGCTACTCAGTCCCATCAAGAGCCCGCGGAAGAGGAAGAACGTGGACGAAGATCCCGCCTGGTCGCGAATGGACGAACTCTTCGAGAAATGTTTCAGGAACTACGAGTCGGCCCGCACGGATATGACACCGCAAACGGAGTAAAGCTGAGGGAGGACGAGGAAATCCTTCTACAAACGAGAAGAAAATCGAATAATAACGGGGAATCACGCCCCAGTTGCAGTCCCTTCTTACCGCCTACCACCTGCGAAGAGGGACAAACTGCGAAGAAGATGCTCGAGAACGACGAGAGCCGCGCGGGATACAAAAACACCTATATCCTTTTGCAGATACACTCATAGAATCGTCGTTTGCACCACATTTTGCTAGTATTGCAGACGGTCTTACTCGCTTAACTCGAGGAAAAAGGGCAACCTGGCAATGGTCTTCGCAACAACGACAGGCGTTCATCGAGCTGGAGGACCTTTGAAGGACCTTCCAGTCTACCAAACCACCAACAAGGCGAAGCTGTGCGCCCTCGGGAACGATGCGAGCAGCCACATCCTCGGAGCAGCTCCTCTCCAGGGGGAGGAGGAGACGGATCCTACATCGTCGAGCGATGTATTCTGGAACGAGCAGTTACGAGATGCAGACCGAGACGGCTTCAGTCCCCGAGATGACGACGACGCCTAGTATCCTGGACTGCTCATCGGGACGATTTCGCGTCCAGAGGGGGAGACTGTAGCGTGGCGAAAATTATAAAGGCTCGAAGCGACGAGCTTCGGAAGGTTTCGAGAGACCTCTGGAGGCCTCGAGACGCATCGAGACGCATCGAGAAGCATCTAGAAGCACCGAGAAGCTTCTGGAAGCTTCGGGAAACATCGAGAAGCATCGAGAAGCATCGAGAAGCTTCGGAGATCGGCAATGGACCGCGGAAGGGAGTGGAGGCGCGAAGCGCGAGACCGCGAGACCAGGCTTGACGACGGGGTTGTTGATTTCGGAGACCGAGGGTAGCAACGGTCCAGTATAAAAGAAGGTGCACGACACGACAGAATTCTTCTTCTGCGCCGAGAGAGAGAACGAGGCTTTCCACGGTCGCTCTCGGTATGCAGAATAGGGACCTCTGGCAGGAGAGTACGGACGCTTTTCCTGGACGCCTGCTAGAGGGAAAACGGGAGAGTACGGGATTGTTCCTGGGTCCTCGATTCGGTATGGAGAGTACGGACGCTTTTCCTGGACGCCTACCGATCGAGAGAGTACAGAGCATTTCCTGGACGCCCGGTTAGATTGGACGGAATGGGAGAGTACGGGATTGTTCCTGGGTCCTCGATTCGGTATGGAGAGTACGGACGCTTTTCCTGGACGCCTACCGATCGAGAGAGTACAGAGCATATCCTGGACGCCCAAATACTTTGACGAGACGGGAGAGTACGGGAGTGTTCCTGGGTCCTCGATTCGGTATGGAGAGTACGGGAGTGTTCCTGGGTCCTCGATTCGGTATGGAGAGTACGGACGCTTTTCCTGGACGCCTACCGATCGAGAGAGTACAGAGCATATCCTGGACGCCCAAATACTTTGACGAGACGGGAGAGTACGGGAGTGTTCCTGGGTCCTCGATTCGGTATGGAGAGTACGGACGCTTTTCCTGGACGCCTACCGATCGAGAGAGTACAGAGCATATCCTGGACGCCCAAATACAGTGACGACACGGGAGAGTACGGGAGTGTTCCTGGGTCCTCGTTTCGGTATGGAGAGTACGGATGCTTTTCCTGGACGCCTACCGAACGAGAGAGTACAGAGCATATCCTGGACGCCCAAATACAGTGACGACACGGGAGAGTACGGGAGTGTTCCTGGGTCCTCGTTTCGGTATGGAGAGTACGGATGCTTTTCCTGGACGCCTACCGAACGAGAGAGTACAGAGCATATCCTGGACGCCCGTCGGTAAAATAGAGCCGCGTAATTAGAGTCACGGGTGGAATCGCGAAAAGTTATATTTGTACAGAATCATTTTCATAGTCAAGCCTAGTCGATTTTCCGGTCGATTCTAAATCTATTATGTTTGTTCGTTTTCTCGTTAAAACCTTATTGTCCGCTCTACCGATCCTATCTGTATATTATCCATCTTCCTCGAAAGAGAGGTAATGAATAAAATGAAATTTTTTCCCAGAAAACCTTTCCTCATTTACCCTGCATTCCTGCATCCACGATCGAGCTATGGCTACACATGTAATTTCTTCGTGGCAGCAACACTGAAAGTCACAAAATGAACATACTGTAATCGAAGAATGAGGAAATAATAACTGGATCATGGTGTTTCACATCGAAATGCGTCGCGCAAATCGGTTTTTGATTTTTTTCACAATGACGCAGGCGGTTTAAAAGTCTGAAAAAAATTGGAGATAATAATCATGAGTGTTGGATTGTTACTGTAATTTGCAAAATGTTGTCACTCGAAGATCTCGATACGAAATCTACTTTCTTCCATTTTTTTTGCGTTTGCTCATTTTTTACACTTAGGTTCTTCAATGGAAAAATCTGAAAAAAATCTCAAACATGTATGGTACCGTGTAGAATTTGTCAGAATTTTTTCGAATTTTTTGAACCTCAATAACTAGGCAAAATGGGGCAAAAACCCGTTGTTTTTAATTTGCCCCATAACTACCCTTCCGGTCAAGATACAGGGTTAAAAATTGGTACGCAATGATCGCCGAGCATTATCTATCGAATGAGACCACCCCCATTGAAATCGGTTCAAGGGCACTTTTGACCACCTTATCCTGCTATACCCTTTGAAGCTGTTTTCTGAATCCTCTCTGCTTCATTCTGCTTTTCTCTTTAATTTAACTAATGAAACAATACTCGCCTTAAAAAATAAACGAGAATCATTTTATATGGGATCATTTTAAGGCGAGTATTGTTTCATTAGTTAAATTAAAGAGAAAAGCAGAATGAAGCAGAGAGGATTTCAGAGCGTATACGAAAACAATAAGCCTATGGAGTTCCACACTATCCGCAAACTAAGACATTTGCGAGTATGCGTAAAGCATTTCTCGTCTATAAAAAAAAATAACTAAATAAGTATTACCTTACACTTTAGTAAAGGGGTAGAGAATTTTACCTCAACAGAATGTATCGATGCGCGGGGCCCGTGAAAGTATTACGCGTAGCTACGGCGCTTACAGGGAGCGATGGCGTCGTAGTGATAAAACGTTCGGGATGGATACTTTCTTAAATTGTGCCGAAACGAAAACAGTTATGGCATTTTCTGCTGATTGTTTTTTATTCAGAAATGTACGTAGAATCCAATGATGTACAGTAAATTTGTGCTAGCAACAGTCCTCTACATGAAGATGCAAAGTGAATGCGTAAAAAATTCGCGAATCCGCTCGTTTTTGAACTTTGACAGTGATTTACTGCTATTAATCAATACGGAATATTATAATATGTTTATATATACATCCTCGGGAAACACTCCTCTATTTTTTGAGACCAAGAACAACAACCTACGTTTCTTAGTATTCACGTAATACCAGCTTCTTTACCGAAAACGACCGTTTTTATAAATGCTGATTTTTTTCGAAAACAGAGGGTGATCCAGAAATTTCGTTGCCGGATTCGTGTTCAGGACGACGAACTCTATAAGAATTATATAGTGGCTATAGGAAAACAGAAAACAGCTTCAAATTTGTTGGACAAAGTTATTGGCTTAGCCACATCGGCGAACACGAATTCCCACTGGAACGCGCGCCATAATCCAAAATTGAGATTAAATGTCCGCGCTCCGTAAATGGCTATTGTAGACCCATTCGCCGTAAAAAGTTCATACCCCGACTTATGCACTCGGTTCTTTACTCGCGTACGCGGATACACGCACAGATCCGAGGCTATATCTACTAAAAATTCGTCTTTAGTCTTTCGGTCGATGCTGCAAAGGCGGCTCGAAACACTTCTGTCACTGACAGCCGCGTTCAGTGGCGTGCATTCTCGTTTCTCGCACTATAATTGCACTGCTGCCTACACTTTCCGGGGTGGTGCCTGTCTCCAAAACGGCTATGGTACCAGCAGTCCTCGTTTACGTGGAGATCGCGCACTCTATGAACTGACATTACTTGATCGCGCCCGAGAACGCGAACGGTATTGACACTCGCTCGAACGAGCTCGCGATCTCGAAAGTTCCGCGATCTGGTTTTTCATCGTTTCCAGCCTCTTCAGTAAAACGTCCAATCCACTTTCCGGCACCACACTCGAGAGTTGCGATCCATTCGCCCCTTCCTGGATCTGATCGGAAATTTCTGCCAGCTGTTTAACGGCAAGTCTTTTTGTGTCTTAACTATCGCGTGCATCAATTTCGGCAGTCTCCTTGCCCACAACGATCGTAAAATATCTTCACTTGTTGAAGTATCGGCCAAATTTTGTATATGGCGCAGGAGTTGCGAAGGAGTCCTGTCGTCGATCTCTTCCTGCTCCAGCAGCCGCAGAATTTTCTGGTACTGGGATGCTGACAGTCGGCGGATCTACTCTCGCTTCAAAGTTTCATACTTATCGGTTTCCGGCGGTTTCCTTAACACGACTTGGACTTCCAACGGGTATTTCGGATCTAGTCGTGACATCACATGGTAACACTTCGTTGTATCTGCTGTGACGTCGTTCAAAAAAAACTTAGCCTCTAATTGCTGGAACCACAATTCCGGCTGTTCTGCCCTAACTTGCCGCACTCGAATTTGCACGCGGCTCATCTCCCGATTGGTTCGAGAATCTTCGTTTGCGTTTTCGAACGTCGCTGAAGCTGCGGCCGCGGTTGCTTTAAGCGTCGATGCCATACTTTTTCACTCACTTTTCGGAACGGCCCAAGAATTTCTCAGCGAACACGTGGACACGTCGGGCGATCACCAATTTATAGAATTCAACGTTCTTATCCCGTTAGTTCGGAGTTCTTTATTTTCTGTCACCATTCAGTTATAACAAATTTAGAGTGTTCTAAAGCTCTTACTGATTCGCCGGAAATTCACGTAAAGATCTCAGAAGGGTCGTGTGTCGTCCTTATGACCTCTCGCTCTTCCCTACTCCTTCTCTTGAATTTTCGTTGTTTGAGTGAGAGAAGAGTCCCGGCCGCCTCGAGGATAAATGCCCACCTAGACAACGGCTTTCCTTTACCGACATCTCACGACCCGACCCCTGTATACCTCGGACGGACTTAGACCCGCGAGGTCCCAAAATGTTTGCACGTGCTAATTGCAACTAGGAAATGGGACCAGCGCCGAGTCGGCCGCCCGAAGCTGATACAATCGCGGAGATCAGATCGTAAACCATCACTCGTACAGTTCCAATAATATTTTCTTATAACGAAATGCCAAAATGGATTTCAGCAGGCAGCATTTGTAGATCAATTAAAATTAATTAAAACGTTTTTTATAATTCGGTGACCAAATTGTAAATAATATTTTTAAATAAAAATTAATGATAAACAATTGATTATTTATATTTCTCACAAGGGAACATCCCGAGGTGTAAATCACCGATTTTTATGAAATTTTAGTATGATATAGTCCTCGCAAAAATATTTGACCCGTATTTTTTTTATCGGCAACCGTCCACGTTAAAGGGGTGAAAACCACCCTCAAAGTTGGAGTCCTGAATCTTCTTTATCGAATATCTCGAAAACTATTAGAGATAAGAAAATTTCGTAGAAAGTGAAAATGAATGCCCTCAGATTTTGAGTCCAACGGTATAATCATTTTTTAAAAATCCATTTGTTTAAATAATATGCTAAAAAATACCACTTTTTTGATCATTTTGTCAGTTAAATTTCAATCAATTTTTTTGAATATTTGTTTGTGAATACTATATATCGAAACACAAAATACGGATAAATTGAAAATTTGATATTTGTATTACAAAAAGAGTTATTGCATTTTCAATTTTTATGCTTGCGTACTTGTCAAGTTATTCTTTCGTATATACATGTTAGAAATTTACTGATTTCTATTACGGCCGATATACTCAATTATTTTTCAGTTAAGCTTGCTCGGAGGTTCTGGGGTAAGTGCCGTGCGGTTCCTCACAGTCCGCTTACCAAGCGTCATTTCTAACTCTCCCACTCCGTGGCCAGATCCCGTAAAACAACCCCAACTTTTAAACAGACTATGTGGCACCATGACCTCGAGTCACACGCCACTTTTCCATAGTTCAGCCACGGGTCTAATTTATAGCCCCGGGCCCATCAATACTCTAAATAATCTGTTCCTTGGAATGCGACAGGGTGACGAGACATTTGCCAAACACCCGTCGCCTTCCAAGAACTCCACTCGAAACCGAGACAAACCCCAAGTACACTGGCGACGGTCCCACTACGGACCGAATCCATGCGCACTGCGGGGTATATTACCCTCATAAAACGCGCTAGCGCTAACATACATGTATGACTGCTCTGAAAGGTCAGATTTTATTGTCAGTCACCCATATTGTTTTTACATAAATTTAAAAAATGCGATGGATTAATAAATAATTTTTGATAATTATTGCAATAGTGGTGTTACATACGGCCCTGAGTCTAAGAAATTTAGACTCTCCAGCTCGGGGCCGGAAATCTACCACTTGTGCAGCCGGACCCCTCGATTAGTCCCGAAGTCGTTCTGTTTGCTTAGAATAATTACGTTAGGAAATAGGAACTCGAACAGGCGAATGACCTCTTAACAGTAAGACACCTTTTCTATTACATCCCTCGGGAAATTCTTGGAAATAGAAGCACCCCACCACTTTTTCGACCTATAAAAGATCGACTGCAGTTCATGCCATGGGCTTAGTTCACTGTAAGATCGTCACGTTGTTACACCGATTAAACTACGCGTATAGATCTAATCGTTAGACGAAACTTAGAGTTCTCGCTACGATATAACCATATAGAATACGCGTAAAGTCCGCGATATCTATTAGGCATTTCTGTTCTAATACCCCGCATTTCCTCAGTGCGTCAAAATAGAGAGTAGTGCAACTAGGTGCGTGCGAACACATTACACGACTCCACGTAACACCTTTGTACCACACACATACAGTACACTTTAACTGTATCCAGCCATTTATACGAAAATATAACTTGTTCGAGTTTTGATCACTTCGGGTTTAAATCCTTTACGACTACCTATTAGAAATCTCCAGCCTGCGATCCCACAGCAATACATCTTTACCGCTCGAGGTGTATTGCAACAATTATAAAGTTACGTCAGCCTTACTAACAATCCCGTAGCACCTCGTGTTAATCGCACGAGCTAGTCTACAAGTGTTCCAACCTCCCGTAGCACCTCGTGTTAATCGCACGAGCTAGTCTACAAGTGTTCCAACCTCCCGTAGCACCTCGTGTTAATCGCACGAGCTAGTCTACAAGTGTTCCAACCTCCCGTGGCATCCAGTGGTAACCATACACCGGAAAGTCCACAAGTGATTCACTTCCTACGGCTATCTCGTGTCTCCTATACACGAGATTGCTCGGTACTAACAACTTCTAAAAACCAACATCTAAACGAACACTCTACCTTATTCTTTTACCTCGGCCACTCGCAACGCTCCTGGCCCTGGCACGTAACAAACTGGTGACAGCGGTGGGATACCAGGCGGTTTGTTAAAATTTCTTTATTGTTGTATAAAATTTTTGAGTGATCAAGAATATTCACAAGTATTTCGAAATGGCTTTTAATAATAGCGGTAACGTTGCGTCGGTAGACATCGCGAATTTAACGCTGTCGATGGCGAATTCAATGACCGCCCTTACGCGACATAATTGTCTGCAAAATGCGACAATCGCGATTCCGAAATTCGATGGAAAACACCCATCGTTGATTAGCTTTGTACAAAGCGTAGAAAACGGTTTAGTCTTGATACCGGAGGGTGCCGAGCAGGAATATTTAGCTATAATCCTAACAAAGCTTATTGGGCCCGCTAGAACTAGTATTCAGGATAAATCTTTTTCAAAAGTAGAGGAAGTACTTAAACATTTAAAAACGCGATACGCTCGAGGAAAGAACTTATCGTACTTTCCGGCAGAAATCGCGCGTCTTAGAATTAACAGAGACGAAAATTTAAGAGAGTACATAGATAGGGTTCAGCAGCTCTTACACCGTACGCGTACCGCGATTCGCGATAGACACGGTGAAAACGCTGACAAATTCATAGAGGAAATGGAATCCGATGTACTCGAGAATTTTATTGAAGGCCTGCCAGATCGCGTTGCGTGGAAAATCGCCGTTCTAGGTAGTAAATTAAAATCATTAGAGGAAGCTTTTGCAGCCGTACTGCAAATAGAGCACCGGTTGAGAAATCGTAGACACGCGACGGAAGATGATTCTCCGGTTAGATCATCGCGCCGCGATTATAAAGATTTTTCGCCGAAAAGATATTCGCAAGAATATGACGATAGACGCAGAGTAGATTACCCGCGTTCACCGAGTCCTATCGATCGTTATAGATATCGGTACAGGGATAGAAGTGAATCGGGATCTGAAAGGGAATCTGGGTCCCATAGATCGCGTACAACGGCAATGACCGTAGATAGGAGGATCGCTTCACGGTCCCCTTCGTACGATTCTTCTGTTTCGGATACAGAAGGTAGACATTCGGTGCGCCGCGGAAACAATAGAGCCGAGCAAACATCATTATACTGCTGGAGCTGCGGTGTACGAGGGCACGACGCCGAGACGTGTCGAAAGTATTCTCGAAGAAAATTTCATTCACGTCAACGGTCGAATTCGTCACGTGAGTCTTCAATGGAACGCACCGGTTCTTTAAACTCCGAAATGGCTCGCCACACCGACAACGTGGTGGGCCCTGCAAAACAAAGCCAACGGAAAACCGTCAGGTTTTCGGAACAAGAGTCAAATACCTCATCAAGGAAACAGCAACCCCGCGAATTCGAGTCAGAGTCCCGGAATTGGAAGCAAGCGAAGGTGAATTCCTAATAGACGGTGGTGCTTCAGTCAACCTAGTCCTTCTCGACGCTCTTGGAGAGAAGGCCCCAATTATCAACCGAGACGAAATTGATATTACCGGTCTTTCACAAACGGCAATACGTACTCTGGGTACCACAGTCTTGCATATTAACGATGCACCCGCATTCTTCTATGTAATAAAATCATTACCAATTGCTGCAGACGGACTTATTGGCAGTCCTTACCTATTACAAGAAAAAGCAGAGATCTCGTATCATCATGGAACAATAGTCACTAGTAACAAACCAACTAAACCTATCCGCTTTAGTAATATTGCAGAATTCCAGACAACCCCACAGAAAACTACACACCGTATTCCAAAACGGACGTCACAGCAAATGAGCGTGAGGATAGCTAATCCAGAGATTAAAGAAGGATACCTGCCACGAATTAAAACGCAAAAGGATCTTTTCATCGGTGAAGCTGCAGTAACCAACAATCAAGGTAATTGCTACGTCTTCGCAACAAACACCGGAGAAGAAGATATAGAAATCGACCTCGAACCTCAAGTCATCGAACCATACGAAATACTTAGTTCTTCAGATGGCGAGTATTTTCCACAAAATTTTCATAAGAAACCTGTTAATATTCGAGATAGAACTAAACTCATTCAGGAAAATTTAAAATTCGATCATCTTAATCAAGAGGAACGCCAACATATTTTAAATATCATTCACGAATTTCCGGACAGATTTTATTTACCTGGAGATAAGCTGGGTAAAGTTAGAAATTTTCAGCATTCTATTCATACAACAGACGATATTCCAATTAACACCAGGCAGTACCGCTATCCGCCCATTCATCAGGAGGAAATAAAGAAACAGGTAAACGAACTGTTAGCCGATGGGATAATAAAGCCATCGACCTCACCGTACAACTCCCCATTGTGGATCGTGCCTAAGAAAGCAGATGCCAAGGGCAATAAACGGTGGCGTATGGTAATAGATTTTCGGGCCCTCAACGAAAAGACTATAGGCGATAAATATCCATTACCACAGATCACCGAAATCCTAGACAAACTAGGAGGCGCAAAATATTTTTCTATATTTGATTTAGCCAGCGGTTTTCATCAAATAGAAACTAATCCTAAGGATCGACCGAAAACAGCTTTTACGACACCTCATGGACACTACGAATTTGCACGGATGCCATTTGGTCTGAAAAATGCACCCCCAACATTTCAACGTTTGATGGATCAAGTTCTAACAGGACTACAAGGAACAGAATTATTCGTATATTTGGACGACATTGTAATCTACGCATCATCTCTTCAGGAACACGATATTAAGGTCAAAAAACTTTTAAACCGTCTCAGAGAACATGGTCTTACCCTGCAAACCACCAAATGTCAATTTCTTCGAAAAGAGGTTGCCTATCTAGGACATATTATTTCTGGAAAGGGAGTTAAACCCGATCCAGCAAAATTAAAAGCAGTAAGGAATTTCCCGACTCCAAAAACACAGAGGAATATCCAGCAATTTTTAGGACTTGCCGGTTATTACAGAAGATTCATACCAGATTTTTCAAGAAAAGCAAAACCTTTGATAGACATTTTAGGAAAAGGGAAAAAATTCAGATGGACCGAAGAACAGGAACGCAGTTTCAGTATATTAAGAGACGAGCTGTGCGAACAACCGATACTTCAGTATCCCGACTTTTCTCGACCATTCATTATCACTACAGATGCATCTGACTTTGCATTAGGAGCCGTTTTGAGTCAAGGAGAAATAGGAAAGGACCTACCCATCGCATACGCCTCAAGAAGCCTCAACAAAGCCGAAATAAATTACTCCGCTACCGAAAAGGAATGTCTCGCCATGGTATACGCTGTTAAGTATTTCAGACCATATATCTACGGACGAAAATTTACATTGGTTACCGATCACAGACCCTTAGTTTGGTTACACTCCGTCAAAGATCCGACTTCCAGACTAGTAAAGTGGAAATTAAGACTATTGGAATATGAATATAACGTCGTTCATAAAGCCGGAAAAACAAATAAGAACGCTGATGCTCTCTCCAGAAACCCATCTACCATCTGTCTTCCGCTAATACCTCGGGAATGTAGAGACAAGGACTTTAAATTACAAATTCCACGGATAAACCCAAATGAAAGTACCATAGGACACCGTATTCGAGAGCTCAGAAGAGACCGAGACAAAAGACCAATATACAATGACAGCAGTTCAGAAGAATCAACAGAAGACGTCGTTACACCCCGAACTAAAAATTTGCAACTCCTACGAAAGAAAAGAACCTCTAGGGAAAGTTTGCTCCCCAGTCTACAGCACGAAAAGACCTTAGGAGACGAATTGTCAACTATAGGACCACCGGCAGCGCATTCCACACAATTAGAAAACTCATTTTCCTACTCTTTCAATAACAATTCTCATAGTGATGCAGATACAACGCTATTGCCCGACGAAACCGACCTAGACGAAACGGTAATGGACGCAACAATTAAAATGAATACCAAAGACCAAGTCGAACGGAAATTTACCAATATTATAAACCTTCCACCATTATCCATGACAGAATCAGACAATGAAGACAATACAGGTCAAATTCTTCAGTCATTAACAACATCGACACCTGTGGTGAAGCCGGCGCCTCGGAATATCACCAATTCAAGAGAGATACCATTCATAAATAGGCTTATACCTGAACTCCATAAAACTAATGGACAAAGGCTGCCGCGTGCCGTGGTAACCTCGGAAACAAACAGTTCAGACGACGAAGATAGTTCAAGCGCAGCAGAATTTGAATATGGAAAACGCAGTCCGCATATTACAATTTCCCCTACAGCACTTACCACTGAAAAAGGACACCTCGCACATTTCATATCTGCAGATTGCCACTTAGTTAATCCCATAGGAAAATCGTTAGCTGATCAACAAATTATTTGTCAACAACAACTATTACAAGAAAACCCCACTAAGGGACAAATCATAATATCAACACGAGGACAATATAAAACTTTCAATATCATAGGCACCCAACACTTTTATGAAAAATTAACAGAAGGCGATGTATCGCAAGGTTTGAGGAATTTAAAAAAAGCACTAGAAGAAACTAAAATTTCAGCCGTTAGAATATCCACAATCGGAGACGGACACGACAATATCACAACGAAACGGTTCCATCAACTAGTAAGCAAAATTTTCAATAACGCAAATACTCAAATCATTTTGTGTAGCGCCACAGTTAAAACCCCAGCTTTGGAAGATCGGAAAGATTTAATAAAAGAAGCACATAGCAGCATAATAGGAGGTCACAAAGGCGTGACTAAAACATATAACCGTTTACGAGCACGATATCATTGGCAAGGTATGAGAAACGAAATACAAGATTTTATAAGGAAATGCAAGAGTTGTCAGGAACAGAAGTTGGTACGAGCAAAAACTCGTCAACCGATGCTCATCACCGATACACCAGCGGAACCATTCGATAAAGTTGCGTTGGATACAGTAGGACCATTACCAGAAACTCCAAGCGGTAACAAATACATATTAACAATACAGGATAATCTAACAAAATATTGCCTTGCCATAGCGATACCAAACATACGAGCCACCACGATTGCAGACGCGTTTGCACGGCATTTCATAGCAACCTTCGGAACACCACGCGCAATACTAACAGACAAAGGAACAAGTTTTATTGGGAAACTTATGACTAACCTCGCAGAAATTTTCAAAATTAAACAAATTACAACTTCTGGTTACAGACCACAGACCAACGGATCTCTCGAAAGAAGCCATATAGTTTTAACAGAATACATCAAGCATTATATGGAATCATACGAAGACTGGGATTTGCTGTTGCCATTTGCAATGTTTTCGTACAACACATCAGTACATGAGGCCACCAATTTCACTCCACATGAATTAATATTTGGAAAACTGGCGACGTTACCTAGTTCATTCCCATCCGGTAGAAATTTAGAAACCTACGGCACTTATCTCACGGAATTAATAACTAGAATGACCGAAATCCGTAATATAGCAGCAGATAATATTGAAAACGCAAAGTTACGTTCAAAACGACAATATGATAAACACATAAACCCAATAACCTTTAAGGTTGGGGACTATGCGTACGTTTTAAAAGAACCGCGAATTAGTAAATTTGATCCTCACTACTTAGGACCGTTCGAAATCATAGATGTTACCGATTTAAATAATGTAGTGCTCCGAACAGACACTAATAAGCTAGTTATAAAACACCAAGACAAATTGAAACACGCACACATAACAGATACTGAATCCGAGTCCGATTAATAAACAAATCTTTGTAAACCACCCGGCAACACTCACCGTAGAATAGAATATAAACCTAGTTTTTTCTTTTTCTTCTCTTTCTTTGATTTTGTAAAAAGTTGCTGCCTAAAAGACACTTCGTAGTTGCTAATATCTTACGATATTCTCAGGCATACTCTAAGCAACTGCGGAGACAGTCAGTGCTCCGGCCAAAGCGTGGCTGTTTGAGACAGCAGCAATCTTTCCTTAACTTGTTAATTGTATAAGTTTTACGTTTGGAAATCGCAAACAGAGCGCCTTTCGTAACCAACAAAGAAAGCATCGCAATCAGCGATGTTTCATCTTGGAGGGGAGGTGTTACATACGGCCCTGAGTCTAAGAAATTTAGACTCTCCAGCTCGGGGCCGGAAATCTACCACTTGTGCAGCCGGACCCTCGATTAGTCCCGAAGTCGTTCTGTTTGCTTAGAATAATTACGTTAGGAAATAGGAACTCGAACAGGCGAATGACCTCTTAACAGTAAGACACCTTTTCTATTACATCCCTCGGGAAATTCTTGGAAATAGAAGCACCCCACCACTTTTTCGACCTATAAAAGATCGACTGCAGTTCATGCCATGGGCTTAGTTCACTGTAAGATCGTCACGTTGTTACACCGATTAAACTACGCGTATAGATCTAATCGTTAGACGAAACTTAGAGTTCTCGCTACGATATAACCATATAGAATACGCGTAAAGTCCGCGATATCTATTAGGCATTTCTGTTCTAATACCCCGCATTTCCTCAGTGCGTCAAAATAGAGAGTAGTGCAACTAGGTGCGTGCGAACACATTACACGACTCCACGTAACACCTTTGTACCACACACATACAGTACACTTTAACTGTATCCAGCCATTTATACGAAAATATAACTTGTTCGAGTTTTGATCACTTCGGGTTTAAATCCTTTACGACTACCTATTAGAAATCTCCAGCCTGCGATCCCACAGCAATACATCTTTACCGCTCGAGGTGTATTGCAACAATTATAAAGTTACGTCAGCCTTACTAACAATCCCGTAGCACCTCGTGTTAATCGCACGAGCTAGTCTACAAGTGTTCCAACCTCCCGTAGCACCTCGTGTTAATCGCACGAGCTAGTCTACAAGTGTTCCAACCTCCCGTAGCACCTCGTGTTAATCGCACGAGCTAGTCTACAAGTGTTCCAACCTCCTGTGGCATCCAGTGGTAACCATACACCGGAAAGTCCACAAGTGATTCACTTCCTACGGCTATCTCGTGTCTCCTATACACGAGATTGCTCGGTACTAACAACTTCTAAAAACCAACATCCAAACGAACACTCTACCTTATTCTTTTACCTCGGCCACTCGCAACGCTCCTGGCCCTGGCACGTAACAGTGGTATTCATTGTTATTGGCATAACAAATATTTTCTACCACCACAAGCGTTCTAAATCAGCTATATATCAGTTAAAGCAGTTTATCTTTGAAAATTGTAAATATATAAAGCACACCTCCTCAGATTTGTTCAATTTTTCAGGTCTGTCGACTGTAGAGTCACGTCAATACCATGTATGACTATCCCCAACTGTAAATCACCAATTCTTATGAAACTATAGTAAAAGGTGGCTTTTGTATAAATATGTGACACTAAATTTGTTTTATCGGCAACCGTCCACATTAAAGGGGTGAAAACCGCCTCCAAAGCTGGAGTAACAAAAACTATTTTATCGAATATCTCCGAAACTATTAGAAGTACGAAAATTACTTAAGGACTGAAAATTAACGTATTTCGACCACGAATCCAATGGTATAAACATTTTTTAAAAGAAACCCACTTGTTTAAACAATATGACAAAAAATACTTTTTTTTCAACTTTGAGGGTGGTTTTCACACCTTTAACGTGAACGGTTGCCGATAAAATAAAAACGGGTTAAATATTTTCGCGAGGACTATGTCATACTAAAATTTCATAAAAATCGGCGATTTACACCTCGGGATGTTCCCTGGTCAGAGTTAAGCGCTCTCCGGATGGTACTGTCAGATCGGAGTCGATAACGTGTAGTTACGGCACTGTCACACCGAGATGCGCGCAGAATAGCAGCATGGCGACAAAATGCCGATTACACGTTCTCGACGGATATTTTTGCGACCCGTCAGGATTGAAAACTGTTCCCAAAACTTTTGTTGGCAGCTTTCTCTTGAGAAATGTCTAAGGAATGCGATACAATATATCAAACTCGTGCTAGATAAATAAATTTCCATACAAATGTAAAAATATACCGTAGCAAGTTTGCGAATCTGCACTTTTTTAAAATTTGGCGGTCATTTGTTACTATTTACAACAACCAATTTTAATAACTGTCTACACCGAAATGTTCGGCATGTTTTCCTCTATCTTTTAAGACCAATTTCAACTTCGTAGTGTTTATACTTTTCGCTTAATAAATCATTTTCTGCAAAAATTTTGGGTTGTTACGTGCCAGGGCCAGGAGCGTTGCGAGTGGCCGAGGTAGAAGAATAAGGTAGAGTGTTCGTTTGGATGTTGGTTTTTAGAAGTTGTTAGTACCGAACAATCTCGTGTATAGGAGACACGAGATAGCCGTAGGAAGTTGAATCACTTGTGGACTTTCCGGTGTATGGTTACCACTAGATGCCACGGGAGGTTGGAACACTTGTAGACTATCTCGTGCGATTAACACGAGATGCTACGGGAGGTTGGAACACTTATGGACTTTCTCGTGCGATTAACACAAGATGCCACAGGAGGTTGGAACACTTGTGGACTTTCTCGTGTGATTAACACAAGATGCCACAGGAATATTAGTAAGGCTGACGTAACTTTATAATTGTTGCAATACACCTCGAGCGGTAAAGATGTATTGCTGTGGGATCGCAGGCTGGAGATTTCTAATAGGTAGTCGTAAAGGATTTAAACCCGAAGTGATCAAAACTCGAACAAGTTATATTTTCGTATAAATGGCTGGTTACAGTTAAAGTGTACTGTATTTGTGTGGTACAAAGGTTACGTGGAGTCGTGTAATGTGTTCGCACGCACCTAGTTGCAGTACTCTCTATTTTGACGCACTGAGGAAATGCGGGGTATTAGAACAAATTGCCTAATACAGTGAGGCGCAGTAGTTGATCGTTTCGGCGTCCTTCGAGCAATCCCGCCTGCTTCTCCCAACCGTTCTGTTTCAGCCAACCAAGCTTGTCTTGCCTTTCACCTCGCAGGGTCGGATCTATTGGCGCGAGCGTGGCAGCATACTGGGGCGTCATTCGCAACTAAACGCTCGCGCTGAAAAGATGTGCCGCGCTCGCCGACGTTCATTTAAAAACTGAATAACTAAGAAGTATCGAAAGGTACCGGATTGGAATTTCTCATATGTATTCAGTAATTTCGTACTAATCGTTCGTCTACCTGCTCTTCTTTGTTGTACGTGCCTGAAATCTTAAAATCTATCAGCAAGACAATCACGACGGCAACAATGTATTGTTTGATGCGAGGGCAAACGTTTTTACAACGCTGAATTTTCCATTTATTTGCGCTGGAAATTAAATTATATCGCCTGAGACTTAGATCTTTAAGACATATCTGAGCATACTTTTTTACGAATAACACTGTTATTTTATCCTACACGCGACGTAGTGCAATCTGAAACTGTTTCTCGACGTATAATCTCAATCGATGCGTCACGCGCATCGATCTGTTTACACTCGTCGGCGAGCGCGGCACATCTTTCCAGCGCGAGCGTTTAGTTGCGAATAACGTCCCAGTATGCTGCCACGCTCGCGCCAATAGATCCGACCCTGCGAGGTGAAAGGCAAGACAAGCTTGGTTGGCCGAAACAGAACGGTTGGGAGAAGCAGGCGGGATTGCTCGAAGGACGCCGAAACGATCAACTACTGCGCCTCACTGGCCTAATAGATATCGCGGACTTTGCGCGTATTCTATATGGTTATGTCGTAGCGAGAACTCTAAGTTTCGTCTAACGATTAGATCTATACGCGTAGTTTAATCGGTGTAACAACGTGACGATCTTACAGTGAACTAAGCCCATGGCATGAACTGCAGTCGATCTTTTATAGGTCGAAAAAGGTGGTGGGGTACTACTATTTCCAGGAATTTCCCGAGGGATGTAATAGAAAAGGTGTCTTACTGTTAAGAGGTCATTCGCCTGTTCGAGTTCCTATTTCCTAACGTAATTATTCTAAGCAAACAGAGCGACTTCGGGACTGATCGAGGGGTCCGGCTGCACAAGTGGTAGATTTCCGGCCCCGAGTTGGAGAGTCTAAATTTCTTAGACTCAGGGCCGTATGTAACAGGGTTTTTACTTATTTTACTAAAAAACTGAGGGTGATGGAGCAATTCTGACGACGGATTCGTGTTTAGGAAGAGCAACTCCACGAGGATGACCCATTAGATATTCGAGAAAAAAGATCGTGTTGAACAGTGTTATTAGTAAAAATGTATGCTTAGATACGTTTTAAAATCTAAGTCTTACAAACGATATAAATAATTTTCCAGTGCAAATGATTAAAAAATTCAGCGACATCAGAACGTTAGCCCTCGCGTCAAAGAATACATTGTTGTCGCCACTGGCATCTTACCGATAGATTTCAGAATCTAAAATTCAGACATTACGATTTTAAGATATTCCAGGCGGACTGTTCCGCAAATTCTAGAAAGGTACATCAAAGAAGAGCACATGAAGACGAACGAAATCTTTGCGGTAATTACTTGGATATAATGAATACTTCTGTGAATTTTCAATCCGACACCTTTCGGTACTTCTTAGTTATTCAATTTTTAATAGATATCTGAACATACTTTTTTACTAATAATGCTTTTATTGTATCCTACACGCGACGTGATGCAATATGAAATTGTTTCTTCGACAAATAACCTCAGTCGACGGGTCATCCGCATCGTTTTGTTTTACGTAGCCGGCGTGCGTGGCACGTCCTTCCAGCTCGAGCGGTCAAATACGAATGTCGCCCCAATATGCCGCCATGCTCGTACCGATAGGCCGGAGCCTGGCAAGTGATAGAAAAGAGAATCTTGGTTGGGTAAAACGGATGGTTGGGAGTTGACAAATTAAATGATATCACTGTTCTAGGCCTCTGATAAGTCCTTTAGAACAATTGTCATTTTCCAAACCGTTTAACGCATTTTTATTGATTTTTAGTAGCCAATCACTTCCTCCACGGTTTTCTTGTGTGTTGTATTTGCGATATTTAATTCTAACAAGTTTGCTTCAAGCTTAATCTGGAAAACTTCGGGCACGTCCGCGATTTTCTCTACGTTTATAATTTTTTTATCTCGACTTCGCTTCCTTTTATTCTTACTTCAACTTTTCGCAAAAACTCTGCACCGATTAGAACAGGGTGTTGAAGTAGTTACACGCCGCGAGCCTTTTCTGAGTCACTCCGCCTGCTTCTCCCGCCCAACTATTTTACCCAACCAGGAATGACTTGCCAGGCTCGGCGTATTGCACGAGTATAGTGGCGCTTTAGGGCGCCATTCGCATCTGATCGCTCGCGCTGGAAAGACGCCACGCACGCCGATCACGAGAAAAAAAATCGATGCGCGTGTCCCGTCGACTGACGTTATCTGTCAACGAACAGTTTCATATCGCGTCACATCGCGTATAGGTTAAAGCAAAAATATTACTAGCAAAAAAGTATTCTCAGATATGTCTTGAATTAAATGCGATTAGCAGATTGTTAGCAGAAAAACATTGAAATTTTACTTTGTTGCATTCCTCGATACAAAACGAAAGAAGCGCGTTTTCGCTGTGTTATGCCGTGTTAAGTGAAAATGCGTTCGCTTCTTTTAAACGCATTGATTTATTTCAGGATATCCAGAAAGAAAAAGACACCAAGTGCAAAACTTAGAATTATAGTTTAATTAAAAGAGTCGCACGTCTTTACAGTTTGGTCGTCGAGACGAGAGTGTTCAATCGTAAGCCTCGTTGCGCCGATTCGGTGCAGCCCTTTTTATTCCAACAAAGGTTTATCGTTAAGGAGACTAAACTAAAGTGTCGCATGAGAATGCTATCCGATATTCCTCATCCGGCATTCACGGAAGTACCTAACAGCTGCTTGACACTCAAACGGTTAAAATCTATTGCTAAGTTGACTGTAGCGGCAACAATGTATTCTTTGACGCAAGAGCTAACGTTTTGCTTTCGCCGAATTTTTAAATTATTTGCGTTGGAAATTAATTTATACGTGCGCGTGCTAGATCGTAACACAACTGTTTCTTTAGTATACATATGAATTAAAGAAACAAGAGGTAAAAAATTAAAGATTACTGGAAATAATTTTAATAAACTGTCGTTATGATTGTTGTTTATATGGTTGTGTGTATAAATGTATGCACAGTAGAACCATTTATTTTAGAAGAAAATTTTATATGTATATATAAAAGTTTCATAATATTGTGGAGATAATATCGATGCAATACTAATTTTTTTATTTATTTATTTCTTCAACTTTACTTGAAGGAAAAATTCATTGTTTGTACAGAAATATACATCTACATTGAATGTAGACTTATATTCACAAATAGAAATATATGTTTACATTGTTTAAATTAGATACCCTCAATGTTTCCATTGGTATTTTGAGATACAATATAAGTTTTTCAATGTTATTCCTGTCACTATTCTCTGCCGAATTTGCCTAATTAAACAAACATTACATGCATTTTCATATTTTGCCATAGAAACTTCCAAACAATTCTGTACATCCACCTAGACAATTCCTTATACTTATACACCACATACATTCCACAACGGAACAGATAAATACAGGTAGCCGCGCCCCGCAACGGCACTTCTGGATTTCTGCTCTTTGTATCGACACATCGGCTAATCATAATTTTTTATCTACACCCAGTATTATTTTATTACGTTAATTTTTGTATTAAAAAATGTTTATTCTTCACCTGACAACCAGCCTCAGTGCATTAATTTTCACTGCGGCGGGATTGACAAATTACGCCTTCAATCTCCACATTTATACGCGTGATACCGTTACCGGACGAGCCAGCATCGGCACAAACCAACCGAACATCCTGGTCTTTCGAGCCGGATACCAGTCGCTGTGGAGGTGCGTCTGTTCCGGCCTATCATCCATACTGGGTCGAAGGAGTCAACGTTCCAGAGACGCCACTCCTTTCAACACCACTTCGTGAGAGAGGTCAACGATAACACCATCACTTCACGGGGTGGAAAATCACCAAATCAACCACTGCTACGACGCGGAAGCATCTGTAGCAGTTCAATATCGCCACGAGAGAGGAGCCATCCAGGCCATTGCCACGAGAGAGGAACCAGCCAACCCGATCACCGTTTCACCAGCAACGTTGCAGTGTTACGGGGTTTATTACAATTTCTGATTCGTCTCATAACTTTCCTCTTTCTTGAACAACTATCCTATTCAATATGTCGAACGAGCTTCGTGTTAAAGAATTGAAGCATAGGCGTACGATATTCACAAGCCAATTAACCCGCTTCGAAACATGGTTAGAAGCAAATGCGACCGAGATAAACTTTGCGGAATTACAAACGCGTCTTCATGAAATACAGCAGCAATTAAGAGAATTCGAGAGCTTTCATACGGAACTCGAATTACTTGACGATACAGCAAATCATTTAGAAACACGATTAAATATGGAGGACGAAGCATCAATATTAACTTCTCATGCTGCCGAAATATTATCGCGTACTAATAACCAAGCCTCGACTCACGTATCACATCGTGATTTTTATTCGTTTCCACCAACGAAAAGTAATTGTGAAACCGGTAATGTTGTAGAGCTACCAAAAATTCATTTGCCAACCTTCAGCGGTTTCTACAAAGAAAGGCCTGGTTTCGCTGACTAATTTTTTTCCTCAGTCCATGACAATTCAAAAATTAATGATACACTTAAATTGACTTATTTGAGTTCGTGTTTGAGCGGAGAAGCAGCTACAAAAATTGAACATATACCTAACAAGTGTGTCAATTACACCGTCGCGTGGGAACTTTTGCAAAGCGACATGACAATCCGAAATTAATCGTCGCCAAACGACGAAAAGCGATTTTTGAAGCGTCCGCTTTAACCAAAATTTTTTCGCGACAACTGCACGAATTTTTAAACGTCACAGAGACACATTACCGTGCCTTGAAAGCTATAAGTCAACCGTCTGTTGATGCAGTTTTGATTTATTTGCTTCAAACAAGATTAGACAGGGAAACCGCCCAGCACTCGAAGGAACATCAGTGCAAAAGCGATTTTCTAACAGTACAACAATTCTTTGAATTTTTAAACAAACGCTGCAAAGAAATGGAGCCCTTAGGAGACGACCTTGCGTCTCATTCAAGAACAGACAAACCAAGTCGTGTCCATAAAAATATATGTGGGATGTTATGTTTACGAGGTTGGTGCCGCTTAGGCGCGGGGTAGAGGTTCCCCTGAAAGGGAAAGGAGGCGGTCCAAGTAAAAAATAAAAAGCGAGCGCATTCGGTGACGATGACACCTAAGAAAAACTACGCTGTTTCGACACTACGTGTAAAATCGCGCCGGGTTTGCTCATTTGGTTATCAATAAATTTGATTATCAATAAATATTGAACGAACTTGAGGCTGATCCTACACATATTACGCACAAATACACGACAACCACCCACACAGCCCAAAAGAGCATATGCAGCACAGAATATACAGTCGTGTTATATATGCAGAAATAGTCATTTAACATTTTCATGCTCAAAATTAATTCAAACAGCCAACAAAAATCGCGAGGCATTCATAAAAAATTGCAAATTGTGCGTAAATTGCTTGAGACCTGGTCATGTGATTTTGAGTTGCAAAAGTACACACAGTTGCAAAATTTGTTCACGCCGTCATCACACATTTTTACACAGACCATCTCCCGAATCTCAAAACACACCACAAACGGCATGCCTAAAGCAAGTGAACAGGTAGTCTTAGCGACTGCCATCGTAGATATTGTCCATACAGCCGGGAAGAAACACCCTTGCCGAGTATTGTTAGATAGTGGTTCATAAACAAATTTTCTGAATTTATTCGTGAATAAGCCTATATTACGTCGAAATCGAGTGGACATACCTATACTTGGCGTAGATCAGGCCACCTGCCGCGTTTATTATGCAACCGACACCCACATGCAATCGCTATTTAACTCATTTAATATCAGTACAAAATTCTTAGTATTACCGAATTAGTCCAAGACAATTTTGCCCTCGCAGTACGTCGACTGAGCAAGTTTATGCATTCCTAAAAACATAAAATTATCCGATCCGCGCTTTCATGAACCGAGTCCAATTGATGCAATAATAAGAGCAGCAATTTATCAACGCTTGATATCCATCGGCATTCCTCTTAATAATGAACGCGCTTCTTTATCCAAAACGCAATTAGGCAGGGTACTAACCGGAGAAGTAGGCAACAGCGTTCATTGTAACGCGGTCGCAAGTAACCTGTCGTCTCGCACGTTGGAATTTGATATCGCTAAGTTTTGGGAAATACCAGAAAGCACGAATAACATTCATCGATCCGAGGAAAAAAAGTTATGCAAGGAGCATTACCAAAATCATACGATCCGCGACTCTCAAACCGGTAAATACGTATAATAGCAGAGCTGGGCAAATTTTATTTCAAATAAAGATAAGTTAATTATTGAAAATAACATTATCTCAAATAATCTCTATGAAATAACTATTTGAGAGGAATTTATTTGAGTACATTTATTTCAAATAATAACTTTATTATAATTTATTTCCGCGTAGACATTTGAAAAAAAAACATATTTGAAATAATTAAGAGAAATGTATGATACTAATTTCTGGGGTTTACTATGATAAAAATAATATATTGTAGCAACCCGCACAAAGCTGTGGACGAATAGGTACCAGGAAGAGAGGGGGGTGCGAGTCGACCGTACGCACCCTACCCCCACTACCGGAGGCCGACCAATCAGGAGCGAGGCCCCTCGTATAAAAAGGGCCTCGATTAACCAAAAGGTCGGAGTTGTGAGCGGGTGGTCAAGGGCTTCGGACTCGGCAGTCGGACGATCCACTGATATCCAGTCGAAGCCTTGACCTCCACCCGTTGAAGACACTCCGAAGTATTGGTGGACGGACGCAAGCCCTCAACTCCAGTCAAGCGACGGAGGTGGTTTCTCGGATGATCCAGAACCACCGATCCTAGCTGACTTGCGGAGGGTTGTGGTCCTCCCCGATATCAGGAGCTGTTTTCCAACTCTCAAGTAACGGCGTAACCTACGACGGAGCGAACTCCGGTGACTCTTGGCGATCCAGAGTCCGGACGACGCGAAGTGAACGTCGCGGGGGAAGTGCGTTACATAATGGCGCCCAACGTGGGGCCCGAACGACGACCGCCGTTACAATATTTAGAATTAAAAAAATACAAAAGAAAGGAAAAAAACAATTCAATACGTTAAAATAAAACAATCGGGTTACAATCGATACAATTTCACTCTGGCAGCTCCTTACTAAAGGAAAGCTGCAATACAACTGTTTCTCGCTACGACGTCGTTCTTAAGAGGCCCACCCTGCGTTATTTACGTTGAAACGACGCAGGGCCCCGATGACAGAGAAAGAACAGATGTCGCATCGCTTTTCTACCTACAAATTGTAAGTTGAAATTTCGCCTTATTTATGTTTAGTTCGGAAAATACGTAATTGATGGGTAGCAATAAAGATTTAAAAGAACTAGAACCACATTTTCATTTATAATATACTTTTAATATTTATTGTATATTTATACGTTATACAATAATACGGATGGCCTTGTACTTAGCATTATTGTACATTTATACATTAATAATGAATAATTTACACAACGATTTGTAATATGACTATGAATATTATACATTACTATATACCAAATTAATACTTGTAATTGTAATTATATATCAAAAGGGTCTAGCCGAATAAGGGGGTCAAAAGTGCCCTTGAGCCGATTTTATTCGACGATGGGTCATTCGATAGGTGATGATGAAAAACCATTGCACCCAAATTTTTAATCCGATACCTTCACCGAGAGTGTAGTTATTGGGTAAAATCGAAAAACCAGTTTTTGCCTCATTTTCCACAATTAATGTGGAGCAAAAATTCCCCAAAAATTCTACCACATTCTAAACATGAATGTACACCTTAGGGATTTTTTTCAGATTTTTCCTTTGCAAGTTACATTCACGAAAAATGAAAAACCGAAAAAAATTTTTTAAACATCGATTTCGTATTGAAATCTTCCGAGCACAACTTTTTCCTTTTTACAGTAGTTGCATAATGTTATCATTGTTATACCCTAATTTTTTCAGATTTTTTGAGTACGGTGCATCACGGTCGGAAAAATCAAAAACCGATTTCTGGGACACATTTTGGGCTGAAACTCGCCCATTATCTGCCATTCATGCATGATTTTAATACAGTATGTTCATATTGTGATCTCCAATGTTTCTGCATAGAAATATCTAGATGTTAAAGAACAATATCGGGATAATTAAACAAATTGCTGATTGTATGGTCTTTATAACCTAGAATTTTAACTGTTCTTTCAAAAGCATTAATGGCGCAGTGGCTATGGTGTCTGCCTGTGGAATTGCTGGACACTTTTTTGTCGCGGGTTCGAATCTCCATGTGGGACTTAAGTTTTTTTCTGTCATTTTTTTTTTTTTTATTAAAGACATAACAATATTCAGTAGTAGCTTTAAAATGTTTCACAGATACTTCTAAAAATAATTATACAGTATACTTTTTTCTTCATCGACTCTTTCCAGTCATGTCACGATTTACAATTACAAGTACTTTTTTACATTCTGTACATTGAATTTTATATTTCTTTCATATTTGAAATATATTTTCATACATTGCAATAAACCAATATCTATGAACAATATAAAATGTTTGAGAATACTTATAATTGCAAAATGTTGCATGTCTAATTGTAAGAAAAGCATGTTTTACGATTATTTTTCTATACGTTTCATATTGGTCAAAGGCATAAAAATATATGTGAAATATTTTAAAGCTACTACTGAATATTGTTATGTTTTTAATAAAAAAAAAAAATGACAGAAAAAAACTTAAGTCCCACATGGAGATTCGAACCTGCGACAAAAAAGCGTCCAACGATTCCACAGGCAGACACCATAGCCACTGCGCCATTAATGCTTTTGAAAGAACGGTTAAAATTCTAGGTTATAAAGACCATACAATCAGCAATTTGTTTAATTATCCCGATATTGTTCTTTAACATCTAGATATTTCTATGCAGAAACATTGGAGATCACAATATGAACATACTGTATTAAAATCATGCATGAATGGCAGATAATGGGCGAGTTTCAGCCCAAAATGTGTCCCAGAAATCGGTTTTTGATTTTTCCGACCGTGATGCACCGTACTCAAAAAATCTGAAAAATTAGGTTATAAGAATGATAACATTATGCAACTTCTGTAAAATGGAAAAAGTTGTGCTCGGAAGATTTCAATACGAAATCGATGTTTAAAAAATTTTTTTCGGTTTTTCATTTTTCGTGAGTGGAACTGGCAAAGGAAAAATCTGAAAAAAATCCCTAAGGTGTATATTCATGTTTAGAATGTGTTAGAATTTTTTTGGAATTTTTGCACCACATTAATAGGGGAAAATAAGGCAAAAACTGATTTTTCGGTTTTACCCTATAACTACCCTCCCAGTGAAGGTATCGGATTAAAAATTTGTGTGGATTGGTTTTTCATCATCACCTATTGAATGACCCATCGTCGAATAAAATTGGCTGGAGGGCACTTTTGACCCCCTTATTCGGCTAGACCAGTGATTCCCAAAGTGGTCTATATCGACCCCCAGGGGTCGATGAAGACCTGCAAGTGGTCTACGTGGGCGAAAAAAAAATTGGAGGTCTATGAAATGAAAATGGGGGTCAATGGCAAGAAATTTCAAAAATTGCAAATCAGTATACTACATTGATATAACTTTGACATTAAAAGAAATTACAAAAATATAATATTATTAATATAATTAACCCTTTGCGGTCGTATTAAATTTGGACATGGGTATCGTACTGGTCGGAATTAATTTCCGTCGAAAGAGCAGGGATACATAACATGCAAGATTACGAAGTATAAACAAGATTTAGTAGTTCTTTTGTGAACTTTAGATGTATGTTTACTCAATAAAGTGATCTAATGTCACATTTGTGTATAAAAATTATATTTTATAGTTTTCCATCGTGTGATATTTTTCGAAGCAATCTCCAGCATGCAGGCCTGGTTTTCGATTGCATGTATCGCAAAAATAATTGGTTTGGCGCTTTCCGCCCTTAATCTTTCTGTTTGAACATACTGCGCAATCTTTACTTTTTACGTCTTCACGTACGTCTTACGTATTCCATTCAGTCTTTCCTCCTTATCTGAGGTCGATGGTTTTCCTAGTTTTGATTGTGCTCCATCACGATAAAAACCAACCAGTTGTCCCACCAATTTTCGGGAAAAACATAAAATGTGTCATAGGCGTCCTGTTCTCTCTTCTAGCTGACGCCTTATATTCAGAGTTTGTATTGAAGGGGTCAAAATAAAACTCTTCATCGCTATTTTCAGTTTCACAGAACACTTCCTGCGGTAACTTTCTTTTTGCCATTTTGGAGTATTATTTTGAAATATTTTAACAAGCGAGAATGTCTTATTACTGTTAAACACAATTTATACAATATTCTCTGGAATTCTACAAGGTATCGCCGAACGTTGTCGATTTCTTTACGCTCAAAAGGCGACTGACTCGCCACAGCGCAGCATCTTGCATGGCGAGTGTGGGGTGACAGCTTTTGTTTAGATTGGATTTTGTTATCTCCAATTGGTAGGAGTACCGAATTGGTTCGGGAATAGGTTCCTTAGTCATTTAGGTTCGTCTAGAGAAAGTGTAAACTGATAAATGAATGAATACAGTATAGGATTTGCATGGTTCCTTGCTGTGGTGGCTGAGAGAAGACATACGACCGGAACGGTAAAAAAGCCTTGGTGGCTGAAAGAAGACATACGACCGCAAAGGGTTAATATCGTCGGTCTAAAACTATTTTCACTTGATCTCGGAGCATTTTATACGCGTCTCACTCTCTCCATAGTACGCGCCTAACTTAGCGTCTCACTCACTCCACAGTGTGCGTTTTATTCACTCCACAGAGCTGTGAGTCTTCTAAAAGAGAAACAACGATCGGTGCTTTCACTAAGGTCGCGCGAAAATAGCCACTCATCGCATCAACTCATAAATTTTGTGTATTTTTGTGTATTACAGTGTAACCTCTGTAATCCGTGTATCTTATTCTCAGGCCTCATTTAGATTGTTCGAGTTGTTTGGATTAACGAAGACACAGAAATTGTATGTTAGGAAATATACTTCAATATAGTTAGATAGACCCACAGCTGGGGGTCTATCTAAAATTGGAAACCATGACAAGGGGTCTACGAGAGAAAAAAGTTTGAGAACCTCTGGGCTAGACCCTTACGATATACAGGGTGGTCCACACAACGTGTGCACCGTTAAAAACTACCAAAATATGCGTTGCACAAAAAAGTTTTTATATAGAAGTTGCATGGTCTGAAGGGGCACATTATATAGTGTAGTTATTTTTTTTATAGGTGGAGGCGTTTCGGAGATTTGAAGGTCAACTTTGTTTTTTTAAATGGAATGCTATATTTTTTATATCAAAATATGGAAGAATGTCGAATTCTGAGTAAAAAAGTATTGACATTTATTTGCCCTAAACCTAATAACTAACGAGTAATTTCACTTTATTTCCTGAAAATTTTCTTCGCGTAATATCAAGTTAGAAATCCGACCTTATCACAGATTTCCGCAGGACAGCGATGATGACGTGATGACACTGACGTGACAGTGTTTACTAATATGAGTGACCTAGTGGCTTAACGCAACTAATGTAAATGTTCAAAGTGATATCCATTGGCATTAATACAGTGATGCAATCTATTAACTAATGAAGAAACTGCATTCTGAATCATATCCGCACTGAGTGTAATGCATGCTTCACGAATACGATGTTTCATATTCTCAGATGTTGTTGGTGGTTCACGATACACTGTGTCTTTTAATGTGCCCCACAGAAAATAGTCTAAAGGAGTAAGGTCCGGTGAGCGTGGAGGCCACATAAATCGTCCGCCACGACCAATCCATCGATTAGGAAATTTTCTATCCAGTACTTGCCTTACATTACGCGCGTAATGTGCAGGAAAACCATCATGTTGATACCAGATTTGTGTAAGGATATTTAAAGGTACATTTTCCAATAAAGATGGTAAAATGTCATTCAAAAAGTTAGCATATTTTTGTCCTGTTAGTCGATCATTAATAAAATATGGCCCAATCAATTGGTTGCCCAGTATTCCACACCACACATTAACGCTCCATTGACGTTGGTGGTCGACTTCTCTCATCCAGTGAGGATTTTCTGGTGCTCAATAACGCATATTTTTCAAATTAATCTGCCTGCGATTAGTAAACGTTGCTTCATCAGTGAACAAAACTTTTTGTAAAAAATAATTATCACTGTTCATTTGATGCAGGGACCACTGGCAGAACCGGACGCGGTTTTCATAATCCGTTCCATGGAGCTCCTGATGAAGTGCTAGGTGATAGGGACGATGTTTTTCATTATGAAGAATGCGTAGTACACTTGTTTTGCTAATTCCAGATCCTCGTGAAATCTGTCGTGTACTAATATGGGGGTTTTCTGTTACCGCTGCTTGGACCGCAATAGCATTTGCATCAGAAGTAGCAGTTTTCGTTAAGTTACGTTTAGTAACATTAAGACTTCCGGTTCGTCGAAGCGATTGACACATTCTCTCAAATATGGCTCGAGATGGCTGATTTCGTTCAGGATACCTTTCGGCATAGATGGCTTTGGCTCTTATTGCATTTTTATGGCACTCACCATAAACTAAAAGCATATCAACTTTTTCGCTATTACAAAATTTCATTTTTACTTTTATCTGTCTGGTAAATACACACAACACCGAAGGTAACTTCAATACTGGATTACGAATATGAAGACGATTGCGAATCATGATAGATGTTGTGTTGATAAACACTGTCACGTAAACATCGCTGTCCTGCGGAAATCTGTGATAAGGTCGAATTTCTAACTTGATATTACGCGAAGAAAATTTTCAGGAAATAAAGTGAAATTACTCGTTAGTTATTAGGTTTAGGGCAAATAAATGTCAATACTTTTTTACTCAGAATTCGACATTCTTCCATATTTTGATATAAAAAATATAGCATTCCATTTAAGAAAACAAAGTTGACCTTCAAATCTCCGAAACGCCTCCACCTATAAGAAAAATAACTACACTATATAATGTGCCCCTTCAGACCATGCAACTTCTATATAAAAACTTTTTTGTGCAACGCATATTTTGGTAGTTTTTAACGGTGCACACGTTGTGTGGACCACCCTGTATAATGCTTTCTTGGTAAATAAATTAGAAAATCGACAAAATAATAATTGACACATTCGTATAACAACTAACTAACAAACAAAAGTAATATAATTGAAACAGACCAAAATGCTGATCGGAATCAGAACAAAATTAACTAAGTACTTCATGAAAGATTTTACACCATTTGCTTTCAATAAAACTCTTTTTTCCAACAGTTCATCGCAAAGAAATTTCATTGTTTCGGGCATCAAACATGTTATTTGACATTTGAAATACTTATCTCAAGTAAGAAAATAACTTGTTCTTTTATTATTTGAACTAAATTTATTTCACGAAATAAGAGAATAGATAATCATTTCCTAAAATTATTTAGTTGGACAAAATATAACATAATTTATTTCAAATAGTGAAACATTTTTGTGAAAGAACTTTTTATTTTAAGTAATATTTCAAATAAGTTTTACAATATTGTATCTGAAAAAATGGCCAACTCTGATACGTAGTTAAATTGCCATTAAAAAGCAATACATCCCCTTTAGGCGAATCATACTTTCTTGCACTCAAACGCTTTTATTCCTTGGAGAAATCATTCGGAAAAAACAAAACACTGAAACTGGGTTACTCGGACTTTCTTCGCGAATATATAGATCTCGTTCATATGACAGAAACTAAACACGCACGCTTGAATAAAGGTTACTGTTACGAACCTTAGGAGGAGCATCTGCATTTCTCGATGAATGCAGATGTTCCTACTTATTTTTTACGAGTGTGGTCGAGGTATAAGTCGCGTACACTTCAAAAGGCACTAGCTTTGAAAATGGTATTTTTTTACTGACACATTTTTGTTCCTTACCAGGCTAGAGAGGCATTGAATTGTAATCTTCTTTGGAATATTGATAGCCTCTTCAGCCCTCACTAGTGTATGACGTGCCTTATATCTCGGCAGGGTTTTCTAGACCACCCTGGAATAATTTATGCACAAAAGAGTTCCCAAGAACTTTGGGACTTTCGCCAGAGTTGGGTCTGGAAAACCACTGTCACTGACATTGTCAGTGTCCTTCTTCTCATGCCTCTCAAGGATCCCTCTCCTTATCTTCGCAGGAGAGGGAAAGTCTAAAACTTTTCAACCTCGAAAGAGGTAGGGATATGTCGTGATTTGTTTAACGTGAAGCCCCTGCTTTGCGGCTTATCCTCACGGCCCTCATGGGCGCGGGATCGAGATACGCTCGATCAACGCGTACGAACGGCGTACTACCAGTCTTAGCACAAAGATTGTGCCTCACACTGGTGGGAGCGGAGACTTTCTTAACTCCTACCGGCTATGCAGGTCGGTACCCGAGGTGGAAGGTTTACTGCACCTCACACAGCGACATCCGTAGCATGAAAACTCGCCAATGTCTCGCCAGCATATGGCTCTTGAAACTTTTTCCCCCGCGATGGTCCTACCCACGGCTCACAGTGGTTCATTTGGCCGAAAACCTGGCCAAAAAGCCAAAAATTTTTTTCGCGATTTTCAAAATTTAGCAATTGCGTTTGATTTGTAACATATCAGAGCATCGATTTCCATTAATAAAAGTTTTTATTGAACAACGCTCTTAGAGATATGCAATGTCAAAATTGGCACTTGAATAATGTAACGAATTCACGTCGAAATTCAGAATATGTTTTCAATGTGAAAAAATAGTACAATCAACTTTGTAAGTATTTGTAGCTATTCTTCATACTTTTAAATTATAAGTACCTTGGTTTCATTTTTTTATTTAATATTTTACAACTACGATGGCACAGATTGCAAAACCCATACATTTTTTTCCTTTTTCGGAGGAACTAATTGTGAAGTACGCAAAAGTACAACGCGACTTTTTTTTTAAATTAAACTTTGAAGCTTCCCGAAGAAGTCCCCGTTGTAAAATTTTGCGACTTTTTGCGATTCTACGAGATATTCTTATTTGTTTGTCGCACGCGCCATGCTCGGGGAAATACGTTTATGACATAGGTACTGCCAGGCTATCGTGCCTTGGACAAACGAATAATGCTAATCCTTCACTAAGGTTACCCTTGTAATTAACGAAACGCTATATTTATTTCGTTCGGGTTAAAAATCAAAATAATTTTAAGCAAGCTGGTGGCCTTTTGTTCCAAAGCAACAATAGATAGCCGCGATCATCTCGACCGCTTACCGTTATAAACCGATAGATGTTTGACGTTTCGGCTGAAAATCTGTCTAGTTGCAGGTATGAGGGCTATATTTGTTTCTCACAATGTTCTATCAATCTCTTTCAGTCGAGATTTTTATTAAACAATGGAAAATTCTATGGAATAGCTGTGATATGCTGGTATTAAGATACAGTGACTGTTGCTATAAATATCATTTGAAGGAAAAGGAATATCAGAATATATTTTTTTTTAAATTAAACTTTAAAGCTTCCCGAAGAAGTCCCCGTTGTAAAATTTTGCGACTTTTTGCGATTCTACGAGATATTCTTATTTGTTTGTCGCACGCGCCATGCTCGGGGAAATACGTTTATGACATAGGTACTGCCAGGCTATCGTGCCTTGGACAAACGAATAATGCTAATCCTTCACTAACGTTACCCTTGTAATTAACGAAACGCTATATTTATTTCGTTCGGGTTAAAAATCAAAATAATTTTAAGCAAGCTGGTGGCCTTTTGTTCCAAAGCAACAATAGATAGCCGCGATCATCTCGACCGCTTACCGTTATAAACCGAAAGATGTTTGACGTTTCGGCTGAAAATCTGTCTAGTTGCAGGTATGAGGGCTATATTTGTTTCTCACAATGTTCTATCAATCTCTTTCAGTCGAGATTTTTATTAAACAATGGAAAATTCTATGGAATAGCTGTGATATGCTGGTATTAAGATACAGTGACTGTTGCTATAAATATCATTTGAAGGAAAAGGAATATCAGAATATATTTTTTTTAAAATTAAACTTTAAAGCTTCCCGAAGAAGTCCCCGTTGTAAAATTTTGCGACTTTTTGCAATTGTACGCGATATTCTTATTTGTTTGTCGCACGCGCCATGCTCGGGGAAGTGCATTTATGACGTAGAGCCGGGTTATCGTGCTTTACCTAATGAATACTGCTAATCCTTCTCTAAGATCAACCTGACAATTAACGAAATAATATGTTTATTTCATGGGGTTAAAAATCGGAATGAGTTTAAACAAGCTGGTGGCCTATTGTTTCGAGGAAACTATAGATAGCCGCAGATACCTCGACCGCTTACCGTCATAAACCGAAAGATCTTTGACGATTCTAATGAAAATCTGGCTAGTTGCAGGTATGAGGGAAATATTTGTTCCTTACAATGTTTCATCTTTCTCCTTCGACCGAAATTTTTATTAAACAAAGGGAAATTCGGAGATGGAACAGCAATGACATGCTTGTATTAAGATACAGCGGCTGCTGCAGTAGATATCATTAAAACTGCAGAAGTCCACGGAATAACATAATATATTTTTTTTAAATTAAACTTTGAAGCTTCCCGAAGAAGACCTCGTTGAGTTTTCTTGCGACTTTTTGCGATTCTTCGAGTTATTGTTATTTGTTTGTCGCGCGCGCCATGCTTCGGGAAGTGCATTTATGACATAGGGCCGGGCTATCATAAGACTACTGATTTTCGTGCCGATTCGACAATTTTCCGATACTCGCACCTGCCATATTAGAGCCGCCATTTTGTTTTTGGAAATTCTGAGTTCGGATTCTTAATCAGCGACCGGAAAATCATAAGACTACTGATTTTCATGTCGATCCGACAATTTTTCGATACTCGCACCCGCCATATTAGAGCCGCCATTTTGTTTTTGGAAATTCTGAGTTCGGATTCTTAATCAGCGACCGGAAAAACATAAGATTACTGATTTTTATGCCGATCCGACAATTTTTCAATACTCGCATCCGCCATATTGAAGCCGCCATTTTGTTTTTCGATATTTTGAGTTCAGATTCTTAATCAGCGACCCAAATAATACTAATACACCAATTTTTAGCTAAATTGAAAAACTCCTTGGAGTTTTGGCCAGGTTTTCGGCCAAATGAACCACTGTGCTGCTGGGCCGGAGTGGACTAAAATCTCCGTGGGCAACCCAGCCCCCGCGGTACCAATACACCCTTGGTTTGGGAGCACTTGACTCAGGTCGGTGGGGTCGTTAAGCCCAGTGGGGTCAACCAGGCCGCAGAATGGGGACCCCACACCTTGCCGTAGACAGCTCGGGGACCCCCGGGCGTGCGAGTGCCCGTACCTACCCAGAAAAGCTGGGTAGGCCCCTGGGGGAACACTACTCGGGTCCGGTGGGGCCGTAAAGCCCAAAGCCGGGGGACTAAACCACTCACGAAGCCCCACGGCTCCCTGCCGAGAAAGAGGTAGGGAAGAGGGACGACCCACCACCTTGGAAGGGTCGCCTTAAACAAATTCAAGGCCCAATCAGGGCACTTCCATCTCCTCGCACGACATCGCTGATTGGATTTTCAGCTCGTACCGAGGAGATATAAGGCCATACAACTTTGTCATTCTAAGATCCCGACTTTCTAACTTTCATTTTTCAACATTCTTACCGGAACCTACTGTCACAAGTTTATCGCTACATTAATATAAGTTATTAGTTTACCCTAAAATAAGTATGAGTATAAGTTCAGTTTGTAAAATTATACAATAAATTATTTATATATTCATATTCAGAGGAATTCATAACCAGCTACATAACATAAACATTATTAAAAATATACAGTCCATTTCAAATCAATAGAGAATTCCTCACCAGTTACTATTTTCCGCACCACGCCGTAGTAAAATATTCGAGTGTGGCAACCAAACTGCGCGTAGTGTTTGACACGTCAGCAAAAACCACATCTGGCAGCTCTGTAAATGAATCTTTGACGGTAGGTCCTGTCATTTAAGAGGACTTAATTCCCCTACTAATCCGTTTTCGTTTGCATACGTATGCCTTAATAGCTGACATTGCAAAAATGCACTACCAAATTTTAATACATCCGTCTGACAGAAAGTACCAAAAAATTTTGTGGCGCGAAAATCTAAACGAACCAATCCGTACATACGAATTAAATACTGCCACATATGGCACGTCCGCAGCTTCATTCTTAGCTATTCGCACTTTACACCAACTAACCGACGGCGAAAAACTAAAGTATCCGCTAGCCGCAGCCGTGTTGAAAACAGATTTTTACGTAGGTAACTTGCTCACGGGAGCTCACACTCACAACGACGCTCTGAAATTACGCGCCGACTACTAAATTTACTGTCTGAAGGAGGATTTCAACTCCGTCACTGGGCATCAAACGATCCAAGTTTGATAACGGATTTGAAGGATCAAGCAAAGGACGCCCAGATCTGCTTAAATCTAGACGACTGTACAAAAACTTTGGGCATTAATTGGCATCCTCGATGTGATGTTACTTCGTACACAGTAAATTTCAGAGGGTGGAGGCTTCGTGTTACCAAACGCGCAATTCTTTCCGAGATAGCACAATTATTTGACCCATTAGGACTCCTCGGCCCCACCATCGTAGTAGGTCAATTAATTATACAAAAACTATGGCAACTCAAATGTGACTGCGATGAATCTATTCCAGCCGATCTGCACACCACATGGCTTTATTACAGGGTGCAATTGCCAACGTTACAATCCTTACAGTATCCGAGAAAAATAATCTCCGACAATAGTGTGTCAATTCAACTCCACGGTTTTTGCAACGCCAGTGAACGCGCTTACGGAACCTGCATCAATACCCGATGTATCGATAAGGAAGGCCGAATAACAATTAATATCGTTCACTCGCGTTCCCGTGTCGCTCCTCTAAAATCACTAACATTACCTCGTTTAGAACTAAGCGCCGCGCTTTTATTGTCTAATTTATTTCATACAACGCATCAAGCTTTAAAATTAACCTTTGAAAAAATAATATTTTAGTCTGATTCAACTATAACTAAAAAGGGCGCCAAACACATTAAAAACATTCGTAGCTAATCGTGTCAGCGAGATTTAAAACCTTACGCAAGGTCATGCATGACGACATGTACCATCACAAGATAATCCAGCTGACCATCTTTCTCGTGGAATGATGCAATGACTGCAAAGTCAACTTTGGATGCGGGGACCGCATTGGTTATGAGCAGATGAACAGCAGTGACCCGCCTTTGTGTTACCCAAATCACTGACATACCTGAATCGCTACCGCTCTTTGCTCTCACCGCTAAGACAGCCGACATGACTATCATAAACAAATTTTCATGATTCACGAAACTGAGCCGAGTAGTTGCATATTGCTTGCGTTGGCGTCGAGTCACTCTTAAAGACACCGAGATTCGCTTAACACTTAACCGCCAAGGAAATTAAAGAAGCTACAATACGCATAATAAAAATGGTTCAACGGGAACATTTTTCCGAAGAATTATTAATTTATACCAATGAGCAAAATTTAACTAACCGCAAGAGTCGTTTATTTTCACTGAATCCTTCCCTCGATTCAGACGGAGCTCTACACGTCAGTGGGCGACTTGCACACGCCGACATTTCATACGACCAAAACTCCCTATTTATTACCGGCCAAACATCCTGTAACTAGCCTCATCATTCGCCACACACACATCATGAACATGCATCCCGGCACACAAGCCACACTATACTTTATTCGACAACAATACTGGATCACGGATGGTCGGACCACCGTTCGAAATGTTTTACGAAAATGCATCACTTGCCTTCGCGCTAAACATCTGAATATGGGGCTATAATGGCACCTTTGCCCAAGGAGCGAGTTACTCCAAGCCGTCCGACGTTCGACATTTTAGCAGGTGTAGATTTTTGTGGACCATTCTGAATTATGAAAGAAGAACTAGTACGCAATCGGTGACGAGTTAAAGTGTACGCGGCCATTTTTATCTGTTTCTCCACCAAGGCTGTAGATATAGAATTGGTCAGGGATCTCAGCTCAGAAGCTTCCATCGCTGCTCTCAAACGTTTTTCCGCAAGGCGAGGAAAAAATACGCATCTACAGTCGACCGCATAAGTATTCGTCCACCTACCGCACTCGGCGGATGTATAGGAAAAGAAAAAAAAGACGCACGTAGAATTTCAACAAAAACTGCAGAAATTAATCTTTATTAATAAAAATTAAGGTGACATTCTTTGAAATTCCTAATTATTATACATAGTGGATTATTAAACGAAATATCATAATGCATCGAGAAATTTGAACGCAAAAGTATTCGTCCACTTACAAACTAATTAAATTATTGTAGCATAAAACGAGAATTACTAGCTTAATACTTAGTGGGATATCCCTTAGAAGTAATTATAGCTTCTAGACGTCTGGGCATTGATTTCACTAATTTTTCTGTGAAATCTGGCGATATACTTTGCCATTCTTGTACGAACCGTTGTTTCAGTTCATCATAATTGTTGGGTGGCGATTTCCGAATATTTTTTTTTATTTCTGCCCACAAATGTTCGGTAGGGTTTATGTCTGGCGACTGGGGTGGTGTTTGCAAATAATGATGTGTATCATATAATATCCATTCCTTGACGATTCCGGTTCTATGCTTCGGATTGTTATGTTGCTGAAACTTGAACTCGTTTCTTATTCCTAATTTTTCAGCACTTGGTAATAAATGTTGCTTTAATATATTTAGATAAAACAACGATCCATTATCCCCTCTATTATGTGGTAATCACCAACCCCCGTAGCTGACATACTGCACCATACCATAATGGATGCTCCTCCGTGTTTGACAGTCGGTATTAAATGTTCATTCCGGAATGCCGTGTTTACTTTCCTCCAAACTGTTTTATTAGGAGCATCAAAAACACAAAGTTTTGACTCGTCGGTAAAAATTACACGTTTCCAAAAATCTACAGGCTTAGAAACGAACTTTCGTGCAAAGTCTAATCGCTTCTTCCGGTTTATTGCGCTAATCAACGGTCTCTTACGGCTCACTCGGCTTTTTAAATCGGCTCTATGAAGTACCCGTCGTACAGTATCAAGACTGACTGTTTTTCCCATCGGCAACAGTACCTTTTCCCGTATTTCCGGTGCAGATATATGAGGATCCTTTTTGACAGCTCTCAGTATGCGAGTTTCATCACGGTTTGTCAGAAGTTTTGGTCTTCCTTGTCGTGGTTTATTTATAATTATTTTATCTTCTTTGAACTTTCAGATTTCCCTTTCTTCCATAATTTTACAATAACTTCTCGTTCAGATAAAGATGTTTCACCTTTTTCCGATCCATTATGGATTTTTCTTTCTGAGTATCTGAGGTAAACTGTTCATAGTTAAAACAAAACACAGCTGATCTCATAACATTCAATTTTCATTATCTTTTGTTCGTTACCAAGCATTTTACCTAACATAAATACTCGTGGACGAATACTTCTGCGTTCAGTTTTTTTTATATGTCATGATGTTTCATTTAACATTTGAATAGGCATAATAATTATGAATTTCAAAAAATGCCACCTTATTTTGTAATAATAAAAATTGATCTCTGCATCATTTTTTTAAATTTTACTCGAGTTTTTTCTTTAATTTCTCTGTATATACGTCGAGTGCGGTAGGTGGACGAACACTTATGCGGTCGACTGTATATTCGAACAACGCGACTAACTTTATTGGCGCTAATCGCGAAATCACTGAAATGTACAAATTAATAAAACAAACCAATTCCTCGATAGTTGATTTTTTTCAAAATGAAGGTTTGGAATGGCATTTTATACCTCCACGTGTACCGCACTTCAGCGAACTCTGGGAGGCAGGCGTAAAATCGGTAAAACACCATCTAACGCGGGTAACACTGTCTAACTTTGAAACTGTTTTCTGTTTTCCGATTGCAACTATATAATTCTTATAGAGTTCGTCGCCCTGAACACCATCCAAAAACCGTTTGTAAAAACGGTCGTTTTCGGTAAAGAAGCTGGTATTACGTGAAAACTAAGAAACGTAGGTTATTGTTCTTGGTGTCAAAAAATAGAGGAATGTTTCCCGAGTATGTAGGTATAAGCAGTTATAATATTCCCTATTTGTTAATAGCAGTGTTGCGTGGCCGTTCAGGGATTTTCGAGAAATGATGTGGGTTGCCTCCAGTGGAAGAGGTGTTACTCTCCACAGGAGATGAAGGATTTTCAAAATGAATAATTTACAATGTATGTTAAGAACTAAATATATATATATATATATATATATATATATATATATATATATATATATATGTATGTATGTATATATATATTTGTTCCCTTTCGGGGTACAAAGCGGGCCCCGCTCCGCTTACAATCGTAATACACTTATTATCTAACTTAATCTATCTACAATTACTCTGTCTTACGCATAAACCGGAGAGTGAGAGAGAGAGCTGTACATCACACCCACACTTACATACATGAATATATATTCGCAAGTACGCTCCTATGTCCGCTCTGCTTCGCCTCCGCTTCCGCCGCTCTTTCTTTATCCCCTCTCCCTCTCCCACCCCATCTTTCTTTCTCGCCCCATCTTTCTTTCTCGCCCCTTCTTCCTTCCTACCCTCCCCCTTCATTTCTCCATTTATTCAATTCCTTCATCCACATCCATCCCTCTCCATTCTCTCCCATTATCTCGCACACCCTCTCTCTCACACTCCTTCCACCCTCCTCATCCATCCCCATCCTACATTCCTCTAACACATGCTCCCAACTTTCCACCTTCCATCCACACATTCTACATTTTCTCCTGTCTTCACTCTCCCAATATCTCCCCTCCCTCACCTCGTTACCCAGCCTAAACCTCGCAATCATCCTCCACTTATCCTCCTTCCATCCTTTTTTCATATATTTAGGTACTCCATTTACTCTTACAAACTTGTACCATTTATTGTACCTTGCCTCTTCAATTTTTTTTCCATTTCCCTCCTTTGCTCCATTCTCTCTCTTTTCTCCATTCTCTCCCATAGCTCATTCCTTTCATCCGCTGATCCCTCTTTCACCTCTCTCACACTCACTCCCATGCTCACTAACCATTCCGCTCTTTCTTTCTCCCATTTCGACCACTCATTCTTTCTTCCGCTTCTTTCATCCATCTCTTTCACACACTCTCTTGCCCACCAGTTCCCTTTTCCTTCTCTCAACCTCATTTCATACTTCCATGCCCTTTTCACATACCTCATTCTCATTTTCTCTCTATCCAATTCATCCCTCACCATATACCCAGGTGTGACCCAATCCACCCCCAGCACCCACCTTATATATCTTTCATGTATTCTTTCGATCTTTTTCCTCTCACTCCATCCCCAAATTTCCGCACCATACGCTGCCACCGGCCATACCATCACGTCATACATCCATAATCTTCTCCATCCATCCTTTCCAAACATTCTCTTTCCCATCCCCCACACTTCCCTCATCGCTACTCCCGCTTTCCGCACTCTCTCATCCACTTGCCCTTCTTGCATACCATTTCTTCTAAACACATATCCCAAGTACTTATATTCCTTCACTTCCTCAACCTCGTCCTCCCCCCACTTCCATACTATTCTGCCACTCACCCTCTTTCCGAATCTCATAACCTTAGTTTTATTTACATTTATACTTAATCCTTTCTCTCTCACATACATCCTCATTTCCTCCATCATACTTAATCCCCTCTCATCTCTTGCGATCAGCACTATGTCATCTGCATACATCAAACAATACAATTTCTTCCCTCTTACTATCACTCCTCCTTTCGCTCTCCTTTCCATTCTCTCCTCCATATCCGCTAAGTACAAGGTGAATAGCCTTGCACTCAGCGGACATCCTTGTCTCACACCCCTTGCTGTCCAGAAAGATTCACTCACTTCCCCATTCGCTCTGACCTTGCACACCGTCTCTCCATATATTTCTTTAATTCTCTCTAACAGTCCCACACTCACTCCTTTTTTCTCTAACATACCCCACATCTTTCCTCTGTCAACCATATCAAATGCTGCTTTCAAATCTATAAAACACACTACCACTCTTGAACCCTTCATTCCAATTTCTCTACTCACTATATAATTCAATACATAGACATTATCTATCGCACTCATACCCGCTTATATATATATATTAAACTAAACAGAATGATAACTTTAATAACTTTAAATATAATAACTGAACAAACAATAAAACTTAACAATATTTAATAATTATGAATAAGAAAAGTAATTATAATAGCTTAGTATAACGTTATACGTCTGAACGCTTCGATATCTTGCGCAAGAGTGCCGATGCAACCGTTTAACAAAAGAAGCTCGCATGCAATATTTCACGATCGCTCCGCTCCGCGAATCAGAAGGTACTTTACATTCAATCTTTAATTCTATTGGTTCCCTACGTATGCAAGACGAGGTTTTTACGCGGGAAGCAATGACTTGATATGGCAACGTTGATAAAACAAATGAAATCGAGTGATCAGACTTCCTGTGGCGTGATGTCGATTTTGCCGCCTTTAATTACACACGTCTTGCATTTACAATGTCGATAACCTAGGTTCCTACCTTAACCGTACAATACTTCTTACCGAATTTCCACATTGCGAATAACTAACGTAACCACGTTCGCATGAATTTATAGATGTGAATTGGTGTGGCACACAACAGCAGTAAATCACTGCCAAAGTTCAAAAACGAGCGGATGCGTGAATTTTTTACGCGTTCACTGTGCATTTTCTAACCAACACACAGTGGTCCCAAATCGCTAAAACGTGCGAAAAACTTCAAAAATGATCTTTTCGTTAGGGCCATTTTTATTACTGCATTTGGTACTCAGATAGTTTGTCTATGAAAACCTGGAAGAGCAGGTTCTTTTACTTATACCTGCGACGTTGTCGCATTTTGAAAATCGCGTTCATTAGTCCCGCAATCGTCGTGAGCGTAACCACTGTTTTGCTGGCCGCAGTATAAAGTGAATAATGTAAGACAGCCTTGTCAAGGTCTTGCTCGACAGAGCCGTTTCTCGAGCTGCACCGCCTCCTTCACCTACACATACAACCGAGATGTCACTGATTCACAGGCACATCGGCAGCGTTACGGTCGTACCTACTGGTACAAGCGTGGTAGCATGTGGCGGCATATTGGGGCGACATTTATATTTTAAAAATTTTGCGACAGCAAAATGCCAAACTTGTTCGCCTCAAAGAATGTAGAATAATGTAAGAAGTTATTGGGGCGATACATTGTACAATGTTGTGTAGTCTCTTGCCAGTAAAGAGGTACATAATAGGTTTCCACATTACCCATGGAAATATGCAAATGCACTCTTCGTTACAAAGTTATCTTCTGAAAATCTATTCCACTGTATCAATGTCCTTTTCCGCTGAATCGTTGTCGAGAAATCGCATTAAAATATAAATAAAGAAAATGTTTTTTAACAATCATACAGATGAAAGAAACCGTTGCGATACATCTCTATATGTAAAATTGACAATACTTTGGCATTTTATTACAAAACAACATTGACATTAAACGAGGCAAAACCACTCTTTGTTACTACGAGCTTCTTATAATTAATTATGTTTTAATTGGTATATTAGAACTTTGAGTCGAGCATTTTGAGACGAATAAAGTTACTGAAAACATTTTCAAGACAGGCACAATGAATTGTATACCACTTAAAAAAAACGCATTTGAAATAGTACCTCATGGGTAATGTGGAAACCTATTACTTATCACTTAGTTTACGAGAGAATAGGCAGTATTGCAAAACATATAGCCAAGTCAACCGCGGCGGCAACAATGTGTTCTTTTACGCTTAGAAACGTAGCGTTCTATTATTGTATAGTTACTTTTAACAATTTGCGCTAATAATTGATTTACAACTATTGGTGCTGCAACACAATACTATATTTAGACGTAATGCATAACGTAGTGGTTAATTTCGGTAAAACCGTTGCCAGAAGCCCAAAAATATTAAAATATATTAATTGTACTTTATATAACACATATTCGAGCATACTTTTTCACTAACAATACTGTAAGACCCCACGACAGCAAGGCGCCGAGCTAGGCGTTCTCACGCCTGGCTTTCGTCAAAGGGACAATTCCTCCAGCGAGGGAGGAAGACGACCCTTACCCCTACGGGGCCTTTTCGAGGAAAAGGAGGTCCTCGAAGGACCCAGCAATAGAAGAGAAGTGGCAGTCGATAGACAGTCGTTGTAGACTCGACACATAGAGTCGTCATAGTGTCGTTACGAAGTCGACGCTTTATATACATCGAGAGAACACTCTTAGAAGAGTGTCGTCGCGAAGACGCATTATTAATATTTATATACTGATCGCAAAACCTAATAATTATATATACAAATATTATATACTGTACCTATCAAAGAATATTTATAAACGCCCATAATATATCATTATATTATTATATAAACAAAAGAGAAATCGTTGTTGTGTCTTACAATACTTTTGTGTTACCCTACATGCGATATAGTGCGGTGTGAAATTGTATTTCAACAAATAACCTTAATCGACGTGCCACGCACGACGTTCTGATTTCCGCGACTGATTAACTACGAATGTCGCCCCGAATGCGCCCGTGCTCATGCCAATAGGTCCGCTACTATTAAGGGGAGGCAAAGTCAATCAGCAAGCTCTCGAGTGTATAGGAACGAGTAGCAGGCGGAGCAGCTCGAGAAACAGCTCTGTCGAGCAAGACCTTGACAAGGCTGATGTAAGAGAATGTATGTAGCGGCAGCCAAATACATTGTATTGCTACTGATCGGGTCGTCGACTGCCGTGGACGTGCGATTGTTTTGAGTTCCGAAGATACAGTGATCAGTGATGCCAGGACGTGGGATTTTCTCCCACGTGGGAGCCATCGTGCGCATACGCATGCTGACGTCGCAGCTTGACGGCGGTTGTTTCCATGGACGTATCTAGTAAAATGTCCTCTTCCTGTCATTTCTACCGTATTTCAATTGTCACAGGGGTCTAACGATACACCATATTTGAGTGAAGTATATACGTTACTGAGGATTAGGTAGTCCGCATGGGTGGGAAAAATCCCACGTCCTGGCATCACTGACAGCGATCACTGCACGAGGACAGTCTCGTCGCAACAACCATAGCGCATTGTCATACCTACATCTGAATACACAATTTATCTTTCGTAATTTTTAATACAATTCCCGGTGTATTTCCTTTTATTGCATCCTGACCATTGAACCCTCATTACAATAACTTTTGTGAAAGTGAGTCTATTTCAATTCTGCAAAATGGATGGAGTTCACGGAAGTAAGTACAACACTTATTGATAAAAGAAAAATGAAAATTATTAATGATTATGTTTTAAAACTGCAATGCAAATAGTAGGAAATATCGGGTCAATCTTTATGTGAGAATTTTACATATGTAGTGAAAAAGTTAACTGCTCCACAGTGTTCCACTATGATTCTCGTTTAGGCTTATAGGTTACACTTTCAACTTGCTGCACCTCCAAGGTTTAGGTGCTATTAGGCGCTATTAGCCCAGACAGACTGGAATATTGCAGCAATATTCCTATGTCCGCCTCTTTGCAGCTTGCAGGAATATTGCGGCAATATTGCAGGAATATTGCGAACGTTGCGGGAATATTGCAGGAATATTGCGAACGTTGCAGGAATATTGCGAACGTTGCGGGAATATTGCAGGAATATTGCGAACGTTGTAGCAATATTGCTGGAATATTGGTTGGATGAACAAACATTTATTTGTGATAATTGCATTTATTTAATAGAAAAAAAAACATTTTGAATTTAAAAAAAAAAACAAAGTAATATTGATTTGTTACTGAGTTTACGCTTGATGTTAATAATTATATTATCTTGTTTATTTGTTCCGAATTGCCATCGGTGTCATCGGATAACTGGGTGTTCTTGAATTCTCGAACGATTTATTCTAGTTTTGGACTGGGAAAGCCACTTTGCAATGGGATTTTTTTTCCTTACTTACTCCTACTTTTTTACCCACGATGGGATTCGAACCCTAGTCTTTTCTGTGCGAACCCAGAACGTTGCCGATACGCTACGGCAGCTCTTGATGTTACGTTCTACAGTTCCACTTAAACATGGCAATGAAACTTTAATTGCAAATATCTTAAAAACCATTGAGTGTTTGCCCCTATAATAGGGTATATTCATCAATGTTGAGCATACATTTCATTGTTGCCATTGCAATGTTCCCGCGGCAATATTGCCACTGCAATGTTGCAGCAACGTTGCGGCAATGTTGCAGCAACGTTGCAGTAATGTTCCGCTGCAATATTGCCACTGCAATGTTGCGGCAATGTTGCGGCAATGTTCCGCTGCAATATTGCCACTGCAATGTTGCAGCAACATTGCTGCAATGTTGCCAATATTGTGCAAGATTCGCAATATTGCTGCAATATTCCAGTCTGTCTGGGAGGGTATTCTTGTAATTTTTTGTGCAGCGGTGTACTGGCGTTCTGAGCTCACAAGCGTGTTTCATCGAGAACCGTGGACGATACAAAAAAAATTCTCGTATAAATTTTATACGATTTGAGAGTAATTTATTATTCAATCATAATACATTTGTTTAAACTAATATACATAGTTCATAAAAAGGTAAAATTAATTTTTTTCTTGCAAGTATAAGTGTTACGATAGCCATTCGTTTTATTTCATTAATATATATCAAAAATTGTTTAAATTCTTTTTAATATTTATTATTTTTCTATATTATTAAATTATTGAATGATTTGCACCAAGGAAACATTACTTTGAAGGATATTTGAGTGTGAAGATTGGGAGCTTTGAATGCGAATTTTTCTATTTATTAGACTGCATGTTAAACTATGTTTTTTAAATCTATTATAATCACTAATGCATCATTTTTCGACTTTATTGCATTTCAGTATCTGCTGATGGCGAACAATTTTTTCCGTGCTTCGAGACTATTTATTGGAAATTCACTGCGTCAACAAATTTATTAGAATTACTAAATAAATTGTTAAATTGTGATAGATTTTCTTGCTTATTAATGAAAAATATTTATTGTTACATATTTAATTACTTGTTAGAGTAAATATGAGTTGCATACTAACTTTCGCGCAAAACCGGCAATTTTTAGATACACGCGTCGGCCATATTGAAACCGCTATTTTGTTTTTGGAAATTGTAAGTTCAGATTCGTATTCAGCGATCCAAAAAACATTAATATACTAACTTTCGCACCGAACCAGCAGTTTTTACATACACGTATCCGCCATTTTGTTTTTGGAAATTCGAAGTTCAGATTCGTATTCAGCGACCCAAATTACCCCGGTATGTCAATTTTCAGCTAAATTGGAGTACGCTTTGGGGTTTTCCGCATGTTTTGGCCATTTGGGACCACTGTGCAACGGTCGGAACACGCTCTCGATGGATATTTTCTTAAATTGTGCTGAAACGAAAATAGTTACCACATTTTTCGCTGACAATTTTGTACTCAGAAATGTACATAGAATCCAATGGTGTACAGTAAATTTATGCTAGCAATAGTTCTCTACGTGAAAATGCAAAGTGAACGCGTCAAAAATTTGCGTACCCGCTCGTTTTTGAACTTTGACAGTGATTTTCTGCTATTAACAAGTACGGAATATTATAATTGCTCATACCCACATACTCGGGAAACATTCCTCTATTTTTTGACACCAAGAACAATAACCTACGTTTCTTAGTTTTCACGTAATACCAGCTTCTTTACCGAAAACGACCGTTTTTACAAACGCTGATTTTTTTCGAAAACAGAGGGTGATAGAGAAATTTCGTTGCCGGATTCGTGTTTAGGACAACGAACTCTATAAGAATTATATAGTGGCTATCGTAAAACAGAAAAAAGGTTCAAAGGGTACGGCAGGATTAGGTGGTCAAAAGTGCCCTTGAACCGATTTCAATGGGGGTGGTCTCATTCGATAGATAATGCTCGGCGATCATTGTGTACCAAATTTTATCCCTCTATCTTGATCGGAAGGGTAGTTATAGGGAAAATTCAAAAAACGGGTTTTTGCCCCATTTTGCTTATTTATTGAAGTGCAAAAAATTCGTAAAAATTCTGACATATTCTACACGGTACCATACATGTTTGAGATTTTTTTCAGATTTTTCCATTGAAGAACCTAACTGTAACAAATGAGCAAACGCAAAAAAAAGGAAAAAAGTAGATTTCGTATCGAGATCTTCGAGGTACAACTTTTTGCATATTACAGTAACAATCCAACACTCATGATCGTTATCATCAATTTTTTTCATATTTGTAAACCGCCTGCGTCATTGTGAAAAAAATTAGATACCGATTTGCTTAACGCATTTCGATGTGAAACGCGATGATCCAGTTATTATTTTCTCATTCTTATATAAAAACCTACTGATGTACGTCTCAGAAAAAATATCTTCTCAACTGAATGAAGGATCTGGTATAACTGCAGTGAGATCCGTCGCCGATCTCTAGCCGAAACGCTTTTCGCTAAAAACCTTATTTTGGAACTAAACAATGTGTAATGTACCGACCCTCCGCTTAGTTAGTATATAAGATAACTGTAAGAATATTTTATAAGCGCAAATATTTTAGACGCCGCTAGACTAACTTCCATCATCACCTGTGATTCATCACTTGAAACCCAGACCTCCTAGTTTTCCATCCCGACCTTTGAACTCCCTAGCACGTATATAAAGTTGGCACAGCCAAATGAGCACAATCGAACCAAACCGAATTACGAATTTAGTGCTTTTTTCGTGCTAATTTGTTACTTTATTCGCGATTTTTTTGCTCGTACCGATTTATAAAAATTGATGGCTGTGTCAGGTTAATTTGGAAGCTAGCACAGCCAGTCCAAATAAACTAAGAAAACGAGACAACAATGTAGTTTCCGTAGCATGGAGATTTAGTGCTTTTTTCGTGCTTTCAAGAAATGCTCTGAAAAAATTATATAACCATCCCTTTCGCCGAAAAACTACCCCCACTTTCAGAGGCTCAAGAGAGAAGTGCTCCAACTACGCGGCACAATTCCATTGTCGTGGATGATTTCCACCGTAGGAATTCTGTGCTCCAAAAATATCCCATCTGCGAATTTATTGCTCCATCCCTTCCGCCGAAAAACTACCCCCACTGTCCGATGCTCACGAGAAAAAGCGGCACAATCCATTCGATATTGATCAGCAGAACCAGCCGAGCGATAATATGTATGAGCTATTTCGCGTGAAGCGGAATAATCTGCCCCGATATTTTCTAACTATTGCATTTCGATTGTGCTTGAAAATTTCGATTCTTGCGCCGAAGGATTTTCAAATTGATGCAAAATTCGTCGACTTGCTGGCATGAATGAATTCATCTTTTTTGTTTCTTCAAAAATTCATAACCAATTCGACAATCTTTCGGCTCAAATATCAAATATCCAACTTGTTGAAGACCAACGACACGCAAAATTCACAAAATATCCGTGAGACGATTATTAATCCGCTTCACGCGGATTGAGGGTTGTATAGGAAGTGAAAGTGACATATCTGACTCGGATTCGGTGATTTCTAATATATTGTATGCCTTCCAAGTTCAGGTGATGAATAAAACTTTCATATATGTCTTACGTATACATAATTCTTGCTTATACAATAAGGTGCGGTGTAACAACAGTGCCACGGGACACTTTTCTCTCTTTGACACATAAATCGTCATACTCGATCCATTGATATTTTTGTCTCAATGACAGTGCCCTATAGTGTTCAGTAGCTTCATCATTGCTGTGTCTTCTTCACACAGCCGGACCTTCATACTCCACCACTCCAACGAGATGCAATGGCCCCTTCGGTGATGTTGAAGGATCATCGATTATCACCGGAATCTGCCTCAAATCTATTTTGATGTTCGTGGTTTTCGTCGAATATACATCCAAAAGTAGAACATTTCCTGTGATCATAGAAACGTTCAAATTGAATATGCAGTATTGTATGAAATTTCAATTTGGAGTCCGCAGACCGTATTTCTTGTACTTCATTTTGGAGAATTCATAATATTAAATTCATTACCAACAATTCCCGCTGTATAGTCCGCAATTCCATTCCGATCTGGAACCTGACAATGTCGAGGCCCAATCAAAAGTATATTTTTTTTTATGGATTCGGTGAGATCCCCGGCTAATATATGCTCATCCGATATACTGCCTACTGGAATAGTATACGTTTTCTCAGGACATTCATTTTGGCATTGAACCTTTTCTATGAAGCTCAGAGATTTGTCAAAAAGTTTTCTTGCTATATCCCCAATATTTGTATCGCAATTGATAATTGATACATCCTGCTCTGTGGACTCCACTGGGAAAATTTTCAGTAATATTTCTGCTCGTGTACGGTAACAGTGTGTTACCAAGCCATGTTCGATACTATAGTCGACGAGAGAGTATAATGAATTCTCCTTGCTCCACATTTGTACCTGTCGTATATTATTAGATTATTGATGAGGTATTCTATATGAAAACGAGAGTGATCTAACCTTGTGGTTTTCGGTTTGGATGAAAATTATTTTCTCACGTACCTTATTCCGTGCTCAAAACATATTCCGAAGCGTTTTCAACCCCACTCATACATTTCGATCGATCAATTAACGAAAATATCGAAAAATTATCGTTTGACTAAAGGGTATAGCAGGATAAGATGGTCAAAAGTGCCCTTGAACCGATTTCAATGGGGGTAGTCTCATTCGATAGATAATGCTCGGCGATCATTGTGTACCAAATTTTAACCCTTTATCTTGATCGGAAGGGTAGTTATGGGGAAAATTTAAAAAACAGGTTTTTCGCCCTTTTCCCCCATTTATTGAGGTGTAAAAAATCCGAAAAAATTCTGGCATATTCTACACGGCACCGGACATGTTGGAGAATTTTTTCAGATTTTTCCGTCGAAGTACCTAAGCGTGAAAAATGGGCAAAGTAAAAAAAAACGGAAAAAAGAAGATTTCGTATCGAAATCTTCGAGGTACAACTTTTTGTTTTATATAGTAACAATCTAACACCTACGATTGTTATCCCCAATTTTTTTCAGATTTTTAAACCACCTGCGTCATTATGAAAAAAATCGAAAACCGATTTTCGGGACGTATTTTGATCTAAAACGCAAGAAGTAATTGTTATTTTTCCATTATTTTCATAGAGTATGTTCATTTTGTGGTTTTTAATGTTTTACCATTACAGATAATTTCATAAAAATAAAAGGAATTGAGATAACTCACTTATCTGTAAACTGTGTGTTACATTATGTACCATAATTTTGAACGTTCTTTCAACAGCAGCAGTGGCGACGCGTCTAGAGTGTCTGCTCTGGAACCGCTATGAACTTTTTTGTCGCGTGTTCGCGTCCCGGAAGGTATCTTTTTTTTTCTTTTTTTTTTAATCTGTAAATGCATAAAAATAATCAATAATCATTTTTAACAGCTATTGCGATAATCCTAAATGCATAAAAAACGTATATCGTATAGAAAATAGTTTTAGAGCATATCTGTTGTTTTGCCGGCTCTCTCTAGCAATATGTTATCCCATGGTTACGGATATTTTTAAACATTTAAATTACGGAAATGTTAACTTATTATGGTATATAAAAATGTATATTCAGCACCAAAGATCACAACACTTGCACTAACAGAGTATATGCACGTAATGATTACTTTACTTGCATGTTTCTTTCCCTTATATTCAAAGAAGAATCGTTGACATGGAGGGGATATGCTCGAAACTTGGAAAATATGAATTTCTATTGGTTTGTATTATATTGCCATTTTTAATTTGTTAATTCTGAAATGAGCGTAGGGAAGACAGTTTATGGTTGGGTCTCCGCTATTGTCTCGAATGTGTCAAACCGATTTAATACTGGGTATGTTACCATTTATGAATATTTGTACTTTTTTAATTATGTACAGTTCCATGTGACTAGGTAGAGACAGAAACCATTTAACAGTGAATTGACCAATATAACATAAATACCTATAGGGGATTAGCTTAGTACCTGCGCCAAACCTTCAATGCCAGCAGGTCATTGGTTAAGGCTTACGGACAGGAAGGGTTCGTGTGATATTGGAGCAGGCGCAATAAAATAATAAAGTCCTGCAAACTAAATTATGCCTCTATTTCTTAAAGGTATTTTGAAAGCGATACAAATGCTTATCAGTAAGATATCTAAAAGCTTAAGAAGTAAATTCGTATATAACAATAAAGCAATTTTAACGAATGTATCTATTGTACAGTTATGGTCCTCAAACGTATTATTTATTCTATATGATTTCGGAACAAATAACAAACTAGTACTTATGGCGAAAAATAATAATCTACCAAAAGAAAGGAACTTTTGTTTTCATTCAACATAACTTCGGCAGGAATTTGTCAAGGTATAAACACCGTTCCTTTAGCGCCGAATATACATTTTTATATACCATAATAAGTTAACATTTCCGTAATTTAAATGTTTAAAAATATCCGTAACCATGGGATAACATATTGCTAGAGAGAGCCGGCAAAACAACAGATATGCTCTAAAACTATTTTCTATACGATATACATTTTTTATGCATTTAGGATTATCGCAATAGCTGTTAAAAATGATTATTGATTATTTTTATGCATTTACAGATTAAAAAAAAAAGAAAAAAAAAATATACCTTCCGGGACGCGAACCCGCGACAAAAAAGTTCATAGCGGTTCCAGAGCAGACACTCTAGACGCGTCGCCACTGCAGCTGCTGAAAGAACGTTCAAAATTATGGTACATAATGTAACACACAGTTTACAGATAAGTGAGTTATCTCAATTCCTTTTATTTTTATGAAATTATCTGTAATGGTAAAACATTAAAAACCACAAAATGAACATACTCTATGAAAATAATGGAAAAATAACAATTACTTCTTGCGTTTTAGATCAAAATACGTCCCGAAAATCGGTTTTCGATTTTTTTCATAATGACGCAGGTGGTTTAAAAATCTGAAAAAAATTGGGGATAACAATCGTAGGTGTTAGATTGTTACTATATAAAACAAAAAGTTGTACCTCGAAGATTTCGATACGAAATCTTCATTTTTCCGTTTTTTTTGACTTTGCCCATTTTTCACGCTTAGGTACTTCGACGGAAAAATCTGAAAAAATTCTCCAACATGTCCGGTGCCGTGTAGAATATGCCAGAATTTTTTCGGATTTTTTACACCTCAATAAATGGGGGAAAAGAGCCAAAAACCTGTTTTTAAAATTTTCCCCATAACTACCCTTCCGATCAAGATAAAGGGTTATAATTTGGTACACAATGATCGCCGAGCATTATCTATCGAATGAGACTACCCCCATTGAAATCGGTTGAAGGGCACTTTTGACCACCTTATCCTGCTATACCCTTTTACATTTTCTCAGTTGAGACTTGTCTTGTTTCGGTAAAAAAATGATTCGACCCAAAATGTTCATTTCTAATTTTTTCGAAAGATTTTCGTTCCAACTCCCATCATCGACAATGATGATATTCGAGTTTAAACACTAAAATCGAAATTGCCAAAAAAGGCCATTTTTGATTTAGGATTTTATTTAGAAGAAGAAATTACACGAAAAGACGAATTTTTGAGCCCTCAGGTAAGATGAGCCGAATTTTTCTTCTATTTTTTCGGGAGTCTGCAATCTGTGCTGGTAAACCGAAACTTAAATTTCGAATGTTGTTTTCCCCCATAACTGGACCGTCGGTTCGATTCTGCCATATACTTTTTTGACGTTTTCTTCAATTTTCATAGCGAAAAGAACGTAAGAAAATGATGGAGCGACCCAACAAACCACTTATGGGAAAAAAAATTCGAAATTTAAACTCCCGAAAAGAAAAGAAGGAAAAATCGGCCCATCTAGCTTAAGTGCTAAAAAAATAGTCTTTTCGTGTAATATTTTCTTCTCTAAAAAATCCTGAATTAAAAATGGCCTTTTTGGAAATTTCAATGTAAGTATTTGAATTGGAATATCATCATTGTCAGTAATGGGAGTTGGGACGAAAATCTTTCAAAAAGTTGGATTCGAAATTACCAAATGGATTCAACCATTTTTCTCCCAAATAAGATGGCTGGGCTGAAAAAATACGAAATTCAGTCGGAAAATAATTTTCTCGATATTTTGGTGATTGAGTAATCGAAATGTATGACTACTACTGAAAAACACTTCCGGGTATATTTTCCGCACGAAATAGAGTACGTGAAAAAAATTTTCATCCAAATAAAAAACCACAAGGTTTGGTCACTCTCGTTTTCACGTAGAATATCTCATATGTATATAATTGCAGCAATAAGCGTGTTACATACGGCCCTGAGTCTAAGAAATTTAGACTCTCCAACTCGAGGCCGGAAATCTACCACATGTGCAGCCGGACCCCTCGATCAGACCCGAAGTCGCTCTGTTTGCTTAGAATAATTACGCTAAGAAATAGCAACTGGAACAGGCGAATGACCCCTGAGCAATAAAACACCTTTTTCTATTACATCCCTCGGGAAATTCCTGGAAATAGAAGTACCCCACCACTTTTTAAACCTATAAAAGATCGACCGCAGAACATGTCACGGGCTTAGTTCACTGTAAGATCGTCACGTTGTTAGACCGATTAAACTACGCGAATAGATCTCATCGTTAGGCGAAACATAGAGTTCTCGCTACGAAGTAACCATATAGAATACGCGTAAAGTCCGCGATATCTATTAGGCATTTTAGTTCTAATACCCCGCATTCCCTCAGTGTGTCAAAATACAGTTGTATGCAAAAGTGTCCGGCCAAAGATAATTTTATAATTTAATGATGTATGAAGGGAGTAAAATTGGATCACAAATATATTAACGTTAAGTTCTTTTATTAAACAATGAAAGTGAATAATTCAAAAAATTAATTTCACCTTTGATAAATCTTCATAACCAAAATAACAATTTTCACTTTTTCATAACTATCCGGCCAAGTATGAATTTGGCACTTTACGCATAGAAAAACAATAATAACACAAGAAAAAATGGTTGCAAATGGTAATAACTGAGTCAGCCTCATTAATATTTAGTAGCCATGCCGTTAGAAGCTATCACGGCAGCACATCGGTGAGGCATCGATTCAATAAGTTTAGAAATTCTATTTTGAGAGATATTTTTCCATTCTTCTTGCACTTTTATCCACAAAGCAGCTTTGTTAGCATAAGTTCTAGTTCCTAATCTTAGTTTTAGCTCTTGCCACAAATGTTCTATGGGATTCAGGTCCGGAGACTGACTCGGCCAGTCTAAAACTCGAATTTTTTTGTTGTGAAAAACCTGCTGAAGGAGCTGCGATCGATGTTTTGGATCATTATCCTGCTGAAATATCCACCTTCGTGGCATGTTCTGACGAGCATAAGGTAGCATTTGCTTCAGTATAATATCCTTATACATTACAGAGTTCATGGTGCCATCTATTTTAAAAATTGGACCGACACCTTTCCAAGAAAATGCACCCGATAGCATAACGCTGCCTCCACCGTGTTTTAGAGTCGGAATTTGATATTTGGAATTATATCTACTGCCTTTTGGTCGTCGTACGTACCTCCTCCCATCATTTCCAAACAAATTGATTTTGGTTTCGTCCGAAAATAATACTTTCTTCCAGTCTTCAACAGTCCAGCTCTGGCGAACTTTTGCGAATGCTAATCTAGCCTTCTTATTTTTTTACTGATTAGCGGTTTCTTCACCCCACTCGTCCAAAAAGTCCCACTTCTTTTAGTCTGCGGCTTTGGACTTTACGACCCCACTGGACCCGAGTAGTGTTCCCCCAGGGGCCTACCCAGTTATCTGGGTAGGTAAGGGCATTCGCGCGCCCGGGGGTCCCCGAGCTGTCTTACGGCAAGGTGTGGGGTCCCCATTCTGTGGCCTGGGAGACCCCACTGGGCTTAACGACCCCACCGACCTGAGTCAAGTGCTCCCAAACCAAGGGTGTATTGGTACCGCGGGGGCTGGGTTGCCCATGGAGTTTTTAGCCCACTCCGGCCCAGCCGTGGGTAGGTCCATCGCGGGGGCGAAAGTTTCAAGAGCTATATGCTGGCGAGACATTGGCGGGTTTTCATGCTACGGATGTCGCTGTGTGAGGTGCAGTAAAACTTCCACCTCGGGTACCGACCTGCATAGCCGGTAGGAGTTAAGAAGGTCTCCGCTCCCACCAGTGTGACGCACAATCTTCGTGCTAAGACTGGTAGTACGCCGTTCGTACGCGTTGATCGAGCGTATCTCGATCCCGCGCCCATGGGGGCCGTGAGGATTAAGCCGCGAGGCAGGCGCTTCACGTTAAACAAATCATTGACGTTCTTTTAGTCTGCGTGAAACAGTACTTTGACTTACGTCTGCCAAATTTTCTTCTCGTAATTCCCGTGCAATAATGGCAGCCTTCTTCTTCACATCTGCAACAGCTTTTCTCTTAATCAATTTATCAACACGAGAAGTAGTTTTTCTTGGTCTCCCGGGACATTTTTTATCTTGTAAAGTTCCAGTAGTTTAGTATTTATTTATTATGTCGTTCACAGTCGATTTTTCTATTGTTAAAATTTTAGCTATTTCACGCGAAACTTTTCCTTCACTATGCAGCTTGAGAACGACTTTACGGATGTCAACGGACGTGCGTTACGGCATGTTTACAGATTGATACTGATAGAAGAATCAAACAAAAATAGAACTTTCCACGCTTACATAGTTTCGAGACCCAAAACGTAAACACAGCCGAGCTAATTGTACTGCTGCAATATTTGGCCGGATATTTATGAACAAGTAAAATATGTTATTTTCGTTATCAATTGTTGCTAGTTATTAAAATAAATTTTACAAGTAGAAGTTTTAATTATATATTTCAAATACTTTACGATGAAATATTTTGGTTTTCGATTCGCACCGATTACATGTTACAAAATCGTGAAATTATCTTTGGCCGGACACTTTTGCATGCAACTGTAGAGAGTAGTGCAACTAGGTGCGTTCGAAGACATTACACAACTCCACGTTACACCTCTGTACCACACATACAGTACACTTCAACTGTAACCAGCCATTTATACGAAAATATAACTTGTTCGAGTTGTTGATCACTTCGGGTTTAAATCCTTTACGACTAGCTATAAGAAATCTCCAGCCTGCGATCCCACACCAATACATCTTTACCGCTCGAGGTGTATTGCAACCATTATAAAGTTACGTCAGCCTTACTAATATTCCTGTGGCATCTTGTGTTAATCACACGAGATAGTCCATAAGTGTTCCAACCTCCTGTGGCATCCAGTGTCAATTATACACGGGATTGTCCACGAGTGTTCCAACCTCCCGTAGCATTTCGTGTTAATCGCACGAGATAGTCGACAAGTGTTCCAACCTCCTGTGGCATCTAGTGGTAACCATACACAAGATTGTCCACAAGTGATCCAACTTCCTGCGGCTATCTCGTGTCTTCTATACACGAGATTGCTCGTTACTAACAACTTCTAAAAACCAACATCGAAACGAACACTCTACCTTATTCTTTACCTCGGCCACTCGCAACGCTCCCGGCCCTGGCACGTAACAGGCGTAAGGTAATTAAGCGCGTATTGAGGAGGGTGGCGAAATTGATTACAGCGAACCACATTTTTTTAGTGGAAATTTTATGATAATTCGTTCATTCTAAATCTATGAAATTTTTCCGGGTAAATTAACGTATGATTCCTAAAAAATTGTGTTTCAAGAATTCGGAACGAGGCATATTGAAAAAGCTAAGCCCCTAAATATAAGTGGGTGTTATAGTAAATGAATGTCCTTTGAACGCGCGATGAGATCTATTTCATCATTTAATTATTATGTATTAGATGTTCACGCTTCATTGTATGCATCTCTACACTGGTAATAAAAGTAATGTCTGTATCCAAATCTCTAATCGTTTCTCGCAGTTCCGGATAATCTAAAGCCCCGGCAAGTATAATCTGGAACAGGCTGTCGAAAGCACATGTCTTTGTGAGACTATATTTGTTTGTTCCTATTTGCACTGCCTGAAGCTGCATTGATAGTCCGTTTTTCATGATTGGAACTGTCTTATGTTTCATCCACACTAGTGCATCCCTGATGTTGTGGGTACTACCTCCTAAATACCTTGCCTTGCGTTTAGACTCAGGCTTTATCGAAAGGCCCTTCCAGTTTTCGATTTCTCGTGAACCTGCTACTTCTGGTCCAACTGGCGGCACACTGACATAACACGACTTGCAAATACGCACTTGTCCATATCCTTCTTGCGATCTGTCGACAGCAATAGAGCATTGATCCAAGGAATGGACAAAGCGTTCACATGATACACATGTGTGTGCACCATCGGGTGTATCTCCATTCATGCATGCCGGACAGAATTGGTCCAAGGGACTATTCTCATGTCGATCATTGGTAAGAGCGGAAATATCAGCTGAATTATCGATATTTATAATTCGTGTTGACATTTCGGGTTCATCAAGTGTAACACTGGCATTACAGTCAATCGAATCCATCAAATCTGCAGATGCGGCGTCTACTATTTTCATCCTGCCATCGATGTAATTTAAATGTTTTTCGACCAAAGTATCCAGTTTTAAAATGTCCTTCAAAATCAGGTTCTTTATCTTATTAAATTCCCCCTCGACAGGAGCACTCGACGCAGGTATACGACCGTATCCGAACTTTTCACGGACAGTACAAGACCACAGCGGAAACAGCCTTATATCTTTCAATAATCGGTTAGCAATTGCAGGGAAAAAATATGCATTTTCTCGGTCGCCAATAGGATCTCGTGACCCTTCCACCTCTGTACGAATGGATTCAGCCCATTCTGACCAACTATTACTTTCAATTTCGTCATGCTCTTCATGATGAGCATCAGCCTGAGTTGCGTTTCTATTTGTATCGTTCTTGTCCATTCCGTCGATAATTTTTAGAGCCTCTTCCTCTACCGATGAACCTAAGTATGAAAATCAATTAAAACTATTCCATTTGGCATATCAAGTGCGAAAATTTCAATCACCTTTATCATGTGAGGCTATATCTAGAATGTATGCATACTAACTTTCAGTATTATTTACCAGTACAAATGTGAGACAAGTAATATACGAGAATAATTATAGCTAATATAATTCTTCTGTTACTGTAACCGGAATGCTATTGATTTTCTATGTTGTTTTTCATTAGAATCTCACGTTGAGACCACGATTACGTATAAATTGAAGAATCGTCGCAAAAAAAATTCGGGACACATTGTAAGGGGAAAAATGAATCATGATTGTATGTCAATAAGTGAGAACAATTTAATTTGTTGTAATCATCCAAATCATAGTTTTAGTGTAACACCAGTAATGCAAGTGGTAATCCAAATTGAAGAGTATGTCACATTATATAGAGAACAATTCTGCAGATGAATTAGTCCAAGAATAGCTGATTTAGAATATTGAGAATAATATTCTGAACATTCTGATCCAATTGAAATATTGTTCATAAAATAGAGTAATTATTTTTTGACATAAGCTAGAATAGGATTTTTTTTCAGCTGACGATCACTTCACATGTGTAATAGTAAAAAAAAATCACAGATAAATTTCGAAAATTTGATGGGGTATCCATGTAATTCTGCAATCCGAAACAACTTCACTTTTCATATCTTATATTAATGAAAAATCAACAACCACATAAGCAACAAAACCTGCTTGTTCTAACAATAAGTAAATCTGATGAGTTCGAAGATTAACCGAGAAAAACATTCAGGATTATAAAATGACTAATAACACTGTTCAACAAATTTTAACTTTTTTTATTTTCTCCAATATCCAATGGGTGATCCTCGTAGAGTCAGTCATCCTAAACACGAATCCGTCGGCAGAATTGCTCCATCACCCTCAGTTTTTTAGTAAAATGAGTTTTTGTAAAAATACCAAATTTTGGCAGAAAATGAGGTATTACGCGAAAAGTATAAACGCTACGAAGTTGAGATTGGTCTCAAAAGATAGAGGGAAACAGGCTGAATATTTTAGTGTATATATTTATTAAAATTGTTTGTATATTTACAAAGCTTAAAAAAGTGCGGATGCACTTAAAAAATATAAAAGTGGTCACTTCATATTTTCAATAAAAAATTAATGTTTATAAACTTTTTTAATTTTTTAAAAATCGATTTGCCAACCGAAAAATATGAAAAAATTCCAGACTATGCACACCATTGGGTATAATATGTGTGATTTTTTCAGAATTTTCTATCAAGCCAAACGGGAGAAATCGAGCAAAAACCGTAAAGTACGTTTCACCCTATAACTACCCCTACGGTAGGGGTACCAGATTTATACTTTGCAGGAAGGGTTTTTCCAAAGAGCCCTATCGAATGGTATGCCTCAAAGTTAATTACCTTTGGGGGCACTTTTGCCATCCTTATCCGGCTATACCCTTTCTATTGCAAGATGGAAAATGCATGAAGTATTTCTTTAATTGATGTTTGTATCGAAATGTTTGGAATTGTTGCTACCCTTGAACGGTCCGCAACGGTCAGGATGAGGGTCGAGCACAGGCGTTAAATTATCTCATGGATCTATTGTTAAAAATCGTCTCTGCATTCCCGAGCAGCTGCAATCGCCAGGGTTGACGGAATTACAAGTCCATCACCCGGTTCCCATTAAGGTGCATTTCGAACTATTTGTCGCGCGGACTTTCCAATGCTTTCTCGGCATGCAGAGGTTTTTTCTCCATGGAGACAATGGGCTTATGGTACGAGCACGAAGGCCATTTTTGAGATGCCGTTACCATCTAGGCGCCCACGTGCGCACTAGACCTTCACCACCTTGCCGCATTCCTTCGTGCCTCAATGGACAACAGCCGCACCATAAATCATCGCCTGCGCCGACGGGATTGCGAGGCCTACCACCCTCCTCGACCACCTTGGTCCCAAACCGGGGTGACGACGAGCGGTTCCGTACTCCGTGCGGACTGAACCGCTATCCCCTCCACCGGCCAAGGGTGTCCAGTGACGTCACACCCAAACGCCCGCGCGCTCCGAGGAAAGTCACTAGTTTTTTCAATGTATGTTTACGCCGTAATTTCCGGTAGCGTACAAATATCTTTCTCGGGGGCGAAACCTGGCGGTGGAGGGAGAATCTTCCACGGAGAACTTTTCCAGTCTTCGGAAAATTAGTCACTCCGTATCAATCAACCAATTCACTTCTCCGCTTTCCAACCGCCAACACTTACATCCAACAATCCACTCAGTTAGTCCGCACGATTCAGTTTTTAAGTTCTTTTTTGTTAAGTTTGTTCTTGTGTTGTATTTCTATCCATAATAATTTATTAAAGTTCAATATCGAAATTCGGAGTGATTCAATATTGATCAAGTCCTTTTACTCCACAACGGAAAAACCTCGCGACGCTTATCAATAGCTAAAAATCACGGGGAGCGAAGACATTTTCGTGGACTTCGCGGCAACCAGGCGAAGGTTCGGCCTTACAACCCGAAATGGTCCAGCCGAGGTCTGGCCCCACAAATTGACGCGCAACAGGAATTTTCTATGGATAATTGTGTGGAATAAATGGGCCGTTTGTTTTGAAAGTGGTGCAAGTCCATTTTCTGTTGTTTCGAGAAAATTAAAGGTTATCGTATCTGCCAATTACAATATATTGGTTAATTAAGACAAATCTGATAATGTTTCTATCAATTTATCAATATGTAGTTTGACTATACAAATTTCTTTTAGGCGAATTTAACTAAAATAATGTATCTTTTCGGGTTGCAAATGGACTTACACCACTTTCATAAATAACACTGTCCTCTTCCGTTTCCGGTAGCGTGTGGAGAGAACCGAGTAAAGTGTGTAGAATTTGGGAGTAGAGAAGAAAGGCGAAGGAAAGAGAAAGCAAAGAGAAATGTGTAAAGGAAAAGAAAAGGAGGAAAAGGAGTGTGGAAAGGGATATAAAGAGTGAGTGGAAAGGAGTAAGTGAGGGGATAATTGAGATAGAAAGATAGATAGATAGATAGATATTTATTTTTTGTCCATAGCAATGTTGGACAAGCCACAAGGGCGATAAGCAGTACAATAGCTTATATAATATAAGTGCTTATAAGTAAGTAAAAAGGTAAAAATTATAGCGATTTGAAGAGATAGATGGATAGATAGATAAATAGATAGATAGATAGATAGATAGTTTTCCCGTGAGGAGTTGTCGGGTCTCCCATCGGGCGCCTCCCCAGGTGGCGGATAGGGGAACGCCCCCCAGATATGAGGGGTACCGAGGAAATCAAATACCCGGGGCGGACCAAAACCAGACATCATGAAATCCAGGGCGCGACGGTCCTCACATTGAGCGGCAACCCTGGTTGGCGACTGACCTGGAGCAGGCGGCCAAACACAACACCTGGCTGAAGGTGTAAACGGCAATGGGAAGGACACCCAGTAAAAAACCGACTATGGAGGTCGAAGATAAGAAGAAGGTTACGGAGCAGGGATTCGGAAGCCCAGTTCCGGCACAGAGTGGGGTGGTAGAGCGGGCCCCCTCTGGGTCGTTATCCAGAGACCGTGATGTGCAGGAGATGGCAGACCAGGTCACTGCACAATTTGTTACTGGCGAACAAAGAAACCCCAAAGAGAAAGGCGAAATAGAAAGAGGGAACACAGAACACGAACAGGGAAACCCAAACAACCCTTTTCTGGGCAGGGCCCTGATACGAACACCACCTGGAAGGAGTAGGTCGCATTCAGAAGGCGATACGATACGTCAGGAACAGACAACAAGTATCGCAAGCGAAATCAGGCAGACCACCAAGAGACGGAGGGAGAATACGCCAGACGAGGGTAAGGAAAGAGCCGAAAAAACATGCGAAGACAAAAAATGGAAGGAGCTGGGAACGATACTACAGTGCTTCTGCAAGCAGGCTAAGGATTTGAAAAACGCCCTGCAAACCTGCTATAAGCCAAAAAATGAGCTTAAGACCATCTCGGAAAAGCTGAATTACTATGCAGAAAGGTGCACCAGCGAAGATCTACAAAGATGGATCAACGACAGGAGTAATGATCCAAAGTACAAGGAAGCTGAAACTGACAGTAGGAAGCGAAATGCATGCACCAAGGATGCAGCGACGCAAATAGAAACGGCTGAAGAGCTATACATAAAAGAGGCAATGTCGAGCGGCCTTTTCGAAAACCTCTGGACAGAAATTGACACTGCGTGGCCAGAAAGGGTGTACATGAACACTAAGGTTAAAAAGGGAAACCCTATAAAGGAGCCAGACGACTTGGACAATATTGTAATACTGGACACCAAGGAATGGCAGGAAAGCCCTATCCTGAAGATGATGCTAATCCAGAAGCCTCAATTGAGGGCAATTCTTGAAAGCAGAGGACCCACGCCGGGGCAAATAATACAACTCACAGACCACAGCAACATCAAGACAGATAGCGACAGCGCTGAGGAACTCACAATGAGGAAAAACACATACCTTGTGAATGTGAAAACGGAAACCGATGAAAAGGACAATGTGGCCAGAAAGGCCACCCTAAGCGGGATTTACCATAGCGTATGTAAACTCGCTACTATGCTGGAGGAACACCAAGGGCAAAGAAAAGTCTGTAACCTGGTAAATGCTACCAAGTGCGAAAACTCGGACATACAAAAGATAGTGGAATTTGCTCTCAATGGAAGGAACCTCGGCATGAACCTATACCACAAAAAATCGGGTAAATCCACATATGCTGAAGTTACCCGAAAGATGGATCCACCACAAAGAAAGGATGGGATAGAAAAAAGGAAGAAATGGACACTGGACAAAAAAATTATGACAGCCACACCGAGTGAAGGGAAAACGTACTCAGACGTTCTTCGCGACATGAAGAAGGAGATCGACGTCAGCACCATAGGGCTGAGAATAAACAGTATTAGGAAGACAAAAGAAGGAGCGGTGCAGATCCATATGGAAGAAAGGAAGGAAGGAGGAAGTGTAGTTTTCCAGGAAACAATAAACAAAAGATACAAAGACGTAGCGACTACCACCGCGACCACAGCTACGCAACAAATCGCCATCAGTGGAATAGATGAGGTAACCACAGAGACTGAACTCAAGGAAGCGATCGCGAAAACGCCAGGGGTGAGATGCGAAGAAAGAGAAGTGAAAATAGACCACTTACGAGCAGCCAGGAAGAAAGGAAACCGAGTTGCGTATGTAACTCTGCCAAAGAAAGGTGCGCAACAATTGATCGCAAACAAGCGCATAAAAATAGGATGGATGGTAGGCATCGTACACGAAATTATGCAACCAGTACGGTGCTTTAATTGTAATTGTCATGGCCACTATGCGAAGGAGTGCACTAAAGAGAAGTTCCAGATAAAGGGAATATGTCTACGGTGCGGACAAACTGGTCACAATGCAAAAGACTGCAAGAACAGCCTACACTGCCACGAGTGCAAGCAAGACGGGCATCGAGTGGCTACAATGGCATGCCCGGTATATAGAGAGTTAGTCCTTAAATTAAGGACAGAAGGTAGAAAAAAGACGACGAAAAACATGAGTCCAGCAAGGACCACAAACGACGGATCTAACAAAGCACATAGATGACATTAAAAATCTTACAGACAAACCTTAACAGGAGCAGAGCAGCGATGGACCTACTAAATAAGACGATAATAGAAAAAGACATTGACATAGTAATCGTGTCAGAACCAAATAAAAAAGCAGTAGCAAACCTCCCATGGCTTACCGATACTGAAAACGACGTAGCGGTGAGGGCATGCCACAATAAAATAAAAATAACACGACACGGTTTCGGTAGTGGCTACGTCTGGGTAACAGCGGGGAACTTAAATATCGTAGGATGCTACATATCGCCAAATATAGATTTAAACGAATTTGACGCACACCTAGGAAGACTCAAAACCTGCCTCAGTAGCTTTAGCAGGGAAGACGTAATAGTGGGCGGAGATTTCAACGCAAAGAGCTATAGGTGGAACTCGCCCCGCGAGGATAGAAGAGGAGAAATTATGACAGAATGGGTTGAAGAACTAAACCTAGCGGTGGCCAACACAGGGAGCACGCCAACCTTTCAAAGAGGAGACAGCTCATCACACATAGACGTAACGCTATGTACACAGAGCATAATACAATATATAATAAACTGGCACGTGACGGACCACGAAAACCTAAGCGACCACAGGGACATAGTCTACACAATAAAGGAAAAAACGACAGAACCGCCCACTAAATGGAAAGCCCAAGTAACGCGGGGATGGAAGTGGAGTGAGGAGCTGATGCCAAAGTTCTCAGAAAACCTAACGGACAACCTTAAAGAATTACTGGGAAATGAAAAGCCCATCACGGCGGAGATCTGGGACAGCGCTATCAAAAGAACGTGCGACCAGACACTGGCCAAAAAGACTGCCGGGCGTGCTAACAGGAGACCAGCGTACTGGTGGAACGAGACAATCGCTGACACAAGGAAGAGCTGTATAAGGCACAGGCGTATGATGACAAGGGCAAATGGGAAAAGGACGGGATCAAGCGAGGAAAGAGCAGAGCTTAAAAAGAACTACATGGAGCAAAGGGCCAAACTAAAGCGCGAAATACACAAAGCAAAGGATAAGCTGTGGAAGGACATCTGCAAGGACCTGGACAATGATGTATGGGGAAACGCATACAAAATAGTAAGCGGGAAACTAAGAAGGCTCCCCAGAGTATCTCTCACAGATGAGAAAAAGTGCGAAATTGCGGAAGAACTCTTCCCTAAGCATAAAATCAGCAGATGGGAACTACCAGAAATAGACACAGAAGCAGTGAAACCCTTCAGTGCGCAAGAGATGGCCGAAGCAAGCAAAACGCTCAAAGCCGGTAAAGCCCCGGGCCCGGACCAGATACCAGCAGAAGTCATCAGAAGAATAACACAGACGCATACACAAGAGTGTCTTAGTGTTATGAACCACCTACTCCTAGAAGGACTCTTCCCACAAGCATGGAAAAAGGCAACCTTGGTGCTCATAGAAAAACCAAGCAAAAACCAACACGCGCCGCCAAAATATAGGCCAATATGCCTGTTAAACACAATGGGCAAGCTCCTGGAGCGACTGATAGGAAACAGGATAAACAAGGAAATAGAAAATCAAGGCGGACTCTCCAAACACCAACATGGCTTTAGGAAAGGCTACTCAACCATCAGTGCCATGGAGGAGGTCAAAGAAGCTGCAGAGGAAGCAAGACGACGTGGAAGACTGTGTGCACTAGTCACATTGGACGTTAAAAACGCCTTTAACAGCACCCCATGGAGGGGTATAATAGACGAACTGTGGAAACGGAAAGTGCAACCGTATCTCATAAAAATAGTCATGAGCTATCTTACAGATAGAAAAATACTCATTGGCGACAACAGCGAAATGCATATGTCCTGCGGGGTACCGCAGGGCTCAGTAATCGGACCACTCCTATGGAATATCTATTACGACGAAGTCCTTAGACTGGAAATGCCAGACGGAGTAAGGCTTGTGGGATATGCAGACGACCTTGGGATAATCGTCCAAGCTACCACAGAAGAAAGACTAACATTGGCAATAAACCACGCGATCTTAAAAACGGAACGTTGGCTGAAAGGCCGAAAACTGGAACTTGCACCGCAAAAAACCGAAGTAGTACTGCTAGTCGCACGAAGATCGGTTAAAGAAATTCAACTAGAAATAGGCAATGCAACAATTAAGTCAACGGAAAGGGTCAAGTACCTCGGAGTAACTTTCGATCATAACATGAAGATGGTACAACATGTAAGAGAGGTAGCGATGAAGGCAGAAAATGTTGTCAAGGCACTAGCACGCATCATGCCAAACGTAGGAGGCAGCAAGGCAAGTAAGAGGAAGGTCCAATTGCTGGCCGTCTACTCGGTGCTATTATACGGGGCCCCCATCTGGTGGGAAGCAGTAAGGAAGAAAAAAAAATATACAGCAACATTAAAAAGAATACAGAGAAGAATGCTTCTACGAGTCTGCAGTGCATATAGGACCACCTCGTCAGAGGCGCTTCTAGCAATATCAGGCACCCCGCCTATAGATCTACTAATGGATGAGAGAGTCAAGCGGCACAAAGAGAAAGAGGAAGCCGAAAGCCTGGAATCTATCAACAAAGAGATAATAGACAGGTGGCAGGAAAGATGGGCAAGGCACGAAAAGTCCGCAAAATGGACGAAGACCTTGATACCGGACGTCCAGAAATGGAGGAACAGAGACCACGGGGAAGTAAACTACTACATGACCCAAATCCTAACAGGACATGGCTGCTTCCAGGCGTACCTTAAAAGAATTGGGAAAGTAGATACGGACGTATGCTACTACTGCACCGAGGTAGACACCGCCGAGCATACGATGTTCTACTGCCCCAAATGGGACGATATCAGACAGAGGGCAGAGCAAGAACTCGGCGCTAGAATGAACAAACACAGCCTAACAGAAGTAATGATAGACAAAGAGGAAAACTGGAGGTGCATCTCAAATGCAATGGAGGATATAATGCGACGGAAGGGACAAGACGAGAGAGAGAGAGAGAAACAGCAAAAAAACGAGACGCAGAATCAAAGCGAGTAGATGAAGCAGAAAGCTCCTCCCTGAAGTAATGGTTAAACAGTTTCCGGGGAGGTGTGGTGAAAGAGAGGCGGGGGTTTTTAGCCGGTAAGAATCCGGCACTACCCTTTCGAGGGTGCCTATGTAAGGTTTTCCCCCACCTCCAATTAAAAAAAAAAAAAAAAAAAAAAAGATAGATAGTTTTATTTATGCCCATGGCAATATTGGGCAAGCCACAAGGGCAATAGGTAGTACAAGAAGCTTATGTTACATAAGAACTTATAAGTAAGCAAAGTATAATAATAGTTAAAGGCTTAAAATCTAGCATTAAAAGAGCAACGAAAAGAACATAAAGTTAACTAAGTACGCAGCTCCTCAGTCTCAAACAGGAACTTATATAGGCCTGCTTTAAACGAGGACAACGTACCAGCAGCCTTGAGACTGGCTGGGAGTGAGTCCCAGGCCTGCACTCCCTTTACGAAAAAGGAGGAAGCATACTTTTCCGTACGCACGTGGGGTAAAAGAAATTCCCCCCGCAGTAGTCGAGTAGAGCCATAACTGACTGAGCCACGATCTAGCAGTAATTGACGTAAATATTCTGGGCGGCCCGTGCGGATAACAGTAAAGAGCAGCGATAGGATGAGGTAACGTCTCCTGTCAGCAACCGTGAGCCAACCCAGTGCACGCCTATGAGGAGTGATATGGTCCCCACGCGCAGCACCACAAATAAAGCGCACGCACATATTCTGAAGTCGTTGCAGTTTAGCATTTAAGATTCCTGAAAGGTCATTATAGACCACACTACAATAGTCAAAATGCGGGAGCACTAGCATTACGACGAGGTACTTCCGCATGGACTTAGTGAGAAGACGACGAGATAAGCTCAGCTGTCGAAGAGTTCCATGAACTCGTTGCGAGACCTTCATCACCTGCGGCAACCAGGACAAAGTACGGTCCAAAAGAACACCCAAATCATGCACCTCAGCTTCATAAGGGATCGAGATACCATTAAGAGATACCATAGGAAGATGAGCAGGATCAAGCTTTGCTATGTAACGATCACTTCCAAAGATGCAGAGCTGAGTCTTAGCAACATTGAGTTGCAGTTCAGAGTCTCTGGACCAGCTCAGGATCGCCGCTACGTCAATATTGATTTTATCAATAACAGCAAGAAGATCCTGTAGTGTACCTTGCTGATAAATTTGCAGGTCATCTGCATACATCAAATGACTCGAATAGCGCAGAACACGAGCTATGTCATTGGCATAAAGTGAGAAGAGAAGGGGGCCCAAAACAGAGCCTTGGGGAACACCTTGCTCTAAAGAGACCCAATTAGAAAGCTCTCTATAGTCATTAATCGTAGCCTGTGTACGACCCTGCAGGTAGCTAGAGATCCATCGTAAGGAATGCTGCGAGAAACCGAGTCCGGCCAGTCTAGCAAGCAGAGTGGCATGCGGGATAGTGTCAAACGCCTTCCTAAAGTCGAAGAGCACCAGCACAGTTACTTTACGCTCATCGATGCCTCGACGAATGTCCTCAGTTAAGCGAAGAAGAGCTGTCTGCGTGCTAAATCCCTGACGAAAGCCAGACTGCCTGGAATCAAGCAGAGCACATTCCTCAAGAAAGCTAGTGATCTGCAGCAGAACATTGCGCTCGAGTATCTTGGAGAAGAGACACAAATTGGCAATAGGTCTGATCTGCTGCAAGGTCGTTGGGTTTTTGACCTTGCCTACCGGTCTTACAACAGCACACTTCCAGCGCTCCGGGAAGCTAGCAGTGCTCAAGGAGCTATTAAGAAGCTGAAGAAGGTGTGGAAATATAACCGGCAAAGCCTCAACCACATCTCGTAACGATAGATCATCAACACCTCTCGCCTGTGATCTAAAATGATCAATAACCTCCAAGAGATGCTGAGGAGTTATGTACTTGAAGTAGAATAAGGTGTCATCATAAGCAGGCGGTGGAAGGCTGTCGAAGAACTGTGCAACCTCTCTTACTGATGTCGGCCTACGCGAAACCTCAGCGAAATAATTATTGAGTTCGTCTGGAGAAAATGCACCACAATTGTTAGCCTGGCGAGATGCAATGCCAAGCACCCTAAGCTCTCTCCAAAGAGCACGAGGCTCTTTGATGCTAGAGAGGCGAGAGGCATAGTAGCTGGCCCTAGCCTCAGTGATACGCCTATGGAGTTCATCCCTAGCCAGCCGATATCGTTGTAGTGCAACCTCTGTACGAGATCGCTTAAAAGCTCGGTATAGAATATCTCTAGATCGCACACACGACCTAAGTTCTAATGTGATCCAAGGATGGTGTCTGCGCTTAGGCGTAATAGTAGTATAGGGTGCATGAGCATCAAGCGCTTGTGTAAGATTCCCCTCAAGGCAGCAAAGCAACTCATCAACCGTGGCAGATTCATCACATACTGTCCAATCAAGGCCTTGGAGACACGATAGAAAAGACTCAGTAGAGAGCTTTCTATACAATCGCACCTTATAAGTATTGAAAGTTGATGATATAGGAGCATCAATAAGGACAGATATAAGGTCATGCCCAGCAATGAACGGCGCAAGAGATTGTTCATAGCGAACCAGAGAGTTAGGATCACTGAGTAGACATAAATCCAACCAGGTGTCAGAGGTGCGCGTATGATAGGTGGGCGCATAAGGTACACAGTAAAGAGCATGTGTGGCACAAAAATCTCGCACGTTGTCAGAGTCATAAGTTTGCCCAAGCTGATTGGCATTGAAGTCCCCAAATAAACTTTCTTTATTTTCAATTAATGTTCCCCCAGAGGAGCAATCCCCACTGGGGGTGATACATTGCAGGTTTTTTGCGCAATTGCGCTGGCAAGTTATACAGGGTGGTCCACACAACGTGTGCACCGTTAAAAACTACCAAATATGCGTTGCACAAAAAAGTTTTTATATAGAAGTTGCATGGTCTGAAGGGGCACATTATATAGTGTAGTTATTTTTTTTATAGGTGGAGGCGTTTCGGAGATTTGAAGGTCAACTTTGTTTTTTTAAATGGAATGCTATATTTTTTATATCAAAATATGGAAGAATGTCGAATTCTGAGTAAAAAAGTATTGACATTTATTTGCCCTAAACCTAATAACTAACGAGTAATTTCACTTTATTTCCTGAAAATTTTCTTCGCGTAATATCAAGTTAGAAATTCGACCTTATCACAGATTTCCGCAGGACAGCGATGTTTACGTGACAGTGTTTACTAATATGAGTGACCTAGTGGCTTAACGCAACTAATGTAAATGTTCAATGTGATATCCATTGGCATTAATACAGTGATGCAATCTATTAACTAATGAAGAAACTGCATTCTGAATCATATCCGCACTGAGTGTAATGCATGCTTCACGAATACGATGTTTCATATTCTCAGATGTTGTTGGTGGTTCACGATACACTGTGTCTTTTAATGTGCCCCACAGAAAATAGTCTAAAGGAGTAAGGTCCAGTGAGCGTGGAGGCCACATAAATCGTCCGCCACGACCAATCCATCGATTAGGAAATTTTCTATCCAGTACTTGCCTTACATTACGCGCGTAATGTGCAGGACAACCATCATGTTGATACCAGATTTGTGTAAGGATATTTAAATGTACATTTTCCAATAAAGATGGTAAAGTGTCATTCAAAAAGTTAGCATATTTTTGTCCTGTTAGTCGATCATTAATAAAATATGGCCCAATCAATTGGTTGCCCAGTACCCCACACCACACATTAACGCTCCATTGACGTTGGTGGTCGACTTCTCTCATCCAGTGAGGATTTTCTGGTGCCCCATAATGCATATTTTTCAAATTAATCTGCCTGCGATTAGTAAACGTTGCTTCATCAGTGAACAAAACTTTTTGTAAAAAATAATTATCACTGTTCATTTGATACAGGAACCACTGGCAGAACCGAACGCGGTTTTCATAATCCGTTCCATGGAGCTCCTGATGAAGTGCTAGGTGATAGGGACGATGTTTTTCATTATGAAGAATGTGTAGTACACTTGTTTTGCTAATTCCAGATCCTCGTGAAATCTGTCGTGTACTAATATGGGGGTTTTCTGTTACCGCTGCTAGGACCGCAATAGCATTTGCATCAGAAGTAGCAGTTTTCGTTAAGTTACGTTTAGTAACATTAAGACTTCCGGTTCGTCGAAGCGATTGACACATTCTCTCAAATATGGCTCGAGATGGCTGATTTCGTTCAGGATACCTTTCGGCATAGATGGCTTTGGCTCTTATTGCATTTTTATGGCACTCACCATAAACTAAAAGCATATCAACTTTTTCGCTATTACAAAATTTCATTTTTACTTTTATCTGTCTGGTAAATACACACAACACCGAAGGTAACTTCAATACTGGATTACGAATATGAAGACGATTGCGAATCATGATAGATGTTGTGTTGATAAACACTGTCACGTAAACATCGCTGTCCTGCGGAAATCTGTAATAAGGTCGAAATTCTAACTTGATATTACGCGAAGAAAATTTTCAGGAAATAAAGTGAAATTACTCGTTAGTTATTAGGTTTAGGGCAAATAAATGTCAATACTTTTTTACTCAGAATTCGACATTCTTCCATATTTTGATATAAAAAATATAGCATTCCATTTAAAAAAACAAAGTTGACCTTCAAATCTCCGAAACGCCGCCACCTATAAAAAAAAATAACTACACTATATAATGTGCCCCTTCAGACCATGCAACTTCTATATAAAAACTTTTTTGTGCAACGCATATTTTGGTAGTTTTTAACGGTGCACACGTTGTGTGGACCACCCTGTATATAATAGTTGCGCCGCCCAGGTGGCTGCCCGGAGCGGCTGCAGCACCTTCCTGAATAGTTTATCCGGGGCTTCAGTCGCCCAACAGAAATTATATTTTTTCGGTGAGGCTGGATTAGCATGTGTAGTGCTTGGTGGCGTTTGGTTTTTAAATATTTATAAATCAGTGGTTAAATAATAAGTAGATCATTATCGCACGCAGGACATATACACGTATACATAAATAAATAATAATAAATATTGGTAAAAGCTTTAAAATCGTTAAAAGAATATGATCCACTGCGTTTCGCCACACCTGCTCTCACCGTCGCATAAAATAGTATAACAAGTGCATACATTTTAAAATCAATAAAAACAACAATAGATAAAAAGAAAAAGGAAAAACATGAATGAATTGAGTAAGATAAATAAATAAGTAAAAAGGTGCATCAACGCTAAAATCGAGTCACCAAGGTGGACTAGAGTGATTAAATAAATAAATAAATAAATAAATAAGTAAATAGAAGAACTGGAATATCCACCAAGGGACTGGGCAATAGCCCCGCGACATCCATACTGCCCTCCAGAGCTATGCATCGCAGAAATGGTCACGCAGGGCCGTACATAGCTCCGGGGGGCTCCATTCATTCACAAATTTTATTTTTCACTCATTCTCGGGGCGCGTCCTCGTTGTCCCATCAACGCCGCCCGAGGCTTCGGCGTCGCTTTCATCCGGCTCCGGTCCACGGGGAGCATTTCTAGCTGGTCGTGCAGGGGGAGGCTCCCGGTACTGGCGCACCCCCGAGACATGCTCGACGTAAATATCCCTCGACCAGCGGATGGTGTCGGAAATCATGAGTCGGCGCATCATTGCCGCATACCGCTCGCTAACGCGGAGCAGACTCAGCACCGCCTCATTTTCCGGCCACCACGAGCCGAGTGCGCCGACGAGGAAGGCGCGCACTAGGACACGGTAGCCGTCCCTTGAGAGCTTCTCGGCCAGGGGGGCGTACTTAGCGATTTTACGCTCCCTGGCCGCTACGAAAGCCTCCAAACGATTTTCAAATGGGACGGCTACGTCCACGATGACAATCGTCCTCGACGCTTCGTGGCGAACCACGAGGTCGGGACGCAGTGCCGCAAATTCCTCGCCAGCCCCCTCGATCCGCTGGTTAATGCGGATGCTTCCTGGCATCCGGGTCGCGGTTTTTAGGCGCTCCAGAATTGCGTTATGTCGCAACTGGATTGCAGCCGAATGCGGTCCACAGTGGCAGATCACGTGGGGTAAGGTCTCGAGACTCTCCCCGCAGCGCCGGCAACGCTTGTCGCCATCTCCCCAGCGCCTGTTGCCGTTCAAGGGAACAACATCAAGCCTGGCTCGATGGATAAAGCGCCAATCAGCGAAACGAGTGAAGCTGCCCGTCCGGAGAAAGTGATTACTCACTCTCTCGCGGCCGGACACCTCGAAGACCTTACCCTGGTCTCTTTTTAGGAGCAGCGTGCTCTGGTAATATTCTGCCACGGTTTCACGCATCCTGGCTACAACCTGCCCTCGTGACCGCAGAGTCACGATGACAGGACGCCCCCGCGCACCACGTAGACTCAGGGCGAGTTCGCTTAATTCAGACGACCATCGCCAGCTGAATCCCCACCGATCTGCATGCTTGCGCGCGGCGGTGCGGGTTGACGACCAAATTCCAGGGACCGTTGCCTCCCACTGCGATCTTCCCGTTCGGTCGCCCGAAAGGAAGGCCGCGAGGTCGGCATTGGAGGTCGCCGTGGCAAGCCCGCGAGTCGCGGCCACCCGCAGCGAGGACCACGCCAGATCCCTCACCGGAGCATCAGGCGCACTAAGCAACCTGAATGCATGTGCAATGGTGAGGGCGTCGGCGAGATCCGCAAGCGGGAGAAGTCCTCCGCCCCCCCCTACTGGGAGGGAGGAAGACGATCTCCGCACTCGCTCGCTGAGGGAGGTTCATCCACGACTTCGCGAGCCGCCGGACATATTTATCGACCTCCTTTAACGGCCCCCGGAGTAACTTGGCCCCTCTTAGCAGGAAGTCGAGCCGGGGCAGAACGAACACTGCCACCGCCTCGAGTTTCTGCCACGGAGCCAACCTGGAGTCGTCGACCGCACGCAAGCACTCGATCAGCTCCTCTATGCTGGCGATCGGCGTCTGGTCCACCCTGAATCCCGTGGGAATCCCAAGATGGTCGTAGGATTCCCCTTCCGCCAGTGCCCGCATTGGGATATCCTGGAGGGTGAAGACGGAGGGAATAACCCCGCCGCCACGACCGCCGATGACGTGCAGTGTGGCACATTTGGCGGGGTTGAAGCAAAGCCCGATCCTCCGAGCTTCCCCCTCCACTGCCCTCAGCAGATCCCGCATTCCCTCGGGCGTATCCGCGATGAGAGCGAGGTCGTCCGCGTACGCCAAGATGGAGAAGCGTTGGCCATGCAACGAGTAACCCGCTCCCGAGCCGATGGCCTTTCGGATCACCGACTCGATCGCAAGGTTAAACGTGATTGGGCTCAGCGGACAGCCTTGCCTCACGCCCGAACGAATGGGGATGGGGTTCGTGTACCCCACAGCCGCGCGAATGCGCGTGGTGCAGCCGTTGTACATGGAATTCCATGTATTGAGAATGCGTGGGTGCACTCCGGCGCTGACGAGAGCATTGCGGATGGTTGCGTGCGGGATCGATCCAAATGCATTGGACAAATCCAGCCAGGCAACCACCGCCTGTTTTCTCGTCTTGCGCGCGTCCGCAATTACCTCCCCCAGGACGAAGTTGTGCTCATAGCACCCCTCGCACCGGAGGAAGCCCTTTTGCGCCCAGCTGATACGCCCGCTCCCGACCGCCCAGTCGGTCAAGCGGTCCGCGATCAACGCCGCGAAGAGTTTACCCGCGGTATTGCCGAGCGCGAGTGGGCGCCAATTAGAAAGGTCGCTCTTATTCCCTTTCTTATACACCAAGACCGTGTTGGAGGTCTTCTAAGACGATGGAACCGACTCCAGGCGGTAACATAAATTAAAGACCGCTGTGAGCAAGCGAGAACCCGGGTCAGCCATCCTCAGGTCGGAATAGGTGATTCCATCCGGCCCGGGCGCGGAATTACTCGCACGCCCAAGCCGGTCACCGACTTCCTTCTCCGAGAACAGCCTAGCCAGACCCTCGCTGTCCACTTCTGGAGTCCCCGTAGTCCGCCCGAAAGGTGGAGGGGGGCTCGGCAGGCAATCACTTTCGCCATGCACTTCCTTGAAGTATCGGAAAACTTCCTCCCTCTGCACCTGGCAGAAGGGTGAAGATCCTCCGAAAACCTCGCGGATAGCTCGGCTCCGGTTTTGCCTGTAGAGCCTCTGAATCCTCGCAGCCTCCCGGACAGGATTCCATCGCCTTTCTCCCTGTGAAGGGTCAGAGCGACTGGTTTCCTCTCGGCGACCACTCCCTCGCTCGGCGCCCCCGCGGTTACCTCCCGCATAGCGCCGATCACTTCCCGCCGTTCCTCCTCGGCGGCCGTTCCCGGTCTCGCTTCGAGCGGTCGTGCTGCGTTTCTCTCCGCAGCTTTGGAAGTAGGCGGCGATTTCCGTCGCCACCACTTCCAGATCTTCTATAGTAGAAGCGGCTTCGGCGAGGCCTATCAACAGATCCCTCTGTTGGAGTTCCTCACGCGTCGCACGGCGCTTGGAAGCACCAGAGCGGCGCGGATTTCCTCCCTCAGAGGGCTGTCTGGCCCCCCTCGTCCGCTCCTGCTGCGGAGTCGAAACACGACCGCTTTCCGGTCGACCTGAGCGGGGCGGATCGCGAGCGGTTAACGGACCCGCAGCGACGCGCCGGCTCACCCCGGCTGCACCCCGGACAGACGCGCTCTGGCCCGTGGATACACGAGACTCGTCGAGATGCGTCGGGGGAGGGGTGGACACACCAGACAGCGCAGCCCCCCCCCCCCCCTCCCGCTCTCCCCGGGACCTGTAAAATGGCGAAGCCAAATTATTATTTTTGTTTTTTGGACTCCTCACCCTGCCTCCCGGAGGGGGAAGCAGGGGGAAGTTCGCCGTTGTGACGGGCGGCGGAGGCGGCGACGCGCGAGCCGGCGGCGAAATCCGACACGGTCGCCCCGATAGCCCCGTGGGAGTAAGCGGCGGAGTCGTCTTCCGCGCTCTTCTCCCCGCGACAACCTGCCACGGCAGTCCTCCCTCGCTGGTCTCCTCGACGACTTCCTCAGCGGGGAGAAGTCCAGGTGGTGGTGAAATCTTCTTCGAGGCCGCTCTCAGGATCACCACCTCCCGCACTACCGGCAGCGCCCTTTCCGCCGGGCGAACCCCTTGGGTCGGACGCTCCGGTGCGGAGACGCACGGTGACATCCGCGGCGCTCCGCAGCACGAGGTGGTGACCGTTGCCGTAGTGAGTGCAGCGGAGGAGGCTGACGTGCATATGCGGGTATTATTGCCAGCAGTCGTCTCAGGACTCCTAGAAAAAGGGAGACCTATGACTGCTGGCAACCGCTTCGATGGGCTTTGCACGCCAGCTTTAACCTCCGCGGGTACCTCCGACATTATCGCGACTCCGCTCACGGGAGACGCGCTCGATCCGGGGGAATTACGTTCAATCGCGGCCGCGAGCCGCGGGCTTTGACTTGCCCTCGACCGGACTCGCAGACCGCTTATCCCCGAACCGGTCACCGCCGATCGAGTAGCGAAAGATTTCGGGGGCTGTTTTACCTCCACCGGAACACTCGCCGCCCTCCTCGGTCTCAAAATGGGCGGCGTCGACCTCCCTTTTCCCTCTGAGCCTCTTCGTCCCCCCGTCCCACGGGGGGCACAAGCAGTAGATGGGTTGGTTACTCCCTCACTGGATCTTCGTCCCCCCGTGGTGCGGGGGGCCCTCCTCTCGGGCGGAGATGTCGTACCGGCCCTCGTTGTCCTTACCCCCGACACTCGGGGGCGGGCAACAGCTGGAGGGGTTATTCCAGTGCCGCTTACACCCCCGGATTGCCGGGGGTCGCTTCTGCGGCTGCTGGGCGGGGTAAAGATGGAAGAAACCCTCGCGCTTCCAGCAGCCGCGGCCTTTGTTGGCGCCTTCCTTGTCGGGGCCGGCCTGGTGGTGGTGGTGGCGGTGGAGGAGGTGAGGGATGCTTTGGGAGGTCGTCCTCGGCCCCGCTTTACTACGGGGCTTGAATTTTGCGCCGGTGGGGCGCCCTCGCTACTCTTACGGCGGGATGTCGAAGGTCCCGCACTACGTGAGGCAGCGGCCTCTGTTATCTGCTGCCGGGCTTTGTTTGCCTCCCTGATGGCCGCTCGAGTGGCCATTGTCGAGAGTGCGGCGGCAGATGGCGGTGCCGCCGTCACGGAGGCAAAGGTTGTCGCGGGTTGCCGCGCGCTCGAGTTTGAATTTCCTCCCCGGAGGAAAATCGGCGCGACCGTTACCGCGATGTTCGAGCGCGAGGTCGCGGCGGGCGACGAAACCGTTACGGTTGTTGTCGTCGCCGCGACCGTTAAAATTGTCGGTGACCCTCCCGCGGTAAGGGGGGTCACGTTCGCTGAAATCGGCGAATTTCTACCGACTTCTTCGCTCGCCGGACTCGCGGAAACGCTCGACCGTCCACCCGTACCGGACGACGCTGACGGACCAGGGATCGACGGTCCCATGATCGCTGCACGTACGCGGGTGCATCCTCTAGGCGGTGTCACGGGGTTCGGGCCGTGATTCTTCGCATAGTGCAGCTTCACCGACTTCAGGGAGTAAACCCCGGAGCCGATGAAGCCGCACTCCTTGCATCTATAATTCACGGTCTTCGCCCCGTGGCTCCTTTTTAAATGCTTGACTAATTCTCCGCGACCCGCGTACATGCCTCCGCTTTTCAACAGGCGAGGGTTAGAGCACGATTCTCTACAAATCTCGCAAGGGAGACCTTCCGCCGATGGATATTCCAACGTGAATTCCATTTTTCGATCGCGACCTCGCGTGCAATATCGAGGGGAATTAAGGGATAAAAGATTTTCTACCGAAGAAGGTAGCAGCGATAGTAGGATGTGACTCGATTTTCACGTCGTGGAAACGGATTTCCTCGCGAAAATACGCAACTTTAACGCGAAAACCGAGACGGAGGAGTTTCGTTGAAAGGAAAAGGGTTCGTGATTCTCTTTACAAGCCTCAACGTTCCCGCGTCGGATCGTCAAAGGAGGAGGACGAGCGGGAAGGAAAAAGGGTAATTTGGAGTTAGGATACCAACTCAGAAGGAGTTGGGGGAATAGCGGCAAAAGGAAAAGAGAAAGGGGGAAGAACGCGGCACTTAGAGAAAATTTTAAGTCGCGTTACCTCGATAACGCTCGCGATCCGGCTTCGGGTTCTCTCGGAGTCCCTCGGCTGTTGAAGAAGCGTCCCACGATGGCCGGGACCGTCGATCCCTGTTGCAGGACTCGCCCTTGCTTCTCGGACCTTCGCTGGTAGTTCCCTCGCGGCACAACACACTCGGGTAAAAACTTCGGGTTCGGGAACTCCAGCGACGATTTAACACTCCTCGTTGAGGCAGCTGCTGTCGTCGAGCTCAAGCTGAAAAATTCAAGCACAAACAGCAGTCTGCCTCGCGCGAAAATTGTCTAAGTATCGGGCGTCCAGATAGCCCGACTGAGGAGTCAGAATATATCACGCTAAAATGTGATACGTTTAAGAGTAAGAGGAGGCGGGTGAGCAGCTTTGTACTTCTAATCTTGCGAGTAATAGTAATAGAATAATAATAGAATAATAATAGAATAATAGAAAGCTGCTCTTTAATCGGTTATTGGGCCGATCTCAACGGCGCTGCAAAGCTGAGCCGACACGCGGAGGGTGCGAGGCAAGCCTCGTACACCCGCCTCCCTTCAAAAATGAATTTAATATTCTGACTCCTCGATGAGGAGTGTATCAGATATTAAACTGATAAGAACAGATAAACTTTCTTTATTTTCAATTAATGTTCCCCCAGAGGAGCAATCCCCACTGGGGGTGATACATTGCAGGTTTTTTGCGCAATTGCGCTGGCAAGTTATATATAATAGTTGCGCCGCCCAGGTGGCTGCCCGGAGCGGCTGCAGCACCTTCCTGTACACTCCACTACACTTTGATCTTAGCCATTAGGCCGAGAAGCGATAAGGTACACAGTAAAGAGCATGTGTGGCACAAAAATCTCGCACGTTGTCAGAGTCATAAGTTTGCCCAAGCTGATTGGCATTGAAGTCCCCAAATATTACACTGAGTGTATAGCCAGCACAAAACTGATCATAGTCAGCCTCAAATAGTGCAAGATTAGATGCTTTAGGGGGCCGATAGATGACCGTAAATAAGAACGGTTGACCAAACCGCGGTATAACTTCGACGATGAGATACTCCGGGCTACATTGGTACTGGGAGGGCGATGCAGCCAGCACCCTCGTTCGAAAGGAGCTGCATACATAGAGTGCAACTCCACCTCCCATTTTACCAACCCGATCATTACGGATGATACTATAACCCGGCCAAGCGACAGTGGCATCATTAATAGCAGGCGTGAGCCAGGTTTCACAAACAGCTATGACATGATATGGAGACGAAGAAAAGCGATATAGCATGAGATCCAGGTGTGCTCTAAGTGAATTAGCATTAAAGTGGCAGAAAGAGAGCCGTGAATCACCTGTGTTCGCGATCTGACCTGATGAATTAGACATAGCGACACGTGGAGCAAGAGAATTCAAAGGTCTCGAAAGTCACGCAGCCGCGAGCTTCGTGAGATCCTCAATACTATGTATACGCTTGACAGGCATGCCGCTATCGCGACGAACCAGAATCGCTCCGTCTCTATGCCAGACATACTTAAATCCCTTTGCCTTGGCTTCGGCTCTAACAGTTGTTAGGAGCTTGTAAAAACTGGTCGGCAGGGCTTCGTTTACATTGATGACAGTCGAAGGGCCATCCGGTGGTGGAGACAGATTATCTGACAGGAGACGGCCTCTCAGCCTCTTCGCCGCAAGAAGACGGTTAATAACATCGCGCGACCGTAGTTTAGCGATAATAGGCAGAGGAGTATCTTTGCGAGCTTTATCACGAGAAATTAGGAAGCGCGAAGATAACACCTCACCATCCGCCAGATTACAATCAATCGCCCTGGCGACTTGATCAACCACGGCGCGAGTTTGTTCCGAAGAAGCACACTGCACTTCCGATATAATAACTTGAGGCTCACTAACAAGGGCTGCAGCTCGCCTAAGCTCAACCCGCTCAGATTGCTGAGTACGACGCAATGCATCAAGTTCAACACGTTGCTTGGCATTCTCCTTTCTGAGTTCTGCTATTTGACTGGCATTAGCTGCCAACTGGGCCAGTATATCAGGTAGTCCCTCCAGTTTGCGCGTTAGCTCGTCAATACGAGCGGAGAGTAAGTGGAAAACACCCGTAGGAGTGAGAGGGTCAGTGTTAGGAGAAACAAGACTGACTCCAGGCGAGCACGACACTCTAGAGGACCTAGAGCGTGTGACCGCTGCAAAAGACGGTGGTGGGACACTCGTAGATACCAGAGAATGCCGAGTAGTAGGCAACGTAACATCAACAAATGATGTATCGGTTAATCGCGGCAGGTACTGATACGAAGATCCAGCGCAACAAAGTTTCTTCCGAGCACAGCCTGGGTGGTAGCATGCTTCACAGGTGTTGCAGCACACAGCATCCAGGGCAACCACCTTTCCACAGCCCATACACTTCTTCCCAGCACGACGCGGCATGTCACCTAATAGCTACTACGGTTTATCGGCCGAGTAAAGCTGTTGCGAATCGGTAATTGAAGATGGCGTCCAGAAGCGCGGAATCGGCAGCGCGCGGGAAAACGTGCAATAGTATGGTGCAGAGAGAGGTTATGTTGCCTCAGCAGCAGCCAGAGAAACCCACAAAAGGCAGGGTAAAGAAGCAGGAAGAAAGTAAGCAAAGCCTGTCGACAGCTTGCTTTTAAACACAAGCAGAGAATCTGCAAGAATAGGCCCGAAGGCAGAAAAAAGCAGTAAAAGGTCTAGAAGTAGAGAGCGAAAAATGTGCGTGTAAGCGTACTCACGTCCGAAGAGAGAGAGCTAATAGATAGATATAGATAGAGAGAAAGAGACAGAGAGATAGATAGTTAGATAGATATAGATAGAGAGAAAGGAGACAGAGAGAGAGATAGTTAGATAGATAGATATAGAATAAATATAGATAGATAGAGAGATAGACAGATAGATAGAGAAATATCGATTGAGTCTCCATAGAGTTGGCATTAATGAAAGAAGGAGAGTCGAGAGTTACAGGAACTCTTGGATTAAGCTCGTGAGTTACATGTGAGTAGCCGCAGAACTGGCGTGGTCGAAGATCTTGAGAATCAGACTGCAACTAATTTCGTGAGGTCTTCAATGCCACAAATGCGGTTGATAGGAATTCCATTGTCTCTCCGATAAAACATCACCACCCGCCAGATTGCAACCAATTGCCTGAGCAACTTGGGAAACTAAATCACGAGTATTATCTGAAGAAACACAGGGCGCTCCCAATAAGATAATTTCGGGTTCTCGAACAAGAGCTGCCGTTCGCCTAAGCTCGACCTGCTCAGACATCTGAGTCCGTCGTAGTGTTTCAAGGTCAGCACGCAGTTTTGCATTTTCCTTTTTAAGTTCAGCAATTTGGCTAATATTGGCCGCCATTTGAGTCTGCAAGGCAGGTAGCCCTTCCAGTTTGCGAGTAAGGTCTTCAAGTTGAGCACTGAGAAGTTGGAGAACACCATTCGGAGTAAGGGGGTCAGTACTTGGTGAAACAAGGCTGACCCCTGGCGAGCACGATAATCTCGGGGACCTCGAGCGCGTCACAGCTGCAGGTGTCGGAGGCAGGGCACTCTTCGACACCAGTGAAGGTTGCGTACTGGGCGCCGAAACATCAACGGATGAAGTGGCAGCTAAACACGGCAGATAATCAAACTTTGATCCCACGCATCAAAGCTTCTTTCTTGCACAGCCAAGATGATAGCAAGAAGTACAGGATCTGCAGCTCACAGCTTCCCGGGCAACAGTCTTCCGGCAGCCCGCACATGTCGTCCCAGTTCGTCCCAGCATATCCACCAAATTAGCTACAACGGTTTACCGACCGAGTGTGCTTGCTGTTAATCGGTGCCTAAAGGTGGCGTCCCAAATCGTGGATATCGGCAAGGGCTCAGGAATCGTACGATGAAATGGTGCCGAAAGAGGTTATGTTGCCTTAGCAGTAGCAAGAGAAAACCCAGAAAAGACAGGGTATAGAAGCAGAGAAGCAGATAGAAGCAAGCCAGAAGACAGCTTGCCTTAAAGGCACAAGCAAGGAAATCTGCAAGAATAAGCCCGGAGGCAGAAAAACGGCAGAACAGTTCAAGAAACAGAGAGCAAGAAAAGATGCGTGTAAGCGTACTCACATGAGCAGAGAGAGTGAGTGGGTGAGAGAGGTTAGAAACTGTGAGAGAGTGTGAATGGAGGGAAAGAGTGAGATTGAGAGAGAGTCATCTGGTGTGTATGGTAAAAGTGATTGCTGGGATAGTCGGTAAAGAAGAGTGAAAGGAGAAAGTAGAGTGAAGGGATATGGAGAAAGGAGAAGTAGGTGTTAGAGGGAGGAGAGGAGAGGAGAAGTTGGAAGAAAGAAAAAGAGGAAGGCCAACAAATGTAGAGAGGTTGGGGAGGTTGAGGAAGGACAGTGTGGGATCGGGCGATGGAATGATAAATAAGAAGAAGAGAGAGGAGGAGGAGATAAGTAGGGGAATAGAGGAGAAGGAGGTCGGTAAAAGGTCGGAGAAAGAAAGGTGGTCGCCTAGAGAGGAGATGAATGAAGAGTTGGTGGACTTGGTGAAGGAGATAAGAGAAGAGGTGCGGAGCTTAAGGGAAGGAATGGAAAGGGAGAGGGAGGAAAAGAAAGAGATAAGAGGTCTATTGGAAGAAATGAGGGATAATTGGGAAAAAGAAAAGGGGGGGGGGCTGAGAAAATATATAGAGGACTTAGGGGAGAGGGTAGGAAAGGTGGAGGAGAGAGAGGGAAAGTGGAAGGAGATAGAGGAAAGGATGTACGAGTTGGAGGAAAGGGGAGTAGGGGAAGAAAAGGGAGGGCGAGATAGTAGATGGGAAGAAAGAATTAAAATGATGGAGATGAAAATGGAGAAGAAAGAAAGAGAGAAAAGGAGGGAAAATATTATAATAAGGGGGTTAGGAGGAGGAAAGGGGAAGGAAGGAAATGGGGAGGAAGAAGTAGAGAAATTAATGAAAGAGATGGGAGTAGAAGTGCAGGTAAGGGAAATAAAAGAGGTCGGGAGAGGAAACGGAACGGAAAAGGGAAGAACGGTATGTGTGAAGCTGGGGAGCGTAGAGGAAAAGGTGAGGGTGATGATGGCAAAGCGAAGACTAGGTAGAGAAAGGAGGGAATGGATAGCAGATGACAAGACATGGAAAGAGAGAAGGGTTGAGTGATTGATGGGAACAGAAATAGAGGACGAGAGGAGGAAGGGAAGAAACGTAAGAAAGGGAAATATGAAGTTTTGGGTGGATGGGAGGATGTGGTGGTGGGATGATTGGAGGGATGGGTTTGTAGATGCGGAAGGAAAGATGAGAAAGGGGAAGGGAGAAATAGAGAGGGTACAGGAAAGAGAGGGGTTTGGAAAAGAGGAGAGAAAGGGGAGGAGGTAAAAGAAAAGGAAAGAGGGAGAGGGAGGAGAAGGGAGAAGGAAGTGAGACAGAATGGGAAATGAGATGAGAGAGAGTGGATACTGGGAGAATGAGGATGAGAGGAAGTGTAGAATGTGTGGATGGGAGTGTGAGAGCTGGAGCCACGTGTTGGAGGAGTGTGTGAGAGAGATGAATGGAAAGGAATGCGAGTAAGGATAGAGAAAGTGAAGGAGATTTTGAATGGTGACGGGAGCGGGAGGGAATGGATGAGGAGGATGGATGAGTGGAGGAAAGAAAGGGATGATGGGAGGGAGAGGGAAGGGGGAAGTTAAAAGGGGGAATAGAGACGTTTAAAGTAGAAAAAAGCAGCGGAAATGGAGGTCGATTAGGGCTGTCTCTCTCTCTCGTGCGATTTTAGGATAAGGAATGATGTTATAGTATAGGTTTAGGTTTAAGACAAGCGCAAGAGTAGATTTAAGTACGAAAAAGAAAGGAAGAAGAGAAAAGAAGTTTATAAGCGGAGCGGAGGTCCGCGTGTACCCCGCAAGGGCACAATATATTACTACTATTACTACTACTACTAAATAACACTGTCCAACAAAGAAGCTGTTTTCTGTTTTCCTATAGCCACTATATAATTCTTATAGAGTTCGTCGTCCTGAACACGAATCCGGCAACGAAATTTCTGGATCACCCTCTGTTTTCGAAAAAACTCAACATTTGTAAAAACGGTCGTTTTCGGTAAAGAAGGTGGTATTACGTGAAAACTAAGAAACGTAGGTTGTTGTTCTTGGTCTCAAAAAATAGAGGAGTGTTTCCCGAGTATGTATATATAAGCATATTATAATATTCCGTATTGATTAATAGCAGTAAATCACTGTCAACGTTAAAAAACGAGGGGATTCGCGAATTTTGTACACATTCACTTTGCACTTTCACGTAGAGGACTGTTGCTAGCACAAATTTACTGTACACCATTGGATTCTACGTACATTTCTGAAACAAAAAAAATCAGCGGAAAATGTCATAACTGTTTTCGTTTCGGCACAATTTAAGAAAATATCCGTCCCGAACGTTTTGTCACTATGACGTCACTGCTCCCTGTAAGCGCCGTAGCTACGCGTAATACTTATACGGGCCCCGTGCATCGATACATTCTGTTGAGGTAGAATTCTCTACCCCTTTACTAAAGTGTAAGGTAATACTTATTTATTTATTTTTTTTTTATAGGGGAGAAATGCTTTACGCACACTCGCAAATGTCTTAGTTTGTGGATAGTGTGGAACTCCGTAGGCGTATTGTTTTCGTATACGCTCTATGATTCCTCTCTGCTTTATTCTGCTTTTCTCTTTAATTTAACTAATGAAACAATACTCGCCTTAAGAAATAAACGAGAATCATTTTATATAGGATAGCGGCAATAAATCGTTATTCTCATAAATGTTAAACACCAGGAAAAAATCGAAGGGGAGAAAGTTGGAGTATACTTTTTGCTAGCAAAAGATGATAACGAAATTTTTTGTTTATTTTAAGTTAACAACGAAAATTTTATGGATTTCTATATTCATAAATAAAAGTGATAAATGTAATATTTCGCAATATAGGCTAAGAAAAATGTATTTAACAACACTGGAATATGAACTACAGACGACATGTGAAGAAAATGGATTTACAAAAGAATATAAAATAACAGTTTTTCGGCTGTTAGCATATCGGCGAAATTGGCTTACCGCTTACCGTGTTAATATGTTTAATCGTACTTTATCATTATATATTATTATCTATCACAAATAAGAAGTTGCGAAATGTGCATAAATTCTTCTACTAAATTGTTACATTGACGGATGTAAAGGACCACAGATTTTTCGTTTGTTCGACCTGGCTTCTGTTTTTTAAGCGGCATTTAACTTTTCTAGACATTGTAGGTCCAATATTCTGAACAGATCTCACTTCTGTCAGAATCTGGTACGAATAGGTCGTATTGAAACGTTCAGACAGACTTTGGCTTACACCAAATTAGTTGCTTTTTCAGTATTGTTACTTTGCTTTGTTCTTTATTCAGGCTGTTAGTGATACATTTTACCATCGTTTTTCTCGTAAATGGCAAGCATTACATAGAAACCAAAGGGGTGAAATTCCAGCACAATTTACCAATTTTTTCGTTATTCATAACAATATGTAATCTTATGACTATAAAATACTCGTAAATGCTATATTATAACATGTTCCACACATTTCTTTCGTTTCAAATCTTCTAAATAAAGAAAATTTCGCTATCGTATTCCTGTCAAATATACTACAATATTCTCCCCTTTGATTTTTTTCTGTTGTTTAATATTCATGAAAATAATGATAATAAGATTTATCGCGCACATATAAAAGAATTCTTATTCATTGTTTGAAGCGAGTATTGTTTCATTAGTTAAATTAAAGAGAAAAGCAGAATGAAGCAGAGAGGATTTCAGAGCGCATACGAAAACAATAAGCCTACGGAGTTCCACACTATCCGCAAACTAAGACATTTGCGAGTGTGCGTAAAGCATTTCTCCCCTATAAAAAAAAAATAAATAAGTATTACCTTACACTTTAGTAAAGGGGTAGAGAATTCTACCTCAACAGAATGTATCGATGCGCGGGGCCCGTATAAGTATTACGCGTAGCTACGGCGCTTACAGGGAGCGATGTCGTCATAGTGACAAAACGTTCGGGACGGATATTTTCTGAAATTGTGCCGAAACGAAAACAGTTATGACATTTTCCGCTGATTTTTTGTGTTTCAGAAATGTACGTAGAATCCAATGGTGTACAGTAAAGGCTATAGGAGGATAAGTATGATCCAGCGGCCTTAGCTCCGATCATGCTCGCTTTTTTTTGTTAAAAAGGTTCCTATGTGAGTACTTATCACAGCAATTTTCAACCCTTCAAAATTCATCCCCAGGGAGTAATCGTTAAATAAACAAATTTTTTCAAAAATTCATAACTTGAGGACAACTATTTTGATTTTATTGAAATTTATTCAGGACGTACATATAACTAAGGTCTCTGATTTAAAAAAATTCCAGGCTTGATGAATTGACATAACCTTAGAAAAAAAATTAAAACATTTTTCAATGACTACTATTGATAGGTTATGTTTGAGGCACAACTACCAAACTTTTTTTATAGCTTTCTAACACCATTTTGCACCATATATAATTTTGGTATAATTTATTTCTTGGTGCGTCATATGCAAAAAAAATAAAAAGTATAATTTTAATCATTTTCAATTTTTTTCATTATGTTATCATTATAGCACAATCATCTTAATTTTTTTTTAGCTTCCTAACATTATTTTGCACCATGTATAATTTCGGTTGAATTTATTTTTCGGTGCGTCATATGCAAAATAAATGAAAAGTCTAATTTTAATCATCCTCAATTTTTTTCAGTATGTTACCGCTATAGCACAATCATGTTATTTTTTTTTGGTTTTCTAACATCGTTTTAGTTTATCTATAATAATTTATGAATTCATAATTCATAATAATAATAATAATAACAACAACAACAATAATAATAATAATAATAACAACAACAACAGAAACAGTGATTATAATAGTTATAAAAGTAATAAAGACAATGGCAAGATTAGCTCCATACGTCTGTAGCTCTTGCCCGCTCATGCGGGCCCGTGCGAACGACAGACTTGATCCCTAACTCATTATACCCACCGCTAAAACGCATACCCCCGCTACATCTATCCACCACAGCACTAGCAACGGACGAAAATTGCATTAGAGCGTTAGGTCAATCTGCCGAATCAAAATTAAATATTCGCTATCATCGTCATTGTAGTAAATGGACTTTTTTTTTTTGGAAGTTGCCGAAATATAGAAAAACTTTTACTGATTCCAATGTAACACGCTGAGAATTATGAATTCAGAAATTATTATAGATAGAGTAAAACGATGTTAGAAAACCAAAAAAATAACATGATTGTGCTATAACGGTAACATATTGAAAAAAATTGAGGATGATTAAAATTAGACTTTTCATTTATTTTGCATATGACGCACCGAAAAATAAATTCTACCGAAATTATACATGGTGCAAAATAATGTTCGGAAGCCAAAAAAAAATTAAGATGATTGTGCTATAATGATAACATAATGAAAAAAATTGAAAATGATTAAAATTATACTTTTTATTTTTTTTGCATATGACGCACCAAGAAATAAATTATACCAAAATTATATATGGTGCAAAATGGCGTTAGAAAACTAGAAAAAAATTAGGACGGGTGTGCCATAATTATAACATATTTAAAAAAATTAAATATGATAAAAATTAGACTTTTTATTTTTTTTTTATATGACGCACCAAAAAATAAATTATACAAAAATTATATATAGTGGAAAATGATGTTAGAAAGCTATAAAAAAAGTTTGGTAGTTGTGCCTCAAACATAACCTACCAATAGTAGTCATTGAAAAATGTTTTAATTTTTTTTCTAAGGTTATGTCAATTCATCAAGTCTGGAATTTTTTTAAATCAGAGAACTTAGTTATATGTACGTCTTGAATAAATTTCAATAAAATCAAAATAGTTATTCTCAAGTTATGAATATTTGAAAAAATTTGTTTAATTAACGATTACTCCCTGGGGATGCATTTTTAAGGGTTGCAAATTGCTGTGATAAGTACTCACATAGGAACTTTTTTAACAAAAAAAAACGAGCATGATCGGAGCTCAGACCGCTGAATCATACTTATCCTCCTATAGCCTTTGTGCTAGCAACAGTCCTCTACGTGAAAATGCAAAGTGAATGCGTACAAAATTCGCGAATCCGCTCGTTTTTGAACTTTGACAGTGATTTACTGCTATTAATCAATACGGAATATTATAATATGCTTATATATACATACTCGGGAAACACTTCTCTATTTTGTGAGACCAAGAACAACAACCTACGTTTCTTAGTTTTAGCGTAATACCAGCTTCTTTACCGAAAACGACCGTTTTTACAAATGTTGAGTTTTTTCGAAACCAGAGGGTGATCCAGAAATTTCGTTGCCGGATTCGTGTTCAGGACGACGAACTCTATAAGAATTATATAGTGGCTATAGGAACACAGAAAACAGCTTCAAAGGGTATAGCAGGATAAGGTGGTCAAAAGTGCCCTTGAACCGATTTAAATGGGGGTGGTCTCATTCGATAGATAATGCTCGGCGATCATTGTGTACCAATTTTTAACCCTGTATCTTGACCGGAAGTGTAGTTATGGGGAAAATTAAAAAAACGGGTTTTTGGCCCATTTTGTCTATTTATTGAGGAGCAAAAAATTCGAAAAAATTCAGACATATTCTACACAGTACCATACACGTTTGAGATTTTTTAAAGATTTTTCCATTGAAGAACCTAAGTGTAAGAAATGGGCAAACGCAAAAAAAACGGAAAAAAGTAGATTTCGTATCGAGATCTTCGAGTGACAACTTTTTGAAAATTACAGTAACAATCCAACACTCATGATTGTTATCTCCAATTTTTTTCAGATTTTTTAACCGCCTGCGTCATTGTGAAAAAAATCGAAAACCGATCTGCGCGACGCATTTCGATGTGAAACGCCATGATCCAGTTATTATTTTCTCACTCTTCGATTACAGTATGTTCATTTTGTGACTTTCAGTGTTTCTATCATGAAGCAATTACATGTTAATATAGAGAATTGAATTAATTAAATAAATTGCGAACTTTGATGGTTCCTCATCTGCAAGAATTTTGAAGGTTTTTTCAAGTGAACGGTTTGGCGCAGTTGGTAGGGCGTCTGTCTGCGGAAGCGCTGGACGCTATTTTGTCGCAGGTTCGAATCCCCATGGGGAACTTGATATTTTTTTTTCATTATTAAAAATTGTCAACTACATAACAATAATTAGTTGCTATTTTCCAACATTTAAAAGTATTTTTAAAAACCAGAAAAATATAAATTAATACAGAACACACTTTTTGCTTTGTCGGATTTTTCTAGTCATACTCTGTTCTGCGACTACGGGTATTATTAAACACTAACATTGAATAGACATCGGTTGTTCTACGGTGTATGAAGGTGTATGTTATTCAGCAAAGGATGTAGGGAACGTTATTATCTTCGGAAAGAAAGAAACTCTGCATTCCTTTAAACAATCATCGTTACGAGTGATCAAGATATTATAATAATATTATGCCCATTTAGTAAGTAACATATTATATGTCTTCAAATATCGTAGTAAATCCAGTGTTACAATCTATACTAATCTATACTAATATTATAAAGCTGAAGAGTTTGTTTGGTTGAACGCGCTAATCTCAGGAACTACTGGTCCAAATTGAAAAATTCTTTTTGTGTTGAATTGTCTATTTCTCGAGGAAGGCTATAGGCTATATAACATCAGGCTACGACCAATAGGAGCGGAGCATCAATGAAAAATGTGGCAAAAACGGGAGAAAATATTCCTTTTGAGAGCTTCCGTTGCGTACGCTGCGTAAACGGTTAAAGTTAGGTAAACATTTTGTATGTCGGAATTTTTCCTCTTGAAAAGTTCTAAAAAAAAGTCCGCGACAGCATATGTCTATCTTTTCAGGTTAACTCACTATAACCATTTTTATGGTATTCAAATTAGTTCTAAAATGATGCATTATTTGCGAAGGTGTTTTTATAAACATGAAATTAATCCTTATCCGAATAAATACGTTATTCATCATAAGTATTTAATTTTGAACAAAATTACCCTTGACATCATTTGATTTCAACGAATATCTTAGGAGATATCATCATTTTAAGATAATCTAGTACCACGCGCACATTCATGATGTGCAAGGCAGGCGATCATGAGTGGTGCGCACGCGTTGGCCGGCTGCTGCCGGTAGCTCTGCGAGGTACCACGCCGCGCGCGGCTATTTATTGAGGAAGGTTATAGACTTTATAACAAAGACGCTACGCCACACTAATCATAAACGCGGGTGAAACCGCGGGCTCAGCTAGTATTTGATAATATCCGTAATCGCAGAAGATGGTATGACTAGATAAACTCGATAAAGCAAGAAGTATGTTCTGTATTAATTTATATTTTTCTGGTCTTTAAAAATACTGTTGGAAATCGACTACATTGGCGATGCGTTGTCACGGCCGGTGGCGCGATCTGCCGATCGTACCTTTTTCTGCTTTTCGCGTGGCGACCCCCATCTATTGTTTTTATACAGATTGTGCGTTCATAGCTATGCATGCGTCATGTACCTCATTTTTTCTACCGCAATATATCGTTTCGCAACGAACGTATTGTTTTGATTATTGTGGTTCCGATCCACGTCGCCTCCCATTCTCACAGGTTATGGGCCCAGGTGATCGCGACTGCGGAAAAATAATCGCGGAAGAACAATCGTGTCGCGTGGTGAACACGTGTCGTGGTAGAGGTTAGGATATCGAAGGAATCTCCTAGGAACTGCGCAGCAAAATGAGTACGACGACTCTAGCCCGAATGGAACTCCTCAATAAGGACAACTTCGATATGTGGAAGATGCAAATGCAAGCTCCTCTCAGGAAGAACGACGCGTGGCCGTACGTAAGCGGCGAGAACAAGAAACCGGCGGTCGTCGCGAGTGACGCAGCATCCGTACAAGCTGGGAAAACGTGGGAAAATAACGACGGTAAGGCAAAGGCAGACATTATATTAGCAATAAGCCCATCCGAATTGAAACAGATCAAAGGATGCGCCACTTCTCGAGATGTGTGGCTGAAGCTAGAGGCGATATATCAATCGAAAGGCCCGGCGCGGAAGGCGACATTGCTGAAACAACTAGTTCTGCAAAGAATGGAAGAAGGTGCCGACGTACGAGTACATCTGCAGAAATTCTTCGACGCCGTCGATAAGTTAATGGAAATGGAGGTAAAAATCAATCCTGACTTACTTGCGATTTTACTTCTATACAGTATCCCACCGTCATTTGAGAATTTCCGGTGCGCCATCGAGTCGCGCGATGACCTGCCAACTCCCGAGACGTTGCAGATAAAGATTGTCGAAGAGCACGAGGCTCGCACGAACGACGTCCGAAGGACGAGTTCGGACGATAGGATGGTTCGCATGGGATGGAACAGGAACGCAAAAAGGTCAGATAAATCGAAGTCGAGCGGCAATGCGGAATTTAAAATTCGATGTCATCGCTGTAAGAAATTGGGACATAAAGCGGCCGAATGCAAGGCGGACAAACCAAAAAACTCCGATTCGCCCGGGAATCGCGCGGGAAGCGTGACGCTGTGTGCGATAGAGGAACCTCGGGAATCGCGAGAGGCGCTCAGCGCGGAAAGTGTTCGCGACGCGGCATCTTGGTGTCCCGACAGCGGTGCGACCTCCCATATATGCGGGCAGTTAAATCGTTTCGCCGAAATTGATGACTCGAAACACGGGAAACTGAATTTGGCGAACGACGCGTCAACGGGCAGGGAAGCGTCTCGTTCGGTACGGACGTCGGTGGCAAATGGACGGACGTAACGTTGAATAAAGTACTTCATGTGCCGGACTTACGCGTGAACTTGTTGTCGGTCGCGAAGATCACGGACAATAACTTCGAGGTGAAATTCACCAAGACGCACGCGATGATCGTCGACGATCGCGGAGACACAAGACTGTGTGCGGAACGCAACTGCGACTTATATTACGTGCGTACGACGGAGAAGGCGGGTAGTTCGAAACTTTCGGAGTTGTCCGTTTCATCGAAATCGTCGTGCGACCTGAGAACGTGGCATCGACGCATGGGGCATCTCAACGCGCAAGATCTCGTGAAAGCGGTAAGCAACGGCACTGTGCGCGGACCGAAATTGAACAAAATCGATTCCGACTTTGAATGTGAGACATGCATTCGTGGAAAGATGTCCAGGACCCCCTTCCCGACGGCATCCGACGTCAAGGCCGACTTGTTGGAAATCGTACACACCGACCTCTGTGGCCCAATGAGAGTTGAATCTAAGGGACGGGCCAAATATTTCATCACGTTCATTGATCACTGTTCCAGATGGTGCGAGGTCCGTTTCCTCAAAGTTAAAAATGAAGCGTTAACCGCCTTCAAAGAGGTGAAAGCCTTAATGGAAAACGTGACAGGTAAGAAAATAAGATATCTCCAATCGGACAACGGGAAGGAATTTACGAGCTACGAGTTCGAAACTTACTTAAAAAGACATGGTATTCAGCGTAGGCTGTCTGTGCCCTACAATCCCGAGCAGAATGGGATCGCCGAAGGAAAAACAGGTCTCTAATGGAAATGGCAAGATGCTTGTTGATAGGTTCTGGTCTTCCTGCGTCACTGTGGGCGGAAGCTGTGTCGACCGCCAACTATATCCGAAACCGGTGCCCTACGAAAGGTCTGGACGGACTCACCCCTTATTCATTGTGGACAGGGAAAACTCCAAACGTGAGCTACTTCAGGGAATTCGGAAGCAAGGTGTTTTACCTAGACAGGGTTCCTGGAAAGGGGAAGCTCGACGAACGCCCGAAAGAGGGCATCTTTATCGGATACGATTCAAGCTCAAAAGGATATCGGATATGGAGTCCCAAGAAGAATAAGGTAGAGATATCGAGGGACGTTCGTTTCTTAAAGTACAACGCAAGAGGAACAGGTACGTACGAGGATTTCATGCCTGTAACGGAGGCAGTTCCGAGCAGCGAGGGCTCCGTGGAACCTGACGTGCGGACTGAGGTCGAGATTGAGTTGGTGCCAACTCGCGAAGAAGAGGAACCCGTCGATGATCCGGATAGTCCCAACGAAGACGTCGATCCATCGCATACTCCGAGAAGACTACCCGGGAGACCGAGGAAAGAACGCACCGGGAGACCTGGCCGTCCGCGTAGACTTTTCCATACAGCCGATGTTTCCGTTTTTGAGCGTGTGCTACTGGCGGAAGTGCCTATGAAGCAGGCCCTTTCAAGCCCGGACTCGGAGGACTGGTATCAAGCCATGGCTGACGAAACCAAGTCGACGCTGAGGAACGATACGTGGAGCATCGTCAACAGACCTAAAAATCGTACGATCATCGGGAGCCGAATGGTGTTACGCAACAAGTACAACCCCGATGGTACGTTAAACAAAAGGAAGGCAAGGATCGTGGCTCAAGGCTTTGCTCAGAAGCCCGGAATTCACTTCAACGAAACCTTCGCTCCGGTCGCTCGGATGAGCTCGATTCGACTGCTCATGTCTCTGGCTGCTGCCCACGAGATGTCATTGCGGCAATTTGACATCGCGACGGCTTACCTCAACGGGACGTTAGAGGAGGAATTATTTATGGAAACTCCTCGGTTTCTAACGAGATGTCTGGAGATGATCATCGAGCAGGAACCCGAGGGCAGCAACGCGCGACGCAAAGCGAGTGTCATGCTCCAAGAGCTGAAGAAGAGCGACAAGGTGTGTCTGCTGAAGAAGTCACTGTGTGGCCTCCGTCAGGCCGGGAGATGCTGGTATGCGAAGCTCAACGAGTTGCTTCGGAAGTTCGGGGCCGAACCTACTAGTGCCGATCCCTGCGTTTACCGTTTAGGACGAGGGGAAGATTCGCTCCTCATTGCCATCTACGTGGACGACATACTGGTAGCATCTCGCGATACCGCCCTCATAGAGAAACTCAAGGGCTTTCTTTCAAAGAATCTGGAGTTGAGGGATCTTGGAGAGCCGAAATATTGTCTGGGAATCGAATTTTCGCGAGATGGGAAGGCTCTTAAGTTGAATCAACGAGGCCACATCCTGGATATTCTCGATCGTTTTGGAATGTCGGAGTGCAAGCCAGTAAGAACCCCCATGGACGCGAACGTGAAGCTCGCTGCACCGACTGAAGATCTCAGCGATGAAGAGAAGGGTTTACCTTACCGAGAGCTTATTATGGTTCTCTAATGTACCTGGCTACTTCCACACGTCCTGACATCGCCCACTCTGTCAGCGTCTTGAGTCAATTCAATCATATTAATTCGACCGTAGCCACTGGACAGCCGCTAAGCGCGTCCTTCGGTACCTGAAGGGAACATCGAATCTCGGTCTCACGTTCGGGGCCTCCAAGGAGCCTCTCGTTGGATATGCCGACTCAGACTGGGGAAACTGCTCCATTGACAGAAGGTCGTACACCGGTTACTGTTTCATCCTCGGAAAAGGAGTAATTTCGTGGAATTCGAGTAAACAGAGAAGCGTCGCCCTGCCCTCGACCGAGGCGGAATACGTGGGGCTGTCGGAAGCTGCGAAAGAAGGAGTTTATCTTCGCCGATTCCTGATCGACCTCGGATTTGAAAAATTGGCCGATACGAAGCTTTTCAATGATAATACGGGTGCCTTAATGCTGTCTGGCAACCCAGTATTCCATGCTCGCAGCAAACACATCGACATCCGTCACCATTTCATACGCGACATTCTCGCTGACAGGATTTTAGATGTGAACCATGCTCACTGCTTGGAGCTGTTAAACATGGGGTGCTGAGTTTCTTTTGGTGTAAATAAGACATTCGCTATCGCCGGTGATAGCGCATCGAGGGGAAGTGTTGGAAATCGACTACATTGGCGATGCGTTGTCACGGCCGGTGGCGCGATCTGCCGATCGCACCTTTTTCTGCTTTTCGCGTGGCGACCCCCATCTATTGTTTTTATACAGATTGTGCGTTCATCGCTATGCACGCGTCATGTATCTCATTTTTTCTACCGCAATATATCGTTTTGCAACGAACGGATTGTTTTGATTATTGTGGTTCCGATCCACGTCGCCTCCCATCCTCACAAATACTTTTAAATGTTTGAAAATAGCAACTAATTATTGTTATGTAGTTGACAATTTTTAAAAATGAAAAAAAAATCAAGTTCCCCATGGGGATTCGAACGTGCGACAAAATAGTGTCCAGCGCTTCCGCAGGCAGACGCCCTACCAACTACGCCAAATCGTTCACTTGAAAAAACCTTAAAAATTCTTGCAGATCAGGAACCATCAAAGTTTACAATTGATTTAATTAATTCGATTCTCTATATTAACATGTAATTGCTTCGTGGCAGAAACACTGAAAGTCACAAATTGAACATACTGTAATCGAAGAATAAGGAAATAATAACTGGATCATGGCGTTTCAGATCGAAATGGGTCGCGCAAATCGGTTTTTGATTTTTTTCACAATGACGCAGGCGGTTTAAAAATCTGAAAAAAATTGGAGATAACAATCATGAGTGTTGGATTGTTACTCTAATTTGAAAAGTTGTCACTCGAAGATCTCGATTCGAAATCTACTTTCTTCCGTTTTTTTTGCGTTTGCTCATTTTTTACACTTAGGTTCTTCAATGGAAAAATCTGAAAAAAATCTCAAACATGTATGGTACCGTGTAGAATATGTCAGAATTTTTTTGAATTTTTTTCACCTCAATAACTAGGCAAAATGGGGCAAAAACCCGTTTTTTGAATTTTCCCCATAACTACCCTTCCGGTCAAGATATAGGGTTAAAAATTGGTACCAATGATCGCCGAGCATTATCTATCGAATGAGACCACCCCCATTTAAATCGGTTCAAGGGCACTTTTGACCACCTTATCCTGCTATACCCTTTGGGTATCGTTAGACCCCCGTGACAATTGAAATACGGTAGAAATTACAGGAAGAGGACATTTTAAAATGAAATAACATATTTACATGGAAATAAATGAATATATATATTTTTATTATTTTGTACATCTGCAGCCGATTAATTACATGAATACCAACATTTGTTGCGAGAGTAAGGAAAACTGCAGAAAACCTTACAAGTATTCAAACGAGAACAATATATATAAAACATATAATACATAAAAATATACTATTTACATAATAAAATAAAATCGTTAAAATAAAAATATGCTTCGGTGAAGCGGCCCCAGGACGTTGCTAAAAGAAAGAAATATATCACAGATTAATCACACACATATTTTTGCCTCGTGAAATAAAAAATAAATAAAAAAGGGAAAACAAAATATATAATAAATATTTCATAAAATATATAAAAAAACGTAAATAGAAATATCTTAATATTGTGCAAAGAAACATGCACCTGTGCGTGCTGGATCACAAAAATAAAAGGAAAAAACTATATACATAAGAAATAAATAAAAGTTTTCTCTGCGAAAAGAATATTGCACTAATCAAACATTATCACAATAACATATCACAGTACGTAATGCTGTTACAAAAACAAAACAAAAGAAAATATTTATCATGAAAAATATGCCGAAAATAACATCAATTGAAAATGATCAAGGGCATATTATAATTGTGACAGCAATATTATTAGTTAACAGAAGAATAAAAAGGGAGAGACTGTCGATGCTTAAAAAGATAAAAATCCATGGCAAAAGCAATGCGTTGCAAACGCAAGGAAAGATGTTTAATTTTGTAAAATTTGAATATGGCAAATATAAAGCAATTGTTTTATATTGGTTTAATGCAGAGAAAAAAATTATTTGTAGCATGCACTAAAATCTATAGTTATATTAATTATTTTGCTGACTGATTCTACTATTACGGGGGGAATATAAATTCTTATATTCGTCCAATTATAAACGTTTTGAGTCTACTTGAAAAGAACGGCAATCAATATTATTGGCTTGGAAAGAACATCGAATTTTACACACCGCGTCTAAAGTGGCCGTATCAATCTTATTTCTCTTTTTATTCTTCACATCTGTAACAATAGAAAATAATCTTTCTGCCTCGGCATTAGAATGTGAAAGAGATAAAACTGCTTGGACTAAAATTTCTAAAGTTTATAGCCGGTTAAGATGGTCAAATGTGCCCTTGAACCGAATTCAAATCGCGATGAGTCATTCGAAAGCTTATAAAAAAATAATGATTTCTGCCAAGATTCAATTTTGTATCTCGACCCGGGGGGTAGTAAAGGGTAAAAATAGAAAATCAGATTTTTGCCGAATTTCTCCTATACCAACGGATGAAAAATTTTGAAAAAATTCAGAGGTATTTCTGTTATCAGGGCACATATTAGACAATTGTTTCAGATTTTTAAATTGAAAAACCAAGCTGTGAAAAATAAAAAACGCCAAAAAATGCTGATTGTGTATCGAAGCAGTCTTGGCACTATAATTATATTTTTACTGTAAGTACGTATCATTGTTACTATTGTCCTGAATTTTTTCAGATTTTTCAATTTGGTGCGCCGCAGTTAAAAAAATTAAAAACCGATTTTTTCGTCGTTTTTTCCCTCATATTTATTTAAAAAAAATATAGAACACAGAATATAAATATAACAAAATGTAATAGAATACAATTTACTGAATTGTAATATCAACAATGAGGACAATAACAATGATGATTGATAGTAAATGCCAATAATAATATTAACAAATAAATGGTATTTCAATTAAAAATCCATCTTCTCCTATTGAAAACAAGTGCATAAGTCATTTCGTGTATTGATAATAATATAAAAACATTATATGTAAATAATAAGAAGAAATAAATAATAAAAATCGTAGATTATATGTACGCCGTTTATTTGAATGATGCGCATGCCCGCGCATTGCTGTAATGTAAAGTCGAGCAGTTGGTAAAATGCGATATCGATAAATTCGATCGCTTAGGTAACTGTAATACCAACAAATTCGCGTGGTAACTGAAAAATTGTGAGCGCGCTCGTTTTCATCTATTGAGATCGAATATCTCAAAAATTAAGTAACAAATAAAAAAAAGTGAGGCGACAGAAAGTTTTATTAGATGGTAAGGAATAAAAAATGTCCTATCAATCATAGTCGATTTCTGCATAGTTAAAAAGTTATAAACGAAAATGTGCGGGCTCGAGCAGGCAAAAATTGATTATAACAAAAAAACACAATGACGCGTACACTTTTTTTGCCTGCGAATGGTTTTTTTAGAATCCTCGTGCAATTTTACACAAAAATAACCTTGTTCTAAAAGTGGAGGTTCGATTTGCTAATTAAATTGCATTTTTACTGGACTATGTATGTAACACACTTCTGTAAGACGAGCCATCTTCTACCTGATAATTTAAAAATTTTTCGAGACTCTACTTCAAAGAATTCCTGAAATTCCCGCAGGATAGCTGATCGTTTTACACTTCCATGAAAATATGTTGCAACTGAACGTAAAAGTTTTTCACAAGAATCCGGCAACCTAGAACAAGCTTTACTAGCAATTAAAGCTGAGGAATGGCATGTACATTTCAATACAACGAGGGCCGGTATTTACCTCTTTCTTTAATCTACTTATAAAAGAATTTTTAATGCCTGTCACCATAGACGCATTATCACAAGCCATTCCTACAATATTCGATAATGGTATGTTTTTAGATTTTAAACAATTTTTAAACGAAGTATACAACCTATCAGCAGAGCAATCTCTAGTATCTAAACTGATTAAGTCTAATAACTCTGTAACGCATTTTTTATTTTGTGACGAAATATATTTGACTAAAATACAAAGCAACTTATCGTTAGCGATAGTCGTGCTTTCATCAATTAATATTGAAAATTTTTGAGTTTTTACTTCTGTGATAAGCTTATCGCTTTCGCGTTTGCCTATTACATTTTTTATTATTTGCGTACATTTAGTTCGTGACAATTTTAGATCTTTAACCACCTGCGGATCTCAACAGGTTTCCTTTAATAAAGGGACCATGTGATTAATTGTTTGGAAAGCTATATTGTGCTCCGCGTAAAAAACAGCTAAATTTATTACGGCTGTTTTGACTCTTTAACATGGTCCAAAGCAGAATTACTATCGACTTTTGGTAATAAAACAGATGGTGTGATATCACAGCTTTTGCTTGTATTTATAATATACAATTGAGTCCGTGAATGTCTAATAAGTTTCGATGTTCCGCATGCCAAGACTTTATTGCAAGCCCTGCAGAAAGCTTTTCTTTTGTTTTCATCAGATTTTAACCAATCGTTGAAAATATTATTTTTTAGCTAACAATAAGATAATTGGAATACTTTCCCTTTGTTGATTCTTTTCTTATCCGCCAATCCACTCGAACTAGGCTGCTAGTAATCCATCTTCTGGTCTCTGTCATTGTACTACACTAATATTGCACTACAATTCAATATACTATATAATATTACGCGACTCACCTTCGCTTTAAAGAAAAACGCGGGAAACGACTAGGAAGGGCTGTAGCTACTGTTGCACATAGATACGTCCCCGGAAGCAACTGCCGTCGAGCTGTGACGTACGTGGCATGCGCATGCGCACGGAGGATCCCACGTGGGAGAAAATCCCACGTGCTTGCATCACTGGGTGGCGTCACAAAAATGGCCCCACTTCCGCCTGATTAATTAATGGCCTTAGCAACAGGGGAACACGTGGAAAGCGTACATCTAACCTACGGTATTTTTCTTTTCTTTTTGTTATTTTTCATAGCAAACGTGTGTGAACAGTGTCGGGTGAACTCAATCAAAGTATTACTCACGATCGAAGTCCCAACAGAGCACACGCTTACATGTACTTTATTCGATATAATTTTCACAAAATGTGAAAATAACGAAAGTGCTATCTTAATTTAAGAAATGACTCACACATAGATACTTTTTGCATTAAGCGCATCTTATAATAGCAGGCTTATCACATAATTCACAACGTGGCAGATAATCTGCTTCAGGGAATTTAAAACAAAGATCTACTGGATTTTCAAATTGTTGTTCTGACCTATGCTCTAGGTCAGTGAGGCGCAGTAGTTGATCGTTTCGGCGTCCTTCGAGCAATCCCGCCTGCTTCTCCCAACCGTTCTGTTTCGGCCAACCAAGCTTGTCTTGCCTTTCACCTCGCAGGGTCGGATCTATTGGCGCGAGCGTGGCAGCATACTGGGACGTCATTCGCAACTAAACGCTCGCGCTGGAAAGATGTGCCGCGCTCGCCGACGACTGTAAACAGATCGATGCGCGTGACGCATCGATTCAGATTATACGTCGAGAAACAGTTTCAGATTGCACTACGTCGCGTGTAGGATAAAATAACAGTGTTATTCGTAAAAAAGTATGCTCAGATATGTCTTAAAGATCTAAGTCTCAGGCGATATAATTTAATTTCCAGCGCAAATAAATGGAAAATTCAGCGTTGTAAAAACGTTTGCCCTCGCATCAAACAATACATTGTTGCCGTCGTGATTGTCTTGCTGATAGATTTTAAGATTTCAGGCAGGTACAACAAAGAAGAGCAGGTAGACGAACGATTAGTACGAAATTACTGAATACATATTCTCGACGTATAATCTGAATCGATGCGTCACGCGCATCGATCTGTTTACAGTCGTCGGCGAGCGCGGCACATCTTTCCAGCGCGAGCGTTTAGTTGCGAATGACGTCTCAGTATGCTGCCACGCTCGCGCCAATAGATCCGACCCTGCGAGGTGAAAGGCAAGACAAGCTTGGTTGGCCGAAACAGAACGGTTGGGAGAAGCAGGCGGGATTGCTCGAAGGACGCCGAAACGATCAACTACTGCGCCTCACTGCTCTAGGTATCAGTTTTCGTATCAAGAGCATTTAAATAATTCTTGGAATCTCAGAGAAGACAATTATCTGTGTGTGAGAAATTGCAGTATGATGATATTATTACGCAGATGTAAATTTATGTCAAGACTATATAGTAAAACTTGATAAGAAAAATCAACTAAATATTTTCATTCCGGAAAACTAAAAACATTCAGTGGTTGTCATTCATCAAAACTCTTTCCTTTCAGTATGATTAACATAATAAGCTGTTGGTCATTCAGGATACTTTGCTGAAAAGTGAAAGGACAATGCTTGCTCCACGAATCATGCAACGGTATACTTTGAGGCCCAGTATTTGGTAAAAAGACTTCTGTGAACCAAATGTTGAAATGGTGCGATGTCAACTTCCCAGATTTAGAAGCAGTAGCAAACATATTATCCAGCCTGATTGAGTTTCTTTCAACGCTAAGTCTAAATTCTCCACTTGCATCTTTTAACACCAACAAAGAAGTACACAGGTAGGTGCATTTGTGGTAATTACTTCTATATAGTTTGAGGAATATATTAGAGAAATTTCAACCTGGTTCAAAAGTTCATTTCGGTACTTTTTAGTCATTCAATTTTTAAATATACCATATATCACAGAGTCCATGATTTCCTTCCACCCAGATTACCAAGCGTATACTTCTTTGTTCACAAACTAACAATAACAGTAATTAAGCAGTAGGAGTGATGTTTAAGAAGTCGCCATTCTTATTAATGAGGTACATATTTCGTGACCCCGTACCTCACTGCTTGTGAGACTCGACAGCTGTACTGTGTTATTAATAAACTTTAGGCAGGCATAAAAACATGATTCTACATAGTTTAAACTAAATACCTCCATAGTTTCTAGGGAGTACTACGGAGTACAATATAAGTTTTTCAATGTTAGTTGGCAATTTAAGCTGAAAAACATGCATTTAAAAAAATTTCCACAACTTGTTGATAAAATAATTTTTCGAAAAATCGATTATAGGTACTTGAACATTAACTAATGGTGATAAACTATACAAAAGAAAAAAAACTCGCACAAAATTCTTAATTTCTCTAACAGTATCTTCTTTACAGAGAAATATATGTATGTGTGTTTGCGAGAACTTGAATCGTCTCTCGCTCAGTCTTCATCGAAGATTTTAACTGCCTCTCCTTCTAACAAAGAGATGAGAGTGTCTTCTCGTTGTTTTATTTTCACACCCAGTAGCACTTCGAACCGCATTGTGCAGATGCTTTGTTTGTAGGTGCTATGTAACTTTTGGTTTATGGGCGTTTTTTATATATCTATTTCTATGAATACCCGGCAAATTTGCGGGTAAAGAAAAACACGCATTTTCTTTAAAAAATCGATTCATTCAAATTAAATCTGAATTAAACAACTCTAGGCTTCACGTCTAAATACATTATAAGTAAGTAAAAAGTGTAAGACAAGGAACGAGAGAAGACCGAATGATTGAATGAAAGAGAGCTGTGTGAGAGTGAGATAGAGCGAGGAATAAAAGAGCATCGAGCGAATGAGACGAAAAGCGATATGGATGAAATCGATTAGGGCGAGAGCGGATGTGAACGACTATACACGTGAGGAGTTGCACTCACAATCAGAGACAGTTATTCAAGAATATATACAGTCGGTCAAGAAAATATTCGGACACTGCTACGGTTCTGCGTGTTATGCTTAGTATTTTAAATAAATACTGTAGCGTGGCGAAAATTATAAAGGCTCGAAGCGACGAGCTTCGGAAGGTTTCGAGAGGCCTCTGGAGGCCTCGAGACGCATCGAGACGCATCGAGAAGCATCTAGAAGCACCGAGAAGCTTCTGGAAGCTTCGGGAAACATCGAGAAGCATCGAGAAGCATCGAGAAGCTTCGGAGATCGGCAATGGACCGCGGAAGGGAGTGGGGCGCGAAGCGCGAGACCGCGAGACCAGGCTTGACGACTGGGTTGTTGATTTCGGAGACCGAGGGTAGCAACGGTCCAGTATAAAAGAAGGTGCACGACACGACAGAATTCTTCTTCTGCGCCGAGAGAGAGAACGAGGCTTTCCACGGTCGCTCTCGGTATGCAGAATAGGGACCTCTGGCAGGAGAGTACGGACGCTTTTCCTGGACGCCTGCTAGAGGGAAAACGGGAGAGTACGGGATTGTTCCTGGGTCCTCGATTCGGTATGGAGAGTACGGACGCTTTTCCTGGACACCTACCGATCGAGAGAGTACAGAGCATTTCCTGGACGCCCGGTTAGATTGGACGGAATGGGAGAGTACGGGATTGTTCCTGGGTCCTCGATTCGGTATGGAGAGTACGGACGCTTTTCCTGAACGCCTACCGATCGAGAGAGTACAGAGCATATCCTGGACGCCCAAATACATTGACGAGACGGGAGAGTACGGGAGTGTTCCTGGGTCCTCGATTCGGTATGGAGAGTACGGACGCTTTTCCTGGACGCCTACCGATCGAGAGAGTACAGAGCATATCCTGGACGCCCAAATACATTGACGAGACGGGAGAGTACGGGAGTGTTCCTGGGTCCTCGATTCGGTATGGAGAGTACGGACGCTTTTCCTGGACGCCTACCGATCGAGAGAGTACAGAGCATATCCTGGTCGCCCAAATACAGTGACGACACGGGAGAGTACGGGAGTGTTCCTGGGTCCTCGTTTCGGTATGGAGAGTACGGATGCTTTTCCTGGACGCCTACCGAACGAGAGAGTACAGAGCATATCCTGGACGCCCGTCGGTAAAATAGAGCCGCGCAATTAGAGTCACGGGTGGAATCGCGAAAGGTTATATTTGGACAGAATCATTATCATAGTCAAGCCTAGTCGATTTTCCGGTCGATTCTAAATCTATTACGTTTGTTCGTTTTTCGTTAAAACCTTATTGTCCGTTCTACCGATCCTATCTGTATATTATCCATCTTCCTCGAAAGAGAGGTAATGAATAAAATGAAATTTTTTTCCCAGAAAACCTTTCCTGCTTTACCCTGCGTTCCACATCCACGATCGTGCTATGGCTACAATACAAAATATGAAATAAATGGTGTCTATTTTGTATCACTGTACTATTTCTGCTTAACATATACAAAGGTATTTTTTTTACGCTATTCGGTTACGAAAATAATGAAAGAAAAATGAAAAAGGAGCGTATTTTCATGTTACAAAAATATTCGGACAATATAATTATTACAACTATTTTATTACATATTGTAGGTAGAAAAGCGATGCGACATCTGTTCTTTCTCTGTCATCGGTGCCCTGCGTCGTTTCAACGTAAATAACGCAGGGTGGGCCTCTTAAGAACGACGTCGTAGCGAGAAACAGTCGTATTGCAGCGTTCCTTTAGTAAGGAGCTGCCAGATTCAAATTGTCTTGATTGTAACCCCCATTGTATTTTAACGTATTGTATTGTTTTTTTCCTTTTGTATTTTTTTTTAAATTCTAAATATATTATTTCTATCGTAGTAAACCCCACAAAATTTCAGAAGTGGGATTGTACCGCGTATTGAGCCGGTTTTTCCCTGACAATATTGCACTTTTCGAAACGCGAATTGAGTCGGATCGGAAAAGTGAATATTTATTTGAACATTGCGTGGATTTTAATTGTAATACTTATATTGTGTATTGAAACAGTATGAACAGTGTTAAGTGTATTATATATTTTAATTGCTAGGACAGTTTAAGTTTAATTGTATTCTATTGACTATTGACTATTGACTATGACGGAGTTAAGAGATATTTCATCGGTCCGCGAGGTGCCAACATTTAATCTCACTTTCCGCGATGTTGAAGATTCGATAAGATGTTTCAACGGATCGGATGGATATCCGATAGAAAGGTGGATTGAAGATTTTGAAGATAACGCTGTGTTATTGGGTTGGTCAGATTTGCAAAAGCTTTTGTTTGCAAAGAGGTGCTTGTCTGGTCTAGCGCAATTGTTTATCCGTGGTGAACGTGCAGTTACAACGTGGGATAAATTAAAAACTCTTCTGTTGAATGAATTTTCCACACGCCTTAATATTGCTGAGTTGCACGAAATGTTACGAAGTAGAAGAATGCATCGAGAAGAATCGGTACACGAATACTTCCTAGTAATGAAAGAAATTGCGGCAAGAGGCTACATTGAAACGGAAGCATTAATTCAATACATAGTGGATGGAATTGCCGATGATCCGAACCGAAAATTGCAATTGTACGAAGCTAAGGATTTGAGTAACTTGAAAACCAAGTTAAAAATCTACGATCGAATTCGTAATTTGACTCGTCGATCTGCATTGGAGAGAAGAGAGAAGGCACCACCAGTTTTTACGCGAGGAAGCAAGAGGGAAGATGTTAAGCAGGATCGTACCAACGCAGTGCAACAGCAGCCCCCTCGTTGTTTTAATTGCAGTGAGCGAGGACACATTTCAACAAATTGTCCGCAGCCGAATCGCCAAAAGGGTACTTGCTTCAAGTGTGGAAATACGACGCATAAAATAGAAAATTGTACAGGAAATCGCCCTACATCTGCAACCACAATACATTTAGTGCAATTGATACCGAATTCTCCTTTTACCGTAAATTTGACATATACAGCTATAGACGATTATGGTAATGCAAATAAATCTTCAATTGACGCTATTTTAGATTCTGGTTCTCCAATTAGTTTAATAAAAGAGAACTGTGTGCCTAATTGCATGAAAAATACTGATCAAAAACCTACGTACATTTATAAAGGCATTAATAGTTCCGAGATAGATATTTTGGGTACATTTAATTGTAACGGTGATGTAAATAACATACCGGTAAATTTGACTTTCGGTGTTGGTCCGAATAACATTATGCAATGCGACGCACTTTTAGGAAGAGATTTTATATCATTACCAGGCATTAAAGTTTCTTTTAACAATGAATCTGGCATTACGAAAATTGATATTGAATCTTGTAAAATTTCTACGCCAAACGAAATATTGCACAATAGTTATAACGAAACCAAAGTTAGTAGTGGAAAAGAATCACATATAAATCACGCCTTAGATTTCAAAACTATAGATTTCGATATTTATAAATCAGAATGTGTGCATGCCAGCTTATCCAAACGTCCTGTTTGTGATGAAATTGAGATGACGACAGCATTGAAAGACGAGAAGTGTAAATCGTTTCGTCCGCACAAACTTGATATTGCCGATAAAGAAAAATCGAAATTGATTAATGATGAGCGTTTGAAAGAAAATGTAATTGGTCCGAGAAGCTTGTATAGCAGTCCGATAGAATTAGTTTGTAGGAATCAACATAGAAATAGGAATAGTTACGATAAGAACCGAAAACCCGCTAGTGTAAATAAGAAGTTACTCCCAAAATATAAAGAACAGTGCAGTGTTAGAAAAGTGTTATATTTTGATCGGAACATTGTAACTGACAGCGATGGAATTCAAGTTACAAGAGTGCCATATACAAGTGTTTTAAGTGCCGATAATATGAAACTTTGGACGAATGAATGTTTTTCCCCCCCGACGTAGTTTTAGTCGCTATTGTCTATTTCAAATTTCTGTTTTATGGTAGGTTAAGGTATTGAATTTAAGTATGCGATTGTGTGTGTCCGTTTTTTGTATCTGTGTATGCCCGGGACGGTCCATACCGTCAGTCTGGCCGAGTTGTAGGTAGAAAAGCGATGCGACATCTGTTATTTCTCTGTCATCGGGGCCCTGCGTCGTTTCAACGTAAATAACGCAGGGTGGGCCTCTTAAGAACGACGTCGCACAGTGGTCCCAAATCGCTAAAACGCGCGAAAAACCTCAATAATGAACTTTTCGTTAGGGCCATTTTTATTATTGCATTTGGTACTCACAAGGGGAGGACCAGACCCGGGGGTCACCGATTTTGATGAAATTTGGTACACGTGTTCTACTTGGAAAATCATTCGACCCATGTTTTGCCAAAAGTGTAGATAAGTCCAAATTTTTGAAAAAATCAAGGTCAAAAAAAAAATTTTTTCCGATCGATTTGAAACTTTGTAGACATGTTCTACGAGCAAAATTAAGGTATACGTATTGTTTTATTTCGCTGTAAAAACATTTTGAAAATTACTAGGTACGATTAGTACCTTAGAGATAAAACTGTTCTCAACAAAGCGGCGTAGCTGAGCGGATGAGGTAGCGTACTGTGGGTACTATGGACGTAGGATCGATTCCCGCATGGTGTTTTATGTATTTTTTTTTTTTAATTTTTTATCTCTCTACAAATACATGTAAATTATTTCTAGACAATATTTTAAAACCGTATGTACAAAATAACAAGTTCTGTTTACTAACTGACTCCTGGACCGGCCAAACTGATGGTAGCATGTACGACGAAAGATTTCATAATGACCGTATGGAGTGCACTTTTCAGCTAAAAATTGTACAACCGCAATGCACATCCACCTGTCAACCGTGCGATGTCTATTTTTATCGGCAGGTAAAAATTTTACTGAAGCAAATACAGAACGCCCCGTCAGTGATACAAGAAAAAAGGTCCTTGCATAAAAGAGCTGATGCAATTAAAATACATGCAATAATCCATAACCAACTATCTGCTCCGATATTTACAAACATGATACAATATGCGTGGTATGCATCGAAATTAACACATACACGTACCATATTTCTTAACGTTAACCAAGTTTGTTTTCCAAAGTCGGATGTTAATAAGAACTGTACTTGCAACGCCGTATCCTTTATCACAGTTCTTGGTGTGAATATCGTTTATGTTTTCAATGTTTCTACGACGAGTACCACCCGCACAAGTGTGTAGTTTTTAATGAGAAATAAATTATTTTTTTTAAAATACAAAATTGTGAACTTCATAGTAATCATAACAAGAAATCCATAAATAAAATAGAACATAACGCGCAATTTAAAATGTATAAATTAAATACTAGACCATATTAAAATAAATAAAACATGTGACGTATGGAAAACGATGATTGAGATAAAAAATTAAAAAAAAAAAATACAAAAAACACCATGCGGGAATCGATCCTGCGTCCATAGTACCCACAGTACGCTACCTCATCCGCTCAGCTACGCCGCTTTGTTGAGAACAGTTTTATCTCTAAGGTACTAATCGTACCTAGTAATTTTCAAAATGTTTTTACAGCGAAATAAAACAATACGTATACCTTAATTTTGCTCGTAGAACATGTCTACAAACTTTTAAGTCGATCGGAAAAAATTTTTTTTTTGACCTTAATTTTTTCAAAAATTTGGACTTATCTACACTTTTGGCAAAACATGGGTCGAATGATTTTCCAAGTAGAACACGTGTACCAAATTTCATCAAAATCGGTGACCCCCGGGTCTGGTCCTCCCCTTGTCAGATAGTTTGTCTATGAAAACCTGGAAGGGCAGGGTTTTTTTTACGTATACCTGCGACGTTGTCGCATTTTGAAAATCGCGTTCATTAGTCCCGCAATAATCGTGAGCGTAACCACTGTTTTGCTGGCCGCAGTATAAAGTGAATAACTTTTGTGAAAGTGAGTCTATTTCAATTCTGCAAAATGTATGGAGTTCATGGAAGTAAGTACAACATTTATTGATAAAAGAAAAATTAAAATTGTTAATGGTTATGTTTTAAAACTGCAATGCAAATAGTACGAAATATGGGGTCAATCTTTATGTGAGAATTTCACATATGTAGGGAAAAAGTTAAGTGCTCCACAGTGTTCCACTATGATTCTTGTTTAGGCTTATAGGTTACACTTTCAACTTGCTGTACCTCCAAGGTTTAGGTGCTATTAGGCGCTATTAGGGTATTTTTGTAATTTTTTGTTGCAGCGGTGTACTCGCGTTCTGAGCTTACAAGCGCGTTTCATCGACAACCGTGGCCGATACAAAAAAAAATTCTCATATAAATTTTATACGATTTGAGAGTAACTTATTATTCAATCATAATACATTTGTTTAAACTAATATACATAGTTCATAAAAAGGTAAAATTAATTTTTTTCTTGCAAGTATAATTGTTACGATAGCCATTCGTTTTGTGTCATTAATATATATCAAAAATGTTTAAATTCTTTCTAATATTTATTATTTTTCTATATTATTAAATTATTGAATGATTTGCACCAAGCAAACATTACTTTGAGGGATATTTGAATGTGAATCTTGGGAGCTTTGAATGCGAATATTTCTATTTATTAGACTACATGTTAAACTATGTTTTTTTAAATCTATTATAATCACTAATGCATCATTTTGCGACTTTATTGCATTTCAGCATCTGCTGATGGCGAACAATTTTTCAAAGCGAACAAATTTTTCCGTGCTTCGAGTCTACTTATTTGAAATTCACTGCGTCAACGAGTTTATTGGAATTACTAAATAAATTGTTCACTTGTGATAGATTTTCTTGTGTGGTTATTTATGGGGTTTACTCTCAAATAACTACTGATGCACTAATTAAAGAGCAGAGTCTTTTTTATTAATAATACACGAGGTAAAACATTACAGTAGAGTAAAGATGTGCATAGATGGCATGTAGGTAACGCGTGTCGCATTTGTTTTTTATGGCGGTATATTCAACACCCCCCCCTCGACGCGAGTTACATCAAGAAATTTTGTTCGTTTCCTGGAGACCAAAATCTTTGCTACACTTTCGGTGGGCAGATCCGAACAACCCTTTAGTGAAAATATCCGCGGTCATATCGTGTGTAGGAGTATATTCTATATTCATTTCGCCCTTGTCTAATACCTCTCGGGCATAGTGGTGTCTAATCTCGATATGTTTCGTACGATTATGGTGTACAGGATTCCGAACTAATTTTTGCGCGCCTTGATTGTCGCAAAATATAATAGTAGGTCCGCAATCAATCCCCAAAAATCCTAGTTCTCTTAGCATGTTACGGAGGTGAACGACTTCTTTAGCAGCTTCGGAAATGGCGACGTACTCAGATTCGCTACTCGATAGTGCGACAGACTTTTGTTTGCGACTTTCCCAAGATATAGCCGCATTAGCCATAATAAAGCAGTATCCCGTATAGGATAGTCGGTCGTCCAGGTCGCCTCCCCAATCGGCATCGACAAAACCTTTAAGGGGTTGACTAGTTTTCCTGTAAACTAAACCATAATCATTAGTGCCTTTCAGATATCTAAGGATACGTTTAACAGCAATCCAGTGTATCTTCTTCGGATCTTTGTTATATTGACTCAGTCGGCGAATGGCATGGGCAATATCGGGTCTCGTGGCCACGCTTAAGTACATTAATGACCCAATTGCCGATCTGTATAAGGCTTCGTCAGTATTTTCATTTTCTTGGTTTCCATTTGATATACCATCCTTCATCATCTTACAATTGGCGTCCAACGGAGTAGCTACCGGCTTTGCATTCTCCATGCCAAACCTTTTAAGTATATTCTCAGTATACCTTTTCTGGGTAAGTGTAACGCCTCCTGTAGTAGGATTTCGAGAGACTTCAATACCAAGACAATAGTTTAGGAAGCCAAGATCCTTCATTTCGAAACACCGGTTTAAATCCTTTTTCAGTTCTTCAAACATTGCTTCGGAATTCGTGGCTATTACCAAATCATCCACGTATGCAAGGATGATAAGTATAGAGTTCCCATTTCTTTTTATGTACATGCATTTATCAGAGTTAAGTTTACTTAATCCTAGCTTGGACAGCCGAGCTTCCAGAGTTTTTGATCACTGTCGCCCGGATTGTTTGAGGCCGTAAATAGATCTCTTCAATTTGTAGACGTGATCCTCTTTACCTGCTGCGACAAATCCTTCCGCTTGCTCCATATAAATTTCTTCTTCCAAATTGCCATTGATATAAGCCATTACCACGTCCAAATGATACAATTTCAGGTCGTGTTCAACCGATAGAGCTATAAGTGTTCTCAGTGAGCTCATTCTAGCCACTGGTGCGTAAGTTTCGTTGTATTCGATACCTCGTTGTTGTCCAAACCCTTTAGCTACGAGTCTGGCTCTTCGACGCTCAATTGTACCGTCGGAATTGTATTTGGTTTTCAGGACCCACCTAGATCCTATCACATTTTTGTTCTTGGGCCGTTCCACCAAGGTCCACGCTTCGTTGCGTAATAGGGAACTATATTCTTGATTCATGGCAAGTTTCCATTCATTTGAATCTGGCCCAGTCACGGCTTCTTCCAATGACATTTCATCATTCTGGAGACAAGCTAAGTTAACCTGTTCTGGATTCGTCTGATGTTCATGATACAGTTTCCGGGGTCGTCCTCTTAAGCATGTTTTCAGTTTCTTGGGGCGTCCTCTTCCTGTTTTGGGTGTTTCGCTGTACTCACTAACTTCAGACTCAGGTTCGGTGACATTCTCGTTTGCGTTAGTCTCAATTTCGAAACTAGTTGAAGGTTCGTCCTCAAGGGTTTCTTCGGGTTCGTTGGTGTCAGAAACCGGTTCAGTTCCCTTCTCTTCTTGATATTCAAGTTCATCTACGTGCTCAGGAACCATTACGTTTATGTTTTCATTTATATTTTCATTTTCATGATCTTCTGAAAACTTCACGTCTCGAGCAGTTATAGTTTTTTTGCTTTTCGGATCCCACAGGCGATATGCCTTGCTTTCGCAAGAGTATCCTACAAAGATGCATTGGGCTGATTTTGCTTCAAATTTATCTTTCCCTGGAACCTTGTCCAACACATAGACTTTGCATCCAAATATTTTAAAGTGTGAAACATTAGGTTTGTATCCGCGCCAAACTTCGTAAGGGGTTTTGTCAGGCACTTTCCTTGTAGGACATCTATTCCTGATGTAAGCGGCTGTTGCTACCGCTTCGGCCCAAAAACCCTTAGAAAGTCCAGAGTGTACGATCATGCTCCTTGCCATCTCCACCAGTGTCCGGTTCATGCGCTCAGCGGTACCGTTTTGCTGTGGAGTGTACGGGCAACTCTTTTCATGGCGGATTCCATTTTTATCTAAAAATTCTTTGAACTCATTAGAACAGTATTCAGTGCCGTTATCTGTTCTTAAAATTTTTATTTGTTTACCCAATTGTTTCTCAACTTTAGCCACGTATTTTATAAAAGTTTCTTTAACCTCATGTTTTGATTTTAAAAAATATACTTCAACCCAGTTTGACTTTTCGTCAATAAACGTAACAAAATAGCGAGATCCACCATTCGATGTCGTTTTCATCGGGCCGCATACGTCGGAGTGTATGATCTCTAAGATTTCTATATTTTTTGCCTTAGCGTCGGATCGGTTAAAAGGAAGAACAGCCTGCTTGCTTTTCGCGCAAGCATCGCAGAATGGCATCTTGTTTGAGTCCTTTAGCGCTAATCCTCGAACCATTTGCATTTTATTTAATCTTTTCAGGTCATTTTCATTGAGATGTCCATAGCGTCGGTGCCATTTAACAAGATCTCCATCTTCAGTGGTGTGCATGGCAATATCACGTCGGTATGACTCTTCAATGAAAAACAAATTGCCTTCTCGTTTAGCTGTAATGATTGTCTTATTATTATTAGGGTTAATTATTCTTGCAGTGTCCTTTTCGAAAATAACTTTCCGTCCTGCCGCCGTAACTTTTGGTACCGATAAGAGATTCGTTCTCAGCCCAGGGATGTATAACGTATTTTCTAGATGTATTTGCTGTTGGTGATCTCCGTGACGGATTTTTAGACTTACTGTGCCCGAGCCGTTTACGTTTGCAGTCTTATCATTCGCTAGGCAGACTTCGTGATTGTTTCCAGGAGAGAAGTCCAAGTATTGTGTTTTATCATTGCACATGTGTGCAGTCGCACCGCTATCGATGCACCATCGTCGACCGTTTTCTTCCCTGACGTCAGTAGCGCCTAGTGCAGATATTTGATTAATATTTTTGTTATCTGTATGTCCTGCTTTTATTTTGTTATATGAATGACGATCTGTAGTTAGAAAAGTTTCGGCAACATGAGCGGCGTTTTGCCTTTTTGATCTTTCCCAGCAATCACTGGTTTTATGTCCAAACTTTTTACAGAAGTTACATTTGTACTTTGTTTTATTTGTACCTTTCGTTTGCGCATTCGGATACTTGGGTTTTACATACTTCGTGTAAAGTGCGTCGTCCGTGCCTTGCCGATGTAGTTTTTCTTTCCTGGAGTTCGCTTCTTCTATTAACTTTACCTTCAATACTTCAGGTTTCGGGAGATCGTCCCTCGTCTCGACCGCGCATCTAAAATTTTCGTAACTATCGGGGATGCTGTATAACAATAATATTGTTATTAGGTCGTCCGCTATATTAACGTCCATTTCATTTAATTTGTCTACTATCGTAAAGAAGGAATTAATGTGATCGGCCATATTTTCTCCGTCTTTTAGTTTTGTGAAAATCAATTGTTTTAATAATGAGGCCTTCCTTGCAGGACCTTTTGATTGATAAATTTTGGATAAATTTGTCCATACCTCGTACGATGTGTTACAGTGCTTTATGTGACACAGCTCCGATGGTTTCATAGCTAATATAATGCTCGACTTAGCCTTTTGATCAATTTTATTCCATGTGGCAGCCTCGGCTTCGTCTTCAGGCTTCAATTTCGATCCATTCACATATTCCCATTGGTCAGACTGAATCAGGATAGCTTGCATTTGAATCTTCCAAGTATCGAAGTTTTCTTTATGCAACTTTTCGACATGCGTTAATGAAGACATTGTGTTGACCACCACGTGCTCGGCTTGTCACTTTTAGGTTATCTAGAGTCCCCGTTGAGAATATTTCTCTTTGCCAGTCAGTTTTCTTTAAAATCTCACCGCATTGCGCAGTAGCGGTGTACTGGGCCCATAACCTGTGGTTATTTATGGGGTTTACTCTCAAATAACTACTGATGCACTAATTAAAGAGCAGAGTCTTTTTTATTAATAATACACGAGGTAAAACATTACAGTAGAGTAAAGATGTGCATAGATGGCATGTAGGTAACGCGTGTCGCATTTGTTTTTTTATGGCGGTATATTCAACATCTTGCTTATTAACGAAAAATATTTATTGTTACATATTTAATTACTTGTTAGAGTAAATATGAGTTGCATACTAGCTTTCGCGCGAAACCGGAAATTTTTAGACACACGCGTCGGCCATATTGAAACCGCTATTTTGTTTTTGGAAATTCTAAGTTCAGATTCGTAATTCAGCGACCCAAAAAATATTGGGATACTAACTTTCGTGCCGAACCAGCAATTTTTAGATATGTGTGTTCGCCATATTGGATCCGCCATTTTGGTTTTGTAAATTTTGAGTTCAGATTCGTAATCAGCGACCCAAATTACCCCGGTATGTCAATTTTCAGCTAAATTGAAGCACGCTTTGAGGTTTTTCGCATGTTTTGGCCATTTGGGACCACTGTGCGTCGTAGCGAGAAACAGTCGTATTGCAGCGTTCCTTTAGTAAGGAGCTGCCAGATTCAAATTGTCTTGATTGTAACCCCCATTGTGTTTTAACGTAACGTATTGTTTTTTTCCTTTTGTATTTTTTTTTTAAATTCTAAATATATTATTTCTATCGTAGTAAACCCCACAATATAAATTTTAATAAAAAGAAAAATGAACTACTTAATATTTAGTAGGGTATCCTACACGATTTATAACGTATCGTAATCGTGTAGGCATATTGGAAATATTTTTTTTTTTTAATATTTTGTTTTTATACGGCTCCATTATTCTTTTAGGCGCATTTTTAATTGTTCTTTCGAAGTTATGGGAGTTGATCTAATTTTTCGGTCCAGTTCGTCCCATAAATTTTCTATGGGATTTAAATCCGGCGACTGTGGTGGTGAATGAAGGGCATTTTTGCAACAGTATAATAGATATTCCTGTACAATCCTCGCCTTGTGTTTAGGATCATTATCCTGATCAAATTTAATATTGTTTTGGATCCCCATATTAATTGCACTTTTTAAGAGGTTCGTTTGTAATAGATTTAGATATCTATTTTTATCGAAAATTTCATCAATAAATACGAATTCACCAACTCCACGTGCCGAAATGCAGCCTCATACCATCACGGATCCGCCGTGCTTTACAGTTGGCTGTAAATGCTTCGGATTTAATTCTTCATTAGATTTTCTCTAGACTCTAATTCTGCCATCACTTCCATGAATGTTAAATTTTTATTCGTCCGCAAAAATTACATCACTCCACCACTCGCTGTCTTTCATAATATAATTTTTTGCAAATTGGTTTCTTTCGGGCTATTCTCCCACGATAACCCTCCGATCGCAACACTCTCCTTATATTTTTTGGATGCACTGACACTCCACGATATTCCTTTAACTCTGCTACTAATTTTGAAGCACTTTTCCTCGGGTCATTCTTAACTTTCCGAATGATATTTCGTTTGTCGCGGGCACTCAAAAGTAATTTCCGTCCACTTTGGGGAATACAGTAGGACTCCTCGGCAATCTACGGTATCGGAGCGATAATTCTCGGAAAAAGATTGTAGGTTCCCAGCCCCTCCACTGAGTGACGCTCAGTGTAACTATCTTAACTAACTATAATACTTCTAACTACTTCTCCGTAACTACTTCTCCGCCCAAAGAGGGGAATGAGATTCTCGGTTCCTCGATTGCCGAGGAGTCCTACTGTAGACTCTATCCTATCCCCTTTTTTATATCTTCGAACGATATCCCACGCCGTGCTTTTGCTTATATTTAATAAATTTGAAATTTTACGAAAATAAGTTCCTTTTTCGTGATGAAATATCACTAATTGACGCATTTCAAAGAACGTGTTCTTATTTTTGCGACCCATTTCGATAAATTTTAAAGTGATACTAACGCGAGATCGGATTTCACCATCTTCTACATACAAGAGTATACAAAGCAGTTAGGAGTTTCTTTGAAATGAGTAGAAACATTGTGTTGGTATGTATAACATTCGTACGTGTCCGAATATTTTTGTGACATGAAAATACGCCCCTTTTTCATTTTTCTTTCAATATTTTCGTAACCGAATGGTGTAAAAAAAATACCATTGTATATGTTAAGCAGAAATAGTACAGTGATACAAAATAGACACCGTTTATTTCATATTTTGTATTTATTTAACATACTAAGCATAATACGCAGAACCGTAGCAGTGTCCTAATATTTTCGTGACCGACTGTTTATCTATTTATCCATCTAATTATTCCTTTTGTTTATTCATTTGTTTATTCCTTATTCCTAGTTATTTATATTTATTCCTATTATTCCTAATTATCGTTTACGCGTCCGCCAATCTCCTCTAACAAAAGTTATAGCAACAAGCGGTTGAACATTTCCCGGAATTCGTTAAGCCAAATTGTAATGTCGAGGGTCAAAGTAAAGACATCCAAAAGCAATTACAAGTCGAAGTTTTTCTAGACGACAATGGTCAATGGACAAATAAATTCTTGACCGCGCAATGGTCGCGCCGAGCTATCTGCTATCGACCTGAAATGCACTGCCATAAAACCACGGGTTACAAGCAAGTCAAAATCCTTGACCACGGTGTGAGTCACGGCCACACAGTGGTCGATTTCGCTGAAATCCTGGCCAAAAACCCAAACTTTTCTTTTACGGTTCTCAAAATCTACTCTCTTAGATCGAACCAGTGAGATTTTACTGGTTCAATCAGTGAATACAAATCTCACTGGCGAACCAGGGAAATTTGCGTCCGCTGTCGCAGCGCCATGCGTTGTGTTTTATTTTTGAATATGCTGACGAGTGAGATTCACTGATAAACCAGTGAATTTTGATGGCCGCCGAGATCACTGGCGGAACCAGTGAGTGCCATTGGTAAACAAGTGAGTTTCCACTGGCGAACCAGTGAAATTCCACTGGTTCGATCTAAGAGAGTAGTAATTACGTTTGATTTGCAACACGTCAGAGCATTCTTTTTCATTAATACAAATTTTTATTGCACAACATTTTTAGAGGCATGCAATCTCAAAGTTGGCGTTTGAATAATGTAACGTTTTCGCGTCGGAATTGAGAATACGTTTTCAATGTGATATCAATGTACGATTCTTTTTTCCAGTATTAGTAGATATTTATCATACTTTAAATTTATAAATATCTTGGTTTTATTTTTTTATTTAATATTTTACATCCGTGATGGTACAGAATGTAAGACTTATACATTTTTTTCCTTCTCTTAAGGAAATAGTTGTGACGAATAAATAGTAACGTTAGCGAAGTTAACAGTGCCACGATGTCTGAAGTGGATAAAGTGAATGAAACGCTAGAAGATCTTTCGGTTACCATCGTGGAAAACGTGAAACAAGAAGACGTAGATAAAATGAAAAAGGATGAAATTAAAGCTGAGCTAGCTAAATGTAAATTAAGAATAGATGGGAAGAAATGCGACTTGGCTACGCGACTGAAGGCTGCCCTAGTGGTGGAGGAAGCAAGAGAAGAATATGACGACGAAGAAGACGTAAGTGAAGACGAAATAGACAGCCAAGACGAAGACGGTTCAGCAAGGGGACAATTTCCAAGAAGAAGAAGGGAAAAGCATCATCTCACTTTCAAGGACCTCGAAGAATCTATGCGACCGTTTAGTGGCGATAACACATTAAACGTGAATCATTGGCTCGAGGAATTCGAGGAAATGGGTGAAATGTGCGAACGGACTGATACGCAAAAAATTGTTTATTGCAAACGACTGCTGCGCGGTTCAGCCAAACTGTTTATACAGTTCGAAAAATGTTGCAAATCGTGGAAGCAACTCTCAAGCGCTCTTAAAAGCGAATTTTCCACGACGGTAAATACGTTTGAGGTGCATAAACAATTGACGAAACGGAAGAAAAATGCATCCGAATCCCATCAGGAATGCATCTATAAAATGTGCGAGATCGGGGCTCAAGCAAACTTAGGGAAAACCGCTATAATAAATTATATTATAGAGGGAAATCCAGATGAAGTGGTAAATAAAACAATTCTCTATGGGGCTACCACAATTCAAGAATTAAAGAAGAAGTTTACGTTGTATGAGGCGATGAAGGAGAGCATGCGGGGAAAGCCGAAAATTCACGGCGCCAAGGAGGCAAGGGAACGTTCACTTGGATCTTCAGGAGAAACCAGTAGCGGACGCTGTTATAACTGTGGGGCGCGGAATCATCGGGGCCAGGAGTGTCCGTCAAGAACGAAGGGCACGCGATGTTTTCGGTGCAATGAATTCGGCCACATTTTAAAGAATTGCCCGAAGAATTTCAAGCAACAAGACTCGCCGAAGGAAAGTTGTGGTGTGAGTTCCGGAATTAGTGGGAAGTGCTCCAAGGAAGTTAAATTAGGTGACAGTAAGGTAACAGCTTTGATTGATACAGGCAGTGATCTTAGTTTAGTCGGGTCGGATTATTATTTTAAAATTGGCGCACCTATGTTACGAAAGAGAGTCTTGAAATTTCATGGTATAGGTTCTAACGAAAACAGTACTCATGGCGAAATAGAAACAACTATCACTGTAAACAATAATACATATCCGATCAGATTACACGTAGTTTCCGACTCTTTGTTAAGGCACGGTCTGCTAATCGGCAATGATTTCTTGAAAAATGTGAACGTGAATATCAGCAACGGTATGGTTTCCATTTCGAAAGTGAAGGATGGTAAAGAAAAACGCGATGATTTGCCGGAGATATTCAAAATTGACGCGATACAGGAATCTAACGAAATTGAACAAATCGATCTATCTCATGTAACAAATCCGGAAAGCGAACGAAAAGTAGAGAACATTGTAACAAACTATAGGCCAAATAAGGTACGCGATGTTGGTTTAGAGATGAATATTGTATTAAAAGACGAGGAACCCGTGTACGCGCGCCCGAGACGGTTGTCGCCGATAGAAAAGGACGAAGTCGATACGGTGATACGAACGTGGTTAACAGACGGGGTAATACAGCCTTCGTTCTCGGACTACGCGAGTCCGGTTGTGTTAGTTAAGAAGAAGGACGGTTCGAGCAGACTTTGTATCGATTACCGGCGGCTGGACGAAAAGATCATAAGAGACCGATATCCGTTACCGCTGATTGAAGATCAGCTGGATGCACTGCAGGAGGCGCGAGTATTTAGTATGTTAGATCTCAAGAACGGTTTCTTTCATGTGTCAATAAATGAAAAGAGTCGGAAGTATACGGCATTCGTGGTACCTAACGGGCATTACGAGTTTCGAAAAGTTCCCTTCGGGCTATGCAATGCGCCAGCTACATTTCAAAAATGTATTAATTTGGTATTTAACACTAGATTTACGGAGTCAATTTGACTCATTCGAAATTTGATTACTACATATATAATATATTGGTTGTTTAATTTTTTAATAATAAATCTTTCATTTCAATTGATTTGGAACTATTTTCTTTGCAAAAAATTTCAATATTCTTGTATGATTCGAATTAGCTCGCTTCAGAAAAATAGGTAAATCAATATCCGTAAATCTAGTGTTAAAGAATTAATCGCGGCGAAAAAGGTATTAATCTACATGGATGATATTATTATTCCTTCCAACGATTTTGTGAGCGGCATTGAGATTTTAGAAACGGTTTTGAAAACGGCGGCTGAAGCCGGCTTGATCATTAACTGGAAGAAATGTCAATTTTTAAAAGCACGTGTGGAATATCTTGGGCACATAATCGAGAACGGTCAAATACAACCATCGACGGCCAAGACGGCTGCGGTCGCAAAGTTTCCAAAACCTGTTAATTACAAGGGAGTTCAAAGTTTTCTCGGGTTGACTGGCTATTTTCGTAAATTTGTTCCGCAGTACTCGATTATTGCAAGACCGTTGTATAATCTACTTAAGAAAGATACAAAATTTAGTTTCGGTAGCAAGGAAGAACAGTCGTTCGAGCGACTTAAAATGATTTTGTGTAATAAGCCAATATTGAGATTAGATAGCACGAATGCGGAAACGGAACTGCATACGGACGCATCCGGTATAGGGTACGGTGCGATATTGATGCAGCGAGATAATGTGGACGGAATGTTTCACCCAGTTTATTATGCGAGTGGTAAGGCGACGCCGGCCGAAGAGAAATATCCCAGTTACGAGCTGGAGGTACTCGCGATAATAAAATCTTTGCGTAAATTTAGAGTGTATTTATTAGGAATTGAATTTAAAATAGTTACCGATTGGCGCGCTTTTACGTTAACTATGCATAAGAAGGATTTGTGGGTGCGAGTGGCGAGGTGGGCGCTCCTCCTCGAAGAATTTAAATACACGATCGAACATCGACCGAATAAAAGTATGACGCACGCGGACGCGTTAAGTCGTAACCCTTTGCCGGTGGTAATGGCGGTTAGCGAAGATGAAGATGGCACTATTGTAAAATTGAAAAGGGCGCAACACGAGGACGCTCAGGTGCGTACGATTATAGATAGAGTTAAGGAGGAAGGGTTAGACGATTATGTTGTGAGAAATGATGTTTTGTACCAAGAAATGAGTGGTGATATATTGTTCGTAGTTCCTAAGGCGTTACAAGCGCAGGTGGTGCGTCGAGTGCATGAGAGGGGACACTTTGCGATAGACAAAACCGTAATGTTAGCGAAAAGAGACTATTGGTTTGAAGGAATGAGACACGTCGCGGAGAAAGTGGTACGAAACTGTGTTAGTTGCATTTTGGCGGAGAGGAAAGGCGGTAAATCGGAAGGTTGGCTGCACACGATTGACAAAGGAGATGTTCCTCTCCATACCCTCCACATCGACCATTTAGGGCCTATCCCATCAACAAGGAAGAACTACCGTTTTATTTTTCTGGTGGTAGATGTCTTCACGAAGTTTGTATGGCTGTACGCGACGAAATCTGCAGATGCAGTCGAGGTCTTACGTCATCTTCGGAAGCAGGCAAGTGTGTTTGGAAATCCGTGGAGAATAATATCGGATAGGGGATCGGCGTTTACTTCTCGCTACTTCAGAGAATACTGTGAAGAGGAAAATATTAGGCATGTTGCGATTACCACTGGAATGCCTCGTAGCAATGGGCAAGTGGAGCGTGTTAACCGAACACTTATACCGCTTCTAACGAAGATGTCATAGCCCAAACCCGAGGAATGGTATAGGTACTTGGATGTAGTGCAACAATATCTTAATGCTACCCCAAGCAGAAGTACCGGCACACACCCTTTAATTTGTTGTTTGGTACCCGTATGCGATTAAAAGAAGATCAATCTATACGAGAAGTGATAGAAGAAGAATGGAGGCGGATGTTCCAAGAAGACCGAGACGAATGTAGGAGACGTGCAAAGGAGTCAATATCAAAAGTTCAGGCAGAGAATCGAAAATCGTTCAATAAAAAAAGGGTTGATGCGAAACAGTACCAAGAGGGTGATCTGGTAGCAATTCGTCGAACACAGTTTGGACCCGGACTGAAATTTTATCCTAAATTTTTGGGTCCATACGAGGTAACAAAGGTACTGAGGAATGACCGTTATGTAGTGCGAAAGGTGGGCGAACATGAAGGTCCATTTACAACGTCTACGGCGGCGGACTCTATGAAATCATGGGCGAAAGACAGTTCCGATGATTTTGAAGAAAGTGAAGAAGTGAATAGTGATATCTGAGGACAGATATTTTTTGTCAGGACGGGCGAGTGTAGTATGTGAAGAATGAGTATGGGTGTGGGCGTGATGTGTGTGAGCGTGCGAGGATGTATGAGTGAGATAAGACTATTCGAATGATGCGATGAAAGAATGACGATCGGTGACGGTGGAGATGCGGATGGCAACGGAGAAATCAGTTTGCGATCTGCTACGAAGCTAAGAAGTACGACGCGCGTTGAATTGTTAAGAATTATTGTTTTATTTTCTCTTTAGTTTGGTATCTAATTGTTATTTTATTATTCCATTTCCTTATTCTTATTATAATAAATTACATATATTATTTTCACTTTAAATAAATTCTACAGTATGTAGGATCGTGAAAAAGACAGAGAGACGCGCGGAAACCCAACCAAGGCAGCAAACAGGGGGTGGAAACTCCCATGTTAAAAAATCTGGACTAATTCTGCCTCAGATGTGCTGCCGTCTAGCGTAGAACCCATGATTTGAAACTAATAATTATATATATATGTAGGATCGTGAAAAAGGAACGAGAAGCGCGCGGCAACCCATCCAAGGCAGCAACTCGGCCAGAGTAGCTTAACGTCGACGATCGTCTGGGTCGGCGCGGAAACACTGCGCCAGCGTCCTCTCCCTGCCGACTATTTCTTTTCTCGTCCTTTTCTCCTAAAGTTCCTTATAGGAGGGCTTCCCCGCCCCGATCCCACATATATATATATACAGGGTCCGTCAGCAAAATCCTGACAAAATAAAGAGTTCATTTCCAACACTTGTTTAGTTAGAAAGTACTTGTATTGATGAAAAAAAATGTGTAAATTAATTAGGTGATCCTTTTTAAGTTTTATCATTCGTTATAGCCTCCTTCCGCTGCGATCACTTCTTGGAGTTTTGATCTGAAGCGTGAACATGCTCTTTTCACCTGATCCTTGTCCAAATTCGCGAATGCTGCCTCTATAGCGACCTGAAGGGATGCCACGATGGGGTGTCTGGATTTATTAGACATCCTTTCAATAACGCTGCAAACATAATAACTTATAAGCTTCAAGTCTGGTCAATTGGGAGGCCAGAAGTCTTTGGACCGAAATATTTCGACATTATCGGAAAACCAGTTTTGCATTAAATGACTCGTATGAGCTTGTGCGTCAACCTATTGTAAAATGTGGGATCTCCCGGATGCTAAACTTTCCATCTTTGGCTTCACTACCGAAATTATGATCCGGAAGTACAGTTTATTGTTAATGGTTTCACCCTTCTTAAAGAAATGTGGCGGGTTGCTGAGCTCTTTTGTCGGCAGCCGCTGTACTTACAGACTTTTCTTTGGAATAAATTCGCCTTGGCCGATTAACAGAGCCTTCCACAAACTTCTCTACAGCCGCATACTTTCGTACAATATCATAAACAATAGAATTCGGGTATCTAAAGAATCGAATAATTTCAATAGCTGAACGCTGCGCGCGAAGCGCTTCAGTTATTGCTGCTTTGTGAATATATTCCAAACACTATCTAATGAAATCTGCCATTTAGATGTTACATACGTATTGTACAGGGTGTTTCAAAAATATTTGTCATGGCTTTCAGGGGTTGTTCTACACCTCTGGATCGATGGAGATTTGCGAAAAAAACTTGCCGCAAAATTCGGGAAAGGGTAGCAAATTTTTTTTATTGGCTCATCGTATTCGTCTTGTTACGTAGGCAAAATGTCTGAATGGAACCATGGGTCAGAAACGAACCGTTCTCTCACAAATTAACTTTTAATTGAGCCTTACGATTAAAATTTCCCCCATACGACAGCCTTTGAGTCGCCGACTTTTCGAAAGGAAACACATGAGATACCCTTGCTGGCTCCAATAGTTGAAACAGAGGCAACATAATTGAAGAGAGAGAAAAAGACTAGAAAATGTCAATGACCTGCGTTCGGTGTCGGGTTCACTCAAGGGCAAAGGGAAGAAGAGTATAAACACTTACACTTCTCTTCTGGTTCGGTGACACAGTGCCCTATTTTCTAGCTTCGTTTACGTCGCCTCTGCTCTAACTATCGGCGAAATTTTTATCGGAAGGCCCAATTAAAAGTTAATTTGCGAGAGAACGGTTCGTTTCTGACCCATGGTTCCTCTCAGACATTTTACCTACGTAACGAGACAAATACGATGAGCCAATAAAAAAAATTTGCTACCCTTTCCCGAATTTTGCGGCAAGTTTTTTTCGCAAATCTCCATCGATCCAGAGGTGTAGAACAACCCCTGAAAGCCATGACAAATATTTTTGAAACACCCTGTACATACGTATGCCTTGCTTGAAAAGAAACAAACATCTACTGCTGACATTACATGTAGCGGGAAATTAAAATAGAATTTTGTCCGGATTTTGCTGACGGACCCAGTATATATATGTGGGATTAGGCTAAGATTTAGGTTAAGACTTAGATTAGGATATGGCGATTCATGTTTCGCGGCGTAGCTTCGTCATGGTGATAGCCCGCGATGCGGCGAGAGCGTTGCTGGCGCCCAGCAATTGTTTTGCGACGTGTTAACCAGAGTCAAAAACCGCCCGTCTTCCGTTCAGCCTCATGTATCGCGTCGTTCGTAAATAAAGTTTTTCTTGTATTCTTTTTTCACCTTAAGGCTTGTCCACCTGAATTCTCAACCACCACCTCATCCACATATCATTTCCTATATATATATGCATTATTGCTTTTAAACCTTGAAATAATGCAGAAGCATATTTAGCTCCGGTTTACTACTGTGAAATTTCATAAATTTTAATCAATTTCACAGTGGTAAAACTGAGCTTAATATACGTATATAATATTATGAAGGAAAAGGTAAACTTAAGTCTACTTAATTAAATTTATTAAATTCAGAAACATAAAATCTTTTTATTACATATTTACTTATAACTACTTATCTTAAATTGTAATATTTATTATTATATTAAATATTCTACTAACCCTCCTCGTTTCTTAAACGGATTTGGGACCGTCTATGGTGGAGTTATGGCTGTTACCCAGCCAGGGACCCTTTGCTAGGTACTGACGGCCGGGTCAGCCGAGCCCAGGTTTTTTATAGAGGTGCTGCTCCTCTCATTTCGTGACATGTAATGCTACTAATTTACGTAGCAAATCTTCACCTGTACCCTAGGCAGGGGCCCTTTGCTGGGTACTGACGGCCGGGCCAGCCGAGCCCAAGTTTTTTTAAGAGGTTTATCTCCTCTCTTCTTACTGTCGTAATTTTCTCTTTAATCGCAGATGGTATTTTTGTTGAGCTTTTTTCATTATTACATTTTGCGTCTTAATTGTATTTTTTCCACTCAACATTTTGTTGATTCGTTCGCACCAGCTCGCAAGAAAATTATTGATGGCAGCATTCAGGATTGCATCTTTCAATGATTCAAAATGATCACTACATTGAATAAAATCGAATGTGATCCTTTTCTTTACAGCTTCTTTTAATAGTTTTGATATTTTAAATTTGAAATACACGTCATTTATTGTCCGGTATAATATCTTATTCATTTTTAAGACAACTTTTCTAAATGATGCATGTTTGCAACTCAATATGCAAATGTTGCATTATCTGTTAACATATTTTTGAAGTACTTGCTTTAATATACAGTTCTTCGTGACGTGTATATGTCGTAGACAGATCATGAAAGTAGACTGTTCATGAACTGTCTCGACATTTCGCGAACTGCAGACAGATCGTGAATCAGGTCACGCAGTTACACGAAGTGCCTAAAATTTCTAGGCATTTCATGAAATGCACTTGGGCCTTAGACAGATTGTATAATGGTTCCGAATTTCATGAAATGTCTAACAAGGGAACTACCCGAGGTGTCCGGTGCCGATTTTGATGAAATTTGGTACAGTTGTTCAAGACGTAAAAATAAGCGATACGTATTTTTTTATATCTGCTAAGTCGCATGTTTAGGGGGTGAAACCACCCTTCAAAGTTCCCGATTTTTTTCTTTTTTCGCTTATAACTATAAAACGGTTAATGATAGACATTTTTGATAAATGTACGAAATGTTTGTTTCGGCGCCTACTAAAGGTCTATGGAATTGAAAATTTTATTTAACGACTTTTTGTTACTTTTTTATTAAGAAATGACATTTTTTTCGTCATATCTTTAAAGTTTATGATCCGATTTTAACCAAACTTTTTTTAAATGATAGAGAAACCAAAAATAAAAGTTACGTGTTTTGCGTTTTTCCGTAATTTACTCTGGAGTCGTGAAATTAACCCTTTCCTTTTTTCGGTTTTGGCACTTTACGTTCCTATATCTGATAAACGAGTGATAATGGGATAAAATGTATTATGCAACAAATACTTCCCTCCTCATCTAGAATATTATTGTTTTTGTAAAAAATCAAAATTAAAAGATTTTTCGTTTTTTTTTTTACAATACTCAAGCTGCGCGGATACGGCAAGACGCAGCAATCACAAACTGTCGTAGATTTCATAAAATGTCATAAGGGAAAATTCCGTTGTTTTTTACGTATGAAAAGAATATGTTTATAAATAATGTAAGACATAATTTATTTATAACCAAAAAATAATAATTTAATTTATGAATTTAATATGCATATACTATTGAAGGGACCGCTGTGGCTCGGGCCGGCCGCAGTTCCTGACTGGGCCCATCCACACCCAGTTGAGAGGGCACCGGCTGAATTCGATGGCTCGGATGCGGCCGGTCCGGCGGAGGGTCCTTCTGTTCCTAGGAAAGGGTGAAATGGTAGTTAGCGTGCGCTGCGTTTCGTCCTGGGCCTGTTCGTGGACTCGTCAGTAGGGCTGACCGAACAGGCCCTGCCCTAGACGCTATGTCCCGGATGGGACGTCGGTGTCTGTCGGTGGTCGGTATACATAGACACCGATTGCCGATGGTGTAGCAGCGAGAAGATCCCATCGAAGGAGACACGGTCTAGCGGCCGATCCTTAAACTAGAGGCGTAGGAGTAATGGCGGCCGATAGATCCCTAGCGGCGAGCGAGAGATCGTACCGCTACAGTACCCCCTTGCCAGTGACTAACGCTAGGATTATCTCTACTATAGTACATAGTCCATTGGATGGAGACGTCGTTCGGCTCCTGGTGACTTCTTGTGGCGGGGCGATCTCTGTAGCTATGAAAAACTTCGTGCATAGATGTCGTGTGGCGGCGAGGTGCTGTATCCGAGTCGTGTGCGTGTGATCGAAGTTAGAGCGGGACGATGGTCGAGTTACTTGTAGACGCTATGTAGAGCACGAGCGAGAGAGAGAGAAGAAGTCTTCGATGTCGGCCAGGAGTGTCGTCTGTCGCTGCTGCTGCTAATGCTACCACCTTTCCTAGGAACTACTTAAATCTAATCTTAATCTAACGGCGGGGTCACCAATGAAGGGACCGTCGTGGCTCGGGCCGGCAGCAGTTCCTGACTGGGCCCATCCACACCCAGTTGAGAGGGCACCGGCTGAGTTCGGTGCCTCGGCTGCGGCCGGTCCGGCGGAGGGTCCTTCTGTTCCTAGGAAAGGGTGAAAATGGTAGTTAGCGTGCGCTGCGTTTCGTCCAGGGCCTGTTCGTGGACTCGTCAGTAAGGCTGACCGGTAGATCCCTAGCGGCGAGCGAGAGATCGTACTGCTACATTATTATAGTTTCTATGAAACATATAGTTCACAAAAATTATACTCTTCGAAGAAATGTTCAAAGCATAGTGATTTTTTACACCATGCACATGTAATAATGGCAGGTCTGCCACATATACTGCACGGATCATAAACTTTAAAGATATGACGAAAAAAATGTCATTTTGTAATAAAAAATTAACAAAAAGTCGTTAAATCAAATTTTCAATTCCATAGACCTTTAGTAGGCGCCGAAACAAACATTTCGTACATTTATCAAAAATGTCTATCATTTACCGTTTTAAAGTTATAAGCGAAAGAAGAAAAAAAATGGGAACTTTGAAGGGTGGTTTCACCCCCTAAACATGCGACTTGGCAGATATAAAAAAATACGTATCGATTATTTTCGCGTCCTGAACAACTGTACCACAAAGGGTATAGCAGGATAAGGTGGTCAAAAGTGCCCTTGAACCGATTTCAATGGGGGTAGTCTCATTCGATAGATAATGCTCGGCGATCATTGTGTACCAAATTTTAACCCTTTATCTTGACCGGAAGGGTAGTTATGGGGAAAATTAAAAAAACAGGTTTTTGGCCCTTTTCCCCCATTTATTGAGGTGTAAAAAATCCGAAAAAATTCTGGCATATTCTACACGGTACCGGACATGTTGGAGAATTTTTTCAGATTTTTCCGTCGAAGTACCTAAGCGTGAAAAATGGGCAAAGTCAAAAAAAACGGAAAAAAGAAGATTTCGTATCGAAATCTTCGAGGTACAACTTTTTGTTTTATATAGTAACAATCTAACACCTACGATTGTTATCCCCAATTTTTTTCAGATTTTTAAACCACCTGCGTCATTATGAAAAAAATCGAAAACCGATTTTCGGGACGTATTTTGATCTAAAACGCAAGAAGTAATTGTTATTTTTCCATTATTTTCATAGAGTATGTTCATTTTGTGGTTTTTAATGTTTTACCATTACAGATAATTTCATAACAATAAACGGAATTGAGATAACTCACTTATCTGTAAACTATGTGTTACATTATGTACCATAATTTTGAACGTTCTTTCAACAGCAGCAGTGGCCGCGCGTCTAGAGTGTCTGCTCTGGAACCGCTATGAACTTTTTGTCGCGGGTTCGCGTCCCGGAAGGTATATTTTTTTTCTTTTTTTTTTAATCTGTAAATGCATAAAAATAATCAATAATCATTTTTAACAGCTATTGCGATAATCCTAAATGCATAAAAAATGTATATCGTATCGAAAATAGTTTTAGAGCATATCTGTTGTTTTGCCGGCTCTCTCTAGCAATATGTTATCCCACGGTTACGGATATTTTTAAACATTTAAATTACGGAAATGTTAACTCATTATGGTATATAAAAATGTATATTTGGCACCAAAGATCACAACACTTGCACTAACAGAGTATATGCACGTAATGATTACTTTACTTGCATGTTTCTTTCCCTTATATTCAAAGAAGAATCGTTGACATGGAGGGGATATGCTCGAAACTTGGAAAATATTAATTTCTATTGGTTTGTATTATATTGCCATTTTTAATTTGTTAATTCTGAAATGAGCGTAGGGAAGACAGTTTATGGTTGGGTCTCCGCTATTGTCTCGAATGTGTCAAACCGATTTAATGCTGGGTATGGTACCATTTATGAATATTTGTACTTTTTTAAGTATGTACAGTTCCATGTGACTAGGTAGAGACAGAAACCATTTAACAGTGAATTGACCAATATAACATAAATACCTATAGGGGATTAGCTTAGTATCTGCGCCAAACCTTCAATGCCACCAGGTCATTGGTGAAGGCTTACGGACAGGAAGGGTTTGTGTGATATTGGAGCAGGCGCAATAAAATAATAAAATCCTGCAAACTAAATTATATGCCTCTATTTCTTAAAGGTATTTTGAAAGCGATACAAATTCTCATCAGTAAGATATCTAAAAGCTTAAGAAGTAAATTCGTATATAACAATAAAGCAATTTTAACGAATGTATCTATTGTACAGTTATGGCCCTCAAACGTATTATTTATTCTATATGATTTCGGAACAAATAACAAACTAGTACTTATGGCGAAAAATAATAATCTACCAAAAGAAAGGAACTTTTGTTTTCATTCAACATGACTTCGGCAGGAATTTGTCAAGGTATAAACTCCGTTCCTTTAGTGCCGAATATACATTTTTATACACCATAATAAGTTAACATTTCCGTAATTTAAATGTTTAAAAATATCCGTAACCATGGGATAACATATTGCTAGAGAGAGCCGGCAAAACAACAGATATGCTCTAAAACTATTTTCGATACGATATACATTTTTTATGCATTTAGGATTATCGCAATAGCTGTTAAAAATGATTATTGATTATTTTTATGCATTTACAGATTAAAAAAAAAAGAAAAAAAAATATACCTTCCGGGACGCGAACCCGCGACAAAAAGTTCATAGCGGTTCCAGAGCAGACACTCTAGACGCGCGGCCACTGCTGCTGTTGAAAGAACGTTCAAAATTATGGTACATAATGTAACACATAGTTTACAGATAAGTGAGTTATCTCAATTCCGTTTATTGTTATGAAATTATCTGTAATGGTAAAACATTAAAAACCACAAAATGAACATACTCTATGAAAATAATGGAAAAATAACAATTACTTCTTGCGTTTTAGATCAAAATACGTCCCGAAAATCGGTTTTCGATTTTTTTCATAATGACGCAGGTGGTTTAAAAATCTGAAAAAAATTGGGGATAACAATCGTAGGTGTTAGATTGTTACTATATAAAACAAAAAGTTGTACCTCGAAGATTTCGATACGAAATCTTCTTTTTTCCGTTTTTTTTGACTTTGCCCATTTTTCACGCTTAGGTACTTCGACGGAAAAATCTGAAAAAATTCTCCAACATGTCCGGTACCGTGTAGAATATGCCAGAATTTTTTCGGATTTTTTACACCTCAATAAATGGGGGAAAAGGGCCAAAAACCTGTTTTTTTAATTTTCCCCATAACTACCCTTCCGATCAAGATAAAGGGTTAAAATTTGGTACACAATGATCGCCGAGCATTATCTATCGAATGAGACTACCCCCATTGAAATCGGTTCAAGGGCACTTTTGACCACCTTATCCTGCTATACCCTTTTATCAAAATCGGCGCCGGACACCTCGGATAGTTCCGTTGTAAGTCATTAAGACAGTTCATGCAATGTCTAACAGGTATTTTGCCGATCGTGTAATCGCCTAGGAGCAGTGAATATGGATTAAAATAATTAAAAACGGGACAACGTTTTAGAGTGTGATAAAATACCTAAAAAAAAATTTTATTTATTGGTACATAGTAAGCTACCGTGACATCTGCTGTTACATAAAACATTTGCTTTTTTACAGACACATCTTTTGGTTGTGCATTGCACATCAGAAGCTCTGCACGAACATTGAAAATATCCCTGTCCACCACTACAATTTTTAACAGCTTCTCTGAGGGATAACATTTTATTAAAATCAATTTCGTCGCGTGTAAAAAAGTCAGAGCCAGCCAGAACGAGATTTTCCGGCCGAAACCACCCTTTTATGACACCGGCTTTTACAGCTACTTGATTTACTTCTTCCTTTTGATCCGTGATGACACATATAATATTCTGAGGATCACTTGAGCCGCGATCAACTTTCGGTACAGCAAGAAGGACGCAATCACCAATTTTAAAAGCAGGGAGCTTAAGTTTAGTGGACGTTAACATTTTTCTGTTGCTACTACCATTTTCTGTCTGGAGTCAGTTTTTTCACTTTGTATTTTATCCTCTTTGTCACATAGGAGACATAAGTTACTTTTTACTGCGTATCTTGAATCAAAAATACTGTTACATCTACAACATCGATGGTTAAAGGTAGCCGTCTCGCAAGACGACTCTTTCCGTGTGTTTCGTGGCGTCAAGATCCGTCGTGGTATAGATTCGACGACCACTACTCTCACTCACGATTTGCGACGATTATGCTTCGCGAGTAAGTATTTTATCGTCGCGATCGTCCTCGACCGACGGAGAACTTGTTCGTTCGCGAGATAGTTAATATTCCAAAAAATAAAATAGCAAACTACGACGGTTTTCGTCGTCAGCGAGCTCGATATCGTTTGCGTTACGGTGTTCGGAAGGCAAGTGACTTCGAGGATTTTTCCTCCGAAGTCCCTCGACGACGCTATGGGCCGGACATCCCCACTTGCTGAATTTTCGCGACGTTTCAGCAGGCGGGTTTTTCGGATTTTCCGGGCAGTGCACGATGTTGATTGGCCGCACTTTCCTCCGAGAGGAGTGACCACCCCCATGGGACTCTCGGCGAGAAGGGCCCCACGGAGGCGGGAGTTCACCCCCTGCGAATACGTGGTGGAGGAAAGTGCAACCAGATGTGCCCAAAAAATCCTAGTCCGGCCGATCGGCAGAATTTCTCTTCGAAGGCGCGATTTATGACCGATTTGTCATCGCGAGTCAGCGGCGGTCGATGGGACCGTTCGGGCCGAAGTCCCTGTTTACCACCCGCTGACAGAGCACGACGGATTAACGAAAACGTTCATTCAAAACGAAGGCTGCTTAATTCCTCAAGGACCGGAGTTCTAGCCGCCTTGGCGCACGATGGTCGCCAAATGTTGGAAAGATAATAAAAAATCTGGCAGCCAGACCCGGGCCTCAAAGAACGGCAAACTTTCGCTTCGTTCCGAACGCGCTTTTGTCTCCGTACGACGGAACACCGTGGATCACAATCATTGTTATTGTTATCATAATTATCCTTGTCACAAAATAAGTTATCTTTATTGTTGCCATTTAATACATTTTCCATATCTTCTTCCGTTTCTACGTTGTGAGCTATTGATAGTGGAATGTTTGCACTGGCAAGCCCAAGTTTTGGATCACATCCAAAAAGAGCTTTATATGGAGAACGGCCGATAATTCGGTGGTGAGAACTATTTTTTTGCCACTGAACAAATTGTAAACCGACAGACCAACGTTTACTACCTGTATCAGCTGTTGCGTGACGAGCGGCGGAGCTGGATAAAGGGTTTTGAAATAGGAAAGGACGAGTTATAGAATGGGCTCTAATGATTTTAATAATGATAAATTACGGTAGCGGTTAGGCAGTCGAGCTTAAGGGAACTCTTCCGTCGCGTCAACGGGAAAACTCGTTCGATGTCTTATTATCGAACGATTAATTATTTATATAGATAGTGCTGTGCTGAAAATCCTCTACAGGATCCACCAATTTCGTTTACAGTGGGAGTGGATACGCTAACAAAGGTGATTCAAAGAATCCAATGATTAGATTTGAACAAAGATTAGTTTTATATTAAACTCAAATATTTAGATTTTACAATTAGTATGAATCAATGTTTACAAACTGAATTTTTATATAAAGCTTTGACTTTACTTTACATATGTTTCTGTTTGTTCGATATATAATAGATATATATAATTGGTAAAGAATATATATAGAGATAACAATGCTGATTATAGTTTTATAATAATTGTGCTGATAAAATAATAGTAATGAATAATGAAGAAAATATTCAATGGTAGAATTACACATTTGGTATCCTCAGAGTGATTGCTCACTGTGCAATACTACATTTCAAAAACATAAAGAAAATTATATTTACGCTTAGTCGATTCCAGACACAACAATTCGGCTGGGTTTTCGCTGGTTTCTCTGTACGGGCAGAAAACACCAATCTCGTTATCAGAATCGCTGCGTTGACAACCTTTTCGTAATCTATGACTTAAAATAAAACATGTTAATATTTGGTCGGTTTATCTTTAAATGAAAATAATAAATTGAAATCGGAATAAAATACAACGAAGATATAAAAATAATGAAGATAGTAATTAACATTGGATTGAATAGAATTATATAAAATTTTCGATGGCTTTTGGTAATGTATTGTCGCGTCACTATTAAAGATTTTCACGAACAATGTCACTCTTCAACTACCGTTGTTTAACGAGGGATCAAGTCTACTATCGCGTCACTTAATGAGAGATATTCGCGGATAAATTAGCTTACAAGATCCTCGGACCAGCGTCTTACGTACCTCACGATTTTTAATAATAGCACTGTACTGAACTTCAGAATATGTTTTCTAAGCTGTTCGATCCGTACGTGATGCTATCCAAGACAGTAGTAGATCTGCACTCCGTGCTTTCCAAGACGCTAGTAATTCGTAAGTTTGAATTTTTCGGGGATGAGAATGTTTCAAGAATAAGATAACGCTAAAAATCAATAAGTCCAGGGACTTATTCGAATGAACTATCTGCTTATTCCAGACTAATGCGTAGCCAAAATTGACAGCGTTATAACTTCTATTGACTAAATGAATTGAATAAATTAATTAAATAAATTAATTGAGTAAATGAATTGAATAAATTGCAACCAATGATTCCTTATTAAAGTATGTTGCTTTGTAAAATATAGTATTAGTATTTTAGAGAAAGTTGTAGCAAATATGGTCAACATGTGTGACTGCACGGTTGCGATGCTTCCAAGGAGGTACAGTAAAACCTCGATAAATGCAGAGAATTCGGGACCGAATCAGTGCAGTTACGAAGCAGTGGTTTCTATTTTGTGTTTACGTTCAGGCTCCAGCCGAGCGTGAACTTAGAAAAGAACAGACAGTAGAAGAGACAAAGAGGTCCAACCTACAGCGGGACCGGCCCGAACGTATCCATGTGACAATACTAATCCGAGACTTGAACTTATCCATTTTTGATTTTTTTTGGTTGAAAACTTCGCTAACGTATTTGTGACAATTTTCTGATTAAAATGATACCAAACACGACATAGTTTGAGCAATATTTACTTAATATTTAATTCGTTTACTTGCTATTTAGATAACTCAAACATATCGTGTTTGGTATCATTTTAATCAGAAAAATGTCACAAATACGTTAGCGAAGTTTTCAAAACAAAAAAATCAAAAATGGAAAAGTTCCATCCTCCGCTTAGTATTGCGTCATCCATGCGTTAGGGCCGGTCCCCCTGTGCGTTGGGCCTCTCTGTCTTTTCTACTGTCTGTCCTTTTCTAAGCTCGGCGCTCGCTGGAGCCTCAACGTAAACACAGTCCTGACATACAGCAGCGTCCTATGCATTTAAGTCTCGCACAGGGAACCATTTAGCAGTGCAGTTAACGGTACAGGTAACTATTCTATGTTTGCATCTGACTCCAGCTGACCACGAATCTAGAAAGGGGTAAGCAATGGGAAACCGCCCCCTCGAAGATGATAGGGTTAAAGGAACCGGGACTCGGTTGCGGTGCACACGCGATTGACGGCGATGCGTTCATCTTTGCTCCATTCACGAGCTAATGGAGTTCATTTTGACGATGCTCAAAGTTTGTTAGATATCTATGCTATAGAGAGAAACGTTCCTCAAAACGTTCGTACGAACGGACTCCTCGCTGTAAATCACGTGTCCATCACATGGCGACTTCCGTTATTTTTAACTGTTGCATCTTCGAGGGGGTGGTTTTCCATGGTCTGTTCCTTTCTAAATTTACGGTCAGCTGGAGTCGCATGAAAACACTGAATAGTTACGCAACTCGACAAATTAACAGCTATATGCAACCTGTGCAAGGTTTAAATGCACAGGTTGCGGCTCAATGGCAGGACTGTGTTTACGTTACGGCTCCAGCCGAGTTTGTTGTTGTTATTATGTTTGCTGTTTACTAAAATTTAATATTAAAATTTGTTGTTAAAAAAGAAACATCATCCTTCTCAACCAGGTCGTCTTCACCTATTATGGTCTCTTGTTTGCCACCCTCAACGTCTCCTCATTTTATGTATTTTCCATAATACTATATTAAAATTAATTAGAACTCAGTGTCGGCCTTAAACTCACGCCTTAATTATGTAATACTTCCGCCACGTCGTAACGTCTTCTATTGCATTACGCTCTACCAATCGGAGTATGGAACTTTTCCATTTTTGATTCTTATTTTTTGAAAACTCGTTAACGTATTTGTGAGATTTTTTTTTATTAAAATGATACCGAACGCGATACGGTTTGAATTATATTTAATGCATTTTATAAGTTCGGCGCTCAATTGGAGCCGTAACGTAGACACAGCCCTGTGCATTTAGACATTGCACAGCTGTCGATTTGCTGTACATTTATTGAGTTGGTAACAATTCAGCGTTTTCATGCGAGTCTAACTGACATCGAATTTAGAAAGTGGCAAACAATGGGGGGACACCTCACCCCCGAAGATGCAGGGGTTAAAGGTACTAAGGCACGATTATGATGAACACGCGATTGACAGCGAGGAGTACGTTCGTACGAACGTTTTGAGGAACGTTTCTCTCAATAGCATAGATATCTAACAAACTTTGAGCATCGTCAAAATGAACTCCATTAGCTCGTGAATGGAGCAAAGATGAACGCATCGCCGTCAATCGCGTGTGCACCGCAACCGAGTCCCGGTTCCTTTAACCCTATCATCTTCGAGGGGGCGGTTTCCCATTGCTTACCCCTTTCTAGATTCGTGGTCAGCTGGAGTCAGATGAAAACATAGAATAGTTACCTGTACCGTTAACTGCACTGCTAAATGGTTCCCTGTGCGAGACTTAAATGCATAGGACGCTGCTGTATGGCAGGACTGTGTTTACGTTGAGGCTCCAGCGAGCGCCGAGCTTAGAAAAGGACAGACAGTAGAAAAGACAGAGAGGCCCAACGCACAGGGGGACCGGCCCTAACGCATGGATGACGCAATACTAAGCGGAGAATGGAACTTTTCCATTTTTGATTTTTTTGTTTTGAAAACTTCGCTAACGTATTTGTGACATTTTTCTGATTAAAATGATACCAAACACGATATGTTTGAGTTATCTAAATAGCAAGTAAACGAATTAAATATTAAGTAAATATTGCTCAAACTATGTCGTGTTTGATATCATTTTAATCAGAAAATTGTCACAAATACGTTAGCGAAGTTTTCAACCAAAAAAAATCAAAAATGTAAAAGTTCAAGTCTCGGATTAGTATTGTCACATGGATACGTTCCGATGGTTCCGATAGTATCGTGTTACACTGCCTCGTCGTCGAACGTCGAGGTTCGACCGAGGGGAATCCCCCTATGTGGAGGGGATAGTCGCGATGCATTTATCGGTACAAACTTCTTCGGCATTTATCGAGGTTTTACTGTATGTGCTACGTAGGTCTGTTTTGTGTCCCGTTCAACGTTTCTACGTCTTAACTCACGGGTAGGCTTTTGTTACAAAGTCATAAACCAATGGTAAAAATAGTATACTGGGTGGTTTGTTAGAAAAAGTAGAAGAAAAATTGTAAAAGGCTATAGGAGGATAAGTATGAACCAGCGGCCTTAGCTCCGATCATGCTCGCTTTTTTTTGTTGCATTAGTACCTATGTGAGTACTTATCACAGCAATTTTCAACCCTTAAAAATTCATCCCCAGGGAGTAATCGTTAAATAAACAAATTTTTTCAAAAATTCATAACTTGAGAACGACTACTTTGATTTTATTGAAATTTATTGAGGACGTACATATAACTAAGGTCTCTGATTTAAAAAAATTCCAGACTTGATGAATTGACATAACCTTAGAAAAAAAATTAAAACATTTTTCAATGACTACTATTGGTAGGGTATGTTTGAGGCACAACTACCAAACTTTTTTTATAGCTTGCTAACACCATTTTGCACCATATATAATTTTGGTATAATTTATTTCTTGGTGCGTCATATCCAAAAAAAATAAAAAGTCTAATTTTAATCATATTTAATTTTTTTCATTATGTTAACATTATAGCACAATCATCTTAATTTTTTTTAGCTTCCTAACATTATTTTGCACCATGTATAATTTCGGTAGAATTTATTTTTCGGTGCGTCATATGCAAAATAAATGAAAAGTCTAATTTTAATCATCCTCAATTTTTTTCAATATGTTACCGTTATAGCACAATCATGTTACTTTTTTTGGTTTCCTCACATCGTTTTACTTTATCTATAATAATTTCTGAATTCATAATTCATAATAATAATAATAACAACAACAACAACAACAACAGAAACAGTGATTATATTAGTTATAAAAGTAATAAAGACAATGGCAAGATTAGCTCCATACGTCTGTAGCTCTTGCCCGCTCATGCGGGCCCGCGCGAACGACAGACTTGATATATACCTATCTCATTATACCCACCACTAAAACGCATATCCCCGCTTACATCTATCTACCACAGCACTAGCAACGGATGAAAATTGCATTAGAACGTTAGGTCGATCTGCCGAATCAAAATTAAATATGAGCTATCATCGTCATTGTAGTACTTAAATGGACTTTTTGTTGTTTTTTTTTTTGGAAGTTGCCGAAATATAGAAAAACTGTATACTTTTATTGATTCCAATGTAACACGCTTAGAATTATGAATTCAGAAATTATTATAGATAGAGTAAAACGATGTTAGAAAACGAAAACAAATAACATGATTGTGCTATAACGGTAACATATTGAAAAAAATTGAGGATGATTAAAATTAGACTTTTCATTTATTTTGCATATGACGCACCGAAAAATAAATTCTACCGAAATTATACATGGTGCAAAATAATGTTCGGAAGCCAAAAAAAAATTAAGATGATTGTGCTATAATGTTAACATAATGAAAAAAATTGAAAATGATTAAAATTATACTTTTTATGTTTTTTGCATATGACGCACCAAGAAATAAATTATACCAAAATTATATATGGTGCAAAATGACGTTAGAAAGCTATAAAAAAATTAGGATGGGTGTGCCATAATTATAACATATTTAAAAAAATTAAATATGATTAAAATTAGACTTTCTATTTTTTTTGGATATGACGCTCCAAGAAATAAATTATACCAAAATTATATATGGTGCAAAATGGTGTTAGAAAGCTATAAAAAAAGTTTGGTAGTTGTGCCTCAAACATACCCTACCAATAATAGTCATTGAAAAATGTTTTAATTTTTTTTCTAAGGTTATGTGAATTCATCAAGTCTGGAATTTTTTTAAATCAGAGACCTTAGTTATATGTACGTCCTCAATAAATTTCAATAAAATCAAAGTAGTCGTTCTCAAGTTATGAATTTTTGAAAAAATTTGTTTATTTAACGATTACTCCCTGGGGATGAATTTTTAAGGGTTGAAAATTGCTGTTATAGGTACTCACATAGGACCCTTTTTAACAAAAAAAAGCGAGCATGATCGGAGCTAAGGCCGCTGGATCATACTTATCCTCCTATAGCCTTTGTGTACGGGACGTAACACAGCCATCCAAGCACGAAGCATGTTCTCAACATCTTGATTGGGTCTCTCAATACTACCTTGGCTTTGAGGGTGCCTCGGTCGTCCATGGATAATCTTAGATTCAAGCCACATTTAATGTAAATCTTCAATAATACTATTTACAAATTCTCGACCGTTATCACTCTGTAGTATTTTTGGAGCATAGAATAAAAGAAAGATAGATAATAATTCTGTCGCAATTTCTTGGGCTCGTTTAGAAGTTAACGGGCGAAGAATTACAAATTTAGTTGAATGATCTTGGTAATTTAATATCCATTTGTAGTTCCCGTCTTGGAGAGATTGGAAATCTATTAAATTAATCTGCCCACGTTCACAAAAATCACTTGACAGTATGTATGTACTTTATTAATGCTTCCCAGTCCGGGTTTGCATGGCTTCCGTTTCTACATATTTTGCATAGTTTACAGAATTAACAAAAGTCTTCAACAACATTTTTCTTTGTGTACAGATTTTACAAAACAAACTATATATCTTCTCGTCTTCCTCTTACATACTAACTTATTTTTTATCGCTTTTCCTTTCACCTTTCTTATGTTATTGACTTACAAGCATCAGGCGATCGTCACATTCATTCTCCATTCATCCTCCCACTCATCCTTCTTCTCCCATCCTCCCTCTCTTCCCCCCTTCCCTCTTCTCTTTCCCTATTCTCCCTTTCTTTTCCTTTCTATCTCTTTCACCCACCATTTCCCTTCCCCTTCCTCTCCTAATATGTCCCTTACATTCACCTGCCAATTTTCCTCGACTTCCCCTCCTCTGCAACACCTTTCCCATAAATGGTTCCAAGTCTCTTCCTCCCTTCCACATATCCTGCACATTCTCTCATTCTCCTTCTGCCAATATCTGGCTGCTTTTATTTCCCCTCCTAGTCTAAATCTTGCTATTCTTTTCCATTTTTCCTCCCTCTAGCTCTTTTTCAAGTATTTTGCCACTCCTTCTCCTTTTATACTTTTGTACCGTACATTAAATTGCGACCCCAATATCTTCTCCCATCTCTCCGCTTTCTCTTTTTCGCTTTCCCTTTTCTTCAATTCTTCAAATTCCAGGCCCTCATCCTTCTTCATCTTCTCTTCTATTTCCTCCATCTCTAATCCTTGTTCCCTAAAAAATTCGATTCTTTCTTTTTTCACATCCCGATACACTTTTCCCTCTCCTTCCTCTCTCCTTTATTTCTCTCAAAACCCTTATTGGAATTTCACTGCCTCCTCCGTTTTCGAGCTTACTCTCATATCCCCATGCCCTCTTTCATCGTTTTCCCTCTTCACTCCCTCAACTTCTTTCTCGAATTCTTCCCTTTCCTCCTTCTTATTTTCACATAGTTCTCTATATGCTCTTTTCTTTTGCCTATATTCCTCTATCTCCCTTTTTCTCTTTCGCCACCCCCTCATTGTCCTCCTTAATTCTCTCTGCATACTTCGTCCCACCCTCTCCTTCCTTTTTGCCTCTCCCCTTCTTCTCCCGTTTTTTCCATCGCCTTTTTAAACTCCTCCGCTATCTCTTGCATTTCCTCTCCTCATTCCTTTCCCTCCATCTCCTTCCATTTTATCTCATTCCTAAATTTTACTTTCCCTTCCCCCGTCCATTTCCCTCTTACTCTCCTTTGTCTTGTCTTTTCTTTTTCTTTCCTCCTCTTTGCCCCTTCACTTTTCACTTTCACTACTAGGGGGTGGTGATCTGTATCTACGTTCCCTCCTACTCCTATGTTCTCTATCTTTTCTCTCATTTCTTCGTCTCCTATTATATAATCAATCACCGTTTCCCCTCTCGATCCCGTATATGTAAATTCCCCTTCTCCGTCTCCCTTAATGTTTCCATTTAGTATTTTCCATCCCATTTCCTCTATAAAGTCTATTAACACTTTGCCGGCCGGCGACACCACAGAGGTGTCGTGCTAAAAATAACCTACCAAATAAGAATTATGCATTCGATGAATTCATATTCCTTTAATTAATATTTTTAGTCATTTACCTAATTCTGAAATATATGGGTCAACTTCACTGTCTCTGTCAGTACTGGTAGAGGCAGTATTGGCTCCGGTATTGCCATGATCGGTAGTGTTTACGTGAACTAAAAAGCATTAAAAATACATTAATTACATTGTCCTAGGCTGCGATCATAATGGCAGCTTCTTCATCACAACTTTTACCTTGGGAATTACTCGGATGTATGTTGTCTTTATTTTGCATTGTCGCATTGTTTGTTCGTGCTGGTGTGGACGAACAGACAGGTGGATTTGGCAGCGTTAAACTTGTGTTCGTTGCTTTCATTTTCTTATTAAGATTTGTTTTGATAGGCGATTCACTGTCCTCGTCCGACGACAGTATTATTTTTGCCCGTTTCCTCCGTCGCTTCTTCAACTGCATCGCCAGTTCACCTTCGGACAACTCCTCTGACTCGATGAGACATGATGTTTTGGCTGCTTCGTGCACCTTCTCCTTCGCTCTCAACCAATTATCTACAAAATATATCATTGAATTACTGAATCTGTCGCAAATCATAAAAGTCAATGAAACTCATTAATATTGATTCTAGCAGTGTCGATACATACCAGTTGATCCAAAACAACGCTCAACGTTGCACACGTCCCAATTGTTGTCCTTATCAGGCATGGCACCTATTCCTATAATCTTCTCCAACGTACTGGATGACTCTATATGTCCAGACCACAGGCTTTTGTCCTTTGCCTGATTCAACCAGGAAGTTGCGATGATTTGCAGTCCGTCCATAAATTGGGCGAATGTATACTTTTTTGCTGCATTCATTGTATCACGTATTATTAAAATGGTACATCTCGCACTGTTTGAAGAAAATATTCTTCGCCGACACCACTCGCGATGTACAAAAAGTGTACTCTTTAATATGAGTGAAATTGCAATGTATCACTTCGACCGGAAGCGTAACGATGTGGAGGCGAGTTTTAAAAAAACAGCGAGAAAGAGCCGTTGGACACGGCCCTTTTATTGGAGTCCTTCAAGACGTAGGGGTGGTTCGCCCTTTGAGAAGGGGATCGTTAATATTTAGTTTTACAAGCGGTACATGCCTTGCGGCTTCACCACATGGCCCCCATGGGCGCAGGATCGAGATACGCTCGATCAACGCGTATGTATATTTTTCAATTAATGTTCCCCCAGAGGAACAAACCCCTCTGGGGGTAATACATCACAATTCTCGCGCTATTGCTCGTTAAATTAATTTAAATATTTGTGCCGCCCGGGTGGCTGCCCGGCGCGACTGCAGCACGTTTATGGCCAATTTATCGAGGGCACATTTGCCCTATATAATTCTGTGTGGTTTACGGCTTGCAGGATTTAATTTAGTTTAATTTCATTGAGCGGCGGTGATGTGCATATAAAAATGAAGTAAATAATCAAGCAAAATATGAATAAAGGGTTCTCAGCGGTCACGTTGAATAAAATACAATAAAATATAACAGAGTCTAAGAGCTCCAGTCACTCGAATCTTGCGCCCACGCACCAGTGGGTAGCAGTATTACATACTACCAGTTTAGTACGAAAATTGTACATCACACTGGTCGGATCGGAGACTTTCTTAACTCCTACCGGCTGTGCAGGTCGGTTACCGAAGCGGATGTTTTACTGCACCTCGCGCAGCGACATCCGTAGCACGATGGCCCGCCAATGTCTCGCCAGCATTTGACTATTTAAACTATTGCCCCCGCGATGGCCCTACCCACGGCTGGGCCGGAGTGGGCTAAAACTCCGCGGGCAACCCAGCCCCCGCTGTACCAATACACCCTTGGTCTGGGAGCACCTGATGCAGGTCGGTGGGGTCGTTAAACCCAATGGGGTCACCCAGGCCACAGAATGGAGACCCCACACTTTATCGTAGACAGCTCGGGAACCCCCGAGCGCGCGAGTGCCCGTACCTACCCAGCCGTGTAGCTGGGTAGGCCCCTGAGGGTAAGTTACTTGGGTCCGGTGGAGTCGTAAAGCCCAAAACCGGGGGACTAAACCACTCACGAAGCCCCCCGGCTCCCTGCCGATTTTGAGGAGGGGAGATCCAATGATTTGTTTAACGTGAAGCCCCTGCCTTGCGGCTTATCCTCACGGCCCCCATGGGCGCGGGATCGAGATACGCTCGATCAACGCGTACGAACGGCGTACTACCAGTCTTAGCACGAAGATTGTGCGTCACACTGGTGGGAGCGGAGACTTTCTTAACTCCTACCGGCTCTGCAGGTCGGTACCCGAGATGGAAGGTTTACTGCATCTCACACAGCAACATCCGTAGCATAAAGCCCGCCAATGTCTCGCCAGCATTTGGCTCTTGAAACTTTTGCCCCCGCGATGGTCCTACCCACGGCTGGGCCGGAGTGGACTAAAATCTCCGTGGGCAACCCAGCCCCCGCGGTACCAATACACCCTTGGTCTGGGAGCACTTAACTAGGTCGGTGGGGTCGTTAAGCCCAGTGGGGTCACCCAGGCCGCAGAATGGGGACCCCACACCTTGCCGTAGACAGCTCGGGGACCCCCGGGCGCGCGAGTGCCCGTACCTACACAGAAAAACTGGGTAGGCCCCTGGGGGAGGTGGGGTCGTAAAGCCCAAAGCCGGGGAACTAAACCACTCACGAAGTCCCCACGGCTCCCTGCCGATTTTGAGGAGGGGAGATCCAATGATTTGTTTAACGTGAGGCTCCTGCCTTGCGGCTTATCCTCACGGCCCCCATGGGCGCGGGATCGAGATACGCTCGATCAACGCGTACGAACTGCGTAATACCAGTCTTAGCACGAAGATTGTGCGTCACACTGGTGGGAGCGGAGACTTTCTTAACTCCTACCGGCTCTGCAGGTCGGTACCCGAGATGGAAGTTTTACTGCATCTCACACAGCGACATCCGTAGCATAAAGCCCGCCAATGTCTTTGAGGAGGGGAGATCCAATGATTTGTTTAACGTGAAGCCCCTGCCTTGCGGCTTATCCTCACGGCCCCCATGGGCGCGGGATCGAGATACGCTCGATCAACGCGTACGAACGGCGTACTACCAGTCTTAGCACGAAGATTGTGCGTCACACTGGTGGGAGCGGAGACTTTCTTAACTCCTACCGGCTCTGCAGGTCGGTACCCGAGATGGAAGTTTTACTGCATCTCACACAGCGACATCCGTAGCATAAAGCCCGCCAATGTCTCGCCAGCATTTGGCTCTTGAAACTTTCGCCCCCACGATGGTCCTACCCGCGGCTGGGCCGGAGTGGGCTAAAACTCCGTGGGCAACCCAGCCCCCGTGGTACCAATACACCCTTGGTTTGGGAGCACTTGACTCAGGTCGGTGGGGTCGTTAAGCCCAGTGGGGTCTCCCAGGCCACAGAATGGGGACCCCACACCTTGCCGTAAGACAGCTCGGGGACCCCCGGGCGCGCGAATGCCCGTACCTACCCAGCGTGCTGGGTAGGCCCCTGGGGGAACACTACTCGGGTCCGGTGGGGTCGTAAAGCCCAAAACCGGGGAACTAAACCACTCACGAAGTCCCCCGGCTCCCTGCCGATTTTGAGGAGGGGAACGTCATGAACGTCATGATTTGTTTAACGTGGAGCACCTGCCCTTCGGCTTAATCCCCACGGCCCCCATGGGCGCGGGATCGAGATACGCTCGATCAACGCGTACGTGCCTAAGCAGCATACTACCAGTCTAAACACGAAGCTTATGTCTCACACTGGTCGGAGCGGAGACTTTCTTAACTCCTGCCGGCTCTGCAGGCCGGCGCCCGAGATGGAAGTTTTACTGCATCTCACACAGCGACATCCGTAGCGTAAGCCCGCCAATGTCTCGCCAGCATTTGGCTCTTGAAACTTTCGCCCCCACGATGGACCTACCCACGGCTGGGCCGGAGTGGGCTAAAACTCCGTGGGCAACCCAGCCCCCGTGGTACCAATACACCCTTGGTTTGGGAGCACTTGACTCAGGTCGGTGGGGTCGTTAAGCCCAGTGGGGTCTCCCAGGCCACAGAATGGGGACCCCACACCTTGCCGTAAGACAGCTCGGGGACCCCCGGGCGCGCGAATGCCCGTACCTACCCAGCGTGCTGGGTAGGCCCCTGGGGGAACACTACTCGGGTCCGGTGGGGTCGTAAAGCCCAAAACCGGGGAACTAAACCACTCACGAAGTCCCCCGGCTCCCTGCCGATTTTGAGGAGGGGAACGTCATGAACGTCATGATTTGTTTAACGTGGAGCACCTGCCCTTCGGCTTAATCCCCACGGCCCCCATGGGCGCGGGATCGAGATACGCTCGATCAACGCGTACGTGCCTAAGCAGCATACTACCAGTCTAAACACGAAGCTTATGTCTCACACTGGTCGGAGCGGAGACTTTCTTAACTCCTGCCGGCTCTGCAGGCCGGCGCCCGAGATGGAAGTTTTACTGCATCTCACACAGCGACATCCGTAGCGTAAGCCCGCCAATGTCTCGCCAGCATTTGGCTCTTGAAACTTTCGCCCCCACGATGGACCTACCCACGGCTGGGCCGGAGTGGGCTAAAACTCCGTGGGCAACCCAGCCCCCGTGGTACCAATACACCCTTGGTTTGGGAGCACTTGACTCAGGTCGGTGGGGTCGTTAAGCCCAGTGGGGTCTCCCAGGCCACAGAATGGGGACCCCACACCTTGCCGAAACTAGCTCGGGGACCCCCGGGCGCGCAAATGCCCGTACCTACCCAGCGTGCTGGGTAGGCCCCTGGGGGAACACTACTCGGGTCCGGTGGGGTCGTAAAGCCCAAAGCCGGGGAACCAAACCACTCACGAGGTCCCCACGGCCCCCTGCCGATTTTGAGGAGGGGAATGGGTAATTCCCGAAAAAGAGAGATAACATTCTACATGTCCGCATTCCGAGCTGCCACGTACCGTAACTCGACTTGCACGAGGTGCGGTTTATGTCCATACCTCGACTTGCACTGCACGTTGCAAGCAGCACATGGAACAGTGTGTAATTTTAGGGTTCTAGCTGAACAAAAGTTTTCCCTCCGGAAAGTTATTTAAGTTTCGACAAAGTGTATTGGTTATTACACTTTTGCAATTAACACTTGCTTTTATTTAATTATCCCGATTCTGTTCTTTAACATATACATTTTTCTGTGCAGAAACATTAAAGGTCACAATATGAACATAGTGTATTAAAATCATGCAAGAATGGCAAATAATGGGCGAGTTTCTGCCCAAAATGTGTCGCAGATATCGGTTTTTGAGTTTTCCGACCGTGATGCACCGTACTCAAAAAATCTGAAAAAAATTAGGGTATAACAATGACAATATTAGGCAACTACTGAAAAAGGAAAAAGTTGTGCTCGAAAGATTTCAATATGAAATCGATGTTTAAAAAAAAAAAAAATTTTTTTTTTTTTCGGTTTTTCATTTTTCGTGAGTGGAACTTGCAAAGGAAAAATCTGAAAAAAAATCCCTAACTTGTGCATTCATATTTAGAATGTATCTAAATTTTTTTGGAATTTTTGCAGCCCATTAATTGGGGAAAATAAGGCAAAAACTGATTTTTCGATTTTACCCTATAACTACCCTCCCGGTGAAGGTATCGGATTAAAAATTTGTGTACAATGGTTTTTCATGATCACCTATCGAATGACTCATCGTCAAATAAAATCGGTTCAAGGGCACTTTTGACCCCCTTATTCTGCTAGACCAGAGGTTCCCAAGCTTTTTCCTCTCGTAGACCCCTTGTCATGTTTTTCAATTTTAGATAGACCCCCTGCTGTGGGTCTATCTAACTATATTGAAGTATATTTCCTAACATACAATTTCTGTATCTTTGTTAATCCAAACAACTCGAACAATCTGAATGAGGCCTGAGAATAAGATATACGGATTACAGGGGTTACACTGTAATACACAAAAATACACAAAATTTATGAGTCGATGCGATGCGTGGCTATTTTCGCGCGGCCTTAGTGAAAGCACCGATCGTTGTTTCTCTTTTAGAAGACTCACAGCTCTGTGGAGTGAGTGAAACGCACACTGTGGAGTGAGTGAGACGCTAAGTTAGGCGCATACTATGGAGAGAGTGAGACGCGTATAAAATGCTCGGAGATCAAGTGAAAGTAGTTTTAGACCGACGATATTAGTTATATTAATAATATTATATTTTTGTAATTTTTTTTTTCTTAATGTCAAAGTTATATCAATTATACTGTTTTTTGTAATTTTTGAAATTTCTTGCCATTGACCCCCATTTTCATTTCATTGACCCCCAATTTTTTTTTTCGCCCACGTAGACCACTTGCAGGCCTTCGTCGACCCCTGGGGGTCGATATAGACCACTTTGGGAATCACTGTGCTAGACCCTTTACTTTATCGTAAAACATATTAATATAATTGATAACATATACGAGAAACCATGTTCTTCGGCTATGTTATCTATGTTTGCGATAGTTAAAGATAAGCATCATGCACCGACGACATGTCTCCTCCGCGCGACCTCAATCGATGCGTCACGCGCATCGTTTTGTTTACTGTCGGCGAACGTGGCACTTCTTTCCAGCGCGAGCGGTTAGTTGCGAATGTTGCCTCTATGCGCCACCATGCTCGTGCCAATAGGTCCGAACCTGCGATGTGAAAGGCAAAGCAAGCTTGGTTGGGTGAAACAGAACGGTTGGGGGAAGCAGGTGGAGTTGCTCGAAGGACCCAGAAACGATCAACTAGCTAAACTCCCTGGTCTAGACAGTTCATGAATTGTCGAATTTCATGATCTGTCTACGACATATATAAGATGCACTGGTACCGGTTGAATTTTATATTGTTATATGTTGTGGCGGCCGTGTCATGAATTTCAAAAGATTATAACAACTATTTTAATAATTATTAATCAATGTATCTAGTACAGTAACTTACCGCCGCGGACAATAAGCAAATGATGAACTTCATGACACGAGGTTCCTAATACCAGGTATGTAAATATGAAACCGGAATTTTTGTATAGAAGATACATATTTATTGCATAAAAATGATACAAAATATATTATTCAACGTATTGCCCATCGGTAGCTATACATCTTTCCCATCTTTCTGGCAATTTGTGGATACGTCGCCAAAAAAACTGTTCCTCTTTTGAGGCAAACCAGCCATCGAGCCATTTTCGTACAGTTTCGTAAGATACGAAGGGTTACTCAGAAAGTGCGTATCCCATCGATGCAAATAAGTTATAGTCGGATGAAGCCAAGTCTGGAGAGTAAGCCGCATGCGAAAGTATTTCCCAATTATTCACCCGAATCGTTTCCTTGACTGGTTTTCCTTTGTGTGTTGGTGCATTATCGTGAAGTAAAATCACTTTGTGTTGCCTTTCTTGATATTCCGGTCGTTTTTCCTGCAATGTTTGATTCAAACCGATTATTTGTTGTCTCTATTATTCAATATTAACTGTTCCGCCAGGTTTTAGCAGCCCAGAATAGATCACGCCCTTCTGATCCCACCAAACACAGAGCATTGCGTTCCGTCCTAACCGATTTGGCCTTGCAGTCGATGTCACTCGTTCGCCTGGGGTTACCCATGATTTTTTGAGCTTAGGATCTTCGGAATATATCCATTTCTCATTGCCAGTCACAATTCGATGGAGAAATGACTTCCTGTTGTATCTTGCGAGCAGCATTTCGCAAGTGCTTTTTCGCTTTTCTTGCTGTCTTTCAGTCAGTTCATGTGGAACCCATTTTCCCAATTTTTCGATCTTTCCCATAGCTTTCAAACGTATGGAGACGTCTTCTTGTGTCACATTTAATTCGTCTGCGAGCTGTTGTTGCGTTTGAGCGTCACCCTCATCCAACAATGCTTGCAATTCGCTGTCTTCAAACTTTTTCGGCGGTTTTCCACGTTCACGTTCCTCACATCAAGATTTCCACTTTTGAATTTTTTGAACAACTCAATGTACTGCGATTTTCCAAGGGCATGCTTACCGTAAGCTTCGACAAGCATTCGATGCGATTCCCTAGTAGTTTTCTTCAAATGGGAACAGAAAATCAACGCTGTCCGCAAATCGTAGTTTCCAGACATGAAATTCGACATATTTAATGCTATTAAAAACGATGTTGTTGTTTGAAACTTTTAAGATTATAAGTTGACAATCTTCGTCCAATGTCAAAACCAAAGAATAGAGACAATTACGAGATTTGATTGTAACTATGCTACTAGATAGAGCCACAAATGGGCAAATTCCGGTTTCATATTTACAGACCTGGTATAGACGTACCTGCTTAGGGCCTTACCCCCGCATTACCTCCTTGACCAATTGCAAGCGTCGCACAGTGCGGCCTAGAGGGACAAAAATACAAAAACTAAATATTCAAGTGAATAACGGTACTAGATCTTACAGAAATGTTATATGATTGCTTTTTGACAAATTATAAGTAAAAAGAATATATATAGTAATATGTACACCCTTGGACAAAAAGATAGCACATGTGTGCTATCATTAAGTTTTCATAGATACAGTTGCAATCCCCGAATTTTGATGAATGGTGTTTAAACACTACCTCGTTGTAACATAATACATAACTCCAAAACTGCAAATTTATTGTCCCCCTTGTATTTATCAACAATGATTTCGAAATACGGTCGGCGAAATGATAGCACACTTTCAAAATTCTCATGTTTATTGATTATTATTTATTATAAATACGTATCAAAAAACAAAACATTTTATTATTTAATAATGCGTCGATCCGCCTTTATTTTCCACAACCTCTAACATTCGTTTTGGGAGGGAACGATACAATTTTCGAATATAATCTTGGGAAATATCGTTCCACTCTTTTTTAAGGCACTTCTTTAGCGCAGAAATGTTCTCGAATTGTCTACATTCTTTATACACCGCTTCAGCGAGTTTACCCCAACAGTTCTCAATAATATTCAAGTCGGGGGAGCACGCTGGCCAGTCCAAAACTGAAATATTTTCGGTTAAAAAAAACTCTTTCACGATTTTAGCGGTGTGAACCGCAGCATTGTCTTGCTGAAAGATGAAATTATCAGTAGCAATATTTGTTGCATGTTTGCTAATTTGCTCTCGTATCAAATTACGATACACTGTAGCATTCATCCTGCCGTTAACAAATATCAAGTCCGTCTTTCCATTGTACCCGATACCTGCCCAGAGCATAATACCACCTCCACCCGACTGACGTCGTATCTGTGTCATTTGTTCTTTTCGAATATCATGGTAATAATAACTGAAACCATCCAGACCATCCAAGTTGAATCTCTTTTCATCTGAGAATAAGATCCGTCTCCATTTCTTATTCCACTGTATATGTTCTTTTGCGAAGTTTAACCGATGCTGCTTATGAGTCTTCGATAGTGCAGGTTTTCTTTTTAGCTTCATACGTTTTATGTTTGTGGATGTTTGTAGTATACGACGGACATTCCTGAGATTTGTTTGCACACCAGCTTTCTGAGCTATTTCACGCGATGTGAGACACGAATTTGACGCGGCACGTAAAATGGCACGTTTTCCGCACGCACTAACCGCAGGAGGTCTCCCAGAACATTTTTTTGTGCCGTAGCCTTTAATGTCTTTTAGTAAATTATAGATAACTTTTCGACTTCTACCAATAGATTTCGCAATTTTTGAAATTGACACGTTTTGTTTTCTTAATTCTAGAATGGATTTAATCTCTCCTTCATTTAACTTTTTACCGCGTCCCATTTTTATAATAGATATTGTAGGATGAACGTTTTTGGATGCATAGGCTGCTTGAACTATTTGTAAGAGTGCTAGTGACTGTTTAGGTTCCGAGTGAATGTTTAGACCTTAGTGTGACTAGAGCATGCCTGTTTGTATAAATGAGAGTGAATCGTGAAAGAATGCAAGTGTTGCCCGAAATCGTGGTGCGGGTTTGTCGTAGGAAAAGGGCAACACTGTACGAATGAGGATGGATATAAGCGAGTGTGGACGAAAAGTGTGATCAGTGTGTTTTAAGAGCTAGTTTAGAGACGTTTTGTAAGAGCAGAGAGTTTGAGCAGTGCGTAATAAAGAGTTATTTGTAAAGAAAATCCTTATTATTTCCCACAATATTTATACTGATTCAGAAAATAATTCTCTAGACGACACTAGGTTTGCTCAACTCTAAGTACTGAAAGATACTAAGAAATCTAAGCGGCAGGTTGAGTGTGCTATCATTTCGCCGACCGTATTCCGAAATCATTGTTGATAAGTACAAGGAGGATAGTAAACATACAGTTTTGGAGTTACATATTATGTCACAGCGAGGTAATGTTTACATACTATTCGTCGAATTTAAGCAATTCTAACTGTATCCGTGAGAAGTTAATGATAGCACACATGTACTATATTTTTGTCCAGGGGTGCATATGTAGGGGTGTGTTGTGTGTGTATGTGTGACTGAGATGCGATGAGTGAGTGTTGATATGGTTTGGGACCGAGAGATATGCGTATGAGACAAAGAGTGTATGAAGTGTGACAGAGAGAGAGAGCGTTCAAGAGGGTTTTGAAAGAGTGGAGAGGCAGTCGGAAGATAGAGTCGGAAAAGAGAGTTGAGAAAGAGTGTGTGTTGCTACGTAGTGTTATTTTTATATTGTATTTTAGTCATCCATTTTATTATTATAATTATATTTTTAACGTAGAATAGGATAGGTGTACCGTTCATTTTATACCTCTGCACCACACATTCCTACATATATGTATAGGAATGAAATAAGTATGTGAATATTTATAATTTTTATTTTACACCTAACGAAAGGTGTGATAGGCACTTAAAGAGGAATTTTTAATTATTTGTTAGGATTCGTTTATATCTGTATGTCTGTATGCCTGTACCTAGGTGCTGTCATAAAGTGTCAGGCGCCCAGGCCAAGGGACGGAACTTGGTCACTCAGTCTGTAGACACGTAAATATTTTTCCGTATTTTGTTTACCATTAGATTCATTCCTTCTTCATTTTTCTCATTAACCACCCCCTCAAAACCAACCCTTAACAACTCCGAGAACGTCTACTCGGTTTTTCATAGTAATCACTTTTCATGTAAAGAGCACACCGTAATTTTTCATGGTTTGGGAAGATAGCAGAAGTGTTAGTGAACGAACAAGATGAATTTGAACTTTACTTAATCTAAGTGGAAATTAGTGGTGCAATAATCATAATTGTGGAATTTAACAGAATCTTGTCGGGAATCCAACATTCCTGCATCATTGCTCCAGATTATTAATATTTTATATTCATTAGTGAATATATTCATAATAACATTTATAATGGCAGATGCTAATCATGGTATGTACATTTAATTTTTACAATGTATATTTAACAACTCACAAAGTCAACGTGACAGTTCAAGCGAAGCTTCAGACATTTCTTTTGATTAGTCAACTTTAAGTTAAGATAAAAAAAACGGCGCAAAATATCCTGGGGTTTTAATAGTTTTCGATTCGTTGAAAATTCTAGTTTGGAAATTTGATCATTTTGTCTGCTACAAACTGCTACATGTAATGTTATATGCATATTTCCACTTCTGACCATACAATCTTTTGTTTTGTCATATTGCCTATAGGCTTCCTTTTAAAAAGTGGCAAGTGAGAGGAGAAGAAAATGAAAAAAAATTGAAAATAACAAAAAACGTATACAAGAGGACTTTAAATCGCAGTTGGGGCTAATTGTGCACAAGCCAAAACTAGTATATGGTACCACCATTGACGGCAATACAGCCAGTAGGTTTTTCAGTAATTCAAGCATTAGCTCAGACATAACGAAAATAGATAAAAATTTGATTGATAATTTTAAGAATTTTATTGTGTGAGCAGAAAATAAATACAGAAGCATTCAGTACATTGTTGAAAAACAGTTTTAAATTATATAGAGAGAAATATGACTGATATTATATGCCCGTAAATCTCCATAAGGTATTAATACACTCCTCTGAAATTATACATTTTTTTAATTTAACAATTGGTCTTCTTTCCGAAGAAGCCATAGAGGCAAATCACAAGGAGATTAGAAGCATAGGTTATATCATACCCGTAAAACGAGTAGAGAGGACACAAATAAAGATTTGTTTAATAGGCTCCTCATTACATCGGATCCTCTAATCTCTATGCAACGAAAAGCTTCTTCGAAAAAACAATGTGAAGATTTTTCGGAACTTAAAGAATTCCTCTATATTGCAGAGGAAACCGAAGCGCTCAATTTTGTAGATTTTGAAAATTTTCATAGTAGTGTAAGTGAAGATGATTTATAATACTTTTTTATTAATATCATAAATATTAGAAACAGTTTATGTAAGTAAATTTAAATATAATAATGTTTATGATCGAATTTGGATTTTTGTCCCAAACTCTACCGTTTGGCCGCACTGTGCGTCGCACAGTGGTCGATTTCGCCGAAATCCTGGCCAAAACCCCAACATTTTTTTTTAGAATTTTCAAAATTTAGCAATTGCGTTTGATTTATAACACATCAGAGCATTGTTTTCCATTAATAAAAATTTTTATTGAACAATACTCTTAGAGATATGCAATGTCAAAGTTGGCACTTAAATAATGTAATGTTTTCACGTCGAAATTGAGAATACGTTTTCAATGTGAAATTAAAGTTTGATCCACTTTTTCAGTATTGGTAGCTATTTATTATACTTTTAATTTATAAATAACTTGGTTTCATTTTTTTATTTAATATTTTACAACTGTGATGGCACAGAATGTAAATCCTATATATATTTTTCCTTCTGCTAGTGAAATAGTTGTGAATTCCAAAACCATCCAAGCTAATTTTTTTTTTAAATTAAACTTTGAAGCTTCCCGAAGAAGACCTCGTTGAGTTTTCTTGCGACTTTTTGCGATTCTTCGAGTAATTGTTGTTTGTTTGTCGCGCGCGCCATGCTCGGGGAAGTGCATTTATGACATAGAGCCGGGCTATCGTGCTTTACCTAATGAATATTGCTAATCCTTCTCTAAGATCAACCTGGCAGTTAACGAAATAATATGTTTATATCATGGGGTTAAAAATCGGAATGAGTTTAAACAAGCTGGTGGCCTATTGTTTCGAGGCAACAATAGATAGCCGCGGCTACCGCGACCGCTTACCGTCATAAACCGAAAGATCTTTGACGATTCTAATGAAAATCTGGCTAGTTGCAGGTATGAGGGAAATATTTGTTCCTTACAAGGTTTCATCTTTCTCCTTCGACCGAAATTTTTATTAAACAAAGGGAAATTCGGAGATGGAACAGCAATGACATGCTTGTATTAGGATACAGCGACTGCTGCAATAAATATCATTAAAACTGCAGAAGTCCGTGGAATAACATAATATATTTTTTTTTAAATTAAACTTTGAAGCTTCCCGAAGAAGATCTTGTTGAGATTTCTTGCGACTTTTTGCGATTCTTCGAGTAATTGTTATTTGTTTGTCGCGCGCGCCATGCTCGGGGAAGTGCATTTATGACATAGAGCCGGGCTATCGTGCTTTACCTAATGAATACTGCTAATCCTTCTCTAAAATCAACCTGGCAGTTAACGAAATAATATGTTTATTTCATGGGGTTAAAAATCGGAATGAGTTTAAACAAGCTGGTGGCCTATTGTTTCGAGGCAACTATAGATAGCCGCGGCTACCTCGACCGCTTACCGTCATAAACCGAAAGATCTTTGACGATTCTAATGAAAATCTGGCTAGTTGCAGGTATGAGGGAAATATTTGTTCCTTATAATGTTTCATCTTTCTCCTTCGACCGAAATTTTTATTAAGCAAAGGGAAATTCTGAGATGGAACAGCAATGACATGCTTGTATTAGGATACAGGGACTGCTGCAATAAATATCATTAAAACTGCAGAAGTCCGTGGAATAACATAATATATTTTTTTTTAAATTAAACTTTGAACCTTCCCGAAGAAGACCTCGTTGAGTTTTCTTGCGACTTTTTGCGATTCTTCGAGTTATTGTTATTTGTTTGTCGCGCGCGCCATGCTCGGGGAAGTGCATTTATGACATAGGGCCGGGCTATCATAAAACTACTGATTTTCGTGCCGATCCGACAATTTTTCGATACTCGCACCTGCCATATTAGAGCCGCCATTTTGTTTTTGGAAATTCTGTGTTCGGATTCTTAATCCGCGACCGGAAAAACATAAGACTACTGATTTTCGTGCCGATCCGACAATTTTTCGATACTCGCACCCGCCATATTAAAGCCGCCATTTTGTTTTTGAAAATTCTGAGTTTGGATTCTTAATCAGCGACCGGAAAAACATAAGACTACTGATTTTCATGCCGATCCGACAATTTTTCGATACTCGCATCCGCCGTATTAGAGCCGCCATTTTGTTTTTGGAAATTCTGAGTTCGGATTCTTAATCAGTGACCGAAATAATAGTAATATACCAATTTTCAGCTAAATTGAAAAACTCCTTGGGGTTTTGGCCAGGATTTCGGCGAAATCGACCACTGTGCGTCGGAGGGACTCGCCTAGCGAGACATAGGTAGACGCCCCCCACTCCGACGCACACAACCGAACCATATACAGGGTGGTCCACGTAACTTGCGCACCTCGAATAACTTTTAAAGTATGCGTTGCACGAAAGAATGTTATATACAAAAGTTACACGGTTTCAAAGGGTACACTATATAGTGTGTTAATTTTTTTTATAGGTGGAGGCGTTTCGGAGATTTGAAGGTCAACTTTGTTTTTTTAAACGGAATACTATATTTTTTATTCCAAAATATGGTAGAGTATCGAATTGTAAGCAAAAAAGTATTGATCATTATTAGCCTTAAACCTAATAGGTTACGAGTAATTTCACTTTGTTACTTGACAATTTTCTTCGCGTAATATCAAGTTGGAGATTCAACCTTATCACAGATTTCCGCAGGATAGCGATGTTTACGTGACAGTGTTTACTAATTGAGTGACCTAGTGACTTAACGCAACTAACGTAAGTATTCAATGTGATATCCATTGGCGTTAATACATTGATGCAATCAATCAACTAATGAAGAAACCGCATTCTGAATCATATCCGCACTGAGTGTAATGCATGCTTCACGAATACGATGTTTCATATTCTCAGGTGTTGTTGGTGGTTCACGATACACTGTGTCTTTTAATACGCCCCACAGAAAATAGTCTAAAGGAGTAAGGTCTGGTGATATCCCATCGCTGTCCTGCGGAAATCTGTGATAAAGTTGAATCTCCAACTTGATATTACGCGAAGAAAATTGTCAAGTAATAAAGTGAAATTACTCGTAACCTATTAGGTTTAAGGCTAATAATGGTCAATACTTTTTTGCTTACAATTCGATACTCTACCATATTTTGGAATAAAAAATATAATATTCCGTTTAAAAAAACAAAGTTGACCTTCAAATCTCCGAAACGCCTCCACCTATAAAAAAAATTAACACACTATATAGTGTACCCTTTGAAACCGTGTAACTTTTGTATATAAAATTCTTTTGTACAACGCATACTTTAAAAGTTATTCGAGGTGCGCAAGTTACGTGGACCACCCTGTATATTAAAGCAAATAAGGGTATCAATCAGTGTGTAATCAGATTTCAAGGAACAACTCTCGCAATCCAATAAACCTCGAGTCTGAACCACTCTCGCCTACACATTACTTCAATGTAACACATCTGCGATTTCATTTTCATTTTCCACGTTTTGCGAACTCACATTGTTCCAGATATGACTTCAAAGTGAACATTAATTCCCTGTTGCATACATTTTCGCAGTTCCCCTTATTGCTGCGTCCACATGATAGATTATTAATTAATAATGTTTTGTAAGCGCCATTAAATCCAGTGCAAGTGGGACTGGTGTTTCTGCAACCTGTAGCCCTTATGCTGCCAAACAAATTTTCCAGTGCATCTTGATTTATATAACGGGATTTTAATTTACGAAACCCGTGAGAATTTAGATCCTTCCATAGTTCTTCAAAATTTTGTATTGTCTTACAAGGGAACATCCCGAGGTGTAAATCACCGATTTTGATGAAATTTTAATATGATATAGTCCTCGCAAAAATATTCGACACGTATTTTTTTTATCGGCAATCGTCCACGTTAAAGGGGTGAAAACCACCCTCAAAGTTGGCACCCTGAAACTTATTTATTGAATATCTGGAAAACTATTAGAGATACGAAAATTTCGTAAAGAGAGAAAATTAACGTATTTCGACCACAATTCTGATGATATAAATATATATTTTTTAAACTCGTTTGTTTAAATAATGTGCTTAAAAATACAACTTTTTTAATGATTTTGTAAGTCAAATTTCAATAAATTTTCATGAATATTTTATGAGAATACCATATACCGAAACACAAAATATGGATAAAATGGAAATTTGAAATTTTTTTTGTAAAAGCGGATTCACATTGATATCATAAATGACTATCCCGAGGTGTAAATCACCAATTCTTATGAAACTATAGTATAAGGTGCTTTTCGTGGAAATATTTAATATCTACTTTCATTTATCGGCAATCGTCCACGTTAAAGGGGTGAAAACCACCCCCAAAGTCCGGATTATGAAAACTGTTTTATCGAATATCTCGGAAACTATTAGAGATACGAAAATTTCCTAAGGAGTGAAAATTAACGTATTTCAATCACGAATCCAATGCTATAAACATTTTTTTAAAAAACCCGTTTGATTAAACAATGTGTTAAAAAATACTTTTTTTTTCATAATATTTTCAGTTAAAATTCTTTCAATTTTCTTAAATAATAGTTTGTATACACTATATAGTCAAACAAAAAATACGGATCAATTAGAAGTTTCATATTTGTGTTACAAAAAAAGTTATTGCATTTTCAATTCTTACACTTGATGAACTTGTTAAGTTTTTCCTTCGTATATACATAGTTGGTTGCTCTGAAAAGAGCAGATTTTATTGTCAGTCACTCATATCGTTTTTGTATCGATTTAAGAGATGCAACTAATTAATTAATTATTCCAAATAATCTGAAATTTTTCTCGCGAAATTCTTCCAAATTCGAAATCCGTAAACATCTAATGGTTTAATGAGGCTTGCTGCACCTTGAGGTATCTATACTATAATATTATTAAGCTGAAGAGTTTGTTTGGTTGAACGCGCTAATCTCAGGAACTACTGGTCCAAATTGAAAAATTCTTTTTGTGTTGAATTGTCTATTTCTCGAGGAAGGCTATAGGCTATATGACATCACGCTACGACTAATAGGAGCGGAGCATCAATGAAAAATGTGGCAAAAACGGGAAAAAATATTCCTTTTGAGAGCTTCCGTTGCGTACGCTGCGTAAACGGTTCAAGTTACGCAAAAATTTTGTATGTCGGAATTGTTCCTCTTGAAAAGTTCTAAAAAAAAGTCCGCGACAGCGTATGTCTATCTTTTCAGGTTAACTCACTATAACCATTTTTATGGTAAACAAATTTGTTCTAAAATGATGCATTATTTGCGAAGGTGTTTTTATAAACATGAAATTAATCCTTATCCGAATAAATACGTTATTCATCATAAGTATTTACAGTAGAATCCCTCTAATGTTGACAACTCGGGCCAGGATCATTCGCTAATGTTGACACTCCCTTCTATCCCCACTTTTCATGACTTATTTGCCCCTATGCGCATAAGCATGCGCAGAATTGAAACGTGAGCGAAGGATCATGTAAACATCCATAACCTACATGACGCGCCACGAAACTAAAATTCTATTGGGCAATAAGAAGTCCAAGTGGGGGAAAATACAAGTAACAGTAACGGGAGTATCCTGTCAACATTAGCGAGAGAGCAACCTTAGAGGGATTCTACTGTACTTTTTTTTATCGTTTGGTATTTTAAGAGCTTCTCTAATTGAGTCACGGAGCGGTCGTGGCAATGAATTGCACGTCATTCTTCTTATCATTAGTGATTTAGTAAGTTCTTTGTCAACTATCTTCAAATATTTTTTCCTTTCGATGCTTTTTTTAGTATTGAGTTCATAAATTACTTGACTATTGATTCCAGCAACATTCATCAAAGTAAAAAATGTAGTTAATGACCATCTACAACTTGATCGTGCTACATTATATGTAGCTTTCAATTTATCAACTACATCAACTCCTGACTTTATGGCATTATAAAATGTAATAATTTCAGGTTTCTGACGATTTCCTGAAACTTGATCAATAGAAGCTGAACTGTGCATTGATGAAGCTAAAACAACATCTTTATTTTTTTTAGCTTTATATGAAACCAAAGTCGTGTTATTATGAAAACCAAACAAACTTGAATGAACAGGTCTCTTTTTAAGAAATGATGGTTCTGTAAATTCCAATGGCAATTCTCTTTTGTTTTTCTTAATTGTTCCAACGACAGTTGTATTAAACTTTTCCATCAACTCCCTAAGAAGGGGAATCGATGTAAACCAGTTATCCATAGTGATGTTTCTCCCAGTCTTCAAAATCGGTTGAGCAATCCTTTTAATAATGCTTGAAGTTGAATTGTCTGTCTGGAAGGGTCCTCCTGGCTGTTTTCCTAAATACATCTCCATATTTATTGTGTAATTATTAGTTACATCAACTATTGCAAAAGTTTTTAATCCATATTTATCCGGTTTTGATGGCACGTACTGTTTGAAACTACATTTTCCGCGAAAAGCTGAAATCGTCTCATCAATTGTTAAATATGGGCTAGGAGTATACATTTGTATACACCTTTCACAAAACTCTTGCCAAATATCACGAATCGGTGCAAATTTATCAACTTTCTTTCTTTCTTTTCTAGTCGTTATATCATCAAAACGTAAAGCTCGTAGTAATAAAGCGAATCGATTAGAACTCATAACTAGTTGGAAATACTTAGGAGATAGGTCATCTTTGGACCACAAGTCCAATATACACACATGAGACATTTTCATTATGCCGGTAAGATATAAAACTCCCAACAGAGCATGTATTTCTTCACGGTCGGTTGGCAAACAATCTCTTTCTCTGCTGTACTTTTGTCGTAATTCTGTTAATTTTAAATTTGTGAATAACACAACCTGATCGATGGTATGATCAGGAAAAAATAGTTTCCAGCAATCAATCGGTGTAGAACAATTTTTGGCAATATTTTTTACTCCTTTATTTTCTGAAACAATATTTGGTTGAGGAGTTTTAACTGACTGAGGTGGTGTTTTTAACCATTCAGTTTTTTTATCTTTTCCGATAAAAAAAAGTTTTTTTACTGATAAATCATTCTTCAATGATTTTTTATTTGACAAAGCAGCCTTTGATGAATTATTTCCTGGTAAAACCTTCTTTGATAAATTAGTACTCGGTGAATCATTTTCATTTGATGCTTTGTCTTCATCTTCATCTGATGCTTGATCCTTATCTAATGCCTTATCACTCTCCAAGTCGGAACAATCACTTTGATCATCGATCAAATTTAATCTCCATTCATCATCAACATCATCGTCAATTAAAATTTCTTTTAAGTTTTGCTTCCGTCGTGATGCCATAGTATGTCGAAATCTAAAAAACGACCAGATAAATAAGTATATACTTTATATTTGGAGTAAAAAAAACTGATTTTATTATTTTTTATTGCATTTAGATGTATCTATTCACAATTAGAAAAATGACAAGAATTATTACTGATGATGAATGCTATTTGCCAATAATAAATGTAATAGGTTACACAAAAATATCTTTGTTATTTTTTTTTATTAAGATTTATAGGTTAAACAATCAATAAATTGAGAACGTATAGTTTCCAAATAAAAAATATATATAATTATCACGATTTATGTTAATTATAATCAGTAAAAAATATTAAAATTTTACATTATCTGGATTGTAACCTTCAAAACTTATTTTCGTTTTGTTCAATTTTACAGGACAGAATTATGCACTTATTTCGCAATTAATATGTGTATGTATTTATTAGCTTAACCTTGAATTGAATTGAATTGCAGTTTGGCCGGGCACTCAGCTATCTGCCATTGTACCCGGGCCCTACGAAGGGCAATTCATGTAAGGAGAGTCCGTTCGTGAAGTCCTGCCTCTTTCGCAAAGCGCAGCAGTTCACTCACTTTGACCTCTCCGAGCTTGACACTACCTTCTGCCTCCTCTCTCAGGATGTCCTTTCTGGCCTCTCTGAGGGGTTCGCATTTGGTTAGCAAATGTAGAGGTGTTTCTGCCTCTTTTTTGCATCTGGGACATATCGTTTCCACGATTACGCCCATTCTTTCCAGATGCATGGCCGTGGTCCAGTGTCCCGTTATCATGCCAACAATCAGCCTCAGCTGGCTTCTGTTGAGATTGATAAGGTCTGTCCCAACCGTTTTTGAGGGTCCATTAAAGAGGGCCCTAGTGTGTAGAAAGCCTGTTCCTGTAAGCCACATGTTCTGGAACTCTTCTTGGGTTCTTTGGTCCATGAGGCTTTTGATAAAACAGGACGGCACGGGTACTGGGCTTATAGGAAGTTTACTTGTATGACAAGCTCCATTCCTTGCCAGGTCATTGGCCCTCTCGTTCCCTTTAAGGCCACTGTGTCCTGGGACCCAGACGAGATTGACGCAATTGTTTTTAGCCAGCTGCTGCAGGAGCTCAATACAGTCGCGTACTAACCTTGAGGTTACCACCACTGATGTGAGCGCCCTGAGAGCTGCTTGGCTGTCACTGCAGATGTATATATGCTTGTTCCTGTGTTTCAGGTTTATTATGTGTTCAACACAGGCCCAAATGGCATATATCTCTGCCTGAAATATTGTGGCGGTGTGGCTCAATCTTCGAGTTTCCTCTGTTTTGGGCCCATTGGTCCAATAGCCTGCTCCCGCCCCCCTCCTGTTTCTGGACCCATCTGTAAACCAGATCAATCCTTTTGGGGACAGGAAGTGCAGGTTATTCTCTATCCAGTCCTGCCTATCAGCGAAGAGAACTTTGTAGTCGGTTCCGAAGTGGTAGCTATTGGTGCAGCGATCGCCTCCCAGGGTTAGGATCCCTTCGAGGTCCCGCCCCCTTAGGATTGCCGCATGCCCCTGACTAGCTCCCTTCCAGAAACCTCCAAATCGCAGTCTTATGGCGGTTTTCACCGCCAAGGCCTCTGCTTGAAGGTGTGGTGGCGCTATGCTTAATAATGCCCCCATTGCTAAGGTCGGGGTAGTCCTTATGGCTCCCGTGATCCCTAGCATTGCAAGTCTGTAGACTTTGGATAGTGCCTTATTGTTGGTTTTCAGCTTGTAACCGATCTAGCGATCGGTCACTTGTGGCAGTAACCGGCCGAACGGCGGAAGGAAAGGAGTTTCAACGAGTCGGGCGCCGTTAGGGACTGACCGTGGTCAGTCGCTCTTGGCAGCGAGTGCCGGTCGGCGAGGAGGTTCGGGGTTCCCGACTCGGATGTAGCCGACCGTGTCGGCTACCTCAGCGGAAGCGCCGGTGAGGATGCGGAAGGTGGTAGGAGGTGAAGAACCACGCTGTTGTTCGATGTTTGTCGGTCCCGAACTAGCGGGAAAGCACCGTCGACGTACGGAGAGTTAGTCCGTTGGGATGGCAGCGGGAGAGAGTTGCAAAAAGCGTTTGAGCGGTATTCCCACACAGCCAATTACTCGACTCAGGAGTGAGAGTTAATCTCTCCGATGCCATGCCGCGGCGCCGGTTTTATAGGTGACGGCGGCCCCGATCTCTTGTGAGAAAGCGGCGCGCCACCTGGCGGAGGAGTAACGAAGTAACGCTTCGTTACAAGCTTTAGGGCTGGCCACCAAACAACGAAGGCGAACGTGATTTGTGGTACCAGGATGGCGTATATCCATCTTACCATGATAGGTTTGAGGTCCCACGTTTGTCCAAACATCCTCCTGCAAGCCCAAAAGGTGGCAGTTGCCTTCTGAACCTGTTTGGTGATGTGACTGTTCCAGCTGTGTTTACTATCCAGGGTGACGCCTAAGTAGCGTACATCCCTGGAGAACTTCAGCTCGATGTTGAATATTGAGGGCGCTTTAACAGCAAATTTCCTCGTTCTGGTGAATAGCACCATCTCCGTCTTTTCAGGGTTAACCTTTAGTGATCGGGATGTATACCATTCTTGAATGTGGTTGAGGGCTCTTTGTATTCTCCACTTCATCTCTTCTGAGTAGGTTCCTCTGACCAGTACAGCCACGTCGTCGGCGTAGCTTGTTACGTGGACCCCCAGTTTCTCCAGTTCCTCTAGAACAGCGGCGGGCGATTATTGCACGCCCGAGCCGTCCTTTGAGAAACACCGCCTCATTCACCCAAACATACAGCCGAGATGTCACTGATTCACAACCACTCTGTAGGCGTCACGCTCGTGCCTATTGGCACTGGTGTGGTGCCGCATTTAGGGCGACATTCGTAGTTAATCGCTCGCGCTGGAAAGACGTGCCTCGCGCGTCAGTCGCGGAGATTAGAACGACGTGCGTCGCACGTCGACTCACAATATTTGTTGAGGAACAGTTTCAGATGGCACTACGTCGCATGGACCGCAGCGGCCGCGACGGCAACAATGTATTCTTTAATACGAGGAAGCCTAGCGTTCTAGTATCGGATAGTACTTTTTAACAATTTGCGCTGGTAAATAATTTACAAATATGCGTACTGGAACGCAATACTATATTTGTGCCGTAAGACTTAATGAAGTGGTCGATTTCGGCAAAACCATCGCCAGAAGTTCAAAAACATTAAAATATATTAATTGTATTTTATTTAAAACATATCTGAGGATACTTTTTTCACTAACAATACTTTTGTCTTATCCTACATGGGACGTAGTGCCATCTGAAACTGTTCCTCAACAAATATTCTGAGTCGACGTGCCACGCACGTCGTTCTTATCACCGCGACCGACGCGCGAGGCACGTCTTTCCAGCGCGAGCGATTAAGGTAGTTGTCTCATGATTCGAAATAAACAAGAAGTTGTTCAAACTTGAACTATATATAAATAGATATGTAATACATATGATAGTGAAATTTGATGACCGTTCACGACGTTATACGCTAAATAATTGTAATTGAAAATGATACTTTTGTACACACTGCATTGGGAAAGCGTGGGAAAGTAGTATATATTAATTTTTATTGTGGCGAAAATAAACAACGTTGAAACGAAAAACTACAGTGTAATAGAATAATATATTCTGAATCATTTAGAAAAAGAAAAACATGCTGTTACAAGTTAGTTTTTCATAAATATGGAAAAATAAAGTCTTCGTTTCATAATTATTAGTAGAGGAGGGGATATTGCTATAGATTCCATATGACAGTATACATATGTACAGGTTAAACAGATAACCTGATAACCAGTGTACGTGTGTACCTATACGGAATAAGCACAATGTGTGTTTCAATAACGTAGCATAATTAAAGTGCAGATTTAAACAATTTTTTCAAGTTGCATTATGATTAATTTTGGATTTTAGTTTTATTTTAATATCAAAAACTCTAAAATGAAATATTTTATATTTTGGAACAACTTCCTAATACATTCCGTAGAAAATACTAATTTTATTTCTATGGGGGGATGAACCCGATCTAGCGACGGTACCTGCGTGGAGCAACTACCTTAACTACGAATGTCGCCCCAAATGCGGTACCACGCCAGTGCCAATAGGCACGAGCGTGACGCCTACAGAGTGGTTGTGAATCAGTGACATCTCGGCTGTATGCGTAGGTGAATGAGGTGGTGTTTCTCGAAGGACGGCTCGGGCGTGCAATAATCGCCCGCCGCTGCTCTAGAAGCTCATTAGTAACCATGATCCACATGCGTGGGGAAGAGACGCCGCCTTGTGGGCAGCCTCTCTTTACCCGAGCTTTGACAGTTTTGTTAAGCTCAGTGGTCACTAGTCTTGTTTTCAGCATTTCATGGAACCACCTCGTAATGGATTTCTCCACTCCAAGTTTGTCCGCTGCTTCGCATATTGACTCGAAGGGTGTGTTATCAAACGCCCCTTCTATGTCGATGAAAACGCCCAGGGCTGACTCTTTACTGTGAAGAGCTCCCTCGACGTATCTCACTACGTCGTGTAGGGCCGTCTCAACTGATTTCCCAGCCTGGTACGCGTGTTGCGAGTTGAGCAATGGTCTGCTCGTGAGAGCCTCCTCTCTGACATGCCTGCCTACCAACCTTTCCACCCTTTTTAGTTGGAAGGATGTCAGGCTGATGGGTCTGAAGGATTTGGCTTTGTCATAGGAGCTTTTCCCTGGTTTAGGTATAAAGACTACCTTGACTTCGCGCCAAACTTCGGGAATGTAGCCCAAAGCGATGCAGGCCCGGAAAACGGGCAGTAGATGCCTACGCAGGGACTTTCCGCCTTCCTGAAGCATCGCCGGGAATATCCCGTCCACTCCAGGGGTTTTGAATCTCTCGAAGCACTCCACCGCCCATTCCAGTCTGCTAGGTGTTATGGCTTTTGTGGCTGTGGTCCAATCCCTCTGTTTGGCGCGTGTGCGTTCCTCAGTTTCTTCCCGTTGCCCTTCCGTGGTGCTCATGAGTTCTGATCCCGGGAAGTGCACTTCGAAGAGATGAGCAACGATCTCCTCTTGAGACTCAGTCTCTTTGCCGTTAGGCAAAATGAGACTGTTGAGTTTCGAGGCTTGACCAGCTGTAAATATTTTGCGGAGACGCGCTACCAGAGGTAGGTCCTCTATCTCTTCGCAGAACTTACGCCATCCTTCAGCTTTCGCGACCTTGATTCCATGTTTGTACTCTTTCTGAGGCAATTTGTTGTTGGCCCAGTCTGGTACTGAATCGGTCTTGAGAGCTTTATTCAGTAGTCTTCTGGACCTGTTGCGGAGCTTGTTCAGCTCACTGGTCCACCAGTTACCTTTTTGCTACATTTCCTGGTTTTAAGAGGACATGCTGTTTCAAATGCGTGCACAATTGCTTCTTGCATTTGCGCAGCTGCATGCTCTATCTTGCCCTCGGTACTTAGTCCCTTCTTGGGGTCCCCCAGTCGTTTGGTTAGTTCTGTCCTAAAACAGGACCACTCCGTGTTCCTGGGGTTCCTGTAGGTTTCTACCGTGCCTATGGGGTTGTCTCCCTCGATCATAAACCTTATTTGTCGATGGTCTGAGAGAGTGTCCTCCTTGCAGACGTGCCAGTTGGCGACTGACCGGGCTATCTTACGACTTCCCAGCGTCAAATCGATAACTTCCTGTCTGCGAGGAGTGACGAATGTAGGACTAGAGCCTTTATTTAAGATCTCTAGATTTGAGCTTGATAGGTACTCTAGCTTAACCTTAATATAAAAAACTAATTTTTATTGATGAATATTCAACTAAACTTATTCTAATGAGATCGTTGTGACTACATTGTTAAAATATATACTAAAGTGTTGCTGGCCATACTACAGTTAGATATGGCAACAGTGTACCAGAAAACGACTATCCAAATCTACTCGCGTAATTGGCACAGTGCCGCATTTTTTGAATTTTGTCACTTTTAAAACGAAATATTTAATTTTAGAAATTAAGTGTTCCTATAAAATTTCGATTACTCGATTCAAAAATGCTTGAAGCACGAACTCTATTTATCCCAAGTCTGTAACATTCATTATAATAAAGTTATTAATGAAAAAAGAGAAATGCGCGGCAACTTGCTCATGACGCGATGGACGGAGGGTTAATAAGCCCAGTTCACTCCGTAATTTGTCCTGAACATGTTTCTTCTTCAGAGCAATAATATCTTTTTTTCTGTTCCTCGAGTCTGCCATGATTTTATATGTAACCTATAAGAAATATGTAGAATACATTCAAAAAATCGTATCCATGCATGCAAAGACGATAAACCAAATGAAAGATAATTGCTATCTACCGATTTGTTCAAAATAACATTTGGATTGTTCATTTCACTTGGTTTAGCGCCACATAAATAACATGATTGAGTTGACGCACATGAAGACACCGCATTACATATCTTATCATCTACCATGCATAAAATTAATATAGGTTTTACACAAGTTTCTATATCGCCGACAATTACATTTGTAGGTAACAATTCCACGATCTCATTATTGATTTTTAATATCTATGAATTCACTGTGTCTACAAGTTCCTTTGTAAAAATGAACTTGATAGGTCGACAGTATCTGGCCGATGATTGTGCAGAATTTTGCCAAATAATTTTTTTACTCTTACCTACTTCATTATAAATTTGAATTGGCACCATCGAGAAACTAAATAAATTTTCATCTGTACTATTAGATTGAGAAAACTTTTGATGGTATATCCTTTGTTCTGCACCATCACAACCCCGCTTTATAATTATATTTAAATTACAATCATTATTAATACAACTTTTTAAGACTTCCTTTTGGACTTCTCACAATCTTATCACTGTATGATCTATCAGCGATTGCAGTGGTACTTCAGCTGCAATTTCTGAAACCTGAACTCCAGAAGGATAACAAAATTCTTTTGCCTCCTGTTGAAATATAATGTGAGTTTCGGGACCGAATCCCACTATATATGAGGAAACTGTTTGGTTGAAATTAAGTTACACTTTACTGACAATGATAAATGATAGTATTTATTTAAACAATAGATTTACACTATAACTTGGTAAGAAATGAATATACGTAGTTAAGGATTACTGCACGTGCGAAGACCAAAAGAACAGAACAGAAGAAGGAGGAGATCCTCGACAGAGCTTATATATATGTAAGCCTGTAGATGTCGCATTGTCCAACACCTCCTTTACTTTAACATAAGGTGGATATAATTTACTACCTTTTTTTCGTTATTAGCGTATAATATTATACTGATATGTGGAGAAATTAAAGCCAACGCTTGCTTTTCACTTAACTGAGGCTGTCGTTGATTAGCTAAACTGCGGGCCATCTTGGTGTATTTACCAGGGAAAGATGATCCTGAGGAGTTTCCTGACAATGACAGGAGAATCTCTTTTCTGTGATTTCGGCAATTTTATTTCGTCAGCCAACAGCAATTCTTCTTGACTCGTTAATTTCACAAGATGATGCACTCTTCGTCGCTTTGTCCTTCCACTGCAGGTATTGAAATCTTTTTGAGGCCGTCCAATTTTGTTCGCCGAACCAGATGCACCTTTCGAAGTCGTTGAAATGGATTTGGTAACTATATCACCAAACACAATAACCCTGTGAAACGGAACAGAATTAGAGGAACGAAATCGCTCCCGGTTATGGTCCGACTTATCCCACCTGAGTTTAATCTTCCGGCAGGCATTTGCTACGGAAATCTTCAAGCTTTGTAAAGCGTTGTCCGATAACAAAGGCTCGCCAAACCTTTTGAGCACGTATTCCACAGTAACGGAAATTTTTTTCTCTTTCGAACTATCTTTCCAGATATCGAAAATTGAATCGTAAGAAATCTGTGTTGCCATTTTGTAATTCGTGTCACGCAGACGTAAACTCAGAACGGAGATATTTACAAAATGACACGTTACGAGACGTACATTTTGTAAAAGTTCAACACAAATTAAGGATAATCGTGTAACACAAGCCATTTTTATGTTATTGGCATTTCCCCCCTCTTCTTGATGGTAACCAATGTAAGAAGGTCTACAATTCTTTAGGTCGTTTTCTTGCGCTCACTTCGTGTAATTCTTCAATTTTGTTTGTAAGACCTGACACCTAATTACAAAGCCTCATTGAAAATAAAGTCATAAAGTTCCCAAATAGTATTTCGCGACATAATAGCTACTTGCTTGTAAGAGATTATCCTGGTCCGTACTTGGTCCCCCTGGGAATGTCCCACCATAAACGGTAGTTTGCGACTGGTCGCAAAGAAGGTAACATTGGTTAATCATCGCACTAATTTGTATAATTCTTCCCTTTTGTATGACACATGCTCACTTCACTTTATAGCACCACATTTCGGTGATCGGCATACTTGTATTAAGACGATCCTCTTTCTTATTAGCTAGAAGACGTACAGTGGTCGATTTCGCCGAAATCCTGGCCAAAACCCTAAAAACTTTTTTCACAATTTTCAAAGACTAGCAATTGCGTTTGATTTGTAATACATCAGAGCATCTTTTTCCATTAATAAATGTTGTTATTGAACAATACTCGTAGAGATATGTAACGTCAAAGTAGGCACTTGAATAATGTAATGTTTTCACATCGAAATTGAGAATACGTTTTCAATGTGAAATTAAAGTACCACCCAATTTTTCAGTATCGGTAGCTATTTATCATACTCTTAATTTATAAATATCTTGGTTCTATTTTTTTATTTAATATTTTACAACTGTGATGGTACAGAATGTAAAACCTATACATTTTTTTTCTTTTGCTAATGAAATAGTTGTGAGGAATCCAAAGTACCACCGTCATTTTTTTTTTCAATTAAACTTTAAAGCTTCCCGTTGAAGGCCTCGTTGAGTATTCTTGCGACCTTTTGCGACTCTACGAGTTATTGTTATTTGTTTGGCACGCGCGCCATGCTCGAGGAAGTGCATTTATAACATAGGGCCGGGATATCGTGCCTTACTTATTGAATATTGCTACTCCTTCTCTAAGATCACCCTGGAAATTAACGTAATAATATGTTTATTTTATCGGGTTAAAAATTGAAATGAGTTTAAGCAAACTGGTGGCTTTCGGAGATGGAACTTTCCGCCAAATTGAAAACTCCTTGGGGTTCTGGCTAGGATTTCGGCAATATAGATCGCTGTGAGACGTTTTTCCCGTCCGTTAGAGACGTAATAAAACAATAAAAAGGTGACGGATGTCATCATTAGTTTTCAATAACCCTTCGCATTTTCAATCGATCATACCTTTAGCTTTAAACACCCAAAAGTGCAAAAGTGGAATAAACGGTACACTTTGCTAAAACTTAAATAACTTACCGAAGGGAAGCGAAATTCAGAGTCTGCGCGGAATAAAACAATAAAAAAGTAAAAGATGTCATCAATTGTCTGAAACGGCACTTTGCATGTCCAATTGTTATACTTTTAACTTTAAGCACACAAAATTGCAAAAGTGCAATAAATAGTAATATATGTTATGAATCTGCATACATTTCGGAACGCAACTCAAATTACATGTTAATTGTTAAAGCGGATTAAAATGGTAATGAAAGGTCGTTTAGAAAAATAAAAAATTATAAAGATATCCCAAATAAGTCGAGATAACAATACATATACGCAAATTCCATTCTAACCTTTCGTTACAAAACAATTGACGTAAATGTCTAGGGCATGATGGGAGCGTGTAAAATCAATCTACGGAAACTATAACTTTGAGGCCTGTTAATTAACTATTGCAGATTATCTTTTTAAATAATTTTTACATTTTCTGTTTCTATAGACATTCTACTATCGATTTCCAATAAAATTTTATACGTCTGGACCATTACGAAAATTGACTTTCGTCCAGCTAGAACGGCGAAATTACACACTTTGCGATGGAGCGAACCCCGGTGACTCTGTGATGATCCAGCTCCGGACGACGTGAAGCAAACGTCGCGGAGGACGCGCGTTACAAATTTTATTTTTAAATTTTGCAACATATTCGCCTGTTTTTATACGCGTTTCTCTAACTTCACTACAAATGCCAATTCTGTTTTTCCGAATTGTGCCAACAACGTCCGTTTTATGTGTACACAGTATCTCTGTGAGTGGAACAGTGGTGTACCAATTATCTAAATAAAGTCTATATCCACGTTCTAAAAGTTCATCACATAATTGAAGGACAATACGAGCTCAAATGTTAAATTCTGAATACCATGGATCATAATCCGTTTCTTTTCTTGTATATACATAAAAATTCCAGATATCACCCGATTCACTCTCGCATAGGACGAAAAATTTCATCCCAAACCGACTTCTTTTTGAAGGTATATACTGCTTCCATGATAACCGCTCTTTCCATATTAGCAACGATTCATCAATGCAGATATCCATTTTTGGAGTTTACAAAGATTTACATTTATTTACCACATATTCCAAAACAGTTTTAATTTTACAGAGCTTTTTTGATGGCATATTATTGTGGTGTTCGTTATTTTCAAAATGTAGAAATTTGCATAATAGTAAAAATCGGTCCACAGAGAAAATTTTGCCAAAGAACGGCGTACTAATGCTTTCCCTTTTCGAAAAATATGTATGGGATGTTGGCTTCTTTACAATACCTTGCAAACTGAACGTCGCGACAAAACATCTAATTTCATTATTAGTTGAATACCAACTTCTCATGTATTGAATACCACTTTCTCATTCTTGATCGCGGTTTTAAATTCGGATGACTTTGCAATAATTGATCCGCATATAAATTTGTTTTTTTCGCTATAATGCTAATAAGATAACCGTCTAAATATTTTTCTATATGAAATGAACGCTTGAATCGGAATCCTCCTGGTATTATACAATTTCCTGTTGACCATGGTTGGCAAGAAATTCAAATGGTTTTCTGTTATATCTTGCACTCTTCCACGTAACATTTACATCTTGATTTTCTTTGTCGCTTTCATTGTACTCGGAGTAGGTGTCATCAGATTCATAGCGGCCGGTTTCACTATCAGACTCGATGTTCTAATTCCTAACATCCTTAGAAGACGATGAAAATATATTCAACCGTTTTCGCTTTATTATAGGTCAAACAATATGTAAGATAAAAATTTTAACCGAAGCGTACAATAGTATTATTTTTTTATTTCGACAATGATAGAGAAAGTATAAGAATATAACAACGGATATTGCGTAGAATGACAGAGATATTGACTGTTCGAAGTATATTCTGTAACTCGCCCGCGGGCACTAGAGGCCGTATATTTAAGGCCTTTCCTCCCTTAAAATCTAAGTGTTTTCCCTCTGGAGAGGGAAAGGGCCTCTTCTTCCTCCGTCGCTAGCGCGGCCGGTAAATTATACAGGACGTTTCCCTCAGTGGGTCCTTGCGACGCCTGGTCATCGTCAACACCGAGGGAGACAGGGAATTCTCCCTCGTTGTCAGCTGCGTCCCTGATGCTGACCAGGCCTCGGGAACGTCCTGTCCCACGCCTCTCCGACGTTGGGTCTTACAAATGTCATCGTCACTGGAGTAATCACTCATTTTGGGGATAAAATAAGCTAAGAGTAAAAAAAATAGTGGTTTACGAAACTTTTCTGGATAACTTTATAATTAGGGGCTTGAAATACTTACATTGCACTTTACTTGACTAGGTACGATTCACTGACTATTTGATACACACTGAAATTCACTCCATCGTTCAAGTTTTACGTCGCTTCGAGATTTCGAAAATCAAATGACAAAAGACAAAAAGGCAAATCGGAGGAACAAGAATTGCCTGCTCTAAAGAAAAGATGCCCTTGGCAACTGTGTTTACACGAAAGTAATAAAACGGTTCTACCTTCTCCTCGGCTCCGCTTGCTGAGGAGAAGTTACGGTGGTTAGACCGTATTTCCTCCCTCGGTGGATTGGGAGGGACTCCCTCGCCGTGCCCGTGCAGTCGGTTGTTCGCGCCGGGGTTCGTGACGGGAGGGATCGCGAAAGTGATGTTCCAGCCTCGTATAAAATAAATAATTTATTAAATTCTCTTATTGCTAACTTAATCCAAACGCTCGCTGGTCTTATCTCTACGTCTTAATTCCACGCTTACTTTCTAGTGACTTAAATCTACGCGGCTTATATTAATCGCGGGTTTCGCGGGTGAAGGCGCCACGTGGTGGGTCGCCACTCCGCTCGGTCGCGCTCGGTTCGGTTCGGTCGCGCTCGGCGCGCGGTTTGGTCGGCGGTGATCGGTTGCACTCGGTTGCGCTCGGCGGTGATCGGTGTGCGGTGCGGGGATCGGTCGCGCTTGATTGCGCTCGGCGGTGGTCGGTCGCATTCGGCGGTAAGGTAAAAGTCCCTATTATGAGACACATTTTCAAGTAGGTCGAACATTACCGCTATTATAACATTAATTTTAGTAAAAAATACAATTTAAATTGTGTCATACAATTATTTCATCATTTTTAGATGAATATTTGTAGTTTGTAATGAATATTAAGTTGAAAATAAATAAAAATAGCCTTTTTTGAAGGGAACCTCTATGTCCCTATTTATGAGACACTTTTAATGTATATGGCCCTACTGTCTCATAATACAGGACCCTATTTTTGAGACAGTTAAAAAATCAACAAGACAGATTTTATATTATCTATTTATTAATTTGAGATCACAATGCGTATAAAATAAGTAATTAACTTTAATTGAAGTAAAAAAATTATAAAATATTCATAAATTAAGTAGGTTTAGGTTTAACAGGTTTATCGGTCACTCAGCCCTCCTTGGGGCCATTGTGACCGAGCCTCCACATTATAGGCTTGGTGGCATCAGCCAGATATGGGTGTGCGAGCCCTGTGTAGACTAGCCCTTTTGGCGAACCTCAGTAGCCAGTCCACTCCAAGTTCCATGCAGTCCCTTGTATTAAGCGTTTGTTCGCTGGAAGTTCTGTGTCTGAGACACGCCCACCTATAACTCACACACAAGGACTATGTGAAGTGTCGTTTCCTCCACCCCACAAACGTCACATGAGGGACTGTCTGCAAGCCCCATGGTGAACAGGTGTTTTTTCACCAGCCAATGCCCGGTCACGAGTCCCACTACCAGACGTAGGTCCTCTCTGTCGAGCGAGCAGAGAAATCTTCCACGTCTAGCCGAAGTTCCCGATATCCAGTGCCTTGACTGCCTCATACCCTGAGATTCAGTCCATAGTCGACTAAATTCAGCATTGAGCAACTTGCCTACCTCTGCCTTAAGCAGTCCTGGAGACGTCCCAACACTTTCCTTTGGTCCGTCTTTCAGTTCCGCTCCAGCTCTGGCCAGCTCGTGTGCTCTCTCGTTCCCCAGGATCCCTGCGTGCCCTGGTACCCAGAGAAGCTTGACCCTGTTCCTCCTACCTGACAGTTCCTCAAGCTTCTCTCTGCACTCATTTACGAGTGTGGAAATAGTTCCATGTGATTCCAGCGCTTTTAAGGCCGCCTGGCTATCACTGCATATGTATAATGTTTATTACTGAAACCTTTCCTGAGATTGATTTCAGCACAAGCCTTGATCGCGAAGATCTCCGCCTGAAAAACTGATGCATTATCACTCAGTCCGATTGAAGTCATCGTTTTAGGTCCAGCACTCCATATGCCGGACCCGACTCCCTCTGTTGTTTTTGACCCGTCCGTATACCAGACCAAGCCTTGTGGTTTGATCAGATTCTCAATCGCATTCCAATCCTCTCTACTTGGAATACTGATTTTGAATCTTTTCTCAAACAGATATCTTGGGAGGCAGCGGTCCCCTTTCTGCCCTAGGACATTCCGAAGATGCACCTCCCCTTTTAGAACACTAGCGTGCCCCATATGGTACCCCCTCCATAGACCCAGCCATTTTAGCCGATAGGCTGCCCTACGAGCTTCGGCCCTTGCTCTCAAGTGCAAGGGCTCTAAGTTCAAGAGAACACTTAGGGCCAAGGCTGGTGTCGTACGAAGTGCTCCTGTTGCCCCCATAAGAGCAACATGATGTACCTTGTTTAGCAGCTTTATGTTGATGCCCTTCTTGGTAGAGTTCCACCAAACCAAAGCAGCATATCAAATTTGTGGCCTTATGATTGCAGTATACGACCAGACCACCATTTTGGGTTTCAAACCCCACGTTGTGCCAAACATCCTTCTGCAGGCCCAGTAAGTACTGATAGCCCTTTGAGCCTGCTTCGTCAGATGCCCAGACCAATTCAGCTTCCTGTCTAGAATTACTCCAAGGTATTTAACCTTATCTGAGCACTTCAGGTGGACGCCCAAAATGGAAGGCTCCCTAAGTTTGAAGAGCCTCTTCCTTGTGAATAAAACCATCTCTGTTTTATCTGGATTGACAGACAGAGACCGCTCTACACACCAATCCTGTACAATATCCATAGCTCTCTGTATAGACATTGATAGGACCAGGGGCGACTTCCCAGTGACCGACACCACCAGGTCATCCGCATACCGCAGCGTATTAAAGCCCGCCTTGGTTAGCTTATCCAGCAATTCATCAATGACCAGGCTCCACAGTAGCGGCGATAAGACACCTCCCTGCGGACAGCCTTTGGCCACCTGAACCTGCACCACAGCTTCACCGAGGTTAGCCGTAGCAGTACGGGACATCAACATATTGTGAATCCAACGTACCAGAGTGCGATCCATACCTATACGTATGGCCGCTTCACATATCGAGTCGAACCCCGTGTTGTTAAAGGCTCCCTCGATATCCAGAAATACCCCCAGCACAGACTCTCCATGTGAGAAAGCCTTTTCCACCTCACGAGTGAGGCAGTGTAGAGCCGTCTCCACAGATCTGCCCGCTCTGTAGGCATGTTGAGAGACATGTAAGGGATTAGTCTCAATAACTGTGTCCTTTATATATCTCTCGATCAGTCTTTCCATGCTTTTCATCATGAAAGACATCAAACTAATGGGTCTGTAAGATTTGGTCTTATCGTATGTATCCCTACCTAATTTAGGTATGAACACTACTCTTGCCCTCCTCCATATTTTGGGTATATAGCCCGTGGCAAGACAGGCCTGCAGTACTTGAGCCAGGCGTCTGTACAGTTCCTCCCCTCCCTCTTGTAACAGAGCCGGAAAGATCCCGTCCAGGCCCGGACTCTTGAACCTGCCAAACGTGCCAATTGCCCACTTAAGCCTATCCCTCGTAACCACACTGGTGGCTATACTCCATTCCTTTTAAGAGGGTTTCCTGGTCCAGGTCCCCTCTATCTTGGAATTTCCTTCCACACTGCCCGATCCTGCGAAGTGTGTGTGCAGCAGGTACGACAGAATATCTTCTTTACTCTCTGCCATCATGCCGTCTGCCAACCTCATTCCATCCAATTGAGACGAAGGTCCCGAGCCCAGCACTCTCCGAAGCCTTGCTATCAATGGCAGGGCTTCCATGCTACCGCAAAAGTCCCTCCAGCTGTCTCTTTTGGATTTCCTTGTGGCTTTCTTGTACTCTTTCTGGGTCTGCTTATAGTATCCCCAATTCCGTACTATTACTCCTCAAGGCCCTGTTAAGCAGCCTTCTTGATTGTTTGCGGAGCTTATTAATCTCCGCATTCCACCATGGGGTTTTTTTGTTTCCCTTTGAGATCTTGATGGGACAGGCCTTTTCAAAAGCCTTGCTCATGGTGGACTGGAGTTTCATAACTTCACCTTCAATCCACCTTTCCGAGCCCTGCCTTTTACAGAACCCCCTGAGTCCTTCGGTCACCTCATTAGTATAAAGTGACCAGTCAGTATCTCTGGGATTTCTATAGACCTGTCCATGTTCCTTGGATCCACCCGAGATCCTGAATCTTATGAGTCGATGGTCCGATAGAGTGTCATCCTCTGCGACGTGCCAATCGCTCACCTTAGAAGCCAAACTGAAAGAGCACATAGTTACGTCCAGGACTTCTTGCCTAATGGATGTAACGAAAGTTGGGGTCGTGCCTCTGTTGAGAATCTCCATTTCCTTACTGTTGAGATAATCAAACAGGGCTTCCCCCCTTTTATTGACGTTTGAACTTCCCCATACTGTATGGTGTGCATTTGCATCACAGCCAACAATCAAAGGATACCCATGTCTCCTGCAGAAGTCCACGAGGTTCATGAGCTCCCTCGTAGGGGGAGGATCAACACTATCATATGGCAGATAAGCCGAGCATATTACTATGCTAGCCTTTCGTCCATCTATGTTTAATAGCACTCTTGCGGCCGCTAGATCTCTTGTGCAGAAACCCATCAGCCTCAAGGTTTCTATCCCCTTCCTGACATACACGCAGGCTCTAGGGTATAGGTTGTTACTCGCCTGTATAAGCGAGCCTCCAGCCAGTTTTAACCCTCCGACCCGGCCGTCCTTGCGAAGCCAGGGTTCCTGGATTAAAATGGCATCTGTATGCCCCATTGCAATGCTACGGTTTACGAGTGCCGCCGCTGCTATGCAATGTTGCAAGTTGATCTGCGAGAAATTATAGCCGGGAGTATCTATTAGACGAATATCTCACGCTACTCCTCGCGTAAGGAGTTCGGATAAGGAGGCCCGTTATTGCGAGCCTCCTCCTCCTAGCCCCTTGGCTTCCGATCCACCCTTTACAGGCTTCTCTTCCGCCTTTGATTCTTTTGCTCCCTTGAAGAAGAGTCCGAGTCTTCCCCTCTCGGCAGCCGGCACTGCTGATGCAGTACTTACCGCCTTGAAGGGCCTACCCCTCCTCCTCTCCTTAGCATCCTGCCACCTTCCTGCAGTTTGCGTTTCCGCTCCCTGCTCTGCAGTGCGGATGCTGGTGCTCGGGATCCCCTCCGGCCCAGAGGAAGAGCCAGAAGTCTGCCCCTTAGGAGCCTCCTTCTTTCCCTCCCCCCTAGCCTTAGGTTCCGCCGTACCCGATTTAGTTGATTCACCTGTGTTTGTGCTCTGGGATCTCCTGAAGAGAACCCTGAACAACCCCATATGTGCCACGAAGTCCTGGCTTTCCAGCTGCGCATATGATTCCGGATCAACCCCTAGAACCATATGCACCGAGAGCCCCTCCGTTCTTCTAGACCAGACCCTCCACCTTTCGGTGAACAGGTTCCAGTTCTGAAGTCCGAATCTTCTGAGAATTATCGGTGAGTCCTCGGGTGGACCCGGTATCATCACCGACAATTTCCTCAGCCTTGGCAGTTTATCTCCCTCCAAGATTTGAAGGGAGGCACCCTCCCAAGGCTTAAGATTGGGAAGCTCCGCCTTCAGCCAATCCTTCGACGCCACATTGCTGCACAGGACCGTCAACACCCCACCGCCCGTGCGAGAGCCATCGAATAGGCGACTCTTTCCCCCCGCCCGGCGGTGTGTTGCCGTCAGACTTGGGGCGCTTCCTCCCCTTGTCTGAGGCTTCACATGCGCCGACCGAAGTAGTCGAGTCCATGACGCTCGCCCCTGTATGCTCAGCAGCTGAGCCTCCAGGTTCGTCGTCAGTTGCCGGTACAGAGGCCGCCGCCGCTTCCGCTAGTTTCCTAGCTCTTCCCGCCAGTTTCCTCTGGTGACCGCTTTTGCCCTTCCTCTTCTTGGTTCCAGAAGCCGTCTTACCGACTACCTCTGTTCCCACCGAGGAAGTGTTGTAGGAGTCTCCATCCATGACCAAGTCCACAGGGACAGGATCCTGGGTTTCGACTCCTTTTTGAGAAGCCTCAGTTTCCACCGAAGCCTCTCCTCCCCCCTCAACGACATCTAGGTTTTTTAATTTGTTTTTTTAGTTCTTCCATTGTCGTCCCACGAGTAACGGGGAAAAGAGATCCACCCCCGCAGAGCCCCTATACGATGGTAAGGCACTTATACAATGGGGGTTGCCAGTCCCCCCAAGGGCATTCGCTTGCGACACTGCTCCCCCAGTGCCATGCAGCCTTCGGCACGAATAGCTCTACACCTTGGCTTGGAGCAGCGTCAAGATTTTTTTGCACGCCAGAGCCGTCCTTCGAGAAACACCGCCTACTTCACTCAAACATACAGCCGAGATGTCACTGATTCACAACCACTCTGTAGGCGTCATGCTCGTGCCTATTGGCACTGGCGTGGTGGCGCATTTGGGGCGACATTCGTAGTTAATCGCTCGCGCTGGAAAAACGTGCCTCGCGCGTCAGTCGTGGAGATCAGAACGACGCGCGTGGCACGTCGACTCAGAATATTTGTTGAGGAACAGTTTCAGATGGCACAGATGGTTCAGATGGTCACCACTGGCCAGCAGTACTGAGAGTCCTCGTCTCCTTTCGGGTGAGGTCCTCCCTTCCTACTGGTCCTCCTCCTATCCGCCACCTGGAGACGCGCCCGATAGGGATCTCACCCTGGCTGTGTAACCAGCCAACGACTTACACACCCGCTCCCGTCTATAGGGATTAGGTGTACGCGCCACGGGCATAAATTAAGTAACAAATCAACATTAATTATTGAAAAATGAAACTTATTTTTCTTCTTTTATTCTCTTTTGGATTTCTTTAACTTTTTCCATCAATTTTTTTTTTCTTGCAATTTCTTTTTATTTTTTTGCTTTTCTTCTTTTATCTTTCTTAGGTTTTCCTTTTCCATTTGATGCTGGTACCATTCATCGGAAGTCCCTACGGATGGTAACTTCGACTTCCCTGTATTTTCGATTTTCATTCTTTTTTTTTTTGGTAAATATTCAACAGGCAGAGTAAATATTTCCTTTAAAGGTTTTTTGGATGAAATATCTAACAAAAAAATGTGTCAAATTTTTATCAAAAATTTTTAAATAAAAATGTATGAGAAATTATTTCGCGTTACCTTTATCAGCACTTACTGACGGAATGTCATACTTCGTAGAATGTTTGCCAATGATATCAGAAACATCATTTTTATTTTTTTCTACGAATTTTGAAAATAACAGTCACATTACTGTTACAATTTGTCGATGGTACAAGCATTAAATTGGATATGAACATACCTATCTCAATATTTCCACTAAGTGCAGGACTGATAATTATTCCTTGTGCTCTGATCTCGTCGTGTTGCAAAGGTAGATCTGATAAATCATCAAATGCAATTGTCTGATCAACAGGGATATGTTGATTTAAATCTATTTGACTGGACTGTGAAATATCATTGCTATCAATTGCTGATTCTTGATCATTAATACCTTCAACAGATTCACAGACGAGTTCTAAAAGTTGTCCATTGTCAAGAATAGCTCGTTCACAATTATTAATCATATTAGAACCACTTTCTACAATAATAACCGATTTTAATGCTTCTTCGCTATTTATTAATTCGGTTGCGCTTATATTCGATAATAACTTTTGATCATTCGTAGAAGTATAATTTATAGAAGAATTTGCATTCGCATTAATATTATTGGATAAAAAAAGTTGATTAGTCTTCAATTTATCCTGCAGAATACTTTCGGTATGATGGTAATTTACATTTTCAACTCCCTTGATTATTGGTGTTTGTTTCATATTACCTATTTATACAAATGTGTAAATATGTGTTAAGTAAAGTATATTAAATTATTCAAACTATCTGAAAAATTGATTAATTATGTACATAATAAATCGACATAGGACTTCCGTTTCCGGTAGCGTTTGGTGAGCAGAGAAGTAGAGTGGGCTGAAGTGAAAAGAAAGTTAAAAGGCGAAAGAAGGGAAGAGGAAAGAGAAAGGTGTGAGGGGGAGGAAAAGGAGGAAAAGGTGTGTGGAAGGAGATATAAAGAGTGGGTGGAAAGAAGTGAGTGTGAGGGTAAGTGAGATAGAGAGAGTGAGTGGGTGAGAGAGGTTAGGAAAGCGTGAGCGAGTGGAAAGGAGGGAAAGAGTGTGGGTGCGAGAGAGCCATCTGGTGTGTTTGGTAAGAGTGAGTGAGGTGGATAGTCGATAAGGAAGGGTGTAAGATTAGAGAAAATAGAGAGGGGATATGGAGGAAAGTGCGGTAGGTGACCAAGGGGGGAAAAGGGAGGAGAAGATGGAGGAGAAAAGAAGAGGAAGGCCAACAAACGTAGAGAGGTTGGGAAGATTAAGGACGGGAAGTGCAGGATCGCTAGATGGAATAATTAGTAGGAAGAAGGAAGTAGAAAGAGAGACGAGTAAGGGATCGGAGGAGAGGGAGGCCTTTAAAAGATCGGAGAGAGTAAAGAGGTCACCGAGTAAGGAGAGGAAAGATGAACTCATAGAGATGATGAGGGAGATAAGAGTGGAGGTGAGGAGTTTAAGGGAAGGAATGGAAAGGGAGAGGGAGGAAAGAAAAGAGATGAGGGGTTTATTAGATGAGATGAGGGATAGCTGGGAAAAGGAAAAGGAGAAGGTGAGGAAAAGTATAGAAGGTTTAGGAGAGAGGGTGGAAGCGATGGAGGAGAGGGAAGGATAGGTGAGTTGGAGGAGAGGGGAGCAAGAAAAGAAAAGAAGGTGCAAGTAGATGGATGGGAGGAAAGGATAAGAACCTTGGAGTTGGGAATGGAGATGAAGGAGAGGGAGAAGAGGAGGGAGAAGAGGAGGGAAAATATTATAATAAGAGGAATGGGAGGGGGGAAAGAGAAGGAAGGAAATGTGGAAGATGAGGTGAGAAGCCTAATGAAGGAAATGGGAGTAGGAGTGCAGGTGAAGGAAGCAAAAGAGATGAGGAAAGGAAATGGAATGGGAAAAGGAAGAATGGTGTGGGTGAAGTTGGGGAGCATAGAGGAAAAGGTGGGGGTCATGAAGGCGAAGAGAGTGCTGGGGAGGGGGAGGACGGAATGGATAGAGGATGATAAGACTTGGAGAGAGAGAAGGGTGGAGTGGATGATGGGGAGGGAAATGGCGGAAGAGAGGAGGAAAGGAAGAAGCGTGAGAAAGGGGAATATGAGATTTTGGGTAGATGGAAAAATGTGGAGGTGGGATGATTGGAGGGATGATTTTGTGAATGAGGAAGGGATAATGAGGAAGGGGAATGGAAGAATAGGGGGGTGGCAGGAAAAAGAGGGGTTTGGGGTGGGGGAGAAGGAAGGGAGGAGATAAAGGAAAAGAAAAAAGAGAAAGGGTGGGGAAGGGGGAAGGAAGGGTGGAGGGAAAGGATTGATGATGGAGGGGGAAGAAAGGGATGGAAAGTAGGTTTCTGGAATGTGGGGGGGTTAAAGGGTAAGGTGAAGGGGATACGGAGGAAAATAGGGGAATGGGATGTGGCGTTCCTAATGGAAACGTGGGTGGAAGAGAGGGATGGGAAGAAGATAGAAAAAGATCTTCCAGAGGGTTTTGAGTGGAGGTGGCAGTGAGCGAGGAGAGAATTTGATAAGGGTAGAGCTAGGGGGGGGGGGATGTTAGTGGGGGTAAGGGAGGAGATAAAGGGGAAAGGAGAAATGAGGGTGAGAGAGAAGGGGGAGGGAATAATGGAAGTAAATATAGATATGGAGGAAGAAGAGTGGTGTTTAATCGGGGTGTACATATGGGGAAAGATAGGGGAAAAGATGGGATGGTTGAAAGAAATAGTCGAGGAGGAAATGGGAAAGCGAGTAATGATAGGGGGTGATTTTAACGCTCGGACAGGATGTGAAGGAGGTTTAATAGAAGGGATGGAAGAGGATGAGAGGGAGAGGTGGTCGAAAGACGAGGTAGTGAATGGGGAAGGAAAGAGGATGCTGAAATGGCTGAAGGAAGTGGGATTGGGGATAATGAATGGTAGTGTGAATGGAGATAAGTATGGCGAATATACGTATGTAGGACCGAGAGCATGCACAGTGATAGATTATGTGGTGTGTGGAAGAGACGTAATGAATGAGATAGAGAGATTGAAAGTGGAGAGTATGATTGAGTCTGATCATATGCCGGTGGTAGTAGAGTGTAAGGGAGGGGTGAGAAGGGGCGGGGAGAGAAAAGTGGGTAGAAAGGGAATGAGGAGAGTGAGATGGGAAAATGAGATGATAGAAAAGTATAGGAGGAAATTGAGCGAATGGAAAAGGGAAAGGAAGGGAAAAGGAAGGGAAAGGGGTGGTGGGACTGGGAATGCAGAGAAAAAAGAAAAGATTTGAGGATGGTGATGAGGAAGTGGAAAAGAGGGGAAGAAAAGATAGAGTGCTACAGAAGGAGGAAGAAGGAGTATGAGATGATATGTGAGGAGAAAAAGCAAGAATGGAGGGAAGGGATAATGAGAATGATAGGCGCGGCCAGGACGGAAGGGGAAGTATGGGAAGTATTGAATAAGTTAAGGAGAAGAGGGGGAGGTTCGGGAGCGGATATAGGGATGGTTGAGTGGGTAGAATATTTTATGGGATTGTTAGGGGGAATAGGGACAAGAGTGAGACATGGTTGTGGTGTGAAGAAGGAAAGAACGGATGGCGAGATAGGGTGGGATGAGATAGAAAGGGTGATAGAGAAATTAAAAAATGGGAAGGCGGCAGGAGAGGATGGATTAGAGAATGAGGTGTGGAAGTATGGTGGGATGGAAGTGAAGAAAATAGTTTACGAAGTATGTAACAAGGTATGGAGAGGGGATGGATGGCCAGATGAATGGAAAGTAGGAGTGGTTGTGCCGGTGAGAAAGGGTGGGAATGGGAAGGGTGTGAATGACTATAGGGGCGTGACCCTGATGGGAACGATGTGCAAAATATATGTGACAGTGATAGAGAAAAGGATGGGGGAAGAGATGAAAGAGAGGGGAATGTTGCCAGAGTGTCAGACGGGTTTTAGAAGTGGAATGGGTGTGATGGAGAATGTATATGTGATGAATTATCTGATTGGTAGAATGATTGGTGTGAAAGGTGGAAGGATGGTGGTGTGTTTTATGGATATGAAGGCAGCGTTTGATATGGTAGATAGAGGTAAGCTGTGGAGAGTTTTGAGTGAGAGAGAAGTGAGTGAAGGTTTAAGGGAAAGGATAAGAGAAATGTATGAGGAAACAGTGTGCAAGGTAAGAGTGAATGGGGAGTTGAGTGAACCATTTTGGACCGGGAGAGGAGTAAGGCAAGGATGTCCGCTAAGTGCGAAGTTATTTACCCTGTACTTGGCGGATATCGAGGAAAGACTGGAGAAGAGAGGGAAAGGAGGTGTGATTGTGGGGGGAAAAAGGTTGTATTGTTTGTTGTATGCGGATGATATTGTGTTAGTGGCGGAGAATGAGAATGGAATGAGGTTAATGATTGAAGAAATGAGAGCGTATGTAAGGGAGAAAGGACTAGTTCTGAATGTAAAGAAAACGAAGGTGATGAGGTGCGGAAAGGGGGTATGCGGAAGAGAGAAATGGATGTGGGGGGACGAAGAAATAGAGGAGGTGAAAGAGTACAAATATTTAGGTTATGTATTGGAGAGGAGAGGGGGTCAGGAGAGACATGTAAATGAAAGAGTGAGAAGAGCGAATGTAGTAATGAGAGAGGTGTGGGTTTTGGGAAAGAGAGTGTTTGGGAAGGATGTAGCGAGGAGACTATGGATGTTTGATGTGTTGGTGTGGCCGGTGCTGGTGTATGGAGCGGAAGTATGGGGGTGGTCAGAAAGGAGGAAAGTGGAGGGAGTGCATGAGAGGTATATGAGATGGGTGTTAGGAGTAGACAGGGTCACGCCGGGGTACATGGTGAGGGATGAATGTGACAGAGAGATGATGCGTGTGAGATATATGAGGAGGGCGTGGATGTATGAGGAAAGATTGAGGGAAGGGAAAGGGAATTTGTGGGCAAGGGAATGTCTGAGGGAGGTGGATGGGAGAAGGGGGAGAAAGAGTTTATGGTACGGATGGGAAAGGGAGAGGGGATTATGGACGGAGAAGAGGGGAGTGGGAGCAAGGGGGGGAGGAGGAAGAACGGAGATGGAGGGTAGGGAGATATGGAAGGGAATTGAAGAGGAGGAAAGGAGGGAAATGAGAAGAGATACAGATAGGAGAATAGAGGAAGCGAAATATAATAAATTGTACAAGCATGTAAGAGTGGATGGGTTACCGGAGTACATGAAAAAAGGATGGAAGGAGGATGAATGGAGAAGGATAGTGAGGTATAGATTGGGAAATGAGATGAGAGAGAGTAAATACTGGGAGAATGATGATGAGAGGAAATGTAGAATGTGTGGATGGGAGTGTGAGAGCTGGGGACATGTGTTGGAGGAGTGCGTGAGAGAGATGAATGGAAGGGAATGCGAGTCAGTAATAGAGAGAGTGAAAAAGATTTTGAATGGTGACGGGAGTGGGAGGGAGTGGATGAAGAGGATGGATGAGTGGAGGAAAGAAAAGGAGGATGGGAGGGAGAAGGAAGGGGGAAGTTAAGAGGGGTAGTAGAAAGAAAGCAGCGGAAACGGAGGTCGACTAGGGCTGTCTCTCTCTCTCGTGCGGCTTTAGGTTAAGGAAGATGTAGTAATAATTTAGGATTAGGATTAAGGTAGAGTAAGAAAGTAGATGTAAGGACGGAAAAGAGAAGAAGAGGAGGAATGATAGTTTGTAAGCGGAGTGGAGGTCCGCGTGTACCCCGCAAGGGCACAGAATATATTAACCTATTAACCTAATAAATCGACATAAAAAATAATTATTTTAATTTGAAATTTGATTTTAAATGTAATGAATTGTAAAAATCGTTATAAATGATTTTAAGCAAGACGTTTTAAATAAGATAAAATATCTATAAATACTAGATTAATGAATAAGTAAAATATATATCAAATATATATATATATATATAAGTATTAGGTCAATAATTGTTAATTATAACTATTTAGTTAATTGCTTTGAATACCCCTAGAATTTTCTGAAATTGAAAACCAATAATCGAACAATCCTTTTTTTTCAATATTTCCAGTCCAGGATCCACTCTCAGCTGCATTTTTGAACTCCGAAAGCGTATCTGCCGGTAAACTCTTCTCAAAATTCGATACAAACTGTTTTTTATCTTCAACGCTGTTTAACCACTTAACGCTCAGGTTTTTTTCGAATCGACCGTCCCAAAACGCACAAGTTTTTTTTTGCCTGAATGCTTATCTTGTGCATATTATAAAATGTTTTTTGTACTCCTAGTGGCGAACGAATTATCTTTTTCGGAAAAATAACAAGTTTTTCATCATACCTGTTTATCTAAGGGAAATCCTTCTATAACTTATATAACCAAATAACATTAACAACAACAATTAATTATAACAAGCAGAACACAAAAGTAATAATATAAGAAATAAACACACTATAAACTAAAAATCGTAAGACGAAAAGGATATTACAAGGATGACGTATACTGCACACTGATCGCTCAAAGACTGAAGAAACAGACAAAAGCTAATGGCAGAAGACGGAGAGATTATCTGTATTTATTCCTCCAATATACAATGTTTAAAGTTTTTGGAAATGTATACATTTCAGTGTAAGATGTCAAAAGACTGAGTTCTAAAATATCAGCGGCTAAGATAAACAAACCGCAGAGCGGCGGCCGTATCAGCTATGCCCGTGAACGTCACGGGCATGAGCGTTAAGTGGTTAAATCAGAGTCATTGACTTCCTGTTGACCACTCGATACTTTCGATTTTTTACCCTTTTGTAAAATATCGTAATTTACTTCATTCGGATTAAATGGGTAAAGTCCTGATCCTTTAAAACCACTAATGACCACATTTTTTTCATTTTTCATGTTATCTAAAGTAAATTTTAGAACTAAAGGAAAGTCTTCTTTTTTTATTTGTGTAACACCTTGTAGATTCTTCCATTTAGGTACACTTTTTTCCATACTTCTTTGAAGGGGTGGAAAAATGAAATATCTAAAGGTTGCATTATATGCGTAGAATTGGGAGGTAGCATAACTAGTTCGATTTGCTTTTCTCTACAGAACCTAACTAACGGCAAGTTCAAATGTGATGAATGGTTGTCCATGTAGAGAACGACTGGAAATTCAGTCTTTTCGCTGACTAGCCATGGATAGAATACATTTGTGACATATTCATAAAAGGTTTCTGTGGTCATCCAACCGCTGTCTGAAATACCTATCCCCCATCCTGCAGGAGCATTTTCAATTATTTTCTTTGGTACAGTTTTTTTGTAACAATACATCAACATTGGAGGAGCACGAGTCCCATCAGCCCTGTACATAAATAGAACAGTTAGGGCTTCTTTGCCACCATCAACTACTTTATATACAGCACGAGATCCTTTTTGTGCCAACACACTCTCTGCATCAGGACAGAGAAGAATACTGCTTTCATCACAGTTAAAAATCCTCGTAGGAGGAATATTTAACAGATTCTTATTATGTAGATATTTCTTGGAGTCTTTAAATCAATCTTGTAACTCTTCAAAACTGACAGCTGCTCTACTCCGACTTAAATGCTGGGGCTTCCTGATGGATAATTGTGGATGACGTTTCCTGAAAGCTTCGTACCAGTGACGACTAGGACGACTATCAGTGAACGGAGTTTTCATTTCCAATTGTTGAACATATTTCTGGACACAATCGAGTAATTCCGTTTTGGTAACAGGTGCTCCCATTGCAGCTCTATCAAGCACCCACTTAACAATGTCATCCTCTTCCTTTGATGACAAAACTGTCTTTGGTCCAGTTTTACTTTTCACTTTTTGAGGGTCAATATTTTTCTTTCTACCTAATGTAGCTACCGGAATACCAAAAGCAGTAGCTGCTTTTCTTAGAGAAACTCCAGGATCTTTCAAAGCTTTTAGAGCTTTTTCTATATTTAATGGATCATAATTACGCCTTTTGTTTTTTTTCCTTATTTTCTTTTTATTCAAATTGGAGCACAACACATTTCTTTTGGTTGACTTGGATTGCTTCAGTGTTTCCTTCGACTTTTTTTTACTCTTCATCTTTTTAGTTTTTTCATAGAAGTCTTTAGTTATTCACTATCCTCTCTTAACATAAAACATTTTACAAATTTATATTTATGAAAATGTTAGAAATTTATTAACAATATTTGAATCAAACAATTAGTTTGCAAAATCAATGTTTTGATTTTAGGTTAGGTTTCTATTCTAATGGTATTTAATTTAAAATACTCACTCATAAACAATAATTTCAAGTGGTAGGAATAAATAATTTTTACATTACTTATATTTGCTCTTTTTTAATAATATATATAAATTATTTATTTTAACACTGGGAAATGGACACTGTCTCATGCAGCCGGGACAACTAAAAGAGCTCATGTTCGTACTGTGCGATACACGATGAAAAGTGTCTTATATACCGGTACGTTCGAGTTTATAAGCGTAGGTACTATGAGACACTCAAATATAAAATATCATCATCGAAAAAAATCTTAATTATGTATAGAAATAAAATCTACAACCCATTAGCTTTCAGGTGACATACAATATGTATATAAAAAAATTGAGTACTATTAAATTAAACTAATATGAAAAATTAGACAGTCCCTAACGATTGACATTTCTCAGTCGTGGTTTTAAGCACAGATAACAAACTTCACACTTTTATATATATATTTTTAAAATAATACAGAATGAATTAACAGTAAAACTAGTAAATTGCTCTCAAAACATATGAATTTATATATTTTTTATGTTTTTTGGGAGCGTAGTTGTGTATTTTTTTGTATAAAACAGTATATTCATGTAATGTATCATAAACGGGGACATCGTCTCATAATACGGACTTTTACCTTAATCGGTCGGCAAGCGGTTCTTGCCGGAACGGTTTCCGACTTGTGTTTATTGGCGGGATCGCCAAGATGGCCATCACGAGTGGCACCTCGCGGTTTCCTCCTGGCTCGGGAAACGAGAAGGGAACGGTGTCGGGATTGCCCCGAGTTGCGCCTCGGTAGCGGAGAAGGTGGGGTGCGGACGGAGAGTTGCTCCTCGCCGTTGGTCGGGAAATGAGCGGGCAGGATTTCGGGTTTTCCGGGAGGCCGTGACGGGTCTACTCGGGAACGAGTTGCGCCTCGATTCGTAGTAGGCTGGCACGGGGGGAACGGATCGGTTCGGGTCGAGTAGCTCCTCGACTCGGAGAGCGGAGTTCGAGCGCAGGGTCGGCAAGTTGCTCCTTGCCGCGGTTTTCCACGAATTGCGCCTCGTGAAAAGGAGAGTCAGAGTTGCACCTCTGGCGAGTCGGTCGTTCAGTCGCACCTGACAGATCGCTCTGTCTCTTTCGGTCCCTGTTGCTAAATAGCGTGCTCGGGCTCGTCTCCCGATTTGCGTTCCGGCCGCGGCTTTTATACCCGGTCGGGCTTCCCCCACCGCGGCGGTCGCGTCGGGATTGGAGGGGAGGGAAACGGACGAACACCGTTAATTTGAATTCGCTTTATTTCGCCCCGTTACAGTAAAACTAGTGAAAAAAAAGAAATGAGATAGCGCGCAGATGACTTCCAGGCGATCACCGCAGATAGAGAATCTAATCCATTATTTTGTTTCGATACATCAAGATGAAAATCGGGATAATCCAGTGTTACTGCACTGCTTACGAGTTAAGGTCTCTGCCCACTACAACGTATCATACTATGACCGTAATAGGAACGTGTCGGGTAAAAAAATATTCTTTGTATTGAAAAGTATGAGACTATGCCCACTAGATCGTTCCGTCACAGACCAGCACCGTCGCCTACTATGCACGGAGCGTTAAGGAGGTCGGTTGAAAACTGAAGTATTAGATAAAATCTTGAATTTGAAATATATTATTCCTGAAATTATGTAGAATAATTTTGAAAAAAATTCAGACCATCTTATCGAATTATTAAAAAAGATATCAGGCTTTAAACATCGACGGGAATACACGACGGTATATGGTGTATAGTCATAATGCAAATTGAATTGCAATATTTAAAGTATTTCCAATTTAGATATTGAGTTGAAAAAGAATTTTATTCATAAACTAATAATTATATTTTTATTTTATCGAAGAAAAAACATTTCTTATCGATGTATTTTTTAAATAATTTGGAAAAAAAAGTCGAAAAACGGGGAATTCATGTCCCATCTCACACCGCCATTTTGCCGCCATGTTGACTGAGTGGAGAATTGACAACGTCGCAGTCTGATGTACCGTATGCATCATAGAGAATTATAGGTTATGGGACATCACTCAAATGAGATCTTGTTAATCGACAATACGCGACGTTGCCAAGCGTTTTTTCAGTTCTTTGTAACTAAAGTCAATTAAATGACTTTATAATTCTGAAGCATGACATAAAATATTAAAATTGCATAATTTATTATTAAATTGGAAATAAAAATCTATTGCTATCAGAAAGCATCACAATATACGATTTAAAAAAGTTATTTAGTTTTTATTGCCTAAAAATTGAGTAGTAGTCAATCGACCTCCTTAATTAATTGTCGGCGAGAATATTTTGCCGGTGCCGATACGCTCCGCGCATGGCACGCGATGTTGCCAAACGGATGCGCACAGGCGGCGAAACGGTGAGCATAGAGTCATGTGGGTCAAGTGTGCGCATTTAAACTTTTACGCTTCAAAAACTCGAAAATTATTTGTAGAATGAAATAAAACTGTATTAATTAGAAAGACTGTTTATTTGTAATCAACTTAGACACAATAACAGTATTGTCAGTAGCTTATATTTTAAGAAACTATAGAAAACAAAAACCGTTCCATACGCGCACACTTACCCCAGTATAGGGGTATGTGTACGCAGCACTGTGGGTAAGTGTACGCAACAACAACAAATAAATATTGAGCTATATATTTTTAGAACGTAAACAGTATTATATAATTATTAAAATTTTTATCATAGGTACTTAAAGTAATCAGCATAGTAATCATCTTAAATCTAAATATGAGATCAATTTGAACTTAAAAATCATTAGTTACTTCGTCATACATGTATCACAAATAAAAGTGCCGTGCTCAAAGCTGGTGCACTGTTCGTGCCACCAGGCTCCACAAAGGCTACATTCAATCCAGTCTTCACTCGGTGGATCAGAATACTTTTCGCCACATAAGGGTCAGTAATACTCATTTTCGTCATCTTTTGGTTTCTTAAGATACTTATTTTTAACATTCTTTTTTTTGGCAGTCTAAGATGATTTTGTAGTAGTTTTCTTAGTTTTTAGTCTTTCTTTTAAATCTAGTCGTATTTTCTTTTTGGATAATTTCTCTTCTTCCTCTTTTTTCTTAGTTTCTAACTCAGATTTAAAGGGACTATCAGTAGCAATTATTGACTTTTTGCCTTTTCGTCGTCGATTTTGTGATGTTGCTTTCGGCAGAGCTTGTATAGACGACAATGGTATGCATACATAGCAAATACATAGCAACACATGTACAAAGATATGCAAGTGGGGTAAGTGTGCGCATGCGCACTCTTTCACGACAGGCTTCTGCGCACACTTAAACCAAACCATCGAAACAGAATTGTATGAATGTCAATGATTATTGCGTCATCATAACAACTTAAACACTGGCAAATAAAAAACTAGATATTATGTTGCACTCGATAGCAAATAGCATATTTTCAAAAAGTTTTCATGACTACAAAAGATTACGCGTCAAATGTGACAAAGTATCGTAAATATTTTAGCAAAAATCTTCGTTTACCTGTCAGAACAAAACGGCTCGCGAGCAGCCACTGCGATACGAGGGCTTCGCAGGACGTCCCGCGAGGTACTGGAGAGGGGGGTTGCCGTTCCTTAGCTCTTTATAGTTTTCGAGATATTTTGAATGCGCACACTTAGACGCTGCGCACACTTGACCCACATGACTCTACGGGTTATAACCGCGTATGATGACCGTTATAAAAGCGTTGTAATAGTTATGTATGTACCTTGGGCGAACCTAGCGCGAATACAGTCGAGGTGATTAATGTTTGCAGTAGGGATAGTATAAAGCTGAGGCCCGCTAGGGCCATTATTAATGACTGAGACCGCATTTGCGCTAGGTTCGCCCATGGTGCTTAAAAAATTTTTCATTCTATGGCGGACGTATGGTTTTTACATGCAGAGGACACTCAATCGGTAGATAAGTAGTGTACGTCGCTACAACACAGGTTTTATAGTTTTTCCATTATTTTTTTTATTACATTTGTAATTACATAACTAGATAAAATAACAAACTTCAATAACATATTTAATTTTATTTTTTTATTAAATCACTCTTTTTATCGAAATTATCAACGTAATACTTGTCAATTCAAAATATGATAAATGTATTATCTTTTCCGCATAACATGCGCTCCGTGTGGTTGCCAAAATAACAGCTAAACATTTGAATAACTCGACTGTATGAAGTTCAATAAACGCATGCGCAACGTGCTCCTCGACTGTATAGAGCTCATTACAGCCCAGGAACTACTAGCGTCGTAGAATTGAGTGTCCTCTGCGTGTAAAAACCCTCATACGTCCGCCTAGGATGAAAACGCCTTTACTTAGTCATCTGTTGCCAGTTCAACAAGATGCGCGTGCACGTAAAGACGGTGTAAAATGGAGGATGAAAAATTAATAGAATGTGTACTTAAATATTAGTTTTTATATAATCTACAACACCCGAAATATATGAATACTGTGAAAAAAGAGATGGCTTGGGAGGAAATTTCGGAACAACTAAAACAACCAGGTAAGTGTATAAAATTATTGTGTTTATTTGAATAAGTAATTTAATTACATGGCTATCCAGTCCAATTGGCCTTGTGTCGTTTGAAAGAAATCCGCAAGTTGATGGCGTACTTCAAAAGCGGTAGAAACTGCATTACCTCCTTGGTGTCTTAAGTTGTTAAACTGTTCAGGAGTATTTGTTTCCGTAAAAATCACAGTTTCTCCGCGTCGTATGAAATTATATAAAATACACGTTGTTAGTACAATTTTTTCCGCAAATTCTGGCTTCAAATGCAAACCTCTATTATAAATACGAAATTTTTGGCTTAAAATACCAAAAGCATTTTCCACTACACGTCGTGCTCGGCAAAGGCGATAGTTAAAGTGGCGTTTCTTATCATCGTTAATCGACTGTTGTGATGGATAAGGTCTTAGGAGATTATTTTTTAAAGGAAAAGCTTCATCTCCTAATATAACACACGGTGCACTTACATTACTCCCCGTAAAAAATTTGGTACTTGGAATATTAAATTTATTCTCGAATATAGCTTTGCCCATTTTTTATTTTGACAAAATACCACCATCACTATCTTTGCCGAAAGCACCGACGTTTACGGCTATGAAGTTATAATTAGCATCAACCAAAGCCAAAAGTACAATAGATAATGTTTTTTTATAATTAAAATACAAAGAACCACTGTTTGAAGGTCCTACAATAATGACATGCTTTCCGTCTATAGCACCTACACAATTAGGAAAATTCCATTTATTCCAGAATTCTTCTACATTTTTTTCCCATTCTTCTGTGCCAGGCGTGGGAATACTTTCTCGCAATATATTTCTTATTATAGCATCACAAACTTCCAACACGGCACGCCTTACAGAACTGACTCCCATACGATAACTAAAAGCAATGGTTGCAAACGAATCACCAGTTGCTAAGTGCCTGGAAACAAAATATTAATTAATTAATTATTATTTAGTAATGTTTTATGTATTTATGATTATGTATTTTTTTGCTGTATCAAAGGCTGGTATGTATTTATTAATAGTGTGTTTTGAGTGCGTAATATACGTATTATGTATGTATTAGTTATTAATACTTATTGTTTTTTTACAGCTGCAGCTTGTAAACAAAGGTGGCAAGGACTAAGGGATGCATACAGAAGAGCATTAAATAAGAAAAAAGGCAAAAGTGGACAGGCAGCCAAGAAAATTAAAAAATGGAAATACGAGGATGAAATGTCGTTTGTTATTCCTTTTTTTATCGAAAAAAAAAACTTTAGAGTCCGTTGAGCTGACAAGCGACGATGAAGAGTTTCAGAAGGAAGATGCAGTAACTGAAGTCCAGAACCCTACCGACAATGAGATTAACAGTACCGATGCTGTGGATGTGGCTGCTTCTCACGACACTGAAATTTGGAACGAAGATGACACTATTGTCCGTAATTAATCCTCACAGCCACAACACAGTCAAGCAAAAAAGGCAAAGGCAAGAAAGAGGGCTAAAGTTCTACCAGTAGTCAGCATCCGCTGTGTTGATGTCTAGATTATTAGACGAGCAAAGTATTATTCCACTACAACGTGAACACGATGAACTAGATCGTTTCTTTTTGAATATGTCAGAAACAGTAAAAAAGTTTTCACCTTACCTACAAGCAATGGCAAAAAATAAAATATTCACTTTAGTTTCCGAAATGGAGTTACAGCAGCTCGCAACACCTAGCTTTATAACAACTACACCTCAATATGCATACACTCCATCTCCAGCATCGACTTCTTCATGCGTTCAACGAAGTGATACACCCATGCCTACGTTTCCTGAGACTTGGGATACGTCTACTAACGTTTGGAATAATACGTTGTAGTGGGCAGAGTCAGAAAATATTTTTGAATAGGTACATACGAGTAACAATTTGATAGTTGATTCTGAATATTTGAAATTTGATTAAAAGTTTGATTTAAAATATATTAAAAGTTGTTTTACTTACCGTAAACACACAGCAAGCCTTTCTTTAGATGACAGATATTCTCTAAAGTTGGTGTTTCTTCTGACAATGTAATTTTCAATTTTTTTCAGCAATACATTAAATTGGAATGTAGACATTCGGAAGTACTGAAAGAACTTTTCTTCATCATCAACTAAGTGCCTGAATAACGTCCAATTTTTTTTTTTGGTTCTCTCCTTCTTCCTCATCCAATATTATGGCAATTATTGCCAGTTGTCTAACAGTTAATTTTTTAATAGGCATACCTATTTTATTATTTAAAAACTTGATAGCACTCCCAAGACGTCCACGCATCATCGATACGCATGCGAGAATGAAACGGTTTCCTATCGATTTTGGTGGATTTAGATCTGTATGATGATACAGATTACATACGGGCAACATACGGGTTGCATACGGGCATCATACGGGATGTATACGGGCACAGAACGCCGTCTATCCGTTTCCAGGTCAAATAGTTTCGGTTCTGCGTTGATGAGTTTGGCCCATACTTTAACCCCCCCCCCAACCCAACCCCTAAAATTTCGAATTTTTCAAAACCCTTTCTTAGTGAGCACCTACGACCCAAGGCAAGAGTATGTTCCAAATTTCATTGTAATCCGTTCTGTGGTTTTTGAGATTTCGTGATGAGTGGATGAATGAGTCAGTCAGTCAGTCAGTGGTATTTGAGCTTTATATAATAGATTTAATTTTTAAGTGAACCCTGCACGGCGAAGACTAGGATTTCCTTTCAATCGGATAACCTAGCTCATTCCTCTTTGCTCGCATGCTAACAATAAAGCAATTAAGTAATAAAAGTGATGCTTTAGAAGTCTTCGTCCTCGTTAGTGCCAATAAGATTTTGTTTTTATTGCACGGTATCTTTAAGAAACCCGGGAATTTACTGACCGCGTGTCCCACTGGGTCTATGCAGCTGGTCTGAGTTACATAAACTTTAGGAAGGAATATCAACAAAAGGTGCAGATAGATAAAGCCAATTTTAGCAGGAACTATTTCTATATAGTTTAAACTAAACATCTTCAAAGTTCTCAGAGGCTACTTTGTGGTACTTTTTAGTTTTTCCATTTTGAAGTTAGCAATGTAAGCTGAATAAGCTAATGTGCATAGCTACATCGCTTATATGGCGACGGTGTCCTTGGCAACCCGCCTGAACATGTCCGTAAACTCATCGGCGCGGAATCGGATGGGACTGCTTTATCCGACCCGTCTTCCCTGATGTTTCTTGACGAACGAGACATAAACAGTTTGAAGTAAAAGAATATCGACGATGAACGAAAAAAGAGCTTCAAATTCCTTAAACAATCAAACGGGCGGTTCTACAGCGCGTCAAATTGTATTTGAGCCGCACGGTAATAGTCCTACGAAAACTTTGCATATTTTGACATTTTATTAACACTAGGTTTACGGGCGTTTCTTATATACCTATCTGTACGATCGTGCGTCAAATTGACGCGTAAGCAAAAATGTGCATTTCCTTTAAAAAATCAGTTTTTTCAAATTAAGTATAAATTAAACAACACTAGGGTTCACAGTTAGAGACATTATTAACAAGTAAAAAGTCAATTTTTTTAAATTGCCACGGAAATGTTAGCAATGGTATTAACGGTATATGGCAATCACATTTATTGAGCATATTTTTTATAGACATACTGAATTTTGTTTGTGCATTTTCCGCACATGATCTGTTTGCAATATATACAAAAATTACTGTTTTCATTTTTCTGGAGGTTTTTCGTGCCTCTGTTTGAGTGCAGTCTTTTATATGTTCTATTACGTGTCTGTCAATTATCAATCCGAAAGGACTAGTTACATAAACTGACATAATATTTCTCTTATCATAGCCAGTAGGTCCTGTGATATCCTTGAATATCAAATGAATGGGCGGCCTACTCACAGATTCGCCTGCTTTCAATTTTATCCACCGTGTTCTGTCAACTGTAATTTCAATTTTATCCATTACATGTTGGGATGTGCTTGGAATGCTCGTCCTCTCATCCTCGGAATCAAAACAAGAAAACATACTCATCCTTTTCTTACTATGATATACTTTCAAGAAATTTTCCTCTTTACTACTCGAAAATCCTTTTATCTTTCCACTTTCAATGCATTCGGAGCTTTCACTCTCATCTTCGCTTTAGAGTAATTCATATTGGTCATTTTCGGAGGTATCCCCACAACAATCTTCATTGATTTTGACAATTTTGCTCAACATCTTATTTTACTATATCTCCTGGATTTACGTCATATTGCTAGAAAAGGCGGATTGACCAAAATAAAAAAAAAATATTGTGCTCCAATTCGATTACCCTATTGCAGAAAGTTACAATTAGCGAAGACTGTCTGAAATAACAATAACTGTAGAATCTTTTGCACATTATGTTTGAAAAACTGTAGTAGTAAGTAAACTCAAATAATGATTTTACGAACAAAGCAAATATATAAAAACTACTCGTGAAATTAGCTAATTCGTCAATTTGACACGTTTCGTAGAGATAGGTATACTACATACAGATTTTAAAAATTAGAAGGCTTAGGATAAAAATACTTGAGTGTATAAATTCTTTGGTTGAAATGATTAATTTACGACAAAAAGTGGTTGCAATTAATACTATAGTTTTTGAGATATTTCATTTCGAAGTTTGAAATGCGTCAAATTGACGCGCCCCGTAAACCTAGTGTTAACTTTTTGTGCGTATAATCTACATATTTTTAATGCTATTTTAATATTTTGTATGCAATCCTTTATTTTTTAACACGCAGCACATCTACGTTGCATTGATTCGATAATTTGCGACATCTTGTTACTGTAATTGATGACCATGCTTCTAACACCGTCGCGAATAAATCATCCAAAGTTTTAGGTCTTCTCCGTTTTATATTATTATCTACGTCAATCCAAAGTATTTCTATTGTATTGAGATCCGGAGATTGAGCTAGCCACCTCATTACATTTACTTTTTGATCTTCTAAATGTTGTTTTATTATTTATTTTTTACCAGGCATTATCAGCCTGGTAAATGTAATTTTGTGGTATATGATTTCTTGCAAGAAGTACTAGTATATCCTTCACTATATTTAGATACGCAAAACGATCCATCTTACCTTGTATTCTATGAATAGGACCAACGCCGTTCATTGTAATTGCAGCCCATTCGACTACAGATCCACCATCACCTTTCACTATAGGTTTCACATATTTTATTTTTAAATTCTTCGCCAATACGACGTCGAATATAAATATTCCCGTCAGATCCAAATCTCTTAAACTTTGATTCGTCACTCATTATAACTTGGCCCACTGATCAGAGGTCCAATTCACATGGTGTTTTGCAAATGCAATTCTGGCACTCCGATTTTTCGCAGAGATAAACGGTTTTTTCGAGTAACACGTACATTCATACCGGGGGTACAGACATCCGTGTTCATTTTGCGGACACAATTTAGTTGACTCGGCGAGTGGAGATGTCGCTACTTTTGCGCGATGACAGCACCTCATCTGGTGTTTTCCTAATTAGAGCATATATATAGCATATACTAGGCGCCCGCAGGTTCACATATACGAGAGTACACATGTATGCTGACACACGCACCCAGCTAGCCACCTACATGGACTTGCACGCGCGCGGAACCATTTTGTGCCATTCCTTCCCTTCAACTTAATTTTTACTTTCATTTTGTTTTAAGGAAAAACAATAAAACAAAGTTAAAATTATGAATTGCAAACATTTATTTTTAAATTACATGCAAAATTATATAAACATTAAAAAAATTAATACTTATTATGTATAACATAGATGTTTATTTATAACGTAATTATAAAAATTATAGAAATACATTTTGTATAATATGTACAAAAGAAATATAAATTTCTAATATAAAAATATAGCTGTAATTGTCACCACTCAAAGTGAATCAGAAGCTGTACTCCTGGTACTGTGACCAGGTGTAGATGTAGAAGGACCAGGGTCATAAACATATGAGCCGTTTATTTTAAAAATGGGGCAAGTCCATTTTTTGTCATTTTCAGATATTGAAAGGTTTGCATTTCAATAAATTTAAAAATATTGGTAAGTACTAATAGAAATACAGTAAATCCTGGATAAATGCACTGAATTCGGGACCGAAACAGTGCAGTTACGAAGTGGTGGTTTCTATTTTGTGTTTATGTTCAGGCTCCAGCCGAGCGTGAGCTTAGAAAAGAAGAGACAAAGAGGCCCAACGCACAGGGGGACCGGCCCTAACGTATCGGTGACGCAATACTAATCGGAGGATGGAATTTTTCCATTTTTGATTTTTTTCTTTTGAAACCTTCGCTAATGTATTTATGACTTGTTTCTGATTAAAATGATACCAAACACGATATGTTTGGGTTACCTAAATAAAAAGTAAACGAATTAAATATTAGGTAAATATTGCTCAAACTATGTCGTGTTTGGTATCATTTTAATCAGAAAATTGTCACAAATACGTTAGCGAAGTTCTCAACAAAAAAAAAATAAAAAATGGAAAATTTTAAGTCTCCAATTAGTATTGCGTCACCGACACGCTCGAATAATATCATATTACCTGCCTCGTCGTCGGATGTCGAGGTTCGACTGAGGGGGATCCCCCTATTTGGAGGGGATGGCCGCGATGCATTTATCCAGTGAAATCTCTTGTGCATTTATCCAGGGATTACTGTATCTTTTTTATTTTGAGGTATTAGATAATGTAAGTTTATTATGCAATAGCGTTTATAGTGCTGGTTGCAAAATATGAAGGGTTTATTATACCTATTCTTCGACCAGCTGAACAAGTCTCCTAAGAGGTAAGCCTGTTTCGGCAGGGTCTGATTCGCCAGGCGTCACGGGCCATGCCTCTTGTCACACGTACAGGAAGGAACTTCACGTTCTGTTTCGCAATTCCATAAAAGAGCTACACATACAAAACGAACTAAAAGACGAAGAAAGAGAACGCTGTGGCTCGGAGGAAGGGAGGCAACGCAACTTGGGTGGCGACAGTGAGGGCTTCGGCGTATGCACCAAATTTCTAAAATCACTATAGTAAAAACTGGATAAACTCCGGCGAAATTACCCCCACCACATGGAGCGATTCCCCTTGACGAAATTGCATGATGTTACATTGTTTCCTCGTCGCGTAAGGGGAATCTCCCCATGTGGAGGGGATAGATGTTCTCTCTCCTCCTGCCAAATAAATGAAGATATTTCACTGCTACGACTTTGTCGAAGGCGGACAAAATGGTGCGGACAGGCAGTTTGTTGGGACTCGTTTTCGCACGCCTCGTGGCATTTTTGTCTGTTTTGTGTGAGTCATAAATCATCGACTCCGCGTCGCAACATGCTCCCGTGCCCCGCTTACCGGGTGCTCACCAAGTGGACTGTGGATGGGACCTGGGAGGAAGGGCGGGGTGCGTCGAGCTTTCGAAGCCTGCGGAGGTCAGAGACCTAACGAGACCAGACACACTAACAATAAGAACGCTGATCGGGTAGCATCAATTGTACTAGTTTTGCAACACGAATAAAATCTAAATTGGGAAAATACCACGAATTCCCTATATCCCGGATGTCCTCGCGAACCAGCGAAAACTTTAATTCGAGGTCATTCAAGAACTCAGGTAGGGTTGACCCTACCACAAATACAGTTGTTAGCGAGAAGGTCCGCCTGCTCAGGAGACTTCTTGAGCTGGTCGAAGAATACAAGGACTTGCCTCACTTTCAAAATGAATGAATTATTGTAATCGTTAATTAACGGGATAATATTTCAGTTGTATTAGCCTATTTTAAATAATAAAAACAAAATACTATTCAATTTTATATAAATATTAAATTTATTCAAAAAACAAAAAGTGAAACGAAACAAAAGAAACCAGTTTTTAAATATTATAGCAGATATATAGCATTATAGAAAAACAATTTATTTTTATTAAGAATTTCAGATGTAATTTGAGTTTTACTTATGATTTAACATTTTAAAATGTTCATGATGAACAGGAGGTATGTATGGTAATAAATCCATCATGTCCTTATATTTGTCAGATGTACAGGGTGTTTCAAAAATATTTGTCATGGCTTTCAGGGGTTGTTCTACACCTCTGGATCGATGGAGATTTGCGAAAAAAACTTGCCGCAAAATACGGGAAAGGGTAGTGTTACGCCGTAGAAGGTGCTTCTTGGCGTTCCGATCACGGATGCTCGATCGGTAGTTTAATTAAAGTCCACTGACAAGGGAACATATCGAACTCGAACACACCGATTTTGATGAAATTTATGTCAGAGGTAGTCCTCATAAGAATATTGGACACGTATTTTTTTTATCGGCAACCATCCACTCTGAAGGGGTGAAAACACCCCTCAAAGTTGAGGGCAGGAAACACATTTTTGGGAATATCTCGGTAACCAGCGGTCAAAAAAATTTGAATTTTTTTTCAAATTGTTTGTTTTTCGACCAGGAATTTAACTGTGTAAGAAAAGTCGCCTAAAAGTTATTTGTTTAAAAAATATATTAAAAAATTAATTTTTTTTGTTAATATCTCCCAGAAAACATTTGCAATAAATTAAATAAATGTATGTACACAAACTATGGTCCAAATTAGCGGATACGTGTTTTTGGATTTTTTCGATTTTTGACGATAAGGGTCATTATTTCGCGTTTAACTTTTCTCGCTCCGTGCGGGACTGGCCGGCCGAAATGGACTTTTTTCATAACAAAGCTAATTTGATTGCCAAGACTAGTATTCTAATAATTTATGTGAAAGAATGTTAAACATAAAATAAGAACGGCTAGTGTTAAAAACCAAAAAATTCCAATCTCACGTATCCACTGATTTAGATCATAGTTAACGTACATACTACTCGATAGCGGAATAAGGCTGATATCTGATAAGATAAAATTAACGAAAAAATTCAATTTTTTAATACACGATTTGTTTAAATGATATAATTAAATTTGAATTTTTTCGTTAATTTTTCCTCATAAGAGTTATTCTGCTATCGTATAACATGTACAAAAACTATGACCTGAATCAGTGGATACGTGATTTTTTAACTTTTTGGGTTTTGACGCTAATCGTTATTATTTGATGTTTTAACAAGATTATTAAAATTATGGTCTTTGCCATAACAACACCTGTGTCCTGAAAGAAGTCAACTTCGACTGGGCAGTTCCGCACGGAGCAATTAAACGAAAATGTACTCCTTTCAAAACAAAACTGGTGTAGTTGTAAGGACTAATATTCTACGTATATGACAAAAGGAAAAATCGGGAAAGTATAAAAAAAAAATAAAAAACTTTATTCTGTATAGCGTTCACAGTAATGGTATTGTACGAAGAAGTGTGTTAAACATAAATGTTCTTTGCACCAAGAACATTTAAGTGTGATCACACAATTCTACTGTAAACATTTCATATTTTCTAATTGCACGAAAGAAAAGTCCACAGGATGTTCAAATTCTTCAGGTCGTTCATCTATATATCCACAACTGAACCACGCATTTCGAAATAAGTTTTTCAGTAACGGGGACTATATAGACTAATTTTTATGATTTCATTTATATACTTCCGGATTGTTACGATGTAGAACTACATGGAAAAGAAGTCTGCAATAAAATCAGCTTTGTTATGAAAAAAGTCCATTTCGGCCGGCCAGTTCCGCACGGAGCGAGAAAAGTTAAACGCGAAATAATGACCCTTATCGTCAAAAATCGAAAAAATCCAAAAACACGTATCCGCTAATTTGGACCATAGTTTTTGTACATACATTTATTTAATTTATTGCAAATGTTTTCTGGGAGATATTAACAAAAAGAATTAATTTTTTAATATATTTTTTAAACAAATAACTTTTAGGCGACTTTTCTTACACAGTTAAATTCCTGGTCGAAAAACAAACAATTTGAAAAAAAATTCAAATTTTTTTGACCGCTGGTTACCGAGATATTCTCAAAAATGTGTTTCCTGCCCTCAACTTTGAGGGATGTTTTCACCCCTTCAGAGTGGATGGTTGCCGATAAAAAAAAATACGTGTCTAATATTCTTACGAGGACTACGTGTGACATAAATTTCATCAAAATCGGTGTGTTCGAGTTCGATATGTTCCCTTGTGAGTTTAACTTGAGATATATTTACAAACTTAACAGTAATGTACAACTTGGTTTCAATGGTCGTGTAAATGAATGTGTATATAACGTGGCGTTTCTGCTGAGCTTGTTTGTCGTGAGAGAGAGGCCGAGCCGATGCGCTCGGTTCCTTTTATAGAAAGGTTTTTAAGGGGAAGTATTCGTAATGTCAGGAGAACGTCATGATTTGTTTAACGTGGAGCACCTGCCCTTCGGCTTAATCCCCACGGCCCCCATGGGCGCGGGATCGAGATACGCTCGATCAACGCGTACGTGCCTAAGCAGCATACTACCAGTCTAAACACGAAGCTTATGTCTCACACTGGTCGGAGCGGAGACTTTCTTAACTCCTGCCGGCTCTGCAGGCCGGCGCCCGAGATGGAAGTTTTACTGCATCTCACACAGCGACATCCGTAGCGTAAGCCCGCCAATGTCTCGCCAGCATTTGGCTCTTGAAACTTTCGCCCCCACGATGGACCTACCCACGGCTGGGCCGGAGTGGGCTAAAACTCCGTGGGCAACCCAGCCCCCGTGGTACCAATACACCCTTGGTTTGGGAGCACTTGACTCAGGTCGGTGGGGTCGTTAAGCCCAGTGGGGTCTCCCAGGCCACAGAATGGGGACCCCACACCTTGCCGAAACTAGCTCGGGGACCCCCGGGCGCGCAAATGCCCGTACCTACCCAGCGTGCTGGGTAGGCCCCTGGGGGAACACTACTCGGGTCCGGTGGGGTCGTAAAGCCCAAAGCCGGGGTAATGTCAGGAGAGGGGGCACAAACTTTCTGCCAAACGCGGAAACATTTGGTGACCACTTGGTGGCTGTTCTGCCGATTTTTGACTCTGCTGGTTTACGCCTAGGTACGGTTTATGATCGTACCTAGGTACAGGCCTTACAGAAAGTTTCCACGTTTGACAGTCAGAGTAAAAAGTATTTCGCGACGATGTGCCGCGACAGGTAGCAAATTTTTTTTATTGGCTCATCGTATTCGTCTTGTTACGTAGACAAAATGTCTGAGAGGAACCATGGGTCAGAAACGAACCGTTCTCTCGCAAATTGACTTTTAATTTGGCCTTCCTATTAAAATTTCGCCCATACCGCAGCCTTCGAGTCGTTGACCTTTCGAAAGGAAACACATGAGATACCCTTGCTAGTTCCAATAGTTGAAACAGAGGCAACATAATTGAAGAGAGAGAAAATGACTAGAAAATGTCAATGACCTACGTTCGGTGTCGGGTTCGCTCAAGGGCCCACCCGGGAAGAAGAGTATAAACATTTACACTTCTCTTCTGGTTCGGTGACACAGTGCCCTATTTTCTAGCTTCGTCTACGTCGCCTCTGCTTTAACTATCGGCGAAATTTTAATCGGAAGGCCCAATTAACAGTTAATTTGCAGGAGAACGGTTCATTTCTGACCCATGGTTCCTCTCAGACATTTTGCCTACGTAACAAGGTGAATACGATGAGCCAATAAAAAAAATTTGCTACCCTTTCCCGAATTTTGCGGTCGGTTTTTTTCGCAAATCTCCATCGATCCAGAGGTGTAGAACAACCCCTTAAAGCCATGACCATTAATTTTTTTACACCCTGTACTAAAATGTGGTCTAACTCAAATCACTTTCGTTCTAGTATTCACTCTTCGCCCCAAGGGAAAACCACTTCAAAAACCTTGGGAAGAACGATGGTATTCTGCAATACTTATTCTGTGGTAACTCTTGCAATTTTATATAGTGGCTTTGTCTTTTTTGTATTTCCAAAAATTCCTGTTCTTCATTTCCTTAAATAGTTCTTCTGTGTTGATTCCACTTCCTGCTTGAGTCTATACCTAACCGTGAATGAAAATGAAAATGATATCGACTCAATCAAACCTTTTAATGCCACCGCGGAAAGGAATAAGTCCCGCATTGCGAAGAACAATACTTTTCTACCTTGCTGACCGACTCGTCTCTGAAGGCATGCCTTCCCTCTCCCCCCTACTTTAAAAGAGAAAACATGACTACTTCAGATTAAGTGTCTAAGGTGGTGACATACAACCCCTAAAGTTCTCCTTAGGTACAGTACAGTCCGCAAAAGCTAAGACTCCTGACCCTTTTGCTCCGACATCTGTTAGAAACCTGAAGGCATACCTTCCCGGGAAAATATGACTTCTTCAGGCCGATAGTCGAAGAAGGAGAATCCTCCCTAAACAAACTAACTAAAACAACATCCAAATTATGAAGGCAAATGATTGTGTAAAAACTATCTTGTAGTTGTCGTCGGCTTCGAAATTCCTCTGTAACGTGCGAGCCGATTGACGTGGACCACCTGGAACCTGCCATGTGAAGACTTCCGAATCCTGTATATTACTTCGTTAATCTTCTCGATGACATGATATGGACCTTCCAAGGATGGAAGTAATTTACTACATTTTCCTTTTATTCGTCGTGGATATAGCCACACAAAGTCTCCTTTTTTAAAAGAAAGTGCATTATTCTTGCTATCGAATCTTCCTTTAATTCTGAGGGAAGTGGCCGACATTCTTTTACGAGCTACCACATGAAGAGAATATAATTCATCTTGCAGTTTCTGTGAGTAATCCAAAATACTGCTTCTTTCCAAATCCGGTCCTCTTCCTCGAATCAAGTCCACAGGCAGGCACAATTCTCTACCATACAACATTTTTGAAGGTGTTTGCTTAATAATTTCTTGTTCAGAGGAGCGATAAGACAATAAGAATAGAGGAATCCACGTATCCCAATCTCGTTGATGTTTTGAAACGAATTTAGCTAAATATTGAATAATAGTGCGATTCAATCTCTCTACTAATCCATCTGACTGCGGATGAAGAGGTGTAGTTCTCGTCTTCTTTATCCCCATTATTTTCATTGTTTCTTGAAAAAGTGAAGATTCAAAACATCGTCCCTGATCTGAGTGAATTTCTTTCGGAATTCCATGCCTACTAACAACATGAGATACAAAAACTTCGGCTACTGTTTTTGCTTTATGATTTGGTACCGGAATAACTTCTGGCCATTTAGTAAAATAATCGGAGATGACAACCAAAAATCGATTTCCCAGTAAAGATTTTGGCAATGGGCCTAGAATATCGATTGCTACTCGCTCAAAAGGAACTCCTGTATTGTAAATTTGTAATTTTCCTCTTCCTTTTTCTTTTGGTCCTTTAATCGCAGTACAAATATCACAACGACGACACCAATCTTCTACATCAGCCAAACAGTTAACCCAATAAAATCTTTTCCTAATGTTAGCCATAGTCTTATTAACTCCAAAATGACCACCAGTAGAAGAATTATGTCAAAAAATCAATATTATTGTCATTAATGTGGGATATGAGCATGGGCGCGTATATATATGAATGAATGATTAATACAGTGTGAGTGAGTGACGAGCGATTGGAATGTATGTGACGCCGTAGACGTTAAGAAAGGAAGATGCGTGGAGAGAAGACAGTTTGTATCCTGACGGCGAGATAGCAGTATTGTTTGTTAATAAATCCTACATTAATATATAATAAATGTCCTAATTGACACCATTTCAACATATTTTTTCATTAAAAGAGATTAAATAATATGATAAGACTGAAAAATTTAATACATAGGTAGTCTTGTTATATGTTCGTAACAAAACATTGTAACGTTGATCATTCTCCTTACAGTATTTTTAATTATGACATTCACCTTAGTGTATGTGTTGGTTTTTTCGGGTTATTTTAAATAAGCGATTAGTTCTGAATTTAATAAATGCTTTTAATAAAAATGGTTGTCTTAGGATACAAAATATAGTTATACAAAAAAATACGTTCACTCGCACAAGGCTCAAAAAAAGGAAGCTCACACGGGGCCATAGGGGCCTCACCACCATACAAGAAAAAACACACAAGCATCCCTCCAATCTTGCCAACCTAGATCCTCGGGTTACAAATATCAACTCAACAGTATGAAATAAAAACAAAACTTTACCTTTGTCAGTTTTCTGAATCCAGTTTAATACTGTTGCAGCATCAATTAACTCATAGCCATCTACTTTCTTCAAGGCATTAAGTAAATCTTTAACATCACAATCATCTACTGATAACGGTGTAAAATTGCCATCAGTACCCATTGACATATCAAGATTGTTTAAGCTCTACGAACACTCATCTGTTTGAGTTGACGCATCTTTCATTTCTATTATATCATTTCTATATTAAGTATAACACTTATAAATTGTCGTAGGTTTAATTTTTTTCCACGCATTATCAAGCCATAAAAAAACTTTGTATATGTCAATTGTTTTTAAAAACTCAATCAACGTAACTTCTCTAGTTTGAGCTTTAATAATTGCGTCTACCATGTTCATTGCATAGTGCAATTTCGGTGTTTGTATGATGCCTTGGTCCATAGGTTGGGTGAGAGAGGCGACATTTGGAGGTAAGAAATGGATTTCGATTTCGTTAATCTTTAAAAATTTATGTGATCTGCAATTGTCAACTAGAATTATTGCTGTCAAAGGTAATTTCTTGGACTTGAGAAAAGTTTCAGCTCGAGGTACAAAAATATCTTTGAACAATACTTCAAAAATGTCAAGGTTCATCCATGCATTACTTTGACTACGATACCACACAGATAAACGATTTTTATGTATATTTTTTAAACTCCGGGGGTTTTTCGAGGGGCTTGCGAGTGATCTGCAAGAACAAAACTTCTTTTTGGAGTACTTTTGTACATTAATGCACTCTCATCCATATTAAATATCAGGTTGGTGCATATGAAATGTCGGATTTTCTTTACATGTGAACATTTGTCTCCCTGTTTTCATTATGCTTTTGCTTTTGGTATAACCACGTTTATAGTCGTATTGTCCATTGCTAGAGACACATTTCAGCAAAGAAGATTTTCTCAAAAGCGTTCCCTTTTGTTAATTGTTTGGAATTTTATACTGATATAAATTCAATCGATATTCGTGTAATTTTTTACATGAGTATAAACTTGTTAATAATGCTGCAAAAATTGTCATTTTTCGATAGCATTATTACTTGGGATGGAAAGTGAGTTCTTTACAATAGGAAAAGGTTTTCTTGGTGGCTCGATAAGAATCAGGCTTGTGCTCATACTCTAAGGTGATCGCTTCGTCCGGGGAAAATTTTAACAACAATTTGGTGGAATGTGCGTGGAGTAATTTGCTACTCTTTTCTTCGAATTAGGGAGGCAATTACAGCCGAAAAGTACTGCCACAATACATTGATGAAATGCACGAAAAATTGAAAATTATACTCCTATCACTTGCTAATCAGCATGGCCCAATAATTCTCCACGCCAACGCTCGGCCGCATGCGTCGTACAAAATAATGTTGAAATGAAATGAATTAAAAAATATGAAATTTTGCAACACCCAGCTTATTCACCGGATCCATCGCGAATCGACATTCATTTATTTAAACATTTAAAACAGTTTTTACGGTCTAAACAGTATGAAAATGAAGACTGTCTGAAAAATTCCATATCAGAGTTTATTCATTCTAAAGATCAGAATTTCTTTAAAACAGGTATCTATGCATTAAAATCTCGCTGGGAAAAGTGTATTGAATCAAATCAACCATATTTCGATGAAATAAACAGCTTTTGAAAAAAGATATACAGTTTTAAATATTCACTTAAAAATCCGACATTTCATACGCACCAACCTAATACTTGTGATCTGCTAAGTCTTTTCTCAGCTAATAATTCAACAAACTTTGCTTTATACTGTTTAGCTGCTTCCACATCGACTGACAGTTTCTCTCCTGTAAAACACACAATATACCGAAATGAAGAATGATTTTGTACGAACATCATAATATTTATTTATTTATTTTAAATTCAAGAGTTCACAATTTTTTCAAAGAACCTGTTCCTGGAAAGAATGGAATCTCATTGATTATTTTTATTAAATAACTTTTAGAAATATACGTTATAAATAGTTTTGTGAAATTTTTTTAGATAATATTCAAATTATTTATGAAAATATAGGTATAGACGTTAACTTGCGTTATTGCAAAATTTATTAATTTTCTCCGATCTACAAAACTCTGAGGTACAATCTGTATTTTTGGCTCGACGAGGAAATACGTAAAAATCAACCTTGGGAGGGCCGTGCGTAGTCCTTATAAACTCTTGGACCTCCCTACTCCTTCCCGTAAATCCTCGTTGTCCTCCCGTCTCACGAATTCGAGCGAGAGAGACGTAGTATTCCTGTCCTCGTCCAGGCGGGTACGAAAATTGCACAGGTCCACAAAAAAAATAGTGGTCTGTTGGACAAAGATTTTCCGACGTATTTTTTACCGCTGAACACGAATCTGAAGTCAAAATTGGGGGTTAAACTCCAAAAAACGGAGAAAAATAAAAAAACGATAAAATCCACGATCTAATCGTATTTTCAGTATCTTATTATCAATTTGCAGTTTCTGCTTGTTTCTCTCTGTAGTATTCAGTCTTTGATAGAAAATAAAACGTCAGGACATTGAATCGGTACATTTACCGGCAAAAACCTGCTACCACGGAGTGTTTGGACTACGATGACAACTGCCCTTTAACGGGATGTGTAGAATGATTCGGACGTTATTCAAAGATGAAGCATTTGTTTCAGTTATGAATGACCAAGAAAAGGCATCATGGCTAAGTTTCAAGGAAGTATGTACCAAATTTTTAGGTAACACGAAGGATGCTGATTACGAAAATATTGTGGCCAATATGATCGCAAACTTTCAGCGTTCAGGTTGCCTAATGAATTTGAAACTTCACTTCCTTGATTCGCATCTCAACCACTTTCCGGAGAACAACGGAGACTTTAGTGAAGAGCAAGGAGAGAGATTTCTTCAAGATCTCAAAGAATTTGAACGGCGATTTCAGGGACAGTGGGGAGTTAATATGTTTGCAGATTACTGCTGGATGCTACAAAGAGAAACTCGACAGAGAGGGAAAAAGCGTAGCAGAAATCCGTTGCACAGGTCATTTGAGGAGAAAAGGGCCAGGAAACAACAAAAATTATAAGATTGTTATTATCATGTGTAACAAGCAAATTTCGCGCGGTGAAATAAGATTCGCGTACACCGCCTAGCGGTAGCACCCATTAGATGCGGAGAGTCGCGAGTGAACAACCGAACTGTACGCACGTACTATACCCTGCTTATATTACCTTTATACACCATTATATATATATAATAAATCTGTAATATTTTTACATTATAAATCGCCCTGGAGTAAATACTATACTTTTTCTTTTCTTTCAACACATGCAGAAAAAATTATTAGATCGTGGATTTTATAGTTTTTTTTTATTTTTCTCCGTTTTTTGGAGTTTGACCCCCAATTTTGATTTCAGATTCGTGTTCAGCGGTAAAAAATACGTCGGAAAATCTTTGTCCAACACCCAGCACAGACCACTTTTTTTTGTGGGCCTGTGTTGTTAACGTCGCCTCGAGACGCCCGAAGGCCACGGAGGTGTTCCGATATGGAAAATCCCCACATCTGGTAAACACCCCCTAAGGCCTCGGTCGCCTCGAGACGACGCGCCCAACTGGACAATGGACTTGCCATTAACGACGGTTCGCGACCCGCCCCCCGTCTACCTCGGATGGTCCCAGACCCGCGCGGTCCCAAAGTGTTTGCACGTACTGACTAATTGCACGTAGCAAATGGGTCCAGTGCAGAGTCGGCCACCCGAAGCAGATACAATGACGGAGACCGGATCGTAAACCGTCACCCCTACAAAAAGTTTTATATTTTATGGATTTGAATTAGAAAGGAAATTTTACACTCAAAAATATTCATTATTGACAAAGAAACATTTTTTTCATAGTATTTATAAAAAAGAATATTTTATTGATTTAAAAAATTTCTTAATAACACTGTTCAACAAATTTGAAGCTGTTTTCTGTTTTCCTATAGCCACTATATAATTCTTATAGAGTTTGTCGTCCTGAACACGAATCCGGCAACGAAATTTCTGGATCACCCTCAGTTTTCGAAAAAAATCAGCATTTGAAAAAACGGTCGTTTTGGGTAAAGAAGCTGGTATTACGTGAAAACTAAGAAACGTAGGTTGTTGTTCTTGGTCTGAAAAAATAGAAGAGTGTTTCCCGAGTATGTATGTATATACAAGCATATTATAATATTCCGTATTGATTGACAGCAGCAGTAAATCACAGTCAAAGTTTAAAAACGAGCGGATTCGCTAATTTTTTACGCATTCACTTTGCATTTTCACGTAGAGGACTGTTGCTAGCACAAATTTACTGTACACCATTGGATTCTACGTACATTTCTGAATAAAAAACAATCAGCCGAAAATGTCATAACTGTTTTCGTTTCGGCACAATTTAAGAAAATATCCATCCCGAACGTTTTGTTACTACGACGCCATCGCTCACTGTAAGCGCCGTAGCTACGCGTAATACTTTCACGGGCCCCGCACATCGATACATTCTGTTGAGGTAGAATTCTCTACCCCTTTACTAAAGTGTAAGGTAATACTTATTTTTTTTTTTTTTATATATAGAGGAGAAATGCTTTACGCACACTCGCAAATTTCTTAGTTTGCGGATAGTGTGGAACGCCGTAGACTTATTGCTTTCGTATACGCTCTGAAATCCTCTCTGCTTCATTCTGCTTTCCTCTTTAATTTAACTAATGAAACAATACTCGTTTCAAACAATGAATAAGAATTCTTTTATATGTGCGCGATAAATCTTATTATCATTATTTCCATAAATATTAAACAAAAGAAAAAAATTAAAGGGGAGAATATTGTAGTATATTTGGTAGGAATACGATAGCGAAATTTTCTTTATTTAGAAGATTTGAAATGAAAGAAATATGTGAAACATGTTATAATTAGACTGCGGATGTTTATGCAAATTTCGAGTTTCACAAATGCAGGTGAGACAGGAAAACCTATCTAGGGATTTATTGCACTCAATAAATATTACAACAAATACCATACTTTGGATATTTTAGATATATTTTTATATTATATCATTTTTGTATATTTTAGCCGTATTTAATTTGTCATAAATGCATAAAAATCCGCAGTCTGGTTATAATATAGCATTTACGAGTATTTTATAGTAATAAGATTACATATTGTTATGAATATAGAAAAAATTGGTAAATTGTGCTGGAATTTTAACCCTTTGGTTTCTATGTAATGCTGGCCATTTACGAGAAAAACGATGTTAAAATGTATCACTAACAGCCTGAATAAAGAACAAAGCAAAGTAACAATACTGAAAAAGCAACTAATATGGCGTAAGCCAAAGTCTGTCTGAACGTTTCAATATGACCTATTCGTACGAGATTCTGACAGAAGTGAGATCTGTTCAGAATCTTGGACATAGAATGTCTAGAAAAGTTAAATGCCGCTTAAAAAACAGAAGCACTGCCGAACAAACGAAAAATCTGTGGTCCTTTACATCCGTCAAAGTAACAGTTTAGTAGAAGAATTAATGCACATTTAGCAATTTCTTATTTGTGTTCTCCTCTATTTAAAAAAAAAAGAATAAATAAGTATTACCTTACACTTTAGTAAAGGGGTAGAGAATTCTACCTCAACAGAATGCATCGATGCGCGGGGCCCGTGAAGTTATTACGCGTAGCTACGGCGCTTACAGAGAGCGATGATGTCGTAGTGACAAAACGTTCAGGATGGATAGTTTCTTAAATTGTGCCGAAACGAAAACAGTTATGACATTTTCCGCTGATTGTTTTTTATTCAGAAATGTACGTAGAATCCAACGGTGTACAGTAAATTTGTGCTAGCAACAGTCCTCTACGTGAAAATGCAAAGTGAATGCGTAAAAAATTAGCGAATCCGCTCGTTTTTAAACTTTGACAGTGATTTACTGCTGTTAATCAATACGGAATATTATAATATGCTTATATATACATACTCGGGAAACACTTTTCTATTTTGTGAGACCAAGAACAACAACCTACGTTTCTTAGTTTTAGCGTAATACCAGCTTCTTTACCGAAAACGACCGTTTTTACAAATACTGATTTTTTTCGAAAACAGAGGGTGATCCAGAAATTTCGTTGCCGGATTCGTGTTCAGGACGACGGACTCTATAAGAATTATATAGTGGCTATAGAAAAACAGAAAACAGCTTCAAATTTGTTGGACAGTGTAATTTAATGAAATATTATTTTATTTAATTTTTTTAAACTAGGAATAGTAACATGGGAGCGACAATTTTTTAACCACAAAAGAATTTTTTTATCATAAATACTTAATTATTTTTATGAGTGTGCATATGTAGTATGTGAAAGCCATTTCTAATGGTTTGAAAAATTGTTAAAGTGAGAAAGAAAATAATTGATCATGTAGAAGCTGAATATTGCAGAAAAAAGTTTAGACAAGAATAATAAATTTTACGTACCGGTAATTTTTTAATTTTTAACGTGAATTCTTTTTTTCCATCCATCTAACCAACCGTGACTAGCCTTAAAATTCTTTAGGCCACCAATTCTATCATTGATAAGGTGTGCTTGCTGACATAAGTTTCGCCCAGAAACTGGAATGCCTTTGTTATAACAATCATTCAGCCAAACCGCCAATTCAGCATTGCGATCATCTATTTTAGTAGCTCTTTTTAACGTTTTTGTACTTTCTTTTTGCAGCATCCTCTATTTCATTCTTTTTTAATTTCCATTTACGAAGAAGACAATCATTTATCTTATATTTTGCACATATTTCTTGAGAGGTTACTTTTTTTGACTCTTCCAAAATTTTCTGTTTTTCTTCAAAACTATACCGATTACGTTTTTCCACAACAGATTTTTCGAAAAGGTTTTTGTTGTCACATCCAGAATCAGTTTCACTCCCGCTTACTTGTACATATTTTGAATTTTTACGTTTCTTGGTTAATTCTTCTGTCATTCTTATCGTTATTCAATTTTTCTTTAAATGAAATAATCACGATCACATTAATCACACTATTTTATAACTTCCATTACTGAAATAACATATTTTTTTAAATTTATAACCGTATTACAGACTACATACAGTGCTGGACAAAAGTATTGGCACATCATGATTTTTATGTTACAGTCGCTAATAACTACTAAATAAATTATTAAAACCAACAAAGGGTATAGCAGGATAAGGTGGTCAAAAGTGCCCTTGAACCGATTTCAATGGGGGTAGTCTCATTCGATAGATAATGCTCGGCGATCATTGTGTACCAAATTTTAACCCTTTATCTTGATCGGAAGGGTAGTTATGGGGAAAATTAAAAAAACAGGTTTTTGTCCCTTTTCCCCCATTTATTGAGGTGTAAAAAATCCGAAAAAATTCTGGCATATTCTACACGGTACCGGACATGTTGGAGAATTTTTTCAGATTTTTCCGTCGAAGTACCTAAGCGTGAAAAATGGGCAAAGTAAAAAAAAACGGAAAAAAGAAGATTTCGTATCGAAATCTTCGAGGTACAACTTTTTGTTTTATATAGTAACAATCTAACACCTACGATTGTTATCCCCAATTTTTTTTCAGATTTTTAAACCACCTGCGTCATTATGAAAAAAATCGAAAACCGATTTTCGGGACGTATTTTGATCTAAAACGCAAGAAGTAATTGTTATTTTTCCATTATTTTCATAGAGTATGTTCATTTTGTGGTTTTTAATGTTTTACCATTACAGATAATTTCATAACAATAAACGGAATTGAGATAACTCACTTATCTGTAAACTATGTGTTACATTATGTACCATAATTTTGAACGTTCTTTCAACAGCAGCAGTGGCCGCGCGTCTAGAGTGTCTGCTCTGGAACCGCTATGAACTTTTTGTCGCGGGTTCGCGTCCCGGAAGGTATATTTTTTTTTTCTTTTTTTTATAATCTGTAAATGCATAAAAATAATCAATAATCATTTTTAACAGCTATTGCGATAATCCTAAATGCATAAAAAATGTATATCGTATCGAAAATAGTTTTAGAGCATATCTGTTGTTTTGCCGGCTCTCTCTAGCAATATGTTATCCCACGGTTACGGATATTTTTAAACATTTAAATTACGGAAATGTTAACTCATTATGGTATATAAAAATGTATATTTGGCACCAAAGATCACAACACTTGCACTAACAGAGTATATGCACGTAATGATTACTTTACTTGCATGTTTCTTTCCCTTATATTCAAAGAAGAATCGTTGACATGGAGGGGATATGCTCGAAACTTGGAAAATATTAATTTCTATTGGTTTGTATTATATTGCCATTTTTAATTTGTTAATTCTGAAATGAGCGTAGGGAAGACAGTTTATGGTTGGGTCTCCGCTATTGTCTCGAATGTGTCAAACCGATTTAATGCTGGGTATGTTACCATTTATGAATATTTGTACTTTTTTAAGTATGTACAGTTCCATGTGACTAGGTAGAGACAGAAACCATTTAACAGTGAATTGACCAATATAACATAAATACCTATAGGGGATTAGCTTAGTATCTGCGCCAAACCTTCAATGCCACCAGGTCATTGGTGAAGGCTTACGGACAGGAAGGGTTTGTGTGATATTGGAGCAGGCGCAATAAAATAATAAAATCCTGCAAACTAAATTATATGCCTCTATTTCTTAAAGGTATTTTGAAAGCGATACAAATTCTCATCAGTAAGATATCTAAAAGCATAAGAAGTAAATTCGTATATAACAATAAAGCAATTTTAACGAATGTATCTATTGTACAGTTATGGCCCTCAAACGTATTATTTATTCTATATGATTTCGGAACAAATAACAAACTAGTACTTATGGCGAAAAATAATAATCTACCAAAAGAAAGGAACTTTTGTTTTCATTCAACATGACTTCGGCAGGAATTTGTCAAGGTATAAACTCCGTTCCTTTAGTGCCGAATATACATTTTTATACACCATAATAAGTTAACATTTCCGTAATTTAAATGTTTAAAAATATCCGTAACCATGGGATAACATATTGCTAGAGAGAGCCGGCAAAACAACAGATATGCTCTAAAACTATTTTCGATACGATATACATTTTTTATGCATTTAGGATTATCGCAATAGCTGTTAAAAATGATTATTGATTATTTTTATGCATTTACAGATTAAAAAAAAAAGAAAAAAAAAATATACCTTCCGGGACGCGAACCCGCGACAAAAAGTTCATAGCGGTTCCAGAGCAGACACTCTAGACGCGCGGCCACTGCTGCTGTTGAAAGAACGTTCAAAATTATGGTACATAATGTAACACATAGTTTACAGATAAGTGAGTTATCTCAATTCCGTTTATTGTTATGAAATTATCTGTAATGGTAAAACATTAAAAACCACAAAATGAACATACTCTATGAAAATAATGGAAAAATAACAATTACTTCTTGCGTTTTAGATCAAAATACGTCCCGAAAATCGGTTTTCGATTTTTTTCATAATGACGCAGGTGGTTTAAAAATCTGAAAAAAATTAGGGATAACAATCGTAGGTGTTAGATTGTTACTATATAAAACAAAAAGTTGTACCTCGAAGATTTCGATACGAAATCTTCTTTTTTCCGTTTTTTTTTACTTTGCCCATTTTTCACGCTTAGGTACTTCGACGGAAAAATCTGAAAAAATTCTCCAACATGTCCGGTACCGTGTAGAATATGCCAGAATTTTTTCGGATTTTTTACACCTCAATAAATGGGGGAAAAGGGCCAAAAACCTGTTTTTTTAATTTTCCCCATAACTACCCTTCCGATCAAGATAAAGGGTTAAAATTTGGTACACAATGATCGCCGAGCATTATCTATCGAATGAGACTACCCCCATTGAAATCGGTTCAAGGGCACTTTTGACCACCTTATCCTGCTATACCCTTTGTTGACATATATACGTATGTTATCTACCCTAGTTTGATATACAACAAGAAAAAGTAGTATAAATAAAGCGATATACGAAATAATAAGAAAAACGTGTTTATTGAGCATTTTATACACGGACAAAAATATTGGCACAGTTCAATAAAAATATTCATTACTAGTATAAAATCGGTTATTAATATTTTGTTGCTCGTCCTTTTCTTTTGAGAACTTCTTTGAGAAATTTTTTTGTAAAATCCGTATCAATATAATGCCATTCTTGCAGGAGAATCTCTTTTAGTTCAGTTTTATTTGTTATACTATGTTTTCTAATCCTTTTTTCCAATTCATTCCATACATGCTCTATTGGATTCATGTCGGGACTTTGCGGTGGTGTGTTTAAAGTGTGTGAGTGTTGTAGACGATCCATTGGCGAACTATGTATGCCGTATGTTTAGGATCCCGATCTTGTTGGAAATAATCGGCAGGGAGCCGTGGGGGCTTCGTTAGTGGTTTAGTCCCCCGGCTTTGGGCTTTACGACCCCATCGGACCCGAGTAGTGTTCCCCCAGGGACCTACCCAGCTTGCTGGGTTCCGGGGGGCCCGGGGGTCCCCGAGCTGTCTTACGGCAAGGTGTGGGGTCGCCATTCTGCGGCCTGGGAGACCCCACTGGGCTTAACGACCCCACCGACCTGAGTCAAGTGCTCCCAAACCAAGGGTGTATTGGTACCGCGGGGGCTGGGTTGCCCACGGAGATTTTAGTCCACTCCGGCCCAGCCGTGGGTAGGACCATCGCGGGGGCGAAAGTTTCAAGAGCCAAATGCTGGCGAGACATTGGCGGGCTTTACGCTACGGATGTCGCTGTGTGAGATGCAGTAAAACTTCCATCTCGGGTACCGACCTGCAGAGCCGGTAGGAGTTAAGAAAGTCTCCGCTCCCACCAGTGTGACGCACAATCTTCGTGCTAAGACTGGTAGTACGCCGTTCGTACGCTTTGATGGAGCGTATCTCGATTCCGCGCCCATGGGGGCTGTGAGGATAAGCCGGGAGGCAGGTGCTTCACGTTAAACAAATCATTGACAGTCTGACAGTCTTGTTGGAAATAAAAATTCCTAGGAAGATTTAATTTTTCAGCACTTTTTAAAAGATTTTCTTTTAATATGTTTAAATATTTATATTTATCCATGATGCCATCAATAAACGAAAGTTTGCCAAGTCCTGATGATGCCATAGATCCCCAAACCATTAAACCACCACCTCCGTGTTCAACTGTGGTTTGCAGATTACATGGATCCATTTCTGTGTTGGGCTTTCTCCACACCAATATTCTTCCGTCAGATTTAAATATATTAAATTTACTTTCATCCGAAAAGATTACATTGTCCCAAAAATTACAGTCTTTTTTAATAAACTCTATTGCAAACTCTTTCCGTTTCTTTTGATTCATTTGCTAATACAGGGTTTTCTCCGCGATACGCAAGCAGAATAACCGGCGTCCTTTAGTGTCCTGCGTATTGTTTTGGAACTTACTTCTTTTTGACTTTCATCTCTTAACATTGATGCGATTTCGGAAGAATTTAATTTTGGATTTTTTTTCATTATATTTATAATTTTTGTTTTTTCTCGTATAGTCAGTTTTGAAGGCCGACCACTTCTAACCCTTTTTTCAAAACTTACTTCATTTTTAAATCGTTTTAGAATACTGCGAATAGTGAAACGACTCCTATTTACAACTTCTCTAATTTCGCTGTACGATTTATTTGTTTCATATAAATTTAATATTATTTTCCTCTCTTCTTTTGTCGTTTCTTTCATTTTTCTAGCCATGGTTCTTCTACTTTAGTTCTTTGATTACTAATTGACTGAAGTCGTAAATTTTATGGATTGAATAGCGAAACAAATGCCTTTCGGTCGTTCCCCTTTCTATACTCTAAGTCAGGATGTTGAATTAGTTACACGCCGCGAGCCTTTTCTGACTCGCTCCGCCTGCTTCTCCCTCCCAACTATTTTACCCAACCAGGAATGACTTGCCAGGCTCGGCGTATTGCACGAGTATAGTGGCGCCTTAGGGCGCTATTCGCCTCTGATCGCTCGCGCTGGAAAGACGGCGCGCACGCCGATTACGGGAAAAAAAATCGATGCGCGTGTCCCACCGACTGACGTTATCTGTCAACGAACAGTTTCAAATCGCGTCACATCGCGTATAGGTTAAAGCAAAAATATTACTAGTAAAAAAGTATGCTCAGATATGTCTTGAATTAAATGCGATTAACAGATTGTTAGCAGAAAAACATTGAAGTTTTATTTTGTTGCATTCCTCGATACAAAACGAAAGAAGCGCGTTTTCGCTGCTTGACACTCAAACGGTTAAAATCTATTGCTAATTGTAAGTTGACCGTGGCGGCAACAATGTATTCTTTGACGCAAGATCTAACGTTTTGCTGTCGCCGAATTTTTAAATTATTTGCGTTGGAAATTAATTTATACGTGCGCGTGCTAGATCGTAACACAACTGTTTCTTTAGTATACATATGAATTAAAGAAACAAGAGGTAAAAAATTAAAAATTCCAGGATATAATTTTAATAAACTGTCGTTATGATTGTTGTTTATATGGTTGTGTGTATAAATGTATGCACAGTAGAACCATTTATTTTAGAAGAAAATGTTATATGTATATATAAAAGTTTCATAATATTGTGGAGATAATATCGATGCAATACTCATTTTTTTATTTATTTAGTTCTTCAACTTTACTTGATGGAAAACTTCATTGTTTGTAAAGAAATATATATCTACATTGAATGTAGACATATATTCACAAATAGAAATATATGTTTACATTGTTTAAATTAGATACCCTCAATGTTTCCATTGGTATTTTGAGATACAATATAAGTTTTTCAATGTTATTCCTGTCACTATTCTCTGCCGAATTTGCCAAAACCACCGCCGGAAATCCAAAAACATTAAAATCTCTTAATCGCATTTAATTCAAGACATATCTGAGCATACTTTTTTACTAGTAATACTTTTGTTTTAACCTAAACGCCATGTGACGCGATCTGAAACTGTTCGTTGACAGATAATGTCAGTCGACGGGATACGCGAATTGATTTTTTTTCCCGTAATCAGCGTGCGCGGCGTCTTTCCAGCGCGAGCGATCAGAGGCGAATGGCCCCCTAAAGCGCCACTATACTCGTGCATGGAACAGTTCCTTTATTCAATCATACATATATACATGATGCTAGGATAGCATAAACATACAACTATATAACTCCTGTATGGTCGCACATTAGCGACTTCTCGCAGGAGAACGGAAATTATACAATACAAGAAAAGAATCAATTTGCGCTGTATGATAAAGTTAAACAATTAGTATTACGCCCCAAAAGATTTGATATGATCATCAAAAAAAGGTATCTTCGTTACAGAGAGGTACAGGACTGACAAAACAATTATAAAAAAAGGGGGGGGGGGGGACGATATTGGCATGGCCAATATACTAACAAGGGAAGATATCGAACTCGAACACACCGATTTTGATGAAATTTATGTCACAGGTAGTCCTCGTAAGAATATTAGACACGTATTTTTTTTTATCGGCAACCATCCACTCTGAAGGGGTGAAATCACCCCTCAAAGTTGAGGGCAGGATACACATTTTTGGGAATATCTCGGTAACCAGGGGTCAAAAAAATTTGATTTTTTTTCAAATTGTTTGTTTTTCGACCAGGAATATAACTGTGTAAGAAAAGTCGCCTAGAAGTTATTTGTTTAAAAAATATATTAAATAATTAATTTTTTTTGTTAATATCTCCCAGAAAACATTCGCAATAAATTAAATAAATTTATGTACACAAAGTATGGTCCAAATTAGCGGATACGTGTTTTTGGATTTTTTCGATTTTTGACGATAAGGGTCATTATTTCGCGTTTAACTTTTCTCGCTCCGTGCGGGACTGGCCGGCCGAAGTGGACTTTTTTCATAACAAAGCTGATTTTATTGCAGACAAGTTTTCCATGTAGTTCTACATCGTAACAATCCGGAAGTTATATAAATGAAATCATAAAAATTAGTCTATGTAGTCCCCGTTACTGAAAAACTTATTTCGATATGCGTAGTTCAGTTGTGGCTATATAGATGAACGACCTGAAGAATTCGAACATCCTGTGGACTTTGCTTTCATGCAATTAGAAAATATGAAATGTTTCCAGTCCAATTGTGTGATCACACTTAAATGTTCTTGGTGCAAAGAACATTTATGTTTAATACACTTCTTCGTACAGGGTGTTTCAAAAATATTTGTCATGGCTTTCAGGGGTTGTTCTACACCTCTGGATCGATGGAGATTTGCGAAAAAAACTTGCCGCAAAATTCGGGAAAGGGTAGCAAATTTTTTTTATTGGCTCATCGTATTCATCTTGTTACGTAGGCAAAATGTCTGAGAGGAACCATGGGTCAGAAACGAACCGTTCTCTGACAAATTAACTTTTAATTGGGCCTTACGATTAAAATTTCGCCCATACGACAGCCTTCGAGTCGCCGACCTTTCGAAAGGAAACACATGAGATACCCTTGCTAGCTCCAATAGTTGAAACAGAGGCAACATAATTGAAGAGAGAGAAAAAGACTAGAAAATGTCAATGACCTGCGTTCGGTGTCGGGTTCACTCAAAGGCCCACCCGGGAAGAAGAGTATAAACACTTACACTTCTCTTCTGGTTCGGTAACACAGTGCCCTATTTTCTAACTTCGTTTATGTCGCCTCTGCTTTAACTATCGGCGAAATTTTAATCGGAAGGCCCAATTAAAAGTTAATTTGCGAGAGAACGGTTCATTTCTGACCCATGGTTCCTCTCAGACCTTTTGCCCACGTAACAAGACGAATACGATGAGCCAATAAAAAAAATTTGCTACCCTTTCCCGAATTTTGCGGCAAGTTTTTTTCGCAAATCTCCATCGATCCAGAGGTGTAGAACAACCCCTGAAAGCCATGACAAATATTTTTGAAACACCCTGTACAATACCATTACTGTGAACGCTATACAGAATAAAGTTTTTTATTTTTTTTTATACTTTCCCGATTTTTCCTTTTGTCATATACGTAGAATGTTAGTCCTTACAACTACACCAGTTTTGTTTTGGAAGGAGCACATGTTCGTTTAATTGCTCCATGCGGAACTGCCCAGCCGAAGTGGACTTCTTTCAGGACACAGATGTTCTTATGGCAAAGACCAGAATTTTAATAATCTTGTTAAAACATCAAATAATAACGATTACCGTCAAAACCCAAAAAATTAAAAAATCGCGTATCCACTGATTCAGGTCATAGCTTTTGTACATCTTGTACGATAGCAGAATAACACTTATCAGGAAAAATTAACGAAAAAATTTAAATTTAAATTTATCATTTAAACAAATCGTGTATTAAAAAATTGAATTTTTTCGTGAATTTTATCTTATCAGATATCAGCCTTATTCCGCTATCGAATAATATGTACGTTAACTATGATCTAAATCAGTGGATACGTGAGATTGGAATTTTTTGGTTTTTAACATTAGCCGTTCTTATTTAATGTTTAACATTCTTTCACATAAATTATTAGAAACTAGTCTTGGCAATGAAATTAGCTTTGATAAGAAAAAAGTCCATTTCGGTCGGCCAGTCCCACACGGAGCGAGAAAAGTTAAACGCGAAATAATGACCCTTATCGTCAAAAATCGAAAAAATTCAAAAACACGTATCCGCTAATTTGGACCATACTTTGTGTACATAAAGGCTATTGGAGGATAAGTATGATCCAGCGGCCTTAGCTCCGATCATGCTCGCTTTTTTTTGTTAAATTAGTACCTATGTGAGTACTTATCACAGCAATTTTCAACCCTTAAAAATTCATCCCCAGGGAGTAATCGTTAAATAAACAAATTTTTTCAAAAATTCATAACTTGAGAACGACTACTTTGATTTTATTGAAATTTATTCAGGACGTACATATAACTAAGGTCTCTGATTAAAAAAAATTCCAGACTTGATGAATTGACATAACCTTAGAAAAAAAATTAAAACATTTTTCAATGACTACTATTGGTAGGTTATGTTTGAGGCACAACTACCAAACTTTTTTTATAGCTTTCTAACACCATTTTGCACCATATATAATTTTGGTATAATTTATTTCTTGGTGCCTCATATCCAAAAAAAATAAAAAGTCTAATTTTAATCATATTTAAATTTTTTTAAATATGTTATAATTATGGCACACCCATCCTAATTTTTTTCTAGTTTTCTAACGTCATTTTGCACCATATATAATTTTGGTATAATTTATTTCTTGGTGCGTCATATGCGAAAAAAATAAAAAGTATAATTTTAATCATTTTCAATTTTTTTCATTATGTTATCATTATAGCACAATCATCTTAATTTTTGTTTAGCTTCCTAACATTATTTTGAACCATGTGTAATTTCGGTAGAATTTATTTTTGGGTGCGTCATATGCAAAATAAATGAAAAGTCTAATTTTAATCATCCTCAATTTTTTTCAATATGTTACCGTTATAGCACAATCATGTTATTTCTTTTGGATTCCTCACATCGTTTTACTCTATCTATAATAATTTCTGAATTCATAATTCTCAGCGTGTTACATTGGAATCAATAAAAGTATACAGTTTTCCTATATTTCGGCAACTTCCAAAAAAAACAACAAAAAGTCCATTTACTACAATGACGATGATAGCGAATATTTAATTTTGATTCGGCAGATCGACCTAACGTTCTAATGCAATTTTCGTCCGTTGCTAGTGCTGTGGTGGATAGATGCAGCGGGGATATGCGTTTAGTGGTGGGTATAATGAGTTAGGTATCAAGTCTGTCGTTCGCGCGGGCCCGCATGAGCGGGCAAGAGCTACAGACGTATGGAGCTAATCTTGCCATTGTCTTTATTACTTTTATAACTATTATAATCACTGTTTCTGTTGTTGTTGTTGTTGTTGTTGTTGTTATTATTATTATTATGAATTATGAATTCAGAAATTATTATAGATAGAGTAAAATGATGTGAGGAAACCAAAGAAAATAACATGATTGTGCTATAACGGTAACATATTAAAAAAAATTGAGGATGATTAAAATTAGACTTTTCATTTATTTTGCATATGACGCACCCAAAAATAAATTCTACCGAAATTATACATGGTGTAAAATAATGTTAGGAAGCTAAAAAAAAAATTAAGATGATTGTGCATTAATGATAACATAATGAAAAAAATTGAAAATGATAAAAATTATACTTTTTATTCTTTTTGCATATGACGCACCAAGAAATAAATTATACCAAAATTGTATATGGTGCAAAATGACGTTAGACAACTAGAAAAAAATTAGGATGGGTGTGCCATAATTATAACATATTTAAAAAAATTAAATATGATTAAAATTAGACTTTTTATTTTTTTTGGATATGACGCACCAAGAAATAAATTATACCAAAATTATATATGGTGCAAAATGGTGTTAGAAAGCTATAAAAAAAGTTTGGTAGTTGTGCCTCAAACATAACCTACCAATAGTAGTCATTGAAAAATGTTTTAATTTTTTTTCTAAGGTTATGTCAATTCATCAAGTCTGGAATTTTTTTTAATCAGAGACCTTAGTTATATGTACGTCCTGAATAAATTTCAATAAAATCAAAGTAGTCGTTCTCAAGTTATGAATTTTTGAAAAAATTTGTTTATTTAACGATTACTCCCTGGGGATGAATTTTTAAGGGTTGAAAATTGCTGTAATAAGTACTCACATAGGTACTAATTCAACAAAAAAAAGCGAGCATGATCGGATCTAAGGCCGCTGGATCATACTTATCCTCCTATAGCCTTTATTTAATTTATTGCGAATGTTTTCTGGGAGATATTAACAAAAAAAATTAATTATTTAATATATTTTTTAAACAAATAACTTTTAGGCGACTTTTCTTACACAATTAAATTCCTGGCCGAAAAACAAACAATTTGAAAAAAAATTCAAATTGTTTTGACCGCTGGTTACCGAGATATTCCCAAAAATGTGTTTCCTGCCCTCAACTTTGAGGGGTGTTTTCACCCCTTCAGAGTGGATGGTTGCCGATAAAAAAAGATACGTGTCTAATATTCTTACGAAGACTACCTCTGACATAAATTTCATAAAAATCGGTGTGTTCGAGTTCGATATGTTCCCTTGTAAGTAAAACAAAATGAACAATAATGAGATCTTGACCAAAATAAATAAGAAAAATTGCACGGATTAGTGGTCAAGAATTAGACGATGGAAGAATTAAATAAGTAAAGAAATCCATGATAAAGAAAAATTACCGTGCTTGCGGATACAAGTGGCATGAAATTATACTGAATAACGTTCCATACGAATCAAGAGGATAGTAAAGGATGTTGTTGACATCAACGATATTCTTAAAGTAACTTAAAGTAGATATACTAATCTAACTATGTTATGGACTAAAGAGTATATACAAAGTTTAAACTAAGACTGTCAGAAGGGAGAAATCTGAGTGATTAGCGTTTTTTTTTGTTTTTTTTTTTTAATGGAAGTGCTCGGTTCAGAGTATGACGATCGGTCAAGATTTAAGCCATGGTAATTTATCGAGATAATTGTAATGCTTTTGGACAGTATCCCGTGGAGGAAGAGATACAGAATGTTGCAGTTGTGATAGATCGGCAGAAAGTACCAAAGGATCGTATCGAAGAGCAAGCGAAGAAATATTCTGGTGATTTTAAGTGCAAAAATATCAAACCGCGAACAGTCAACCCTGCTATAAATTGTTTGATTGCGGAAGTGTCGCTTGGTACCATCCGACATACGTCTGGGCATGAGAAGACCCGTGATCGCCCGGAACATTTTCCTCTCGAAGGCGCGAATGCGCTCCATCACATAAGGCAAAATTGAGAACCAGATTGGGATCGCATAAGATAGTACTGACCTGACATAAAGCTTGTAAAGGAGTAGTTTGACATTCTCACCGAGGTGTTTTGAGTAGAAGTGGCGAGCCAATTTAGATGCGATACCTTTTGCTTTCCCGAGACAGTAGTTGGCGTGTTCATTGTAGTTTAAGTGTTCGTTGAGAACTACACCCAAATATTTGACCTTTTTCAGCCGAGGGATTAAAAGGTGAAATCTGTCCGTCGCGTGAATCGAAAAATTTTTTGAGAGCCTGTATTGTTTTTTGCTAATTTGGGACGTGGGCCTAATGAATAGAATAGTCTCGCATTTGAGCATATTTACTCTCACCTTCTTCATGTTACACGCCGAGACAACAAAATCGAAAGCCCTCTGCAAGTGGGACTGAATGTCGAGAGGATCAACGCCGGATTTATAGATGATTAAATCATCAGCAAAGGCCAAAGCTTTGCAAGTATCGTTACTTTTGTTAAAATTGTTTAAAATATCAGAGAAGTATAAGTTGAATAGTAGAGGAAAATTTACGGCGCCCTGCTGCAGAGCATTTAAAATATTGAAAGTACGAACGGAAAAAGTATTATTGTGAAAAGTTTTAAAAGCGCGGCCAGTGATCATGTTCTCAGTTAGAAGCAACAACTCGGGGGGGAAATTCATTTTGTGTAATTTAACTATCAATCCCGTAGTCCAAACAGTATCAAATGCTTTCTCGAGATCAATTAAACAAGCCCCAGTCACAGCTGAGCTGTTGAGCGAGTCGGCAATGTCGCGGGTCAATTTGGCAATAGCATGAACCGTAGAGTGCGAGTGTTTGAAACCAAATTGATAATCAGAAATTAATTTATTGGACCGCACAAAATGATTCAAACGTATGTTAATCATGATCTCGAACAATTTGCCCAGGTTTGGCAGCAGACTGATCGGCCGGTAATTATTTAAGTCGTAAAGGTTTTTCCCTTTTATGTGCATGGAACAGTTCCTTTATTCAATCATACATATATACATGATGCTAGGATAGCATAAACATACAACAATATAATTCCTGTATGGTCGCACATGAGCGACTTCTCGCAGGAAAACGGAAATTATACAATACAAGAAAAGAATCAAATTGCGCTCTATGATAAAGTTAAGCAATTAGTATTACGCCCCAAAAGATTTGATATGATCATCAAAAAAGGCATCTTCGTTACAGAGAGGTACCAGGACTGACAAAACAATTAACAATTATAAAAAGGGGGGGGGGAGATATTGGCACGGCCAATATACTAAGTAAAACAAAATGAACAATAATGAGATCTCGACCAAAATAGATAAGAAAAATTGCACGGATTAGTGGTCAAGAATTAGACGATGGAAGAATTAAATAAGTAAAGAAATCCATGATAAAGAAAATTACCGTGCTTGCGATGACAAGTGGCATGAAATTATACTGAATAACGTGCCATATGAATCAAGAGGATAGTAAAGGATGTTGTTGACATCAACGATATTCTTAAAGTAACTTAAAGTAAATATACTAATCTAACTATGTTATGGACTAAAGCGTATATATACAGAGTTTAAACTAAGATAATGGAAGTGCTCGGTTCAGAGTACGACGATCGGTCAAGATTTAAGCCATGGTAATTTATCGAGATAATTGTAATGCTTTTGGACAGTATCCCGTGTAGGAAGAGATACAGAATGTTGCAGTTGTGATGGATCGGCAGAAACTACCAAAGGATCGTATCGAAGAGCAAGCGAGGCCCTTTTTCTATGCGTATGGTATATGATGGGAATTTTGGAGCGAAAATCCTGAATGTATCCTTCTCTGTCGAGATAGGGAAAGGCAGCAGTAGAGAGAAACCCATTTTCGCGAGCCTTCCTAGCCTCCTCGTCCGACATTGTATGTAGCGAGGTGATGAGAGGATTGTCAGAGTTTGAGTGCAAAGATTTACGGATAAACATTCTGGTGATTTTAAGTGCAAAAATATCAAACCGCGAACATTCAACCCTGCTATAAATTGTTTGATTGTGGAAGTGTCGCTTGGTACCATCCGACATACGTCTGGGCATGAGAAGACCCGTGATCGCCCGGAATATTTTCCTCTCGAAGGTGCGAATGCGCTCCATCACATAAGGCGAAATTGAGAACCAGATTGGGATCGCATAAGATAGTACTGACCTGACATAAAGCTTGTAAAGGAGTAGTTTGACATTCTCACCGAGGTGTTTTGAGTAGAAGAGGCGAGCCAATTTAGATGCTATACCTTTTGCTTTCCCGAGACAGTAGTTGGCGTGTTCATTATAGTTTAAGTGTTCGTTGAGAATTACACCCAAATATTTGACCTTTTTCAGCCGAGGGATTAAAAGGTCATATCTTTCCGTCGCGTGAATCGAAAAATTTTTTGAGAGCCTGTATTGTTTTTTGCTAATTTGGGACGTGGGCCTAATGAATAGAATAGTCTCGCATTTGAGCATATTTACTCTCACCTTCTTCATGTTACACGCCGAGACAACAAAATCGAAAGCCCTCTGCAAGTGCGACTGAATGTCGAGAGGATCAACGCCGGATTTATAGATGATTAAATCATCAGCAAAGGCCAAAGCTTTGCAAGTATCGTTACTTTTGTTAAAATTGTTTAAAATATCAGAGAAGTATAAGTTGAATAGTAGAGGAGAATTTACGGCGCCCTGTTGCAGACCATTTAAAATATTGAAAGTACGAACGGAAAAAGTATTATTGTGAAAAGTTTTAAAAGCGCGGCCAGTGATCATGTTCTCAGTTAGAAGCAACAACTCGGGGGGGAAATTCATTTTGTGTAATTTAACTATCAATCCCGTAGTCCAAACAGTATCAAATGCTTTCTCGAGGTCAATTAAACAAGCCCCAGTCACAGCTGAGCTGTTGAGCGAGTCGGCAATGTCGCGAGTCAATTTCGCAATAGCATGAACCGTAGAGTGCGAGTGTTTGAAACCAAATTGATAATCAGAAATTAATTTATTGGACCGCACAAAATGATTCAAACGTATGTTAATCATGATCTCGAACAATTTGCCCAGGTTTGGCAGCAGACTGATCGGCCGGTAATTATTTAAGTCGCAAAGGTTTTTCCCTTTTTTGTGCAATGGGACGAGCTTGGCCGTTTTCCAACGAATGGGAAAGTAAGATAGACGTAAACATGCGTTAAAAATTAGCGTGAGATATTCAATAACGGAGCCTGGAAGGCGTTTAATGGCGACGTTTGGTATGCCGTCGAACGAGGTGGATTTTTTGTTTTTAAGATATTTAATGGCTCGTAAGATCATTGTGGGAGTTATTAGATAGTTTGTGTGAATTGAAGGCCAGATCTGTTCGTGTAGCGAAGCGAATTGCCAATTGATATTTTCACGCGAATCCCGTATTCGATCGTAAGTCTGCTTTACCTCGTGCTCCTGATTCCTCTCTTCCTCGGTTGTAGGAGTCAGATTTTTTGTATGTACTCTTGCAAAGTGCACCCCAAGTAAGGTCAAACGGTCGTCAGTGCTTGACACTACATAGTTATTATCTATTTTCTGGAGTGTCGATGTATCTATTCCGGATTCAGACCAAAGAAAATCGTCGTTTATCGCGCCTCTTAGTGGCGGAATTGAGTCAATGTTTTTTGGATTTATAATTCTGTTTATAAAAGGGTGTAGCTTAATGGGATCACGAGTATCTAGTTTAGACAGTCTGTCGTTCCAGAATTTATTTGCAACTGCAGAGTAGAGTTTTTTGAGTCTGTAATTGGTACGCTGAATTATTGATTTATAAAATTTGATCATGTTAGACTGTATTGGAGTTAGATTGTCGCGAAGGCGCAATAAACGAAATAATCTGGTGATAAGTTTGGATTTAAATTTTTTGAGCTTATTAATGCGTCGGTCGTCATATTCTCTCGGGCAGTTCAGACTTTCCATGGTAGGTGTACAGCTCGTCAGAATTACGGAAATATTTTCCTCGAGGGCCTCTATCGAAGAATTAATCATATCGACCGACGCATTAAGTAACGATGGGAGATTTAGGCTGTTGATATAATTATGGAGTTTGAGTTTGTATTCTTTCCATTTGGTCAAACGATAATTTAGTCTCAGTACTCTAGGGGCTCGTTCTACGTATGTATTCCAACCGAGGAGAGAGAGATTAATCGTTATGGCCCAATGATCGCTATCATAGGGCAGCAGACCCAGCCTCTGCGTTCCATCGTTAATACGATCGATCAGCCCGCTGTCCACCAAAGCAATGTCCAAGTTCGAGTTAGCCGGATGATAAGTCGGTATTTCCGAATATAGAAGGGAAGCGCGGAAGATAGCACCCTGTAACTGTAGCCAGTCAAAGAGAGCTAACCCCTTGCTGTTGTTGACTGTATTACGCCATGATGTGTGTTTGGCGTTAAGATCGCCCGCGATCACAAAGTGATTCGAGTCATTTGCAACTCGCAACTGAGTACATAGATCATCGAGGTCACGAAGGAACACGATTTTATCATTGAAAGGGCTATACACCGCCGCGATCACGAGGCTTCTACCAGCCGAAAGATCCAAGCGTATCGCAATGGCTTCTAAAGATTTTTCGTGAGAAGTGGAGAGTTCTATACGAGTGAATTTGTATCTTCTATTAATAACCATAGCGACACCGCCGCCGAAACGGTTGTTTGCTCTGTCTTTGCGTATTATTACAAATTGTGGTGGAACCTCCAAATTATGTCTCGGATTTAGCTTCGTTTCAATGAGACCACATACGTCGGGTCGATGAGAATTTAAAAATTGCTGCAAATATGCACGTTTGTGAAGATTTATAACAGAGTTGACGTTGACAGTAATGATTCGGAGATTGACCAACGGGATACTGTTTTGATCGGTAGTGGCCATTATTGCGGAAAATCATTTCGAACGCCTCTCGTGGTACGTCCATGGTAATCAACAGATTGAGCATGATTATCATCTATAAAAGATTGAAGGAGGAAATTAATTTTTTCGGTATTTTCGCCGATGCGTTGAAAAATAATTGGTAATTGATCGGCTATACTTTTGATGGCCGAAAATATGTTTTTTAAGTCGACCTGTTGCTCGTTGGACGTAGCATCGAGAGGGACTGATCCTCTATTCAACGTAGTCGATGAATATGCATGTGCGGCCTTACCTACTAGGCCCCCCACTCCACTCGCAACACTACTGTATAGCGTCATCGGGTTGACGAGGGGAGATGGAAGTCTTCTGGTTGCGGCTGGCTGGGGAGCTCTGTTGCTCGTAGGGGCGGCAACGGCTCTTCTCTCCTTGAATTTCGGGCAACCTCGGTATGACGCGGGGTGGCCGAATTTCTCACAGTTGACGCAGTAAATTGCGTCGTGTTTGGTTGCTTCTGTGACCGAGCACTTCCCACGCTCATGAGATAAATTGCATTTAACACATCTAAAATCTAGATGACAGTTAGCGGATGCATGGCCTATACGTTGACAGTTAAAACATTGCAAGAGATCTTGCCTATGCAATTTCTCCCATCTGACGCGTTGATAATTTAAAACATTGATAGATTGAATAAATTTGATATCAGTATTCGCGCCAAATTGCACTACGAACATAGGCAGGGGCAAGCCGGATTGTTTCGATTTCGCGGTTATAAAATTGGAAATACGTGTGGCTTTGGCTTTAGGTGCGGCGATGGAATTAATTTCCGACAACAGCTCATTCTTGTCGGTGTTTGGATCGATACCCTTGAGAAGCATCGTCACTGGTTTTTCGTTCTTCGGCGTATAAGTGAAGAACTTGAGCTGGTTTTTCATCATAATATCTTTGATCTTCGAGTAAGCTTCGAGCGAATTCGGGTATATGACGTGGCTTTTCGAGCCACTTCTTTTTATACTGAAGGATGCCTTTTGAAGGGCATTCTTAGTTATGTTTATTATTAATTGTGGTGAAGCCACATGCACGATCAATGGTGGTGGTTTGTTTAACTTATCTTGTCTAACAGTTTGCTGTGGCGGGGTCGGATGCCTGAAGGTGGGAGGTTGGTCCCTGGACACCTCCGGTAGAGCGTAGGGCTCGGCAAAGGCCTGAAAACGGTTGGCGGTGGGGGGTTTGTCCAGCGTCGGCGTCGGAGAAGGCGCGTGTCGTCCTGCGGGTCTACGGGATCCAATGGTGATCCATTCCGATGTTGGCGATTCTATGGTCCGGGCAGATGTAGAGGGTCCAGAGAGCGATTGGATTTGCTCTTTGAGCAATTTTATTTCGTTTAAAAGTCTTTTATTTTCGCGTATTAGAGTATCTTTGTTACAAGATGCTTCAGCGCCTTGTTTGGATGATGTTGTTGACATCGCATCGCTGGATTGTTGATCGAGCGATTTCAATCCCATGTCACTGTCCATGGTGTTAGCTGGAGCCTTTTTAGCGTCGGCAGATTGCCGTGCGGCTGCGCGTGAAGCGGAAATTTTGCGCGATTTTTTCATTTGAATGTCCTCGGATGAAGACGGATTAGATGATTTATGTCTTTTTAGAGACAGAGATAGCGATCCCTGGCTAGCAGTCTCAAGGGATGCAAAATTTTCGTCCGTATTATAGGCATCGGCCGCCACCGATGCGGAAGAGTTGCTAGCGTCTATGTGTGCAATATGATGTTCCATAAAAATGGACGGTCATAAATGAAAAAAATGAAGAACTGTATTGGGACTTGCGAAAGCAAGCCCCAATAATATTAACGAAAATTAGCCGATCACTTGGAGTATAACAAGATACACTTTCACAGTATGAATGACACTCTGTATGGGCACTTAAGAATTTTGTTTATGTCGCGTACGAGCACTGAGAGATGTTGTCGCTACGAGCTCGCGTCGCGTACTGGCCTTTTATGTGCAATGGGACGAGCTTGGCCGTTTTCCAACGAATGGGAAAGTAAGATAGACGTAAACATGCGTTAAAAATTAGCGTGAGATATTCAATAACGGAGCCTGGAAGGCGTTTGATGGCGACGTTTGGTATGCCGTCGAACGAGTTGGATTTTTTGTTTTTAAGATATTTGATGGCTCGTAAGATCATTGTGGGAGTTATTAGATAGTTTGTGTGAATTGAAGGCCAGATCTGTTCGTGTACCGAAGCGAATTGCCAATTGATATTTTCACGCGAATCCCGTATTCGATCGTAAGTCTGCTTTACCTCGTGCTCGTGATTCCTCTCTTCCTCGGTTGTAGGAGTCAGATTTTTTGTATGTACTCTTGCAAAGTGCACCCCAAGTAAGGTCAAACGATCGTCAGTGCTTGACACTACAAAGTTATTATCTATTTTCTGGAGTGTCGATGTATCTATTCCGGATTCAGACCAAAGAAAATCGTCGTTTATCGCGCCTCTTAGTGGCGGAATTGAGTCAATGTTTTTTGGATTTATAATTCTGTTTATAAAAGGGTGTAGCTTAATGGGATCACGAGTATCTACTTTGGACAGTCTGTCGTTCCAGAATTTATTTGCAACTGCAGAGTAGAGTTTTTTGAGTCTGTAATTGGTACGCTGAATTATTGATTTATAAAATTTGATCATGTTAGACTGTATTGGAGTTAAATTGTCGCGAAGGCGCAATAAACGAAATAATCTGGTGATAAGTTTGGATTTAAATTTTTTGAGCTTATTAATGCGTCGGTCGTCATATTCTCTCGGGCAGTTCAGAGTTTCCACGGTAGGTGTACAGGGTGTAAAAAAATTAATGGTCATGGCTTTGAGGGGTTGTTCTACACCTCTGGATCGATGGAGATTTGCGAAAAAAACCTACCGCAAAATTCGGGAAAGGGTAGCAAATTTTTTTTATTGGCTCATCGTATTCGTCTTGTTACGTAGGTAAAATGTCTGAGAGGAACCATGGGTCAGAAACGTACCGTTCTCTCACAAATTAACTTTTAATTGGGCCTTCCGATTAAAATTTCGCCATTAGTTAAAGCAGAGGCGACCTAAACGAAGTTAGAAAATGGGGCACTGTGTCACCGTACTAGAAGAGAAGTGCATGTGTTTATGCTCTTCTCCCCGGGTGGGCCCTTGAGCGAACCCAACACCGAACGCAGGTCAATGACATTTTTCTAGTCATTTTCTATCTTCATTTATGTTGCCTCCGCTTCAACTATTGGAGCTAGCAAGGGTATTTCATGTGTTTCCTTTCGAAAGGTCGGTGACTCGAAGGCTGCCATATGGGCGAAATTTTGATCGGAAGGCCGAATTAAAAGTTAATTTGTGAGAGAACGGTTCGTTTCTGACCCATGGTTCCTCTCAGACATTTTACCTACGTAACAAGACGAATAGGATGAGCCAATAAAAAAAATTTGCTACCCTTTCCCGAATTTTGCGGCCGGTTTTTTTTGCAAATCTCCATCGATCCAGAGGTGTAGAATAACCCCTTAAAGCCATGACCATTAATTTTTTTACACCCTGTACAGCTCGTCAGAATTACGGAAATATTTTCCTCGAGGGCCTCTATTGAAGAATTAATCATGTCGATCGACGCATTAAGTAACGATGGGAGATTTAGGCTGTTGATAATAATTATGGAGTTTGAGTTTGTATTCTTTCCATTTGGTCAAACGATAATTTAGTCTCAGTACTCTGGGGGCTCGTTCTACGTATGTATTCCAACCGAGGAGAGAGAGATTAATCGTTATGGCCCAATGATCGCTATCATAGGGCAGCAGACCCAGCCTCTGCGTTCCATCGTTAATATGATCGATCAGCCTGCTGTCCACCAAAGCAATGTCCAAGTTCGAGTTAGCCGGATGATAAGTCGGTATTTCCGAATATAGAAGGGAAGCGCGGAAGATAGCACCCTGTAACTGTAGCCAGTCAAAAAGAGCTAACCCCTTGCTGTTGTTGACTGTATTACGCCATGATGTGTGTTTGGCGTTAAGATCGCCCGCGATCACAAAGTGATTCGAGTCATTTGCAACTATTACAAATTGTGGTGGAACCTCCAAATTATGTCTCGGATTTAGCTTTGTTTCAATGAGACCACATACGTCGGGTCGATGAGAGTTTAAAAATTGCTGCAAATATGTACGTTTGTGAAGATTTATAACAGAGTTGACGTTGACAGTAATGATTCGGAGATTGACCAACGGGATACTGTTTTGATCGGTAGTGGCTATTATTGTGGGAAATCATTTCGAACGCCTCTCGTGGTACGTCCATGGTAATCAACAGATTGAGCATGATTATCATCTATAAAAGATTGAAGGAGGAAATTAATTTTTTCGGTATTTTCGCCGATGCGTTGAAATATAATTGGTAATTGATCGGCTATACTTTTGATGGCCGAAAACATGTTTTTTAAGTCGACCTGTTGCTCGTTGGACGTAGCATCGAGAGGGACTGATCCTCTGTTCAACGTAGTCGATGAATAAGCATGCGCGGCCTTACCTACTAGGCCCCCCACTCCACTCGCAACACTACTGTATAGCGTCATCGGATTGACGAGGGGAGATGGAAGTCTTCTGGTTGCGGCTGGCTGGGGAGCTCTGTTGCTCGTAGGGGCGGCAACGGCTCTTCTCTCCTTGAATTTCGGGCAACCTCGGTATGACGCGGGGTGGCCGAATTTCTCACAGTTGACGCAGTAAATTGCGTCGTGTTTGGTTGCTTCTGTGACCGAGCACTTCCCACGCTCGTGAGATAAATTGCATTTAACACATCTAAAATCTAGATGACAGTTAGCGGATGCATGGCCTATACGTTGACAGTTAAAACATTGTAAAAGATCCTGCCTATGCAATTTCTCCCATCTGACGCGTTGATAATTTAAAACATTGATCGATTGAACAAATTTGATATCTGTATTGGCGCCAAATTGCACTACGAACATAGGCAGGCGCAAGCCGGATTGTTTCGATTTCGCGGTTACAAAATTGGAAATACGAGTGGCTTTGGCTTTAGGTGCGGTGATGGAATTAATTTCCGACAACAGCTCATTCTTGTCGGTGTTTGGATCGATACCCTTGAGAAGCATCGTCACTGGTTTTTCGTTCTGCGGCGTATAAGTGAAGAACTTGAGCTGGTTTTTCATCATAATGTCTTTGATCTTCGAATAAGCTTCGAGAGAATTCGGGTATATGACGTGGCTTTTCGAGCCACTTCTTTTTATAGTGAAGCATGCCTTTTGAAGGGCATTCTTAGTTATGTTTATTATTAACTGCGGTGAAGCCACATGCACGATCAACGGTGGTGGTTGTTCGACTTATCTTGTCTGATATTTTGCTGCGGCGGGGTCGGATGCCTGAAGGTGGGAGGCTGGTCCCTTGACACCTCCGGTAGAGCGTTGGGCTCGGCAAGGGCCAGAAAACGGTTGGCGGTGGTAGATTTGTCCAGCGTTGGCATCGGAGATGGCGCTTGTCGTCCTGCGGGTCTACGGGATCCAATGGTGATCCATTCCGATGTTGGCGATTCTATGGTCCGGGCAGATGTAGAGGGTCCAGAGAGCGATTGGATTTGCTCTTTGAGCAATTTTATTTCGTTTAAAAGTCTTTTATTTTCGCGTATTAGAGTATCTTTTTTACAAGATGCTTCAGCGCCTTGTTTGGATGATGCTGTTGACATCGCATCGCTGGATTGTTGATCGAGCGATTTCAATCCCATGTCACTGTCCATGGTGTTAACTGGAGCCATTTTAGCGTCGGCAGATTGCCGTGCGGCTGCGCGTGAAGCGGAAATTTTGCGCGACTTTTTCATTTGAATGTCCTCGGATGAAGACGGATTGGATGATTTATGTCTTTTTAGAGACAGAGATAGCGATCCCTGGCTAGTAGTCTCAAGGGATGCAAAATTTTCGTCCGAATTATTGGCATCGGCCGCCGCCGATGCGGAAGAGTTACTAGCTTCTATGCGTGCAATATGATGTTCCATAAAAATGGACGGTCAGAAATGAAAAAAAATGAAGAACTGTATTGGGACTTGCGAAAGCAAGCCCCAATAATAGTAACGAAAATTAGCCGATCACTTGGAGTATAACAAGATACACTTTCACAGTACGAATGACTCTTTGTATGGGCACTTAAGAATTTTGTTTACGTCGCGTACGAGCACTGAGATGTTGTCACTACGAGCTCGCGTCGCGTACTGCACTATACTCGTGCAATACGCCGAGCCTGGCAGATGATTGGAAAGAGAAGCTTGGTTGGGTAAAACAGTTGGTAGGGAGAAGCAGGCGGAGCGACTCAGAAAAGGCTCGCTGCGTGTAACTAATTCAACACCCTGCTCTAAATTATAATCGGGAACTTACAAGTTAAACAAAGAATACAATGTATTTTCTATTTTATGCCAATACTTTTGTCCGCGAATAAAATGCTCAATAAGTATATTTTTGTTATTATTTTGTGTATAGATTTATTTGTACCACTGCTTCTTGTTGTATATCAAACTAGGATAGATAACATACGTTTATGTCAACAATTTTTTTGTTTTTAATAACTTATTCAGTAGTTGTTAGCGACTGTAACATAAAAATCATGATGTGCCAATACTTTTGTCCAGCACTGTAACTACATGGAAACATACAACGCTTTTATTTATTGGGTGAGAATGGCAACACTCATTTGAATGGCCGTTAGCCGCGATGTTCTTATTTTCAGGCGCGCGCTGTAAACAGAGAGAGACAAAGATGCAGATAAGCGCACGCATGGTGGGGGTACTCGGCTTCCGAGAAAAACACTACCCCGCGGCGGCTTTTCCGTTCTTAGTTCTAGGTCGCATTGTAATAGATCTACTGTTTTCATACAAAAAAGCTAATTTTATATTTCCGAAATTAGTTGATCTTCCTCTCCGTTGTAGTGATAAATCGATAATTTCAAATTCAGAATGTCTTTCCATCGAAGTTTTGTAGAACATTTTGTATGGCGCATTCTTTGTAAATCTGATCCAGCATATATTTAACCCAGTGAGTCTAGCTACTTGATCATTTCGGCGTCCTTCGCCTTCTGCTTCTTCCAACCGTTCTGTTTCGCCCAACCAAGCTTGGCTTGCCTTTCACCTCGCAGGCTCGGATCTATTGGCACGAGCGTGGTAGCATACTGAGGCGACATTCGCAACTAACCGCTCGCGCTGGAAAGACGTGCCGCGCTCGCCGACGACTGTAAACAGATCGATGCGCGTGACGCATCGATTCAGATTATACGTCGAGAAACAGTTTCAGATCGCACTACGTCGCGTGTAGGATAACATAACAGTGTTATTCGTAAAAAAGTATGCTCAGATATGTCTTAAAGATCTAAGTCTCAGGCGATATAATTTAATTTCCAGCGCAAATAAATGGAAAATTCAGCGTTGTAAGAACGTTAGCCCTCGCGTCAAACAATACATTGTTGCCGCCGCGATTGTCTTGCTGATAGGTTTTAAGATTTCAGGCAGGTACAACAAAGAAGAGCAGGTAGACGAACGAAATCTTTGCGGTAATTACTGAATACATATGAGAAATTTCAATCCGGTACCTTTCGGTACTTCTTAGTTATTCAGTTTTTAAATGAACCGCGTATCATGGGTACATGATATATGCGACGTAGTGCGATCTGAAACTGTTTCTCGACGTATAATCTCAATCGATGCGTCACTCGCATCGATTTGTTTACTGTCGTCGGCGAGCGCGGCACGTCTTTACAGCGCGAGCGGTTAGTTGCGAATGTCGCCCCAGTATGCTACCACACTCGTGCCAATAGATCCGAGCCTGCGAGGTGAAAGGCAAGGCAAGCTTGGTTGGGCGAAACAGAACGGTTGGGAGAAGCAGGCGGAGTTGCTCGAAGGACGCCGAAATGATCAAGTAGCTAGACTGACTGTCTGACTGCTAGTATCTTTTAAGATCCTCGTAAATACTCGAGTAGCGTTTATCCACCTCTTCTCTCCAGTTTTTGAGCTCACGCCCAAGTTAGCTGCAGATATTTCTGGCACAACTCTCTAGGTTTTCGATCTCGTGTGTATGCTTCCTAATTCGTTCTGGTCTTAATCCCGGAAGTGACATTTCGACAACAGACAAATTCTCAAAATCTAAGTCATCCTGCCCACCTGGAAGGCCACGTTTAAGGAAATAATGCGCAATGGCATTCCTACACGCAATCGGTACCTCCTTTCCAACCTTCTGCGACAGCTGTACTAACAAGGGAACATCCCGAGGTGCCAATCACCAATTTTGATGAAATTTTAGTATGATGTAGTACTCGTTAGAATATTCGACATGTATTTTTTTATCGGCAATCGTCCACGATAAAGGGGTGAAAACCGCCCCCAAAGGTGGGGTGCTAAAGTGTATTTCGTTGAATATCTTGGAAACTGTGAGAGATAGAGTAATTTCGTAAAGTGACGAAATTAGCGCCTTTGGATTACGAATTTAACGGTATAATTTTTTTGCGAAATCTCCATTTGTTCAAACAATATGTTGAAAAATAACATATTTTCGGCAGTTTTACCACTTTAATGTTATTCAATTTTCTTGAATATTTTTTTGTGAAAACTACATTTCCTATACAAAATTACGGATAAATAGGAATTTCGATTTTTTCAACAACAAGAAAGTTATTACATATGAGATTTTATCGTTCGACGCGCGAAATAGAGTCCCTACGCGAGTCGTTCCTTGTTCATAACTGCTTGGTAGCTCTTAAAAGAGCTGATTTTATTAATATATAACCGTTGGTGCTTTCAAATAAATGGTAGAGCTGTAATTAATATTTGTTATTCTATATAATTTTGGCAGTAATGATATTCTTCAAAAAAATGTTTAAAACATAAGTGATTTTTACATCATGAACACTTCAAAGCAATTACATCGTCGCAGTCGGAACAGTTGGTAATTTCAAATTGCGAATCTGTGAAACAAAATGCAACGGGATTTGCAAATTCGTTTAGTCTGCTCTCTATGTAGCCGCAGCGGAACCATGCATATCTAAACATGTTTTCGTGTCTCGGTGAGGACAACTAATTGTGAATCAGCGATTGCAATTTTATTATATTGTCCCTTGCGTACAAATTTATGTTAATATTCAAATTTATGGTTAAATCTGATATTTTTCGTGCAGAATTTTTCCAAACACATCCAAAGGTTGGATCTGTCCTGTTGTACCTTTTGGTATCTTTAGCAACTTTAATGTTTTTCCTTCTGGAATTGTATTTTTCATTAACTCCTCGTCTTATCCAGTCCATGAATCAAATAAGAGAACAGCATCGTTTGAGACTTGAGGGAGAGACACGCTTTCAAACCATGTCTTTAAATGTTCTTTATTTAATTTTCCTGATGTAGTTGCTCCGATGACGATATTGGGGACTTTAAATACGGGCTGCTGTACCCGGGGGCCTAATCGCCCACTTGGTTCCTTTAATACAACGAACAACGGAGACAGAAGTTTTCCGTCTGCAGATACCGTCGGTTCCCGAGTCGAAAAGTCCAGCCTAAAAAGAAACTTCAAGTCCTAGATTCTTTTGATCTCTCATTTGCCGCTTAATTATGTATACCATTTTGAACCTCAAAATCCCCAACTAGTGTGTCTACGCGCCTGAAAGTCCTGTAAATATGATTTTTAGGAGTTATGTGGACTGATCAGGTAAAATTTTTATTTCAATTTAATCTGACACCCCCTAAAAATATTTCAGAAGTTCCAAGTCTGTCGACTCATATTCTAAAAATAGGGCTTTCAGGAGCAAGTTGGAATTAAATTATCATTTTATTCCATATGAATTCTAAATCTCCTAAACCAAATTAATTTTTAATATATCGAGAATTTTTTTAGACCTCGATTATTCCACTCCAATTCTAAAGCTCCTCATTATAGAATGCTGAGGATTATTTTAGGTTGTATGAAGCCTAAATTGCTCCTAAATTAGGTAAAAATGGCAAAAAGTAACAAGTGTAGGGCGATTGTGGAATTAAAATTTGCATCCTTTTATATGTAACATATTTTTCCATATTCAGCCTAAATATCCTAAGTTATTTGGTAATTTAGGAGGATTCTGGGCTGAAATTTTCGACTCGGGTTGTATCGTGTAACTATGCGTGATTACAGATGACGATTGAATAATGCTTTGAGTTTCTTTTTCTCCTCTCCATGATAAGCTCCTTCCCGAATGTATCTCTAACTGAAATCCGCTTTGGTCGGTATTAAAAATATTTTGTTGTCCATATTCTTCAAAGAATGTTTTTGCATTTTCAATAAAATTGTTTGCTGCTTCTGTTATTCCTGATAAGTTTTCAGCATAGTTTCGAGTTATCAATTTTGTAGTTTTCCTCGAAACAATGACATGTCTTATTTTAAAATTGAGTAACCAAAGAGGTGATGCTCGAAATCCCTCTAAATTCCATTTTCTATTCTCTTGTAGAGACCACCGCCGAATATCAACATCATGCACTAATACTTTTCTATTTCTTGCCTCTACGAATCTGGTCAAAGTATTTTTTATAATTTTCTTCATCTTCTCAGCATATGATCCACCTGCGGCCACTTGTTTCTCCCGCTGCTGGTGGTGGTGCAACTGCTTACGGTCCTTCACCTTTTTATATCGTCTTCTCACTGTTTCGACTGATAATCTTTTCCTTTTTCCACTCTTCCAGAAATTTATTACATTTTCTTTGTACTCTATACCCACTTCGGCAGGATCAGATCTTTCGTCATCTTCAATATCGGGCGAACACCCAGATCTTGCATCAGCTATGTGCACCTCGGAGGATGAGCAGGAAGCAATTCCTTCTATATCGTCAACATCACATGGTGTAGACATTGAATCGTCCATTTCATCGTCGAATAGCAATTCTTGCTCTGTTTCCACTTCTATATATCCACTAACCTTATACCTGTTAATTAAATCTATAATCGTGTTCGCTAATTCAATGTCCATAACACTTACGGGCGATGTTCTTTCGTCATTACTACAATTATAAGTTTCAATTAAAATATTGATAATATTCATAGGATTTACTGCCATGACTGCAAATCTAAACTGCTTTAATTTTGCAATGAACAATGTAAAATAATAAAGAATAGCAGAAAAATTGCTATTTTGGTTTTTAACAAAGATACTTACTGTAAATTATTACCGCAAGAAGCTATTAGCGCTTTCCAAAATCTTCGCAATAGCAAAAACTCTTTCGTCAGCATACGAATGTTAATGCGAATAGAATTCGACAAATATTAAATACTCACTATTATACAGGGTGGGGCAATAACTATTAGCACCTCAGATATCTTCGAAACTATAAGTTTCACAGAAATATTTGCTGAAATAAAATTGCACAGTACGAAGGGGGCGATCCGGTAGCGATAATAGTTTTTTTGCAGGTGGAAGTACTTCGAGCATTTGAAGGTCACCTTTATTTTTTTAAATGAATCGGTATGTTTTTGCTTCCGTATCATGATAGAGGATCTTAAAACGAGTTCAACGACCTATTATACAAGGTCATTCACGGTCATAGAAAGTAGAGAAAGGCGATAATACTTAGGTTTTGGTATTAAATGAAGCATACGTTTATAGTAGGTGTTCGAAATGATGACCATCACTGTCAATGCAACATTGGATTCTTTTTACGATTGATTGACTTGTAAGTCTTACAGCGTCAGAATTTCTGTGTTAATTACTCGTTTCTGGCGTTCACTTTCACGAACACTTAAACTACCGGTTTGCCTAAGTTTATCACATACATTTTTAAATGTTTGACGCGATGGCTGAGACCGATGTGGATATCGTTCAGCATACAAGTTTTTCGCCCTTACAGAATTTTGTTGGCATTCGCCATAAATAAGAAGCATATCGACTTGCTCTTCAAACGGATACATCGTGACGGCTTGGCCGATTTATCGGTACTAATGTGGGATGCGAGAAAGACAGAGAGAAAGACAGAAACAAAGAATGATCTATATCAGAGTGCGTAGAATAAATCTGACAATGAGTGCAAGCGTTTGTTTGTTTTGTAACGGCGAAGAGCCTGGCGCCAGTCGAGAATAAGCGATCAACGAAGTAAGGCGAAAGGCGAAAATTACTTTTAATTACGTTTTATAAATATTTTAATTGAAATAAAATAAATAATATTACTTAAATATTCCTTTTATTTATCCTGGATTTTAATAAAACTTAGTGTTTAAAATGAAACCCTACACTAATCTTATCATGTTTATCTTATCCTGCAAACTTAATAAAGTGTCCTTCAAGCAGTGTTTACTCCCAGTGAAGTAAATGGTAAGCATTACGCCTTTCTCTACTGTTTACAATACGTGTTTCATTTACTACCAAAACCTAAGTATTATCGCCTTTTTCTACTTTCTATGACCGTGAATGACCTTGTATAATAGGTCGTTGAACTCGTTTTAAGATCCTCTATCATGATACGGAAGCAAAAACATACCGATCCATTTAAAAAAATAAAGGTGACCTTCAAATGCCCGAAGTACTTCCACCTGCAAAAAAACTATTATCGCTACCGGATCGCCCCCTTCGTACTGTGCAATTTTATTTCAGCAAATATTTCTGTGAAACTTATAGTTTCGAAGATATCTGAGGTGCTAATAGTTATTGCCCCACCCTGTATATACCTTAAAGACGATGACGTATCGACTTTACCATGTCTGCCATTGGTTATTAGTATAATAGTTAAACCCCACCCTCTTTTTCCTCGCGAAGAGGAAATTTCCGAAGCATGTTGTAAAAATGGGAAAGATCCCTGAAATTTGTCATCAGGCAAAATCCTGTGATTTTCGTAACGCATAGACAAAGAGTTATAATCTTTGACATTTCTAACAATAAGCAGGCCGAAGCTGTAGCTTCGTGAAGTGCGATAGACATACACCTCGGCTACTTCTCATTGTTGGTGAGCGGTCCCTACTTTTTCTATAAGCATTTTACACTCTTTTCTTGTGGTTTCAATTATTATTCATTTAACTGAAAATATTTAGGCACCATAAAAGGAAATTATTTGTTTAGCTTCGTGCATTTGTAGCAAACCGTAATTAGCATCTGCAATTTATAACATCATCGAATTCACTGAGCGAACCGTCCGAGGGTTAATCAGCAACCGTCGATGGCAATTACGAGTCGAACACTTTTCAAAAATTCATTTCACCATTCTTTACGACTGCTATTGTTAGTCCGTGAACAGGTCGAATTTGTTCACACCGTGCCGACCTGGGAATGTCCCTCCATAAACCGCGTGCAGTGCGGTAGCCGAAAATTATATCGCATTAACACTAAGTTTACGGGACGCGTCAATTTGACGCATTTCAAACTTCGAAATGAAATATCTCAAAAACTATAGTATTAATTGCAACCACTTTTTGTCGTAAATTAATCATTTCAACCAAAGAATTTATACACTCAATTATTTTTATCCTAAGCCTTCTAATTTTTAAAATCTGTATGTAGTATACCTATCTCTACGAAACGCGTCAAATTGACGAATTAGCTAATTTCACGAGTAGTTTTTATATATTTGCTTTGTTCGTAAAATCATTATTTCAGTTTACTTACTACTACAGTTTTTAAAACATAATGTGCAAAAGATTCTACAGTTATTGTTATTTCAGACAGTCTTCGCTAATTATAACTTTCTGCGATAGGGTAATCGAATTGGAGCACAATATTTTTTTTTATTTTGGTCAATCCGCCTTTTCTAGCAATATGACGTAAATCCAGGTGATATAGTAAAATAAGATGTTGAGCAAAATTGTCAAAATCAATGAAGATTGTTGTGGGGATACCTCCGAAGATGACCAATATGAATTACTCTAAAGCGAAGATGAGAGTGAAAGCTCCGAATGCATTGAAAGTGGAAAGATAGAAGGATTTTCGGGTAGTAAAGAGGAAAATTTCTTGAAAGTATATCATAGTAAGAAAAGGATGAGTATGTTTTCTTGTTTTGATTCCGAGGATGAGAGGACGAGCATTCCAAGCACATCCCAACATATAATGGATAAAATTGAAATTACAGTTGACAGAACACGGTGGATAAAATTGAAAGCAGACGAATCTGAGTAGGCCGCCCATTCATTTGATATTCAAGGATATCACAGGACCTACTGGCTATGATAAGAGAAATATTATGTCAGGTTATGTAACTAGTGCTTTCGGATTGATAATTGACAGACACGTAATAGAACACATAAAAGACTGCACTCAAACGGAGGCACGCAAAACCTCCAGAAAAATGAAAACAGTAATTTTTGTATATATTGCAAACAGATCATGTGCGGAAAATGCACAAACAAAATTCAGTATGTCTATAAAAAATGTACTCAATAAATGTGATTGCCATATACCGTTAATACAATTGCTAACATTTCCGTGGCAATTTAAAAAAATTGACTTTTTACTTGTTAATAATGAATCTAACTGTGAACCCTAGTGTTGTTTAATTTATATTTAATTTGAAAAAACTGATTTTTTAAAGGAAATGCGCATTTTTGCTTACGCGTCAATTTGACGCGTGATCGTAGAGATAGGTATATAAGAAACACCCGTAAACCTAGTGTTAAAGTAACGGAAAATTCTTTCTTTTTGTTGGCAACGAATGGTTATCGGTAAAATCAATTTATTTACAAATTACCGGGGAGTTATGAACAAGGAACGACTCGCGTAGGGATACTATTTCGCGCGTCGAACGATAAAATCTCATATGTAATAACTTTTTTGATCATGAAAAAATCGAAATTCCTATTTGTCCGTAATTTTGTATAGGAAATGTAGTTTTCACAAAAAAATATTCAAGAAAATTGAATAACATTAAAGTGGTAAAACTGCCGAAAATATGTTATTTTTCAACATATTGTTTAAACATATGGAGATTATGCAAAAAAAATTATGCCGTTAAATTCGTAATGCAAAGGCGCTAATTTCGCAAAGGGTACAGCAGGATAAGGTGGTCAAAAGTGCCCTTCAACCGATTTCAATGGGGGTGGTCTCATTCGATAGATAATGCTCGGCGATCATTGTGTACCAAATTTTAACCCTTTATCTTGATCGGTAGGGTAGTTATGGGAAAAATTAGAAAAACAGGTTTTTGGCCCTTTTCCCCCATTTATTGATGTGTAAAAAATCCGAAAAAATTCTGGCATATTCTACACGGTACCGGACATGTCGGAGAATTTTTTCAGATTTTTCCGTCGAAGTACCTAAGCGTGAAAAATGGGCAAAGTCAAAAAAAACGGAAAAAAGAAGATTTCGTTTCGAAATCTTCGAGGGAAAACTTTAAGTTTTATATAGTAACAATCTAACACCTACGATTGTTATCCCCAATTTTTTTCAGATTTTTAAACCACCTGCGTCATTATGAAAAAAATCGAAAACCGATTTTCGGGACGTATTTTGATCTAAAACGCAAGAAGTAATTGTTATTTTTCCATTATTTTCATAGAGTATGTTCATTTTGTGGTTTTTAATGTTTTACCATTACAGATAATTTCATGACAAAAAAAGGAATTGAGATAACTCACTTATCTGTAAACTATGTGTTATATTATGTACCATAATTTTGAACGTTCTTTCAACAGCAGCAGTGGCGACGCGTCTAGAGTGTCTGCTCTGGAACCGCTATGAACTTTTTGTCGCGGGTTCGCGTCCCGGAAGGTATATTTTTTTTTCTTTTTTTTTTAAATCTGTAAATGCATAAAAATAATCAATAATCATTTTTAACAGCTATTGCGATAATCCTAAATGCATAAAAAATGTATATCGTATAGAAAATAGTTATAGAGCATATCTGTTGTTTTGCCGGCTCTCTCTAGCAATATGTTATCCCATGGTTACGGATATTTTTAACATTTAAATTACAGAAATGTTAACTTATTATGGTATATAAAAATGTATATTCGGCACTAAAGGAACGGAGTTTATACCTTGACAAATTCCTGCCGAAGTCATGTTGAATGAAAACAAAAGTTCCTTTCTTTTGGCAGATTATTATTTTTCGCCGTAAGTACTAGTTTGTTATTTGTTCCGAAATCATATAGAATAAATAATACGTTTGAGGGCCATAACTGTACAATAGATACATTCGTTAAAATTGCTTTATTGTTATATACGAATTTACTTCTTAAGCTTTTAGATATCTTACTGATGAGCATTTGTATCGCTTTCAAAATACCTTTAAGAAATAGAGGCATATAATTTAGTTTGCAGGACTTTATTATTTTATTGCGCCTGCTCCAATATCACACGAACCCTTCCTGTCCGTAAGCCTTCACCAATGACCTGCTGGCATTGAAGGTTTGGCGCAGGTACTAAGCTAATCCCCTATAGGTATTTATGTTATATTGGTCAATTCACTGTTAAATGGTTTCTGTCTCTACCTAGTCACATGGAACTGTACATACTTAAAAAAGTACAAATATTCATAAATGGTAACATACCCAGCATTAAATCGGTTTGACACATTCGAGACAATAGCGGAGACCCAACCATAAACTGTCTTCCCTACGCTCATTTCAGAATTAACAAATTAAAAATGGCAATATAATACAAACCAATAGAAATTAATATTTTCCAAGTTTCGAGCATATCCCCTCCATGTCAACGATTCTTCTTTGAATATAAGGGAAAGAAACATGCAAGTAAAGTAATCATTACGTGCATATACTCTGTTAGTGCAAGTGTTGTGATCTTTGGTGCCGAATATACATTTTTATATACCATAATAAGTTAACATTTCCGTAATTTAAATGTTTCAAAATATCCGTAACCATGGGATAACATATTGCTAGAGAGAGCCGGCAAAACAACAGATATGCTCTAAAACTATTTTCTATACGATATACATTTTTTATGCATTTAGGATTATCGCAATAGCTGTTAAAAATGATTATTGATTATTTTTATGCATTTACAGATTAAAAAAAAAAGAAAAAAAAATATACCTTCCGGGACGCGAACCCGCGACAAAAAGTTCATAGCGGTTCCAGAGCAGACACTCTAGACGCGTCGCCACTGCTGCTGTTGAAAGAACGTTCAAAATTATGGTACATAATATAACACATAGTTTACAGATAAGTGAGTTATCTCAATTCCTTTTATTGTTATGAAATTATCTGTAATGGTAAAACATTAAAAACCACAAAATGAACATACTCTATGAAAATAATGGAAAAATAACAATTATGTACTTCTTGCGTTTTAGATCAAAATACGTCCCGAAAATCGGTTTTCGATTTTTTTCATAATGACGCAGGTGGTTTAAAAATCTGAAAAAAATTGGGGATAACAATCGTAGGTGTTAGATTGTTACTATATAAAACAAAAAGTTGTACCTCGAAGATTTCGATACGAAATCTTCTTTTTTCCGTTTTTTTTGACTTTGCCCATTTTTCACGCTTAGGTACTTCGACGGAAAAATCTGAAAAAATTCTCCAACATGTCCGGTACCGTGTAGAATATGCCAGAATTTTTTCGGATTTTTTACACCTCAATAAATGGGGGAAAAGGGCCAAAAAACTGTTTTTTTAATTTTCTCCATAACTACCCTTCCGATCAAGATAAAGGGTTAAAATTTGGTACACAATGATCGCCAAGCATTATCTATCGAATGAGACTACCCCCATTGAAATCGGTTCAAGGGCACTTTTGACCACCTTATCCTGCTATACCCTTTCATCAAAATCGGCGTGTGGCACCTCGCGATGTTCCGTTGTAAGTATAGGACACCCTTGAAATCCCACCATATGCACAGAATGAGCTTCTTACCGTGGATATTGGATTTGCAGTCGATTTGGACGGTTCACCCGGGTTAACCCATGTTTTACGTTTTTTTTAATGATCATACTGTACCCACTTCTCATTGCTAGTCACTATTTTGTGCAAAAAGTCTTTTATTTTGTAGCGAGACAGCAAAGACCAAGCTGTGTCGCATCGCCTCGCTTTATTGCTTTCCGAAAGCATGTGCGGAACCCAGCGGCCCATCTTTTGAGTTTTACCGAGCTTGCTTAAACGATTAGAAATGTCCTGCTGGGTAACTCCTAATGTAGTAGCAAGCTCTGATTGTGTTTGGCAAGGATCTTCGTCCAGAAACTGCTCCAAATCCTCGTCTTAAAATTTTTTTTGACGTCCTGTTCTCTCGCCATCTTCCAGATCGAAATTTCCATTCCGGAACCTTTGAAACCACTTCTTCACGGTACTGATAGATACGGCATTCTCTCCCAATGCCTGACAAATCATGTCTTAAGCCTCGGAACTATTTTTTTTTAAATTGAAACGCGAAAAGCATGCAGTGCCCAATATGGACGTTATTGCAACTCATTTTGATCAATGTGCTAATTATGTATATTTTAAGGTTATGTTCATCTGCTGCTTCGGAAAAGTAGTCTGCTAGTTTGGTATTATATGGTACTAGACTCGGAGGGAAAATTTTTACATTCAAATATTCAGTACAGTTATTTTTACTCTCAGGCCGAGAACTTATTTGTACACCTAACGTTTTTCTAGAATCGGAGGTAAAATTTTTGATTGAAAAATTGCAAAATGTAAGTTACAGGAGTTAATGATGTCTGGTTCTGGCAGATCAGGAATGTTAATATTACTGTCAGCACTTAAGACAAGAGCACAAACAAAACTTTTAAGGTCTGAAAGAAAGTCTGCAGATTTATCTGGTTCGCAATTTGTGCACGTCGAATTAAAACTATTGGAATAATTATTTATGTGGGATCGGGGCGGAGAAGCGCTCCTATAAAGAATTTAGGAAGAAAAGGACGTGAAAAGGTATTGTCATCAGGGAGAGGTCGCTGGCGCAGTGGTTCCGCGCCGACCCAGGCGATCGTAGACGTTAAACTACTCTGGCCGAGTTGCTGCCTTGGATCGGTTTCCGCGCGCCTCTCGTTTCTTTTTCACGATCCTACATTTAATAATAAGGTTTTATACGTATTAATAAAATTTAGAGAATTAGGATTTAGGTCACGACATTTGTGTTGACGTACTAAACCGAAAAATTTTCCAAACAATCCTGATTAAAAACATTCGTTTCAAAGCGCTCGAATCCCAAATCCTCCAAGCAGGTTTTTAAAGTTTTGAATCCGTGTAATGTATGGATCCAATTTTTAAAAAATTCTGGATGGGTTTAATCCGCCGACTTTGTTTTTAGAAATACCATTGGTGCAAATACATGTAAACGGGAAACGTATTCCCGTTTAAAGGAGAGGTAGGACCGGCGGACAGGTGGCAGGACTGTGAGGGAAGGATATCGACGTGAATACACGAAACTGAATTAAGAGCTTCAGAAACCAATTTTCTTAGGTATCTGACAGGAACATTCTTTCCATATAGCTTATAATGTGTGTAAAAGAATTTGTATTGTATATTTTTAATGAAATGACATAATAAATTTCTTAGGAACATTGGTCTGGCTTTAAGATTGAAAACTAACCTACATACATTATTAGCATTATTCCATATTTGGACCTTGCTATCGGTGGTATACATTTCTTTTGCACCATTTTTGTACTTTAGTGTATCGAATAGATCATTTAAAAAAAGACACAATCGCGATGTACAAACACCATGGGATGGCATCTTTTTCGACCCGCACAAACTAGAATAATTCGAATTGCTATATGTATCTATGGCTGTTCCAAACGTTAAACACATGGCCCTCTATTTTGATCTATAAAGAAGGCATCTTCAATGTGTTTCCACATAGCGACACCTTCTTCGTAATTGTATGTGAATTTAAAATCTTTGTTAATTAAATTATTCCTCATGCATTTTAGTAAATGCGGCACATCATATAATGGAACGATGCGCCGGCCATCAATAATGACTGCATTATGATGGGTTTCATTACCGGCACGAAATAAAGCACGGCAAGAATCTAAAATAAAAGGCTTTAAAGCTTTGGCATTCGTTGTGCCTCGGTCGCAAACAGTTACTACTATATTAATACCGATGTCATGACATTTTCGTACAATTGTTTTATAAAGTAGGAAATTTCTTCCCAGCGCCTAGTTCCCATACAAAAAGAAAAAGCAACTGGTTGCTTCCATGGCTTACTTATGCCTTTCAGCATTCACACCATAACGTGATCAGCAATAATTGACTGCCATACCATTCCATTATCGGAAAATCCGATAGCTTTGTCATTATACGTATCATACGATAATGACGAAGTCAACTTCATTTCATCGAAAAGAAGTTGTTGCGGAGCAAAATACGTCCCTGAAGCTCACAGATGTAGCTTAACTCGCCATAGGAATTTTTAAATAGCTTGCAGATGTTCACTACAGAAAAATAGTTGTCGCGCCGTGCAAATGTTTTATTACTCCAAGATCAATGAGCTTTATGGGCCTATTGTCGTCAAAACTTCTTCAGGAAAAGTTTTGTCCTGCAAGAAGTATTGACCGGGGACCTTCCCCCACGCGAGTCGGGGTTTTTCCTACGCCACCGAAAGGCTGAGGAAGGCTCTTGACCTATGGGCACAGGACGATTCCTTTGCCCACCAATCACAAAATTAATATTTGAAAAAGGAAGAGTCTCCCAATCAGCAACGTCCTCGCTCTGCAGCAGTAACCGCCCCCGCCAAATCGTGACGGAAAGCGCGTTCTTACGCGCTTCTAATTTTCAGTATTTTTAGAACTGCGAGTCGAATAACAACCAGCACTCGAACTAGAAACTCCGTTCGCGAGGCTAGGCCCGAACGTATTTCATTACTGTACAAAGTGTAAAATAAACTCTTAGTTTAAGGCAACTTGGCCTTTTTGAGTCAACATTTTACACCGACCTTCATACGTGGTTCAATTCGGGTGAGCCTGTTTCAATACACGCCCACTCCAGCGGTGCCGCTAAAAAATTCGTGGAGCAGGAATTAACCCGCGAGGCGCGCAACCGTAACAGAAGTACCTACTGCGCATCAATCTTTGTCACTAAAATACTTAATTTTTTCTTTTAAATTAAAAAAAATCGGATCATGAATTCCTCCATTAATACCAAAATTGGACGTAAGTTTTCTAATGGTTTCTACGGACGGTAAAATTAATAATTGTGATAATCATCAATAAGCATTCGGAGAACATCTTTTCATTATAGATAATGCGAGGACTTTGTCATCAATGGTAAAGTCTCGCAAATATTTATGTTTGTTAATATTACGTATCTTAGATGCTACAAATTTCTTCGTTGCCTTTGGCAAGCACTCAAATGTAGCATATAAATTGTTATTTGAACATCTTGCAGCATCTAATAGTCGGTCCTTATATGATAAATTACGCTTCTTCAATCTTCTTACTTCTGGCGTCAAAGCGGTGATAGCGGCGTACAATGGATTCTAAAATGAGAAGATAATACTCGATTAGTAATAGATATGAAATGAACATTACACTACCAATAGTGTTGTGATACCGCGGAAGGAATATAGTTTCGTGACAAGTTAGAATCAACCTCCTACGGCTATCTAGTGTTTCCTATACATGAGACTGTTCGTTATTAACAACTTCTAAAAACCAACATCCAAACGAACACTCTACCTTAATCTTTTGCCTCGGCCACTCGCAACGCTCCTGGTCCTGGCACGTAACAAGATAACTCACAGAAATATACTATTTCTCTAAAATGTTTCTACACAAGTGGTGCTTACTCAACAACTAATAACTAATAATTAAGGTAAAAGTACCAGTAGTTGGCCATGTGCCAGTAGTTGACCATTTTTTAGAAAACATAAAAAAATAAGGTTTGCATAAGTTGTGCACTTTCGATGAAAGTGAATTTCAAATACCACAGCATCTGCCGATTATATTTTGAAACAATTACATGTAAAGTATACCTATTAACAGCGAACGTTTGAATTCAGTACGGCAAGTAAGTAATATGCCGTTACATCTCTATTTCCTTAACGTTTCTGTTAAGAATGGCTGTACGGTTGAGGTAAAAAATTCATAGATTGTGAAGCTTTCGCAAATGAATTATTTACTGTTTAAGACCTTGCAACGTTTTACAACTAATATATACATCGTTTTTATTATTTTAACCACAAAATTCAATAATTTTTTAATGGTCAACTTCTGGATATTGGTACTCTACAATTTTGCAGAAGTTGACAGGCATGGTTAATTAGCGACATTGTTCATTTAAATTTGTTTATGATTTATAATGTGTCCGTTTTACATCTCACTTTATTAGAAATACAAAATATAAATCGATATATTGTAGTATACTGACAAGGAGACATTACGACCGTGGACATGGGGATTTTAATGAGCTTCATATTAGGTGAAAGTACAGGGTGTTTCAAAAATATTTGTCATGGCTTTCAGGGGTTGTTCTACACCTCTGGATCGATGGAGATTTGCGAAAAAAACTTGCCGCAAAATTCGGGAAAGGGTAGCAAATTTTTTTTATTGGCTCATCGTATTCGTCTTGTTACGTGGGCAAAATGTCTGAGAGGAACCATGGGTCAGACACGAACCGTTCTCTCACAAATTAACTTTTAATTGGGCCTTACGATTAAAATTTCGCCCATACGACAGCCTTCGAGTCGCCGACCTTTCGAAAGGAAACACATGAGATACCCTTGCTAGCTCCAATAGTTGAAACAGAGGCAACATAATTGAAGAGAGAGAAAAAGACTAGAAAATGTCAATGACCTGCGTTCGGTGTCGGGTTCACTCAAGGGCCCACCCGGGAAGAAGAGTATAAACACTTACACTTCTCTTCTGGTTCGGTGACACAGTGCCCTATTTTCTGGCTTCGTTTACGTCGCCTCTGCTTTAACTATCGGCGAAATTTTAATCGTAAGGCCCAATTAAAAGTTAATTTGTGAGAGAACGGTTCGTTTCTGACCCATGGTTCCTCTCAGACATTTTGCCTACGTAACAAGACGAATACGATGAGCCAATAAAAAAAATTTGCTACCCTTTCCCGAATTTTGCGGCAAGTTTTTTTCGCAAATCTCCATCGATCCAGAGGTGTAGAACAACCCCTGAAAGCCATGACAAATATTTTTGAAACACCCTGTACAGGGTGTAAAAAAATTAATGGTCATGGCTTTAAGGGGTTGTTCTACACCTCTGGATCGATGGAGATTTGCGAAAAAAACCGGCCGCAAAATTCGGGAAAGGGTAGCAAATTTTTTTTATTGGCTCATCGTATTCGTCTTGTTACGTAGGTAAAATGTCTGAGAGGAACCATGGGTCAGAAACGTACCGTTCTCTCACAAATTAACTTTTAATTGGGCCTTCCGATTAAAATTTCGCCATTAGTTAAAGCAGAGGCGACCTAAACGGAGTTAGAAAATGGGGCACTGTGTCACCGTACCAGAAGAGCAGTGCATGTGTTTATGCTCTTCTCCCCGGGTGGGCCCTTGAATGAACCCAACACCGAACGCAGGTCAATGACATTTTTCTAGTCATTTTCTATCTTCGTTTATGTTGCCTCTGCTTCAACTATTGGAGCTAGCAAGGGTATTTCATGTGTTTCCTTTCGAAAGGTCGATGACTCGAAGGCTGCCATATGGGCGAAGTTTTGATCGGAAGGCCGAATTAAAAGTTAATTTGTGAGAGAACGGTTCGTTTCTGACCCATGGTTCCTCTCAGACATTTTACGTATGTAACAAGACGAATACGATGAGCCAATAAAAAAAATTTGCTACCCTTTCCCGAATTTTGCGGCCGGTTTTTTTTGCAAATCTCCATCGATCCAGAGGTGTAGAATAACCCCTTAAAGCCATGACCATTAATTTTTTTACACCCTGTACATCGAAAAATATTTGTGTCATGTCCGGGCGTTTTTGTGAATGGGCCCTCAATTTTGAGAAATCGCATTTTGAAAAACGCAATTTTTCTGTAGTACGTGATATACTCTTAAAGAGAACGGGTCTATCGAATAAGTGCGATGGCTCGGCGGATGCGTGCTTGGCTTATACTTTTGCACTCCGCCGCGCTTCAGGTGCGAATCCTGCCTGATGAATAATTTTTTTTTTCTTTTCTGTAATATTTCAATCCTCCTAAATATCATTTAATTGAAAATTTGTATATCGATAATATATTATAACTTTTAAAAATTGTTTACTACAAAATTACATTTCTTGGATGCAAGCAAATAAAAGGGCAACTGTTTTATTACCTGGTTCGCTATTCGTCACAACGAATACAATTACCGTTACGGTACCTGTGTTTTATTACTTTACCGTAAACTTTTTGTAACTTTTCAAGTGTTCGGTAAATATTTCAAAAGCATTCTGTGGGATCGGGGCGGTTACCGCTGCTAGAAAAGAACTTGGAAGAAAAGGACGTGAGAAGAAAGTGTCGTCAGGGAGAGGCCGCTAGCGCTGTGGTATGGGCGCAACCCGGAAGATCTGCGGGTTAAGCGACTCGGCCGAGGACCGCCGGAAGGATGGGTGACCGAGCGACTCTCTTTCTTTTTCACGATCCTACAATTCTTTCACAATTTTAACGTGATCATTAGTTTCCTTCCAGCTACCGAAGTGAAAGGAAGCGTTATCCAGTCAAAGAATTTCTTTTGACTATCATAGTGTTATTTACATTGAACATTATTTAATCTTTCTGTAAAAATGCATTGGCACATAATCAATTATGTACACCTGTTTTTGAAGACATGTTGAAATATGCTTGGTTTGCTTCAAAATTACTTTCAACTAGAAAAGTTTTTATGAACGTAAACCAAGCATGTTTTCCGTCTGAAATTTCTAGATCCAAATGTTCTTGTTCGGAAGCAGCGCTTATAAAATGTTCCTGGTGCCGGAAATTTATATGTTTTGCCTGTTTTTATGAATCATTTCATCCGAACACTTGTGAAATCAGTAATTTGAATAGATAGATAAATATATTAGTTTTAATCCGTTTTGAAATCAGTTATTTAAAACGTTATCTACTAACAAAAAAAAAAATTATTCATCGGGCAGGATTCGAACCTGAAGCGCGGCGGAGTACAAAAGTATAAGCCAAGCACGCATCCGCCGTGCCATCGCACTTATTCGATATACTCGTTCTCTTTAAGAGTATATCACGTACTACAGAAAAATTGCGTTTTTCAAAATGCGATTTCTCAAAATTGAGGGCCCATTCACAAAAACGCCCGGACATGATACAAATATTTTTCGATGTACTTTCACCTAATATGAAGCTCATTAAAATCCCCATGTCCACGGTCGTAATGTCTCCTTGTGAGTGTTAGTCGATGACACGGTCATCTATTAACTGCATTCGCGGTCAATTATTGATCAGTGTCCAATGTCTACTCTGTTCTTCTTCTTCTTTTATTATTTAATTATTAATGATAATTTGTACTGGTAACTGTTAAAATTAAACGATAATAAAGTGATTTTCAGCGTTAATGCTGTACCCTTCTTCGAATATAAGCGGTCAACTACTAACGAAAAAATGTGGTCAATTACTAGTTTTATCGATCTCAAAAGTGGTCAACTACTGAAGCATTTGCCGAATTTTTAAATATATTTCTCAAATTTTTAAACCTAAGGTTTTTTTAAAAATTGGTCTTGGTACATATTCTAGAATGTTCAAAGAACGTCTCCAAGCATCGACTCTCGCCAGATATTGACAGAGTAAATAGTTACCATTGTTTCTATCGAAAATTTCTCTTAACTGGTCAAGTACTGGCACCTTTACCTTAATAGTTGGAAATAGTTCTGTAAAAACACAAGATAAATACATGTACATTGTTTTGGAGAAAACTGCACCTTCAACTCCGCGCCTTCGGCCGTTGTGCCTTACCCGCTTCTCCCACATCTGGTTCATAAAGCCCAAAAGAATGCACTCAGATGTTTCAAGTGGTTCTAACAACCACTTTCTCTCGATACATCCGGTTTTTGCCCGTTTATCTGTTTCTTCTTAACCCTTCCGTTACGAGCGGTGACTATAGTCACCCAACGCATGACGCTCACTATGTACGGGCGGTGACTATAGTCACCCAACGTCCAACGCTCGCTGCGTATCCTTATATGTTGTTTCCATGATAACCCATCGCAAGTGTTTGGCATTTGTTTAAACTCTGTGATTTTTAACTGGCAAAATGAATAGCAGTATTAAAGGAACGTTTCGGCAGTACGCTGATTTGAGTTGGTTTACTCGTTGGAAACATTTTCACGGTATGTGTTTTTATTTTTTTTATTTTTCGCATCATCGGATTTTGTTTTATTTTTTGCGTATTTTTTATTGCTTAAAGATAATGAATACAAATTTGCTAAGAAGGAGGGAAAACGAAAATGAGGGATACACCACGCATAATAATTCATCAGACTCCGATAGTGATATTGTGATAAATAATAATTGTGCCAAAAGAAAGGCAATGAGCATTCCCAGTAAAAATGTACTTACAAGGGAGGTTTCCCAAGTGTTAATTTCCGATTGTAATGAAATTTACAGGGTAGGTACAATTCGTTAAAATATTTGACACGTATTTTTTTTTATCGGCCATCGTTCATATCTAGAGGGTGAAAACAGCCCCCCAAAGTTGGGGTCAAAAAGCTATTTTTTTAAATATCTCGGAAACTGTTTGGTGTAGATCAAAAATTAAAAATGCAAATTGTTCGTTTTTCCATGACGGATTTAATGGGAAAAGTAAGATTTCTTCAAAATTGTTTATTTAAAAAATATTTAAAAAATTCACATATTTTTGTATTTTTTTTTGGTAAAACGTTGAGTTATTTTTGTCATATATTGCAAGAAGATACTATATACCAAACCCAAGAATAAGGATAAATCAGAATTTTTAGTTTCATCGTCATTATGGATATTTTTGTTTTTTGAATTACATTGCCATTTCACAGTGAGAACTCCCTTCTGGTATATGATCACTTCTACGTGGAATGGCATGATACTTCAGTAATTATATTATATTATGTATAAGAATTATCCCTTGAAAATTGTATAAAAAATAAAAATGTTTTCGCGATAATCCCTGCTACTCCATGGGTATTGGAGGAATATGGCTCCGTCCGTTACCGGCACGCAAGGCGCGTCCGTTGCGCGACTTGTATCAAAAGTCTGGCCGAATAAGAAACGGTTGTTTCTACGATCTTTTCCAATCTTTATAAAAGCATGGTAGCCATTTAAAAAATAGTGTGGATTACGTCTGGGTTACCTGAATTCTATTAACAATTTCATCAGCTTACATAAACATTAATACAACTGCAAAGAAGTCAAATTTTAGATCACTTTGTAGTAAGGGGTATTAAATAGTCCATAAATTCACTGCACAAATTAACAAAAAAAACAAAACGAGAGTATATATATTTGGATAAGTGGAAAATATTGAACAGTGTAATATAACAATGATAATAATAGTAATAATAATAATGAATAATAATAATGGTATTAATAATAGTAAATAAAGGTATTAATAAGTGTTTCGTATCCGACTCGCATAGATGCTCAAAACGAACTTCAACGGCAGTCGCTGGCAGAGTTGCTTATATTAAATGTAAACTTAAGATATGTATCACGCTGCACAGTGGTTTAAAATGCGATTCTAGCTGTGCAAAAGTCTTTCGCGCTGGAGCCTGCTTCATACCTTCGACTCGTAAGAATTTTTTTCTCTTAAAGGGGCACTACAAATTATTATCATATTGCCTGGTCATTATAAGATAGAATAATATATAAAAAAATATTTTTCCGCTTGCTGAACATAAATGCCGTGTGGTTGTCGAATGCGTCCAATCTAGTGAGTTACAAGCGGATTTATGGTGAGGACAATATGTATTTCTTACAATACATAATATAAAATTAATGAATGTCCGTTCTAACAAGCGTTTCTTATTCGACCAGATTTCTGTTACAAGTCGCGCAGCAGTCGCGCCTTGCATGCCCGTAACGGCCCGAGTCATATATATATGTACCTGCAACGCCCATGGAGTAGCAGGGTTTATCGTGAAAACATTTTTACTTTTTATCTAATTTTCAAGGGATAATTCTTATACATAATATAATATAATTACTGAATTATCATGCCATTCCACGTAGAAGTGATCATATACCAGAAGGGAGTTCTCACTGCGAAATGGCAATGTAATTCAAAAAACAAAAATATCCATAATGACAATGAAACTAAAAATTCTGATTTATCCGTATTCTTGGGTTTGGTATATAGTATCTTCTTGCAATATATGACAAAAATAACTCAACGTTTTACCAAAAAAAAATACAAAAATATGTGAATTTTTAAAATATTTTTTAAATAAACAATTTTGAAGAAATCTTACTTTTCCCATTAAATCCGGCATGGAAAAACGAACAATTTGCATTTTTAATTTTTGATCTACACCAAATAGTTTCCGAGATATTTAAAAAAATAGCTTTTTGACCCCAACTTTGGGGGGCTGTTTTCACCCTCTAGATATGAACGATGGCCGATAAAAAAAAATACGTGTCAAATATTTTAACGAATTGTACCTACCCTGTAAATTTCATTACAATCGGAAATTAACACTTGGGAAACCTCCCTTGTTAGTAGCTCCTAATCAGAAGAAGATTATGTCGCCGATGATTTACGTCCATCGAGTTCTAATGACATGCAATGGATTATGGAGAATGTTAACTTAAAATTTCACAAATTTAATGCCTCCGATGCCGGACTACAGAGAGATGACATAAAATTCTCCTCTTCAGTAGTAGATTATTTCGAAATATGTTTTTTATCCAAACTGTCGAACTTCATAGTAGATAAGAGAAATAACTACTGGGCACATCCAATAAATGATAACATGTTTAATCACAACATTGGGACAACTGTCGACGAATTATACTTCCTCGCATGCACGTTACTAATGTCGCGAAACAAAAAATTGTGACTTACCGAGTATTGGTCTCGGGATAAACTTTTAAAATCAGGTATTTTTACCGATATTATGTCTAGAGATACGTATTTGACAGTATTGAAAAAGTTACATTTTGTGGATCATAATGAACAATCTTCTGACCGTTTGCATAAAATCAGCAGTGTTACCAGTAAACATCAAAAATCATTTAAAGACTCATTTTCTCCATTTCAAAACTTATGCATAGACGAGAGGTGTTATTATTTAAGGGTAGACTCGCATTTAAGCAATATATACCATCCAAAATAAGCCGATTTGGCATTAAAATATACGAAAGTTCGGTAGCGCTATTGGATAAAAAAGTTCACGCAAATACGCAATTGCCAATCATACGGTTTATTTTAAGCCAGTGTGTTTAGCTACTTGATCATTTTTGCGTCCTTCGAATAACTTCACCTGCTTCTCACAACTATCTGTTTCACCCAACCAAGCCTCCCTTGCCTTTCACCTCGCAGGTTCGGACCTATTGGCACGACCATGGTGCAGTGATGCCAGGACGTGGGATTTTCTCCCACGTGGGAGCCGTCGTGCGCATGCGCATGCTGACGTCACAGCTCGGCGGCGGTTGTTTCCATGGACGTATCTAGTAAAATGCCCTCTTCCTGTAATTTCTACCGTATTTCAATTGTCACAGGGGTCTAACGATACCCCGTATTTGAGTGAAGTATATACGTTACTGAGGATTAGGTAGTGCGCATGGGTGGGAAAAATCCCACGTCCTGGCATCACTGCCATGGTGGCGCATTGGGCGGCATTCGCAACTAGCCGCTCGCACTGGAAAGACGTGCCACGCTCGCCGATCACAGAAAACAAAACTATGCGCCTGACGCGTCAAACAGTTTCAGATCGCACCACGTCGTGTGTAGAATAAAATAAAAGTATTAGTAGTAAAGAAGTATGCTCAGATATGTCTTAAAATCTAAGTGTCAGGCGATATAATTTAATTTCCAGCGCAAATAATTGGAAAATTTAGCGACATAAGAACGTTAGTCCTCGCGTTAAACAATACATTGTTGTCGCTGCGATTGTCTTGCTGATAGATGTCAAATTCCCATCTACTCTCGCCAACGAAGTATTAATAGGTTTCCACCACACCCATGGGGTGCTATTGCCAATGCGTTTTTTTTCAGTGGTATCCCCTGTAGGACTATTACACTGTATCGATGCCTTTTTTGCTCAATATTTAGTGAAGAAACGAATAAAAAATAAATTACGAAAATATTTTGGATATTAAATGCTTTGAACCAAACAAGCATGGAACAGTTTTACAACTTGATATGAAATGAATAAAGTTTAGTCCGGGTAATCATGTTTGTTAAAAGATTTTCGGGCGCGTTTTGTGGTTGGGAAATCTGATACGCCAACAGAGATGCTGGACGTTCCTAATCGTATTGCTGATGCTAAAGAGGAATCGTGCAGTTGTGTACGACGTTCTGTTTCAATGCGACGCATTTTTGAAAGTGAACATTCGCAGAGGTAGGTCGATCCGAACATTGATAAAATGCGAAGACCAAAGTCTCTAAGATTGAGATATGTCGACTTATTTAATATTTTGTAGAATTCGGCACCTTTTTCTGCCCTCGTTTTCAAAAAAATATCGCACTGAAGACAGCGCAACTCAGTTTTATACTGGAGGGCCTGTTCTTCGATTTTAACGGTTAAGGGATTTTCAGAGAGGAGTAGATCACTTCGGAGCGAATCGAAATCAGTGAAACGCTTATCGAACTCATCTATTACCGAGTGAAGAATATGAAAGTGATTAGTAAAATTACAATTATTGCCGAATTCATTGAAATTTATTTTACAAGAAGGAAATAAAAACAAACTGTTTTCTTTAAGATTATTTTTGAAAAATACCAGCTTTCTACGGAAATGACCGATGTGATTAAATAATTGTGAAATAATTTGGCTGCATTTCTAGAATTTTAAATTCAGTATTTTTAAATGATTACTAAGATCCACAACAAATGCGATCACGCAAAGGAAATTCACATGTGTTAGATATGAAATATGTTCTTTTGAATTCGAACTTTGGTTTTCTTGCAAGAAAAGAACGACCTCTTTTTTTATTGCAAAGAACTTTGATAATCATTCCGCTGCAATGAGCCAGCGGATTTCACAATATAATGGGATATCAGTGTATAAAGCGTAATGCGATTTAAGAAATTCTTTGATTTTTCTGAGATAGAAATTTATTTCCGCCTCTGATAAAATTAATTATTTCGGTAACCTTCTTCATGGCCAAAATATAATTTTATATCTTTACCACATAACGCTTCCCGATGAATGATACAATGTATCATTGGAAATTTGAAACCGCGCCTTTTAATTTCCCCATGCAGTCCTGTTTTAGTACCTGTGATGGCTTTTGCACCATCAGTTACCATTGCTGAGCATTTCGATAAATTAGTTCAGAAATTTTAGAGAGTTTTCTCTACTGCTTCGAAGATATTCGCACCTGTCGCCGTATCATATAATGGCACTAAATCTAATAGCTCCTCGACATACGAGAAATCATTTTGCACAATTCGAACAAAAATGCTCAATTGGCACATATGTCGTAAAACGGTGCTTTCATCTAAATTCATTGAGAAATAACAACAGGTGCTTAAGTATGCAGTTAACTTCTCCTCGTATGCTACGTTCAGTTCAGAAACACGGGGGCGTACTGTTGCTTTTCCTTAATGGGATGCTAGAAACTTGTTGGTATGTAATAGAATTGTCGAAACTTGTTACTGCTTCTCAAAGATATTCCTTTACGAATTCACCTTCACTAAATGATTTGCCCCACATCGCAATCACACGCGATATTGCATAACAAGCTATACGAGCTTTTTCGGACGAAAAATTTTCAGAACGAACTGCACGAGCCTCTTGCTGTACTAAGTTTAGCCCTTCTGTTAAATCTACCTTTTCTGTCTCGCTATAAGAACCGTATTTTTCCTCATGACGCAAAAAACTGACATTTAAAATTAAATTTGTTAATCGCGGTGGGTTGGTATCTTCAAATAAGATATAACGTACAATCACTAATTTGTGCAAAAAAATACTTTTCCCGTACCTTGTCAAAATTTTGATGATACGTCTGTCCCGGCATGTCGTTTTCCAACTGCGTTGTTGTATGGTAGCTTTCAGATGGAAAAGTGTGGTCGAGGCGATGGACTCGGCCTTTTTATTTACAAAATATTCGGAAGAAAGGGTGTATTGCCCTTAGAGAAAGGGGTGGGAACTTCTCTGCATAGCAGAAAAACATTCTGCATGTGCACGGCCTCACTGGACATGATCGGAACTGAATTCTGCAGATTTACGTGAGGTTCCTGCCTCGCGGCTTAACCCTCACGGCCCCCATGGGCGCGGGATCGAGATACGCTCGATCAACGCGTACGAACGGCGTACTACCACTCTTGGGCACGAAGATTGTGCTTCGCACTGGTGGGAGCAGAGACTTCCCTATCAAAAAAATCCACATGGATTTATGTGGGAATCATGGATTCCTCTGTGGGAATCCATATGGAAAATGTGGATTCCCATGGGAATTCACATAGGAACATGTGGGAACATGGATTCCTATGTGGGAATCCACATGGGAAATGTGAGAACATGGATTCCTATGTGGGAATCCACATGATAAATGTGGGAACATAGATTTCTATGTGGAAATCCACATGGGAACTTGATAAGGACATCGACAGTATGAAAAAATATTAAGTTTTGTGATATGACAAAGCTAAAAAAAACTCAGATTATTACTGGGCTAGTATTTTCCTACTTGGAAGTAAGTACATCAATACAATTATTTATAATGCATGACTAATTTACGCTACTGAATAATTTAATTGTTTTATAAATAGCAATAGTATTATGAGACTTAACCTCTAAAGTGATAAATAGTTATTAATATTGGACGTTCAGTCATTTAAATTAATTATTCGAAGAATATTATAGTTCATACTTTAATAAATCGTATAACTAAAAGTAAAAAAAATTTATTAATTTTTGTTCATGATTTAGACATCGAATTTTCTATGGATACTGCTGTTAATGCAAGTTCATCGCCAAATAATGACAAATCACTACAGCTCACTTCTAGGAAGCGTTATCAAAAAATAATGATCGAAGACTCTATATCTGGAAGAACAGTTCGTGCGATTTTTTGTTTTTAGTTTAAAAATTAACTTTTGTTTCAAAGTCTAATTATTAATATTGTTACGAATTATCGTAACGAACATATTATTATTATAGGTTGAGAATATCTATTTAGATGAAGGAATTTCCATCAGTTCTGAGTGTTGGGATTCAATAAAGAACCAAAGAGATGATTCTAAAGGGTCTAGCCGAATAAGGGGATCAAAAGTGCCCTTGAGCCGATTTTATTCGACGATGGGTCATTCGATAGGTGATGATGAAAAACCATTGCACACAAATTTTTAATCTCATACCTTCACCGGGAGGGTAGTTATAGGGTAAAATCGAAAAATCAGTTTTTGCCTCATTTTCCCCAATTAATGTGGTGCAAAAATTCCAAAAAAATTTTGACACATTCTAAACATTAATGCACACGTTAAGGATTTTTTTCAGATTTTTCCTTTGCAAGTTCCACTCACGAAAAATTAAAAACCGAAAAAAAATTTTTAAACATCGATTTCGTATTGAAATTTTCCGAGCACAACTTTTTCCTTTTTACAATAGTTGCATAATGTTATCATTGTTATACCCTAATTTTTTCAGATTTTTTGAGTACGGTGCATCACGGTCGGAAAAATCAAAAACCGATTTCTGGGACACATTTTGGGCTGAAACTCGCCCATTATCTGCCATTCTTGCATGATTTTAATACAGTATGTTCATATTGTGACCTTCAATGTTTCTGCATAGAAATATTTAGATGTTAAAGCACAATATCGGGATAATTAAATTAATTGCTGATTGTATGGTCTTTATAACCTAGAATTTCGTTTCCATAAAAGGAAGTTTTTATTTCAGACCTCTTAGGATAGCGTATCAAAAAACAGGGGTAATAACAAAGATAAGTGGAATTCCTTATTTGCAACTACAAAATGCCATAAACAAACGTCAGGCAATTGTTTGCGATCAATGCCCTCGGGTTGCGGTACCGCAAAACTCAACACCTGCTTCTTAAATTCAGATGACGAGTCAGACTCGTCCACCGTAACTTCGCCCAAGTAAGCAGATGACGAGTCTCACTCGTCAAATGTACCCAAAAGGTTATCCTAGAAAATGACAACGATGCCTCAAACATAAGAGAGCATGAAAAAATCGAATTTAACGATATCATTATTAAAAAGAGAAAACGTCAAGAATCAACCAGCAACAAAAATCAGAATAAAGAATCCAAGATTCTAAAAATAAAAATGGCGAAACAAACCATAGTACACGGTGTTGAGACAAGCAACAGATATGAAGTCTTATCCGAAGAAGACTCGGGAATGGAAGCAGAAGAAGATATACCTTTAGAGGATGAGGATACAAACCCCAGCAATATAAAAGCAAGAAAAACGGCAGCTTCTAACCAATCAAGAAAACCACCACCCTTGGCGATACATGGGGAAATAAAGGAGCATCATAAATTCCTGAACAAAATAAAGGACATACTACAAAATAACTTTTATATCAAATATAATAAGGGTTATACAGAAGTATTCACTACAAACAAAACTGATTTCCAATTACTAAGAACGCACTGGCAAAATACTAAAGTACAGTTTCACACATTTACGGAAAGAGAAAATAAGAAACGTGTCTTTGTTGCTAGAGGCCTTTATGCCGAACTAGAAGCAAAGGAGTTAGTATTAGAACTAAAAGAGTATGGACTAAATGCCATCCATGCTAATGTAATGAACAATACACCAAGACCGCTATTTATGATAGCATTTAGCAGTGGAACAACGTTAATGCATCTGACAAGGGAACATCCCGAGGTGTAACTCATCGATTTTGATGAAATTTTAGTATGATATAGTCCTCGCAAAAATATTCGACACGTATTTTTTTTATCGGCAATCGTCCACGTTAAAGGGGTGAAAACCACCCTCAAAGTTGGCACCCTGAAACTTATTTATTGAATATCTGGAAAACTATTAGAGGTACGAAAATTTCGTAAAGAGAGAAAATTAACGTATTTCGACCACAAGTCTGATGATATAAATATATATTTTTTAAACTCGTTTGTTTAAATAATGTGCTTAAAAATACAACTTTTTTAATGATTTTGTAAGTCAAATTTCAATAAATTTTCATGAATATTTTATGAGAATACCATATACCGAAACACAAAATACGGATAAAATGGAAATTTGAAATTTTTTTTGTAAAAAAAGTTATTGCATTTTTAATTTTTTCTCTTACGTTCTTGTTAAGTTGTGCCTTCGTATATACATGTATGACTGCTTTAAAAGGCCAGATTTCATTGCCAGACACACATATCGTCTTTATATAAATTAAAAAAATTTGATTGATTAATTAATAATTTGTAACAATTATTGTAATAATGGTATTCATTGTTATTCTTATAACCAATATTTTCTTACACCACGATCATTCTAAAGCATCCCTATAACCAATTCAAGCATATAACGTTAGAAAATAGTAAATATATAACGCACACCTCCCGAGAATTAATTTATTTATTTGGCCTGTCGGCGGATTCACATTGATATCATAAATGACTATCCCGAGGTGTAACTCACCAATTCTTATGAAACTATAGTATAAGGTGCTTTTCGTGGAAATATTTAATATCTACTTTCATTTCTCGGCAATCGTCCACGTTAAAGGGGTGAAAACCACCCCCAAAGTCCGGATTATGAAAACTATTTTATCGAATATCTCGGAAACTATTAGAGATACGAAAATTTCCTAAGGAGTAAAAATTAACGTATTTCAATCACGAATCCAATGCTATAAACATTTTTTAAAAAAACCCGTTTGTTTAAACAATATGTTAAAAAATACTTTCTTTTTCATAATATTTTCAGTTAAAATTCTTTCAATTTTCTTAAATAACAGTTTGTATACACTATATAGTCAAACAAAAATACGGATATAAATAAATAATATATATATAACGGATATATATAAATAACAAAATTAACCAGATCTGTGATATAAATACCTTACTTAATCTAACAAAGAAACTGAGAACAAGACTAGAACAATGCCATACAGGAATAGAGAAAGAAGCATTTTTCACTTCACCAATCAACTAGAAGCAGAATGGATCCCTTAAAAATCTGTAGCTGGAATGCAAACGGTCTAAGAGGTAGAATGGGCGAATTAATCGAATATCTCGACAGAACCAAAATAGATATACTCCTGTTAAATGAAACTAATTGTAAGTACTTATACCGAAAGAGATAAATTAAAAATAAAAAACTATACCGTTTACAGGAAAGAAAGGGACAATTCAGCCGGGGGAGTAGCCTTATTAGTAAACAATAACATACCTCACAAAGCACTCAATATTAGTAAAAATATACAGTTGGAAGCAGTGGGAATCAAATTACAAACCGGAGTTAACATAATATCAGTGTATAGAAGACCAAACATAGAACTTAACCAACAGGATTTAACAGAATTAATGAATACAGGGGATAAAGTACTAATAATAGGGGATATGAATGCAGCTCACTCCACTTGGAATTGTAACAGAATAAACAAGAGTGGTAGAACATTATTAAGTTACATACAAGACAATAATTACATGCTAATGTACCCGAACCAATCAACAAACTATCCGCCTAACAATACAACGCCATCAACTATAGATATAGCAATAAATAAGAATGTAACAAACATATCGGATATAGAAGTTCAACATGAACTCAGCTCAGATCATAATCCCATAATAGTATCTCGGTGCGCAGCACAGAGTAAATAAAGTCAGAAAGTTTTATATCTATGAAGAGGCAAATTGGGACAAGTTTCGTAAATTACTAAACGGTAGAGTCCAAATCACACTCAACATAGCAACGGTACAAAAAATAGACAAGGAGGTACAAAAAATCACAAACGCAATAAAGTACTGTGCTAAACAAACAATACCAATAAGAAAACTTACAAATGTAAATGACAGACTACCAAATGTGATATTAGAACTAATTAAGACTATGAATAAGGTAAGAAAAAGATGGCAGCGAACCAAAATTCCAGAATATGAAACAGAATTTTATAAACTAAACAGAACTATTAGGAAGAATATAATTGAATATAGAAACAAAAGATGGGGTCAACAACTACAAAAACTAAATACCAACGATAACTCCCAATGGAGAATGACGAAAATACTCAAATCAGAATAGCACCCCATACCAACATTAGAAGCAGGTGGAACAGAAGCAGGTGGAACAGAAGCACTCGCAACAGAGGAAAAGACAAATCTACTTGCCACCCAGTTCGAAAACGTGCACGATATCGATCTTACAAATAACACTACTTAATCATCAGGAAAACATTATAACAGCGGTAAGAGAATATATGGAAAGACCATCAGATAACGGAGCATATAAATTTTATACTAATCCAATGGAAATAGAGACAATCATCAAAAAACTACCTTCCAAGAAAGCACCTGGAATTGATAATATACAGAACATTGTCCTAAAAAACATTACCAAGAAAACGATAGTTCAACTAATGTATATCATTAATGCACAACTGAAATTAGCTTATTTTACTCCTCATTGGAAAACAGGACTGATTATCCCTATTTTGAAACCTGGTAAGAAGAGCAATGAGCCTAGTAGTTATAGACCTATTAGTTTACTTAGCACAATCAGCAAATTAATGGAACAAATAATATTGAAGCGCCTTAATGGATTTGAAAATAAACGTAAAATAATAATAGATGAGCAGTTTGGTTTTCGATGCAAACACAACACAGTACAACAGGTTACCAGAACAGTAAATGATATATCCTTGAATTTTAATTATAATAAAGTAACAACCATGGTCCTCTTGGATATTGAGAATGCCTTTAATAAGGTATGGATTGACGGCCTAGTCTATAAAATGATAAAATACAATTATCCCGAAGCACTGATCAAGTCCATATATTCATATCTTAACAACAGAAATTTGATTGTTACTGTGGATGGAATAAAGTCCATAAAAAAGAGAGCAAAGGCTGGAGTACCTCAGGGATCAGTACTTGGGCCCAAACTATTTGTGATATTCATAAATGATATACCAACCTTTGCAAAAACTGTGAGTGGTAGTTTAGTTGTGTGTGAGGTTTGGCGCTAGCCGCCGCGAGACTCTTTTGTTTTGTTTTTTCTCCGAGCAAACGGCGCTCAGAGTTGTTCCCGCGCAGTAGTAAAGAGTAGTGAACATGTAACCTTTTGTAAGAGCCACGTGCTTAATCAAATACATATTATATTTTATAGAAAAATCACCCTTTCAATCCCCAACAAATGGTAGCAGACCGTGGTTGGTGGTTCGTGATTGATAGAAGTGAAAAGTTTATAGTGGCTCAAGAAAATTGAGAAGTTGTTATCTTGGATAAATCAGAAGCTAACCTAACGACCACGTGGAATCTCTGGAACGGCATGGCTGATAATTGGGGATTAATGAGCGTTGATCAGCTAAATGATGACAACTATTTCCTGTGGAAAGAGAGAGTGGAAAGTATCCTGAGAGGAAAGAAAATTTGGAAAAAGGTTATAGGAGTAAAACCTCCGCCGAAACCAGAGGAGGGGGATAATGATTATGAAAACAAGTATAAAATCTGGGATGAGTGGAATGATGATAATCATGCAGCAAGAGCAATAATGATAAATACTATGAATAAAGCGCAGGTACTAAAGTATAGTAATGAGAAGCTGGCTGATAATCTATGGAACAGAGTGAAACTGGATAAGGCTGCACAATCAAAACATTCAGTCGTGAGAACTTTAAGTGAGTTAACTAACTTGAAAATGAAGAAAGAAGAGACTGTGGATGAATATATCAATAGAGCTGAAGCGCTGAACAACAAGATTGTACAATTAGGAAAGAATATAGAACAGTACGAGGTAAAAATGTATATATTGAGAGGACTAAGAGCTGAATTTGAGCAGAACGTTAGGATAATAGAGAATCAAAGAGACACAACGGTCAATGACATAAGATATGCGTTGAAACAAGAAGAGCAAAGGAAAGAAAAAGGAAAAGAAGAACGTTTTTTTAAAGATAGTGAAGGAGTAAGAAGAGCAAGAGAAATACAATGCTATAAATGCGGAAAGAAGGGACACAAAGCAAACGAATGTTATGGAAAAATGGCATGCTTCAACTGTCAAGGTGTTGGACACATAGCAGCAGAGTGTAAAAAGCCGAAAGGGAATATATCCAACCGAGGAGGACGAGCTGGAAGAGGAAGAGGAACATCAAGAAGAGACAATGGAAGAGACGGACAGAAACATGGAAGGGATGAAAGACTAATGACAATATCTGAGGAAGCGTTACTAAATACTCAAGATAAATGGGACATCAGAGAGAATAATAAATCAAGAAAAAAAATACTGAGAAGAATATTTTAGAATGGATATTGGACTCTGGTGCGACAAGCCATATGGTGAGCGATGCAAACCTGTTTACGTCGCTGGAAAGAGATGAAAGAGAAATGATGTTGGCGGATAAAGATGGTAAGAGGTTAGTGTCGACTGGTATTGGTGAAGTATGTATGAAGCATGGAGAAGGACAAAAGAAAATAAGACTGCAAAACGTATTATGTGTACCTAAAGTTAATACTAGTTTATTGTCAGTATCAAAATGTACAGACTATGGATATAAAGTGATATTTGATAAATTTGGTGCCAAAGTGTATTCAGAGAAAGGTGATATACAGTTAAGAGCAGTGCGTGAAGGGATTGCATATATCGTAAAGTCGATGTTAGCAAATGAAGAACACGTTAAAATAACAATGGATGACAATATTTGCTAATAAGAGGACTATCAATGACATGTTTAAAGAAGAACTAGTGATTGGCATGAGAGAGCAGGATCAAATGAATGTGCAATGTGAAAGTTGTGTACAAGGGAAAATATGCAAAAAGGTCCATGCGAGGTTGGAGATCAGGAAGACAACGGAAGCATTTGAACTGTGGCATATGGATTTAATTGGTCCAGTAAATCCTATGTCCAAAGGACAAAAGAGATATATATTTACTATAGTGGACGATTTCTCAAGAATGGTGTTCGTCATTTTGTTGAAAGAGAAAAAAGATGCAGGAGAAGAACTTAAGAAGTTAATAAAGAAGATGGAAAATCAGCTGAGAAGAGGACTCAAGGCAATACGATCGGACAATGGTGGTGAGTTTATTGGAGCGGATCTGAATAAATGGCTAGAAGATAGAGGAATTGTACACGAGTTTAGTCCACCAAGAACACCCCAGTGTAACGGAATAGCAGAGAGAGTCAACAGATCAATAATTGAAATGACAAGGTCGATGATGGCAGATGCACAACTACCCATGAATTTCTGGGGAGAGGCAGTGTGTACTGCAGCACACATAAAAAACAAAGTGAAGTCAAGTGTGCACGGAAAAACACCGTTTGAGTTGTGGTACAAAAGAAAACCCAACGTAAAGTATATGAAAACTTTCGGATGTGTAGCATATATTTTAAACAAAGAAGGATCCAGAGAGAAGTTTGGATCAAAGACCTTTAAAGGAATATTTCGGTTATGCAGATAACAAAACATATAGAGTTTACGTACCTAAAAAGGGTAAAGTGATATGTGACTGCGACGTAAAATTTGATGAGAGTAGAAAAGGAGTTGAACTATTGAACAGATATGAGACTGCAAGTAAAGATGAAAACACGAGAGACATAACGATTGTTGGTTTGAACATGCCAAAAAAGGGCCAGCAGGATGAAGTGATAGAAGATAACACGGAAGATGTACCAGCAGTAGATATTAGCATTTATGAAGATGCAGATGAGGAACAAGATGATGAGGAGAACGAAATGGAGGATGAAGAAGAGAATATAGATGAGGCAACAACACAAGAAGAGGTAATACAGTTAAGAAATCGAGGTCGACCGAAAGGGAGTACAAAAGAGGTTATGAAAACACGAAGAAGACAGGAAGGAGAAGAAGGGGAAAACACAGTGAGATGGTCAGAGAGGCTGAGAAAAAACATAGTGCAATACTAGTGTTAGATGAAGAAATACCAAAGAATGTTGAAGAAGCAAAAAGAGGAAGGAATTGGGAGAAATGGAGAAAGGCGATGCAGGAAGAAATGGACTCGATGAAGAAGCATAAAGTTTGGGACATAGTACAACGACCATCGGAGAAAAGTGTTATCAAGAGTAAGTGGGTGTTCAATGTGAAGGAAAATCCAAGTGATATTAAAAAAAGATTTAAAGCGAGATTAGTGGCAGTGGGATGTAGTCAGCGACCAGGCTATGATTATAAAGAGACATTCTCGCCTGTGATAAGAACAGAGACTGTTAGATTGTTGATGAGTATGAGTGCTGAGTGTCGAAGAAAGTTAAAAATGTATGATGTAAAAACCGCGTTTTTGCATGGTGACTTAGACGAGGAAATATATATGGAGTATCCTAAGGGATGTGGTGAAGAAAGGAAAGGTGTTGTGTGCAAATTGAGAAAAAGCGTGTATGGTTTGAAACAGGCAGGAAGATGTTGGAACGAGTATATGACGAGCGTATTAATTAAAAATGGATTAGAGCAATCTGTAGAAGACCCATGTTTGTTTTATAAGGTAGAAAGAAAAGACTTTCTGTATTGTGGTGTGCATGTTGACGATATGATAGTGATAGCTAGTAGTGATGAATATGAGAATAAATATATGAGCGCAGTAGGAGAGAGAATAGAACTGAAAAACTTAGGAGAAGCTAAGAAAGTATTAGGTATGGATGTAAAGCAACAGGGTGGAAAGATAAGAGTACATTTGAAAGAATATATTAGAAATCTACTACATTTATATGGAATGTCGGATTGTAATCCAGTAAAAACCCCGATAGATCCAAATGTAAAAATGGAAGCTGATGAAAATAGTGAACCGTGCGATGTTAATCAATATCAAGAGTTAATAGGGAGATTGATGTATTTGAGTGTTTATACGAGACCAGATATAGCTTTTGCATTGAGTTGTTTATCACAATTTAGTCAAAATCCAAAAGTGATGCACATGAATGCACTAAAGAGAGTAATAAGATATTTAAAAGGAACGATAGATTACTGTTTGATATATGGGGGAAATGCGAATAACACAGAAATAAAATGTGAGACTGACGCGTCATGGGACAGTACAAAAGATGCGAAATCTTTCACTGGAATTTTACTGTATGGGAACGGAGATCTAGTTCACTGGAAGTGTAAGAAACAGTCAACAGTGGCATTGTCGTCAACCGAGAGTGAGCTTGAAGCAATGCTAATGGGTGTGAAGGAGATGATTTGGTGCTATAGATTAGTATGTGAGATCGGAATGAGTGATGGCGTGAAAAAATTGTTGATGTGTGATAATTTGAATGCGGTTCGTTTAGCAAATGGAGGGAACTTTAAGACTAAGTCGAAACTGTTAAACAGGAGATGTCATTTCATTAGGGAAGCTGTGAAAAATGAAAATTTAGAGATAGTACATATTCCCGGAAAAATTATAACAGCAGATTGTCTAACGAAACCGTTGAGTACGCAAAGTTTTGTGAAAAACGTGAGCCAAATGTTAGAGTTCACACACAATGTAAAACTAGGGGGGTGTGTGTGAGGGGTAGTTTAGTTGTGTGTGAGGTTTGGCGCTAGCCGCCGCGAGATTCTTTTGTTTTGTTTTTTCTCCGAGCGAACGGCGCTGAGAGTTGTTCCCGCGCAGTAGTAAAGAGTAGTGAACATGTAACATTTTGTAAGAGCCACGTGCTTAATCAAATACATATTATATTTTATAGAAAAAAAACCCTTTCAATCCCCAACAAAAACAAGCACAGCTTTATTTGCAGACGATATAGCTATATATGCTCATTCCTTTTCAGCAATAGTAGCAGTAAAACAACTACAAATCCACATAAATCTGTTAGAGTCTTATTACAAACAATGAAAAATCCATATAAAGAAAAACAAAACAGAAGTAATAGTGTTTTCGAGAAAAAAGAACAATATAAAGATATTTCAACCAATAACAGTTTATGGGCATCCCATAATACCAGTACACACAGTAAAATACTTAGGAGTGCATCTAGATAAAAAATTAACTTATTATATGCAGGTGAAAGAAATTATTAGGAAAACATATTCAGTTACTAAAAAGTTATATTCGCTACTTATAAAACACTCTTATTTAACAGTTAACAATAAGAAAATAATATATAAAATGATATTGCGACCCATTATCACTTATGCTGCACCAGTCTGGATCTGTCCTGTTGTACCTTTTGGTATCTTTAACAACTTTATTGTTTTTCCTTCTGGAACTGAATTGTTCAGTAACTCTTCGTCGTATCCAGTCCACGCATCAAGCAAGAGGACAGCACAGTTTGACACTTGAGGGAGAAACACATTTTCAAACCATGTCTTTAAGTTCTCTTTATTTAATTTTCCTGACGTAGTTGCTCCGATCACGATGCTGGGAGCTTTAAATACATTGTGCTGCACACGAGGTCCTAATCGCCCACTTTGTTCTTTTAATACAATAAATAAAGGAGATAGAAGTTTTCCGTCTGCTGATACTGTGGGTTGTATCATATAACTATGCGTGATTGCAGATGACGATTGAATCATGCTTTGAGTTTCTTTTTCACCTCTCCATGATAAACTTCTTCCCGAATGCATTTCTAACTGAAAACCGCTTTGATCGGTATTAAAAATATTTTGTTTTCCATATTCTTCAAAGAATGGTTTGGCGTTTTGGATAAAGTTGGTTGCTGTTCCGGTATTTCTGATAAATTTTCCGTATAATTTCGAGTTATAAATTTTGTCGTCTTTCTTGAAACAATGCCATATCTCGTTTTGAAATTATGTAACCAATGCGGTGATGCTCGAAACCCATCTAAATTCCATTTTTTATTTTCTTGTAGAGACCATCTCCGAATGTCAATATCATGAACCAATACTTTTCTATTTCTTGCCTCTACGAATCTGTTTATGGTATTTGTTGTAATTTTTTTCATCTTATCCGCATAAGATTCGCCTACGGCTAGTTGTTTCTCCCATCTATACAATTGCTTCAGGTTCTTCACCTTTTTATACCGTCCTCTCACTGTTTCGACCGATAATCTTTTCCTTTTTCCACTCTTCCAAAAATTGATGACATTTTCTTTATATTCTAAACCTACTTCGGCAGGATCAGATCTTTCCTCATCTTCGATATCGGACGAGCTCCCAGATCCTGCACCAGCCGGGTGCACTTCGGAGGATGAACAGGAAGCAATTCCTTCTACATCTCCATAGTCACATGGTGTTGACATTAAATCTTCCATTGCATCGTCAAATAGCAATTCTTGCTCTGTCTCTATTTCTATATATCCACTAGACTTATACCTGTTAATTAAATCTATAATGGTGTTTGCTAATTCAACGTCCATAGCACTTACCGGCGATGGTCTATCGTCATTACTACAATCATACGTTTCAATTAAAATATTGATAATATTTATAGGATTTACTGCCATGGCTAAAAATCTAAATTGCTTTAATTATGTAATAAACAACGTCAAATTATAAACAATAACAGATAAATTGCAATTTTGCACAGAGGTACTTACTGTAAACTATTACCGTAAGAATCTTGTAGCGCTTTCCAAAATCTTCGCAATAGCAAAAACTCTTTCGTCAGCACACGAATGTTGATGTGAATAGAATTTCTCAAATATTAAACAGTCACTATTATATATCCCTCAAAGACAATGACGTATAGACTGTACTATGGCTCTCATTGGTTATTAGTATAATAATTAAACCCAACCCTCTTTTCCCTCACGGAAAGGAAAATTCCGAAGTATGTTGTAAAAAAGGGAAAGAACCCTAAAATTTGTCATCAGACTGAAGCCTGTGACTTTCTTAACCCCTAGACAAAAGGCCATAATCTTTGATATTTCTAACAATAAGGAAACCGAAGCAGTAGATTCGTGAAGTGCTGTAAACATACGCCTCGGATACTTCCCATTTATTATAAGCGGTCAGTACCTTTTCTATAAATATTTTGCACTCCGTTCTTGCTGCATTTATTATCCATTCAACCCACCATTTTTAAACATCATAAAACGTAATTACTTGTTCGGCTTTATGCATTTGTAACAAATCATAATTAGCATTTATAACATTGTAGCGACCACCTACGTAGAGGGTTTTTCTACTCTCGTGCAAACGGTTGTCATGGCTTATGTCATTTGCTGCAACACAGCTATTTTTGAGATAAGTGCCTTTTGTGTTTAGTTTCACTCAGAGTTTTCTAGAATCTCTGCACATTCTCAATAGCTCTAGTAAGTGCCATAAATTACGCGTTTCCGATGTCCCTTCGAGTGCAGGCCCAACGACAACCTCGGGCCGCGCAAGACGAAGCGGGGGCGCGGAGGAAATGCGTACGTGACCGACCCCTTGCCAGCGAAAACTTGCCGCCAAAACCTTCGCCTCTTTTCCCTAAAAAGCGCGCCAAGGGCGTAAGGAAAAGAGGGCGCAATCGGTTAATTTTCTTGTTTTCCGATTGGCTGAGCGGCCACGGAAAATTCGCCGGTTGCGTGGGAGCGGCTCCTTCGAGCTAACTAGATAGTTTCTTAGTCATTATATTTTGAGCGCTCGTCCAGTTAAGTTCGTATTTCATTATTAAAGACTTTGTTCACGGGAACTTGAAGTTCAAATTATTCACCAACAACTCATCCCGACAACATCACCGAATTCACTGGACGAACTGGCTAAGGGTTAATAAGTAACCTTCGGTGGCAATAACGAGTCAAAGACTTTTCAAAAATGCATTTCACCATTCTTTAGGGTTGCTATTGTTAGTCCGTTAACAGGTCGAAACTATTCCCACCATGCCGACCCGGGAATGTCCCACCGTAAACCGCACGCAGTGCGGTAGCCGTAAATCGTATCCTTTTAAGGGAACGGAAAATCCTTTTCTTTTTGTTAGTAACCAATAATTAACTGTAAAATCAACTCATTTACGAACTACCAATTGATTATGAGCAAGAACCGACTCATGTAGGGACTCTATTGCGCGCGGCGGACGATAAAATCTCATGTGCAATAACTTTTTTGTTAATAAAAAAATCGAAATTCCTATTTATCCGTAATTTTGCATTGGATATCTAGTTTATATAAAAAAAATTTCATGAAAATTGATCAACATTAAGTTTGTGAAACTGCCAAAAATGTGTTATTTTTTAACATATTGTTTAAACAAATGAAGGTTTTGCAAAAAAAGTATACCGTTAGATTCGTGATGGAAAGACGCTAATTTCGTCAATTTACGAAATTACTCTATCTCTCATAGTTTCCGAGATAATCAAGGAAATATACTTTAGCACCCCAACTTTGAGGGCGGTTTTCACCCCTTAAACCTGAACGATTGCCGATAAAAAAAATACGTGTCGAATGTTTTCACGAGTACTACATCATACTCAAATTTTATCAAAATCGGTGATTGGCACCTCGGGAGGTTCCCTTGTTAGTAAAAAGTTTCTGAAACCATACCTCCCCACTGCACCAATAATGTTCTATCGTAATGGCAAATTTTCCGTTAACAAAATTGTTGTCAATACTTTTTGTTCTGATGTGTTAATCTTTTTATTAAGTTTGAAAGTAGATGCTGAATATATATACATTTTTAATAGACTATTATGTACTGTGTATAAACTATAAAATGGATATTGTATGGTGTAATTTTTTTAATTCTTGATCAGTGGCAGGTAGATATTACTTAAATTGTCCGTGTCTGTTTTTAGATTTACTGTATTTCCTTTCTGTATAAAAAGCATTTCTTTAATGAGTCTGTTTTGATAATTGGGAACTATGTCTAAAATCTTAGTATTCTTGTAATTGAAATTATGATCCATTTCTATAACGTGTTTTGTTAAGGCTGTATGGGCGTTGGTATCTGCTTTAATGTTACTTTTATGATTGGCAATTCTATTTTTTAAATGTTGTTTAGTCTGACCTATATAATTCTTATCACAACAAGCACAAGGAATATTGTACACCACATTAGATGTTAATTCTTTTGGTGTTTTATCTTTGATCTTGCTGAAAACTTTGTTGTACAGGTTGGTGGATGTTCTAAACACAGTAGATATGTTATATGTTTTCAGCGTGTTTCGTATCTTTTGGCCGAGGCCTTTGACGTAAGGAATGGATAATGTGGAGATGGGTTTTGTTTTCTGGCTATCATTGTTCCTGTTGTGTGTCGAATTATATAGTTTTTTTGTTCTATCTATTATTGTTTTTTTAATAAGTGATTCCGGATAGTTGTTATCTATGAGATCCTTTTTAACGATTTTAATGCTTTTTGGTCTATGAACAGGATGTGATAATTTTAAGGCTCTACCTATATAATTTATTACAATATTTCTTTTCTGTGTGGATAGATGGTGTGAATTATAATTTAATAATCTACCTAACGCTGTCGGTTTCTTATGCCATTTGTAGGAAATAGAGCCATTATCGTTATTTATAAGTGTGATATCTAGGAAGCTAATTTTTTTGTTCTCCTCTATTTCGTAAGTAAATTTGAGTCTATTGTCATAATTATTGAAATGTTCTAGCATACTGTCTATTTTTTCCTCAGGAAGTTCAAGTATTAAGTCGTCTACGTATCTTATTAGAAAAGTTGGTTTATAAGGTGCTTTTTTTAATAAATCTGTAACTACATATTCCATTACCAAATTGGCTGTTGTAGCCGAAATTGGCGAGCCCATAGGTGAACCAAATGTTTGTTTATATATAATGTTATTGAAAGTAAAATAAGTGGAATTTAAACATAATTTGGTTGCTGTTACTACTTGTTCTAATGGGAGGTCTGTGTTATTTCTAATTTTTCTCCATCTTCTCTTCAAACTTTTAATAACAAGATCTACATCTATGTTTGTATAGAGAGATACTACATCGAACGAAACAAGTTTGTGGCCTGGAGGTATTGTTAGATTATTAATTTCTTTTACAAATTGGAAGCTATTTTTAATATCATGTTCTGTTTGTCCTAATGTTGGTTGAATAATCCTAGAAATGTATTTTGCTAAATTGTACGTCGGTGCATTTACGAAAGAAACAATTGGTCGTAAAGGGGTATCTTTTTTATGTATTTTTGGTAACCCATAGATCTTTGGAATAATAGAGGCATGGTTTTCTAGATGTTTTTGCATTTTTAATGAGATGTGTTCTTTTTCCCCCATTCTTTTAAGAGTTTATTAGTTTCTATTTCTATTTTCTTTGTTGGGTCTGTTTTAACTATTTTATATGTGGTTTTGTCATCAAGAAGTTTGAACATTTTTTGTTTGTATTCTTCTTGGCTAATAATGACCGTTGTATTACCTTTGTCTGCTTTAGTGACAATTAAATCTGGATTGTCCTTTAAAAAACGTTGTGATTCGTTAATTTTAAACCTAAGGTTTTTCTCCTTTGTGTGGCTTTTACTTCTATTAGTTGTTTTGAATTCAATAATGTCGTTAACTAAATCGGATCTAATATTATTTTTTGTATCTTTATCAAACTTCTTGATGGCATTCTCTGTTTCTGTGATAATATTGAAAATAGCTAATTTTTCACTGTCATAAGGGATACTAAATCTCGGTGCCAGCTCAAGGGTGCTTAAAATGTGTTCTGGAATGGTTGTGTTTGTTAAATTCTTAAAATAGGTATAAAATTTATATCTCACAAATTATAACATCTAGACCGCATCTGGAAAAAACATATACTCAAACAACCGCATCACACATAATAGCTAACGACATCACGATTTATAGTCTAAATATGCAACACTAAACACACTTATAATCCGAAACTTATCATTATAATCCTAAATTTTCAATATAATGTAACAATACATATTTATTATAATAGACTCCTGAAGAGGGCATCGAAAGATGCCGAAACATGTAGAGCAAAAAAAGGATAAATAAAGTTCCGTTTTAGTTCACAATTCAACCAAAACTTGGGCTTCCAAGAAGTTTATTGAATAATTAAAATTGCAACAAGGTTGAAATAAGTTCACTCCATTAAATGTACATATTATTGTAATAAAATAGTTTATTTACAAAATAAAAAGTCTGATAACCGCTAGGTCGCTGGATCGAGTCTCGCTGCATGCAATTTTTTTTCTCCCTTCTTTTTTTTCCTTTCTACGTTTATTTCAAATAAAATTATTGGAATAAAATTATTGGAATGGGAATTTTATTTTACTTTCGATAATAAAATAAATATACAGTTTTACGTACTCGTATACTTTGTAGCGACTATCGTTGCAACTTTATTAAAATTACATTTTATAAAATATTTAACAAACTACATTTTACTTGTTTTCACCTTTACAAATGCCTGGATGATATTCATCATAAAAACACAGAAAACAATATGTTACTCTACATCGCGCACAATGTATGAACGCAGAATTCTTACAAATACACGCTTTCTTTAAACTTTCTGTAGAAAAACAAATTTCATTAACATTCATAAATATATCTCTTTCATGGCATATTTTCGAGGCGTACCACGCATACTGAATCATATTAGCAAAAATTGGGGAAGACATCTGATGATGCACGATTGACTGTACAATAGGACTCCTCGGCAATCTACGGTAGGGTGTTGAATTAGTTACACGCCGCGAGCCTTTTCTGAGTCGCTCCGCCTGCTTCTCCCTACCAACTGTTTTACCCAACCAAGCTTTTCTTTCTAATCATCTGCCAGGCTCGGCGTATTGCACGAGTATAGTGGCGCTTTAGGGCGCCATTCGCCTCTGATCGCTCGCGCTGGAAAGACGCAACGCACGCCGATTACGGGAAAAAAATCGATGCGCGTATCCCGTTGACTGACGTTATCTGTCAACGAACAGTTTCAGATCGCGTCACATGGCGTTTAGGTTAAAACAAAAGTATTACTAGTAAAAAATTATGCTCAGATATGGCTTGGATTAAATGCGATTAAGAGATTTTAATGTTTTTGGACTTCCGGCGGTGGTTTTGGCAAATTCGGCAGAGAATAATGTCAGGAATAACATTGAAAAACTTATATTGTATCTCAAAATACCAATGGAAACATTGAGGGTATCTAATTTAAACAATGTAAACATATATTTCTATTTGTGAATATATGTCTACATTCAATGTAGATATATATTTCTGTACAAACAATGAAGTTTTCCTTCAAGTAAAGTTGAAGAAATAAATTGTAATGTACCGACCCTCCGCTTGTTTATTATATAAGATAACTATAGGAATATTTTGTAAACATTTGTACGCCGTCAAACTAACTTCCATCGTCACCTCTGACTCACTACTCCAAATTCAAACCTCCTAGTTTTCCATCCCGACCTTTCAACTCCCTAGTATCGTCACCGCTCCTTACTCATCTCCGAAATCACCGTTCTAAGTCCGAAATCCTACTTCTTACTTTGACCTTCGCCTTGCATCCATCATTATCACTACTCTCACTCCTTCTCCAAAAGTCCCTTATAAACCCCGTATTCTCAATTTCAGGAGTTCATTCAGTTCACTCAGATCATATCATTCTTTTCACTAACTCTATTATACGCCGAATCGCTGTCCGAACGCTGTCCGAACGCTGTCCGAACGAGTCAAGTTATTTTAATACAGCAGGATTCCTCGGCAATCTACGGCATCGGGGCGAAAATTCCCGGAAAAAGATTCTAGGTTCCCAGCCCCTCCACTGAGTGCCGCTCAGTGGAGATAGATAATTTTTTTCACAAATACAGTTTTTCACGAAAAACTTGCTAAATTAAAAATACTTAACAAAGCAGATTCGGCCGTCCGTAGTCGAACAATGGCGGAGACCGAATCGTAAACCGTCGTCCCTACACCTCTTTCTTCCGTGATATCGCCTTCGTCTTCGTTGACCATCTGAACGCTGATTTTTATTAAAACCTATTTATAGGTAGATCAAGAAATACTTAATGCGTATTTTTTTACCCGTCTGTCTGTATCGAGGTGGTAAAAATGACTCGGTTTCGGACGAAATCTTCCGATGTAACTTTTCGGTGGCTAGGAAGACGTCAATGACCTGCGTTCGGTATTAGGTTCGCTCAAGGGCCCACCCGTGGAGAAGAGCATAAACACTTGTGCTTCTCTTCGAGTTCGGTGACACAGTGCCCCATTTTCTAACTTTGTCTACGTCGCCTCTGCTTCCACCATTGGCGAAATGTTAATCGAGAAGGCCGAATTAAAAGTTAATTTGTGAGAGAACGGTTCATTTCTGACCCATGGTTCCTCTCAGACATTTTGCCTACGTAACAAGACGAATACGATGAGCCAATAAAAAAAATTTGCTACCCTTTCCCGAATTTTGCGGCAAGTTTTTTTCGCAAATCTCCATCGATCCAGAGGTGTAGAACAACCCCTGAAAGCCATGACAAATATTTTTGAATCACCCTGTACACTGTGCGAAGAGTCTTCCCGAATAACTCACAGAAATTTGCTCCAATGACTTCTGTGAGAAGTTGTTTTTACTAACGTAGTAAAATCGGTACATTGAGAGAGAGAGTGGGAGATTTCCGGTTCCGCAGTAGAATGGTATGTGCTCGAACTAGTTAGCTGTGCCGGTGTTATGTGAAAGAGTTTTTATATGTTGAACATTGTTTACATATTGTTAGATAGTTTTAAATTTAACACCATAAGTATTGTAGTCTGCGTCTCTACCGCCTGCGGCGCACAGTGGTTCATTTGGCCGAAAACCTGGCCAAAAAGCCAAAAATTTTTTTCGCGATTTTCAAAATTTAGCAATTGCGTTTTATTTGTAACATATCAGAGCATCGGTTTCTATTAATAAAAGTTTTTATTGAACAACGCTCTTAGAGATATGCAATGTCAAAGTTGGCACTTGAATAATGTAACGTATTCACGTCGAAATTCAGAATACGTTTTCAATGTGAAATAATAGTACAGTCAACTTTGTAAGTATTTGTAGCTATTCGTCATACTTTTAAATTATAAGTACCTTGGTTTCATTTTTTTATTTAATATTTTACAACTGCGATGGCACAGATTGCAAAACCCATACATTTTTTTCCTTTTGCAGAGGAAATAGTTGTGAAGTACGCAAAAGTACAACGCGAATTTTATTTTAAATTAAACTTTGAAGCTTCCCGAAGAAGTCCCCGTTGTAAAGTTTTGCGACTTTTTGCGATTCTACGAGATATTCTTATTTGTTTGTCGCACGCGCCATGCTCGGGGAAATACGTTTATGACATACTGCCAGGCTATCGTGCCTTGGACAAACGAATAATGCTAATCCTTCACTAAGGTTACCCTTGTAATTAACGAAACGCTATATTTATTTCGTTCGGGTTAAAAATCAAAATAATTTTAAGCAAGCTGGTGGCCTTTTGTTCCAAAGCAACAATAGAGAGCCGCGATCACCTCGACCGCTTACCGTTATAAACCGAAAGATCTTTGACGTTTCGGCTGAAAATCTGTCTAGTTGCAGGTATGAGGGCTATATTTGTTTCTCGCAATGTTCTATCAATCTCTTTCAGTCGAGATTTTTATTAAACAATGGTAAATTCGAAGATGGAATAGCTGTGATATGCTGGTATTAAGATACAGTGACTGTTGCAATAAATATCATTATAACTTTTGAAGGAAAAGGAATATCAGAATATATTTATTTTAAAATTAAACTTTAAAGCTTCCCGAAGAAGTCCCCGTTGTAAAATTTTGCGACTTTTTGCAATTGTACGCGATATTCTTATTTGTTTGTCGCACGCGCCATGCTCGGGGAAGTGCATTTATGACATAGAGCCGGGCTGTCGTGCTTTACCTAATGAATACTGCTAATCCTTCTCTAAGATCAACCTGGCAATTAACGAAATAATATGTTTATTTCATAGGGTTAAAAATCGGAATGAGTTTAAACAAGCTGGTGGCCTATTGTTTCGAGGCAACTATAAATAGCCGCGGCTACCTCGACCGCTTACCGTCATAAACTGAAAGATCTTTGACGATTCTAATGAAAATCTGGGTAGTTGCAGGTATGAGGGAAATATTTGTTCCTTACAATGTTTCATCTTTCTCCTTCGACCGAAATTTTTATTAAACAAAGGGAAATTCGGAGATGGAACAGCAATGACATGCTTGTATTAAGATACAGCGGCTGCTGCAGTAAATATCATTAAAACTGCAGAAGTCCATGGAATAACATAATATATTTTTTTTAAATTAAACTTTGAAGCTTCCCGAAGAAGACCTCGTTGAGTTTTCTTGCGACTTTTTGCGATTCTTTGAGTTATTGTTATTTGTTTGTCGCGCGCGCCATGCTTCGGGAAGTGCATTTATGACATAGGGCCGGGCTATCATAAGACTATTGATTTTCGTGCCGATCCGACAATTTTTCGATACTCGCACCTGCCATATTAGAGCCGCCATTTTGTTTTTGGAAATTCTGAGATCGAATTCTTAATCAGCGACCGGAAAATCATAAGACTACTGATTTTCATGCCGATCCGACAATTTTTCGATACTCGCACCCGCCATATTAGAGCCGCCATTTTGTTTTTCGAAATTCTGAGTTCAGATTCTTAATCAGCGACCCAAATAATACTAATACACCAATTTTCAGCTAAATTGAAAAACTCCTTGAGTTTTGGCCAGGTTTTCGGCCAAATGAACCACTGTGCGGCGTGGCGTATAGCACGGTGATTTGTAACGCGTATCATTACCATTGTATAGTTTCGGATGGACTACCTGCTTCCGTTCTGAGGTACCATGCGGTAAAGACGTGTTTCCTTTTATTTCTCATTCTTTAGTTATAAATTGTAAAGTCACCTTTTGTTTCATTAAAGTTTTATTATATATTCAAAGTGGCATTAACAGTTTTCTTAAAGAGGCGTTGACCTATCCTTTCCATTTCTATCACGTTATTTCAAAACGTATCAGGACGACACATATTTTTGTTAATATAAAATAAATATGGTTAGTGTGAAATGCATTGTTTGGTAAATTCATCCCACAACTTCAAAAAGTAACGATCAACTAATCACAACAACTTTAAAAGCAACCGTTATTATCCCTACCACACCCGTATTGGGTGCAAATACAATTGGAGGAAAAACATTTGAAAAAGTTGTAGCGAATGTATACTAATCATTCGCACACGTTTTATTGCCGGGAAAACCTTTAATTTACTTGACTGAAAAGTACGCAGGTATGCGCAGGGAACAAAACGTTCGGCATGCAATAAAATCCTTACGGTATATAACAATAAGGAGATTTAACAACCAGTGCGACGCGACAGTCGCTACAAAGTATACGAGTACCTACGTAAAACTGTGTATTATAGTAAGCAATCCTCTGCGTATGTGTACATGATGGAAGGGGGACTTGTTGATGAAACCATACATTTTGTAGGACACATATTTTTTTCAATAATGTAAATTATTTTCCTAAGATTTGATAAAATACCCACTGTTATTAATAAATTTTTGAGAATTGTCAAATCGACGTATTCAGTCCCTGCTATCTCTGTTAGCTACCACGATGGATATTTGATGTAAGAGACAAAGTTGGGCGTCTCATCAAAATGAAGCTACTTACAAAAAATTAGCTTGATAGTAATAAATGTTAAAATTGTATACGGGGATCCTGGACTAAATATTTTCTCCCTCTGAAATTTTTTTCTATCATACAAAATGAGCGATATATTTAAGGTGCTCAAATTAGGTGAAATACCCTGTATATTCGGCAGGATTCTATCTTTTGAACGCTAGTATTTGAATATTGAATGTCTTAGAAAATTCGTAAATATTGCAATTGTTAAGTCATATGAAATTTCATTGAATTTAATGCCGTCAGTCACCGGTGATTCCCATGGCAATCAATGCGTTAATTACATACAGGATCGAAAAATTTTATGGTATTGTCAATCAATCATTTGATCGATCGATCTCTCTTAAAAACACGATGGTCGCCGATAAGAATTTGATGTAACTTTTTTGAGGGATTGTCTCTCCATTCAGATGGCTCACTTCGACAAAGTAGCGAACAGGCGGTTATCATATCTTACTATAATACATCTACATCTATAGACTGATTTATGCACCCCTAGTGTCAGTTTTAATCGTGTCACCGCAATCGTAAACTGTTTTTTTCCCATTGTACTTTAGCTCTAACAGCTATGGTCATGTTGAAAACCGGTTCTTACAGGCGTGCTAATTTTTTAGTAGGACTATCATCCTGATGTTGGAGAACACCAACGAGTTTGAAACGAAGCGATTGTTTTATCATTCTTTTACGGCCGGGTATAATAAAATAAGTTGAAAAATATTTGACACTTGGCTCGACTGGATTAGGATTTTTAAGACACATCTGGTAATTTTTTTCCTTCGCAATATCGATATGGGGGTGAGAGTCCGTTGCCCCACGCGTCGCGATGCCCACTGCGGAGGAAGCCCGAGTCGAAAATTGTAAGCCCAAAATCCTCTTAAATTACCAAATAACTCAGGATATTTAACTTATTAAACTTGTTAATTTTTGCCAGTTTTGCCTAGTTTAAGATCAATTTAGGCTTCATACAGCCCAAAACAATCCTCAGCATTCTATAATGAGGAGTTTTAGAATTGGATTGGAATCGGAGTGGAAAGATCTAGGTCGAAAAAAATTCTCAATATACTAAAAATTAATTTGATTTTAGGAGATTTAGAATTTATATGGAATAAAATGATAATTTAATTCCTACTTGCTCCTGGAAGCCCTATTTTTAGAATATGAGTCGTCTGACTTGGAACTTCTGAAATATTTTTGGGGGATGTCAGATTAATTGGAATAAAAATTTTACCTGATTAGTCCTTATAACTCTTAAAAATCATATTTACAGGGCTTTGAGGCGCGTAGACACACTAGTTGAGGATTTTGAGGTTCAAAATGGTATACATAATTAAGCGGCAAATGAGAAATTAAAGAAATCTAGGATTTGAAGTTTCTTATTAGGCTGGACATTTCGACTCGGGAGGAGAAGGAAAGTGATCGCTCTTTTGGATAAAAAACTAAACCATCGGTTTTTTGCTGAAGCACTGCGATAATTATATGTTTTTTTTTAAATCTTTTTGAAGGCTATCTAAGTTTGATCAACTTAACAATCAAATCAACCGAAGTGATGGGTATCTATAAAAAAAATTGTTAAAAGTATATGCGGACTATAAATTATATTTTAACTAGAATGTTCATGATAGCCAACTTGGCGAATGTCAAATTTGCAACTATTTATTTGGATCACATGCTCATAAGAGATATTTCACGTAAGGTTAACTTTCTATTAATTACCAATGAAAAAAATTCAATTTTTTATGCATTTCCAAGTATGTCTGCTCTATCGACTTCTGCCATTAACATTTCTCGTGAACGTTTAGATTTTTAAGATAAACATTTAATAGGTCTTAACGGTTAAAATACAAAAAATTCTGAAATTTGAAAATCTACATTTCTTTTCAAAGTTGACTTTTTCAAAAGTAGAGACTGTTGAAAACAATCGGGTTTCAGATTTATGTTCAGTGCCACGAAATCAATAAGAATTAGCTTAAATATTCTTTAGACAAGAAATTGTATTGATCAGTGTACTTTATGACTCCCTAAACTATCTTATTACTCTCTAAAACTTCTTGTTACGCCTCTCCTATGCATCTCCTTTTGTTGCTAGATATTGCTACGGTAAGTTGCCCAATACCTGACACTGCACCAATAACTGACACTTACAACTTTGTAATTAATTAATAAAGGATCTATAAACAATACCTGTTCCTCATTGTGTGTATAATGGAGTGTGTATTATGTACTGCCATCTCTGATTTATGAATATCATTATACGTGAACTTATCCAGATTATGCAATTATTTTTCACAAGTCGGCACGTAATTTTCATTAGCGGCTCGATTCCTCTATCATTTATGGTAAGAAACTCGTCATGATATTTTGCTTTGTATTTATTTTATTAAATTATTTTCAGACCAACCTTATATTTTTTGTTATGATTAAAGATTGTAGTGCTGTTTTTTCTTTGAAGGCTTCAAATAAACCGTCTAATTTGATGGGTGTTAGGGGTGTCAGTTTCTGGGATACGAACATAACCCTGCCGACCAATATCTGACACGGATGTCAGATATTGGTCGAAAGGGTTATATTTTTACATTACGTTTTTTAAAATTAAAATCAGATTAATTTGAAAGTATTCATCAATAAACATTTCTTTTAGTACCATATCTCTACAACTTCCAATAACTGACAGGGGATGTCAGTTACTGGGTGGTGTCAGATATTGGTACATTTTAATAAATTTCGATTTTTGATTTTGAATACAGAATGGCATCAAAAGCAAAGAAAACTATGAGATATACGGCAGAAGACTTGAAAAAGGCTTTAGACGCTATAGATGGACGTGAAGAAGTGATATTTCTACATCATCTGAGGAACTTTAAGTTCAAATTTAAATGTATTTTGAATAAATTAACGTTCTATTCTGTTATTTTATTGTAAAAATAAATTTTGTTATTTAAATGAATAATCTCTGCTTACATTTATAAAAGTGTCAGCTATTGGAGGATCTAGATGTCAGATATTGGATACACTACATTTCGGCCATGTCAGGTATTGGTGTCATTACCATAACCCTAAATTATTTAATTTTCTTAACGTTAACAAAATTTAAATAGCTTTTGGTTACGTCAATTTAAAGATAAAGGATCAATCAATCTTGATAAAATATTAGCGACTGCTTTTATTGATTTCAAATATTTTTTTATTTAAATTGTTTGAATTCTTTCTCTTAAGCTGTCAGCTATTGAGCAACTTACCTTACGCCGTTTATATTCGATCTTTTGTGCTGTTACCGTTTTTTTGGTTCTCGCGCATGGCTCTACATAAATGTGACATATATATGACATATTTGTGCCAGTTTATAACAACGTTTATATTATGATTAGATCTACCATTTATAGACCAATGAGGCTCATAATATGGCTCGAAATAGTTTGTTGAACTGGCAATGAGTTATACTTCCCCGTAAACTGCGATGTTGTCAAAAAAGGATCTTTGTTTCCTGCACGTCCTATCCGAAACTGTGTCTACATCAGAAATATTTAACTTTCGACACTGTCGCTTCTGTAGCATTACTACCCTGTTGGAATTCATACAACATACAGTGCCGTAAATAAACTTTATCAGTACCCATATTTTCACATATTTCCACATATAACTCGAAAGAACATGTGCATACATATTCAATCTTGAAACGAAATTATCGGCCAGGACATTTCCGTAGACCTAATATTACTTTTTTAGAGTGTTCTAAATATGTATACGTAAAATTTATTCCAATTAATGTCACATAATACCAAAAAAAATCTTTGGTGCTTGTTTGCCCCTGGAGACCCTAATATCGAACGAATTAACCGAAACTGAAATCTAAAACGATGCACAATCCGTTCGATGACAAGTGTTAAGCACAGCGTCGATTGCGCATACTCAAACACCTGGCTGTTTTCAGAAAACGGCGACTCAGGTATGATCCGCTCTGAAAGTAACAGGGAAACTCAGTCGATCAGTGTGCCTCGTGCGAGTAACACGGCTAATGAAGCACAAGCATGGAGAGAATAATGCTTTAAATTGATAAATATTTCGGTCTAATTTTTTTGTTTAATATTTTAAAACTATGGTATATATGTATAAAAATTGTATAAAATGTAAAACCTATACATCTTTTTCTTCTCTTAAGGAAATAGTAGTGAATAACCTAAGATTCCACATTATTTTTTTTTAACTAAACTATAAAATTTCCCGAAGGAGGAATCGTTAAGTTTTGTGGTCACTTTTTGTTACTCCGCAATTTATTGTAATTTGGTTGCCGCCCGCGCTATTCGTAAAACAACGGATTTATGATATATCTCCGAGTTATCGTGCTTTAGTTGGCCCATTCACTGCACAAATCGATTAAGTCCATAAAACAAAAAGTGGAGAAACGCGATGAAATAGTTTATATTCTTTTTTTAAATTCCCTTTATAATATAAATTCAAATAAATGTAGAAATGGGTGGTACAGAGGTATGTGATGAGCGATATACCTATCGCATTCTACGATAAAAATATAATTATAATAATAAAGTGAAAGGAAATACAATACAAAATATAATCTAAATGCAGCAACACACAGACTCTTAACACTTTACCGATCGGTAGCCGACTAATCGGCTTTTCGGGCCCAACACTTTTGGACTTTTAAGTTATTAATTGGTCGCTACGGCAATTAATAAATTATTATTTTTCATTGCGGTCAACTGTGCCAAGGACTCAGTGAAGAAACTTTGCAATTTTCGAAGAGATATCAGTATTAGGGAAATATTTGCGTGCAAGTGACCGATCAGAAGTGGGTAGGATGTTAAAAAATACCGGTCGGTAAAGTGTTAACATCTATTCTTAACAGACTCTCTTTTCCGACTGACTTCTTCGCTCTTCCAAAACCCTTTTGAACACCCTCTGTCATACTTCATACACTCTCCGTCTCTTACGCACATCTCTCGGTCCCAAACCAAATCGGCAGTCACTCATCGCATCTCATTCACATACACACCTACATAAATATTGCAGAATGGATAAATATAGATGTTGCTTTCATATAATAGTATATAAAATTAATAAGAAAGAAGAGCCAAAAAATAATCGTCAGTAATGTTACAATTTTTATGTGACTGCGGGAGTTAATCGATTTGGCAAAATATATATATGTATACATGGTGAACCATCAGGTGATTCACTATTTTCCACATCCAAATAGTTATTAGTCTCATTCATTTTGATTATAATAGTATAATATTTATTTTTTTAGAAATAAAGGACAAATTGAAATAATTTTTTATAATAATTTAAACACAAACACCGTCTGAGAGTGATTTTGGAAAGGTTGAAAAATATGCATTTCGTGTAAGATTGATAAAGTATACACCAGAAAATATACCCAACAAAATTGATTCTTAATAACAATTAATTTCACTTCACAAATACTTGATTCTCAGGGCAATTACACTATGACTGACTAACTTATTTTACTTTCATTCTGATAAGACGGAACTAAAAAATTTTCCATTATCATTCATCAATTACTACTGAATTTGAGTTGAATTATTGCAACGATTTAGATTGGACTGCAGAATTAAGTAAGATGCCGTCCGAAGTAAATTATTTATCACACAAAAAAATTGTGTCGTTTGGTGGTGTTAATTTTTATTATTTGGGAAAATTTAACATAAATATACAAAGTCATGATTGAACCAAGTGCTTTGACATTTAAGATATTTCGAAAAGTGGAGTGAATCGATTTGGGCAGTGATTGGCTCAATTAACGAATATATTTAATCCTGTTCTAAAATGACACTGATAATTTTAATGCCGCGGGGCCTCGTACAACGGGAGTGTCACGATGGACAGAGCGCTCATATCGAAAGGGTTAATGGGTAACCTGATGTATTCGGCAATTGACACACGAGCCAATACTGTTCACATGGTAAGCTATCTAAACCCGTTTCTATCATATTACGCCAAAACATTGTGCTGGTACAAACATACTAAATCGACGGTTTTCGTCTCCCCCAACTTTAATTTATTCATAGGAAGCGTATCTGTTTCGGTTCATGGTCGACATAATGATGTTAACGCTTTGGAGAATTTACATGATAAGTGTCGACGCTCTAATTGATTATTGACTTAAAGAGCCATCTCCCTGAGGGCGAGAACACAATCAAACTGTACTGGAGCTATTCACTGAATCAGCGGTTATACGATATAGAAACTTGACTACACTTACATTTTGTGACATTTGTGACGTTCCCGATATGTACGAGATCTTCCGGTGTATCTCCCTATATTCTTGCATACCACTCGTTAAGTGATAAAGAAATTGCTTATCAGGCTTCACTTTCATTAGGTGTCCACTCAGATTTTTCTTAAAAATTACAAACCATTCACTTCTTCTAAAACTTATTGTTAGCCAAATTAAACATGACGAATTATCCTTCCTATACGGGGTGTTTCAAAATTACATCACGTCCTATCAGGCGTTGTTCTACACTCTTTGATTGATGGACATTTGTAAAAAAAACAACCGGAAAATTTGGAAAGGGGTTCAAAAATTTGAGCTAAAATTTCTTTATTAGCTAATCGCATTCGTCTTGTTGTGTAGGTATAATATAAATAACGGTAAATTCGTTCTCTTGCAAGTTAATATCAAAGTTGTAATTCCGCAATCGGATTTTCAATCAGTAAGCCAGCCCTCGAGGCCAATCACAAAAGGAAAAGAAACATTACTCTAAAAGTTTATTAATGTATTAATATAGCTACAAAACATTATAAAAATGTTTATTTTGCATTTACTTTTCGGATAAAATAGTCTGTGTCGATAATAAATAAATGTTATATCATCAAAATACAATAGCTACACTGATTGTGAGAAACAAGTAAATAGATTAAAAAAATTATCTTGAGGTCCATTCGACATTTGTCTACTTGAAATAGGTCTCAAAATAGCAAAGGATTATCTTAATCAATCATCTGCAACACTTTGAATATAACATGAAGATATAAAAAAATACACATAGGTGAAAGAGCAGAAGGCGAAACCAACATGAATGGAGAAGGTAGCAAAAAGACATGAGAGCAAGAAAGAAAAGACAGACTGGTGATAAAAGGATGGAAGGTACATCGAGGCAACCTAAAGAAACAGGTAGAAGATTGCTGCAAAGTATTATTACTGAAAAATAAACGTGGACGTAAGAGAGAAAATAAAATAGGTTAAGCTTCTAAAAAACAGAGCAAAGTAAATGATACTTGCAGAAACAAGCGGCTGGGAAATCGAATCACAAATTACTGTTATATTAAAAAATACTCAAATAAAACTTGACCCGATAAAAAATAAAAATTGATAACGTTTGACTATAAAAGTTTTTAAATCTAGCTCAAAAATATAATGTGGATAATAAATAAAAATTGAGTACCATTTTTACTTACTGATACAAGGTGCAATGTGTGACCTACTCTGTTGATAACCTCTGGCACCTCTGTTGCAAGTTGTGCCGGTTACACCATCTTTACAGGGACATTGGCCGGTACTTTGATTACAAGTTTTTCCAGACGATCCAATAGGGTGACAATCACACGCTGTAACAAGTAATAAGCGAAATATGTGGTTATTGCAAAATCATTGGAGAAGAATATTTTTAATACCATTTTAATTTGAAACAAAATCGGGAATAAAGTGACGAAGTTATTTTACATTCATAAAATTATAAAGGCTATAGGAGGATAAGTAAGATCCAGCGGCCTTAGCTCCGATCATGCTCGCTTTTTTTTGTTAAAAAGGTTCCTATGTGAGTACTTATCACAGCAATTTTCAACCCTTAAAAATTCATCCCCAGGGAGTAATCGCTAAATAAACAAATTTTTTCAAAAATTCATAACTTGAGAACAACTATTTTGATTTTATTGAAATTTATTCAGGACGTACATATAACTAAGGTCTCTGATTTAAAAAAATTCCAGACTTGATGAATTGACATAACCTTTAAAAAAAAATTAAAACATTTTTCAATAACTACTATTGGTAGGTTATGTTTGAGGCACAACTACCAAACTTTTTTTATAGCTTTCTAACACCATTTTGCACCATATATAATTTTGGTATAATTTATTTCTTGGTGCGTCATATCCAAAAAAAATAAAAACTCTAATTTTAATCATATTTAATTTTTTTTAAATATGTTATTGTTGAAGTTTAAATATAAAATATAGCGCGGTGGAGGCGGACTTCACTAGAGAGCGTTGCGGTGGCGGTATGGTTTGTCATGTGACGTTGCTCCTCCTCGCACTCTGTAGTCTCAGCATTAACGTTATAGTTGCAATACGGAAAAGGAAATGCAATTAAACCATAAGTGTGCGTTGTATCAATTCTTAATAGGTTTTAAGTAAGAAATAAAGCATTTTATTAAAGTACCTAAAGGAGTAGAAACGAACAAAAATCCAGAAATTACATAAATACCATTGTAAGAATAAAATAGCCTTAACAGGTTATGGGCCCAGGCCACGTTGTAACATAAAAATGGCGGATGTACGTTTCTCTGTAAATAAGTTAAGTAATAGTAACTACCAGACGTGGAAACAAAGAATAGAGTTACTATTAATAAGGGAAGACCTATGGCACACTGTGGAAGAGCAAACTCCTGCTGAACCAGATACAAAGTGGCGGAAGGCGGATAGCCAAGCAAGGGCCACTATAGGATTGCTCGTAGAAGATGACCAGTTACGGCACATACGGGACGCAAGAAGTGCCAAGGAAGCGTGGGATGCTTTAAAAAGGTATCACGAAAAAGCATCACTTACGAATCAAGTATATCTTTTACGGAGAATTTGTAGCAAGAAGCTGTGCGAGGGGGGTAATATGGAAAACCATATAAATGGCATCTTGGATCTAGTGGATCAATATACAGCTTTGGGGGAGGACTTCAAGGAGAAAATGATAATTGCTTTTTTGTTGAGCAGCCTACCAGAGTCGTATAATACATTAATAACTGCTTTAGAGACAAGAGCCGAAAAAGATTTGACCTTGGAGTTGGTTAAAGGTAAATTGATTGATGAAGCCTCGAGAAGAAATCATTCAAGAACTGATACCACAGAGCAAAATGAGCATGCTTTAAAGGTAGCACATCGTGCAACAAATCAAGTCAGGCCCATCAAAGAGAACCCATCAGGTACCCTCACATGTTTCTTTTGCAAGAAAAATGGTCACTTAAAAAGAGACTGCATAAAGTATACGAAGTGGAAAGAAAGAAATCCACAACAAAGGGTGAATCAAGCCATAGCAGAAAACTCTAATGCTGGAGATTATTGTTATGGCATGTATGAAGTTGAGGTTACAGATAAGAAGAATAATACAGATATAGACCGCTGGTGTTTGGACTCTGGCGCTACAACACATATGACAAATAATAGAAGATTTTTTAAAGAATACAGAGTATGTAGCCTTAAAAATGTACAGTTAGCGGATGGAAGGTATATAAGTGTTGAAGGTCAAGGTACAGGAAATATAGTGAGTAAGGACAGAGAAGGAAATTTAAAGGAAATTAAAATTGAGGATGTCCTGTACATACCTTCCCTAAAGGACAATCTATTGTCAATCAAGAAATTATTAGAAAAAGGTTTTGAAGTCAATTTCAACAGACAAATGCAATGTTGTGTGATTGATGAAAATGATAAACCTGTAGCCATTGCAAATATGCAGGACAACATGTTTAAGCTAGAAAAGGGGTACTGCGTGACGACCATTCCACAACAACACCTAGTTGACTGCATGCACACATGGCATAGAAGATTGGGACACAGAAATTACAGGGCATTGCATGAGATGTTTAGCAAAGGGCACATAAAAGAAATTAAGTTGAAGGATTGTGGTATAAAGGAGGTATGCGAAACATGCCTAAAAGGAAAGATGACGAGAAGACCATTCCCTCAAAAATCTATCAGTAAAACAAAAGCAATATTAGAGTTGGTGCACACAGATGTATGTGGACCAATGCAAACCGTAACTCCAGGAGGGAAGAGGTATGTTTTAACATTTATAGATGATTTCAGTAGATACACTTTCATTTACTTATTAAGCCACAAATCAGAAGTGCCAGATAAAATTAAAGAATTTGTTCAGAATATGAAGACAAAATTTCACAGAACACCCAAGATTTTCAGATCTGATAGAGGAACATAGTATTTAAACCATGCAGTAAGGGAATTATTCAAGAAAGAAGGAATTGAGGCACAACACACAACCACGTACACTCCAGAACAAAATGGCATTGCAGAGAGAAAAAACCGTTCTTTAATAGAAATGTCAAAGTGTATGCTAATAGATTCAGGATTGCCATACACATATTGGGGAGAAGCAGTCAGTTATGCTAATTACATCCAGAACAGATTGTACACGAAAGCAACTAATACAACTCCAATAGATCGTTGGGATAAAGCACAACCAAATCTACAAGAAACACGTATATTCGGAGCAAGGGTCTACGCTCACATACCCAAGCAGTTAAGAAAGAAGTTAGACGACAAAGCAAAAGAATACAGATTTACAGGTTTTGATTCAAACTCTAAGGGATACCGTCTGTTAGACGTCTCCACAAATAAAATAACCATAAGTAGAGATGTGAAATTTGTAGACGATGAAATTAATCAAAATCAAGTAGTGCCAAACAGAATACCATCAAATGAAAATAAACATGCAGAAGCACCAGTAATAATGTTAACTGGAGAAAAACAAAAGGAAACACTGGATACTGAGCCTGAAGCAAACAACGAGGAATTTGTAATGGACAATAGTAACATTGTACCCACCAAAAGAGGAAGAGGTCGACCCAGACTTTTAAAGACAGGCCAAAGAGGAAGACCGAAGAAAATTTATGCGGAAATACCAACTGAAGATGAAGAAAATAGTACAGCATATGCTACAGAAGTTTCAATTCGAGAAGCCACATCAGGACCGAACACAGAAGAATGGCTAATGGCAATGGTGGACGAAATACGGTCTATAATTGACAAGGATGTATGGAGCTTGGTCCCATGTCCCAGTGATCAACACGTTATAGGGTCAAGAATGGTGTTGACAAATAAGTATGGGCCAGATGGAAACATCCACAGAAGAAAGGCAAGGTTGGTAGCGAAGGGATACAGCCAAAGACCAGGGGTGGACTTCACAGAAACCTTTGCCCCAGTCGCTCGGTTGAGCTCCATACGCCTAGTCACTGCATTGGCAGCCCAGCTCGGGTTACAGATCCACCAAATTGACATAGCTACCGCTTACCTACATGGTTCTTTGGAGGAAAGCGTATATATGGAGGTTCCTGAAGCGTTGCAGAAAATGCTGGAAAAACTAATTCAAGTAGAGCAGAACAACGGTGCAATACAAGATAAGGCAATAAAGATGTTAAAAGCGTTAAGGTCAGACAATATAGTTTGTAAATTAAACAAAGCCTTGTATGGATTAAAACAGGCCGGTCGACAATGGCATATCAGGTTAAGTAAGGAACTACATAGGTTAGGTTTAAAGTCATCTCATTTTGACCCATGCATATATTTTAAAGATCAAGGGGAAGAATTATTATTAGTAGTAATATATGTTGATGATATTTTGGTTATTGCTAAAGATTCTGAAAAGATCAAATTAGTTAAAGAAAGTCTATCTAAGGTTTTTACAGTCAAGGATTTGGGTTTAATTAAGTATTGTTTAGGCATCGAATTTTCGCAGAAAGACGGACAATATAAGTTAAGCCAGAAAGGATATACAAATGAATTATTAAGTAAATACGGAATGACAGAAGCAAATTCTGCAAAGACACCTTTAGATCCAGGGGTAGAATTAGTTAGAGGTGAATCAACGTCTCAAAAGGGGGCGGCAAAACTCCCATATCGAGAGCTCATTGGCAGCTTGATGTACCTGGCAGTAGTCACAAGACCTGACATTGCATTTGCTGTCAGTTACTTAAGCCAATTTAACAGCTGTTTTGAGAAGCAGCACTGGGAAGTTGCCAAGAGGGTGTTAAGATATTTAAAGGGGACAATTGATTATAATCTAACATATTATCCCAATAATGCTAAATTAATGGGTTTTGCAGATGCAAGCTGGGGAAATTGTTTGAATGATAGACACTCCTACACAGGATATGTATACATCTTTGGTGGAGGTGCGATAACATGGGAATCGAAAAAACAAAGAACTATTGCATTATCATCTACAGAAGCTGAGTACATGGCTATCACAGAGGCGGGAAAGGAAGCTGTCTATCTTAAGGAAGCATTTACAGAACTCAGCGTTTCCTTAGATCAAGAAGTCATATTATATAATGATAGTACTAGCGCATTAAAGTTAAGCAAAAACCCAATTTTCCATAGCAGAACTAAGCATATAGCAATAAGACATCATTACATTAGAGAATTATTGAGAAATGAACAGCTTAAATTAAAACATTTGCGTACAGACGATATGACTGCAGACATATTAACTAAGGCGCTAGGCAATATTAAACATTCAAGATGTATAGATATGCTTGGATTGAATAAGGATGTACCGTGCTCTATTTTAAGGGGAAGTGTTGAAGTTTAAATATAAAATATAGCGCGGTGGAGGCGGACTTCACTAGAGAGCGTTGCGGTGGCGGTATGGTTTGTCATGTGACGTTGCTCCTCCTCGCACTCTGTAGTCTCAGCATTAACGTTATAGTTGCAATACGGAAAAGGAAATGCAATTAAACCATAAGTGTGCGTTGTATCAATTCTTAATAGGTTTTAAGAAAGAAATAAAGCATTTTATTAAAGTACCTAAAGGAGTAGAAACGAACAAAAATCCAGAAATTACATAAATACCATTGTAAGAATAAAATAGCCTTAACAGTTATAATTATGGCACACCCATCCTAATTTTTGTCTAGTTTTCTAACGTCATTTTGCATCATATATAATTTTGGTATAATTTATTTCTTGGTGCGTCATATGCAAAAAAAAATAAAAAGTATAATTTTAATCATTTTCAATTTTTTTCATTATGTTATCATTATAGCACAATCATCTTAATTTTTTTTAGCTTCCTAACATTATTTTGCACCATGTATAATTTCGGTAGAATTTATTTTTCGGTGCGTCATATGCAAAATAAATGAAAAGTCTAATTTGAATCATCCTCAATTTTTTCCAATATGTTACCGTTATAACACAATCATGTTATTTTTTGGTTTTCTAACATCGTTTTACTCTATCTATAATAATTTCTGAATTCATAATTCTCAGCGTGTTACTTTGGAATCAATAAAAGTATACAGTTTTTCTATATTTCGGCAACTTCCAAAAAAAAAACAACAAAAAGTCCATTTACTACAATGACGATGATAGCGAATATTTAATTTTGATTCGGCAGATCGACCTAACGTTCTAATGCAATTTTCGTCCGTTGCTAGTGCTGTTGTGGATAGATGTAGCGGGGATATGCGTTTTAGTGGTGGGTATAATGAGTTAGGTATCAAGTCTGTCGTTCGCGCGGGCCCTCAAGAGCGGGCAAGAGCTACAGACGTATGGAGCTAACCTTGCCATTGTCTTTATTACTTTTATAACTATTATAATTACTGTTTCTGTTGTTGTTGTTGTTGTTGTTATTATTATGAATTATGAATTCAGAAATTATTATAGATAAAGTAAAACGATGTGAGGAAACCAAAAAAAATAACATGATTGTGCTATAACGGTAACATATTGAAAAAAATTGAGAATGATTCAAATTAGACTTTTCATTTATTTTGCATATGACGCACCGAAAAATAAATTCTACCGAAATTATACATGGTGCAAAATAATGTTAGGAAGCTAAAAAAAAATTAAGATGATTGTGCTATACTGATAACATAATGAAAAAATTGAAAATGATTAAAATTATACTTCTTATTTTTTTTGCATATGACGCACCAAGAAATAAATTATACCAAAATTATATATGATGCAAAATGACGTTAGAAAACTAGACAAAAATTAGGATGGGTGTGCCATAATTATAACATATTTATAAAAATTAAATATGATTCAAATTAGACTTTTTATTTTTTTTGGATATGACGCACCAAGAAATAAATTATACCAAAATTATATATGGTGCAAAATGGTGTTAGAAAGCTATAAAAAAAGTGTAACCGATCTTGCGATCGGTCACTTGTAGCAGTAGCCGGTCGGATGATGGAAGGAAGGGTTAAGAACCACGCTGTTATTCGATGCTTGTTGGTCCCGAACTAGCGGGAAAGCACCGTCGACGTACGGAGAGTTAGTCCGTCGGGATGGCAGCGGGCGAGAGTTTGCAAAAATTGTTTGAGCGGTATTGGACGGGTATTTCTACACAGCCAATAGCACGTCTCTGGTGTGAGAGTTAATCTCCCCGCTGCCATGCCGCGGCGCCGGTTTTATAGGTGACGGCGGCCGCGATCTCTTGCGAGAAAGCGGCGCGCCACCTGGCGGAGGAGTAACGAAGTAGCGCTTCGTTACAAAAGTTTGGTAGTTGTGCCCCAAACATAACCTACCAATAGTAGTCATTGAAAAATGTTTTAATTTTTTTTCTAAGGTTATGTCAATTCATCAAGTCTGAAATTTTTTTTAATCAGAGACCTTAGTTATATGTACGTCCTGAATAAATTTCAATAAAATCAAAGTAGTCGTTCTCAAGTTATGAATTTTTGAAAAAATTTGTTTATTTAACGATTACTCCCTGGGGATGAATTTTTAAGGGTTGAAAATTGCTGTGATAAGTACTCACATAGGTACTAATTTAACAAAAAAAGCGAGCATGATCGGAGCTAAGGCCGCTGGATCATACTTATCCTCCTACAGCCTTTGCCAGTTTAAATATTTACCGAATAGTATATCTCTGTATAAAAAATTTCCATGAATAATATTAATAGCAATCTCAATACATGTACATAGTTGGAAAATAATTGAAACTAGTATTAAACTTGTAAATAAACTTAATAAATGAAAGTAATATTATGAAGTTTTAATCGTTTGTAAAGAGACGCGGACCAGTTACAACGTTTGAAGTCGCGGCTATGATCGAAATTTCTCCTCCTTCTAGGAAAGGGTTAAGTGTTAGTAGTGAGCATGTCTCGCCTAAAGATAATTTGTAGACGCATAAGTTAGTTTCATCGAGATGGTTTTTTCTGTAGACACTGTATCCCGAAAGCACCTAGTAGTTATTAGAAATGTGAAAAAATGTTTCAGACGAAAGATGTGAGGTATCGAAGGACAAAGATCATGCAGACAAATGGGCAATCTTCAATTTAATTTAGTAGGTTCAATGAAAATCAGTCTTAATGTACCAGTAGTATATCATCTTAACGATCGGTGACATCCTTACAAATATTTTATACATCGACTGCATGACACAATCAACAGGCACCACTCTCTGATTCACTGCCAATCACTATCCCAAGTCCAAAATCCTATTTTCCGTAATCGACTCCTTACCACTAAACTATCAGCTATTAATTCAGTATATTTAAAGATACTAGATAAATACTTTACAAGAAACAGAATGAAATGTGCAAGAAATTAAATTGCTTTAATCTCGCACGTTTTACAAGATAGATATAAAAAAAATTAAGCATGGTACAGTCCTAAAAATTTCAGCAACATTTTTAAGTTCAGTACATATTATTTTGATCCCTTGGTAGATCTAGTGTTAACGCAGTTACCATTCTTTACTCATCCCCAAATCACCGTACGAAGTTCAAAAATCCTTACTTTGATCTTTCGCCATCCGAACACCGTCATCCTACTCCCACTCCTTTCCCGAAGGCTCTTAGAAACCTTGTGTCCCTTTCCGCCAATTCTCATTACCTTATTAGTCTTAATATCCATCTCATACCTCATTGCCCGTTACTCATTATTCACTCCCTCATTATTCAATATTCTCCAAGTCTCAATATTAATTTCTAAATCTCTGCTATTATCACAATTATACTGTCTCGCTGAGAAAGTCGCTACGCAAAATAAACATTTTCTTAAGTCAAAGTCTTGGAGTTTGCGCAAATTTTGTTGTTTTCGCATTACACAATATTAAACTTTTAAATGCGTGGGGACAGAAATTTTATATAGGTAATTGCAATAACGAATATTTCGGCAAGATTAAAGACAACGCTTGGAACAGCAAACGAATACGTTGCGAAGGAGTCGCGAAATTTGGCGGTTGGAGCGTAAGAGGCGCGCGTTTTAAAGGGCCAATACCTGTGCCTGACGATAGGCGCTAGGTCGTTGACCCGCAGTTTTCGTCGACACGACGCACAGTGGGGCCGTTGCACGTTAAAAGCGGCAAAAAGTCGTTTTATACGAATATACCCACAATGAAATAATATTTCGCTAATAGTTAATGGCACACATTGGCCACAATTTAGCGTGATTTGTTTTAACATTTGTCGATTTTTAACACGACTACATGGTTTTGAAATAGGCAACCTCTAAATCGTCCAAAATTAAAGTCGTTGTTTATTATTGCCTTGGTTCTTCAAATTAAATGATGAGTAATTGAACTAAGTGTACCTGGTATGTATTTAAATTCCACCAAAGTACATTTTTATATCTTTAACATTTTTTAAGTTATAACTAATTGAACATGTTCAATTTTCATTCTATTTTTTAATCATGAATGCAGTGTGATGCCGTGTTCATTTTAATTGCTTTCTTTAGAGTGAAGCCTTACCTTTTTTTTAAAAAAAAAATTAGCTGCTACTATCTGCGTATTTACAAAATACAGAGATAAACATTTGTTGGCGCACCATGTGTCACAGTGGTCCGGAGCGTGAATTTAGCTGGTCACGCACCTTGCGCAGTTTTCAATCTTTTTCAACTCGTCACCACGGGCTCAAAATACATCGGATTTAGTTACAAATTTGTATTTTATTATTTTTTGGGTCGCTGATTACGAATCTGAACTCAAAAATTTTAAAAACAAAATGGCGGTTGATATATAGAGGGTAGCTATGTCAAGTACGCATTTACAACATGGGATTAACTTTTTGCCTTTTTCTAATTTAATCAGTTTGTACTAAAAGCCCTTGAAAAATTGACAACGTTTACCTGAACTTTTCGTTCATATTCTTTCCTAAAGCGTATATAACGGAGACCAGGTGTAGAGACCCAGTGGGTCACGCGGTCAAATCATTCCTAGATTTCTTCCAGATACAGCGCAATAAAAAGTAAACCTCTTTAGCATTAACAAGGACGAAGAATTCTAAAGCGTCACTTTTATTACTTCGTCGCTTTTATTGCCAGGTTGCGAGCAGAGAGGAATAAGCTGGGTTAATTGATTGAAGGAGAATCCTATACTTAGCGGTGCAGGGTTCACTTAAAAATTAATTAACTTAAAAGTATCGAAAGGTATTCGGCTAAAACTTTCCACATATATTCCTCATACTATATAGAAGTTATTTCTGCAAAAAGTTCGTGCGTCTACCTGCGTTCTTCATTGTTATATCTACCAAAAGTTTATGAGACTGTCCCGCGGCAGCGCCTTGCCGAGGTGCGCGCGACTCTTTAAGCAATAAAAATGCGTCCGAGGCGGATCCGGTCGGATTAATTTTTTACAAGATCGTTTAGGGGAAGGATCACAGAAAACAGTGTCGTTAATCAGAGAGTGGGATCAAGTGGGACTTTTTAGTTTTTGTCTGCAAAAGATAAAAAACTTCGACGATTTTCTTTCATTTTTTCAATATTAATTTTTGAATAAACTACACACAATAATTTTATGTTTGACACGAGAATTTTTATCGTCGAAGAATGCTCTTCAAATAGAAACAATAATTATTAAAAAGTATTGCATAGTTTCGCCAAAATGTTAGAACGTTTGCGAGCATTGTGTCCACCCTTGGACACATCTGCGTACCTGATCGTTATATACGCTTTAGGAAAGAATATGAACGAAAAGTTCAGGTAAACGTTGTCAATTTTTCAAGGGCTTTTAGTACAAACTGATTAAATTAGAAAAAGGCAAAAAGTTAATCCCATGTTGTAAATGCGTACTTGACATAGCTACCCTCTATATATCAACCGCCATTTTGTTTTTAAAATTTTTGAGTTCAGATTCGTAATCAACGACCCAAAAAATAATAAAATACAAATTTGTAACTAAATCCGATGTATTTTGAGCCCGTGGTGACGAGTTGAAAAAGATTGAAAACTGCGCAATGTGCGTGACCAGCTAAATTCACGCTCCGGACCACTGTGACACATGGTGCGCCAACAAATGTTTATCTCTGTATTTTGTAAATACGCAGATAGTAGCAGCTAATTTTTTTTTTATAAAAAAGGTAAGGCTTCACTCTAAAGAAAGCAATTAAAATGAACACGGCATCACACTGCATTCATGATTAAAAAATAGAATGAAAATTGAACATGTTCAATTAGTTATAACTTAAAAAATGTTAAAGATATAAAAATGTACTTTGGTGAAATTTAAATACATACCAGGTACACTTAGTTCAATTACTCATCATTTAATTTGAAGAACCAAGGCAATAATAAACAACGACTTTAATTTTGGACGATTTAGAGGTTGCCTATTTCAAAACCATGTAGTCGTGTTAAAAATCGACAAATGTTTAAAAAAATCACGCTAAATTGTGGCCAATGTGTGCCATTAACTATTAGCGAAATATTATTTCATTGTGGGTATATTCGTATAAAACGACTTTTTGCCGCTTTTAACGTGCAACGGCCCCACTGTGCGACGCGAAAATCGCAACCGCTGCGGAAGACGCCGATGGTGATTGCGGGACAGTCTATTTGAGTCTGTAAAAATGTATGCGCGTTAGCTTACAATTAGTTTATTTGGATTTTGATTAGGCGATATTAGTTCAGTTAAGCTGTATTTACTTAGATTAAGCAATTAAGTTTAGTTAGTGCGTAATAGTGTAATTTAAGTGTTTTAACACAAGTATTTTAAAAGGAAAGGTTTATCATGGGCGTATCGGACTTCACATTATTTTTCATATTCTCTTGAACTTACAAATGGAAGACTATAGTTTTTATTGGACGTTCTTCTTCCTTGAATTCAGAAGTTTTCGAAACTAATATTAATATTAACGTGCTTTTCAAATTTGGGGTCGCTATACTGTCCCAGAACCGAGTGTTTACTTAGGCCAGACAATTTAAGGGTGGCTGAGAAAGAGCAGAAAATAAAAGTCATGATCGAAGCCCAAAATCAACTTTCACACGAAAGTTCTCTCGAAGTTTTTTTTCCTGCAAGGGAATTTTATTCGTTGATTTTTTTCATGATCGACTTACGGTGAATGCGACTGCCAGTTATTAGAGTCAATAGAAGCCGCCTACCGAACGAAAAAACGAAATACACCCATCAGAGATGGCATCGTTCTTTATAACAACATTAGGCCTCGCACCGAGATTTTGACAAGGGACAAGGTAAAGAAAATGCACTTGGAAACCTTGACCACGCACCTTACAGTCCGGTTTTGTCCTCATGTAACTATTGTTTGTTTAGACTTACGAAAGAATCCCTCAGAGGAGAACGATTTGAAAGCAATGTGGTCGTCATTGTTGGCAAACATATGTAGAGTGTGAAAGACGCTATGTAGGGAAAAAATTAAGATTCCACTTGCATATACTATAAATCAATAAATGTCAGGTGAAAAATTACAATTTATATTTTAATAACCCTCGTATCTTCTTGAACGACAATTCAATGGGATAACTGCGAATAGTTTACCCCGAAAGAAACAAGGGATACAGTTACTCATGTATAAGTTACTTACTTTGTCAGAGATGGTTAAGATCGTAATTGTTCCGTGCTTTAATTTTTCATTTCTTCTATTTTTATGTTACTCATACTAGTAATGAATCGTCTCAGCTGGAGCCATGCTCAGTCAATGGATTGCATCGCTGCATGTATAATACATGTAAATATACTAGTCTCATTGAATAGACTCATTGAATATTTTGAATCAAAATCCATTGAATTTTATGAGCAACGTATAAAACTTTGCCAGATCGATGGAGAAAGATTATTTTTATAGCCATCACCCATTTTTCGATCTTGGTTGATAGTATATACCTACTTTTCTTACTACTCACCGATTCTACAGTAACAAAAGTCTAAAAGGTTAGTAAAAATATGTAGTTAAATTAATCATTTAATTTAAAGGAGAAATTAGATCAATTCGAAATATTGCACTTGATCAAAATAAGAAAATAACTTCGGCATCGGGCAAAATCCCTACTGCCTATCATAGAAGCTTGAATGGCCCACTACTGGGCGGTAGGGACCAGATGAACTATCCCTGCTTTAAATTAATATTTGTAAATTAAATTCTTATAGATGATCACATCTTTTATTTAGAAAATCGGAATTCTTTTCTGGCGTCCCCAATATGTTCACTCTTTTTAAGAATTAAATAATGACTGTTTCGTTGTGTTGTATAAGAAACATGAAAATGAGTATACTCTATGCATATTCAGTCATTCACAATTTTTCAGATTTCGGTATTATTATATATAAAAATACAATTTAACAAAGGGTAATTAAATACACAGAACATACACAGATCGTTGCGTGGATGTTGACTATAGTCGGCACGCGTAAGGAAAGCGTTAAGTTAGCTCAAGAAGAAATACCATTGTAAATTTTGATAGCTCAATGAAATCCATAAAATTAATTCTGTAACATTTCATTTCGTCTCGTTAAATTTCTATGTGTTTGTATAGTATGTGTTGGTGTAAGTTCCCGAGGAGGTCGGTCTCAAAAATAAACGGAGGACATAATTTAGCTACTCTCATAACTCTTAATCATCGATGTCGCCCAATCAAAGTACCATAAATTATTAAATCGTTGCTACATTTTGAAACATTCATGAATACTGCCGACATTTATAACAACTGTTAAGCATACATGATTTATGTATATTTAAATAATAAACATTTTTACGATTAACATTATAATTGTTACATTCTCGCATGAAGTGAAATCGAAATTAAGTAGACAAAGCTGTCTTACATAAAAACAAATTTTATCAAAATCTTGCCGAATAAGTATTCCGCGCTAAACGAAGAACGGCGAGAGAAAATATTTTGCGCAACTGCACAAATTGATTTTGACACGATGAGCTTTTTTATCGTAACATTTTTTAAAATCTCTAAATCTGCAATTTTATTACAATTTTTATAAAAAATTATCAATCAATACACAAGTACTATTAGTATTAATATGTACTTTGCTAAATAATGTGAAATCATTGACACAAAATGTCAATTTCAAGGGGCACTCCATAAAAATGTCTCCTTTTAAAACACGTTCATCATTGCGAGGAGATTACGTAACAAATAAAAACAAAAGGAGTCTTGTAGAAATGGAATCGCACCTCCATGTGAACGTAATGGGTAGAAACACAATCAGATCCATTCCAAAAAGTCTACTTTGGTAGATCCGTAGAATTTCTCATCGAGCTCTTTATGGCCATTTTGCCTCTTCAGGTCGGCGAGCATTGATGCAACTTTTCAGTTCAACATTACTGGGTACCACAATTTGAGTGTTCTTGATAACTTCGTGCGTAGATATACGCCAAATTTTAATGAATGTTTCTAACAAATATTAACATGCCGAACCGTAAAGGAACAATAAAATTTTCTCTTTGTCTCGAACTTGCTTTTGTTCCCGTACGGCAAATCACAGTTTGTCTTTGTTCTCTTCTCTTATATGAATCGACGTTAGAAAGCTTTTTATATGGCGTGTAAACAGTTTTTACAGCTCGTTTGAAGGATCGCCCTCACTGACGCAGAAAAATATTCTTTCGACGAAGAGAAGCTGTCTTCGATGACTGAATCGATTAACCCCTTCCGGTAAAATGACGAGTATAGCTCGTCATTGAGTTTTCGTGCCATACAGCACAATGACGAGCTATATTCGCGATGCGACCGAAGTTACTGTTGAATATGATAACAATTTAGTTTAAAATATCTGAGGTACTGAAAAGCGGTAACACGTTTTTATTAATGTAGATATCGCAGATCACTAGAATATATTGTTTACCGTTAGAATTTCTTGGTCCAAGTCATGGGAAAATTGTTATTAGTCAGTAGGATTTGATTCTTGAAAACATTTACTGTGAACATCGGTCAATATACACCCAACTCTTTCTTTACACGGTAGATACGTTCCTTAGAAAAATGTGCAAAAGAAATCGAGTAAAAAACATACGCTATATATGGTAAATTTGTTGAAATGTACCACAATTTAAAAAAAATTCGAGTAAGATGAAAAAGCTCTAAATATTTTCTAAATAAAAGTTAAATGATTGCTTCATGCAAACTTTGTCATTATTTCATCTTACCGGAATGGATTAACAAGCGTAGTCTGCAAAACATTGTTCATCGAGATTCGAAAATCGTATCAACGAAAACAAATAACAAGATAACAGCAGAATATTATAGAGTCTGGATCGTGCCGCAGTTAAGAAGTTCGAATCTCTCGTTTATTTGAATATTGTAGTATTTCGACCGTTTTATTGTAATAAATGTCATGTGACGATGCACTCCGGCACAACAGTATGATTGAATTGTCGTATTATTTGTTGATGATACGAAGTAACAAGGGATGACTACTACGGACTGATTATTGTATCTTATATTAGGACGTCTAAATTTGAAATTAACTGTGAGTATGCGATTGTTTATTTTAACATTTTCGGCAGGCACGTCATAATATGAGGACGAGATGTATCGACGTCTACGTCCAATGAGGGTGAAATGGTATCGACGACCCCGGGAAATTTCCATGGACAGAATTCTCGCACATCTGCCGCATGCCGAACCTAAAGTAGAAAGTCGGGAAACCTCTAGGTTCACACAACTCGCACTGAATAACAGAGACATGTACGGACAATAACGCCAAGGCTAGCTTGTTAATGTCCTCGTTTAGTATATGATACTTGCTACTGCCAATGAGTGTAGGACAAAATACAAAACGGAATGAAACTCGAAATTGAGGATTAGGCTCGCTGACAGTCAAAAGATGTGGTTTTTGTGTCTTGGAAAGAAGAATAATCTTTTTCAAGTAATTGGGTCTGTGCTCGTATAATTCTGCAATGTTAATCGAGTCGAAGGGTAGTCATTTTGTATATTTTGTGGACAGATTGAATTAGGCGATGCAATATCGTGTTCTGTTGATACGAGAGTAAAAATTAGTAAAAATGCTCCATGTGCCTGACTCGTTATTTTGTGTGAATGGATTAAGGTTGTTAGCATTAACTACTTGAAATTATCTTTTGTAAAGTGATGCATGAACGTAGACTACCACCAGATGACTCACTATCATTTAGAGGTAATTTCATTATGTAGAAGTATTTGCGGTTATTGTTCGTATCTTTACTAACAAAGGCTATTTCACGGCCACGATTATTGGTAAATAATTTTCCAATCCTACTTCTTTATAATCAATTAACTGAAATATCGGTTACAATAATTTTTTTGCACATACATACTTAAATTTCAAAAAACTGAGAAGGAGAACAATTCTTCGCTGGTGACCGTTAATATAACGTATTTTTAATACCTTAATTATAACGTTAAACGACCAATATATTTCTCGAAAGAAACATTTAATAAAATACCACCCTTTAATTATAATTTGTAGTGAAATATAATATTACAAATAAGCGTATGTAATACAGCGTTTAATTTTGTAATTATAATAGCGCAATTTGATAGCCGTTTATACTGCAATTTTAATTATGGAGTTAATATTCGATTTCTATTTTAACTCATTGTATTAATTAATAATTACGTACCATCGATTACCTTGAAAATATGTATTGAGGTATCAGTAATTATCTATTAGTACAATCTAACTCTTTTTTCATACTTACTTTTACATGTTACACAAGTCAATTTATTAAGTAAATAAAGAATAATGAGATTCAAGAAAGAAGAAAATGAAGAATAATTCCAAAATGAAATCATAAGTTATGATACTGTGAAATTGTTTCAATTCCTATTTTTAATTTCATATATACAGGCTCGGGTATTTTGAACAGTTTAAGATATAAAATATGAGATTCATAATCATTTTATGAAAAGTAAAATATTAAATTGTAGTCTTATCTAAAGAAATTTAGAAGACTCGGAGAAGGTTTTAAGACAAATGTTTGCAAAGCTGTGAATGCAATGCTAGCTCTTGCAGTATAGATACAAACCACACAAATTGGAAACGCTCAAAAGTTTGGAACGTAATCGTAAAAAAAAAATGACAAACAGAATTCGTTGTAAATAATACAAAGCATAGTCTGTTAATGGTGGTAAATGTCTTATTATTTTCGGAATCTTATTTTAATATTTGTATTCATGAGATAGGATAAATAATTTTTAGCCAAATATAATTCGCACTTGTTGGACTCGAATAATTGTGAAAGGCTATTGATGGATGATCCAATGTAAATGAACCGAATACTTTTTAATAACATTTTTAATAATATATATTTAGTAATATTCTTCCCATTTCAGAAAAGTACATTTTGTAAAATTTCTATGAGAACGGATTCTATATAAAATAGACCATACCCAATTTAGTATAGTAGATCGAAGATTTTGAACATGTGACACGATTGCGAAGGCAAATAAGAGAATTGAGAGCTCGTTAAGTACCTAAAAACGTACCATAATTTTCTTCCTTATTTCTTTATATTCTGTCTGTCAATATTTCAATAAATAGTTGCGGAAGATTACCGTTAATCAGCTGACCTCTGTGATCTCCATTCCTGTGTGTATTTTAGATCAATTATTATTGGTTGCTCGATTTGCGATCGGGCAGGCCTGATTGCATCTCTAATCATCGTGATAAATGAGTAACGGTCACTGTCATGAGCAGAGAACTAGTTGCTTACACCCGCTCATAGAGACTTAAAAGAAGAGGTCAATTTGCTTTCTTTAGGGACTTTTAAAAGTTTAATTTCTTCTCATGAGGAAAGCATTTCTAATGCTTATAAAATTTTTGGAAAAATGATATGGAAGCTGCTACCAATATCATTTGCGCTTTGTGTAGAAACTTTTATACGTAGCACAATTTCTCTATAATACCGTCAAGGAGTTTTTCTTGAAACGTAAATTGTTTATCTTAAGAATGTCAAGTTATAAAAGAAATAATTTATATATGAATTGTCTAAATATATATATATATGTGTGTGATTACTGTGTACCCATAGTATAATCATTATTTGGCCTCAGTAAATCAAGAATTTTGTAATGACCAGATAAATTGAGTGTTCCAATTAAAAAAAGGAAGTTCAATTCAACATTTCCCTTCCTACTAATCTTGTAAAAAAATGATTTACTTATTATTTAATTATCATTTGATTTATTATTTTAGTATACTAACTAGAACTAACTGAACAATGTTCTGCGATAGATTTATTTATCAATACGTGGGCATTAAATTAAATATTTTTATAATTTTGTGAGCAACACCCTTCACAATCTTAGCAGAACTTGTGAACCAGAGATCGTTTCCATGTTTACTATTTTTTCAGTTGATGCTGTATTTACAATGGCTATCGATAAGTCACAGGGGTAGACATTCAAGCGAGAGATTGCTTTCCGAAGCGGACATTCACTCGAACATGTAAAGGTGCGAGTCTTAAATCATGATGAATAATGTGTCATTCAAACCCTCACGAAATATCTCGTTCCTGAAAGTCTATTGAAAATTACAGTTACATTGGCAAATTTTTTCCCGATTCGCCATTTAGGAAATCATAAATTGAAAAATATTAATGTTTTATAAAACCACGAATGTCGAAAAAAAATGATAAAATCCACGAAAAGATCCTAGACAAAATTAATCGACGTTAATAGTCATTATTAACAACAATATTTTCACCAAATTTGGATAAGTGTAGAATACTTATTATACAATATTTGTGCAAGCGAACGGTTAAATATAATTCTTTGTTTTGTATACAATATTACATTAGGATTACAATTGATTTATTTGTACATGCATTATTAACTTTGATCTTTTATATAATGTTAAAGAAGATTATAGTTGAACATTTATGCCAAAATTCATTTATGTCCTTTCCACTACTCGTTACTGCCCACATTCGCATACATCTAGAAAGGAATTAAAGGTGAAACAAAAATTGCTGCTACTTTTTCCATAAAAATATTCCTTATTTTGTAAACCAACAGTTCAATATCTGCTAATAAAGTAGCGTTTTTCTTTCACGAATTGAATCGAGTATAGCTTGATGAAGTATTTCTTGAACATTTATTTTTCCTTGTTTTCTGAAATCAAAGACCGACTAACTGGAGGTACTAAACAGTCAAAGAAAACTAGGGAAGGGGCTTGTAAATTTAATCATTCAGACTTTAGTACATAGGTAATCAAGCATTATTTCACACTCATTGGATGTGATTTTTGATGATGTGATCATTGGCCGTGCTTTTAATGTGGTTCATTCTATAAGTCTTAACTATCCCCAGGTAATCTATATAAAAATATTACGGATAGGTCAGATCCCACAGAAAGAAAAAATGAATTTCTGTTATCGGAAGCTTTCTATAAACAGATTTACTCAGCTTTTCCTTTTCAAATTGTAATTATTAATTACCTTCTGTGTTATAATTAAATTTGCCTCACAATTCTGGATAAAGAATAAACTATAAGTTCAATAATCATGACCTAAGGTGTCATTACAGTTGTGAATAACTATTGTACAAGATATGGGAAATAATAGTTATGTATTGTATAAGGTTAAAATCTTTGTACTAATAATTTGATATCTTTAATAAAGGGTCTAGCCGAATAAGGGGGTCAAAAGTGCCCTTGAGCCGATTTTATTCGACGATGGGTCATTCGATAGGTGATGATGAAAAACCATTGCACACAAATTTTTAATCCGATACCTTCACCGGGAGGGTAGTTATAGGGTAAAATCGAAAAACCAGTTTTTGCCTCATTTTCCCCAATTAATGTGGAGCAAAAATTCCCAAAAAATTCTAACACATTCTAAACATGAATGTACACGTTGGGGATTTTTTTCAGATTTTTCCTGTGCAAGTTACACTCACGAAAAATGAAAAACCGAAAAAAAAATTTTTAAACATCGATTTCGTATTGAAATCTTCCGAGCACAACTTTTTCCTTTTTACAGTAGTTGCATAATGTTATCATTGTTATACCCTAATTTTTTCAGATTTTTTGAGTACGGTGCATCACGGTCGGAAAAATCAAAAACCGATTTCTGGGACACATTTTGGGCTGAAACTCGCCCATTATCTGCCATTCTTGCATGATTTTAATACAGTATGTTCATATTGTGACCTTCAATGTTTCTGCATAGAAATATGTAGATGTTACAGAACAATATCGGGATAATTAAATAAATTGCTGATTGTGTGGTCTTTATAACCTAGAATTTTAACCGTTCTTTCAAAAGCATCAATGGCGCAGTGGCTATGGTGTCTGCCTGTGGAATCGCTGGACACTTTTTTGTCGCGGGTTCGAATCTCCATGTGAGACTTAAGTTTTTTTTCTGTCATTTTTTTTTTTTGTTAAAGATTATGTCTTAGTAATATTCAGTAGTAGCTTTAAAATGTTTCACAGATACTTCTAAAAATAATTATACAGTATACTTTTTTCTTCATCGACTCTTTTCAGTCATGTCACGATTTACAATTACAAGTACTTTTTTACATTCTGTACAATGAATTTTATGTTTCTTTCATATTTAAAATATATTTTCATACATTGCAATAAACCAATATCTATGAACAATATAAAATGTTTGAGAATACTTATAATTGCAAAACGTTGCATGTCTAATTGTAAGAAAAGCATGTTTTACGATTATTTTTTTATAGGTTTTATATTGTTGCAAGGCATAAAAATATCTGTGAAACATTTTAAAGCTACTACTGAATATTACTAAGACATAATCTTTAATAAAAAAAAAAAATGACAGAAAAAAAACTTAAGTCCCACATGGAGATTCGAACCCGCGACAAAAAAGTGTCCAGCGATTCCACAGGCAGACACCATAGCCACTGCGCCATTGATGCTTTTGAAAGAACGGTTAAAATTCTAGGTTATAAAGACCACACAATCAGCAATTTATTTAATTATCCCGATATTGTTCTGTAACATCTACATATTTCTATGCAGAAACATTGAAGGTCACAATATGAACATACTGTATTAAAATCATGCAAGAATGGCAGATAATGGGCGAGTTTCAGCCCAAAATGTGTCCCAGAAATCGGTTTTTGATTTTTCCGACCGTGATGCACCGTACTCAAAAATCTGAAAAAATTAGGGTATAACAATGATAACATTATGCAACTACTGTAAAAAGGAAAAAGTTGTGCTCGGAAGATTTCAATACGAAATCGATGTTTAAAAATTTTTTTTTCGGTTTTTCATTTTTCGTGAGTGTAACTTGCAAAGGAAAAATCTGAAAAAAATCCCCAACGTGTACATTCATGTTTAGAATGTGTTAGAATTTTTTGGTAATTTTTGCTCCACATTAATTAGGGCAAATGAGGCAAAAACTGGTTTTTCGATTTTACCCTATAACTACCCTCCCGGTGAAGGTATCGGATTAAAAATTTGTGTGCAATGGTTTTTCATCATCACCTATCGAATGACCCATCGTCGAATAAAATCGGCTCAAGGGCACTTTTGACCCCCTTATTCGGCTAGACCCTTTGTTATGATTAATTCTCGTTCTTCTATGGCATTTTTATGGCAACTCATTTGGCAGCTTCTTCTATGGCTTTTCCAACGACTCGTTCATAGCGCTTAAATACCTTATCAAAAATATTTGGAAGATCCAAACAAGCAAAAATTTTATTCAAGCCTGTGCAACCTGCTCCTGAATACACAGCTCCTGTAAATTGATAGTAGAGGTATAATCGATCATTTAAAGTATGAATACAAGTCTTTCAGTTTTACGATAAAAAAAAGGCTTCTCTGAATATATTATGGTCAAAAAATCGCCCTTCGCTTGTTGTATTTTGATTTCCTGATGATACGACATTTATGAAATTACACTCATGACATTTAATTTTCCACGTACAGAATAAACCATCAAACTTTTCTTCAATCATTGTTTCGAAAGAAATCACAATTTTGCACTCGGAGCATCTTAAGTTTTTCAACACTTTGAGGTTAATAATGCGATTTCCATCGTGAGGGCAGCTTTCCGTATTTTCTTTTTTTTTTAATTTTTTAAAGCTAAAAGGACTTTCTCACGTTTCATAAGAACTTTTATTTGTAAATCTGCCATTTTTCAATCTTAGAGGCTCATTAATTGACATTTTATGTTGCTTATAATCACACTTTCTGATAAACACAATTTACAAAACTTCCAGCGTTGCCAAATCTTCTTCTCATGCGCTGTGAACGCTTACGCCGATCACACAAACACGAAATGCTCGAGTTTGAGGGACAGTATCGTAAAGAGGGGCCCAGAAAATTAATTTTCTTCAGCATCTTTTAATAACTATAAATAAACTATTGCCGATAAAAGTTTTGGTACTTAATAAAATATAAATCAACTTAACTCTCATAAGGAAATATTCGAAAACATTTAATGTGATGTTTAAGTTAATTATCAAACGTCGGGTTCTCAATAATTGTATACGTTCCTTTAAGGAAGAACCTCCTTAAGCACGATCGCTTCTGTTTTGCGAGCTGAGATTTCTAGTTTGGCCCCTGAACACCAGTTAACGATTAGGTCCGCGGCCCGTTGACCCTCGAGCTCTAGCTCGCGACGCGAATCTGCGCTTATGAGGACGAGGAGATCGTCCGCATAAACGATGAAACTATATTCTGCGGCTTCTAGCAGCCTCAGGAGACCATCAAACATGAGGTTCCAACAGGCAGGGCCAAGGACAGAACCCTGTGGACAACCCCTTGTTGCCTGTTTGGAGATCTCGACTGAACCGAAAGAGATCTTAACCCGCCGGACGTCGAACTAACTCTTGATTACCCCGAAAACATTCCGGGGGCAGTCTCTCCCCTTGAGCGATTGAAGGACTAGGGGCTACCAAACATTATCAAACGCCCCCGAAATATCGAAGAGTAGCCCCACACAGTATCGTGCCTCATCAGCAGACACCATGCGGCGCAGCTCCACGACCGCGTCTTCCGTCGACTTCCCGGGCATAAACCCGTACTGCCGATCGGAGATCTTCCCCGGGGCCATTGACGTGCTGGTGAGACGAAGCTTGACGAGCTTCTCAAAAAGCTTTCCTACCACGGAGAGGAGGCATATGGGACGGTAGGATTTCGGGTCCTTTTCATCCTTGTCCTTACCTTTCAGGAGCACTCGGAGGGAGCCCTCCTTCCAGGCAGAGGGAAAGACACCCAGTTCAAGGCACCCGTTGAAAAGACGGACAAAATGACCGGGGATTATTTTCACGGCAGCCTTCAGGACCCGGACTTCGATGTTGTCCGATCCAGGCGCCTTATTGTTTTTAAAAGTCCTCACAGAAGCGACGACCTCTTCCTCCCTGAAAGGAGGCGCGTCAGCCGCACTGGGAGGCGTTCTAGAAGAATTTCTGATGTTGCGCTGGGCTCGCATGTCATCTTCTTCTCGGTCATTTGGGACGTACGCGTCCAGGAGGTAGCTGGCAGTTTGCTCTATACTCTCTGTTGTTGTGTCATCGCCACGCCGGACTATGCTCAGCATCCTCTGGACTCGGACTTTTTGCGCCTGGAGCTTGTAAACGTGGCCCCAGGAGTCTGAGTGTCCGTGCGACGTGACGAAATCCCGCCAGCTTTCAAGTTTCGCCCTCCTGATCTCCCTGCTGTATTTCCGCCAAGAAGAGCGGTATCTCTGCAGGTTATCGAGATAGGAGGGTTCCCCTTTACTCCTCTGGAGCGCCTTCCTTTGTCTATAGACAACCTTCTTGCGGTTTGTCAAACGCTTTGTCCACCACGGGTTGTACTTCCTAAACTGACGCTTTTTAGGCATTGACTCTGCGCAGGCCACCGTGAGGACACCAGCAAGTGCCTTCGCCATCGCCTCGACTTGCTCCGCCGACTCCAGGGCCAAGGACTCCAGCCTCTTCCTTGAGAGGACCGCGAGCTCGGCAGCGAACCGCTCCCAGTCGCGGGACGCTGCCCGCTTCTAGCAGCTTTAGGCAACCCCAGCCTGATGTCCATGGACTGGTGGTCACTGCTGGTCCAGCCGCTCCTCACTCTCCATTCCCTGATCAGTAGAGACATGGCTGGCGATACTAGAGTTACGTCGATGAATGACGAACCCTGCTCCGCCTCATAATTGGGAGCGTGACCATGCACGTTAACCACGTTCATGCCAAACGATCGGGTGAGGCCCTCAAAGAGCGCACCTCTTTCGTCTGTACTCTGCGGGCTCCAGAGTGACGATCGAGCGTTGGCGTCTACACATACGATTACTCTCTGCCCCCTCAGGGAACGGAACACCACTTCGAAGTGCCTGAGGTGCTCCTCGATCTCGTCGCTGAACTGGAAGTAGCTCGAGACGGCGTAGAAAGAGAAGCCGGGTGCCTGCACTTCTACCACAACACAGTGGCTAGTGCTCAGCAGAGAGACAAATAAAATCTGGAAAGAGGGGTTCGCCACTGCAACCACCGCCCACGGTCTAGATGAGCGTACGGCTGCAACCCTCATTCCAGCCCCTAATCTTGGGAGGTCGTAGCTAGCGCCCAGCGACCACACGTACGGCTCTTGGAGGAGCAGCACGTCGAGCCGCCTTTCGGCGACCAACTGACGGACCTCGCCGCTTACTACAGCTGAGCGCCGCATGTTCAGCTGCAGCAACCTAACTCCCGTGGACGCGTTCGCGGTGGGCAAAGTTCTTATTTTAGGAGCCAGCGGTACTTGCGGCTTGCTTACGGGCGATGATGAGCTCGCGCGAATTCGCAGTTGGGGGTTCGCGTCATTTTCCGACGGGAGGCCGTCGGGTTTCGTCGTTGTTGCCTCGGACGGCTCAGGGGCTTGTACCACTGGTTTGCTAATCGCTGGGTCTTCGAGGGGAACAGTTTGGGACACGCGAGACGTGGGCGTTATAGGCGCGGTCGCGTTAACTGGGGAGTCGTAATTTTATCTCCCTCGGTTGGAGCCGGCTCCTCCCTGAGGGTCCTACCTACGTGGACGCGAGCGAAAGAATCTAATTCTGTGTCCCTATTGATTTTAACAGAAACGGCACGAAGGCCGACGACGGTATGAAGGCCGCAACCACGGGTCCGCACCCCGACGCCTCTTGTTGGGACGGCACGCTCGCGCACGGCTCGGCGAGGTGCCTTAGACGAGGACACGGCTGCCACCACCGGCCGCGCGGACGAGCGTACTCGCAGCCCGACGACGGGGGCCCTCGTTGTTCCTCTCCTAGCGGCAACACTTTGCTGGGAACGAGCAGCCAAGCGCGCACTTCGTCTCACCGTCGCAATAGCTTCCCCGGCGCCAGCCTCCGCCCGGAGATCCGAATGGGAGGCTATTTTACCTCCGGAATATTTTGATGCCAGAGGAGCCATTGCATATTTTCTAAATAATTTAACGCCTCTCGGCGGCCTTTAGAACAAACGACCCTCAAGATCAGGCGGTCTCGAGAATAGTCGCCTAAGTCTCCGTTGGCACCAGAGAGGTGGAGACCGGCTTGGCCAATGGGAAGCTTAGACTCGACCCGGGTGAGATCTATATTCCGTTACATCGGCCCAAAGTCATGACGTTCTAGTCTCTCTTTTTGCAAAACGGTTTTAGGGGCTCGAGAGTTGGCAAAAAGTCTTCTAGTGGGGAAGAAATAAAAATAAAATAGAGCAAAATAGAGAAAAATAAAATGAAATTGGAAAAAATAAAATAAAATAATGATAATAATAATAATAATAATGTTAGTTCGGTAGAGAACTGAATTCCTTATGGTTGGGAAGCCAGCCCTCTCCGTTTTGGCAGCATTGCGCATTTTCTAAGTCTCAGCGGCAGAGACACTTCGCTGGTTGTGCACTTAAAATTTTTAAAGTACCAGCGGCGTAGACTTTTCGCTGGCGTGCACTGAAACCCATACTGCATCGTCCTTAAGTAACAATTGGCAGGCCGAGGCATTTTTCTAAGTGTCAGCGGCGTCGATCTTTGCTGGTAGCGCAGAATGAAAATCTAAGTGCCAGCAGCATAGACTTTTCGCCAGCGTACAGGGTGTAAAAAAATTAATGGTCATAGCTTTAAGGTGTTGTTCTACACCTCTGGATCGATGGAGATTTGCGAAAAAAATCGGCCGCAAAATTCGGGAAAGGGTAGCAAATTTTTTTCATTGGCCCATCGTATTCGTCTTGTTATGTAGGCAAAATGTCTGAGAGGAACCATAGTCAGAAACGAACCGTTCTCTCACAAATTAACTTTTAATTCGGCTATCCAATTAAAATTTCGCCCTTAGTTAAAGCAGAGGCGACGTAAACGAAGTTAGAAAATGGGGCACTGTGTCACCGTACCAGCAGAGAAGTGCATGTGTTTATGCTCTTCTCCCCGGGTGGGCCCTTGAGCGAACCCAACACCGAACGCAGGTCAATGACATTTTTCTAGTCATTTTCTATCTTCGTTTATGTTGCCTCTGCTTCAACTATTGGAGCTAGCAAGGGTGTCTCATGTGTTTCCTTTCGAAAGGTCGGTGACTCGAAGGCTGCCATATGGGCGAAATTTTGATCGGAAGGCCGAATTAAAAGTTAATTTGTGAGAGAACGGTTCGTTTCTGACCCATGGTTCCTCTCAGACATTTTACCTACGTAACAAGACGAATACGATGCGCCAATAAAAAAATTTGCTACCCTTTCCCGAATTTTGCGGCCGGTTTTTTTCGCAAATCTCCATCGATCCAAAGGTGTAGAGCAACCCCTTAAAGCCATGACCATTAATTGTTTTACACCCTGTACATAAAAGGCTTGTCGAAAGGTGACCCGAGGCCTCGACTCAGTGCCGATTGCTCCACCTCGCAGGCTAAGTGCCAGCGTCACAGACCTTTTGGATTTTTGTAGAAAATGGGTTTCTCCCCGATGGAAACCTATCCATCGAGGGGCGCGACCATGCCATGGAGGCGAGGTAGCGGCCGTATCGGCAAACTAGTCCAGATACAACAGGCCTCTCGACATGCCCATTCTGCATTCACTGCTCATCGTGCAATAGTCGTTCGATTTGTTCAAGTCGTTCGAGACACGATGGCCTTGAGCAGCTTTCATACAGAGCAAGCACTCCCGGACCGGGTCAGTCTGTGGGTACGAAGTGTAGGTTAAAATTCTAGTTGGTTGAGGTGGAAGGTGAGTACTTCTACACCGTTTATTTAAGAAGTTCTGTATGACTGCTCGCGATCAAGTGTCTAGTCGGTGAGAATTTCCCACCGACGTAGACTTCTTTCTCGGAATTCCGAGAAACAGTAAACCGCGTGTCGCTACATCACCCCCTTTCCAGTGTAACGATATGGTATTTACAAAACATATACAATACTTAAAGCTACTATTTACAAAAAAAAAAAAATGTGTTAACATTTTGTATGTATAATATGTACAAGAAGCCTGCCGTCGATTAGGCTTGATAACGCTCAGTAAAGCGCACTCTGCGACCGGAACGCGTTATCACTTGCCCGTTTGACGGAGTGCTCGGGTTTCTCGCGGCAACGGGTCTTGCAGGGATCGCGGAGCTCGCGTTTCTCGCGGAAGGTGTCCTGGAGGCGGCACTCGTGTTTGTCGCGGAATTCGCGGATTCGGAACTCGCGTTCGAGGCGGCACTCGCGTTGAAAAAGTTACTCGCGCTGGAGGCAGCACTCGCGTTGGCTGTGGCACTCGTGTTAGCGGAGGTACTCGCGTTTTTATTATACACGACGATTGTTCGTGGTTGTGCGAGCGGTTGGAGAGAGTTATCCGAGAGGAGGTGAGCGGGTTTCAGTCGATCGATCGAGATTGTGACCTCTCGGTCCCCGATTCGAACAATGAAAGTTTTCTCACCTCGTCGGATAACTTCGTACGGTCCATCGTACGGAGATTGTAGCGGTTTCCGGACGGCATCGTGCCTCACAAAGACGTGCGTCGAAGACGCCAGGTCTGAGTGCACGAAGGCGGTCCTCGTACCGTGTCGAGATGCTGGAACGGGACGGATGTCCCGCAACTTCCTTCGCAGTTGGTCCACGAAGTTAGAGGTGAGGTCGTCCGGATTCGTGACGAAGAATTCCCCAGGGAGCCTGAGGTTCCCTGAAGTTCCGGCTTGTAGGCGGTGCGGATTCCCAGCATCACCAGTGCCAGTGCCTCGGTCCATTGTGCGGTCGCGTGGCATTTGATCGCAGCCTTCAGCTGCCGATGAAACCGTTCGACGAGACCGTTGCACAGTGGAACGAAACGACAATCTAGCTGGAAAAAAATAATAACTCGAGAACCGTTCATTTTAGAGAAAAATGTTTTATACAAAAGTGTCATATAATATTTATTTTTATTTTTTAATTGTTATTTAAAGGTTAACATCATTTTTTATGCGAAAGTCTATAAATTTCTTTACGGACTTTTATTCTACGAAAGAAATAAAGAAACTTTTGTATAAGTCATTTTCTCATTGCACATTATGTTAAAAAGATATTTAATGCAAAATATCCTACTGACGTCTTTCTCTTCCTACTGCAGAGGATGCGAAGTCAACTGATACTGTTTAAGTTGGTCTATTAATTATTCAAACGCATTCCTACCTTCAAACAGGTAAAACTAAAAAGGGCGCAAGTGGATCCTTGAAATTTTTCCACTAATTACTTCTACACAATCTAAAGAATATATAGACGGAGTTTCAAAGACATACATTTCCTTGTTTGTCAGTTATTCATTGTTTAATGGGACCGCGCGCCCCGGTGAAATTAGACTGCCGAATCGCATCCCTACCTTTAAGCAGGTAAAACTAAAAATGGCGCAAGTGGATCCTTGAAATTTTTCCACTAATTACTTCTACACAGTCTAAAGAATATATAGACGGAGTTTCAAAGATATACATTTCCTTGTTTGTCAGTTATTCATTGTTTAATGGGACCGCGCGCCCCGGTGAAATTAGACTGCCGAATCGCATCCCTACCTTTAAGCAGGTAAAACTAAAAATGGCGCAAGTGGATCCTTGAAATTTTTCCACTAATTACTTCTACACAGTCTAAAGAATATATAGACGAAGTTTCAAAGATATACATTTCCTTGTTTGTCAGTTATTCATTGTTTAATGGGACCGCGCGCCCCGGTGAAATTAGACTGCCGAATCGCATCCCTACCTTTAAGCAGGTAAAACTAAAAATGGCGCAAGTGGATCCTTGAAATTTGTCCACTAATTACTTCTACACAGTCTAAAGAATATATAGACGAAGTTTCAAAGATATACATATAAAGATAGCACACTATCTTTCAAAAGTTGGCGCCTTCTCCAGTTACCACGGCGGAGATGAGGATCGGGAAGAGAGAGAGGAGAAGAAAGAAGAGAAGCACATGTGCGAAGAGCCGAACATAACATTAATAATCTTAACAAATAGAGAATCATAGAGAACAGTAGAAGCTCGGGCGTGAAGGCAGAATATCGACAGCAAATAGCTTTAATTGTCGTTTCTCTGCTTTTCAGGTAGGAATGTACATAAGTATGTAAATAGTGTAAATAATAAAAAAACATAACCTCTGCTTTTCAGAGAAACCAATCCTATTTATTGTTGGACCCTCGCCCCTCCATAGTGGTATTGTCTTATATACATTTCCTTGTTTGTCAGTTATTCATTGTTTAATGGGACCGCGCGCCCCGGTGAAATTAGACTGCCGAATCGCATCCCCACCTTTAAGCAGGTAAAACTAAAAATGGCGCAAGTGGATCCTTGAAATTTTTCCACTAATTACTTCTACACAATCTAAAGAATATATAGACGGAGTTTCAAAGATATACGTTTAGTTATTTGTTAGTTATAGACATCTGGTCCTTTTGTGACCGCGTGCTCCGCAGGGAGTCGGCACCCCTACTATGTCATAAACTTTAGAAAGGAATAAGAACAAAAGGCGGCAGAAAGCGCAGACTTTTTTGCAGGAGCGGCTTCTACAAGGTTTAAACTAAATACCCTCAAAATTTCGAGGTAATATTTTGATATACATTATGAGTTTTTCTCTGCTAAAGTTTGCTAATTTCTGCGAAAAACATGTGTCTAAAGAAAGTTCCATAAATTGTTTAAAAATTAATTTTTCGAAAAATCGTTTATGGGCATTCCAAGGTTAACTAACAGTGATAAACTGCACAAAAAATAAAAAGTCTCGCAAAATTTTTAATGCCTCTAACAGTATCTTCTTTTCAGAGAAGTATTTGTACGTTATCGCGCTGTTGAAATTTGTTGTTTTTAAGCGCTGATTTTTACATTTAGATGATTGCAAAATCAATTAATATTGCTATCACTGGTCTCAGCAAACATTCTAGATTAAGATAAGATTATTAAAATTCAAATCCCAGACTTGACTTTTTTCCACCTAGATTACCCATTTCGTTCCACTGTGCGTTGGCGGCAGGATGGTACGCAGTTGTCCAGATGTGGGTGGCGCCTGTAAGGCGTGTAACGGGGCGAAATAAAGAGAATTTAAATTAACGGTTTCGTCTGTTCCCCTCCCTTCCAATCCCGACGCGACCGCCGCGGTGGGGGAAGCCCGGCAGGGTATAAAAGCCGCGGCCGGAGCGCAATTCGAGAGACCGAGTCGAACAAGCGAATACGCAACAGGGCGAGAGCGAGCAGTACTCAGGCGCAACTGAAATACGAGCTCAGTAGAGGAGCAACTCTAGGCTCTCTGTTTTCACGAGGCGCAACTCGTGAAAACCACCGGCAAGGCGCAACTTGCAACCCTGCGCTCGACCTCCGCTCTCCGGGCCGAGGAGCTACTCAGCCCGAACCGATCCTTTCCCCCCGTGCCAGCCTACGACGAATCGAGGCGCAACTCGTTCCCGAGTAGACCCGGCACGGCCTCCCGGAAAACCCGAATTTCCTACCCGCTCATTTCCCGACCAACGGCGAGGAGCAACTCTCCGTCCACACCCCACCTTCACCGCTACCGAGGCGCAACTCGGTGCAATCCCAACACCGTTCCTTTCCCGTTCCCCGAGCCAGGAGGAAACCGCGAGGTGCCACTCGTGGTAGCCATCTTGGCGATCCCACCAATCAGCAACCGTTCCGGCACGAACCTCTTGCCGGCCGATCACCGCCGAACGCGACCGACTACCGCCGAGCGAAATCGTGCGCGACCGCACACCGATCACCGCCGAGCGCAACCGAGCGCAACCGATTACCGCCGACCGAACCGCGCGCCGAGCGCGACCGAACCGGACCGAGCGGAACCGAGCGCAACCGATCACCGCCGACCAGACCGCGCGCCGAGCGCTACCGAACCGAACCGAGCACGACCGAGCGGAGTGGCGACCCACCACGTGGCGCCCTCACCCGCGCAACCTGCGATTAATATAAGTAAGTAGATTTAAGTCATTAGGAAGTAAGCGTAGTATTAAGACATAGAAATAAGGCCCGCGTTAGGATTAAGTTAGAAGTAAGACAGATTTAATAAATTATTTATTTATTCACAACCCGGCTGAAACATCACTTTCGCGATCCCTCCCGTCACGAACCCCGGCGCGAAAACCGACTGAACGGGCACGGCGAGGGAGTCCCTCCCAATCCACCGAGGGAGGAAAATACGGTCAAACAACCGTAACTTCTCCTCAGCAAGCGGAGCCGAGGAGAAGGCAGAACCGTTTTAGGCGCGTTAGCTCCTTGAACAACTGCGACTCAAATTGCCGTCCTTGATCCGTCGTGATCCTCGCGGGCACGCCGAATCGTGAGATCCAGCCGCGCAGGAGGGTTGCTGCTACCGTTTCGGCGGTGATATCGTCCATAGGGATCGCCTCGGGCCATCGGGTGAAGCGGTCGACGCAGGTCAAGCAGTACCACGAACCTTTCGAGATCGGCAGAGGTCCCACGATGTCGATGTGGATATGCTCGAACCTGCTAATCGGCGTTTCGAAGTTTCCGATCGGCGCTGTAACATGTCGCGTTACCTTATTTCGCTGGCACTCCACGCAAGCCTTCGCCCAGAGGCCGCAATCCTTGTTGATGGATTGCCAGACGAAACGGTCGCTGACGAGCTTCCTCGTTGCCCGGATGCCAGGGTGAGACACAGATTGTGCAGCGCCTCGAATATCCTTTTCCGGAACGGTCCTGTGACGTACGGACATGCTCGTTCTGTAGAGAAATCGCAGATGATTTCTACGGGGCCGGATGCTGTCGGAAGGCTCTTGCGCTGCAGTTTCAGCGATGACTCCGACTGAAGGAGACGTTGGAGCTCCTCGTCAGCCGATTGTGAACCTGCAAGAGCTTTCAGGTCGACGACTGTCGTTCCAATGCTCTCGATCCTCGAGAGAGCGTCAGCTACGACGTTTTCCTCGCCGGAAATATGGCGTATGTCGGTCGTGAACTGGCCGATGTAGTCCAGATGCCGGAACTGTCGTGGGGTACATCGCTCCGAGTTTTGCTTAAAAGCAAACGTCAACGGTTTGTGATCCGTGAAGATCACAAAACGATGTCCCTCGACGGCGTACTGGAGACGGCGGACTGACGAATAGGCGGCCAGCAATTCACGGTCGTACGCGCTGTATTTCCGCTGGGCCGAAGAAAACGTCTTCGTGTAGAAGGCAAGCGGCTGCCAGGTGTCGTTGACCTTCTGTTGTAAGGCCGCGCCCATTGCGTAATCCGACGCGTCGGCCACGATTGACAGTGGAGCGCCGGGAACGGGGTGAACTAGCAGTGTGGCCCTTGCCAATTCGTCCTTCGTCTGCTCGAAGGCTTTCTCTGCCGCAGGAGTCCAGGTAACCGGCGGGTTACCTCAGGCAGGTAGTCCTCGGAGCAGGTCGGTGAGTGGTGCCAGCAGTGTTGCGGCACGTGGTACGAAGCGGCGGTAGAAATTGACCATACCGAGGAAACGGCGCAGGTCCTTGATGGTGGCCGGTTTCGGGAATTGCGCAATGGCTGCGACTTTCCCGGCGTCCGGCGTTGTTCCCTGCTTCGTCACGGTGTAACTCAGGAAAGTTATCTCCTCCTTTCCGAAGACGCACTTCCCTGGATTAACCACGATGCCGTACTCCTTCAGGCGTTCGAATACCTGCCGTAGGTGATCCAAATGCTTCTGCTCGTTCCCGGACGCTATAATGATATCATCGAGATAAGCATATGTGAACGTTCATCCACGTAATACCTCATCGATGAATCGTTGGAACGTCTGGGCAGCATTCCGGAGTCCAAACGGCATAACTGGATACTCGAACAGTCCGAATGGAGTGGTGATGGCAGTTTTCTCCACGTCGCTCGGCTCCACTGGAATTTGGTGATACGCTCGTACCAAGTCGACCGTGCTGAAGATCGATTTCCCATGCAGCATCTGCGAGAAATCCTCGATATGCGGCAATGGGTACCGGTCCGGCACGGTTCGAGCGTTGAGCGCTCGGTAGTCGCCGCAAGGTCGCCATCCGTTGTCCTTCTTCTGTACGAGATGGAGCGGAGACGCCCATGGGCTCTTCGACGGGCGAATGGACCCTTCCTGGAGAAGATGCTCGAACTCCGTCCGAGCGGCTTTCAGGCGGTCCGTTGCGAGCCTCCTTGGCTTCGCGTAAATTGGAGGTCCGGGCGTCGTCTCGATGTGGTGCGTGATTTTATGTTTTGCGGTCGGACGCAGCGCACCGGGACGAGTAATGTCGATGAATTCTGTTAGTAAGGCATGATAAGGCGATGCTCCTACTACAGTTTTCACCGACTCGTTCGACTGAAGGACTCGTCCGATGGCTGAAATCGTCGTATTGCTGTCGACTAAACGCTGGTTGCGTATGTCGACGTGCAATCCGTAAAACCGGAGAAAATCAGCACCGATGATCGGCTTCGAGACGTCGGCTATGACTAATCTCCATTTGAATGCTCGGCGCAGGCCGAAATCTAGTTGCAGTCGTCGAGATGGTCGACTCGTTCGCTGCGTACAGGGTGTACGAAGATTTCGGCGGCCGGGTCTTGAGAAGCGTGCACGGGTACACGCATAAATCGGCGCCTGTATCGACGAGGTACTGTACCTTACTGGCTCTGTCGGTAACGTACAGGCGGCATGTAGAGGGATCGACGTCGGTAGCCGCGCTTACGTTCGATCTAACCCGTTTCCCTGCCACTTGCAAGGCAGGAGGCAGCGTTTTGCCAGGGCGACGTAGGTGCGGTGGTAACCGCATACGCCGGTTTCGTCCGCTTCCCGGGACATAGATCTCGCTCGACCGCGGGAACGGCTCCTCCGTCGATTTTGTCGCTGCTGCTGGGGAACGTAGTGGCCTCGCTGTTCAATCCGCTCAATGCGCTTCGCCATGTTTTCGATGGTTTGTACGAGCGCCTCGAAGCGGTCTGATTGCTGGTCGTTGTAGACGGCCGAGCAATGTTGGCGCGAGGTCGACTCGGCGTACTTGTCGGCCAGTTTCGCCAGTTTGTCGAGCGGAGCACCTTCTATTGTTGCCAAAATGCCGCTCATGGCTTCAGGTAGCCTGCTGAGCCACATGGTTTGCAGGAACTCGTCCATGACCGTCTTTCCTGCGAGCTGACGCAAATGGCGGAGAAACTGAGAAGGCGTTCGATCGCCCATCTCCTCGTTTTTTAAGAGAGTCCGGATGCGTCTCTCCAGTGACGTCGAAAGGCGTTTTATCAGCTCAGACTTGAGCGTCTCGTACATATTGACTTTTGGGGGATTAGTAATAATATCCTCCACTTCGTCGATATATTTAAGGTCCAACTGCATCAGTACGAAATTGTACTTGCGTGCGTCAGCCGTAATATGGTGGTGCGCGAAATGTGCTTCCACGTTGAGAAACCATAGATGCGGTTTCTCTGGCCAGAAGGGCGGCACTTGAATAGCGACGGCACTGACTTCCGGCGCGGTTGTTTCCACACTTTTCGCCATTTTCTTCGCGCACTGGTTGACCGGATAAAACAAGAAAAAACTTTAACACGACTTCGCGCTTCCACGATCACTGAAGTAATCACGTCGGGGTCACCAATTTGTGGGTACGAAGTGTAGGTTAAAATTCTAGTTGGTTGAGGTGGAAGGTGAGTACTTCTACACCGTTTATTTAAGAAGTTCTGTATGACTGCTCGCGATCAAGTGTCTAGTCGGTGAGAATTTTCCACCGACGTAGACTTCTTGTAGGCGGAGCGAAGTTTTGGGAGTTTTTATCTATTACAGTTTGATTGGTTAATTAACCTGATTGGTAGAGAAAAACTCCCTCCACTTTGAAGGTGGTGACTGGAAAAGAGAGGACGTTTTTGGGGAAAACCTGGCCGGCGGTGAGTCACGCCGTGACCGAGGATTTTTGGCTTCCTCGCGACCCGCGGTTTATGACGCTGCATTCCAGGTGATCAGCAGATGGCTAGACAAAACCGTACGCGAGCAAGAATTTATTTATTTATTATCCATTGTCGTCAAAAACATCTGCGACTTGTAACTACTTTTGAGGATCATTGTTTTGACCCTCGGCAGTTCCAAGTCGGCTTAAGGAATTCCGAGAAACAGTAACCCGCGTGTCGCTACAAGTCCATTAGAGCGAAGCCCGTAGTGCGTTCGAGTTTCGTTAGAGGTTTGCCGATACACCGGGGGAACTCGCCTCCCGTGCCAGACTAATTTCGTTCAAAGGGGTTAGAAGCGGAAAGCGCCCGGGGTCCAGGACATTCAGTCGCTCTCCGCTTCTTCTTTTAAGCTAGACTTTATGCTTTTTAAGCAAAAATTTTTGAAAGACAGCCGCGTAAAAACGTCATGACTGTCCCTGAGCACACAGAGCACACGATAGAGGAAGCAAGAAGAATATGGTTTCCCCGCAGGGGCGCTTGGGCGCTTCAAAAGGGCCATTCGGTACTAGACACCGGCCCGAGGCCAGTGATGCCAGGACATGGGATTTTCTCCCACGTGGGAGCCATCGTGCGCATGCGCATGCTGACGTCACAGCTCGACAGCGGTTGTTTCCATGGACGGATCTAGTAAAATATCCTCTTCCTCTAATTTCTACCGTATTTCAATTGTCACAGGGGTCTAACGATACCCCATATTTGAGTGAAGTATATACGTTACTGAGAATTGGGTAGCGCGCACGGGTGGGAAAAGTCCCACGTCCTGGCATCACTGCCCGAGGCTTGTTGTGCAAGAAAGTAGATACAGTGATGGCAGAACGAGGATCCTCGGATCCGACTCTTACCCCCTCTTTCATCTACAGTAATCCCCTACTGGCTTCTTCCGTTCACACGCGCGTTACCTCTACTATCGTACCACTACTATGTCCGTGTGCGCTGTTTCTGCGCTTGCGCTTTTCATACTGGCGGGAAAGCGTGATACCACCACTCCGACTTATTGTATTCCCCGACTGGCTTCTTCCGTGCACTCGCGCGTTACATCTACTATCGTACAACTACCATGTCCGTGTGCGCCGCTAATGCGCTTGCGCCAGCCACAATCTATTTTTAACACTGCATCGCGATTGACTTTACGGCAACGAAACTGAGAATCGATGATCGAGCGTATGAATCGCAACCTGGAGCTCTCCTTCGAGTCCCCACATAGCGATTTTTATTTTGATTTTTAATTATTTCCCTAAACACATTTTGTAGCCTATACAAATAAGTTTTCTTATAATATAAACAAATGCAGTCAAGATTTTAATTGCAATAAAGTTTCATAAAATATTGATATTACTACAAATTATTTTTAAAAATTATTTTCCTAATCACATTTTGTAGCCTTTAGAAAAATGTGAAATATAGAAACTATCTTAAAGCACACATATTTAATTTCCACAGAAACGTATAATTGCTGTAAAAATTGCATTATTAAAAATTGGTACGTAAGAACTGATTGTTGACATTTATTTGGACGAATTCTAAAATGTGGAAATACAGAAAGTGTTTATTAATTTTTTATACAAACGGTTTATTATTTGTCAAATATGTAAATAATATTGTACTGGCTGGATCGCGATAGCCTATCCAAAAAAAAACCTTCATGCCAAGTTTTAACCCCCTGGCACTTCTGTAAGGCTAGTTATGGGGAAAAATTGAAAAATCCGTTTTTGACCATTTTTTGAAGAATGTGAATTTGTGGAGAATGTGAATGTGATTTTTTGGAAAATGTGATTGAAAAAAATCACACATATTCGTGGTATAGGATCACGTATTTGAGAATTTTTTTGAGTTTTTTGGTTTGTGCGTTTTTGCATAAAAAATTAAAATCGTGAAAAAAAATGAAAAAATGTTAATTTTATAGCGAAGTTTCAGAGTGACACCTCTGGATTTAATTTTGTAACAAGGTATAATCACTAGTAATATGCATGATTTTTTTCAGATTTTTATTCCCGTGCAATTTTGCAATTGACGGTTATCAAGCCGTCAATTGCACTTTTCAGCAGCGACAGGAATTCTTCGTTCCTTACAAGAGAGGACCCCAACTGTCCGACTTCGATTTTAACGAGGCTTTGCAAGATGATAGCATGTAGGTCCCTAATGATATGTGTAAAATATTAGCCGTAGTTCTGCAGTAGTTTTAAAGATATAAGCGATTAAAGTTCATCCCTCTTCATAAACTATAAATGTAATTTGGGTTACAACAGCTGTGTTGGAGCAGTCCAGCGGTTTAAGGCTCACGACCCGAACGTCGTACGTTCGAGTTCCCCATGACGGGTAATTTTTTTTTCTATTTTAATTTGATAAAATTGCACACAATGCAGAATAACAATTATCGTACAGTTGCAATATATACATTTACATTATGTACGTTTCGGACCTCGCAAACTGTCTTTTTACAGCTTTTCGAAATATTTAATCTTCAACGTCCTCGAAGACAATTCAAACTGTATAGCTAGCTAAAAAAAGTTAGTTAATTTTAAACCGTTGGAGGAAGCTTTAGCCGTGCGTTTTTTAAGGCGTACAATCAATTTTACAAGGCTTACTGCACAGTCCGAGAAAGCATCTGTTTCGGAAAGTTTACGTTTTTTCAGCCACGCGGGTGCCACTTTTCTTTACTTTTAATGGCCTAGGTCTCTGGAAATCCTTACCCTGCAGTTTGATTTATTTCCGTATTTTCGATGTACTTTTGATAGCGATTGCCATGCAGCGAGCCTAGAAATATAAGTCTGGAAACCATGTGTTTCGTGCGCAATTTCATGAAATTAAAATAGAAAAAAAAATTGTCCGTCACGGGGATTCGAACGCAAGATGTTCAGCTCGTGTGCCTTAAACCGCAGTCACTGCGCCACCAGAGCTGTTATAACCAGATTCACATTCATAGTATACAAACAGGTACGAACTTTAATCGCTTATATTTTTAAAACTACTGCATAACTACGGCTAATATTTTACACATATCATTAGGGACCTACATGCTATCATCTTGCAAAGCCTCGTTAAAATCGAAGTCGGACAGTTGGGGTCCTCTCTTGTAAGGAACGAAGAATTCCTGTCGCTGCTGAAAAGTGCAATTGACGGCTTGATAACCGTCAATTGCAAAATTGCACGGGAATAAAAATCTGAAAAAAAATCATGCATATTACTAGTGATTATACCTTGTTACAAAATTAAATCCAGAGGTGTCACTCTGAAACTTCGCTATAAAATTAACATTTTTTCATTTTTTTTCACGATTTTAATTTTTTATGCAAAAACGCACAAACCAAAAAATTCAAAAAAATTCTCAAATACGTGATCCTATACCACGAATATGTGTGATTTTTTTCAATCACATTTTCCAAAAAATCACATTCACATTCTCCACAAATTCACATTCTTCAAAAAATGGTCAAAAACGGATTTTTCAATTTTTCCCTATAACTAGCCTTACAGAAGTGCCAGGGGGTTAAAACTTGGCATGAAGGTTTTTTTTTGGATAGGCTATCGCGATCCAGCCAGTACAATATTATTTACATATTTGACAAATAATAAACCGTTTGTTTAAAAAATTAATAAACACTTTCTGTATTTCCACATTTTAGAATTCGTCCAAATAAATGTCAACAATCAGTTCTTACGTACCAATTTTTAATAATGCAATTTTTACAGCAATTATACGTTTCTGTAGAAATTAAATATGTGTGCTTTAAGATAGTTTCTATATTTCACATTTTTCTAAAGGCTACAAAATGTGATTAGGAAAATAATTTTTAAAAATAATTTGTAGTAATATCAATATTTTATTAAACTTTATTGCAATTAAAATCTTGACTGCATTTGTTTATATTATAAGAAAACTTATTTGTATAGGCTACAAAATGTGTTTAGGGAAATAATTAAAATTCAAAATAAAAATCGCTATGTGGGGACTCGAAGGAGAGCTCCAGATTGCGATTCATGCGCTCGATCATCGATTCTCAGTTTCGTTGTCGTAAAGTCAATCGCGATGCAGTGTTAAAAATAGATTGTGGCTGGCGCAAGCGCATTAGCAGCGCACACGGACATGGTAGTTGTACGATAGTAGATGTAACGCGCGAGTGCACGGAAGAAGCCAGTCGGGGAATACAATAAGTCGGAGTGGTGGTATCACGCTTTCCCGCCAGTATGAAAAGCGCAAGCGCAGAAACAGCGTACACGGACATAGTAGTGGTACGATAGTAGAGGTAACGCGCGTGTGAACGGAAGAAGCCAGTAGGGGAATACTGTAGATGAAAGAGGGGGTAAGAGTCGGATCCGAGGATCCTCGTTCTGGCATCACTGAGTAGATAGGGACAGGTTGGGAATCTCGTTAATCCATTCATGCGCGTCACTAATTAGATAACGAGGCATTTGGCTATTTTTTTTGGGATGGAGAAATGCGTTACGCACAACAGGTATACGTCGGTACCTGTTAGTGTGGGACTCACCCCGAGGGGCATACCCACTAAAACTCCACCGTCTTATGCCTGAGGTGGTAGGCAGCACCAGTTAACGCCGATTCAATTTTGCCTAATTCAACCAACTCCTGTGCTTGGCGAGATGTTATAGTGCACAGACGTTGTTCTGTTGAAGCGCCAGAATCCACCAAGGCCGCCCACAATGACCCTGGTGGAAATGACCTTCAACTCGTCCTTGTTCAAGATGCCCAGAGCAACTAGTTCGTTGGCGAATTTTTCACTCCATACCCCGCGGTAATTGAGTGTGGCCGTAGTGAACGTTACATAATTCGTTCGATAACGACCCTTAATGGCCTCTTCCCAGCTCTTATATTTATCGCATTTGCTCTGGTACGCTACGTTTAGGTTCACGCGCTCACTAACCACTTGAACGTCAACCACAAGTGCTGTAGAATTAAGTTTGGCTATGAAGTCGGGTTTACGGAGGCCTTCAGAAGTTTTGAAGTTCGGCTCCACCTCGACCGAGTCTGATTTGCTTTTGAGGGATCTCTGTAAGTAAGACCCTATTGCGTTGTGACGTTCGATTCTGGCTTTATGGGTTCTGTGACATTGTTCTAAAATGTGGTTGAGCATTTCCATGGCGTTGCAGCCGGCTCTGCAGCCGGCTCTGCAGCTTTTATCTGCAACGCGGCCGTGAGATGTGCGAGTCCTTGTAGGCAGGGCATTGATGCGTAGCTCGTTAGCGTTTAGAAAGTCTTTTCCGCTTAGGAAGCGGTTCCCCTCAATTATCCACAGATGTTGAGTGGGTACGTTCGATGACTCCCTAAGTCCTTTTCCGTCGTTCGACGAGTGTAGTAACTTAGCCCACCGAGCATTGAGCTTTTCTGCATCGTCAATGTCAAGACGGTTTTCTGTCAGTCTCCTGACAGTTCTCTGGAGTTCAGATCTTAGGTACCCAGAGCTTGGACTATTGGGCTTGATAAACTTAGAAAGTCTCAGCCTTCGGTGAAGCGGCATGAGCCACTTCATGGATGGTATAGAAAGTCCTCCGTCTTTGACATTGGCGTGGAAGTAGGCATTTGGCGTATCGTGAGGTAAGCCAAGCCACCTCCTAATTGCAGCCCGAGTGAGCGTGTCGATCCTCTTAAGCCTACTGAGGGTGATATTCCCCAAGGTCAGAAGGTGGTAGAGACCTGGCAGAAGAATGACACGCAGGGTGAAAAGTCTTTGCTGTGGTGTTAACAGGGCCATCTGTTCAAGGCCTGTTGGAGTTTTTCCTCAGGCTTGACCACCCTCAGGTGTAAATGGGACACCAAGATACTTCCACTCATTTTCGCGTTTTAAGGCTGGCATTGGGATACGTTGGCATGTGAATTGAGCCTTAGCGTCGACGACAGACTTTTTGAGGTGGGGGACACTTCGTAGGGCCACTGTAAACGATTTGCTCGCGTTGATGCAGAGCCCGCAACTAGCAAGGAAGTCCGAAGCGGTGTCAACAATGATTTGCAGTCCTTGGGGCGTAGCTGACATGAAAATCATATCGTCGGCGAATGCTAGGGCGTTGACGAAGACTTGGTCGACTTCAACTCCTATTTCAGATGGAAGGCGTCGAAGGAGTCTGTCGATTATCATGTTAAAGATAATCGGGGACAGGGGGTCTCCCTGCTTAACTCCGCAAGTAGGTGTAATTGCCTCAGATTCCCAGCCGTCGCAGGACAGTATAGTTGAGCTACGTTTGTATGAGTCGAGGACATAGTTATCCATGGGGCCGGGCACGCCCATAACCTCGAGGGTGTCTCGGATGGTGTTGTGCGAGACGTTGTCAAAGGCCTTGGCTATGTCTATCGACGCCATGTATAGTGGCTTGAAGTGTTGCCTGTGGTATCGCAGGATCATTTCGAGATCGAAAATGTTAGAAACGCAACCGTCGCACAGTGGTTCATTTGGCCGAAAACCTGGCCAAAAAGCCAAAAATTTTCTTCGCGATTTTCAAAATTTAGCAATTGCGTTTTATTTGTAACATATCAGAGCATCGGTTTTCATTAATAAAAGTTTTTATTGAATAACGCTCTTAGAGATATGCAATGTCAAAGTTGGCACTTGAATAATGTAACGTATTCACGTCGAAATTCAGAATACGTTTTCAATGTGAAATAATAGTACAGTCAACTTTGTAAGTATTTGTAGCTATTCGTCATACTTTTAAATTATAAGTACCTTGGTTTCATTTTTTTATTTAATATTTTACAACTGCGATGGCACAGATTGCAAAACCCATACATTTTTTTCCTTTTGCAGAGGAAATAGTTGTGAAGTACGCAAAAGTACAACGCGAATTTTTTTTTAAATTAAACTTTGAAGCTTCCCGAAGAAGTCCCCGTTGTAAAATTTTGCGACTTTTTGCGATTCTACGAGATATTCTTATTTGTTTGTCGCACGCGCCATGCTCGGGGAAATACGTTTATGACATACTGCCAGGCTATCGTGCCTTGGACAAACGAATAATGCTAATCCTTCACTAAGGTTACCCTTGTAATAAACGAAACGCTATATTTATTTCGTTCGGGTTAAAAATCAAAATAATTTTAAGCAAGCTGGTGGCCTTTTGTTCCAAAGCAACAATAGATAGCCGCGATCACCTCGACCGCTTACCGTTATAAACCGAAAGATCTTTGACGTTTCGGCTGAAAATCTGTCTAGTTGCAGGTATGAGGGCTATATTTGTTTCTCACAATGTTCTATCAATCTCTTTCAGTCGAGATTTTTATTAAACAATGGTAAATTCGAAGATGGAATAGCTGTGATATGCTGGTATTAAGATACAGTGACTGTTGCAATAAATATCATTATAACTTTTGAAGGAAAAGGAATATCAGAATATATATTTTTTTAAATTGAACTTTAAAGCTTCCCGAAGAAGTCCCCGTTGTAAAATTTTGCGACTTTTTGCAATTGTACGCGATATTCTTATTTGTTTGTCGCACGCGCCATGCCCGGAGAAGTGCATTTATGACATAGAGCTGGGCTATCGTGCTTTACCTAACGAATACTGCTAATCCTTCTCTAAGATCAACCTGGCAATTAACGAAATAATATGTTTATTTCATGGTGTTAAAAATCGGAATGAGTTTAAACAAGCTGGTGGCCTATTGTTTCGAGGCAACTATAACTAGCCGCGGCTACCTCGACCACTTACCGTCATAAACTGAAAGATCTTTGACGATTCTAATGAAAATCTGGCTAGTTGCAGGTATGAGGGAAATATTTGTTCCTTACAATGTTTCATCTTTCTCCTTCGACCGAAATTTTTATTAAACAAAGGGGAATTCGGAGATGGAACAGCAATGACATGCTTGTATTAAGATACAGCGGCTGCTGCAGTAAATATCATTAAAACTGCAGAAGTCCATGGAATAACATAATATATTTTTTTTAAATTAAACTTTGAAGCTTCCCGAAGAAGACCTCGTTGAGTTTTCTTGCGACTTTTTGCGATTCTTTGAGTTATTGTTATTTGTTTGTCGCGCGCGCCATGCTTCGGGAAGTGCATTTATGACATAGGGCCGGGCTATCATAAGACTATTGATTTTCGTGCTGATCCGACAATTTTTCGATACTCGCACCTGCCATATTAGAGCCGCCATTTTGTTTTTGGAAATTCTGAGTTCGGATTCTTAATCAGCGACCGGAAAATCATAAGACTACCGATTTTCATGCCGATCCGACAATTTTTCGATACTCGCACCCGCCATATTAGAGCCGCCATTTTGTTTTTGGAAATTCTGAGTTCGGATTCTTAATCAGCGACCGGAAAATCATAAGACTACCGATTTTCATGCCGGTCCGACAATTTTTCAATACTCGCATCCGCCATATTGAAGCCGCCATTTTGTTTTTCAAAATTTTGAGTTCAGATTCTTAATCAGCGACCCAAGTAATACTAATACACCAATTTTCAGCTAAATTGAAAAACTCCTTGAGTTTTGGCCAGGTTTTCGGCCAAATGAACCACTGTGCGTCGGTCGGAAGGAAAGCATTCTGCTTGTTATCAAGCGGTACCAGTTTGGTGAGACGCCCTGCCAGCATCTTATTGAAAGATCGGGTCAGGATCGATTGCACTGTTATGGGCCTGTAGTCGCCGGGCTGCGACGCATTACCCTTTTTAGGAATTAATGTTGTGCGCGCTTGTAATAGATGTTTGGGCAGTCTCCCACAAAGCATGAATAGGTTGAAGATCCTACATAGGATTTCAGTGGGGACTGCCTTTAGTAGCCTAACAGTGAGTCCGTCGGGGCCCGGGCATGTGGTGGTGCACGGGAAACACCCTTCGATCTCCTGCGGTTCTACAGGTTTCCATAGGCAGGACATAACTGAGCGCTTTTGTTCTTTGTCAGGGGAAGCAGACGATGCGTTCGACATTGTGGAACGCCAAAAGTTGATCATGTCGAGCTTGGCTGGAGGGTGCTCGGTGGTCGTGCTCTTTAGGATAATTTTTGCGCATTTACTTGCGTTTTTCCTCCAAGCCTTTTGGGTTTTGGCGTATTCCGCACGTCTTGATTTCCGCCTAGACAGAGGGTTGTTCGTAGGCTGATTTTTGACTATCCGTTTCTTCCTCCTGGTGGTGGTGGTGGTGGGGGGGGGGGGGGGGGCGGCGTTCGAAGAAGATAGATTTCAAGTTCTTCGAAAATCGTATCTCTCGACCAGACGGTTAAATTCGCACAGATTCGATTTAACTGATCTGCGTGGAATTGAGCGCCGCTAACAAGGAGACTGTCCGCGAGTCGGGTCTCAGAATTTCTTCAAACTTGGCAGAGGGGAAGGCCACCCCTCGAATATTAAGCGTGTAAAGTAATTCGACTAGATGGCCAGGCATTTTCGAAAAAAACGACTTTTTCTAAATTCCAAGCGCGGTAAATACAAGGGACGCTATGCCGTATACAAGTGAGTCCGTAGATCATTCGGCAGCGTTCTGGTCTGATAACCGCTAGGTCGCTGGATCGAGTCTCGCTGCATGCAATTTTTTTTCCTCTCTTTTTTTTGCTTTCTACGCATATTTCAAATAAAATTGTTGGAATAAAATTATTAGAATGGGAATTTTATTTTACTTTAGATAATAAAATAAATACACAGTTTTACGTACTCGTATACTTTGTAGCGACTGTCGTTGCAACTTTATTAAAATTACATTTTATAAAATATTTAACAAACATACATTTTACTAGTTTTCACCTTTACAAATGCCTGGATGATATTCATCATAAAAGCACGGAGAACAATATGTTACTCTACATCGCGCACATTGTATAAATGCAGAATTCTTACAAATACACAATTAGGAACGCACAATTCTGCTGGCGTTTAATTAAATTTTTTACCTGGCGGTAAAAATATGCATCCCATGTACGTTTAGGTACTCGTATACTTTGTAGCGACCATTGCGTTTACTGGTTGTTAAATCTCCTTATCGTTATATACCGTAAGGATTTTATTGCATGCCGAACGTTTTGGTCCCCGCGCATACCTGCATACTTTTCAGTAAAGAAAGTTAAAGGTTTTCCCGGCAATAAAACGTGTGCGAATGATTAGTATACATTCGCTACAACTTTTTCAAATGTTTTTCCTCCAATTGTATTTGCACCCAATACGGATGTGGTAGGGATAATAACGGTTGCTTAAAAGTTGTTGTGATTAGTTGATCGTTACTTTTTGAAGACATTAGAGCAAATTTTTGTGAGTTATTCGGGAAGACTCCTCGCACAGTGTACAAGAAGAACTAACTACAAACATGTCAGAAGATACACCGATTGATATCGCCGGCCCTTCTGCGGTCCAAGCAGAAGAACAAGAGGAAGAAAGCTTGTCTACCACTTGTAGTGAAAGTGAAGATTTCTGTTTAAGAGACGCCATTGATTACTACCGAAATCTCCTGGAATCAAATAATTTATTCTCATCGCAATCTTCCGGGAGAATTAGTGAAAAATCGATGCTCTTCGCAGAAGATATTTTCCAATATACCCTGGAAGCATTGTATGAGAAGAAATTTATAAAATGTCAGGATTTAATTATGGCGAACGAAATTGACACAAATGATGTGTTCGAAGAAGTTCAAGGTGACGGATGGCACGATGAAGATAACTACGAACCCGAAAAAAGAAAAGGAAGACCGTACAAGGATCACATTTCACTGGATTACAAAGTTAAAGCCATCAATATAGCGAAGGCACATTCAAATTGGTCCTTAAAGAGCTTGCAGAGTAGAGGGTGCCACCGCCTTAAACGCAAAGAAGATGTTAGAAAATGGGAGCAACAAGTAAAAAATCGTGGAACTCTGACTGATAAATATGCAGTCATCGAATCGTGGACTTACGATAGATTTAGGGAAGCTCGAGAGCAAAATCAGGGAGTTACAACCAGAAACTTGCGACAGTGGGCCTTAAGTGCTGCAAGACAGTTCACAAATTTTGATTTCAAAGCTTCCGACACATGGGTTGCGAAATTTAAAAATAGGCACAAAATCCGCCAACGTAAAATAACAAAGTTTGTGACGGAATCAGAAACAACGAAACTGGAGGAGACACTTGCTGCTGCCGAAGATGTTCGATTGCAGACTCGAGAGTTAAGTCCCCAGTTCAATAAGGATCTCGTGATTAATACAGATCAAACAGGTATATAACGAAATTGTGTAATTCTTCGTCACTGATGAAAGTATTTTGTATCCTTTTATTATATTACGTTTTTACTACATGTGTTCCAGGCTGCCAATACCAATCCTTTTATGACAGAACCCTGGATACTCAAGGAACGAAGATGGTCTTGGTCCAACGACAGGATTTGCATAAGTTAACGCATTCATACGAGTGCAAAAAACCGTAGATAAATACCTTCAAAAATATCCAAATGTCGTCGTTACATCGTCGAAATCCGGGAAATTGACGACGAAACTATATATTAAATTTGTGGAAAAGGTATTAACCCTCGCGTTCCTATAGCGGGGTCTCTGGAGATGCAGCGTTTAGCGTACGATGACACACACTGCCAAACATGTAATTTGAGTATCACTCGCCGACTTCGGAGCGATAACACACACATTTACGAAGTTGTATTCGATACAATCCAACAGTGTGTAAGTGACTCGGCAGCCAGCAGTTCTTTTCGAGTCGCGTTAGTTCTTTGCAGGGACTGATACAAGTAGGACGTGTGTAGCGCACAAAATTTTACCATAGAAGAATATATTTCATTACATACTTAACACATAATGTACGAAAGAGACAGTATTCACTCTCCGCAACCACCTATTATTACATGTAATAATTGTCCCGTAATAAACACCGAATGTAAATATCCTTTACTTTTGCTTGATACAAGTTTATATTTTTCCTGCACATCTTGTGTAAAAACCTTTTTGAATGTTGATATCGGAATTATTACAGAACGTTGTATAACTTATTGATTGCTGATTTCATTCTAATTTTTTTACTGAATTTATTAGTCAAATAGTTGTAGAAAACACAAGTAGAAAATATTCCTTCTCATGCTCAGGAACACAATGCGATTGTATTAGTAGCATGCTTATCTCATGTTTCGACTCGAGGGAACGCGTAAATGAATTAGTGAGAATTGGTGTGTGTCTCAAGGGACCCCGTCACCAGGCGCGGTTCTTCAAAGTCCGTAGTCCGAGGGTTAAAGCCCTATGTGGAACGACAAAACTTTTTACTTCTGGTCCATTCTTGGGGAGGACAGAGTAATCCGTCTCTTTATGACGAAATATTTAAAAATGAAGAGCGATTACCAACGTGCACTCTCAAAGTTATTCCTCCAAAATGCACACCATTAGTCCAGCCGTGCGATGTATATTTTTACCGCCAGGTCAAAAATTTAATTAAACGCTTGCAAAATTGTGCATTTCTAATCGAAAACAAACGGGAAATTAATTCAAGAGAAGATTGTATGAGAATACAGTCAATCGTGCATCATCAGTTGTCTTCCCCAATTTTTGCCGATATGATTCGATATGCGTGGTACGCCTCGAAATTATGCGATGAGAGAGATATATTTATGAATGTTAATGAAGTTTGTTTTTTTACAGAAAGTTTAAAGAAAGCGTATATTTGTAAGAATTCTGCGTTTATACAATGTGCGCGATGTAGAGTAACATATTGTTTTCCGTGCTTTTATGATGAATATCATCCAGGCATATGTAAAGGAGAAAACTAGTGAAATGTATGTTTGTTAAATATGTTATAAAATGTAATTTTAATAAAGTTGCAACGACAGTCGCTACAAAGTATACGAGTACGTAAAACTGTGTATTTATTTTATTATCTAAAGTAAAATAAAATTCCCATTCTAATAATTTTATTCCAACAATTTTATTTGAAATATGCGTAGAAAGCAAAAAAAAGAGGGGGAAAAAATTGCATGCAGCGAGACACGATCCAGCGACCTAGCGGTTATCAGACCAGAACGCTGCCGAATGAGCTACGAACTCACTTGTACACGGCATAGCGTCCATTGTATTTACCGCACTTGGAATTTAGAAAAAGTCGTTTTTTTCGAAAATGCCTGGCCATCTAGTCGAATGGCTTTACACGCTTAATATTCGTGGGGTGGCCTCCCCCTCTGCCAAGTTTGAAGAAATTCTGAGACCCGACTCGCGGACAGTCTCCTTGGAAGCGGATCCAGCCGTTCAAGGAAATCCTTGACGGTCTCACGCAGCTCGGCGTCCTGCAGGGTAGGCGCCGGGGTTGCTGTTGTAGTCGCCCTGTTGAATCTCCGGACAGCGTTGATCCCTCCGACAAGGGTTCTAGTTGACAGGACCTTCAATTCCTTCTTCTTGAGGAGCTTCAGGTCCAGGAGGTCTCTTGATGATGACGAACTCCAGAGTCCTCTCGCCGATAAGGTGATAGAGGTGAAATTAACTTCCGAGTCTTTATACTCTCTTGTGATGGCGTCCTTTAGTGGCCTATAATACTCGACTTTTCATGTGTGGGCCGCTTCTAGGTCCGAGTGTTCGCTCACCACCTGTGCATTAATGACAACCGCACTGGTGCCTTTAACAGCAACCAGGTCGGGCTTTCGCAGTCCATTTGTTGTTTTAAAATGCGGCTCTTCTTGAACCTTGTCGTATGTTATGTCAAGGTTCCTTTTGATATATGCGACCAAGGCGTTGTGTCGCATAATCCTCGCTGCGTGCGTACGATGACACTTTTGCAACACGTGGTTGAGCGTCTCGGCCTCTTGACAGTCTGCCCTACATAGACGGTCCGTTCTTCGACCTCTTGAGGGAGGAGATTTGGTAGGCATGGCGTTGATTCTAAGCTTCACGCAGTTCACGAAGTCCCTGCCAGACAGAAACCGACTCCCCTCGGTAATCCATTGGTGCTGTTGGTCGACCTTCCTCGACTCCTTGAGGCCTTTGCCATCAAAGGAATCGTGAAGAATGTTCGCCCATCGACCATCGATCAATTTCCTGCTTGCCAGGTCTACCTGCCCATCTTGGAGCCTTCTCTTGGTTCTTGCTATTTCGAGGGAGAAGAAAGAGGTGATTGATTGGTCACCTTTCCTCATTTTCTCTAGTCTCTCCCTTCTCCTGAGAGGCATGAGCCAACGAAGCGATGGAATGGAGACACCTCCATCCTTCGCGTTGGCATGGAAATAGGCGTTCGGTGTGTCATGGGGTAGACCCAGCCATTTCCTCACGGTATTTCGCACCAAGGTGTGTAGTTTCTTAAGCCTGCAGAGGTTCGTGTTGCCGAGCGTTAGCAGGTGGTAAAGCCCTGGCAACGCCATAACTCGCAGGCCGAAGAGCCGCTGTTGAGGCTTAAGAGGCGCCTTCGTGAGTTTTTCGATGGCTTGTTGCAATTGATCTCGGTCTTTCCTGTTCATAATTCGCCCTTCGGGCGAAAAAGGGATTCCGAGGTAGTTCCAATTGTCCTCCCTTTTCAGCGCTGGAAGGCATCTACCCTGACAGATAAATTTGGGTCGGCCATCGACCGCTGACTTCTTTACATGTGGTAGGTTTCTTATCGCCACGGTGAAGGACTTGGACACATTAAGTGTCATTCCACACCGAGGCAGATAGTCCACCACCACATTGATCATCTCCTGAAGACCCTGAGGTGTTGAGGCAATCAGGACCAAATCGTCAGCAAAGGCGAGGACGTCAAACCGCCTTCCGTCGATGTCCACACCAATATATTTGGGTATTTTATTTAAGAGGCCGTCGATTACCAGATTGAAGATAACTGGTGATAAAGGGTCGCTCTGCCTCACATCCCGTGAAGGGTGAAAAGGTTCAGACTCCCATCCACCACAGGCGATTCTCGTTTTGCCTCCCTTATACCCATGCATGATATACTCAATCATGGGCTCGGGGAAGCCTTTGGCTTTCATCGTACACTCCAGGGCTTGGTGAGACACAGAGTCAAACGCTTTGGCTATGTCCATAGAGGCCATATATAGCGGTTTGAACATTTGTCTGCAATGTCTAAGGACCAGATCAAGCGCAAAAACGTTTTCGAGGCAGCCATCTGTAGGCACGAATGCCTTTTGCCTCTCGTCGATTTTAATGTTGCACATAATTCTTTTCGCCAGCACCATATGGAAAGCCCGCACCAGCACCGACGAAACAGTAATAGACCTAAACTCCCCGGGTTCGCCAGCACCATCCTTTTTAGGGATTAGTGTTGTCCTCGCCTCGAGGAGGTATTTAGGTATCCTGCCCGTTGCCATAAAGAGATTGAACACCCGAGCCAGCAGGCCCGGCGGCGTCGCCTTTAGAAGCTTCGCCGTCAGGCCATCCGGCCCCGGCGCCGTAGATGTTGCAGGTAGACATTTGGCAACTTCGTCGGGCATGATGCGTTCCCATAATTTGCTAAGCGGTGCGCATTCAACCTCAGGCAGAGATGACTGGTTGGTGTTACCAGTCATGACCGTCTTCCAAAACGGCACCATTAGTTCCTTTGGTGGTATAGTTTCGGTTGTCTTATTTGTTAAGATCGTTCTTAGACAACTCCAAGGATTTTTGGTCCAAGCATGTTGTGTTCGGGCATATTCTGCCCTTCGTGCTTGTCTTGTAGTCCTGAGGTTATTCGGGTTGGTTTGTGCTCGTTTGGGTTTCTTTGTTAAAGGAGGAAATACCTTGGCCAGGTAGACCTCCACCTCTACTGAGATTCTGTCTCGGTCCCAGTTTTTGCAACATCGACAAATGTTATTTAGCGCTTCTGCGTGGAAGTTCTTCGTTAATAATGGTTCTAAAGTGGAGAGAGCCTTAAGGATATTTTGATTTAGATCGCCAGTGGTGGAGGAGCGGTCTGGTGACCCCGCCCGTGAGGTGTTTGAAGTCGCCGGACGGGGCTCACACGACAACTCGTCTAGGAATCTGGCAACCAGGTCTCTATACCTTTGTGTCCGTCTCTGTCCCTTAATGCCCTCCAGTGAGCGTCCGGGGAGGACTGGCAGTAACGCCTGATTTAGGAAGCGAACGCCATCAATAGTGAACCTGGCCTCATGGCGTGCCATGAGAGCCAGTTCCTCGGCGCACCAATGCGCCTTCACGGTTCTATCGGCCGTTAGCTGGTGCTGGTCATACCAGTTTTTGTGCATACGCTATTCATGCACTCCACGCCCTTTCTTAGTTAGGAAGGATCTGTCACATCCAGGCATTCTGCATTTTAGGGGGTCAGGTGTCGGCATCTCAACCTGTAAAGTCGGGTCAGAGCGGCCTGAGGGCCGTCCGGCATAATTATCTGAATCTGACTCTTAAGAGAGTCATAGTTACTCCCGCCGTTTACCCGCGCTTGCTTGAATTTCTTCACGTTGACATTCAGAGCACTGGGCAGAAATCACATTGCGTCAACACCCGCGTGGGCGACGTCCTGCTCAACCCGGGACCTGAAATCAAAACCGATTTATTATTTTTCCGAGTTACTCTGCCTCCCGGAGGGGAAAGCAGAGGGAAACTCGCCATCGTTACAGGTGGCGGCGTCGGCGAAACGCGCATCGGCGTCCTCCATGCTCTTCTCCCCGCGACGACCTGCCGCGGCTGCTGCTCTCCCTCGCAGTCCTCAGGCTTCCATTCCTCAGCGAGGGGTGACTGGTGGTCGGTCATGGTCGTCTTTTTCGAGGCCGGCCTCAGTATGTATCACCACCTCCCGCACGACCGGCACTCCTCTGGTCGCCGGACGAACCCCTTGCCCAGAAAAGGTCGGAGCGGAGACGCTGGCTGCCCCCAGCGGAGCTCCGCAGCAGGTGGTGGTGACTGTGTCCGTAGTTAGTGCTACGGAGGCCGCCGACAAGCCCTCCTATAAAGAACTTACAATTAGAAAAAAAGGGTGTGAAGAGAAAGTGTCAGTAGGGAGAGGTCGCTGGCGCACAGTGGTTCAAATCACGAAATTTAGTGACATTTTGTCGAAAAAACAACTTTTGCATATCAATATTTAGTAACTACATATAGATTGTTAAATGTTTATGAGTTTTGGAACCAAAGGTATTAATAGGATTTGTCAAAAATTATAATTACAATGAATATTTAAACTTAGATATTTTAAAGACAGCGTTTCTTACGAAAAAAACTGCCTACCTTTGGCGAAGTATTCTGACAGCTGTATCTAATATTTTATTTCCATTTTTTTTATATGAAAGGTATTCTATAACGTTAAATAAAAACATCTTCAACTACAGATTATCGTTAATTTTGTATTCAAAGTATAATGTTGAACATAATGAAAAAAGTACATAAATATTTTTCACTTGGTAAGGTACATCTTTTAAGTTGCAAATAGTTCCAAATTTTTACACATTAATACATTTTCACCATGCTTTTCCCTATATAAAAATGTAAAAATCACATCCTCTTTCTTCCTGTTTCCGAAATTATCTGTGTCTAAAGCGTGCGGTGTCACGAGTGGTCTTGTCATCTAGACTATGTCAGACACTTGAAAACTCACTTGAGCAAGCGTTTAGACCACGCCAAATGTTTACCCTATACTATAGATGAGCCTTCAACTAAGTTTTCCATTTTTCCTCTGCATTCAGATGTAACAATTCCATCAAAGAGTGCAGAACAAATCCACAGCGTCGTACTTTTACATTATATTTACGTTCTATTTGTATTGCATTTTCTTTTTTTTTATATATATTATTATATTCTTATCTTATTTTGTGTTTAGTGTGATATATATACGTATATAATTGTGTGTTAAGTGTATTACATATTTACATTTAATCATTGTTTAGAATTAGTTAAGTTTAGTTTGCTGCTATATCTATATCATACGTCACTCTATATAAATAGGTAAGCACACAACATTGAATGATTTATTACGTGAACTATTTGTTGCATTCTACATTTTCTCTTTTTCTAATATAGACCATCGCTTATTTAAAATGGAGGCTTTCCGTACGAACCAAGATCTTTTCCGTGTTTTACGAAATAGTTTTAGAGACATAAATGATTATACATTGTGTAAAATAAGTTCCCGGAATTTCTCATTTTCAAATCACACAGTGCATGTATTGAAACAAATTTCTGTGTGTAAGTAGGCAACACTGTGTTCAGTTGTTACACTAAAGGCTATAGGAGGATAAGTATGATCCAGCGGCCTTAGCTCCGATCATGCTCGCTTTTTTTTGTTAAATTAGTACCTATGTGAGTACTTATTACAGCAATTTTCAACCCTTAAAAATTCATCCCCAGGGAGTAATCGTTAAATAAACAAATTTTTTCAAAAATTCATAACTTGAGAACGACTACTTTGATTTTATTGAAATTTATTCAGGACGTACATACAACTAAGGTCTCTGATTAAAAAAAATTCCAGACTTGATGAATTGACATAACCTTAGAAAAAAAATTAAAACATTTTTCAATGACTACTATTGGTAGGTTATGTTTGAGGCACAACTACCAAACTTTTTTTATAGCTTTCTAACACCATTTTGCACCATATATAATTTTGGTATAATTTATTTCTTGGTGCGTCATATCCAAAAAAAATAAAAAGTCTAATTTTAATCATATTTAAATTTTTTTAAATATGTTATAATTATGGCACACCCATCCTAATTTTTTTCTAGTTTTCTAACGTCATTTTGCACCATATATAATTTTGGTATAATTTATTTCTTGGTGCGTCATATGCGAAAAAAATAAAAAGTATAATTTTAATCATTTTCAATTTTTTTCATTATGTTATCATTATAGCACAATCATCTTAATTTTTGTTTAGCTTCCTAACATAATTTTGCACCATGTGTAATTTCGGTAGAATTTATTTTTGGGTGCGTCATATGCAAAATAAATGAAAAGTCTAATTTTAATCATCCTTAATTTTTTTTAATATGTTACCGTTATAGCACAATCATGTTATTTTCTTTGGTTTCCTCACATCGTTTTACTCTATCTATAATAATTTCTGAATTCATAATTCATAATAATAATAATACCAACAACAACAACAACAACAACAGAAACAGTGATTATAATAGTTATAAAAGTAATAAAGACAATGGCAAGATTAGCTCCATACGTCTGTAGCTCTTGCCCGCTCATGCGGGCCCGCGCGAACGACAGACTTGATACCTAACTCATTATACCCACCACTAAAACGCATATCCCCGCTACATCTATCCACCACAGCACTAGCAACGGACGAAAATTGCATTAGAACGTTAGGTCGATCTGCCGAATCAAAATTAAATATTCGCTATCATCGTCATTGTAGTAAATGGACTTTTTGTTGTTTTTTTTTGGAAGTTGCCGAAATATAGGAAAACTGTATACTTTTATTGATTCCAATGTAACACGCTGAGAATTATGAATTCAGAAATTATTATAGATAGAGTAAAACGATGTGAGGAATCCAAAAGAAATAACATGATTGTGCTATAACGGTAACATATTGAAAAAAATTGAGGATGATTAAAATTAGACTTTTCATTTATTTTGCATATGACGCACCCAAAAATAAATTCTACCGAAATTACACATGGTTCAAAGTAATGTTAGGAAGCTAAACAAAAATTAAGATGATTGTGCTATAATGATAACATAATGAAAAAAATTGAAAATGATTAAAATTATACTTTTTATTTTTTTCGCATATGACGCACCAAGAAATAAATTATACCAAAATTATATATGGTGCAAAATGACGTTAGAAAACTAGAAAAAAATTAGGATGGGTGTGCCATAATTATAACATATTTAAAAAAATTTAAATATGATTAAAATTAGACTTTTTATTTTTTTTGGATATGATGCACCAAGAAATAAATTATACCAAAATTATATATGGTGCAAAATGGTGTTAGAAAGCTATAAAAAAAGTTTGGTAGTTGTGCCTCAAACATAACCTACCAATAGTAGTCATTGAAAAATGTTTTAATTTTTTTTCTAAGGTTATGTCAATTCATCAAGTCTGGAATTTTTTTTAATCAGAGACCTTAGTTATATGTACGTCCTGAATAAATTTCAATAAAATCAAAGTAGTCGTTCTCAAGTTATGAATTTTTGAAAAAATTTGTTTATTTAACGATTACTCCCTGGGGATGAATTTTTAAGGGTTGAAAATTGCTGTGATAAGTACTCACATAGGTACTAATTTAACAAAAAAAAGCGATCATGATCGGAGCTAAGGCCGCTGGATCATACTTATCCTCCTATAGCCTTTGATCGCAATATGACAACTAATGTGCTCACGGCAGTTATGTACACCAGTCGATCGCGAGTGTGCTCTGCGATTTTTGCGATGGAAAGAAATGTCGAGCAAAGTATTTGCCTTAAATTTTGCGTTCATAACGAAATTTCTTGTGCCGAAATTTTAAAAATGTTACTTGGGTTTATGAGTACGATATGCAAACAAGTCAACAATCTTCGGAATATCGCTTAGAAAATGAAACAAACCCTAAAAAACCGCGTAAAAGTCGCTCGAAAATTAAGGTCATGCTCACTGTTTTCTTTGATTATCGTGGTGTTGTTCATTCGGAATTCCTTCAAGATGGACAAACAGTAAATAAAGAATATTATTTGAGCGTTATGAGACGCTTGCGTGAAAATATTCGTCGGAAACGGCCAGATGTGTGGAAAAACAATTCTTGGATCCTGCACCATTATAACGCTCCGTCGCACACATCGATCTTGGTACGCGAATTTTTGGCCAGGAACTGAACAAATGTGATCGAACAAGTACCGTATTCACTAGATATGGCCCCCTGTGACTTTTTCTTATTTCCGAAACTCAAATTACTAGGGATGGTGAAGTCGACTTCGATTTTAATCGAAAATCGACTTTTACTAAAAAAAAGTCGACTTTTTAAAATCGAACTGTAATTACTAAAATCGATTCATAATCGATTTTAGGCTTTCGACTTTGGTACAATTGAGGTCGCACCAACTGTAGTGATAAGACACAGAAACTATTAAGTGCGCATGCGTGAACAGCAGAAGAGCTGTGAATGTATCTAACTAACTTCACAACGAATAATTTCTAAGCTGTTTTCACTACTATTTACATTTCAGTATTAATGGTTACTTTTAACCGCTGTTAAGAGTTTAAATTACGAATGTATAGAAAGTGTCTGTGAATAATAGTAAATCTAAACATTATTAGTGTGAAAATAAGAATTATTATTATTGTATGAACTAAATTGATTATCTATTAAAATAATGGCTCCTAGCGTGGTTTGGACCTATTTTAAGAAGACTGGAAATGGTGATAAGGTTATTTGCATTATATGTGATAAAGAATTCAAATTTAAGAATAGTACATCGACTCTAAGAAATCATTTAGAATCGGTACATAAATTACAGATATCGCAAAAAGATTCTGATCGCAAAAGATCTCTCAGTAACAGTAGTATTGAAAATAACCTATGTGAAGACTCAATTCCACGTAAAAAGCAGGTTAATAATATGATTATTATTATTTTTAAAATTGTTTGCTGTAAAAAAATCTAAACCAAATTTAATCTTTAAAATTAATTATTTACGGAAGTTTTAAGTGTATAATATTAAAAATTTAATTTTTTTAACTATTGTATCTAGACGGCACTATCTACTTCAGGTGAACTGATACCGGTGAATGCATCGATACCGGTAATTTCAAAATCAACGTCAACGTGTTCTATTAGTACGATTCGACAATCATCTTTCAATGGTCCTCTTGATAAGTGTTTTACCAACACAGCATCCTTCTCAGCCGGTGGTTATAGGCATAACGAAGCAACATCAGCACTTCTCTATATGATAGTTCAAGATAATTTATCACTTTCTACGCCTGAAAAAAAAGGATTTAGATTATTTGTTCAAAAAATACAACCACTATATCGTCCACCCTGTGAGCCAACACTTACTAAAGCTCTTCAATTTAAATATAATGAACTAAAAATAAAGATAAAAAGTGAACTTGCAAATGTTGACTCTGTATGCTTAACAAGCGACATTTGGACACACAACTACACTATGCAAGGTTATATTGGTGTTACAGCTCATTATTTGAAAGGTTCTCAAATGGTCTCAGTCGAACTTGGCGCTTATTTAATGGAAAATCGAAAGAATATAACTAATATTAGAACTGAATTACGCAATATTTGTAATGATTGGGGTATCTCTAATGAAAAAATATCTGCCATCGTGACTGATAGTGGAGCAAATATTAAAGGTGCAGTATAACAAGAGTTTGGTGACGATAAACATATTTCTTGCTTTGGACATAAATTTAATAACATTGGTCAACGTCTTATTGAAATGAACATCACAGTTCCACCTTCAGAATCTACTACTCATACATCGACTGAATTACCTGAAAATGAAGATGATATGGACGACTTTGATGCTGATAATTTTAATGAAAATTCTTTATTACGCGAACTTCTGTTAAAAGTTAAGCGTATTGTTCGATTCTTTCGTACAAGTGAAGTTGCGTCGACCGAGTTAAAAAAAATTCAACTGCAAGATAAGCCTGAAGCGCCTGCATTAAAGCTTATCAATGAAGTTAAGACTCGATGGAATTCGTGTTATGATATGCTTGAGCGATTTCTCAAACTTGCCGATCCAGTATCGAGAGTACTTTTTCAGGTTCAAAGAGACAAAAGCTCGCGTGCTAAACCTCCAAGTATGCTGAGTAGCGAGGACCTTGAAGCTTTAAGTGAAGTAAGAGATCTCTTAAAAATTTTAAATCGCGTTACACATGAAGTTGGTGCTGAAAAATGTGTCACGATAAGTAAATGCATTCCTATCGTTAAGGGCATCCTAAATTTAGCTGAAAATTTTAGTGCTAGTAATCCTATTAGTTATAATCTCAAAGAAAAATTGATTGCAGAGATAAATAAACAATTTTCAAATATTGAAGACATTGAAGCTTATGCTTTGGCGACTCTACTGGACCCGAGGTACAAGAAAAAAGCTTTTCAATGTATACGAGGTAGTGCTCGTGCAGTAACCCATGCTGGTAAATTGATACGACAAGAAATCCAACTTTCAAAGAGTCCCAATAATGACTTGGCAATATGTAATAATGAAACCAATATAGTTGCTACAACGGAAGATGATATCTGGAATTACTTGGATACTGAAGTTCGACTCGAGAATCAACACAGTGATACTGATGAAGCTGGTGGTCTACCGATTCAATTACGACAGTACCTAACTCGTCCAAGTGTTGATCGTAAAACGAATCCAAATCCATTTGTAATTTGGGAAAGTATGAAATCTGAATACCCGCACACTTACAATGTTGCTAAAAGATATTTATCCATCATGGCCACATCAGTTCCTTGCGAACGATTGTTTTCGCATGCTGGAATTATTGCATCTCAAAAAAGAAGTCGTTTATCACCAATCCATCTGAATATGTTAGTATTTTTGAGATCTGTGAGTGATCAAGTATGGTTTTCATAAGTTTTGTTGCAATATGTTTTTAAATGTTGTAATATTTAATATATATAAATATGTTGAAATTAAAGATAATTTAAAATTATAAGTGTTTCATTTTCATGAATTATTGTAATGTACACAGTAAAAACAATTGAGTAAAATTTAACATAAAATTTTGTGTAAAAAAATCATCTACACAAAATTTTATGTAAAATTTTACGAAAATTTTTTTAGTGTGTAGGATATAAAATATGATAGTTCGATTAAATTTAAATTGACAGAAAAATCGATTAAAATCGATTTTTGATAACGATTATTCGATCTTCATAATCGTGAGTAGTACGGTTAATCGATTAATCGATAATCGATTTTTTGAATTTTGTTTCCATCCCTACAAATTACCCCTTCGGGGACGGCGTTTTGAGTAAATAGAGGCCATTAAAGAAAATTTGCAGAAGGAGCTGAAGGCGTTACCGTCTTCAGCGTTTAAAAAGTGTTTTGGAGACTGGGAGAAGCGTTGGCGAATGTGCATTGCTTCTGATGGAGCCTACTTTGAAGGCGACAAAATAAATTTGGATCATTAAGTAAGCAGTTCGAGTTTTATTTACAAATTCCGGGTACTTATTTTACAGAATGTACATTCCTGTATGAGGCAATATGCAAGGAGATAAATATCTCTTTTGAGAATTTGGATGTATTAAAAAAGCAATTGAAAATATTTACTTGTAAAATGAAGCAGAAGTGGGTACAGTCTCGCTACGCTGAAGCCACCTTTATAACGAGAAATAAGCAATGGCTTAGTAGAAATTTTTCTTACCCAACTGACATATTATCAGCAATACCATCCACACGTAGCAAACAATCATCAAGTACCACGTCAAGACAACAGTTACCCAATGTTAATATACATTAAGGAACAAAACCGATTTCGCAATGTAGCACCCGAGAAAAAGTTCGAAGAGCCCGGTCTTTGATAACACATTTCTCGTTGCAAAAATTGTTGAAAGCAACGAAAATGAGCTTAAGAAAATCTGGCATGCATGAAAAGGCACGTTTCATCCAGTACTTAGAAGATAACCGATGTAGCGACGATATAAAATTGTTTCTTAAAAAGACATGCATGCTAAAAAAGAGGTTGTTTACCATCGAAAAAGCTTTAAATATCTATATCACGGCAGACTTATCGAAATTTCAGCACATAACAATTAGAAATGAAGCGATAAAATGTAATAATAACGTGTGGCCCTTATACAGTAAATTATTAAAAGAAAAAAATAATTGTTATCCATCCAAAGATACAATAGAGGTAACAGAAATGTACGCGAAAGTAAAATTACAAAGTTTATTAAATCACACAGCAAAGCGAATTCTGAAAACCTTAAATATTACGGTGGATAAGAAACAGTCCTTAGTCCTTTCATGCAAATGGGGGTGCGATGGAGTATCAGGACAACAAAAATATAAACAAATACGATATACAAATAAAAATATAGACGATGACACTGTTTTCGTATCATCTTTGGTACCGTTGAAACTTTACGAGAAGGTAACTGGTGACATTTTATGGGAAAATCCACGGACTTCGTCGTCTTGGTTTTGCCGACCTATTAAATTTGAATTTGCGAAGGAGTCAACAGAATTTTCTGAGCAAGAGGTGAACAGGGTTCGAAATGAGATAAAAGATTTAAAGCCTCTAGTAATAGATAACTTAGAAATAGACTAGGTAATGATATTTATAATCAGACTTGGCTTCCCGGTTGGAGCCCCGTTGGGTTTTTGAGAGAAACCGACGTTTCGCCAGCATTGCAGTTGGCTTCATCAGGGCTGGCAGCAACTCTGATACTAAAGAGTTGTATCAGAGCGGGCCCTAACTTATACCTATGCTCACGTTTGTGGAACGGTGAGCAAGCCAATAGTTTTAGAATTGGGCAGCTGTACAATAGATCTTTCGAATGTCTGCTTCATATTTCATACAACATGCCTTTTAAAAAATGGTTTGCAAATACACCGGATTTAAAAAGAATTAAAAACAATAGAAAGAAATGGATACAAGGACAATTTAGAGAAAAATTAGGGCTTCTCGTTGATTGTGTCAACAATCAAACAACTGATCGTGTTTTTTTAGGAATTTTTATTAAGGAAACCATTGGATAAATCTTTGTCATAATTCATACATGTATTTGTTATGTATTCAGTGAACTACAGTTCAATTTTTAATTGATTATCTTGAGAATTATGGCTTTGACGTCGTTTGAGGTGGGACGCCTCCTGGAAATTCCCGGTCGCTGGCTGACACGATGATTGATCTTCAAGTTGCCTAAAACAAAAAATTCAAATGGCAATTTACTCCTTATGAATGTAGTTCTGGTATGAACTACGGACAATTTTTTTTCAAAAACTAAAGAAACTGCGAACATTGGAAAAAAATTGTTTTTTTCGCAAAAAATTTCGTCAGACGTTTGTTCATAAAAAAAAGTTGTGCATGTATATGTTTTTTCATAGTTCATACTGAAGACAGATGTTTTTTCAAGAATTGTGCCAAATTTGAAGGTAATCGACTGATTAGTTCGAGAGATATCATGTCAGCCGTCCAGAAAAAACCTGTTTCGAGAAAAACGCGTTTGAAGTTTTACAAACAGTTTTCGTACGTAAAAAATTGTATATATCTAGTACTTACAGCATATTCTTGTTAATCAGCTATGCCAGTCCATACAGTACACCTTCTTCCTCTTCAAAATATTCATTTCGTTCCATTTGCCGATTTCGTTCTAAAATTCGCGCCTCTTTCGTTGCTTCAAGGCTCCGTCTGGCCCACCTGTGCAGCCGCTGTTCGTCTCGGGCGTTACAAAATTTTTGGCATTGTCGCCATTGACGATGCCAATGGTCGCCATTGTTTTTAGAATTGCATAAAAACCTTCGTTAAATATGCCAGTTGCTAAATAAGCCGCCGTTTCTACGCTTTTTGTCCCGCAATGAAGGTGTTGCGTGGCCGTTCAGGGATTTTCCGATAAACGATGTGGGTTGCCTCCAGTGGAAGAGGTGTTGCTCTCCACAGGAGATGAAGGATTTTTAAAATGAATAATTTGCAATGTATGTTAAGAACTTTAAATATATATTAAACTAAACGGAATGATAACTTTAATAACTTTAAATATAATAACTGAACAAACAATAAATTATAACAATATTTAATAATTATGAATAGGAAAAAGTAATTATAATAGCTTAGTATAACGTTATATGTCCGAACGCTTCGAGATCTTGCGCAAGAGTGGCGATGCAACCGTTTAACAAAAGAAGCTCGCATGCAATATTTCACGATCGCTCCGCTCCGCGAATCAGAAGGTACTTTACATTCAATCTTTAATTCTATTGGTTCCCTACGTATGCAAGACGAGGTTTTTACGCGGGAAGCAATGACTTGATATGGCAACGTTGATAAAACAAATGAAATCGAGTGATCAGACTTCCTGTGGCGTGATGTCGATTTTGCCGCCTTTAGTTACACACGTCTTGCATTTACAATGTCGATAGCCTAGGTTCCTACCTTAACCGTACAATACTTCTTACCCAATTTCCACACCGCGAATAACCATCGTAACCGCGTTTGCATGAATCTATAGATGTGAATTGGTGTGGCACACAACAAAGGTGTTTGGGCGCGAGTCGCCAGACTGTAGAGTTAAAACTTTCGTTATTATTTTGACTTTCGCCACCCAAACATCTCTCTAATATGACTGTTTTGCAATACAACAAAACAATTATTATGTGTCGAATAAAACACAGTGTTGTGTTGAAGAAGCAGTCTGTGATGCCAAGCCCAGGGTAGGCAAGCTGCCGTGTATGAAAAAGGTCCGCAAACAGCGCCGCTTTTAGCTGAGCGGAGAACTAAAGGCATAAATTTATGTATAGCATACCTATCTATATCAATGTATATACCGTGATTAAATTCTAAAGTTGGCCTTGTTTTCTTTACAATTTTATTTTTAAATTAAAATAACAACGTTATGTTTCAGTTAACTATTTTTTATTAACATTCACAATAAAAAAGAATTATAATATACATAGGTGTACATAGGAACACATACACTTTCTAACCTCTGTTTTCTTTACAGAAAATAACCGAATGTTTCTTCCTTTGTTTCATACTTAAAAAGGGAAACAACTTAAATTATAACAGTATTTTAATAATTATAATAAGTATAAGAACTATGAAATAAATAATAATTATGTCTAGAATTCTTTTGACTACACGTTTTCGCCTTGAGCGATTTACTCGCGGTAACAGAATCACACCGATTCTCTCTTGCTAGTGTATTTGAAATTCTTCAATTCGGTGTGTATGTGTGAGTAGCGTCACTATCGCCACCTGCTAGCTGAGCGGGGCGTAACTCGGAACCGCTGAGCCCATTACAGCTTGTCGACCCTGGCCAAGCTTTTAAGTAGTCTATGCTATTAAAACTCTCCGAATTTGCCTCTGGTTACCTTTAATTCACCTTACTTCTCACCAGCTGGCGCCTCTGTCTATGTGAAACGGACACGACGTCAATGTCATCTTCATAGCGTCTTCATCACCAGCAAGACCTTGCTGCAACACTGTGTTTTATTCGACACATAATAATTGTTTTGTTGTATTGCAAAACAGTCATATTATGTGTCTTACTAAAACACAGTGTTGTATTGAAGACGTGTCTGTTATCTGCTGGTGGTACAAACGCTATGTGAATGATAATGATAAAACAACATAAATTATTCTATGATTAGTAGGTATGCAGGAAGGAAATAAAGTATTTAAACAAATCAAATTGACCGTATTATTTTGACATAAGACTCGCTATCGAACCAAACTTAAAATAACCAAAACAAAAATGTATGTCTTCTTAATTATGAAATAAGCTTAAAATAACAAACTTCAATTTAAATAATTCAGTGAAACAAAAAAAAAACAAATGTCCTCTTTGGAATAAAACTTAACAAAGTTAAATCAATACAAATTCAAAAAAAAAGAAAAATAATATTTTGGCCTTAATGCAGGCTCTTGTAATAACATATTATAAGTATTCTTATTTACTGTTGAATAATTTTAAATAATTAAAATCTTTATATTGCGAAAACTACTTCAAAGTTATATCTTGTATCAAACACTAGAAAAATTGTTAGCCAGCAAATCGGCTGGAGTATTAATATTGTCGATCGTTTGTACCTGACGACAATAATATTTGCTAAAAGTATGAGCACTTTTCCAGTTTCCTCTGCTTAGGATCTCTGCTACTGGTCTATTTTCCAGCCAGCCCCTGGAGGCCACAGCTGAGCGAATACTACCTGGTGTAGCTTGGATGTCGATTTCTTTAAAAATTGATTTTATCCATCCAGCGATCATAGTTCTGGTGGCTGGTTTAATAGGTCCAGTAACAGATACAAACAAGTTGGTGAGATTCTGCTCAGATCTCCTCTGTTTAGACCTTTCTATGAGACCTCTAATGTGTGTAACAGGACATATACTTTTATCCGGATGTTTTAAAAGACACCAACCAGATTGTCTATGAGACCCAGAATCAGTTTTTGAGCCCAATTTTGGCCATAAGTAGATCTTGTCCTCTTCATTTATCACATTATCTTGAGGTATATTTAATAATGTTAAATCATGAATTCTGCGTCCTGATGCTAATAGAAGGATCAGTGCCGTTCGTCGTGAACTTTCAAACAGGGTGTTTGTTTCAGAGGAACTTCGAAGCCAGTTAAATAAAAGTTTGATGTCGAATATAGGGCCTTTATGAGTTAATGGCTTAGAGAGATATATGGCTTTTAAAATTTGAGTAACAAAAAAAATTGTTTGAGAAATTTTCTACAGTTGTTGCACAAAAGGTCGATATGGCTGATTTGTGTAATAATATAGTGCTGTATGCCAACTTTTCTACTAAAAACAATTTTGCCAAAAACCTAGCAACAGTCTTACCATCTGGAGTTTTAGGGTCTAACTTTTGGGATTTACACCACAACAACCACCTGTTAATGGGAGCCTTGTATGTGTTAAGGGTGGACTGCCGCCAACTATGCTTTAACACTAGATTTACGGAGCCAATTTGGCTCACGCAAGATTTGATAACTACACATATAATATATTGATTGGTTAATTTTTTAATAATAATTCTTTCATTTCAATTGATTTGGAACTATTTTCTATGCAAAAAAACTTCAGTTTTCTTGTACGATTGAAATCGGCTCACTTCAGAAAAAAAGGTATATCAATATCCGTAAATCTAGTGTTAATAACGTTTTTTCCTCTATATTCCAGTGTGCAACTTGATCGAACCACCCCCAACCTTCCAGGCTAGTAGAGTCAATTTGTCTACTTGCGCTGGAGTTCTGCCCGTCGAATAGTCTATCAGGGTCTTCCGCAGATCTCTGATCATTAATGCCTCCCTGAGAGCTCTCGCCTGCAAGTCTGGGAACCAGAAGCATTGGGTCCATTGTGGGGCTATCACGATGTAGGCCCCTCTCGCTTTGTTGAGGTGGGCTAGCACTCGTGGCATCAGGTTGGGAGGGGGGAACACCCAGCCTAGCTGGTAATCCCATCGACGACTGAATACGACGTAAAAGGTTCCATCTGTTGAGTCCAATGTTACGTACGTTGGGACGACTGCCGTCTCTTTGGAAGCGAACAGGTCTATATCTGGGGCACCTAGTTCTTTGAAAATGGCCTCCGTGGCCGGGGGCAGTAGGTGCCACTCGGGAACTGGACGGCCTCTTGAGAGGCGATCTGCTATTCCGTTCAACCTCCCTGGGAGGTAGCAGGCCGACAGCGCACAGTGGAACGAATCGACCATCTAGGTGGAAAAAAATAATAACTCGAAAACCGTTCATTTTAGAGAAAAATGTTTTATACAAAAGTTGCATAATATCGCGGAAAGAATATTGGTGTAATACTAATTTTTTATTTTTTAGATTTCTTCGATGTTATTTAAAGGTCAACTTAATTTTTTATACAAAAATCGGTAGATTTGTTTATAGATGTCCATTCTACAGGAGAAATATTGAAACTTTTGTATAAGACATTTTCTTGTTGGACTTTATATTAAAAAGATATTTAATGAAAAAGATATTTAATGAAAAAGATATTTAATGAAAAGATCCTACTAAAGCCTTTTTCGATAGGCGGACGGCCCAACAAACATTCAGCAGCTATAACAAAGAATTGCACAGATATGCGCACAAAATTTTTGCGTTAATTTACTTCTATATAATCTGAGGAATATATATGTAAAGTTTCAACCCGGTACTTTACGGTATTTTTTAGTTATTCAATTTTTAAGTGTACCGCGTGCCCCGTTGAGAATCAACAGCCGAACTGCCTCGCTAACTTTCAGCAGGTACAACAAAGAAGAGCGCAGGTTTGCGCACGAAATTTTTGCGTTAATTACTTCTACATAGTATAAAGAATATATATGTAAAGTTTCAGCCCGGTACTTTTCGGTACTTTTTAGTTATTCAATGTTTAAGTCAACCGCGCGCCACGGTGAAATTCAACAGCCGAACTGCCTCGCTAACTTTCAGCAGGTATAACAAAGAAGAGCGCAGGTGTGCGCATGAAATTTTTGCGTTAATTACTTCTACATAGTCTAAGGAATATATATCTAAAGTTTCAGCCCGGTACTTTTCGGTACTTTTTAGTTATTCAATGTTTAAGTCAACCGCGCGCCACGGTGAAATTCAACAGCCGAACCGTATCCCTCACTTTCGACAGGTATAACAAAGAAGAGCGCAGGTGTGCGCATGAAATTTTTGCGTTAATTACTTCTACATAGTCTAAGGAATATATATGTAAAGTTTCAGCCCGGTACTTTTCGGTACATTTTAATTATTCAATGTTGAAGTGATCCGTGTACCGTGATTTTCACTCTAACTACCTAGCTTGTTAGTCTCTAATGGCAAACTAACAATAAGAGCAATTAAGCAATAAAAGTGATATTTCAGAAGTCTCCATTCTTAATGTTGCCAATGAGATGTTATAATTGCTGAACGATATTTACGTCGACGACATCTGGGCATTTCTTGACCGCGTGCTCCACGGGAAGTCGCCAGCCGTGCTGTGTCACATAAACTTTAGAAAGTTATAACAACAAAAGGCGCAGGTAGGCGCAGCCGATTTTTGCAGGAGCTGTTTCTACAAGGTTCAAACTAATTACCCTCAAAATTTCCAGGGGGTACTTTGGGGTACAATATAAGTTTTTCTCTGCAAAAGTTTCCAAATTCCTCCGTAAAACATGTGTCTAAAAAAACTTACAGAACTTCTTTAAAAAATAATTTTTCGAAAAATCGTTTTGGGTACTTCAAGATTAACCAATGATGATAAACTGTGCAAAAAATAAAAAGTCTCGCATAATTATTAATGCCTCTAACAGTATCTTAATTTCAGAGAAGTATTTGAACGTTCTCGCGCTGTTGAAATTTGTTGTTTTTAAGCGCTGATTTTTGCATTTAGTTAATTGCAAAATCGATTATTATTGCTATCACTGGTCTCAGCAAACATTCTAGATTAAGATAAGATTATTAAAATTCAAATCCCAGACTTGATTTTTTTCCACCTAGATTACCCATTTCGTTCCACTGTGCAGCGTAATGGTGAGCTGCTCGGTCAGTTCCAGTACTTTGCCTGTCAGATCTAGTAAGACCAGCGTCCGGGTTCCGCCTTCGTTTCTGACATATGCGACAAGCGTTCGATTGTCGGTTTGCAACAATATGTGAGCCCCCTTCAATTCTGCACGTTGGTTGTCTATTGCAGCATACACAGCGTACATTTCTTTGAGGTTTGAGTGCCACTTCTTCTGGCTGGGAGCCCACTTGCCTGATAGAAAAAGACCGTTTAGATGTGCACCCCAGCCCGCATCCGCTGCGTCTGTGGTTAAGAAGTGTGTCACTTCTTTTTGGTGCATGGGGAGGGAACTGTGATTGATGGCCTCTAACCACCAATTCAGATGTTGAATGACCATGGGTGTTAGAGCTTTCTGTCCCTCGGTCTGTTCCTCTGAAACTTCTTTACAAATATATGCATTCTGCGACAATGCAGTCGGCCGTTGAAAACAGTGAAGTTTGCAAAATTTAGCATGCCTAGTAAACTCTGCATTTCTTTTAGAGTGCATGAGCCTCGTTTTTGTAGAAGAGTAATCAGGTCTTTTATCTTTGAGATTTTCTTTTGAGGTAACGACAGAACATTGGTTTGGGTATTCCATGTGAGACCCAAATATTCCAGTTCGTGGGTCGGCTCCAGAACGGACTTCTGATAGTTGACATGCCATCCTAAAGTTTCCATAGTACTCAACGTTTTCGTAACCTGAGTCATTAGTGTGGAGCGATCCTGACTGACAAGAAGAAAGTCGTCCAGATATACAATTAAACGAATTCCTCTGGCTCTTAGGGTTTCCGCAACTCAATTTGAGACTGCTGCAAAAGTTCGAGGTGCAGATGAAAGGCCAAATGGTAGAGCTGTTAACTGTAAAACCTCCTTGTTGTACACTACGCGCAAGAAGCGTCCTTGTCCTGTAAAAAATAAATATATGACAACACTTTTTCAGTATTGGTAGCTATTTATTATACTTTTAATTTATAAATATCTTGGTTTCATTTTTTTATTTAATATTTTACAACTGTGATGGCACAGAATGTAAATCCTATATATTTTTTTCTTTCTGCTAGTGAAATAGTTGTGAATTCCAAAACCATCCAAGCTAATTTTTTTTTTAAATTAAACTTTGAAGCTTCCCGAAGAAGATCTTGCTGAGATTTCTTGCGACTTTTTGCGATTCTTCGAGTAATTGTTATTTGTTTGTCGCGCGCGCCATGCTCGGGGAAGTGCATTTATGACATAGAGCCGGGCTATCGTGCTTTACCTAATGAATACTGCTAATCCTTCTCTAAAATCAACCTGGCAGTTAACGAAATAATATGTTTATTTCATGGGGTTAAAAATCGGAATAAGTTTAAACAAGCTGGTGGCATATTGTTTCGAGGCAACTATAGATTGCCGCGGCTACCTCGACCGCTTACCGTCATAAACCGAAAGATCTTTGACGATTCTAATGAAAATCTGGCTAGTTGCAGGTATGAGGGAAATATTTGTTCCTTACAATGTTTCATCTTTCTCCTTCGACCGAAATTTTTATTAAATAAAGAGAAATTCGGAGATGGAACAGCAATGACATGCTTGTAGTAGGATACAGCGACTGCTGCAATAAATATCATTAAAACTGCAGAAGTCCGTGGAATAAAATAATATATTTTTTTTAAAATTAAACTTTGAAGCTTCCCGAAGAAGATCTTGTTGAGTTTTCTTGCGACTTTTTGCGATTCTTCGAGTTATTGTTATTTGTTTGTCGCGCGAGCCATGCTCGGGGAAGTGCATTTATGACATAGGGCCGGGCTATCATAAGACTACTGATTTTCGTGCCGATCCGACAATTTTTCGATACTCGCACCTGCCATATTAGAGCCGCCATTTTGTTTTTGGAAATTCTGTGTTCGGATTCTTAATCAGCGACCGGAAAAACATAAGACAACTGATTTTCGTGCCGATCCGACAATTTTTCGATACTCGCACCCGCCATATTAAGCCGCCATTTTGTTTTTGAAAATTCTGAGTTTGGATTCTTAATCAGCGACCGGAAAAACATAAGACTACTGATTTTCGTGCCGATCCGACAATTTTTCGATACTCGCACCCGCCATATTAGAGCCGCCATTTTGTTTTTGAAAATTCTGAGTTCGGATTCTTAATCAGCGACCGAAATAATAGTAATATACCAATTTTCAGCTAAATTGAAAAACTCCTTGGGGTTTTGGCCAGGATTTCGGCGAAATGGACCACTGTGCGTCGGCTCTGCTACTGTTACAATCCTGTTCCTCGCCCGAGGTGACAGGGCCTGGACTTTTATTTCCACCACTAGGATTACTCATCACTAAAACGAACGATACACACCACGAAAAAACACTGTGCTTTAATATTTATTATTAAATTTACCAAGAGAAAATTTTTTGCGGCTTTCGCGGCAAAAATCACAAACGCTATGAAGATCAGTGATGCCAGGACGTGGGATTTTCTCCCGCGTGGGAGCCGTCGTACGCATGCGCATGCTGACGTCACAGCTCGGCGGCGGTTATTTCCATGGACGTATCTAGTAAAATGCCCTCTTCCTGTAATTTCTACCGTATTTCAATTGTCACAGGGGTCTAACGATACCCCGTATTTGAGTGAAGTATATTCGTTACTGAGGATTAGGTAGTGCGCATGGGTGGGAAAAATCCCACGTCTTGGCATCACTGATGAAGATGACATTGACGTCGCGTCCGTTTCACATAGACAGAGGCGCCAGCTGGTGAGAAGTAAGGTGAATTAAAGGTAACCAGAGGCAAATTCGGAGAGTTTTGATAGCATAGACTACTTAAAGGGTTCGCATCACAGACTGCTACCTCTGTGAAGTTAGCCCCTGCACTAATTCTTACGCAATTTTTATCATTTCTAATGTATTGAGAATCGTTTGAGAGAGTTTGAGAGTACAACAAAAACGTTTGAGAGTTGATAGTTTTTTTGAAAAACGCAATTGAAAATTTGACGTGAAGTTGGCCCCCACTTTTTCTAAATCTCGAAAAATGAAACGTACGGCCCTTTTTTTTTTAATCGACTTGAAATCGTTTGAGAGAGTTTGAGAGAACATTAAAAACTTCTAACGAGGCTTATTTCAATAGAAAAAAAATTAAAATTGTGGTGGCTTGTACGCTCACATATGGTACGGCACCCGGTGCAATGCACAGTCGATAATTAAAATATAATAAAAGACTTATGCGCCAATTTAAAATAGAGAGCATGTCGGTGTGTGTAGAGGACTCTTAGAAATGTAGAATCGTTTGAGAGTTTGTTTTTTAATTGAAAAAGGCGAATGAGAAGACACGCCTATGCCCAACTCAGTCGATACGGCAGACGGGCGTAGCCTCGCAAACATTCAACGAAACCGATTTGAAAGTAAATAGAATCGTTTGAGAGAGTTTGAGAGTACAAAAAAAACGTTTGAGAGTTGATAGTTTTATCGAAAAATTCAATTGAAAATTTTGCTTAAAGTTGGTCCCCACTTTCCCTAAATCTGTAAAAATGAAACGTACGGCTCTATTGTTTTTTTGATCGACTTGAAATCGTTTGAGAGGGTATGAGAGAACATTAAAAACTTCTAACGAGGCTTATTTCAATAGAAAGAAAATTAAAATTGTGGTGGCTTGTACGCTCACATATGGTACGGCACCCGGTGCAATGCACAGTCGATAATTAAAATATAATAAAAGACTTATGCGCCAATTTAAAATAGAGAGCATGTCGGTGTGTGTAGAGGACTCTTAGAAATGTAGAATCGTTTGAGAGTTTGTTTTTTAATTGAAAAAGGCGAATGAGAAGACACGCCTACGCCCAACTCAGTCGATACGGCAGACGGGCGTAGCCTCGCAAACATTCAACGAAACCGATTTGAAAGTAAATAGAATCGTTTGAGAGAGTTTGAGAGTACAAAAAAAACGTTTGAGAGTTGATAGTTTTATCGAAAAATTCAATTGAAAATTTTGCCTAAAGTTGGTCCCCACTTTCCCTATGTTACATCCGACCCTGAGAATTTTAAAAATTCTTCATTCGATGCCAGTCAGCCGCTCTTGAAAACGAAAGGTTTAAACACAAGTTCCTCGCTCTACAGGGCTCCTTCCCACTTATCTAAACTTATACAAACCATGGCACTTTACACTATGGCCAGATGCATTCCATATGTCCTTGGTACCCTTACATCCCTGCCAGAGTCCTACCACCTCCACTCATTTTTCCATATCCTTCCCGAAACGGAGCCCTATATAAGCGAGACACTTTTCTGCCTCTGCGGGTCATTTCTTTCATAGAACGTTACGCTGTCAGTCAGACAGCTGAATTTCCAAAGTCTACGGGACTTGGAAACCCCCGCGATCCGACGCGTGACATTCGGTTAATATACATTATAATACATAGTTAACTTCAATATACCTATATTGTTTAAGGATCAAATTGTAATTGCATTTTGAATTTAATTCTTTGTAAATAACTTAATATACGAAATTCAAAGATAAAGTTATTTTCAATTAACTTCCTTTTATCTTCTTGTAACTGTGCAACGTTCCCCTTTATTCACTTAAACCGCTCGGAGTGAATAAAATTATTGAAAGTTACGGGTAATTCTAGAACCAGAATTCTAAAGTCTGCAACAATCTTATAATAGTTAGTGGCAGTAGCCTTGTACTATTTGGTACATCCCGATCTGCTATACTAACGCGAATTACCGAAAGGTTTTTCGTTATTAACGGACTACCAGCAACTCTATAGTATTCCTATAGATTAGTCTGGTTTCCGGAGTTTTATACTTAGTTAGTGGCAGTAGCCTTGTACTATTTGGTACATCCCGATCTGCTATACTAACGCGAAAGAACTGCAAGGTTCCTTTCGTTATTAACGGGCGATCAGCAACTCTATAGTATTTCCTATAGATTAGTCTGGTTCCCGGAGTTATTACCAGTTAGTAGCGGTAACCTTGTATTATTTGATACATCCCTATCCGCTATACTAACGCGAAATACCGAAAGGTTTTTCGTTATTAACGGGTAAACGGCAACCTTATAGTTCTGCTATAAGCTAGTCCGTTAGTCGGAACAGTCTTCTTTGTATTGTTGCAACTCTCGGATTTACGGGTAAAATATTTAACTACGCATCACGGTCGCGTTTTTCTGCCACTCGCCCGGCTCGTAACACCTAAATCTGTAAAAATGAAACGTACGGCTCTATTGTTTTTTTGATCGACTTGAAATCGTTTGAGAGAGTTTGAGAGAACATTAAAAACTTCTAACGAGGCTTATTTCAATAGAAAAAAAAAATTAAAAATGTGGTGGCTTGTACGCTTACATATGGTACGGGACTCGGTGCAATGCACAGTCGATAATTAAAATATATTAAAAGACTTATGCACCAATTTAAAATAGAGAGCATGTCGGTGTGTGTAGAGGACTCTTAGAAATGTAGAATCGTTTGAGAGTTTGTTTTTTAATTGAAAAAGGCGAATGAGAAGACACGCCTACGCCTAACTCGGTTGATACGGCAGACTGAACAATGCATACTATATGTGCACGTACAACTCACCACATTTTTCATTTTTTTCTATTGAAATAAACCTCGTTAGAAGTTTTTAATGTTCTCTCAAACTCTCTCAAACGATTTCAAGTCGATCAAAAAAAAATAGAGCTGTACGTTTCATTTTTACAGATTTAGAGAAAGTGGGGACCGACTTCAAGCAAAATTTTCAATTGAATTTTTCGATAAAACTATCAACTCTCAAACGTTTTTTTTTGTACTCTCAAACTCTCTCAAACGGTTCTATTTACTTTCTAATCGGTTTCGTTGAATATTTGCGAGGCCACGCCCGTCTGCCGTATCGACTGAGTTGGGCGTAGGCGTGTCTTCTCATTCGCCTTTTTCAATTAAAAAACAAACTCTCAAACGATTCTACATTTCTAAGAGTCCTCTACACATACCGACATGCTCTCTATTTTAAATTGGTGCATAAGTCTTTTAATATATTTTAATTATCGACTGTGCATTGCACCGAGTCCCGTACCACAGACGAGGTATAGGGATAGACCGGACATTTAATGGGTCTTCGCGGCCCGGAAACTGAAATACCGACACTGAAAAATCATAGTCATAATACAGCGCACTCTGCTTAAAATTGACGGTGAAAACCAGAAATTCTTAAAAAGAGATAGAAAATGCGACGTTGTGACATCTGACAAATTCCTATTTACATTGTTGTCATGTTACCCAAATAAATCTGGAGATGCTTTGCTGCGGCAAACTCGGGCCGTCGCCGATATGAAGGAAGGCAAAGCTATCGCCACACTGAACTACGAAACAGTGACTCTGTCTCGCTTTTATGCCCGTTCTCTGGCCTATTCCAACGTGTTCAGTGTGACTGTAGCCTAAAACCGATTGGCGCGTAAAGTACGAATAAACTGTGACAAACTATCTGAGCCTTAATACTGAATGTTGTCTTATATAAAAATATTATTCTTACATCCTATTATATCAAAATGCTATTTATGCCATTTACAATATATTTCATATTAAATTGTATGCCTTCTTTCATCTTACAATTAGTTCCACTGTTACTTTTTAGTCAATGTATCTAATACTTGCAAAGAAGTAAACAGTGTTAACAGGGCGGGCCACGTGAAGGCGTGGAAGGTCTTTGCCACCCCAGAAGATATTCAATGTTCATTTATTTAAACGCATGAAAAATAATTTGGTAAAATAACTTACTATTCAATCGTATCGTTAAACGGTAAATAAATTAAATATTTGATAAAGTATGCGTAACACTGAATATGTTCAAAAAATAGCAAAAAAAGGAAGAGAAGTAAGCAACAATATACAAAGCATACAAATCATGCAAAATGTACAAATATACAAAGCCTAAGGTACGTGCAATGAAAGCGAAGAAAATTAGAAAGAGAATTATATGCAATACTTATTTGCAAGATATGTACATAAAGCAGATTTAAGAATTAACTGCTGGAAAAAAATGACAACTTATTGTTTGATAAATCTGATTAAAAATGTTGCACCCGACGCAATTTAGATACTGCAGACCGATTATTTGTGAATCTCAATCGTTGCCCAAGCCAAACGGTATCTTTGTGAATTTTAACAATCATGGTAAAATATACCATGTCTTTTCGATGCGCAGCACATTCATGTTGGTTAAACCATTCTGGATAGCTAACATGCACTACTTCTACGATTTTTTGGAATAATTTATCCAATATGTATGTCTCGCTACGTATTTCGGGATAAAAACGTCGTGTTGTGTGAGTTTGAGATACGGGTGCACTCATATCCCAGGCTCACACAATACGACGTTTAAAGGGACAGACAAACCCACCACCGTGCCAGGCCCCACCGTAAAAGTAAATGTCCAAGCGACAGCACAGTGCACTGTGGAACGAAATGGGTAATCTACGTGGAAAAAAATCAAGTCTGGGATTTGAATTTTGATAATCTTATCTTAATCTAGAATGTTTGCTGAGACGAGTGATAGCAATAATAATCGATTTTGCAATTAACTAAATGCAAAAATCAGCGCTTAAAAACAACAAATTTCAACAGCGCGAGAACGTTCAAATACTTCTCTGAAATTAAGATACTGTTAGAGGCATTAATAATTATGCGAGACTTTTTATTTTTTGCACAGTTTATCATCATTGGTTCATCTTGAAGTACCCAAAACGATTTTTCGAAAAATTATTTTTTAAAGAAGTTCTGTAAGTTTTTTTAGACACATGTTTTACGGAGGAATTTGCAAACTTTTGCAGAGGAAAACTTATATTGTACCCCAAAGTACCCCCTGGAAATTTTGAGGGTAATTAGTTTGAACCTTGTAGAAACAGCTCCTGCAAAGATCGGCTGCGCCTTTTGTTGTTACAACTTTCTAAAGTTTATGTGACACAGCACGGCTGGCGACTTCCCGTGGAGCACGCGGTCAAAAAATGCCCAGATGTCGTCGCCGTAAATATCGTTCAGCAATTATAATATCTCATTGGCAACATTAAGAATGGAGACTTCTGAAATATCACTTTTATTGCTTAATTGCTCTTATTGTTAGTTTGCCATTAGAGACTAACAAGCTAGGTAGTTAGGGTGAAAATCACGGTACACGGATCACTTAAACATTGAATAATTAAAAAGTACCGAAAAGTACCGGGCTGAAACTTTACATATATATTCCTTAGACTATGTAGAAGTAATTAACGCAAAAATTTCGTGCGCAAACCTGCGCTCTTCTTTGTTATACCTGCTGAAAGTTAGCGAGGCAGTTCGGCTGTTGATTCTCAACGGGGCACGCGGTACACTTAAAAATTGAATAAGAAAAAAATACCGTAAAGTACCGGGTTGAAACTTTACATATATATTCCTCAGACTATATAGAAGTAAATTGACGCAAAGACTTTGTGCGCATATGTGTGCAATTCTTTGTTATAGCTGCTGAATATTTGTTGGGCCGTCCGCCTATCGAAAAAGGCTTTAGTAGGATCTTTTTCATTAAATATCTTTTTAATATAAAGTCCAACAAGAAAATGTCTTATACAAAAGTTTCAATATTTCTCCTGTACAATGGACGTCTATAAACAAATCTACCGATTTTTGTATAAAAAATTTAGTTGACCTTTAAATAACATTGAAGAAATCTAAAAAATAAAAAATTAGTATTACACCAATATTCTTTCCCCGATATTATGCAACTTTTGTGTAAAACATCTTTCTCTAAAATGAACGGTTTTCGAGTTATTATTTTTTTCCACCTAGATGGTCGATTCGTTCCACTGTGCAGTGGTGGGTTCATGCCTATACATGCAATACTTACCATTTTTTAACCAGTTTTCTTCGTCTGCAACATATGCTGTCTCTCGTGTTTTCCTCTTACTAGAGCGCAGGCCATATTGATGTAGAAATGTTTTGATGTTAATTACTAATGTAGCAAAAATGCTTAGAAATGTCTATTGATTAAAAGGCGTAGGTTCGCTCCCACAAGCCGTTAATAAAGCCGTAAACGCTGTACATGCAATAACAATGACTAAAGAGTATTTTGAGGATTCTTTATTAACTATTATACAATTTTATATATGATAAGTTACAATCGCATTGTAAGGCATGCAGGTCAATTACGTATTTCTAAGTTTCAATCAAATGTAATCATTCTCAATCTGCTTAGAACAACAAATTGTAACAATCTCTTGTCTATCACCTCCATTCTTTCTTTCGCAGAGAGATTACATTGTATTCAAACATAGTTTTAATTCCGGCCAGCAGAAGCGATTACAGCAATTTTATGGATCTATCGATAACGTCGGCTGTGACACTGAAATGGTACGGCGGCTCCTGAAGCCCCCCGATCTCGGGTCGCGAAAATGCCTTGCGTGTACGGTCTATCCCATACCTCGTCTGTGCCCGTACCATATGTGAGCGTACAAGCCACCACATTTTTAATTTTTTTTTTCAATTGAAATAAGCCTCGTTAGAAGTTTTTAATGTTCTCTCAAACTCTCTCAAACGATTTCAAGTCGATTAAAAAAAAAAGGTCCGTACGTTTCATTTTTCGATTTTAGAAAAAGTGTAAGACAAGGAACGAGAGAAGATGGAATGAGTGAGTGAGAGAGAGCTGTGTGAGAGTGAGATAGAGCGAGGAATAAAAGAGCATCGAGCGAATGAGACGAAAAGCGATATGGATGAAAGTGATTAGTGCGAGAGCGGATGTGAACGAGTATACACGTGAGGAGTTGCACTCAGTGACAATTATTCAAGAATATATATAACTATTTAGCCATCTAATTATTCCTTTTATTATTCCTTTTCTTTAGTCACTTGTTTATTCCTTATTCCTAGTTATTTATGTTTATTCCTATTAATACTTATTCCTATTATTCCTATTATTCATATTACTCTTGGTATTCCTAATTATTACTTACGCATCCGCCAATCTCCTCTAACAAAAGTGGGGGCCAACTTCACGTCAAATTTTCATTTGCGTTTTTCAAAAAAACTATCAACTCTCAAACGTTTTTGTTGTACTCTCAAACTCAGTCAAACGATTCTCAATACATTAGAAATGATAAAAACTGCGTAGAAATTAGTGCAGGGGCTAACTTCACAGAGGTCAGACTGCTTCTTCAACACAACACTGTGTTTTAGTAAGACACATAATAGTTCCTTGTTGGATAAATCCTCGTAAATTGGCACTATAGCAGCAGCAAGATCTTCATTCATTGGCTTCTCAATGATCGAATTGATCAAGCGTTCCTTTTGCTTCTGCTTTGCGCCACTTGCACCAACTGTCTGGACCTGGTGGACAGAGCATATGCTGGGGATTGGCGTTTGTAGAGATTTTATGGTGTTGTGTGCCACACCAATACACATCTATAGATTCATGCGAACGCGGTTACGATGGTTATTCGCGGTGTGGAAATTCGGTAAGAAGTATTGTACGGTTAAGGTAGGAACCTAGGCTATCGACATTGTAAATGCAAGACGTGTGTAACTAAAGGCGGCAAATCGACATCACGCCACAGGAAGTCTTATCACTCGATTTCATTTGTTTTATCAACGTTGCCATATCAAGTCATTGCTTCCCGCGTAAAACCCTCGTCTTGCATATGTAGGGAACCAATAGAATTAAAGATTGAATGTAAAGTACCTTCTGATTCGCGGAGCGGAGCGATCGTGAAATATTGCATGCGAGCTTCTTTTGTTAAACGGTTGCATCGGTACTCTTGCGCAAGATCTCGAAGCGTTCGGACGTATAACGTTATACGAAGCTATTATAATTATCTTTCTTATTCATCATTATTAAATATTGTTAAATTTTATTGTTTGTTCAGTTATTATATTCAAAGTTATTAAAGTTATCATTTCTGTTTAGTTTAATATATATACATTTAGTTCTTAACATACATTGTAACTTATTCATTTTGGAAATCCTTCATCTCCTGTGGAGAGTAACACCTCTTCCACTGGAGGCAACCCACATCATTCTCGAAAATCCCTGAACGGCCACGCAACAATGGTAACATGTGGCCCATACAGCATTGTACATATCATCAAGGGAATTTGGATTTCTTCTGATAGCTGGACCATCCAATTTCTTGCCTTCCGTGTCTCAACAGTTATAGACGTATCATAAACCTAAGAATTCCAGGAACCAGCGTTCGGCTGTTTACCTGGCCTAATCACTCATAGAGTATTCAATTTCCACCCCACCAACTTTGAATTTGACACCGATGGATGTGTGCAGTATCAAAGTCAAAGTCAAAGACTATATACCTGCTACACTAAACAGGAGCCGCTCGGGTATTGCCCGCCCGCTATCTCAACATACGTGCGCGCCGAGTTCGTTATTGACTCACAACTTTGTCAATTTAACGAATTTCAGATTGAAATTTTGCACATTGTTTCTCAAGAGTATGAACTACAATAATAATAAAAAAATTTTTTTTGAAGCCCTGGTATGGGAATCCCCTCTTAAACAAGGTTGGGGCTCATCGAACGACGGAAATACTGCGAGACAATTATTTTTAAATGCAGAAATCTCCGCTGAAATTACGGAAATTGACGTAAAATTAATAAAAAGATTTCAATACTATATTACAAGTTATATCATCTACAAATAAAATAGGTCTAAAAAAATTTCAACAATACACTCAAGAGACGGCACAAGAATACGTTAATCTTTATGGATGGTATTACATGCAAGCGACAATACACAAATTATACCGTATTGTGTTTGCTATCATTTTAATCAAAAAATCTGACAAATACGTTAGCGAAGTTTTCAAAAATGGAAAAGTTCAATTCTTCGATTAATAGAGTGTCATGCAATAGAAGACGTTACGACGCACAGTGGTTCATTTGGACGAAAACCTGGCCAAAAATCCAAGGAGTTTTTCAATTTAGCTGAAAATTGGTGTTTTAGTATTATTTCGGTCGCTGATTAAGAATCTGAACTCAAAGTTTCCAAAAACAAAATGGCGGCTTCAATATGGCGGATGCGAATATTGAAAAAATGTCGGATCGGCACGAAAATTAGTATTTTTATGTTTCTCCGGTCGCTGATTAAGAATCTGAACTCAAAATTTCCAAAAACAAATTGGCGGCTTCAATATGGCGGATGCGAGTATTGAAAAATTGTCGGATCGGCACGAAAATTAGTATTCTTATGTTTCTCCGGTCGCTGATTAAGAATCTGAACTCAAAATTTCCAAAAACAAATTGGCGAACAGACATAATTAAAAAAGTAAGAATTTATTTAGATATTATGATACATTTATTGATCACAATGAATTATATTCATCTTATAAGCGTTTAATATTACAGAGAATCTTAACAATTACCTTATAACAGGGTGTTGAATTAGTTACACGCCGCGAGCCTTTTCTGAGTCGCTCCGCCTGATTCTCCCTCCCAACTATTTTACCCAACCAGGAATGACTTGCCAGGCTCGGCGTATTGCACGAGTATAGTGGCGCTTTAGGGCGCCATTCGCCTCTGATCGCTCGCGCTGGAAAGACGCTGCGCACGCCGATTACGGGAAAAAAAATCGATGCGCGTGTCTCGTCGACTGACGTTATCTGTCAACGGACAGTTTCAGATCGCGTCACATCGCGTATAGGTTAAAGCAAAAATATTACTAGTAAAAAAGTATGCTCAGATATGTCTTGAATTAAATGCGATTAACAGATTGTTAGCAGAAAAACATTGAAATTTTACTTTGTTGCATTCTGTGGTGTACGCTCCGTAACCGCGAGGAGCGTATGAGAGTGCGTGTGAGATCCAATGATTTGTTTAACGTGAAGCCCCTGCCTTTCGGCTTATCCTCACGGCCCCCATGGGCGCGGGATCGAGATACGCTCGATCAACGCGTACGAACGGCGTACTACCAGTCTTAGCACGAAGATTGTGCGTCACACTGGTGGGAGCGGAGACTTTCTTAACTCCTACCGGCTCTGCAGGTCGGTACCCGAGATGGAAGGTTTACTGCATCTCACACAGCGACATCCGTAGCGTAAAGCCCGCCAATGTCTCGCCAGCATTTGGCTCTTGAAACTTTCGCCCCCACGATGGTCCTACCCACGGCTGGGCCGGAGTGGACTAAAATCTCCGTGGGCAATCCAGCCCCCGCGGTACCAATACACCCTTGGTCTGGGAGCACTTAACTAGGTCGGTGGGGTCGTTAAGCCCAGTGGGGTCACCCAGGCCGCAGAATGGGGACCCCACACCTTGCCGCAGACAGCTCGGGGACCCCCGGGCGCGCGAGTGCCCGTACCTACCCAGAAAAACTGGGTAGGCCCCTGGGGGAACACTACTCGGGTCCGGTGGGGTTGTAAAGCCCAAAGCCGGGGAACTAAACCACTCACGAAGTCCCCACGGCTCCCTACCGATGAGAGCGCGTGTGAGTGGGGGCCGTGCATGTACGGCCGGCGTGGTAGGCGTGCGCCGCAGGTGACAACTGTAAGATGTACCGTCAGTCTAAATAAAGCCGCGGGCACTAAACTATCTAGTTCTTCCCTACCGACACTACACATTCCTCGATACAAAACGAAAGAAGCGCGTTTTCGCTGCTTGACACTCAAACGGTTAAAATCTATTGCTCTTGACCGTGGCGGCAACAATGTATTCTTTGACGCAAGAGCTAACGTTTTGCTGTCGCCGAATTTTTAAATTATTTGCGTTGGAAGTTAATTTATACGTGCGCGTGCTAGATCGTAACACAACTGTTTCTTTAGTATACATATGAATTAAAGCAGCCTTGCCAAGGTTTGGCTCGACAGAGCCGTTTCTCGAGCTGCTCCGCCTGCTACTCCTTCCTATACACTCGAGAGCTCGCTGATTGACTTTGCCTCCCCTTCATAGTAGCGGACCTATTGGCATGAGCACGGGCGTATTCGGGGCGACATTCGTAGTCAATCAGTCGCACTGAAAAAGTCGTGCCTTGCGCGTCAGTCGCGGAGATCAGAACGTCGTGCGTGACACGTCGATAAAGGTTATTTGTCGAAATACAATTTCACACCGCACTATATCGCATGTAGGGTAATACAAAAGTATTGTTAGTGAAAAAGTATGCTCGAATATGTGTTAAATAAAGTACAATTAATATATTTTAATATTTTTGGGCTTCTGGCGACGATTTTACCGAAATTAACCACTACGGTATGCATTACGACTAAATATAGTATTGTGTTCCAGCACCAATAGTTGTAAATCAATTATTAGCGCAAATTGTTAAAAGTAACTACACGATAATAGAACGCTAGGTTTCCCAGCGTAAAAGAACACATTGTTGCCGCCGCAGTTGTCTTAAATGTTTTCAGTAACTTTATTCGTCTCAAAATGCTCGACGCAAAGTTCTAATATACCAATTAAAACATAATTAATTATAAGAAACTCTTAGTAACAAAGAGTGGTTCTGCCTCGTTTAATTTCAATGTTGTTTTGTAATAAAATGCCAAAGTATTGTCAATTTTACATATAGAGATGTATCTCAACGGTTTCTTTCATCTGTATGATTGTTAAAAAACATTTTCTTCATTTATATTTTAATGCGATTTCTCGACAACGATTCAGCGGAAAAGGACATTGATACAGTGGAATAGATTTTCAGAAGATAACTTTATAACAAAGAGTGCATTTGCATATTTCCATGGGTAATGTGGAAACCTATACTACCTCTTTACTGTTAAAAGACAACACAACATTGTACAATGTATCGCCCCAATAACTTCTTACATTATTCTACATTCTTTGAGGCGAACAAGTTTGCATTTTGCTGTCGCAAAATTTTTAAAATATAAATGTCGCCCCAATATACCGCCACATAATACCACGCTTGTACCAATAGGCACGACCGTAACGCCGCCGGTGTGCCTGTGAATCAGTGACATCTCGGCTGTATGTGTAGGTGAAGGAGGCGGCGCAGCTCGAGAAACGGATCTGTCGAGCCAAACCTTGACTTGACTGAATTAAAGAAACAAGAGGTAAAAAATTAAAGATTACTGGATATTATTTTAATAAACTGTCGTTATGATTGTTGTTTACATGGTTGTGTGTATAAATGTATGCACAGTAGAACCATTTATTTTAGAAGAAAATATTATATGTATATATAAAAGTTTCATAATATTGTGGAGATAATATCGATGCAATACTAATTTTTTTATTTATTTATTTCTTCAACTTTACTTGAAGGAAAACTTCATTGTTTGTACAGAAATATATATCTACATTGAATGTAGACATATGTTCACAAATAGAAATATATGTTTACATTGTTTAAATTAGATACCCTCAATGTTTCCATTGGTATTTTGAGATACAAAATAAGTTTTTCAATGTTATTCCTGTCACTATGCTCTGCCGAATTTGCCAAAACCACCGCCGGAAGTCCAAAAACATTAAAATGTCTTAATCGCATTTAATTCAAGACATATCTGAACAGACTTTTTTACTGGTAATACTTTTGTTTTAACTTAAACGCCATGTGACGCGATCTGAAACTGTTCGTTGACAGATAACGTCAGTCGACGGGATACGCGCATCGATTTTTTTTCCCGTAATCGGCGTGCGCGGCGTCTTCCCAGCGCGAGCGATCAGAGGCGAATGGCGCCCTAAAGCGCCACTATACTCGTGCAATACGCCGAGCCTGGCAGATGATTGGAAAGAGAAGCTTGGTTGGATAAAACAGTTGGTAGGGAGAAGCAGGCGGAGCGACTCAGAAAAGGCTCGCGGCATGTAACTAATTCAACACCCTGCCTCATAACGAACGTATTATAGTTAACTGACTAATTATTTGTAAATTAAATATATTTTTCTTTTATTATCTTCTTTATCTAATCCTTCGTAACCTTCGAGCAATTCGGTTATGTCCTCTTGTCCTCCGCAGTATCGGCCACCGAGAATCATGTTTTCAAATAATAGTTAGTTTCGGTACATTGAAATCAATATAGAAATTAAATTGAGCATATAGTACTAAATATTTATCATACCTTCTTAATTAAAAGAATAAATGTAATCTTGTCATTGCGACCCTGCCCTACTTAGTCTTCTCCGACTTCTTCTTCTTCTTCTTCGGTCTGGATAGGTATGTCTAGAAATTGGTTGACCTCTTTGGGATAACTGTTCTTCCTCTTCTTCGTTCTAGGTGTTCTAGTTCCGCTTATGAACAGATCTGAAGATACGAGTAATCGATGGAACACGTCCTCTATTGTTTTTGTCCGGGAACATTTCCTAGAGTAGTGTTCTCTATAATTTTTTATATCTTTATTTCTACTTTCTTGTGCTTCTTCTCCCAGCTGGCCAATTGGGAGAAGTGCATGCTGAATAATTTCTGATGAATGTATTAGTATTTTATGGACTGTGGTTGGTATATTGTACCACAGATACAGCTCTACAAATATCTCAGCAGTCTCTAAGCAATATGCCTTAAATATTTCTATTTTAATAGGTTATTTACTTGAAATAGTTATTAAAATGTTGTGAAACCGCGTTATTATATCTTCGGCTATACCAGTAATTTTTGCGGACATAGAGGTGTCTTCGAAAAAACGGCGAGCGGTGTTGCCATCGTTACTCGTACCGAATCCCGGCTTTGGTTTATCTACCAGCAAGCCCATTTATGTTTTAAATTCCATCTGTAGCCTTCTTTTGTTTTCTGCCACTATCTTCTTATTTTCTTCCCCTCGAACGTGCCACTGTTGGATGGTCTTCTTATATGATAAATGCAACACGCATTCAAAAAAGCGTATCCATGCGTGTAGCGGCGATAAGCCGCACCTCAATTTTATTGCATCACCAATCGTTTGTTGTTTCATCAACTCTATATTGTTGAAATCTTTACATGTTAGGCCACAAAGGTAGCATCTCTAAGTAGCAGAGTTTTCTGCATTGCATACCTTTCCATCCAGCATAGTGAATAGTAATGTGTAATTTATTTTAATAGAGTGATTATTTATATTAATGTGGCATTCACTCAAATTTCGGATTTCATTTTCCACTTTATTTACCTCTTGCATTATACCACTTGTTGTTTCGTGAACGAATCTTAACGAGATAGGTTTGCAAAGTCTTGCCGAAGATGGCTGTTCATTGTTCCACAGCACAGTTTTTTTTTCGCTGACGGTATCTATTGATTCAAGCTGCAATGGAACAAGGGACGAAACAAATATGCTTGAATCTGAAGCAGTTGATTCTTCAAATTTTTGCTTATATTCACTTAATCCCGATGTCCCATCGCAGTCCCATTTAACTATTAAATTTAAATTATTGTTTTCTACATTCTGGATCAATCGTTCATCTGATAACTTGAAAATTCGCGAAACCGTATGATCCAGCAGACTTTGCAGGCACACCTCGGCACTCGTCTCACTGATAACAATGTTACGCGGGTAACAATTCTTTTTCGCCTTTAAAACTGACGCATAACTGGGAAATAAATTTGTACCATATGTTTTAGCTTCATCGCGTATCAAGTTATATTGATCCCTGGATAGCTTGGCCGCTATTATAAAAGATAATGCCTTATCGCTGGTATAAGACTCCTTCAATACTCTTGATTTACGATAAGCTTCTTTGTATTCCTTGGCACGTTCTGGAGATGCAACGATTTCTTTTATTATATTCGCGGCATCTACGTTCTGATGGCTTCGCAACTGCATTTGAGCAGCATAAGTTAGTTCCCCGGAACTAAAGCTAGCTCGTAGATCCTCCGTTTTCCTTCTCTTTGACCTTTCACTAGCAGTACCAAAACTAATTTGTGGTCTTCCAGGTGATTTTGGTACTCGGCTCCTGGCCGAAATGTCAATTTTACCAATTAACCACTTCCGATTTTTTCGTTGGAAATGGATGAAGTTCCTGTGGTAGGTATTCCATTTCCTCCTCCATGTTGCACAGAATAATTTCAATTCACTGTCTGATTTCGTAGACAATTCTACGAACCCAGTGATGGTTTTCACGTATTCGAAAACGTGACTGCACTTATCTCCCCAATTATTGGCGGAAGAATTCCGGAAACAATCAACGAGGTCTTCCCTCCGCAGTGAAATCGATGGTGCTTCAGAAGATGATGATTCCATAGCACTACACAATACACACTGAACTCTACTCTTTGCGAAATTGCTGTCACAGCTAACAAGGAGACTGTCCGCGAGTCGGGTCTCAGAATTTCTTCAAACTTGGCAGAGGGGGAGGCCACCCCTCGAATATTAAGCGTGTAAAGTCATTCGACTAGATGGTCAGGCATGTTCGAAAAAAACGACTTTTTCTAAATTCCAAGCGCGGTAAATACAAGGGACGCTATGCCTTATACAAGTGAGTTCGTAGATCATTCGGCAGCGTTCTGGTCTGGTAACCGCTAGGTCGCTGGATCGAGTCTCGCTGCATGCAATTTCTTTTCCTCGCTTTTTTTTGCTTTCTACGCATATTTCAAATAAAATTGTTGGAATAAAATTATTAGAATGGGTATTTTATTTTACTTTAGATAATAAAATAAATACACAGTTTTACGTACTCGTATACTTTGTCGCGACTGTCGTTGCAACTTTATTCAAATTACATTTTATAAAATATTTAACAAACCTACATTTTACTAGTTTTCACCTTTACAAATGCCTGGATGATATTCATCATAAAAGCACGGAGAACAATATGTTACTCTACATCGCGCACATTGTATAAACGCAGAATTCTTACAAATACACGCTTTCTTTAAACTTTCTGTAGAAAAACAAACTTCATTAACATTCATAAATATATCTCTGTCATCGCATAATTTCGAGGCGTACCACGCATATCGAATCATATCGGCAAAAATTGGGGAAGACAACTAATGATGCACGATTGACTGTATTCTCATACAATCTTCTCTTGAATTAATTTCCCGTTTGTTTTCGATTAGAAATGCACAATTTTGCAAGCGTTTAATTAAATTTTTGACCTGGCGGTAAAAATATACATCGCACGGCTGGACTAATGGTGTGCATTTTGGAGGAATAACTTTGAGAGTGCACGTTGGTAATCGCTCTTCATTTTTAAATATTTCGTCATAAAGAGACGGATTACTCTGTCCTCCCCAAGAATGGACCAGAAGTAAAAAGTTTTGTCGTTCCACATAGGGCTTTAACCCTCGGACTACGGACTTTGAAGAACCGCGCCCGGTGACGGGGTCCCTTGAGACACACACCAATTCTCACTAATACATTTACGCGTTCGCTCGAGTCGAAACATGAGATAAGCATGCTACTAATACAATCGCATTGTGTTCCTGAGCATGAGAAGGAATATTTTCTACTTGTGTTTTCTACAACTATTTGACTAATAAATTCAATAAAAAAATTAGAATGAAATCAGCAATCAATAAGTTATACAACGTTCTGTAATAATTCCGATATCAACATTCAAAAAGGTTTTTACACAAGATGTGCAGGAAAAATATAAACTTGTATCAAGCAACAGTAAAGGATATTTACATTCGGTGTTTATTACGGGACAATTATTACATGTAATAATAGGTGGTTGCGGAGAGTGAATACTGTCTCTTTCGTACATTATGTGTTAAGTATGTAATGAAATATATTCTTCTATGGTAAAATTTTGTGCGCTACACACGTCCTACTTGTATCAGTCCCTGCAAAGAACTAACGCGACTCGAAAAGAACTGCTGGCTGCCGAGTCACTTACACACTGTTGGATTGTATCGAATACAACTTCGTAAATGTGTGTGTTATCGCTCCGAAGTCGGCGAGTGATACTCAAATTACATGTTTGGCAGTGTGTGTCATCGTACGCTAAACGCTGCATCTCCAGAGACCCCGCTATAGGAACGCGAGGGTTAATACCTTTTCCACAAATTTAATATATAGTTTCGTCGTCAATTTCCGGGATTTCGACGATGTAACGACGACATTTGGATGTTTTTGAAGGTATTTATCTACGGTTTTTTGCACTCGTATGAATGCGTTAACTTATGCAAATCCTGTCGTTGGACCAAGACCATCTTCGTTCCTTGAGTATCCAGGGTTCTGTCATAAAAGGATTGGTATTGGCAGCCTCGAACACATGTAGTAAAAACGTAATATAATAAAAGGATACAAAATACTTTCATCAGTGACGAAGAATTACACAATTTCGTTATATACCTGTTTGATCTGTATTAATCACGAGATCCTTATTGAACTGGGGACTTAACTCTCGAGTCTGCAATCGAACATCTTCGGCAGCAGCAAGTGTCTCCTCCAGTTTCGTTGTTTCTGATTCCGTCACAAACTTTGTTATTTTACGTTGGCGGATTTTGTGCCTATTTTTAAATTTCGCAACCCATGTGTCGGAAGCTTTGAAATCAAAATTTGTGAACTGTCTTGCAGCACTTAAGGCCCACTGTCGCAAGTTTCTGGTTGTAACTCCCTGATTTTGCTCTCGAGCTTCCCTAAATCTATCGTAAGTCCACGATTCGATGACTGCATATTTATCAGTCAGAGTTCCACGATTTTTTACTTGTTGCTCCCATTTTCTAACATCTTCTTTGCGTTTAAGGCGGTGGCACCCTTTACTCTGCAAGCTCTTTAAGGACCAATTTGAATGTGCCTTCGCTATATTGATGGCTTTAACTTTGTAGTCCAGTGAAATGTGATCCTTGTACGGTCTTCCTTTTCTTTTTTCGGGTTCGTAGTTATCTTCATCGTGCAATCCGTCACCTTGAACTTCTTCGAACACATCATTTGTGTCAATTTCGTTCGCCATAATTAAATCCTGACATTTTATAAATTTCTTCTCATACAATGCTTCCAGGGTATATTGGAAAATATCTTCTGCGAAGAGCATCGATTTTTCACTAATTCTCCCGGAAGATTGCGATGAGAATAAATTATTTGATTCCAGGAGATTTCGGTAGTAATCAATGGCGTCTCTTAAACAGAAATCTTCACTTTCACTACAAGTGGTAGACAAGCTTTCCTCCTCTTGTTCTTCTGCTTGGACCGCAGAAGGGCCGGCGATATCAATCGGTGTATCTTCTGACATGTTTGTAGTTAGTTCTTCTTGTACACTGTGCGAGGAGTCTTCCCGAATAACTCACAAAAATTTGCTCTAATGTCTTCAAAAAGTAACGATCAACTAATCACAACAACTTTTAAGCAACCGTTATTATCCCTACCACACCCGTATTGGGTGCAAATACAATTGGAGGAAAAACATTTGAAAAAGTTGTAGCGAATGTATACTAATCATTCGCACACGTTTTATTGCCGGGAAAACCTTTAACTTTCTTTACTGAAAAGTATGCAGGTATGCGCAGGGACCAAAACGTTCGGCATGCAATAAAATCCTTACGGTATATAACGATAAGGAGATTTAACAACCAGTGCAACGCAATGGTCGCTACAAAGTATACGAGTACCTAAACGTACAGGGTGTTTCAAAAATATTTGTCATGGCTTTCAGGGGTTGTTCTACACCTCTGGATCGATGGAGATTTGCGAAAAAAACCTGCCGCAAAATTCGGGAAAGGGTAGCAAATTTTTTTTATTGGCTCATCCTATTCGTCTTGTTACGGAGGTAAAATGTCTGAGAGGAACCATGGGTCAGAAATGAACCGTTCTCTCGCAAATTAACTTTTAATTGGGCCTGCCGATTAACATTTTGCCGATAGTTAAAGCAGAGGCGACGTAAACGAAGCTAGATAATAGGGCACTGTGTCACCGAACCAGAAGAGAAGTGTAAGTGTTTATACTCTTCTTCCCGGGTGGACCCTTGAGTGAACCCGACACCGAACGCAGGTCATTGACATTTTCTAGTCTTTTTCTCTCTCTTCAATTATGTTGCCTCTGTTTCAACTATTGGAGCTAGCAAGGGTATCTCATGTGTTTCCTTTCGAAAGGTCGGCGACTCGAAGGCTGTCGTATGGGCGAAATTTTAATCGTAAGGCCCAATTAAAAGTTAATTTGTGAGAGAACGGTTCGTTTCTGACCCATGGTTCCTCTCAGACATTTTGCCTACGTAACAAGTCGAATACGATGAGCCAATAAAAAAAATTTGCTACCCTTTCCTGAATTTTGCGGCAAGTTTTTTTCGCAAATCTCCATTGATCCAGAGGTGTAGAACAACCCCTGAAAGCCATGACAAATATTTTTGAAACACCCTGTATATGCGATGCATATTTTTACCGCCAGATAAAAAATTTAATTAAACGCCAGCAGAATTGTGCGTTCCTAATTGTGTATTTGTAAGAATTCTGCATTTATACAATGTGCGCGATGTAGAGTAACATATTGTTCTCCGTGCTTTTATGATGAATATCATCCAGGCATTTGTAAAGGTGAAAACTAGTAAAAGTAGGTTTGTTAAATATTTTATAAAATGTAATTTTAATAAAGTTGCAACGACAGTCGCTACAAAGTATACGAGTACGTAAAACTGTGTATTCATTTTATTATCTAGAGTAAAATAAAATTCCCATTCTAATAATTTTATTCCAACAATTTTATTTGAAATATGCGTAGAAAGCAAAAAAAGAGAGGAAAAAAAATTGCATGCAGCGAGACTCGATCCAACGACCTAGCGGTTATCAGACCAGAACACTGCCGATTGATCTACGAACTCACTTGTATAAAGTATAGCGTCCCTTGTATTTACCGCGCTTGGAATTTAGAAAAAGTCGTTTTTTTCGAAAATGCCTGACCATCTAGTCGAATGACTTTACACGCTTAATATTCGAGGGGTGGCCTCCCCCTCTGCCAAGTTTGAAGAAATTCTGAGACCTGACTCGCGGACAGTCTCCTTGTAAGTAAGTAAATATCACAAAGTACAAGTGATATCTACCGTGTCAGAAAACGTAGAACGGAATAAATAGTTTGCGGTGATTCCACCTCCAATTTTTCATTCCAGTATTTAAAATTACGGTGGAAGGAGAAAAACTAAACTTTGCGAGAAACAAATATAGCCCTCATACCTGCAACTTACGGTTTATGACGGTAAGCGGTCGAGGTGATCGCGGCTATCTATTGTTGCTTTGGAACAAAAGGCCACCAGCTTGCTTAAAATTATTTTGATTTTTAACCCGAACGAAATAAATATAGCGTTTCGTTATTTACAAGGGTAACGTTAGTGAAGGATTAGCATTATTCGTTTGTCCAAGGCACGATAGCCTGGCCGTATGTCAGAAACGTTTTTCCCCGAGCATGGCGCCTGCGACAAACAAATAAGAATATCTCGTAGAATCGCAAAAAAATCGAAAAAAAAAAGAATCGAAAAAAATGTATGGGTTTTGCAATCTGTGCCATCGCAGTTGTAAAATATTAAATAAAAAAATGAAACCAAGGTAAGTACTTATAATTTAAAAGTATGACGAATAGCAACAAATACTTGCAAAGTTGATTGTACTATTATTTCACATTGAAAACGTATTCTGAATTTCGACGTGAATACGTTACATTATTCAAGTGCCAACTTTGACATTGCATATCTCTAAGAGCGTTGTTCAATAAAAACTTTTATTAATGGAAACCGATGCCCTGATATGTTACAAATCAAACGCAGTTGCTAAATTTTGAAAATTGCGAAAAAAATTGTTGGCTTTTTGGCCAGGTTTTCGGCCAAATGAACCACTGTGCGACGCAGACTTTTGGTAGACGGAGCGAAGTTTCGGGAGTTTTTCTCTATTACAATTCGATTGTTTAATGTACACGATTGGTAGAGAAAAACTCTCTCCACTTCAGGTGTGTCTGGAAAGGGGAGGATGTTTTTCGGGGAAAACCTGGCCGGCGGTGATTCATGCCGTGACCGAGGATTTTGGCTTCCTCGCGACCCGCGGTTTTATGACGGTGCATTTCATGGTGGGCAGCAGATGTTTGCCGCGACCGTACGCGAGCAAGAGTTTATTTCTTTTCTACCCATTGTCATGTAGAAAACTGCGACTTGTAATTGAAAGGGTTAATATTTGCCAGTTTGATAAATATTTATAATATTTACAATAGGCGGGTAAATAAAAGGGCCAGCGTTCTAAGTTAGCGCTGCACTCGGCCGCCTACTTTCAAACGCTGTGCCACGTCATTACAAATATGCGTGTAATTTCGTAAACAATTGACGGATTGACTTGAAATTTTCTGGGTGTGAACTTAAATGTATGTACATTTAAAAAATGAAATAAAAAATCGATTTTTTGAAAATTCTAACTGATTGTAACCCCTTAATGCACTTTGCAGTATTATTGCAGCATTATTCCGTTGAAAAATAAACTTACTACCTGTAATACGAGTCGTTTGCTTATTTAACTGATCGTCTATTAATTTAATATATTTTTCACTATTTAGACGGCCTGATACCAAATTTATATCAGTTTTTCTATTGTATCCAATACCGGCTCATACCATGACACTACCGCCACCGATGTGTCGACAGTTTAAATACTGTTCTTCTTTCCTTAAATCGTGGAAATAGTAATTCCAGCTATCAGGACCGTCCAAATTAAATTTCCTTTCGTTACTAAATATCACATTTCTCCACTTCTCTTTCCACAAAACATGATCGCGAGCAACTGTAAACGAGCTTCCGTATGTTGCTCACTTAGGGGAGGTTTTGATTTCAATTCCTTCCATTTAATTTGTTTACTGCTTTGGAGAATACGTCGCACAATTCTTGTACTAGCTGAAACGCCCGTTTCTTCAGCGATTCTTCTTGCAGTTCCCTTATAATTGGATGCCACACGTAGTAGGGAAGAGTCTGGTATATTGTACCACTTTTCAGTTTCAGCAAAATATCTCGTTTTGATATTAATTAAAACAAACTATTTATCCAATGTCACATAGTGTAGAGCCTCGTTTAACTTATACCGCAAAATCAACACCATACTCTTAACCGATTTCTCAAAATATTCGTTTTTCTAAACGCTTTCAGTTGGTACAATTTACCCGACCAGTCGGTTTAATTGTACCACAGGTTCCGTAAATTGTACCACTAGGAGTTAAGGGACTTTCAAACATGATAAATGATTAATTATTAAATAATATGGTTTTCATAATACACAATACTCTTAATGACAATATTTTAATTATTATTGAAAAAGTGTTAACAAAAATTAAATCAATATTTCTTCAATAAGTAATATTCATAATTATGAAGAAAAAATTAAACAAAAGTATCAAAAACGAAAGAAATTTATACATTTATCAAACTTAAATACCTATTTATAAAATTAAATGATTGCTTTTATGAAAACGAAATAAACCATTTTTACTTAAAATTATTATTTGGTCAATTACTAATTATTTATTATAATTGTTTTGTACTGAGATCGAATTGTTTATTTTCTTTTAACCTGTTTTAGTTCAAACAATTGTCGCAAACATTTGGATTCGATGTACAAGTTTCGTCTTGTTGAGTAAATTGTACCAGTACAATTAAGACAACTACTGGTGCACAATGGAACGAATCGACCATCTAGGTGGAAAAAAATAATAACTCGAAAACCGTTCATTTTAGAGAAAAATGTTTTATACAAAAGTTGCATAACATCGGGGAAAGAATATTGGTGTAATACTAATTTTTTATTTTTTAGATTTCTTCAATATTATTTAACGGTCAACTTAATTTTTTATACAAAAATCGGTAGATTTGTTTATAGACGTCTATTGTACAGGAGAAATATTGAAACTTTTATATAAGACATTTTCATGTTGGACTTTATATTAAAAAGATATTTAATGAAAAAGATCCTACTAAAGCCTTTTTCGATAGGCGGACGGCCCAACAAACATTCAGCAGCTATAACAAAGAATTGCACAGATATGCGCACAAAATTTTTGCGTTAATTTACTTCTATATAATCTGAGGAATATATATGTAAAGTTTCAACCCGGTACTTTTCGGTACATTTTAATTATTCAATGTTTAAGTGATCCGTGTACCGTGATTTTCACCCTAACTACCTAGCTTGTTAGTCTCTAATGGTAAACTAACAATAAGAGCAATTAAGCAATAAAAGTGATATTTCAGAAGTCTCCATTCTTAGTGTTGCCAATGAGATGTTATAATTGCTGAACGATATTTACGGCGACGACATCTGGGCATTTTTTGACCGCATGCTCCACGGGAAGTCGCCAGCCGTGCTGTGTCACATAAACTTTAGAAAGTTATAACAACAAAACGCGCAGCCGATCTTTGCAGGAGCTGTTTCTACAAGGTTCAAACTAATTACCCTCAAAATTTCCAGGGGGTACTTTGGGGTACAATATAAGTTTTTCTCTGCAAAAGTTTGCAAATTCCTCCGTAAAACATGTGTCTAAAAAAACTTACAGAACTTCTTTAAAAAATAATTTTTCGAAAAATCGTTTTGGGTACTTTAAGATTAACCAATGATTATAAACTGTGCAAAAAATAAAAACTCTCGCATAATTATTAATGCTTCTAACAGTATCTTAATTTCAGAGAAGTATTTGAACGTTCTCGCGCTGTTGAAATTTGTTGTTTTTAAGCGCTGATTTTTGCATTTAGTTAATTGCAAAATCGATTATTATTACTATCACTGGTCTCAGCAAACATTCTAGATTAAGACAAGATTATTAAAATTCAAATCCCAGACTTGATTTTTTTCCACCTAGATTACCCATTTCGTTCCACTGTGTGGTGGTACGATTTACCGAACTAAGAGATTTAAAAAATATATATTTGTCACAAAATGATCTCAAAACCTAATACGTTCATTTCTTTATAGTTTGAGAGGTGATTATAGACCTGTTTAATAAAAAATATAGCAAAATTCTAACTTACCATTTTACTGAGTAATGTCCTTAGGTACCTACACGCGTCAAAATTTACATCAGACACTAACAAAAACGTTTTTTTTCTCTCAAACTGAATGCACTTGCCGGATGCCGTTACAAAACTAAAAGTAGTTGTGGGTGCTGTCAGTGCTTAGTTTCGTGTTGCCAGGAAAGAAAAATAGTGGCATTTAGTTGGAAATTTTAAGGTGGTACAATTTACCAAGCGGTACAATATACCAGACTCTCCCCTATATCACGTCTACCGCGTTCTATTATAGCACGAGCTCTGCCAGTACTTTTCTTTTTTCCGTAGATTTTCGGATTTTTTAAAAAGTTATGTATAACATGACGACTTCTATATAATAATTTTGTAATTTTCGTTATGGTTTGGTTTTGTGACCGTAATACAGTAATCCCTGGATAAATGCACAAGAAATTTCCCTGGATAAATGCATCGCGGCCATCCCCTCCACATAGGGGGATCCCCCTCGGTCGAACCACGACGTTCGGCGACGAGGCAGTGTAATATGATATCATCGGAACGTGTCGGTGTCGCAATACTAATCGGAGGATGGAATTTTTCCATTTTTGATTTTTTTGTTTTGAAAACTTCGCTAACGTATTCGTGATAATTTTGTGATTAAAATGATACCAAACACGACATAGTTTGGGCAATATTTACTTAATATTTAATTCGTTTACTTGCTATTTAGATAACTCAAACATATCGTGTTTGGTATCATTTTAATCAGAAAATTGTCACAAATACGTTAGCGAAGGTTCAAAACAAAAAAATCAAAAATGGAAAAATTCCATCCTCCGATTAGTATTGCGACACCGATACGTTAGGGCCGGTCCCCCTGTGCGTTGGGCCTCTCTGTCTTTTCTACCGTCTGTCCTTTTCTAAGCTCGGCGCTCGCCTGGAGCCTCAACGTAAACACAGTCCGGAGGTTCAGCTATGACCTGTGCATTTAAGTCTTGCACTGGGAACCATTTAGCAGTGGAGCTATCGAATAAGGTAACTATTCTATGTTTTCATCTGACTCCAGCTGACCACGAATCTAGAAAAGGGTAAGCAATGGGAAATCGCCCCCTCGAAGATGATAGGGTTAAACGAACCGGGACTCGTTCGCGATGCACACGCGATTGACGGCGATGCGTCCATCTTTGCTCCATTCACGAGCTAATGGAGTAGATTTTGACGATGCTCAAAGTTTTTTAGATATCTATGCTGTTGAGAGAAACGTTCCTCAAAACGTTCGTACGAACGGTCTCCTCACTGTCAATCGCGTGTGCATCACAAACGAGTCACAGTAGCTTTAACCTTTGCATCTCCAAGGGGGTGGTTTCCCACTGTTTTCCACTTTCTAAATTCGCGGTCAGCTAGAGCCGTATGAAACCGCTGAATTGTTACGCAACTCAATAAATGCACAGCTATATTGAAACCTGTGCAAGGTTTAAATGCACAGGTTTCGGTTCAATGGCAGGACTGTGTTTACGGCTCTAGCCGAGTTTGTTGTTGTTATGATTGTTATGATTGTTATTTAATAAGATTTAATATTATAATTTGTTATTACTAAAAGAAGCATCTTCCTTCTCAAATAGCTCGTCCTCAGCTATTATTGCCCCTTGTTTCCCACCCCTAAAGTTTTCTCATTTTATGTATTTTTTTTTAAATAATATGTTAAAATTACTTAGAATTAAGCGTTGGCCTTAAATTCACGTCTTAATTATGTCATGTGTCCGTGCGTCGTAACGTCTTTTCCTGGACTATACTATACTAATCGGAGGATAAAACATTTCCATTTTTGTTTTCCTTTCTTGAAATCTTCGCTAACGCATTTGCCAGATTTTTCTGATTAAAATGATACCCAGCATGATATGGTTTGAATTATATTTAATGCCTTTTCTAAGTTCGGCGCTCAATTGGAGCAGCAACTGTGCATCACTGTGCATTTAAACATTGCACAGCTGTCGATATTGCTGTGCATTTATTGAGTTGCGTAACAATTCAGCGGTTTCATACGGCTCTAGCTGACCGCGAATTTAGAAAGTGGAAAACAGTGGGAAACCACCCTCTCGGAGATGCAAAGGTTAAAGCTACTGTGACTCGTTTGTGATGCACACGCGATTGACAGCGAGGAGACCGTTCGTACGAACGTTTTGAGGAACGTTTCTCTCAACAGCATAGATATCTAAAAAACTTTGAGCATCGTCAAAATCTACTCCATTAGCTCGTGAATGGAGCAAAGATGGACGCATCGCCGTCAATCGCGTGTGCATCGCGAACGAGTCCCGGTTCGTTTAACCGTATCATCTTCGAGGGGGCGATTTCCCATTGCTTACCCTTTTCTAGATTCGTGGTCAGCTGGAGTCGGATGAAAACATAGAATAGTTACCTTATTCGATAGCTCCACTGCTAAATGGTTCCCAGTGCAAGACTTAAATGCACAGGTCATAGCTGAACCTCCGGACTGTGTTTACGTTGAGGCTCCAGGCGAGCGCCGAGCTTAGAAAAGGACAGACGGTAGAAAAGACAGAGAGGCCCAACGCACAGGGGGACCGGCCCTAACGTATCGGTGTCGCAATACTAATCGGAGGATGGAATTTTTCCATTTTTGATTTTTTTGTTTTGAAACCTTCGCTAACGTATTTGTGACAATTTTCTGATTAAAATGATACCAAACACGATATGTTTGAGTTATCTAAATCAGTCAAGTCAAGGTTTGGCTCGACAGAGCCGTTTCTCGAGCTGCGCCGCCTCCTTCACCTACACATACAGCCGTGATGTCACTGATTCACAGGCACACCGGCGGCGTTACGGTCGTGCTTACTGGTACAAGCGTGGTAGCATGTGGCGGTATATTGGGGCGACATTTATATTTTAAAAATTTTGCGACAGCAAAATGCAAACTTGTTCGCCTCAAAGAATGTAGAATAATGTAAGAAGTTATTGGGGCGATACATTGTACAATGTTGTGTTGTCTTTTAACAGTAAAGAGGTAATATAGGTTTCCACATTACCCATGGAAATATGCAAATGCACTCTTTGTTACAAAGTTATCTTCTGAAAATCTATTCCACTGTATCAATGTCCTTTTCCGCTGAATCGTTGTCGAGAAATCGCATTAAAATATAAATGAAGAAAATGTTTTTTAACAATCATACAGATGAAAGAAACCGTTGAGATACATCTCTATATGTAAAATTGACAATACTTTGGCATTTTATTACAAAACAACATTGAAATTAAACGAGGCAGAACCACTCTTTGTTACTAAGAGCTTCTTATAATTAATTATGTTTTAATTGGTATATTAGAACTTTGCGTCGAGCATTTTGAGACGAATAAAGTTACTGAAAACATTTAAGACAACTGCGGCGGCAACAATGTGTTCTTTTACGCTGGGAAACCTAGCGTTCTATTATCGTGTAGTTACTTTTAACAATTTGCGCTAATAATTGATTTACAACTATTGGTGCTGGAACACAATACTATATTTAGTCGTAATGCATAACGTAGTGGTTAATTTCGGTAAAATCGTCGCCAGAAGCCCAAAAATATTAAAATATATTAATTGTACTTTATTTAACACATATTCGAGCATACTTTTTCACTAACAATACTTTTGTATTACCCTACATGCGATATAGTGCGGTGTGAAATTGTATTTCGACAAATAACCTTTATCGACGTGCCACGCACGACGTTCTGATCTCCGCGACTGACGCGCAAGGCACGACTTTTTCAGCGCGACTGATTGACTACGAATGTCGCCCCGAATACGCTCGTGCTCATGCCAATAGGTCCGCTACTATGAAGGGGAGGCAAAGTCAATCAGCGAGCTCTCGAGTGTATAGGAAGGAGTAGCAGGCGGAGCAGCTCGAGAAACGGCTCTGTCGAGCCAAACCTTGACTTGACTGATCTAAATAGCAAGTAAACGAATTAAATATTAAGTAAATATTGCCCAAACTATGTCGTGTTTGGTATCATTTTAATCACAAAATTGTCACGAATACGTTAGCGAAGTTTTCAAAACAAAAAAATCAAAAATGGAAAAATTCCATCCTCCGATTAGTATTGCGACACCGACACGTTCGGGCCGGTCCCCCTGTAGCTTGGACCTCTCTGTCTCTTCTACTGTCTGTTCTTTTCTAAGTTCACGCTCGGCTGGAGCCCGAACGTAAACACAAAATAGAAACCACCACTTCGTAACTGCACTGTTTCGGTCCCGAATTCAGTGCATTTATCCAGGATTTACTGTATAATTTTGGTATAATTTATTTCTTGGTGCGTCATATCCAAAAAAAATAAAAAGTCTAATTTTAATCATATTTAATTTTTTTAAATATGTTATAATTATGGCACACCCATCCTAATTTTTTTATAGCTTTCTAACGTCATTTTGCACCATATATAATTTTGGTATAATTTATTTCTTGGTTCGTCATATGCAAAAAAAATAAAAAGTATAATTTTAATCATTTTCAATTTTTGTCCATTATGTTAACATTATCGCACAATCATCTTAATTTTTTTTAGCTTCCTAACATTATTTTGCACCATGTATAATTTCGGTAGAATTTATTTTTCGGTGCGTCATATGCAAAATAAATGAAAAGTCTAATTTTAATCATCCTCAATTTTTTTCGCGAGATGTAACCGGCGAGGCAGGGATACGAGGCGTAATGATAATGTGTGTCCTCATCCACGGAGCCAAACCAACCGTTTATCTCTTCTTCAGCGCTCTTATGGTAAGGGCAAGGATTACAAGGAGACATTACGACCGTGGACATGGGGATTTTAATGAGCTTAATATTAGGTGAAAGTACATCGAAAAATATTTGTGTCATGTCCGGGCGTTTTTGTGAATGGGCCCTCAATTTTGAGAAATCGCATTTTGGAAAACGCAATTTTTCTGAAGTACGTCATATACTCTTAAAGAAAACGGGTCTATCGAATAAGTGCAATGGCTCGGCGGATGCGTGCTTGGCCTATACTTTTGCACTCCGCCGCGCTTCAGGTTCGAATCCTGCCTGATGAATAATTTTTTTTTTCTTTTCTGTAATATTTCAATCCTCCTAAATATCATTTAATTGAAAATTTGTATATCGATAATATATTATAACTTTTATAAAATGTTTACTACAAAATTACATTTCTTGGATGCAAGCAAATAAAAGGGCAACTGTTTTATTACCTGGTTCGCTATTCGTCACAACGAATATACAGGGTGTCCCGTAACTGGTGGTACAACCGAGCGTGGGGTGATTCTACGTGAAAAACTGAATCAAAAATATAGAATAAAATTTTTTCATATGACGCTTCGTTTTTGAGAAAAATAAGTTTGAAAATTTATCGAGTATTATATATACTCACAGTATTTCGGAAACTAAAGGTCCTTGCTCGATCAGTATAAGGAGATCGTAGAACTGATACAAGAGGTATCATCATCCTGACAATGTTTGTAAACACTGCACGAAATACAGAAATGCTCTTCGACTCGTAAAAGTAAGATAGCGAAATCCGTCGAGCTGAAACGTGGATCCAGTGCCCGTGTACTCGATAAATTTTTAAACTTATTTTTCTCAAAAACGAAGCGTCATATGAACAAATTTTATTCTATATTTTTGATTCAGTTTTTCACGTAGAATCACCCCAAGCTCGGTTGTACCACCAGTTACGGGACACCCTGTATAATACTCGATAAATTTTCAAACTTATTTTTCTCAAAAACGAAGCGTCATATGAAAAAATTTTATTCTATATTTTTGATTCAGTTTTTCACGTAGAATCACCCCAGGCTCGGTTGTACCACCAGTTACGGGACACCCTGTATTTACCGTTACGGTTCCTGTGTTTTATTACTTTACCGTAAACTTTTTGTAACTTTTCAAGTGTTCGGTAAATATTTCAAAAGCATTCTTTCACAATTTTAACGTGATCATTAGTTTCCTTGCAACTACCGAAGTGAAAGGAAGCGTTATCCAGTCAAAGAATTTCTTTTGACTATCATAGTGTTATTTACAGTGAACATTATTTAATCTTTCTGTAAAAATGCATTGGCACATAATCAATTATGTGCACCTGTTTTTGAAGACATGTTGAAATATGCTTGGTTTGCTTAAAAATTACTTTCAACTAGAAAAGTTTTTATGAACGTAAACCAAGCATGTTTTCCGTCTGAAATTTCTAGATCCAAATGTTCTTGTTCGGAAGCAGCGTTTATAAAATGTTCCTGGTGCCGAAAATTTATATGTTTTGCCTGTTTTTATGAATCATTTCATCCGAACACTTGTGAAATCAGTAATTTGAATAGATAGATAAATATATTAGTTTTAATCCGTTTTGAAATCAGTTATTTAAAACGTAATCTACTAACAAAAAAAAAAAAATTATTCATCAGGCAGGATTCGAACCTGAAGCGCGGCGGAGTGCAAAAGTACAGGGTGTTTCAAAAATATTTGTCATGGCTTTCAGGGGTTGTTCTACACCTCTGGATCGATGGAGATTTGCGAAAAAAACATGCCGCAAAATTCGGGAAAGTGTAGCAAATTTTTTTTATTGGCTCATCGTATTCGTCTTGTTACGTAGGCAAAATGTCTGAGAGGAACCATGGGTCAGAAACGAACCGTTCTCTCGCAAATTAACTTTTAATTGGGCCTTCCGATAAAAATTTCGCCGATAGTTAAAGCAGAGGCGACGTAAACGAAGCTAGAAAATAGGGCACTGTGTCACCGAACCAGAAGAGAAGTGTAAGTGTTTATACTCTTCTTCCCGGGTGGGCCCTTGAGCGAACCCGACACCGAACGCAGGTCATTGACATTTTCTAGTCATTTTCTCTCTCTTCGATTATGTTGCCTCTGTTTCAACTATTGGAGCTAGCAAGGGTATCTCATATGTTTCCTTTCGAAAAGTCGGTGACTCGAAGGCTGCCGTACGGGCGAAATTTTAATCGGGAGGCCTAATTAAAAGTTAATTTGCGAGAGAACGGTTCGTTTCTGACCCATGGTTCCTTTCAGACATTTTGCCTACGTAACAAGACGAATACGATGAGCCAATAAAAAAAATTTGCTACCCTTTCCTGAATTTTGCGGCAAGTTTTTTTCGCAAATCTCCATTGATTCAGAGGTGTAGAACAACCCCTGAAAGCCATGACAAATATTTTTGAAACACCCTGTACAAGCCAAGCACGCATCCGCCGAGCCATCGCACTTATTCGATATACTCGTTCTCTTTAAGAGTATATCACGTACTACAGAAAAATTGCGTTTTTCAAAATGCGATTTCTCAAAATTGAGGGCCCATTCACAAAAACGCCCGGACATGACACAAATATTTTTCGATGTACTTTCACCTAATATGAAGCTCATTAAAATCCCCATGTCCACGGTCGTAATGTCTCCTTGTTAGCTCTAAATCGCACCTCTCTCCTATTTATCTTAAAGTTACCGAGACCATCGAGGTAAAGACCTACTAGAGATGGAATCTGATAGTCTTCCCATGAACGATAGTTCCAAGGGTGAAACAGGTCGTCCAGATGTCTTCAGCGCTTTCAATAGTCTAGCGCAGAGAGGAGAACTTTTTGCACGCCATAGCCGTCCTTGGAGAAACACCGCTTCCTTCACCACCCATACATACAGCTGAGATGTCACTGATTCACGGACACTCTGTCGGCGTCACGGCCGGGCCTATTGGCACTGGCGTGGTGGCGCATTGGGGCGACATTCGTAGTTAATCACTCCCACTGGAAAGACGTGCTTCGCGCGTCAGTCGCGGAAATCGTAACGACGTGCGTGGCACGTCGACTCAGAATATTTGTTGAACAACAGTTTCAGATAGCACTACGTCGCATGTAAAATAAGACAAAAGTATTGTTAGTGAAAAAGTATCCTCAGATATGTTTTAAATTAATTATTAGGGTGTCCCAAAAGTTTCTTTCTCTTGTTCTTCTCTTTCTCTGTTACGCCAACTTCATATTGGCGTATAGAACGAAGCTGTTCCCTCGAACCCGCTGGATTCGAGTATCGAATCGAAGTCGATGGATCGATCGGCCGGTCGTTGCCTGACGACCGGAAACGTTTATACAGGAAGTCGCTACCGAGCTTTCGTAGAGAACAGACGTTCTATTTCATACTGTATTTGTAATTGTGAAATAAAGAAATGCCAAAACGCGGTAGACCCTCCGCCAGGTGTAACATTGGTGTCAGAAGTGGGATGCTGGATAGAGGGGAAGAAAATTCCCGACCCACTACGCCTGCGGAGGAGCCGGACCGTCTGGAAAGACTTCTGGAGAATCTGAGTTCTCAGTTGCGAAGACAACAAGAATTGTCGGAGGCACAACGGAATCGAGAACGAGAGAAAGAAGCGGAAGAAAGGGCGGCCGAGAGAGCAGCCCTCGATAGGAGGTTTGGAGCGCTCGAAGCCCAGCTACGAGCGCTCACGATACAGATCGGCCAGAACGCCGAAGTTTCTGTTCCTCTTGTTGCTGTGGAGAGTCGTGATCCGATTCCTACGGGGGATACACGGATCGCGGCTCCCCTTGTTTTGCAGCCGATTCCCCCGCGTACGGAATTAGGGTATACACTAAAACCACCTATGTTTAATGGAACTTCTTCTTGGGAAGAATATAAAATTCAATTTGACGCAGTGGCCTGTGCGAATAATTGGGATGCACCGAAGAAGGCTTTAGCCTTAGTGGCGTCCTTGGAGGGATCGGCTCGTAGTATTCTAGTTTCCCTTTCTATTGCCGGACAACCTTTATATGAGGACTTAGTTTCGGCTCTTCAGGCACGATTTGGAACCAAAAATCTATCAAATTTAAATTATTTCCTCTTCCAATCGTGTCGGCAGCGGAAAGGACAGTCAATCTCCGAGTTGGCCACGGAAGTGGAGAGGTTGGCTCATGCCGCTTTCGGCGACTGTCCTGCGGAAACACGGGACAGACTCGCAGCCTCTCAATTTATCTCTTCCCTGGAAAACGAAGAGATGAAACGTACATTGAGACTTGGCGGTTTCGCAAATCTGAGAGCCGCGGTTGTCAGGGCTCTTGAGATAGAAGCCGTGGAGTCTATTTCTGTAGCTCCAATACAAAAAAGGACACAGACTCGGCCTTCTCCATCTTTTAATAGATTTCCTCCGAGGACAACGGAAACAACGACGACGGGATCGTGCGTCAAAGAAAGAGCTTCCAGCAACAATTCCGTGAAGCGGCCGATAGAATGTTGGACCTGCGGGAAGAAGGGACATATAGAGCGGAATTGTCCCAAGAAACGGAAGAAGACTGAGGGAAACCACACAGAGCCGGCGTAGAACGGGGACCACCGACTCGAAGTCTTCCAATCCCCGTCGTAGTTGGGAGGTGTTCCACTAAGGAAACTACATCCGTCGTGGGACGCCTGGAAGAAGAGGAGTGTCAGATAGTCCTGGACACGGGCTCACGGGTGAATCTCTTGAATGCAGATAGATTCGCCCGTGCGAAGGATGCCGGCGCGACGGAGAAAGGAATAGTAATGTTCGCCGTCTCCGGAGAGGAGCTTCCTGTTCTTGGAAGGGGATACTTCTCAGTTTCTATCGGAAGTTTCCAATCAAAAGAAGAGTTCGTTCTCATCCGGATGGTAGAAGATTGTATACTGGGCTCCGATTTCCTTCATAAACATGCGGCCCAGTTGGACTTCCGGACTAAGGAACTGCGGATCTTCGGTCAAGACGCCATCCCCTTTGGAAACGGAACCTCTCCCAAGGAAGTCACGGCCTTAACTGTCGACAAAGAAGAACGAATTCCTCCCCATTTACGGGAACTCTTTTCACGTTGTTCAGAAACTCTGGACGAAGAACAACGCCTGAAGTACCTTGATCTACTCCAGGAATACCAAGATGTCTTTGCGTCTGCCTCGGATCAGGTTGGAAGATGTGACTTGGTTCGACATCGCATCGACACCGGAGATCTTCCACCTATTAAGCAAGCTCCGCGTCGCCTGCCATTTCACCGTCGAACAGAGGTCGCTGACCTAATAACTAAGATGGAGCAGCAAGGGGTAATCGAGGAATCCCATAGCCCCTGGTCTTCCCCTATCGTATTGGTAAAGAAGAAAGACGGCAGCACACGTTTCTGTGTCGACTACCGCCGTCTTAACGATATTACAAAGAAGGACTCCTATCCGCTACCCAGGATAGAAGACACAATAGATGCGTTGATCGGGTGTTCATGGTTTTCTACGGTGGATCTGCAGAGTGGCTACTGGCAGATCGCCGTAGACGAAAATGATAGGGAAAAGACGGCCTTTTCAGTTGGAAATGGGCTATGGCAATTCAAAGTTATGCCCTTCGGATTATGTAACGCTCCTGCCACTTTCGAAAGATTGATGGAGAGAGTGTTGGTGGACTTAATCTGGAGAATTTGTTTGGTTTACCTGGACGATGTTATCATCTATGCAAAGACTTTTGAGGAAGAATTACAAAACTTAGAGACAGTTTTCCGTCGTTTTCGCCGTGCCGGACTTCTAATGAATCCGAAGAAGTGTGATTTCTTCCGGCGGGAGGTGAAATACTTGGGACATGTGGTTTCCGAGCAAGGGGTGAAAACGGACCCCGAGAAGATCTCAGCGGTTAAAAATTGGCCCGTTCCGGAGAACAAGACGCAATTGCGAAGCTTCCTGGGTCTTTGTACTTACTACAGGAAGTTCGTGAAGAATTTCTCCAGCATCGCGAAACCACTGCATCGCTTGACTGAAACGAAGCAAGATTTTTGTTGGACGCAAGATTGTCAGGAAGCCTTTCAACTACTAAAAAGCCGATTGGCGGAAACACCGGTCTTAGCGTATCCTTCGCCCGATGCAGACTTCATCCTAGATACCGATGCCTCCAACTTTGCAATAGGAGCAGTACTTTCACAGGTTCGGGATGGCACAGAAAGGGTCATTGCGTATTTTTCTAAAACTCTTGGAAAAAGTGAGAGAAATTATTGCGTGACCCGAAAGGAATTGTTAGCTATAGTGAAGTCTGTGGAGCATTTTCACCATTATCTATACGGGCGAAGATTTTTAATACGGACTGACCATGCCGCTTTGAGATGGCTTCTTTCTTTCAAGAATCCGGAAGGGCAGACGGCCCGTTGGATCGAACGGCTCCAACAGTACGACTTCGTAATACAACATCGAGAGGGGAAAATGCACGGAAACGCTGATGGACTTTCAAGAAGACCGTGCGATTCCCACTGCAAGCGATGCTCCCGCCTAGAAGAAAAGGAAAAAGTCTCGGATCACATCCTTAGGACTATCTGCGAAATAACGGATAGAACAGATTGGAAGAAAGCGCAGGAAGAGGACGAAGAAATTGGCTTCCTCTTACATAAAAAGATCGGAAGAATAAAGCCTACTTGGGAAGAGATCTCCGTGTATCCACCTGTAACAAAGTACTTGTGGAAGGTATGGGATTCGCTGGATGTGAAGGACGGAATACTTTTCCGAAGATGGGAATCCGCGAGCGGAGAAGATGTATCGCACCTCCTACTGGTCCCAAAAAGCAAGATCGAAGAAGTGCTCCGCGGATGTCACGAGGCTCCTGCAGGAGGACATTTCGGCGTACGCAAGACTCTTGCGAAAGTGCGACAGAGGTTCTTTTGGCCCGAACACCGAATGGATGTCGAAGAGTGGTGTCGCCGCTGTCACGCTTGCACGGCGAGGAAGGGTCCGAAGGAGAAGGGTAGAGGACCCCTCAGGATTTATAATGTCGGGGCACCTTTTGAGAGGGTGGCGCTCGACATTGTTGGACCCTTGCCGAAATCATCAAGCGGTAATAAATACGCGCTGGTAGTGGTGGATTATTTTTCCAAGTGGCCGGAGGTGATTCCGTTGCCAGATCAGCGCGCGGCGACAATTGCTAAAGCTCTCCTGAGAGAGGTGGTGAGTCGACATGGTGTTCCTCTAGAGCTCCATTCTGATCAGGGTCGAAGTTTCGAGTCGGCAGTCTTCAAGAAACTAATGCAGTTGCTCGGAATCAAGAAGACGAGGACGACGCCACTCCACCCTCAGTCGGACGGACTCGTAGAGAGGATGAATAGAACTCTGCTGCAGTATTTGTCGTTCTATATCGCAGACAATCAAAAGGACTGGGACCAATGGATTCCGCTATTCCTCCTGGCATACCGATCTTCTCGGCACGAAACGACGCAATACACACCGGCTACGTTACTTATGGGTCACGATCTACGTCTTCCTCTTGACCTTTTGAGAGGGCCAACCCCCGTGACTATAGAAGATAACACCTTCGTCGGGGAGACAAAAAGAAGACTTCAAGAAATTCATAAGTACGTGCGCCAACGGATGCGTCTTTGCAGCGAGAAGATGAAGACCTGGTACGATTCACATTCCCAGCCAATTTCCTTCGTGCCCGGAGAACAAGTTTGGTTGTACTATCCAAAACGCACGAAGGGAAAATGCCCAAAATTACAAGCCAATTGGGAAGGCCCATACGTAGTACAGGCACGTTTGAACGAACTAATCTACAGGATTGTTCGTTCTCCAAAAGCGAAGCCGAAGGTGGTGCACGTGAATCGACTTGCCCGTTTCGAAGATACCCGCACACCTTCGAAGGAATTAAGAACGCAAGATGGATTTGAAGAATAGATGGGACAAGATTCCGCAAGAAAATGAAACGGAAAAGGATTCTGGAAAGAAAAGAACTTGATTACCGAATCGATGAAATGCCACCGTCTCACTCAAGGTTTTTGGGTGGTTTTCCCTTGGGTCGGAGGACAAATGTCGAGGCGTTAGTTTGATCGGAGCCACACCAGTAGACCAGTTATCTTTGGAGTTGTCTACTTCCTCTTCAAACTAAGGCATCGGGTTCCCAAGCAGTTTTACAAAGGTTATGGATTCAAGAAATAACCTGAAAACTGGGCTCTCCAATTTGAAGTCACCGCGGTCGAGACGACCGCTTTTCGAGAGGAGGGGGCAGTGTTACGCCAACTTCATATTGGCGTATAGAACGAAGCTGTTCCCTCGAACCCGCTGGATTCGAGTATCGAATCGAAGTCGATGGATCGATCGGCCGGTCGTTGCCTGACGACCGGAAACGTTTATACAGGAAGTCGCTACCGAGCTTTCGTAGAGAACAGACGTTCTATTTCATACTGTATTTGTAATTGTGAAATAAAGAAATGCCAAAACGCGGTAGACCCTCCGCCAGGTGTAACAGTATTGTTAGTGAAAAAGTATCCTCAGATATGTTTTAAATTAATTATTAGGGTGTCCCAAAAGTTTCTTTCTCTTCGCGCTATGAGTGGCCTTAAGTGGCTCTTCTTGTGTAAACATGCAGGCTTATCGATTAGCCGTCTATGTCATCGGTTTCAGTCGTCCCAGAGCGCTTTTGCAGTACGTTTCGTTTGTGCCACCATCTCTTTTAAAACTTTCATCAACAGCGTTAAACATTGACAGCGAAGGGCGACATTTACGGCATGTTATGCTTCATTGTTTCAAAAAAGGTCTAGGAAATAAAATAACAACGAACAATATTTATTTAAATTAACAGGAACTTGAAAGAAAAACAACACAATTACAACTCACAATATTAACTACACAATGCGACTTTTTGCGACACTCACTCTCACACGCTGTCCAAGGGAATCTCGCGGCTCCCAAAACGCAGATTTATTTATAACATTCGTTCATGGCATACTTTCACATCACTCGCACTCTTATCACCAGCTGTTTGCCATAGTGATAACCGATCGATAGCTCCACGATCATCATCCTTTAAACATCAACGAATCTGATTCCTGGAAGCTTCTCGATGGTTTCACTCATTAATGGCAAACAACTGACACACTACATTCATACCAGAAAAATCCGTTCATTCTATTTCACACACTTCATACTATTCGTACATACCACAAAGGTGATAGTGGAAAGAATACTGTCGACGAGATTTGCACCGTGTACGGGGAGGGTGCTATAACTATTACAACCGTTCGCAATTGATTCAAAAGATTTAGAGGGAGAAATGTTAATCTGAAAGATTAAGACCGCAGCGGCCGCCTAAAAACGGCGGATACGGACCTTGTCAAGGCCATGCTTGATGAAAATCCGCGATATAGTGTGCGGGAGATAGTTAATGCCACTAGAATTCCCAAAACAACAGTGCATAATCACCTAACCAGGATGGGATGTGTTAATCGCTGCGAAGTTTGGGTTCCGCACTTACTAACGGAGACCAACCTTATGAATAGCATCTCTACGTGCGATTTACTTCTCCAGCGACGTGAAAATGATCCGTTTTTAAAGAGGCCTTTCACAGGAGACGAAACATGGATTTTGTATGAGAATGTGCATAGAAAACGCACTTGGTGTAAGGACAATAAGCCTTCAACTGTCGCAAAGGCGGGACTACACCCCAAAAAAGTTCTTTTATCCATTTGGTGGGATTGGAAAGGCGTAATTTTCTACGAGCTCCTTCCTCAAGTCGAAACAATAAATTCTACGGAATACTGTGATCAACTGCATCGATTGAAAGCTGCCATAGCAAAAAAACGGCCAGAATTAATGAACCGACGAGGCGTTGTTTTTCACCATGACAACGCGAGACCACATATTGCATTAGCGGTCTTTAAAAAATTCTCTTCGGGACAAGCGCATTAAATCTATCTGCGAAATAAAAGCGTACCTCCAGGACTATTTCTTGTCCAAAACACAACAATTTTGGAAAAAAGGCATTATGAGGCTTCCTGAGATATGGAAGAAACTAATAGAGCAAAGGGGTTCTTATATAACAAAATAAATCATATCTTAAACAGTAAATATTGTGTATTCATTTCACATTAGAAAAAGGAAAGAAACTTATGGACACCCTAATACAGGGAGTCCAGCTAGTTGATCATTTCTGGGTCCTTCGAGCAACTCCGCCTGCTTTTCCCAACCGTTCTGTTTCGCCCAAACAAGCTTGCCTTGCCTTCCACCTCGCAGGTGCTATTGGCACGAGCATGGTGGCGCATTGGGGTGACATTCGCAACTAATCGCTCGCGCTGGAAAGACGTGCCGCGCTCGCCGACGACAGTAAACAAACCGATGCGCGTGACGCATCGATTGAGATTATACGTCGAGAAACAGTTTCAGATCCACTGAACTATAATACTACTGGAACGCGCGCTGACGCTGCCAACCCGTATCGAGAGAGATATCATGAACCTGCTTACTCTGGGTAGCCGTCTCTCTGTCTGTACAGTCCCGTCTGAAAGTTTTCTCCCTCCCATCACAAATTTGAGCAGTGAACCACGCGTACTAAAACTGACATGAGTGAACAAACTTTTTGCAGCCCGTGTACCCTAATGAGCGTGACGTAATTGTGCACATGCGCAGTATGGTTAGAAAGAGCAAAAGATACCCGTTGTCGCTATCTCTCTCGATACGTGGCTCCTACATGGGACAGAATACCCAGCGCGTGTTCCAGTAGTATTATAGTTCAGTGTTCAGATCGCACTACGTCGCATGTAGGATAAAATAACAGTGTTATTCGTAAAAATGGATGCTCAGATATGTCTTAAAATCTAAGTCTCAGGCGATATAATTTAATTTCCAGAGCAAATAAATGGAAAATTCAGCGATGTAAGAACGTTAGCCCTTGCTTCAAACAATACATTGTTGCCGCCGGGATTGTCTTGCTGATAGATTTTAAGATTTCAGGCAGGTACAACAAAGAAGAGCAGGTAGATGAACGAAGTTTTTGCGGTAATTACTGAATACATATGAGAAATTTCAATCCGGTACCTTTCGGTAACACTGTTATTTTATACCACACGAGACGTAGTGCGATCTGAAATTGTTTCTCGACGTATAATCTCAATCGATGCGTCACGTGCATAGGTTTGTTTACTGTCGTCGGCGAGCGCGGCACGTCTTTCCAGCGCGAGCGGTTAGTTGCGAATGTCGCCCCAATGCGCCACCATGCTCGTGCCAATAGGTCCGAACCTGCGAGGTGAAAGGCAAGGCAAGCTTGGTTGGGCGAAACAGAACGGTTGAGAGAAGCAGGCGGAGTTGCTCGAAGGACCCAGAAATGATCAACTAGCTGGACTCCCTGTCCTAATACAATTAATATATTTTAATGTTTTTGAACTTTAGGCGATGGTTTTGCCGAAATCGACCACTTCATTACGTCTTACGGCTAAATATAGTATTGCGTTCCAGTACAAACATTTGTAAATTAATTACTATCGCAAATTGTTAAAAATAACTATCCGATAGTAGGACGCTAGGCTTACTCGCATTAAAGAATAGTACATTGTTGCCGTCGCGGCCGCTTGTCGACATATGTTTTGAACAGTACTTTATTCAACGATCACAATACAAATTAAACAATAAAGAACAGCATTTGAATGAACAACGAAAAAACTTAAATTGAAACTACGAACAAATAGTAAGCGGCTAGTCTCTAGAAATCGTGAAGTGCGCATATTTCAGTATAGGTATGGATAGAGATTCGCAAGTGGCGAATAGCGTGAATTAAGTGGTTAGCGTTACCCTGATTAAGGAAACGGTATGGAAGTTTCGAGAAGAAAATAAATCGGTTAGGATAGGACAATTAAAATAAGGTAAATTAACTGGGACAAGGTAAGGAGGAAGATAGAAAGAGAGCGGAATACAGATGACAAGGATAGCGATGGATAGAACGTTGAAATGCGGTGTAAACATAGCAGGAAAGGCGTTAGAGAGAAAGACAAAGACAGAGCGACAACATCGAACTGCTGATTTGAAACCAGTCGTTCGATGGGACAAAGGAAAGGATTAAGAAACGTACAGACGGGAATTTAAATAGAAAGGAAAGGATAGATATAAACGGGAATTTAAAGAAAAAGGAGAGGATTGATAAAGAAGGGGAGAATCCTCAACAACATATATATAATATTTACATATTTTCCAATCCTGTCCATTCTCTCGCCAGCAAAGTATTAATAGGTCTCCGCATCATCCATGAGGTACTATTATCAATGCGTTTTTTTTGCAGTTGTATCCCTTGTAGGTCTATTCCACTGTATCGATGTAATTTTCTGTTGACTTGTTAGAGAAAAACTGCGTGACATATAAAACTCGACAATATCCGCTTATTCTTTACTGGGAAAATTAGATGTTCATGTACATTTGAACCTGTGTGATACATCCGATGCACAAACTGGAATATTATGTAGGGTCGTGACGGTATGGAAAATACCAAGGCATACAATCAGCACAGTTTAATTATTAACACTTGGCATGCGGGCAACATACTTTTACGTTTTCTGCAGTCTGTCACTGGAGCGCGGGTCACATAGAAATACGTATTTGGCAGATTTATGTTGCTGCGCCTGGAAAATTATCAATGGATATGCGGGACTACATATTAGAGAAAATTGTAAGTGCCGGGGAGAAAAAAAAATCCGCAGATACAATGTTGTGTATGCGCAGCGAAAAAGATACGGAGTGAAACATATGTTTCATATGTAACTTCTGCGGTGTTCCACTCCACAGAGGAAAATGTTTTGAATAGTATCATACGGGGAAGAATTATTAACCCTTTGCGCTCGGATTAAATTTGGAGATGGGTATCGTACTGTTCGGAATTAATTTCCGTCGATAGAGCAGGGATACATAACACGCAAGTTTAGGATGTATAAACAAGATTTAGTCATTTTTTTGTGAATTTTAGATATATCTTTATTCAATACACTCATCTTTCTCTATCAGAATCAGTATTCGGGAGGCCAAAATAATAGTCTTCATCGCAATCGTCAGTTTCACCGAACACTTCTTGCGGTAACTTTCGTTTTGCCATTTTGGGAAATAATTTTGGAATATTTTAAGAAGAGAGAATGTTTAATTACTGTTAAATACAATTTATAATATGTTCTTTGGAATTCTACGAGGTATTGCCGAACGTTGTCGATTTCATTATGTTCAAAAGAGGACTGACGGGACTGACTCGCCGCTGCGTCTTGCATGGCGAGCGCTGGGTGACAACATTTGTTTAGATTGGATTTCGTTATCTCCAGTCGATGGAGCACTGTATTAGTTCGTGAATAGGTTCCTTAGGCATTGAGGTTCGTATAGGAGAAGTGAAATCTGATACATGAATGCATACAGTATACGATTCGTATTCTTCCTTGCTGTGGTGGCTGAGAGCAGACATACGAGCGGAACGGTAAAAAGGCTTTGGTGGCTGAGAGTGGACATACGAGTGCAAAGGGTTAAAATTATATCGATGCTATTTGCACGTTAAAAAATATTTGTTTGGAATATATAGTAAATTTTTAATTTCGTTCAAAATCATTTTAATTTTAATTTTCATTTAAAATCGTCTATTTTCGTGAATTCGTAAAAATGTCGTTTTTTGATTAAAATTATCATATAGTATTATTTAAGTGTAAAATAAAACAAGTTTCATTTCCAAAAACAAAGTAGTTTTCAATGTACTGCAATTTTATTGGGTCGTCCGGAAAGTACGTGCCGATTTTCGGTAGGCGGCATAAAGAGAGGTCTGAATATATCAGGATGATTGAAAATAAATGGCAGGCGTACATATTCTAAAAGAGAGTTCTTCAGGCATATTTGGAAAAAATTTTGGTTAGCATACGTCATTTTTTGTTACTTTTATACGTCTTTGAATATGGACGCAAACAAAGTGCATTATAGGCATCGAATCCTTTTCTTTTACCGGAAAGGCAAAAATGCCACACAAGCGGCAAACAAGATGTTTGCTGTATATGGTGAAGCTGCTGTAGCCGAAAGAACTGTGCCGAAGTGGTTTGCTAAGTTTAAAGCTGGTGATTCAGCCTTAAAGATCAAGAACGCCCGGGTAGACCCTCCAGCACGGAAGAAGACCAGATTAAAACACTTATCGAGAATAACCCACGGTATACGACACGTAAATTAGCAGAAATGTTAAAAATTTCAAAATCAACCATCCACGAGCATTTTACAAAGCTTGGTTACGTAAACCGTTTTGATGTGTGGGTTCCCCACGATTTAGCGGAGAACAATCTGATAGATCGCATTTCCATTTGCGTCTCACCCTATAAACGCTATGAAGAGACAGCAATTTTGAAGCAAGTAGTGACAGGGGATAAAAAATGGTTCATTTATAATAATGTTGAGCGAAAAAGATCTTGTGGAAAGCTGAATAAACCACCTTTAGCCACCCCAAAAGCCGGTCTCCATCCGAAGAAGGTCATGCTCTGTGTCTGGTGGGATTAGAAAGGAACCCTACGTCATGAGCTGTTACCAAACAATGAGACAATAAATTCCGAAAAGTATTGTTCCCAATTAAACAAATTAAAAACAGCAATTGAACAGAAACGTCCAGGAATAGCGAATCGGAAGGGCGTCGTGCTTCATCAAGACAATGCGCGACCTCATGTGTCTTTGAGAACTCAACAAAAGTTGTTGGAGCTCGGCTGGGATGTTTTATCACATCCACCATATTCACCAGACCTCGCACCATCAGATTTTCACCCATTTAGATCATTACAAAATTCCCTTAATGGAAAAAACTTCAATTCTTTGGTCGAGATAAAAAATCATATTGAAAAGTTTTTCTTAGAAATATCTGAAAAGTTCTGGAAGGACGGAATTTTCAAGTTACCTGAAAGATGGAGAAAGGTTGTGGAGCAGAATGGCACTTATATAATTTAATAAATGTATACCAAAATTTATATATGCTGTGTTTCAATTCACCTTCAAAATCGGCACGAACTTTCCGGACAACCCAATAGTAAATGACCGAACTCTCACGAGATTCACGAAAAACGGCTGCTGCACGCGTAAGTCCGCAGCGAAATGTACCCGCATGCCAAGTGTTAATACTTAAGGAAAATACAATATGAACAAAAGAAACACTAAATAACTACAGCACCGTTCACTACGTGTGGTTTCTAACCTTCCACACCCTGATCTGTTCTTTTCGGCAACTCCTATAGCGCCGCACAGTGGTCGATTTCGCCGAAATCCTGGCCAAACCCCAAAATTCTTTTTCACGATTTTCAAAATTTAGCAATTGCGTTTGATTTGTACTACATCATAGTATCGTTTTCCATTAATACAAATTTTTATTGAACAATGCTCTTAGAGATATGCAATGTCAAAGTTGGCACTTGAATAATGTAACGTTTTCACGTCGAAATTGAGAATACGTTTTCAATGTGAAATTAAAGTGTGATCCAATTTTTCAGTATTGGTAGCTATGTATCATACTTTTAATTTATAAATATCTTGGTTCCATTTTTTTTATTTAATATTTTACAACTGTGATGGTACAGAATATAAAAGCTACACATTTTGTGAAGCCCACAAAATGCCACGTCAATTTTTTAAAAATTAAACTTTGAAGCTTCCCGAAGAAGACCTCGTTGAGGTTTCTTGCGACTTTTTGCGATTCTTCGAGTTGTTGTTATTTGTTTGTCGCACGCGCCATGCCCGCGAAAGTGCATTTATCACATAGGGCCGGCCTATCGTGCCTTACTTAATGAATACTGCTAATTCTTCTCTAAGGTCACCCTGGCAATTAACGAAATAATATGTTTATTTCATCGGGTTAAAAATCGGAATGAGTTTAAGCAAACTGGTGGCCTTTTGTTTCGAGGCAACAATAGTTAGCCGCGGATACGTCGACCGCTTACCGTCATAATCCGAAAGATCTTTGACGATTCGAATGAAAATCTGGCTAGTTGCAGGTATGAGGGTAATATTTGTTCCTTACAATGTTCCATCTTTCTCCTTCGGCCGAAATTTGTATTAAACAAAGGGAAATTCGGAGATGGAACAGCAGTGATATGCTTGTATTAAGATACAGCGACTGCTGCAATAAATATCATTAGAACTTCAGAAGGAAGTGGAATAACATAATATTTTGTTTTTAATTAAACTTTGAAGCTTCCCGAAGAAGGCCCCGTTGCGTTTTCTTGCGACTTTTTGCGACTCTACGAGTTATTCTTATTTGTTTGTCGTGCGCGTCATACCCGAAGAAGTGCACTTTTTTTTGAAAAGGTGTTTATTTAAATTCTACAATTAACAAAAATGAAAACCTATAAACAAGCACACAATAACAAATGGACAACTCACATGGCAGCTACGCTGCATCTCGCTATTTACAATCTAAGTACTACTTAACTATATCGTTGCACAAAACATGAAATATGTACACAGACGAGGACACTAAATGAAAAATATAACCATAGAAAAAGAGATATTAGATATGTACTAAGGTTAACGATAACTATGAATAAATGATAAAGAAGGTAAGATGATGGGTGGGGTGGGGGAAGGAGCGAGGATAGTAGATTGGAGTAGTGGGAGATGATGAAGATGACGCGCGCACAAATGCGGTGTATAGCCACCGCAGAAGCGGTTCGTCGAACATATACAATATTTACATTTTCGCTTTCCCCACGCCGGGGCGCTCTCCTTTACCCGGGCGCAGATGCTTCCAGCGGATCTGGAAGCGTTGTTAAAATTTACCCGAACGCGAACGCGAGCGCGAGACTCGAATAATAAATAACGACGGCGAGACGGACGAACGAGATTAAAATAAAAGAAAGCCGGGGGAGGAAGCTAGCAGACAAACGGAAAAAGATAGAACAAAAATTTTCGCGTGGGAGGGTTTTGCGTACAGGTTAGGAGAGAACCTCGGCGGGGTACTTATGTGAGCGGTCGTACTCAGAGTGAGCGTCGCCCTGTATGTTGGTGAGCGAGAGCCGGTTGATTTCGCGCTGGCCGGGCGGTCCGAAGGGAAATCTGTTTACAGGGGCGACGTCGAGCTTGTCTCGGCTGCGATAGCGAGGGAGGCGCGCCGCTATTGTCACCGCCACGGTAGTTTCTTTAAATAACTGTAACTCCGCGGATCGAGGTCCACAGCCGGCAAAGCCGTCGAGAACCGCAGACGCTCCGGATGCCCCGAGATCTCGACGGGACAATACGGCAACGCCGTGATCGGTGCGGCTCTATGTGTATGATAAATTATAGGGATGTTTGTCGCTGGATCCTGGATGTATCCTTTCGCGTCGATATACGGAAAGGCGTCCAGCGACAGATATCCAGAGCGCCTGCAAACCTCGGCGTAGCCGGGATCAACGAAAATCGGACCGTCGACGAGCGAATTCCCCGACCGTTTGTCGTACAAGCCCGCAATAAATTTGCGCGTTAAATTTATTCCGAAAACGTCGAAGCGGGTGCAGTTCACCTTGTCGTAGATGGACTTGTTTGCCACCCGCTTATACTCCCCATTAGGTCCCACGCGTGGCGCGCGCAGTCCCGACACAGCCCTGAAGATTTTCCGCTCGAATAAGCGGAACTTCTCCATGGCGTGCGGCGCGACCGGATACCACACCGGAAACGCATACGACATAATGGAGCGTATGTAAAGCTTGTAGATAGTGAGCTTCACTTCCTGGCGCAGATGCCGGGAATAGAGGAGGCGTGCGACCTTCGCCGCCGTTCCTCGGGCCTTTTCTAGCAGACTGAATGCTTGTTTATTAAATGACATATTTTCCGCTAGTAGAACTCCAAGGTACCGCACTACCCTTTCGCGGCGCAACGGAGCGGCAGGGTTCCCCGGCTCGTGATGGGCGAAAGCTTTTGCGCCCCTTCTCTGACGCCTCCCCATTAATCCGGCTCTTACCGTGAATAGAATAGTCTCACATTTTTGCGCGTTTATTCGAATCCTGAGTTTGGCGCAGTGCGCGCTCACGGACGCTAGTGTTTCCTGCAACGACTCCTGAATTTTCGCGGGATCGGAGTCCCTTTTATAGATTAGCAGGTCGTCCGCGAACGCTAACGCACTGCAGCCATCCTCAGAATTCATGTTGAATCGCGTGAGGACGTCAGAGAAGTACAAGTTAAATAGAACCGGGGAATTTACCGCGCCCTGTTGCAGGCCGTTCGCCACCGCGAAACGCCTGCTCGATGTTGCGCCGTTTGCGTGCACCTTGAAGCTCCGGCCCATAATAGAGTCGTCCAGCATCCGCGCCAGGTGCGGGGGGAAGTCCATCTCCAGGATCTTCGCTATCAGGCCTGTGGACCAGACAGTGTCAAAAGCCTTTTCAAGATCTATGAGGCATGCGCCCACCATTTTCCTCCCGTTCAACGCTCACGCAATATCAGAGGTGAACCTCGATATCGCGTGGACCGTTGAGTGGGCGCGACGGAAGCCGAACTGGTATTCAGGTAATAAATTACGGGCGGTGATCTGTGCCGCGACTCTACCGTTCAGGACGACCTCGAACAGTTTGCCCAGGTTGGGCAGCAGGCTGATTGGTCTATAACTGTTAAGCGGTGATGGGGGCTTTCCCTTTTTTAACAACGGCAGGAGCTTGGCCGTCTACCATCGTTCGGGGAAGTATGTGGCGTTTAGACACGCGTTGAAGAGCTCGGCGACGAGGTCGTTCGTCCTCGACGGGAGCTTCCTCAACGCGGCATTCGGTATGTTGTCGAACGACGCGGACTTTTTATTTTTTAGCCTCCTGAACGCAAGCGCGACCTGAGCCGGGTTGGTAAAATAGTCGGTCATTCGCGTCGGTCGTCGCAGTTCGTCGCGTCCCGTGAATGTCAGTAGCGGTCCGTCGGCGCGAGATTCCTTGAATATCGCGTAAGCGTCGGTTGTCCGTACGTGATGCGCTCTGATTTCGTCCGTAATGTTCGTCGTCGTTCTGTCGATCGTTAGATTACTGGTGTGTACCCGGCTAGAGTGCGCGCCCAGCAAGTTTAGCTTGTCCTTGTCGGTCGACACAATGTAGTCGTTATTATTTTTCGTCAAGTTCACGGTATCGACGGCAGCCTCGGCAAAGAGCTGACCGTCGTCCGCGTCGACGCGAAAAGTGGGAAGGGATCTATCGTTTTTGCGGTCGAACAATCTTTTTGCAGTCGAGTACAGTCCGCTCAAGTTTTGTCTGTCGATGTTCTCGAGTCTATCTGTCCAGAATCTATTCGCGATCGCGGATATCCGTCTCTGTATGTTCGTCTGTAGTCGTCTCAATTTTTGTCTGATAAAGACGGCCAAGCTCCTGTTCGCGGCGATCTCGGGGTCCCGGCCCCTCGCGATAGCGAATAGCCTGGTGATGAGGCGCGACTTAACGCGCTTCATCTTTTCGACCCTCCCGTCGGTGTAATCGTTTTGCGCGTGAATCGCGCGCGCTACCGGTGTCGAGGCCCTCAGGGCGTCCGCTATTTCGCTCTCCAGCGCGGCGCAGAAGGCGTCGATGGCTGTTTTCTCGGATGCTGGGAGGAATTCGGCCACGCTCGGCTCGAAGGCCGCCATGCGCTTTTTGAACTCCTCCCAGTCCGTCTTGTGATATTGAAGCCTTCCCGGGCATTTTTCGCGACAACGGGGCGCGAGCCCCGCGCTGACATCGAGCTTTAAGCGGATCGCCCAGTGATCGCTCTCGTACGGGAGGGCCTCGAGCTGGCGCGAACCGGCTTTCACCCCGGGCACCATCCTGCTGTCCACCAGGGCCAGGTCGAGGTTCGACCCGGTTCTAGGGTAAGTCGGCGTGTCGGAGAAGAGGAGGCGGGCACGGCACGCTGCGCCCCTCTGCTGCAGCCACTCGGCCAGCAACAGGCCCTTGCCGCTGTTCCCCGCGCACAGCCACTCACGGTGCTTGGCGTTTAGGTCGCCCAGCAGTACGAAATAGTTAGCCGCGTTTGACGCGGCCAACCGAGCAAATAACCTATTGAGCTGCTCGACGAAACCCCTGCGCAGTTTGCCCGGACTGTACGCGGATACGACGCAGAGCCGCCTCCCCCCACCCACCGGCAACGCGATTGCCGTTGATTCTAACACCCTATCGTCGGTCTGTCCGATGTCGATGACCTCGTGCTCGAGGTCGTCCTTGAGGAGGATAGCGGTGCCACCACCTGGCCTATTGCTGGCTCTATCGCTCCTGATAACTCTGTACCCGCCCGAAAACGCGAGCACGTGGTTAGGCTTTAATTTTGTCTCTGACAGACAGCAAATATTGGGCTTGTACCTGTCGAGGAATGTCTGCAAATACGCTCGCTTGTGCAGGCCGACGATCGAATTGACGTTGATCCCGACGATGGATAGGTCGCGAGCTGGCGTGAGTGTTACTTGCGGCGCCATCGGAGCGGTGTCGCAATTATCGTACTCTGGATGGGCAGCCCCTCGCGCCGCTCGCCTCCTTCGATCGCCGTGGTGCCGACTCGACGACGTCGCCGATCATAAGCGAGAAAAGTACCTCTATTTTTTTGGCGTTTTCCTCGACCTTCTGAAATAGCGAAGGTAGCTGATTAGACAGCTGGGCCAGAGCGCCTCGAATGGTGGCCAGCTCGTCGCCGTAGCCCACTAGCGTGTTCGAATTAAGATTTAAGTTTATACTCCCTTCAGCGCGCTCGGTCTCGCGCACGCGTAACGGTGGCAGCGTTTTGGCCGCTGATGTCATTCGGCGGCCATCTACGACGAGCTGCGGCGATGTCGGCGGTACCATTGTTGACTGGAGAGATCCAATGATTTGTTTAACGTGAAGCCGCTGCCTTGCGGCTTATCCTCACGGCCCCCATGGGCGCGGGATCGAGACATGCTCGATCATCGCGTACGAACGGCGTACTACCAGTCTTAGCACGAAGATTGTGCGTCACACTGGTGGGTGCGGAGACTTTCTTAACTCCTACCGGCTATGCAGGTCGGTACCCGAGGTGGAAGTTTTACTGCACCTCACACAGCGACATCCGTAGCATAAAGCCCGCCAATGTCTCGCCAGCATTTGGCTCTTGAAACTTTCGCCCCCACTATGGTCCTACCCACGGCTGGGCCGGAGTGGGCTAAAACTCCGTGGGCAACCCAGCCCCCGTGGTACCAATAGACCCTTGGTTTGGGAGCACTTGACTCAGGTCGGTGGGGTCGTTAAGCCCAGTGGGGTCTCCCAGGCCACAGAATGGGGACCCCACACCTTGCCGTAAGACAGCTCGGGGACCCCCGGGCGCGCGAATGCCCGTACCTACCCAGCGTGCTGGGTAGGCCCCTGGGGGAACACTACTCGGGTCCGGTGGGGTCGTAAAGCCCAAAACCGGGGAACTAAACCACTCACGAAGTCCCCCGGCTCCCTGCCGATTGTTGTTGACTGGAGTGGGGTATAATCCGGCGCTGGAGAGGCGGTTGCCCCTGCCACCTGGCTGTATGACAGGCCCGGTATCCTCGGAGCTGGCGGCGGCCGTGGGGGACGGGACAGCATCTGATGACCTCGCTGGTGCGTCGTCGGGGTGGAGGTGTCTCTGTGGCCCGATTTTGCGGCCATCATGGCGGCGATCCTTCCTTTTAATGCCGGGCACCCTCTGTATGAAGCGGGGTGCCCGAATTTTAGGCAGTTCACACAAAAAATCTCAGCCTGCGGTGCCTGTGCTTCCACTTTGCAGGCTCCCCTCTCATGCGAATCGCCGCACTTTACGCAGCGATATTGCAACCTGCAATTTGCCGCTGCGTGTCCAGGTCGCTGGCAATTGTGGCATTGGATTATATCGTTCCTACGGAACTTGTCCCATGAAATTCTTTGATAAGCCAGTGTCCTTATTTTTTTGACTTCATTGATGTCGGAGCCCGGCGTGAATTGAATTATGAAAATCGGCAGCGGTGACCCGGCTTGTTTTAATTTCTGCGTCGCGAATTGCGTCGCCTTTACCGCGTGGAATTTGCCCGCTGCGGCACTATTTATTTCCCCGATAATCTCGGCTTTGTCCGTACTCGGATCTATGCCCTTTAACATAACCGTTTGTGGTTTTTCGGTTCTCGGCGTATAAGTGTAGAACTGGAATTTTCCGTCTAGTGCTTCTCTAATTTTAGAGTAATCGCCGAGATTACCGGGGTATACAATATTGTTTCCGCCTCCTCCACGCTTTATCGTGAAGGCGACTCTAAGACTTTTTAGTCGTTCTATAATGTCTTTCGCTGTGGTGCCTGTCACTATGATTGGCGGGGACTTACCCGCTGCCGATTTCGATGGTCCGCTCTCTGCTGGGTCCGTCGAGCCGGGCTCCTCTACCACCATTTGCGACGAGTTCTCCTCCTCTGCGTGGGTGTCTTCATTCCTGACGGCTTCGACTTCCAGCGCCTGGAATCTGTTGCTGCAGGTGAGGGGAGCTGCTGACGTGGAGGCGACTGGTGCCTGCCTTGTTCTCGTTGCCTTCCGCATGGTGTGTTGGCGAGTCTCCGTCGGTTTCTTTACTGCGGGGGCGGGTGAGGGCCTCTTCTCCGCCGCCAGCTCCTCTAGCTTCCCTCTAAGTGCAGCAATCTCGTCGCGCTGGGTTTTCACCAGCTCCCATAGCCAGGAACGCTGGCTCGCCGATCGGGTTAATCTCCTCGAGGAAGCTTCGGAGATTGTCGAAGACTCCGTCTCATTGCCTTCGTCCGCTGGTATTGTTGCCGTCGCCGGAGGTACCGCCGTCGCCGCCGCAGGTCTCGACTTTTGGGACCCTGAAACCTTTTTTGCCTTAGTAGTTTCCCGCATGATGCTTTCGCTAGTAGGCGGACAATTTCTTTTTAACGAAGGACTAATAATTCTCGCGGGCGCTGCCGCCGTCGCCTGGAGGGGTGTCGAGGTCGTCGGCAACCCTTTCGATATCGTTTCTTGCCCGGTTTGTCCTGGGTCCTCCCCGGACATCTGATTTTTTTCTGTTTCGGTCTCGCTCACTGAAGTGTTGTACGGCCTTCCGAGGAGGTCGCGCTTCGACGAACCGCTTCTTTGCTTAGCTTGGCCCTCTATTCCGCCTGGAGAGGTGTCTAAAAAGAAGGGAAAAATAAACGCGACGCGGCGCGGATGTGAAATATAATATAAAATAAAGCACTATCGATAGAATTCGACGATTAAGTCACTACGCGAACGGAAAATTTACTCTGCTAATACTCTCGGCTGCTTGGCAGAAGGCCAACTCTCTACGCTATACGTGCTGTACGTTTGAAGAGCGATCCGAAACACGTCTGCCTCGCACGATTGCTCGGCAGCGAATGTGTGAAGAAGTGCACTTAAGACGTATTGCCGGGCCATCGTGCCTTACTTAATGAATACTGTTAATCTTACTTTACAGGCACTCTGGTAATTTACAAAATAATATATTTATTTCGTCGGGTTGAAAATTCAAATGGGGTTAAGTAGACTGGACTGATAGTGTCTGGAAATGATGGAATACATTTCTGGAATACATTACTTCATGATGGAAGTCTGATAGTTTTATTTTGAGACAGCAATACGTAGCAGCGTACGATTCTTCCACTGACCGCCATGCGTGAAGCAGTGCATGTATGACCTCAGACCAGGATATCGTGTTTTATTTATTGTTATTTTTTATCCATCAGTATATTTTAGGAAATTTTGGTTTCAGATTCGTAAGCTGTGGCTCAAAAAACATTATAATACCAATTTTGGCGCGCAACCAAACATTTTTTATACGGATGTCCGCCATATTGAAGCCGCCATTTTATTTTTAAATAATAGGTTGGGGAAAAAGAAATACATTATTTTTTCGGTGGATGGCTGTAGTGATCGATATCTCGTAAAGTGTCGATCAAAGAATTTCAGATTTATGCTCGTTCGAAAGGTGACATTTCGCACTACAAAAATACTTTTGCTGTTTTTTTTGGTCCATTCAGTTGTAAGTTACAGGGTGTTAAAAATGGAAGTCGACAAAGAGAAAATTTGTTACATTTTACAGTTTTTCTTTGATGAAGGCGAAAATGCAATCCAGGCGGCTGAAATTGTTAATGGTGTTTATGGTCCCGATACTGTAATAGCCAATTACGCGCAATTTTGGTTTCGTCGATTCCGATCAGGTATTTTGATGTTAAAGATGCACCTCGCACAGGTAGACCCGCCGTAGAAAATGTCGACAAAATCACAGAAATAATCGAAGTTGACCGGCATGTTAGCAGTCGTGGCATCGCCCAGGAGCGAAAGATCGACCATAAAACAGTTTTACACCATTTGCACAAAGCTGGATTCAAAAACAAGCTCGATCTTTGGGTGTCACACCAATTAACAAAAAAAAAAAAAAAACACCGATGGACCGAATTTCGATCTGCGAAGCCTTGTCCAAACGGAATGAAATCGACCCATTTCTTAAACGGATGGTGACTGGCGATGAGAAATGGGTCACATACGACAACATTGTGCGAAAACGATCGTGGTCAAAGCACGGTGAAGCAGGTCAAACGGTGGCCAAACCAGGACTAATGGGCAGGAAGGTTCTGCTATGCATTTGGTGGGACTGGAAAAGAATCATTTATAACGAGTTGCTTCCATATGGACAAACGCTAAATTCGGATCATTACTGTCAACAACAGGACCGTTCGAAGCTAGCGATTGACCAGAAATGGACAGAATAAGCCAATAGGAGAGGTGTTGCGTTCCACCAGGCAATGCCAGTGCACACGTGTCTACAGTCACTCGCCAGGAACTCTACGAGCTTGGTTGGGAAGTTTTGATGCATCCACCATATAGTCTGGACCTGGCACCATCCGATTATGCAAGTGATCAGAAACAAGTCACTTGAAGGGAAATCGCACTGCGAGACAAAGAGAGAAAAGAAAAAGCCGTGGAACTGAGTGTGACAGCACGATATCGATCGTGAAAATCGAAACATTGCCATACGCACGATGTTTTTATTATCAGATTGGTAGACACCGATTTTACCTACTTAAATGAATGTGAATAGCTACGACTATGAATAAAGAGGACAGCAGACATATAGAATAGAAAGAGATGGGTAGTGCGAGAGCAGTCTCCCCTTACGTCCCAAGTGACTTCATTCTGATCCCTTTGTATACCATGTTTTTCTTGCATTGCAAAACTTCTTTAGTGATGAGAAATTGGCATCAAAAAAAGATTGTGAAAATCTATTATAAGAGTTTTTCGCTAATAGAGACCAAGACTTCTATGATAGAAGCACTATGAAGCTACCTTTAAAATGGCAACAAATTATAGAACAAAACGGTGTATATTTTACCTAAATCGGACAATCCGAAACATGTTAAATAAAGTCTTGAAGTTCACGTAAAAATAATGGATTTCTTTTTCCCCAACCTAATATTTTGAGTTCGGATTCTTAATTAGCGACCGAAATAATACTAATATACCAATTTTCAGCTAAATTGAAAAACTCCTTGGGGTTTTGGCCAGGATTTCGGCGAAATCGACCACTGTGCGGCGGTCGATGGGACCGTTCGGGCCGAAGTCCCTGTTTACCACCCGCTGACAGAGCACGACGGATTAACGAAAACGTTCATTCAAAACAAAGGCTGCCTAATTCCTTAACCCATTTGCATCATAGCGCGGATTAATCCGCAATCAGCGACTGTCTGCTATCACCAAGCACGGAATATTCCACGAGCCGCGACTGTCTGCTGTCACCGAGCGCAGAATATTCCGCAAGCACGCGACTGTCTGCACATAGGACCGACCACGCGCGGTGATATGGGCTAGTCCTCAGTTGAACGTCGCAGATGCCTGGACACGGCACCGTAAGTAGGCGCATGATGCAAATGGGTTAAGGACCGGAGTGCTAGCTGCCTTGACGCACGATGGTCGCCAAATGGTGAATAAAAAAATAAATTGGCGAATAATAAAAAATCTGTCAACAAGATCCGGGCCTCAAAGAACGGTAAACTTTCGCTTCGTCTCGAACACGCTTTTGTCTCCGTACGACGGAACAACATGAAAATTTAAAAGCCGCGAGTTTCTCACGGAGAAGGACATAGGCCTCTCCTTCTTTCGTGGGGAGCCACAAAAACAGTTGATAAGCGGCCGCATCACACTAACACATAGTGGTAACAACGTTCGGCGCTCAATTGGAGCCGTAACGTAGACACAGCCTTGTGCATTTCGACATTGCACAGCAGTCGATTTGCTGTACATTTATTGAGTTGGGTAACAATTCAGCGTTTTCATGCGACTCTAACTGACCGCGAATTTAGAAAGTGACAAACAATGGGAAACCACCCCCTCGGAGATGCAAAGGTTAAAGCTACTGTGACTCGTTTGTGATGCACACGCGATTGACAGCGAGGAGACCGTTCGTACGAACGTTTTGAGGAACGTTTCTCTCAATAGCATAGATATCTAAAAAACTTTGAGCATCGTCAAAGTCTACTCCATGAGCTCGTGAATGGAGCAAAGATGAACGCATCGCCGTCAATCGCGTGTGCACCGCAACCGAGTCCCGGTTCCTTTAACCCTATCATCTTCGAGGGGGCGGTTTCCCATTGCTTACCCCTTTCTAGATTCGTGGTCAGCTGGAGTCAGATGAAAACATAGAATAGTTACCTGTACCGTTAACTGCACTGCTAAATGGTTCCCTGTGCGAGACTTAAATGCATAGGACGCTGCTGAATGTCAGGACTGTGTTTACGTTGAGGCTCCATCGAGCGCCGAGCTTAGAAAAGGACAGACAGTAGAAAAGACAGAGAGGCCCAACGCACAGGGGGACCGGCCCTAACGCATGGATGACGCAATACTAAGCGGAGGATGGAACTTTTCCATTTTTGATTTTTTTGTTTTGAAAACTTCGCTAACGTATTTGTGACATTTTTCTGATTAAAATGATACCAAACACGATATGTTTGAGTTATCTAAATAGCAAGTAAACGAATTAAATATTAAGTAAATATTGCTCAAACAATGTCGTGTTTGGTATCATTTTAATCAGAAACTTGTCACAAATACGTTAGCGAAGTTTTCAACCAAAAAAAATCAAAAATGGAAAAGTTCAAGTCTCGGATTAGTATTGTCACATGGATACGTTCGGGCCGGTCCCCCTATAGGTTGGACCTCTTTGTCTCTTCTACTGTCTGTTCTTTTCTAAGCTCACGCTCGGCTGGAGTCTGAACGTAAACACAAAATAGAAACCACTGCTTCGTAACTGCACTGATTCGGTCCCGAATTCTCTGCATTTATCGAGGTTTTACTGTATTCATTTTATTATGTAAAGTAAAATAAAATTTCCGTTCCAATCATTTTATTTGAAATACACGTAGAAAGCAAGGAAAAAAAGGGGGAGAAAAAAAGTTGCACGCAGCGAGACTCGATCCAGCGACCTATCGGTTACTAGACCAGCACGCTACCAAATGAGCTACGAACTCTTTTGAATACATGATAGCGTCCCTTGTATTTATTTCGCTTTAAATTAAAAAAGGCGTTTTTCTCGAAAATGCCTGGCCATCTAGTCGAATGGCTTTTCACGCTTAATATTCGAGGGGTGGCCTCCCCCTCTGCCAAGTTTGAAAAAATTCTGAGACCCGACAACCGTACCGTCTCCTTGTAAACGTCAGATTCAAAACAATCAGTTTTTTCTTAATACTGTCTTATTTACTGATGAAGCAACATTCACAAATCACGGGAATGTTAATTTGCATAACATGCATTTATGGGCAGCGGAAAATCCACATTGGCTGCGACAGGTTGAACATCAAAAACAGTGGTCTGTGAATGTATGGTGCGGTATCATAGGTGATAAAATTATTGGTCCTTATTTTATCAATGGAAATTTAAATGGCAACATCTATGCTAATTTTATGAAGGATACATTGGGTCTTTTGCTAAAAGAGTTACCTTTACTTACACGACAAACCATGCGGTATCAATATGACGGATGCCCAGCACATTACCTATTCATTGATTGCGCGAAGGGAACTCGATGAAAAATTTCGGAATCGTTGGATTGGACGCAGCGGTCCAATGTCGTGGCCAGTTCGTTCACCAGACTTAACACCACTAGATTTCTTTTTTTAGGGAACACTGAAAGAGAAAGTGTACAAAGAAGTACCAACTACACCTTACGACATGCAACAGCCAATTATTGCAGCATGTGCGTCAATAAGTTCTGACGCTGTAAGATTTACAAGTCAATCAATCGTAAAAAGAATCCAATGTTGCATTGACAGTGACGGTCATCATTTCGACCACCTACTATAAACGTATGTTTCATTTAATACAAAAACCTAAGTATTATCGCCTTTCTCTACTTTCTATGACCGTGAATGACCTTGTATAATAGTTCGTTGAACTCGTTTTAAGATCCTCTATCATGATACGGAAGCCAAAACATACCGATCCATTTAAAAAAATAAAGGTGACCTTCAAATGCTCGAAGTACTTCCACCTGCAAAAAAACCATTATCGCTACCGGATCGCCCCCTTCGTACTGTGCAATTTTATTTCAGCAAATATTTCTGTGAAACTTATAGTTTCGAAGATATCTGAGGTGCTAATAGTTATTGCCCCACCCTGTATATAGCATACTATGCTATATATATCGTATATATAGCACTACCGCTTATTTGATTTAAAATAGTGGGGCAACGGTATACTGAACTTGGTTTCACTATTGCGAAATTGTTAACTTCTCGAAAATTTTAATTTTCCTATCATTACACGATTAATTTGACCATGTCGCAATGTTAAAACCAAGTTCAGTATATTTGTATTGCAAGAGAAAATACAAATATACAATTTATTTTTTTGCGTTTATTAAAATAAAAATGAACGTTCTTTTTTTACATATTTTCGTGAAAGTACTTATAGTAGAAGTGTAATATTAATTATTATACTAACCCTCCTCCTTTTTCAAACAGGCTTGGGTCTTCGACACCAATAATTCTGTTCTCCTCTTGGTGAAAACTTATGTGTGGTTGAAGTCCCATTTCATCCCACATCAAGATACAGTATTTCTCCTTCTCCGGCAACTTCCCTGCTTCCTCAGATAGGTGTTTTATCATGAGGTCACAGATACCTGGCCTGAACTTAATATTGTGCAAAAATTTTTTTACTGTTGCAATACTTGGCTTATTGCAAAGCTGTGACAATAATTTATGTCCGTGGCGACTGCTTATAAATTGTTAGAGACACAATTTTTTCATCCATTGTGTATCGTCTTCCCTAAAATCAAATGCATTATTAAATCAAAGTATTCTCACACAGGTATCATTTATTTTACTACTATTACTTATTTAGTTCTTTCTTTACCTGTGGAGCATTCTCTGAAGTCCGTAACTGCATGTCAATTAACAGTTTCTGACTTGCAGATAACTATGTATATTGCTGAAGGAATTGAGGCTTTGATACTTTCTTCAGAAGCTTCAGTTTTTGTCGCAATGGTTTATTTTGTTTTTCAGCATATCTTTGTTCCTTGGCAATCTTTTTTATCTTCTTAAACAGGCGGAGACCTCTGGGTGTCAAGTCACTGTTTCTTGTGGTCCTTTTCCCTTCTCTTTGTATTTTTTTGTTTGATGTGCACATGGTGCAAAAACCAAGAGGGCTACCTGAAAGAAAAAATTTTAAATTAAATTTATAACATATATGTATTTAATCTTCATTAAATGTTTCATTGCATTTGTATTAATTTGACTAATAATTACTTGAAATGTCTGGAGAATGTTCAGGTGCATTTCTTCTCATATATAATATATCTCCATCATGATGTTTTTCTTGTAAAAATGAACATTATCTCTATAATATGTATCTATAATTCTAGTATATTATAATATTACTTTTAAATAGGCTTTTAATTCTTACGTTCTGTCTCTTCTCATCTTTCAAATTCAATGCTTCCCATTTGAGAGCTGCCTGTTATGGGTGGTTCCTCCATACCTCTTTCTTGAGCCTCAGGGAGATTTAAAGAAGGAATTACGGTAGGAAATAATCTTCTGCATTTTCCTATCATATAGGCACTCTCGGGGAAGTGTTTGTAACACACTTTGTAAGTTTGCCTCTCCGACGTTAAAATCTATAGAAGGGAATAATTCTGGATTGTGCTTGCCCACAATTCAGATATTTTCCACCGACTTGGGAAATTTATGTCCAGGTGCTTCTCCTCCGGAACTGCAGCCAGGCACTACACACAGCTTTCTCATTTTTCTAAAAAATAAAATACTCGAAAACAAGTTAAGTTATAAATAAATACAAATATATCCAAAAAATTCTATAAATAGTGTTAACAGATTCTCAAAAATGAAAACTGATAACACTATTATAGACTGATTCGATATATTAAAATCTATGAAATATAGATTTGAATATGAATTTTGCTTCGCCGCTAGATTTTCGCTGTTCTCTTCCAGTGTACTTACAGTACTGAAGTTTTCCTGATTTTCTAAAATCCTGCCATCCTTCCAAAACTTTCTCTTTTTAGGAACATCTTGCAAACACATGTTTTTAAGTGTTTTAAGTGCAGAGCCGTGCATAACCGATGCAGTCAAATGTTTGAATTGTATAGTGGGGATAGCGCGCCTCACGGATTTCCTTGGCAGGTAAATGTGTAAGTTTCTCACCGATTCGAACACCATAGGTGTATTAGTTCTTACATGTAACGCCATCTAGAACGAGAAGCGGCAAGAGGAACTAAAACGGTTCCATGGTCTGCCATAAGAGTTGATCCCCCCTGCTATTAAACGTACTTCTCTCAAGTTCACAGCAGAATGCTTCTTTATGAAGTGGATCATTCTTGGGAGCTGTACCGGTAACAGAAAGGTTCTGAGGTTTTCATGGACCAGTCATCTTCTTCCCCTCGACCCTAAGTGGTCTGAGATGGACCGGTTACTTCGGTCTGGGATTCCGATGTTTGAAAGCGGACTCATCATCTCGTCTTTCCGAACATTCTTCATCAAAGTGTTCGTACTGTTTGTAAGGCACGCGTCCGGCGTTGCCTCTTCCGCGCCCACGGCTGCGGAATTCATTAACCCTTTCACAGTTTGATAAAATTACGAATTCTGGTTCAAAAAATGTCTAGTTTTCTTATATTCGGAAATACTTCGGCATGTAATAAAAAATGTAAAAAAGCATGATTTATATGTACGTTGTTAGCAATTAGTTCGTGTATGATAGATTTTAAAACACGGGGTACATAAGCCGACGTCACAATCCGGGCAGTAGTATCTTGTATCTTCTTCAGTTAAAATAATCTTAGAAAACAGAGGAAGCGAAGAATCTAGCCATAGTCTTAGATATCTTCGGTGAAATAAACAGTTTGAACGCCTTACCCTGCCCGTGCGTTGCACGCGATAAGCTGAATGGTATTTGACGCTCTGCCCCCGTGACTGTCACGGGATAAACTGTTAATGGGTTAAATCTTGCCGTCATTTTATTTCCCCATCCGGGTACCCAAATATTCACAATAAAGTAAGGTAGTCGCGGTCGATGGAGTTGGTGCGGCCGATTGTGCAGGACTTCCGTCGTTACGCGCTGCTTCTGCCGACGCTTCAGCACGTTGCAGCACGTACATCGCGGACGCGAGAACCTGGTCAAAATGCTCCAAAATGTCATTATATTGCGTGTCCGTTTCTTCGGGACCGTCGATGAGGATCAAATCATCCTTTATCTCGTTAAAGGCCGTTAGTTGCTGTTCTGGGCGCTTTATTTTAATGCGAAGCTTAGTCCGTTCCGTCTCCGAGTCCTTGTACGACGCGACGTATTTTTCGAAGATGTTGGTTTGTATCTTGAATGTTCGACGACGTTGCCTTCGTAAACGGACGTGCGTCTCGGAAAACGCACTCCCTTCGCTCGCGTTCACGTTTGCCATTTGAAGGTTTATGATGGAAAGGACGGATCACTTCAGACTTGGTAATATCAACGAGCCTACCTGTTTGATGGCTTGTCTCCGGTCCGCTCGATTGACGTTGACTGCTTCCAGGTTAGTGATCCCAAGTCGTGATTTCCGTCTCGCCTTCCCCTTGGATCCACTGGCTGGCTGCTGCTGGTCCATATGGTGGATCCGGCTCGAAGGACCAAAATTTTGTGGCGTCAAGATCCGACGTGGATGAAATTGACAACCACTATTCTCACTCGCGAAATCGCGACGATTTTGTTTGTTGACTGAGTAATTTATCGACGCGATGGTCCTCGACCAACGGAGGACTTGTTAGTTCGCGAGAGATTATGCAGTTAGAGAGTTTATGCAGTTGTTGTATCCCACTTCTGACACCACTTTTAATGTTGTGTGCCGTGGGTGGTTAACAACAGTTTGGTAAAAAAAGAACTATTACGCGCTCGGAGTTGTAATAGTTCAAGGATCGTCGTCGCGTGATGCCGACCGTCAGCGATACGATACAAAATTCGTTGATTTGGGAACAAGACTGACCTTTTAAAGACCTTAAACTAGTGTGGTGGGAGGTTTGGATGACTCCGGCTTCTCGTGACTAAGGTTCCAAAGGGCGATCGCTTTACCATTGACTTTCACTAACAATAAAACCAAAGGTCTTGAAAACATATTTTGGAAGGAAAAGCAATGACGGAATCGAGGATGAGCAATAGTTCCCTTTTGGACCTTGAATCACGTTGAGTAGTATTTGGAGCTAATATCTTATTGTTAAAAAAGATAGTGAACTTGGAAAAACATGAATTGAGTTGGTATCCAACACAGTGTTTTCTGTTAAGTACGATAATTATGTCGGGACGGATGGTTGGTGAATAATTTTAACTTCAGTTTCCCGTGAACAAAAGCTTTAATAAAAAAGTATGATCTTAACTAACCGAACGCTCAAAATGTAATGTGTAAGTTACTATCTATTTAGCTCGAAGGAGCCGCTCCCACGCAACCAGCGAATTTCCGTGGCCGCTCAGCCAATCGGAAAACGAGAAAATTAACGAGCCGTTCTAAATTTCTAATTCGAGCCGTCTAAACTAAATTAATCCTAAGCTTAATCTAATCTAAGACTATCTTAAAAAATATATCACAGTTTTTTACCTTAACATAATTCTATCACTAGCTTAAGACTAGCTTATGCCTAAGTAAAGATTACGATTGTTCGTACGGGTGTGAGTGACGTTACAGTCGAAATAAATTCAGCGTACCTGCAAACGGTCGGGAAACCTGACGCGTCTACCTGAACGCGTGGTGACAGGTGTTTCCCCATTGCAGGTAGCTTTACTGAATTCTATTTTCTCGGAGGGAGAAATGTCATTTTCTGATTCAATTTCTGTGTCAATGATATACGCGGGTTTTAAACGATCAATAGAAACTATTGTACGTTTTCCGCGAATATCAATGACAAAGGTTTTGTCCGTGCGCGAAATTACGGGGAAAGGGCCTTCATAAGCACTGTGAAGTGGACCTTTCACTGCGTCTACACGAACAAACACGTGACTACATGTTTTTAAATCTTTAAAGATGAATATTTTCTCTCGTTTGTGTATTGTTCCGGGCACGGGGCGAAGCTTACGGAATTTTTCTTTCAACCGGTGAATTAAATCGGTCTGCGTGACCGCGGCTGAGTCAGAATTGACAAAAAATTCACCGGGCAAACGAAGGCTTTCCCCGTATACAAGCTCGGCCGCGGATGCTTTCAGGTCATCGCGAAGAGCTGTACGAATGCCCAACAGAATACACGGTAGCGTTTCAACCCAATCTGAATCTGCGTGGCACTTAATTGCCGCCTTCAGCTGGCTGTGGAACCGCTCGACCAGGCCGTTCGCTGCAGGATGATATGCAGTAGTACGAAGGTGAGTCGTACCGAGCAATCTATTCAATTCTTTGAAAAGATTCGACTCGAATTGACGGCCTTGGTCGGTCGTGACTCTCACAGGTGAGCCGAAGCGGGCAATCCAGCCGCAATAAAAAGTAAACGCCACCGTTTCGGCCTCGATATTCTCGATAGAGAATACTTCAGGCCACCGTGTAAATCTGTCGACACAGGTAAGACAATATCTGTACCCCTTCGAAATCGGCAATGGCCCCACTAGGTCGATGTTAACATGTTCGAACCTATCGCTCGGTGCCATAAAGGTGCCGATAGGGGCAGACACGTGCCTACCTGACTTACTTTTGTGGCATGCGATGCACCCTCGAGCCCATTCACGACAATCCCTCTCCATAAACGGCCAAATGAAACGCTGTTTAATCATTTTAACAGTCGTTTTTACACCGGGGTGTGAAAGACTGTGAACTGAATCGAAGGCTCGTTGACGAAAGGACTTCGTTAAGAATGGTCGTGCGTTGCCTGTGGATACATCGCAATACACGGTCGCGATGGAATCGAAAGACTGTATTCTCACGAATCGTAACGAAGTATCAAATGCTCGCAAAAGATCTTGTAATTCCGCGTCGGAATCTTGCGACTCGGCGAGCTCTTTATAATTCAAAGAGGCGCCGATTGTTTCCACACGAGATAGAGCATCTGCTACTTCGTTTTCAACTCCACTAACGTTCCGTATATCGGTTGTAAATTATGCGATATAATCCAAATAACGAAATTGTCGAGGTGAACATTTCTCTAGTTTCTGCCGAAAAGCAAAAACTGGCGGACGATGGTCGGTAAAAATTGTAAATGGTCGACCTTCAACGGCGTGCCGAAATCGCTTAATTGCCTCGTAAGCTGCCAAAAGTTCCCTGTCATAGGCGCTGTATTTACGCTGAGCGCACGACAAGGCTCTCGTGAAAAAGGCAAGAGGTTGCCACGAGTTTCCTTGTCGCTGTTGCAAAGCGGCGCCTATGGCGAAATCGGATGCATCCACCATAATCGCGAGATGCGAGTTAGCCGATGGATGCGCAAGAATCGCAGCGTCTGCAAGCGCGTTTTTCAAATCGATGAAAGATTTTTCCGCATCGGCCGGAAGGTCGATGGGAGAATCGCCACGACGCTTGGGACCTTTTAACAGCTCGTTTAACGGAGCCTGCAGTTTGGCGACTCCGGGCATGAATCGTCGGTAGAAGTTTACCATGACCAGAAACCGTCGTAACTGTTTTACCGTCGTATGCTTCGGAAATTGAGCGACGGCTTTTACCTTCTCAGGAAGGGATCTCATACCCTGACTATTTACAATGTAACCTGGAAATTTCACCTCGTTCGCGGCGAAGACGCATTTCGTGGGGTTAAGCACAACACCGTAATGATTCAGGCGTGAGAAAAGGAGTTTCAAATGTTCGCGATGTTCGACCTCGTTACTCGAGGCGACTAGAATATCGTCTAAATATGCATAGCAAAAATCTAGTCCCCGAATAACGGTATCAATGAATCGCTGGAACGTTTGCGCAGCGTTTCTCAATCCGAATGGCATTACGGTGTATTCAAACATCCCGAAAGGAGTCGTCACCGTGGTTTTCGGAATATCGTCAGGATTGACCGGAATTTGATGGTACGCGCGGACTAAATCAATCGTCGAGAATACAGTCTTTCGCGAAAGCATCCGCGAGAAATCCTCGATGTGAGGAATCGGGTACCTGTCCGGTATCGTACGCGAATTAAGAGCGCGATAATCGCCGCAGGGTCGCCAGCCGTTCTCTTTTTTCCGAACCATATGGAGGGCGGAAGCCCACTGGAAGGACGAATGTGACCCCGCGACAATAACGTCTCGAATTCTTCTTTCGCAATTCGAAATATCTCTGGCGCTAAACGTCGCGGTTTAGCGTGCGTGGGTGATCCGGGTGTCGTCGTAATGAAATGCACGACATCGTGGCTTACCTCGCTCGCAGTGGGACTTGGGCGCGTGATTCCAGGGAAGCTTGCCAGAAGCTGGTGGAACTCTGAATTTCCCACGATGCTCTTCACAGACGGCGCGTCGACGGTGGAGATTCGGCCCTTCGCCGAAAGTTCCGTCGTACACTGCAAATCCAAGTGTGTTATTTTAAAACACATAAACGTATTATTTCCTTGTAGTCATTTTTTAGACGTTTCCCGGTGTGTTATTATTTAACACAGCACATGTGTGTTATTTTTCAGCATGTAGGTGCGTTATTTTTAAAATACACAAATGGGTTATTTTAAAATATAAAAATATATGTGAGAAGAATATTTTATTAGAACAAAACGATTAAACGATTAGAACAATAAATACAATACAAATCAGATCAACTCGGACACAAAATCGACTTCTTCACACCACTTTTCAATCACGACTCTATTTACAAATGTTACCGCCGCTTGTTCAAATATTCCAATCCTACATATATATGTGTAAGGAGATTGCTTTTCTGATGGTGCCCACAGTCTTCTTGCTATTAACTAACATTTATTAAAAAGATACATAAAACCAACAATGACTATAACATACACTTAGAAACTAATAAAAATAAAAGCAGTAATAGTTATGGCGTCTTTTCGCTTTCACGTTTCGTTCTTCACTGCTGTTTTGCAACTGTTTTGTTTCTTCTGCCCTGTCTTTTGTTTCTCACGTCATCATCTCGTTCTCTCTGCTATTCATTCACTTTCTCGCTCACTCATTTCATCTGCCTTCTTACATATTTATAGTTAAATCAATTACGTATTCACAGAATTGAATAAAATTATATTAAATATTATTATGATTGTTAAAATTATATTAAATATTATTATGATTGTTCAATATTTTAAAGGAGTGCAGAAACTCCGGTATTAATATGCAACCTACCACATTCAAGAATATTTCGATATATTATAGATGAGAATGATTGGTTAACGTGTCAAATGATGCGAACCAATAATGCAAAAATTACAGTTATTGTTTTTCTACACTTTTAAGTGGTAATAATAACTGATAAATATCTGGTCAGTAAATACATCAAAAACAAACGGCTAACACGTCAAAACGTATAATTCTAACGAAATGTGTAATTTTAATACACTTTTGTGCATAAAAGTGAAGTGCGTTTAAATTTAACATACAAAAAAAAATGCATTATTTATTTACTCGGATAAAACGTGTAAAATAACGCATTAGATGTGTTAAAACTTCACGTTAATTTTTTCAAGTGTTTTATTTTAATGTACATAATTGCATTTAAACGTTTAGACGTGTTAATGAAGTGTGCTTACACATTTTGGTGCATTTAAATAACCCACTTTTAACACACTTGGATTTGCAGTGGAGTGTCGACCAAGTACTCAATTTTCGACGATCGGTCGACTATGAAGAGGCGGCGCGTCCCGTGGCCGTCCTTGATGGCCGCTATCAATGACGGACGCTCCGTTTCCCGCGCTGTAATTGCAAGGCGATCGGCATTTTGAAGCATTTTCCCCGAAACACCTATGGTACCAGCAGTATCCTTTTACTGCCGGCGAACGGGACCTCTGAGTGCTTCTCGAGCTCGATCGTCGACGAGGTTGCTGGCGACTTCGCGAACGCGACCGCCCGATCTCGTTGATCCGTACTTCCAGCTTCTCGAGACGTTTCAGAATCATTGACATAGCGGAATCTCCGCTAGCTGCAGCCACATTCACGGGCCTCGATGATTCGAGAATTTGGTCCGCAATTTCTGCCAGCTTGACGAGCGGGATGTCCGGCTGAGAAGTTACAATGGCCCTTGTAATCTCGGGAAGTCGATTCGCCCACAGGTTGCGCAAAAATTCATCTGGGACCACTCCTCCAGCGAGTTTCTTCATTCTCCGTAAGAATTGTGAAGGAGATTGGTCGCCCATCTCTGTCCTTTGCAGCAACTCGCGAATTTGTTGCGATTGACTGACGGAAAGCCTGCGTACTAGTTCTTTCCGTAAAAGTTCATACTTTCCCGTCGCCGGCGGATTCGAAATAATATCACTGACTTCATCGGCGTATCGTGGCTCTATTTGTGCGAGAGCGTGATTAGATTTTGTCGCGTCCACCTTTATACCGGCAACCGCGAATTGCGCCTCCATCTGCTCGAACCATATCTCTGGGTTCTTCGGCCAAAAAGGAGGTGCGCGAATCGCGATGGTCGCGGTTTCAGTAGAGCTCGCCGCGCTCGTAGATGCCGTTTCTGTATTTGCAACCGACATCTTGTCCAAAATTTCACGAAAAACAGAATGAAAAAGTCAAATGATTCACGTTAAATAAAACTGTCCCGAACACTCCGCGTGTAACTGCATGTAAAAAAAAACGTCGCAACAACTTATTGCGAGATCACGTCGGGGTCACCAATGTCGGGACGGATGGTTGGTGAATAATTTTAACTTCAGTTTCCCGTGAACAAAAGCTTTAATAAAAAAGTATGATCTTAACTAACCGAGCGCTCAAAATATAATGTGTAAGTTACTATCTATTTAGCTCGAAGGAGCCGCTCCCACGCAACCGGCGAATTTCCGTGGCCGCTCAGCCAATCGGAAAATGAGAAAATTAACCGATTGCGCCCTCTTTTCCTTACGCCCTTGGCGCGCTTTTTAGGGAAAAGAGGCGAAGGTATGGCGGCAAGTTTTCGCTGGCAAGGGGTCGGTCACGTACGCATTTCCTCCGCGCCCCCACTTCGTCTTGCGCGGCCCAAGGTTGTCGATGGGCCTGCACTCGAAGGGACATCGGAAACGCGTAATTTATGGCACTTACAAGAGCTATTGAGAATGTGCGGGGATTCTAGAATACTCTAAGCGAAACTAAACACAAAACGCACTTTCTCTCAAAAATAGCTGTGTTGCAGCAAATGACATAAGCCAGCGTCAAGAATATTTTGCACGCCCGAGCCGTCCTTCGAGAAACACCGCCTCCTTCACCCAACATACAGCCGAGATGTCACTGATACACAACCACTCTGTAGGCGTCACGCTCGTGCCTATCGGCACTGGCGTGGTGCCGCATTTGGGGCGACATTCGTAGTTAATCGCTCGCGCTGGAAAGACGTGCCTCGCGCGTCAGTTGTGGAGATAAGAACGACGTGCGTGGCACGTCGACTCAGAATATTTGTTGAGGAACAATTTCAGATGGCACTACGTCTTGTGTAGGATAAGACAAAAGTATTGTTAGTGAAAAAGTATCCTCAGATATGTTTTAAATCAAATACATTTAATATATTTTAATGTTTTTGAACTTCTGGCGATGGTTTTGCCGAAATCGACCACTTCATTAAATCTTACGGCATAAATATAGTATTGCGTTCCAGTACGCACATTTGTAAATTAATTACTAGCGCAAATTGTTAAAAATAACTATCCGATACTAGAACGCTAGCCTTTATTCGTATTAAAGAATACATTGTTGCCGTCGCGGCCGCTGCAGCTCATGCGACGTAGTGCCATTTGAAACTGTTCCTCAACAAATATTATGAGTCGACGTGCCACGTACGTCGTTCTTATCTCCGCGACTGACGCGCGAGGCACATCTTTCCAGCGCGAGCAATTAACTACGAATGTCGCCCCAAATGCGGCACCACGCCAGTGCCAATAGGCACGACCGTGACGCCTACAGAGTGGTTGTGAATCAGTGACATCTCGGCTGTATGTTTGAGTGAAGGAGGCGGTGTTTCTCAAAGGACGGCTCGGGCGTGCAAAATATTCTTGACGCTGACATAAGCCATGACAACCGTTTGCACGAGAGTTGAAAAACTCTATGTAGGTGGTCGCTACATTTAATTTGACCAAAAATAAAAACAAATGTGCCTAAACAATCTTACCACATTTTTTATGTTGTAAACTTGTTATTTAAAGTTAAATAACAACTAACTTGTTTATTGAAATATAAAGATATAAAATGTAAGAAAAATACTACGCAACGCTGTTCGCTGCTATCACTCAGATACTCTGTCTGCTCACACTCTGCTCTGTTCGCTATTACGCTAACAAACTGTGATGGAACTGTTAGAATTGAATGCAGAGGAAAAAATAGAGAACGTAGCCGAAGGCTCATCTATACTATAGGAAAAACATTTTGTGTGGTCTAAACGCTTCCTTAAGTAAATTCTCAAGTATCTGACAGTCCAGATGACAACTCGTGAGACCCCACGCTTCAGACACAAATAATTTCGGAAACAGGAACAAACAGGATGTGATTTTTACATTTTTATATAGGGAAAGGCATGCTGAAAATGTATTAATATGTAACTATTTGGAACTTAAAAGATGCACCTTTTTTGCAAAAAGTATGTTCTGTATTTTTCTGGTTCTTAAAAATACTTTTAAATGTTTGATAATAGCAACTAATTGTAGGATGCAAAAGCGCGATGGAATAAATGCGAGAGATAGCGAGAGATAGATAGATAGATAGATATTTATTTTTTGTCCATAGCAATGTTGGACAAGCCACAAGGGCGATAGGCAGTACAATAGTTTATATAATATAAGTGCTTATAAGTAAGTAATAAGGTAAAAATTATAGCGATTTGAAGAGATAGATGGATAGATAGATAAATAGATAGATATAGATAGAGAGAAAGAGACAGAGAGATAGATAGTTAGATAGATAGATATAAAATAAATATAGATAGATAGAGAGATAGACAGATAGATAGAGAAAAATCAATTGAGTGTCCATAGAGCTGGCATTAATGAAAGAAGGAGAGTCGAGAGTTACAGGAACTCTTGGATTAAGCTCGTGAGTTACATGTGAGTAGCCGCAGAGCTGGCGTGGTCGAAGATCTTGAGAATCAGACTGCAACTAACTTCGTGACGTCTTCAATGCCACAAATGCGGTTGATAGGCATTCCATTATCTCTCCGTACAAGAATTACGCCATCCCGATGCCAGACGTACTTGTAGCCCTTAGCCTTAGCATCCACTCTAACAGTTGTAAGAAGCTTGTAAAAGTCAGCAGGCAGGGCTTCATTGATGTTGATAACAGTCACAGGGCCAGGAGGTGGTGGAGAAAGATCAGTCGTTAGCAAACGACCCTTCTGTCTTTTCGCTGCGAGAAGGCGATTCAAAACATCGCGCGAGCGTAGTTTTGCTACGATAGGTAGAGGAGTATCCTTGCGAGCCTTGTCGCGAGCAATAAGGAAGCGCGAAGATAAAACATCACCACCCGCCAGATTGCAACCAATCGTCTGAGCAACTTGGGAAACTAAATCACGAGTATTATCCGAAGAAGCACATGGCGCTCCCGATAAAATAATTTCGGGTTCTCGAACAAGAGCTGCCGTTCGCCTAAGCTCGACCTGCTCAGACATCTGAGTCCGTCGTAGTGTTTCAAGGTCAGCACGCAGTTTTGCATTTTCCTTTTTAAGTTCAGCAATTTGGCTAACATTGGCCGCTATTTGAATCTGCAAGGCAGGTAGCCATTCCAGTTTGCGAGTAAGGTCTTCAAGTTGAGCACTGAGAAGTTGGAGAACACCATTCGGAGTAAGGGCGTCAGTACTTGGTGAAACAAGGCTGACCCCTGGCGAGCACGATAATCTCGGGGACCTTGAGCGCGTCACAGCTGCAGGTGTCGGAGACAGGGCACTCTTCGACACCAATGAAGGTTGCGAACTGGGCGCCGAAACACCAACGGACGAAGTGGCAGCTAAACACGGCAGATAATCAAACTTTGATCCCACGCAGCAAAGCTTCTTTCTTGCACAGCCAAGATGATAGCAAGAAGTACAGGATCTGCAGCACACAGCTTCCCGGGCAACAGTCTTCCGGCAGCCCGCACATGTCGTCCCAGCTCGTCCCAGCATATCCACCAAATTAGCTACAACGGTTTACCGACCGAGTGTGCTTGCTGTTAATCGGTGCCTAAAGGTGGCGTCCCAAATCGTGGATATCGGCAAGGGCTCAGGAATCGTACGATGAAATGGTGCCGAAAGAGGTTATGTTGCCTTAGCAGTAGCAAGAGAAAACCCAGAAAATACAGGGTATAGAAGCAGAGAAGCAGATAGAAGCAAGCCAGAAGACAGCTTGCCTTAAGGCACAAGCAAGGAAATCTGCAAGAATAAGCCCGGAGGCAGAAAAACGGCAGAACAGTTCAAAAAACAGAGAGCAAGAAAAGATGCGTGTAAGCGTACTCACATGAGCAGAGAGAAAAGAGAGAGAGAGAGAGAGAGAGAGAAAGAGAAAGAGAGAGAGAGAGCAACGAAGGAGCGTGTATGTGTGAGAGAGAGTGAAAGAGGGTTGTAAGAGAAAGTGCCTGCGAGATGATGAGGGTGTATGAATGTATATGTTTGTGTGTGTGGGGGTGTAGGGCCTTCGGAGGTATCCAAGTTAGTAAGAAGGCCCAGAATATATTTGACAGCGATAGAGAACAGAGTTTTATACCAGCGTCACAGCGAATAGAGTATTCTTGAGAGTATAAATTTAGAGAATAGTGTAATATAGTTTTTGTGTATTTAGTGTGTTTTTTGAAAGCGAACTAACAGCGACAGCGATTAAGCGTATTTCATAGCGTAACTTAGTGTAAATGTATTTTGTGTTTATCTTATTTTAGTGTGTCTTTATTTTATATTTTATAATCTATATTTTTAAATTAATAAACTGATTTATTATTCTTTATTAAATAATAAATCCTACATAATTATTGTTATGTAGTTGACAATTTTTAAAAATGAAAAAAAATATCAAGTTTCCAGCCCTACCAACTGTGCCAAACCGTTCACTTGAAAAAACCTTAAAATTCTTGCAGATCAGGAACCATCAAAGTTTACAATTGATTTAATTAATTCGATTCTCTATATTAACATGTAATTGCTTCGTGGCAGAAACACTGAAAGTCACAAAATGAACATACTGTAATCGAAGAATAAGGAAATAATGACTGGATCATGGCGTTTCACATCGAAGTGCGTCGCGCAAACCGGTTTTCGATTATTTTTTTTCACAATGACGCAGGCGGTTTAAAAATCTGAAAAAAATTGGAGATAACAATCATGAGTGTTGGATTGTTACTATAATTTGCAAAAAGTTCTCACTCGAAGATCTCGATACGAAATCTACTTTTTTCCGTTTGCTCATTTTGTACACTTAGGTTCTTCAATGGAAAAATCTGAAAAAAATCTCAAGCATGTATGGTACCGTGTAGAATATGTCAGAATTTTTTAGAATTTTTTGCACCTCAATAACTAGGCAAAATGGGGCAAAAACCCGTTTTTTAAATTTTCCCCATAACTACCCTTCTGGTCAAGATACAGGGTTAAAAATTGGTACGCAATGATCCCCGAGCATAATCTATCGAATGAGACCACCCCCATTGAAATCGATTGAAGGGCACTTTTGACCACCTTATCCTGCTGTACCCTTTCGTGATTTGAACCACTGTGGGGTATTATGAATTTGTAAAAATGCCTTGTGGTTTAAAAAATGTACCGTCGACATTCCAACGACTTCTGGATTATAGGTAGTAAAACGATGAGGCGTCTGTTCTTTCTCTGCCATCGGGCGTCGTTTTAACTTAAACAGCGCCGGATGGGCCCTCTTAAGAACGACGTCCTGACGAGACAATCGTATTGCAGCTTTCCTTTAGTAAGGAGCTGCCAGAGTCAAATTGTATTGATTGCAACCCCATTGTATCTTACCATATGGAATTGTTTTTTTCTTTCTTTAGTATTTTCAATTCTAAATATATTATTTTTATCACAGTAAACCCCACAGGATCAAGTTTTATCCGGTCTACAAGGAATAAAATTATTTGTTTATATTGTGGGGTTTACTGTTCACGACGATGTTAACTGTCGCGAACTGGACGCGACCTTTCACCGGGACGCGGTGTAAGGATACCTGATCCACGCGGGTCGTAAATCCGCGATACGATATTCGTCGATGATGGCCGAACGCGATTCTGTATGCTATTTCTCGTAACAGAATTAACTTCGTTTGTTGGTGAATAATAAGTTAAAACACGTTGTGATGGTGACTAGATATTTGTAATATATTAACAATTCTATATACACTTGTTAGAAAAACTGATACTGATCGGTGTGTATAGGAGTGGCGGTAATGCTGTATGTAGTGTGTATTGTCGCGGTTGTGATTCGAGTGAGTTCCCGGGCAAGAGATCGGGAGGACGACGAGTCGGAAATTCGGCAAGGAAGGGAGTTGACGAATCGGGGAATTTTGCATTAACTTGGCTTCTAATAGGTCGAAAATTCGACCTATTAGACGGCAAAGACTGGAAGAAGGAAATTCAGAAGTTAAGGAAGAGAGGGAAACGGTCAAGAAGTGCACGTGTCAGGTTCGGATATTCGAAGAACGGTCGGAAGAGAAAGATTTACGATAGAAAAGTCAAGGAAGGTAATGAGAAGTTGAGGTACGTGACTAAAAAATATAGACAAGGATTAAGCAGAAATAGCGAATTTTTGAGAAGACCAAGTGACGAATCTGGAAGATGATTTATAGGGTGAAAGTAGGCAGATGGGAAGCTGGAAAAGATTTAAGAAAGAGATATGACAGAAGAAGGACTGTGAGCAGAGTGTAGGAATAGTGACTCGTAACATTTACTATGATAAAAATAATATATTTAGAATTAAAAAATACAAAAGAAAGGAAAAAAAACAATTCATTACGTTAAAAAAACAATCGGGTTACAATCGATACAATTTCACTCTGGCAGCTCCTTATTAAAGGAAAGCTGCAATACGACTGTCTCGTCAGGACGTCGTTCTTAAGAGGGCCCATCCGGCGCTGTTTACGTTAAAACGACGCAGGGCCCCGATGGCAGAGAAAGAACAGACGCCTTATCGTTTTACTACCTACAATATGGATGACATTATAGGATTCTAATACGTTCGAGTCACGTTGGTTCGTTTTTCTTTATTTCTTTCACCGTTAAATTACAAAAACTCGGAGTATTGGTAATCTCTCATGGATTCGCCAGAAATTCACGTAAAGACCTCGGAAGGACCGTCCGTCGTCCTTTTGACTTCTCGGTCCTCCCTACTGCTTCCCGTCAATTTCCGATGTCCTCCCTTCTGGCAGGTTCCAGCGAGAGGAAGGAAGCTCTATCTGTCTCTGTCTAGGTGAGTCCGAAAAACTGTCAAAGTCGCCTCGAGGCCCCGTAGGCCACAGGGGTGCTCTGATATGGAAAATTCCACATCTGTGTTACGTCCTAAACGCAACATTGATAGGAGGGGAACTAAATTTGTAATACTAGAGAGAAAAAAAGGAAAGACTAATCAAAACAAAAAGAAAACTGTTATTTAAAACATTATTTTGATACCGGCTCCGATTGGGCAGGAGGCGAAAATACCCTTTCGTCGAACTCTCCTGGTGTTTTATAAAATTCGTATTGTAGGAGGTTGAAATGGTGTTTACGACCACCCCGACGCGTTTTCCTCTTAATGGACTTGCTACTTTCATTAATCTTTTTCTCTGTGGTATCAAGTTGTTTTTGACCCTTATTCCGCTTTCCCCCGCGTCTTTTCTTTTTGGAAAGCTCCGTCTCGCTTGTCAATTCCGCCCCCTGAACTACTAACTTTTGTGACTTCATCGGGTTCAGTAAATAATGGAACAAAGATTTAAAATAAAACAAAATATATTTTCCGAATAATAATAATAATAATTGTTCGAGTTTTGAAAGAGATTTATTTAAATGAATAAGAGGACAATAAATTGACCAAAGGACAAAAGAAAAAGAAAGGCTTAACAAACATTATAGCACAAAACGTGCACATGTGGTTGCACCATGACTCAGAGTGACCGGCAGAAGCAACCGCCGGAAGAGACCGCGTAGTCAAGTTATACTTGGCAGCCATCTAGAAAGTGGGATCGGCAACACTCAATTCTCAACACCTCCTCTTGTTGTCGACGTCATCTTTAGTTGAGTAAGATGCTGGGAAATCGTGGGCCAACTTAAAGGTTTAGTAAGCAAGTCCGCCGCTTGGTTACTCGATGGTACATAGTTGACATCAATGTTACCAGCCTCCTGTTCCTGTGTGACACCATGAAATCGAACCCCAATATGTTTCGTTCTTTTGTGAAATTCTGGGTTCTTAGACATAGCGATGGCTGCTTGGTTATCCACCTTCAATTCAGTCGGTTTTGTATGCTTCAAACTGAAAGATTCCAAAAGTGGACGAAGCCAAAGAACCTCTTTTAATGCTTCAGAAATCGTCATATATTCAGCTTCCGATGACGACAAAGCGGTAACTCGTTGCAAACTTGATGACCACGCAACTGGTCCTCCATAAAGCAAGAATATATAACCAGAGGTTGATTTTCTCTCTTTTAGTTCGCCAGCGTAGTCGGAGTCGCAGTAGCCAATGAGCTCATCATGTGACTCTCCCTGAAAGTATAATGTCATATCAATGCTACCTTTAACACGTTCGCGACGGGGCCTGAATTCACTGGCCGCACCGTGGGACGGGCTTGTTTTTCGTGCTCGATCCCATCGGGCGGGCTGAGCCCCCGGTACATAGTACACGAACCATTGCCGCGTTATAGTAATTGACACGTTTGCGTCGAGCCTGTATTTTGTGACTCTACCGAATTTTGTTCCCTTAATAAAATCACTTCTACAAAGACGAACATACTTTTGTGGCACAGTGCAGCAAACACGAAAATTTTTGCCGGTAGAAGCAAAAAAAAGCAAAAACGTGGCCAAATTCTGGCCATGGAAATTAGTTCCGGCATAAAATTCGTCAAATGGACCGATAAAAGAACTGTTTCTATGTTAATGACTTGTAAAAACCATAAATGTATACAAATTGAAGGAAAACCAGGAAAAATGAAACCAAATCTTGTTTTTGATTATAACAAGGCAAAAAACGGTGTCGATTTGTCAGATCAATTGGCATCTTACTACAGTTGCTTGAGAAAAACAGTGAAATGGTATAGGAAGATTGCAATACAGCTACTTTGTGGGACAGCAATAGTAAATGCATATTACATACACAAAACATGGGGCAGTGGTCAAATGAGCAGTCTCAGATTTAGGGAAAAAATTATTGATAAATTGTTAACAACTGAAGAAATGTCAGTAAGGCAAATAAAGGATAGCAACCTTCATTTTATGAAAAGATATCCGGGCATTGCAAGAAATGTTCGTAAGCGCTGTAGGGAATGTTATAGAAAATTGTAAGAACGCGTGGGCAGCTTCATAGCCGCACAACAAGCCAAGCGCGTTACTACATTTTGCCCTCTTTGCGACAATCAGCCGGCTTTGTGTATACAATGTTTTGAAGAAATTCACAAAATGAAATAGTTCAGTATGAAATCGTTAGTAAATGAAATAGTTTATAAATATGTAAATAAATTTGTTAATTACAATAATGACCTTTTTATTAGATTTACACCGGTGTGTACCACCGGTGGCTCATCCCGCCCGATGGGACAATTCTGTATGTACCACCGGTGGCTCATCCCGTCCCATAGAACAGACAAGAATGTACCACCGGTGGTACACCCCGTCGCGAACGTGTTAAGATATTTCATGATACGCTTCACCGCCTTCCAGTGACGTTCCTGTGCATTATTTGCATAACCAGCAAGCCTGTTTACAGAGAACGTTATATCGGGTCTTGAAATTATGGCAATATAATTAAGACATCCGATCGCTTCTCTGTAGGGAAAACGTTCCTCTCCACTCTCCTCATCATCGAATTTGAATAATTCAATCGAAGTGTCCATTGGAGATTTCACAGGTTTTGAATCTTCCAATCCAAACCGACGCAGCATGCGAGAAATATACCCCCGTTGATTAATACAAATTGTCCTCGATTTTCGATCTCGAGTTATTTCCATACCAACATAACATGACGGCTCATGAAATGTAATCTCAAATTCTGAGCTGAGCAGAGAAATAAAGTGATCCAAGTTTTCCTTTTGTTTACACGCTATAAGTCCGTCATCGACATACAGAGACAATATCGTCCAATCATCTGTATTAGCACTTTTTACAAAGACACATGGATCGGACTCGGATTGTTTAAATCCATGAGACATAGCAAACTTGCTAAATTTGTCATTCCAATTTCTGGATGCTTGCTTAAGCCCATAAATACCTTTCTTTAAATAACAAACACGATCGGATCCATCTTCATAGCCTTCTGGCTGTTGCATATAAATATCCTCTTTAAGACAACTATTCAAAAATGCTGTCTTCACATCAAATTGTGCCAGTTCCATATCATGTTTAGCTGCTACAGCCAAAACCATTCTTACTGATTCATAACGTACTACAGGCGAAAACGTCTCAAAATAGTTTATACCCTGGGTTTGACTAAAACCACGGGCTACCAGTCTTGCCTTGTGACGTTTGATTGTACCATCTGGCTCCAATTTTGATTTGTATATCCAGCGACACGAGATTACAGATTGTTTATTAGGTGGGGTTTCAAGATCCCACGTATTATTGTTAAGAAGAGATGTCACTTCTTCATCCATTGCCTGCTTCCAAAGATCAGCATCGGTTCTTGAAATTGCATCTGCATAAGATACCGGATCCAAGGACACTTTCATAGCTGCAATATTAGCTGACTTATTTATTTTGTCTCGTAGCACTCGATCTGTTTGAGGAATTGGATTTTGATAAGATTTCGACCCTAGAGGTCGTCCTCTCTTCTTCTGTGACGCTGTTGAGTCTTGTAGCTCTTCAGTGATGGCTTCATCAAAATCCTCCTCTTGTTCTTCAGACGGTAGAGGAAAAAGCACCTGATCGACTGTATTTGTTACATCCTCGATCATAACATCTGCTACTCTCTCTACAATCTTCTTCTCCAGATCGAAGACTCGATACACTTTGTCCATATATCGATCATAGCCAACAAATATGGTTTTCTTTGCCTTGGGATCCATCTTGTGCCTCATTGAATCAGGAATACGTACAAAAGCTTTTGCTCCAAAAACTCGTAAATGCTTAACATTCGGTTTCTTTCCATACCATTCGTTGCATAGAGTGGTATTAGTACTTCCTCGATTTGGCACACGATTACGCAGATATGCTGCTGTTCCAACAGCTTCTGTCCACAGCAATTGCCGATCTGTCTTTGTTATGTTCGCATTGAAAAGTAATGACCTAGCAGTGTCACATAATGTTCTATTTTCTCGTTCGGCCATGCCATTGCACTGCTTTACATTAGGTGGTGCTAATTCATGTGTGATCTTCAGTTCCTTGAGTACTTCTTGAACTTTAGAATTTACATACTCAGTTCCGTTATCAGTTCTCAATGAAACTGCTTTTCTTCCAGTTTCTTTCTCTGCTTCCGAGAAGAACTCTCTAAGAATATTTGATACTTCCTCCTTTGATTTCATGAAGTAAACTCTGCGATAGCCACTTGCTTCATCTTTCAGCGTAAGAAAGTATTTACATTTATTCCAGGACATTACTGAAACATGACAAACGTCTGAGTGAAAACGCTGGCCAGGTAAACACTTACGTCTTTCTCGAGTAGGATGCGAACTGATTGTCTGTTTTCCTAAATGGCACGAGTCACAGTCATCTCTCTTCACTGTAATAACGTCAAGGCCGTCAACAAGATTATTTCTTGTCATAGTTCGTATCATATTATCACTAATATGCCCTAGACGTTGATGCCATAATTCCATGGACTGCGCAACTTTTGCAGAAAACGATGGTTTTATAACTCGGATATATGGTACATACTGATTATCTACTCTTTTACCACCAAGTACTGTCTTCTCGCCATCCATCAACCGTATAATTCCATTTCCATGATAGAGTCCATAGCCTTTCGTCTTTTCCGTGAACGTTGTTGAGAAAAGAGATTCAGTGCTCATATTTTCACAGTAATATACAGATTCCCATGTTCTTTTTTCCCAATCTCGACCGTTGATTGACTTCTCAATCTGAATATCACCAACATGAGTTGCTTTTAGTGTTTTACCATCAGCAATATTCAGTACCAGAGGCGAAGCCATCTTCCGAAGTGATGAATACCACTCAATGTTACCACTGAGATGAACACTAGCACCAGAATATGCAATGATACCTCCTCCAGCATTTAATTTAAAGACGGATGATGCTGATAAACCTTTTCCTGTTTCCACATCCTTTCATTCCTTAGTTTCTTTCTTTGAATCTATTTTCTTGTACTTATCTATTTTTGACCAACAGTCGCGTTTTAAATGTCCATTTTTTCCACATTTGTGACATTTCTCTTTCTTTTTTGTAGCATTCATGGTTTGACCACCCATTGACGTTGATTGTGACTTGTATGCCTCATTCGATACAACATCCAATCGTCCTTCAAGAGTTCTTTCAGCATTGGAAAGTTTTTCCAGGAATGATTCTAAAGACATTTCTTCGGACAACAATGACCAGCTTGTAACAAAACTGTCAAACTCTTTTGGTAAACATCCCAGAATCTTTGCCATTAGAAGCTTTTCATTAAATCTATTTCCAAAATCGTCTGATTCTAAAGCTTCAATTTTCCTAGCAATGACTTTCAATCCTGCCACAAACGTACCAACTGTATCGTCTGTTTTCCATGCATAGCTAAAGAACTCACGCAGTAATTCCAACAGAACATTCAATGTTTTAGGTTCATAAAAAGCTTTAATTCTTTTTATAATATCAGCTGATGTCTTGCAGTCACATACCTGATCAAATGTTGTGTCATCTAACGTCGATCTAATGGCTGACCGTCCTTTACTGTCCCTTGCTTTCCAGTCATTAATTTCCTTGGCATTTGTAACAATGCCATCCTTGCTTTTCATTTCATGCGGTTTCACCGTATTTCCAGAAGCGATATCCCATATTCGATGACTCTCAAGAACATCACGAATTTCGATTCTCCAACGACTATAAGTCGCTTTCGTGAGCCTTGTTACTCGGACATCTCTAAGTGGCCCTTCGTCACTCATTTTCTCAGCCTTGCTCAACCTTGCACTTCTTTCCACTAATCTCAAAATCTCTTCACCACAATTAGTGTCTCTTATTTTAAATTGACACACGCGTAAGTCTCATAATCTGTTCGAGTTTTGAAAGAGATTTATTTAAATGAATAAGAGAACAATAAATTGACCAAAGGACAAAAGAAAAAGAAAGGCTTAACAAACATTATAGCACAAAACGTGCTAATGTGGTTGCACCATGACTCAGAGTGACCGGCGGAAGCAACCGCCGGAAGAGACCGCGTAGTCAAGTTATACTTGGCAGCCATCTAGAAAGTGGGATCGGCAACACTCAATTCTCAACAATAATAATAATAATAAAGGAAAAAGAACAAGAACAAAGCAGCTTTTGATAAATATATAACTAAATAATAATACGCGTAGCCTAATATCTTAAGCAGGGTTTACGATATATCGCGAACCGGACAGGACCTTAATTACGATTGCCCGAACACTGACCGTGCAGTAGCCCGCACCGGCATTCCGCAAAAGCCTATCGGGAGGACCTGCTTAAGTCGCGACACATCGCGAGAACTAAAAAGGGATGGAGAATCTATGGAGCAATTGCTCGCTGAGCGTGCAGTATTCCGCACGGCCCGCCGCAAAGGCTCCTCTCCGAAACTTTACGTGCAGGTGAGAAGAGTGTGCTATAATCAAGCACTACAATTCCCTGCTCGAAAGTAAATACAATTGGGATCTCAACTTGGGAGTTTTATTCGAAGATCCTGAGCTTTCCGCTGCCTATATATAACTAATACAAAATGAAATTACTTTCGCGAAAATTTTGAGACATCTAGCGGTAAACAAATGTGTCTATATACATAGGGATCGTATCTTAACATAACCTATTTCTACTAGTAATGCCCAGTGACGTCACCAGGACGTTACAATCTGTTCAACACCCCTCAAGGTCCCGGTCACCTCGAGGCGTCGTGCCCACCTGGACAATGGCTTTCCTTCACCGGAGGCTCACGACCTGGCCCCTGTCTACCTCGGACGGTCCTAGACCCGCGAGGTCCCAAAATGCTTATACGTGCTAATTACAAGTAGCAAATGGGATCAGCGCAGAGTCGGCCGCCTGAAGCCGATACAATGGCGAAGACCGGACCGTAAATCGTCATCCCTACATTCACCCCCTTACCAGTGTAAACGTCACAGTTCTTGTCGGTAGTATTCTAAACTAACTTAATAATACCTAAAATTACTATTTACAATCTTTTCTTATAACTATCTACCGACTTGTAGGCGATCCGTGAATCTAACACGCCTACCTGAGCGCGTCCGAACAGGTGTTTGCGCCGGTTCTGAGCCTATTGCAACTTCGTCTCTAACTGATAACTTTTTTACGGTTTCGCCGTTAATCTCGTTTTCGTTCACGAGATACGCTGGCTTAAGTCTATTAATCGAGATGGTAGTCCGTTTGCCTTTCACGGAAACAAGAAAAGTTTTATCGCTCTGCGAGATGACCGGGAACGGTCCTTCGTACGGATTTTGTAACGGACTTTTCACTTCGTTTACTCGTACGAACACGTGCGAAACTGTTTTCAGGTATTTAAATATAAATATTTTCTTGTTTCCGTGACGCGATCTAGCAGTAGGTTTAAGATTCCTAAAATGACCTTTGAGTTGTTGCGCTAACTCGACCGGATCTGCATACGGTTCTGGAATATTCCCAACAAATTCTGCAGGTAACCGAAGGTTTGTTCCATAAACTAATTCAGCGACCGATGCCTGTAAATCCGGTCTAAACGCTGCACGAAGTCCTAAAACAATTATCGACAATGCGTCAGACTATCGTTCGTCGCCGTGACATTTTATTGCAGCATTTAACTGCCTATATAACCTATCGACTAAACCGTTTGCCGCGGGGTAGTACGCCGTGATTGTAAGGTGTTTACTTCCCAATAGGGCGTTTAAGTGCTTAAAAAGGCTACTTTCGAACTGCCGGCCTTGGTCGGTCGTGATTCGGGCGGGCGCACAGTGCGGCCAAACGGTAGAGTTTGGGACAAAAATCCAAATTCGGTCATAGACATTGTTATATTTGAATTTACTTACATAAACTATTTTTAATATTTATAATATTAATGAAAAAGTATTATAATTCATCTTCACTTAAGCTACTATGAAAATGTTCAAAATCAACAAAATTGAGCATTTCATTTTCCTTTGCAATATGTAGGAATTCTGTAAGCTTCGAAAAATCTTCATGTTGTTTTTTAGAAGTTTTTGGTTGCATGGAGATTAGAGGATCCGATGTAAGGAGGAGCCTATTAAATAAATCTTTATTTGTGTACTCTCTACTCGTTTTCCGGGTATGGTAAAACCTATGTCTTCTAATCTCCTTGTGATTTGTCTCTAGAGCTTCTTCAGAAAGAAGACCAATCGGTAAATTAAAGAAATTAATAATTTCAGAGGCGTGTATTAATACCTTATGGAGAGTTACGGGCATATAATACCCGTACGAGAGAGAGAGAGAGAGAGAGAGAGACCTCTGGATCGATGGAGATTTGCGAAAAAAACTTGCCGCAAAATTCGGGAAAGGGTAGCAAATTTTTTTTATTGCTTCATCGTATTCGTCTTGTTATGTAGGCAAAATATCTGAGTGGAACCATGGGTCAGAAACGAACCGTTCTCTCACAAATTAACTTTTAATTGGGCCTTACGATTAAAATTTCGCCCATACGACAGCCTTCGAGTCGCCGACCTTTCGAAAGGAAACACATGAGATACCCTTGCTAGCTCCAATAGTTGAAACAGAGGCAACATAATTGAAGAGCGAGAAAAAGACTAGAAAATGTCAATGACCTGCATTCGGTGTCGGGTTCACTCAAGGGCCCACCCGGGAAGAAGAGTATAAACACTTACACTGCTCTTTTGGTTCGGTGACACAGTGCCCTATTTTCTAGCTTCGTTTACGTCGCCTCTGCTTTAACTATCGGCGAAATTTTAATCGGAAGGCCCAATTAAAAGTTAATTTGCGAGAGAACGGTTCATTTCTGACCCATGGTTCCTCTCAGACATTTTGCCTACGTAACAAGACGAATACGATGAACCAATAAAAAAAATTTGCTACCCTTTCCCGAATTTTGCGGCAAGTTTTTTCCGCAAATCTTCATCGATCCAGAGGTGTAGAACAACCCCTGAAAGCCATGACAAATATTTTTGAAACACCCTGTACCAGTAGGTACGACCGTAACGCCGCCCGAGTGGCTGTGAATCAGTGACATCTCGGCTGTATGTGTAGGTGAAGAAGGCGGTGCAGCTCGAGAAACGGCTCCGTCGAGCAAGACCTTGACAAGGCTGTACTAGACCGTTGGTACCCTCGGTCGCCGAAATCAACAACCCCGTTGTCAATCCTGGTCTCGCGGTCTCGCGGTTCGCGCCTCCACTCCCTTCCGCGGTCAATTGCCGATCTCCGAAGCTTCTCAATGCTTCCCGAAGATACCAGAAGCTTCTCGAGGGCTCCCAAATCTCGTCGCTTCGAGCCATTATAATTTCGCCATGCTACATAGTTAGTTTGCCTATTCATGACACATCTAAATGTTCGAGGTAGGTGTCTTGTTTCACTTTCCGCCATTCCTGCATTATTACATATGTTACTACCCTTAAGCGGATAGTAACGGCTTCGAGGGTCGAGCGCAGGTGGTTCATTGTCTCGCGGATTTTTATGTTTAAAAATCGACACTGCATGTCCGGGAAACCGTAACATCCTGGTTTGACTGAAGGTCGACCGTAATTTATCATAATGCGCTTCCAAAAGCCCAAGTGTTTTCCTGGCATGCAGATGTCTTTTCGTAGAGACAATGGGCTTATGGTGCGAGCTGCAAATTTACCTTTGAGGGTTACCTACAATCTCGGTGCCCACGTGCGCACCAGACTCAACACCTGGCTCACACCTTCGCGCCTCAATAGATTATTGCCGCATCATAAAGCTTCGCCTGCGCCGGCAAGTCTCCGGCCTCACCACCCTCGTCGACCACTCTCGGTCCCTAACCGAGGTGGCGACGCACGGGTCCGCACTCCGCGCGGACTCGACCGCTATCCCCTCCAACCGTCTAAGGGATGCCCAAGGACATTTCTCTAGGGAATTCGGACCCTTCGGAAATAGTGAGAAACTATCTCAGGTGTTGACACACACCACTGTTTCCGTTGGCGTGCGAGCCTTATTCTTGGGGGCGTGTCCGGACGGTGGAGGGAGACTTTCCGCTCTACGAGGACTCTTCCAATTTTTGGAAGAGTCAGTCACTCCGCAACTTTCAAATCAGTCACTCCATATCATTCAACTAGTAAACATTCAGCCGCAATAGTTATCGTAAACCACATTTCTAAGTTCTGTTAAGTTTTCTCTTGTTACCATAGTTTTACGTTCAGTTCATTCAAGTACAAAACACAAATTCGGAGTGATTCACCACCAACTAAGTTCCTTCCACTTCACCCCTGAAAAACCTCGCGACGCTCATCAGCAGTCAAAAATCGCGGGGAGCGCAGATATTTCGTGGACTTCGTGACAACTAAGCGAAGGTTCGTCCTTACACCCCGAACTGGTCCAGCCGAGGCCTGGCCCCACAAATTGACGCGCAACAACATATGTATATAGTATTTTGTTACTGCTGTGCATGTCTTCATCTCATGTCCATGTCCACCACAGTTTCTACATATTTTGTCCCTGTCTCTATATTTGCAATGGTAACTCAGATGTCCCACTTTGTGACACACATAGCATCTAATTATCCTTGGAAGGGTTTATACAAAAACCGACATTTTTGAAAACCGGTTTTCGAATAGTAATTTTTCCAGAAAACCGGTTTTAACCGGTTTCGAATTTTTATAAAAAATTTTTTTGCTCGAATATTCTGTAATTAGAACAAAAAAGGCTATAGGAGGATAAGTATGATCCAGCGGCCTTAGCTCCGATCATGCTCGCTTTTTTTGGTTAAAAAGGTTCCTATGTGAGTACTTATCACAGCAATTTTCAACCCTTAAAAATTCATCCCCAGGGAGTAATCGCTAAATAAAAAAATTTTTTTAAAAATTCATAACTTGAGAACGACTACTTTGATTTTATTGAAATTTATTTAGGACGTACATATAACTAAGGTCTCTGATTAAAAAAAATTTCAGACTTGATGAATTGACATAACCTTAAAAAAAAAATTAAAACATTTTTCAATGACTACTATTGGTAGGTTATGTTTGAGGCACAACTACCAAACTTTTTTTATAGCTTTCTAATACCATTTTGCACCATATATAATTTTGGCATAATTTATTTCTTGGTGCGTCATATCCAAAAAAAAATAAAAAGTCTAATTTTAATCAAATTTAATTTTTTTTAAATATGTTATAATTATGGCACACCCATCCTTATTTTTTATAGCTTTCTAACGTCATTTTGCACTATATATAATTTTGGTATAATTTATATCTTGGTGCGTCATATGCAAAAAAAATAAAAAGTATAATTTTAATCATTTTCAATTTTTTTCATTATGTTATCATTATAGCACAATCATCTTAATTTTTTTTAGCTTCCTAACATTATTTTGCACCATGTATAATTTCGGTAGAATTTATTTTTCGGTGCGTCATATGCAAAATAAATGAAAAGTCTAATTTGAATCATCCTCAATTTTTTCCAATATGTTACCGTTATAGCACAATCATGTTATTTTTTTTGGTTTTCTAACATCGTTTTACTCTATCTATAAAAATTTCTGAATTCATAATTCTCAGCGTGTTACATTGGAATCAATAAAAGTATACAGTTTTTCTATATTTCGGCAACTTCCAAAAAAAAACAACAAAAACTGCATTTACTACAATGACGATGATCGCGAATATTTAATTTTGATTCGGCAGATCGACCTAACGTTCTAATGCAATTTTCGTCTGTTGCTAGTGCTGTGGTGGATAGATGTAGCGGGGATATATGCGTTTTAGTGGTGGGTATAATGAGTTAGGTATCGTTCGACAACCTCAAGAAGTCTCCTGAGCGGCGGAGCTTTTCGCTAAATACCGCCTATTCGCACCGTTTTTTTATTTAATCCACCCTGCTCAGCCTCCTGAAGGAGGCACTTGACAAAGTCGTAACATTGAAATATCTTTATGACGCCTGGCGAATCAGATCCTGCCGAAACAGGCCTACCTCCGAGGGGACTTCTCGAGGTTGTCGCGTTATATCAAGTCTGTCGTTCGCGCGGGCCCGCATGAGCGGGCAAGAGCTACAGACGTATGGAGCTAATCTTGCCATTGTCTTTATTACTTTTATAACTATTATAATCACTGTTTCTGTTGTTGTTGTTGTTGTTATTATTATTATGAATTCAGAAATTATTATAGATAAAGTAAAGCGATGTGAGGAAACCAAAAAAAAAATAACATGATTGTGCTATAACGGTAACATATTGAAAAAAATTGAGGATGATTCAAATTAGACTTTTCATTTATTTTGCATATGACGCACCGAAAAATAAATTCTAACGAAATTATACATGGTGCAAAACAATGTTAGGAAGCTAAAAAAAAATTAAGATGATGGTGCTATAATGATAACATAATGTAAAAATTGAAAATGATTAAAATTATACTTCTTATTTTTTTTGCATATGACGCACCAAGAAATAAATTATACCAAAATTATATATGATGCAAAATGACGTTAGAAAACTAGAAAAAAATTAGGATGGGTGTGCCATAATTATAACATATTTAAAAAAATTAAATATGATTCAAATTAGACTTTTTATTTTTTTTGGATATGACGCACCAAGAAATAAATTATACCAAAATTATATGTGGTGCAAAATGGTGTTAGAAAGCTATAAAAAAAGTTTGGTAGTTGTGCCCCAAACATAACCTACCAATAGTAGTCATTGAAAAATGTTTTAATTTTTTTTCTAAGGTTATGTCAATTCATCAAGTCTGAAATTTTTTTTAATCAGAGACCTTAGTTATATGTACGTCCTAAATAAATTTCAATAAAATCAAAGTAGTCGTTCTCAAGTTATGAATTTTTGAATAAATTTGTTTATTTAACGATTACTCCCCGGGGATGAATTTTTAAGGGTTGAAAATTGCTGTGATAAGTACTCACATAGGTACTAATTTAACAAAAAAAAGCGAGCATGATCGGAGCTAAGGCCGCTGGATCATACTTATCCTCCTACAGCCTTTTAACAGAAAATTTAGAGTTGTAGCCATAACTCGATCGTGGATGTAGGAATGCAGGGTAAATCAGGAAAGGTTTTCTGGGAAAAAATTTCATTTTATTCATTACCTCTCTTTCGAGGAAGATGGATAATATACACATAGGATCGGTAGAGCGGACAATAAGGTTTTAATGAAAAAACGAACAAACATAATAGATTTAGAATCGACCGGAAAATCGACTAGGCTTGACTATGAAAATGATTCTGTACAAATATAACCTCTCGCGATTCCACCCGTGACTCTAATTACGCGGCTCTATTTTACCGACGGGCGTCCAGGATATGCTCTGTACTCTCTCGTCCGGTAGGCGTCCAGGAAAAGCATCCGTACTCTCCATACCGAAACGAGGACCCAGGAACACTCCCGTACTCTCCCGTGTCGTCACTGTATTTGGGCGTCCAGGATATGCTCTGTACTCTCTCGATTGGTAGGCGTCCAGGAAAAGCGTCCGTACTCTCCATACCGAATCGAGGACCCAGGAACAATCCCGTACTCTCCCATTCCGTCCAATCTAACCGGGCGTCCAGGAAATGCTCTGTACTCTCTCGATCGGTAGGCGTCCAGGAAAAGCGTCCGTACTCTCCATACCGAATCGAGGACCCAGGAACAATCCCGTACTCTCCCGTTTCCCTCTAGCAGGCGTCCAGGAAAAGCGTCCGTACTCTCCTACCAGAGGTCCCTATTCTGCGTACCGAGAGCGACCGTGGATTACCTCGTTCTCTCTCTCGGCGCAGAAGAAGAATTCTGTCGTGTCGTGCACCTTCTTTTATACTGGACTGTTGCTACCCTCGGTCTCCGAAATCAACAACCCCGTCGTCAAGCCTGGTCTCGCGGTCTCGCGCTTCGCGCCTCCACTCCCTTCCGCGGTCCATTGCCGATCTCCGAAGCTTCTCGATGCTTCTCGATGCTTCTCGATGTTTCCCGAAGCTTCGAGAAGCTTCTCGGTGCTTCTAGATGCTTCTCGATGCGTCTCGATGCGTCTCGAGGCCTCCAGAGGCCTCTCGAAACCTTCCGAAGCTCGTCGCTTCGAGCGTTTATAATTTTCGCCACGCTATAGAGTGATTAAAAGCAGTTTTTGACTGAAATTATTTACTTTTCAATTTTATTGATAGTAAAATCTTTTTATGCAATTTAGTAGAACAAAGAAATAATAGTTGACCAGGATTAAATAACTTTAAAAACAATTATTCGTTGTTTATGCATAATTTTCACATATAAGGATGTAAATATTTTTATAATAGTGAAACGTGTTATTCAGCAAAGGGTTCGAATAAATAAAAACAATATATTTTCATATTTTTATAATAACGAAATTATTTTTTTAAAAAACAATGTTATTAGATACAGATGGATACTTATTAAAAACAATTAGAAAATATATAACTGTGTATTATACAATGTAAATTATAATCAAAGCCGAAAGACAAGAGCAAATAAAGTTTATGCATACATACTTATTAAAATTAATTTTAGTTTTAAAGACAATTAAGCAAAGGACCGAGTATTTTCTATTCCGGGCAATTTTAATACAAATTTAAATATTCTATTTATTTTTTTGTTTAATGAAATATGATTTCAGAAAACAGAGGACGTCTATCGATTTGCTATTTAGCCGTGTCCTTAGTTTATTCACAAAATTCCCCGAAATAGAAAATACCCTCTCACTTGCAACCGAACTAGGCTTAATCGTTTTTAAAACCTGATATAATAATTCTATATTTTTTGTCCTTTTATTTGTGGCTTCCAGGGCCAAAAACTCTTTTCTTAGAGTTTGAGTAGAGGAAGTCACTTCTTCCGGTTCCTTTAAATATTTATTAATTGCCACTTCCATAGCATTTTTCAATAAAACATTGTCTGGCTCTTGAATGTCGTTTTCATTACGTTTTTGAATATCACATTCTTCCCCTGTAGAGTAATCTTTATATAATCTTGATAATATTTGTCCGGATAACTTAATAATGTCACTTTTCGTTGCTAATGGAAGGAATTTATTAGAAGATTTCGTTAAAACAGTTTGAGAATTTTGTAAATAAAGGATAAGTGTAACTAATACTGTATCTCTTCTTTCTTCAATCCGTGCCTTTATAGCGTGTAATAATTTGTGACTAATTTCAACCAACTCCCAGCAAAAATTCAAATATACCTTCACTTGTTAATAAATTTGCGTCTTGTCTACCTAAAGCTTCGGCTGCTAATTTTATCGGACCTAAAACTTTAAGGAGTTCTACAACTTTGTAATATTCTTCTTCATCTTCATTCCACATATGAGAAGCATTAAGGTCATTCAGAGTTAAAACAACACATTCTTTTAGGTGTACAAATCTTTCTAACATGGCCTATTCCATCTTGTTTTACAATCAAGAATAAGATTATATTCTTTCTGGTATTTCCGTTTCACGTGATTCTGAAGAATGCTATTTTTGACAGGGGATTTTCTAAAATATTTGCAAACTTTCCTTACTTTACAAATAATATTTTTATAATCATCCAATAATTCAGGAACAGGTAATTTATAATTTTTATGTCAAGAGAATCTAATTCTTCAAAGTCATTATCAGATTCGTCATTTTCAGAGTCCTCACTTGTAGGATTTAAATCTGTTTCCAATGGACTTTTATTTTTATTATATAATATACCAGTAACTGCTAAGTGTATGGCATGTGAATAACACAGTTGATTAATCGCTGGTGATATGTGGCCAAATTTTTTCATAACAGCAGCACCATCATTTGTTGATGCAACTAAATCGGTTGATAAATCAAGATTAAAAGTTTTTAGTTTCTTAGAAACCAATTTTAACATTGTTTTAGCATCGCAAGTACTTGATATTGGAGCTAATCCGAAATTAAAATCTTTTTCAAGTTGATGTACGCTAATATTTAAATATCTTCGATTTCCTTTACTAGTCCATTCATCTATAGTTATAGAAAACTTGCCCTTTATTCTTCATACAATTTAATTCATTTATAGTTTCATTTTTTATAGTTTTATAAAACTTATAAATAAGATTCATAACTCTAGAATTATTTTGTGGTAAGCAATAATTTCGTTGTTGCAACGACTCTCGTATGAACGAGCTATTTGTTATGCAATTAATAGATAGTCCATCCAATGCAGCAAAGTTTGATACAATTTCTTCTAAACTAGTCCTTTTCACAAAGTTAAGAATACAGGGCTGTGTACTTGTTTGTGAACTCGGGCCGGCATCAGATGATTTTTTCTCGGTTATTTTATCGTGCACTGTTTTCAAATGATTATGTATACTGCTTGTGCTTGATCCTTTGCAAGTAAGCATTTTATTGCAATAAATACAACGGGCTTTTTCTTTTTCTACTTTTTTGAAATAATTCCACACGTCTGACATTTAGGACTACAAAGATATAAAAAATATAAATAAAAATTTATATTTTTATAATATTAAAATATGTTACCTACTTACATTTTGTATAATATCATCTATATCAAATATCGATCAATGGCACTGAACACTGAATTTATGAACTGTACATAAAGAAACCAGAAGACAAACTGATATAAAATCTAAATTAATTCATCCAATAGACAAAACACACCGTTTCTTGGAATCATAACGGACCAAACCGCTTGCAACAGTGTTTTCATCAATCTGGTACATTTGGCTACATTTGTCATTTTCAAATTTTTTTTAAGTGTTATTCATACATTGAAAACCGATATCTTCTACTAAAAACCGGTTTTCGAATTTCATAATTTTCTCCAAAAAAAACGGTTTTTAAAAACCGACAAACCCTAATCCTTGGGGCTTCCCGAATTCTACATATCGCTCAGCCAATTCTTATTTTATTTACAAACTTTAGTCTTTTACGCCACTGCATGGGCACCACTATGACAGCTCTCTTTGCACCTTTGCGTGTCTCTCTTAATACTTTTATCGTGGCTTCCCGGGCCATTTCTACGCCAAATTCTTTATCCAGTGCATGCATAAATTCCTCTTTATCAACATACGGTTCTATGCCGTCATTTCCAAATCTGTAGTTGACATCTTTGATACAATTTCAGCTCTACCGTCTGATATTTTATTTACAGTGAGTAACTTTAATATTCGGAAACTATGAGATTTTTGATTTGTTACATCATAATTTCGTTTCTAATAAAACAAACAAAGGACAAAATCAAGTATTGTATTAAGGTATATGTCTAGTAAGCAATAGTATAAATTTTATTTACATAACTTGCAACAGTTGTTAAATAACACGATTTAAATAAAACATTGTCCGATTTTCACGTTACTTTAATATTCGGACACTTGGTAGTGTAGCACCTTTTGTAAGTGTATATGCCGAGTTGCTTCGAGCTAGAATGCAATGTTTGTTTACAAACATGGTCGACTGTTCGGATGATACTAACGAATATTATTTCATCAGTTACTGTTCGATAATCGTTAAGTTCACGTTTATAATGCCGCGCAAAAGTAATACCTGTTTCAATCTACGACAACTTGTGATTTTTCACAATGCAAAAGGAAAATCATATAGACAAATTGCTGCCATGCTCAACATGAGCAAGAGTACAGTGGCAGATATCGTTAAACGATTCAAGTGTGAGGACCGTATAGACTCTATACCTCAAAAGGGCCAGCCAAAGAAGTTAGATGCACGTGACAAGAGGAAGTTGATCAGAAAAATAAAGAAAGATCCTACACTTACAATTAGTGCACCAAAATTGGCAGCTGAGCTCTTAAACGAGACTGGGAAAAAGGTACATCCTCAAACTATCCGCAGAGCTTTAAAAGATAGTGGCTACAATGGAAGAGTGGCTAGGAAGAAACCGTATGTGAACGAACAAAATCGGAAGAAAAGATTAAATTTTGCCAAGGAATTTGTTTTGAAGGAAGAAGCATGGTGGAACGATGTCATTTTTGCGGACAAAAGTAAATTTAATATTTTTGGGTCAGATGGGCGAAGGATGGTATGGCGGAAGAAAAATGAAGAATTTAAATTTAAAAATCTAAGACCGACAGTGAAGCACGGAGGTGGCAGTGTACTAGTTTGGGGCTGTATATCCACATTTGGACCGGGTGAATTAGTTTTTATTGACAATATTATGGATAAAAATGTATATTTGAACATATTAAAAAACAATTTACACAAAAGTACTACACACATGGGAATTTTAAACACATTTAAATTTTACCAGGACAATGATCCGAAACATAAGGCACGCATTGTGCAGGAATATTTATTGTATAATTGCCCAAAAGTGTTACAACCACCACCCCAATCACCAGACCTCAACCCTATTGAAAATATGTGGGATGAACTAGATCGACGTATCAGAAAAACAGCAATAACTTCAAAAGAAATGTTGAAACATAGATTAAAAGAGGAATGGAACAATATAAACACCGAATATTTAAAAAAAATCATTAGAAATATGCCACAACGTTTAAAAGAAGTAATCCAGCAGAATGGCTATCCAACAAAATATTAAGGTACCTATTATTATTAAAATTAGCTTAAACATAAGCTTCGGAATACGTAGTTTCTATAAGTGTCCGAATATTAAAGTAACGTGAAAATCGGACAATGTTTTATTTAAATCGTGTTATTTAACAACTGTTGCAAGTTATGTAAATAAAATTTATACTGTTGCTTACTAGACATATACCTTAATATAGTACTTGATTTTGTTCTTTCTTTGTTTTGTTAGAGATGAAATTATGATGTAATAAACCAAAAATTTCATAGTGTCCGAATATTAAAGTTACTCACTGTATGTAGTCTCTTATTTCCTACGTCCTAGTGTTTTGCTTGACTTCTATAATTTGATGACCGTTTCTAGCCTTTCTAATCATCGTTACGTCATACCTGGCTCCTATACATTTTTGTTTGAATTCTTCTCTCTAAACTTATATTTCTGTTTGTTTCTTCTTTCGCTTCTCTATTTCTTTCTTCCATTTCGTTTCTTCTATATCTTCCTCTTCCTCTAGTTATCTCCTGCCTCTCTCCATCTCCATAGTTTGCTTTAAACCGCGGCGCTATATGATTGCTTCCTATAGTTTTCCTCCATTCGTCTTTCAAACTCTCCTTTGAAACTCTCCAAACACGACGCTAGGGTGGGTGCACCTTAGAATCCTTCCATCAACTCTTTCTGGACTCGGACTGGACGGTTTTTGAGGCATCCAGTGACTCTGTTAGTGTAGATCAGAGGTTCCCAAACTTTTTTCTCTCGTAGAGCCCTTGTCATGTTTTTCAATTTTAGATAGACCCCCTGCTGTGGGTCTATCTAACTATATTGAAGTATATTTCCTAACATACAATCATATTACATACAATTTCTGTGTCTTCGTTAATCCAAACAACTCGAACAATCTGAATGAGGCCTGAGAATAAGATATACGGATTACAGGGGTTACACTGTAATACACAAAAATACACAAAATTTATGAGTTGATGCGATGAGTGGCTATTTTCGCGCGGCCTTAGTGAAAGCACCGATCGTTGTTTCTCTTTTAGAAGATTCACAGCTCTGTGGAGTGAGTAAAACGCACACTGTGGAGTGAGTGACACGCGTATAATATGCTCCGAGAACAAGTGAAAATAATTTTAGACCGACGATATTAATTATATTAATAATATTATATTTTTGTAATTTTTTTTAATGTCAAAGTTATATCAATTGTACTGTTTTTTGCAATTTTTGAAATTTCTTGCCATTGACCCCCATTTTTATTTCAGAAATTTTCATAAATTTTTTTTAAGTGTTATTCATACATTGAAAACCGATATCTTCTACTAAAAACCGGTTTTCGAATTTCATAATTTTCTCCAAAAAAAACGGTTTTTAAAAACCGACAAACCCTAATCCTTGGGGCTTCCCGAATTCTACATATCGCTCAGCCAATTCTTATTTTATTTACAAACTTTAGTCTTTTACGCCACTGCATGGGCACCACTATGACAGCTCTCTTTGCACCTTTGCGTGTCTCTCTTAATACTTTTATCGTGGCTTCCCGGGCCATTTCTACGCCAAATTCTTTATCCAGTGCATGCATAAATTCCTCTTTATCAACATACGGTTCTATGCCGTCATTTCCAAATCTGTAGTTGACATCTTTGATACAATTTCAGCTCTACCGTCTGATATTTTATTTACAGTGAGTAACTTTAATATTCGGAAACTATGAGATTTTTGATTTGTTACATCATAATTTCGTTTCTAATAAAACAAACAAAGGACAAAATCAAGTATTGTATTAAGGTATATGTCTAGTAAGCAATAGTATAAATTTTATTTACATAACTTGCAACAGTTGTTAAATAACACGATTTAAATAAAACATTGTCCGATTTTCACGTTACTTTAATATTCGGACACTTGGTAGTGTAGCACCTTTTGTAAGTGTATATGCCGAGTTGCTTCGAGCTAGAATGCAATGTTTGTTTACAAACATGGTCGACTGTTCGGATGATACTAACGAATATTATTTCATCAGTTACTGTTCGATAATCGTTAAGTTCACGTTTATAATGCCGCGCAAAAGTAATACCTGTTTCAATCTACGACAACTTGTGATTTTTCACAATGCAAAAGGAAAATCATATAGACAAATTGCTGCCATGCTCAACATGAGCAAGAGTACAGTGGCAGATATCGTTAAACGATTCAAGTGTGAGGACCGTATAGACTCTATACCTCAAAAGGGCCAGCCAAAGAAGTTAGATGCACGTGACAAGAGGAAGTTGATCAGAAAAATAAAGAAAGATCCTACACTTACAATTAGTGCACCAAAATTGGCAGCTGAGCTCTTAAACGAGACTGGGAAAAAGGTACATCCTCAAACTATCCGCAGAGCTTTAAAAGATAGTGGCTACAATGGAAGAGTGGCTAGGAAGAAACCGTATGTGAACGAACAAAATCGGAAGAAAAGATTAAATTTTGCCAAGGAATTTGTTTTGAAGGAAGAAGCATGGTGGAACGATGTCATTTTTGCGGACAAAAGTAAATTTAATATTTTTGGGTCAGATGGGCGAAGGATGGTATGGCGGAAGAAAAATGAAGAATTTAAATTTAAAAATCTAAGACCGACAGTGAAGCACGGAGGTGGCAGTGTACTAGTTTGGGGCTGTATATCCACATTTGGACCGGGTGAATTAGTTTTTATTGACAATATTATGGATAAAAATGTATATTTGAACATATTAAAAAACAATTTACACAAAAGTACTACACACATGGGAATTTTAAACACATTTAAATTTTACCAGGACAATGATCCGAAACATAAGGCACGCATTGTGCAGGAATATTTATTGTATAATTGCCCAAAAGTGTTACAACCACCACCCCAATCACCAGACCTCAACCCTATTGAAAATATGTGGGATGAACTAGATCGACGTATCAGAAAAACAGCAATAACTTCAAAAGAAATGTTGAAACATAGATTAAAAGAGGAATGGAACAATATAAACACCGAATATTTAAAAAAAATCATTAGAAATATGCCACAACGTTTAAAAGAAGTAATCCAGCAGAATGGCTATCCAACAAAATATTAAGGTACCTATTATTATTAAAATTAGCTTAAACATAAGCTTCGGAATACGTAGTTTCTATAAGTGTCCGAATATTAAAGTAACGTGAAAATCGGACAATGTTTTATTTAAATCGTGTTATTTAACAACTGTTGCAAGTTATGTAAATAAAATTTATACTGTTGCTTACTAGACATATACCTTAATATAGTACTTGATTTTGTTCTTTCTTTGTTTTGTTAGAGATGAAATTATGATGTAATAAACCAAAAATTTCATAGTGTCCGAATATTAAAGTTACTCACTGTATGTAGTCTCTTATTTCCTACGTCCTAGTGTTTTGCTTGACTTCTATAATTTGATGACCGTTTCTAGCCTTTCTAATCATCGTTACGTCATACCTGGCTCCTATACATTTTTGTTTGAATTCTTCTCTCTAAACTTATATTTCTGTTTGTTTCTTCTTTCGCTTCTCTATTTCTTTCTTCCATTTCGTTTCTTCTATATCTTCCTCTTCCTCTAGTTATCTCCTGCCTCTCTCCATCTCCATAGTTTGCTTTAAACCGCGGCGCTATATGATTGCTTCCTATAGTTTTCCTCCATTCGTCTTTCAAACTCTCCTTTGAAACTCTCCAAACACGACGCTAGGGTGGGTGCACCTTAGAATCCTTCCATCAACTCTTTCTGGACTCGGACTGGACGGTTTTTGAGGCATCCAGTGACTCTGTTAGTGTAGATCAGAGGTTCCCAAACTTTTTTCTCTCGTAGAGCCCTTGTCATGTTTTTCAATTTTAGATAGACCCCCTGCTGTGGGTCTATCTAACTATATTGAAGTATATTTCCTAACATACAATCATATTACATACAATTTCTGTGTCTTCGTTAATCCAAACAACTCGAACAATCTGAATGAGGCCTGAGAATAAGATATACGGATTACAGGGGTTACACTGTAATACACAAAAATACACAAAATTTATGAGTTGATGCGATGAGTGGCTATTTTCGCGCGGCCTTAGTGAAAGCACCGATCGTTGTTTCTCTTTTAGAAGATTCACAGCTCTGTGGAGTGAGTAAAACGCACACTGTGGAGTGAGTGACACGCGTATAATATGCTCCGAGAACAAGTGAAAATAATTTTAGACCGACGATATTAATTATATTAATAATATTATATTTTTGTAATTTTTTTTAATGTCAAAGTTATATCAATTGTACTGTTTTTTGCAATTTTTGAAATTTCTTGCCATTGACCCCCATTTTTATTTCATAGACCCCCAATTTTTTTTTCGCCCACGTAGACCACTTGCAGGTCTTCGTCGACCCCTGGGGGTCGATATAGACCACTTTGGGAATCACTGGTCTAGACCATTTTTGTAGAGAATTGTATGATCTACAACTTTTATCCGACCTATTTTCACAATAAAATTTACCGTTTTCGAGAAAAATGGAAAAAACCTTAATTTTGTACGTTTGATCTTGGATAAAATTTTTGCAAAAGTAGGATCGAAGGGGATTTTTGATATTTTATTTATAATGATGTATTTAACGTCTCTGCCAATTTTCAGCTCTATGCGAATTTTGGCTAAGTCAAATGTCTATTTTGACTGGACTAATAAGTCACCACAAGAGAGCATATCTGCAACAATTTCTCTCTAGGTACCGTCCAGATATTTGTTGTCTCGTCGAGACGAAGCTCAATCCCAGACACGTCCTTGAACTGCCTACGCAATACACCGTAATCCGTAATGATCGGAAACACAATCGCTTCGGTGGTGGCGTAGCCATCGTAATCAAGCGTATTTATAAATTCTTTGAGATTGAGCTCTCGTTCTCCAGTGAGAAATCCATAGAAGCTATTGCTATTCGGCTGGAAATAGCTGTCGATAAAAGCCTCGTGATGGCGTCGGTTTGTAGTCTTTGCAAGGACAAAATCTTATTCTTGCGAGATCTAGAAGATCTTTTCACTCAGTTGCGCCTTGTAAACGACGCTAATCACTACGTTACCACGGGTGACCTCAATGCCAAGCATAGCTCTTGGCTCAATATAGTGAATAACGGCAAAGGTCTAGCCCTTTTCAATTGGCTTCGCTTGCAGGGCGCAATTTTCCGTGCCTTGTTGCGGTTTTCGGATATCCCGACGTATCATCCGACTAATTCAAACCTCGATATAGCACTGGTCGATGAGAGACTACTGAATAGAATCAACAGAGGCACTCATAGATTGGAGGTCTTGCCCTACGATAGCGACCCCTTTGCTACGGTGGTGGCATTATACCTTGACGGGTGCAGCGCATCACTCGAACGCGCCCCGCGCCTCTCGCAACCTTCGTATAATCTAACCGACTGGAAAGTTTTTTTATTTTCTCTAATATCCAATCGCTGATCCTCGTAGAGTTAGTCATCCTAAACACGAATCCGTCGGCAGAATTGGTCCATCACCCTCAGTTTTTTAGTAAAATGAGTTTTTGTAAAAACACCAAATTTTGGCAGAAAATGAGGTATTACGCGAAAAGTATAAACGATGCAAAGTTGAAATTGGTCTCAAAAGACAGAGGAAATCATGCCGAATATTTTAATGTATATATTTATTAAAATTGGTTGTTGCAAATAGTAACAAATGATCGTCAAAGTTTAAAAAAGTGCGGATGCGCGAACTTACTGTGCTATACTTTCACATTTTTATGAAAAGTTATTTATCCTCCACGAATTTGCTATACTGGATCGCATTCCTTAGATTTTTCTGAAGAGAAAACTGCCCACAAAAGTTTTGGGAACAGTTTTCAATCCCGACGGGTCGAAAAGACGTCGGTTGAGAACGTGTAATCAGCGTTTTGTTGCCATGCTGCTATTCTACGCGGGCCGCCAGTGTGACAGTGCCGTAACTACGCGTTATCGACGCCGAGCTGACAGTACCATCCGAAGGGCGCTCAACTCTGACAAATATAAATAAATAATTGTTTTTTTTTTATGTGTTAGTTAGAACTCTGATCTGTTCTTACAGTTGTTTAAGTTTTTCATGGTAAGCAATTGAAAATGCTTTCCTTTGTTCGGAATAAAATGTATGCTCTACGGGACACTATGTTCTACGCAGGCCGACTCTTTGCCGCACGTCTGCATGGCATGTGTCAAGTGTCGAGAACGACTTATTGTTAGAGCAGATATTTTCCAGAACCCACTTTCACTAAAATTTCGTTTCTCACGACTCTTTATACCGTAGCCGTTTCTTTCCGTTTTTCCTTGCACCCATAAATTAACGTTCTTTCTTCGTCTCTCGACCTCCCTCTGACAAATTCTTAAATTCACCAATAGCAATTAGTTCCAATTTTGAAGACTAAACTTTTTTTCTCCCAAGACATTGTGTTTCCTGCACTTCCTTCATTCAATATAAGCGGTAATGGAAAACAATCTTCGCATTTGAGAAAAGAAAACAGCCTTTTTCAGGAGAACTTAATTTTAAGTGTTAATATATACATACATATATATATATATATAGTATACATATAATATATAAATATATAGATATATAGACATACCTATCTATATATACCGTCTGTATCACAAGAGCGTGGACGCGATATCTCTGTGGGAATAAAACTTTTTTATAAGAAATATCATATCAATCGAAAGTACATCTAAAAAATTGATACGCACTTCTTTAATAAAATGTCCAATCTCAACCATTAGCGATTAGCGTTTAACAACGTCTCGGCATGCTTTCAGCCAACTTTTCAGCATAAGAGACAGGAAGATACTTCCATATCTCTCGAATTCGACAAACTAGTGTTTTCAATTTGAAAATATGCTTTTCTCGGAGTTTGTACTTACTTCATAACAGACCAAACATTTTTTATTGGATTGGTATCGGGGGACTGAAATGGCCAATCCAACACAGTAATACCGTTCTGTGTTTTCCATTCCGTACAAAGACGGCTTCGATACAAATATACCTATATTAGTAATTTTATAATATACCTTTTTAATATACATATATCTATGCCCTTTTTAGTTAAAATTGTTTGCGCTTTACGTAAGGAAAGCGTCGGATTTTTCGAAAAAAGGTGTAAAATCGCTTTATCTTCCCGTTTCGTCGTAACCCGTTTCTAACCTCGAACAGGGAGATCATCGACACAATTTGTGTCTTTATACCGTTGCACCCACTTATTTACGAATGCGCGAGGTTTATGCAGATATCTTGCTGTATCTCTGACAGTCACTATAGGACCATTCGCTTGATGGCACAAGAAGACCGCTTCGAATCGTTTAGCGTACACGGCACTCATTTCGAAATGAACTGAATTTCTCAGAGATAGAAACGATACTCAAAGAATTGGGCCTATTGCGTATTAGAGGAAACTTTGTATGTTTAGACCAGCACAGCCTTTAACAAATTGAGTATCAGATTTCACAAATATCGCGTCCACGCTCTTGTGGTACAGACTGTATATATATCGATATTCATCTTATTTTATTTATACACTTGATTCTAAAATAATAAATTAATAACAAATTATATTTAAACTTTACAGGAGAAACTTTTTGTGTATATGTATAGGCAGATTTAAGTGTCAAGTGGTAATTGTTTTGTATCAAGTCTTAAGTGTGCTTTGTTTACTGCAATGTTTCGCAAGTGCAAAAATCAGCCAGACTCTTTCTGTTATGTTTGTGGATAGGTGGTACCAAAATCGCAACGACGAAGTATATCACCGTTAATAGCATTTGCGGTGACCAAATTATAAATAATATTTTTAAACAAAAATTAATGAAAAATAATTGATCATTTATGTACCGTGAATTTGTTTCTACGATACGTCGCGCTTTGACTTAACAAACCGCGACTGATTGTTGTGTTTTTGGTTTTATTGCTTAACAAAATAATAATAAACTTTACAAATTCTAACTCTGAAGATTTTACAAAGTGTGAACAGTGGATTTTAGATTGTAAAACAAGACTCGTTGTCGATGTGTTGAATAATTGCTGATGACTGGTGAAGTTCCACAAAATTTGGGAAAAATCTAAGATTCGTCTCCCTCCAAAGAATCTGATGCGAATTTTTCACTTCTTCGGTGGGGACGATAATTAGCCATTCCTGTTGCCCGTTGAGGAATTGGGCGTAACCATCCCCACCGAGAATTAAAAGGTGGAAGATTGACTTCCTTGGAGGGGAACTGCGGAATTTCCCAAATTCTGAGTTGTCGTCCGCGCTTGCCACCCCTCCAGACAAGAAGGGCCCAGAGGTAACGGGACTCGTCATGTGGTGACCACCTGGACGACTGAGTGCTCCGTCACCTCGCGTGTCCAGAGCGATTTCTTTGTCCTAGTCCTAGACAAAGAGGGAAGCAAACCCGGACGATGTTCAAGGTTTATTGCACGTTGATTGTTATTGAGAAACACGTATTGGAGTCTCGACAAACAAAAGGGACCTTTCGTCCTCTTTCGCTGAATTCTCGGAAGGAGAATTCAGCGAACCTTGCAAGTGTTCCTCAAAAATAACTACGACCAGGACATGCAATAAACCTTTTAAATGACTTCTTAGTACATTGAAGACAGATGTTTTGCTGACATGTTCGAGCCATAAAAATGCAATGAATTTTAAAATAGTAATACAAGAATTAAAGATTAACGGACATAAAATCTCTATAAACCGTCTTCAATCTACTCAGATAATTGTGAGAATCGAACAATTTATATTTATCAGAGTTGAGCGCCCTTCGGATGGTACTGTCAGCTCGGCGTCGATAACGCGTAGTTACGGCACTGTCACACTGGCGGCCCGCGTAGAATAGCAGCATGGCAACAAAACGCTGATTACACGTTCTCAACCGATGTCTTTTCGACCCGTCGGGATTGAAAACTGTTCCCAAAACTTTTGTGGGCAGTTTTCTCTTCAGAAAAATCTAAGGAATGCGATCCAGTATAGCAAATTCGTGGAGGATAAATAACTTTTCATAAAAATGTGAAAGTATAGCACAGTAAGTTCGCGCATCCGCACTTTTTTAAACTTTGACGATCATTTGTTACTATTTGCAACAACCAATTTTAATAAATATATACATTAAAATATTCGGCATGATTTCCTCTGTCTTTTGAGACCAATTTCAACTTCGCATCGTTTATACTTTTCGCGTAATACCTCATTTTCTGCCAAAATTTGGTGTTTTTACAAAAACTCATTTTACTAAAAAACTGAGGGTGATGGAGCAATTCTGCCGACGGATTCGTGTTCAGGATGATTAACTCTACGAGGATCACCCATTGGATATTTGAGAAAAAAAATCGTGTTTAACAGTGTTGTCTATTCACAACTTCATAGTTAGCCAAAATCACGATTCACTTCTGAACGCCTCGGTCGAAATGATTAACACATCTATCGAGGCTCTCGAGGATAACATCTCCTCCACACTGAGGAGATGCACTCCCACAATCGAGATTATAAAAAGCCCAAAAGATTATGACGACCGAAGAGTCCTTAAACTCAAAAAATTCAAATCAAAAATCATAACCAAGCTCTTCAATCTTCTCAGACGCAATAGTTTGCTCACCGTGTCGAATCTGAATATGATCAACTTCTATAAACAAATTCTTAAATACACCAACTATAGACTACGTAAGCTCTTTACCGCCTCTTCCAACAAATTTTGGAATGATAGATTATCCAAACTCGATGCGCGGAAACCGTCTAAACTATATCCCTTCATCAAGAGAGTTATAAATCTGAGAGGCATGGATGCGATCCCCCCACTGAGAGGGCTCACCACCGATAATTATCTATGATCCGAGACGGGCATTGGCACAACGATTTCGCAAAAGATTGATAACAATTTCGTTGTTACCGACCTGAATGACAGATTGCTACTACTAGGCGCGCATTTTGCCAGAGTCCACACAAAAAACTTAATACCCACCACCGAGAAGGAGAGTCGTTACGAACGCTCAATAAAAGCAGAACTTCAGACCCTTCGTGAGGCTCGTGTAGATTCTGTCTGGAGTTTCGACTCACTTAACGATCAAATCTGTCCATTGAATCGAACCGATTATTTCATAACGCCTACAATAGTTCACAAGGCAATAAAATCAATCAAAAATAAGAAATCGGCTTCGTTCGACGGCATACCGAACGTAGCTGTTAAACATTTGCCGGGTTCGGCGGTTAACTATCTCACGCTGATTTTCAATGCATATCTCCGCATCGCGTATTTTCCAACCAAATGGAAAACAGCCAAACTTATACCGTTGCTCAAGAAGGGTAAGACCGCCAACGAGCTCAACAGCTATCGTCCGATAAGCCTCTTGCCGAATATCGGCAAACTATTCGAGATTATGATAAACATAAGATTGAACGCCTTTGTTCAATCAAATAAACTGATTCCGGATCACCAGTACAGATATAAATTCGCTCATTCGACGATTCACGCAATCGCGAAATTAACTCGCGATATCTCGGATTCACTGAATAACGCGTCCATGACCGGAGCTGTTCTCATCGATCTCGAAAAAGCCTTCGATACGGTCTGGACCACTGGCTTGATCGTCAGGCTCTCCAAGTTAAAAATTCCCTCTCACTTGCTTCACATGATTGAGAGTATGATAACGGGTCATTCGTTCAGAATTTTTCACAACGAGAGCTTTTCCTCTCAAACATTTCACATTCATAACGGTTTACAGCAGGGCGCTGTAAACTCCCCCTTGCTATTCAATTTATACTTTTCAGATATTCTCAATAGCTTCAATAAACCAAACTCACCATGCAAAGCAATAGCCTTCGCGGACGACCTGGTTGTATAAGAATCAGGTACCGATCCACTCGTGATACAAAATCACTTACAAAGAGCCTACGATCATGTCGTTAATTCGTGCAATCTGAAAAAAGTGCGAGTTCACATGCTTAAATGTGAGACTATCCTATTCAACCACCCATCTCATAGGATCAGTAAAAAACAGCACAGGCTCGCGAAAAGATTTTCCATACACGCTCCTGATAGGTGTGACATTCTTCTCCCTCGAGTCAAAAAAGTTAAATACCTATGTAGGAATAATCCTAAACGAGAGGCTCAATTACAATGAGCACGCGAATTATTGTCTCGAAAAAGCCAAAGGCAACGCGTCTAGACTCGCGAGGCTATTCTACTCCAAACATTTAGGAGAAAATGTAAAACTCCTTCTTAATAAGCTTTACGTACGTTCCATATTATCTTATACTTTTCCTATATGGTTCCCAATTGCCTCGTACGTCATGGAGCGCATTCACGCCTTTGAAAGAAAAATATACCGAGTGATCACGGGTCTTTTAATTCCGCGTAAAATGCAGGACGGTACCACGAGATGTATCCACAACCAAACGATTTACAACAGACTAAATTGCTCGCGATTTGACATATTCGCGCTGAAGATAACACGTTCATTTCTTCATAAATCAATTCAAACCAAAGTAGATAATCCACTCATCTCATCCATCCACTTAATGCCTGACGCCGAGGCGAGGAAAACAAAGGACAATGGCTACTTGTCGATTTCAGCCTTCCCCTTCCTCGACAAAAAAGGCTACATTCAGAATTTTCAGTCCAAAATACCCCTTGTATACCACACAAATCGTAGAAAACCATCTCTCGCTTTGTTATACGATCCCGAAGTCATCTCTTCCGATCCATCTCAACTTCATTTCTCGCTCTCTCTTCCCCCGCGGGACATTGATCTAAAGAGCTTCAAGTACTTACAAAAACTACCCTGGCTGGCTTAATGCCTGCTCCATCGCGTCTCGCCGGCGCCGAGCGCTACCTCGCTCGTGCGTCGTTCCCTGACGCCTTGAATCGCAATTCAAGTCCTGTAAATATGTATATACTCGTATAATAATAGAATAGGCGTAAATCTTACTATACCTATTAATTATAATGTCTAGTTATAGTATCTTCATTAAGAAGCCCCCATTAATTTTCAGTCCATTATTTCCTGGATCATTCGCTATTCATGGCACTTTTATTACTCCTCTTTTTTGGTTATTTCACCTATACATGGAGCGTTAGCCATTCACGGCATCAAGATCTCTCTTTCCGTATTTAATTCTACCCCGAAGCTTATCTCGACCACCGATCTAATCATTTTGAGCATTTCACTTGGTCGAGATAACGACAAACCGTTAATTTGTGCATCACACCAAAGAGCTTCACTCCATATACATCCCCGAGTCGAAAATTTTAAGCCCAAAATCCTTCTAAATTACCAAATAACTTAGGATATGTAGGCTGAATATGGAAAAATTTGTTACATATAAAAGAATGCAAATTTTAATTCCACAATCGCCCTAAACTTGTTACTTTTTGCCAGTTTTACCTAGTTTAGGATCAATTTAGGCTTCATACATCCCAAAATAATCCTCAGTATTCTATAATGATGTGTTTTAGAATTGGATTGGTTTGGAGTGGAATGATCTAGGTCCAAAAAAATTCTCAATATACTAAAAATTTATTTGATTTTAGGAGATTTAATATTTATATGGAATAAAATGATAATTTAATTCCTACTTGCTCCTGAAAGCCCTATTTTTAGAATATGAGTTGACTGACTTGGAACTTCTGAAATATTTTTAGGGGATGTCAGATTAAATTGGAATAAAAATTTTGCCTGATCAGTCCATATAACTCCTAAAAATCATATTTACAGAATTTTGAGACGCGGAGACACACTAGTTGAGGATTTTCAGGTTCAAAATGGTATACATAATTAAGCGGCAAATGAGAAATCAAAAGAATCTAGGATTTGAAGTTTCTTTCTAGGCTGGACTTTTCGACTCGGGTCGGCATTGCCAATCCCCCCCTCTCGTTATTGTTTTGTCCGTCCAGGTACATGCTTGTTGCGAAGAAGCCTTTTTTGCGACTGTCTTACAAGCTCTTTTTGAGGCCATCTATCGAGCCGTTTATTAATTATTGCCCACCCAGTTCATGAATTGTAGTTTTTTTCTCGTTATCTCACCGCGATGTTCTCCTTTGAGAAGCCGCAATACTGCCAAATCGGAGTATAATATTGTAATACTTGCTCTGTTGAGCCCCAATGTACATCATCTTTTTGGCTGACACAATAATAAAAAAACAAAATATCCATTCATTCCCATCTCCGGCTACATGCGCGCTCGCATGTACAGTCCCTCCCGAAACATTTCTCGACACACAGTATTTGTATGTGAAACGTTTCGGGAGGGACTGTACATGCGAGCGCGCATCAGGGAAGGGCCGAGTCGAGCCGAGGATCGTTCGGCTCCGTTCGGGCGTACAGGTACGCGGCGAGCGCCGATTGCGCTAGTCTAAAGTACCACGCAGGGTAGGCAAGCTGCCGTGTTATAAAAAAGGACTGAAAACAGCGCCAGCTGGTAGCTGCGGGAACGAACTAAAGGCATACATTTATGTATAGCATGTCTATCTATATTAATGTATACTCAATGGCTGTATTTAAGAGCTTGCCTTGTTTTCTTTACAATTTTATTTTAAAATGAAAATAACGTTATGTTTCAATTGACAATTTTTTATTAATGTTCACAATAAAAAAGAATTATAATTTACATACATAGGTATACATAGATGTACATAGGAACACAAATACTTTCTAACCTCCACTTTCTTTACAGAAAATAACCGAACGTTTTTTCCTTTGCATCATACTTAGAAAAAGAAAACAACTCAAATTACAACAGTATTTTAATAATTATAATAAATATGAGAACTATGACATAAATAATAATTATGTCTGAAGTTCTTTTGACTACACACTTTCGTCTTAATCGATTTACTTTTACCCACAATGGCGGTTCGGAACAAAATTGACTGTTCAGTTCTGGCGGTAACAGAATCACACCGACTTCCTCTTGCAAATGTAGTTGAAATTGACACTATCGCCACCTGGTAGGTGCGGGACGCGTAACTAGGAACCGCTGAGCCCATTACAGCTTGCCGACCCTGGTACCACGCGTAGTGAGCAACACGTGCAATAAAGTTGCACCATCTTTTTAATATACAACACGTGTATTCATTAAGACGAACCCGTCTCTCTCCAAGTTCCTGATCCACCAAAACTATTTTGCTTTATCAGGTTATGGGCCCAGTCACCATTCCTGTGCAATAGTGTGGTGGAAACAGAGAGAGACTCGAAAAGTTTCGCGAGATACGAAATCGGAAGTCGGTTGTTTCCGGAGTAACACGTGTTTGCGTTATCGGGAGTGGAAGTGCAAGTGATTTGCATCCGCGATGTCCGTGGGAATCTCAGCAAAAGGGATTAAGAACTTTGACGGAACGAACTTTCAAGGATGGAAAGCTCAAATTAATGCATTATTTGTGATGAATGATGTTCTTGACGTGGTTGACGGGACGTCCACGATGCCGGCGAACGATGCGGCGCATGCTGCTGAAAGGAAACAGTGCATTAAAGACAATGCGACTGCCAGATATATTATGTTATCGGCAATGGAAGAGTCGCAACAAGTGTGTGTTTTATCGTGTGAAACTGCTAAAGAAATGTGGGACAAATTGTGTCTCATACACGAGCAAAAGTCCGTGACTAACAAGCTCGGCTTACTGCAAAAATTCCACGCGTATCGCATGAGTGAAGGAGACACGGCGGTGCAACACGTGGCACGAGTTACGAACATGGCAAGTCAGCTCAAAGACGTCGGCGAGGAAGTTTCTGATGCAACGATCATGGCAAACATTTTAGCGAGTCTAACTTCACGGTTTAGTATGCTACAAATCGCATGGGACAGCGTTGATCCGACAAGACAGACATTGGATAACCTGCAAGAGAGACTCATCAGAGAAGATCAACGGCTCAGTGCGGACGAAGACGCAGCGACTGCGTTAGCCGCAACGAAAAAGGAACGTGATAAAAACGAAAAACCGCGAAAATTTGAAAAGGAAATCGGGTGCTATAAGTGCCACGAGATTGGACATTTCGCGAGGTGGTGCAAAAATGCGCGCCGAAAAAAAGATGGCGGCGAGTCGTCACATGACTGCACATTCGTGAGTGAAACAAGTGAGAAGCGTGCTCCGAGGCTCCAAGTGGAATCCACGTGCAATTAGATACGACAGTTGATGGTCGCAAATCAAAGCGAAGTGTGGCTGATTGACAGTGGTGCATCGCGCCATCTGACCTTCCGGCGGAAGTGGCTGACTGACTATCGAGTGAATAAATGTGGAAATATCTCACTTGGCGACAATCAAATCTGTGATATCGTAGGAGAAGGAACAGTGTATATTAACCCTTTTAGTGCCGGACGACGATATATCGTCGTGCGCTACAATTTCCAAAAGTGCCAACGACGATATATCGTTGTGCGTGTAATACCGCCTTATTCTTCGCATTGCGAGAAAGTTTTATCTCAAAATAAATTTATAAATGATCTAATTAGATTGTAAATGATCGAATTTCGTTGCAAAAGAATTTAGAAACCAATTTGGGTGTGACTTTTTACACATTTTCTACCGGTGAGTACCGAGACTCTGTTTACGCTGAAGCGATACGATGGAGACTCGACACCAAACAATTTCCTAACACCGAAATCGAAATGTTTATGATAGTTATCTGAGAGTTTGTATGCCACGCCGTGCATCGAGGCTAAAATCTTTCTTTTCAGTCTTTGCTTGACTTTTATAAAGAGCAATTCTAACAATAAGCAGTGTTCGAAATATCGAGCAATACCGGAGGCCCAAGTATTCGCAAACTTCCTGGAAGGGAGAAAAAGTTTACGTTGTTTGTAGTAGGAAGGGCGGCGGGCCTATGCGAAGACCACACACAATTTGTATTCATTGCTCTAAAGGGTCACACGGTTTATGCATCAGTAAACATCAATGCTAAGTAAATGATTTGGGGGAGTTATAATAAGGAAATGTTACACATTTGCAATAGCCAGATCACTAAATAGCAATATTTATAATAATAAATAATATACAAAATTATATCATAAATATATTTATAATCATAACATATATTTATGATAATAAAATTTTGTTTCAGCAATATTGTATTACCTACACCAACCACTTGTCTTGTAGCAGATAAAATCCGTTTGTCGCCCGCACTGTACCATCGAGTTATCTTTTATTTTTGTGTGTGAAATGTCATAAATTTTTTTACAAAACAAATTGGAAATGTAAATTATACGTTGCGTACTAAGTGGTTTGTATAAAGTTATGATGAAAAAATGCCTTTCCCTATGTGTAAAAACGATTTGAAAGAGAGAACTCAATTTTTATATTCTTTATAATAATTTATAATTGTATTATTCATATTATTTTCAATTGATATTGAAGAATTAGTATCACTCCTTTATTCTCTATTTCGTCCTGAATCCGTTGCTTTTATAATCATGTAAATATCATTTGTAGTTTGGTTTTTATAAGCGTTTTTCTAAATCTTTGTATATTTGTCAAATGGCCGGTTATCTTCGCATAGGCACTCGTTTTTCGCCCGGCACTAAAAGGGTTAAAAAGGTGATTGACGGCGTGTGGCGTGATGCGCGCATCGAAAATGTGCTGTACGTTCCAAAGCTGCGTAAAAACTTATTCTCGGTAGGCGTATGCACAAACATCGGTTTCGAGGTATGTTTTCGCAATGATTATGTCGAGATTGTGCGCGATAATAACGTTGTCGCGTCAGGAAGAAAACAAGGCAACGATGTCTGTCGTATGTTGTTTAAAGTAGTGAAACCGGGAAGTGTAGAAGACGCAAATGTCGCGACAACGAATTTAAACATGTGGCACGAACGGCTAGGACACGTGGGTAAACGTGCAATATGCGAACTGGCAAAAAAGGGGTTGGTTACCGGAATATCGCTGACCGATAAAACAGACGTTTTCTACGAGCCGTGTCAGCTTGGAAAATCCCATAAGCTGCCGTTTAAGAGAAACTCGGAAAAAGTGTCGACGGAACTCGGCGAAGTCATACACACGGATGTATGTCGGCCGATGTCAGTGAATTCTCCCGGTGGATCGCGATATTTCTTGACATTTAAAGACGACGCGAGCGGGTATCGGCACGTGTACTTTCTTACACACAAATCACAGGTGTTTGAAAAATTTCAAGTGTTCGAAAAAATGATTTCAAATAAATTCGGGCGTGCAATGAAAATTCTGAGATCGGACAATGGCCGCGAATTTTGTAACAAGGATATGGACAAATACCTCGCGTCGCGCGGAATAGTTCATGAAACAACTGCGCCTTACACTCCGGAGCAAAACGGGAAGGCGGAGCGGGATAATCGAACAATAGTCGAGAGTGCGCGTACTATGATACATGCAAAGAATTTGCCTTTGCATCTGTCGGCCGAGGCCGTGAACTGTGCGATTTACGTCTTAAACAGAACCGTGTGGTCAACAAACGATGTGACGCCTTACGAGATGTGGGTGGGTAAGCCGCCGGATTTAAGACATTTGAGAATATTCGGCTCAGAAGCTTTCGTACATATTCCAAAACAGTTTACGCAAAAACTCGATGCTCGCGCCAAAAAGTTGATCTTTGTGGGATACAAAGAGAACTCTCCGAACTATCGTCTGTACGACTCCGTAACCAAGAAGGTCAGTGAGGCGAGAGATGTTGTTTTCAATGAACGAATTGGCAAAGTGTCAATAAAAGAAACGCACGAAGAAGATGAGAACGAGACCGTACTTTCGATACACAAGGAAGAACGAGCAGCAGAACCGATTATGGAGGTCGAAAGCAACAGCGAGGAAGAAGAAGACGAACCGAGAAATGTGGCTGTTAAGAGGGCAGCGGAAGAGGAAAGAGGAGCGGTCAACGGTGCAAGAGGAACGGCAAATGCTCTGAGCACTCCGGCACGTGAGCTCCGAGATCGAAACACCATCAGGCCTCCTGGAAGGTACAGTGCAGACGTAGGAGAATACGTAATTCCTAACACGTATCAGGAAGCAATAAATAGCACGGAAGCCGCGCAGTGGGCAGATGCTATAGAAGAAGAACTCAGAGCGCACGAAGAAAATCACGCGTGGTCGCTTGTATCCAAGACTCCAGGCATGAAACTAATCGACTCCAAATGGGTTTTCCGAGTGAAGATGGACGCAGAGAAGAAGAAGCATCGATTCAAGGCTCGTCTATGTGCGAGAGGATTCTTGCAACGCGAAGGTATTGATTACACCGAAACATTCGCTCCAGTGATCAGATACGACTCGCTGCGAGTATTTCTGGCGACGGTTGCAACGAAAGATCTCGAATTGATGCAGTTCGACGTGCAGACTGCTTTCCTATATGGGAAACTGGACGAGACGATCTTCATGGCAGTCCCGGAGGGACTCAACGTGGGACAAGGTGCAGAAAGTGTGGTGTGCAAGCTCGAGAAATCATTGTATAGTCTAAAACAGGCTCCAAGATGCTGGAACCGGAGGTTCACGAGTTTCTTAAACGAGTTTAAATTCAAAGAGTGCGAGGCTGACAAGTGCGTTTTTGTCGGAGAACTCGAGAGTGAAATAGTATACTTGGCGCTATTTGTAGACGACGGGTTGGTCGCAGCAAACACCAAAGAGACATTAGAATTTATTGTTAATCGGCTGAGCGATATTTTCAAAATAACGGTCGGCGACTCGGCAGTGTTCGTCGGAGTACAAATATCACGGCATAGAGATAAAAAATCTTTGATTATTCATCAAAGCACTTATACACGGAAAATAATCGGAAAATTTCGGATGACCTACGCGAAGGCTTTAAGCGTGCCGGCGGATCCACACGTAGCATTATCTCCGTGCGAAAACGACGAGGAAAAATCAAAAGATGTGCCTTATCGGGAGGCGGTAGGATCGCTCGTGTTTCTAGCGGCTGTATCACGACCGGATATTGCCTACGCGGTAAATTCGGTTAGCAAGTATCTAAGCAATCACAGTCACGAGCACTGGCGTGCGGTAAAAAGAATCTACGCGTATCTATGCGGTACAATTGATCACGGTATCGAGTATAAAAGCGGCGGTAGCGAACCAGAGTTGATCAGCTTCTCGGATGCCGATTACGCGGGTGACATCGGAACTAGAAGGTCAACAACGGGCTACGTTTTCTGTCTAGCTAATGGAGCGGTTACATGGTCTTCGCAAAGACAAAAATTAGTAACTCTGAGCACGACAGAAGCAGAATACGTGTCTGCATCAACGGCAACACGCGAGCTCGAAGCTACGTAAGCTTCTAGCAGATATTGGATGCCCATGTGCGAAAGAGACGACCCTATTCGTCAACAATCAAAGCGCTATACAACTGGTCAAAAATCCTGTATACCACAAAAGAACAAAACACATAGACATCCATTATCATTTTGTTCGGGAAAAGGCTGAGGAAAAAATTGTGGTAGTGCAATACATTCCATCGGAAGAACAGCGCGCGGACTTATTTACCAAGGCAGTACCTCGAGATCAGTTTAGAAAACTGTGTGAAAAATTAAACGTAGGATCAACACAAGCGAAACGCTCAAACGGCGGTAGTGTTAGAATTGCTTAGTATATCGCGTTTCACATACAAATACTGTGTGTCGAGAAATGTTTCGGGAGGGACTGTACATGCGAGCGCGCATCAGGGAAGGGCCGAGTCGAGCCGAGGATCGTTCGGCTCCGTTCGGGCGTACAGGTACGCGGCGAGCGCCGATTGCGCTAGACTAAAGTACCACGCGTAGTGAGCAACACGTGCAATAAAGTTACGCCATCTTTTTAATATACAACACGTGTATTCATACACAACGGTTAAAATCTATTGCTAAGTTGACCGTGGCGGCAACAATGTATTTTTTGACGCAAGAGCTAACGTTTTGCTGTCGCCGAATTTTTAAATTATTTGCGTTGGAAATTAATTTATACGTGCGCGTGCTAGATCGTAACACAACTGTTTCTTTAGTATACATATGAATTAAAGATTACTGGATATAATTTTAATAAACTGTCGTTATGATTGTTGTTTATATGGTTGTGTGTATAAATGTATGCACAGTAGAACCATTTATTTTAGAAAAAAATGTTATATGTATATATAAAAGTTTCATAATATTGTGGAGATAATATTGATGCAATACTAATTTTTTTATTTATTTATTTCTTCAACTTTACTTGATGGAAAACTTTATTGTTTGTACAGAAATATATATCTATAATGAATGTAGACATATATTCACAAATAGAAATATATGTTTACATTGTTTAAATTAGGTACCCTCAATGTTTCCATTGGTATTTTGAGATACAATATAAGATTTTCAATGTTATTCCTGTCACTATTTTCTGCTGAATTTGCCAAAACCACCGCCGGAAGTCCAAAAACATAAAAATCTCTTATTCGCATTTAATTCAAGACATATCTGAGCATACTTTTTTACTAGTAATACTTTTGTTTTAACCTAAACGCCATGTGACGCGATCTGAAACTGTTCGTTGACAGATAAGGTCAGTCGGCGGGATACGCGCATCGATTTTTTTTCCCGTAATCGGCGTGCGCGGCGTCTTTCCAGCGCGAGCGATCAGAGGCGAATGGCGCCCTAAAGCGCCACTATACTCGTGCAATACGCCGAGCATGGCAGATGATTGGAAAGAGAAGCTTGGTTGGGTAAAACAGTTGGTAGGGAGAAGCAGGCGGAGCGACTCAGAAAAGGCTCGCGGCGTGTAACTAATTCAACACCCTGGCGTACGATAAAGAGTAATCCCATTCCACTGCTAACCTTATGCCCCCTACCTTCTGTCCCTTTCCTAACCCCTCTTTCAGATCCGCCGTTATCAAATTAAAGAGCATCGGGCTGAGCAGGCATCCTTGCCTGATTTCCTTATCCAGCCAAATCTCTCCCCCTACCACCCCTCTCACTATCACCCTACTCTTCGTTTCTTTATATATTTCCTTTACCCTCTCTATAATCCCCTTCCTAACTCCTCTATCGGCAGGGAGCCGTGGGGGCTTCGTGAGTGGTTTAGTCCCCCGGCTTTGGGCTTTACGACCCCACCGGACCCGAGTAGTGTTCCCCCAGTTTTTCTGGGTAGGTACGGGCACTCGCGCGCCCGGGGGTCCCCGAGCTGTCTACGGCAAGGTGTGGGGTCCCCATTCTGCGGCCTGGGTGACCCCACTGGGCTTAACGACCCCACCGACCTAGTTAAGTGCTCCTAGACCAAGGGTGTATTGGTACCGCGGGGGCTGGGTTGCCCACGGAGATTTTAGTCCACTCCGGCCCAGCCGTGGGTAGGACCATCGCGGGGGCGAAAGTTTCAAGAGCCAAATGCTGGCGAGACATTGGCGGGCTTTACGCTACGGATGTCGCTGTGTGAGATGCAGTAAAACTTCCATCTCGGGTACCGACCTGCGGAGCCGGTAGGAGTTAAGAAAGTCTCCGCTCCCACCAGTGTGACGCACAATCTTCGTGCTAAGACTGGTAGTACGCCGTTCGTACGCGTTGATCGAGCGTATCTCGATCCCGTGCCCATGGGGGCCGTGAGGATTAAGCCGCAAGGCAGGTGCTTCACGTAAAACAAATCATTGACGTTCAGGGCTTTCCTATCGGCAGGGAGCCGTGGGGGCTTCGTGAGTGGTTTAGTCCCCCGGCTTTGGGCTTTACGACCCCACCGGACCCGAGTAGTGTTCCCTCAGGGGCCTACCCAGTTATCTGGGTAGGTACGGGCATTCGCGCGCCCAGGGGTCCCCGAGCTGTCTTACGGCAAGGTGTGGGGTCCCCATTCTGTGGCCTGGGAGACCCCACTGGGCTTAACGACCCCACCGACCTGAGTCAAGTGCTCCCAAACCAAGGGTGTATTGGTTCCGCGGGGGCTGGGTTGCCCACGGAGTTTTAGCCCGCTCCGGCCCAGCCGTGGGTAGGACCATCGCGGGGGCGAAAGTTTCAAGAGCCAAATGCTGGCGAGACATTGGCGGGCTTTATGCTACGGATGTCGCTGTGTGAGATGCAGTAAACCTTCCATCTCGGGTACCGACCTGCAGAGCCGGTAGGAGTTAAGAAAGTCTCCGCTCCCACCAGTGTGACGCACAATCTTCGTGCTAAGACTGGTAGTACGCCGTTCGTACGCGTTGATCGAGCGTATCTCGATCCCGCGCCCATGAGGGCCGTGAGGATTAAGCCGCGAGGCAGGAGCTTCACGTAAAACAAATCATTGACGTTCAGGGCTTTCCTATCGGCAGGGAGCCGTGGGGGCTTCGTGAGTGGTTTAGTCCCCCGGCTTTGGGCTTTACGACCCCACCGGACCCGAGTAGTGTTCCCTCAGGGGCCTACCCAGTTATCTGGGTAGGTACGGGCATTCGCGCGCCCAGGGGTCCCCGAGCTGTCTTACGGCAAGGTGTGGGGTCCCCATTCTGTGGCCTGGGAGACCCCACTGGGCTTAACGACCCCACCGACCTGAGTCAAGTGCTCCCAAACCAAGGGTGTATTGGTTCCGCGGGGGCTGGGTTGCCCACGGAGTTTTAGCCCGCTCCGGCCCAGCCGTGGGTAGGACCATCGCGGGGGCGAAAGTTTCAAGAGCCAAATGCTGGCGAGACATTGGCGGGCTTTATGCTACGGATGTCGCTGTGTGAGATGCAGTAAACCTTCCATCTCGGGTACCGACCTGCAGAGCCGGTAGGAGTTAAGAAAGTCTCCGCTCCCACCAGTGTGACGCACAATCTTCGTGCTAAGACTGGTAGTACGCCGTTCGTACGCGTTGATCGAGCGTATCTCGATCCCGCGCCCATGAGGGCCGTGAGGATTAAGCCGCGAGGCAGGAGCTTCACGTAAAACAAATCATTGACGTTCAGGGCTTTCCTATCGATCCTATCGATCCTAGGCCTGGTGCACCAGCCGGGGACCCTTTGATAAGTACTGACGGCCGGGTCAGCCGAGACCAGGATTTTTAAAGAGGTGTATCTCCTCTCTTCACTGTCGCAATCTTCTCTTCAAACGAAGATTGTACTTTTGTTGAGCTTTCCTCATGACAGTGTTATTCGATTTTTTCGTATATTTTCCGCTCAACCCCATATTAATTTTGTCGCACCAGTTCTTTAAATGAATGTTGATGAGTGACTTAATAATTGTAACTTTAAGTGGTGGTGCTCGCTTCCTTCTGATAAAATAACTCGTAAAGGTGCATCCTGTTTGAAGGAATGACCGTTTACGGAATTAAATAATTTGTCAAAAAAATTTAGTATAGCGGCTATCACCATCCCATTATCTCTTGGTACTTTCCACGATTCCGGGATTGTATCGCAAGTATCTGTAAAAGGTATAGTACTAATTGAAATATATGTAAATGCCAAGAATGTGCAAATACATAGCGATACTGTTATAAAAGTTAACTTACATTGTGAATAATGTTCTACGGCCGCAGCCACTGTAGTGCTAAATACTATCAGCATCAATATTCATTTCCTCTGTTCCTAAAGCAATACAAAAATACATTGCATTTACAAACTCTCTATAATACCTAATTTACTTATAAATATTTTCTTAATACAGTGGAACCTCGAATCGATTGACACCTCGGGGGCACAGTTCTAAGAATTTGACAATTGAATCGAGGTATGCCACTAAAATTTTTTCCCCTTCTACTTCTTGGGCAGAACGAGACAGCCGTATGTGCTCATCTTTGTTAATACGGGTAGAAGGGGTAATTAAGATGGCGGTAAAACATAACCTAGCTGGCACGAAAAGCGAAAATGTTTTGGAAAAGACTTCATAACTCATTTTTTTCTACAAATTAACCGAAACTTTTTGTTTATCGGAGGTATGATGTATTGTAAAACTTAAAGTTAGTTTAAAAAGGATTAAATAAATATTAACTTAACCTAACATAATGCTACGGTATCGTCATCCATCTTGAACATGCGCACTTTATGATGCCTTGAGTGTGCGCAACAAAGTATGCGTACTGAGACGCTTCGAGGAGAAATTGAGAGAAGTAGGAGTGTAGTACCACAAGAGGGGTAAATAGAAGAGAGGTGCAAGCGAATCGAGGTTCCACTGTACTTACTTGGTGCTACATGTAGAACTTGCTGGCTTTGTACCTCATATGAAGTGCTAGGTGCACTATCCATTGTTTCTGCACTTTCCATTTCCATTGGCAGATTCAAAACCGGAATTGCATCTGAACGCAATTGGCGGTAGTTCCCGGCCAGATAAGCATGTTCGTGAAAGTGCTTATAACATACTTTGTATGTTTGCCGCTGTTGTGCACTAATTTTCATGAGCTCGATGTTCCCTATTGCCTGCACCCATAAATTAGATTTTTCCGCATTTTTGGGAAATTTATGGCCTGGAGCCTCTCCACCTGAACAGCATCCTGGAACTGCGCACAGTCTCCTCATGTTTATCTATTAAAAAGTAACATAGAATGAACACTGCAAATGCAATATATAATTGAGAAACAAAAAAAAGAATAAATGTTAAATTAATAAGTGAAAAAAAGTACTGTACTGTATATATATATTTGTTCCCTTTCGGGGTACAAAGCGGGCCCCGCTCCGCTTACAATCTTAATCTACTTACATACTAACTTATTCTACATAATAACTACCCTAACCTAACTCCTAAACCAGGTAGCGAGAGAGAGAGAGAGCCATTCACGTACGCTTACATTTGCACGCTTACATCTAATCGCCAGTACGCACTTATGCGCGCTCCGCTGTGCCTCCGCTTCCGCCGCTCTGTCTTTATACCCTCACCCTCTCCCTTCCCATTTTTCTTTTCCTATCCTTTCTCCCTATCCTCCCCCTTCATTTCTCCACTCATTCAATTCCTTCATCCACATCCATCCTTCCCCATTTTCCCTCATTATCTCACGCACCCTATCACTCACACTCCTTCCACCCTCCTCATTCATCCCCATCTTGCATTCTTCCAACACATGTTCCCAACTTTCCCTCCTCCATCCACACATTCTACATTTTCTCCTCTCTTCATTCTCCCAATACCTCCCCTCCTTCATCTCGTTCCCCATTCTAAACCTCGCTATCATTCTCCACTTCTCTTCCTTCCATCCTTCTTTCATATACCTCGGCATACCTTCCACTCTCACAAACTTGTACCATCTATTATATTTCGACTCCCTAATTTTCTTCTCAATTTCCTGTCTTTGCCTCATTCTCTCTTTCCTCTCCATTCTCTCCCATAACTCATTCCTCTCGTCCGCTGTTCCCTCTTTTACTTCTCTCACACTCACTCCCATGCTCACTAAACACTCCGCCCTTTCTTTCTCCCATTTCGACCACTCACTCCTTCTTCCACTTCTTTCATCCATCTCTTTCACACACTCTCTTGCCCACCAATTCCCTTTCCCTTCTCTCAGCCTCATTTCATACTTCCACGCCCTTTTCACACACCTCATTCTCATTTTCTCTCTACCCAACTCATCCCTAACCATATACCCAGGCGTTACCCCATCCACTCCCAGCACCCACCTTATAAATCTTTCATGCATTCTTTCGCACCTTTTCTTCTCCTTCCATCCCCAAATCTCTACACCATACGCTGCAATCGGCCATACCATCACATCATACATCCATAACCTTCTCCCTCCATCCTTTCCAAACATTCTCTTTCCCATCCCCCATACTTCCCTCATCGCTACACACGCTTTTCTCATTCTCTCATCCACTGGCCCTTCTTGCATACCATTTCTTCTAAACACATACCCTAAATACTTATACTCATTCACTTCCTCCACTTCATCCTCTCCCCACTTCCATACTGTTCTGCCACTCACCCTCCTCCCAAATCTCATTACCTTTGTTTTCCTCACATTTATACTTAATCCTTTCTCCCTCACATACATTCTCATTTCCTCCATCATCATACTCATTCCCCTCTCATCGCTTGCGATCAACACTATGTCATCAGCATACATCATACAATACAATTTCTTCCCTCTTACTCTCACCCCTCCTTTCGCTCTCTTCTCCATTCTCTCCTCCATGTCCGCTAAGTACAACGTGAATAACCTTGCACTCAGCGGACATCCTTGTCTCACACCCCTTGCCGTCCAGAAAGGCTCACTCACTTCTCCATTCGCTCTCACCTTGCATACTGTTTCCCCATATATTTCTCTTATTCTCTCAATCAGCCCCACACTCACTCATTTCTTCTCTAGCACGCCCCACATCTTTTCTCTATCAACCGTATCAAATGCTGCTTTCAAATCTATAAAACACACTACCATTCTTGCACCCTTCATTCCAATCTCTCTATTCACTACATAGTTCAACACGTACACATTATCCATTGCACTCATACCCACTCTAAACCCTGTTTGGCATTCCGGTAGCATCTTCTTCTTATTCACTTCCACATTCAGCCTTCTTTCTAAAATCGTCACATACACCTTGCACATTGTCTCCATTAATGTCACTCCTCTATACTCACTCACGCTTTTTCCACTCCCACTCTTTTTCACTGGCACAATCATACCCACCTTCCATTCCTCCGGCCACCCTTCCCCCTTCCACACTCTGTTGCATACTTCCCATACTAATTCATTCACTCTCTTTCCTCCATACTTCCATACCTCATTCCCCAACCCACTTTCTCCTGCTGCTTTTCCATCCTTCAGTTTCTTTACCATACACTCTATTTCTTCTATGCTTAATCCCTCCCCTTCTTCATACCTTTCCCTTCTTCCTCCTTGCCTTACTCTCCTTTCCACCCCTCCTAATAGTCCCATGAAATATCCTCTCCATTCTTCCATACTTATTTCCCCTGCTCGTACCCCTCTTTTTTTCCCATACTTTTTAATTACCTTCCAAACATCCGCTTCAGTCCTTGCTTCTCCTATCTGTCTTATGATCTCCTCCTTCCTTTCCTCCTTTTTCTTAGCACACAATTCTCTATATTCCTTCTTTGCTTTTCTGTACTCTTCCTCCCCTTTCCCCATCTCTCTCCACTTCCTTAGAATCTTCCTCATCTCCCCCCTCATTTTCTTACATTCCATGTCCCACCATCTTTCTCCTCCCCTTCTTCCTTCTCTTTCCTCTTCACATTCCTTATTACATCTCCTTACCATTTCCTTCACCCTTCTCATTTTTTCCTCCCAGCCTTCCTCTTTTCCCTTCCACCCCTCTACTTCCCGTCCAAACTTCTCCACCATCTCCCTATCCCACACCACTTTCCTCCCCATTTTCCTCTCCCCACTTCCCTCCTTCCTTCTACCCACTTCGCCCTTCATTCTCACCACTACTGGCATGTGATCTGCCCCTTCTCCATCCCCCACTTCCAATCTCTCTATCCCCTCTTTCACTCCTCTCCCTCCTATCACATAATCTATCACTGACTTCCCCCTTTCACCCACATATGTATATTCTCCTCTTTCATCCCCCTTTACCCCTCCATTCATTATCCCCATCCCCATTTCCTTTAGAAGCTCCAATAGTCTCCTTCCCTCTTTATTTATCTTCCTATCTTCTGATCTCCTCCCCTCTACTTCCTCCTCTTCCTCTTCCCCTATACCCCCTTCCTCCCCCGTCCTCGCATTGAAGTCCCCTCCCATCAAAATGTTTTCCACCTTACTATTCTCCACTATTTCTCTTATCTTCCCTAGTTTTCTCTCCCAATTTCCCCATATATATACCCCTACTACCTTCCTCATTTCCCCACCTATTACTCCTTCAATCTCCATTATTCCTTCCCCTCTATCCTCTATTTTCACCCCGCCTTCTCCCACTATATCTTTTCTTACTCCCACTAAAATCCCCCCCCCCCCCCTCGCTCTCCCCTTGGTACATTCTCTCATAGCTCCTTGCCACTTCCATTCATACCCATTTATTACCATCCCTTGCATTCTTCCCACATCCTTTTCCTCTACCCACGTCTCTAACAAACATACAATATCCCATTCCCTTATTTTGTTCCACAATTCTTTACCTTTATTTCTTATTCCTCCTACATTCCAAAATCCTACCACCATTCCCCCCTCCTTTCTGCCTTCGGTCTCCCTCTTCTTCACTTGCCTTTCTTTCTTTTTCCTTTCCCCCTTCACCCCACCACTCCTTTCTCCCCCTTTCCCCTTCCCTTCATCCTCCCTTCTCACCCCTCCTTTCCAAACCCCCCTTCATTCTTTTCTTCATTCCTACTCCCCATCCCCTCCCCCCCTTTCTTTTTCCCATTCTCATCCACAAATTCCTCCATCCATTCATTCCATCTCCACATTCTCCCATTTACCCAGAATTTCATGTACCCGCTTCTCACATTCATTCCCCTAGCCTTTTCTTTCTCCAACTCCCTCCTTATTCTCCATTCTACCATCCTTTCCCTCCAAGTTTGATCATCACTAATCCATATCCTCTTTTCTCCTCTTAATTTACTCTTTGCCCTCATCACTTTATCCTTTTCCTCTATACTCCCTAATCTTACACACACCACTCCTTTGCTTTTCCCTTTTTCCACCTTTCCTACCTCCCTTACCTCCCTTATTTCCGCCTCTACGTTAATCTCCTTCATTAACTTTCCCACCTCCTTTATCATACCCTCCTTGCCCTCCTCCATCCCCCCTATCCCTCTTATTATTATATTCTCCCTCCTCCTTTGTCTTTCCTTCCTTTCCATTTCCATTTCCAAGCTTCTCAACCTACTCTCCCATTCCTTATCTTTTTCCCCTCTCCCGATTCCTCCTCCACCTGCCTCTTTAACTCTCTCCTCTATTTCCTCACACTTTTTCCCCAGCACCTCCATTCTCCCCATCCTTTCTTCCAGATCTCCGATTCTCCTTTCGTATTCCTTCCTCTCCCTCTCCCATTCCCCTCTCATTTCCTCCATAAACTTCCTCACTTCCTTTCCTTCTTCCTTCCCCCTCTCCATTCCTTCCCTTATACCTCTCATTTCCTCCCTTATTTCCATCATCATCTCCATTATCGCATCATTCCTCTCCTCCTTCTCTTTCCTTGGTGATCTTCTAACCTTTTCAACTTTCTTAAAAATTTCCCACTCCTCCTCCCTTCCCCTTTCTTCTTCCACCTTCCTCTTTTTACCTATTAACTCCTCCATACAACCTGAGAAACTTCCTGACCTTTCTCTCATTAATCTCTCCGCATTCGTAGGTCTACCCCTTCTCTTTTCCTCTCCTTTGTCCTCCATCACCGCTATTTCTAGCCTTCTTCCTCTACCCTTCTTTATCTTCCGTTCTACCTTTCACCTACTTCCCACACTCCTCAGATGTCGCCCCTATCTCTGCACTTTCCCTCCTAATCTCCACCGTCTCTCCTAACCTATAACTCCCTATCCTCACTCCACACTCACTCTCTTTCCTTCTCCTTCCTTTCTTTACCTTTTTCTCTCCTACACACACTCCCACTCACTCTCTCTTCTTCACCTATTCTCCTTCCACACACTCTCTTTCCTACTTCTATTTCCCTATTTTCTTTCCACCGTCTCACAACACACTTTCCTCTTTACGTCGCCGGAAACGGAAGTCAAGTGAAAAAAAGTAATATATATAATAGTATATATAAAATAATGAATAAAATAATATAAATAATAGTATATATAAAATATTGAATAAAACAATATAAATAATAGTAAAATGTAAAATAGTAAAATGATATGCGATAATAATTCTAGTTTCTGGTAGTATCCGCTCGTGGTTATGTATCACAAATGGTCGTTGCCAGAAATGATGGAGGCGGAATTGCGCGGGATTACACGAATTGGAGAAGTAGTAAATGTGTAAGTTCCTCACAGATTACAGAAACTGTATGTGTGTGAGTTTTCATACGTGCTGCCATCTGAACGAGAAAGCATTTTCTGAAACTAACGTGGTCGCAGAATCTCCATAAGAGTTTCCTCCCCCTGCATAGGACTGAACCCGTGCATGACGCTCTATAGAAGCACAGGTCAAAATGAGCAACGTCATGGGCCCCACCTACCGTTCGTTATCGCTTTAGAAGAAAGCTTTACGTCGGTGATGCCCGTTTGCTTTCAACACTTCTCCTCGAGATCGAACGGGTTGCATCTTTATGCCGCGTATTACACAAGCCAACCGCATTCGACAAAGGGTCTAGCAGGATAAGGGGGTCAAAAGTGCCCTTGAGCCGATTTTATTCGACGATGGGTCATTCGATAGGTGATCATGAAAAACCATTGTACACAAACTTTTAATCCGATACCTTCACCGGGAGGATAGTTACAGAGCAAAATCGAAAAATCAGTTTGTGCCTCATTTTCCCCAATTAATGAGGTGCAATAATTCCAAAAAAATTCTAACACATTCTACACATGAATGCACACGTTAGGTTTTTTTTCAAATTTTTCGTTTGCGAGTTCCACTCACGAAAAATGAAAAACCAAAAAAAATGTTTAAACATCGATTTCGTCTTGAAATCTTCCGAGCACAACTTTTTCCTTTCTACAGTAGTTGCATAATGTTATCATTGTTATACCCTACTTTTTTCAGATTTTTTGAGTACGGTGCATCACGGTCGAAAAAATCAAAAACCGATTTCTGGGACACATTTTGGGCTGAAACTCGCACAGTATTTGTCATTCTTGCATGATTTTAATACTGTATGTTCATACCGTGACCTCCAATGTTTTTGCACAAAATATGTAGATGTTAAAGAACATGTTTGATGATGTGAAATAGAAATTGTATAACTCTTTTTTTTTGTTTGTTTGATGCTATTATATGTCATATTTTCGCGCGTCCAAGATGAGCGTCGGAGGCATGCTGCCACCTATTTTTGTTTCTTGTACGTTGTACGCATTCTGGATGTAGTTCCCGCAATAAAGAGATCGTCAACAGGTTATGGGCCCAGTGCACGTGGCGTTAAGGAAAGAAAATGACTGATACTAAGTTTGCGGTCTCTAAGATAAATAATGCCAATTTCCAAACATGGAAATATAAGGTAGAATTATTATTAATTCGTGAAGATTTATGGCATGTGATAACTGAAGGAACGCCACAAAATCCGGACGAAAAATGGCGTAAAGCGGACCGACAAGCACGTGCTACAATAGGCTTGCTTTTAGAGGACGCTCAGTTAAGGCATATTAAAGATACAAATACGGCCAGAACAGCATGGGTGGGAAGCTTTGAAGAATTATCACGAGAAGTCTTCGCTGTCGAATCAAGTATATTTATTGAAAAGAATATGTAATATGAGGCTTACAGAAAATGGTAATATGGAAGATCATATTAATGCCATATTGGATATAATGGATAAGTTGGTTGCTCTGGGAGAAATTCTTAAAAATAAATTTATTATTGCAATGATATTAAGTAGTCTACCAGAATCGTATAGCTCCTTGATAATAACATTAGAAACCAGATCTGAAGGAGATTTAACGCTGGAACTAGTAAAGGGAAGACTTATCGAGGAATACAAAAGACGTCAGAATCTGCAAGAAAACTACATGGAAAGTAATGAGCAGGCCCTTAAAACGCAACAAAAAGGTTTCCAGAAAAGTGCGTGCCAGATGTCACAGCAGAAAGTTTCTTGTTTTTTCTATAAAAAGATGGGGCACCTAAAGAAAGACTGCTTCAAATATAAGAAATGGAAAACAAATAGGGAACAGGCTAACCAGATTATTATTAAGGATATAAAGGAACCATCAGACCTTTGTTTCAGTGTACAAAGCAGAATAGGATCTTCTAAAAAATGGTTTGTAGATTCAGGTGCCACAAGTCATATGACCAATGACCGTAAGTTTTTTCAAGTGCTGGTTCCCGTTGAAGGTGGAAAAGTACGTTTGGCAAATGGTGATTTTGCTAAGGTATTTGGTACAGGTAAAGGAAAACTGGTATGCAAATCCAGTGATGGTAAGTGTACCACAATCACTGTCAAAGATGTGCTATTTGTACCTAATTTAGAGGATAGCCTATTATCAGTGAAGAAGTTAACAGAGAAAGGCTTGGAAGTAAAATTTGCTGGTTCCACATGTACGATCAGTGCAAAGAACACAGTCTTAGCTGTTGCTGATGTGAATGGTAATTTATATAGGTTACAAGGATGCCATGAAGTAAGATCTGTGTTAAATGGTCATACAACAAACTGCCAGCATATGCGGCATAAGAAACTTGGGCATTCCAAATATTAAAAGAAATGGCCAATAACCAGATGGTTGATGATTTAGAATTGGTAGATTGTGGCATACGGAAAAACTGTGAAGTTTCCCTTAAAGGAAAAACGACTAGCAAAAGTTTCCCACAGAGATCATACAGTAAAACATCATCGATATTGGAATTAATACACACTGATGTCGGGTATTTTTCACGCGCTGCACGAATCGTAGAATCCAACGAAAAACGCAAGTATATAAGACGACAAATTTTCGATCGCAAACATTTGGTATCTCAGTGTAGCGATAGACACAGTCCTACCAAAGTGTCTATTAATATCTAAAATGGTGACCGAAAAATATTTAAACGTACGGTAAATGTTACGGGCAATTGACGAGGCAGCGGGGGACTATACACGAGTGCGAGAAATTTACAAGAATACGACGAGGATCAACGGCAGGCTACTTCGAGGAAGAGAAATTACAGATCGACGGGATTTCCAGTGTATGGATCACCGATTCAGCGATGGTGATACAGTTGCTGGAGGAATGATACAACTTGTGGAAGCAGGTCGACCACGCGTTCACTGGCGAAAAGATGAACGCGTTATCGCAAACGCACGTGCTTTTCCGCTAATGGGATTGCGAAGAATGGCTCGGGAAGTTGATATTAGCCAATCCACAGTGCGAAGGATAATGCTTAGAGAAGGTTTACGACCATTTAAAATACAGCGCGTCCACGCACTGCATCCACAGGACTACAGTGTGCGATTACAGTTTTGCAAGTGGATGTTACAGAAAGTGCAACGAAGCCCGCGATTTTTGGAACATGTATTGTTCACGGACGAATGTTGTTTCTCAAGTTCCAATATTTTGAATCGCCAAAACGTCCGGATTTGGGCTACTGAAAATCCAAATGCAGTGGTGCAAAAATTCCAGCAAGGACGATTTAGTATCAACGTTTGGGCAGGAATCGTTGGGGACACGATAATTGGACCAATTTTTACGCCCGCAAGGATGACAAGTGCGACATACCTGCGATTTCTTCGATCGCAACTTCTAAGAATATTGCGCGAAGAGGTACCACATTAGGAACGGCGTTCACTATATTTCATGCACTCAGTGCGAGAGTTTTTAAATAGAATGTTTGGAACATGATGGATCGGACGGAGACCAGCACCGAAAGTGTGGCCGCCACGTTCGCCGAAATTGACACCGGTGAACTTTTTTTTATGGGGAGCGGTGAAGGATATGATGTATAAATCGGGACATCCATTTACCAGCGTGGAAATGCTGAAAGCAGCAATCGATGCTGCATTCGACCGCATGCGCGGTTTAACATAGGGCAGCGATTGCGGCCTAATTTGGAGCATCGTTTGCTGGAGTGCGTGCAACGAAACGAAGGGCGTAACCAAAGTATAAAACAGGCCCGATTAATACGGTATATTGGAGAAGACGGAGGAATACTTTGGATTCCACGACGGCATGGAAGACAAAGAAAGTAAGTATATTAAAAGTCTGAAACATTTACGTAGAACATGTTAATACAATATTGTAGATTCTAATCAGTGCAAATTTAACAGCATCTAGGAATCCGTTGGACCTCTCCCGCGAACAGCTGTGACAGGGTGTCCCGAATTGCTGCCGATCTCTTCTACTGCTCCCCACTGCTGCGAACTGCCCACCACTGCTTTCCACTGCTCTCCAGTCGTGTCATGTCCTGCAAACGAAGGGACTTTACGTTTTTGGTGCTGGTCTTCGTCCGATCCATCGTGTTCCAAACATTCTACTAAAAAAACTCTCGCACTGTGTTTGTGTTATAAATCGGTGCACCGTCGCGTATGAAATATAGCGAACGCTGTTCCTGACGTGGTATCTCTTCGCGCAATATTTAGACCAGTCACATTAGGTGTTTCACCTTGGAATGAGAGATAATAAGCTGTAAACTCGTATACACCTTCATTTTGGCGTTCTAAAAGTTGTCTCAAAAGTCTCATAAAATCTCGTGTCTGCGTCGTAAGTTATTCAAGGTCAAAGGTAAAAAAAAACGATTTTTCGTGATTATCCCGATTTCTATGGCTCCAATGACGTTAATATCTATTATCAAAGTTGCAGAGCATAAAATTTGCGACAAATTTTGTCTAAGACCTTTTTTCATACGGTCAACCGTTTTCGAGATAGAGGGCGGAGAGCGTGCAGCCCTTAACAATACACACTGTAATGCAAGGTCAACAGTGAATCTCCGTGTATAATACCTCGTATTAAGTTATTAAATCATTAAAATATCATTAACTATGAAAAATTAGTATTATTTATTAATAAATCAATCGTATTTAAAAACATTTTACATATATATAATAATATTCATTTAATAATACTTATCTACTTTGCCTAATTAAAAACTCATTAACTGAAATACTTATTGTATATCTTAATTTCATATTAATTTATTTAAAGTTGATCTTAAGTATAAATAAAATGAGTAAACATATTTTATTTAATCTTTTTCAGCAGCTGTATAATTTGTACAATTTACATCGAGTCAAAACGAAAATTTAGAAATGTTTAATAATGTGAAGAACAACATTTTTTTTAAAAGTATCAATTTTCTTCTTCTTCTTCTTCATCGTTGTCATCTTCCGGGTGTTCGAACATGTCAGTCTCACAATCAGTGTCATCATCTTCGTTGTCCTCAATCGTTGTTTCTAAGTCTTCCAAAATAATAGGGTCAAATGCACTCTCTTCCTCGAGGTCGCTTTGTAATAAATCAGAATTGAAGCAAGTTTGCCCATTACACTGGGCACAAGCTAAATTACATTGCTTAGTTAGTTAAATTACGATTTTCTGCACCCGCAACGTCGACCACATCCATTTTTACAATTACAAAATATATATTATTATTAAGTAATTCATCTGGAGCTGGTGGTTATATTGGTGGCATTGGCTCCAGGAATTCATTGTGCAGCACCCAACCCCACTCCTGGGGCTCTAAATCATGCCCTAACCATTTTTGAACCTGGTAATAGACACGATTTATATGCTGATGAGCTGCTGCACTTGTCGGTGAAAGATTTGATAATTGGACAGGTTTTTGAAGCTTTGTAAACTTGATGAATTGGGTATATCGAAGATGATCAATATTGTCTTCAGATTTTTTAGCATTATATAGGGCAAGAAAGATGCGTATTCCATTTTGATATAGTTCTTGTACAGGGTGTTTCAAAAATATTTGTCATGGCTTTCAGGGGTTGTTCTACACCTCTGGATCGATGGAGATTTGCAAAAAAAAACTGCCGCAAAATTCGGGAAAGGGTAGCAAATTTTTTTTATTGGCTCATCGTATTCGTCTTGTTACGTAGGGAAAATGTCTGACAGGAACCATGGGTCAGAAACGAACCGTTCTCTCACAAATTAACTTTTAATTCGGCCTTCCGATCAAAATTTCGCCCATATGGCAGCCTTCGAGTCACCGACCTTTCGAAAGGAAACACATGAAATACCCCTGCTAGCTCCAATAGTTGAAACAGAGGCAACATAAACGAAGATAGAAAATGACTAGAAAAATGTCATTGACCTGCGTTCGGTGTTGGGTTCGCTCAAGGGCCCACCCGGGGAGAAGAGCATAAACACATGCACTTCTCTTCTGGTACGGTGACACAGTGCCCCATTTTCTAACTTCGTTTACGTCGCCTCTGCTTTAACTAGTGGCGAAATTTTTATCGGAAGGCCCAATTAAAAGTTAATTTGTGAGAGAACGGTTCGTTTCTGACCCATGGTTCCTCTCAGACATTTTGCCTACGTAACAAGACGAATACGATGAGCCAATAAAAAAATTTGCTACCCTTTCCCGAATTTTGCGGCCGGTTTTTTTCGCAAATCTCCATCGATCCAGAGGTGTAGAACAACCCCTTAAAGCCATGACCATTAATTTTTTTACTCCCTGTACCATTTATGGTACACGTGGCCTGTAGATCAAGTTTGACGTGTACCACAAATGGTACACGTGGCACGGAATGTGTTAAGCGAGGCCCTTTTTATGCGAGGGGCCTCGCTCCTGATTGGTTGGCTTCCGGTAGTGGGGGTAGGGTGCGTACGGTCGACTCGCATCCCCCTCTCTTCCTGGTACCTATTCGTCCACCGATTTATGCGGGTTGCTACATCTGAAAAAAATTGGAGATAACACTCATGAGTTTTGGATTGTTACTATAATATGTGCTGGTTTTTTGGAAAGTGATATAAGTCCACTTTTTAAAAAAACTAAGTTAACGGTAATTTTACTGAGCCTTCTCTCCATAGTTACAATCACAATTTCAATAGAGTTCTATCTTGACATAAAATAAACAAAAACAGTTTTGCTGTACAATTCTATCGCACAAATATTTCTTTTGAAAGTGGAATAAGTCCATTCCTAATAATTATAATTAAAACTACTGTCTTATTGCAATTATTATTGATTATTGCTACTTCAGTGCACGCTGCTCGTTAGCAGATAGTACTTATCTAGTGCTAGTGTATTAAAAACAACATTGTTAACAAGATAACGGTGTAATGGCGAACGATGCGATTCGCGATCAGGATCCACCAAACAAAAAAGAACTTAAACTTTTAGAACTTTCGGACTGATGTGGTTAAGGATTGTTCAATCAGACGATAATAACATACATGTTATTGACCACAAATTTTTACTGTCGGGTCATTCATTTCTTCCAGACGACAGAGATTTTGCAGTTGTGGAAACAGCATTAAAGAAAAAGGACCAATTATACACTGCCCAAGACTATTATAATGCAATAAAGGCTTGCCGAAAAAAAACAGATTCATTTTGTATGAAATGAAAAGAGAAGACTTTGTCTCAACCAAATCTCTAGAAGAGGCAATATCAAACAGAAAAAAAAGTACGGACGGAGAAATTGTAAACTGGCTTAAAATATGTTGGATGAGGTTCAAAAGGAATGAACCTCACAAAATTTTTTATGAAATTAGTATGGAAGAAAATTAAAACAATTTTTTTATTTGGAAAAAAGGGAAGACCAAAAAACCTCAGGAAAATTAATATTTTACCACTTTATAAAACTTCAAGGAGCATAACAAGAGAGGAATATAACGATATGATAAGTTTATTACCTTATATACCGCCTATTCATCATAAATACTTCAATATGCTAACTGTAAAAGAAAACTAAGTTTGTAACGCGACGTGAATTTTCACTACCACCGAGGAGCGGCAGGTACCTCGCCCAGAGGTCCCGCGCCCCTCCATCCGACCTCTTACCACCTTTCCGCCGGGAGCGACCCTGATTGGTCAGGCCCGGAAGCGGAAAGAGGAATATAAGGAGGCCCTTTTCCGGAGAACGACAGAGTCTTCCTTACACTCTCACCTCAACTACAGTAGCCCTCGTACGGAGCAGACGAGCCTTCGCGGCAACGGCACTCCTGCGAGGCGTGAAACAGTTGACTCCACATCCTTGAGCAGAGAGACCAAGAGGCAGACGAGCCGTCGCGGCAACGGCACCTCTCTCTCTGCTTTCCCTCCACATCCTTAAGCAGAGAGACCAAGAGGCAGACGAGCCTTCGCGGCAACGGCACCTCTCTCTCTGCATCCCTCACGTCCAGCCATCCGGAGGGGAAGACGTAGCCTCCGCGGCAACGGCACCACTCTTTCCCTGACGCCTCTCTCCACCATCCTCTCCTCTTCCTATCCGACCCGTCCTAAAAGCTCTGTTTTCGAGAATCTCCCCCGAACGAGGAACACGCACCGTCGCACAGTGGTTCATTTGGCCAAAAACCTGGCCAAAAAGCCAAAAATTTTCTTCGCGATTTTCAAAATTTAGCAATTGCGTTTTATTTGTAACTTATCAGAGCATCGGTTTTCATTAATAAAAGTTTTTATTGAACAACGCTCTTAGAGATATGCAATGTCAAAGTTGGCACTTGAATAATGTAACGTATTCACGTCGAAATTCAGAATACGTTTTCAATGTGAAATAATAGTACAGTCAACTTTGTAAGTATTTGTAGCTATTCGTCATACTTTTAAATTATAAGTACCTTGGTTTCATTTTTTTATTTAATATTTTACAACTGCGATGGCACAGATTGCAAAACCCATACATTTTTTTCCTTTTGCAGAGGAAATAGTTGTGAAGTACGCAAAAGTACAACGCGAATTTTTTTTTAAATTAAACTTTGAAGCTTCCCGAAGAAGTCCCCGTTGTAAAATTTTGCGACTTTTTGCGATTCTACGAGATATTCTTATTTGTTTGTCGCACGCGCCATGCTCGGGGAAATACGTTTATGACATACTGCCAGGCTATCGTGCCTTGGACAAACGAATAATGCTAATCCTTCACTAAGGTTACCCTTGTAATTAACGAAACGCTATATTTATTTCGTTCGGGTTAAAAATCAAAATAATTTTAAGCAAGCTGATGGCCTTTTGTTCCAAAGCAACAATAGATAGCCGCGATCACCTCGACCGCTTACCGTTATAAACCGAAAGATCTTTGACGTTTCGGCTGAAAATCTGTCTAGTTGCAGGTATGAGGGCTATATTTGTTTCTCACAATGTTCTATCAATCTCTTTCAGTCGAGATTTTTATTAAACAATGGTAAATTCGAAGATGGAATAGCTGTGATATGCTGGTATTAAGATACAGTGACTGTTGCAATAAATATCATTATAACTTTTGAAGGAAAAGGAATATCAGAATATATTTTTTTTTAAATTAAACTTTGAAGCTTCCCGAAGAAGACCTCGTTGAGTTTTCTGGCGACTTTTTGCGATTCTTCGAGTTATTGTTATTTGTTTGTCGCGCGCGCCATGCTTCGGGAAGTGCATTTATGACATAGGGCCGGGCTATCATAAGACTATTGATTTTCGTGCTGATCCGACAATTTTTCGATACTCGCACCTGCCATATTAGAGCCGCCATTTTGTTTTTGGAAATTCTGAGTTCGGATTCTTAATCAGCGACCGGAAAATCATAAGACTACCGATTTTCATGCCGATCCGACAATTTTTCGATACTCGCACCCGCCATATTAGAGCCGCCATTTTGTTTTTGGAAATTCTGAGTTCGGATTCTTAATCAGCGACCGGAAAATCACGAGACTACTGATTATCATGCCGCTCCGACAATTGTTCGATACTCGCACCCGCCATATTAGTGCCGCCATTTTGTTTTTGGAAATTCTGAGTTCGGATTCTTAATCAGCGACCGGAAAAACATAAGACTACTGATTTTCATGCCGGTCCGACAATTTTTCAATACTCGCATCCGCCATATTGAAGCCGCCATTTTGTTTTTCGAAATTTTGAGTTCAGATTCTTAATCAGCGACCCAAGTAATACTAATACACCAATTTTCAGCTAAATTGAAAAACTCCTTGAGTTTTGGCCAGGTTTTCGGCCAAATGAACCACTGTGCGTCGCAATCTGCGCCCAACTCGAGGCGCAAAAAGAAAGCGTGTTACAAGTTTAAAATATCTTTTTTTTATTTAAAGATCTTAACGAAGTAATTTTCATTTTTATATTTTTAATATAACTGAAATAAACCCTTAATAAATTTGGTTATTCGTGTATTGAAATGTCTTCATTTTAACTATTACTTTTTACATAAAAATTCATTTCAGTAAAGCTTTCATGTCTATAAAAATATGGACTTAAATTTGCTCCTGTTTTTATTTCTTCTAATATGTTATTTTTGAAAGTGGTATAAGTCCATGTGCAGCTAAAAAAATCGTTTATGTTTTCAAATAATTTTAGTAATTATTATTTCATAATAAAATGCAAAAGGTGTATAGTGTAAAAAACATCACTCGAATTGATTAAAGTTGGCCAACATTTTTAAATTGATTCAAACGCAAACCCTTAAATATCTCAATATATGAAAAAATGGACTTATACCACTTTCAAAAAAACCAGCTCATATGCAAAAAGTTGTCACTCGAAGATCTCGATACGAAGTCTACTTTTTTCCGTTTTTTTTTGCGTTTGCTCATTTGTTACACTTAGGTTCTTCAATGGAAAAATCTGAAAAAAATTTCAAACATGTATGGTACCGTGTAGTATATGTCAGAATTTTTTCGAATTTTTTGTACCTCAATAAATAGGCAAAATGGGGCAAGAACCTGTTTTTTTAATCTTCCCCATAACTACCCTTCCGGTCAAGGTACAGGGTTAAAATTTTGTACACAATGATCTCCAAGCATTATCTATCGAATGAGACCCACCCCCATTGAAATTGGTTGAAGGGCACTTTTGACCCCCTTATCCTGCTATACCCTTTAGACCAGTCAAGTCAAGGTCGTGCTCGACAGAGCCGTTTCTCGAGCTGCTCCGCCTGCTACTTCTTCCTATACACTCGAGAGCTCGCTGATTGACTTTGCCTCCCCTTAATAGTAGCGGACCTATTGGCATGAGCACGGGCGTATTCGGAGCGACATTCGTAGTCAATCAGTCACGCTGAAAAGACGTGCCTTGCGCGTCAGTCGCGGAGATCAGAACGTCGTGCGTGGCACGTCGATTAAGGTTATTTGTCGAAATACAATTTCACACCGCACTATATCGCATGTAGGGTAACACAAAAGTATTGTTAGTGAAAAAGTATGCTCGTGTTACGTCCCGAACTAAATTTTTATATCGGATTTTTCCATTCTCTTCTGTTTCATCTTCAATATTAAGTTTCATCTGCGTTCTAGCCAACATAATACTAAGAGCGTGATGGAATCGACGTGCGTAGCGCATTCCATCATATATCACTTAAAATAGGCAGTTAGAGACAACTGAACAGAGAAGAAGAATAAAGAGTTGCATTACCGGAATCAAAACTAAGCATAACGTGACCACGGAACGTGGCTACCACCTCCATCATGGGTCCACCCTTCGTGAGACCCAGGGCGAGATTAACTCGTCACTCTTGTCTGGAAAGTCGCGAGGTGCGTAGGCATGGAGTCCGGGGTGTCGTTAAGCCAAGTTATCCGCGAATAACTTCAATAGTTTGATACGCGGTAACGGACTTGATATCCTCGTTAACTTACAAAATCTCTTGGCTTTCAATCGTCAAGTCGCGTAGTGCGTGATTGTTAGCCCGCGAAACCGTAAGGAGAATCTTCGATTCCCAGTGAGAAATAGTTCGGTATCGATAAACAGTGCCGAAGGACTCAGCGTTTCGCGTGAGATCTTACATCAAAATTAAATTACCCCTTTAATAGTATCGTTTATCAAATGTCTGTATCGTATAATCTATAATTTTAATCCGTTAGTTATAAGTCAACGTGCGTTCATACCAAAGTGCAACTTCTAATTCGTCTTCTCTGTCTAGATTCGCAAACACTCAGGAAATTTGTATTCCCAGCGATTGATACCAAAATTGTACTATTTATACCGGAACGAGTGCAAGCCCGCACGCTCCATTTATACACGTCTCGTAGAATTATAATTGTACAACCACCGGAAAACAGGGTGAGTTCCAGTTTTTTACTAAGCTTAATATTGAATATTTTCATTGTATATTTCACTGATTACGAGTCCTGAATCGAAACGTCAAAAGTAAGGAATCATTAATAATTTTGTAAATGGGAAATTCATTCGAACTACGTTTCGAATTAGTTTCACCACCCCTACATTGTCATTTTATAATTGAAAGGTCATAACTCCAAAGATTTTCTCTCTCTCTATTATTCTTTGATTTGTACAATTTCCTTTGCAGTTGAATAGACTTTATTTTACCAGTCAATTCTTTGTTCGAAAACAATATTATTTAAAATCCTTATTCCTTCAAGTTTCGACTTCAATAAACCTGTACGGGTTTCAACAGATCGACCCATCCATCCTGTCCTCTCCTCAACATAGTCTGGGGAGAGCTACAAAATTTACGTATTAGCTAGAACGCGCGGAATCTACCGTCCGTTGACACCCGCTCGACGGCGGACGGCACGCGGAAAATAAAGCGCCGCACGTAACAGCAAAAACTGGTGTCAGAAGTGGGATGCGATCTGTTAAATCGAAATTTGAATTCGATAAGAATTATTGATTCTAAAATTTTTAGTTGAAATTTTTTGGTTCAGGAGCTCGTTGCATATCTTCTAATATATACATACACATATATTGACGAATTGATTAGAAATCCATAATGTAAGATATTTACATCCATGATATCGTAAAATATTATTTTTCTGAATATCTTTGAATTGCATACATTGGTTTTAATTTTATGACAAATTGACTTATGTATATATATATATATTTTATGTGAATTTTGACATTTATATATATTTAGTATTTCAATGTGCATATTTTCTTTTGATTTGTGATTTATTGCATTGTTGTTTGTTATCTGCCAGAAATAGGATCGAGTTTTGGTAACTTTGATATCAATTAACATTCATACATAAGCTTTTCCAGTTGAAACGTAATTACAGTACATAGCTATCATTCAAATTTAAATACAAAATTCAATCCTCGTTCTTTCAGTTATATATATACATATTTTGCATTTTTCGATTTCTCCGTACCCATTTTTCATAATGAATCCTAGCGGAAACGCAGCTCAAAGCGCGAACGCTTCTAATTCAAGTAATGTTAGTCAAGACCTTACAAATGCAATGATGACTACAATGGCTGAGTGCTTTACAGTACAGCATAGCACTCTTAACATACCATTTTTCGATGGTAAAAATATTCCGCTGAAAAATTTTCTACAACACGTACAAAATGGAGCCGTCTATATACCACCGGCTCTAGAAGGCTCCTTTGTCAAGGGTGTATTAGGAAAATTGCAAGGGGCAGCCAGGGATAGTACCTGGGGCAAAACCTTCAACACGTTAGACGACTTAGTGAAACATTTAAAAGATAGATTCGCTCCGGGACATTCATATGGATATTACAGTCGCGAAATGGAGACGACCAGCATGAAAAGAGGTGAAACTGTTCGAGATTTCGCGGACAGGTTAAATATTTTGGTAAACAACGCTCGCTGCGCTCTAGTAGACAAGTACGGGTGCGACGCGGATCAAATGAAAATCCCTCTCGAAGATGGTGCTTTAGAAGCATTTATCCGCGGGTTACCCGATGAATTAGCTTCCGCCGTTGATAATCGCGATCCAAAAACATTGAATGAAGCAGTTAAAATTGCTACTCGGGTAGAATCAAGAATGAAATCGGGAATTATTCCAGGTTTGGAACCACAAAGACTAATGATGTCTCGAAATTCAGAATCCGGAGAAAACCCTAAATCAATACTACGTCATAGGGAGCGTCAGGTCCAATTCGAAAGGGAGTCGCGAACTCCTAGTCCAACACCTAGTTCCTCAAACCGACCAAGATCACCCACAGGTATCTTAAAACCACAGCCTTATGAGTTTTTCCAACAGAATCCTTATAAACTTCCATTTCCACCCTATCCACCATATCCTTACCCGCCATATCCTTATCCACCAATGCCGACGTTTCCTTATCCTTATAGCCTTAACCAAAACTACCATCCTATGCAAAATTCCCAGAATCGCCCGAATACTTCCTCACCCATCATACAAGAATATCCGTCAAGGTCACCCTCACCATACCGAAAACCTTTAGAATCCCGCTCGGAATCACCTCCTCCATTTCCACGGAAGAATACGTCAAGATCGAGTTCGCCAGTGCATAAAGCCGTTCAATTTCGATCCGAATCGCCAAATCAATTAGATAACAGTAATTTAAACTCCGAAATGACTCGCTGGAAAGACGCGACGGCGAGTTATCCGAGTCAAGAGCGTCACCACAAGGTCGGGACCTTGGAGAACCACGAGCGTTCTTCTCTTACTCGCGTCAGCAAGAATCACCGCTCGTAGAAATGCAAGCAAATGAATTCCGCGAAGGTTATGCTCGACTTTTAATAGATACCGGCGCGGATATCAACCTTGTGAAATTAAAGGCATTACATGTAGATTTGGACGTAAACGTGGATGAGTCTATTACAATAGTCGGGATAACACCAGAAGGTCTCGAAACAATCGGTACAACAATAGTCACGCTTTTGGGTCAGCCTGTAAAATTTCACGTGGTCAAATCATCTTTCCCTCTTAAATGCGACGGGATATTAGGTAAAGCCTACTTGCGACAGGAGCAAGCCGAAATTTCATTCACACATAATACATTAGTAACGAAATCAGAACCGATTCGACCTTTTCGATTCATTGGCGAAAAACCGAATTCAAAATCACCACGAAATCCGAAACCACGAATATTACTTTTAAAAGCTCGTACACGACAAGCAATAGCCATTGACGTTATCAATCCAGATTTAAGCGAAGGTTATCTGCCAAAATTACCGGTTAAAAAGGGAATATATATTGGTGAAGCAGCAGTCAGTGTGCATCAAGGTGTATGCCATGTTTTAGCCATAAACACACTCGATAAAGACATTGAAGTAGAAATACCACCACAAGAAATTTACCCATTTGAATACCATAATTTTCCGGAAGACTCTGATTCAGATTCCGAAATTAATAATATAGAAGCTAAACAGTATGATAGTAGGGTCTCAAGAATTTTACGAAAATTACGATTGGATCATTTAAATCAAGAGGAAAGAGAACACGTAATAGATCTAGTCGAGGAATTTCCCGATTGTTTTTATTTACCGGGTGACAAATTAGAAGCGACTCCACTAATTCAACATAGAATTCATACGACCGACGACGTACCTATAAATACGCGTCAGTACAGATTCCCACCGATCCATAAAACCGAAATTGAAAAACAAATTTCCTCAAAATTAAGTAGTGGCATAATTACGCCTTCAAAATCTCCATACAATTCACCGCTTTGGATTGTACCTAAGAAACCAGATTCGCAGGGCAATCCTAGGTGGCGAATGGTGATCGATTTTCGGAAATTAAATGAGAAAACCATCGGCGATGCGTACCCGTTACCAAATATAGCAGATATTCTGGATCACTTAGGTGAAGCCAGATATTTCACAACTTTTGATTTGGCAAGTGGGTTTCAACAAATTGAGATGGACCCACGTGATAGCGAAAAGACTGCATTTTCCACACTTAATGGTCATTACGAATACGTTCGAATGCCAGAGGGTTTGAAAAATGCTCCGGCAACCTTTCAAAGACTTATGGATCAAGTGCTGCGCGGATTGCAAGGGATAGAGTTATTCGTATATTTGGATGACATTGTTATTTATGCAAAAACTTTAGAAGAACATGGGAAAAAGATTCGTCGATTGCTCACTAAATTGGAAGATGCCAAATTAACTTTGCAACCGGATAAATGTGAATTTCTAAAAACAGAAGTATCATATTTGGGCCACGTAATTAGTTGGAAAGGAGTAAAACCGGATCCTAAGAAAATAAAAGCAGTTAGGAAATTTCCGACGCCTCAAAATCAGAAAAACATTAGGCAGTTTCTAGGACTTGCTGGTTACTATCGGCGTTTTATAAAAGATTTTGCTGCAAAAGCTAAGCCGTTAACAGTACTTTTGAAAAAGGACAGTAAATTTGAATGGGGTAAAGAACAGAAGCGCAGTTTTCGTGAGTTGCGCAGGGCACTGTGTGAATTCCCTATCCTGCAGTATCCAAATTTCAACCAACCTTTTACCCTTACAACGGATGCATCTGATTTCGCAATAGGTGCTGTTTTATCTCAAGAATTCAACGGCTACGACTTACCAATAGCTTACCTTTCTAGAAACTTGACCAAACCAGAACAAAATTATTCTACTACAGAAAAGGAATGTTTAGCAGTTTTATATGCAGTTCTACATTTTCGACCTTATCTATACGGTAGAAAATTTACTCTGTTTAGTGATCATGAACCATTAAAATGGATAGACTCAATAAAAGATCCGGGCCAAAGATTAATCCGTTGGAGGTTAAAATTGCGAGACTATGATTATAATTTCGTTCATAAACCAGGCCGATTGAATGTAAATGCAGATGCACTTTCTCGTAATCCAGTAAACTCATCCGATACCTCGTCAACAGACAGTACTTCTGACTCTGATTCTGATAACGTACAAATTCTCCCGATACATGGTCGTGCTGCACATCCCAAAACAACTTCTTCGACGTCCAACACTACTTCTAAACCAACTCTTTCATCAATTAAATCCAGAACTATTTCAAAACCCACTCGAGTAATACCAAGAGGGCCTGGTAGACCCGTTGGTTCCAAAACCAAACCCAAAACCCCTACTCCAATAGACCCAGACTCGATTGCACTACGGACTCGACGTAAGTTAACCTCAATTACATCACCGACACAAATAGACGAAGTAAATGAAGATGAGACGGACGAAGACGCCTCGACACCACCAATACACCGCAAACGAAAAAGCACCTTACCCAGTTTGGACTTTGCACCAAAATCACGCACTCCCCCGCAAAAATCAAAGACAGATACAGGCGACTCTCAATTAGAACCTAGTCAGGAAGAAAAAACGAATGAATCTGAAACAATTACAAAAGAAAATCAAGACCATATCATGTTAGAAGTACAACCACCTACGGACGACAGTGATGATGACGTTTTTGTTGACACCGCAGTTCAGCCAATCGACTTACGGGGATTACAAAATTCCTTTGCCAAATTTGACGAATCTTTGCTACGACATGACTTTACTCCGGAAATCTCCCAATTAAATGCAACAGACGACAGTGATACCACAGAAATTGACGACGTAGAATTGGACAAGCGAATTCAGAGACTATTGGAACGCCACAACTCAACAGAACAACAAAACAACCAAACCGAAATTCATTGGCAACCACGTAAATCCATATTTCCTACTCCTATGCCATTACGCAGACCGATAGCCTTATCTACACCTTGTTCAGCACATCGGACATTCACCGTCCCTCAGGAAGACCTTGCTGAGAAGGGAGAACCAAAAGCCCCGTCAGCAGAAGTCTCAAATGAACCTTACTATGCCGGTATACAGATGAAAGAAAACATACCATTGGACATAGATACAGTCTCACCGTTAAATCTTCCTCGAACGACTTTTTCGCGTCCAAAATTGTTAAGTTTTAGTAGGGATAATTTGACCGCAACTCCTGGAAATTATGTGCATTTCATCTCATCGGACTGTGAGCTTGTCAACCCTATAGGAAGATTACTCGTAGATATAGGTGCCCTAAGCATTGACAATTTACGAGAAACGAGACCAGGGGTGGGACAGGTTCTTGTTACGACTCGAGGAAAACACAAAATTTTCAGTGTCGTTATTCAAAAGAATTATTTTGATAATGTAGATATGAAGCAGCTAAAACTCGGATTGGAAAATTTAAGGAAATCTTTGATAGAATCCGGCACTAAATTATTCAAAATTTCTAAATCCGGGGATTTAACCGATACACTATCCCAGGGTACATTACTGGACCTGTTGATGGATACCTTTGGAGGAAGTGATATCGAGATTACTATTTGCAATGGCAAAATTGAAATACCACCTAAAGAACTCCGATCGGAAATAATAGCCGAATATCACGGAAGTTTAGTAGGTGGACATAAAGGAATCACCAAAACATATCAGCGAATTCGGGAGAGATTTTATTGGCCGGGACTGAGAAATGACGTTCAAAATTTTATAAGAACTTGCAATAGTTGTCAGGAAAATAAGGTAGTACGCGCTAAGACAAGAGAACCAATGTTAATCACAGATACCCCGCTAGAACCGTTTGTCAAAGTATCTTTAGACACTGTGGGACCACTACCTATCACCCCTAATGGCAATCGGTATATATTAACCATGCAAGATAATCTAACTAAATACTGTTTAGCTGTACCCGTTCCTGATATTAAGGCAGAGACAATAGCACACAGCATAGTAGAAAATTTAATACTTCAGTTCGGAGCACCCCGTGTAATATTGACAGATCGAGGCACTAGTTTCGTGAACAATCTTTTCAAAGAAATAGCAAAATTATTTAGATTAAATCACATAACCACATCAAGTTATAGACCACAATCCAATGGGGCATTGGAAAGAAGTCACATAGTATTAGCAGACTATATAAAACACTACTTAGACGATTTCGACGACTGGGATCGTTTAGTACCTTTTGCAATGTTCTCTTATAACACTTCTGTTCACGAGGCCACGAACTTTACTCCATACGAACTGGTATTCGGAAAATTAGCCAGATTTCCCAGCACTCTGCCGACAGAAGAAAATTTACCGACCTATAATTCATATCTTCACGATTTGATAGTTAGATTAACAGAAATGCACGTACTAGCAGGTAAAAATTTAATATCCGCGAAACAAACTTCGAAATTCTACCACGATCAAAACACCAGACCATTTGAAGGAAAAATAGGGGACATGGCGCGTGTTTTAGTAGAGCCAAGACGAGGAAAGTTCAGTAAACGATATCATGGACCATACAAAATTGTTGGAATACTAGAGTATAACAATGTTATATTGGAAGATAATTCTGGAAAAAGATTTGTTAAACATACGGATAAATTGGAACTCGCACCTAATTAAGAAATTTTTCGTTCCCCCTGGAACTCTTGTATTTACCCATATGCAATCACTGTACGATGTTATTATTCAATTTTGTTATTTTGAAAATAGGACTCGAGCAAATTTGGATTTGTATGCGGAACTCGTAAGAAATTGTAACACACAAATCATGTACTTCGTTCCTTAGTTCGTAGTAGCGTACCATCTGGACTCACTGGAGCAGTAAGCCATCACAACATCAGTTTCTTCACGGAAGTCAATGCTGAATATTTCAGTACAGTAATAGCCAAGCCATATCAAGGTCAACACCTGTTCACATCAATCACCAAAAACAGCTCACAGAATTCAGACCGACCCACAGAGATTTTGCGATGCTGCACGAGTTACACGGAACCTGACCTCAAACAACTGGACTGGGAACACCGTATATACACCTGAGCAGAAGGGAGGAAAATCTAGGAAGACAACTCTGAATGCAAAGGCATCATCAACAACAGCGATTTGGCATCCAAGACACCACTATGTTCGGAAAGCCGATGACAAAAGTTGGGAGATCACCATTTGGAATACATCTCCAAACACAGAAAAGAAAACAGTATCTAGCCAGTGACCACTGGTGGACCAAAATTTTATCTCAATACTATACCTCTTCTGTTTTCGTTTACATATTTTTGAATCTTCCATTTGTCTTCCTCGCCTATTCTGTTACAAAATATTAGTTATTAAAACCATAACTAATCTGTACAATAATAGCAGGGATATGCGGCATCGACAAGCTCTAAGTCCAGGTCACGCTGATATTATGTGATGCGGTTAGCACCTACACCAGCAGGGAAGGACATATTAACGGACATCACAACGCCTGGATTCATCCATGTGCTGCTGCTTCAGCATCAAAGGAAAAATTTGCCTCCGTGACGTGTAGTACAACTAAAGGCATTGCGAACCCAAGGAATTCCGAAGAGAACTTCACCATCTTTGACGCAAGCTGCAGCTGGGCAGTACTACCACGAGGCAGATGGATCACCGTCTCATGCACGAATAGATACGCTACCGTAGGGTATCTCCATCCCATACCGCTAGGCATCGAGGACGACGCCTTTTCCTAAGGGGGGAGGGATGTTACGTCCCGAACTAAATTTTTATATCGGATTTTTCCATTCTCTTCTGTTTCATCTTCAATATTAAGTTTCATCTGCGTTCTAGCCAACATAATACTAAGAGCGTGATGGAATCGACGTGCGTAGCGCATTCCATCATATATCACTTAAAATAGGCAGTTAGAGACAACTGAACAGAGAAGAAGAATAAAGAGTTGCATTACCGGAATCAAAACTAAGCATAACGTGACCACGGAACGTGGCTACCACCTCCATCATGGGTCCACCCTTCGTGAGACCCAGGGCGAGATTAACTCGTCACTCTTGTCTGGAAAGTCGCGAGGTGCGTAGGCATGGAGTCCGGGGTGTCGTTAAGCCAAGTTATCCGCGAATAACTTCAATAGTTTGATACGCGGTAACGGACTTGATATCCTCGTTAACTTACAAAATCTCTTGGCTTTCAATCGTCAAGTCGCGTAGTGCGTGATTGTTAGCCCGCGAAACCGTAAGGAGAATCTTCGATTCCCAGTGAGAAATAGTTCGGTATCGATAAACAGTGCCGAAGGACTCAGCGTTTCGCGTGAGATCTTACATCAAAATTAAATTACCCCTTTAATAGTATCGTTTATCAAATGTCTGTATCGTATAATCTATAATTTTAATCCGTTAGTTATAAGTCAACGTGCGTTCATACCAAAGTGCAACTTCTAATTCGTCTTCTCTGTCTAGATTCGCAAACACTCAGGAAATTTGTATTCCCAGCGATTGATACCAAAATTGTACTATTTATACCGGAACGAGTGCAAGCCCGCACGCTCCATTTATACACGTCTCGTAGAATTATAATTGTACAACCACCGGAAAACAGGGTGAGTTCCAGTTTTTTACTAAGCTTAATATTGAATATTTTCATTGTATATTTCACTGATTACGAGTCCTGAATCGAAACGTCAAAAGTAAGGAATCATTAATAATTTTGTAAATGGGAAATTCATTCGAACTACGTTTCGAATTAGTTTCACCACCCCTACATTGTCATTTTATAATTGAAAGGTCATAACTCCAAAGATTTTCTCTCTCTCTATTATTCTTTGATTTGTACAATTTCCTTTGCAGTTGAATAGACTTTATTTTACCAGTCAATTCTTTGTTCGAAAACAATATTATTTAAAATCCTTATTCCTTCAAGTTTCGACTTCAATAAACCTGTACGGGTTTCAACAGATCGACCCATCCATCCTGTCCTCTCCTCAACATAGTCTGGGGAGAGCTACAAAATTTACGTATTAGCTAGAACGCGCGGAATCTACCGTCCGTTGACACCCGCTCGACGGCGGACGGCACGCGGAAAATAAAGCGCCGCACGTAACACTCGAATATGTGTTAAATAAAGTACAATTAATATATTTTAATATTTTTGGGCTTCTGGCGACGATTTTACCGAAATTAACCATTTCGTTATGCATTACGACTAAATATAGTATTGTGTTCCAGCACCAATAGTTGTAAATCAATTATTAGCGCAAATTGTTAAAAGTAACTACACGATAATAGAACGCTAGGTTTCCCAGCGTAAAAGAACACATTGTTGCCGCCGCAATTGTCTTGGCTATATGTTTTGCAATACTGCCTATTCTTTCGTAAACTGAGTGATAAGTAATAGGTTTCCACATTACCCATGAGGTACTATTTTCAATGTGTTTTTTTTAAGTGGTATACAATTCATTGTGCCAGTCTTGAAAATGTTTTCAGTAACTTTATTCGTCTCAAAATGCTCGACGCAAAGTTCTAATATACCAATTAAAACATAATTAATTATAAGAAGCTCTTAGTATCAAAGAGTGGTTTTCCCTCGTTTAATTTCAATGTTGTTTTGTAATAAAATGCCAAAGTATTGTCAATTTTACATATAGAGATGTATCTCAACGGTTTCTTTCATCTGTATGATTGTTAAAAAACATTTTCTTCATTTATATTTTAATGCGATTTCTCGACAACGATTCAGCGGAAAAGGACATTGCTACAGTGGAATAGATTTTCAGAAGATAACTTTGTAACAAAGAGTGCATTTGCATATTTCCATGGGTAATGTGGAAACCGATATTACCTCTTTACTGTTAAAAGACAACACAACATTGTACAATGTATCGCCCCAATAACTTCTTACATTATTCTACATTCTTTGAGGCGAACAAGTTTGGCATTTTGCTGTCGCAAAATTTTTAAAATATAAATGTCGCCCCAATATACCGCCACATGCTACCACGCTTGTACCAGTAGGTACGACCGTAACGCCGCCGGTGCACAGTGGAACGAAATGGGTAATCTAGGTGGAAAAAAATCAAGTCTGGGATTTGAATTTTAATAATCTTATCTTAATCTAGAATGTTTGCTGAGACCAGTGATAGCAATAATAATCGATTTTGCAATTAACTAAATGTGTAGCGGTACGATCTCACGCTCGCCGCTAGAGATCTATCGGCCGCCATTACTCCTACGCCTCTAGTTTAAGGATCGGCCGCTAGACCGTGTCTCCTTCGATGGGATCTTCTCGCTGCTACACCATCGGCAATCGGTGTCTATATATACCGACCATCGACAGACACCGACGTCCCATCCGAGGCACAGCGTCTAGGGCAGGGCCTGTTCGGTCAGCCCTACTGACGAGTCCACGAACAGGCCCAGGACGAAACGCAGCGCGCGCTAACTACCATTTCACCCTTTCCTAGGAACAGAAGGACCCTCCGCCGGACCGGCCGCAGCCGAGGCACCGAACTCAGTCGGTGCCCTCTCAACTGGGTGTGGATGGGCCCAGTCAAGAACTGCGGCCGGCCCGAGCCACGACGGTCCCTTCAAATGCAAAAATCAGCGTTTAAAAACAACAAATTTCAACAGCGCGAGAACGTTCAAATACTTCTCTGAAATTAAGATACTGTTAGAGGCATTAATAATTATGCGAGACTTTTTATTTTTTGCACAGTTTATCATCATTGGTTAATCTTGAAGTACCCAAAACGATTTTTCGAAAAATTATTTTTTAAAGATGTTATGTAAGTTTTTTTAGACACATGTTTTACGGAGGAATTTGCAAACTTTTGCAGAGAAAAACTTATATTGTACCCCAAAGTACCCCCTGGAAATTTTGAGGGTAATTAGTTTGAACCTTGTAGAAACAGCTCCTGCAAAGATCGGCTGCACCTACTTGCACCTTTTGTTGTTATAACTTTCTAAAGTTTATGTGACACAGCACGGCTGGCGACTTCCCGTGGAGCACGCGGTCACAAAATGCCCAGATGTCGTCGACGTAAATATCGTTCAGCAATTATAATATCTCATTGGCAACATTAAGAATGGTGACTTCTGTAACATCACTTTTATTGCATAATTGCTCTTATTGTTAGTTTGCCATTAGAGACTAACAAGCTAGGTAGTTAGGGTGAAAATCACGGTACACGGATCACTTAAACATTGAATAATTAAAATGTACCGAAAAGTACCGGGTTGAAACTTTACATATATATTCCTTAGACTATGTAGAAGTAATTAACGCAAAAATTTCATGCGCACACCTGCGCTCTTCTTTGTTATACCTGTGGAAAGTGAGGGATACGGTTCGGCTGTTGAATTTCACCGTGGCGCGCGGTTGACTTAAACATTGAATAACTAAAAAGTACCGAAAAGTACCGGGCTGAAACTTTACATATATATTCCTTAGACTATGTAGAAGTAATTAACGCAAAGATTTTGTGCGCATATCTGTGCAATTCTTTGTTATAGCTGCTCAATGTTTGTTGGGCCGTCCGCCTATCGAAAAAGGCTTTAGTAGGATCTTTTTCATTAAATATATTTTTAATATAAAGTCCAACAAGAAAATGTCTTATACAAAAGTTTCAATATTTCTCCTGTACAATGGACGTCTATAAACAAATCTACCGATTTTTGTATAAAAAATTAAGTTGACCTTTAAATAATATTGAAGAAATCTAAAAAATAAAAAATTAGTATTACACCAATATTCTTTCCCCGTTATGATGCAACTTTTGTATAAAACATTTTTCTCTAAAATGAACGGTTTTCGAGTTATTATTTTTTTCCACCTAGATGGTCGATTCGTTCCACTGTACGGTGTGCCTCTGAATCAGTGACATCTCGGCTGTATGTGTAGGTGAAGGAGGCGGCGCAGCTCGAGAAACGGCTCTGTCGAGCAAGACCTTGACTCGACTGTTGTATATAATCTATTCATTATTTTGATTAAATTCATTTTATTATATAACTAATTTTAATTAACTAATACTATTTATCTATTCATACACTGTTTATTGCTACTATACACATTTATTGTTATATTACTTTATCGAATTACTGATTTATTAATTCTGCAATTAGCTCATGTTGTATAACTATATTAATTAATCTCTGGTTCTAGGTTATTTTGGTTTTGTGTTTTTATATGCTTACATTGTAACTTAGTCTAGCTGATTACTCCTTACTTACTTCGCGCATTCTTCTTTGTTAGTCTCTTTCCCGCTCGGAGCTGGCTCCGACGGGCGAGATACACATGACTATAAAACGTACATTGCCGCTTAAGCGTGTTAAATCCGTCGCCGGCAATGTTTTGCCTGGCAACCTACATTCGAACCCGAATGTAAACAAATCAGTTACTTCTAACACTCCGAAATTAAATCCGGGTACCTCGTCAGCCTCGTTAGCAAATCCGTTGCTCGTTGCTGACCTGCGTCCCTCGGTATTAGATGCCCCTCCCTGTCTTATCATGCCTTTTAGTTCCGATGACTCATCTCCTGCTGTTACTCCTGCCTCGTCTCCTAAATCTAAAAAATCAAGGGGACGTTCTAAATCAACCTTTCCCACTGAGGTGCCGTCTACTACTACTCCTCCTCGTGTTCCCCTTGACATTCCTACCAGGAATAGATTTCAAGTTCTCTCGTCATTTCATGATGACGCTCCCATCATTCCGAGCGACCTCGTTCTCCCCCTATCGTCCCTCGCCCCCCTCCTCCCAGGGTGGAGTAGGTAAAAATCAGCGCAAAGTCCGTCCTCCCCCATTGTATGTTTCGGGCTTTGATATGAATATTTCCGCATTTAATAAGAAAATGAATGCCGACTTCGGTGCTTCATCCTACTCCGCTAAATTCCTTGGTAAACGTATTCGTCTACAATTCAACTCCATGGAACATCACAATCAGTTTAAAGACTCACTGAAGGAATCCCAAGTTCCTTTTTTCACGTACAACTCCTCCGATGAGAGGGCGCTCGTCATGGTACTTAAGGGCTTACATCTCATCCCTGCTGATGAGCTCATCGCTGAGCTAAAGTCACGTGGCCTATCTCCGGTATCCTGCTCAAATATTAGTCCAAAAATTTCGAAATCGCACTTTGCGAGTTATAAAATCAATTTTCCTATTTTGATCACCATAGCCCAAGTTAATAAAGTAGGGTTTTTGTTTAATATCCGAGTATACTGGGAAAAATTTCTCTCCAAAAGACCTGACACTCAACGTTTTCGCTGCCAAACGTATGGGCATTCCGCTAATAATTGCAATTTACCTCCCCGCTGCGTCAAATGCGCGGATAGTCACTCATCCTCTGTCTGTACTAAACCATTCGACGTTGTTCCCTCTTGTGTTAATTGAAAGGGTGGCCACACTGCAAATTACAGTAGATGCCCGTCATTGGCTAAATACTTAGAGAAAAGGTCGTCCCTGTCTTTAACTAATAACATAATTCTTCCTATCAATCGTGATCTACCACCTACTTTTTCTGTAGGCAATTTTCCTCCTCCACCCGTGAACACACCGGTTGCTAAGCATAATTCTTCCATATTACGTTCTCGTACGTATGTAGATGCTCTTAAGGCCCGCACTCCACTGGCTGCCTCTTCTGGGCTGCCTTCTGATCTTAATAATTTAAATAAAATAAATGATGCTTTTAATGAACTCAACTCCCTTTGCGATCTTAATATGATTTATTCTACTGTCGCTACCTTGATAGACAAATTCAAAACTTGTAACACCAACCTCGAAAAAGGGTATAGCCGGTTAAGATGGTCAAATGTGCCCTTGAACCGAATTCAAATCGCAATGAGTCATTCGAAAGCTTATAAAAAAAGAATAATTTCTGCCAAGTTTCAACATTGTATCTCGACCCGGGGGGTAGCAAAGGGTAAAAATAGAAAATCAGGTTTTTGCCGAATTTCTTCTATACCAACGGATGAAAAATTTTGAAAAAATTCAGAGCCATTTCTGTTATCAGGGCACATATTAGAGAATTGTTCCAGATTTTTAAATTGAAAAACCAAGCTGTGAAAAATAAAAAACGCCAAAAAATGCTGAAAAATGCCGATTGTGTATCGAAGCAGTCTTGGCACTATAATTATATTTTTACTGTAAGTACGTATCATTGTTACTATTGTCCTGAATTTTTTTCAGATTTTTCAATTTGGTGCGCCGCAGTTAAAAAAATTAAAAACCGATTTTTTCGTCGTTTTTTCCGTGTCAGAGTAACTTATACGTCGAATTGCTTCATGAAATAGGTATTTTATGTGATCTTCTATGTTTATACGTACAGCAAAACATCACAGGAATTAAAGAAACTGAAAAAACCGAATTATTTGAAACTGTTATGCGCCTTATATTGTAAAGTATCTACCGTATTTTCCAACGGCGTCGGTGGCGCAGCGGTAGAGTGTCGAGCTGTTATACCGCTGCGAACTTTTAGAACGTAGGTTCGAGCCTCGAACTTCCAAGTCCCTTAGGCTGTTTTTTTTTGTTAATTATATATATTTCCGAACTTTACGACACAATGATCAATATTTATTATCAAATGTTTTAAGAATATTTGAAAAACATATTAACCTGAAATATACGTAAATATGAGTTTGGACTGCTTGTTATGCCGCCGTTTATCCTGTCAATTACGGCATTGTTTGAAATTGGTTTTCAAATCTCTTACCTTTAACAATTATGGATGGATGGCAACAAAAATCGTGTCGTTGTTTTTCTACTATTTAGCCTTTTCGTCTATTCGAATTAGATCATACAATTCTATTCTCTCTTTTATTCAAAATGTATGTTAGAATTTCTGTCACGGGTTCAATGCATGAAAGTTAAGAGATTTGAAAACCAATTTCAAACAATACCGTAATTGACAGGATAAACGGCGGCATAACAAGCAGTCCAAACTCATATTTACGTATATTTCAGGTTAATATGTTTTTCAAATATTCTTAAAACATTTGATAATAAATATTGATCGTTGTGTCGTAAAGTTCGGAAATATATATAATTAACAAAAAAAAAACTTAGCCTAAGGGACTTGGAAGTTCGAGGCTCGAACCTACGTTCAAAAAGTTCGCAGCGGTATAACAGCTCGACACTCTACCGCTGCGCCACCGACGCCGTTGGAAAATACGGTAGATACTTTACAATATAAGGCGCATAACAGTTTCAAATAATTCGGTGTTTTCAGTTTCTTTAATTCCTGTGATGTTTTGCTGTACGTATAAACATAGAAGATCACATAAAATACCTATTTCATGAAGCAATTCGACGTATAAGTTACTCTGACACGGAAAAAACGACGAAAAATCGGTTTTTAATTTTTTTAACTGCGGCGCACCAAATTGAAAAATCTGAAAAAAATTCAGGACAATAGTAACAATGATACGTACTTACAGTAAAAATATAATTATAGTGCCAAGACTGCTTCGATACACAATCGGCATTTTTCAGCATTTTTTGGCGTTTTTTATTTTTCACAGCTTGGTTTTTCAATTTAAAAATCTGAAACAATTCTCTAATATGTGCCCTGACAACAGAAATGCCTCTGAATTTTTTCAAAATTTTTCATCCTCTGGTATTGGAGAAATTCGGCAAAAACCTGATTTTCCATTTTTACCCTTTACTACCCCCCGGGTTGAGATACAAAGTTGAAACTTGGCAGAAATCATTCTTTTTTTATAAGCTTTCGAATGACTCATCGCGATTTGAATTCGGTTCAAGGGCACATTTGACCATCTTAACCGGCTATACCCTTTCATGCTTACTGGCAGGTAGTCTCCCAACTTAAATAATGGCTTCCTTCCCGCATATTATCACCTGGAACGCTGGCTCTGTTGTTTCCAAGCGTAATGAAGTAATTAATCAATTACATGTCAATACATGTGACATCATGTTGGCAACTGAAACCTGGCTTTCTCCCAATACGCCGTTTGGGATCCCCGGTTATACCGTGGTCCGCAAGGATCGGCAAACCCGTTGTGGTGGTGTGGCCATCGTTATTAACAATTCCTTTAATTTCACAGTGACGCGAATTCAGACGAATTTGGAGCTCCTTGTGATTCAACTTGATCAGCCTAAGATTTCGGTTGGAGTTATTTATCTAGTTCCTGGACAAATTTTATCCAGAGGAGACTTTGGTACCATGTTGCACCACGGTACTCCTTTTCTGATTGGTGGTGATTGGAATGCTAAACACCGTTTGTGGCATAACAACACAGCCAATAAAGCGGGTACTGTCCTATACGACACTATGATTCGCTCTAGCTTCCAAATTGTTTCACCCGAAACGCCAACTCATTACCAGCCTCGATGTGTTCCCTCGGTTATTGACTTCTTTATTACGGATATTCCGTTAGAATTTACTTGTGTCACACTGGATCTCTTCGGCACTTCACATCGACCTGTTTCTCTTAAAGTCTCGTCTAATTCCAACTTCTCCTCTCCATTGTATAATTCCATTATTGATTGGGAGCGTTATCGCTCTTTATCTCTTAATTGGAAAATCATTTCTAACATTAACTCCAAACAAGAGATTGATGATTCTTTTATCGAATTTAATAGTTTTTTATCCTCTTGTGCCTCAGTCTCCAATCAGTCTCCAGAAAGGTTAACACGATCCAACGTACACGACAAGACGCTCTTGCAAATGATGCGATTCTTATTTCCCTGGTCAAACTCAGAAGGAAGTTACGTAAAATGTACCAACGCACTGGTCTTAATTATTTCTCCATTATGATCAAAGAATACTCTCGCTCTATTAGTCGAAGAATTTCTTTTCTCCGTCAAGATTCCTGGCTCTCTATGCTCAAATCTTTTACAAAACCAGATCCTACCTTTCGGAGCATTTATCTATACTATCTATATACTATACTAATATTATAAAGCTGAAGAGTTTGTTTGGTTGAACGCGCTAATCTCAGGAACTACTGGTCCAAATTGAAAAATTCTTTTTGTGTTGAATTGTCTATTTCTCGAGGAAGGCTATAGGCTATATAACATCACGCTACGACCAATAGGAGCGGAGCATCAATGAAAAATGTGGCAAAAACGGGAAAAAATATTCCTTTTGGGAGCTTCCGTTGCGTACGCTGCGTAAACGGTTAAAGTTACGCAAAAATTTTGTATGTCGGAATTGTTCCTCTTGAAAAGTTCTAAAAAAAAGTCCGCGACAGCATATGTCTATCTTTTCAGGTTAACTCACTATAGCCATTTTTATGGTAATCAAATTTGTTCTAAAATGATGCATTATTTGCGAAGGTGCTTTTATAAACATGAAATTAATCCTTATCCGAATAAATACGTTATTCATCATAAGTACTTAATTTTGAACAAAATTACCATTGACATCATTTGATTTCAACGAATATTTTAGGAGATATCATCGTTTTAACACATTGCGGGCGGGTCACGAGATATCTCGTTTTTAGCATACTGAACGTTGCGGACGGGCCACGAGATATCTCGTTTTCATGTTTTTTTTTATTCAATCGGCAACTAAGCCACCAGCCGCAAATATTTCTGTCACGTTACGATGGTAACGAAGCCTCTCGCATTCCGAAACAAAAGCGAAACAATTGAATCATTCCTGGCATGTAGAAATAATCGGTCATTATAGCCAGTGCCAGTAGATCTGTGCCGATCGTCGTACGTATCGTATCTTATAAAGTGTTTTATTACTGTACGTTTTAGAATTTCAAATTTCGTGTTTTAAATTTGGAAGGTAACAGTTTTTTAAGTATCATCTATATTTTCAATCTGTTACTGATAATTGATAACAAAAATTGATTTTTTGAATTAGCCCCTATAAAAGCAGCGAAATGACACATAGATGTAATGAAAACAAAACTCAAAGTGAATTGGTGTATGATATATAGTATTATTTAAGAATACTAAATGTAAATTAGAAATGTGCGTATCCGCTTCCTGTTACTTGCCAAGCATGTTTTTGGAGCGTTCGAAAATGTGCGGTCTTTGAGGGCGTGTTGACGCGCGGAGCCCCGTCCGCAATGTGTTAAGATAATCAAGTACCACGCGCACATTCATGATGTGCAAGGCAGGCGATCATGAGTGGTGCGCATGCGTTGGCCGGCTGCTGCCGGTAGCTCTGCGAGGTACCATGCCGCGCGCGGCTATTTATTGAGGAAGGTTATAGACTTTATAACAAACACGCTACGCCACACTAATCATAAACGCGGGTGAAACCGCGGGTTCAGCTAGTAGATCATATTCACGTTCCAATAGAAATCTACCCTCTCCGTTTTTCGAGGTGAATGGAGTTAAATTGTACTCCTCATTTGAAAAAGCTGATGCCTTGGCCAATAACTTTGATTCTGTCCACAAGGACGCGCTTAACCTTCCGTCTTCCAAATCTCAATCAGTTCAATATTTTTATGATAACTTTGAATGGGACTCTTATGAGGATAAACCTCCAGTATCTCTCTTCTCTCCTTCTAGAATCTACGAAATCGTTTGTAAAATGAAACCACGTAAGGCATCTGGCCCTGACCACATTTCTGTTCCGATGCTGTCTAATGCTTCACATAAGATCTTTTGTCAAATATATTACTACTTTAAATTCTCGTTCAACTTCTGTCACTTTCCTGCTCCCTGGAAGGTGGCAAAAGATGTTCCTGGCAAACCTCCAGCTAATCCTTCTAGTTATAGACCAATCAGTCTTCTTCCCATTATCGGAAAAATTTTTGAAAAAGTAATTCTTCATAATATTGAGGCTTATGTTCATGGTAATAATATTCTCATTAACCAACAATTTGGATTTCGAGCTAGACACTCTACTATACATCAGGTTGCTCGCATCACTCAGCATATCACGCACAACCTTAATACCCGGCGTGACACCGCTATGATTCTCCTCGACCTATCTAAGGCGTTTGGCACTGTTTGGCATAATGCACTTCTCTATAAACTCAATCGTATGGGCTTACCATATACCATACTAAGACTTTTAAAATCATATCTTGAAGAACGTATTTGTTACGTACATTATAATTCACATAAATCTACTATTTATAACATCTTTACTGGAGTACCTCAAGGCTCCGTTCTTGGGCCATATCTCTTTATTCTGTACATTAATGACATTCCTAATTATTTGTCATGTGAATGTGCTCTTTACGCGGTTGACACCGCTTTATTTTCCTCGTCAACACGGAAGAACACTCTTCGCCTTATTAACAGGATTCAAGAGTATCTGAACATAGTACTTCAATATTTTTCTGACTGGAAGCTTCAAGTTAACGCTTCTAAAACTGAGGCTATCTTTTTAGTCGTTCGAATTATTCTCAATTTCTTAATTCGCACAAGATATCAGTTGGAGGTGAGGTCATTGAGTGGTCGCCGCGGGTTAGATACCTGGGAGTTATTTTAGACCATCGTCTTAATTGGTTCCATGCTGCTTCGGACCGCATGTCGAAAACCCTTTCTGCTGTTTTTGCTATGATCAAATTTATCGGGCCAAAATCATACTTACCGCTCCGATTACACATTCTTACTTATGTCATTTGCCTGCGACCCATACTTACCTATGGAGCAATACTGTGGTGGAACATTCTTTCGCATCGCCAATGCAAGAAGATTCAAACCGTTCAATCTAAAATTCTCAAGATTATTTGTTTTTGAATGAATGGTTGAATAATAAACTTATTTTGTGCTGTGCAAATTATTTGAACGTTTATTACAATTCCAAGTCGTTGTTCTCTTGTACATGTGATACAATCGCTAAGCCAACACCTTACATCCGGTCCTCTTCACTTCCTTCTTGCATGTTCGCACTGCCAACACAACTCTCCAAAATTCTCTATGTTGTTAACGCCAACATGCCGGCCGCCTTGAAGTATTAACTTCGAAGTAAGAAGCATAATAAACATGAAGAAAAAAAATAAAATTTAACAATTAAAATTTTCTTTGGTGCTCTGACTGAATATAAATTTCATCGCCCTTCAGTCTTCATTGTCAAGTGGAAGAGCTCAGAGCTTGGTTACAGGACGTTTCAGCACGCCTGTCGCAGTCTTCACCGTTGCAACTCGTACAATTCCATCAGCTCCAGGATGTACGTCAATTACTCGACCCAAAACCCATTGGTATGGAGCAGTATTGTTTTCGACAAGCAATACTAACGTATTTATCCTCAACTCCTTAGCGTTGACAACCCATTTGGAGCGAGTTTGCAGTTGATGCAAGTACTCCTTGGTCCATCGACGCCAAAAATCCTGTTTTATTTTTTGAATATGTTGCCATCGTGATAAATAATTATCTGGTACAGTTAAATAATTTTTTGACACAGGTTCTAATGATGAAACCCCTATAAGGAAATGGGAGGGGGTTAAAGGAGCGAGGTCATGCGGGTCCGCAGAAAGGGGAGTAAGAGGCCTAGAATTAAGGACCGCTTTGATTTCTGCAAGAAGCGTGCTATACTCTTCATAAGTATAGATCAATCCTTTGATTACCGCGTACAAATGTCTTTTAGTAGCCTTCACAGCGGCCTCCCATAAGCCGCCGAAGTGAGGTGCTCTGGGTGGTATAAATTTCCATTCAATTTTATGCAAGGATAACTTAGTTGATATTTCTTCATTCTTGGCGGCAGGAAAGGAATATAATTCTCGTAATTCTCTTTCTGCCCCAACAAAATTGGTTCCGTTATCCGAGTAAATTGTTTGACAAAGTCCCCTGCGTGCTACAAAACGCCTCAGCGCTGCAAAAAATGATTCCGTAGTTAAGTCTGTAACTAGCTCTAGGTGTACAGCTTTTGTCCTGAAACAGGTAAATACGGCAATATAAGCCTTTAACCGGGGAATACTTCCTCTTCTTCTACTTTCGCGCATTTGTAAAGGTCCGGCGTAATCGACACCGGTGGTTTCAAATGGGCGTTCGACTCCTTTAACTCTGGATGTTGGTAAACCTGCCATTATAGGATTTTGCGTCTTTGAGTTGCATCTGAAGCAAGAAATACAACTTCTGGTAACCTTTGCAGCTTCACGACGCCCAGCTATTGGCCAATAATTCATGCGTACTGCATGAATCAAAGTTTCCGGTCCACAATGCTTCATTTGTATATGCTTATCCCTTAAAATCAAACGAGTAATGAAGTGATGAGCTGGTAGTAAATAAGGATGTTTTTGATTCTTGTCTATCTCCGCTTGTTGAAGACGGCCTCCCACCCGCATCAAGCCCTTCTCATCTAGAAACGGCTTCAGCCTTATAATTGTACTTTTAGAGTGCAATTCCTTCCCGTTTTTTAAATCGTGTATCTCTCTTGAAAAACATTGTACCTGAGTCATACGGATAATAGCTGTGGTTGCTCTTTCCAACTCCTCTACCGTTAAATATCTCTCAGTCGACTTTCCTGCAGCCCTTTCGACGAATTTAAAACAATAAGCAATCACCCTTTCTAGCTTGACGAACGATGAAAGGCTATAGGAGGATAAGTAAGATCCAGCGGCCTTAGCTCCGATCATGCTCGCTTTTTTTGTTAAAAAGGTTCCTATGTGAGTACTTATCACAGCAATTTTCAACCCTTAAAAATTCATCCCCAGGGAGTAATCGTTAAATAAACAAATTTTTTCAAAAATTCATAACTTGAGAACAACTATTTTGATTTTATTGAAATTTATTCAGGACGTACATATAACTAAGGTCTCTGATTTAAAAAAAATTCCAGACTTGACGAATTGACATAACCTTTAAAAAAAAATTAAAACATTTTTCAATGACTACTATTGGTAGGTTATGTTTGAGGCACAACTACCAAACTTTTTTTATAGCTTTCTAACACCATTTTGCACCATATATAATTTTGGTATAATTTATTTCTTGGTGCGTCATATGCAAAAAAAATAAAAAGTCTAATTTTAATCATATTTAATTTTTTTTAAATATGTTATAATTATGGCACACCCATCCTAATTTTTGTCTAGTTTTCTAACGTCATTTTGCATCATATATAATTTTGGTATAATTTATTTCTTGGTGCGTCATATGCAAAAAAAATAAAAAGTATAATTTTAATCATTTTCAATTTTTTTCATTATGTTATCATTATAGCACAATCATCTTAATTTTTTTTTAGCTTCCTAACATTATTTTGCACCATGTATAATTTCGGTAGAATTTATTTTTCGGTGCGTCATATGCAAAATAAATGAAAAGTCTAATTTGAATCATCCTCAATTTTTTCCAATATGTTACCGTTATAACACAATCATGTTATTTTTTTGGTTTTCTAACATCGTTTTACTCTATCTATAATAATTTCTGAATTCATAATTCTCAGCGTGTTACTTTGGAATCAATAAAAGTATACAGTTTTTCTATATTTCGGCAACTTCCAAAAAAAAAAAAACAAAAAGTCCATTTACTACAATGACGATGATAGCGAATATTTAATTTTGATTCGGCAGATCGACCTAACGTTCTAATGCAATTTTCGTCCGTTGCTAGTGCTGTTGTGGATAGATGTAGCGGGGATATGCGTTTTAGTGGTGGGTATAATGAGTTAGGTATCAAGTCTGTCGTTCGCGCGGGCCCGCATGAGCGGGCAAGAGCTACAGACGTATGGAGCTAATCTTGCCATTGTCTTTATTACTTTTATAACTATTATAATCACTGTTTCTGTTGTTGTTGTTGTTGTTATTATTATTATTATGAATTATGAATTCAGAAATTATTATAGATAAAGTAAAACGATGTGAGGAAACAAAAAAAAATAACATGATTGTGCTATAACGGTAACATATTGAAAAAAATTGAGGATGATTCAAATTAGACTTTTCATTTATTTTGCATATGACGCACCGAAAAATAAATTCTACCGAAATTATACATGGTGCAAAATAATGTTAGGAAGCTAAAAAAATTAACATGATTGTGCTATAATGATAACATAATGAAAAAAATTGAAAATGATTAAAATTATACTTTTTATTTTTTTTGCATATGACGCACCAAGAAATAAATTATACCAAATTTATATATGGTGCAAAATGGTGTTAGAAAGCTATAAAAAAAGTTTGGTAGTTGTGCCCCAAACATAACTTACCAATAGTAGTCATTGAAAAATGTTTTAATTTTTTTTCTAAGGTTATGTCAATTCATCAAGTCTGAAATTTTTTTTAATCAGAGACCTTAGTTATATGTACGTCCTGAATAAATTTCAATAAAATCAAAGTAGTCGTTCTCAAGTTATGAATTTTTGAAAAAATTTGTTTATTTAACGATTACTCCCTGGGGATGAATTTTTAAGGGTTGAAAATTGCTGTGATAAGTACTCACATAGGTACTAATTTAACAAAAAAAAGCGAGCATGATCGGAGCTAAGGCCGCTGAATCATACTTATCCTCCTACAGTCTTTTGCTTAAAATTTCCATTGTTGTGTTAGGAATTGTAACAAAAACCCTTCTTTTTTCTAGAGTTTTTTCACTCAATTCGATCTTCTGTTCTGGCCAAGATGCCGGAACCGATAATCATTCCGGTCCATGCCACCAAAGCATATTTTCGATCAGTTGATCGGCGGTGGCACCCCTCGATAAAATGTCTGCTCTAAAATGTCGCTGAAGGAACGTATCTCCAAGAGCAATTAACTGTCGCTTCTTGAATTTCAACCGCTCTATTGGCCACGAAGGTTTTGAGTTGATTGGCTGGAGCTCTTATCCAATGTAAAACAATGGTCGAATCGCTCCAGAAAACTATTTCATGGATAGTAATATCTTTCAAGGATTCGCGTACCTTTTTTAATAGCCTGCTTAACAGTAAAGCTGCGCATAACTCAAGTCTTGGCAAGGTTATCCGTTTCAACGGAGCTACACGTGATTTCGAGCATAACAATGCACAAGTAGATGATCCTTTTTTGTTACGAGACAGAGCATATACGCAGGCACCATACCCTCGCTCCGATGCATCTCCGAAACCGTGTAGCGAAATTGATGTATCTTCTGATATAGTATGTACCTTCCGCTGAATTTCCAGCTGATTAAGTTTTCCTAAGGTATTATAGAAAGAATTCCACTTAGTGTGGATCGATTGTGGCACAGGCTCGTCCCACGATGCCTTTATCGCCCACAATTCCTGCATGATAATTTTAGCATACATTATAACCGGTCCAAGCATTCCCATTGGATCGTAGATGACGGCGATCGAAGATAAGATTATACTTTTTGTGACTTCTGAAGACCTTTTCAGATTCAAGTGAAATTTGAAAACATCTTTGTTGTTGTCCCACAAGAGACCGAGAGTCTTAATCGCTCCTTCCTTGTCCATAATCAACAACTTATTTTCCTTACACTCTTCCGTTAAATGTTCTAGAACTCGCGTATCGTTGGCTCTCCATTTACGAAGTTCAAATTTTCCACTTCTTAATACTTGTGTTAACTGTTTTTGCAATTCAATTGCTTGCGTTATAGAATTACTGCCAGTTAGAACATCATCCATGTAAAAGTCGTTTTTTAAAACCTCTGCTGCTCTCGGATAACGACCTTCTTCATCTTCTGCTAATTGTTTTAAACAACGCATTGCTAAGTACGGAGCGCACGCGGTTCCATAAGTTATCGTATTTCATTCGTAAACTTGCAAGTCTTGACCCTCCTGTTTTCTCCAGAAGATTCTTTGCAAAATCCTATCTTCCCCCGCAACTTCCACCTGTCGAAACATTTGTGCTATATCTGCACTTAATACAAATGCATACATCCTAAATCGTAAAAGTATGTTTATTATTTCTTCTTGTAAGTTGGGTCCTGCTAAAAGCCTTTCATTTAGTGAAGTATTCAACGATGTCTTCGCGGAACCATCAAATACCACTCTAAGCTTCGTGGTGACGCTTTCTTGTCTTATCACAGGATGGTGTGGAAGATAATAGGCTTCCTTGCCATCCGGTACCTTCTCATTCTCGATTCTCGTCATATGTCCTGCGTTTTCGTAATCTTCCAAAAATGCTGTATACTCCTTCTTCAACTCAGGATCGTTGTTTAATCTTTTTTCTAATGTTTGATATCTTCTGATAGCTGCATCCCTTGAGTTTCCGAGTCTGACTTCTGATTTTTGCGGCAGTTTTACCTTGAATCTCCCATTAGGATTTCGCGTATATGTGACTCTATATTGCTCCTCGCAATACATTTCTTCTGATGTGAGCTGATATGCTTTCTCCAACTCTTCAATTTTCCAAAATCTCTCCATTTGTTCTTCAATGGTGGAAATTGTATTTAGATTACAAATACTCCTTTCTGGTCTTGACTGTCTGACAACCTGCTCTCCTCCTACTATCCAAGCCAATACTGTTTGTTGTACCACAGGTTGACCTTTAGTCTCTGATATTTGCCCTGCACTTAGTAACTTCCAAAACAATCCTGCCCCGATTAATATGTCAATATTTCCCGGTTTGTGAAAGTTTGGATCTGCTAATGTAATGCTATCTGGAATTTTAAACGCAGATAGGTGCAACTGTACTTGTGGTAATTTCTCCGTTATTCGTGGAAGAATTAAATATTCTTGAACAGTAGTATACTTGTTTGTCATCGATTCTAATTTGATAGTCATAGTCTTCTGTCCTCTTATACCTGATTGGCTTACGCCGCTTACGAAGATATTTGCATCCTTGCAAGGCAAACTTAACCTCTGAGCAAGATCTTGTGTCACCAAGTTCAACTGTGAGCCTGGATCCAACAGGATTCTGCATCGAATAGGTTTATTTCTTGTGTCATAAACATAAACTTGAGCAGTTGATAGAATTACTCTAGTTCTTGATTGTTGAGTACAATGAAGGACCTTTGTCTCTGAGTCATTGTTAACTCCTTTGGACGTGTGGGCTTCAATTGTATTGTGACTAACTATTGAAGGCTTAATATACGTATTCCTTTCCTGATTACCACTTTCCTTGTGAGTTGTGGATTCTATCCTTTCAAAATGTAGTAAAGTGTTGTGGCGTTTAGCACAAATTTTACATGAACTGGAAGTACAATCTCTACTTAAATGTCCTTTCTTCAAACAATTTCCACAGAGACGAGCCTTTCTGATCTCATTCCACTTTTCTTTGCCAGAGAGTTTTCCAAAATTCTCGCACTTGTATAAGAAATGTTCCCCTTTACAGTATTCACATACTGGAGTAGTAGTTGCTAATGACATCCTTCTCTCATTCTTATTTTCTTTTCTATTTTCTTGCTTAGGCTTGTCTATGTTCATTATTTGCAATGTTTGACAACGTCTGGTTAAGAAATCTAACAACTCAGCTAATCTTGGTGACTGATCATTAGGTTTGATTGCAATCAATTTTTCCCACTCAGTCCTTGTGAGAAAATCAAGCTTATTTGTTAATATGTAAATTAAAATCATATCCCAATACTCAATCGGCGCACCTAATACCTTAAGAGCCTGTGTGTGACATTTAACCTTTATGATTAATTGATTCAATGTCGCATAACTTACTTTAGATATGTCAGATAAATTTAATAACTCTCTCAAATGAGAATTGACAATAAGCCTGGTATTGTCATATTTCTCCTTTAATACCTCCCATGCTTCTTGGTAATTTTCTGATGTTGTTGGGAACGTGCTAACTACCTGCGCTGCTTCTCCAACTAACTGACCTCTCAAATATTGAAATTTCTCTACATCTTGTAAATATGATTTGTTATGTATTGTAGATTCAAATGTATCCTTGAATTCGGTCCAATTTTCGTACTCTCCGCCAAAAATTGGTAACCTAATTTCTGGAAGCTTGACCTTTGCAACTGGTGCATGTTTATTACGCTCACTTCCTCCTATTACTGGCATTGCTGAGCTACTTAGCTTTTCCCTCACAATACCTAAGATCTTATAATAAAGAGACTCAAATCGTTCCGTCTCTTCTTCGTCTGATGCTTGCAGCTCCTTTAAATCCTCACCTTGCTTTTCTATTCTTGCATCTGCTATCTCATGCTGCACTTCTTCAAATTCCGCTAGCACAGTAGGCAGCGTTTCATACCTACTCTGCAGTGTTTCTATATCTGTAGGTTCCATTGTTTGTACAAATGTTTGCAATCTAGTGACCTTTCCTTTTATCTGGCCTCGTCGATAAATTAGCTTTTGCAATTGGCTCATTTTTTTTTTTTTTTGTTTTTTTTTAATCTGAATTAGGACGAGGAGGTATTTAGGAAAAAAAAGGAAAAGGGTTTCACCCACCTGTTCGTTATCCTGTTCGTGTGTCTGCTTCAAAAGGTCTTTTTCCAAGTTAGCCTCCGGTCTTCGCACGTGTGAGAGAAAAGCCCTGCACTTTTCTCTTCGTCGATTAAACTTCCTTTTGCTTGTGTTATCCGATTAGCCGCGGATCCGGCTCGAAGGACCATTAATGTTTTTGAATGAATGGTTGAATAATAAACTTATTTTGTGCTGTGCAAATTATTTGAACGTTTATTACAATTCCAAGTCGTTGTTCTCTTGTACATGTGATACAATCGCTAAGCCAACACCTTACATCCGGTCCTCTTCACTTCCTTCTTGCATGTTCGCACTGCCAACACAACTCTCCAAAATTCTCTATGTTGTTAACGCCAACATTATTTTAAACAAATCTTTTAGATTTTCGACTTTTGAACTTCATAAGGAAGCACGTGTTTCTCTACTAAATTCATTCATTTCTAAAATGCTTAAGACTTATAATTTTTCTACTCATTCAAATCCTCTGGTCCGTGTCCCTGGGAATTACATTCAGGATTTTTTACCATATAACCCCAAAGTGTCATTTCCGCTCAAGCGCTGAGCTCGTAGGTGTGGCTGCACTGTTTTCAGTAAAACATGTGCACGTCAAGACAATCCGTTTACGGATTCCTTATCCTTATCCTAACACGATTTGAATAAAACATTGTCCGATTTTCACGGTACTTTAATATTCGGACACTTATAGAAACTACGTACTTTGAAGCTTATTTTTAAGCTAATTTTAATAATAATAGGTACTGTAGCCATGATGGATTGTAGGAATAGGTACGCAGGATAAATGCACGATAGGATTCTGGGGAAAAATTTCAATTTATTTATTACTTCTCTTTCGAGGAAGATGGATAATATACAGATAGGATCGGTAGAGCGGACTGTTAAGATATATAATACATTTATATTTCTGTTACTGGTGCGCTAATGTATATAAGTGTGAGACGCGCACCTATAAGTTTCCATTCCGTGTGTGGGTGAGTGTGCGAAACTGCGCGGCGTGGCTCTCCGCTTTACTGTTCCCTGTCGTTCTTCGTCTTTGTGACTGCGCCGAGTAAGCACGTGTATTTTATAATAAAGTTCTTTTGTTCTAATACGGACAATACGGTTTTAACGAAGAACGAACAAACATAATAGATTTAGAATCGACCAGCAAATTGACTAGGCTCGACTATGCAAAAGATTCTGTCCAAATATAAACTTTCGCGGTTCTACCCGTGACTCTAATTGTGCGGCTCTGTCTTATCGACGGACGTCCAGGATATGCTCTCTACTCTCTCTATCGGTAGGCGTCCGGGAAACACATCCGTACTCTCCTGCCAGAGGGACCTATTCTGCATACCGAGAGGGGCCGATGGTCTTACCTAGTCCTCTCTCTCGGCGCAGAAGAGTGATTTTATCGTTTTTTTTTGGTTTTTTATTATATGATGATTGAGTAGGGGAGCGAGATGCACTCCAAACCATAAGAGTGGGTGTTCTCTTAGGAGAGTGCACGCTCCCTGGGAGGAAGTTCCCGTGAACATAAGCCCACATACCTTCCAATGGAAGTAAAAATGGAGTTACCAAAAGAGGTAACGTATGCTTTCAATAAATTGAGTTTTATAGAGGAAAATTTGCAAAAAACCTCAGAAACTGATTAAAAGGGAAAAGAGATAGGGGGAAAGGATAAGGAATCCGTAAACGGATTGTCTTGACGTGCACATGTTTTACTGAAAACAGTGCAGCCAGACCTACGAGCTCAGCGCTTGAGCGGAAATGACACTTTGGGGTTATATGGTAAAAAATCCTGAGTGTAATTCCTAGGGACACGGACCAGAGGATTTGAATGAGTAGAAAAATTATAAGTCTTAAGCATTTTAGAAATGAATGAATTTAGTAGAGAAACACGTGCTTCCTTATGAAGTTCAAAAGTCGAAAATCTAAATGATTTGTTTAAAATAATCTTGAGAATTTTAGATTGAACGGTTTGAATCTTCTTGCGTTGGCGATGCGAAAGAATGTTCCACCACAGTATTGCTCCATAGGTAAGTATGGGTCGCAGGCAAATGACATAAGTAAGAATGTGTAATCGGAGCGGTAAGTATGATTTTGGCCCGATAAATTTGATCATAGCAAAAGCAGCAGAAAGGGTTTTCGACATGCGGTCCGAAGCAGCATGGAACCAATTAAGACGATGGTCTAAAATAACTCCCAGGTATCTAACCCGCGGCGACCACTCAATGACCTCACCTCCAACTGATATCTTGTGCGAATTAAGAAATTGAGAATAATTCGAACGACTAAAAAAGATAGCCTCAGTTTTAGAAGCGTTAACTTGAAGCTTCCAGTCAGAAAAATATTGAAGTACTATGTTCAGATACTCTTGAATCCTGTTAATAAGGCGAAGAGTGTTCTTCCGTGTTGACGAGGAAAATAAAGCGGTGTCATCCGCGTAAAGAGCACATTCAAATGACAAATAATTAGGAATGTCATTAATGTACAGAATAAAGAGATATGGCCCAAGAACGGAGCCTTGAGGTACTCCAGTAAAGATGTTATAAATAGTAGATTTATGTGAATTATAATGTACGTAACAAATACGTTCTTCAAGATATGATTTTAAAAGTCTTAGTATGGTATATGGTAAGCCCATACGATTGAGTTTATAGAGAAGTGCATTATGCCAAACAGTGCCAAACGCCTTAGATAGGTCGAGGAGAATCATAGCGGTGTCACGCCGGGTGTTAAGGTTGTGCGTGATATGCTGAGTGATGCGAGCAACCTGATGTATAGTAGAGTGTCTAGCTCGAAATCCAAATTGTTGGTTAATGAGAATATTATTACCATGAACATAAGCCTCAATATTATGAAGAATTACTTTTTCAAAAATTTTTCCGATAATGGGAAGAAGACTGATTGGTCTATAACTAGAAGGATTAGCTGGAGGTTTGCCAGGCTTAAGTATGGGAACAACTTTTGCCACCTTCCAGGGAGCAGGAAAATGACAGAAGTTGAACGAGAATTTAAAGTAGTAATATATTTGACAAAAGATCTTATGTGAAGCATTAGACAGCATCGGAACAGAAATGTGGTCAGGGCCAGATGCCTTACGTGGTTTCATTTTACAAACGATTTCGTAGATTCTAGAAGGAGAGAAGAGAGATACTGGAGGTTTATCCTCATAAGAGTCCCATTCAAAGTTATCATAAAAATATTGAACTGCTTGAGATTTGGAAGACGGAAGGTTAAGCGCGTCCTTGTGGACAGAATCAAAGTTATTGGCCAAGGCATCAGCTTTTTCAAATGAGGAGTACAATTTAACTCCATTCACCTCGAAAAACGGAGAGGGTAGATTTCTATTGGAACGTGAATATGATCTACTAGCTGAACCCGCGGTTTCACCCGCGTTTATGATTAGTGTGGCGTAGCGTGTTTGTTATAAAGTCTATAACCTTCCTCAATAAATAGCCGCGCGCGGCATGGTACCTCGCAGAGCTACCGGCAGCAGCCGGCCAACGCATGCGCACCACTCATGATCGCCTGCCTTGCACATCATGAATGTGCGCGTGGTACTTGATTATCTTAAAACGATGATATCTCCTAAGATATTCGTTGAAATCAAATGATGTCATGGGTAATTTTGTTCAAAATTAAATACTTATGATGAATAACGTATTTATTCGGATAAGGATTAATTTCATGTTTATAAAAGCACCTTCGAAAATAATGCATCATTTTAGATCAAATTTGATTACCATAAAAATGGTTATAGTGAGTTAACCTGAAAAGATAGACATATGCTGTCGCGGACTTTTTTTTAGAACTTTTCAAGAGGAACAATTCCGACATACAAAATTTTTGCGTAACTTTAACCGTTTACGCAGCGTACGCAACGGAAGCTCCCAAAAGGAATATTTTTTCCCGTTTTTGCCACATTTTTCATTGATGCTCCGCTCCTATTGGTCGTAGCGTGATGTTATATAGCCTATAGCCTTCCTCGAGAAATAGACAATTCAACACAAAAAGAATTTTTCAATTTGGACCAGTAGTTCCAGAGATTAGCGCGTTCAACCAAACAAACTCTTCAGCTTTATAATATTAGTATAGATTGAATCTCTGGAATAATGGATAACGTGCAGTGCAAAGGGTGTAACACTAGAGTCGCAAAACCTATCACATGTACCGTGCGGCTCGTCAAACGTGTCACCTAGGAGGTAAGCCTGTTTCGGCAGAGTCTGATTCGCCAGGCGTCAAGCGTCATGCCTCTTGTCACACGTACACGGAGGCACTTGACGTTCAGTACGCGACGCGAGCTCGTAGCGACAACATCTCAGTGCTCGTACGCGACGTAAACAAAATTCCTAAGTGCCCATACAGAGAGTCATTCGTACTGTGAAAGTGTATCTTGTTGTACTCCAAGTGATCGGCTAATTTCGTTACTATTATTGGGGCTTGCTTTCGCAAGTCCCAATACAGTTCTTCATTTTTTTTCATTCTGACCGTCCATTTTTATGGAACAACATATTGCACGCATAGAAGCTAGTAACTCTTCCGCATCGGCGGCGGCCGATGCCTATAATTCTGACGAAAATTTTGCATCCCTTGAGACTGCTAGCCAGGGATCGCTATCTCTGTCTCTAAAAAGACATAAATCATCTAATCCGTCTTCATCCGAGGACATTCAAATGAAGAAGTCGCGCAAAATTTCCGCTTCACGCACAGCCGCACGGCAATCTGCCGACGCTAAAACGGCTCCAGTTGACACCATGGACAGTGACACAGGATTGAAATCGCTCGATCAACAATCCAGCGATGCGATGTCTACAGCATCATCCAAACAAGGCGCTGAAGCATCTTGTAGCAAAGAAACTCTAGTGCGTGAAAATAAAAGACTATTAAACGAAATAAAATTGCTCAAAGAGCAAATCCAATCGCTCGCTGGACCCTCTACATCTGGTCGGACCATTGAATCGCCAACGTCGGAATGGATCACCATTGGATCCCGTAGACCCGCAGGACGACACGCGCCTACTCCGATGCCGACGCTGGACAAACCTCCCACCGCCAACCGTTTTCAGGCCTTTGCCGAGCCCAACGCTCTACCGGAGGTGTCAAGGGACCAGCCTCCCACCTTCAGGCATCCGACCCCACCACAGCAAACTATTAAACAAGATAAGTTAAACAAACCACCACCGTTGATCGTGCATGTGGCTTCACCACAATTAATAATAAACATAACTAAGAATGCCCTTCAAAAGGCATCCTTCACTATAAAAAGAAGTGGCTCGAAAAGCCACGTCATATACCCGAATTCTCTCGAAGCTTATTCGAAGATCAAAGATATTCTAATGAAAAACCAGCTCAAGTTCTTCACTTATACGCCGAAGAACGAAAAACCACTGACGATGCTTCTCAAGGGTATCGATCCAAACACCGACAAGAATGAGCTGTTGTCGGAAATTAATTCCATCACCGCACCTAAAGCTAAAGCCACTCGTATTTCAAATTTTGTAACCGCGAAATCGAAACAATCCGGCTTGCCCCTGCCCATGTTCGTAGTGCAATTTGATGCTAATACAGATATCAAATTTGTTCAATCGATCAATGTTTTAAATTATCAACGCGTCAGATGGGAGAAATTGCATAGGCAGGATCTTTTACAATGTTTTAACTGTCAACGTATAGGCCATGCATCCGCTAACTGCCATCTAGACTTTAGATGCGTTAAATGCAATTTATCTCACGAGCGTGGGAAGTGCTCGGTCACGGAAGCAACCAAACACGACGCAATTTACTGCGTCAACTGTGAGAAATTCGGCCACCCCGCGTCATACCGAGGTTGCCCGAAATTCAAGGAGAGAAGAGCCGTTGCCGCCCCTACGAGCAACAGAGCTCCCAGCTCTCCCCAGCCTGCCGCAACCAGAAGACTTCCATCTCCCCTCGTCAATCCGTCGACGCTATACAGTAGTGTTGCGAGTGGAGTGGGGGGCCTAGTAGGTAAGGCCGCACATGCTTATTCATCGACTACGTTTAACAGAGGATCAGTCCCTCTCGATGCTACGTCCAACGAGCAACAGGTCGACTTAAAAAACATGTTTTCGGCCATCAAAAGTATAGCCGATCAATTACCAATTATTTTTCAACGCATCGGCGAAAATACCGAAAAAATTAATTTCCTCCTTCAATCTTTTATAGATGATAATCATACTCAATCTGTTGATTATCATGGACGTACCACGAGAGGCGTTCGAAATGATTTCCCGCAATAATGGCCACTGCCGATCAAAACAGTATCCCGTTGGACAATCTCCGAATCATTACTGTCAACGTCAACTCTGTTATAAATCTTCACAAACGTGCATATTTGCAGCAATTTTTAAATTCTCATCGACCCGACGTATGTGGTCTCATTGAAACGAAGCTAAATCCGAGACATAATTTGGAGGTTCCACCACAATTTGTAATAATACGCAAAGACAGAGCAAACAACCGTTTCGGCGGCGGTGTCGCTATGGTTATTAATAGAAGATACAAATTCACTCGTATAGAACTCTCCACTTCTCACGAAAAATCTTTAGAAGCCATTGCGATCCGCTTGGATCTTTCGGCTGGTAGAAGCCTCGTGATCGCAGCGGTGTATAGCCCTTTCAATGATAAAATCGTATTCCTTCGTGACCTCGATGATCTATGTACTCAGTTGCGAGTTGCAAATGACTCGAATCACTTTGTGATCGCGGGCGATCTTAACGCCAAACACACATCATGGCGTAATACAGTCAACAACAGCAAGGGGTTAGCTCTTTTTGACTGGCTACAGTTACAGGGTGCTATCTTCCGCGCTTCCCTTCTATATTCGGAAATACCGACTTATCATCCGGCTAACTCGAACTTGGACATTGCTTTGGTGGACAGCAGGCTGATCGATCGTATTAACGATGGAACGCAAAGGCTGGGTCTGCTGCCCTATGATAGCGATCATTGGGCCATAACGATTAATCTCTCTCTCCTCGGTTGGAATACATACGTAGAACGAGCCCCCAGAGTACTGAGACTAAATTATCGTTTGACCAAATGGAAAGAATACAAACTCAAACTCCATAATTATATCAACAGCCTAAATCTCCCATCGTTACTTAATGCGTCGATCGAAATGATTAATGCTTCAATAGAGGCCCTCGAGGAAAATATTTCCGTAATTCTGACGAGCTGTACACCTACCGTGGAGGCTCTGAACTGCCCGAGAGAATATGACGACCGACGCATTAATAAGCTCAAAAAATTTAAATCCAAACTTATCACCAGATTATTTCGTTTATTGCGCCTTCGCGACAATTTAACTCCAATACAGTCTAACATGATCAAATTTTATAAATCAATAATTCAGCGTACCAATTACAGACTCAAAAAACTCTACTCTGCAGTTGCAAATAAATTCTGGAACGACAGACTGTCCAAACTAGATACTCGTGATTCCATTAAGCTACACCCTTTTATAAACAGAATTATAAATCCAAAAAACATTGACTCAATTCCGCCACTAAGAGGCGCGATAAACGACGATTTTCTTTGGTCTGAATCCGGAATAGATACATCGACACTCCAGAAAATAGATAATAACTATGTAGTGTCAAGCACTGACGATCGTTTGACCTTACTTGGGGTGCACTTTGCAAGAGTACATACAAAAAATCTGACTCCTACAACCGAGGAAGAGAGGAATCACGAGCACGAGGTAAAGCAGACTTACGATCGAATACGGGATTCACGTGAAAATATCAATTGGCAATTCGCTTCGCTACACGAACAGATCTGGCCTTCAATTCATACAAACTATCTAATAACTCCCACAATGATCTTACGAGCCATCAAATATCTTAAAAACAAAAAATCCACCTCGTTCGACGGCATACCAAACGTCGCCATCAAACGCCTTCCAGGCTCCGTTATTGAATACCTCACGCTAATTTTTAACGCATGTTTACGTCTATCTTACTTTCCCATTCGTTGGAAAACGGCCAAGCTCGTCCCATTGCACAAAAAAGGGAAAAGCCTTTGCGACTTAAATAATTACCGGCCGATCAGTCTGCTGCCAAACCTGGGCAAATTGTTCGAGATCATGATTAACATACGTTTGAATCATTTTGTGCGGTCCAATAAATTAATTTCTGATTATCAATTTGGTTTCAAACACTCGCACTCTACGGTTCATGCTATTGCCAAATTGACTCGCGACATTGCCGACTCGCTCAACAGCTCAGCTGTGACTGGGGCTTGTTTAATTGACCTCGAGAAAGCATTTGATACTGTTTGGACTACGGGATTGATAGTTAAATTACACAAAATGAATTTCCCCCCGGAGTTGTTGCTTCTAACTGAGAACATGATCACTGGCCGCGCTTTTAAAACTTTTCACAATAATACTTTTTCCGTTCGTACTTTCAATATTTTAAATGGTCTGCAGCAGGGCGCCGTAAATTCTCCTCTATTATTCAACTTATACTTCTCTGATATTTTAAACAATTTTAACAAAAGTAACGATACTTGCAAAGCTTTGGCCTTTGCTGATGATTTAATCATATATAAATCCGGCGTTGATCCTCTCGACATTCAGTCACACTTGCAGAGGGCTTTCGATTTTGTTGTCTCGGCGTGTAACATGAAGAAGGTGAGAGTAAATATGCTCAAATGCGAGACTATTCTATTCATTAGGCCCACGTCCCAAATTAGCAAAAAACAATACAGGCTCTCAAAAAATTTTTCGATTCACGCGACGGAAAGATTTGACCTTTTAATCCCTCGGCTGAAAAAGGTCAAATATTTGGGTGTAATTCTCAACGAACACTTAAACTATAATGAACACGCCAACTACTGTCTCGGGAAAGCAAAAGGTATAGCATCTAAATTGGCTCGCCTCTTCTACTCAAAACACCTCGGTGAGAATGTCAAACTACTCCTTTACAAGCTTTATGTCAGGTCAGTACTATCTTATGCGATCCCAATCTGGTTCTCAATTTCGCCTTATGTGATGGAGCGCATTCGCACCTTCGAGAGGAAAATATTCCGGGCGATCACGGGTCTTCTCATGCCCAGACGTATGTCGGATGGTACCAAGCGACACTTCCACAATCAAACAATTTATAGCAGGGTTGACTGTTCGCGGTTTGATATTTTTGCACTTAAAATCACCAGAATGTTTATCCTTAAATCTTTGCACTCAAACTCTGACAATCCTCTCATCACCTCGTTACATACAATGTCGGACGAGGAGGCTAGGAAGGCTCGCGAAAATGGGTTTCTCTCTACTGCTGCCTTTCCCTATCTCGACAGAGAAGGATACATTCAGGATTTTCGCTCCAAAATTCCCATCATATACCATACGCATAGAAAAAGGGCCTCGCTTGCTCTTCGATACGATCCTTTGGTAGTTTCTGCCGATCTATCACAACTACAACATTCTGTATCTCTTCCTCCACGGGATACTGTCCAAAAGCATTACAATTATCTCGATAAATTACCATGGCTTAAATCTTGACCGATCGTCGTACTCTGAACCGAGCACTTCCATTATCTTAGTTTAAACTCTGTATATACTCTTTAGTCCATAACATAGTTAGATTAGTATATTTACTTTAAGTTACTTTAAGAATATCGTTGATGTCAACAACATCCTTTACTATCCTCTTGATTCATATGGCACGTTATTCAGTATAATTTCGTGCCACTTGTAATCGCAAGCACGGTAATTTTCTTTATCATGGATTTCTTTACTTATTTAATTCTTCCATCGTCTAATTCTTGACCACTAATCCGTGCAATTTTTCTTATCTATTTTGGTCGAGATCTCATTATTGTTCATTTTGTTTTACTTAGTATATTGGCCGTGCCAATATCTTCTCCCCTCCACCCCTTTTTATAATTGTTAATTGTTTTGTCAGTCCTGGTACCTCTCTGTAACGAAGATGCCTTTTTTGATGATCATATCAAATCTTTTGGGGCGTAATACTAATTGCTTAACTTTATCATACAGCGCAATTTGATTCTTTTCTTGTATTGTATAATGTCCGTTTTCCTGCGAGAAGTCGCTAATGTGCGACCATACAGGAGTTATATAGTTGTATGTTTATGCTATCCTAGCATCATGTACATATGTATGATTGAATAAAGGAACTGTTCCATGCACTTGACGTTCAGTACGCGACGAGAGCTCGTAGCGACAACATCTTCTCAGTGCTCGTACGCGACGTAAACAAAATTCCTAAGTGCCCATACAGAGAGTCATTCGTACTGTGAAAGTGTATATTGTTATACTCCAAGTGATCGGCTAATTTCGTTACTATTATTGGGGCTTGCTTTCGCAAGTCCCAATACAGTTCTTCATTTTTTTTCATTTCTGACCGTCCATTTTTATGGAACATCATATTGCACACATAGACGCTAGCAACTCTTCCGCATCGGTGGCGGCCGATGCCTATAATACGGACGAAAATTTTGCATCCCTTGAGACTGCTAGCCAGGGATCGCTATCTCTGTCTCTAAAAAGACATAAATCATCTAATCCGTCTTCATCCGAGGACATTCAAATGAAAAAATCGCGCAAAATTTCCGCTTCACGCGCAGCCGCACGGCAATCTGCCGACGCTAAAAAGGCTCCAGCTAACACCATGGACAGTGACATGGGATTGAAATCGCTCGATCAACAATCCAGCGATGCGATTTCAACAACATCATCCAAACAAGGCGCTGAAGCATCTTGTAACAAAGATACTCTAATACGCGAAAATAAAAGACTTTTAAACGAAATAAAATTGCTCAAAGAGCAAATCCAATCGCTCGCTGGACCCTCTACGTCTGCTCGTACCATTGAATCGCCAACATCGGAATGGATCACCATTGGATCCCGTAGACCCGCAGGACGACACGCGCCTTCTCCGACGCCGACGCTGGACAAACCTCCCACCGCCAACCGTTTTCAGGCCTTCGCCGAGCCCAACGCTCTACCGGAGGTGTCCAGGGACCAGCCTCCCACCTTCAGGCATCCGACCCCGCCGCAGCAAAATATCAGACAAGATAAGTCGAACAAACCACCACCGCTGATCGTGCATGTTGCTTCACCACAGCTAATAATAAACATAACCAAGAATGCCCTTCAAAAGGCATCCTTCACTATAAAAAGAAGTGGCTCGAAAAGCCACGTCATATACCCGAATTCTCTCGAAGCTTATTCGAAGATCAAAGACATTATGATGAAAAACCAGCTCAAGTTCTTCACTTATACGCCGAAGAACGAAAAACCATTGACGATGCTTCTCAAGGGTATCGACCCAAACACCGACAAGAATGAACTGTTGTCGGAAATTAATTCCATCACCGCACCTAAAGCCAAAGCCACTCGTATTTCCAATTTTGTAACCGCGAAATCGAAACAATCCGGCTTGCCCCTGCCTATGTTCGTAGTGCAATTTGACGCCAATACAGATATCAAATTTGTTCAATCGATCAATGTTTTAAATTATCAACGCGTCAGATAGGAGAAATTGCATAGGCAGGATCTTTTACAATGTTTTAACTGTCAACGTATAGGCCATGCATCCGCTAACTGTCATCTAGATTTTAGATGTGTTAAATGTAATTTATCTCACGAGCGTGGGAAGTGCTCGGTCACAGAAGCAACCAAACACGACGCAATTTACTGCGTCAACTGTGAGAAGTTCGGCCACCCCGCGTCATATCGAGGCTGTCCGAAATTCAAGGAGAGAAGAGCCGTTGCCGCCCCTACGAGCAACAGAGCTCCCCAGCCAGCCGCATCCAGAAGACTTCCATCTCCCCTCGTCAATCCGATGACGCTATACAGTAGTGTTGCGAGTGGAGTGGGGGGCCTAGTAGGTAAGGCCGCGCATGCATATTCATCGAATACGTTGAACAGAGGATCAGTCCCTCTCGATGCTACGTCCAACGAGCAACAGGTCGATTTAAAAAACATATTTTCGGCCATCAAAAGTATAGCCGATCAATTACCAATTATTTTTCAACGCATCGGCGAAAATACCGAAAAAATTAATTTCCTCATTCAATCTTTTATAGATGATAATCATGCTCAATCTGTTGATTACCATGGACGTACCACGAGAGGCATTCGAAATGATTTCCCGCAATAATGGCCACTACCGATCAAAACAGTATCCCGTTGGTCAATCTCCGAATCATTACTGTCAACGTCAACTCTGTTATAAATCTTCACAAACGTGCATATTTGCAGCAATTTTTAAATTCTCATCGACCCGACGTATGTGGTCTCATTGAAACGAAGCTAAATCCGAGACATAATTTGGAGGTTCCACCACAATTTGTAATAATACGCAAAGACAGAGCAAACAACCGTTTCGGCGGCGGTGTCGCTATGGTTATTAATAGAAAATACAAATTCACTCGTATAGAACTCTCCACTTCTCACGAAAAATCTTTAGAAGCCATTGCGATCCGCTTGGATCTTTCGGCTGGTAGAAGCCTCGTGATCGCGGCGGTGTATAGCCCTTTCAATGATAAAATCGTGTTCCTTCGTGACCTCGATGATCTATGTACTCAGTTGCGAGTTGCAAATGACTCGAATCACTTTGTGATCGCGGGCGATCTCAACGCCAAACACACATCATGGCGTAATACAGTCAACAACAGCAAGGGGTTAGCTCTTTTTGACTGGCTACAATTACAGGGTGCTATCTTCCGCGCTTCCCTTCTATATTCGGAAATACCGACTTATCATCCGGCTAACTCGAACTTGGACATTGCTTTGGTGGACAGCAGGCTGATCGATCGTGTTAACGATGGAACGCAGAGGCTGGGTCTGCTGCCCTATGATAGCGATCATTGGGCCATAACGATTAATCTCTCTCTCCTCGGTTGGAATACATACGTAGAACGAGCTCCCAGAGTACTGAGACTAAATTATCGTTTGACCAAATGGAAAGAATACAAACTCAAACTCCATAATTATATCAACAGCCTAAATCTCCCATCGTTACTTAATGTGTCGATCGAAATGATTAATGCTTCAATAGAGGCCCTCGAGGAAAATATTTCCGTAATTCTGACGAGCTGTACACCTACCGTGGAGGCTCTGAACTGCCCGAGAGAATATGACGACCGACGCATTAATAAGCTCAAAAAATTTAAATCCAAACTTATCACCAGATTATTTCGTTTATTGCGCCTTCGCGACAATTTAACTCCAATACAGTCTAACATGATCAAATTTTATAAATCAATAATTCAGCGTACCAATTACAGACTCAAAAAACTCTACTCTGCAGTTGCAAATAAATTCTGGAACGACAGACTGTCCAAACTAGATACTCGTGATTCCATTAAGCTACACCCTTTTATAAACAGAATTATAAATCCAAAAAACATTGACTCAATTCCGCCACTAAGAGGCGCGATAAACGACGATTTTCTTTGGTCTGAATCCGGAATAGATACATCGACACTCCAGAAAATAGATAATAACTATGTAGTGTCAAGCACTGACGATCGTTTGACCTTACTTGGGGTGCACTTTGCAAGAGTACATACAAAAAATCTGACTCCTACAACCGAGGAAGAGAGGAATCACGAGCACGAGGTAAAGCAGACTTACGATCGAATACGGGATTCGCGTGAAAATATCAATTGGCAATTCGCTTCGCTACACGAACAGATCTGGCCTTCAATTCACACAAACTATCTAATAACTCCCGCAATGATCTTACGAGCCATCAAATATCTTAAAAACAAAAGATCCACCTCGTTCGACGGCATACCAAACGTCGCCATCAAACGCCTGCCAGGCTCCGTTATTGAATATCTCACGCTAATTTTTAACGCATGTTTACGTCTGTCTTACTTTCCCATTCGTTGGAAAACGGCCAAGCTCATCCCATTGCACAAAAAAGGGAAAAACCTTTGCGACTTAAATAATTACCGGCCGATCAGTCTGCTGCCAAACCTGGGCAAATTGTTCGAGATCATGATTAACATACGTTTGAATCATTTTGTGCGGTCCAATAAATTAATTTCTGATTATCAATTTGGTTTCAAACACTCTCACTCTACGGTTCATGCTATTGCCAAATTGACTCGCGACATTGCCGACTCGCTCAACAGCTCAGCTGTGACTGGGGCTTGTTTAATTGACCTCGAGAAAGCATTTGATACTGTTTGGACTACGGGATTGATAGTTAAATTACACAAAATGAATTTCCCCCCCGAGTTGTTGCTTCTAACTGAGAACATGATCACTGGCCGCGCTTTTAAAACTTTTCACAATAATACTTTTTCCGTTCGTACTTTCAATATTTTAAATGGTCTGCAGCAGGGCGCCGTAAATTCTCCTCTACTATTCAACTTATACTTCTCTGATATTTTAAACAATTTTAACAAAAGTAACGATACTTGCAAAGCGTTGGCCTTTGCTGATGATTTAATCATCTATAAATCCGGCGTTGATCCTCTCGACATTCAGTCACACTTGCAGAGGGCTTTCGATTTTGTTGTCTCGGCGTGTAACATGAAGAAGGTGAGAGTAAATATGCTCAAATGCGAGACTATTCTATTCATTAGGCCCACGTCCCAAATTAGCAAAAAACAATACAGGCTCTCAAAAAATTTTTCGATTCACGCGACGGAAAGATATGACCTTTTAATCCCTCGGCTGAAAAAGGTCAAATATTTGGGTGTAATTCTCAACGAACACTTAAACTATAATGAACACGCCAACTACTGTCTCGGGAAAGCAAAAGGTATAGCATCTAAATTGGCTCGCCTCTTCTACTCAAAACACCTCGGTGAGAATGTCAAACTACTCCTTTACAAGCTTTATGTCAGGTCAGTACTATCTTATGCGATCCCAATCTGGTTCTCAATTTCGCCTTATGTGATGGAGCGCATTCGCACCTTCGAGAGGAAAATATTCCGGGCGATCACGGGTCTTCTCATGCCCAGACGTATGTCGGATGGTACCAAGCGACACTTCCGCAATCAAACAATTTATAGCAGGGTTGACTGTTCGCGGTTTGATATTTTTGCACTTAAAATCACCAGAATGTTTATCCTTAAATCTTTGCACTCAAACTCTGACAATCCTCTCATCACCTCGTTACATACAATGTCGGACGAGGAGGCTAGGAAGGCTCGCGAAAATGGGTTTCTCTCAACTGCTGCCTTTCCCTATCTCGACAGAGAAGGATACATTCAGGATTTTCGCTCCAAAATTCCCATCATATACCATACGCATAGAAAAAGGGCCTCGCTTGCTCTTCGATACGATCCTTTGGTAGTTTCTGCCGATCTATCACAACTACAACATTCTGTATCTCTTCCTCCACGGGATACTGTCCAAAAGCATTACAATTATCTCGATAAATTACCATGGCTTAAATCTTGACCGATCGTCGTACTCTGAACCGAGCACTTCCATTATCTTAGTTTAAACTCTGTATATACTCTTTAGTCCATAACATAGTTAGATTAGTATATTTACTTTAAGTTACTTTAAGAATATCGTTGATGTCAACAACATCCTTTACTATCCTCTTGATTCATATGGCACGTTATTCAGTATAATTTCATGCCACTTGTAATCGCAAGCACGGTAATTTTTCTTTATCATGGATTTCTTTACTTATTTAATTCTTCCATCGTCTAATTCTTGACCACTAATCCGTGCAATTTTTCTTATTTATTTTGGTCAAGATCTCATTATTGTTCATTTTGTTTTACTTAGTATATTGGCCGTGCCAATATCTTCTCCCTCCCCCCTTTTTTATAATTGTTAATTGTTTTGTCAGTCCTGGTACCTCTCTGTAACGAAGATGCCTTTTTTGATGATCATATCAAATCTTTTGGGGCGTAATACTAATTGCTTAACTCTATCATACAGCGCAATTTGATTCTTTTCTTGTATTATATAATTTCCGTTTTCCTGCGAGAAGTCGCTAATGTGCGACCATACAGGAGTTATATAGTTGTATGTTTATGCTATCCTAGCATCATGTATATATGTATGATTGAATAAAGGAACTGTTCCATGCACTTGACGTTCAGTACGCGACGCGAGCTCGTAGCGACAACATCTCAGTGCTCGAACGCGACGTAAACAAAATTCCTAAGTGCCCATACAGAGAGTCATTCGTACTGTGAAAGTGTATCTTGTTATACTCCAAGTGATCGGCTAATTTTCGTTACTATTATTGGGGCTTGCTTTCGCAAGTCCCAATACAGTTCTTCATTTTTTTTCATCTTTGACCATCCATTTTTATGGAACATCATATTGCACACATAGACGCTAGCAACTCTTCCGCATCGGTGGCGGCCGATGCCTATAATACGGACGAAAATTTTGCATCCCTTGAGACTGCTAGCCAGGGATCGCTATCTCTGTCTCTAAAAAGACATAAATCATCTAATCCGTCTTCATCCGAGGACATTCAAATGAAAAAATCGCGCAAAATTTCCGCTTCACGCGCAGCCGCACGGCAATCTGCCGACGCTAAAAAGGCTCCAGCTAACACCATGGACAGTGACATGGGATTGAAATCGCTCGATCAACAATCCAGCGATGCGATTTCAACAACATCATCCAAACAAGGCGCTGAAGCATCTTGTAACAAAGATACTCTAATACGCGAAAATAAAAGACTTTTAAACGAAATAAAATTGCTCAAAGAGCAAATCCAATCGCTCGCTGGACCCTCTACGTCTGCTCGTACCATTGAATCGCCAACATCGGAATGGATCACCATTGGATCCCGTAGACCCGCAGGACGACACGCGCCTTCTCCGACGCCGACGCTGGACAAACCTCCCACCGCCAACCGTTTTCAGGCCTTCGCCGAGCCCAACGCTCTACCGGAGGTGTCCAGGGACCAGCCTCCCACCTTCAGGCATCCGACCCCGCCGCAGCAAAATATCAGACAAGATAAGTCGAACAAACCACCACCGCTGATCGTGCATGTTGCTTCACCACAGCTAATAATAAACATAACCAAGAATGCCCTTCAAAAGGCATCCTTCACTATAAAAAGAAGTGGCTCGAAAAGCCACGTCATATACCCGAATTCTCTCGAAGCTTATTCGAAGATCAAAGATATTATGATGAAAAACCAGCTCAAGTTCTTCACTTATACGCCGAAGAACGAAAAACCACTGACGATGCTTCTCAAGGGTATCGATCCAAACACCGACAAGAATGAGCTGTTGTCGGAAATTAATTCCATCACCGCACCTAAAGCTAAAGCCACTCGTATTTCCAATTTTGTAACCGCGAAATCGAAACAATCCGGCTTGCCCCTGCCTATGTTCGTAGTGCAATTAGACGCTAATACAGATATCAAATTTGTTCAATCGATCAATGTTTTAAATTATCAACGCGTCAGATGGGAGAAATTGCATAGGCAGGATCTTTTACAATGTTTTAACTGTCAACGTATAGGCCATGCATCCGCTAACTGCCATCTAGACTTTAGATGCGTTAAATGCAATTTATCTCACGAGCGTGGGAAGTGCTCGGTCACGGAAGCAACCAAACACGACGCAATTTATTGCGTCAACTGTGAGAAATTCGGCCACCCCGCGTCATACCGAGGTTGCCCGAAATTTAAGGAGAGAAGAGCCGTTGCCGCCCCTACGAGCAACAGAGCTCCCCAGCCAGCCGCAACCAGAAGACTTCCATCTCCCCTCGTCAATCCGACGACGCTATACAGTAGTGTTGCGAGTGGAGTGGGGGGCCTAGTAGGTAAGGCCGCACATGCTTATTCATCGACTATGTTTAACAGAAGATCAGTCCCTCTCGATGCTACGTCCAACGAGCAACAGGTCGACTTAAAAAACATGTTTTCGGCCATCAAAAGTATAGCCGATCAATTACCAATTATTTTTCAACGCATCGGCGAAAATACCGAAAAAATTAATTTCCTCCTTCAATCTTTTATAGATGATAATCATACTCAATCTGTTGATTATCATGGACGTACCACGAGAGGCGTTCGAAATGATTTCCCGCAATAATGGCCACTACCGATCAAAACAGTATCCCGTTGGACAATCTCCGAATCATTACTGTCAACGTCAACTCTGTTATAAATCTTCACAAACGTGCATATTTGCAGCAATTTTTGAACTCTCATCGACCCGACGTATGTGGTCTCATTGAAACGAAGCTAAATCCGAGACATAATTTGGAGGTTCCACCACAATTTGTAATAATACGCAAAGACAGAGCAAACAACCGTGTCGGCGGCGGTGTCGCTATGGTTATTAATAGAAAATACAAATTCACTCGTATAGAACTCTCCATTTCTCACGAAAAATCTTTAGAAGCCATTGCGATCCGCTTGGATCTTTCGGCTGGTAGAAGCCTCGTGATCGCGGCGGTGTATAGCCCTTTCAATGACAAAATCGTGTTCCTTCGTGACCTCGATGATCTATGTGCTCAGTTGCGAGTTGCAAATGACTCGAATCACTTTGTGATCGCGGGCGATCTTAACGCCAAACACACATGGCGTAATACAGTCAACAACAGCAAGGGGTTAGCTCTTTTTGACTGGCTACAGTTACAGGGTGCTATCTTCCGCGCGTCCCTTCTATATTCGGAAATACCGACTTATCATCCGGCTAACTCGAACTTGGACATTGCTTTGGTGGACAGCAGGCTGATCGATCGTATTAACGATGGAACGCAAAGGCTGGGTCTGCTGCCCTATGATAGCGATCATTGGGCCATAACGATTAATCTCTCTCTCCTCGGTTGGAATACATACGTAGAACGAGCCCCCAGAGTACTGAGACTAAATTATCGTTTGACCAAATGGAAAGAATACAAACTCAAACTCCATAATTATATCAACAGCCTAAATCTCCCATCGTTACTTAATGCGTCGATCGAAATGATTAATGCTTCAATAGAGGCCCTCGAGGAAAATATTTCCGTAATTCTGACGAGCTGTACACCTACCGTGGAGGCTCTGAACTGCCCGAGAGAATATGACGACCGACGCATTAATAAGCTCAAAAAATTTAAATCCAAACTTATCACCAGATTATTTCGTTTATTGAGCCTTCGCGACAATTTAACTCCAATACAGTCTAACATGATCAAATTTTATAAATCAATAATTCAGCGTACCAATTACAGACTCAAAAAACTCTACTCTGCAGTTGCAAATAAATTCTGGAACGACAGACTGTCCAAACTAGATACTCGTGATCCCATTAAGCTACACCCTTTTATAAACAGAATTATAAATCCAAAAAACATTGACTCAATTCCGCCACTAAGAGGCGTGATAAACGACGATTTTCTTTGGTCTGAATCCGGAATAGATACATCGACACTCCAGAAAATAGATAATAACTTTGTAGTGTCAAGCACTGACGATCGTTTGACCTTACTTGGGGTGCACTTTGCAAGAGTACATACAAAAAATCTGACTCCTACAACCGAGGAAGAGAGGAATCACGAGCACGAGGTAAAGCAGACTTACGATCGAATACGGGATTCGCGTGAAAATATCAATTGGCAATTCGCTTCGCTACACGAACAGATCTGGCCTTCAATTCACACAAACTATCTAATAACTCCCACAATGATTTTACGAGCCATCAAATATCTTAAAAACAAAAAATCCACCTCGTTCGACGGCATACCAAACGTCGCCATCAAACGCCTTCCAGGCTCCGTTATTGAATATCTCACGCTAATTTTTAACGCATGTTTACGTTTATCTTACTTTCCCATTCGTTGGAAAACGGCCAAGCTCATCCCATTGCACAAAAAAGGGAAAAACCTTTACGACTTAAATAATTACCGGCCGATCAGTCTGCTGCCAAACCTGGGCAAATTGTTAGAGATCATGATTAACATACGTTTGAATCATTTTGTGCGGTCCAATAAATTAATTTCTCATTATCAATTTGGTTTCAAACACTCGCACTCTACGGTTCATGCTATTGCCAAATTGACTCGCGACATTGCTGACTCGCTCAACAGCTCAGCTGTGACTGGGGCTTGTTTAATTGACCTCGAGAAAGCATTTGATACTGTTTGGACTACGGGATTGATAGTTAAATTACACAAAATGAATTTCCCCCCGGAGTTGTTGCTTCTAACTGAGAACATGATCACTGGCCGCGCTTTTAAAACTTTTCACAATAATACTTTTTCCGTTCGTACTTTCAATATTTTAAATGGTCTGCAGCAGGGCGCCGTAAATTCTCCTCTACTATTCAACTTATACTTCTCCGATATTTTAAACAATTTTAACAAAAGTAACGATACTTGCAAAGCTTTGGCCTTTGCTGATGATTTAATCATATATAAATCCGGCGTTGATCCTCTCGACATTCAGTCACACTTGCAGAGGGCTTTCGATTTTGTTGTCTCGGCGTGTAACATGAAGAAGGTGAGAGTAAATATGCTCAAATGCGAGACTATTCTATTCATTAGGCCCACGTCCCAAATTAGCAAAAAACAATACAGACTCTCAAAAAATTTTTCGATTCTCGCGACGGAAAGATTTGACCTTTTAATCCCTCGGCTGAAAAAGGTCAAATATTTGGGTGTAATTCTCAACGAACACTTAAACTACAATGAACACGCCAACTACTGTCTCGGGAAAGCAAAAGGTATAGCATCTAAATTGGCTCGCCTCTTCTACTCAAAACACCTCGGTGAGAATGTCAAACTACTCCTTTACAAGCTCTATGTCAGGTCAGTACTATCTTATGCGATCCCAATCTGGTTCTCAATTTCGCCTTATGTGATGGAGCGCATTCGCACCTTCGAGAGGAAAATATTCCGGGCGATCACGGGTCTTCTCATGCCCAGACGTATGTCGGATGGTACCAAGCGACACTTCCACAATCAAACAATTTATAGCAGGGTTGACTGTTCGCGGTTTGATATTTTTGCACTTAAAATCACCAGAATGTTTATCCTTAAATCTTTGCACTCAAACTCTGACAATCCTCTCATCACCTCGTTACATACAATGTCGGACGAGGAGGCTAGGAAGGCTCGCGAAAATGGGTTTCTCTCTACTGCTGCCTTTCCCTATCTCGACAGAGAAGGATACATTCAGGATTTTCGCTCCAAAATTCCCATTATATACCATACGCATAGAAAAAGGGCCTCGCTTGCTCTTCGATACGATCCTTTGGTAGTTTCTGCCGATCTATCACAACTGCAACATTCTGTATCTCTTCCTCCACGGGATACTGTCCAAAAGCATTACAATTATCTCGATAAATTACCATGGCTTAAATCTTGACCGATCGTCGTACTCTGAACCGAGCACTTCCATTATTTTAGTTTAAACTCTGTATATACTCTTTAGTCCACAACATAGTTAGATTAGTATATCTACTTTAAGTTACTTTAAGAATATCGTTGATGTCAACAACATCCTTTACTATCCTCTTGATTCGTATGGAACGTTATTCAGTATAATTTCATGCCACTTGTATTCGCAAGCACGGTAATTTTTCTTTATCATGGATTTCTTTACTTATTTAATTCTTCCATCGTCTAATTCTCGACCACTAATCCGTGCAATTTTTCTTATTTATTTTAGTCAAGATCTCATTACGGCCAATATCTTCTCCCCCCCCCCCCCCTTTTTTTATAATTGTTAATTGTTTTGTCAGTCCTGGTACCTCTCTGTAACGAAGATGCCTTTTTTGATGATCATATTAAATCTTTTGGGGCGTAATACTAATCGTTTAACTTTATCATACAGCGCAAATTGATTCTTTCTTGTATTGTATAATTTCCGTTCTCCTGCGAGAAGTCGCTAATGTGCGACCATACAGGAGTTATATAATTGTATGTTTATGCTATCCTAGCATCATGTATATATGTATAATGTGATTGAATAAAGGAACTGTTCCATGCACTTGACGTTCTACCTCGCGATTCGTTAAAAGAGCTACACATGCAAATCGAACTAAAAGACGAAGAGAGAGAACGCTGCAGATCGTAGCAAGGGAGACAACGCGATTTGGGTGGCGACAGTGAGGACATCGACGTAGGCACCAGATTTCGAACATCTCTATAGTAAAAACAGGCTGAACTCCGACAGAATTACCCCCACCGCATGAGGAGATTCCCCTTGATGAAACGGAGCGCGCGACGATACAACAATGTAATACAATGTCTCGCTCCTCCAGGCAAACTAATAAGAATATTTGAATGCTACGACTGTGTCGGGTGCTTCCTTTAAGAGGCTGAGCGAGTGGACTCCAAGAAACAAAATGGTACGAATAGGCGCACAGTGTGTAATTTTAGGGTTCTAGCTGGACAAAAGTCAATTTTCGTAATGGTCCAGATGTATAAAATTTTATTGGAAATCGATAGTAGAATGTCCATAGAAACAGAAAATGTAAAAATTATTTGAAAAAATAATCTGCAATAGTTAATTAACAGGCCTCAAAGTTATACTTTCCACAGATTGCTTTTACACGCTCCCATCATGCCCTGGACATTTTCGTCAACTGTTTTGTAACGAAAGGTTAGAATGGAATTTGCGCATATGTATTGTTATCTACTCTTATTTGGGATATATTTACAATTTTTTATTTTTCTAAACGACCTTCCATTACCATTTTACTCCGCTTTAACAAGTAAGATGTAATTTAAGTTCCGTTCCGAAATGTATGTAGACTTTTAACATATATTACTATTTATTACACTTTTGCAATTTTGTGTGCTTAAAGCTAAAAGTATAACAATTGAACATGCAAAGTGCCGCTTCAGACAAATGATGACATCTGTTACTTTTTTATTATTTTATTCCGCGCGGACTCTGAATCTCGCTTCTTTTCAGAAAGTTATTTAAGGTTTGACAAAGTGTACCGTTTATTACACTTTTGCAATTTTGCATATTTAAAGCTAAAGGTATAAATAATTGAAAATGCAAAGAGGCATTTCAGATAAATGATGACATCTGTTACTTTTTTATTGTTTTATTCCGCGCGGACTCTGAATCTCGCTTCTTTTCGGAAAGTTATTTAAGGTTTGACAAAGTGTACCGTTTATTACACTTTTGCAATTTTGCATATTTAAAGCTAAAGGTATAAACAATTGAAAATGCGAAGGGTTATTGAAGACAAATGATGACATCTGTTACATTTTTATTGTTTTATTACGTCCCTAACGGACGGGAGCGACGTCTCACAGTGGTCTATTTTGCCGAAATCCTGGCCAGAACCCCGAGGAGCGGCGAGGCATTTACAGTAAACCCTGGATATATGCACAGAATTCGGGACCGAAACTGTGGAGTTACGAAGTGGTGGTTTCTATTTTGTGTTTACGTTCTGGCTCCAGCCGAGCGTGAACTTAGAAAAGAACAGACAGTAGAAGAGACAGAGAGATCAAAGCTATAGGGGGACCGGCCCGATCGTGTCCATGAGCCAATACTAATCGAAGGACTGAACTTTTCCGTTTTTGATTATTTTTCGTTAAAAACTTCGCTATCGTGTTTGTGACAATTTTGTGATTAAAATGATACCAAACACGACATAATTTGAGCAACATTTACTTAATATTTAAATCGCTTATTTGCTATATAGATAATTCAAACATGTCGTGTTTGGTATCATTTTAATCAGAAAAAACTCACAAATACGTTAACGAAGTTTTCAAAACAAAAAATTTGAAAATGGAAAAGTTCAATCCTCCAATTAGTATTAACTCAGCGATAGGTTCGGGCCGGTCCCCCTGTACGTTGGGCCTCTCTGTCTCTTCTACTATCTGTCTTTTTCTAAGCTCGGCACTCGGCTCGAGCCGTGAGATAAACACAGTGTTGACATTCAGCTACGACCAGTGCATATAAGTTTTGCACGGGGACTCTATAGCAGTGCATATATAGAGTTTGGTAACTATTCAATGTTTACGAATTTAGAAAGGGGTAAGCAATGGGACAATGTCCCCCCCCCCCCCCCCTCTAGAAGATGAAGGGGTTGATGGAACCGAGACTCGTCTTCGATGCACACGCGATTGACGGCGATGAGTCCGTTTCTACGAACGTTTTAAGGAGCATTCTTTGCTCCATGCACGAGCTGATGAAACAAATTTTTACGATGCCTAAAGTTTGTTAAATGCCTGTGCTATGGAGAGACACGTTCCTCAAAACGTTTGTACATACATACGAACAGAGTCATCGCTGTCACAGTTTTTATCCTTTATCCTTTGCATCTTCGACGGGGTGGTTTTTCACTGTTTTCCGCTTTTTAAATTCGCGGTCAACTGGAGCTGTATGAAAATACCGAATTGTTATTCACGTCAATAAAAGCACAGCAGTATCGACAGGTGTGCAATGTTTAAATGCACTGTGCTGTGTTTACGTCGCTGCTCCAATTGAGCGCCGAACTTAGAAAAGACAGTAAGTATAATTCAAACCATATCGTGTTGGGTATCATCTTAATCAGAAAAATTTCACAAACCGGAGGATAAAACTTTTCCATTTTTGATATTCCATTTTTTCGCAAATTTCGATAACGTATTTGTGAAATTTTTCTGATTAAGATGATACCCAATACGATATGCTTTGAATTATACTTACTGTCTTTTCTAAGTTCGGCGCTCAATTGGAGCAGCAACGTAAACACAGCGCAGTGCATTTAAACATTGCACACCTGTCGACACTGCTGTGCTTTTATTGACGTGAATAACAAGTCGGTATTTTCATACAGCTCAAGTTGACCGCGAATTTAAAAAGCGGAAAACAGTGAAAAACCACCCCGTCGAAGATGCAAAGGATAAAGGATAAAAACTGTGACAGCGATGACTCTGTTCGTATGTATGTACAAACGTTTTGAGGAACGTGTCTCTCCATAGCACAGGCATTTAACAAACTTTAGGCATCGTAAAAATTTGTTTCATCAGCTCGTGCATGGAGCAAAGAATGCTCCTTAAAACGTTCGTAGAAACGGACTCATCGCCGTCAATCGCGTGTGCATCGAAGACGAGTCTCGGTTCCATCAACCCCTTCATCTTCTAGAGGGGGGGGGGGGGGGGACATTGTCCCATTGCTTACCCCTTTCTAAATTCGTAAACATTGAATAGTTACCAAACTCTATATATGCACTGCTATAGAGTCCCCGTGCAAAACTTATATGCACTGGTCGTAGCTGAATGTCAACACTGTGTTTATCTCACGGCTCGAGCCGAGTGCCGAGCTTAGAAAAAGACAGATAGTAGAAGAGACAGAGAGGCCCAACGTACAGGGGGACCGGCCCGAACCTATCGCTGAGTTAATACTAATTGGAGGATTGAACTTTTCCATTTTCAAATTTTTTGTTTTGAAAACTTCGTTAACGTATTTGTGAGTTTTTTCTGATTAAAATGATACCAAACACGACATGTTTGAATTATCTATATAGCAAATAAGCGATTTAAATATTAAGTAAATGTTGCTCAAATTATGTCGTGTTTGGTATCATTTTAATCATAAAATTGTCACAAACACGATAGCGAAGTTTTTAACGAAAAATAATCAAAAACGGAAAAGTTCAGTCCTTCGATTAGTATTGGCTCATGGACACGATCCGAAAGTATCATGTTACACTTCCCCGTCGCTGAATGTGGCGGCTCGCCGAGGGGGATCCCCCTATGTGGTGGGGATGCTCGCGATGCAGTTATCGAGGGCCCCTCCTTGTGCATATAACCAGGGAATACTGTAGTTAGTTTCGTTCGCTCAGAAGACACAAGAAAGATGCCTCGCGGAAGTTTTTAAATTTTTCAGCCAAAAATAAAATTTATATTGCAATTGTTTTTGCTTTTTGCAAGAAAAATGTCTGCCCTATCGCCTCCTGCTATTAGATTTTTTCCTGGATTTTTAATTTTTAGAGTAAATCGGAAACATATTTTTAAAACATATGTTTAAACATATTTAAATCTTTACAACAATAAAATGATATGCATTGTTGCAATTGGTAGAGTTTACAAAGTCATTTTACACAAAAAAAATTGAAATAAGCCTTAAGATTAAGTTACACAAATTTTTAAAGTTGATAGTCTCTTATTTTACGTATAAATGTTAAATAACTATTGAAATATGTATTATTATTAACGTTAAGTATAACAGTATGTTGTTTACTAGTAGAAAAGTCAGTAAAAGTAACGAAAACCATAATTTCTTCCAAAAAATAGTTTTGTCCAGCTAGAACCCTAAAATTACACACTGTGAGGCGGTTGGAAACGAGAAGCTCCGCTGCCCAGGTGACAAGCCTGACGAGCCGCACGGTAAGTGCTGTGGTATTTCCTGTCATCCAGTATGTATCCCGTGCTCTGGACATCCAACGGCCAATGGTCTCTTTGCTGACTGCACTAGGCACTCCTCCACCTGCTCATCACTCGAGGACTCTCTTTTCGCTAAATTAAGTGAGCTTATCCAACGTCAGTTTGATGCCTTTCGGACGGAGGCGTTACAGACAATCAGGGCCGACATAGAGAAGATATCCACAGAATATTCTAACTTGGCTGCCAGGGTTTCTGATTTAGAAAAAAAGATAACTGCATCTCCTGCTTCCTCTGCTTCAATTATGCAATCCAAAGAAGAAGATATTATATATTGTGTGAACTGGCTGATAGAGAATGACGCTCAACCAACATCATAATTGGTAACCTGGAGGAAACTGAAGTCAATGCAGATCGACCTTCCTCTTCTTCGAACCAGCATCTCACTGATCTCGATCTTGTTAAGGTCATTCTCTCTTTCACGAAAGTAATGGACTATGGAATTGTCCAATTAACAAGAATCGGCAAGAAAGTAAATAATAGGCCAAGGCTAGTTAGGGTTACTTTCAGGACCAAGCAGGAGGCTCTTTCGGTCTTACGTAACAATCATTATTACAAAGGACCTGCGAGATTAACCAGCGACTCCACACCACGTCAACGACAACATTTGAAGGAACTTGGGATGGAACTCCAGACACTTAAGGATTCGGGAGTTTTGAATAAAACAATCCGCTACGTCAACGGAATCCCGAAGATTGTGAACACCTCATCGCGTTCTTGTTAAAAAAATTAATCATCAACCCTTTGTGCTATTACCAAAATGTTCGTGGCCTTAGAACCAAACTGAATGATCTTCGTCTCTCAATTATTTCGGTAACGAACAATTATGATATTTACATTTTCACTGAGACTTGGCTACATGATGGTATAACGGATTGTGAATTGGGAATGGACAATTTTAATATCTATCGCCCTGACAGGATTTCTAAAACAAGCAATTGTCACAGAGGTGGTGGAGTTATGATAGCTATAAATAAATCTATTTTTAGTAATAGGATAGTAATATCGGGCGAATGTATCGAACAACTGTTCGTTGAGACTCGATTTAATTTCAAAACAGTCATTGTCGGTGTTGTGTACATTCCTCCTTACTCTTCGCATTCGATCTTTGCCGAGCACTGCAAAACTATTGACTGCCTATACTTTCGCTGTCCGCAGGCCGAATTCGTCATAACATGGGACTACAATATCCCTCGTGCCTTCTCGTCCAGTTACCCCAATCCTTCCGTTCTTATCCCCTCCTCTCCAGCAATTGATCCCAGTATTTCTCCTCTGTTAATTATTCCAGAAAACATGTATTTCCATAATTTCATCCAGCTGAACAGTATATCAAATTCTCATGGTTACACTCTCGACTTAGTCTTCTCTTCGCTTAAGGACATAATTGTCAATCAACCAACAGAACTTTTAGTACCAGAGGACTCTTACCATCCAGCCATAACCTTCTCTCTACCATACTATATCCGTTCAACAATGAAGCCGTACTCTATATCTAGAAGAAATTTTAATGCGGCTGATTATGTATGTGGGGCCGAGTTGTTTTGGCGGCAGCCCGATGCGAACACGGGCTTATCGTGCGGCAGAGCAAAGAGTAACTTCTAAGGATTTGCCGCCGATAAAGCGGCACGTGTAGCTTCGGCTGCGTGATGCTGAAAGTGTGTGTGTGTGTTTTCAAGGATGCGTGTGAAATGAGTGTGTGATTTGCGTGAGATGCGCTGGCGAAGCGCGTTGAGAACAAAAGTCAGTCAGTCGCTGATAGAGAGACGCGCCGAAAGGTCGTCTTTGCTCGGCAGTACAACCGTTTAATAAAGAGAGTTTTTTTTGTTTCTTTTATGTTATATAAAAATCTGTGGTTTTTGCTTTGGTCCCTCTCCCACAAATTGGGGGCTCGTCCGGGATAGGATTAGAAAGTGTTTGGTAAATACCAGTTTAAAGTTAAAAGTTGTCAGTAGTAGTGACAAGTGTGAAGTGCACTACGTATAAACTAGTTGTGAGTGCTGGTAGACGCACGTGAGAAAAATCAAATCATCATGACGGAGCCTGTGGTGCTTGATGTGGATAAAATGCTCGTCGAAGAGCTCAAGGATGCCTTGAAGAGTATGGAGCTTCCGATCAGTGGCAGTAAGGCTGTTTTGCGTGAACGGCTGCGAGCGGCATTGAAGGACGATAACGTCGACCACGAAAAGGACGATAACGTCGACGATGAGAATGCCGAAAATCATGTCAGCGAAGAAGAATCGGATTCCGGCGACAGCGAAAGAGAAGTTCGTGCATCGCGTAAAGCAGTATGTCAGCCGCTTTCTTTTAAAGATGTGGAAGATTCGCTGCAAACATTTAGTGGTGACAATAGACAAAGAATCGGAAAATGGGTGGAAGATTTTGAGGAAACAAGTGAAATATGCTTGTGGACGGAAGCGCAGAAGATAATCTACGCTAAAAAGCTTTTGCGTGGTTCTGCGAAGCTCTTCGTAATGTACGAAGAATGCGCCAAGACTTGGAAGCGATTGAAGGAGTCGTTGTTGGAAGAATTCGGCAAAACCGTCAATAGCAGGGATGTGCATCGAGAATTGGCGCGTACGAAGAAAAAACCGGAGGAAACATATCAAGAATACGTGTACAAAATGTTGGAGATAGCCAGCCAAGCCGACATGGAAACGGAAGCGAAGATACAGTATATTATCGATGGCATACAAGATGAACCTGTAAATAAAACCATTTTGTACGGCGCACGCAATATCAAGGAATTGAGGACCAGACTGACGCAATATGAAGCAATGAAGAAAAGTTCGGGACCGAAATCAAGAATGGCAGGTATGGGACCGAGAAGAGAGATGGAGAGAGGACCACAGCGGGACGAAGGAGCAAGAGGAACCGACAACAGACGTTACGGCAATTTCCGAAACAGGGAATATCAAGGCACGAGCAGTGCATACAAGGAAAGAGTCGTTAAGTGCTTCGAGTGCGGGGAACCAGGACATATAGCCGCGAGATGCAACAAAAAGGACGCCACGAAGCAAGTGAACGAGTGCAGGGCTCTTGCGTCGCGAGACTCGAAAGTATACAAAACTGTGAGCATCTCAGGTAAGCGTATTGTGGCACTTTTAGATACGGGCAGCGATCTGCACCTGATGAGGGCCGAACAATATATTCGATTAGGTTCGCCACCGTTGACAGGATCGGAAATCACATGTAAAAGCTTAGCGTCAGAAAGCGTCGCTACGCTAGGAAGCTTTGTTACGAGCGTACAGATTGACGGCGATTCTTTTCCGCTCCTGATACACGTGGTTTCGGACGCGTTTTTAAATTACAATTTACTTTTGGGTTCCGGTCTGTTAAAACTTGCCGATATTAATTTGAAAGGGTCCGTCGCGCAAATTCAGAAACGCGATAATGGAAGTGAGATGACGTCAGACGCGGATACAGTTCCGGAAATATTCTGTATCGATACATTCGATTCGGTTATCGATGATAATGATTCGAAACAAGCGCGTGTAGATGTTAGCAACGTGGAAACCCCGGAGGTGAAACGTGAATTGGAAGAGATTGTTGCGAAATATGTACCGAAATGCAACAAAGAAGTAGATATAAAGATGCAAATCGTGGTAAAAGACGAAATACCCGTGTATCAGCATCCGCGAAGACTTGCACCGTCGGAGAGAGAACAAGTAAATAAACAAATTGATACGTGGTTGGCCGACGGAACGATAAGACCGAGTACGTCCGAATATGCGAGTCCGGTAGTCCTAGTAAAGAAAAAGGACGGTAGTATGCGACTTTGCGTCGATTATAGAAAGTTGAACAAAAAGATTTTTAAGGATCGTTATCCGTTGCCACTGATAGAAGATCAGTTAGATCGGTTGCAGGGGGCAATGATATTTAGCGTATTAGACTTGAAAGATGGATTTTTTCACGTTCCGATACATGAAGATAGTTGCAAATTTACGGCCTTCATAGTACCGGATGGACATTATGAATTTCTAAAAACACCGTTTGGTCTTTGCAATTCTCCGGCCACGTTTCAAAAGTTCATTAATGCAATATTTCGGGAGCTTGTCGCGAAGGGCATAGTGTTAACGTATCTTGACGATTTAATCATTCCCTCCAGTAACGAGGAGGAAGGCGTAAACAATTTACGTGTAGTTTTGACAACAGCGAGCGATTATGGACTGAGAATTAATTGGAACAAGTGTCGATTCTTGCAGCGTCGGATCGAATATCTTGGCTATGTCATTGAATACGGATGCGTGCGGCCGTCGGAGCGAAAGACAGTCGCGGTAGTAAATTATCCTACCCCGACCTGCACCAAGCAGATTCAAAGTTTCTTAGGCCTTACGGGATACTTTAGAAAATTCGTACCGAATTATTCAGTGATAGCACGACCACTCTCGAATTTATTGAAAAAAGACGTGAAATTCCAATTCGGTGACGAACAAGAGTGCGCATTTCGACAATTAAAAATGATTTTGAGTAGGGATCCAGTCTTAAAACTTTACCGTTCCGGTGCAGAAACAGAACTGCATACAGACGCTTCAAGCTTAGGACTCGGAGCGATTTTATTACAAAAAGATTCAATGGATAGGCTTTTTCATCCAGTACACTATGCTAGTTGGAAAACAACGGAAGCTGAATCGAAGTACACGAGTTACGAATTAGAGGTTTTAGCTATTGTGAAGTCATTGAGTAAATTTCGTGTCTACTTACTGGGTATAAATTTTAAAATAGTTACGGATTGTCAGGCTTTTTCTTTGACAATGAATAAGAAAGATTTGTGCGTACGCGTTGCAAGATGGGCGTTGTTATTGGAGGAATTTAATTACGTGATAGAGCATCGACCGGGAAGAGCTATGGCTCATGTGGATGCTCTTAGTCGAAATCCTAGTGTCATGCTAGTACGCGAGGAAAGCGAGGGTTTTCTAGCGCGACTGTCCGACGCACAACGCCAAGATGATAATCTAAAACCTATATTCGAATTGATTGAGCGTGAGATTTGTGATGAGCTTGCGTTACAACATAATTTACTGTATAAGAAATGCGGTGACGATTTGCGATTAGTTGTGCCGAAAGGAATGCAGCGCGAAGTTATTAATCGAGCGCATGATGCCGGACATTTTTCTGTAAGGAAAGTGGAACAAATTCTGAAACGAGAATACTGGTTTGCTCAGATGAGAGATAAGATCGAGAAAATCACGAAAAATTGTATATCTTGTATTCTTGCGGAGCGAAAAAGTGGCAAACAAGAGGGATATTTGCGACCCATTCCGAAAGGAGAGTTGCCGCTCGAAACATACCACGTCGATTTTTTGGGACCGATTCCGAGCACAAAAAAGTGCTACGTGCATTTGTTAGTGATAGTCGATGGTTTTACGAAATACACGTGGCTGTATCCTACAAAATCGACATCTTCCGACGAAGTAATCTCGCGATTAACGAAACAATCTTTTGTATTTGGAAATCCACATCGGATTGTAACCGACAGAGGTACTGCGTTTACATCGCAGTCTTTTCGCAATTATTGCGCCGAAGAAAAGATTAAACACATACTGGTCACAACAGGAGTACCACGTGGTAACGGCCAGGTAGAACGAATGAATCGCGTAGTTATTCCGATTCTAACTAAACTTTCTGCACCCGAACCCGCGACTTGGCATAAATACGTTGATCGAGTGCAACAATATGTGAACGCATCACCTTCACGCAGTACCGGGTTATCGCCATTTGAATTGTTGATCGGTAAGACTATGCGACTCAAAGATAATTTAGATCTACGCACGTTAATCGAGGATGAAATTATTTTTGAGATACAACAAGAGCGTGATGAAATGCGAGATCGGGCTAAAAGATCAATCGAGAAAATTCAGCGCGAGAATAAAGCCACTTATAATAAGAAAAGAAAAAAAGCAGAAGTGTATAAAATCGGCGATTTAGTAGCGGTTAAACGGACACAGTTTGCAACGGGTGGTAAACTGTATACGAAATACTTAGGGCCGTATAGAATTTCTAAGAAATTGTCTGAGGATCGCTACGCGGTAGAGAAAGTCGGCGAACATGAAGGTCCGCTAGCGACAACCGCGTCGGCCGATCACATAAAACGTTGGTCGTCCGTTATAGATTCCGAAACCGATGACGACAATGTATCCGGTGACGATGAGTATGATGCGGCTGAAGACGAACATCGGGGGCCGATGTCGGCTCAGGACGGCCGAACTGTGGGGCCGAGTTGTTTTGGCGGCAGCCCGATGCGAACACGGGCTTATCGTGCGGCAGAGCAAAGAGTAACTTCTAAGGATTTGCCGCCGATAAAGCGGCACGTGTAGCTTCGGCTGCGTGATGCTGAAAGTGTGTGTGTGTGTTTTCAAGGATGCGTGTGAAATGAGTGTGTGATTTGCGTGAGATGCGCTGGCGAAGCGCGTTGAAAACAAAAGTCAGTCAGTCGCTGATAGAGAGACGCGCCGAAAGGTCGTCTTTGCTCGGCAGTACAACCGTTTAATAAAGAGAGTTTTTTTTGTTTCTTTTATGTTATATAAAAATCTGTGGTTTTTGCTTTGGTCCCTCTCCCACATGTATCTATTAACCGATACCTTTCCCAATTTGACTGGGACTCAACTTTATCCTCCTTATCTTTAAATGAAGCAGTGTATTTTCTTTATCGCAACCTCTACTCTGCCATAGACTTCTTTGTTCCTTACTCTGCATACTCCCAATCCACTTTTCCTACCTGGTTTTCTAAAGAATTGATCTGGTTAACTAGACGGAAAAAGTAGGCTCATCTGAATTATAAAAAATCGAACTCCTACTCCGATTACTTAAATTTCTTGACATTACGTGCCAAGTGTAAATCTTTAACAGCGAAATGCTGGAGGTACCATGTCTCTAGAAGTGAGAGCAAATTGAATAGCAATCCTAAGTTATTTTGGAGATACCTGCGAAATTTGAGGAACTCCTGTCCCACTCCGAAATGTTTGTCTTTCCAAAGTACTGTTGCCGATTCTGATTCTTCCATTGCCAATTTGCTCGCTGATTACTTCAGTACAACATATTCAGATACCTCAAGCAGTTCATCTCAAACTTTTAATTTGGCGAACACCATCGATGTTTCTGATATCGATATAAGTATCGGAGGTGTTTTAATGCCATAAACTTAATGGTCATGAACAAACGTCCTGGTCTTGATGAAATACCTCCTGGCTTTTTGAAATCTTGTTCCTTTATTATCTCTCGTGTCCTCTGGATTCTTTTTAACGAATCTTTTAAATCTGGTACATTTCCTACTGCATGGAAAACCTCTCTTATAACTCCTATTTTTAAAGGCGAGGATAATTCCTGTGCCTCTTCTTACCGTCCTGTAAGTATTATTAATTGTATTCCCAAAATATTTGAAAGCATCATAGTCAAAAAACTTTCCTTTCTAAGCAAAAATCTTATAATCAGTGAGCAACATCACTGCAAATCCAAGTGTGTGAAAAGTGGGTTATTTAAATGCACCAAAATGTGTAAGCACACTTCATTAACACGTCTAAACGTGTCAATGCAATTATGAGCATTAAAATAAAACACTTGAAAAAATTAACGTGAAGTTTTAACACATCTAATGCGTTATTTTACACGTTTTATCCGAGTAAATAAATAATACATTTTTTTTTGTATGTTAAATTTAAACACACTTCAGTTTTATGCACGAAAGTGTATAAAAATTACACATTTCGTTAGAATTATACGTTTTTACGTGTTAGCCGTTTGTTTTTGATGTATTCACTGACCAGATATTTATCAGTTATTATTACCACTGTTGTATACCGTGGATAAGCGAGACGGCTTACAGTGGCACGGTTGTTACAACTATTATAATTTCGAAGACCGAATGTTTAACCGCGGAGTCCGACAGAGTTTCGGCACTAACTTGAATAATGAGTCGAGAATGATGTGTTGTGTATAGTGAATAAAGATGTATTGTGAATAATGTATTGTAGTGTAGTGTAATGTGTAGTAATCTAGTGTAGTTCTTCGCGCGCGGTTTCTTATATACTTTAAGATTTGTGGTAACAAAGAAGGGAGAGGGCGAGGATGACCAAATCCTAGGAGTGAACCCTGACCAGCGTGAATCAGGGTTCGGAGGTGACTCTCTAAGAGGCGCTTAGGATATTGAGTCACTAAGGCAACGCAGCGCGTTGTATGTAGATAACATAGGTTGGTCATCCAACACCACTTAAAAGAGTAGAAAAACAATAACTGTAATTTTTGCATTATTGGTTCGCATCATTTGACACGTTAACCAATCATTCTCATCTATAATATATCGAAATATTCTTGAATGTGGTAGGTTGCATATTAATACCGGAGTTCCTGCACTCCTTTAAAATATTGAACAATCATAATAATATTTAATATAATTTTATTCAATTCTGTGAATATGTAATTGATTTAACTATAAATATGTAAGAAGGCAGATGAAATGAGTGAGAGAGAAAGTGAATAAATGACAGAGAGAACGAGATGATGACGTGAGAAACAAAAGACAGGGCAGAAGAAACAAAACAGTTGCAAAACAGCAGTGAAGAACGAAACGTGAAAGCGAAAAGACGCCATAACTGTTACTGCTTATTTTTATTAGTTTCTAAGTGTATGTTATAGTTATTGTTTGTTTTATGTATCTTTTTAATAAATGTTAGTTAATAGCAAGAAGACTGTGGGCACCATCAGAAAAGCAATCTCCTTACATATATATATGTAGGATTGGAATATTTGAACGAGCGGCGGTAACATTTGTAAATAGAGTCGTGATTGAGCAGCGGTGTGAAGAAGTCGACTTTGTGTCCGAGTTGATCTGATTTGTATTGTATTTATTAATCGTGTAGAATCTCTCCTCTGTCTCTATTTATATATATATTTATTCTACATACATTTCTCTAACAACTATATACACACCTTAAACTAACTAACAATATCATAACCTAAACAACAAAATAACAAAATAGAAACACTCACTAAAATAAAATAACTCTAATAACTCTAATTGCTAATACTCTCCACTAAACTCTATATATAACTCCACTGTATTTCTCCTCGCAACAAACTCTGTGTCTTAACTCTCTCGACTCTCTCAACTGACTCTCAACTGACTCTCCCAAAAATTCACACTCGCATCCACCCTCGATACTCTTTCTCACAGCATGCATTCTTCGTCTTTCTCACAGCTTGCATTCTCTATTGCACTCACTCATTTTCTCCTTGCCCACAGACTAAACATTCACTCTGACCCTCAAACTCGCCGTCTTCCAAATCACGTATTCTAAACATTCACTCTCAAATACACAAAATCCATCCACACTCACTAACTAAAAGCTATCTCTTATTTCTAAAAAATTACGATACTACAATCGTTTTGTTCTAATGAAATATTCTTCTCCCATATATATTTATATTTTAAAAATTACGCACCTACATGCTGAAAAATAGCACACATGTACTGTGTTAAATAATAATATACCGGGAAACGTCTAAAAAGTGACTACAAGGAAATAATACGTTTATGTGTTTTAAAATAACACACTTGGATTTGCAGTGATGGCTTGGTTTCGGGACGTTCTACCATCACCAGTTTGGCCTTTTATCAACAGTATAACTCAAATGCGCTGGAATCGGGAAAAAAAGTTGATGCAATATATACTGATTTGAATAAAGCATTTGAGACCGTCAACCATACCATTCTTGTAGCTAAACTAATGGCCTATGGTTTCAATGGTAATCTGTTATCGTGGATTCAATGCTATCGCTCCAATAGAATTCAAATCATCAATTTTAATAACAATTATTCAAAGGAAATTGTCCCACCTTTAGGGGTACCTCAAGGTTCTCACTTGGGACCCTTACTTTTTACCTTATTTATTAATGATATTGATAGCGTTTTCACACATGGTAACATATTACTTTATGCTGATGACTTAAAGATTTACACACTGCAAATCCAAGTGTGTTATTTTAAAACACATAAACGTATTATTTCCTTATAGTCACTTTTTAGGCGTTTCCCGGTGTGTTATTATTTAACACAGCACATGTGTGTTATTTTTCAGCATGTAGGTGCGTTAGTTTTAAAATATAAATATATATAGGAGAAGAATATTTTATTAGAACAAAACGATTAAACGATTAGAAGAACAAATACAATACAAATCAGATCAACTCGGACACAAAATCGACTTCTTCACACTGCTGCTCAATCACGACTCTATTTACAAATGTTATCGCCGCTTGTTCAAATATTCCAATCCTACATATATATATATGTAAGGAGATTGCTTTTCTGATGGTGCCCACAGTCTTCTTGCTATTAACTAACATTTATTAAAAAGATACATAAAACCAACAATGACTATAACATACACTTAGAAACTAATAAAAATAAAAGCAGTAACAGTTATGGCGTCTTTTCGCTTTCACGTTTCGTTCTTCACTGCTGTTTTGCAACTGTTTTGTTTCTTCTGTCCTGTCTTTTGTTTCTCACGTCATCATCTCGTTCTCTCTGCTATTCATTCACTTTCTCGCTCACTCATTTCATCTGCCTTCTTACATATTTATAGTTAAATCAATTACGTATTCACAGAATTGAATAAAATTATATTAAATATTATTATGATTGTTCAATATTTTAAAGGAGTGCAGGAACTCCGGTATTAATATGCAACCTACCACATTCAAGAATATTTCGATATATTATAGATGAGAATGATTGGTTAACGTGTCAAATGATGCGAACCAATAATGCAAAAATTACAGTTATTGTTTTTCTACACTTTTAAGTGGTAATAATAACTGATAAATATCTGGTCAGTAAATACATCAAAAACAAACGGCTAACACGTCAAAACGAATAATTCTAACGAAATGTGTAATTTTAATACACTTTTGTGCATAAAAGTGAAGTGTGTTTAAATTTAACATACAAAAAAAAATTCATTATTTATTTACTCGGATAAAACGTGTAAAATAACGCATTAGATGTGTTAAAACTTCACGTTAATTTTTTCAAGTGTTTTATTTTAATGTACATAATTGCATTTACACGTTTAGACGTGTTAATGAAGTGTGCTTACACATTTTGGTGCATTTAACACGTTGAGCGTCACGTCAGCCACCGGTGGCTGACACGAGTCTTTCCGTTTGGCCCGCGTCAGCCACCGGTGGCTGACAGCCGGTAACACGATATAGAGCTATAAAATGTACGTTGTTTTATAGAATTACAGAATATTTATTTAAATCTTACTTAATTTTGATGCATTACGGGACTAATGAACTTCATTGAAACATGATAAACATAAAAACGGTTTTCCTTCGCAGCTATTACAAAATGTTACAAGTTGTGTATTTTTCTCTTCGTAATGAAGGACGGCTATTTGTCGACCGGAGTTTAAATAAAATACTTCTTGTTCAAATTTTTCGATACGTTTCGGTAACTGTATGTTACCCTCCTCAGTCGTAAAATTTATTAAAAGAAGACCTAGGATATTTTTCTGTTTGAGGTGGACCTAGGTGCCCTTTGTCTCAGATGTTGGAAGGAGAGTCTCCTTACGGTAAAGAAAACAAAACAGACTTGTCCGCGCGTAACGTGTTGAATGAATGCCTATAGGAATCACGTTTCAAATGTAAACTATCTTCTACTGCGACAGGAAACACTAGCCCTACAATACCACCGCTTCGAAGTAGCGGCGCGCGTGGCCCAAACGGGATTGCCTTAGAAATACGCGTGGCGCTCAACGTGTTAAATAACCCACTTTTAACACACTTATTGGATTTGCAGTGCAGTACCGTTGATAGTGAGCTTGACGCGAGATGTCTTCAGAATGATCTTAACAAATTTTGCTTGTGGTGCTCCTACAATATGCTCAATATTAATATCTCGAAATGCCAAGTTATTCATTTCACCCGGAAACATTTGACGTTTTATTTTCCTTACCTACTAAATAATTTACAAATAACTTCTGTAGACAGTATTCGTGATCTTAGCATTATCTCCTCTCGTGATCTCTCTTTTCATGCACACTGTGATACAGTTGTTGCCTCCTCCTTAAAGATCCTTGGTTTTGTTTACCGTGTTTCCAAGCATTTCACAAATGTCAGCACACTTCGTACGCTCTACATTACACTTGTGCGTCCTTACCTTGAGTATGGTTCAATAATCTGGTCTCCACATTGTAAAATACTCATTGATAGAATTGAACGAGTTCAACATAAATTTTTGAAAATAGCCTCCAGACTAACTGACTACCCACCCTATGTCCTTCTTTTGTCATGAGTACAACATCATTCAAACGCGCCTTGGTCTGCGAACATTAGAACAACGTCGTGCAGTTGCCGACATCATATTTATGTACAAGATCGTGCACAACCTGGTGAATTCATCGGAGATTTTGAGACAGATTACTATGTATGTTCCCATGCTTCGGCCACGGAAGAACTTTTTATTTGTACCTACGTTTCATCGTACTTGTTACGGTGAAAATAACTGCTTTAACCGTCTATGTCTTAACTCTAATCGGGTCAGTGATAGTGTGGACTTTTTCTCACCTTCGATTGTATCTTTTATAAATTCAACTAATATTGCGACTTCTAAACTATGAAATAGGCATCCTACCTGCTATAATCATATAATCATATTACTATAATCAGTATACTTTATATATATATTTATACTTTCGTCTCAATATTGTAACAAATTTTTTTTTCCCGTTAATAAATAAACAAATGAAATGAAATATATAGTATATTGGTTGGTTAATTTTTTAATAATAAATCATTCATTTAAATTTGTTTTGGAATTAGTTTCTCTGCAAAAAACTTCAATTTTCTTGTATGAGTCAAATTGGCTCACTTTAGAAAAATAGGTATAATCAACATTCGTAAATCTAGTGTTAATATAGTACTTGATTTGGTTCTTTCTTTGTTTTGTTAGAGACGAAATTATGATGTAATAAACCAAAAATTTCATAGTGTCCGAATATTAAAGTTATTCACTGTATTCCTCAATAACGGCTGACAATGAGTATTCGCGCTTCAATTCCGGCTCACGATTGAGCTTTCGTTCTAGTGAGAAGAATCAGTTAAGTGCTCGCGCACGTGACTCGCCGGTTTGCGATTTCTTCTCATTGAACGGCAGCGCAATGATATATCGACACGAGTCGTCCTGTTGAACATGCCTCGCAAAATGGTTCTCGCAGTCCCGTTCTTCTTCGGAGAGATGTCGTCCGCTCTGACCCTCTTCTATCTCCCAAAATTTTCGAAGATCGAAGTCCAGAGTGGAGATGAACACGTTGCGTCTCGTCCTTGGCGCGATGGATGGTGTGCTCCCCCCGTTGATCCATCTGAACTGAGTCTTTTGCAGAATGCGATCTGCTCCCTTTCGCGGTGCAAGATCGATCTGCTCCACACATGACCATGCGAGTGCGGGGCCGCTACCGATCAACATATCCACGGGCGCTGGACGATGAAAATATGGATCTGCTAGTTGAATGTTCCCCGGAATTGGAAGTCTGGCCCTGTCGATGCGTGTATCCGGATACAATCCTGCGATTTTCGGCACCGTGCAGAATGTCAGAATGCGCGTATAATTCGATAAGTGAGACTTGGTGGTGGTTGCAACAATTTTACTCGAGACCGTGTTAGCAGCGTTAAAAGTCTCGATGGCCACTGGAAACCTTTTCCTTGGGAGACATAGCTTCGTAGCGAGCTCTTCTGTAATAAAATTTGCGTTCGCGCACGTGTCTATCAGCGTACGGCAGTCGATTGCATGTACGTTTCTTCAGGACCGTCGATGAGGATCCTGGATCTCGTTAAAAGCCGTTAGCTGTTGTTCTAGGCGTTTTATTTTAATACGGAGCTTTATTTTAATACGGAGCTTTATTTTAATACGGAGCTTTATTTTAATACGGAGCTTAATCCGCTCCGTCTCCGAGTCCTTGTACGACGCGACGTATTTTTCGAAGATGGCGATTTGCCTCTTGAATGATCGACGACGTTGCTTTCGTAAGCGGATGTGCGTCTCGGAGAACGCACTCCCTTTGCTCGCGTTCACGTTTGCTATTTGAAAGAGGTTTGTGATGAAAAGGACGGATCAATTCAAACTTGATAATACCAACGAGCCTACCTGGTTGATGGCTTGTATCCGGTCCGCTTGATTGCCGTTGACTGCTCCCATATTGGTGATTCCAAGTCGTGATTTCCGTCTCGCCTTCCCCTTGGATTCACTGGATGGCTGCTGCTCGTTCTTAGGATGGATCCAGCTCGAAGGATCAGAAAATTTTGTGGCGTCAAGGTCCGACGTGGATAGAGTTGACAGCCACTATACTCACTCGTGAAATCGCGACGATTTTGTTTCTTGAATGAGTAATTTATCGGCGCGACAGTCCTCGGCCGACGGAGAACTTGTCGAGTTCACGATGGTAATTGAACTTCGAAATATACATGTTAGCGTCGAGTTCTTTGTAGAGGAGACGCACGCGTTAAAAGTCAATGCTTTGAAGGGTTCGCGGAGTTTAACCGACTTCCATGAGCTCTTTAGGTTACCGATGCCCCGGACCATGTGTCTGTCATCAGGCTAGGGCCCGGCGCACGGTGGTCGAGAAAGTGCATTTAGCCGGACAAAAGTCAAAAAGTCGATTTTGGAATTTCGATTTTTTTGTATATATCGATTCCTAAATGTCCACCGACCTCAGAAACGAAAAAATTTTTGGAATCGGATAAAAATTGTAATTACAACAAACGTTTAAAGTTGAAACTTTTTCTGGTGGCCTTTTTCTATCGAAAAACCACGTTGTCTTCTTTCTAACATTCTGACGAAACTATGCAATATTTTTTAATAATTATTGTTTCTATTTGAAGAGCATTCTTCCACGATAACAATTCACGTGTCAAACATAAAATTATTGTTTGTAGTTTATTCAAAAATTAATGTTGAAAAAATGAAAGAAAATCGTCGAAGTTTTTTATCTTTTGCAGTCAAAAACTAAAAAGTCCCACTAGATCCCACTCTTTGATTAACGACACTGTTTTCTGTGATCCTTCCCCTAAACGATTCTGTAAAAAATTAATCCGCCCGGATCCGCCTCGGACGCATTTTTATTGTTTAAAGAGTCGCGCGCACCTCGGCAAGGCGCTGCCGCGGGACTGTCTCATAAACTTTTGGCACATATAACAATGAAAAACGCAGGTAGACACACGAAATCTTTGCAGAGATAACTTCTATATAGTCTAAGGAATATATGTGGAAAGTTTTAGCCGAATATCTTTCGATACTTATAAGTTATTTAATTTTTAAGTGAACCCAGCGCGGCGAAGACTAGGATTTCCTTTCAATCGGATAACCGAGCTCATTCCTCTTTGCTCGCATGCTAACAATAAAACAATTAAGTAATAAAAGTGATGCTTTAGAAGTCTTCGGCCTCGTTAGTGCCAATAAGATTTTGTTTTTATTGCACGGTATCTTTAAGAAACCCGGGAATTTACTGACCGCGTGTCCCACTGGGTCTCTGCAGCTTGTCTGGGTTACATAAGCTTTAGGAAGGAATATCAACAAAAGGTACAGATCGATAAAGCCAATTTTAGCAGGAACTATTTCTGTATAGTTTAAACTAAACGTCTTCAAAGTTCTCAGAGGCTACTTTGTGGTACTTTTTAGTTTTTCCATTTTGAAGTTAGCAATGTAAGCTGAATAAGCTAATGTACATAGCTACCCTCTATATATCAACCGCCATTTTGTTTTTAAAATTTTTGAGTTCAGATTCGTAATCAGCGACCCAAAAAATAATATAATACCAATTTTTAACTAAATCCGATGTGTTTTGAGCCCGTGGTGACGATTTGAAAAAGATTGAAAACTGCGCGAGGTGCGTGACCGGCTAAATTCACGCTCTGGACCACTGTGCGACGGCGTGATTTATGACCGATTTGTCATCGCGAGTCAGCAGCGGTCGATGGGACCGTTCGGGCCGAAGTTCCTGTTTATCACCCGCTGACAGAGCACGACGGATTAACGAAAACGTTAATTCAAAACGAAGGCTGCCTAATTCCTTAAGGACCGGAGTTCTAGCCACCTTGGCGCATGATGGTCGCCAAATGTTTATAAATAATAAAAAATCTGGCGGCCAGACCCGGGCCTCAAAGAACGGCAAACATTCGCTTCGTCTCGAATGCGCCTTTGTCTCCGTACGACGGAACACTAGTTATTAATTCCGCGAGATGGATGCTGCAGGTTTCCAAATTTCTAACGGCTGGAAACGAACTAGGTAACGTCGCCAGTTTCCCGAATATTAATTCGTGCAGAGTGGATTTCGTGGCTTCATGTACAGATGTGTTGTACGAAAACATTGCACATGGCAATAGCAAATCCCAGTCTTCGTACGATTCCATATAATGCTTGATATATTCTGTTAAAACTGTATGGCTTCTTTCGAGAGATCCATTGGTCTGTGGTCTTTACTTTTTTTACTATGTCTAGATGTATTGCTTGAAGCATCAAAAAATACCTCATTCTACTTTAAAAAACAAAGTTGACCTTCATATGTCCTTGACACGTCTACCTACGGAAAAACTAGTGACACCAGATTATGGCCCACTCGATACCATTTAAGTTTCCTGTGAAACATTTTTTGCAACATACCACAATACCGAAATATTCAAGATGTCAAAATTAGCTGGGACACCCTGTATATGTCACAAGGCACATTGTACACAAAATTTCGATCAACTTAGTCAGGCGAATCATCGCGAACGAATAGAGATAATCAAGCGGTCAAGATTATGCATGAACTGTTTGCGTAGCGGTCACAGGGTCAGTGCATGCTCCTCCTCGTCGTGTAAACGATGCAATCGTCGGCATAATTCAATTTTATACCTGGAAACGCAGGCGACATAGTTTTCATCGGAACCCCGGATAAATATTGACACCGAACACACAAATTCACAAGTTCTCACAACGTGTCTTAATGTCTCGGTGCAGACCGATGTATTGTTATTTACAGCGGCAATAAAGTACTCCTAAATTCGTGAGCGCAATCCAACTTCATTACTGAAGAACTTGCTAAAAAATTAAAGTTAACACGTACTAATATCGACATTCCGGTGAGCAGCATCAACCAAATAGAATCGCGAATCACCCACAAGGTGCAAACTAGCATCGCATCTCGAGACGCCACATTTAACCACTTAACGCTCAGGTTTTTTTCGAATCGACCGTCCAAAAACGCACAAGTTTTTTTTTGCCTGAATGCTTATCTTGTGCATATTATAAAATGTTTTTTGTACTCCTAGTGGCGAACGAATTATTTTTTTCGGAAAAATAATAAGTTTTTTGTATTTTGTTTATTGTATGCTTTATTGATTCCCCTCAGGGTTACAAGACCTCCTTTCCTTTCTCTACATTTCTTCTTTATATCTAACCTTAATACTAACTCCTTAATCTACTTTCGCTTCTTAATTCTAATCGAGGGAGAGAAAGATATCGCCTTCATACCATCCATTCTTCCATCCTTCCACACTCATTCCATCCACTTCCGTTTCTGCTGCTTCCCTCACACTTCCTCACTCAATCCTCTATCACTCTTTTCCTCTTCCCACTTCTCCTCAATTCTTCTCATCCATACCTCACCTTCTCCTTCCTCTCCTAATACCTCATTCATTACTTCCTGCCATCCTTTTTCTTCCCCCCACCCCGTACAAACTTCCCATACATGTTTCCAATTCTCTTCTCCCCCCCCCCCCCCCCCACAAATCCTACATATCCTTTCTTCTTCCCCCATCCAGTATCGTCTCCCCCTCATTCCATTCCCTAACCTAAATTTTGCCACCCTCTGCCATCTACTCTCCCCCCAACTTTTTTTCAAATACTCTGGTATTCCCTCCCCCTTTATCATTTTATAATTCTCATTATATCTTGACACCATGATCTTTTCCCACCTTTCCCTCCTTTGTTTTTCCTTTTCTCTCCTTACCAACTCTTCTCCCTTTATCTCTACCCCTCTGTTTCTTATTTCCTCTATCTTCTCTATTTTCCATCCTCTTTCTTCATAAAACTCCTTCCTCTCCTCCTCCCGCCCCCCTATCACCTTACCTCTTCCCGCTCTCCCCTTCATCTCTCTCCAACATCTTCTTGCTAGTTCCCCCCCTTTTCCCTCTGCCAATTTCCTTTCGTATCCCCATGCCCTCATACCTGCCCTTGCCCTCAATTTCTCCCTCTGTAATTCTTCTCTGACCATATAACCTGGTGTACCCCTTTCCACCCCTAACACCCACTTCAAGTACCTCTCCTGTATCCTCTCCATCTTCTCTCTTTCCTTCCAGCCCCATATCTCCACCCCATACCCCATCACTGACCATACCAACTTATCGAAAAGCCAGATTCTTCTCCTAACCCAGTCTTTCCCAAACCTCCTCTTTCCAATCCCCCACACCTGTCCCATCACCATCGCCCCTTTCTTCACCCTCTCCTCTACATGCGCCTCCTGCCTCCCATTACACATTATCGTATACCCTAAATATTTATATTCCTTTACCTCCTCTATTCTTCTCCCTCTCCATCTCCACTCTATCCTCTTCCTTCTCCCTCCCCCTTTCCGACACCTCATTACCTTCGTTTTTCCTATATTCACCTCCAATCCTTTTTTATCAAAATACTTCTCCAACTTCCCAATCATACCTTTCATCCCCTCCTCATCTTCCGCAATCACCGCCAAATCATCCGCATACGCTAATGTGTAAATTTTTTCCGTTCCCACCTTCACCCCACCCCATCCACCCTTTCTCAATACCTCATCAACATCTGATATTAAAATCGTAAACAGGCACGGACTTAATGGGCAACCTTGTCTCACTCCCCTCCCTAACCAAAATCTTTCTCCTTCTTTCTCTCCCACTCTTACTCTCCCCACTGTCTCCCTCAATACTTCCTCACGCCTCCTAATCAGTCCTTTCCGTACCCCCTTTTCCTCCATTGTTTTTACCAACACCCTTCTGTCCACTGAATCAAATGCCGCTTTTAAATCTATAAATAATATCACAGCCTTTCTCTCCTGCCTCTCCACCTGTCTATTTATAATATAATTTAACACATATATATTATCAATCGTTCCCATCCCTTTCCTGAATCCAGCCTGACTCGCTGGTAATATCTTTTTCTCCTCCACCTCCTTCCTTAACCTTTCCGCTAAAACCGCTGTGTATACTTTGTATGCCGTTTGCGTCAATGTTATCCCTCGGTATTCTTCCACTTTCTCTCCTTCCCCTTTTTTCACTATTGGCACCACAATTCCCTCCCTCCAATCTTCCGGCCATCCCCCTCCTCTCCACACTTTTGCACATATCTCCTCCAACCAACTCCTTACCTCCTCTCCTCCATACTTCCACACTTCATTCCCTATCCCATCCTCTCCTGCCGCCTTCCCATCCTTCATTCCCTTTAACACCTTTTGTAGTGTCGGGAACAAAGGTAGAAATTTAGGCGATTGTATGTTTGTCCTTAGCTAGCTTTATTTTCACTGCCGCGTCAAATCGTTACCCGTCTAGCGGAGACACTCCCCACTACTCGACTCTCACGCACACTCGCACACACTCGTACATACTCGCACACCTCGTACATACCGGCGGCCGTTCGCCTATACCACACTCCTCTCCGCCTAGGTGCGTTTAACACCGTTACACGCTCGTTACATACATACATACCATCTTCGCATACATTTCGCGCATCACCGGTTCTTCTTTGCTCTAATTCGCGGCGACCTGCGTAGCAGAGTTCCTGCCAGTTCTGCATCGACCTTTTCCCCGTTCTCCTGTCTTTTCGCGGTTGCCGCCTCTTCCCCACTTACTTTGGCCCGTACCAGCTGATCTACGTGTCGTTTCACTCTCTCACCGGAACGTAACTTGACCGTATATGTTACAGGCCCTAGTTTCTGGTAAATCTTGGCCTCGGTCCACGCTGGTGCGTTTCGGCTAAAGTTCTTCGCCCACACTACCTCTCCTTCTTTGAAACTTGCCATTCTCCCCCCTTTTTTTGTTTCTGACTTGTCTCTGTGCTGCTTTTTCCTGTTGTTTGTCTAGGCTGGGTCTCATTAAGTCAAACTTTGTTCTAATCTGCCTTCCCAGCATTAATTTTGCTGGCGTTTCCCCCGTCGTACAATGTTGGGTCGACCTGTATTCCATTAGAAATGCATCTATTGCTTCTTGTGGTGTTTTTCCGTTCTTTAGCATTATTTTCAATTTCCTTTTAAATGACTTTACTAAGTTTTCGGCTGCTCCATTTGAGGCAGGGTGTTTCACTGGTGATCTTATGTGTATTATTCCTCGTTTCGTCAAAAATGCCCTGAAATTTTCGCTTGTAAACTGTGGGCCGTTGTCGCTCACTATTCGTTTCGGAAATCCGTATCTCGCAAATGTCTGCCTAAAGGCTTCTAAAGTTTTTTCAGTCGTTGTTGATTTCATTGCGAATATCTCGGGCCATTTAGTCCGCGCGTCTATCATTAATAAGAAATTGTGTCCTTTGACCGGTCCTATAAAATCGGTGTGCACTCTTTCCCATGGGCTCTCCGGCCAACTCCATGGATGCAATTTAACTGCTGGTGGATTATCCCGCACTTCTGCGCAGTCTCGGCATCCCCTCGCTAGCTCTTCTATCTGCACATCCATTTGGGGCCACCAGCAAAATGATCTCGCTATCGATTTCATTTTTACAACTCCTGCGTGATTTTCGTGTAGTTCCCTTAATACTGCTTGCCGCAGACTGCCTGGTATTACAATTCGCTACCCCCACATAATGCAGTCCTGCTCTACCGCCAGTTCGTCTTTACGCGCTTCGTACGGGAGAAGCTCTTTTTTCATTGTCTTCTTGTTTGGCCACCCGAGTTCTATGTATTTTCTCACTGTCGTTAATGTTGTATCCGCTCTGCTTTCGCGTGCTATGAGTCTGTCGTCTAAGTGCCCTTGTGTTTCCCGTGTGATGTAATTCAAGTACGTGTGTTCCGGTTTTGCATCTTCGCTCTCGTTCGGTATCGGTAGTCGCGATAGTCCATCTGCGCTGTTCCCTGCTGATTTCACGTACATGATTTGATACCTAAAGGCGTTTAGGAAATTTGCGTACCGTTGTAATCTTCTTGTTGCCATTACTGGGATTCCCTTTTTTGGACCAAATATACGCACTAACGGTTGGTGGTCTGTTTTAAGGATAAAATTCCTGCCGTACAAGTAATCGTAGAATTTCGTTACTCCGAATACTATTGCCCGCGCTTCCTTGTCAATTGCTGCGTATTTGCGTTCGCTTGATGTCAATGTTTTTGATGCGTATGCGATGGGTCTTTCTCCCTCTGGCGTCACTTGAGATAGGATCGCCGATATGCCGTAGTCCGATGCATCGCACGTCAGTATTAATTGTTTATCCGGGTCGTAATTTGCCAGTACTTCTGCGGATTTTAAACTTTCTTTTGCCTTTTCGAATGCCTCCTGACATTCTTTCGACCAATTGAACTTGTCTTTTTTTAGCGCCTCGTATAATGGGTGCAGTTTTTCGGCCCGTTTTTCGATGAACTTGATGTAATAATTTATCATCCCCAGGAATGCTTGCAATTCTTTTGCATTTTTGGGTGTCGGTATTCTATCGATTGCCTCCACTCTTTCTGATACGGTGTGGATCCCATTCCTGTCTATCTCTAGTCCTAAGTACTTGATTTTTGTTTGTAGCAGTGCGCATTTAGACTCCTTAACCGTGAGGCCGCATTCTTTTAGTTTCTCGAGGACTGCCACCGTGCTTTTGAGATTCTCGCTGATCGTTTTGCCTTTTATTATAATATCGTCTAAGAATACATTTACGTTCGGTAAACCCGCGAGAATTTGCTCCATTTGCCTTTGAAAGAAACCCGGTGCTGACGCGACTCCGTATGGAAGTTTGTTTGGTACGAATAATCCTTTATGTGTGCTTAGCGCGAGGCACTGTTTTGAATCCTCGCTCACTGGCACTTGCGCGTATGCCTCCTTAAGGTCTATTCGTGAGAAGTAAACCGCGTCATGTAAATTCGCTACCAGATGCTCAATTCTTGGCAGCGGATGCCTGTCGATTTTGATTGTTTTATTTACCGTTAATTTATAATCACCGAATAATCTGAGCGCTCCGTCCTTTTTCAAAATAGGTACGATCGGAGTACCCCATTCTCCTACTTCTATCGGTGACAACGCGCCCTGTTTTACCAGCCTATCTATTTCGGTGCCTACTTTCTCTTTCAATGCGAAAGGTAGCGTTCGCGGCTTGTAATATATCGGTCTCGCGCCCGGTTGCATATGGATTTTAAATTTAGCTTTGTTATACGTTCCGAGCCCCGTCGCGAAGAGGTGTTCGTGCCGTGCACGGAACTCTTTCCGTATTTTGTCGAGCCTCGCGGACGCGTTTTCTGATTCTACTTTAGTTTTCCTCTGCCCCGCCGTACCGTTACATAACGCTTTCTTTTGAACAATGCCGAGCGGCCATAACTTTAATTTGTATAACCATTCTCGGCCTATAAGCGGTTTGCCGTGTTTACCTGCCACGTAGAGGTCACCCGTGGTTGTTACCTGTCCGTATTTGATCGTTACATCCCTGACTATGCCTACTGTCTTTTCTTTCCTGCCCCCGAAATAAATCAGATTAACACTTGCCGGTGTAATCTTTTTATTTGGAAAAACTTTTTTACAATCGTTTACATTCATTAGTGTTACTTCCGACCCTCCATCTATTTCCATGCTGATTGGCTTGCCCTCGATTTCAATTCCTAAAAATTGCGGTTCTATTTTCAACAAGTTGCACGCTTTTTGCCTACTCTCTACGTTATATGCGGTCTTATCGTACCCTTCGCTTCCGCTTTCGGAGCCCGTCTCGCTCATGTCATCGTTTCCTCGCTGGATGTTTTTAACCGCCCTCGCTGTCCGTGGTGCTCTCGCTCGACATACTGCCCGCAAATGCCCTTGCAGGCCGCAATTGTCGCAGACTTTCGCGCGGTGCCAGCAATCCCTTTTTTGAAGATTTGGCTTACCGCAGCACGTGCATGTGGTACCAGCGTCTCGCCGTGCTTCCTTGTCCACTGTCCGTTCTTCCCTGCGCCTCCGCTCGATGTCGTTTCGCCCGCGTGACCTGTAGCCGTATCCCGCTCGCACTCGGTAGACTTCCGCCTCCGGTGCTGCTAATTTCCTCTCGCTTGACGCCTCTTCTCCAAACTCTTCGGCCGCCTTGCTCGCCTCCTCAATTGCCGTTGCGATTTTTAGCGCGTCCTCCAGACTTAAATTGTCTGCTTTTAGCAGTGCAATTTTAATTGCCTTGCTACGCGCCCCGCTCAGGAACTGGTCCATGATGGCCTCCGTCTCATCCGCGAACGCACATTCCGTCGCTAGGCTCCGTAATGCTGCCACGTATTGCGTGACCGTCTCCTCCGGCTCTTGTTTCCTCTCTCTGAACTTCATTCTTCTTACTGTTTTATTTATCTTTGGTGTGATGTAATCGCCTACTTTTTTTATGATGTCCGGAAGCGGGACGTCCTTCGGTTTTGCCGGCGCACACACTTTCCGAACCACTTTATATGCCTCCGCGTCGATTTTTGTTAAAAATATTGCGCGCTTCTTATCCTCCGCAATTCCGTTTGCCTCGAAGTACAGCTCGATGCGTTCTACAAACTCTTCCCAGTCATCTGTCCCGATTTTAAAATCCAATTGGCTCGTATACTCCATTTTACCTCGGACTTGTGGCGCCTGTTGCGTACTGTCTTCCGTTACCTCGTTCCGCACTAACTCCCACAACACTGGTCGCAATTCGTCCAATTTGCTCTCCTCCGTGGCTTCAATCCCCCGTTTTTTCAGTTCCTTCTTGACCTGCTCCTTGCTCAGGTTTTGGATCCAGGCTGTACCTGTTTTTCTCTGTTGTTCCATCCGCCCTCGCGGCTCTTTATGCACGCGTCAATCCGATTTCCTCGTCGCCAATTGTAGTGTCGGGAACAAAGGTAGAAATTTAGGCGATTGTATGTTTGTCCTTAGCTAGCTTTATTTTCACTGCCACGTCAAATCGTCACCCGTCTAGCGGAGACACTCCCCACTACTCGACTCTCACGCACACTCGCACACATTCGTACATACTCGCACACCTCGTACATACCGGCGGCCGTTCGCCTATACCACACCTTTCTAATTTCTTGTCCTTCTAGATCTAACTCATCATCTTTCTCTCTCTCCCCCTCTTCCCCCCATCTTACTCTCCATTCTACCCCTCCCAATACTCCTCTAAAATACTCATCCCACTCTTCTATTTCTATCTCCTCATTCACCCTCTTCCTCCTTTTTCTTTCCCTGTTCACGATTCTCCATACCTCACTTTCCATTCTTACTCCCTCTACTTCCTCCTCCCACCTCCTTGCCGCCCCCTCCTTCTTCCTATGACACATTTCTCTACATTCCTGTTTCATTTTCCTATATTCAATTCCTGCCCCTCCCTTTTTCCTCATCCTCCTTAATTCTTTTCTTACCTCCCCTTTCTTCTCCTTACATTCCTCATCCCACCACCCCTTCTGCTCATTTCCTTTTCTCTCTTCCCCTATCTCCTCTATCGTCTCCTTCACCCTCCTCCTTAAATCTCTCCATCCCCCTTCTACATCACTTCCCTTCTCCCTTCTCCCAAATGCCTTTTCAAATTTTTCCCATCCTTCCTTTGTCCATACCCCCTTCCTTCTCCACCCCCTCTCCTCTCTCTTTTCACTTATTCCCCCTTCTCTCCTTCTCCCCGATATCCAGACTGTCAACGAGTGATGATCCGAATCCACCTCCTCGCCTACCTCCATCCTCTCTACTCTCTCCTTTGTCTCTTCATTTCCTATCACATAGTCTATTACAGACTCTCCTCTCCCTCCCGTATACGTCATTTCCCCCTCACTATCTCCTCTAATTCCCACATTTAACAGCCACCACCCCTGTTCTTCCAAAAATCTACACAACCTCCTTCCTTCTTTATTAATCTTTTTATCTTTGGAGTTCCTCCTTCCCACTATCTCCTCCTCTACTTCTCTAATCTCCCCTCCCTTCTCTCCCGTCCTCGCATTGAAGTCCCCTCCTATCATTATCCTTATTCCTCTTTCTCTCCCCTCTGTCCATTCCCTTGCTATCTCCAGCTTCTTCTCCATATCTCCATTTACATAGATTCCTATCAATTTCCACCATTCCTCTCCTAACCTTACCTTTTTCATCATCACTCCTACCTCCTCCCTTTCCATCTCTCCCTTCCCTACCTCTAACTCTTTTCTTATTCCCATCATCATCCCTCCCATTGCTCTACCTTTCCTGTTTCTCTTTACCGCCCACTGACATTCCCATCTGAACTCTCTTGGCATCCTCATTCTTACCTTTTCCCACCCTTTCTTCTCTACCCATGTTTCACTTAAAAATATTATATCCCATTTTCTTATTCCTTTCCAGAATTCCTCATCTTTATTTAACACCCCCGCCACATTCCAAAAGCATACTTTAAATACTTTCTCAATCTTCCTATTTTCCTCTCCTCTTCCTCCTCCCTCCTTATAATTTCTCACCCTCTCCACGAAACCCTCCTCCATCTTCTTCTCCTTTTCCCCTCTCCTCCCCTCCTTCTTTTCTTCCTCCTTCCCCTTTTACCATTCCTTTCCCATCCCTAAACACCTCCTGCCATTCATCCCACCGCCATAACTTTTCTTCTATCCACATTTTCATATAACCTATCCTCACCCTTTTACCTTTTCTACTTTCCTCTTCTGTTTCGTTCCTAATCATCCATGCTACCCTTCTTTCCTTCCATGCAAGATCATCCTCAATCCTTTCCTTCCTTCCTCTCAATATATTCTTTTTCTTCATCACTTCTTTCTTTTCTTCAACATCTCCTAGCCTTGCCCATACCATTCCTCTCCCCTCCCTGTCCTTCTTCCCTATACTTTTCACTGCTTCTATTCTCACCTCCACTCCTACCTCCTTCATTAACCTTTCCACTCCCTTTTTTACCCCCTCTACCCCCTCCTCCCCCATTTTCATTCCCTTCACCACTATATTCCATTTTCTCTCCTCCCTTTCCTTCTTTTCCATTTCCATCTCCATCCTTTTCACCCTTTCCTCCCATCCCCCCTCATCTCCTCTCTCCTTTGTCCTTTCCTTCTCTATCTGCTGTACCCCTTTTTCTAATCCCTCCCACTTTTCCCCTTTCTTCTCTAATACTGCCATTCTTTCCTCCAATTCTGCCATGCGTTTTCCCATTTCTTCCCTCGCTTTCTCCCCACTCCTTTTAATCTCTTCCATTTTATCCATGATTTCTTTCTTATCATTTCTCATCATAATTCCCATCCTCCTCATTTCTCTTCTAATATCTTGTAGTATGTCCATAGAACTCTCCCCCTTTTCCTCGTCTCCACCCTTCCCATCCCTTTCCTTATTTTTGCTATTCGTTTTTGCATTTTTTTCTAAACCCTTCCAGAGACTCTATCTTCCTTAATCTCTCCACTCCCTCTTCGTCATCTCTCATCCTTTTCTTTCCCCATATTTCCTCTAAACTTCCGGAAAAACTTTGTATCCTTTCCCTCCCTATCCTTTCCACATTTGTTGGCCTTCCTTTTTTCTTTTCTGCTTCCCCTTTTCTCCCTTCCACTCCCAATACATCCCCCTTCATCATCCCGTCCTTATTCTCCCCCATTTCACCCTTGAATCACCCGTCCTGCCTCTCCTCTCACTTTCAAACCTCGCGGCTCCTTTCGTCCTCCTACTCTACTCCAGATGTCGCTTGCCCACTCTCCTCCTGTTCTTCTGCACTACCACCTATCACGTCTAGCACTCTGCGTACTCCTTCAAAATAATAAGTTTTTCATCATACCTGTTTATCTAAGGGAAATCCTTCTATAACTTATATAACCAAATAACATTAACAGCAACAATTAATTATAACAAGCAGAACACAAAAGTAATAATATAAGAAATAAACACACTATAAACTAAAAATCGTAAGACGAAAAAGATATTACAAGGATGACGTATACTGCACACTGATCGCTCAAATACTGAAGAAACAGACAAAAGGTAACGGCAGAAGACGGAGAGATTATCTGTATTTATTCCTCCAATATACAATGTATAAAGTTTTTGGAAATGTATACATTTCAGTGTAAGATGTCAAAGAACTGAGTTCTAAAATATCAGAGGCTAAGATAAACAAACCGCAGAGTGGCGACCGTATCAGCTATGCCCGTGAACGTCACGGGCATGCACAAATTCGACCGTTTGGCGTGCCTGTGAACGTCACGGGCATGAGCGTTAAGTGGTTAAACAACAATTAACGTTCCTCATAGTGCCAACAATCAGTGACACTCCCCCATCCCGTTACATAGATCGCGGACCGTTGGAAATACCTCGAAATATAAATTTGGCCGATTCATGTTTTCATAAACCCGCGAAAATAGACGGTTTGATAGGCGCGGAAATATTCAGTAGGCTATTGTGCGTCGGGCAAATGTCTTTAAGGAATGGAGTAGTCATGCTCCAGAAAACGGGATTCGGCTGGGTCGTGTCGGGTACACCGCAGCACAATACAAACCTCCGTAGGACGAGGTGACATCTCAAGAGAATCGAGCAATTACAGACAAACCTAGAAAATTTCTGGCAGGTCGAAGAAGGTAGCGAGCAAAGGTTCTTATCTCCAGAAGAGAAAGTGTGCGAAAAACATTACGCGACTCATACTATCCGCGACAAGGTTTCGGGGCGGTACACGGTCAAATTACCATTTAAGGCAGCGTAAGAATTTTTTGCATGCCAGAGCCGTCCTTCGAGAAACACCGCCTCCTTCACTCAAACACACAGCCGAGATGTCACTGATTCACAGCCGCTCTGTAGGCATAACGGTCGTGCCTATTGGCACTGGCGTGGTGCCGCATTTGGGGCGACATTCGTAGTTAATCGCTCGCGCTGGAAAGACGTGCCTCGCGCGTCAGTTGCGGAGATCAGAACGACGTGCGTGGCACGTCGACTCAGAATATTTGTTGAGGAACAGTTTCAGATAACACTACGTCGCATGGGCCGCAGCGGCCGCGACGGCAACAATGTATTCTTTAATACGAGGAAGCCTAGCTTTCTAGTATCGGATAGATATTTTTAACAATTTGCTCTAGTAATTAATTTACAAATGTGCGTACTGGAACGCAATACTATATTTATGGCGTAAGACTTAATGAAATGGTCGATTTCGGCAAAACCATCGCCAGAAGTTCAAAAACATTAAAATATATTAATTGTATTTGATTTAAAACATATCTGAGGATACTTTTTCACTAACAATACTTTTGTCTTATCCTACATGCGACGTAGTGCCATTTGAAAATGTTCCTCGACAAATATTGTGACTCGACGTGCCACGCACGTCGTTCTGATCTCCGCGACTGACGCGCGAGGCACGTCTTTCCAGCGCGAGCTATTAACTACGAATGTCGCCCCAAATGCGTCACCACGCCAGTGCCAATAGGCACGACCGTGACGCCTACAGAGTGGTTGTGAATCAGTGACATCTCGGCTGTATGTGTGGGTGAATGAGGCGGTGTTTCTCGAAGGACGGCTCTGGCGTGCAAAAAATTCTTGACGCTGATTTAAGAGGTTGATCAGCAATCTCGGAGATTCTTACCCTGTTGCATGAAAAAGGTTCCGTTCGTTAGAAAAATCGTTGAGTAGGAATCGCACGTGAGTCTATGTAATTCACCCGATTTGCAGACGGGATATTTCCTCCCGCATCACGCTATACGAAAACAATCGAGTCTCACGACGAAACTGCGCGTAGTTTTCGACGCTTCCGCTCATCCAAATAATGGTATTTCGTTAAACAAAGCGATGATGACGAGTCCCACGATCCAAGACGACATCTTTTCGCTTGTATTACGTTTTCGACAAATACTGGTACATCCGAGCGATCGCGAGTATCATCGCATTCTGTGGCGTGAGAACGAAGACGAGCCTATTCGAACGTACGAATTGAATACTGTGACGTACAGCACGACATCTGCACCCTTCTTAGGAACACGCAAGTTGCAACAGTTAGCCGACGACGAACAAGACGCATTTCCTGAAGCTGCAGAGGCGTTACGCATTGACTTTTACATAAATGATCTACTAACGGGGACCGACAATTGCCAGGACGCGATAAAACTCCGAGACGATCTCCTCGCAGTCACAAAAAAGAGGGTTTTCCAATTGCGCCAATGGGCTTCAAATGACAAATCTTTAGTGACGGAACTGTCGACACGTACCGACAACATACAGTTTTGCTTCGATACGCAGGTGTTGCGTGACGGGCGGCGGAGGTGGATAAAGGGTGTTGAAATAGGAAAGGACGAGTTATAGAATCGGCTCTAATGATTTTAATGATGATAAATTTCGGTAGCGGTTAGGTAGTCGAGCTTAAGGGAACTCTTCCGTCGCGTCAAAAGGAAAACTCGTTCGATGTTTTATTATCGAACGATTAATTATTTATGTGGGTAGTGCTGTGGTGAAAATCCTCTACAGGATCCACCAATTTTGTTTACAGTGGGAATGGATATGCTGACAAAGGTGATTCAAAGAATCCAATGATTAGAATTGAACAAGATTAATTTTATATTAAACTCAAATATTTAGATTTTTACAATTAAGTAATCTAAATCAATGTTTACAAACTGAATTTTTATATGAAAACTTGTTTTCAATTATTGGCTTTGGTGTACATACGTTTCTGTTTGCTTGGTATATAATAGACATATAACTGGTAAAAAATATATATATAGAAATAACAATGTTGATATGATAGTTTTATAATAATTATGATGATAAAACAATAGTGAACAATAAAAAGAACATTCAATGATAGCATTACACATTCGGTACCCTCAGAGTGATTGCTCACTGTGCAATACTACTTTTCGAAAACATAAAGAAAATTATATTTACGCTTAGTCGATTCCAGACACAACAATTCGGCTGGGTTTTCGCTGATTTCTCTGCACGGGCAGAAAACACCAATCTCGTTATCAGAATCGCTGCGATGACAACCTTTTTGTAACTTATGACTTAAAAGAAAATATGTTAACATTTGGTCGGTTTATCTTTCAATGAAAATAATAAATTGAATACGGAATAAAATACAACGGCGATATAAATATAAGGAAGATAATAATTACAATGGTTTGAATAGAATTATATTAAATATTTCTCGATGGCTTTTAGTATGTATTATCGCGTCACTTTTGAGATATCCGCGGATAAATTAGCTTAACATCAAGATCCTCGGACTAGCGTCTTACGTACCTCACGATTTTAAATAATAGCACTGTACTGAACTTTGAATACTTTGTATTTGCTAAACGTTTATCGAACTGTTCTCGATGCCTTCCAAGACGCAAGTGATTCGCAAGTTTGAATTTTTCGGGGATGTGAAGACGCTCGACCGATGCATGACGTTTAAAGCGCGCAAAAAATTGACCAATTAGGACTATTGAAATTTAAAGGTTGTCACAGGATTCGTCAACGCGAGTGACGCTTTCTGATACATTGGAGGGGCACGATGCTCGCACCCTCCCTACTCTGATTTTTACAGGGGGTCTATTTCCTAGAATTTTCTGACGGCCGTCGCTGCGACGACGAATATCGTCCTCGAAACGACGTTACAATTCGGATTCATCGTCTGAGAATGTTTCAAGAATAAGATAACGCTAAAAATCAATAAGTCCAGGGACTTATTCGAATGTACTATCTGCTTATTCCAGACTAATGCGTAGCCAAAATTGACAGCGTTATAACTTCTATTGAATAAATAAATTGAATAAATGAATTAAATAAATTGCAACCAATGATTCCTTACTATAAAGTATGTTGCATGGTAAAATTTAGTATTAGTATATTAAAATAAAGTTGTAGCAAGTATGGTCAACATGTGTGACTGTACGGTTGCGATGCTGCCAAGGAGGTACGTGCTACGTAGGTCTGTTTTGTGTCCCGTTAAGCGTTTCTACGTCGTAACTCAAGGGTAGGCTTTTGTTACAAAGTCATAAACCAATGGTAAAAATAGTATACCGGGTGGTTCGTTAGAAAAAGGTAGAATAAAAATTGTAAAATTTGTGTACGGGACGTAACACAGGACAGTGCAAAGACTCTAGGGGTTTCATGGAACGCGCAGAGTGACACAATTCAGTAAAACACGCAAACTACCGATTCAATCCACCGCGCAACAAAAAGAACAATCTTGCTACAGATTACTCAGCTGTACGATCCGTTGGGATTGGTAGGACCCGTCGTAGTCAAGGCAAAATTAATAATGCAACGACTCTGGCAAATAAAAATCAATTGGGCCGAATCAGTTGGAAATATTTACCGCGTGGTCCGATTATCGTACTTATTGTTGGTTGACGAAATTACAGGCACTTCAGATTCCGAAAAAATTGATCATCCCATGTGCTTAAACGGTGGAGTTACATGGATTTTGCGATACAAGCGAACGAGCTTATGGAACATGCCTATATATTAGATCTCTCGATTCACGAGGCAACGTATTAACCAGTCTAGCCGGCGCGAAGTTTTGCGTTGCGCCTTTGAAAACGCAGACATTGCCGCGATTGGAATTATGCACCGCAGTACTATTGATAAAGATATATCAAGTCGCGAGCATGGCCCTAAAAATAAGGTTCCATAGAATCACATTTTGGTTGGATTCAATGTTCACTATTCAATGGATAAATTTAACTCCGCACACATTCAAAACTTTTGTTTCGAACCGCGTTTCCGTAATTCAAGAAGTTAGTACGCCATCGCAATGGCGGCATGTACCGTCGGGCGGCAATCCAGTCGATTTAATCTCGCGCGGCATCAACGCTGGCCAGTTCTTACAAGGGGAGGACCAGAGCCGAGGGTCACCGATTTCGATAAAATTTGGCACACGTCTTCTACTCGGAAAATCATTAGACCAGTGTTTTGCCAAAAATGTGGATAAGTCCAAATTTGTGAAAAATTCAAGATAAAAAAAAGTTCTTCGATCGATTTGAAACTTTGTAGGCACGTTCTACGAACAAAATTAAGGTTGACTTATTTTTTTATTTCGCGGTAATAACGTTTTTGAAAATTGATAGGTACGTTTAGTACCTTAAAGTTAGAAATGGACCCTCAATCGCTACCCGTATGATGTATTTTGAATTTTTTGGTCCTTAATTTTCTTTTCTTAACCTTTTTTCTGTATGTGACATGTTTTACTTATTGTTACACCTCGCAGAGGGTCTACCGCGTTTTGGCATTCTTCATTATACAATTAACTATTACAACACAAAATCGAACGTGTGTTCTCTTCGACTGCTCGGTAGCGACTTCCTTTCAATAAGACTTCCGGTCACTAAAGCAACGCGACCGGCCGATCGATGAATCGATTCGATACTCGAATCCAGCGGGTTCGAGGGAACAGCTTCGTTCTATACGCCAATATGAAGTTGGCGTAACATTATTTTAATGTGTGCCTTGTATGTATTTTATATATTTTAACTTCTACTTTACGTTCTATTTTGTTTGCGGATTTTGTGTTAGGATTACAATGAAGTCCATTACTATATATTTTTACGATAACTATTTAGTTTTCATTAAACACTGCACATTTGTGCGGATGGTAAACGTCGTAAAAACATAGGCTTTGTTTTTATTTTGAAATATCCAGATAATATTATTCGAGGATCGACGGTTTACGATCCGGTTCCCGTCATTGTCTAAACTTCGGGCGTCCGACTCTGGCCTGGGCCCATTAGATATATTTTGTATAGCACTTTTACAGAGGTTGAATCATATGCCGTTGAAAAAGTAGGAGATCATTGTTTGTGTGCGTACTTCGCCTCCAGACGACTGAATCTTGAGGGATTTACGCCAGATGTGAAAATTTTCCGTACCAAAACGCTTTTATTATTTACAGACAACTTCAGGTAAGTTTAACAATTTTCTGTGAGTCACTCAGACAAGAAGAAAAATTGATCCTCCCTCACTCTCGAAAAACGAAAGGAGGAATGAGAAAATTGTCATGAAGAGTAGGGAGGACCGAAGTGTCAAACAGGGCATCACGCGGTCCTTTAAAACAGAACACGTACAAATAGTAAGACCGAGAAGTACATAGGAGTATATATATAATATAATAGAAATTTGCGCTGTGAGGAAACAAGTTAGCTCCCGGGAAAAACGAATTAGATCTATTTATATCTGGTCTGATATAACACTTCAGATATAATCAGATCTAGTTATATCTGGTCAGATCTGATCAGATATAACTAGATCTGGACTGAAAACTGCACAAGATATGATCAGATCTAGTTATATCTGGCCAGATCTGATCAGATATAACTATATCTGGGCTGAAAACTTCACCAGATATGATCAGATCTAATCACGTTTGACCAGATATAACCATATCTGGGCTGTCAACAGCATCAGATCCGATCAGATCTGATTATGTATGTACACTCTATAGAGTCATGCATAGCTATCAAAAAGCTCAAATAACAATAGTTCTTAAATTCTTATCATTTATTTATTGAGAAATTTATTTATTACATATTTTTTAAAGTATAGGTATTTTCAACAAGCTTTTGTTTGACAAAATTTTTTTTTAATAATTAATGACGACCCGGGAAAAACGATTATGTAACTAGTGTTTTCGGATTGATAATTGATAGACGCATAATGGAACACATAAAGGACTGCACTCACACAGAGGCACGAAAAACCTCAAGAAAAACTGAAACAGTAATTCTTGTATATATAGCAAAGAGATCGTGTGCGGAAAATGCACAAAGAAAATTCAGTACGTCTGTAAAAAATGTGCTCAATGAATGTGATTGCCGTATACCGTTAACACCATTGCTAACATTTCCGTGGTAATTTTTAAAAAATAGTCATTTTACATCATTAATAATGTATCTAAATGTGACCCTAGTGTTGTTTAATTGATTCTTAATTTGAAACAATCGATTTTTTAAAGAAAATGCGTATTTTTGCCTACCCGTCAATTTGACGGGTGGTCGTAGAGATAGGTATATAAGAAACGTCCGTAAACCTAGTGTTAAAAAGAACGGGTCTATCGAAGAAGTGTGATGGCTCGTCATTCTTACTTGAACCTTTGTCGAGTGAAGGTCGTGCCATCAAATGCTCCTCCCGCACAGGTAGTGAGAGTACCTCAAACCGTAAACTCCCGTGTCACAGTGCAAAGAGTGAGACCGTCAACTTATTTATCACACGTGAATTCACATACCGTGAATTCTGAAGTGAAACTAGGGGCCATACCCCAGTGAAGTGTGCATCAGCAGACGACAAATGTGAGAAAAGTGCAAACAGTGTGAACAATAGGCCAGTGGATAGGAATGTTATCCTAAATAAACCCATTCCGACAAGTAGACACCCACTAGTGTCCATAAATTGCATAAAAGAAATTATCAATGCAGATAACTTCGTGTTATCTAAAATAACGAGACACTGTATTAACACTAAAAACCCAGTAAACCGACTGAATCCTCCGCCCAACCTGGTCAGGAGAAAACCTACAGCCGATATGAAGCAAATGAAAATGACTAATTGTAAGTCCACCAAGGAAGTAGCTGCAACAGAAGCCACGAAATCCGACAACTCGTCAGGGCAAATGCCATCGTACCAAGAACTGCTGAACATGATCCAGAACCTCAATCGAATGATTGAGAATTTGATCAAACGGCTGGAGGAGGCAGAAAAGAAGGCCACCCCCCCCCCCCCCCCCAAGTTCTGGCGAGTAATGCTAGTATAAATACGCACAACAAATTCGAGGCGTTAGAGGTCGAAGAAGTGACCATATTAGAACAGAAGGAAGAGGCTAAGGAGGACCTCTCTAAACCCAAACGAGCGGAGAACATCAAGAAGAGGATGCCGCCAGGACCCACAGTGCCAACAAGAGCTACGACTATCGAACAGGTGAAAGAAAGGGCAAGGCTTATCAAACCAACGGACGACCAGGAGACGAAACCGGAGGAGAGCAGAACACCGTCAATCAACGTGCTGAATACCCCAGCCAAGACAACAATTGAAGCACTCAAGAAAAACAGTAAGACTAATTTTCATATTAAAGGATTAGGGGAAAACAAACACCTCCTATACGTCGACACCATAGCTGAATTCAAATCTAGGTATATGTAGCTTGCTGAAAACAAAAAATATCGAATACTTTACATACACATCAAAAATAGTAAAAGGACAAACAGTCCTACTAAAAAACCTCGACGGAGACTTCGATCCGGAGGAGGTTCTTTCCGCCCTGAAAGAAAAAAAAATGCAGAAGTAGAGTTTGTCAATGTTAAAAAATTCGCGACTCAAAAATCTATAAAAGAAAACAGAAGCTTACCGATATACATAGTACAAATCGCCCCAACGAGTAAAATAGATAATTTAAAAAATATTAGAGTGTTACTACATTCGGTAGTAACATGGGAAAAATTAAATAAGAAAGATAGAATCTAGTTTAAACGGTGTCAACGCATAGGGCACGTAGCAACAAATTGTAATTTAGAATATCGCTGCGTAAAATGTAACGAACGGCACAACCCAGGAGAGAGCAAACTTCCACCCCCAAACGCGGAAAACGATAGTAAACCTTTCTGCATAAATTGTAAAAACTTTGGACATCCAGCCTCATATAGAGGATGCCCGAAATTGAAAGAGATTAAACAGAAAATCGAAGAAAGAAAACAACTAATAGCAATAGAACGGGAGAGAAAATTACAAAGCATTAACAAAATAGTTAAGCCAGGCATCAGTTACAGTTCCATTCTTACAGGACAGAAAGAAGTAGAGACAACCAATAATAAAGAAATAGCCCACACCGTTAATAAGCCACCGCAAGAAATCTCCCAACCCGTGCTTCTACAGAATCCTTCATTGAAGATATCAAACGAGTGATCGCCTCCACGATAGAAACTCAAATCGCCAAACTATCGAAAGATATAGCGGCAAATACGAGAAAAATGAACATTTTAACAGAAGCCTTCCAAATAGACCTCGATGACTGAGAGTAGCGTGATAAATAATTCTAAAAACACTGTTAAGCAGCTAAAAATTATTTCAATTAACGTAAACTCAATAATCGCAAACGAAAGGAGGGTCACTCTCCTGGATTGTCTCCAACGATACAAACCAGACATCGCGCTTTTGTGTGAAACAAAACATAATGTAAACCATAAAATTAGATTTAAAAATTATGGCATAATTAGAACAGACAGGTCAAATGCTAAACAAGCTGGGGGAACAGCCATAATTATTAGAAAGGACATTAAATATAAACACATCTATCCAGACTGTCTTAGAAACAATACCTGCCTCGAAACTACTACCTATAATCGAAAGTAAACTTCAAAGCGACAAAAGATTATTCATAATAGCAGCTTACGCGCTAAAATACACATGAAACAGAGTTTATGGCAGAGTGGAAAACTCTTTTAAGTACGCTGAAACTACATGAGGGTAATAGCTTATACCTGCTAGCGGGTGACCTAAACGCAAAACACACCTCGTGGCGAAACTCCCGTAACAATTACAGAGGGACCACCCTAGAAAGGTGGATACGGAAAAACCTGATCACCTACAAACCCGTACTCACAATCAGAGGTACAGCCGTCCCGTCTTTTCCGCGAAGTAAGGCCTACATTGATATTTGCCTAGCAGACAATAGAACAAAATTCCTCAACCTAAAAGACAATAAACTCGACTCGCTGGAATACGACAGTAACCATAGAGCCGTTCTAATTGAAATATCGCTAGACAATGACGATCACCTTATACTCGATGACATAACAGAAACCATGAACAGAAACTATAACAAAGCGGACTGGAAAAGATTCGAAGAATACCTAAGGTCGAACGACGACCTAGAAATTCCTAATCACAGAGACCTAACCACCGACGAAATAGACTCATACATTGACTCCATAAACACTAAAATTCATAAAGCATTAGAATACCCAGTACCCTTGACAGACACCAACTTTAACTCTACGGACAAGTACATCACACCAAAAATTGCGCGCCTAAGAAAGAAAAAGAGTCGTCTCATCACCCAAATCAATAATATTAGGTTGGGGAAAAAGAAATCCATTATTTTTACGTGAACTTCAAGACTTTATTTAACATGTTTCGGATTGTCCGATTTAGGTCAAATAAGCACCATTTTGTTCTATAATTTGTTGCCATTATAAATGTAGCTTCATAATGCCTCTCTCATAGAAGTCTTGGTCCCTATTAGCGAAAAACTCTTATAATCGATTTTCACAATTTTCTTTTGATGCCAATTTCTCATCACTAAGGAAGTTTTGCAATGCGAGGAAAACATGGTAATCGCATGGTGCCAGGTCCGGACTATATGGTGGATACATCAAAACTTTCCAACCAAGCTCCTAGAGTTCCTGGCGAGTCACTATAGACGCGTGTGCCCTGGCGTTGTCCTGATGGAACACAACACCTCTCCTGTTGGCCTATTCTGTCCGTTTCTGGTCAATCGATAGCTTCAAACGGTCCAGTTGTTGGCAGTAGAGATCCGAATTTAGTGTTTGGCCATACGGAAGCAACTCATAATAAATCATTCTTTTCCAGTCCCATCAAATGCACAGCAGAACCTTCCTGTCCGTTAGTCCTGGTTTGGCCACCGTTTGACTTGCTCCATCGCGCTTTGACCATGATTGTTTTCACACAATCTTGTCGTATGTGACCCATTTCTCATCCCCAGTCATCATCCGTTTAAGAAATGGGTAGATTTCATTCCGTTTGGCCAAGGCTTCGCAGATGGAAATTCGATCTATCAGTTTTTTTTTTTTGTTAATTGGTGTGACACCCAAACATCGAGCATGTTTTTGAATCCAGCTTTGTGCAAATGGTTTAAAACTGTTTTATGGTCGATCATTAGCTCCTGGGCGATGCCACGACTGCTAACATGACGGTCAACTTCGATTATTTCTGTTATTTTGTCGACATTTTCTACGACGGGCCTACCTGTGCGAGGTGCATCTTTAACATCAAAAATACCTGAACGAAATCGACGAAACCAAAATTTCGCATAATAGGCTGTTACAGTATCGGGACCATAAACACCATTCACAATTTCAGCCGCCTGGCTTGCGTTTTCGGCTTCATCAAAGAAAAACTGTAAAATGTACCGAATTTTCTCTTTGTTGACTTCCATTTTTAACACCCTGTAACTCACAACTGAATGGATCAAAGAAAAAGCAGCAAAAGAATATTTGTAGTGCGAAATGTCACCTTTCCAACGACCATAAATCTGAAATTGTTTGATCGACACTTTACGAGATATCGATCATTACAGCCATCCACCGAAAAAATAATGGATTTCTTTTTCCCCAACCTATTATATCCAGGTTAGAAAATTATTACCATCATAATGCAGAAATCATAATAGCACTAAAAAGAACACTAAAGATAGTACGCTATGAAATCAAAAAAGCATTTCAAGAGTCTGTCAGCAGTTACTGGAAAAATAAAATATCTAGCTTATCGATACACAAACCAAAAAATCTATTCCCCGCGGTAAAGAGTATACTTCGAACAAAAGAATCCAACGACATCGGCACATTTAAAGTTCCCCGAGATAAAACGGAAATCACCTCACGGGCCGAATTAAATCCAAACCAACTAAAAACAGACGCAGATAACAACCTTCTAATTAGCAATATCGACGATAAACTCAACGCCTTAGGCACGCACTTTGAAACAGTACACACACAAAACAGTAAAATGGGCAAAGATCAACTATCGGCCATCATTAAATCCAACATAGACTCCCTTAAAGAGAAAATAGTAATAGATAAAATAAACAGGAAGTACGTATGCAGCTTCTCAAAGAAAAACAGTGCGGATGATCCAGACATAAATCAAATCCCCCCTAATTATTTCACGAACTACATAAAACTACAAATCACATTCAAAAAACTAAATAATAAAAAATCTTCCAGTTTCGATGAAATTCCAAATGTTGCACTAAAGCACTTACCAACCCAGTACATATCATTTTATAGCATAATATTCAACAACTGCTTAAATCAGTCGTATTTCCCCATCACATGGAAAACCGCAAAACTAATCACCATAAAAAAGGAAGACAAAAACGGCAGCGAACACTCCAGCTACAGACCAATAAGCTTATTGCCCAATATTAGTAAAGTATTTGAAACGACGATCAACGATGCCATAAAGTCCTTCTGCTCGGAAAACAACATTATCTCGGACTACCAATTCGGGTTCAGGTTCAAACATTCCACGGCCCATGCAATAACAAAATTCACGTCCGACATTTGCTGGGCACGAAATGCAGGTGACTGCGTAGGAGCCTTATTCGTAGATTTAGAAAAAGCCTTCGACACAGTCTGGCTAGATGGCCTATTCTTTAAACTGATCAGAAAAAAGTTCACAGAGCACCTAATAAAAATGATCTGGGACATGTTACATAACAAAAAGTTCTTTGTAGTGAATGAAAAGCACAAATCCTCCAAAGACTTTAACATCGAGAACGGACTACAACAAGGAACAGTGAATTCCCCCAACTTATTTAGTATATTCATAAACGACCTATTACAGCTATACGATCTAAACCAGTGATTCCCAAAGTGGTCTATATCGACCCCCAGGGGTCCATGAAGACCTGCAAGTGGTCTACGTGGGCGAAAAAAAAATTGGGGGTCTATGAAATGAAAGTGGGGGTCAATGGCAAGAAATTTTAAAAATTGCAAAAAACAGTATAATTGATATAACTTTGACATTAAAAAAATTACAAAAATATAATATTATTAATATAATTAATATCGTCGGTCTAAAACTATTTTCACTTGATCTCGGAGCATTTTATACGCGTCTCATTCTCTCCATAGTACGCGCCTAACTTAGCGTCCCACTCACTCCACAGTGCTGTGAGTCTTCTAAAAGAGAAACAACGATCGGTGCTTTCACTAAGGCCGCGCGAAAATAGCCACGCATTGCATCGACTCATAAATTTTGTGTATTACAGTGTAACCCCTGTAATCCGTATATCTTATTCTCAGGACTTATTCAGATTGTTCGAGTTGTTTGGATTAACGAAGACACAGAAATTGTATGTTATATGATTGTATGTTAGGAAATATACTTCAATATAGTTAGACAGACCCACAGCAGGGGGTCTATCTAAAATTGAAAAACATGACAAAAGTTTGGGAACCTCTGATCTAAACAATGGAACAGGTAAACACGCCATTGCCTTCGCGGACGACTTACTGATCTACGTGAGAGGAAATGGCCCCTCAATCATAAACGCTCGATTACAAAACACCTTCAACAAAATTCAAGACTATTTCTATACGTGGGAATTAAAAATGAATACAAACAAATGTGAAACAATACTGTTTAGACCGTGTATCTCTAAAAGGCCGGACGTAAATCATGACGTCGGAGCTAACTCAAGATTGTTCCAATTACACGACAACAAAATACCAAGAAAGAGGATCCCCCACAAGGAGGTTGTCCGGTATCTTGGAGTTCACCTAGATTTTAAATTAAATTACAGTACACATGTTGAAATCCAAATCGAAAAGGCACAAAAAGCCTTCATCATACATAGAAGGTTATTCTATTCAAAAGACCCTAAAAAAATGTGAAAATTCTATTCTACAAACTATTAATCAGACCGATATTGACATATGGCTGCCAGATGTGGTTCAATGTAAGCGCGGGTACCATGGAAAAACTGCGCTCTTTCGAACGCAAATGCATAAGAGCCTGCCTCGGCAAATACAGATCACCAGAGTCAAACTATACTAAGATGATTAGTAACTTTACATTGTACGAAGAAGCCAAGATCACGCGAATAGATATATTCATCTTAAAATTAATCAGAAACCACTGGTCAAATATTCACACTATAACCGCAAATAGCCTGATCTTTTGCTCAATATATCAAAACGAACACTACTTCGAAAAAGCTAGGTCGACCGGGTACCTCCCCCCTGAACCATTCCCATACCTGGACAGCCACGGGTATATTCAAAACAGTAGTAATGTCCCAGTAATTTACCACTATAATAGAAAAACTTACGACAAAAGAATCACACACAACATGAACCTAAGCTCTGATAGCAAGGATCTACGATACCATCATCCATTGGCTACCGTAGACAGAAAAGATGTACACCGACGCAACATAGCCAGATATTGGTGGCTCGCATGAATGAGAAGATGAAGTAAAACTGTATAAAAATGCGCGAAAGTACGTATATGGAGAGTGATATGTAGAAAGTGTACAACTGGATATCCGTGGAAGTATGGATGAAGCAAGCGCATATGGACGAATCTGTGTGTATACGCGTGCAAGCGAAGGCCTGTGTGGGCTTAAGTTTAGAGGCATGTATGCAAGCAAGTATGTTCGTACGTCTATATATGCATATACCGGCAGGTGCATATATATGTATAAAACAAACGAGTGTGTATATACGTCTGCATGAACCGGTAGATACACATGTGTAAAACTTATGTACATTACAATAAACAATAAACATGTACCCTCTTCTATCCATTTCCACCAGCATGATACAATGATAGTCAACAAGTGAATAACACACACTGCAAATCCAAGTGTGTTATTTTAAAACACATAAACGTACTATTTCCTTGTAGTCACTTTTTAGACGTTTCCCGGTGTGTTATTTAACACAGTACATGTGTGTTATTTTTCAGCATGTAGATGCGTTATTTTTAAAATACATAAATGGGTTATTTTAAAATATAAATATATATGTGAGAAGAATATTTTATTAGAACAAAACGATTAAACGATTAGAACAATAAATACAATACAAATCAGATCAACTCGGACACAAAATCGACTTCTTCACACCACTGCTCAATCACGATTCTATATACAAATGTTACCGCCGCTTGTTCAAATATTCCAATCCTACATATATACAGGGTGTCTCATTTTAATCTTTACAGTCGAATATCTCGAAAACTATTGACTTTTCGAAAAAAATGTTTAGACGAAGCATACTCTATTCGAAGGGGGACAGACAATGGTGAACACCGTTTTTTTCTAGATGGAGGCGCCTCCGAGATATGAAGGTCACCTTTGTTTTTTTAAATGGAAACGTGGTTTTTTGTTATGGTAGATACATAGCTTAGCTCAAGACGAATTCACTGGCCTACATTATGTTGACCTTGAAATGTCATTCAAGGTCATTTCAATGAATTAAAGTTCTCTTACAACTGCGCGCCCAGAAAATGTTTCTCATCTTCTAAATTCAAATGGATGACCTTGAGCATCAATGCAGCACTGGATTCTGTTCCTAAATGACAGCTCCACTTGTTCTAAAGTTTGCCTGGTAACTTGACTGCAAGCATTTATTATTCGAGTCTTCATGTTTTCGGGTGTGGTTGGCTCTTCCACATAAACTTTATCTTTTATGTAACCCCACAAGTAAAAATCCAAAGGTGTTAAATCTGGCGACCTTGGTGGAAAGGGTGTCGGACTTCCTCTACCTATCCACTGGCCAGGAAACATTTCATGTAAGGTTTGTCGAACGCGGCGATCGTAATGAGCTGGAGCACCATCATGCTGGAACCACATCCGCACTCTGGTGGCCAGTGGAATGTCTTCCAAAAGGATTTGAAATTCGTTACGAAGAAAATTATTGTATCGTTCTCCAGTTAGTGTACCATTAAAAAAATACGGACCCACTAACGAGCCACCAACAATGCCACACCAAACATTTAGAGACCATTGATGTTGATGTTCAATTGCTCGATGCCGGTGAGGATTTTCATCACACCAATAGTGGAAATTGTGACGATTTACTTCTCCCGTGTTTTTAAAAGTTGCTTCGTCCGAAAAGAGCACGTAGGAGAAAAAGAAAGGATCACGCATTATCCTACGCATAGACCATTGGCAAAATCTCAATCTGGCACCATAATCGGCATCACTCAATGCTTGGTGTAACGAAATGTGATACGGGTGAAAACGATGTTGCCGAAGGATTCTGGACGCCGTAGATCGTGATACACCGATATTATTTTCTATGCACCTGGTACTGGTATGAGGATTTGCTGCTACTGCTGCCAGCGTTAAAATTTCTGATCTTTCTGAACGGCGCTGATGACGGCGTCGATGCAAAAATCCTTGCCGAGCCCGAATTTCGCAATTTCTAATGACGACTGCACTTGGGTGCCGGCGATTCGGAAATCTTTCCCGATACACTCGGGCAGCTGCCCTATAACTTTGCTGACATTCTCCCAAAATTAAAATCATGTCAACAATTTCATCAGGCGTATAATCAGCCATCGTGAAATTAATTGCTATCAAAAAGAACACTTGTACTACCTACTCACTGCTTCGAATCAACTTAAAGATATTCTGCTAGCAGGTATTCTGTGTTTGTAAACATTAATATCAATAGTGTTAATGCTCAAGAAGATGAGAAACATTTTCTGGGCGCGCAGTTGTAAGAGAACTTTAATTCATTGAAATGACCTTGAATGACATTTCAAGGTCAACATAATGTAGGCCAGTGAATTCGTCTTGAGCTAAGCTATGTATCTACCATAACAAAAAACCACGTTTCCATTTAAAAAAACAAAGGTGACCTTCATATCTCGGAGGCGCCTCCATCTAGAAAAAAACGGTGTTCACCATTGTCTGTCCCCCTTCGAATAGAGTATGCTTCGTCTAAACATTTTTTTCGAAAAGTCAATAGTTTTCGAGATATTCGACTGTAAAGATTAAAATGAGACACCCTGTATATGTAAGGAGATTGCTTTTCTGATGGTGCCCACGTCTTCTTGCTATTAACTAACATTTATTAAAAAGATACATAAAACCAACAATAATTATAACATACACTTAGAAACTAATAAAAATAAGCAGTAACAGTTATGGCGTCTTTACGCTTTCACGTTTCGTTCTTCACTGCTGTTTTGCAACTGTTTTGTTTCTTCTGCCCTGTCTTTTGTTTCTCACGTCATCATCTCGTTCTCTCTGTCATTCATTCACTTTCTAGCTCACTCATTTCATCTGCCTTCTTACATATTTATAGTTAAATCAATTACATATTCACAGAATTGAATAAAATTATATTAAATATTATTATGATTGTTCAATATTTTAAAGGGGTGCATGAACTCCGGTATTAATATGCAACCTACCACATTCAAGAATATTTCGATATATTATAGATGAGAATGATTGGTTAACGTGTCAAATGATGCGAACCAATAATGAAAAAATTACAGTTATTGTTTTTCTACTCTTTTAAGTGGTAATAATAACTGATAAATATCTGGTCAGTAAATACATCAAAAACAAACGGCTAACACGTAAAAACGTATAATTCTAACGAAATGTATAATTTTAATACCCTTTTGTGAATAAAAGTGAAGTGTGTTTAAATTTAACATACAAAAGAAATGCATTATTTATTTACTCAGATAAAATGTGTAAAATAACGCATTAGATGTGTTAAAACTTCACGTTAATTTTTTCAAGTGTTTTATTTTAATGTACATAATTGCATTTACACGTTTAGACGTGTTAATAAAGTGTGCTTACACATTTTGGTGCATTTAAATAACCCACTTTTAACACACTTGGATTTGCAGTGCACTAAACGCAAAAACTAACCAATCTTCTTTTTTCAGCTAGACCATAGAACACAACGGTACAACCATAACAAGTAACCGGAAATGTAAATATAAATAAAATCTACCCCCCCCCCCTATTGCCCCTCCCAAATACGTATAATGGACCATGTAGTTTTTTCTGCCGTTTTTTTTCTATACTTGATTTATGTACTACGGGATAAGTTAGTTCTTAACGACATTCGTGCGACTAGTAGCAATAAGTGCAGTAGTAAAACCACGTAGCGTTTAGACTACGTGTGCTCGCATAGAGCTTTTAGTCTTATTCACAGCGTCTCTTCTTTGTCATCCTTTTTTACGCTTAAGGTTTATTATAACTACTTGTAAATATAGTATACTGGCTCCAATAAACGTACTGTTACAAAAAAAAATGTGATGGCTCGGCGGATGCGTGCTTGGCTTATATTTTTGCACTCCGCCGCGCTTCAGGTTCGAATCCTTCCTGATGAGTAATTTTTTTTTTTATTTCTTTTCTGTGATATTTTAATCCTCGTAAATACCATTTAATTGAAAATTTGTATATCGGCAACATATTATAACTTTTTAAAAATGTTTACTACATAATTACATTTCTTAGATGCAAGAAAATAAAAAGGGCAATTGTCTTATTACCTGGTTCGCTATTCATCACAACGAATATATTTACCGTTAGGGTACCTGTGTTTTATTACTTTACCGTAGACTTTTTGTAACTTTTCAAGTGTTCGGTAAATATTTCAAAAGCATTCTTTTACATTTTTAACGTGATCATTAGTTTCCTTGCAACTGCCGAAGTGAAAGGTAGCGTTATCCAGTTAAATAGTTTTCTTTTGGTTTTCATAGTGTTATTTACATTGAACATTATTTAATATTTCTGTAAAAATGGGTGCAGCAGGAGGTTCTTCACAGTGTAGTGCTATGAATATTGATGAAAATATTAATCCAACATTATCATCCTTTTTGAATGTAAACGAAGCATGTTTTCCGCCTCAAATTTCCAAATCCAAATGTTCTTGTTCGGAAGTAGCGTTTATAAAATGTTCCTGGTGCCGGAAATTTATATGTTTTGCGTGTTTTTATGAATCATTTCACCCTAACACTTGTGAAATCTGTAATTTGAATAGATAGATAAATATACAGTAGAACTCCTATAAGTTCGAAGCTACGGGACCAGATTTCTGAGAATTAGAACTTATAGGATACCCTCTTCACTCAACTCTGGGTGATACAGAAATAGCTGTCTCTCTCTCTCGCGCGCTTCTTACTAGTCGTAGAGGGGATATCGCACTAACTAACATAACCTATCATAAAAATTCAAATGACAGGTTTGCATGTACATAGAAATAAAAGAGAAATTAAGTAATCGATTGCTTGAAATTAATTAAAATTTAAAAGAAACATTGTTATTATTATTCCTAATTTTTTATTTATTTTATTTCTTCATGTTACAATGAAAACTTCAGTCTTTTCAATTTTATAATAATGAATATTAAGTAACAAATAACTTTAATTAAATTTGAATAATTTGACAATATTGTTATAAAATTAAACATCATATATTAACAACATCTACTTTAAAGATTAATTGCATGTTCGACTAACGTAAGTTATAATAAATATTAGTTCGTACTGGTGTCTTCTAAAGACATAACCTGAGTTTCTTTTTCAATAATATCAATAGCTGCAATACTTCTTGAAAAATTATTTTTTTCGCAGAATTCTCTCAAAAATTTAATACACAGCTTAGCATCTACTTCAGTTACTACACAAACCGAATCATTATTATTATTATTATTATCACAATTCGAATCATTATAATTATTATTATTATTATCACTATTATTATCATTTTCTTTGTTTTCATCATTATCATTTGTGTCATGCTGCGCATCATCTTGCACAATTTCGACAATGTCTGTGTCAGTTAAGCCATTTTCAACATCAGTGTGAATAGAATATAGCCATTTCTGCAGATCAGAGACGTTCAAGGTCGTTGAAGCTTGCTGACTTAGTAAATAAGTACAGAATATTTCAAATGAATTCAGAATTTCCTGCTGTTGAAATAAATAATCTTGGTATATCTTGTCTCTTTGGGCCCAAGTCCATACCTAGTAAAAAAAAGTAGTTCCATTAATTATTTAATAAGTTATTTTAATTCAATTCACGCAAAATAGTAAAAATCACTTACGCGATTCCACGATTTTCGTATTGTGTTTGCAGACACTTCGTGCCATGCATCAGCTGCCCAGAATATCGCTTTTTTTACAGAAATGCTTTTAATTATGTCCATTATTGACATTTTTTGATCAATACAATCAACTATATAACTCATCAGACACTTTTTATATAACAATTTTAAAGCCTGCAAGCATCCTTGATCCATTGGCTGAATCAAGGAAGTTGTGTTAGGAGGGAAAAATGACACAGTTATACCATCAATGCTTAATGTTCAGTTATGAGAAGCACAGTTGTCAATCACTAGTAAAGCTTTGCACGGTAGATTAGCATTTTTTAAATATTCTTTTACAGTAGGCACAAATTCCTTTTCGAACCAAGTTTTAAATAAACCACCAGTCATCCAAGCTTTCTTTTGATTCATATAAACTACAGGTAAAGACTCTTCTTTTTTAAAACATCGAGGGTTTGCGTATTTTCCAATTACAAGGAGAGGTAATTTACAGGTGCCAGAGGCATTAGAACATGCCATTACAGTTAGAGCTTCTTTACATCCTTTTATACCAGCCGGAGACTCATTTGTTTGTTCACATAAGGTTGTTTTGGGTAATAATTTGTAATAAAGTCGACTTTCATCAGCATTAAATACTTGGTGATGTGTCAGTTCTTCTTTTTGGACATAATTTACAAATGTCTCTTTGAATGGATCGACAGCTTCTGAATCAGCTGATAGCTTCTCGCCACAAATCTTTTTTGATGAGATTCCGTAATAATTTTTCCAGGATCTTAGCCAACCATTGCTGGCGGTGAACGTGTTATCTTTGTTAAATTGTGCACTGAAGTTCAATGCTTTGGATGGTATCATGGGTCCAGAAATAGGCATTCCTGAAGCATGTGCCGTTTTGGACCATATCCACACAGCCTTGTTAATTTTATCATATCGTTGTTTACGAAAACGTTTTGTAGGTTTTTTAATACCAGAATTTTGGTGGATAAGGATATCTTTCTTCTTTTTCCATAGCCGAATGGTAGTATGATTAACATCCAGTTCTTTAGCAACATCGTAAACTGATGTGCCTCGTTCTAATTCTTTTAAAGCATTTAATTTTATATTCACAGGCACTTCTTTTAGCTTTTTTTAATATGTTCTTATTTAATGAGTTTTTATACAATTTTATCATACTTTTTAAACATCTATCACAATAATAGTAATGCTAATAATATGTAAATACTAAATACTAATTAAGCTACTTATAAACACTTAACAATTAAGGTTATTCTCTATCTCTAACTACATACTCTATTCTCTGTCATCACCGGTTGCGCATGCTCAATGTAGTGCGCAGTAGAATCAACGCAATAGCCAAATGGCAAGGAGTAGGGGAAGTAGGGATAGGCGAAGTCGAACTTAAAGTGTTCGAAGATATAGGAGTTCTACTGTATTAGTTTTAATTCGTTCTGAAATTGGTTTTTTAAAGCGTTATCTACTTACAAAAAAAAATTTACTCATCAGGCAGGATTCGGACCTGAAGCGCGGCGGAGTACAAAAGTATAAGCTAAGTACCGTGCAGCTCGTCAGGCTTGTCACCTGGGCGGCGGAGCTTCTCGTTTTCAACCGCCTATTCGTACCATTTTGTTTCTTGGAGTCGACTCGCTCAACCTCTTGAAGGAAGCACCCGACAAAGTCGTAGCATTCAAATATTCTTATTAGTTTGTCTGGAGGAGCGAGACATTGTATTACATTGTTGTCTCACCGCGCGCTTCGTTTCATCAAGGAGAATCTCCCCATGTGGTGGGGGTAATTCTGCCGGAGTTTATTCTGTTTTCACTATAGAGATATTAGAAATCTGGTGCCTACGCCGATGTCCTCACTGTCGCCACGCAAATCGCGTTGTCTCCCTTGCTTCGATCTGCAGCGTTCTCTCTCTTCGTCTTTTAGTTCGATTTGCATGTGTAGCTCTTTTTACGAATCGCGAGGTAGAACGTCAAGTGCCTTCGTGTACGTGTGCCAAGAGGCATGACGCTTGTTGCCTGGCGAATCAGACTCTGCCGAAACAGGCTTACCTCCTAGGTGACACGTCTGACGAGCCGCACGGTACGCATCCGCCGAACCATCACACTTTTCGATAGACTCGTTCTCTTTAAGAGTATATTACGTACTACAGAAAAATTGCGTTTTTCAAAATGCGATTTCTCAAAATTGAGGGCCCATTCACAAAAACGCCCGGACATGACACAAATATTTTTCGATGTACTTTCACCTAATATGAAGCTTATTAAAATCCCCATGTCCACGGGTGTAATGTCTCCTTGTCAGCTGAAGTACCAATGGGCTAGCGCGGCGCGGAGAAAGAAAATACGGTCGTACTTGAAGAAGTTTAAACAAGGCAAATTTAATTTGTAACCGATAGACATCCTATTGTCTATATGTGCTGTTTATCACAAAGATGCGACGCATGTCTACGCACCAGTTACAAATCGAATACGCAATGTAACCGATAGACACGAAGATGCGACGTATGTCTACGCACCACCTACAAATCGAAGACGCATCGAATACGCATGACGCCAATATAAAAGCGCGAACGACGATGAAGAGCATTCATTACCAATCCTCATCAGTACCAGTTAACATCGATCAACGTATTAGCTTATAAGCCTTTCTGTATTCTTTGAGTATTCTAATAGTGTAGTCAGATTTGTAGTTTGTTAAAATTAGAGTTTAAGAGGACGAATAAATTCCCTTTTTAAAAACTCGAATCTCTGGACCTCGCCGGTAACAAATTCAACGGAAAGCTTATTGGCACTACACGACACACACACACAGCACGCACGAAAAGATCAAAATGAAGTTAGGACGCAAACACCGTTAACAAGTAGAAAATAATTGAAAGCAAAATTAACGCATGTCTGAGCGGTGCACATAACAAAGCGCAAATGTTCGCGAAAGCTTAGCAATAGCACAAGAGGCACGAAAACGGAATGAATAACACTGAACTAAACTTTGAAAGACAGCTGATTGCTCAGCTGATATTTATATGTGCAAGAGTAGCGTTTTTTGTCGTCCACGATGCGAGAAACAAGCAACGATCGCGACCGCCGTTGCCAAGGCGAGCCTTAGCGAGAGGCAGTCGATAGCGAGAGGTTACGAAACGAGCACGTGTTCTTTTGTATTTTTATATATTCAAGTAAACAGGTGTTACGTGCGGCGCTTTATTTTCCGCGTGCCGTCCGCCGTCGAGCGGGTGTCAACGGACGGTAGATTCCGCGCGTTCAAGCTAATACGAAAATTTTGTAGCTCTCCCCAGACTATGTTGAGGAGAGGACAGGATGGATGGGCCGATCTGTTGAAACCCGTACAGGTTTATTGGAATCGAAATTTGAAAGGATAAGGACTTTAATTAATATTGGTTTCGAACAAAGATTGAACTGGTAGAATAAAGTATATTCTAATGCGTTAGGAAATTGTACATATAAAAGAAAGAGAGAGAGAGACAGAGAGAGAGAGAGAGAGAGAGAGAGAGAGAGAGAGAGAGAGACTTTAAGATTCTGAATTATCGATCATGAAAATAACAACGTAAGGGTGGTGAAATTTATTCGAAACGAAGTTCGAATGAATTTCCCATTCACAAGAATTAACAAGACTTTACTTTCGAGATTCGGTTCAGGGTTCGTATTCAAGGAAATAGACAGTGAAAATGTTCAATATTAGTTTGGTAAAAACTGGAACTCACCCTGTTTCTCCGGCGGTTGATACAATTATGGTTTTGCGGATAAATGTATAAATTGAGCGTACAGTAGTAATACAGTTGTTCCGGCTAAAATGTTCCACAATTGCTAATACAGTATCGATGTTATCGCTGGGGATACAATGTTTCTTAGCGCTTGGCAATCTAGACAGAGAAGATGAATTAGAAGTTGCACTTCGTATATACGTAGGATCAATTATGATTAACGGCTTAGAATCATAGATTATACGATACAGACATTTGATCGAGGGTAGTGTTTAAAAGCAATAGAATTTTGACGTAAAATCTCGCGCGAAACGCTGAGTCCTTCGGCACTGATTATCGATACCGAACTATTTCTCACTGACAATGAGAATCGGAGATTCTCACTATCGCAGTTTCGCGAGCTATCAATCACGCACTACGCGACTTGACGATTGAAAGCCAAGAGACATTTAAGTTAACTAAGATATTCAATTAGAATGTTTGACGAGGATATCAAAGTCCGTTACCGCGTATCAAACTATTGAAGTTATTCGCGGATAACTCGGCTTAACGACACCCCGGACTCCATGCCTACGCACCTCGCGACTTTCCAGACAAGAGTGACGAGTTAATCTTGCCCTGGGTCTCACGAAGGGTGGACCCATGATGGAGGTGGTAGCCACGTTCCGTGGTCACGTTATGCTTAGTTTTTAATTCCGGTAATGCAACTCTTTATTCTTCTTCTCTGTTCAGTTGTCTTTAACTGCTTATTCTAAATGATACATAACAGAATGTGCTACGCACGTGGATTGGATCACGCTCTTAGTATTATGTTTTGCTGGAATGCGTGTGAAATTTAATATTTTAGATCAAACGGAAGGCGAATGGAAAAATTGAATAGAAAAATTTAGTTCGGGACGTAACACAGGCATCCTTACATATGTTGGTCATCCAAACGCTCTCGAACGGTCTAGACCAGAGGTTCCCAAACTTTTTTCTCTCGTAGACCCCTTGTCATGTTTTTCAATTTTAGATAGACCCCCTGCTGTGGGTCTATCTAACTATATTGAAGTATATTTCCTAACATACAATCATATAACATACAATTTCTGTGTCTTCGTTAATCCAAACAACTCGAACAATCTGAATGAGGCCTGAGAATAAGATATACGGATTACAGGGGTTACACTGTAATACACAAAATTTATGAGTCGATGCAATGCGTGGCTATTTTCGCGCGGCCTTAGTGAAAGCACCGATCGTTGTTTCTCTTTTAGAAGACTCACAGCACTGTGGAGTGAGTGGGACGCTAAGTTAGACGCGTACTATGGAGAGAGTGAGACGCGTATAAAATGCTCCGAGATCAAGTGAAAATAGTTTTAGACCGACGATATTAATTATATTAATAATATTACATTTTTGTAATTTTTTTAATGTCAAAGTTATATCAATTATACTGTTTTTTGCAATTTTTAAAATTTCTTGCCATTGACCCCCATTTTCATTTCATAGACCCCCAATTTTTTTTTTCGCCGACGTAGACCACTTGCAGGTCTTCATCGACCCCTGGGGGTCGATATAGACCACTTTGGGAATCACTGGTCTAGACAAACATGATGGAAAAAACAAAACCTAGATCGTTCGATTTCGAGAGCGTTCGGCAGGGCCCCTCACTTTTGGGGAGAGGCGGAGGGCAGGACGTAGGGGTCCTCGATGGTGCTGGCACTCCGGGGAGCGGTTTTGAATGCCGAGCCATGATCGGCAATGATGACTCGCAGACGCGGCGTGCCGTCGTGACTCCAAGCTACACGCGCGCAGCGCGGATTTTAAACAGCTATCACCTCAAAAGAAAAGATAAAATAGCAGTATGGAAAAAAGAAATTGCGGAAGGTGGCACAATCCATGATAAATATTTACATATCGAAAAATGGACTTATAACAGATTTGTAGAGGTACGGCAAACGTACGCTCCTGTCTCTACACGTAAATGCAAGAATGGGCAACTGCAGCTGCGATGCAGTACAACACCGGTTTATTTCGTTTTACTGCATCGCATTCTTGGATTGTCCGTTTTAAACGGAAGTACGGTATTCGGCAGCGGCAAGTAACCAGATACATATCCAGGAGAAAATTGACCACGCTGAAAGAGATTGAAGATAGGGGTACGCTCTTTCAGCAGCAGGTACGCATTGATACCGACACGATTCCTGCGGAATTAATTGTAAATGCGAATAAAACAGGATGCGAATACAAGACGAACGTCCGACGCAGCTTGTCGCATAAGGGTGAGAGAACCACGAAAGTTGTGATGGAAAACATCTTTAAAACTACTCATTCATATACGGCGCAGTCCTCCATCACACTTTCGGGGGCACTGCTACCAAAAGTCTTTCTATGTTTGCAGTGTTACGAGCCGGGCGGTTGGCAGAACGCGACCGGTATTCTTTGTTTACGTTTGCGGAGTCACCAATTGCAACCGATTTTGAGGAGAATTATCCGGGGACCGGACTAGCCTATAGCTTCTATAGGAGCGTCGTTTGCCCGTTAATAACGAAAGGCACCTTGCGATGCTTTCGCGCTAGTATAACGGATACGGTCCTGCACCAATTGCAGGAACTACCGCCAACAGCTGGTATGGGAGTTAGTATTCAGTTGCAAACGGTGAACTCTTAAATCGGAAACTTGACCCGTAACTTTAAACAAATAATCTTATTCACCACGAGCGGGTTCAGTGAATAAGAAGGGATCGTTGCTCAGTTACTCGAAGGTGCAGGTAAATAATAAGAGACTAAATATTCCGTTGTAAGAATATAAAGGTATATTTTGTAAATAAGTTAAATACTATCTGTACAAATGGTTAAGAATGAACACTAAATCCATTCGGTGGTTACCTTTAACAATTGAAATAACTTTCAATTAATTGGCCGAAATTACTATAACGCGTCGGTTTGCGGGGGAACTACCGAATCTCGTGTGACGAACGTTACGTCAAGGATTACGTTTAAGAAAAACCCCAGGAAGCAAAAAACAGCCACCTTATATAGGGCGTTTTTTGGGAGTGGGATCCTGGAAAATGTGAAAAACTGAGTGGAGGTGGAACCGGTCTGGTGGGAGCGAAGGGCTTCAAGAATGCGAGTGAAAATTCTCGCCAAGAATTCTCGCTTAACGGAAGTCGTAGATTGGGCCTTAATGGAATTTGGCTGTTTGCGCATTGGAAGTAACCCTATACAGCTAGGCTTTTTCTCGCTTCCTAGGCTTTTTTACCAAGCGCCTGACTGGCGCCTGAACTGGAATTCGAAAAATTCCAGGGCCGGGTGTAACAGCAGGAACCACAAGGGTTATTTGGACCGCAAGTGGAGCAGACGGTCCAGCAGTTACACACAGAATTTGACATTGTCTATGTCACTTGCTCTAAATCCGGAAAATTAACTACAGAAAAATATAAATTATTTTCAGATAAAATTTTAAAGCCATACGTAAAAACCAAAATTTTTGTTTGTTAATTGACTCTTGGACCGGCCAAATAGATGTTAGTATTGTAAGAGAAGGAACGAAAGAAGATGGAATGAGTGAATGAGAGAGAGCTGTGTGAGAGTGAGATAGAGCGAGGAATAAAAGAGCATCGAGCGAACGAGACGAAAACCGATATGGATGAAAGTGGTTAGTGCGAGAGCGGATGTGAACGAGTATACCGTGCGGCTCGTCAGACCTGTCACCTAGGAGGTAAGCCTGTTTCGGCAGAGTCTGATTCGCCAGGCGTCAAGCGTCATGCCTCTTGTCACACGTACACGAAGGCACTTGACGTTGTCAGTACGCGACGCGAGCTCGTAGCGACAACATCTCAGTGCTCGTACACGACGTAAACAAAATTCCTAAGTGCCCATACAGAGAGTCATTCGTACTGTGCAAGTGTATCTTGTTATACTCCAAGTGATCGGCTAATTTCGTTACTATTATTGGGGCTTGCTTTCGCAAGTCCCAATACAGTTCTTCATTTTTTTTCATTCTGACCGTCCATTTTATGGAACAACATATTGCACGCATAGAAGCTAGTAACTCTTCCGCATCGGCGGCGGCCGATGCCAATAATTCGGACGAAAATTTTGCATCCCTTGAGACTACTAGCCAGGGATCACTATCTCTGTCTCTAAAAAGACATAAATCATCATCCAATCCGTCTTCATCCGAGGACATTCAAATGAAGAAGTCGCGCAAAATTTCCGCTTCACGCACAGCCGCACGGCAATCTGCCGACGCTAAAACGGCTCCAGTTAACACCATGGACAGTGACACAGGATTGAAATCGCTCGATCAACAATCCAGCGATGCGATGTCTACAGCATCATCCATACAAGGCGCTGAAGCATCTTGTAGCAAAGAAACTCTAGTGCGTGAAAATAAAAGACTATTAAACGAAATAAAATTGCTCAAAGAGCAAATCCAATCGCTCGCTGGACCCTCTACATCTGCTCGGACTATTGAATCGCCAACATCGGAATGGATCACCATTGGATCCCGTAGACCCGCGTGGGGTACCATACAAAGGCCCGCAGGGCGACACGCGCCTTCTCCGACGCCGACGCTGGACAAACCTCCCACCGCCAACCATTTTCAGGCCTTCGCCGAGCCCAACGCTCTACCGGAGGTGTCCAGGGACCAGCCTCCCACCTTCAGACATCCGACCCTACCACAGCAAACTGTCAGACAAGATAAGTCGAACAAACCACCACCGTTGATCGTGCATGTGGCTTCACCACAACTAATAATAAACATAACGAAGAATGCCCTTCAAAAGGCATCCTTCACTATAAAAAGAAGTGGCTCGAAAAGCCACGTCATATACCCGAATTCGCTCGAAGCTTACTCGAAGATCAAAGATATTATGATGAAAAACCAGCTCAAGTTCTTCACTTATACGCCGAAGAACGAAAAACCAGTGACGATGCTTCTCAAGGGTATCGATCCAAACACCGACAAGAATGAGCTGTTGTCGGAAATTAATTCCATCGCCGCACCTAAAGCCAAAGCCACACGTATATCCAATTTTATAACCGCGAAATCGAAACAATCCGGCTTGCCCCTGCCTATGTTCGTAGTGCAATTTGGCGCGAATACTGATATCAAATTTGTTCAATCGATCAATGTTTTAAATTATCAACGCGTCAGATGGGAGAAATTGCATAGGCAGGATCTTTTACAATGTTTTAACTGTCAACGTATAGGCCATGCATCCGCTAACTGTCATCTAGATTTTAGATGTGTTAAATGTAATTTATCTCACGAGCGTGGAAAGTGCTCGGTCACAGAAGCAACCAAACACGACGCAATTTACTGCGTCAACTGTGAGAAGTTCGGCCACCCCGCGTCATACCGAGGTTGCCCGAAATTCAAGGAGAGAAGAGCCGTTGCCACCCCTACGAGCAACAGAGCTCCCCAGCCAGCCGCAACCAGAAGACTTCCATCTCCCCTCGTCAATCCGACGACGCTATACAGTAGTGTTGCGAGTGGAGTGGGGGGCCTAGTAGATAAGGCCGCGCATGCATATTCATCGACTACATTGAACAGAGGACCAGTCCCTCTCGATGCTACGTCCAACGAGCAACAGGTCGACTTAAAAAACATATTTTCGGCCATCAAAAGTATAGCCGATCAATTACCAATTATATTTCAACGCATCGGCGAAAATACCGAAAAAATTAATTTCCTCCTTCAATCTTTTATAGATGATAATCATGCTCAATCTGTTGATTACCATGGACGTACCACGAGAGGCATTCGAAATGATTTCCCGCAATAATGGCCACTACCGATCAAAACAGTATCCCGTTGGTCAATCTCCGAATCATTACTGTCAACGTCAACTCTGTTATAAATCTTCACAAACGTGCATATTTGCAGCAATTTTTAAATTCTCATCGACCCGACGTATGTGGTCTCATTGAAACGAAGCTAAATTCGAGACATAATTTGGAGGTTCCACCACAATTTGTAATAATACGCAAAGACAGAGCAAACAACCGTTTCGGCGGCGGTGTCGCTATGGTTATTAATAGAAGATACAAATTCACTCGTATAGAACTCTCCACTTCTCACGAAAAATCTTTAGAAGCCATTGCGATCCGCTTGGATCTTTCGGCTGGTAGAAGCCTCGTGATCGCAGCGGTGTATAGCCCTTTCAATGATAAAATCGTATTCCTTCGTGACCTCGATGATCTATGTACTCAGTTGCGAGTTGCAAATGACTCGAATCACTTTGTGATCGCGGGCGATCTTAACGCCAAACACACATCATGGCGTAATACAGTCAACAACAGCAAGGGGTTAGCTCTTTTTGACTGGCTACAGTTACAGGGTGCTGTCTTCCGCGCTTCCCTTCTATATTCGGAAATACCGACTTATCATCCGGCTAACTCGAACTTGGACATTGCTTTGGTGGACAGCAGGCTGATCGATCGTATTAACGATGGAACGCAAAGGCTGGGTCTGCTGCCCTATGATAGCGATCATTGGGCCATAACGATTAATCTCTCTCTCCTCGGTTGGAATACATACGTAGAACGAGCCCCCAGAGTACTGAGACTAAATTATCGTTTGACCAAATGGAAAGAATACAAACTCAAACTCCATAATTATATCAACAGCCTAAATCTCCCATCGTTACTTAATGCGTCGATCGAAATGATTAATGCTTCAATAGAGGCCCTCGAGGAAAATATTTCCGTAATTCTGACGAGCTGTACACCTACCGTGGAGGCTCTGAACTGCCCGAGAGAATATGACGACCGACGCATTAATAAGCTCAAAAAATTTAAATCCAAACTTATCACCAGATTATTTCATTTATTGCGCCTTCGCGACAATTTAACTCCAATACAGTCTAACATGAACAAATTTTATAAATCAATAATTCAGCGTACCAATTACAGACTCAAAAAACTCTACTCTGCAGTTGCAAATAAATTCTGGAACGACAGACTGTCCAAACTAGATACTCGTGATCCCATTAAGCTACACCCTTTTATAAACAGAATTATAAATCCAAAAAACATTGACTCAATTCCGCCACTAAGAGGCGCGATAAACGACGATTTTCTTTGGTCTGAATCCGGAATAGATACATCGACACTCCAGAAAATAGATAATAACTTTGTAGTGTCAAGCACTGACGATCGTTTGACCTTACTTGGGGTGCACTTTGCAAGAGTACATACAAAAAATCTGACTCCTACAACCGAAGAAGAGAGGAATCACGAGCACGAGGTAAAGCAGACTTACGATCGAATACGGGATTCGCGTGAAAATATCAATTGGCAATTCGCTTCGCTACACGAACAGATCTGGCCTTCAATTCACACAAACTATCTAATAACTCCCACAATGATTTTACGAGCCATCAAATATCTTAAAAACAAAAAATCCACCTCGTTCGACGGCATACCAAACGTCGCCATTAAACGCCTTCCAGGCTCCGTTATTGAATATCTCACGCTAATTTTTAACGCATGTTTACGTTTATCTTACTTTCCCATTCGTTGGAAAACGGCCAAGCTCATCCCATTGCACAAAAAAGGGAAAAACCTTTATGACTTAAATAACTACCGGCCGATCAGTCTGCTGCCAAACCTGGGCAAATTGTTCGAGATCATGATTAACATACGTTTGAATCATTTTGTGCGGTCCAATAAATTAATTTCTGATTATCAATTTGGTTTCAAACACTCGCACTCTACGGTTCATGCTATTGCCAAATTGACTCGCGACATTGCCGACTCGCTCAACAGCTCAGCTGTGACTGGGGCTTGTTTAATTGACCTCGAGAAAGCATTTGATACTGTTTGGACTACGGGATTGATAGTTAAATTACACAAAATGAATTTCCCCCCGGAGTTGTTGCTTCTAACTGAGAACATGATCACTGGCCGCGCTTTTAAAACTTTTCACAATAATACTTTTTCCGTTCGTACTTTCAATATTTTAAATGGTCTGCAGCAGGGCGCCGTAAATTCTCCTCTACTATTCAACTTATACTTCTCCGATATTTTAAACAATTTTAACAAAAGTAACGATACTTGCAAAGCTTTGGCCTTTGCTGATGATTTAATCATATATAAATCCGGCGTTGATCCTCTCCACATTCAGTCACACTTGCGGAGGGCTTTCGATTTTGTTGTCTCCGCGTGTAACATGAAGAAGGTGAGAGTAAATATGCTCAAATGCGAGACTATTCTATTCATTAGGCCCACGTCCCAAATTAGCAAAAAACAATACAGGCTCTCAAAAAATTTTTCGATTCACGCGACGGAAACATTTGACCTTTTAATCCCTCGGCTGAAAAAGGTCAAATATTTGGGTGTAATTCTCAACGAACACTTAAACTATAATGAACACGCCAACTACTGTCTCAGGAAAGCAAAAGGTATAGCATCTAAATTGGCTCGCCTCTTCTACTCAAAACACCTCGGTGAGAATGTCAAACTACTCCTTTACAAGCTTTATGTCAGGTCAGTACTATCTTATGCGATCCCAATCTGGTTCTCAATTTCGCCTTATGTGATGGAGCGCATTCGCACCTTCGAGAGGAAAATATTCCGGGCGATCACGGGTCTTCTCATGCCCAGACGTATGTCGGATGGTACCAAGCGACACTTCCACAATCAAACAATTTTTAGCAGGGTTGACTGTTCGCGGTTTGATATTTTTTCACTTAAAATCACCAGAATGTTTATCCTTAAATCTTTGCACTCAAACTCTGACAATCCTCTCATCACCTCGTTACATACAATGTCGGACGAGGAGGCTAGGAAGGCTCGCGAAAATGGGTTTCTCTCTACTGCTGCCTTTCCCTATCTCGACAGAGATGGATACATTCAGGATTTTCGCTCCAAAATTCCCATCATATACCATACGCATAGAAAAAGGGCCTCGCTTGCTCTTCGATACGATCCTTTGGTAGTTTCTGCCGATCCATCACAACTGCAACATTCTGTATCTCTTCCTCCACGCGATACTGTCCAAAAGCATTACAATTATCTCGATAAATTACCATGGCTTAAATCTTGACCGATCGTCGTACTCTGAACCGAGCACTTCCATTAAAAAAAAAAAAAAAAAAAAACGCTAATCACTCAGATTTCTCCCTTCTGACAGTCTTAGTTTAAACTCTGTATATACTCTTTAGTCCATAACATAGTTAGATTAGTATATCTACTTTAAGTTACTTTAAGAATATCGTTGATGTCAACAACATCCCGTACTATCCTCTTGATTCGTATGGAACGTTATTCAGTATAATTTTATGCCACTTGTATTCGCAAGCACGGTAATTTTTCTTTATCATGGATTTCTTTACTTATTTAATTCTTCCATCGTCTAATTCTTGACCACTAATTCGTGCAATTTTTCTTATTTATTTTGGTCAAGATCTCATTATTGTTCATTTTGTTTTACTTAGTATATTGGCCATGCCAATATCTTCTCCCCCCCCCCCCCCTTTTTTATAATTGTTTAATTGTTTTGTCAGTCCTGGTACCTCTCTGTAACGAAGATGCCTTTTTTGATGATCATATCAAATCTTTTGGGGCGTAATACTAATTGTTTAACTTTATCATACAGCGCAAATTGATTCTTTTCTTGTATTGTATAATTTCCGTTCTCCTGCGAGAAGTCGCTAATGTGCGACCATACAGGAGTTATATAGTTGTATGTTTATGCTATCCTAGCATCATGTATATATGTATGATTGAATAAAGGAACTGTTTCATGCACTTGACGTTCTACCACGCGATTCGTTAAAAAAGCTACACATACAAATCGAACTAAAAGACGAAGAGAGAGAACGCTGCAGATCGAAGCAAGGGAGACAACGCGATTTGGGCGGCGACAAAGAGGACATCGGCGTAGGCACCAGATTTCTAACATCTCTATTGTGAAAACAGAATAAACTCCGGCAGAATTACCCCCACCACATGGGGAGATTCTCCTTGATGAAACGAAGCGCGCGACGAGACAACAATGTAATACAATGTCTCGCTCCTCCATACAAACTAATAAGAATATTTGAATGCTACGACTTTCTCAGGTGCTTCCTTTAAGAGGCTGAGCGAGTGGACTCCAAGAAACAAAATGGTACGAATAGGCGGATGAAAACGAGAAGCTCCGCCGCCCGGGTGACAAGCCTGACGAGCCGCACGGTACACGTGAGGAGTTGCACTTACAAGGGAACATCCCGAGGTGTAACTCACCGATTTTGATGAAATTTTAGTATGATATAGTCCTCGCAAAAATATTCGACACGCATTTTTTTATCGGCAATCGTCCACGTTAAAGGGGTGAAAACCACCCTCAAAGTTGGCACCCTGAAACTTATTTATTGAATATCTGGAAAACTATTAGATATACGAAAATTTCGTTAAAAGAGAAAATTAACGTATTTCGACCACAAATCTGATGATATAAATATATTTTTTTAAAACTCGTTTGTTTAAATAATATGCTTAAAAATACAACTTTTTTAATGATTTTGCAAGTCAAATGTAGCGGTACGATCTCTCGCTCGCCGCTAGGGATCTATCGGCCGCCATTACTCCTACGCCTCTAGTTTAAAGATCGGCCGCTAGACTGTGTCTCCTTCGATGGGATCTTCGCGCTGCTACACCATCGGCGATCGGTGTCTATATATACCAACTACCGACAGACACCGACGTCCCATCCGGGACACAGCGTCTAGGGCAGGGCCTGTTCGGTCAGCCCTACTGACGAGTCCACGAACAGGCCCAGGACGAAACGCAGCGCGCTAACTACCATTTCACACTTTCCTAGGAACAGAAGGTCCCTCCGCCGGACCGGCCGCAGCCGAGGCACCGAACTCAGCCGGTGCCCTCTCAACTGGGTGTGGATGGGCCCAGTCAGGAACTGCGGCCGGCCCGAGCCACGACGCCTCCTTCATCAAATTTCAATACATATTCTTGAATATTTTTCTGAGTATACCATATACCGAAACACAAAATGCAGATAAAATGGAAATTTGAAATTTTTTTTGTAAAAAAAGTTATTGCATTTTTAATTTTTTCTCTTACGTTCTTGTTAAGTTATGCCTTCGTATATACATGTATGACTGCTTTAAAAGGCCAGATTTCATTGCCAGACACACATATCGTATTTATGTAAATTAAAAAAATTTGATTGATTAATTAATAATTTGTAACAATTATTGTAATAATGGTATTCATTGTTATTCTTATAACCAATATTTTCTTGCATAAAGTGCAGAGAGAAGCTTGAGGAACTGTCAGGTAGGAGGAACAGGGTTAAGCTTCTCTGGGTACCAGGGCACGCAGGGATCCTGGGGAACGAGAGAGCACACGAGCTGGCCAGAGCTGGAGCGGAACTGAAAGACGGACCAAAGGAAAGTATTGGGACGTCTCCAGGACTGCTTAAGGCAGAGGTAGGCAAGTTGCTCAATGGTGAATTTAGTCGACTATGGACTGAATCTCAGGGTATGAGGCAGTCAAGGCACTGGATATCGGGAACTTCGGCTAGACGTGAAAGATTTCTCTGCTCGCTCGACAGAGAGGACCTACGTCTGGTAGTGGGACTCGTGACCGGGCATTGGCTGGTGAAAAAACACCTGTTCACCATGGGGCTGGCAGACAGTCCCTCATGTGACGTTTGTGGGGTGGAGGAAACGACACTTCACATAGTCCTTGAGTGTGATAGGTGGACGTGTCTCAGACACAGAACTTCCAGCGAACTAACGCCTAAAACAAGGGACTGCATGGAACTTGGGGTGGACTGGCTACTGAGGTTCGCCACAGGGGCTAGTCTGCACAGGGCTCACATACCCATATCTGGCTGATGCCACCAAGCCTATAATGTGGAGGCTCGGTCACAATGGCCCCAAGGAGGGCTGAGTGACCGATAAACCTGTGTAACCACGGCGGTCAAGTTGGTACGAAATATTACCACGACACCTGGAGAAAACCAACTCCAATAGCGATCGCGAACGATGGAAGGAGCGCTCGGGGGAAAAATGACGATCGCGAGGAGAGACGAACCCGCCCGACGACGATACGACGTGTATTTCTAAATCGAGAATAAAACGGAAAAAAACGTAATTCAATCGTGTGTTTGTGTCCTAAAACCCCTTCGTTTACACCTGTTAAACCTAACCTAACGATCTATCGATGCATTTGACTTTATACCGCTAATTAATATTAAGCTAAATTTAATTTATTTACTTATATTAATAAATAAACCATCTAAATTTAATGTCTATGTACTGAATAAATAATTTTCTTCGCATCAAGTTCACTTAACTTAACAGTTTTCTGATGCTCTCTCATATATAGTTCTAGCTGGCCTTTATTCAGTCTAAGGGGGTGTTTAACCCTTCGAATATGTCTGGTTATTTGAAAATTATTGTATGATAATTTTTAAGTAATATTCACATATAATTTTCATTAATTATAAAATTTAAACTGCACGAATACTCTCTTAAATGCATTCATATACCTGAGCAATGCTCTCTCATTGTCAGTGCATTTGCCCTTCTATCGCGTCTGGGGGAGTGTTAGACCCTTCGGATAGGTCTGTCATTTTAAATATTGACTAAGAATGGTCATTTGAAGACTCTGTGTAAATTTCAGCTTTTATACTATAACGTGGCAGAGGTCATGTACTGCACCCTAAATTACCTGTTACCTGCCGAAGGCACCGTTAGTCAAGGTTTTTAGCCCCTAAACATTGTTCCCTACACCAGTAAGAACACGTAAACAAATTTTCAGCTTTTATACTTTAACGTAGGTCTGGCAGGCGCTGGCTCTTACAAGGAGAGGACCCCAACTGTCCGACTTCGATTTTAACGAGGCTTTGCAAGATGATTGCATGTAGGTCCCTAATGATATGTGTAAAATATTAGCCGTAGTTATGCAGTAGTTTTAAAGATATAAGCGATTAAAGTTCGTACCTGTTTGTATACTATAAACGTGAATCTGGTTACAACAGCTGTGGTGGCGCAGTGACTGCAGTTTAAGGTTCACGAGCCGAACATCTTGCGTTCGAGTCCCCGTGACGGACAATTTTTTTTTTCTATTTTAATTTGATGAAATTGCGCACGAAACATATGGTTTCCAGACTTATATTCTAGGCTCGCTGCATGGCAATCGCTATTGAAAGTACATCGACAATACGGAATTAAATCAAACTGCAGGGTAAGGATTCCAGAGACCTAGGACATTAAAAGTAAAGAAAAGTGGCACCCGCGGGGCTGAAAAAACTTTCCGAAACAAATGCTTTCTCGGACTGTGCAGTAAGGCTTATAAAATTAAGATTGTACGCCTTAAAAAACGCACGACTAATGCTTCCTCCAACGGTTTAAAATTAACTAACTTTTATTTAGCTAGTTATACAGTTTGAATTGTCTTCGAGGACTTTGAAGATTAAATATTTCGGAAAGCTGTAAAAAGACAGTTTGCGAGGTCCGGAACGTACATAATGTAAATGTATACATTGCAAGTGTACGATAATTGTTATTCTGCATTGTGTGCAATTTTATCAAATTAAAATAGAAAAAAAAATTACCCGTCATGGGAGGACTCGAGAACGTACGACGTTCGGGTCGTGAGCCTTAAACCGCTGCCACTGACCCAACACAGCTGTTGTAACTCAATTTACATTTATAGTATATGAAGAGGGATGAACTTTAATCGCTTATATCTTTAAAACTACTGCATAACTACGGCTAATATTTTACACATATCATTAGGGACCTACATGCTATCGTCTTGCAAAGCCTCGTTAAAATCGAAGTCGGACAGTTGGGGTCCTCTCCTTCTTAGTCTATTAGTTTCGTGTTGCCAGGAAAGAAAAATAGTGGCATTTAGTAGTTAATTTTAAGGTGGTATAATTTACCAAGCAGTACAATATACCAGACTCTCCCCTATAAGTGTTACGATAGCCATTCGTTTTATTTAATTAATATATATCAAAAATGTTTAAATTCTTTCTAATATTTATTATTTTTCTATATTATTAAATTATTGAATGATTTGCACCAAGCAAACATTACTTTGAGGGATATTTGAATGTGAATCTTGGGAGCTTTGAATGCGAATATTTCTATTTATTAGACTACATGTTAAACTATGTTTTTTAAATCTATTATAATCACTAATGCATCATTTTTCGACTTTATTGCATTTCAGCATCTGCTGATGGCGAACAATTTTTTCCGTGTTTCGATACTATTTATTTGAAATTCACTGCGTCAACAAAGGGTATAGCAGGATAAGGTGGTCAAAAGTGCCCTCCAACTGATTTTAATGGGGGTGGTCTCATTCGATAGATAATGCTCGGCGATCATTGTGTACAAAATTTTAACCCTGTATCTTGACCGGAGGGGTAGTTATGGGGAAAATTTAAAAAACAGGTTTTTGCCCCATTTTCCCTATTTATTGAGGTGCAAAAAATTCGAAAAAAATCTGGCTAGAAAAATGCGACAAAGCAAAAAGTAAGTTCTGTAATTAATTTATGTTTTTCTGGTACTTAAAAATAATTTTAAATGTTGGTAAATAGCAACTGATTGTTATTATGTAGTTGACAATTTTGAAAAATGAAAAAAAATCTCAAGTTCTCCCATGGGGATTCGAACCTGCGACATAATAGTGTCCAGCGCCTCCGCAGACGGACGCCCTACCAATTGCGCCAAATCGCTCAATTGAAAAAGCTTTAAAAATTCTTGCAGATGAGGAACCATCAAAGTTCACAATTGATTTAATTAATTCGATTCTCTATATTAACATGTAATTGCTTTGTGGCAGAAACACTGAAAGTCACAAAATTAATATACATACTGTAATCGAAGAATGAGGAAATAATAACTGGATCATGGCGTTTCACATCGAAATGCGTCGCGCAAATCAGATTCCGATTTTTTTCACAATGACGCAGGCGGTTTAAAAATCTGAAAAGAGTTAGAGGTAACAATCATGAGTGTTGGATTGTTACTGTAATTTTCAAAAAGTTGTCACTCGAAGATCTCGATGCGAAATCTACTTTTTCCGTTTTTTTTTGCGTTTGCTCATTTGTTACACTTAGGTTCTTCAATGGAAAAATCTGAAAAAATCTCAAACATGTATGGTACCATGTAGAATATGTCCGAATTTTTTCGAATCTTTTTCACCTCAATAAATAGGCAAAATGGGGAAAAAACCCGTTTTTTGAATTTTCCCTATAACTACCCTTCCGGTCAAGATACATGGTTAAAAATTTGTACATAATGATCGCCGAGCATTATCTATCGAATGAGACCAGCCCCATTGAAATCGGTTGAAGGGAACTTTTGACCACCTTATCCTGCTATACCCTTTATTGGAATTACTAAATAAATTGTTTACTTGTGATAGATTTTTTTGCTTATTAACGAAAAATATTTATTGTTAGATATATAATTACTTGTTAGAGTAAATATGAGTTGCCCACTAGCTTTCGCGCAAAACCGGAAAGTTTTAGACATACGCGTCGGCCATATTGAAACCGCTATTTTGTTTTTGGAAATTGTAAATTTAGATTCGTATTCAGCGACCCAAATTACCCCGGTATGTCAATTTTCAGATAAATTGAAGCACGCTTTGAGGTTTTTCGCATGTTTTCGCCATTTGGGACCACTGTGCGGCGTGCTCAAATTCAAGTAAACAAATCGCGCGTTGGATGGAATACCTGCAACAATTTACGCTAATCGTAGAGCATATTCCTGGAACGGACAATTTGATAGCGGACGCACTGTCCCGTAATCCGCCGGCGCCAGGGGTTAAGATCGATCCAAATCCATACGTCGCGGCGGGTCGGGGGTGTCGAAAAAACGAAGGGGGAAACGAGGAAGAAGGTCCCATATTACTCGTAGCTCCGACTGTCATAATTAGTTACCAGGATTGTCTGGACACAGAGACATGGGTAAATCCGATCAAGCGAGCGCAATCGGAAGACCAAGTCCTACAGGGGCAGTACAAGACCAATCCACAGAAGTTCACCATGTGAGACAATTTACTCCGAGCCAAGTTAAAGACTAAGGAAATCGTGGTCATCCCTCAAAGTATAGCATGGGACTCTACTTGGGATGTACATCGGTATTTAGCACATTTCGGCACTGATAAAGTATGTGCCTTTATAAAAAGAAACTTTTTTATGAGCAACATCGAAAGGATAGCTCGCGACGTAGCAGCCTCGTGCGAAACCTGCTTGGCTATCAAGCACCGAACTCGCTCGGCGCGAGGAAAATATTACTACGATATGCCGGAAGAGCCGCATGATACAGTACCTGTGGATCTCTATGGTCCCCTACCAGAAGGCTCAGAAGGAAAATGGTACATTCTGGTGGTGATGGATCAATTTTCAAAATTAGTAAAACTATATCCCATTGAAAACCAAGAAACATATACAACCGTTCGAATGCTTCGGGAAGATTACTTTACCGCAATTGGAAAGCGGACGACCATCCTCTCCGACAGAGGTGGTCAATTCCTCTCCGAGACGTGGAAACAAGAAATGGGTCGTGAGGGAGTCGAGACTAGAATGACTTCTCCATACAACCCGCAGAGCAACCCCGTGGAAAGGGTTATTCGGGAGATAGGACGGATAATAAGGGTATATGAGATTCATAGGCATGAGAGTTGGTACCCGATCGTGCCGAGGATTGAGAAAACCATAAACAGTACCGTCCATAGCAGCACCGGCTATATACCGGCAGAGGTATACGGTCTTGGGTACTCGTTACTTCCGATGGTTGACGAGCTTCAACCAACAGTAACCGAAGTCGAGGATCAGGAAGAAATAATCACAAAGGTGAAAGAAAAGTTGAGACAGTGCCTTGAGGTAAGAAAGAAGCAAGCGGAAAAGTCTCACCAACCACCAATATACAAGCCCGGAGATTTAGTATGGGTACAAATTCACAAGAGATCCGACAAGGAAAGACGATTAACTATAAAGATCTACCAGGTGTACAAGGGATCATACCTTATTATAAGGGAGATCCGCGAAAATGCGTACCTGATAGGAGACCGAAGGAATCGAACGATAGGCGTCGTTAATACGACGCAGTTAAAGCCTCATAGGGAACCGCAGTTGCGACCCATAAACAATTAGAAACAATTTCGCTCTAGTTAAAAAATAGAATCGGGAACGTAGTAAGCACGTGCGGTGGATCTGAATGAGGACAGGAGGTTATTCGGGCGGATGAAAGGTTTCCGATAGAATTCCAATAGAAGAGCAATTTTTCGTTAGGTACAGGGTATACAAAAATTAATGGTCATGGCTTGAAGGGGTTGTTCTACACCTCTGGATCGATGGAGATTTGCGAAAAAAACCGGCCGCTAATTTCGGGAAAGGGTAGCAAATTTTTTTATTAGCTCATCGTATTCGTCTTGTTACGTAGGAAAAATGTCTGAGAGGAACCATGGATCCTGATGCTCCCATCATTTCCGAGCGACCTCGTTCTCCCCCAGTCGTCCCTCGCCCCCCTCCTTCACAGGGTGGAGTAGGCGCAAATCAGCGCAAAGTCCGCCCTCCCCCATTGTATATTTCGGGCTTTGAAATGAATACTCCCGCATTTAACAAGAAAATGAATGCCGACTTTGGTGCTTCATCCTACTCCGCTAAATTCCTTGGTAAACGTATTCGTCTGCAATTCAACTCCATGGAACATCACAATCAGTTGAAAGACTCGCTGAAGGAATCCCAAGTTCCTTTTTTCACGTACAGCTCCTCCGATGAGAGGGCTCTAGTCATGGTACTTAAGGGCGTACCCCTCATCCCTGCCCAGGAGCTCATCGCGGAGCTAAAGTCACGTGGCCTATCTCCGGTATCCTGCTCAAACATTAGTCCAAAAAATTCGAAATCGCACTTTGCCATTTATAAAAACAATTTTCCTATTTTGACCACCATAGCCCAAGTTAATAAAGTAGGGTTTTTGTTGAATATCCGGGTACACTGGGAAAAATTTCTCTCCAAAAGACCTTACACTCAATGTTTTCGTTGCCAAGCGCATGGGAATTCCGCTAATAATTGCAATTCGTCGTCGCTGCGTCAAATGCGCGGGTACTCACTCATCCTCTCTCTCCGCTCATGTGAGTACGCTTGTACGCATCTTTTCTTACTCTCTGTTACTTGAACTGTTCTGCCGTTTTTTGCCTCCGGGCTCATTCTTGCAGATTTCCTTGCTTGTGCTTGAAGGCAAGCTATCTTCTGGCTTGCTTCTATCTGCTTCTCTGCCTCTATACCCTGTATTTTCTGGGATTTCTCTTGCTACTGCTAAGGCAACATAACCTATTTCTGCACCATATCATCGTACGATTCCTGAGCCCTTGCCGATATCCACGATTTGGGACGCCACCTTTAGGCACCGATTAACAGCAAGCACACTCGGCCGATAAACCGTTGTAGCTAATTTGGTGGATATGCTGGGACGAGCTGGGATGACATGTGGGGGCTGTCGGAAGACTGTTGCCCGGGAAGCTGTGAGCTGCAGATCCTGTAATTCTTGCTATCATCTTGGCTGTGCAAGAAAGAAGCTTTCCTGCGTGGGATCAAAGTTTGATTATCTGCCGTGTTTAGCTGCCACTTCATCCGTTGATGTTTCGGCGCCCAGTTCGCGACCTTCATTGGTATCGAAGAGTGCCCTGCCTCCGTCATCTGCTGCTGTGACGCGCTCGAGGTCCCCTAGATTATCGTGCTCGCCAGGGGTCAGCCTTGTTTCACCAAGTACTGACCCCCTTACTCCGACTGGTGTTCTTCAACTTCTCAGTGCTCAACTTGAAGACCTCACTCGCAAACTGGAGGGGCTACCTGCCTTGCAGACTCAAATGGCGGCCAATGTTAGCAAATTTGCTGAACTTAAAAAGGAAAATGCAAAACTGCGTGCTGACCTTGAAACACTACGACGGACTCAGATGTCTGAGCAGGTCGAGCTTAGACGAACAGCAGCTCTTGTTCGAGAACCCGAAATTATCTTATCGGGAGCGCCCTGTGCTTCTTCGGATAATACTCACGATTTACAAGGAGAGGTCGCGAAGTGTCACACACCGAATGAGTAGAAATTTTGTGTGTGAGTTCACATAGGTGTAAGGTTAAAAAGTGTAAAAGCTTTTTTTCCAGCGGGCTTTTGTTTATGAGAAATAAATTTTTACATTTCCACGGCGAATATGTATCTATTTGTTTTCGTGAATACGCAACGTGTGCCGTGGCACAATTGATAAGGTTCCGCGGTCGAAATGCTGAGGTTCGTGGTTCGAGTCCCCTTATATGTCGAATTTTTTTTGTTTCATATAGAAATATTTAATATTTTATTAATGAAAATTTGGTTCACAGTGTCATCATTTTTCTTTATTTTCACAACAAAAAATGTTTTTTTAAATTCGAAAGAAAACTGACGAGACAGATGCAGGAAGAGGAATGGAAATTTATCAAAAACAAAAGAATTTCAACGCAGCAGGGAGCAATACCTACAATCTTCGTTTCGTACATTTCTTTTCTATAACTTTCTGATTTCCTTTAACAAGCCTGTTATAAACGTTCAGGTGTTGTGAAAATAAAGAAAAATGATGCACTGTAAACCAAATTTTCATTAATAAAATATTAAATATTTCTATATGAAATAAAAAAAATTCAACCTATAAGGGGAGAGACTCGAACTACGGACCTCAGCATTTCGACCGCGGAGCCTTATCAACTGTGCCACGGCATTCGTTGAGTAATCACAAAAACAAATAGATACATATTTGGCCGTGGAAATGTAAAAATTTATTTCTCATAAACAAAAGCCCACTGGAAAAAAAGCTTTTACACTTTTTAACCTTACACCTATGTGAACTCACACACAAAAATTCTACTCATTTGGTGTGTGACACTTCGCGACCTCTCCTTGTTAGTTTCCCAAGTTGCTCAGGCGATTGGTTGCAATCTGGCGGGTGGTGATGTTTTATCTTCGCGCTTCCTTATTCCTCGCGACAAGGCTCGCAAGGAAACTCCTCTACCTATCGTAGCAAAACTACGCTCGCGCGATATTTTGAGTCGCCTTCTCGCAGCGAAAAGAAAGAAGGGTCGTTTGCTAACGACTAATCTTTCTCCACCACCTGCTGGCCCTGTGACTGGTATTAACATCAACGAAACCCTGCCTGCTGACTTTTACAAGCTTCTTACAACTGTTAGAGTGGATGCTAAGACTAAGGGCTACAAGTACGTCTGGCATCGGGATGGTGTAATTCTTGTACGGAGAGACAATGGATTGCCTATCAACCGCATTTGCGGCATTGAAAACCTCCCGAAGTTAGTTGCAGTCTGATTCTCAAGATCCTCGACCACGCCAGCTCTGCGGCCACTCACATGTAACTCACGAGCTTAATCCAAGAGTTCTTGTAACTCTCGACTCTCCATCTTTCATTTTAATGCCAACTCTATTAGGACTCATTTGGTTTTTCTCTATCTATCTGTCTATCTCTCTATCTATGTATGTATATTCATTCTATATCTATATATCTAACTATCTATCTCTCTCTCTCTCTCTCTCTCTCTCTCTCTCTCTCTCTCTCTCTCTCTCTCTCTATCTATATCTATCTATTTACCTATCTATCCATCTATTTCTTCAAATCGTTATAACTTTTACTTACTTATAAGCACTTATATTATATAAGCTATTGTACTGCCTATCGCCCTTGTGGCTTGTCCAATATTGCCATGGACAAAAATAAATATCTATCTATCTATCTATCCTCTCTCTGTACTAAACCATTCGACGTTGTTCCAGCTTGTGTTAATTGTAAGGGTGACCACACTGCAAATTACAGTAGGTGCCCGTCGTTGGCTAAATACTTAGAGAAAAGGTCGTCCCCGTCTTTAACTAATAACATAATTCTTCCTGTCAATCGTGATCTACCGCCTACTTTTTCTGTAGGCAATTATCCTCCTCTACCCATGAACACACCGGTTCCTAAACCTAATTCTTCCATATTGCGATCTCGTACGTATGCAGGTGCTCTGAAAGCCCGCACTCCACTGGCTACCTCTTCTGGGCTGCTTTCTGATTTTAACCCTTTCGCACCGGACGGGACATGTGCTATCCCAGGCTGAAAAAGTATTGCTATTACGGCTGGGACAACATATGTCCCAGTCACTAAAAATCATCTAGGGCAGAAAATAACGCCAAGTTGGGCCTCCAAACTGATTCTCAATCGTTCTGAGTCCATAAATTTCTCATCTCGATCGTCCCCGATCTTATCAAATAAGCGACAACTGTTAAGGTTGCTCAGTTTTCGGCATAAAAATTATTTTATCTAATAATCGCTTGGAGGGGAAATAACTAATCCCGGTAATGGGGCGCACTCGGACTGGATTTTTCGCCGTATTGAAAGGGTTAATAACTTAAATAAAATAAATGATGCTTTTAATGAACTCAACTCCCTTTGCGATCTTAATATGATTTATTCTACTGTCACTTGCTTGATAGAAAAACTCAAAACTTGTAACACCAACCTCGAAAAATGTCGTGCTTACTGGCAGGTAGTCTTTCAACTTACATAATGACTTCCTTCCCGCATATTATCACCTGGAACGCTGGCTCTGTTGTTTCCAAGTGTAATGGAATAATTAATCAATTACATATTAATGCATGTGACATCATGTTGGTAACTGAAACTTGGCTTTTTTCCAATACGCCCTTTGCGAATCCCGGTTATACCGTGGTCCACAGGGATCGGCAAACCCGTCGTGGTGGTGCGGCCATCTGTTGGGGTTTTTGCAGGGATTCAATAAACGTCAACGTAGAATGTTTTTGGTAGTAACACCCTTTTAATATAAACTACGGAGATATATAGAGAGTATTACAATAGCGCACGTGTTCTCACTTTGATATCTTTCACCGGACTGAGTCGCTCCCCACTACGCGGGACTCAAGTTATCCCCTCCTACAAGGGGGACTTGCACAGATTGCGCGACAGTTATTCTTTCACCATCATTATTAACAATTCCTTTAATTTCACAGTGACACGAATTCACACGAATTTGGAGCTCCTTGTGATTCATCTCGATCAGCTTAAGATGTCGGTTGGAGTTATTTATCTCGTTCCTGGACAAATTTTATCCACAGGAGACTTTGATACCATATTGCACCACGGTACTCCTTTTCTGATTGGTGGGAATCGGAACGCTAAACATCGTTTCTGGCATAACAACACAGCCAATAAAGCGGGTACTGTCTTATACGACACTATGATTCGCTCTAGCTTCCAGATTGTTTCACCCGAGACGCCCACTCATTACCAGCCTCGATGTGTTCCTTCGGTTATTGACTTCTTTATTACGGATATTCCGTTAGAATTTACTTGTGTCACACTGGATCTCTTCGGCAATTCACATCGACTTGTTTCTCTTAAAGTCTCGTCTAATTCCAACTTCTCCTCTCCATTGTAAAATTCGATTATTGATTGGGAGCGTTATCGCTCTTTATCTCTTAATTGGAAAATCATTTCTAACTTTAACTCCAAACAAGAGATTGATGATTCTATTATCGAATTTAATAGTTTTTTATCCTCTTGTGCCTCAGTCTCCAATCAGTCTCCAGGTTAACACGATCCAACGTACACGACAAGACGCCCTTGTAAATGATGCGATTCTTATTTCCCTCGTCAAACTCAGAAGGAAGTTACGTAAAATGTACCAACGCACTGGTCTTAATTATTTCTCCATTATGATCAAAGAATACTCTTGCTCTATTAGTCGAAGAATTTCCTTTCTCCGTCAAGATTCCTGGCTCTCTATGCTCAAATCTTTTACAAAACTAGATCCTACCTTTCGGAACACTTATAGATCATTTTCACGTTCCAATAGAAATCTACCCTCTCCGTTTTTCGATGTGAATGGAGTTAAATTGTACTCCTCATTTGAAAAAGCTGATGCCTTGGCCAATAACTTTGCTTCTATCCACAAGGACGCGCTTAACCTTTCGTCTTCCAAATCTTAATCAGTTCAATATTTTTTAGATAACTTTGAATGGGACTCTTTTGAGGATAAACCTTCAGTATCTCTCTTCTCTCCTACTAGAATCTACAAAATCGTTTGTAAAATGAAACCACGTAAGGCATCTGGCCATGACCACATTTCTGTTCCGATGCTGTCTAGTGCTTCACATAAGATCTTTTGTCAAATATATTACTACTTTATATTCTCGTTCAACTTCTGTCACTTTCCTGCTCCCTGGAAGGTGGCAAAAGTTGTTCCCATACTTAAGCCTGGCAAACCTCCAGCTAATCCTTCTAGTTATAGACCAATCAGTCTTCTTCCCATTTTCGGAAAAATTTTTGAAAAAGTATTTCTTCATAATATTGAGGCTGAAGTTCATAATAATAATATTCTCATTAACCAACAATTTGAATTTCGAGCTAGACACTCTACTATACATCAGGCTGCTCGCATCACTCAGCACATCACGCACAACTTTAACACCCGGCGTGACACCGCCATGACTCTCCTCGACCTATATCTAAGGCGTTTGACACTGTTTGGCATAATGCACTTCTCTATAAACTCAATCGTATGGGCTTACCATATACCATACTAACAAGGGAACATATCGAACTGTCAATCACCGATTTTGATGAAAATTGAGTATCATGTAGTTCTCGTCAAAATATTCGACACGTATTTTATTTTACCGGCAATGGTCGCCGTTTAACGGGTGAAAACCACCCCCAAAGTTAGGACCCTAAAGAATATATCGTCGATTATCTCGGAAACTATGAGAGATAGAGCATTTGCGTACATTGACGAAATTTGCGTCTAGTAACAATCAACACAATGGTAAAAATTATTTTGCAAAATCTCAATTTGTTTAAACTGTGGCGGCATCACGATCGAGTGCCACCACCGATATACGACCGCCATTACTCCTACGCCGCCCCTAGTTCAAGGATCGTCCGCTAGAAATCGTGTCCACCGAAGGATCGCTCTCGCGAGTCCTCCAACGGCGATCGGTATCTATATATACGAACAATCGGCAGATACCTTCGTCCCACCCGGGGCACACGGTCTAGGGCAGGGCTTGTTCGGTCAGCCCTACTGACGAGTCCACGAGCAGGCCCAGGACGAAACGCAGCGCGTTAATCAACATCTTTACCCTTTCCTAGGAACAGAAGGACACCCGCCGTACCGGCCGCAGCATTATCACCGAGACCAGCCGGTGACCTCCAACCTTGGGCGCGGATGGACCCAATCTGGCGCCGCGGCCGGTCCGAGCACGTGGTTCCTTTAAAACAATATATGAAAAATTCGAATTTTTTTGTTAATATTTCCACTTTAATGCTGTTGAGTTGATATTTGTAACCCCCGGATCTAGGTTGGCAAGATTGGAGGGATGCTTGAGTATTTTTTTTGTATGGTGGCAAGGCCCCTATGGCCCAGTGTATGCTTCCTGTCTGAGCCTTGTGAGAGAGTAAACGTATTTTTATATAACTATATTTTTTGTATCCTAAGTCATCCATTCTCATTAAAAGCATCTATTATATTCAGAATTAATCGCTTATTTAAAATAACCCGAAAAAGCCAACAGGTTATGGGCCCAGGTCAAGTTCTGAAAAAATAGACATTAATTAGAAAAAAAAGGTGAGGTTAAAAAAACGCGTTGCGTACCACGTGCTCATAAAGAAATATATTTAAAAAAAAAAAAAATGAACATGGGAAAAGTTGAGCAAATACAAAAATTGAATAGCACAAACTACGAGGTATGGAAAGTCCAAATGAAAAGTGTGTTGCGTTTTAATGACCTCTGGAAATATGTAAACGGGCAATTTCCAAAACCCGAACAAGAAAATGAGGGATGGACTGAAAAGGATGAGAAGGCCCTAGATTTAATAATATTAAGTATACAACCGGATCAATTCAATCATATCAAGAATTTAAATACGTCAAAAGAAGCATGGGATTCTCTTAAAGAAGTATACGAATCAAAAAGTCCCATGAGACAATGTGTACTTTTCAAACAATTATACCGGTTAAGGAAGACACAAGAAGAGAAAATGATTGAGTTCATAAACGAATTTTTGAGAATTGCGCAACAATTACAAGAGTGTGGCATGAATTTACCAGAAAATTTATTAACAGTTTGGCTATTGAATTCATTGCCAAGTGAATATGAAAATTTTTGCGTAGCAATTGAATCAAGAGAGAGAATGCCAAGTCTAGACGAATTGAAAACAAAGCTCCTTGGAGAAGAAACAAGAAGGTCTGAAAATGATGGGAACCATAGGCAAAATAGAGAAGAAGCATTGTATACAAACAAAAAGGTACCTTACAAGTGGGAACAAAATAGAGATAAAAATAAACAATCTGAACAAGGTAAGAAACGAGATTATAAATGTTATGCATGTGGGAAAACGGGTCATGTATCTAAATACTGTAGGTCTAAACCTCAGCGATACGAAAGGTATGACACTAGAAGTAAAGAAAATGTAATGCAAGCTACCGCTCTGAAAGTTAATTTAGAGAAACCTGGTGTATGGTGTTTAGACAGCGGAGCTACAATGCACATGTGCAATAATGAAAATAGATTTGAAAATTTAAACGGAAAAGAGGTTACAAAGATTTACACTGCTACAGAAAATAATGTAAGTTCAAAGGGAATAGGAGATGTATGCATTAAAATTAAAACTTCTGATGAAAAATCAAATAATATTAGATTACAAAACACAATGCTAGTTCCTGACTTTAAAAGCAATCTATTATCAGTAACAAGTATAACAGATAATGGATATAAAGTGGTGTTCCATAAAAATTGTGCCAATATTGTAAAAGAAGATGGAAGAAGTGATGGACAAGTAACGATGAAAGCAATTAGACAGGATAGGCTATATTTAGTTGATGAAGGTCTCAAAACACAATCTGCACATCTATCAAAAATACATGACAGTAATTTAATGAAATGGCATCATCGATTAGGACATTTAAACTACAATGATGTCAGAAAAGCTAAGGGTATGGTAATAGGAATAAATGGAGATTTAAGTGGCGCGGATGTAACGTGCAAAATATGTGCAAAAAGCAAAATACATCAATTACCATGTACCACATCGACAACGAGAGAAAAAGATATTTTAGGATTGGTGCATAGTGATATATGTGGCCCAATGCAAGTACCGTCATTAGGGGGAGCCAGGTATTTTGCAACATTTATTGATGATAAAACACGCCATATAGACGTAGTTATGTTGAAACAAAGATCAGATATATTTAAAGCTTTTAAAGATTATAAGGCTAAGGTTGAAAAATCGACAGGCTATCAGATAAAGAAAATTCGCACCGACAATGCAAAAGAATATTTATCACAAGAGTTTAATAATTTCTTAACATCTGAAGGGATAAGTAGACAATTAACGGTACAGTATACCCCTCAGCAAAATGGTGTTGCGGAGAGAGCCAACAGGACGTTGGTTGAAATGGCAAGGTGCATGCTGCTGCAAGCACAAGTACCATTTAGTTTATGGGGAGAAGCTGTAAATATAGCAGTATATATTCGAAATCGTTGTCCAACCAGAGCATTAGACAATATAACGCCACATGAAAAATGGCACGGAGTCAAGCCATATATAGGCTACATGAGAATGTTTGGGAGTCATGTCGTTGCACTTCAGAAAGGACACAGGACAAATAAATTTGCTCCGAAAGGTAAGGAATACATACTAGTAGGATATTCCGAAGAATCCAAAGCATATCGACTCTGGGAAAAAGGTACGAAATCTATAGAGAAACACAAGGACGTTAAATTTCTAGAAGACGAAACAGTATGTTCCATAGATAATGAAGACGATTTTTTTTGTGACATGCCAATAGATACACAGAGAACACGTAATATTACACAGGAATCAGAAAAAGAAAATGCCATTAATATAGAATCGCAAGGAAATGAAGTCGCAGAAGATGATATAGAAAATGTCAACCATGAAGATATAGAAGAAAAAGAAACTTATTACACTCCGAAAGCGTCAAATGAACAAGGTAAACGACTTCCAGGAAGACCGAGTCTAGTCAGGGATGGAAGGCCTGGCAGACCGAAGAAGCTTTATCACTATGCGAATAAAGCTGATGCCGCATATTATAGTACACCGACAACGGTAAAGGAAGCAATGAATAGTCAAGAAAAATATTTGTGACTAGAGGCAATGAAGAAAGAATATAACTCACTCATGGAAAACGAAACATGGATTTTAGTAACGAGACCAAAGAACAAATCTATTCTTCAGAATAAATGGGTTTTCAGAATAAAGAAAAATGAAGATGGATCTGTAGAAAAATTCAAGGCAAGATTAGTAGCTCGAGGTGACCAGCAAAAAAAGGGCATTGATTATGAAGAAGTGTTTGCACCAGTTGCAAGATACGATACTATTCGAACGTTTCTGGCAATATGTGTCGAATTGGACATGCATGTTCACCAGATGGATGTAATTGCAGCTTATGTTCAAGGGGATCTGAACGATGAAATTTATATGGTCCAGCCAGAAATGTTTAACGGTGATGGCAACGAAAATATAGTATGCAAGTTAAATAAACCGCTTTGTGGACTAAAGCAGGCTGGTCGCGAGTGGTACCAAAAATTAAGTAATTTTCTTGTAAGTATAGAATTCCAAAAGTCACCAGAGAATCCGTGCGTATACACTAAGTCAAGTAGTGATATAATTATTATAGTATATGTAGACGATCTATTAATAGGATCTAAGAGTTTAAAGGAAATAAATAGCGTTAAGGATCTATTGAAAAGAAAATTTAAAATGACTGACATAGGTGATGTTAAAAATATACTAGGCATACATATAGATAGAAATAATACTGAAAAATTTATGACTTTGTCTCAAAGTAATTATATTGAAAGTTTATTAGAAAAGTACGGTATGGAAAATTGTAAGTCTGCGTCGACTCCACTAGAGCAAGGTGAAAAATTATTAAAAACCGTAGGACTACAAACAACAGAAGATATAGAAAAGATGAAGACAATACCGTATCGAGAATTAATAGGAAATCTCATTTTCTTGTCGAATGGAACGAGACCCGATATAGCGTTTGCGGTGAGTTCATTAAGTAGATTTTGTGATAACCCGAGTATAAGTCATTGGAAAAGTGCAAAACATGTTCTTAGGTATCTTCGAGGTACAGTAGATTATAAATTAGTATATAGAAAATTAGACAGTAAGTTCGAAGGATATGTAGATTCAGATTGGGCCGGAGACGAAAACGATAGGCGATCGTGTACAGGGTATGTAACAACATTAGCCGGTGGTGCAATCAGTTGGAACTCAAAGAAACAGAAATCCGTAGCATTGTCAACAATGGAAGCGGAGTACATGGCGTTGTCTGAAGTTACAAAGGAAATAATATATTTGAGAAAATTAATAAAACACATGAAACAAGACGAACGGATCGGAGGTCCAACGACCGTATACTGTGACAATCAAAGTGCGATAACTCTTAGTAAGAATAATATACAGCATTCACGAAGTAAGCATATAGACATAAGGTACCATTTTACTCGTGAAGCGCAACAAAACGGAGAAATTAATGTAACGTATTTAAAAACAAGCGAAATGAAAGCGGATATGTTTACCAAAGCCTTACCAAAGATAAAGCACATGCAGAATCGAGTCTTCGACGAGCGCTCGACGAGCGAGCATCGCTCCGCAATCGCTCCGCAATCGTGCCGCTCGGTTGGTAGATAAAAACAGTTAAGCCGATTAACTCATACAGTGCCATACAATTTTCGTTACTTCGTGAAATCGAATATCATTTATCGATAGTTGCTGAATTTTCAACAAACAATTGGGGCTTGATTTTGCAAGTCCCAATAATTAAATCTATTATATTATTTTTCTTAAAAATCCATTATTAAATGGATCAATATTTAACGAAAAATGACAGCAAAAAGAACAGTGAGAACAATCCAACCAGTGAGGATGTGAGTGAGGCATCATTTGCCGCACCAACCGCTACGCGTTTACGTTCCTTGTCATTAAAAAGACAAAAGAACAATAATATTGGCTCGTCTACGGAAGAGATGCAGACGAGGAAATCCAGAAAAACGCGAACGTCTTCTCGCACTGCGTCGAGAAGATCGGAAGCTTCCACCTCGACAGCAACGGCCGATCAAGGTGAATCACCAATGCAGGTGGATGCACCCGCACAATCGGACAACCAAAATAGTGATACGCGATCGTCCGCGTCTTCTAACAAAGACGACGAGAACAACGAATCGACGCACGAGGCACTGATGAGAGAAAACAGGCAGCTCCAAAACGAGATTAAAATGCTAAAAATCAAAATAACGACTCTTTCAACACCATTGCCAAGATCAGCGACGAATCAGCAGGAATCCGATTGGTCAACGGTGAGGAACGCTGCCGGAAGAAGCAATTACCCAGCGAGGACGACCTCCGCATCAACGACGACCACCTCGAACAGATTTCTAACGCTCTCGGACCTAGACCGCAACCCGGAAACGGACATTTCGGAAGCACCGCTTGACCAAGGCCCACCACCTGGAGCAGCAAAAACGGCTAAGCCCCCCCCCAATTATCGTTCATGCGGCCTCACCGCAATTAATCATTAATATTACGAAAACGCATTTAAACATGAATGCATTTACAATTAAACGTAGCGGGCCGAAAAGCCATATAGTTTATACTAACAACATCGAAACCTTCGGTAAGGTAAAAGAAATCTTCTCGAAAAACGAGCTTAAGTTCTTCACTTATACTCTAAGAACTGAAAAACCATCGACATTCTTACTGAAGGGTATCGATCCTAACAACTCTCCCGTAGACTTGTTGACGGAAATCAATTCCATGGTATCTCCCAAGGCCAAGGCCACTAAAGTAACACCTTTCACCACAGCCAAATCAAAACAAACCGGTATACCCTTACCGATGTTCATTGTACAATTTACTCCAAATTCCGACAGCAAAATAATACAAACGATCAAGGTTCTCAACTACCAAAGAGTATCATGGGATAGATTCCGTCGACAAGACATTATATAGTGCTTCAACTGTCAAAGAATCGGACATGCCGCTATAAATTGTCATCTTGATTCCAGATGCGTTAAATGCAACTCGTCGCACGAGAAGGGTAAGTGCTCGGTAACCGAAGCCACGAAACACGAAGCAATTTACTGCGTAAATTGCGAAAAATTTGGCCATCCTGCCTCATATCGGGGATGCCCAAAATTCAAAGAAAGGAAAGCCCTGGTTGCATTCAAATCCATCAATAAACAAGTTCAACAAACATCGAACAATAATCGTAGGTTACCTACGAACTTTGTAAATCCGAACATCTCCTACAGTAGAATGACCGCTGGAGGACAGCAGAACGTTGCCTTCCCTCCGCTTGTTACGAGCGCACCAATGCCAGCGCCATCTATGCAAAGATCAGTACCACCAACTAATCTTCAATCCACTCAACAAGTAGATCTAAAGCAAATCTTAATCTCGTTGAATAAAATATCTGAACAAATTCCGTTGATTTTTCAAAGAATCAACGATAATTCTGAAAAGATCAACTTATTGTTTCAATCTTTTATAGATGACGATGGAATGCAACCAACATATTCTCAAAGTCAAGCGCCGAGAGGTCAACGTCATGGACGCAACTAAAAAATGGCAGCAGCGAATTTGGCCAGTATTCCGTTGGAAAACCTCCAGATTATAACCATAAATGTCAACTCAATCATCAATCTGCATAAGCGTGCGTATTTGAACCAATTCCTTTCAAACCATCGACCTAATATATGTTGTTTGCTCGAAATTAAGCTCAATGCCAAGCATAATTTGCAACTACCTACTGACTACACCGTAATTAGAAAAGACCGTGCAAATAACCGCTTCGGTGGTGGTGTTGCAATTATAATAAAGAAAAATTACAAATTTGCTTGCATCGAGCTGGGTTTCTCACATGCGAAATCATTCGAATCTCTCGCATTACGCCTTGATCTTTCGGGAGGGAGAAGTCTCGTGGTCGCCACGGTTTACAGTCCGTACAAGGACAAATTAGTATTTTTACGTGATTTAAACGATCTTTTTACACAACTTCGTCTCACACACGATAATAATCATTACGTGATAACGGGTGATTTTAACGCTAAACATACGTCATGGCTCAACCTAGTAAACAATGCAAAAGGCATCGCCCTTGCTGAATGGCTAGAATTGCAAGGAGCCATTTTTCGTGCATCTTTATTATTTTCTGACATACCATCCTACCATCCGGCGAATTCCAACTTAGATCTTGCATTGGTCGATGATAGATTGATCGAAAGAATCAACAACAGTATAAATAGATTGGAAGTACGTCCGTACGATAGCGATCATTGGGCAACCGTAGTTAGACTGTCCCTCGACGGTTGGAACGCCTCCGTGGAGGAAGCGCCTAAAATTCCTAAACCTAATTTTCGCGCAACAAACTGGAAAAAATTCAGATTAGGTACACATTCCTTTATACAGCAATTTGATTTAAACTCATTAAAAAATGCATCGATCGATATGATTAATTCAGCCATCGAGGATTTCGAGGAGAATGTAGCCTCAATCTTGACGAATTGCGCGCCAATGGCCGAAATTCTGAATAAACCGATGGATTATGACGATCCCTGCATCAACAGATTGAAAAAATTCAAATCCAAAATCATTACAAAACTCTATCATTTCATCCGTGCAAATTTAAGTTCATCTCAATCTTATGCAAACATCATTAAATTCTACAAATACATTGTAAAACGCGTAAATTACAGACTAAGAAAACTCTACACTCGAGTCTCCAATAGATTCTGGAACGACCGTTTGTCGAAATTAGATACCCGCGAACCACAAAAAATTTATCCAATCGTTAATAGAATTATCAATCCTAAATCTACGGAGGCTCTCCCACCGTTGAGGGGGGCAGTCAGCGACACAACCCTTTGGTCGGAATCGGGTATAAACGTATCTCTCTTACAAAAGATCGAAAACAACTATGTTGTCACAGACACAAACGATAGACTGACCCTCCTGGGAATACACTTTGCACGAGTTCACACAAAAAATTTAAAACCGATTAACGAGGAAGAAAAGAACCACGAAAATGCCATCAATCTATCATACGAACATTTGCAGAACAATTTGGTCAACGAATCATTTGAATTTAATTCTTTGCAAGAACAAATCTGGCCGGTTTATAATACCGATTATTTCATTAATCCGCGAACAATTTGGAAAGCAATAAAATCCTTAAAGAATAAAAGATCATCATCGTTCGATGGAATTCCAAATGTAGCGGTAAAACACCTGCCAAATTCTGCGGTCGAATTTCTCGCGTTAATATTTAACGCATGTATGAGATTGTCATATTTCCCATCGCGTTGGAAAGTCGCTAAATTGATCCCGCTATTTAAAAAGGGTAAAAACCCGTTCGATTTGAATAGTTACAGACCAATCAGTCTATTACCCAACATCGGTAAACTATTTGAAATCATGATCAACATACGATTGAATAGCTTCGTAGTGACTAACAATCTCATACCCGACTGTCAATTTGGATTCAGGCATTCTCACTCTACGGTCCACGCGGTTGCCAAACTGACAAAAGACATTGCGGATTCACTGAATAATCTTATTATGACAGGAGCATGTCTAATAGACCTCGAAAAGGCATTTGACACCGTATGGACTAAGGGTTTGATAGTAAAACTTCACGACATGGGCTTTCCATCTAATTTATTAAAATTAACAGAAAACATGATTACAAATCGCTCATTTAAAACTTTTTACAACAATATTTATTCGTCACGCACATTTTTAATAGAAAACGGCTTACAACAAGGCGCAGTAAATTCTCCATTATTATTCAATCTTTATTTTTCGGATATATTACAATATTTCAATATTAACAGATTAACATGTAAAGCAATCGCATTCGCGGATGACCTTATAATATATAAAACCGGTGCAGATCCTTTGGAGATTCAGCAAGCTTTGCAAAAAGCATTCAACACCATAGTTGCATCCTGTAACAAAAAGAAAATCAGAGTCAATATGCTGAAGTGCGAGACGATTTTGTTCCGTAGAGCCACGTATCAATTAAGCAAGAGGCAATACAGGCTTTCGAAAAAATTTTCATTACATATTCCAGGTAGACGCGATCAATTATTACCCAAAGTAAATAAAGTTAAATATCTCGGAGTTATATTAACTGAAAGACTCAACTACAATGAGCATGCGAATTATAGTCTCGAAAAAGCTAAAGGCAATGCATCTAAATTAGCAAGATTATTTTACTCTAAACATCTAGGAGAAAATGTAAAACTCTTACTTTATAAACTTTATGTTCGCTCAATATTGATTTATGCTTTTCCCATTTGTTATCCGATCGCTCCATATGTAATGGAAAAAATTCGAGCCTTCGAACGCAAAATATTCCGCGCGATCACGGGACTTCTCATACTTCGAAAAATGGCCGACGGATCTGAAAAATATTTACATAATCAAACAATTTATAACAGAGTCAAATGCGCACGCTTCGACATTTTTGCTTTAAAAATTACCAGAACTTTTATTTACAAATCGATGAATTCTGTAACCAACAACCCGATCATTGATTCACTGCATACAATGTCCGATGCACAAGCTAAAAAAGCTAAAGATACCGGGTATTTCTCCACCGCCGTCTTTCCTTACCTCGATCGGGAAGGTTACATTCAAAATCTTCAAACTAAAATTCCAATCATTTACCACACTCACAGAAAAAAGGGTTCACTTGCACTCTTTTACGATCCAAATTCAATTAATGCTGATTTGTCACAATTGCAATATTCAACCTCCATGCCTCCACGGGATACTGATCCAAAGTTTTACAAATATCTGTCCAAATTGCCATGGTTGAGCTCTTGACGTTTGTCGATTCGGTTGTCGGGCACTTCCCCTTCAATCACCCCCAACGAAAATTCTCGTTTTTTGCCCAAATTTTTTGTTCAAAAGCGTACAAAAGTGCGCTTTTTCCCCATCTTCTGTAAAAATTCAAGTTTGATTTCTATTTTTATTTTTATTCTCTCTATTACATTTTAGTTTTATCTCAACTTTTGATTATGTTTTGATTTCGATTTGATTTCAATTTTGATTATACTGTCAATATCGATTACTTCTTTCATTTTCAAAAATACTAGTGATTAAATCCATGACTGAATATAACTGCAACTATATACTCAATTAGTCAGTAAGCATATCGTACTTTCAAATTTAACTATACTCTAAAATCTGTCTAATGTTCATCTAGGATTAAGTTCAAGGTGCTATATCAACATTTAAATACTCACTTAGTTTATAAGCGTATAGATTATTACAATTATATTACCTATACTAATTTTTAAGCATTACTTTAGTTACTTACTTTTGCTCCTTTTGTTACGGATTTGTAACTTCCGACGATCGTAACTTCTCATTATTTAATTCTTAAAATCTGTTATCTTGACCATCGATCAACCGCCGCTCTCCTCGTAAAATAAGGTCAAAGATTGTTCAATAATCGTTCTATTTCGTTAGGCAGATTCGACTATCTGCGCTTTTTTTTCGATCATTGGCTTCTGCCATTGATCACTTTTCTCTCCCCGTCGTAATTGTTTTGTCCGTCCTGGTACCTAGTCGTAAGCGATTTCGCCCTTTTTTCTGACATTGTCACTTCCTTTTTGGGGCTTACTATATATGACATTTATTTTGTTATTCTTGATTCTTGATTATGTCTTTTCATTTTTACTCATCCAATGAGAAGTCGCGCACCAGCGACCATATTGGTAACTACAACACAAATGTATTAATTTTTTTTAAGTTTGTAAAAATTGGATCTGAATAAAAAGCTGTTAACTGCACATGCAGAATGTAAATTTATTAAATATAAGTGCGGTAAAAGAAACAAATGCATAGATCCGTGGATTACGGGGAGTGTTGAGTTGATATTTGTAACCCCCGGATCTAGGTTGGCAAGATTGGAGGGATGCTTGAGTATTTTTTTTGTATGGTGGCAAGGCCCCTATGGCCCAGTGTGTGCTTCCTGTCTGAGCCTTGTGAGAGAGTAAACGTATTTTTATATAACTATATTTTTTGTATCCTAAGTCATCCATTCTCATTAAAAGCATCTATTATATTCAGAATTAATCGCTTATTTAAAATAACCCGAAAAAGCCAACAAATGCAAATGAATTTTCTTGAATTTTTGTCCATAGAAACTATATGTCCTTGACAAAAATACGGATAAATCAGAATTTTGATTTTTTCACCAGAAAAAAAGTTATTAAACTTGAAATTGTACCGTTCGACGCGCCAAATAGAGTGTCTACATGGGTCGTTCCTTGTTCATGAGCAGTTGATAGCTCTTAAAAGAACGAATACTATTGATTTATATTCGTTGCCGGTGAAAATGAAAGAATCGTCGCTTATTTTGAACCTTTTACTACGGCAGACTTTGACACGCACCGGCGCGGCAGGCCGCGGCCGCGGCCGTATCGTACGGTAGGAATTCAGTCCCGACGTACGCCGAGAACAGCGAAGTTTTTCGTTAGGCATGCATTTCTGACGAAGTATATTAAAATATTCAAAATACTGAATTCTATTACATTAAAACAGGCTGTTGAATTAGTTACACGCCGCGAGCCTTTTCTGAGTCGCTCCGCCTGCTTCTCCCTCCCAACTATTTTACCCAACCAGGAATGATTTGCCAGACTCGGCGTATTACACGAGTATAGTGGCGCTTTAGGGCGCCATTCGCCTCTGTTCGCTCGCGCTGGAAAGACGCCGCGCACGCCGATTACGGGAAAAAAAATCGATGCGCGTATCCCGTCGACTGACGTTATCTGTCAACGAACAGTTTCAGATCGCGTCACATGGCGTTTAGGTTAAAACAAAAGTATTACTAGTAAAAAAGTATGCTCAGATATGTCTTGAATTAAATGTGATTAACAGATTGTTAGCAGAAAAACATTGAAATTTTACTTTGTTGGATTCTTCGATACAAAATGAAAGAAGCGCGTTTTCGCTGCTTGACACTCAACCGGTTAAAATCTCTTGCTAAGTCGACCGTGGGGGCAACAATGTATTCTTTGACGCGAGAGCTAACGTTTTGCTGTCGCCGTATTTTTAAATTATTTGCGTTGGAAATTAATTTATACGTGCGCGTGCTAGATCGTAACACAACTGTTTCTTTAGTATACATATGAATTAAAGAAACAAGAGGTAACAATTTCAAGATTACTGGATATAATTTTAATAAACTATCGTTATGATTGTTATATGTATGGTTGTGTGTATAAATGTATGCACAGTAGAACCATTTATTTTAGAAGAAAATGTTATATGTACATATAAAAGTTTCATAATATTGTGGAGATAATATCGATGCAATACTAATTTTTTTATTTATTTATTTATTCAACTTTACTTGAAGGAAAACTTCATTGTTTGTACAGAAATATATATCTACATTGAATGAAAACATATATACACAAATAGAAATATATGTTTACGTTGTTTAAATTAGATACCCTCAATGTTTCCATTGGTATTTTGAGATACAATATAAGTTTTTCAATGTTATTCCTGTCACTATTCTCTGCCGAATTTGCCAAACCACCGCCGGAAGTCCAAAAACATTAAAATCTCTTAATCGCATTTAATTCAAGACATATCTGAGCATACTTTTTCACTAGTAATACTTTTGTTTTAACCTAAACGCCATGTGACGCGATCTGAAACTGTTCGTTGCCAGATAACGTCAGTCGACGGGATACGCGCATCGATTTTTTTTCCCGTAATCGGCGTGCGCGGCGTCTTTCCAGCGCGAGCGAACAGAGGCGAATGGCGCCCTAAAGCGCCACTATACTCGTGTAATACGCCGAGTCTGGCAAATCATTCCTGGTTGGGTAAAATAGTTGGGAGGGAGAAGCAGGCGGAGCGACTCAGAAAAGGCTCGCGGCGTGTAACTAATTCAACAGCCTGCATTAAAACAATATTATTTATGTGGGATTGGATTATTTGATGTTAAAATATAAGTAAAATAAGAATATTTATTAAAAACTGTATACCAAGAGAAGATACAAAATGAAATAAAAATCGTCTTTACAGCTTCGTGGTCAAAGTAGAACTAACTCCATTCATCCCGTCGAAGCATTCATTCGTACTTAAAACATTCATGCACTCGTTCACACATACACACATGCATTCCTTAAAACTAAGGAAGGACCGTAGAGTCGCTGCAACCCGCATTTTGTAAACAATTGCCTAGACTGTTTAGTCTAGGCTCTATGGTGACGCGGCCAAGCTCAATTCTCGATACTACATTTATTTGTTAATATTCTGCTTTAAATCTTTAGGGCACATACTAAAAAGTGATCATTAATTTTAAGCTTTTTTCAGAATATTTAATAATCAAATTTAATAATATAATAACGTTTGATATATTTCAAAATATGGATGAATACATAATCCTACATTACATTTTTTGCATTCGTAATGTGTATCCTTTCTCTTGTCATTTTTTGTACACACTACACATTTACGCTTTGCACTTTTCCGAATTACTGTATTGGTGTCATATGGAGGCGGAAAATGTCTTTACGACAAACGAAACTGCTCATTGTTAAGACTTTTACCTTTTGATTTACATAAGAGCAATTATAAAATTTTAAAACGGTAATCATTCGCGAAACAGGCGAAATATGATCCGGACGCCTATTGGTGCCAACAGTACCAGGAAGCCAACATGTTTCAAACGCCAATAGGCACCAACAGTAGTCAAAGGGTGAAAGTGAGACAATTTTCGGCTCCCTTGAGACAATTGGTTTATGACGAGGTTTATGGCGGGATATTTACAAATCGGCACGATACGGACAAGCTCGACCTGTTCGCGGACTAACAATAAGAACCGTCATGAAAGGTAAAATTAAGTTTTGAAAAGTTTTTGATTTGTATCTTTCGTTGAAGGTTACTACAATTAGTAACTAACATAAATCTAAATAAATCTCGATCAGACCATTTAACAAATTCGGTTACGTTGTAAAAGGCCTAGGACGAGCAACGACTCATGTATTCACTCTATTTTGCGCGTCGAACGGTACAATTTTAAGTTTAATAACTTTTTTCTGGTGAATAAATTAAAATTCTGATTTATCCGTATTTTTGTCAAGGACATATAGTTTCTATAAACAAAAACTCAAGAAAATTCATTGGCATTAAAGGGAAAATATTAACAAAAAAATTCGAATTTTTCATATATTGTTTAAACAAATTGAGATTTTGCAAAATAATTTTGCCCGTTGTGTTGATTGTTAATAGTCGCAAATTTCGTCAATTTACGCAAATGCTCTATCTCTCATAGTTTCCGAGATAATCGACGAAATATACTTTAGGGTCATAACTTGGGGGTGGTTTTCACCCCTTAAACGGCGACGATTGCCGATAAAAAAGATACGTGTCGAATATTTTAACGAGGACTACATCATACTCAATTTTCATTAAAATCGGTGATTAACAGTTCGATATGTTCCCTTGTAAGACTTTTAAAATCATATCTTGAAGAACGTATTTGTTACGTATTTTATAATTCACATAAATCTACTATTTATAACTGTTGAAATGGTGGATAAATGAATTCACATTTATAACAAATAATAATATGTATATAGTTCTATAACAAAGAGGAGTCATAAACTCATTACAGGCGCATAGTATATGAATTTCATAACCGATAGATGGTGTGACATGTATCATCCGGCACTGAGTCGATATTATGGAGCTTATTAATAACAACACGCCTCCTTAAGCTTATAATCTTGAATTATAAATAAATTATCACCTTTGACACAATAGCTTTCTGTTTTATAATCTATTCTTTCGCACTTCAAATTAGTCTTAACGCATTTCTAATTTTTTGAAGCTTTGTTTTATTTAAGCTTTTGGTAAACATATCTGCTAAATTTAGATTTGAATCAATTTTTACAATGTTGATTACTCCTTTTTCAGAGGTTTCATTTATGTAATGATATTGAACTTCTATGTGCTTACAGTTTTTTGTAAAGTTTCCGAACTTTGCAATCGCAATTGCTCCTGAGTTATCCTCGTATATATTAATTGATTATCGAATTTTACATCAAATGATTCACTTAGCAGGTTTTTGATAAACAGTACTTCTGTAACTGCTTCTGACATAGCAATATATTCCGCGAACGTTGAGCATTTGGTTACAGTGCTTTTTTTATGCGTTTTCCAAAAAATTACATTTCCATAAACTCTTATTACAAACCCTGTTGTAGATTTTCTATCTACATTATCGCCTGCACAATCAGAATCTACCATACAATCTGTTAATTTGCTATTTGCATTATCACAATACGTTAGTTTTAAATCTTTGGTCTTGTATAAGTACTTCAAAATTCTCATTGCATATTTATAATGCGTTTGGTTGTAGCAACTTTGGTAACGACTTAAATAGTTAACACTATATGGTATGTCTGGCCTTGTGCCTGTGCTTACGTATAATAATGTGCCAATTAAGTTTCTGTATTTAACCTTTTGACTACGGCAGGTTTTGGCACGCACTGGCCGTACGGTACGGCACGAATTCACTCGCGACGTCCACTGGGTACGGCGAAATTTTTCGTTAGACATACATTTCTGAGGAAGTATATTAAAATATTCAAAATACTGAAATTTATTACATTAAACGAATATTACTTGAAGTGAACATTAATTTTAAGCTATTATAATAAAATTTAATTTTACAAGTGAAGCAAGAAATAAGCGAAATTTGATTTGGACGCCAATTGGCGCCTACAGTACCGGAAAGCCAATATGTTTCGGACGCCAATAGGCGTCAACAGTACCGGGAAGTCAATATGTGTCGGACGCCAATAGGCGTCAACAGTGCCGGGAAGTCAACATGTTTCGGACGCCAATAGGCGTCAACAGTAGTCAAAGGGTTAATATTTTCATCAACTTCATCAGCTTGTTCTAACTTTAAAGGCTATAGGAGGATAAGTATGATCCAGCGGCCTTAGCTCCGATCATGCTCGCTTTTTTTTGTTAAATTAGTACCTATGTGAGTACTTATCACAGCAATTTTCAACCCTTAAAAATTCATCCCCAGGGAGTAATCGTTAAATAAACAAATTTTTTCAAAAATTCATAACGAGAACGACTACTTTGATTTTATTGAAATTTATTCAGGACGTACATATAACTAAGGTCTCTGATTTAAAAAAATTCCAGACTTGATGAATTGACATAACCTTAAAAAAAAAATTAAAACATTTTTCAATGACTACTATTGGTACCGTGCGGCTCCACAGCCGTGTCACCTGGGCGGCGGAGCTTCTCGTTTTCAACCGCCTATTCGTACCATTTTGTTTCTTGGAGTCCACTCGCTCAGCCTCTTAAAGGAAGCGCCCGACAAAGTCGTGGCATTCAAATATTCTTATTAGTTTGTCTGGAGGAGCGAGACATTGTATTACATTGTTGTCTCGTCGCGTGCTTCGTTTCATCAAGGAGAATCTCCCCATGTGGTGGGGGTAATTCTGCCGGAGTTTATTCTGTTTTCACTATAGAGATGTTAGAAATCTGGTGCCTACGCCGATGTCCTCACTGTCGCCACCCAAATCGCGTTGTCTCCCTTGCTTCGATCTGCAGCGTTCTCTCTTTTCGTCTTTTAGGTCGATTTGTATGTGTAGCTCTTTTAACGAATCGCAAGGTAGAACATCAAGTTCCTTCGTGTACGTGTGACAAGAGGCATGACGCTTGACGCCTGGCGAATCAGGCTCTGCCAAAACAGGCTTACCTCCTAGGTGACACGGCTGTGGAGCCGCACGGTAGGTTATGTTTGAGGCACAACTACCAAACTTTTTTTATAGCTTTCTAACACCATTTTACACCATATATAATTTTGGTATAATTTATTTCTTGGTGCGTCATATCCAAAAAAAATAAAAAGTCTAATTTTATTCATATTTAATTTTTTTAAATATGTTATAATTATGGCACACCGATCCTAATTTTTTTCTAGTTTTCTAACGTCATTTTGCACCATATATAATTTTGGTATAATTTATTTCTTGGTGCGTCATATGCAAAAAAAATAAAAAGTATAATTTTAATCATTTTCAATTTTTTTCATTATGTTATCATTATAGCACAATCATGTTAATTTTTTTAGCTTCCTAACATTATTTTGCACCATGTATAATTTCGGTAGAATTTATTTTTCGGTGCGTCATATGCAAAATAAATGAAAAGTCTAATTTGAATCATCCTCAATTTTTTTCAATATGTTACCGTTATAGCACAATCATGTTATTTTTTTTGGTTTCCTCACATCGTTTTACTTTATCTATAATAATTTCTGAATTCATAATTCATAATAATAATAATAACAACAACAACAACAACAGAAACAGTGATTATAATAGTTATAAAAGTAATAAAGACAATGGCAAGATTAGCTCCATACGTCTGTAGCTCTTGCCCGCTCATGCGGGCCCGCGCGAACGACAGACTTGATACCTAACTCATTATACCCAGCCCTAAAACACGTATATCCGCTACATCTATCCACAACAGCACTAGCAACGGACGAAAATTGCATTAGAACGTTAGGTCGATCTGCCGAATCAAAATTAAATATTCGCTATCATCGTCATTGTAGTAAATGGACTTTTTGTTGTTTTTTTTTTGGAAGTTGCCGAAATATAGAAAAACTGTATACTTTTATTGATTCCAATGTAACACACTGAGAATTATGAATTCAGAAATTATTATAGATAAAGTAAAACGATGTGAGGAAACCAAAAAAAATAACATGATTGTGCTATAACGGTAACATATTGAAAAAAATTGAGGATGATTCAAATTAGACTTTTCATTTATTTTGCATATGACGCACCGAAAAATAAATTCTACCGAAATTATACATGGTGCAAAATAATGTTAGGAAGCTAAAAAAAATTAACATGATTGTGCTATAATGATAACATAATGAAAAAAATTGAAAATGATTAAAATTATACTTTTTATTTTTTTTGCATATGACGCACCAAGAAATAAATTATACCAAAATTATATGTGGTGTAAAATGGTGTTAGAAAGCTATAAAAAAAGTTTAGTAGTTGTGCCTCAAACATAACCTACCAATAGTAGTCATTGAAAAATGTTTTAATTTTTTTTCTAAGGTTATGTCAATTCATCAAGTCTGTAATTTTTTTAAATCAGAGACCTTAGTTATATGTACGTCCTGAATAAATTTCAATAAAATCAAAGTAGTCGTTCTCAAGTTATGAATTTTTGAAAAAATTTGTTTATTTAACGATTACTCCCTGGGGATGAATTTTTAAGGGTTGAAAATTGCTGTGATAAGTACTCACATAGGTACTAATTTAACAAAAAAAAGCGAGCATGATCGGAGCTAAGGCCGCTGGATCATACTTATCCTCCTATAGCCTTTGTTTCCATTGGAGAATCGTATAGTTTTGCATTTTTTAAATTATATTTTATAGCTAAAGATTCAATATATGTACTTTGTTTGGCTTAAAGTTATTTTATTTCTATCTTCATTATATTCTATATCGATTCCAATACACTGGTTTATCTTACCTAAGTCTTTCATTGCAAATTTGCCCATTAGACTAGCTTTTACTTTGTTTATCTTATTCTTGTCTCTGCAACAAATTAGGAGATCATCTACAAAGACTACTGTAGGATATGGTAGTGAAATAAAAAGAAGATGATGTTTGGAGATTAATAATAAAAATAAAACAAAAAGTATTTATTGGTTATTAATAATGGAGAATAATAGAGAAATACTGATAATAAGCACGCTTTGCAAGGGATCGAGGATAACTGCTCTTCGTTTCTTCCAGCAGCCACACGAGCTCGAGAAACAAACGACGATCGCATTCACACATGCATACAGATTCATGCATGCATACACATCCATACACACTTGACAGTCATACACTCACGCCATACTACACTAGTATATATATTGGATCTTTGCTTGCATTATTTACATATAAACAATAGTCGTGATTGCTTCTTATAAAGTTTAAATTTTCTACGAATTTGTTAAAACAATCATACCAAGCTCTTGGGCTTTCTCTGAGTCCATAAAGTGCCTTCTGCAGTTTGCAATCTTTATTGTCTCCTGTTTCATAACCTTTTGATTCATTTATATAAACTTCAGTTTTCACATCACCATTTAGGAAAGCTGCCTCAACATTCATTTCTTCTATGAATAAATTATTTCTGCAACAGAACGACAATAAAATTTTCAGAGTTTGCACCTTACCTACTGGCGAATAAACATTTTCGACATATTCTCTTTGTTGAAATCCTCTTACAACTAAACTCGCTTTATGTACAGGGTGTTTCAAAAATATTTGTCATGGCTTTCAGGGGTTGTTCTACACCTCTGGATCGATGGAGATTTGCGAAAAAAACTTTCCGCAAAATTCGGGAAAGGGTAGCAAATTTTTTTTATTGGCTCAGCGTATTCGTCTTGTTGCGTAGGAAAAATGTCTGAGAGGAACCATGGATCAGAAATGAACCGTTCTCTTGCAAATTAACTTTTAATTGGGCCTTCCGATTAAAATTTCGCCAATAGTTAGAGCAGAGGCGACGTAAACGAAGCTAGAAAATAGGGCACTGTGTCACCGAACCAGAAGAGAAGTGTAAGTGTTTATACTCTTCTTCCCGGGTGGGCCCTTGAGTGAACCCGACACCGAACGCAGGTCATTGGCATTTTCTAGTCTTTTTCTCTCTCTTCAATTATGTTGCCTCTGTTTTAACTATTGGAGCTAGCAAGGGTATCTCATGTGTTTCCTTTCGAAAGGTCGGCGACTCGAAGGCTGTCGTATGGGCGAAATTTTAATCGTAAGGCCCAATTAAAAGTTAATTTGTGAGAGAACGGTTCGTTTCTGACCCATGGTTCCTCTCAGACATTTTGCCTACGTAACAAGACGAATACGATGAGCCAATAAAAAGAATTTGCTACCCTTTCCCGAATTTTGCGGCAAGTTTTTTTTTCAAATCTCCATCGATCCAGAGGTGTAGAACAACCCCTGAAAGCCATGACAAATATTTTTGAAACACCCTGTACATTGTTAGTTTTCTTTTTGTAAACCCATTTAACATCAATGACTTTTTTACCTTTTGGTCTATCGACAACTTGCCGTGTTTTATTCTTCATCAGACTTTTTATCTCAGCATCCATCGCAATTTTCCATTGTTTATGTTCGCTGGAGTTTATCGCCTCCTCGAATGTGTTTGGTACATTTGCATTAATGTAGTTTATATTGTTACCGGCGAGGTCCAGAGTTTCGAGTTTTTAAAAAGGGAATTTATTCGTCCTCTTAAACTCTACTTTTAACAAACTACAAATCTTACTACACTACTAGAATACTCGAAGAATACAGAAAGGCTTATAAGCTAATACGTTGATCGATGCTAACTGGTACTGATGAGGATTGGTAATGAATGCTCTTCGTCGTCGTTTGCGCTTTTATATTGGCGTGATGCGTATTCGATGCGCATTCGATTTGTAACTGGTGCGTAGACATGCGTCGCATCTTCGTGATAAACAGCACATACAGACAATAGGATGTCTATCGGTTACAATATAAATAAAATGAGATACAGGATTTCCGAGTCTATTTATAGGAGTCTTTTTCCTGTGCGAGGTTCTTTTTATGGTTAAAGGGTATAGCAGGATAAGGTGGTCAAAAGTGCCCTTGAACCGATTTCAATGGGGGTGGTCTCATTCGATAGATAATGCTCGGCGATTATTGTGTACCAATTTTTAACCCTGTATCTTGACCGGAAGGGTAGTTATGGGGAAAATTCAAAAAACGGGTTTTTGCCCCATTTTGCCTAGTTATTGAGGTGCAAAAAATTCGAAAAAATTCTGACATATTCTACACCGTACCATACATGTTTCAGATTTTTTTCAGATTTTTCCATTGAAGAACCTAAGTGTAAAAAATGAACAAACGCAAAAAAAACGGAAAAAAGTAGATTTCGTATCGAGATCTTCGAGTGACAACTTTTTGCAAATTACAGTAACAATCCAACACTTATGATTGTTATCTCCAATTTTTTCCAGATTTTTAAACCGCCTGCGTCATTGTGAAAAAAATCGAAAACCGATTTGCGGGACGCATTTCGATGTGAAACACCATGATCCAGTTATTATTTCCTCATTCTTAGATTACAGTATGTTCATTTTGTGACTTTCAGTGTTTCTGCCACGAAGCAATTACATGTTAATATAGAGAATCGAATTAATTAAATCAATTGTGAACAATGATGGTTCTTTATCTACAAGAATTTTTAAGGCCTTTTCAAGTGAGTAATTTGGCGCAGTTGGTAGGGCGTTTGTCTGCTGAACCGCTGGAAACTTTTTGTCGTAGGTTCGAATCCCCATGGGGACTTGATATTTTTTTTTCATTTTTAAAAATTGTCAACTAAGTACATAACACTAATTAGTTGCTATTTGCAAACATTTTAAAGTATTTTTAAGGTCCAGAAAAATATAAATTAATACGGAACATACTTTTTGCTTTATCGAGTTTTTCTAGTCATACCATCTTCTGCGATTACGGCTATTATCAAATATTGTAACACCGGATTTACTACGATATTTGAAGACATATGGTACTTACTAAATGGTCATAATATTATTAGAATATCTTGTTCACTTGTAACAATGATTGTTTAAAGGAATGCAGAGTTTCTTTCTATCCGAAGATAATAACTTTTCCTACATCCTTTACTGATTAACATACACCTTCATACACCGTAGAATAACCGATGTCTATTCAATGTTAGAGTGTTTAATAATACTCGTAGTCGTAGAACAGTGTATGAATAGAAAAATCCTACAAAGCAAAATGTATGTTCTGTACTAATTTATATTTTTCTGGACCTTAAAAATACTTTTAAATGTTTGAAAATAGCAACTAATTAGTGTTATGTAGTTGACAATTTTTAAAAATGAAAAAAAAATATCAAGTTCCCCATGGGGATTCGAACCTGCGACAAAATAGTGTCCAGCGCTTCCGCAGGCAGACGCCCTACCAACTGCGACAAATCGTTCACTTGAAAAAAACTTAAAAATTCTTGCAGATAAAGTACCATCATTGTTCACAATTGATTTAATTAATTCGATTTTCTATACTAACATGTAATTGCTTCGTAGCAGAAACACTGAAAGTCACAAAATGAACATACTGTAATCGAAGAATAAGGAAATAATAACTGGATCATGGCGTTTCACATCGAAATGCGTCGCGCAAATCGGTTTTTGATGTTTTTCACAATGACGCAGGCGGTTTAAAAATCTGAAAAAAATTGGAGATAACAATCATGAGTGTTGGATTGTTACTGTAATTTTCAAAAAGTTGTCACTCGAAGATCTCGATACGAAATCTACTTTTTTCCGTTTTTTTTTGCGTTTGCTCATTTTTTACACTTAGGTTCTTCAATGGAAAAATCTGAAAAAAATCTGAAACATGTATGGTACGGTGTAGAATATGTCAGAATTTTTTCGAATTTTTTGCACCTCAATAACTAGGCAAAATGGGGCAAAAACCCGTTTTTTGAATTTTCCCCATAACTACCCTTCTGGTCAAGATACAGGGTTAAAAATTGGTACGCAATGATCGCCGAGCATTATCTATCGAATGAGACCACCCCCATTGAAATCGGTTCAAGGGCACTTTTGACCACCTTATCTTGCTATACCCTTTTTACTACTTTCATTTTCAATTTCAACATTATTCTGATCGTTATCTCTACTTTCACGGAAGGTCTGACAATGAGTAGAGGATAATGAATCAGATTTGTTTGAATGTACATCATTTTCATCAATTTCAGATTCGTTTTCCAGTATTTCATTTTCTTTATTTGTGGATTTGCTATTTTCCAACTCTCGATCCGCTTAACTAACAATTTTTTCTAAACAAATTAATTGAGTCTTTTCTCCAACTACTTGTACATGTCTAACATTAATTATTTTACCGTTAACTAAAACTCTATAGCCATTTTCAACATAACCTACTAATACTCCTAAATGCGCTTTATCGTCCCATTTACTTTTTCTCAAGGCCTCCGGAGCTCTAACAAAAACTCGACTTCCATAAATTTTTAAATTGTTCACACTTGGTTTTTTCCAAAAAAAATTTCGTAGGGAGTTAATTCTCCGCTGTATTCGCAATTGTACGTTTTTTCAAGTATGCTACGGTTTTCATGATTTCTGGCCAGTAACGCCTATGAATTTTTGCTTCTCTCATTAAACATCTGCCTATATTCATAGCTGATCTACTATATCGTTCTGCTACTCCATTTAATTCATGAACATAGGGTGGACATGGTAATAGTTCAATTCCTTTGGATTTTACAAAATCATAAATTTCTCGATTCAGATATTCTTTGCCATTGTCGCAGCGTAATTTTTTAATTTTTTTGTTGAATTTATTTTGTACTAAATTAACGAATTCTTTCAAACAACTTGCTGTTTCTGATTTGTTTTTAATGCAAAAAAATTTAGTGCACTTACTGTAATCGTCAATGAATGTGAAAAAATATTTTTCACCGCCATAGCCGGTAGTGCTATGTGGACCATTTAAATCAGTATGAATTCTAGAATTTCAGTTGTTTTGGATCTATTATTTTCAAAAGGTACATTTGCCATTTTACTTTCGATACAATTTGCACATTTCATTTCAACATTTTCTATTTTATCTGGTAAACCTTCGACTAATTTATTTTTTACTAATTTGTTTAAATATTGAAAATTCACGTGGCTAAGTGGCCTATGCCATTTTTCTTTGTCAGTTAGTTTTACTGAATTTACATACATGGTTTTACTATCTTTTTCTGATACGAAACTTTTCATGTAGTACAAATTATCCTTTTTGTTCGCTACAGCTATTAACTCTCTAGATTTACTATAAATTTTCGCATTATCATTTTTTGCTACTACTGTACAATTTTCAGTTATTTTTGAAAAACTCAACAAATTTTGTTTAATGCCCTTAACGTAATAAACATTTCTTAAATCAACATATTTTTTATTAAAATCGTTTTTGAAATAAATTTTAACGGAGCCTATTTTGGTTGCATTTAATGTTTTACCATCTGGTAATTTTACGTCGACTGGATTTTTCAAATCTATATATTTATCAAAAAATTCTTCGCTTTTTAAATAATGTGATCAGTGCTCCCGCTATCTAATAGCCAGTCAATTTCAGTACAAAGGGTATAGCAGGATAAGGTGGTCAAAAGTGCCCTTGAACCGATTTCAATGGGGGTAGTCTCATTCGATAGATAATGCTCGGCGATCATTGTGTACCAAATTTTAACCCTTTATCTTGATCGGAAGGGTAGTTATGGGGAAAATTAAAAAAACAGGTTTTTGGCCCTTTTCCCCCATTTATTGAGGTGTAAAAAATCCGAAAAAATTCTGGCATATTCTACACGGTACCGGACATGTTGGAGAATTTTTTCAGATTTTTCCGTCGAAGTACCTAAGCGTGAAAAATGGGCAAAGTCAAAAAAAACGGAAAAAAGAAGATTTCGTATCGAAATCTTCGAGGTACAACTTTTTGTTTTATATAGTAACAATCTAACACCTACGATTGTTATCCCCAATTTTTTTCAGAATTTTAAACCACCTGCGTCATTATGAAAAAAATCGAAAACCGATTTTCGGGACGTATTTTGATCTAAAACGCAAGAAGTAATTGTTATTTTTCCATTATTTTCATAGAGTATGTTCATTTTGTGGTTTTCAATGTTTTACCATTACAGATAATTTCATAACAATAAAAGGAATTGAGATAACTCACTTATCTGTAAACTATGTGTTACATTATGTACCATAATTTTGAACGTTCTTTCAACAGCAGCAGTGGCCACGCGTCTAGAGTGTCTGCTCTGGAAACGCTATGAACTTTTTGTCGCGGGTTCGCGTCCCGGAAGGTATATTTTTTTTTTCTTTTTTTTTAAATCTGTAAATGCATAAAAATAATCAATAATCATTTTTAACAGCTATTGCGATAATCCTAAATGAATAAAAAATGTATATCGTATAGAAAATAGTTTTAGAGCATATCTGTTGTTTTGCCGGCTCTCTCTAGCAATATGTTATCCCATGGTTACGGATATTTTTAAACATTTAAATTACGGAAATGTTAACTTATTATGGTATATAAAAATGTATATTCGGCACTAAAGGAACGGAGTTTATACCTTGACAAATTCCTGCCGAAGTCATGTTGAATGAAAACAACAGTACCTTTCTTTTGGTAGATTATTATTTTTCGCCATAAGTACTAGTTTGTTATTTGTTCCGAAATCATATAGAATAAATAATACGTTTGAGGGCCATAACTGTACAATAGATACATTCGTTAAAATTGCTTTATTGTTATATACGAATTTACTTCTTAAGCTTTTAGATATCTTACTGATGAGAATTTGTATCGCTTTCAAAATACCTTTAAGAAATAGAGGCATATAATTTAGTTTGCAGGATTTTATTATTTTATTGCGACTGCTCCAATATCACACAAACCCTTCCTGTCCGTAAGCCTTCACCAATGACCTGGTGGCATTGAAGGTTTGGCGCAGATACTAAGCTAATCCCCTATAGGTATTTATGTTATATTGGTCAATTCACTGTTAAATGGTTTCTGTCTCTACCTAGTCACATGGAACTGTACATACTTAAAAAAGTACAAATATTCATAAATGGTAACATACCCAGCATTAAATCGGTTTGACACATTCGAGACAATAGCGGAGACCCAACCATAAACTGTCTTCCCTACGCTCATTTCAGAATTAACAAATTAAAAATGGCAATAGAATACAAACCAATAGAAATTAATATTTTCCAAGTTTCGAGCATATCCCCTCCATGTCAACGATTCTTCTTTGAATATAAGGGAAAGAAACATGCAAGTAAAGTAATCATTACGTGCATATACTCTGTTAGTGCAAGTGTTGTGATCTTTGGTGCCGAATATACATTTTTATATACCATAATAAGTTAACATTTCCGTAATTTAAATGTTTAAAAATATCCGTAACCATGGGATAACATATTGCTAGAGAGAGCCGACAAAACAACAGATATGCTCTAAAACTATTTTCTATACGATATACATTTTTTATGCATTTAGGATTATCGCAATAGCTGTTAAAAATGATTATTGATTATTTTTATGCATTTACAGATTTAAAAAAAAAGAAAAAAAATATATACCTTCCGGGACGCGAACCCGCGACAAAAAGTTCATAGCGTTTCCAGAGCAGACACTCTAGACGCGTGGCCACTGCTGCTGTTGAAAGAACGTTCAAAATTATGGTACATAATGTAACACATAGTTTACAGATAAGTGAGTTATCTCAATTCCTTTTATTGTTATGAAATGATCTGTAATGGTAAAACATTGAAAACCACAAAATGAACATACTCTATGAAAATAATGGAAAAACAACAATTACTTCTTGCGTTTTAGATCAAAATACGTCCCGAAAATCGGTTTTCGATTTTTTTCATAATGACGCAGGTGGTTTAAAAATCTGAAAAAAATTGGGGATAACAATCGTAGGTGTTAGATTGTTACTATATAAAACAAAAAGTTGTACCTCGAAGATTTCGATACGAAATCTTCTTTTTTCCGTTTTTTTTTGACTTTGCCCATTTTTCACGCTTAGGTACTTCGACGGAAAAATCTGAAAAAATTCTCCAACATGTCCGGTACCGTGTAGAATATGCCAGAATTTTTTCGGATTTTTTACACCTCAATAAATGGGGGAAAAGGGCCAAAAACCTGTTTTTTTAATTTTCCCCATAACTACCCTTCCGATCAAGATAAAGGGTTAAAATTTGGTACACAATGATCGCCGAGCATTATCTATCGAATGAGACTACCCCCATTGAAATCGGTTCAAGGGCACTTTTGACCACCTTATCCTGCTATACCCTTTCATTATATTCTGTTACATAATTTACCTGCTTTGTCTTCGACTTGCACACCTGTGTTATCCACAATTCAGATGAATTGTTGATCGTTTAGGTATTCCCTTCTGGGTGGACCTGAACCTCGTTCTCGACCTCGTCCTCTTGGGAATCCACCTCTGAAGTTGCCTCTCGGTTGACCTCGTTGATTCTGGTTGAAATGAGCACCTCTGCCCCTGTTGCTCAGTTCTCCGTGGCTGCTTTGCTGTCCAAGCCAGCAGTCCTTCTTCAAATGACCAATCTTTCCGCAGATGAGGCATTTAGGTTTTGTTTTTGTGGCAAACGTGCTTACATTCCCTTTTTTATCCGTGTCATTTTTAGACATTTTTTTTTTAATTTTGGACTTAACGTCGTCGACAGTTCTTTGGTCTTCAGGGATGACATCTATAAAGTACCCAATGTAGCTGTAGCTGGGTGGCAAAGCTCTGAGCAAGTATCTCATTTTTTCTGATTCGTCTATCTTGCCTCCAGCTGTTTTAAATTCATTTATTGTTTTTTCAAGCTCTACAAAGAATTCTTCTACGCTTTGATAGTTGTCTAATTTAGTCTCGTCGATTTTTCCTCAACAGATAATTTGTAAGGCTGTAGATTGAGTAGTATACATCTTATCGAATCTTGACATCATAGCGAACGCTGTTGTACATTCACCGATATATTCCAGTTGTTCATCGGATACGGTACTTATTATGATTGTTCTTGCCTTTAGATCCAATTTCTTTCACTCTGTTTCTTTCCTTTTGTCTTCTTCAGTCATTAACCTGACTGCTGGATCTTTGCATTCTTATATTCTAGCAAGATCATTAACCTCATTTTCCAGCTAGAACAGTTTCCCCATCAAAGAAGGGTATCATGATGTCTTCTACTTTAGCTTGCTTGGATATTTTTGTTTCTTTTCCGGTTATGTTTTCGTATATTTGGTTTTTCAGCACATTAATTTTCTTCAATTCTTTTAAGAATGTTTTTCGAATTCGATTTCTTGTCTTCTTATTTGATTTAATATCTTTATTGAAATTAAGATACCGTGCGTTGCACGTCCACACGTTCCGATCGCCGAACCAAGAAGAAGTCTGTCCGTATATTCCGCAAGACAAAAGCCCATCGACGATTCGCAGTTCTTTAGGGAACTAGACGCGAGAACGCACGCACGCTTTCGGATAAAATTCGCGTTTGAGACCATCGAATTTCCGACAATCTTTAACTTCTGTGTCGTGTTCTAGAATTACCTCTTTCTTTAGCCACGACAGCATGTGCTTAACTTAAGAATTATGCCACGTGCTCTGTACTATCACTTTACCTCGTGTTTCGCTTGTCGACTTTAATCCGATAGCATCACATTTGTATTTCAAGTATTTTCAAAGAATTGTTTTATTGTTCATTACCTGACGGCTTTCCCTTCATCTTTGTGCCTGTATTTTTCCTTCAAGTTTTCTCAACAGATTAATTTTCACTTACTAGGAGAGGACCCCAACTGTCCGACTTCGATTTTAACGAGGCTTTGCAAGACGATAGCATGTAGGTCCCTAATGATATGTGTAAAATATTAGGCGTAGTTATGCAGTAGTTTTAAAGATATAAGCGATTAAAGTTCATCCCTCGTCATATACTATAAATGTAAATTGAGTTACAACAGCTGTGCTGGGTCAGTGGCAGCGGTTTAAGGCTCACGACCCGAACGTCGTACGTTCGAGTCCTCCCATGACGGGTAATTTTTTTTTCTATTTTAATTTGATAAAATTGCACACAATGCAGAATAACAATTGTCGTACACTTGCAATGTATACATTTACATTATGTACGTTTTGGACCTCGCAAACTGTCTTTTTACAGCTTTCCGAAATATTTAATCTTCAAAGTCTTCGAAGACAATTCAAACTGTATAACTAGCTAAATAAAAGTTAGTTAATTTTAAACCGTTGGAGGAAGCATTAGTCGTGCGTTTTTTAAGGCGTACAATCTTAATTTTATAAGCCTTACTGCACAGTCCGAGAAAGCATCTGTTTCGGAAAGTTTCCGTTTTTTCAGCCACGCGGGTGCCACTTTTCTTTACTTTTAATGTCCTAGGTCTCTGGAATCCTTACCCTCCAGTTTGATTTAATTCCGTATTTTCGATGTACTTTCAATAGCGATTGCCATGCAGCGAGCCTAGAATATAAGTTTGGAAACCATGTGTTTCGTGCGCAATTTCATCAAATTAAAATGGAAAAAAAAATTGTCCGTCACGGGGACTCGAACGCAAGATGTTCGGCTCGTGAACCTTAAACCGCAGTCACTGCGCGACCACAGCTGTTGTAACCAGATTCACATTTATAGTATACAAACAGGTACGAACTTTAATCGCTTATATTTTTAAAACTACTGCATAACTACGGCTAATATTTTACACATATCATTAGGTACCTACATGCTATCATCTTGCAAAGCCTCGTTAAAATCGAAGTCGGACAGTTGGGGTCCTCTCCTTGTTAATGTAACGTTGTTGTCTATGGTGGTTTTCGCTGGTTACCGAACTGACCGTGGAGCGTTTCAGTCACGCGCGATAGATCATCGGTTTCCCTCCCTTTTGTTTTATGTATTGTACTTCTTACAAGATGTCCGGCTGTAAGTGCGAGGCAGAATAAAAATCGTATTCATATTAGCTGTATCTCTTGTTCTACAAAAACGATATCCCGGCTCCTCCGCCTGAAGTCCACAACACTTAACTTTGTTGTTAGGCTTGTTTTCTTTATCACCGCATGATGCGGCAGGTAGAAACCGTCGCTTGTATCTATTCGGTCTGTCATGTCTGTAATGTGTCCTAAGTCCTTGTATTCATTTATGAAATTAGTATATTCCTGTTGTAACTCCGCGTTCTTTTCTAGTTTGTTTTCCAATGCGTGAAATCTCCTACACGCTAGTCTGTACGAATCTCCTAACTGTTCTTTACTTCCGTTGAATGGAAGTCTCACAACGTAACGTCCCGACGCGTCCCGACGAGTAGTGGAACGAAAGTAGTCTTCACACGTTTGCTCTTCGTTAGAAGGGGGGGGGGGGGGGGGGGCAATATTCTTCGATTTCCCAGAACCTCGTCAATTATTTCTCTAACGCTACATTCACTACATAGCAGTGGGTCTTTCTTGACGGCGTCAGGTAGTCTCCTACCTGACCCGAAAGTAGCCATCCAATCCTTGTCTTTTGCAGGACGGCCAAGTCATTTGACAATCTAATTTGTCCTACACTCAGAAGCCTATAATACAAGTGTTCCCCCAGCAACGCGTCTACCTCTGCCGGCTTATGCACTTCCGGATCTGCAAGTTCGATTCCTGCGGGAATCGGCAAATCCTTGATATTAAAATGACGCGATGGCATCCGTTCGGTTATTTGCGGAATGACAAGGAACTCGACCTGGCATGAGAACTTTCCATTTTTACCCCTGAGATGAGCCCGTATTCGATGTTTAATCGTACTAATGCATCTACTTAAACCGGAGGTCGGCAAGTTGATTTCTTCCATTGGAAGCTGCAGCAAATTAGCCACTCGGCTAGTCATGAAATTTGACTGCGAACCTCCGTCTAGTGGTATTTTGCAAACATGTTTTCTATTGTTTTTGTCTACGAATTGTATGCGCGCGGTCGAAAGCATTACCTCCGAAGTACCGATCGCGGTCATTCTTACGGAAGCGCGGTTTTTCGACCCTTCCTCGAGTTTTGCTGAATCAAAGTGTTTCGAGAAACCCTCTGTAGCTCTACTTGCGTGCGGGTTGTCGAGGTGTAATAGAGTGTGGTGTTTAAGATGCACTGGGCAACACTGTGACCGCGGCGTAAGCAATTACGACAAAGTTCCTTTTTTCGCGCAATTTCTGAACTTCTACCGGATCGTTTTTCAGGAAGATGTTGCAATAATGCAGCGGGTGTGCCTGCTTGCAAAGTATACAGCCGCGCTCGACCTGCTGGCTAACGTATGCCCTGGCTGGGCCTTCGCGACCTTTCTTTCGGTATGTCCGATCCCTTATAGCGATGTTTTTGTCCGCGGAACCGGCCGTACCCGCGACGCTACCCTTGTCGGTAATACTATTGCCCTTCGATTGGTTATTGCTTGGTGCTAGCGTTGGCTGTTCATCTTCCGCGGCGTAGTTGTGGAAAAAGTAAAAAAATTGCTCGGTCGTCGGAAATTTCGCCTTGTCGAATGAACGCTGCCATTGATTGAGGCTTTCCTTATCGAGTTTCGCGCTCAAGATATAAATAACTAGTTCGTGTCATTCGACCGGTTGATTTAAACCCTTTAAGGCCTTCAGGTGCATTTCTGCCCTTTTAAGAAATTCGCATAGAGCGGTCGGCGAATCCGCTGGGACTGACTCTAATTTGAAAATCGCGCGTATGTGGCTTAGTACAATTTTCCGCGGTTTATGTACCGCTTCTTCACTTGTTCCCACGCGTTGAAATCATTAATTATCTTCGGTCGCGTTCACGGTTCCTATTATTGTGGCCGCTTTACCGATGAGATACGATTTTAACAGTATAAATTTTTGGGCTGACGGTATAGCGTCGTCTTCGTGCACTACCGAAACGAACGTGTCGTGGAAGGCGTTCCATTGTAAGTAATCGCCGTCAAACGGCTTAACTTCTACCTTCCGCGCTATACTCTTTCTTGAGTTACTCCCGTACTGTTGGTGAGACTATTCGCGGTAGCGTTACTTGCGCCTCCCAGTAAACGTTCGTTTAGGTAAACGGCATATTCCAGGTGTAGAGACTCAAACGATTCCCATTCCGGATTATGATCTGTTTCATCATCGAGCATTTCGATTTCCGTTTGTACCGTGTCGAATTCTACGCGGATTTGTTCCAATGTGATCTTACGTGTCTCTATTTCTGCCCACGAAGGTGATTCTAACGCTCGGATTGAATTCCCGAATCTCGTTAATTTTCCCTTAATCACACCGCGACGCTTGATCAGAGCAGGCAATTGCGTAGCCATCTTGACCGTTTGAGGTTGAAGCAATCAAGGGATAAAGCGCAAGGATAAGGTGAACCAAATGACTTACGTTACGTTGACTCTGGATTGTAGCTCGCTGTTGTTGTCGGGCTGCTCCGACTGCGGTTCGCTGGACGGGGAAGACCTCGGAAATTCCGTGGAGCGCACGATGCACAGTGGTCCCAAATGGCCAAAACATGCGAAAAACCTCAAAGCGTGCTTCAATTTAGCTGAAAATTGACATACCGGGGTAATTTGGGTCGCTGATTACGAATCTAAACTCAAAACTTACAAAAACAAAATGGCGGATCCAATATGGCGAACACATATATCTAAAAATTGCTGGTTCGGCACGAAAGTTAGTATCCCAATATTTTTTGGGTCGCTGAATACGAATCTGAACTTAGAATTTCCAAAAACAAAATGGCGGATTCAGTATGGCGGATACGTGTATGTAAAAACTGCTGGTTCGGTGCGAAAGTTAGTATGTTAATGTTTTTTGGATCGCTGAATACGAATCTGACCTTACAATTTGCTAAAACAAAATAGCGGTTTCAATATGGCCGACGCGTGTGTCTAAAAATTTCCGGTTTCGCGCGAAAGCTAGTATGCAACTCATATTTACTCTAACAAGTAATCAAATATGTACCAATAAATATTTTTCGTTAATAAGCAAGAAAATCTGTCACAAGTGAACAATTTATTTAGTAATTCCAATAAATTCGTTGACGCAGTGAATTTCAAATAAATAGTCTCGAAGCACGGAAAAAATTGTTCGCTTTGAAAAATTGTTCGCCATCAGCAGATGCTGAAATGCAATAAAATCGCAAAATGATGCATTAGTGATTATAATAGATTCAAAAAAACATAGTTTAACATGTAGTCTAATAAATAGAAATATTCGCATTCAAAGCTCACAAGATTCACATTCAAATATCCCTCAAAGTAATGTATGCTTGGTGCAAATCATTCAATAATTTAATAATATAGAAAAATAATAAATATTAGAAAGAATTTAAACATTTTTTATATATATTTATGAAATAAAACGAATGGCTATCGTAACACTTATACTTGCAAGAAAAAAATTAATTTTATCTTTTTATGAACTATGTATATTAGTTTAAACAAATTTATTATGACCGAATAATAAGTTACTCTCAAATCGTATAAAATTTATGAGAATTTTTTTTTGTATCGTCCACGGTTGTCAATGAAACGCGCTTGTAAGCTCAAAACGCGAGTACACCGCTGCACAAAAAATTACAAAAATACCCTAATAGCGCCTAATAGCACCTAAACCTTGGAGGTACAGCAAGTTGAAAGTGTAACCTATAAGCCTAAACAAGAATCATAGTGGAACACTGTGGAGCACTTAACTTTTTCACTACATATGTGAAATTCTCACATAAAGATTGGCCCCATATTTCGTACTATTTGCATTGCAGTTTTAAAACATAACCATTAACAATTTTAATTTTTCTTTTATCAATAAATGTTGTACTTACTTCCATGAACTCCATCCATTTTGCAGAATTGAAATAGACTCACTTTCGCAAAAGTTATTCACTTTATACTGCGGCCAGCAAAACAGTGGTTACGCTCACGATGATTGCGGGACTAATGAACGCGATTTTCAAAATGCGACAACGTCGCAGGTATACGTAAAAAAACCCTGCCCTTTCAGGTTTTCATAGACAAACTATCTGAGTACCAAATGCAATAATAAAAATGGCCCGAACGAAAAGTTCATTTTTGAGGTTTTTCGCACGTTTTAGCGATTTGGGACCACTGTGCGACGGGTCGGAAAAATATTCGGTGAGAACGTGTAATCGATGGTTTGTCACCACCTTGGTATTCCACGCGTGGCGCGGTGTGACAGTGCCGTAACTACGCATTATCGACTCCGATCGGACAGTACCATCCGAAGGGCGCTTAACTCTGATAGGTATAAATAACACTGTCCAATAAAGGGTCCAACTGGATAAGGATGGCAAAAGTGCCCCCAAAGGTAATTAACCTTGAGGTATACCATTCGATAGGGCTCTTTCGAAAAACCCTTCCTGCAAAGTATGAACCCGGTACCCCTACCGTAGGGGTAGTTATAGGTTGAAACGTACTTTACGGTTTTTGATTGATTTTTTCCGTTTGGCTCTATAAAAAATTCTGAAAAAAATTACAGATATTATACCCAATAGTGTGCATGGTTTGGAATTTTTTTCAGATTTTTTGGTTGCCAAATAAATTTAAAAAAAATTAAAAACTTTATAAACATTAATTTTTTATTGAACATATGAAGTGACCACTTTTATATTTTTACAGTACTTGCACAGTACCCTAATTATTCATTCATTCATTCATTATTAAATATATTCCCGTCGAATGCGTAGAAGAGAGAGAGAGCAAACCGCCATTTTTCATTCTGCTTTCATTCTTCCATACTATCTCCTTCATATCTCCATTCATTCCCATCTTCGGCTTCCGCTTCCCCTCCCATTCTCTTGTACTCCTTCTTCTTCTCCGCCTCTATCAATATATATTTTTCCCTCCTCTTTCTTTCTGTTTCTCTCATCCACCATTCTCCTTCTCCTTCTTCACTCCATATTTCTCTTACTTTTCCTTGCCAACTCCCTCTATCCTCCTTTCCCCTTGCACATCCCTCCCATACATGTTCTCATGCTTCTTCGTGCACATTGCATTGTATGCATACTCTTTCCTCTTCTTTTAGCCAGTACTTAGCATCACCCATCTCCCCTCCCATTATAAATCTTGCCACCCTTTGCCATCTGCTCTCGCCCCAACCTTCTTTAAGTATGCAGCCACTACTTCCCCCACTACATACTTATACCATTTGTTGTATCTGGATTCCTTTATTCTCCCCCATCTTTCTACTCTTTCTTCCTGCCTTTCTTTCCTTACCATCTCCTCAAACCATTCCTCCCCTTCCGCTCACCTGTCATCTACTTCTTGTATTTCTACTCCGCTCCCTGTTGTCCCCTTCTTCCTATAAAACTCTTTTCTTTCCTACTCCCATCCTGGCAACTCTTTTCCCTTTCCCTCCCTTCTCTTTATTTCTTCTAAACATTTCCTAGCTAATTCGCTTCTTTTTCGCCCTTCCGATTTCTTTTCATATCTCCACGTCTTCCTCAATGCCCTTAATCTTAATTTCTCCCTTTTAACCTCTTCCCTTACGATGTATCCCGTTGTTCCCCAATCCACTCCTAAAATCCACCTGATCGAGTTCTCTTGCGTTACCTCTACTTCCTTCCGTTCTCTCCAACCCCATATCTCTGCCCCGTATTCCATAATCGTCCAAACCAACCTATCAAATAGCCATATTCTTCTCTCCCAATCCCCACCGAAAATCCTTTTCCCTATACCCCAAACAATTCTCCATGCTATATTAGCCTTCTTCACCCTCCCTTCTATGTGGGCCTCTTGCCCCCCGTTTTTTTTTAAATCTATACCCCAAATATGTAAACTCCTTTACTTTCACTGTCCCTTCCCTTGCCCATTTCCATTTCATTTTCCTCCTTTTCCGAACCTCATTATCTTCGTTTTTTCTGTGTTCACGCTCAGTTTTTTTCCTTCGCATACTCGTCTACCTTCCTTACTAATAGCCTCATGCCCTCCTAAAAAGCATCGGGCTGAGTGGGCATCCTTGCCTGATTCCCTTATCCAGCCAAATCCCCCCCCCCCCCCCCTCCCCCCGCCACACCCTCTCACTTTCACTCTACTCTTCGTTTCTTTATATATTTCTTTGACCCTCTCTATAATCCCCTTCCTAACCCCTCTTTTTTCCAAACTCTCCATAGCATCTCTCGATCCACTGTATCAAACGCCGCCTTGAGGTCTATAAACATAGCTATTATTTTTTTCTTCTCCCATTGATGTGCCTATTTATTGAATAATTTAACACGTATATACAGTGCAACCTATGAATAACAACGGAAAAGCCGCCGCGGGGAAGTGTTTTTCTCGGAAGCCGAGTACCCCCACCATGCGTGCGCTTATCTGCTCTTTGTCTCTCTCTGTTTACAGCGCGCGCCTGAAAATAAGTGTTGCCCTTCTCACCCAATAAATAACAGTATTGTATGTTTCCATGTAGTTATGCGTTTTTATGTAAGGCGTGCTCGGAAGTTAAGTCGGAGTGGGGGACCGTGAGCGAACACCAGACTGGGGAAGTGTTCTTATTCTCAGCGTTCTTATTCCCAGGTCGCACTGTATTACCTATCGTCCCCATTCCTCTCCTAAACCCCGTCTGATTTGGCGGTACCAGCTTCTTTCCTTCTATCTCTTCCTCCAACCTTCTTGCCAGCCCCATAGTATACACCCTATACAGGGTGTAAAAAATTAGTGGTCATGGCTTTAAGGGGTTGTTCTACACCTCTGGATCGATGGAGATTTGCGAAAAAAAACGGCCGCAAAATTCGGGAAAGAGTAGGAAATTTTTTTATTGGCTCATTTAATTCTTCTTGTTACGTAGACAAAAAGTCTGAGAGGAACCATGGGTCAGAAACGAACCGTTCTCTCGCAAATTGACTTTTAATTCGGCCTTCCGATTAAAATTTCGCCCATACCGCAGCCTTCGAGTCGCCGACCTTTCGAAAGGAAACACATGAGATACCCTTGCTAGCTCCAATAGTTGAAATAGAGGCAACATAATTGAAGAGAGAGAAAATGACTAGAAAATGTCAATGACCTGCGTTCGGTGTCGGGTTCGCTCAAGGGCCCACCCGGGAAGAAGAGTATAAACACTTACACTTCTCTTCTGGTTCGGTGACACAGTGCCCTATTTTCTAGCTTCGTCTACGTCGCCTCTGCTTTAACTATCGGCGAAATTTTAATCGGAAGGCCCAATTAAAAGTTAATTTGCAGGAGAACGGTTCATTTCTGACCCATGGTTCATCTCAGACATTTTTCCTACGCAACAAGACGAATACGCTGAGCCAATAAAAAAAATTTGCTACCCTTTCCCGAATTTTGCGGCAAGTTTTTTTCGCAAATCTCCATCGATCCAGAAGTGTAGAACAACCCCTGAAAGCCATGACAAATATTTTTGAAACACCCTGTACATAAGGAGGACACGGCTCCAAGAAAATACCTTTAGCTCTTACCGTATTAAGTATATCTTTGTTTATACACTCCGGGACAAAAAGATAGCATATCGTATAACTTTTCGTATTTGATACTATAAACTTAACAAAATGAACAGTTTGATATGTTAACAAATTTGAGCATACCTGTACGTATAATGTATTGAATATCATCAACAACATTTACTTCGATAGAATTTTAGGAATGAAAACGTAAATATTGTGGTTCGCAGGAGGAACAAAATGATAGCACACTTAACAAAAGCCGTGAAATATAAAACAATTAATCAATCTTATTCAATGCTTAACATTTTGTAGAGCCACCTTTACATCTAATAACTTCAATCATTCTATTTGGTATAGATTTCTACAGTATTTTAATACTTTTCTGGCTCATGTTCTCCCACTCGTCCAAAATGCATTGTTTTAGATCATTAATATTTTCAAATTGTCTGTCATTTTGGTATACGGCTCTGGCAAGATGTTTCCAACAAATTTTCGATGATGTTGAGATCGGGGGATCTGGATGGCCAATACAAAACACGAATATTTTTTAAGAAAAAGTATTTTTTACTGCTTTCGCCGTGTAGATTGCGGCATTATCTTGTTGAAAAATGTATTTTTTTCCGGCAATTTTTTCAGAATATATGTGTAATTGTTCATTTATCATTTAAATATATTGTTTACTATTCATTCGTCCTTTTATAAATTTTATTTCTGTTTTACCTCGATATCCAATACTAGCCCAAATCATTACGCTGCTGCCTCCCATATGACGACGGCTTAAAAATAGCTGTTGTTTTCTTAAATCATGGTAGTAATAATTAAGGCCGTCCGGTCCATCCAAATTGAATTTCTTTTCGTCAGTAAATATGATCCTTCGCCATTTTGTCCCCAAATTTATATGCTTTTCGGCAAATTGTAAACGGAACGTTTTATGATCCTTCTTTAGCCAAGGGTTCTTCTGTAATTTTCTCCTCACTAAGTGCTTGCATTGATGTAAAACACGACGTACATTCTTTACGTTAGTGTTTATACCAACACTTTCTGCGATTTGTCTTGCAGTCATCTTCGAATTCGATGCTGCTCTCAATATTTTACGTTTTTCGCGAGCAGTTAAACTCTGTCGACGGCCAGAACTCTTCTTTTTTCCGTAATTTTCAGGATTTTTTAATAAGTTCATAATAACTTTTCGGCTCCTATTTACAATTTTTGATATTTTTGTAATTGAATATTGTTCTTCCTTTAACTTCGGTATAATTTGTATTTCACATTCATTTAATTTCTTTTCACGGCCCATTGTTAATATTTTACTATGTGTAGGATTTTATTAAGAAAGAAGGAAAGAAAGGAGATAGAAAAGGAAAAGGAAAATAAGTTCTAGATAGACGAATCGTAGTTAGGAAAATGAAAAGAAAGAATGAATTTAATAATAATAACACAGATTAACACAGTTCGCACTTCGCACACTGATTTCCGCAGCTCAAAACGCTCGCCAACCTTTGTGGCTCAAGGATCGCTGTAACACTGCCTTATTTCTCTCGAACGCATCGCCGTCAACGAAACATTTGAGACTCATCAAAAGCGCCGACGACGATCGTTCGAGAGATCGAAACATTCACACAGACACGCTTCCACACCGAACACACACACACAAACACGCTTCATTATCGCACTCATACATTCACAATCCCACATATGTTAATATAACAAATAAACAAAAAGAAAAGTAGTACATACTTTATGATTTTCGCTTTACAATGAATACTTGCTATAGAAAACTTTATGTACAACTGAAAAGTGTAAATCTGCTGCGTGTGCTATCATTTTGTCCCGCCTGCTGGACCACAATTTTTACGTTTTCATTCCTAAAATTCTATCGAAGTAAATGTTGTCGATGATATTCAATACATTATACGTACAGGTATGCCCAAATTTGTTAACATATTAAACTGTTAATTTTGTTAAGTTTATAGTACCAAATACGAAAAGTTATACGATGTGCTATCTTTTTGTCCCGGAGTGTATATTCACGTCCATTCTCACATCGCAGTCTCTTTATCTTTTTGCCAGTGAGATTCTCTACTAAATTGTTATATTCAATAAAGCAATTGTGGACTTCGCCTTTAGTTCTCAAAGTATATACTAATGTACATTTACTAAAGTCATCTATGAATGTTAAGAAATAATTTGACCCATCAGAACCAACATTTTTATGTGGTCCATTTAAATCTGTGTCAACTACAGTAGAGTTCCGCTAAGAGCGTATCCGCTAAGAGCGCCTTCCCCTCAATGCGTGCGAAGAGTGTCCCCCACTCTCAACCATTTAAAAGTACAAATCGTACAAACCTTATGTGCTCTTAAGAGACACTCGGGTAACAATTCGAGCTAGTGCGGTAGTGGGGACAGAGATTTCTCGGAATTATTTCCCCTACAGCCCCTAGGCGGCGCTCTTAACGGAACTCTACTGTATTTCTAAAATTTCACCTGCTTCACCTCGACAATTTTTAAAAGGTAAATTGTGCATCTTATTCTGTATACAAGTTCCACATCTTAAGTATTCACTCTCTAACTGTTCGGGTAAGCCATCTGCTAATTTCTCTTTACACATTTTGTCTAGATAATTGAAATTTACATGACCCAGAATTTTATGAAATTTTTGCTTTTTTGACATTCTTTCAGTATAATTTGCATGGACATTCCCTTTCTCTACATAACTAACTATCTTATATAACCCATTATTTTTATATGCGATACCAATTACTTTTCCATTTCTGTCATAAATTTTAGATGTGTTACCAATAGAAATTACCTTACACTTATCTGTTAACTTAGCATAACTCATCAAGTTTTGATCCATGTCAGGTACATAGAATACATTGGTTATTGTTGTTGCGACTCTTCGGACAGTTAAGTCGTTGGAGTCTAGTTTGTTTTTTTCTCTCGGAGAATAATAAACACGACACTCCCGAAATACTTTTGGTGTTTGTTTATTATAACGAGTAACTAGTATATACACGGAAACAATAAATAACAAAGATTAACAAAATAGAATAACAAATATGAATATGAGCGAGCCAAATGTGTATGGAAAAAACTTGTTGCGAATAGTATGTTACAGAGAATATAGTTACGGAGAGAATCTGAAGTTTGGCTCACTTTTCGGATCTTTTATAAATTTCGGAAGCACCCCTTCCTCTGTCGGCAACCCCGACGAGGAGGAAGGGATGGCTTGATAGGGAGGAGAATGTTGGGCCTTGGTGAAATGTTATTGGTTCTGCCTGGACTTCGTGGGTGGTTACCAAAATGCAGCGTTTCCATTGGTTTTGCCAAAACCCATGGAAGGCCCAGGCAGAGGGGGGCCTTGGACCGCGAGGGTAACCCAGGTGTAGATGAAAACTGCTAGATTTATGACACCTGTCATAAATCTAGCGCAGGAATTCTTGAGTGCAAGTCTGGTAGCCACGTGCCATCCTTCGATATTCGAAGGTGTTTGCCAGATGGACGGGTCTACACAGCTGCAAAACTAAAATAAAGAATTTAGAAATCTTGCCCTCGCAACCTCAAGGCCCGCGCAGCAATTACGCCTCAACAATTGTCTCTGGTGTTTTAATATTGTTTACCATGAAATATGTTAGAATTGTTCCTACCTTAGTGCATTTCAAACTTCTACCATCTGCAATTGTTACACACAAAGGTTTTTCTAAAATTCTATAATCATAAAAATATGAATCACCATTAACTATATGATCTGAACATCCGCTATCCAACAACCAATCTATCTTACTAGTATCACACATATAAGCTTTGGTCTCAGTTCTGTAATTATTGCAAGGGTCGTGCGTAGCTCCACTCATATAATTGTTACCATGTTCTACTCTAGTATAGAAAATTGTATTAGAACTATCATTGTTAGAGATTCCTTTTAATCCGCACAATTCCTTCCTTTTCTCCAAATTCCTTTCACTTTCCCTAATCTGTTTCTTGCTTTCCATCGAACAGCTGATTTGAAATCAGCCGTTCGATGTTGTCTCTCTGCCTGCCTCTCTCCTCTCCTCGCTCCTTCAACATGTTTACACCTCAGTTCATCGCTCCCCACTCACCATCCTTGTCTTCTGCTCGTCGTTCTCTGTCGCTCTTATCCTTCACCTTATCCCAGTTTTTCTGCCCTATTTTAAACTCCCAACCGAACTCTTCCAGAATATTCCTTACCGGTTTCCTAATCCCCACCCTCTTCCTATAAAACTACTCCGCTCCTCCTGCTCGCCCTCTATTTGCGGTTTGCTTGCGCTGTTCTGCTCGCCTTGTCGCTCTTTCAGCCGAAATTCACGCTTCTCATCACGTGCAATCATAACTTATTTCTTTTATTTCTTTCTGCTACGCGAACATTATTATTAACTATTGTACCGTTTAAGTTAAGTTTTGTGTTATTTGTGAACTGTTTAAATAAACTTAGTTTTAAATTAAAGACACTTTTGGTGTTTGTTTATTATAACGAGTAACTACCCTAGTAGCACAAAATATTGTATACACATTCATATAATATTAAAAAGAGATTCAATCTTTTTTTAATATTCAAATATACATACAATATTTATTCCATATTAGGAAACAAATATTTTTTTTAAATATGCAGAAAATATCTATTTCATGTTACGAGAAAAATATTTTTTTCTGAATATTAAACGAATCTTTATTTAATATTAGAAAGAGAATATTTTTTCCTAGTAAACAGATAATATTTATTTCATATTACGAAGAAAATATTTTTTTCTTATTATAAAATGAATCTTTATTTAATATTAGAAATAGAATATTTTTTCCTAGTATGTATACAGACAATATTTATTCCATATTACGAAGAAAATATTTTTTTCTTATTATAAAATGAATTTGTATTTAATATTAGATGTAGAATATATTTTTTCCAAATATACGGATAATATTTAGCTCATTTTATGAAAAAAACATTTTTCTCTTATTATAAAATGCATCTTTATGTAATATTAGAAAGAGAATTTTTTTAAACATGCAGGATATATTTTGTGTTTATCATGGATGAATATTGGTTCCAGAATATGATATGAAGTAAATTTTTTACTTTTAATTTACTTTGGATTCGTGTTTGTCACGTCATCGACATTTATTTATATTATAAGAACATTAATGTAACAATTTGATTGAAATAGTTGAATGAATTGAATTGACAAAACAAATGATGGAACTGTCAGATTAAAAAGTTCGTAGCAACAGACTGCCTATAGCATTTCTGGAACCTGTTCGGGTCTAAACAGAGTCTGGAAACTAAACTCGCGGAGAACAGTGGTCGATTTTGCCGAAATCCTGGTCAAAACCCCGAGGAGTTTTTCAATATAGCTAAAAATTGGTATATTAGTATTATTTGGATCGCTGATTAAGAATCCGAACTCAGAATTTCCAAAAACAAAATGGCAGCTTCAATATGGCGGGTGCGAGTATCGAAAAATTGTCGGATCGGCACGAAAATTAGTATTCTTATATTTTTCTGGCCGCTAATTAAGAATCCGAATTCAAAAAATTAAAAAATAAAATGGCGGATTCAATATGGCGGACATCTGTATAAAAAAGTGTTTATTTGCGCGCCAGAATTGGTATTCTAATGTTTTTTGAGCCACTAATTACAAATCTGAAACAAAAATTTCCTAAAATATACTGATGGATACAAAATAACAATAAATAATGCACTGCTTCACGGATGGCGGTCAGCGGAAGAGTCGTCCGCAGCAATAGGTATATTGCTGTCTCGAAATAAAACTATCAGACTACCAGTGTCTAGTTAACCCCATTTGAACTTTCAACGCGACGAAATAAATATATTATTTTGTAAATTACCAAAGTGCCTGTAGAGTAAGATTAACAGTATTCATTTAGTAAGGCAAAATAACCCGGCCCTATGTCATAAATGCACTTTCTCGAGCATGGCGCGCGCGACAAACAAATAAGAATAACTCGTATAGTCGCAAGAAAGCTCAACGAGGTCTTCTTCGGGAAACTTCAAAGTTGAATTTAAAAAAAAATTACGGTGGCATTTTAGAGCGTTCACAACTATTTCATTAGCAAAAGGGAAAAAATGTATAGGTTTTACATTCTGTACCATCACAGTTGTAAAATATTAAATAAAAAAATGAAACAATAAAGATATTTATAAATCAAATGTATGATAAATAGCTACCAATACTGAAAAAGTGGATGGTACTTTAATTTCACATTGAAAACGTATTTTCAATTTCGACGTGAAAACGTTACCTTCTTTATTCAAGTGCCAACTTTGAAATTGCATATCTCTAAGAGTATTGTTCGATAAAAATTTTTATCAATGGAAAACGATGCTCTGATGTGTTACAAATCAAACGCAATTGCCAGATTTTGAAAATCGTGACAAAAATGTTTGGGGTTTTGGCCAGGATTTCGGCGAAATCAACCACTGCGCGTCACCACAGCGTTTGGAGTTTGTCTCGATTTCGTGTGGTGTTCTTGAAAGACAACGGGTGTTTGGCAAATGTCTCGTTGCCCGGTCGCATTACAAGGAACAGATTATTTAACGTATTGATAGCCTCTGAACTATAAATTAGATCCGTGACTAACTTGTAGTAAAGTCGTCAATGACCCGCTGTCACGGTGTTGCATAGATTTTAAAACGAGAGAAACGTATTCTTAAAAAATCTGGCCACAGAGTGGAGAAGATATTGCATCTCCTGCTAAGGTACCTCTGTGAGGGTCTTACTCCATGACTTTGAAAGAATACACATCGCTAATATATAGTTTCCAAAAATCGAACATAATATTAATAACATGCTTCATTCAAAAAAGTAGATTTTTAACTAATTGTAAGTAATTTTTTAAATAGAAGTTTATCTCGTCCAATAATTTTATAATTTGATATACGATGTACATATCTTTATTTTTAATATTTGAGCATTAATAACTCTAAAAAGTAATGAATATAACAGTAAGTTTCGCATGGCTCAGCAAGGAAGCACATCACGCAGTAAACGATAGTTCCCGAGTTCGAATCCCGTCCCAGCTGCATAAAAATTTCTGAATTGTGTCAAAGGTTTTTTCGAAGACAAAGTGCAATATTCTCGCAAGTAGTGCAAGAAAGTTGTTGATGTTACATACCGAAAGAGATTTTTTTTATAATTTTTTCTTAAATTTGAAGATTTTATTGAACGTTATTTAAATATTGAATTTATATTTTTCAAATATTGGATTTACATTTTTTAAATATCTTGTTTATATTTTCTGACCATTTATTTGACATTGTTTTTATATCTATAGAATATTTGAAACTAATATTTATTTCATATTAAAAAGTGTCGCCAAAAAAATATTATTTTAATATTCGAAAAAGATATTAAATAAATATTTGTGTGCTACTAGGGTAGTATATACACGGAAACAATAAATAACAAAGATTAACAAAATAGAATAACAAATATGAATATGAGCGAGCCAAATGTGTATGGAAAAAACTTGTTGCGAATAGTATGTTACAGAGAATATAGTTACGGAGAGAATCTGAAGTTTGGCTCACTTTTCGGATCTTTTATAAATTTCGGAAGCACCCCTTTCTCTGTCGGCAACCCCGACGAGGAGGAAGGGATGGCTTGATAGGGAGGAGAATGTTGGGCCTTGGTGAAATGTTATCGGTTCTGCCTGGACTTCGTGGGTGGTTACCAAAATGCAGCGTTTGCATTGGTTTTGCCAAAACCCATGGAAGGCCCAGGCAGAGGGGGGCATTGGACCGCGAGGGTAACCCAGGTGCAGATGAAAACTGCTAGATTTATGACACCTGTCATAAATCTAGCGCAGGAATTCTTGAGTGCAAGTCTGGTAGCCACGTGCCATCCTTCGATATTCGAAGGTGTTTGCCAGATGGACGGGTCTACACAGCTGCAAAACTAAAATAAAGAATTTAGAAATCTTGCCCTCGCAACCTCAAGGCCCGCGCTGCAATTACGCCTCAATAATTATCTCTGGTGTTTTAATATTGTTTACCATGAAATATGTTAGAATTGTTCCTACCTTAGTGCATTTCAAACTTCTACCATCTGCAACTGTTACACACAAAGGTTTTTCTAAAATTCTATAATCATAAAAATATGAATCACCATTAACTATATGATCTGAACATCCGCTATCCAACAACCAATCTATCTTACTAGTATCACACATATAAGCTTTGGTCTCAGTTCTGTAATTATTGCAAGGGTCGTGCGTAGCTCCACTCATATAATTGTTACCATGTTCTACTCTAGTATAGAAAATTGTATTAGAACTATCATTGTACTTATCTATATAACTAAACCTAGCATCGTGTTGACTGGCTCCATGGTGGCCCTGTTGCCATCCTTTACCTCTGCCCCGTTGGCCATCTCCTCTCCGATTGTAATTAAATCCTCTTCCTCTTTGTCCAAAGTTCCTTCCACCTTAGCCTCCATAACCAACTACTGACCCTGTGGCTCGTCCAAAAGCACCTCCACGCCATGAAGCTGGTCTATTTACATTTCCTCTCCACTGATTTGTACATTCTCTTTTATAGTGTCCCTTCTGATGGCAACAATAGCATTCCACGTCTTTCTTTTCCACATTGAAGATACTTGACTTTTTCTTACTCTCTCCCTCTTTATTCTGAATTTCCCACATTTGAATTTTATTTTTCAGATAGCTACAATTTTTATCTTCTTCTTTTAACGAGTCTACAATATCTCCAATATGACTTAGGGAATCAGGTAACATTTTCAAAAGATAGTCCATTTTTTCTTTTTCGCTGACAGTCGCACCTGCATTTTTCAACTCATTAACCAACTTTTCAAATTCATAGAAAAATGCACTTGCGTCTTCAAAGTCTTTCAGTTTCATTCTATCCAGTCTATTTCTAATGCAAATCTGTAAAGCTGTCGATTCTTTTAAATATAATTGATCAAACTTCTCCATTATTTCCAAAGCCGTATTTTTATCACATACATATTCTAATGGCTCATTAGAAATGCTCGAATATACAGGGTGGTCCACACAACGTGTGCACCGTTAAAAACTACCAAAATATGCGTTGCACAAAAAAGTTTTTATATAGAAGTTGCATGGTCTGAAGGGGCACATTATATAGTGTAGTTATTTTTTTTATAGGTGGAGGCGTTTCGGAGATTTGAAGGTCAACTTTGTTTTTTTAAATGGAATGCTATATTTTTTATATCAAAATATGGAAGAATGTCGAATCTGAGTAAAAAAGTATTGACATTTATTTGCCCTAAACCTAATAACTAACGAGTAATTTCACTTTATTTCCTGAAAATTTTCTTCGCGTAATATCAAGTTAGAAATTCGACCTTATCACAGATTTCCGCAGGACAGCGATTTTTACGTGACAGTGTTTATCAACACAACATCTATCATGATTCGCAATCGTCTTCATATTCGTAATCCAGTATTGAAGTCACCTTCGGTGTTGTGTGTATTTACCAGACAGATAAAAGTAAAAATGAAATTTTGTAATAGCGAAAAAGTTGATATGCTTTTAGTTTATGGTGAGTGCCATAAAAATGCAATAAGAGCCAAAGCCATCTATGCCGAAAGGTATCCTGAACGAAATCAGCCATCTCGAGCCATATTTGAGAGAATGTGTCAATCGCTTCGACGAACCGGAAGTCTTAATGTTACCAGACGTAACTTAACGAAAACTGCTACTTCTGATGCAAATGCTATTGCGGTCCTAGCAGCGGTAACAGAAAACCCCCATATTAGTACACGACAGATTTCACGAGGATCTGGAATTAGCAAAACAAGTGTACTACGCATTCTTCATAATGAAAAACATCGTCCCTATCACCTAGCACTTCATCAGGAGCTCCATGGAACGGATTATGAAAACCGCGTTCGGTTCTGCCAGTGGTTCCTGCATCAAATGAACAGTGATAATTATTTTTTACAAAAAGTTTTGTTCACTGATGAAGCAACGTTTACTAATCGCAGGCAGATTAATTTGAAAAATATGCATTATTGGGCACCAGAAAATCCTCACTGGATGAGAGAAGTCGACCACCAACGTCAATGGAGCGTTAATGTGTGGTGTGGAATACTGGGCAACCAATTGATTGGGCCATATTTTATTAATGATCGACTAACAGGACAAAAATATGCTAACTTTTTGAATGACACTTTACCATCTTTATTGGAAAATGTACCTTTAAATATCCTTACACAAATCTGGTATCAACATGATGGTTGTCCTGCACATTACGCGCGTAATGTAAGGCAAGTACTGGATAGAAAATTTCCTAATCGATGGATTGGTCGTGGCGGACGATTTATGTGGCCTCCACGCTCACCGGACCTTACTCCTTTAGACTATTTTCTGTGGGGCACATTAAAAGACACAGTGTATCGTGAACCACCAACAACATTTGAGAATATGAAACATCGTATTCGTGAAGCATGCATTACACTCAGTGCGGATATGATTCAGAATGCAGTTTCTTCATTAGTTAATAGATTGCATCACTGTATTAATGCCAATGGATATCACTTTGAACATTTACATTAGTTGCGTTAAGCCACTAGGTCACTCATATTAGTAAACACTGTCACGTAAACATCGCTGTCCTGCGGAAATCTGTGATAAGGTCGAACTTCTAACTTGATATTACGCGAAGAAAATTTTCAGGAAATAAAGTGAAATTACTCGTTAGTTATTAGGTTTAGGGCAAATAAATGTCAATACTTTTTTACTCAGAATTCGACATTCTTCCATATTTTGATATAAAAAATATAGCATTCCATTCAAAAAAACAAAGTTGACCTTCAAATCTCCGAAACGCCTCCACCTATAAAAAAAATAACTACACTATATAATGTGCCCCTTCAGACCATGCAACTTCTATATAAAAACTTTTTTGTGCAACGCATATTTTGGTAGTTTTTAACGGTGCACACGTTGTGTGGACCACCCTGTATATAGTTCATTGCGTTTAAATTTTTTTCGTCCCATTCTTTCTGTACATCTGAATCAATCTTTCTTCGTATAGCAACTTCATCACACTTTTTCCACCTGTGAAGTAACAAAATCCTTCTTTTCCATAAACTATAATCTCGACCCTCAAAATCTTTGACTTTAATATCGTTATCATTAGACATCTTGATCTCTGAATCTGTGTATACGGCTTTGCGTCTAACCTCAAAAACACGTGCTCTGTACTTACACCCAGAATGGTCTTTGAATTATTCCAGACTTTTATCCAGCTGCATCATCATTCTTTTTGAACTTTAAAACTCAGATTTTCTCTTCATCAATAGTAAATCACTTCATCTTTTTCCTCCTTGTAATATTTTTCATTTTTATATAATCTAATAAGGCTTAACCACGTGCCTGCTACCATGTTAAGATATATGGATATAGTGGTGAGGTTTTAATAGCTTGATGGAAATAATAAAATAACACACTTTACTATCATATTTAACAAACTAATATATATATTTAACTTGTGACCCGCCGGCTTACTAAGTTAGACTTTTTAAAAAGCAAACTTTATTCTACACTACAATACTATGATATTACAATATTCTCTTATTCTAGTCGAAATGGAATGGTACAATAAGACTTAAATGTCGACTTCTTAACAAGCTCGATACGAGTTGGTTGAGCGACTGGAGCAATATGATGATCCGCATCGGTGATCTCGGGTTTTTATACCTGAGCATATACGCACTTTTGGTCATTGGCGAAAACATGGTGACTCGTTGTTTAGTCTCATGATTGTTTAGTCTTCGAGCCTGTCACAAACTAAATATAAACTAAACTGAATAATACATTTCTTCTTAACACACATGACTCGTTGTACTATCTGCCAATAACTGCCAACTCGCTTATCCCCACATAGGGCAGTGATGCCAGGACGTGGGATTTTCTCCCACGTGGGAGCCTTCGTGCGCATGTGCATGCTGACGTCACAGCTCGACGGCGCACAGTGGTCGATTTCGCCGAAATCCTGGCCAAAACCCCAAGGAGTTTTTCAATTTAGCTGAAAATTGGTATATTAGTATTATTTCGGTCGCTGATTAAGAATCTGAACTCAGAATTTCCAAAAACAAAATGGCAGCTTTAATATGGCGGGTGCGAGTATCGAAAAATTGTCGGATCGGCACGAAAATTAGTATTCTTATGTTTTCCCGGTCGCTAATTAAGAATCCGAACTCAAAATATTTGAAAATAAAATGGCGGATTCAATATGGCGGACATCCGTATAAAAAATGTTTAGTTGCCCGCCAAAATTGGTATTCCAATGTTTTTTGAGCTACTTCTTACGAACCTGAAACTAAAATTTCCTAACATATACTGATGGTTACGAAATAACAATAAATGAAACACGATACCCGGGTCTGAGGTCATACATGCAGTACTTCACGGATGGCGGTCGGTGGAAGAATTGTACACTTCTACCTATTGCTGACTCAAAATAAAACTATCAGACTACAAGTCTACTTAACCCTATTTGAATTTTCAACCCGACGAAATAAATAAATTATTTTGTAAATTACCAGAGTGCCTGTAGAATAAAATTAACAGTATTTATTAAGGCACGTAGCCCGGCTTTATATCATAAATGCACTTCCCCGAGCATGGCGCGCACGACAAACAAATAACAATTTCTCTAAGAATCGCAAAAAGTCGCAAGAAAAGTCAACGAGGTCTTCTTCGGGAAGCTTCAAAGTTTAATTTAAAAAAAAAAAATAGCGTGGATGGTTGTGGACTTCACAACTATTTCACTAGCAAAAAGAAAAAAATATATAGGATTTACATTCTGTACCATCACAGTTGTAAAATATTGAATAAAAAAATGAATCCAAAATATTTATAAATTAATAGTATGATAAATAGCTACCAATACTGAAAAAGTGGATCAAACTTTAATTTCACATTGAAAACGTATTCTCAATTTCGTCGTGGAAACGTTACATCAGGCTGTTGAATTAGTTACACGCCGCGAGCCTTTTCTGAGTCGCTCCGCCTGCTTCTCCCTCCTAACTATTTTACCCAACCAGGAATGACTTGCCAGACTCAGCGTATTACACGAGTATAGTGGCGCTTTAGGGCGCCATTCGCCTCTGTTCGCTCGCGCTGGAAAGACGCTGCGCACACCGATTACGGGAAAAAAATCGATGCGCGTATCCCGTCGACTGACGTTATGTGTCAACGAACAGTTTCAGATCGCGTCACATGGCGTTTAGGTTAAAACAAAAGTATTACTGGTAAAAAAGTATGCTCAGATATGTCTTGAATTAAATGCGATTAAGAGATTTTAATATTTTTGGACTTCCGGCGGTGGTTTGGCAAATTCGGCAGAGAATAGTGACAGGAATAACATTGAAAAACTTATATTGTATCTCAAAATACCAATGGAAACATTGAGGGTATCTAATTTAAACAACGTAAACATATATTTTTATTTGTTAATATATGTTTTCATTCAATGTAGATATATATTTCTGTACAAACAATGAAGTTTTCCTTCAAGTAAAGTTGAAGAAATAAATAAATAAAATAATTAATATTGCATCGATATTATCTCCACAATATTATGAAACTTTTATATATACATTTAACATTTTCTTCTAAAATAAATGGTTCTACTGTGCATACATTTATACACACAACCATATAAACAACAATCATAACGACAGTTTATTAAAATTATATCCAGTAATCTTTAATTTTTTACCTCTTGTTTCTTTAATTCATATGTATACTAAAGAAACAGTTGTGTTACGATCTAACACGCGCACGTATAAATTAATTTCCAACGCAAATAATTTAAAAATACGGCGACAGCAAAACGTTAGCTCTCGCGTTAAAGAATACATTGTTGCCGCCACGGTCGACTTAGGAAGAGATTTTAACCGGTTGAGTGTCACGCAGCGAAAACGCGCTTCTTTCATTTTGTATCGAAGAATGCAACAAAGTAAAATTTTTTTAATTCAAGACATATCTGAGCATACTTTTTTACTAGTAATATTTTTGCATTAACCTATACGCGATGTGACACGATCTGAAACTGTTCGTTGACAGATAACGTCAGTCGACGGGACACGCGCATCGATTTTTTTTCCTGTAATCGGCGTGCGCGGCGTCTTTCCAGCGCGAGCGATCAGAGGCGAATGGCGCCCTAAAGCGCCACTATACTCGTGTAATACGCTGAGTCTGGCAAGTCATTCCTGGTTGGGTAAAATAGTTAGGAGGGAGAAGCAAGCGGAGCGACTCAGAAAAGGCTCGCGGCGTGTAACTAATTCAACAGCCTGATGTAACGTTTCCACGACGAAATTGAGAATACGTTTTCAATGTGAAATTAAAGTTTGATCCACTTCTCATACTTCGCATTATTTCCTCTCTATCCACCGAGTCAAAAGCAGCCTTCAGATCTATGAACAGGAGCACCATTTTCTCTTTCCTCTTTTCTACTTCCCTATTTATCAAATAATTTAATACGTAGATATTATCTATGGTGCCCCTGCCGCTTCTGAATCCTGCCTGACTCGGTGGTAGCAAGCCCTTTCCTTCCACCTCTTCCCTCAATCTATCCCCTAATACACCTGTGTATACCTTATATGCCGTCTGAGTTAGTGTTATCCCCTTGTAATCCTCTACCGCTTCTCCTTCCCCCTTCTTTAACACGGGCACTATCATTCCCTCCTTCCATCCCTCCGGCCAACCCTCCCCTTTCCAGACTCTTTTACATACCTCCCATAGGCTTCTTATAACCTCTTCCCCCCCGTATCGACATACCTTGTTCGCAATCCCATCCTCTCCCATCGCTTTCCCATCTTTCAATCTTCCCACTACTTTTTTTACCTCCTCTAACGAGATGTCTTCCTCCCTCCCCACATCCTCCCTCACTCTCTCCTCCTCCTCTCTAACACCCCTCCTAGTGCTTCCCTGAAATATCTTTCCCACTCCTCCCTCTTAATTTTATTGTTCACTCCTTTCCTTCTCCTTCTACCATTGTTAACTGTCTCCCACACCTGACTTTCTGTTTTTATTTTTTTAACTTCTTCCTCCCACGTTTCCTCCTCTCTCCTTTTCTTCTCCTCACACAGCCTTTTGTATTTTCCTTTCTCTTTCCTATATCTCTCAATATTTCCCTCTCTGCTTCTACATGCTTGCAGCTCCATCCTCACCTTTCTCATCCCCTCCCTATACTCTTCATCCCACCAGCCCCTCCTTTCCTTCCTCACCTTTAACTTTAAAATAGTTACAATGTTTTATCAGCAGGAAAACCAACGCATTGGCCGTCAGATATAAATAAAAAGCCAGACGTAATTGACTTTGCAATTGTAAAAGGGCTCAACATAAGCAAATTAAATATAACAATTAGTCTTGACCTTAGCTCACATCATACGCCACTGATAATTGAATACTGCAGTAAGCCAATATATCGTACTGGCCCAACGACACTCTGTAATAAAAGTACCAATTGGGAGATGTTTAAAACACTTGTACAACACAACATCAACTGCAATATCTCACTCAAAACACCTAAGGACATTGAACAAGCAGTAGCAGAAATAACAACAATCCTACAAGAAGCAACATGGGCATCTACCACTAACAGACAAAGGAACAGGCATAACAGAACAATTCCAATATACATCCTAGATAAAATAAGAGAAAAAAGAAAAGCGAAAGCTAAATGGCAAAAACTCAGAAATTCAGAAAATAAGAAATATCTAAATAAAATAACAAAAGAGGTCAAAAATATTATAAAAGAATATAATAATAACGAAAATTACAAAATTCCTAGAATCTTTATCACCAGATGAAAATACTAACTACTCGCTCTGGAAGACCACTAAAAAAATTAGAAAAACAGTAAAAGAAGTCTCAGCAATTAAATAAAAAAGCTGATGGAAAATGGGCAAGAAGCGACGCAGAAAAGGCCGAAGAATTTGCCAATTATCTTCACAACACTTTCACACCTCATAAAGATAACAATAATAACATAGGCAATATAGTAAATATAAGCGTAAGAAAACAAAACGACAGCAAAAACCCACAAGATGAGATAGTACATTTTACCTGTCGTAACAATCAGAGAGGTTTACAAAATTATCAAAAACACAAAAAATAGGAAATCACCTGGAATTGACCTCATTAATGGAAAAATCTTAAAAAAACGACCTCCAAAAGCCATACGACAAATTACAATTATATTTAATGCAGTTCTGAGGGTCCAGTATTTTCCCTCTATGTGGAAACTAGCAGAAATCATAACACTACCTAAGCCTGGCAAGGATCCATTCCTAACTTCCTCATATAGGCCAATTTCACTTCTACCAACTCTTTCCAAAAAAACTGGAGAAAATAATATACAGCCGCCTAAAGCCAATAATAGAAAAAGAAAAGCTAATACCGGACCACCAATTCGGATTCAGAAGGAATCACTCTACTATAGAGCAAATGCACAGGCTAGTTAATGAAATACTCATAGCAATAGAGGAAAAACAATATTGTACAGCCCTATTTATGGACATTGAAAAAGCATTTGATAAAGTGTGGCACGAAGGGCTTCTAGGAAAAACTACAACCCACTTTCCAGGGCAAATACACAATTTACTTGCGTCATACTTAAAAGACCGGACCTTTGTTGTAAAAATCAACGATACATACTCCGAAATTAAAGACATCAAAGCTGGCGTACCACAAGGAAGTGTCCTTGGACCTATACTGTACACACTTTATACAGCTGATATTCCCACTACTGATGAATGTAAGTTACTAACGTTCGCCGACGACACTGCTGTACTAGCTGCCCATTCCGATCCAGTAATAGCAGTTGCCTTGTTACACGACCACGTAACAAAAATCGAAAAGTGGCTTACAGAGAAAAATATAAAAATAAACCCAAGCAAATGTAATCACATCACGTTCACACTGTGTAAAAAAAAGCTCCCCAGATATCAAGATAAATAACGAAGTTATCCCACAAACAAAACACATAAAGTATTTAGGACTACACTTTGATTCAAGACTCACGCGGAAGTAACATATTAAAGCAATTATAGACAATATACGCATTAAGAGAAGACAAATGTACTGGTTAACTAGCTGGAAATCCAAACTCAGTACAGAAAACAAATTAAGAGTACATAAAACCATTATAAAACCTATATGGACCTACGGGATTCCACTATGGGGAACCGCCGCAATGAGTCATATAACAAAACTTGAAACAATGCAATCAAAAATACTGAGAACTATAATAGACGCTCCATGGTTCGTACGGAACGAAGAAATAAGAAAGGACCTAGAAATACCAAAGGTAATAGACGAAATAAAGTATTACACGGCAAAACACAAAGAAAGGACCGCAACACACCCCAACCAGCTAGCCACGGAAGCGTATGCAACCTATATTAAAAGAGATTAAGAAGAAAACATCCGACTGATTTGTGACATAAAATTTATAAAACATTAAAAATGTAAAATGACCCTTGTAGAAACTCACTGGAGATTGCTACCCACGTGATATTTAAATGTTATAAAAATTTACTGAATGTCCACGGACAAATTGTAAAGCTGAAAATAGATAATAAAAAAAATAAACCTTTAGCTTTTCGGTTTTCTTTACCGCCTTCTTTATTCTGTGCTTGAATCCCTCCCACCCCACTTTTAGCTTCTTCACCCCCCATTCCCACTTTCCAAATTCCTCCCTGAATTTCTCCCTTCCTTCATCCGTCCACACCCCCCTCTCAATCATTCCTTCATTCTTTCCCTCTCTACTTTTCTTCTTTCTATTACCCCCTTCCCCTCTCAACCATATCACCACCGGCATGTGATCTGAATCTGTGAGCTCTTCCACCACCATTTTTTTTATCTTTTCCCATCCCTGCTCCCCCATTAACACGGAGTCTATTACCGACCTTCCTCTTCCTCCTATGTACGTCCACTCTCCCTCCCTAACCCCTTTCACGCACCCATTCACGATTCCACATCCTCTTTCCTTTATAAACCGACATAGCTCTTTCCCTTCCCTATTCACGATCTCGTCTCATGATTTCCTCCCTCCTACCCGATCCTCTTCTCCCTCATCCTTCCCTCCTCCCTCATCCCGCGCATCCTGTTCTTGCGTTAAAGTCTTCGCCGATCACTATATTTCTCCCTCCCCCTTCTTTCTCCATCCATCCTCCCATCAGCTCTAATTTTCTTTCCAAATCTCCATTCACGTACACCCCAATTACCCACCACCATTCCCTACCTATTTTAACCTTTCTCCCTATCCACCCCTTCTCCTTCCCTTCTATCTCTCCTTCCTCATCCTCTATTCCCTCCCTAATCCCCATTGCCATCCCCCTCTATCTCTTCCTCTTCCCTTACTCTTCGCAGCCCCTTGTATTACCCATTTGAACCCTTTCTTATACCTTTCACTTATCTTCTCCTATCCCTTCCTATCTGTCCATGTCTCTGAGAGCACTACTACCTCCCACTCCTTTAATCCCTCCCAGAATTCTTCGTCCTTATTTTTTACTCCCGCTACATTTCAGAAACTTATTTTAAACAGTTTTTCTCTCTCCCTTTCTTCTCTTTTTCCTCCCTCCCGTTTCTTTTCTTCTCCTTTCCATCCGTCTTTCTCCTTTCCCTTCTCCCCCTTTTGCTCTCCTATCAGTTTCCCGCCACGTCTTCCCTTCCATCCACCTACCATCCATCCACCCTTTCATCCCAGATTTTCCATTTACCGTCTACCCACATTCTGTTGAATCCCACGTGTACCCTTTTTCCTTTCCTCTTTTCTTCCTCCGCTTCCCTCCCTATCAACCATCTTATTTTCCTCTCTTCTCTCGTTAAATCGTCCTCTATCCTTTCTCTCTCCCCCTTTAGCTTACTCTTTCCTTTCATCACCTCATTTTGCTTTTCCAATCCTTCCATCTCTATCAATACCATTCCTCTCCCACTTTTATCTATACCTCCTATTCTCCTCATCCCCTTCCTACCTCCTACCACCCCTATTTTCTCCCAAACCTTCTCAACCTCTCTCTCCCAGTCTGTATCCTCCCCCATTTTGACTACCTTTATAACTATGTTTGCTCTCCTTGCCTCCCGCTCTTTTTTTTCCAAACTCATTTCAATCTCTCTGATCCTCTCCGCCGTCTTTTCCACCTTTCTTGTGTCTATTTCATCTCTATATACCTTCTTCTCTCCTTTCTTGTTTCTCTCTCTTTTCCAATTCCAACTCCTTCACCTTCTTTTCTAGTTCTCCTATTCTCCCCCTCAATTCCTCTCTCTCCGTTTCCCATTTCTTCTTTATTTCCTCCAATTCCCTTTTTGCCTCCCCCTCCCATTCACTTAACTTCCTCTCTATCCTACCACATTCCTCTTTTATTATCTCTCCCATTTTCCCGCTCATCTTCTCTATGAGCAACTCCCACCCCTCCTCCTTCTTCAAAGGCGATCTTACCACTATTTTACTCTTTTTGAACACTTCTGCCTTCTCCCATTCACTCTCTTCTCTTTTATTCCTTTCTTGCTCCCTTTCCTTTCTTTTTCCCCTCAGAATTGCAACCATTATGTTCCCCTCACGTCCTACTCTTTCTGTTCCCTATTGTTCTTGTTTTGTTGGCCTTCCTCTATCTTTCTTTTCCCCTTCCGCTTTTCCCCTCCATCGCTGTCATCCTAACCCACTGTCTCACTCCCCCTTCCTCCTTTTCCTTTACCTATTCCTTCCTTATCTACTTCCTTGTTCGCTCCTCTACTTCTCTTATTCTCCACCGTCGCCACTTACACGTTCTATCTCCCCCTTCCGTACCTCTCTTACTAACAGTACCTGCTCTCCCAACTTGATACCCTTACCTCAAATTCTAACCTCACATCCTTTCTCACTTCTCATCGGTTCTTTCAACTCCTTCCACACCTTCCCCAGAGTCCCCCGATCCCTATATCCTCCTCCTTTTCCTACCCCTCCCTTTCACTGCTCACCGCCCTTCAGCGCTACTTTTATCTAACTTTCTCGCCTATTTTTAATCTCCCTCGCTCACAACACACGCTTTCTACCGCCACCGGAAACGGAAGTCTATTTAAAGTTAATAAAATTTATTATTACCGTTGAAGTTCTTAGAATTTGAGATCGCATTGTGTACCAATTTCTGTCCTTAGAATGTTGTCAACGATCCGAGAAGATTATGAACACGTTGTGTATTTAAAACTTACTGACAGTGTCGTTCGAAATATCATAGAGTCTGGATATTCAGTTGAATTCAACGGGTGTTCATTTAGTTCCCAATTTAATTCTTTTCAAGCATTTTCATTTAATATTTCGGCAGTCCAAAATTTTATCGATTTGCATCATCAAAATACAATGCGGGATGTAAGTAATCAAAATTTCTCAACGTTTTCCAATATATTTATGTGACATTAATAATTTCTAACACGACATATCAGTTAATTTAAAACACGTTATTTATTAAGAGGAATACGTACGTTTAATTATTTCTTGTAATCATTTCCTTGTATGAAGATATGTACAGTGGGTGTAGAAAGTATTCATATCAACTAATTTCGAATAATATATTGCGAACTTGTAGTTTATTAATTACTTTTTTATAAAGAACAATTTTGTACATATTCTCGGAAGCCTCTAGAGCAGTTACAGTACAAAAAAAATTAATTAGTTGAATAATTTGCAAAGTTATCAAGAAAAAAACGAAATATTGTCCGAAATATAAAAGCAATAAGTATTCGAGCAGTTCTGATTTCGAACTATTTGAAAATGAGTTTCTATTGTAAACATTTTATACGATTATCTAATAGTTATGATTGTTATTATCAGCATGTTTGGAAACGTTGTCCGTATCATATGACCTTGAGACCGTGTAGGGGAGAGTCTGGTATATTGTACCGCTTGGTAAATTGTACCACCTTAAAAATCAAAATAAATGCCACTATTTTTCTTTCCTGGCAACACGAAACTAAGCACTGACAGCACCCACAACTACTTTTCGTTTTGTAACGACATCCGGCAAGTGCATTCAGTTTGAGAGAAAAAAAACGTTTTTGTTAGTGTCTGATGTAAATTTTGACGCGTGTACCAGGGTCGACAAGCTGTAATGGGCTCAGCGGTTCCGAGTTACGCCCCGCTCAGCTAGCAGGTGGCGATAGTGACGCTACTCACACATACACACCGAATTGAAGAATTTCAAATACACTAGCAAGAGAGAATCGGTGTGATTCTGTTACCGCGAGTAAATCGGTCAAGACGAAAACGTGTAGCCAAAAGAATTCTAGACATAATTATTATTTATTTCATAGTTCTTATACTTATTATAATTATTAAAATACTGTTATAATTTAAGTTGTTTCCCTTTTTAAGTATGAAACAAAGGAAGAAACGTTCGGTTATTTTCTGTAAAGAAAACAGAGGTTAGAAAGTGTATGTGTTCCTATGTACACCTATGTATATTATAATTCTTTTTTATTGTGAATGTTAATAAAAAATAGTTAATTGAAACATAACGTTGTTATTTTAATTTAAAAATAAAATTGTAAAGAAAACAAGGCCAACTTTACAATATAACCACTGTATATACATTGATATAGATAGGTATGCTATACATAAATTGATGCCTTTAGTTCGCCGCTCAGCTAAAAGCGGCGCTGTTTGCGGACCTTTTTCATACACGGCAGCTTGCCTACCCTGGCGTGTACCTAATGTCACGTCCCAGTGACGGAGGTGAAACGAGCAGAGAATTGAAATCACTAGGCTAGTAAACTCGAATAGGGATATCGTTTCAAAACCGTATTACAGGGATTTATGCTGGTATTTTGCCTTCCCGCCTGGGCGGTCAAATGGCTGGGACCCAGCCGCTTGCAAAGCGCTTCGCTATAAGTCTTTGAAATATGCGAGAAAGAATAAAAGATAGTTTGACTTATCGTTCGTTGTGTCTTCGTCTCTCTCTTTCTCTCTTTTCCTTTCTCTCTCCTGCAGACTCCCTCGAGGAACGGAGAAGAGATCTTGGAGTGTAGAGATCCTGCCTGACCGACGTAGGGCGGGTTGCCGAGTCGCAGGCGCTGAATTGATGCTGGTGATGGAACCGGCAAAATTGTCACGTCCTCGTGACAATCCACGGCAACTGCGTACCGTCTATCGATAATTTGAATACATCAACGTCTGTCGGGTTAATTCGTACAGGCGTCTTTCGAATAGCTGGTGATTCCTAAAAGGGAAATAAAGTGCTTATATCCTATTCTTGCGGTCTTACTCGATAGACCCAGAATCTCGAGTCTCGAGGGTTGAGCGAGAAAACCCTCGCAGGCGCTGGAATGTCCACGGGAATCAGAACCCGCGGAATCTCTTTCTCAACTAGTTCGACTGATACTGATTCGACCGTTTTCGGAGTTTCGATGGTTTTTACTATTGACTCTGATTTACGCGACTGAATTACAGGTGATCGTTCACCTCGCTCTTCTCTTCCGAGAGGAAGAGTACCTAGGCGCGCTGATATATATATAATCGCGCGAGAAGGCGGCGAAGAAAGTTCCTTCGGCCTGAGCGTCTGGTTCTCGTCATCAAAATCTCTTTAAGAAATGCGTAAAAATCCAATGAGCGAGTCTACGTTCGGTTGAAGGGTTAATTTCTGAGAGGTTCGTCCTCTCACAAAGGGTCGTATAAATTCCACGAGCAGGTCGTCCGCTCACAGTGGAATTGGGAAAGACGGATTGATCTCTGAGCAGGTCGTCCGCTCACAAGAGATGAGGAAGTTCCACGAGCAGGTCGTCCGCTCACAGTGGAACTAGGTAAAGTGGATTGACTTAGATTTTGCTCGTGAGGATTATCATACGCAGTAAAATTGAATTGAAGATTATTAAAGAATTGAAATTAGGTAAAAATAGGAAGATCGAAGAAGGTGGTTTCTTAATTAAAGTATGCAGAGTTTAAATAAACAAGTATAAAATATATTGTTACAAATAAGAGTGATTAAACTTATGGTTACAAGGTTACGATATAAATGTAGATACAAAATACGTTCGATTTGAATAGACTTGCGAAAAGTCTGAATACGATTGGAGTTTGAATTTGACTTGGAATTGAATCGACTCCTAAGAGTATGGATGTAGAAATTGGATTGATACTTAGAAACTCTTTGGAAATGTCGTAGTTGAATCGTTGGAAGAGTTATACTTCATCTCTTCGTTATTTGATTAAGACTAAATTTACAATAAGAGTCAGAGGGACTCCTAGAAGTCTCTGCAAGAGAGTCCTCTAAAAGTGTGAATACTGGTCCGGCAAAAGCCGGTAGAAAAAGTACAAGAAGTCCGCTGCGCTTTTTTTTTTTTTTTTTTTTTTTTATATAATGACTGAGTGAAACCACGATGCACACTGAAGAGATGGGAGTATGGGAGACCGATGTCTTCCTCCTATAGTGTCCGTGGTTTGGTGGGAGGCGCCTATGAGCCGTAGCCCATTTATCCTCCAAATATAGTGCATGTGGGTTTACCGACTGAGGTAATGTCACTTCTGGTGGAAAAAGGAATGATGCAGGAAATTTGCAAAAACCTGCAACTATAAGTAAATTTAGGTGTAAGTGCCAAAGGGCAATGGAGTAAGGAGGCGATCACCAGTGGATTGAATGAGGTGGAAATACTTAAAGTTGGAAATTGGACAAGCATGCGACATCCCTTGGACCAAGGGCGAGCAGCAGTCATTTAGGCTTACTTTTTAAGCGGAAAGGGTACTTTCTCATTGTATGGTAGGCAGTCTGGGGAATATTCACCCGTGACACGGACCAGTGGATTTTCATGCTTGGTGACATTGAGATTTTTTAACATCCCCGTGATGAATGAGTTCAGCAGAGGGATACACGCAAGTTTATGTACCTCAATTGTAGAGGTGCGCATTCTCTTGTTTAGAATGATTTTAAGTATCTTAGATTGTACAGACCGTACTTTTTTCTTGTCGGTTCGGGATATAAGATTCCACCAGAGTGGAGAACCGTAAACCAAAATCGGCCTAAGGCACATTTTATAAGTCATGAAAGTCTATGAAATTAATTAAGGAAAAGGCGGCTTTGAGGGTTTTTGACATGCGATCAGCAGCAGCATGGAACCATCTCAAGCGGAAGTCCAAAATGACACCTAGGTATTTAACCTGCGACGGCCATTCAAGGCAATGATTGTTAATAGATACTTTATGGTCTTTAGAAAACTGCCAAGGTTATGTCTGGAGAAGAAGATGGCCTCCGTTTTAGTGGAATTAACCTGAAGCTTCCATGAGTAGAAGTACCCGATCAAGGTATCCATGTAGCGTTGGATACGTGCTATAAGCTTAATGCGGCCTTTCTTGGTAGAGAAGGAGTAAATGCAAGTGTCGTCTGCATAAAGTGCTATGTCACAGGAGGTTTGCTGTGGTATGTCATTGACATACAGCAGGAATAGTGTTGGCCCAAGGACCGAACCTTGTGGAACTCCTGCGAGCACTTGGTAAGTCACAGATTTGTGAGAGTTGAAGTGGACGTAGCAAGTACGTTCCTCCAAATAGGATTTAAGCAAACTAATGATAGATTGAGGTATGCCCATGCGGTCTAATTTGTATAGCAGGGCTAGGTGCCAGACAGTATCAAAGGCCTTGGTAAGGTCAAGTAAAATCATAGCCGTCTCACGCTTGGTGTTAAAGCAGTGAGTGACGTGTTGGGTGATTCTCGCCACCTGGTGGATGGTGGAGTGTCTGGCTCGAAAGCCAAATTGTTGATTAATGATCAGATTCTTACCACTGATGAAAGCCTCAAGGTTACACTGAATTATTCTTTCCAGAATTTTGCCCATTATTGGCAGAAGGGCTATAGGACGATAACTAGATGGATCCGAGGCTGGTTTTCCCGGTTTTAAAATAGGTATAACCTTTGCAGCTTTCCATGGAGTTGGGAAGTGCGAGAGAAGAAAGGAGAACTTGCAAAAATAATAAAGTTGGCAAGTTATTTTGTGTGAAGCGTGTTTTAACATAGGAACGTTTATATTGTCAGGACCAGGAGCTTTATTAGATTTCCTTTTAAGAATTCTAGCCTGAATCTCCTTAGGAGAAAATATTGTGCAACTACTGGTGTCAGTTGATGTGTTCCAGTCAAAATTGTTCACAAACTCCTCAACCAAGGAGGTTTGGTCAGAGGGAAGTCCAAAGGCCTCAGTATGTACAGCACGGAAGGTTTCGGTCAGTGCGTCGGGCTGGTCAAAAGCAGAATAAATTTTGACCCCGTTAGCCTCAAGGTAAGGGGGAGGTGAAGCACGATTGCGACGGGAAAAAGCGCGATAGGTGGACCAGAAGGTCGGATCAGGTCTTTTGAACTGTCTGAGCATGAGTTCCCATGATGACTGTCTTAAGAATGAGATTCTACGCTTTATGGATTTAGAGAGTTCTTTGATTAAGTATGAGAAGTAATTTGAAGAAGTTATTTGTAGGAGTTTTCGTGCTCTCCTTCTTGATCTGATTAATGAGACTAGGGTGTTGTCGTTTGCAATGACATCCATCCGCGCTGTACGTGAGGTCTTGGGAGCGGGAATTCTGGAGTTGTGAATGCAGGTGTGCAGAAACTCAGTTAGATTATTGATTTCATCGTCCAAGTGTTTGGTGGAGGAGAATATGCTGGACATAGTCCATGATCCCGACAACTCGCGATACCTAGTCCAGTCGATGTTTGAACTGTAGTAGCTCGGAATCTGGTAGCCAGGAGAACCGAGCCTGATTATCACTGGCCGGTGAGTAGTACCAAATGCATCCAAGGTGGAGCATTCTAAGTTTAAATTGATGTCAGTGATAAAAAAATCGATTATAGACGGAGTGCATCCAGGTTGGTAATGAGTTGGGGTCGCAGGTGCAATGATTCTGAAGTTAGGCTGTAGCATAAAATTGTAAAGCACAGTACCTGACTTATTTGCAGTAGAGTTGTGCCAAAACCGATGTTTAGAATTCCAGTCTCCATCGATTAGGAAGGGAGAACCACAGTGAAGTATAGAATTTATGTCTTTACGGTCCAAGGCTTTGCCAGGTGGAATATAGATGACACCAATAAAGATTCTTGGATTAAATAATTGGATGACTAGTAATTCGAGGTCCGACTGAGTCCGTGTCACTGTGAAGTTAATTGAGTTGTTAATAATCATGGCCACGCCACCCCCATGACTCGCTCTATCCCTTCGTACGACCGAGTAACCAGGGATGGTGAAGGAATGTTGAGGTTTAAACCATGTTTCGGTAACAAGTAGAATGTCGCATGCGTTAGAGTGTAGTTGAGTAATAACTTCATTGCGCCTGGGAGCCAAGGACCCAGCATTCCACAACATGATGCTTGGAATGTACGCCATTAGTCCAGACGCGAGATAATATTCCAGTAAGCATGGAATTTTTCCATGTTGGAATTGCAGGATTTGAGGCTTGCAATGAGCGAGTTAACCGTGTTAAGAATGAGATTCATATCACATAATGAATTAAGTTCTTTAAAGGCATTCGATAGTTTGTTGAACTTGTTTAAATTAGAATCATGTTCCAGAGGACAAGACTCGGGAGGTTGGGGGGGATGGACAGGGCCAGCACGCAGAGCATCAGCAAAAGTGCGATTTACTGCAGTTAAAGGGAATTTGGTAACTCTATTTGAGAGAGGAGGAAATAAGCCATTGTTTGGATTAAAAGCAGGTTTTAGAGTCTGAGAGACAGGAGAGATATTGGTCGACCGCTTCTCAAGGTATTTGGAGAGGGCCGGACAATTGGAGTAGTTGGCGGTGTGTTCGCCATCACAATTGACGCAATGGGGGGTTACGTCGAAAGGTTTAGAGCAGACCGAGGAGGAGTGAGGGCCAGCGCATTTGACGCATCGTTCCGGTAAATTGCAATTGTTTGCAGAGTGGCCATACGCTTGGCAGCGGAAACATTGAGTGTACGGGCGCTTGGAGAAGAATTTCTCCCAGTAGACTCGTACATTAAATAGGAAACCAATTTTGGTAACTGCAGAAGCAGTATTTGGGGGAGGGAATGCAATTCGGTATATTTGGAATGCCGAAGAGGATTTCTTAGGAGTGATATTAGAGCATGAAATTGGAGAAAGGCCGTTGGATTTTAGCTCTTCTGTGAGTTCTGAAGGGGGGATGAGTGGGAGGCCCTTGAGAACCATAACCAGGGATCTCTCTGCCGGGGCGCTGAAGGTGAAGAACGGGACATTTGCGCCTTTTAGGGATTCTTTAAAGTTGCGATAATTGTCGCTGGAAAAGAATTGGAGGCGAATGCTTCTGCCTAGGAATTTAGCCTGGTAGGAGGATTCGCCAAAATCAATGGTCATTTTTTTATTAAATTCTGGAATGTTGCCGTTAAAATTTTTGATGTAGAGCGGAGGAGGTCTCTCCTTTCTAGTGGTAGCAGTAGTACCGTGTTGGCTAGCCGCCGGAAGGGTAGTGGCGGTTGCAGGAGGAGGGGTGGAGGGGGGTCTGGAGCTTGATTGATGGATGAGATCCTCATCGAACGAGGCTAGAGCTTGAAATTTATTATGTGTACTAATATTATATTCAGTAGAATAGGATTGAGATGGAGGGAGTTCACCTGAGTTCTCAGCCGCTCTACGTCGGGCTTTTTTGATTTATGGAGAACCCGATTTGGGTTGAGAGCAGGAGGTATCCATGGAGTCCCGAGGGGGTGGGCTATTCAAAGGATTTACAGTTGAGAGGGCTGAGTCCTCAATATGAGAAGCTAGGGGAAGGGGAGGAAATTCCGTCGATGGTGACCCTGAGGGGGGAGGGTCAGATGAAGATCTGCATGAGGTAGGAGTTTTCGTCTCAACAAGCGAAACATCTGACGGAGTGAGTCGGTTTGATAGAGAATCGTCAGGAATGAATTTGGAACGTAATGGGTATGGATGGATTTGTAGAGCAACCGTTTTGCTAGTTGAAGCAGTCAGGATTTTCAAGGATATTTGAGAACTGGTGTGTTTAATGAGAGTAGCGTTTTTGAGCGTTATGGAACGCGGTTGGGATTTTGTTTTTCGATCCATAGGAGGATCCAGGAAGGGGCCGGTAGGTAAGGGGAGAGTGCTATCGCTCGGCGTATGCCGAGCGACAGCACAAAAACTGGTGTAAGAAACCGCGACCTGTTGAAGGTAGGTCAGGCCAAGTGAGGAATTTGTATGAGAAGGGGCCTGTAAACGTGGTTTTCGGATTAAGCGACTGAAATGTAAGAGTAAATTGTACGTTTAGAATTTGAGTCAGTATAAGCAGTTACTGGGATTTAGTTTAAGAAATTATAAATTATCTGATTTTACCTAAAGAAAGAAAACTTATAATAAGGAAGTAATTAAATTTGCTTAGGCTCAATTTAACATAAAATATATAAAGATTACATGAATGAAATATATCACTGTAATATTTGTAAGGAGTTAGATATTATTAACATAATATGTATAATATAACGTAACTAATGATATTTGAGTTAGCTAAGAGAAGTAATTTTGGAATATTATAGTATGCTATAATATTTAATGATAAACTACTAGTAAAGTTGTTTAAAGAGTAGATAATGTGTAAGAGTAACAGAATTTATATAAAATAGGGTATATAAAGTAAAGTAATATAGGAATATGATTATAAGTATATAAAAGAAAACACAATTAGTATTAAGTGGAATAAGAAAATAAAGTAAATTGGTTGGACAAACCGGGTTGTAGCACCGTATTATACAGAACTGAGAATATTGTGGAACACACTCTTGAATTCACAACACGTCCGAACTGAACGACGGCGCGCGACCGAATGGTGATTTGCATTGTACAAGAAGTCCGCTGCGCTCGGTGCGCATCCTATTTATATACGTTTTCTCCCACCGTCCCATCGTTTCTCCCTTACGTGGCCTTTTGAAGATTGCTAAGAAAGCCGTTGGCCCTTTGAAACAAGCGCTGCAAGCGCTGACGTGGACTATCTCTGGGTGCAGAAGGAGAAAATCACGCTAGTGACTAACTTAAGGAAATTAAAAATAAAGAGTACAATATTTCGATGTTGGTACCGCTATAGTCCACCGGACGTCACACTAAGGACCAGGGTCGACAAGCTGTAATGGGCTCAGCGGTTCCGAGTTACGCCCCGCTCAGCTAGCAGGTGGCGATAGTGACGCTACTCACACATACACACCGAATTGAAGAATTTCAAACACACTAGCAAGAGAGAATCGGTGTGATTCTGTTACCGCGAGTAAATCGCTCAAGACGAAAACGTGTAGCCAAAAGAATTCTAGACATAATTATTATTTATTTCATAGTTCTTATACTTATTATAATTATTAAAATACTGTTATAATTTAAGTTGTTTCCCTTTTTAAGTATGAAACAAAGGAAGAAACGTTCGGTTATTTTCTGTAAAGAAAACAGAGGTTAGAAAGTGTATGTGTTCCTATGTACACCTATGTATATTATAATTCTTTTTTATTGTGAATGTTAATAAAAAATAGTTAATTGAAACATAACGTTGTTATTTTAATTTAAAAATAAAATTGTAAAGAAAACAAGGCCAACTTTAGAATTTAATCACTGTATATACATTGATATAGATAGGTATGCTATACATAAATTTATGCCTTTAGTTCTCCGCTCAGCTAAAAGCGGCGCTGTTTGCGGACCTTTTTCATACACGGCAGCTTGCCTACCCTGCTAAGGACATTACTCAGTAAATCGGTAAGTTAGAATTTTGCTATATTTTTTATTAAACAAGTCTATAATCACCTCTCAAACTATAAAGAAATGAACGTATTAGGTTTTGAGATCATTTTGTGACAAATATATATTTTTTAAATCTCTTAATTCGGTAAATCGTACCACCAGTAGTTGGCTTAATTGTTGTTGGTAGTCGGTGCTTTCCAACAAGAGACACAGGCGACACTGTGTAACACAGTGTCTACATTGGTGCTTTCCAACTACGACACAGAGAGACACAGAGCGACACTGCAAGACACAGCTCAAACCTGAGTTTGGCCGTGTCGGGCGTCAATAGTGCCAACACATCGAGCAAAGAAATTATTTTTTCAAGTGTGGTACTTGCAAATTTGTCATAAGACATTCCTTTGTTATTGGCGCCTTAACGTACAAAATAAAATTATACTTTGCTTGACGACGCACGTGTTCCAAGACACAAATTAAAAAGAAAATTAGAGTTTGCAAAAAATGTCTTCGTGTTGGAGGAATAATGTACCGGACCCAGAACTCTTCGAGGGTAATCAATATTTATTATTTTTATTTAAGGAATAATTTATCTAAAAAACAATTCGTTGATTAACCATTATCCGTACGTATTTGATCGGATTAATTTGTAGGTTTATTCTTTTGTCGGTATTGTAAAGATGTTATTCCTACATTAGATAATATAAAATTCCATGCCTGTTTTAATGGAAAAGAAGTTTTCCTTGAAGGGGAAAAAGAGTTATACTCACGTGCAGTGAATGAGATTCTCTGTAAGTAATTTCAAATAAAAAAGTATTTATTCTATAAATATAAAACAAAGGGCTGTGTCAAAATATTCGCTGACATTCTTATAAATTAAAAGGTATAATAAAAATAGGTATTTAATATATATTGCAATTGTAGTCAAAGCTGAGAAAATAAAAAAAAAATTATTAAACATATGTAGGCAGTTGATGTGAAACTTCTCCTAAGCTGAGCCATAATTAATTGTAAAACCAATTTTATGTAAACGTTGTTATATAACAAAGTTATGTACATAGTAGAGGTTGAGTTAGTATAAAGGAATAGAAATAATTTATCATCAAAGTCAGTGAAGATCACGATTTATCTAAAATGTATTTTTCTATTAAGAATTATACAGGAAAAATAACTTACCATATTCGAAAATAATATACTTTTGTTTGTTGCGAAATAATTATCAATCCGAATCTTCTTCTTTACGGGTTTGGATTTTCTACAAACGGATTTGAATCTACGTTTTTTACTACGTTATACTCGTATAGTCTTTTACGCACTCTAGTGACCGTATCTAGTAACTTATCTGTTCCAATTAGACTACAGAATTGTGTTTCACTGTGTCTCTCTGTGTTACACTGTGTCACACCCTAGCATGCTTGTTGGAAAGCACACAGTGTTGTGTGCCACACCAATTCACATCTATAGATTCATGCGAACGCAGTTACGATGGTTATTCGCGGTGTGGAAATTCGGTAAGAAGTATTGTACGGTTAAGGTAGGAACCTAGGCTATCGGCATTGTAAATGCAAGACGTGTGTAACTAAAGGCGGCAAATCGACATCACGCCACAGGAAGTCTGATCACTCGATTTCTTTTGTTTTATCAACGTTGCCATATCAAGTCATTGCTTCCCGCGTAAAACCCTCGCTTGCATACGTAGGGAACCAATAGAATTAAAGATTGAATGTAAAGTACCTTCTGATTCGCGGAGCGGAGCGATCGTGAAATATTGCATGCGAGCTTCTTTTGTTAAACGGTTGCATCGGTACTCTTGCGCAAGATATCGAAGCGTTCAGACGTATAACGTTATACTAAGCTATTATAATTATCTTTCTTATTCATAATTATTTCATTATGTTCAGTTATTATATTCAAAGTTATTAAAGTTATCATTTCTGTTTAGTTTAATATATATATATACACTTAGTTCTTAACATACATTGTAACTTATTCATTTTGGAAATCCTTCATCTCCTGTGGAGAGTAACACCTCTTCCACTGGAGGTAACCCACATCATTCTCGAAAATCCCTGAACGGCCACGCAACAGTAGTAATTATTTTTCTATGTGTGGCACCTCGCAGTTGCGCAGGCCCGGCCGCCCGGTCATGTCTTTGTTCTCCTCCTTGCTTTTTTACTGCGTAGTTAGCAGGGGGGATCAACTCTTATGGCAGATCATGGAACCGTTTTAGTTCCTCTTGCCGCTTCTCGTTCTAGATGGCGTTACATGTAAGAACTAATACACCTATGGTGTTCGAATCGGTGAGAAACTTACAAATTTACCTGCCAAGGAAATCCGTGAGGCGCGCTATCCCCACTATACAATTCAAACATTTGACTGCATCGGCTATGCATGGCTATGCACTTGAAACACTTAAAAACATGTATTTGCAAGATGTTCCTTAAAAGAGAAAGTTTTGGAAGGATGGCAGAATTTTAGAAAATCAGGAAAACTTCAGTACTGTAAGTACATTCGAAGAGAACAGCGAGAATCTAGCGGCGAAGCAAAATTCATATTCAAATCTATATTTCATAGATTTTAATATATCGAATCAGTCTATAATAGTGTTATCAGTTTTCATTTTTGAGAATCTGTTAACACTATTTATAGAATTTTTTGGATATATTTGTATTTATTTATAACTTAACTTGTTTTCGAGTATTTTATTTTTTAGAAAAATGAGAAAGCTGTGTGTAGTGCCTGGCTGCAGTTCCGGAGGAGAAGCACCTGGACATAAATTTCCCAAGTCGGTGGAAAATATCTGAATTGTGGGCAAGCACAATTCAGAATTATTCCCTTCTATAGATTTTAACGTTGGAGAGGCAAACTTACAAAGTGTGTTACAAACACTTCCCCGAGAGTGCCTATATGATAGGATAATGCAGAAGATTATTTCCTACCGTAATTCCTTCTTTAAATGTTCCTGAGGCTCAAGAAAGAGGTATGGAGGAATCACCCATACCAGGCAGCTCTCAAATGGGAAGCATTGAATTTGAAAGAAGAGAAGAGACAGAACGTAAGAATTAAAAGCCTATTTAAAAGTAATATTATAATATACTAGAATTATAGATACATATTATAGAGATAATGTTCATTTTTACAAGAAAAACATCATGGTGGAGATATATTATATATGGGAAGAAATGCACCTGAACATTCTCCAGACATTTCAAGTAATTATTAGTCATATTAATACAAATGCAATGAAACATTTAATGAACATTAAATACATATATGTTATAAATTTAATTTAAAATTTTTTCTTTCAGGTAGCCCTCTTGGTTTTTGCACCATGTGCACATCAAACAAAAAAATACAAAGAGAAGGGAAAAGGACCACAAGAAACAGTGACTTGACACCCAGAGATCTCCGCCTGTTTAAGAAGATAAAAAAGCCTCAATTCCTTCAGCAATATACATAGTTATCTGCAAGTCAGAAACTGTTAATTGACATGCAGTTACGGACTTCAGAGAATGCTCCACAGGTAAAGAAAGAACTAAATAAGTAATAGTAGTAAAATAAATGATACCTGTGTGAGAATACTTTGATTTAATAATGCATTTGATTTTAGGGAAGACGATACACAATGGATGAAAAAATTGTGTCTCTAACAATTTATAAGCAGTCGCCACGGACATAAATTATTGTCACAGCTTTGCAATAAGCCAAGTATTGCAACAGTAAAAAAATTTTTGCACAATATTAAGTTCAGGCCAGGTATCTGTGACCTCATGATAAAACACCTATCTGAGGAAGCAGGGAAGTTGCCAGAGAAGGAGAAATACTGTATCTTGATGTGGGATGAAATGGGACTTCAACCACACATAAGTTTTCACCAAGAGGAGAACAGAATTATTGGTGTCGAAGACTCAAGCCTGTTTGAAAAAGAAGGAGGGTTAGTATAATAATTAATATTACACTTCTAGTATAAGTACTTTCACAAAAATATGTAAAAAAAGAACGTGCATTTTTATTTTAATAAACGTAAAAAAATAAATTGTATATTTGTATTTTCTCTTGCGATACAAATATACTGAACTTGGTTTTATCATTGCGACATTGTGAAATTAATCGTGTAATGATAGGAAAATTAAAATTTTCGAGAAGTTCACAATTTCGCAATAGTGAAACCAAGTTCAGTATACCGTTGCCCCACTATTTTAAATCAAATAAGCGGTAGTGCTATATATACGATATATATAGCATAGTATGCTATATATATAACAGTTAGTTCTGTTTTGCAGCACTGTTGTTTCTAGATGGCAGCACATCTGTGGTCAAAAATTAAAGCACGGGAGTTAGCACCCCCTGGTAGTTAGTCTGGTCTGAGCTGTCTGGTGTACTGATTAAAACAGTTGGACAAAGGAATAAAGTTCTTTTTCACACAAACAGAAGAGTTTATTTTATAACAGGTTATGGGCCCAGGCATGTGATTGTGTATGAAATTAAGGAAAAATCAGTACGAGTCTGTGATTGAGAAACTTTTGCATTTAGTCAATCGAATATTGGAGAGAGTCTGGGTTTAACGAATAATACAAATTTATGAAAGGATGGAAACTATACGGTCTCAATTAGAATTCTTAACGGAAGATGCTCAAGGAAAAGTGAACTATGAGTCATGGAGGTTTAAGTGGAACTTAACCTTAAAAAGTAAGAAAATTTTTGATGTTGCTACTGGAAAAGAAGTAAAGCCTGAAGGAACTGAGAACAGTGGTAATGTATCTGCTTGGTTAGCAAAGGATTTGGAGGCACAAACTCTCATTGGTTTAAACTGTAGTAGCTCTATCGCAATGAAAATATCAAAGTGTACGTCTGCTCATGGTATGTTATGTAAACTGGATACCTTGTATGGAAAAAGGTCAGATGTGTCCATTGAGGGTTTACAAAGGCAATTTTTTGGCTACAAATACAATGAGAGTAAGTCCGTTATAGAAAATTGCATGCAGATTCAGCAGCTTGCTGATAGTTTGTCCACTGAAGGTGAAGAAATAAAAGAGACTTGGATCATGCAAAGGATTTTGGGTATACTGCCACCAAAACTTCATCATTTTCGATCTGCCTGGGATAATGTAAATGGGGCAGAGAAGACTGTTAGCAATTTGTTTGACCGTTTGAGATTGGAAGAAGACAGGTTGAAAGAGGATCAGTTAGCGAGCAAGCCTACTCCTCAAAATGCCTTTATATCCAAACAAAAGAGTAAGTCAGTTAAGCCTGCTGTAAGTCGAAAAATTAATTCTGTAGAATGTTTCAAATGTGGAAAGTTTGGTCACATGAAGTCGCAATGTCATGGAAAACCGTCTGAAAAATACTTGGAGTACTGTAAGAATACATATGGGTGTAATAAGTGTAGATGTAAGGGTCATTTTGCCAAAAACTGTCCAAATGCGGACACTTGTCAACAAGAAGGGACATCAAGTAAAGACAGCAATAGAAATACTAGTAATAGACGTGCTCTCATAACAGTAAGTTTATCATCTATAAGTTCCATTAATAATAACATTGAAGACTGTTGGTATCAAGACTGTGCTGTGACTCAACATATGAGCTCACATAAGGAGTGGTTTAAGAATTATGTTACTCTCAAATAACCAGTGATATTATGTTATTATTGGAGATGCATCGGAACTGGAAGGTATTGGCATAGACGACGTCGAACTTGAAACTTTTGATGGTCAGACTTGGCAGAAAATAGTCCTGAAAGATGTGCTATACACTCCAAAGATGGCGTTTAACCTTTTCTCAGTAAGTTCTGTATTGGATAAAGGATACAAACAGTCAGCCGATGCAGATAAGTCTAATTTCAAAGATTGTAATGATAATGTTGGTGCAATAGCAATTATATAAAATGAAATTTCGCAAAGAGCCTGAAAAATGTCTTGTGAATATATCTTTAAGAAAATGGCATGAGAAGCTTGCACATCAAAATGTTGCACAAGTGCAAGATGTATTAAAGAGGAATGGAATTAAGTTTCAAGATGACTGGAATGGATATGTGTGTCCAGGGTGTACCTATGGTAAACAGCATAGAGTATCACATCCTGTAAATCCAAAGATATCGAAAAAGCCATTAGATTTAATACACGTAGATCTATGTGAGATGAATACTCAGTCTTTGGGAGGAGCAAAGTATTTTTTACTCTTCAAGGATGACTATACACATTTTAGGACTGTGTATTTTTTGAGAAATAAAAACGAGACTGCTGTGAAACTGGAAGCCTTTTTGAGGTTAGTTGAAAATCAATTTGACAGAAGAGTTAAGATGTTAAACAATACAACACACATATGTCAGAAGAATTTAAATCATTAATGAAGATGAAAACATGGATTTTAACTGAAAGACCAAAGAATATTAGATCTTTAACTTGCCGCTGGGTGCTATGCAGAAAGGGAGATGGAAGGCATAAAGCCAGACTTGCCGTCAGAGGATTTGAGCAAAAGGAAGGTAGAGAATATTTTGAAGTTTTTAGTCCTGTTGCTCGCCATGTATCAATTAGATTGATCCTAAGTATAGCTGCATCTGAAGGTATGAGTATAATAACTTTTGATGTTAAGGCTGCCTTTTTGCATGGTGAATTGAATGAAAAGATTTTTATGTACCAGCCAGAAGGTTTCAATGATAAGTCTGGTCGTGTATGTGAGCTGAAGAAAAGCCTTTACGGTTTAAAACAAGCACCCAAGATTTGGAACGCGAAATTTACAAATTACTTGAGCTCCATACATTTCCAGTCTACAGATGATGATCCATGTGTCTACCATAACAAGAATAGGAGTATGATAATTGTGCTACATGTTGATGATGGTCTTATGGTCGGAAAGCATAAAAATGAAATGTTTGGAGTCTTGAAGAAGCTAGATCAACAATTTGAGATTACATATGATACTGGGGAAGAAAAACGACTGTCATATCTTGGAATGCAAATCGAAGTATTTCAAAATGGAATTTTCATAAATCAATCGAAATATGCGGAAAGGATTGTGGAACGTTTTAAGTTTGGAGATTTGAACCCTGTGCATACGCCAATTGAAAGAGGGATGATTACAAATCCTGGAAATTTTGTGAATGACAGTCCTCTGGATAGATCAAAGCCATATAGAGAAGCTGTTGGGAGTTTGCTTTATCTAGCCACCACATCTCGTCCAGATATTAGTTTCTCAGTGAATTACCTTAGTCGATTCAACAACAAACCCATGAATAGTCATTGGAGAATTGGTCAAGCGCGTTTTCGCTATGTCAAGGGGACAACAAAATTCGGAATATTCTTTGATGGGAGTAGAAATTTGGTTGCCTACAGTGATTCAGATTATGGTGGTGACTCAGAGACCGGACATTCTACGAGTGGAGTTTTAGTACTACGTGGAGGCCCTATTGTCTGGTTTACTCAGAAGCAAAACACTGTATCAAACTCGACTGCAGGAGCTGAGTATCGGGCAGCAATGTCAGCCATCGATGATATTTGCTGGATTAGAAGACTTGCTAAAGAATTGAGACAGCTGGATATAAATCAACCTACGTTACATTATGTTGATAATCAGTCTGCCATTCATATGTTAAATAATACTCATGAAGGGAAAATTACCAAAGGAAAGAAGCACATAGAGATTTCAAGAAAGTTTATTCAGCAACATATTGGTTCTACGATAATGCTAGTTCATGTCAAGAGTGAACATCAACTTGCTGACATCTTAACAAAACCCTTGCTACGTACGAATTTTGAAAACTTAAGATGTAAAATAATTAAGGAGGAGTGTTGGTAGTAATTATTTTTCTATGTGTGGCACCTCGCAGTTGCGCAGGCCCGGCCATGTCTTTGTTCTCCTCCTTGCTATTTTCCTGCGTAGTTAGTCTGGTCTGAGCTGTCTGGCGTACTGATTAAAACAGTTGGACAAAGGAATAAAGTTCTTTTTCACACAAACAGAAGAGTTTATTTTATAACAATTGTACTGGTACAATTTACTCAACAAGACGAAACTTGTACATCGAATCCAAATGTTTGCTACAATTGTTTGAATTAAAACAGGTTAAAAGAAAATAAATAATTCGATCTCAGTACAAAATAATTATAATAAATAATTAGTAATTGACCAAATAATAATTTTAAGTAAAAATGGTTTATTTCGTTTTCATAAAAGCAATCATTTAATTTTATAAGTAGGTATTTAAGTTTGATAAATGTTTAAATTTCTTTCGTTTTTGATACTTTTGTTTAATTTTTTCTTCATAATTATGAATGTTACTTATTGAAGAAATATTGATTTAATTTTTGTTAACACTTTTTCAATAATAATTAAAATATTGTCATTAAGAGTATTGTGTATTATGAAAACCATATTATTTAATAATTAATCATTTATCATGTTTGAAAGTCCCTTAACTCCTAGCGGTACTATTTACCGAACCTGTGGTACAATTAAACCGACTGGTCGGGTAAACTGTACCAACTGAAAGCGTTTAGAAAAACGAATATTTTGAGAAATCGGTTAAGAGTATGGTGTTGATTTTGCGGTATAAGTTAAACGAGGCTCTACACTATGTGACATTGGATAAATAGTTTGTTTTAATTAATATCAAAACGAGATATTTTGCTGAAACTGAAAAGTGGTACAATATACCCGACTCTCCCCTACTATTCGATACTGTCGTTGAAAATGGGACGAAAACGTAGAGAAAGTACGGTAGAAGAAAGGAAAATTATTATTAATTTGCATACTGACAATGAGTGTAAAAGTTTATCGGAAATTTCACGGATTATAATCCGTCCTCGTTCAACTATACAAAGTATAGATACGGATTATGAAAGAAATTAGAAAAAAAAACTCAAGATGTGGACGTCCATGTAAAATTAACTGACATAGAGGACGATCGATTACTAGGATGGTAAAACAAGATCCAAGGATAAGTGCAAGAAAATGGCTAAGCACCTTAGAGATAATTTGGATATTAATCTCTTTGTCAGTACTGTTCGTAGGTTTTTGCGGAGTCAAGGGCATCACGGTCGGATGGCCCGTAAAAAATATTTAGTGAGCGACTCAAATAGAACCGAGTGATCTTTACAGGCGAGGGCAAATTTAACATTTTCGGTTCTAATGGACTGTTGCGGCTAATGTAGAGCGCCTCTATACCGGGCGTGCGTGTCATCTGCGTCGTCACGACGTTGCTCCTTCGATGCCTTCGAAGTTAGCGACTTGGGTAAGGGGGCGGCAAGAATTGGGGGGTACACCGGTGGTATGGGGCCTCGAGAAGCAGAGCGACGTTTTTTTGTGCACTCGCGACCGTACGGCGGTCGAGGACAGTCACGTTGTATTAATCTATATTGTGTTCTTTATTAAAGTTAATCCTCAGTTATCAATGATAACAAAATGTTTTATCAATTAAACATTACCTCGGTCGGGCACGCCTCGTGCAATATGTAACTGGACCACGAAAGATTTCGGGTTCAAACATGGACACTTTACTATATGGAGAAGAAGGAATGAAGAACTGAAACCAAAAAATTTACGACGTACAGTAAAACACGGTGGAGGTTCCGGACTGGTTTGGGGTTGCATAAGTGCAGCTGGTGTTGGAAAATTCGAATTTATTGATGGAATAATGAACCACCGGATTTATATTGACGTTTTGAAACGGAATCTTTTTGCCAGTGCAGAAAAAAGTGGGCATTGAAGATAATTGTATCTTTATGAACGATAATGATCCAAAGCATACGGCGTGCAATACGAGAATGTGGATAGTATATAATACGCTAGCATATATAGAAACTCCACCACAATCTCCTGATATTAACCCCATCGAACATCTATGGAATTACATGGAACGTCACATTAGAAAAAAGAAGGTTTAAAAATGCTCTTATGGAAGAATGGAATAAGATTCCGTCCAGCGTAACAGCGAAATTAGTAACATCAATGCCAAGAAGAGTCGCAGCAATTATAAAATCAAAGGAAAATCCTACTAAATATTAATTAACTATTTATTTTACTTTTTCATCATCAAATAAATTTAATTTTCACGCTTTTCTCATGAATATCTAATGACTTTTAAAAAATGTACCACCTGTACGAATACTTATAGTTTTTATATTTCGGACAATACGAGGTGTGTTAAAAAAGTAACGAGAATTTTTTAATTTCGCGGGTTTGGAGAGTCCGCCTGTATAAAATTTTTTTTTATTATATTGGTACACATGCCCCTGAAGTACGATAAAATTTTCAGCAATATTCATTGCTTACTTTTTAAGTGGCAGCCGCTAACGTTAGACGTGTTTTTCGAGCTCGGCGATTTTCGTTTGTGAATAAAAATGGATCAAAGAATTTGTATTCAATTTTGCGTAAAAAATGAAATAAAGTGTAGTGAAGTTTGTAAAATGTTAACAAAGGCATATGGTGAGTCTGCTATGAGTAAAGCAAGGATTTACGAGTGGTATAAGCGTTTCCAAGATGGCCGCGAAAACGTTGAAGATGCCCAAGCACATCAACAACCGATGAAAACGTGAAAAAAGTAAAAGAAATGGTTATGAACGATCGCCGAATCACAATCAGAGAAGTCGCTGATGATGTTCGCATATCAGTTGGCTCATGCCATGAAATTTTTTCGGATGTTTTGGGTATGAAACGTGTGGCAGCAAAATTCATTCCAAAATTCTTGAATTTCGAACAAAAACAGCGGCGAATTGAAGTTGCTCAGGAGTCGCTAAATGAAGTTAATAACGATGCAGAACTACTAAAACCTGTTATAACAGGTGACGAAACATGGGTTTACGGATATGATGTCGAAACTAAGGCTCAATCGTCCCAGTGGAGGCATTCTGGATCGCCAAGACCGAAAAAGGCTCGACAAGTGCGGTCGAATGTGAAGGTTATGCTCACTGTGTTCTTCGATTTTAATGGCATAGTGCATCATGAATTCTTGCCACAAGGTCAAACAATCCATAAGGAGTACTACCTACAAGTTCAACGCCGTTTGCGTGAAGCAATCCGAAAAAAACGCCCGGATTTGTAGCAAAACAATTCATGGCTTTTGCACCACGATAATGCACCTGCTCACACTTCATTGCTTGTTCGTGAATTTTTGGCCAAAAACAAAACTGTAACGATGCCTCAGCCTCCATATTCGCCAGATATGGCTCCATGTGACTTTTTTCTATTTCCAAAAATAAAGAGAACATTAAAAGGCCGTCGTTTTACAAGCATAGATGACATTAAACGCGAATCGCTGAAAGAGCTAAAAGCTATTACAAAGATCGAGTTTCAAAAGTGTTTCGAGGATTGGAAAAAGCGTTGGCACAAGTGTATTATATCCGGGGGGGGGGGGGGGGGGATTATTTTGAAGGGGACAAAATAGATATTGATGAATAAATAAATATTTTTTTCATAAAACGAAAATTCTCGTTATTTTTTTAACACACCTCGTATTTCGATTTTAACTTGATAACTTTGCAAATTATTCAACTAATTAATTTTTTCTGGACTGTAACTATTCTAGAGGCCTCCGAGAATATGTACAAATTCGTTGTTTATAAAAAATTAGTTAATGAACTACAATTACACAATATATTATTCGAAATCAGCCGGTGTACGAATACTTTCTACACCCACTGTACACTCCGGGACAAAAAGATAGCACATCGTATAACTTTTCGTATTTGATACTATAAACTTAACAAAATAAACAGTTTAATATGTTAACAAAGGCTATAGGAGGATAAGTATGATCCAGCGGCCTTAGCTCCGATCATGCTCGCTTTTTTTTGTTAAATTAGTACCTATGTGAGTACTTATCACAGCAATTTTCAACCCTTAAAAATTCATCCCCAGGGAGTAATCGTTAAATAAACAAATTTTTTCAAAAATTCATAACTTGAGAACGACTACTTTGATTTTATTGAAATTTATTCAGGACGTACATATAACTAAGGTCTTCGATTTAAAAAAATTACAGACTTGATGAATTGACATAACCTTAGAAAAAAAATTAAAACATTTTTCAATGACTACTATTGGTAGGTTATGTTTGAGGCACAACTACTAAACTTTTTTTATAGCTTTCTAACACCATTTTACACCACATATAATTTTGGTATAATTTATTTCTTGGTGCGTCATATGCAAAAAAAATAAAAAGTCTAATTTTATTCATATTTAATTTTTTTAAATATGTTATAATTATGGCACACCGATTCTAATTTTTTTCTAGTTTTCTAACGTCATTTTGCACCATATATAATTTTGGTATAATTTATTTCTTGGTGCGTCATATGCAAAAAAAATAAAAAGTATAATTTTAATCATTTTCAATTTTTTTCATTATGTTATCATTATAGCACAATCATGTTAATTTTTTTTAGCTTCCTAACATTATTTTGCACCATGTATAATTTCGGTAGAATTTATTTTTCGGTGCGTCATATGCAAAATAAATGAAAAGTCTAATTTGAATCATCCTCAATTTTTTTCAATATGTTACCGTTATAGCACAATCATGTTATTTTTTTTGGTTTCCTCACATCGTTTTACTTTATCTATAATAATTTCTGAATTCATAATTCTCAGTGTGTTACATTGGAATCAATAAAAGTATACAGTTTTTCTATATTTCGGCAACTTCCAAAAAAAAAACAACAAAAAGTCCATTTACTACAATGACGATGATAGCGAATATTTAATTTTGATTCGGCAGATCGACCTAACGTTCTAATGCAATTTTCGTCCGTTGCTAGTGCTGTTGTGGATAGATGTAGCGGATATATGTGTTTTAGTGCTGGGTATAATGAGTTAGGTATCAAGTCTGTCGTTCGCGCGGGCCCGCATGAGCGGGCAAGAGCTACAGACGTATGGAGCTAATCTTGCCATTGTCTTTATTACTTTTATAACTATTATAATCACTGTTTCTGTTGTTGTTGTTGTTGTTATTATTATTATTATGAATTATGAATTCAGAAATTATTATAGATAAAGTAAAACGATGTGAGGAAACCAAAAAAAAAAACATGATTGTGCTATAACGGTAACATATTGAAAAAAATTGAGGATGATTCAAATTAGACTTTTCATTTATTTTGCATATGACGCACCGAAAAATAAATTCTACCGAAATTATACATGGTGCAAAATAATGTTAGGAAGCTAAAAAAATTAACATGATTGTGCTATAATGATAACATAATGAAAAAAATTGAAAATGATTAAAATTATACTTTTTATTTTTTTTGCATATGACGCACCAAGAAATTGTAAGAAAGTATGGATAAACCTACTATATCGACTTGTGCAAATTAGTTGTATTGATGGGATGGTGGCGCGCATAATCTTTTCGTTTTCTTTTTAGTTAGTTAGTCAGTGAGCTATCGTCCTGTTGCCACCACGTGCACAAATGTATATCGTTTCATCTAATAAATTAGTATTCTAAAGTGTGATAATATTATATATACTATATTATTATCCCAAAACTTCTGTCAGGTTATGGGCCCAGAAGTTTCAAAGTTATTGTGTGATACATAAAGTGGAAATACAGAAATATTGAAAAATGGCTGCGTCGGGTCTCGCGAACATTGAAAAGTTAACTGCCGAAAATTATGATCTTTGGAAAGTACAAATGAGAAGTGTTTTAGTATATAACGAACTATGGACATACGTTGACGGTACGGAATTGAAGCCTGCCGAAAATTCAGAGGAATGGACGAAGAAAGATGGAAAGGCATTAGCGTTAATAAATTTAAGTATTACGCACAGCCAACTCAACTACATTAAAAAGGCAGAAACGTCGAAACAAGCATGGGATGGCCTAAAACAAGTATTTGAATCCCGTGGACCGGTGAGGAAAGCAGCATTGTATAAGCAGCTACTGAAAATGGAAAAGAAACGTGGTTCTTCCATGACGCAATACGTAACGGATTTTACACAAAAAGCGGAACAATTGAAAGAGGCCGGTATCGCTATCCCGGAAGAATTGCTGTCGATAATGTTGTTGAGCTCATTACCTGCTGAATTCGAAAGTTTTACCGTAGCAATGGAATCACGAGATGAATTACCAACAGTGGAAACACTGAAGATAAAACTTATTGAAGAGGAAGCGAGACAGAATGATCGAGTGACGAAGACAAGTGACTATGAAGAGAAGAGTGATGCGTTATTAACCAAGGGACGTTATAAACAATCCAAGCAATATTATGAAAAATCAAAGAACGATCCAAAGAGATATTTCAACACTCAAAAATTCAATGGAAAGTGTTTTAATTGCGGTAAAGTAGGACATGCGAGCCGATATTGTAAATCAAAACATAGCGAATCGAGTAGTATTAGTGATGCGATGACAGCCGTCGCGTGTAATACCGAACCGATCGAAAAATCGAAAATTTGGTATATTGATAGCGGAGCCACGAGGCATATGTGTAATGAAGAACGAGATTTTATGACGCTTAACGATAAAGAAAAAACGCGAGTATATACGGCCGCGAAACATTTTGAAAATTCCGTAGGCGCGGGCGATATAAATTTGAACGCGAAACTAAACAAACATACGTCAAAATCTATACGATTAAAGGATGCATTATGTGTTCCTGGTCTGCGTAATAATCTTTTATCTGTATCGAGGGTTACTGACAATGGCTATACAGTAACATTTGATAAAAATCGAGCAACAGTCAATCGTAGAGATGGTTCAACAGTTCTTACGGCTAGGAAATGCGATCAGTTGTACGTAATAAATCAGAACAATGAACGGGCGTCGTTAATTAACGAAATCCGCGGAAAAGACATTTATAAATGGCATCAGCGATACGGGCATCTAAACGTTAGCGATTTAAAAAAGATGAAAAACGAAGAAATGGTACATGGCTTGAATTTCGCGTCGAACTTGTATGAAATTAATTGTGAAATATGCGCAAAATCAAAGATTCACAATTTGCCGTTCAAACCCTCAACCAGTCGCGAAAAAGAAATTTTAGGATTAATTCATTCAGATATCTGCGGTCCAATGAAAACACAGTCGCTCGGTGGTGCTAAATATTTTGCAACTTTTATAGACGATTGCACCAGATATACCGAAACAGTTATGATTAGGAATAGGTCTGATATTCTTCAAGCTTTCAGAGACTACAAGCAGAAGGTGGAAAAGCAAACGGGACGAAAAATAAAGAAACTGCGTACGGACAATGGAAAGGAATACGTATCAAGGGACTTCGAAGGATTCCTCAAAGCGGAGGGTATCATACATCAATTGAGTACGGCATACACCCCACAGCAGAACGGTGTAGCGGAACGTGCAAATCGCACATTAATTGAAATGGCAAGATGTATGATGTTACAGGCAAACCTTCCAGAATCTTTGTGGGCCGAAGCGGTGAATACGGCAACGTACTTAAGGAATAGGAGCGCAACAAAGTGCCTGAACGGTATTACTCCGATTGAAGCATGGACGCAACGAAAGCCATACGTCGGATACTTTCGAACATTCGGGAGTAAGGTAATTGCATTAAATAAAGGCCATAGGACAGGAAAGTTTCAACCAAAAGGCGTAGACTACATACTGGTGGGTTACTCAAGCGAGAGCAAAGCCTATAGACTGTGGAAACCAGGTACCAAAGTAGTAATTATGGCACGTGATGTAAGATTTTTCGAAAATTTAGAGCTCCCACAAGCACCGAATAAAGGAACGTTCTTCTTGCCTCAATCCACTCCAGAAGGACAAGAGAATGACGAATTAGAAGAAGTACGTGAGGATGATATTAAGAATAGCGATGATAATGATGATGAGTGCGACTCACAAATCGAGCATTCAACCACGGAAACGCATCGAGGAGCAGGTCGTCCAAGAATCGAAAGAACTGGCAAGCCTGGAAGACCCAGGAAAATCTATCAGGAAAAGAGTACGCAAAGCTTCAACTCTAAAAATGTATTTGATGTTTTAGAACATGAAGATAGTGAGGAATGACTATCCGCCATGCAAAAAGAGTACAACACCTTGCAAGAAAACAAGACTTGGATTCTCGTACCAAGACCGATTAATAAGAAAGTTTTAACAAATCGATGGGTGTTTAGGACAAAGAAAAATCAAGACGGTGAAATTGTCCAATATAAAGCACGTTTGGTTGCTGGAGGCCATACGCAAGAATACGGAATCGATTACGAAGAGGTTTTTGCACCCGTAGCGAGATACGAGATAATTCGTACATTATTGGCTGCATCTGTAAATGAAGAAATGCACATACATCAAATGGATGTGACGTCAGCCTATGTACAGGGTGAATTGCACGATGAAGTATACATGGAACAACCCAAAATGTTCATCAAGTCCAGACACGAAGAAAGCGTATGTAAATTGCTCAAGCCACTATATGGACTAAAACAGTCAGGACGAGAGTGGTATAAAAGGTTAGATAACTACATTCAAAATATCGGAGGAAAGCGCACGCCAGCTGATCCATGCGTATACATCATAGGTAAGGACGAAGATAGAGTCATCATGATAGTATATGTAGATGATTTAATTTTGGCATCGAAGAAACTCGAAAAGATCAATATAATTAAATCAAAAATGAAATCAGAATTCAAAATAGTGGATCTTGGTCAAATAAATAATATCCTTGGCATGAATGTGCAACGAGAAGGAGCAACTGGAGGAATACGACTTTCACAACAGAAATATATAGAAGAATTAATTGAAAAATTCAACATGGAACAAGCGAAAGGAGTAGCAACACCGATTGAATCAAACCTGAAAATTACTAAGGAAATGTGTCCCACAACGGAAGACGAGATACGCGAAATGCAAAACCGTCCGTATAGGGAACTGGTTGGAGGTTTGATTTATCTAGCTAATGCGACACGGCCGGACATTGCGTTCGCGGCAAATACATTAAGTCGTTTTTGTTGCAACCCGGGTAAACAACATTGGCAAATTGCGAAGCGAATTTTGAGGTATTTGAAGGTTACGTCTCATTATAGTTTAAATTATAAAAAGAATGAAGAAAACTTCAGGGGGTATACAGACTCTGACTGGGGTGGAGACGGCGATGACCGTAGATCTTGTTCGGGTTGCGTTCTAACTTTAGCGGGAAGTCCGATTAGCTGGAAATCAAAAAGGCAAAATTCTGTTGCATTATCGACTATGGAAGCCGAATATGTGGCACTTTCAGAAATCACGCGAGAAATCATTTATATTAGACGGTTGCTATGCCACATGGGTTTTGATAAATATGCGAAATCTCCTATTACTGTATATTGCGACAATCAAAGCGCAATAGAATTATCAAAGAATGCTAAGTTCCATAAGCGCAGTAAGCATATCGACATAAATTATCATTTCACTCGGGAACTTGTAGAAAAAGGGGAAATTTCTATTAAGTATTTACAAACAGACCGAATGCTTGCTGATATTCTCACTAAATCCTTGAACAAGTGCAAACACGAACGATGTATAGAAATGTTAAACTTAAGTTAAATAGTAATAGCGTTTAAAGGATGTTAAATAAGATTTGCGTTCTAGGCACGCGTCGATAGGAGGGGTGTAAGAAAGTATGGATAAACCTACTATATCGACTTGTGCAAATTAGTTGTATTGATGGGATGGTGGCGCGCATAATCTTTTCGTTTTCTTTTTAGTTAGTTAGTCAGTGAGCTATCGTCCTGTTGCCACCACGTGCACAAATGTATATCGTTTCATCTAATAAATTAGTATTCTAAAGTGTGATAATATTATATATACTATATTATTATCCCAAAACTTCTGTCAGAAATAAATTATACCAAAATTATATATGGTGCAAAATGACGTTAGAAAACTAGAAAAAAATTAGGATCGGTGTGCCATAATTATAACATATTTAAAAAAATTAAATATGAATAAAATTAGACTTTTTATTTTTTTTGGATATGACGCACCAAGAAATAAATTATACCAAAATTATATATGGTGTAAAATGGTGTTAGAAAGCTATAAAAAAAGTTTGGTAGTTGTGCCTCAAACATAACCTACCAATAGTAGTCATTGAAAAATGTTTTAATTTTTTTTTTAAGGTTATGTCAATTCATCAAGTCTGGAATTTTTTTAAATCAGAGACCTTAGTTATATGTACGTCCTGAATAAATTTCAATAAAATCAAAGTAGTCGTTCTCAAGTTATGAATTTTTGAAAAAATTTGTTTATTTAACGATTACTCCCTGGGGATGAATTTTTAAGGGTTGAAAATTGCTGTGATAAGTACTCACATAGGTACTAATTTAACAAAAAAAAGCGAGCATTATCGGAGCTAAGGCCGCTGGATCATACTTATCCTCCTATAGCCTTTGGGCATACCTGTACGTATAATGTATTGAATATCATCGACAACATTATTAAAACAAGCACACGTGATAATATAATCTTTATTAGATGTTATCGCCTCGGAGGCTCAGAAGAGAAGAAGGAAGAAAACAAAAAATTGACGATCGACTAGAGATCGCCCTAGCTGCCAACCTTTGGTTCTTAATTCACTTTGTTTCATTCTAGGGTCTAACACTTCCCCTTGAAACAAAGTGTACACGCATACAATAAAACTTACACTATGTTTCTATCCCTAACCGTTTTACACATTTATCGTGTTTAACACGGGGTAATGCCTTAGTTAATACGTCGGCTAACATTTCTTCCGACCTTAAATACCGAATAACAATATCACCATTCTGTACAGCCTCGCGTATAAAGTGATGTCTCAAATCGATATGTTTCGTTCTCCGATGGTACATGGGATTTTCGGCTAATTTTTGTGCACCTAAGTTATCATTATATATTGTAATTTGATTTGCTTCCTTTAACCCGAGTTCTGACAAAAAATTCTTTAAATAAATCCCTTCCTTGACTGCGTCCGCTAATCCCATGTTTTCAGCTTCTGTCGAAGACAATGCGACAGTTCGCTGCTTGCGCGATTCCCAAGCAATGGGTGCTGAACATAACACAAAAACGAACCCTGTATAGGAATGCCGGTCATTCGCACAGTTCCCCCAATCAGCGTCCACATATCCTTTTATACATTCAGTATTATTTCTAAAAACTAGCTGATATGTCATGGTTCCCTTAAGGTAGCGCAAGACTCCCTTTGCCGCGTTCCAATGCACTCTGCTGTAACAATTATTAAATTGACTTAAATAACTTATAGAATAAGCTATGTCCACTCGAGTTGTTACTGCAAGGTACATCAAGCATCCTATTAATTCTCTATATGGCAGCTTTTCACATTCTCCTGATATATTACTTTGGCTTAACTTTAAACCTGGATCCAATGGTATACCTATTGGCTTCCCATCAACCATATTGTATTTTATGATTAGCCTTTCTATATATTTACTTTGGTTAAGAATGTAATTATTCCCATCTTTGGCAAAGTTTATACCCAAACAATATTTTACTATGCCTAAGTCTCTTAATTCTATACTGGACGATAGTTTTTCTTTAATACTAACCATAAACTTAATATTATCAGACATAATTAGAATATCATCTACATATAGAGCCAGTAACAATAAACTTTTCTTTTCCCTCTTATAATATATACACGGGTCTGCCAACGAACGTTTCATACCCAGTTCAATGAGTTTGTTGTTTATCATTATATTCCATTGACGACCCGCCTGCTTCAGACCATAAATTGCTTTCTTTAAAAGACATACCTGATTTCCATTTCTTAAGCGACTTAACATTTTATTGGCTCTGTTCACTATCTCGGCAGATTCTTTCCTTGATACGATACGCTCCAATGTCTCCTTGAACCTTTCCGGAATCTCCATATAAAGTGGCACATCGAGATTACTGTTTAAATACGCCGTAGTTACGTACAACTGATGAATTTCCATACTGAAACGTGTAGCTAAAGCAACAAGTAAGCGAATTGACCCTAATCGAGCTACGGGAGCGAATGTCTCGTTATACTCAAAACCCGGTCGCTGACTAAAACCACGGGCAACTATACGTGCCTTTCGCCTACCTATTGTACCGTCACTATTTAATTTATCAGTCAATACTAACTTACTACCTACTACGTTTCCTTCCTTAGGACGATTCACAATGTCAAATACATCCTTCTTTATCATAGATGTGACTTCTTGACCAATGGCTGCGTACCACTCTTCTGCTTCCGAACCTGAAGTTGCCTTACCCACCTGTATTTCCGCTACTGATGCTATCTCCGTTATCTCATTCTCAGGGACCATGGAGTACATCTTCCTAGGCCTTCCCCTTTGTCCTGTCTTTATGGTTTTCGGCCTCCCCGGGCCTCTTTTCATTTCCTTTGTCCTTGAGCCCTCGGGACTGAACGTCTCCTTTGCATCATGGAATTCTTCTTCTAGTTGAATATCTTCTCGTTCCGACCTCTCGTCGTCACTTGAAATACTCTCTTCCGTCGATTCCTCCGATACAGTATCTCGAGTTCTTGATGCTCCTTGAGGTATGATAACTTCTTTTTTTTCATCATCTTCTTCCTCCAAAAACTTTACGTCTCGACTCACTGTTACCTTGTCAGTTTCTGGATCTAAGAGTCGATAGCCTTTAGATTCTTCCGAATATCCCAAGAAACTGAATTCTTGAGCTTTATCGTCTAACTTTCTCCTTAACTCATCTGGTACGTGAGCATACACCTTTGCGCCGAACCTATGAAAAATCTTCATATCCGGTTTAATGCCAATCCACTTTCTGATGGGGGTCTCGTCCAGCGCCTTGGAATACAACCTGTTCTGTATATAGTTAGCTGTGTTCACAGCTTCGGCCCAATACTTGTTAGGTAGCTCTGCATCACTTAACAGGCATCGCCCCATTTCCATCAATGACCTGTTTTTTCTCTCGGCCACTCCGTTTTGTTGTGGACAGTATGCTACCGAATGCTGAATCTCTATTCCCTCTTCCTGAAATATCTTTTGCAGTCTATGATTTACATATTCTCGCCCTCTGTCTGATCGAAAACATTTTGGTTTCCTCCCATATCTAGTTTTCATTAACTGAATGAAGTCTGCGATTTTTTCTGGTACTTCAGACTTATGATGTATAAAGTATACATGAGTATATCTGCTATAATCATCTATTAAGGTTAGGAAATACCTTTTTCTGCCTGGTGTAATAGTCTGCATTGGCCCGCAGACATCCGTATGGATTAATTCCAGTATTTTCGTTGCCCTTGTTGTCGATTTCTTCGGAAAACTCAGCTTCTGCATCTTCCCCTTAATGCATGTCTCACACGAGATCTTCATGCTGCAATCCTTAATCTGCAAATTAACCGCTAGGTTCGTGACCATCATATCCCTTATGGCCTGTGGATCCCTATGGCCTAATTTTCTATGCCACGTATGTATGCAATCTTTATTGTGTTTACATGTGGTGAGTAATACTTGATTGACTGTTTTTAGCTTGTATAAGTTACCTGCTGCACTTTCGGTAACTATAACTTTATTGCCCCTTTTTATATGACACTCTTTATTGCAGAATTTTACCTCTATACCTTTATCCGTTAATTTTCTTACAGATAGAAGGCTTTCGCTCAGCTCAGGAATGAACAATACATCTTTGACTCGTACTGGAGTTACGCGTCCATTTATGTCTTCACACAGCAGTGTACCTTCACCTATGCCTTTTACCTTGGCACACTGTCGATTAGCCACTCGTACATCTGCCAATTCCTTTTCTTCAAGTACATCGAAGAACCCTTTGTCGTTAGTCATATGGCTTGTTGCCCCGGAGTCAACGAACCAAGTTCCTCTCATGTTATCCTCGACCATTCCTGATGTAGTACTAAAACAAAATTCTGCCTCCTTTTTACCCCTAGTTTCGCTAACCTTATTTGCCCTTTCTTTATTTGCTTTCCACGTTTGGTATTTGTAAAAGTCCCTTTTCAAATGCCCCTGTTTATCACAGAAATAACAAGTTGTTACCTGAAGTTTTGCTTGAGCCGTAGTTTGCTTGTTACTCTTTTGATATTGAGCCTTGAGGGCCATATTGTCCCTTTCCCCAGGCTGCACTTGTAAGCTTCTTCTTCTGAAGTCCTCGTCGATTAACTTTCCTTTTACCAATTCCAACGTCAACTCATTCTCAGATCTGGTTTCCAATGCTGTTATCAGCGTTCCGTATGACTCGGGCAGACTACTTAAAATCATTGCTATGACAAGTTTTTCTCTTAGTTCTTCGCCCTGTGCTGCTAATTGGTCCACAATTGATAACATAGCGTTCACGTGCGCTTCCATATTACCATTTTCCATTAACCTCGTGTTGCACAATTTCCTTAGCAAATAAACTTGATTAGACAGTGAAGCTTTTTCGTGATACCTTCTTAAGGATTCCCATGCTTCTCTCGCTGTCACTGTGTCCTTAATGTGCCTTATTTGGTCGTCCTCTAATAACAGTCCTATCGTGGCCCGTGCCTGCATGTCCGCCCTTATCCATTTCTCATCGGGTTGCGCCGGCCTATCTTTCTTCACCGTATGCCACAAATCTTCTTTTATTAATAAGAGTTCGACCTTGCACTTCCATATTTGGTAATTACTACTATTCAACTTAGCAACTGGTAACTGCGCACTCGCCATTGTCCTTGATTTTCTTTACTTTTTAACTTTATATCTACCTTAAATCTAATTTTAATTTTAATACCTTATTTTTAACAAAAACTTTACTTTAACTTTAGCTTTAACACGTGGCCTGGGCCCATAACCTATTAAAACAAGCACACGTGATAATATAATCTTTATTAGATGTTATCGCCTCGGAGGCTCAGAAGAGAAGAAGGAAGAAAACAAAAAATTGACGATCGACTAGAGATCGCCCTAGCTGCCAACCTTTGGTTCTTAATTCACTTTGTTTCATTATAGGGTCTAACAAACATTTACTTCGATAGAATTCTAGGAATGAAAACATAAATATTGTGGTTCGCAGGCGGGACAAAATGATAGAACACTTAATAAAAGACGTGAAATATAAAACAATTAATCAATCTTATTCATTATTTAATATTTCACCTTTACATCTAATAACTTCAATCATTTTATTTGATATAGATTTATGCAGTTTTTTAATACTTTTCTGGCTGATGTTCTCCCACTCGTCCGAAATGCATTGTTTTAGATCATTAATATTTTCAAATTGTGTGCCATTTTGGTATACGGCTCTGGCAAGATGTCTCCAACAATTTTCAATGAAGTTGAGATTGGGGGATCTGGATGGCCAATCCAAAACACGAATATTTTTTAAGAAAAAGTATTCTTCTACTGCTTTCGCCGTGTGGATTGCGGCATTATCTTGTTGAATAACGTATTTATTTCCGGCAATTTGTTCAGCATATCTGTGTAATTGTTCACTTATCATTTCAATATATTGTTTACTATTCATTCGTCATTTTATAAATTTTATATCTGTTTTGCCTCAATATCCAATACCAGCCCAAATCATCACGCTGCCGCCTCCCGTATGACGACGGTTTAAAAATAGCTGTTCTTTTCTTAAATCATGGTGGTAATAATTAAGACCGTCCGGTCCATCCAAATTGAATTTCTTTTCGTCAGTAAATATGATCCTTCGCCATTTTGTCCCCAAATTTATATGCTTTTCGGCAAATTGTAAACGGAACGCTTTATGCTCCTTCTTTAGCCAAGGTTTCTTCTGTAATTTTCTTCTCACTAAGTGCTTGCATTGTTGTAAAACGCGACGTACATTCTTTACATTAGTGTTTATACCAACACTTTCTGCGATTTGTCTTGCAGTCATCTTCGAATTCGATGCTGCTCTCAATATTTTACGTTTTTCGCGAGCACTTAAACTCTGTGGACGGCCAGAACTCTTCTTTTTTCCGTAATTTTCTGGATTTTTTAATAAGTTCATAATAACTTTTCGGCCCCTATTTACAATTTTTTATATTTTTGTAATTGAATATTGTTCTTCTTTTCACTTCAGTATTGTTTGTATTTCACATTCATTTAATTTCTTTCCACGACCCATTGTTAAAATTTTACTATGTTAATACAACATATAAACCAAAAGAAAAGTAGTACACACTTTATGATTTTCGTTTTACAATGAATACTTGCTATAGAGAAACTTTATGTACAACTGAAAAGTGTAAATCTGCTGCGTGTGCTATCATTTTGTCCCGCCTGCGAACCACAACATTTACGTATTCATTCCTAAAGTTCTATCGGAGTAAATGTTGTCGATGATATTCAATACATTATACATACAGGTATGCCCAAATTTGTCAACATATTAAACTGTTCATTTTGTTAAGTTTATAGTATCAAATACAAAAAGTTATACGATGTGCTATCTTTTTGTCCCGGAGTGTATATATATTTTACATGTGTCGAGTCGTTCTAAAGCATCATTTTATGTTAAAAAGACGAAACATATTTGAAAAATTTGCATCCACTTCGATTGAAATGGATGGAAGCCCTAAATTATTTTAAAAGGTTCTTACGATTATCGTCAGATATCTGGTTTATTCAGTTACAATACAACAACAGGAAAAAGTGTATAAATACTTCAACAGATTTTTATTCGGAGTCAAGTGTAGTTTCTCATGATTCTCACGTTTTCGAAGAAATAAGTTTGGGACTTCACGGCATCAGTTTCTCAAACAGCATAAGTTCGCAATCTTCTTTCTTTGTCGCAATATGACAATAATAAATATTTTCAGATTCCGTTTATTATGGCCTTGCATGTAGCACATTAGAATCACTTACAAGGAAGGTATTCGAAGTGCAACTCACGGATTCGAATAAAATTTTGTGGGTTTGTAGAGTGATCCAAGACAAGAAAAATTGTATACTCCATTCGTGCCCAATCGCCCTTTAAGGGTATGAAATTTAACCTCAAAGTGAAATCGACATTTGCACTTTCACGCTTATATCTCCTAAAGTACAAAAGATAGAAAAAAATGTTTTAGGTCAAAGTTTAACGGTAAAAGGAGCGTTATAAATTTGCATTAACAAATCTTTATAAACAAATCTCCTTGAAAAAAAATTTTTTTTGCGTTATTTTAAACAATTTTGAAATCTTTTTGGTAATGAAAAATGAGGAATTTTTTATTCTGAATTCAACCATAACAATATTTTTATTATACACCGCTAGGGTTACAGAAATACACGATAAAACGTACTCCCTAGCGCGCGGTACCGCGCAATACCGCGCTAACACATATAGAGTTACATAATAAGAATGCTCATTTTCGTTGCAGGACATAACTATGTGACGAAGATGGGTGTGGTAACATAAAAATCGCAAATTATGAAATATTACGTAAAGATTAATGACTTATAATACATTAAATATTTTTTAAACGCTTATTTAACATTTTACTACATTGTAAGCACACGCCAATACATGTTCTTCACTTGACATAGTTTTCGCAAAGTGAAAAAGACGAAATACTATCTTCATTAAAAAAGTGATCTACACACAGATACTTTTTACACCAAGCACATCTTATAATAGCAGGCTTATCACATAATTCACAACGTGGCAGTTTATCTACTTCAGGAAATTTAAAACAGAAATGTACCGGATTTTCAAACTGTTGTTGTAACCTTTCCTCTAGGTATCCACTTTTATACCAAGAGTTCTTAAATAATTCGCGGACTCTCGGAGATGACAACTAGTTCGATGTGAGAGATTGCAATTTTATGATATTATTTTCTAGATGCAAATTTGAAAAAGTTTATATGGTAAAACTCGATTGGAACTAGTTCTCACAAAATTTTTTCATACCCAAAAATAAAAAAAAAGCAACGAGTAACGGTGATAAGCCTGCTATTATAAGATGTGCTTGGTGCAAAAAGTGCCTATGCGTATATCATCTTTTTAACAATTTCACTACTGTGAGCGCCTATAGGCGCTTAGAAATTTTGCGCTAGTGATACCCAGGAGCGCCTATAGGCGCTTGACGCTGGCTGGCTTTCTGATACTGATGGCGCTTAAAGGTGCTGATTATAATTTGGCTTTATGACACGAAGGGTACTTTTAAATTTGTCATATTTGTAGTATATTTGTAATTTATCATATTTAAAAATTGTTTATTTGTGTATATATGCGATATAGTACGATCTGTATTATAAGTCATTAATCTTTATGTAATATTTCATAATTTGCGATTTTTATGTTACCACACCCATCTTCGTCACATAGTTATGTCCTGCAACGAAAATGAGCATTCTTAATATGTAACTGTATATGTGTTAGCGCGGTATTGCGCGGTACCGCGCGCTAGGGAGTACGTTTTATCGTGTATTTCTGTAACCCTAGCGGTGTATAATAAAAATATTGTTATGGTTGAATTCAGAATACAAAATGCCACATTTTTCATTACCAAAAATATTTCAAAATTGTTTAAAATAACGCAAAAAAAATTTTTTTTTCAAGAAGGAGAGTTGTTTTTAAAAATTTGTTAATGCAAATTTATAGCGCTCCTTTTACCGTCAAACTTTTACCTAAAACATTTTTTTCTATCTTTTGTACTTTAGGAGATATAAGCGTGGAAGTGCAAGTGTCGATTTCACTTTGAGGTTAAATTTCATGCCCTTAAAGGGCGATTGGGCACGAATGGAGTATACCATTTTTCTTGTCTTGGATCACTCTACAAACCCACAAAATTTTATTTGAATCCGAGAGTTGCACTTCGAATACCTTCCTGGTTAGTACTATCGAAAGTAAAGATGCAGAAGAATCTGTGAACTCTTTGACGCTCGATTGCACCAAAGGTTTCAAAGTATCAATTTTTTTAAGAGCTGCATGACAATTCATGAATAAATAATCAGAAGTAACGTGACGATTGCAAGAATTGCTGTGTTGTAGCCATTAGGTATGGGAATAAAAATCAGGATAGGATCTCGTCCTCTCTCTCGGTGAACAGAAGAATTTTATCGTGTCGTGCACCTCTTTTTATATTAGACCGTTACTACCTCCGGGTGCCGAAATCAACAATCGCGTTGTAAAGCCTGGTCTCGCGGTCTTGCGCCTCGCGCCTCTCCAAGCTCGTCGCTTCGAGCTTTTATAATTTTAGCCATACTATAGTGTTAATTAAATTCTTAACATTAGTAGATGAATTGACAATGGTATTAAGTCATATTTTTTCATATTAACTATAATATGAGGATAAAATATTAATCATGTTGGGTGACCAACCTATGTTATCTACAACGCGCTGCGTTGCCTTAGTGACTTAATGTCCTAAGCGTTTTGTAGAGAGTCACCTCCGAACCCTGAATCACGTTGGTCAGGGTTCACGCCTAGGATTTGGTCATCCTCGCCCCCTTCCTTCCATATTATCAGAAAAGCCTACATCTTAAGGTGTATAAGAAACCTCGTGCAAGGAACCAAAGACATTTTATCCGTTACCTAAATTCAGTGCCGAAACTCTGTCGAACTTAATGATTACACATTCGGCCTTCGCACATATAATATTTGTAACAGCCGTGCCACTGTAAGCGTCTAGTTACACTTATCCACGGTATACAACAATCATAACGTCTTTTTTGTTTAACAAGAAAACAAAACCATAACACCAAGAAAGCAAGCGCGAGGAAAGTCGTAATTTTGCGATCATATTGGAGTTCCATTGTAAAAAAAATTACCCGCTTTCCAAGCACATGTATCTAAATTTGATTGAATAAAGGAACTATTTAAGAGCAAGCGCGAGGACATTCTTCGCTCGGAGCCCGACGTGCGAACATCGTTCCTGAGCAACTAGCTAGAAAGTAGTCGCGAGTGGAAAGTTAAGAAGAAAGCGATTAAGTTTTGTCATTTTCTGGGCGCGACATCACTTCCAGGACTGGTTTATTTTATTTTATTCTCATTGTTTCGTACTCTAATATTCTGTTTTTCCTTGAATCTTAATTTATATCACCTCATCTGCTGAGCGTTACCTCAACTCATTTGGGACTTGCTGGTGCAACACCGTTGGATGGAAAACGCCCATCTAGGCGAGAGTCTACGAAGAATTCGTCCACAACTGGGACGAATGAAGAAGACTCGGATATGGAGTCCACTAACGAATTCAAGATCCGACCGAGGCTCTCCGCCTCTTTAACCCCTTGCACTATCGGTAAACTCGCAAGAATCCATGCCTAAACCGAACGCCCCATGTACGATATCTTGCGACTGACAAAGATCACCACGCTAATATTTACTTCACGCAATGGAACTTCTGTGAAATTCAAATGAATTTGAATCAAAGTCTAAATTTAATAATCCTGCACGGGGACATACGATCTTATTCGAGATATGAATACTTTGCCCGAGATTAATACCACGAGTCAGACTCGTGATATTCAAGTTTGGCCTAAAATTTTCATCACGAGTCAGACTCGTGGAAATAGTGCAAGGGGTTAAAAAGGTATAAAGTACAAGAACTTACAGTTTCCACAGAGGACATGGAGCCGAAGAAATCCAAGAAGACGTCGGCTTCTTGGACCGCTGCATTAACTTCTAGTGCGAGCAGGTCCTCCTCGCCCACACCTTCCGATAAAAGCGAAGAAGAACCAAACGAGCCCAGTGCAGCCATGGAGGATTCCCACCCGTAGGAATCCGACAAGGAAGCCTCACCTGCACCATCCGTGCACTTCTTGATGCAGGAGATCAACAAGCTCCAGAACGAAATAAAAAACTCAAGGCGCAAAATGCAGCTCTGACCTGTGCCATTCCACGTAAGGAGAAGGAACGCAGGATGGCCGGAAAGGAGCATTTTCCGTATCTCCCTTCAACTTTAGGGACCAGATCATCGAATCGATTCACATCCCTTGCGGATCTGAACGATTCCAGCCTTGCGATGGAAACAGACGAGTCCATCTCGCGTCCTTCCCTTCAACCGTATCGTGCCAACGAGGATGCTACAGGGAGAGCCGGTAAGCCGCCTTCAATCATAGTACACGCGGCTTCCCCGCAAATCTTGATTAACAGCACGAAAAACACGCTGCAAAAAACAGCTTTTACCATAAAAAGAAGCGGCCCGAAAAGCCATATCATATATCCTAATTCATTGGAAGCATTCTCGAAGATGAGGAATATTCTCGAGAAAGACCAAATCAAGTACTATACGTACACTCCTAAGACCGAAAAACCGATGGTTATGATGCTCAAGGGCATCGATCCAAATACCGATAAGGAAAAACTGCTCGCGAAAATCAACGCGATCGTCGCTCCCAAGGCCAAGGCTACGAAAGTAAGCCAATTCGCAACCGCGAAATGTAAACAATCAGGAACACCGTTGCCGATGTTCCTGATCCAATTTACGCCGAGCTTTAACGTCAAAGCCATCTCCAACGTCACGATCCTTGACTACCAACTGGTCCGCTGGGATCGCTTCAGACGCCAAGACGTCATACAGTGTCATAATTGCTAACGAATAGGACACGCGGCAATTAACTGCCACCTGGGCTTTCGTTGCGTCAAGTGCAACCGTCATGCAAGTGCATGAACGTGGGAAATGCGCAATTACCGAAGCGACCCACCATGACGCAATTTTCTGCGTCAATTGCGAGAAGTTCGGCCACCCTGCCTCTTACCGAGGATGCCCGCGCTTCAAGGAGAGAAAGACAACGGCGCTCGTCCAACCACTGACTATCGCTACAACAACGCAACGACCGCGAACTGCAGCTGCAGCCAGGGCCACGCCCACTGTCTCCTACAGCCAAATGGCATCAGCGAGGATCAGCGCAACAACCAGTTTACATGCATCCGTCGAACATCCCATCCACCCGTCAGGAGCTTCTTACCGGACAGGACAATAGCATCACCAGCATCCATGCCGAGCTAAAGGGAGTAGCCGAACAACTACCCATACTACTCCAAAAAATCAATGATAATTGTGAAAGAATTAATCCTATGAGAGGTCGGTTACCGAACACAAGGGAGCCACATACAGATCCCCCTGCCACTTGGCAGCACTGCTGTACTCCTGTTAGAAAACATGATTGCACTGCAAATCGAAGTGTGTTAAAAGCGGGTTATTTAAATGCACCAAAATGTGTAAGCACACTGCATTGACACGTCTAAACGCGTAAATGCAATTATGTGCATTAAAATAAAACACTTGAAAAAAGTAACGTGTAGTTTTAACACATCTAATGCATTATTTTACACGTTTTATCCGCGTAAATAAATAATGCATTGTTTTTGTGTGTTAAATTTAAACACACTTCACTTTCATGCACAAAAGTGTTTTAAAATCAAATGTTTCGTTAGAATTATACGTTCTTACGTGTTAGTCGTTTGTATTTTATGTATTTAAATGCATTATGTTTGTTCAATCGCCGCACGCTCCGAACTGAAATTTCGCCACGAGGTGTCATCCGAATTTCTGAATGTTTATTTTATATATTCTAGTGAATAAAAGAGGAATAAAATTCAGGAAATGCATTGCTTCCCGGCCTTTTGGCTAACAAGGGAACATCCCGAGGTGCTACACACCGATTTTGATGAAATTTTAGTATGATGTAGTACTCGTTAGAATATTCGACACGTATTTTTTTTATCGGCAATCGTCGATGTTAAAGGGGACAAAACCACCCCCAAAGTTAAGGCCCTAAAGTATATTTCGTCGATTATCTCGGAAACTATGAGAGATAGAGCATTTGCGTAAATTGACGAAATTTGCGTCTATTAATAATCAATGGAATGGTAAAAATCATTTTGCGAAATCTCAATGTGTTTAAACAATGTATGAAAAATTCGAATTTTTTTGTTAGTTTTTCCCCCTTGATGCCAATGAATTTTCTTGAGTTTTTGTTTATAGAAACTATATGTCCTTTACAAAAATACGGATAAATCAGAATTTTGATTTTTTCACCAGAAAAAAAGTTATTAAGCTTGAAATTGTACCGGTCGACGCGCGAAATAGAGTGTCTACATGGGTCGTTCCTTGTTCATGAGTAGTTGATAGCTCTTAACACACTATGAGCGGGTAGCCTAACATATGAAACTATGCTGCGTAGCGGGCATAATTTGCGGGATAAGCAAAAATTGCGCGATCAAAAAAAAATAATATTTGCAAAAGCAATGGTTAGATTTTAATAAAATTTGTTAATGTACTACTTACCACTATACTTTATTTTATTTTATCAAAAGTTTGGTACTAAAACGTAACCCAGCCTATCAGTATACCTTAATCAAAAGTCAACTATATTGATAAATTTACATTTATAAATCAATAGATATTTTGTAAAAAATGTTTTATTGTCTTTTAAACCTATATAATACTTGTACAGTGTGGTAGTTAAAGAAACAGTCATTTTTATGAAAAAGTAGTTTGCAAAATTCACACATATAGCAACCTAAACTAATGTATTTGTCTTATGTCTTGTCTTTTAAACTATTTATATAAACTATTTAAATTTATTATAATGTATAAATTATCTTATTGTTTTTGAAAAATATTATATATTATTATTATGACTCCTTCATTATGTAAACAAATGTTGAAAAAATAAAATTTATAATACTTGCCCCGCTTTTTAAGTAAGTACATTCAAAAGGTAATTTTACCCGCCCCGCTAATAGCCAGCAGTTCTCACGACGGGTAATTTTACCCGCCCCGCTTATAATGTGTTAAAAGAACGAATACTATTGATTTATATTCGTTACTGGTGAAAATGAAAGAATCTTCGCTTATTTTAAACCTTTTATTACGGCAGCCTTTGACACGCACCGGCCGGCCGCGGCCGTATTGTACGGTAGGCATTCAGTTGCGACATACACCGAGAATAGCGAAGTTTTTCGTTAGGCATGCATTTCTGACGGAGTACATTAAAATATTCAAAATACTGAATTCTATTACATTAAGCCAAAATTATTTATTTATTAATATTCTGCTTTAAATTGTTAGGGCACGTAATAAAAAGTGAACATAAATTTTAAGCTTTTTTCACAATATTTAATAATCAAATTTAATAACATAATAACGTTTGATACATTTCAAAACATGGATGAATACATAATCCTACATTACATTTTTGCATTTATAATGTGTATCCTTCCTCTTGTCATTTTTTGCAATCACTGCACATTTACGCCTTGCACTTTTCAGAATTGCTGTATTAGTTTCATATGGAGACGGAAAATGCCTTTGCGACAAACGGAAAGGCTCATTGTTACGACTTTCAGCTTTTGATTTACATAAGAGCAATTATAAAATTTTAAAACGGCAATCATTCGTGAAACAAGTGAAAGGGTATAGCAGGATAAGGTGGTCAAAAGTGCCCTTGAACCGATTTCAATGGGGGTGGTCTCATTCGATAGATAATGCTCGGCGATCATTGTGTACCAATTTTTAACCCTGTATCTTGACCGGAAGGGTAGTTATGAGGAAAATTCAAAAAATGGGTTTTTGGCCCATTTTGCCTATTTATTGAGGTGCAAAAAATTCGAAAAAATTCAGACATATTCTACACGGTACCATACACGTTCGAGATTTTTTTCAGATTTTTCCATTGAAGAACCTAAGTGTAAGAAATGAGCAAACGCAAAAAAAAGCGGAAAAAAGTAGATTTCGTATCGAGATCTTCGAGTGAGAACTTTTTGAAAATTACAGTAACAATCCAACACTCATGATTGTTATCTCCAATTTTTTTCAGATTTTTAATCTGCCTGCGCCATTGTGAAAAAAATCGAAAACCGATCGGCGCGACGCATTTCGATGTGAAACGCCATGATCCAGTTATTATTTCCTCATTCTTCGTTTACAGTGTGTTAATTTTGTGACTTTCTGTGATTCTACCACGAAGCAATTACATGTTAATATAAAGAATCGAATTAATTAAATTAATTTCTTATCCTGGTTTCATAGTTTTCTATCTCGCAGAACTCAAATAATTAAGTATAACCATACCTTATCAAGAGAAGTTATTGTTACCTCGGGGGTACCTCAAGGGTCCCACCTTGGACCTCTCTTGTTTAACATTTTTATCAATGATATTGCCTCTTCATTCAAATATTGCCGATTCCTCCTGTACGCAGACGATTTGAAAATATTCGTTAAAATTGATAATCCCCATTCACAGTCACTAATTGAAGATGATCTTTACAGACTAGAAGAATGGAATCTCCGAAATCAGTTAAATTTTAATTTAGCAAAATGTTATTCAATTCGTTTTCATAGAAACAATAATCCTTTTATCTATAATTATACTCTATGTAATTCTCAACTTACTTCTATCTCTACTGTTCGGGATCTAGGTATCTATTTTGCATCTAATCTCTCTTTTGATTTCCACATTCGCTTCATTGTTGAAAAAAGTTTTAAATCTCTCGGCCTTATCTTCAGATCTTTTAAATTTTTCCGCAATGTTAACACTCTACGTATTCTATATTGTTCTCTAGTCCGCCCCCATCTTGAATTTGACTCAATTATTTGGGCTCCCTATTATAATTATTATATTCACTTGATAGAGGGAGTGCAACATAAATTTTTTCGATTTGTGGCGTATTGTATTGGTGTTCCGATGTCACTTACATGCCATAATTACGAACCTATATCGCAAATGCTCAATCTCCTAACTCTTGAAAAAAGGCGTGTGCTATCTGATACTTTATTTACGTTTAAATTGTTTAACAACCTAATTGATTGTCCCGAATTACTTTCGTTGTTTAAACTCTATGTACCTAGCAAACACCTCAGATGCCGTGACCTTTTCTTCATTGAAAACCATCGTACATTATATTATATGGTAGATATAACGTTATCAATCGCCTTTGTTTGAATTCTAACACTTATTGTAAGTCTGCGAATTTCTTTGACAATTGTTTACGCTCCTTTAGACACTCAATTGTATCCAATTTATCCTCTCAATAATTATTGTACCTTGGACCAAAGGGTATTTTTTACCCGTAAATAAATAAATAAATAAATAAATAAATAAATGAATTGTGAACTTTGACGGTTCCATATCTGCAAGAATTTTTAAAATTTCTTCAAGTGAACGGTTTGGCGCAGTTGGTAGGGCGTCTGTCTGAATGTCATAGCTGTCGTAGAATGTCTAGAACAGAGGTTCCCAAACTTTTTCCTCTCGTAGACCCCTTGTCATGTTTTTCAATTTTAGATAGACCCCCTGTTGTGGGTCTATCTAACTATATTGAAATATATTTCCTGACATACAATCATATAACAAACAATTTCTGTGTCTTCGTTAATCCAAACAACTCGAACAATCTGAATGAGGCCTGAGAATAAGATATACGGATTACAGGGGTTACACTGTAATACACAAAAATACACAAAATTTATGAGTCGATGCGATTTTCGCGCGGCCTTAGTGAAAGCACCGATCGTTGTTTCTCTTTTAAAAGACTCACAGCTCTGTGTTGTTAGTGAAACGCACACTGTGGAGTGAGTGAGACGCTAAGTTAGGCGCGTACTATGAAGAGAGTGAGACGCGTATAAAATGCTCCGAGATCAAGTAAAAGTTGTTTTAGACCGACGATATTAATTATATTAATAATATTATATTTTTGTAATTTTTTTAAATGTCAAAGTTATATCAATTATACTGTTTTTGCAATTTTTGAAATTTCTTGTCATTGACCCCCATTTTCATTTCATAGACCCCCAATTTTTTTTTTCACCCACGTAGACCACTTGCAGGTCTTCATCGACCCGTGGGGGTCGATATAGACCACTTTGGGAATCACTGGTCTAGAATGTCGTAGCTGAATGTCAACACTGTGTTTATGTCACGGCTCGAGCCGAGTGCCGAGCTTAGAAAAAGACAGATAGTAGAAGAGACAGAGAGGCCCAACATACAGGGGGACCGGCCCGAACTTATCGGTGACGCAATACTAATTGGAGGATTGAACTTTTCCATTTTCAATTTTTTGTTTTGGAAACTTCGTTAACGTATTTGTGGGATTTTTCTGATTAAAATGATACCCAACACGATATGTTTGAATTATCTATATAGCAAATAAGCGATTTATATATTAAGTAAATGTTGCTCAAATTATGTCGTGTTTGGTATCATTTTAATCACAAAATTGTCACAAACACGATAGCGAAGTTTTTAACGAAAAATAATCAAAAACGGAAAGGTTCAGTCCTTCGATTAGTATTGGCTCATCGACACGATCGGACCGTTCCCCCTGTACTGTGGGCTTCTTCGTCACTTCTATGGTCTGTTCTTTTCCAAGTTCACGCTCGGCTGGAGCCAGTTTCGGTCCCGAATTCTGTGCATATATCCAGGGTTTACTGTATTTTTTTTTCGTTTTTAAAAATTGTCAACTACATAACAATAAGTAGTTGCTATTTTCAAACGTTTAAAAGTATTTTTAAAGACCAGAAAAATGTAAATTAATACAGAACATACTTTTAGCTTTGTCGGATTTTTCTAGTCATACTCTGTTCTGCGACTACGGGTATTATTAAACACTCTAACATTGAATAGACATCGGTTTTTCTACGGTGTATGAAGGTGTATGTTATTCAGTAAAGGATGTAGGAAAAGTTATTATCTTCCGAAAGAAAGAAACTCTACATTCCATTAAACAATCATCGTTACAAGTGATCAAGATATTATAATAATATTATGACCATTTAGTAAGTAACAGATGTCTTCAAATATCGTAGTAGGGGGGGGGGGGGCAAAGTGGGCACCCCGAAAATTTTTATAATTATAGGACATAATAAATCACCGATACTTTTTAATGACTATTTATTACTTATTACTTATTCAGTTTATTTATGTCTTATAAAATAAAAACATAAGCAATGCGATAATTATTTATCCTTATCTACAAATATCACATGTATAGCTCCGAACGACTTTATTCTTCACTCCAGCACAGGAATCATGGGCCCAATTTTTACATTGACCGCATTGAATCTATGATTTGTTAGATTCGGAGTACAATTTTTCACAAAAAATGCAAGCAGTATCGTCAACGAATTTTTGTCCAGAAGTGTTTGTCGATACGGTGAGCTTGTAAGAATCGCAGTACTCTTACGCCTTGAATTGCTGCGACTAGTTTGATTTACCATTAAAGGAAGAATAGTTTGAGGTGAAAGTTTTATTCGTCTGAAAGGAAACATATATTAAATAAAACAATGTTGGTCAATATTGAAGATGGCTACTTTAGCCTCTGGTTTAGAATTCATCAACTGCTAAAAAATATTAAGGAAGTTCGAGCGTAACTAATGACTCAAAATAGTAATTGAATTTTTCTGTATTTTCAATTCTTGTAATAGTAATAAAAATTCATTATTTCAATTTATAATAACATATCTAATCCAAAAATTGTTAAATATTATTTATTTAATTAACAAAAGTAACGAAATGACTACGTGACTTTTGACTCATCCGTTTGAATAAGAAGATCTGGCAACAGCGTATTGTTATTCCTATGTACTATAGTTAGAGAGCACGGAGAGAGCATTATCAAATTTAAGTGTTTTAGTCCATGAGTGAATGGAAATAATTTGCAAAAATGCACAGATTTAACGGTCGATTTAAAAAAAAAATATTGTGAAATGGAGACAAAATGTTATCAAGAGTAACAAAGCTCGGATTGATTGCAGGAACAATAATTTCAAAATCAAAAATTGCAATTATTGTAAAAGAAAAGAAAAAAAATGTATAGGTAATTATTTACATTTTTATTTAATTTGAGGTTATACTCCCGTTTTCATACTGACATCGAATATTTTAGTTTTTAAAAACATAAACACAGTTGATTTTCTTTATAATATAATTATTGTAATATTATTTTCATTAATTTATAACTTTATATATTTTATTCATTCATTTATTCAAGAACTAAAATTATTCTAATTTGCTTCAAACTACAATTTTTGAACTAAGGTGACAAAATAAATTTTCTATCTTCTCTCTTTCTCTCTATCTCTTTTTCTATCCTTATACTTTTCTCAGCTGTTCTCGCAACGTTGCCAAACGTTCAGGAACGTGTACGGCTAACAATAAGCATGAGTAACAAATAAAGTTTATGTTAAATTATCAACGAAACTACATCGGTAAGGTTATATTATTGAAATCTAATCTTATTCTACAATTATTCAAGTTTATTACACATAGTTTTGTTTTCCTTAAAGTTGGGAGGTTAATATCGAAAAAAATCGAAAAAGACGCGAGTACAGCTTGTCAGCCATAAGAGCCTGTGTATAAGGACTTAAAAAATGTAATTTTTAACATTTTTTTTCAAAGAAACTAGACGGAGGATCGTTTCAAAATTTTTAGGATATATCAATCGACTATTTAATTACATGTATACAGAGTTTCAAAGCTTAAAGTTGGAAAAAGTTTTTTTACATTAGATTCGCTCGAACTTCCTTAATTCTTCATACATTTAAAGAAAATCAAAAAGAGTAAAGCGGATGAAAAAAATTTTCATGACAAAATTTATGGAGGGGGCCCACTTTGCACCATATTTTAAAATTCTTAATTTATTGTAAAAATAACTCATTCGTGACACATCCGAAGTCAGAAATTTAAAAAAAGAAATACGAGCTAAAAATTTGTCTTACAAGATTTTTTTGGATGGGGGCCCACTTTGCCCCACATTCTGAATTTTTTTATTTTAACGGACAGAGCTCAACGAAGTTAAATAACAAACAAGGGTCTAAAAAGTAGTATAACGAATACAAAAAAATAAAGATATGACTATTTTTTGCTGAAGGGGCCCACTTTGCCCCCCCCCCCCCCCCCCACCCCACCCCTAAATCCAGTGTTACAATATTTGATAATATCCGTAATCGCAGAAGATGGTACGACTAGAAAAACTCGATAAAGCATAAGGTATGTTCTGTATTAATTTATATTTTTCTGGTCTTTAAAAATACTTTTAAATGTTTGAAAATAGCAACTAATTAATAATAATAATAGTTTATTTCTTGCCTTTCGGCCTTGAAAGGGGGTGACACGTGATGTGTCTACATAGAATATATAATGATATTTTATAAAAACATAGAAATACATATTTAACTTATATGGAAGACACATATAATATATCTTTAACTTTTATCTTTGGGTACTACTATGGTTAATTATGTACTTACATCTACTCTATTTCTTTCTCTTTCTTTTTCTCTTTTTTTTTGTATTATCTTTCTCATCCAGTTTGCCCCTTCTTCTTTTCCCCTAAGCACCTTCCAGCCATTCAGCTCTTCTTCCCGGTCTACCTCTTTACAATCTTTTATTAAATGTTCTATCGTCTCTTCTTTCATCTCGCATAGTCTGCATTTGTTTTCGTCTCTCTCCTTCCAGTATCTATTCGCTCTTTCCTCGTTTCCACATCTCAATCTTGCTATCATTGCTTCCTCTTCCTCTTTCAGGTATTCTGCTCTAGTATCCATTCTGATCTCTCTATATCTTTTATTATATCTTCCTTTTACTATTCTTTCATATTGTTCTTGGGATTGTTTTCCTCTGTCGATCTGTGCTAACTTTTCAGCTAATGAGTTGTCTTCTGCCCTCATTTCTGCCCAATCATGGCTATCTATTCCTTTTTCTCTGTAGTATCTTAATCTCATTTCTTCCCACTTCGACATCTTTCTCTCGTTCGTTCTATCTATTTCCCTCCAACATTCTTGTACTATTTTGTTTGTTTTGGTTGCTCTTGTCCTTTCTTCGTATTTTACAGCTCTTTTGCCCGCTTCTATCCTTATCATCTCCATCTTCGTCTCTTCCATGACGATATACGTGGGCGTATTGTGATCAAGACCTAAGACCCATTTCAAATATTTTACTTGCAGTTTTTCCAATTTCTCTACTTCCTCCCATCCCCATATTTCGGCAGCATACAACATAATACTCTTTACTAAGCTATCATATAACTTAATTCTTCTTTCGAAGTTATTTTTAAATCTTCTTTGTCCGATTACCCATGTTTGTTTCATTGATATTATTGCCCTTTTAACCGTTTCTCTCATGTGCGCCTCGGTTCCTCCATTTTTCTGGAAATGGTATCCTAGATATTTGAAATCTTTTACCTCTTCTAGGTCTTCAGTTCCCCATTTCCATTCTTCTTTTTTCTTCTGACTCCTTCCTCTTTTGAAGACCATAACTTTGGATTTCCCCACGTTTAGTACCAAATCTCTTTTTTCTAAGTACGCTTTCATTCTCCTGATCATCTCTTTTAATCCTTTTGGTTCTTTTACCAGTAGAACTATGTCATCTGCATATGCTAAAGACCAGATCTTTTCCCTTCCTATCACCACTCCTTCTGTCTGTCCTCTCCTCATTTTCTCTTCGAAGTCTGCCATGTACAAGGAGAAGAGTGTTGGACTTAGTGGGCACCCCTGTCTCACTCTTCTTGTGGTCCAAAATGCTTCTGATAAATTCCCATTTACTCTTATCCTGTTTCTCGTTTCCTCGTATATTTGGTCTATTCTTGTCGTTAATGTCTTGCTTATTCCTTTCTCTTCCAGTATCTTACTCAATTTTTCTCTGTTTACTTTGTCAAAAGCTGCTGTCAAATCTGCGAAGAAAACGTATAATTTTCCTCCTTTTTCTTTTATTTCTCTATTTACCACATGGTTCAGGATTAATATATTATACTTAATACCGTACTTCTATCTCTTCTGAATCCTGCCTGTGTTTTAGGTAACATATTTTTCTGCTCTAGGTCTACTGTTAGTTTATTCTCAAGTATCATGGTATAGATGATATGCTGTGTTTAATAGTGTTATTCCTCTATAGTTTTTAATCTTGTCCCTGTCTCCTTTCTTGAAAATTGGGGAAATTATACCTTCCTTCCAATCTTCCGGAAAGCCTTCTCCCCTCCATACTTTGTTTAGTAATTCTGTTAATCGTTCTATTATCTTTCTTCCTCCGCACATCCAGGCTTCATTTTCTATTTTATCTTCTCCTGCTGCTTTCCCTTTTTTCAACTTTCTGATCTGCTTTCTTACTTCCCTTTCTTATTATTTCCCTTTCTTCATTCCACCTTCTCATCTCTCCTTCTTTTTTCTCTCTTTTGTTACATACGGCCCTGAGTCTAAGAAATTTAGACTCTCCAGCTCGGGGCCGGAAATCTACCACTTGTGCAGCCGGACCCCTCGATCAGTCCCGAAGTCGCTCTGTTTGCTTAGAATAATTACGTTAGGAAATAGGAACTCGAACAGGCGAATGACCTCTTAACAGTAAGACACCTTTTCTATTACATCTCTCGGGAAATTCTTGGAAATAGAAGCACTCCACCACTTTTTCGACCTATAAAAGATCGACTGCAGTTCATGTCATGGGCTTAGTTCACTGTAAGATCGTCACGTTGTTACACCGATTAAACTACGCGTATAGATCTAATCGTTAGACGAAACTTAGAGTTCTCGCTACGATATAACCATATAGAATACGCGTAAAGTCCGCGATATCTATTAGGCATTTCTGTTCTAATACCCCGCATTTCCTCAGTGCGTCAAAATAGAGAGTAGTGCAACTAGGTGCGTGCGAACACATTACACGACTCCACGTAACACCTTTGTACCACACACATACAGTACACTTTAACTGTAACCAGCCATTTATACGAAAATACAACTTGTTCGAGTTTTGATCACTTCGGGTTTAACACTAAACGTACCGGCATTTTACACCTACCTAATCTTACCACAAGGGGTCATTTGACCCCTTATGAAATAAACGTTGATTTTCAGAAAGAAATGCCCAATTTTTTAAAGGAAATAATTTGCGATACAATATATGATTTCTAATAAAATAATAAAACACATATTTTTATTTGTATAACCAAAATAACCAATTAATTACACTTTTTACAGATGATTGGTTTCTCCTTCGTACATTTGCCGCAGACAAATTTTTTACAAATTATACAAGTTTGTGTTGTTTTATTGCCTGTGCACAATCTTATTTCACATTTTTTCCGTGATTGCGAATTATTATTGGAGCTGCTAGGTGTTGCTTGTTGTTGGTGTTTCTTTTCTTCTTCACGAAATTCGTGGTACTCTGTTACGAGTTCGTCAGCTAATTGTAATAGAAAACGTTGCCTTGAAATTTTCAACCCTGTTGTTTCCTGATAGAGTATCCAAGCATTAATTCCAGCGAAATCCAAGATATTAAAAAGTACTTGTACAGGCCATCTATCGCATTTGGATTTGACGCTATATTTTCGCGCCATTTGGTCAACCATATCGACGCCAAATTTCGTTTTATTATAATAACTAATTGTTTCGGGTGTTTTCTTTCTACTGTTTTTGGTTTTGACGGATTTACGTTTGGTACTCAGTATCATTACTTTTTTTCTCGGTTTTGATTTATAAATTGTTAGCGTACAGTCATTTGATTTATATGATATTGTAGAAAAAAGTTTCAAATTGTCCTTTGTCGTTTTTGCAAGTGTGGGCAATTCCCTTCTTCTCGCACGCATTGTTCCAACTAATGTTGTTCTTTTTGCCAACAATTTTGTAGCTAGAGATGCTGTGGTGAAAAAATTGTTTGTTGTAATATTTCTCCCGCATTTGGTGAAAGGTTCGGCTAACTTCATAACAACAAATTCACTTAGTGGTATTGACGCCGGTCTTGTTTCATCGCGTCCTAAGTATGGCAATCCGTTTATAACATATTTGGTTTTTACGTCCGACGCCAACCAAAATTTGATGCCAAATTTATCAGGTTTATTTGGCATGTACTGGGTAAAGGGTATAGCCGGTTAAGATGGTCAAATGTGCCCTTGAACCGAATTCAAATCGCAATGAGTCATTCGAAAGCTTATAAAAAAAGAATAATTTATGCCAAGTTTCAACTTTGTATCTCGACCCGGGGGGTAGTAGAGGGTAAAAATAGAAAATCAGGTTTTTGCCGAATTTCTCCTATACCAGCGGATGAAAAATTTTGAAAAAATTCAGAGGCATTTCTGTTATCAGGGCACATATTAGAGAATTGTTCCAGATTTTTAAATTGAAAAACCAAGCTGTGAAAAATAAAAAACGCCAAAAAATTCTGAAAAATGCCGATTGTGTATCGAAGCAGTCTTGGCACTATAATTATATTTTTACTGTAAGTACGTATCATTGTTACTATTGTCCTGAATTTTTTTCAGATTTTTCAATTTGGTGCGCCGCAGTTAAAAAAATTAAAAACCGATTTTTTCGTCGTTTTTTCCGTGTCAGAGTAACTTATACGTCGAATTGCTTCATGAAATAGGTATTTTATGTGATCTTCTATGTTTATACGTACAGCAAAACATCACAGGAATTAAAGAAACTGAAAAAACCGAATCATTTGAAACTGTTAGGCGCCTTATATTGTAAAGTATCTACCGTATTTTCCAACGGCGTCGGTGGCGCAGTGGTAGAGTGTCGAGCTGCTATACCGCTGCGAACTGTTTGAACGTAGGTTCGAGCCTCGAACTTCCAAGTCCCTTAGGCTGTTTTTTTTTTTTTTTTTTGTTAATTATATATATTTCCGAACTTTACGACACAACGATCAATATTTATTATCAAATGTTTTAAGAATATTTGAAAAACATATTAACCTGAAATATACGTAAATATGAGTTTGGACTGCTTGTTATGCCGCCGTTTATCCTGCCAATTACGGCATTGTTTGAAATTGGTTTTCAAATCTCTTACCTTCAACAATTATGGATGGATGGCAACAAAAATCGTGTTGTTGTTTTTCTACTATTTAGCCTTTTCGTCTATTCCAATTAGATCATACAATTCTATTCTCTCTTTTATTCAAAATGTATGTTAGAATTTCTGTCACGGGTTCAATGCATGAAAGGTAAGAGATTTGAAAACCAATTTCAAACAATTCCAAACAATGCCGTAATTGACAGGATAAACGGCGGCATAACAAGCAGTCCAAACTCATATTTACGTATATTTCAGGTTAATATGTTTTTCAAATATTCTTAAAACATTTGATAATAAATATTGATCGTTGTGTCGTAAAGTTCGGAAATATATATAATTAACAAAAAAAAAAAAACTTAGCCTAAGGGACTTGGAAGTTCGAGGCTCGAACCTACGTTCAAAAAGTTCGCAGCGGTATAGCAGCTCGACACTCTACCGCTGCGCCACCGACGCCGTTGGAAAATACGGTAGATACTTTACAATATAAGGCGCATAACAGTTTCAAATGATTCGGTTTTTTCAGTTTCTTTAATTCCTATGATGTTTTGCTGTACGTATAAACATAAAAGATCGCATAAAATACCTATTTCATGAAGCAATTCGACGTATAAGTTACTCTGACACGGAAAAAACGACGAAAAAATCGGTTTTTAATTTTTTTAACTGCGGCGCACCAAATTGAAAAATCTGAAAAAAATTCAGGACAATAGTAACAATGATACGTACTTACAGTAAAAATATAATTATAGTGCCAAGACTGCTTCGATACACAATCGGCATTTTTCAGCATTTTTTGACGTTTTTTATTTTTCACAGCTTGGTTTTTCAATTTAAAAATCCGAAACAATTCTGTAATATGTGCCCTGACAACAGAAATGCCTCTGAATTTTTTCAAAATTTTTCATCCGCTGGTATAGGAGGAATTCGGCAAAAACCTGATTTTCCATTTTTACCCTTTACTACCCCCCGGGTCGAGATACAAAGTTGAAACTTGGCAGAAATCATTCTTTTTTTATAAGCTTTCAAATGACTCATCGCGATTTGAATTCGGTTCAAGGGCACATTTGACCATCTTAACCGGCTATACCCTTTGCATCGTGTTTTTGTGGGAAATAGTTGCTCGTCAATGCTCAGATCCGCGCCTGGCTTGTAACAATTTTGGCTATTTATAATAAAATTGTTCCATATATCTGATATTAGAGCAAATTTGTCCACACTCAAACGTTGGATTCGTTGCCTTCTATTATCAAATCTTAGAAATCTTAAAATTTCTGAGAAAGCAGTTCTATTCATGGCATTCGGAAAGAAGGGAGGTCCCCATTTCGAATTCCACAGGTGAGAAATCGGTAAATTTTTTTCCTGATATGCGCCACGTGCATACAAAACACCGATGATTGCATATCATTTTGGTACAGGCAGATTCCATTCAGCCCCCAAAACTCGCAAGGCTTCTGCTTCTGTACAATTTTTTATCTAGTCCATAATAGTATGGTTTATTACGATCGAAAATGCTGATTTGGCTTTACCAGACATAATGTTTCGTTTGGCGTGTGCCGTTGGACCTGACGCTTCTCTGAAGGAAAATGATGGTCTTCCGATTGCCAGCCCTTCTTTGATTCGTTTCCAAACAGTCCCATCACGAGCCGTTACACTATCTTCAACATTTTGTTCATCATCACTTTCAGAATCCGATAAAAATCTTCGGCGCTTTTGTCCCCTGCGACTATTCAAGACATTTTCATCGTCATCATCAAGCACATCATTATGTTGATTTTCCTCATTGTCTGAAAAATCACTTTCATATTCCTCATCTTCAGATGGAGAGTTCTCCGCGCCTGAACTTGCTTCACTTATTCTGCGAATTCTTTTTAGTAACTGTCTCACTGACCGTGCGGACATATTTAGAATTGGAGTAAAACGTAACGGAAACTGAATGTAACTGAATATAACTTTTTTGCAGGATTCCTTATAGGCTCTGATCTTTGCTCTGTGACTCTCAATATACGACTGCATTTCTATTTCGTTTAGCTTTATAGAACTAATTGGGGGGAGTGTTGCTTATGAATCTCCAATAACAGTTCTGTTTATGCGTTACGTCGCGACGTTTGGATCCGACCGGGCCGTCCAAGTACTCACGCCGAAACCAAACATAAATATCGGGTTCAAATAAATAAAACCAGCGTATGTGAACTAGAGTTAGCTAGAATTAAGCGTATGTGAACTAGAGTTAGCTAGAATTAAGGTTGTAGCTGGAAAAATTCCGAAAAATACGTATACTTTGTATGGGGTCAAATGACCCCTCGTGGTACGTATGGTAGGAAGAAATTTTTTGTTGGTAAAAAATAAGCTACGAGAAAAACGGAAAGCGAGAAATTGAATAATCAGATGATATAAGACTTTACAAAAAGTCAAATGAGCAAAAGAAATAACAATGAAAGTATGATTTTAAAGTAAAGTTTGAAAAGGGTCATTTGACCCCGCTTGGTACGTTTAGTGTTAAATCCTTTACGACTACCTATTAGAAATCTCCAGCCTGCGATCCCACAGCAATACATCTTTACCGCTCGAGGTGTATTGCAACAATTATAAAGTTACGTCAGCCTTACTAACATTCCTGTGGCATCTTGTGTTAATCACACGAGAAAGTCCATAAGTGTTCCAACCTCCTGTGGCATCTTGTGTTAATCGCACGAGAAAGTCCATAAGTGTTCCAACCTCCCGTAGCACCTCGTGTTAATCGCACGAGATAGTCTACAAGTGTTCCAACCTCCCGTGGCATCGAGTGGTAACCATACACCGGAAAGTCCACAAGTGATTCAACTTCCTACGGCTATCTCGTGTCTCCTATACACGAGATTGTTCGGTACTAACAACTTCTAAAAACCAACATCCAAACGAACACTTTTACCTTATTCTTTTACCTCGGCCACTCGCAACGCTCCTGGCCCTGGCTCGTAACACTTTGTTTCGGGTGTTCCTTTCCTTCTAATAACTCCATGAAATAGTCTCTCCATTCATGTATTTGTATCTTCTTTGATATTCCTATTCTTCTCTTCCTTTCCTTATTTATTTGTTCCCATATTTGATTAAAATTCCTTAGTTGTCTTATTTCATCTTCAAGTTCTCCTTGATATCTTTTCTCCTTTGCTTTGCACATCTCTTTATACTCCCGCCTCTTCTGAGTATATTCTTCTTTTCCTCTTTTTCCTTGCTTCCACATTCTCAGTACCTTCCTTAAATCCCTTTTCTTTTCGGTGCATTCCTTATCCCACCATTTCTTATATCCCATATTCCTTTTTTTTATTTTCAGTACTTTTTTAAGTACTGCCCCGTTTATTTTTTTTCTCGTTTCTTTCATCATTTTGTTTGTTTCCTCTTTTTCCCATGTTATTCTGTTTACTCCCTCCTGGTAGTGACGTTTACCCTCTTCTGTCCAAATTCTTGTTTCCTTCCGTGTTTCTTCTTCCCGTCTGTCTCGGGTTACTTCTTCGTATATCTCCACCACCATCGGGAGGTGGTCTGATTCTACCCTTTCCTCTATTCTGAAGTTTTTTGTTTCGTCTTTTATCTTTATACCCACCAGCACATAATCTATTACTGACATTCCCTGTTTTCCTATGAAAGTTAATTCTCCTTCCTCATCTCCTTCTGTATTTCGATTCAGTATTTCCCAGCCGCTCTCTTCTACCATTTCTAACAGTTTCATACCTTCTGAGTTTTTTATTTTATCCTTTGACCTTCTCCATTCTCTCTCTTCTCCATCATTACAAGTGAATCCTTCTTCTCCCGTTCTTGCATTAAAATCCCCTCCTATTATCAGTCTTTCTTCTTCATAAGATTCTACTGTTTTTTCTATGTTTTCCCTTGTACTTTTCATATTTTTACTATAAACTGTTATAATTCTCCAGATTCCGCCTTTTGCCTTAATTCTTCTTTCTTGTATATTCTCCAAGTTTTCTTTTACCTCTATTTCTGTTATATTCTTCTTCACTCCTGTTATAATTCCTCCACTCGCTCTTCCTTTCGCTTTTTCTCTTTGTGCATACTGACACTTCCAGTTGTGATTTTCCGGCATTTTGTCTTTCATTCTTTTCCATTGTTTCTCCTCTATCCATGTTTCTGTTAAACCGACTATATCAAATTCTTCTATATAGTCCCAGAATTGTTTGTCTTTATTATATAATCCGGCCACGTTCCAAAATCCTATCTTTATGTACCTTTCTTTTCCTTTTTCTTGTCTGTTTTGTATCTCTCCTTTCCCTGGGTTTTGTTCCCTGTCTCCTGACGTGTCCGCTGTCACGGACTCGCCGGGAGCCGGGATTCTCTCCTCTCTTACTTCTCTGTGCTCCCTCGACCTCTGATTTCTCAGAGGTTCATGGAGCTTCTCCTGCTCCAAAATTTTGCCTCTCTCAAACCATCTTTCTCCCATCTAAAGTATCTATCATTTGTAGTAGGATTCGGTAAAATAGCACTAAGGTGTAGGCGTGGATAAAATAAGAATAAAGAAGGAAGAAAACTAAATGTCAGGACTAATGAATATATATAGAACACACTAAGAATATAATATGAATAAATAGGATATATATATATATATATATATATATATATATATATATTGAGTATATGGAAACTATATATAATACAAGATAAACAACAAAATACTAAATAACTAATAATCTAATGAATCTAAGGGTTTCTAATGTAGTACGTCTCACAGTTCCTCTAAAACTCAACTGTGTCTCTCGTATCCTGAGACGTAACCTCTTAGGATGATCTCCCCCACTTCTTTCTAGGTCACACATTTAAGGGGAGAAGTCATTCTAAGGGCATTGGCACCCAAATATTATACCACACATTAATCTTTAATTTCCTGTACCCTATTTTCACCTGGGCCCCTTCTGCTTTCTCTGCTTTGGCTATTTCTGCTATATTCTTTTGTACTTCTCTTTCCTCTTTTGTTAAGTCGTTGTCTATATACAATTTCTTCCCCTTCATTTTATTTTTCTTTATCATTACTTCCTTCTTTTGCTGCCAGTTTTTAAGCTTTGCTACAAGCATGCATCCTCTCTGCCCTTTTCTTATCCAGAACGCCTCCAGCACATCTGCCTTTACCTGTAGCTCTTTTTTTAATACATGCTCTACTGTCTCCTGCGGGGTTTCCTTCATCGGAATCTCTTCTCCTTTCAGGACTATATTATTCCTTTTTTCTCTTCTCTCTCTGCTATCCTCCTTCTTTTCTAATCCTTTTATTATTTCTTTCAGTGTTTCTATATCGTTTTCTAATTTCGTTATCCTTTCTTCTATTCCCTTTTTTTGTCCTTCCCACACCTCCTGATTTCTTTTCCACTCCTCTTTTATGCCTCTTATTTCTGATTTTAATTCTTCGTTTTCCTTTTTAATATCTGCAGTGTCTTGTTTTATTGTCATCATTATCTCTGTTAGTTTTTCCATATTTATGTCGCTTTTGTCTGTTTGTGATTTTTCTGTACCTCTCTCAGTCTCTGTCCTCCTTTCTGGCGGTGATCTTCCTATCTTCCTTACTTTTTGAAATTTTTCTATCAGTTCCTTCTCTATTTTTTCCCTTTTCTTTTCTTCTTCCGTGTCTCGGCCTCTCTTGCTCTTCTCAAACAGCGTTTCTGTACTGTTCGCTCTTTGTCTTCCAAGTTGCTCCGCTAAAGTTGGTCTCCCTCTCCTTCTTTGTTCTTTACCTGTCTTATTTCTCTGTTCCTCTTTCGGCGGACTTTTCTTCGCGTTATCGCTCATCGGTAACTATATCTTATCTTGATCTTATCGACTTTTATCATTTCTTCCTGTTTTACCGACTGCCTGTGATCTTAACCTTCTCCGTACCTTTCTACAAAATAATTTCTTTTCAGTGCTATTTATTTCTAATTGTTTATTTCTAAGTTTTTACGTATTGTGTATACTTTCCCTTTACTCCGCCCTTTCCACACAGTATTTTCCTTCTATCTCTGTTCCGTTTGTACGTACTGCCACGTTCTGCCACGTGTCACCGTCTCCTTATCTCACTTCGTTTTTTGTTTCTTCCTTTAGGTTTCACTTTTCACCCTTCTGTGATTCCTTTTCCTTCTCCCTTCCACTCCTTTCTTTTCGTTTTTTCTTCTTTGTTTATTCAGTTTTTCCTTCACTTTTGATATTTCTTATCGCAGCTATCTTTCACACGTCTTTCCACAATCACGCATCACGTGATCCCCCCTATTAAACTGATAAGAACAGATACTTCTCTTTATTTTTCAATTAATGTTCCCCCAGAGGAACAAACCCCTCTGGGGGTAATACATCACAGATCTCGCGCAATTGCGCGTTGAATTATTTCGAGTAGTTGTGCGGACCGGGTGGCTGCCCGGGACGGCTGCAGCGCGAGTATGTGCAGTTTATTAAGGGCATATTTGCCTTATATAATGGCGGGCGAATTACGGCGTGTAAAGTACAATCTAGATGAGTGGCGGTAATGTGTACATCCAAAGAATAAATACATAAATAAATAAATAGGTAAATAAATAAAAGAGTAGATGAAGAAATAAATAAATAGATGAGTGAACAGTGTAAAATATATGTACATGAGGTTCTCGGTGGTCGTATGGAGTAGATTAAAATAAATTAAAGTAGGGTAGACATATAGTGAAATGAGATATAAAAGAGTCTAAAATCCAGTGTAGTTCGACCTACTCGAGCCTCCTCCCGCTCAGATCTCACGCCCACGCATACAGAACATAAAATCTATAAAACCATAAAACAAAATAAAGTATGATATAAAATGTACAGTAAGTAGAATAAAATATATAACAAAATATAGTAAAATAAGATAAGTTAAAATAAAATAATAAAATAAATAGCATGCCGTAGTCTAGTATTTTAGACCGCAAATAGTATTAAAATGGCTCGTGTATATGGCGATAATAAATGGAGATAATAAATAGATACCTAAATAGATAAAAGGATAAAATAAATACATAAAACTTCCTCCAAGGGGATCGGGCAATAGCCCCGCGACATCCATACTGCCCTCCAGAGCGATGCATCGCAAAACTGACCACGCAGGGCCGTACGTCGCTCTGGAAGGCCCCATTCGTTCACAAATTTTCTCACTCATTCTCGAGGCGCGTCCCCGTTGTCTCCTCCACGCCGCCCGAGGCATCGGCGTGAAAATTCACTTTAGGCACTCGGGGAGCACACTGAGTTGCATTTACAAGGGGGGGGGGGGCGGTATTAGCGCACCCCCGAGACATGCTCGACGTAAATATCCCTTGACCAGCGGATGATGTCGGAGATCATGAACGTCATGATTTGTTTAACGTGGAGCACCTGCCCTTCGGCTTAATCCCCACGGCCCCCATGGGCGCGGGATCGAGATACGCTCGATCAACGCGTACGTGCCTAAGCAGCATACTACCAGTCTAAACACGAAGCTTATGTCTCACACTGGTCGGAGCGGAGACTTTCTTAACTCCTGCCGGCTCTGCAGGCCGGCGCCCGAGATGGAAGTTTTACTGCATCTCACACAGCGACATCCGTAGCGTAAGCCCGCCAATGTCTCGCCAGCATTTGGCTCTTGAAACTTTCGCCCCCACGATGGACCTACCCACGGCTGGGCCGGAGTGGGCTAAAACTCCGTGGGCAACCCAGCCCCCGTGGTACCAATACACCCTTGGTTTGGGAGCACTTGACTCAGGTCGGTGGGGTCGTTAAGCCCAGTGGGGTCTCCCAGGCCACAGAATGGGGACCCCACACCTTGCCGAAACTAGCTCGGGGACCCCCGGGCGCGCAAATGCCCGTACCTACCCAGCGTGCTGGGTAGGCCCCTGGGGGAACACTACTCGGGTCCGGTGGGGTCGTAAAGCCCAAAGCCGGGGAACCAAACCACTCACGAGGTCCCCACGGCCCCCTGCCGATTCGGAGATCATGAGTCGGCGCATCATTGCTGCGTACCGCTCGCTAACGCGGAGCAGCCTCAGCACCGCCTCATTTTCCGGCCACCACGAGCCGAGTGCGCCGACGAGGAAGGCGTGCACTAGGACACGGTAGCCGTCCCATGAAAGCTTCTCGGCCAGGGGGGCGTACTTAGCGATTTTACGCTCCCTGGTCGCTGCGAAGGCCTCCAAACGGTTTTCAAATGGGACGGCCACGTCCACGATGACAATCGTCCTCGACGCTTCGTGGCAAACCACGAGGTCGGGACGTAGTGCCGCCAATTCCTCGCCAACTCCCTCAATCCGCTGGTTAATGCGGATGCTTCCTGGCATCCGAGTCGCGGCTTTTAGGCGCTCCAGAATTGCGTTATGTCGCAACTGGATTGCAGCGGAATGCGGTCCACAATGGCAGATTACGTGGGGTAAGGTCTCGAGACTCTCCCCGCAGCGCCGGCAACGCTTGTCTCCATCTCCGCAGCGCCTGTTGCCGTTGAGAGGAACAACATCAAGCCTGGCTCGATGGATGAAGCGCCAATCGGCGAAACAAGTGAAGCTGCCCGTCCGGAGAAAGTGATTACTCACTCTCTCGCGGCCGGACACCTCGAAAATCTTACCCTGATCTCTCTTTTGGTCATCGGCGAAAACATGGTGACTCGTTGTTTAGTCTCATGATTGTTTAGTCTTCAAGCCCGTCACATTCCTCCCTGGGGGTAAAAGTTCCGTCCCGAAACGTAGTTGATGATGTCCTCGGATTGTTTACGGGATGATTACGTCGTCGACGATGTAGAGTGTACTTCGTCGTAATTCTTCATGTAATCTTCGATTGTAGATTTCCATGCATTCTGTGCAGTTCTCTATCCTCTGAATGAATAGAAGTGGGAGACTGCAGTCAGCGCAATTCATCATGTAGTTTTCTGTGGTGCAAACGTGTGCATTGACGAAATCTGCATCGAGATATTCTGGTACTGGAAAGAAGCAATCGTCACATATGGTTTTGAAACCGAGGTTTAGGTAGACTTCCACGATTTCGCCCTTGAGACATCTGAATCTGTCGGTTCCTAGATAATCTTGTTGTTCGTTTATAGATTCTTCACACAGGAGGCTTTCTTCTCCTGTTGGTTTATGTGGATGACAGCACATTTTTGTTCTGTAACAATACAGATTACATATTTGATATACTGCTTCGTTTATACTTTCGGTGTTGTGTATGAGACGATGTGTCGCTATCTTCGTCATGGGTATTCGGGTATTGTTGGACCATTTCCATGTTCATTTCAGGATCTCTTTCTGTTCTATTTCTTGTAGTTGTCCTTTCTTCTGTTCTTGAATTCGGTCCGAAGGTACAATGATTGTATATTATTGTACACGGTCTTATGAAATAACTGATACATCTGAAAACTTTTGGAATACATTCTGCTTTATATAAGAGGTATAAAAGACTTGTTAATAGGGCAGAATAACCAGTGTATGTCAGATACTTCGTTATGGCTTCTGACCAAGTAAGTGTTCTTTTCTTCAATGATAGTACTTCGATTTGCTTGTTCAGTTCGTCGATCGTAGTTCCCAGCATTTTTAGTTGTGATGGGTTAAGTGAGTTTTCGCTCAAATATTCCAATTGTAATTCTGATGTAGAAATGTTTAATTTTTGTAACTTCTGTACGATTTTTAATTCATCTATACTTCCTTTTAGAATGATGTCGATGGAAGTATTAGTTATCGTATCGCTTGCTTTAAGGATTGTATGAGTGGTTGTAGCCATGCATCCTTTTGGTAAATGTATTAGGCTTGATTTTTGTATTTTCATAAACCATGGTTGTTCATTGTGACATAGGACATGTAGGATTTCTTCTGTGCATGGTATTACTATCCAGTCTTGGTTGGTCTTTAATTGGATGAAAAGAGTCTTTTGTATCTGTATGTAGTGGTAATTGCATTGTGTTTTCTGAGATAATAATAATTCTATTACACATGCATTTGTATCTTGTGTCGAGTAGTCAGGGTGACTTCTTCTCATAATATTTGTTTGAGCTATTCGTTTCATATTAATTTGATCTTCCGTTTCTAATGGGATGAATTTTGTTTTGTGTTGGTCTAATAATAGATATGGCATTTGGATATCATAGACCATATATCCTTTCACCAATGAATATATCGGTAATGGTATAGCATGGAACAAAGTGTAATCAGTAGGTTCTAGCATTGGTAGATGAAATGTATATAATAGTTTTCGTTTTGTTAACGATATCGTTAAGTCACTCATATCCACTATTGTAGGATAGTATTCTTCCGATAATGGAACTGGGAAATGCTGTTCAAGTGTTGTATTCCGTAAAACGTTGAACAGTTGTTCTGGGGAAAGTAAGTAAGGATGAATTATTCCCTTTTTTCCATCTATTAAGGCATTTAATAGTTGTTGCAGTTCATCCTTTATTTCTGAATACATCAGAACGTGATCTGTATATAACTCATCGATTTGCTGATTTAGTAGAATTTTCTCACTTTCATTCCTTATTTTTTGAAAGTTATTATTCAGGGTTTGAGTTTGTTTTTGTATTTTAGAGAAGGTTCCTAAGTTGCTTTGTAGATGATTTAATAGAAAGGTAGTTTGATTGCGTACTAGGTGCGCTATTTGAATGTTGTCTTCTCTCAATTTGTCGATTTCTTGATTGTAATATTCTGCGTCTGAAGCAGCTAGATTTCCGAACAAAACTCTTATTCCTTCTCCTATGATATTAAGGAGACCTCTCTTTGTTTTCGTACCGATGAAATGTAGAAAGGTTCTTTTGTCCTTTTTCAGACGTTCTATTCTTTGTCGTTGAGTTTCCAATCTTCGTTTTGAGGAACATACATGTGGTTTCATTTTGATTGAACAAAGTTTTTGTAATTGAATTAGATGCTTGTCTAATTCATCGATTGAAGTGAGCACTGGATCATAATTTATTCCAATAACTACATTCCAAGTTGTGTGATAAAGTTGTGTTGGACCAAGATTTTCGAGGTATACAGCTTGCGATTGGTTTAATTTTGTTAGATAAGCTTGGTCGTTCTCTTTATGATTCCTCCTGTTCGCCGTATTCTGTGGAAGACAAGTCTGAACGAGGATTGCAATGATCGGTAGAAGGACTTTTAGTTTCAATATCATCTTGTTGACTTGTGCTTGGTTGTTCTTCTTGGCCTGAAACAAAAGGTTTCAGATCGTTAAAGTGATACGTAACTTTTTTCAATCCCTTTTTGATTGTTGTGGCTTGATCGTTATTATTTTCTCGATCGTGTAAGACTTCCCAAGGCGCATGCAGCTTGGAGTCTTGAGGTTGATGTCTTCTTGCTAATACTTCTTGTCCTTCTTTAAATAGATTTGTGATGGTTGTGATTTTTGGTTTTTCTTTAATTTGTCGTTGACGTTGACGTTGTTGAATTCTCTCGCTTACTCGTTTTCTTAGATGTTTGCGTTTGAGAGTTAGAGATTCATATTTTTCTCTTGTTGTCATTATGATTTCGTCAACATCGAATGGGATATTTGGTTTGTAACCCAACATATATTCAGCAGGTGTTATTTGAAGAGTTTCATTTATTGTCGTATTATGAGCTATCGTTGCTCCTACGAGATGTTTTACCCATTCATTTGTGTTTCCTAGGTAACTTCTTAAATAGTTAAGGATTTCTTTATGAGCTCTTTCATTCTTTTCGTTTGATTGTGGATGATAAACTGCAGTAGAAGTCATTTTTATTCTTAATTTTTGTTGCATTATTTCCAGGAATTTTCCTTGAAATTATAGTCCGTTGTCAGTTAGTATTTCTTTTGGAACGCCAAAAATGCAGCAATAGTAAAGCCAGAATTTTTCAAGAACTTCTTTTGCTTCTTTTGTTTCTAATGGTGCTAATTGTATATAGCGTGTGAGGTAATCTTGGATTACAAGGATGTATCTATATCCCTTGTCCATTGGCAGAGGACCCATTGTGTCTAGTGATACCTTTTCATTAGGTTTGTTGGGAATGTCTGGTTTCCCTGGTGGTGGTCTATTAGCGAAATATTTAGTCGTTAATAGTCGTTATTAGTCGTTCGATTTGACAAGTTGGGCACTTCTTTATGACAAACTCAGTGTCTTTGACCATTCCAGGCCAATTGTAAGAAGTACGTAATTTTTCAACTGTCTTTTCAATGCCATAGTGACCACCTAATGTACTTTCGTGGATCTCTTTAATGATCCTTTCTTTGTCTTTTTGGGTCTCTGGATCCTTTGTATTGTTCACTTTTATTGTAAAATCCGTCTCAGGGATTTTCTTCAAGTGAACGTATGAAATCATTTGTATGATTACCTCTCTGATATTTGTATCCGGAATTCGTATTTCTGTTTCCGTATATTCTGGTATTTCTGTTCTTATACTGGCATACCATATAATTTCGTCGTCAAAGGGGTCTATATGAAGTCCAGATTCCTCAGTCTGAGTGGTTATGTCTAGACCTTTTCTTGACGTTCTTCCTTGTTGAATCGTTAGATTTGGCGATTTTTGGAAAGTATCTCTTTCTTTCTGGAATTCATCGTATGTTGGTGAAGCTTCTGTAAATAAGTCTTTTAGAGCTTCTTCGGCTGTATTGTTAGTTTCTTCCTCAGTATCTGTTAAAAGATTTATTCTCGAAAGAGCATCTACATTTGAGTTTTGTCTACCCTTTTTATAGCAGATCTGATAATCATATTCTTCTAATTTTAATCTCCATCTCATTAGTTTTGAAGTAGGGTCTTTTACGTTTTGCAACCATATTAGCGGTCGATGATCGGTTACAATTTGGAATTTCTTTCCATACAAGTATGGACGGAAATGTTTCGTTGCCCACACTATTGCAAGCAATTCTTTCTCTGTGGTTGAGTAGTTTCTTTTTGATTTATTAAGCGTTCTTGATGCATATGCCATTGGTTTATCTTGTCCTATTTTTCCTTGAGATAGGATTGCTCCTAAGGCGTAGTTACTAGCATCTGTTGTCAATATAAATGGTATATTCCAATCAGGAAATTGTAGAATTGGTTCTTCTATTAATACTTTTCGTAAGGTGTCGAAGGATTGTTGTTGTTCAGTTTCCCATTGCCATTCTTTTTCTTTTCTGAGTAGTTGTGTTAATGGTTGTGCCTTTTTCGCAAAATTTATTATAAATTTTCTGTAGTAGCTTACAAGTCCAAGGAATTGTTTAATTTCTTTTTGGCTTTTTGGTTTTGGATATTCAAGAATTTTTTGTATTCTTTCTCTATTAGGTTGGACTCCGTTCTTTGAGATTATGTGTCCTAGATATGCAAGTTCCGGTTTTAGGAATTCACATTTGTCAGGTTGTAGTTTTAATTCGACTTCTCGGAGTCGTGTAAATAAATTAATCAAATTTTTATTATGTTCTTGTAGAGTGGATCCAAAAGCAATAATATCATCCATGTATACAAAGTATGTATTTCCTATTAATCCTTTTAAACCTCTGTTCATCATTCGTTGAAATGTTGGTGGAGCATTTTTTAAACCAAATGGCATTCTATTGTATTCAAAGTGTCCATCGGGTGTAGAGAAAGCTGTTTTTGGTTTATCTTCCTCTTTTACACCGATTTGATGAAATCCTGAAGCTAAGTCAAATGCAGAAAAGTATTGTGAATTTCCAAGTTTATCCAATATATCGTCTATGTTTGGTAATGGATAAGAATCTAATAATGTTCGTTCATTTAGTTTTCTGTAATCAATTACAATTCGCCACTTTTTCTTTCCTGATGCATCTGCCTTTTTTGGTACAACCCATAAAGGAGAATTAAATGGGGAATCACTTTCTCTGATTATTCCTCTCTCTATCATTTCTTTTATTTGTTTTTTGATTTCTTCTTGATGTACTGGGGGATATCTATATTGTTTTGTGTGTATAGGAGCTTCGTCTTGTAGAGGTATAGAATGTTCTGTTAATTTTGTTAAAGGTAATGGATCTCCAGGTAATACAAAGATATCGTGAAAGTTTTTAACAATATTCCATAATTCTTCTCGTCCTTCTGTAATATGTTGGAATCGAGTATTTTCGCTTAATAGTTTTTCTCTATCGGGTGTTATTGGTACAGAATGTCTTTCGAATTCTTTTAGATTGATTGGTTCTGCTCTCATAATTATTGATAAATCTTTTTCTTCCGAAGTTAAGTTAAAGCAAGGAAGTGTTGTTTCTCCGTTTTTAATTGTTGCTAAAACTCCGAAATCTCCGAATTCTATTAATCCTGGGCCATCGGTAACGCCTTGTACAATATATTTTAATGTCGATATGGTATTTGGCGGTATTTTATGCGATTTTCCTTTAAATTCTAGGCTGTTGTGAAAGACTGTATTTTGTAAGGTTACTTGATTTTTCTTCATATCCCAGTTGCAATTTAATTCGGTTAAAGCGTCTAATCCTAGTAATCCGTTTTCTTTTAATTGAATAGTATTTGGAGTTACATGGAGAGTGATTCTTTTTCCAAGGATATTAGTGGTGATAATGCCTAATGTTCGTAAATTTTGACCAGTAATGGTTTTGATCGCTTTGTCTTGTTCTTTTTTGATTAATTTCTTGTCTTGGATTTGAGATATTTTGATAAGAGATAATGATGATACTGTGTCTAATAAGAAAGTGGTTTCTTTACAATGTAATGGTTTTAATGATACATGATCCAATTGATTTGGGGGTTTTCTGATCGAGTTAGTGAATTCTTTAATTGATTTGTTTGATTTGGTGGATCTTTGCCAGTGTATGGAGTTTTCTGAAAATTTCTTTGTTCGTGATATCTTTTTGTACGGCACTCTTCGATTAAATGTCCGTATCTTTTACAATAAACGCATTTTGGAAAATTGTTCTGATCTCGTATACTCGATAATTTGATTCTTTTGAATGGCTTTTTAAAAGAGTTTCGGTTTTCTATCGTGAATCCTGTTGTGTTTGGAATTTTTGTTTTCGATAGCATTTCTGCTTATATTGCTATTTGAATAGCAGCGTTAACATCGTGTGGTTTTTCTGCTTTAACGTCCAATCTCAATTCGCGTTCTAGGCCTTGTATATAATCGGAAAGAACTTTCTTTCTTTCTTGATCCATACGAATGGTTTTCGTAATTTCTGGAACGTCTTGAGTTGCGACAGCTTTTAATGCTGCGTCTTGAATTTTAGTAAATCTTCTTGTGTAGTCTAGAACAGATTCTTTAACACCTTGTTTGATAGGAAGTCTTTGCAATTGGTATGTTAGAAGATTTTGGTGGTTGCCATAGTTGTGTCGTAAGAGCCTTCTTAAATCTGAAAAGGTTTTGATTGCCTCAGCTCTTAAGATATATCTTTCTTGACCCTTTATTTTTGCTCCCAATATGCAGGATAAGAGGAGAGTTCTTTTGCTCTTTTGGATATTTACTTTTGCTGATTCTACTTGGTAGATGAAGCTTTCTGCTGGTACATTTTCTCCATCGAAATTAGGGATTGTGAGTAGGAGATCTTTAAGTGAAAGATCGGCATTTTCGTCGAGATCTGCCTCTGAATCTTCAGATTCGTCGTCTGTTATTAAGTCTTTTGATGGTATGCTAGATTTCTTTTTCTTTTTCTCTACTTGCTCTAGCTTAATAGAGAGACTTTCAATTGTTTTAGTCAAATTTTCAACTTGTTTTTGAAGCGACTCAGCCATTATTGTTACTCACCTTTTTGGTGGTTTCCTTTCGACGGCTCGTTGGTTCAGGCACCTTTTGAGGTCCTCTCTTCAACGGTAGAGATTGTAATAGGTTGTAGTGAGTGACAACCGACAAGGTCCGTTCTGGTGATCCTCTTCTGCAACACTCGTCCTTCGCTCAGGAAGTCGTTTTTAGAGTGTTCTCCGTTCAAGGAGTTCCTTTTCTAGGATGCGAGGATCCCACCGCTGCCACCAATTATGTGACCGTCCGGTATACTAAGTTAGACTTTTTAAAAAGCAAACTTTATTCTACACTACAATACTACGATATTACAATGTTCTCTTATTCTAGTCGAAATGGAATGGTACAATAAGACTTGATGTCGACTTCTTGACAAGCTCGATACGAATTGGTTGAGCGACTGGAGCAATATGATGATCCGCATTGGTGATTTCGGGTTTTTATACCTGAGCATATACGCACTTTTGGTCATCGGCGAAAACATGGTGACTCGTTGTTTAGTCTCATGATTGTTTAGTCTTCAAGCCCGTCACAATTTAAAGTTAATTTTAAGTAGGAAAATAATTAAGCATATTGACTTTGAAATGTATAAACTCTCAAGTACTTATTTTTTTATTAAGATTATAATTGGAAAGGAGAACCCCCATAATTCGACCTTTTTCTATAAAGTTGTAGCGACACGCGGTTTACGATTTCTCGGAATTAGTTAAGCCGACTTGGAACTGCCGAGGGTCAAACTCAAAAGCAATTACAAGTCGCAGTTTCCTACATGACAATGGATAGTAAAAGAATAATCTCTTGCTCGCGTACGGTCGCGCCGAACATCTGCTGCCGACCTGAAATGCACCGCCGTAAAACCGCGGGTCGGGAAGAAGCCAAAATCCTCGGCCGCGGCGTGACTCACCGCCAGCCAAGTTTTTCCCGAAAAACATCCTCGCTTTTCCAGACATACCTTCAAAGTGAAGGGAGTTATTCTCTACCAATCATGTAGATTAACCAATCGAATTGTAATAGAGAAAAACTCCCGAAACTTCGCTCCGCCTACGAAAAGTCTGCGTCGCGACGCGTCGGCGGAAAATTGTCACCGACCAGACACTTGGTCGTGAGCGGTGAAACTAAAAAGAAGAAAATAAAAAGTACGGTGTTGAAGCACGGGAGCCTTCCACCTCTTTAACAAAAAGACTTATTGTTAGTAAATACTTCTCAATACACCACGCATTCCACTAAGTCTATACCTGAAAATACGGACCCGACGACAACAGACGTACAACTTTAAAAATGATGGCTGACGTGTGTTTCATTTGTGAGAAGTCACTTTCAGAAGGTGATTCTGTTAATGTAGTGCGTGGCTTGAGAAGCTTAAAATCTGCAAGTATCGAAAGAAATGACGGACACATAGACTTCTTAAATACTTCAACCTCTGTGAATGTACAGGGTGTTTCAAAAATATTTGTCATGGCTTTCAGGGGTTGTTCTACACCTCTGGATCGATGGAGATTTGCGAAAAAAACCTGCCGCAAAATTCGGGAAAGGGTAGCAAATTTTTTTTATTGGCTCATCTTATTCGTCTTGTTACGTAGGCAAAATGTCTGAGAGGAACCATGGGTCAGAAACGAACCGTTCTCTCACAAATTAACTTTTAATTGGGCCTTCCGATTAAAATTTCGCCGATAGTTGAAGCAGAGGCGACGTAAACGAAGCTAGAAAATAGGGCACTGTGTCACCGAACCAGAAGAGAAGTGTAAGTGTTTATACTCTTCTTCCCGGGTGGGCCCTTGAGTGAACCCGACACCGAACGCAGGTCATTGACATTTTCTAGTCTTTTTCTCTCTCTTCAATTATGTTGCCTCTGTTTCAACTATTGGAGCTAGCAAGGGTATCTCATGTGTTTCCTTTCGAATGGTCGGCGACTCGAAGGCTGTCATATGGGCGAAATTTTAATCGTAAGGCCCAATTAAAAGTTAATTTGTGAGAGAACGGTTCGTTTCTGACCCATGGTTCCTCTCAGACATTTTGCCTACGTAACAAGACGAATAGGATGAGCCAATAAAAAAAATTTGACACCCTTTCCCGAATTTTGCGGCAGGTTTTTTTCGCAAATCTCCATCGATCCAGAGGTGTAGAACAACCCCTGAAAGCCATGACAAATATTTTTGAAACACCCTGTACATGTTGAGCGTCGAAAAGTGTACATCAGTAATAATTCCATAGCAGCATCAACACGACGCACAGTGGTCGATTTCGCCGAAATCCTGGCCAAAACCCCAAAATTTTTTTTTAGAATTTTCAAAATTTAGCAATTGCGTTTGATTTGTAACACATCAGAGCATTGTTTTCCATTAATAAAAATTTTTATTGAACAATACTCTTAGAGATATGCAATGTCAAAGTTGGCACTTAAATAATGTAACGTTTTCACGTCGAAATTGAGAATACGTTTTCAATGTGAAATTAAAGTTTGATCCACTTTTTCAGTATTGATAGCTATTTATTATACTTTTAATTTATAAATATCTTGGTTTCATTTTTTTATTTAATATTTTACAACTGTGATGGCACAGAATGTAAATCCTATATATTTTTTTCCTTCTGCTAGTGAAATAGTTGTGAATTCCAAAACCATCCAAGCTAATTTTTTTTTTAAATTAAACTTTGAAGCTTCCCGAAGAAGACCTCGTTGAGTTTTCTTGCGACTTTTTGCGATTCTTCGAGTAATTGTTATTTGTTTGTCGCGCGCGCCATGCTCGGGGAAGTGCATTTATGACATAGAGCCGGGCTATCGTGCTTTACCTAATGAATACTGCTAATCCTTCTCTAAAATCAACCTGGCAGTTAACGAAATAATATGTTTATTTTATGGGGTTAAAAATCGGAATGAGTTTAAACAAGCTGGTGGCCTATTGTTTCGAGGCAACAATAGATAGCCGCGGCTACCTCGACCGCTGACCGTCATAAACCGAAAGATCTTTGACGATTCTAATGAAAATCTGGCTAGTTGCATGTATGAGGGAAATATTTGTTCCTTACAATGTTTCATCGTTCTCCTTCGACCGAAATTTTTATTAAATAAAGAGAAATTCGGAGATGGAACAGCAATGACATGCTTGTATTAAGATACAGCGACTGCTGCAATAAATATCATTAAAACTGCAGAAGTCCGTGGAATAACATAATATATTTTTTTTTAATTAAAATTTGAAGCTTCCCGAAGAAGACCTCGTTGAGTTTTCTTGCGACTTTTTGCGATTCTTCGAGTTATTGTTATTTGTTTGTCGCGCGCGCCATGCTCGAGGAAGTGCATTTATGACATAGGGCCGGGCTATCATAAGACTACTAATTTTCGTGCCGATCCGACAATTTTTCGATACTCGCACCTGCCATATTAGAGCCGCCATTTTGTTTTTGGAAATTCTGTGTTTGGATTCTTAATCAGCGACCGGAAAAACATAAGACTACTGATTTTCGTGCCGATCCGACAATTTTTCGATACTCGCACCCGCCATATTAGAGCCGCCATTTTGTTTTTGGAAATTCTGAGTTCGGATTCTTAATCAGCGACCGAAATAATACTAATATACCAATTTTCAGCTAAATTGAAAAACTCCTTGGGGTTTTGGCCAGGATTTCGGCGAAATCGACCACTGTGCGACGCCTAGAAGAAGGTGAACCTCTACCATCACCCAGTGTACACCGTAAAAAAAGGAATGAAGTGTTTGATTTCAAAAAATTGTGTTTATTTTGTGGCCAAACAGCTGATGCAGCAGCAGAGTCAAGAAAAAAAGAAAAATATCAACGCACGATCAGTAACATAAGTACTCTGGAATTTAAAAACAATGTCATCAAAAAAGCAGAAGAACGTAACGATTCCTTAGGAGAAATAGTCAAAGATCGTGTATTTTATGAGTACGATTTGATCGCAGCTGATTTAATTTCTTAAATCGTGCACCATCGACAGAGAATAAGCTTCACGAAAATAGTGAAGTTACGCAAGCAATGAAGGAGATTTTTAGCTATATAGAAAATCATGATGATTCGCAGTTTACATTAAAAGAGCTTAAAGATGTCCTTACGGAATATGTACCAGATGACAAAACTATCATAGCAAGACTGCAACAAAAATATTTAACTGACATACTAATTACGAGAAAAGTTGGATCTTTCACTATCATATATTGGCTTCCGCTTCCGGATGTGAATGTGAGTGCACGTGGAAAAGCGAGAGGAGTGTTTGTAAGAAAGTTAGGAGGGTAAAGCAGGAGAAAAGATAGTGAAGGGAAGGGAGGAAGGAGCGAAGAAGGAGTAGGCTCTTTGGGCAGAATAGAGAAGGGAAGGAGAAAATCCCTCAAAGGGAAAAAGAGAGTAAAGGGTATAGGAGAAAGTGAGGTTAGGAAGGTAACGGTTTGGTGTTACGCTGGGAGTGAAGAGGAGAAGGGAAGGAATACGCGAGTCAAGAGTGGGATAGTGGATAGGGATAGAGCGCGATCTGTGGAAGTAAGTAGGAAACAGGAAAAGTAGGTAAGGAAGGGTACGAAGTAGTCAGGATGGAAAATAGAAAGGAGGGGGAGATGAAGAAGAGAGGGAGACCCACGAATGTGGAAAGGATAGGGAAGGAAAGGGAGAGAAGTACAAGTGTAGGATCGGTAGAGGAATTCTGGAAAAGAAAGAGAGAGGAAGAGGAGGGGGGAGAAAAAGGAGAGTGGGCTTTTGAAAGGAGCAAAAGGATGATAAGGTCACCGGAACAAAAAACAGAAGAGAAGGAGGAAAAGGAAATGGTGGGCCTAATACTGCAGATGAGAAAGGAGATGAATATAGGTTTAGAAGGGGTAAAACAGCAAGGGGAGGGTTTACGGAAAGAGATGGAGAATTTGAAGGAAGAAATAAGGAGCAGAGAGAAGAAATGGGAGATAGAAAGAAAGGAACTATGGAATAGAATGGAAGAGGTAGGAAAAAAACTTGAGGAGGTTGGGAAGAGGGACGAAGAATTGAAGAAGAAAAATAAAGAAATGGAAAGGAGGATAGGGGAAATGGAAAGAAAGGCAGGAATGGGAAAAGAAGGGGAAGGGGTGGGGAAAGTAAAGCGAAGATTAAGATATATGGAGGAGAAGATAGAAAACAAAGAGAAAGAAGAAAGGAGGAAGAATATAATAATAAAAGGTTTTAAAGTGGAAGGAGAGACAGAAGAAGAAGTAAAAGAACTGATGAAGAAAATAGGGGCGGAGGTGGAGGTGAAAAAGGTGAGAAGAGTAGGAAGGGTGTCAGAAAAGGGAGAGGGAATGGTAGTTGTAGAGCTCGGAAATACAGAGCAGAAAAGACAGGTAATGGAAAGGAAGAAGAACTTGAAGGGAAGAAAGGAAAGGATAGAGAATGATCTGACTTGGGAGGAAAGGAAAGTACAATGGAATTTAGGGAGAATCGCGTGGGAGGAAGGAAGGAAAGGGAGGAAGGTAAGGGTTGGATATGGTAGGATGTGGATAGAGGGAGAATTATGGAGGTGGGATGAGAAGGAAGGGGGAATAATTGATACGAGAGGAAGAATAAAAGGGCAGGGGGAAGAGCAGAAAGGGAAGGAGGTAGACAGGGGAAGGGAAGAAAAGGAAAAATAAGAACGAGGGCAAGGGAAGAAAGAAAAGAAACAGGAGCAGGGGAGAAAAGGGGATGGAAAATAGGATACTGGAATGTGGCAGGGGTTTTGAATAAAGGAAAAGAATTCTGGGAAAAGATAGCAAAATGGGACGTGGTAGTTTTATTGGAAACATGGCTAGAGGAGAAGGGATGAGAGAAAGCGAAAAGAAAGCTCCCAAGCGGATATGATTGGAGAGTACAATGGGGGAAAAGGAGTAACAGGAAGGGTAGGGCGATGGGAGGAATACTGATGGGAGTGAGAAAAGAGTTGATAGGTGAAGAGGAAGATAGGAAAATGAAAGAAATAGAGGGGATAATGATGAGAAGGATTAAAGTGGACGGGGAAGAATGGAGGGTAGTGGGAGTGTACATAAATAGCAATATAAGAGAGAAACTAGAGGTGTTAAAGGAGTGGATGGATAGGGGAGAGGAAGGAATAGGAAATATTATAGCAGGGGATTTTAATGCAAGGACAGGGGTGATGGGAGGGGGAGTGGAAGGGATAGAAGGAGAAGAGGAGAAGAGAGAGAGAAGATCAAAAGATAAAAAGATGAACAAGGAAGGAAAGATTTTAATTGAATTCGTAGAGGAGATGGGATGGCAAATAATAAACGGAAACATTAGGAGGGATGAGGAAGGGGAATTTACGTACACAGGAGCGAGGGGTGATACGGTAATAGATTATGTTTTAGTGGATGTAGAAACGAAGGAGAGGATAGAAGAGATGGTGATTGGGGAAAGCATAGACACGGATCATCAACCGATAGTAACAAAAATGAAAGGGAGAACCGAAAGGAAGAGGAGAGTGAGAAAGGTAGAAAGAAAGGAAGGAGCAAGGAGGAAATGGACAAGGGAGGAACAAGGAAAATTTAGGAGGGAGATAGAATGGAAAGAAATGGAAGGGAGAAGCTGGGAGGTGGAAATGAAGGAGATTTCGGAGGAGTTTAAGAGAGCTATGGGGAAAATGGAGAAGGAGAATGGGAAGAAAAGGAAAGGAATTTGGTGGGACGAGGAAAGTAGAGAGATGAAAAATGAGGTAAGGAAGGCACTGAGGAGATGGAGGAGAGGAAAGGGAAGCAAAGAGGAGTATAGGGAAGGAAAGAAGAAGTACAAAGAAATGTGTGAAAGGAAGAAAGAGGAGGAAAAGAAGAGGTTTAGTAAGGAGGTAGAAGAAGCCAAAAATGAGGGAGACGTCTGGAATATAATTAATGGAGAAAGGATAAAAAGGAAAGGGGTGAATGGGGAAATCAAGATGGAGGAATGGAAACGGCACTTCATGGAGGTATTGGAGGGATTTGAAGAAAAGAGGGAAGGAAAATGGGACAGGAGGATAGGGGAGGATGGAGAAGAAGAGTTGGGAAGGGAGGAATTCAAGGAAATCTTGAGGAAGCTAAAGAGAGGAAAAGCGACTGGAAAAGATGGAATTCCAAATGAAATATGGAAATACGGGGGGGGAGAGGTAGAGGAATGGGCAAGGAGAATGTGTAACAGGGTATGGCGAGGAGAGGGATGGCCTGAGCATTGGAAAGAGGGATGGATAGTGCCGATAGTGAAGAAGGGGGAGGGGAACACAGTAAAGGAATATAGGGGGGTAACGCTGATGCCCACGCTGTACAGGGTATATACCATGGGCCTAGCAAAGAGACTAGAGGAGGAGATAGAGGAGAAGAAAATGGTACCGCAAAATCAAACGGGTTTTAGGAGAGGGATGGGAACTATAGATAATATATATGTCCTAAACTATCTAATAAATAGACACGTTAATGGGAAAGGGGAAAAAATGATGGCAATGTTTATAGATCTCAAGGCGGCATTCGACACAGTGGATCGAGAGATACTATGGAGACAATTGGAAAGGAGAGGGGTTAGGAACGGGATTATAGAGAGGATAAAGGAAATTTATAAGGAAACAAAGAGTAGAGTGAAAGTGAGAGGGGAGGTAGGAGGAGAGATATGGTTAGATAAGGGAATTAGGCAAGGATGCCCGCTCAGCCCGATACTATTTAACTTATTAACCGCGGATCTGGAAGAGGAATTAGGAAAGGGACAGAAGGTAGGGGGTGTAAAGCTAGCAGGGGAATGGGTCTTTTCTTTGTCGTACGCGGATGATATAGTCTTTAGCGGAAGAGGAAGAGGGGATGAGGCTCTTGACAAGGAAGGTAGAAAAGTACATGAAGGAAAAGAGGTTAAGGGTAAATGTAGAGAAGACGAAGATAATAAGATTCGGAAAGGGAGGAGGCAGAAGGAAGAAAGTAAAATGGAAATGGGAAGGGGTAGGGATAGAGGAAGTAAGGGAGTTTACATACTTGGGATATAGGTTCAAAAGAAACGGGGGGCAGGAGGGCCACATAAAAGAGAGGGTCAAAAAGGCCAGAATAGTATGGAAACAGGTTTGGGGTATAGGGAAGAGGATTTTCAGTGGGGATTGGGAGAGGAGAATCTGGCTTTTTGATAGTCTAGTTTGGACGGTAATGGAGTACGGGGCAGAGATTTGGGGATGGAGGGAAAGGAAGGAGATAGAGGCGACACAAGAGAAGGCAATTAGATGGGTTCTGGGAGTGGATTGGAGAACTCCGGGATATATGGTAAGGGAGGAAATGAAACGGGAGAAGTTAAGGTTAAGGGCAATGAGGAAGGCATGGAGTTATGAAAGGAAACTGAAAGAGGGAAAAGGAAGTGAGATAGCGAGGAAATGCTTGGAAGAAATAGAGAAAAGGGAGGGAAAGGGAAAAGAGTTGCCAGGATGGGAAGAAGAGAGAAAGGAGTGCTTGGGGAAGAAGAAGAAAACAGGAAACGGAATAGAAATAGAAGTAGAGGGCAGGGGAACGGAAGAGGAGGAGTGGTTTGAGGAGAGGATAAGAAAAGAAAGGGAGGAAGAAAGAGCAGAAAGATGGGAAAAGATAAAAGAATCGAGGTATAACAAATGGTATAGATATGTAGTGGGGGAAGAAATAGCGGCATACCTAAGGAAAGGATGGGGCGAGAGTAGATGGCAAAGGGTAACAAGATTTAGAATGGGGGGAGAGATGAGAGAAGCTAGATACTGGCTACAGGAAGAGGAAAGGGCATGCAGAATATGCAATAGACAGGAGGAAACGTGGGAGCACGTATGGGAAGGATGTGAAAGGGGAAATGAGGATAAAGGGAGTTGGCAAGGACAAGTAAGGGAAATACTGGGGGAGGAGGCAGAAGGAGAATGGTGGATGAGGGAAATAGAAAGGAAAAGAAGGGAAAATATATAGGGATAGGGATGGAAGAAAAGAAGGAGCACAAGAGAATGGGAGGGGAAGCGGAAGCCAGAAATAGGAGTGAATGGAGAAATGAAGGAGAGAATGTGGATGGATGAGAATAGAACGGATGGTGGCGTTTTGGAGCTCTCTCTCTCTCGTGCGAACCCGGCGGCATTGTAAATAAGAATAGGTGTAAGATAATTTATAAGGTAGATATAGGATAAGGATAAGATGTAGTACATAAGTTAGAATAGAGAGTTTTGTAAAGAAAAGCGGGAGGCTCTGTAACCCTAAGGGGAATCAGTAAATAAATACATACACTATCATATATTTTTGTGACACACACACTAATATACGAGGGTGATTTCATAAATAATGCACAAAATTTTTTTTTACTTACATTTTTTATTTTTACTAAAATATCTCTTTACATTCCTTCAATATTGAAGGAATGTCCCCCTGCTTCTCAATGTCCGAATCCCAACGAGTTGGAAGCCTTACTATCCCGAGTCGAAGTTTTGAATTTCTGTTGATTATCTCGGACCCTGAAATCATCATTTATGATTCTCTTACATTTTCTTCATATTTCTTTTATTCTCCTTAGTTCTCTATTAGCCGTTATAATTCTCTTTTGATTCTCTTTTATTTTCGGAAAATATACCCGAGTCGAAGTTATGAATTTCTGTTGATTATCTCGGACCCTGAAATCATCATTTATGATTCTCTTAGATTTTCTTCATATTTCTATTATTCTCCTTAGTTCTCTATTAGTCGTTGTAATTCCCTCATGATTCTCTTTTACTTTCGGAAAATAAATATACAAATTTTTATTAATTAGACATCGAATTATAATTTAATAATTTAATTATTTCCTACAGTATTTTTCAAAGATACGTAACTTTTTTAGTGATAGATAGATAGACCTTTATTGTGCCCTTGCGGGGTACACACGGACCTCCGCTCCGCTTACAATAATTTTCCTTTCTCCATCGCACATAACCTATCTTAAACCTATGCTTATACATTTAACGCCTCGAGAGAGAGAGAGATCACCCCCCTATCGACCTCCGTTTCCGCTGCTTTTTTGCTAACTCCTATAGCCTCCCCCACCACCCCTTTTGGCTCCCCTCCCCTCATGACCCCCCCCCCCCTCCCTTTCGCCCCTCCACTCATCCAGTCTTCTCATCCATTCCCTTCCACTCCCGTCACCATTCAAAATTTCTTTCACCCTCCCTATCACTGACTCACACTCTTTCCCATTCACCTCCCTCGTACACTCATCCAACACATGCTCCCAACTCTCACACGCCCATCCACACCTTCTGCATCTCCTCTCATCCTCCTTCTCCCAGTACCTACTCTCTCTCATTCCATTTCCCATCCTGTACCTCGCCACCCTTCTCCAGTCATCCTCCTTCCACCCTTTCTTCAAATACTCCGCCATCCCTTCCGCTCTCACATACTTGTACCATTTATTGTACTTTGCCTCCTCTATCCTCCTATCCGTTTCCCTTCCCATCTCCCCCCTCTCTTCCTCCTCTATCCTCTTCCACAGCTCCTCCGCCCCTTTATCCGATCCCCCTCCTTCCCTCCTTGCCCTTATACCTCTCTTCTCCATCCATGCTCCCCTCTCCTTTTCCCATCCATACCACAAACTTTTCCTCCCCATTCTCCCCTCCAACTCCCTCAAGCATTCCCTCGCCCACAAATTCCCTTTTCCTTCTCTCAATCCCTCTTCATACATCCACGCCCTCCTCATATACCTTACACGCATCATCTCTCTTCCACATTCATCCCTCAGCATGTACCCCGGTGTGACCCTGTCCACTCCTAATACCCATCTCAAATACCTCTCATGCACCCTTTCAACCTTCGCCCATTCATACCACCCCCACACTTCCGCCCCATACACCAACACCGGCCATACCAACACATCAAACAACCACATCCTCCTCACCACATCTCTCCCAAACAGTCTCTTTCCCAATCGCCACACCTCCCTCATTACTACATTCGCTCTTCTCACCCTCTCACTCATATGCCCCTCCTGTCCCCCGTTCCCCTAAATACATATCCCAAATACTTGAACTCTCTTACTTCCTCAATTTCCTCCTTCCCCCACATCCATTTTTCCTTCCCACCCACCCTCTTTCCACACCTCATCATCTTTGTTTTCCTCACATTTAACACCAACCCTTTCTCTCTTACATACTCTCTCATTTCCTCCATCATCAACCTCATCCCATTCGCATTTTCCGCCAATAACACAATATCATCCGCATACAATAAACAATACAACCTTTTTCCCCCCACACACACACCCCCTTTCTCCCTTCTCGTCAACCTCTCCTCGATATCCGCTAAATACAGCGTAAATAGCTTCGCACTTAGCGGACATCCCTGCCTCACCCCCCTTCCAGTCCAAAACGGCTCACTCATCTCACCATTCACTCTCACCTTGCACACTGTCTCCTCATACATTTCCCTTATCCTCTCTCTTATACCTTCACTCACTCCTCTCTCATTCAGTACTCCCCATAGCTTCCTTCTGTCCACCATATCGAACGCTGCCTTCAAGTCCATAAAACATACCACCATCCTTCCTCCTTTCACACCAATCATCCTAGCAATCAAATAATTCAACACATACACATTCTCCATCACACCCCTTCCTCTCCTAAAACCCGTTTGGCACTCCGGCAACATTCCTCTCACTTCCATTTCTTCTCCCAGCCTTCTCTCTATCACAGTCACATAAATTTTACACATCGTCCCCATCAGGGTCACACCTCTATAGTCACTCACCCCCTTCCCACACACACCTTTCTTCACCGGCACTACCGCTCCTACTTTCCATTCATCCGGCCATCCATCTCCTCTCCACACCTTATTGCATACCTCATACACTATTTTCATCACATCCATCCCACCATACTTCCACACCTCATTCTCCAAACCATCCTCACCTGCCGCCTTCCCATTCTTCAATTTCCCTATCACACTTTCTATCTCCTCCCATCCTATCTCCCCATCCGTTCTTTCCCTCTTCGCACCACATCCACATCTAATTCTCGTTTCTACTCCCCCCAACAATCCCATGAAGTATTTCACCCATTCATCCATCTTTATATCTTCCCCAGCACCTCCTCCGCCCCGTCTCATCTTCCTCAGCTCTTCCCACACTTCCCCTTCCGTCTTGGCTGCCCCTATCATTCCCATTATCTCTTCCCTTCTTTTCTGCCTCTTCTCTTCACACATTCTCCTATACTCCTTCTTCTCCCTTCTATATCCTTCTATCCCCTCTACCCCTTTCCTCCATTTCCTCATAACCCTTCTCACCTCTTTTCTTTTTTCCCTGCACTCCCTGTCCCACCACCCCCTCCCCCTCCCTTTCCCCTCTCTTTCCTTTTTCACCTCCTCCCTACATTTCTCCACTATTTTCCTCACTTCACCAACCCCATTCTCATACCCCTCTTTCACTCCTTCCCACTCACTCAGTTTTCTCCTATACATTTCTATCATCCCCTCATCCCATCTCTCTCTCCTTGATCCCCTTCCAATTACTACCCCCTCCGCCCCTCTCCTCACCCTCCCCCTGCACTCCACCACAACTGGCATATGATCAGATTCAACCGTACATTCCACCTCCAATCTCTCTATCTCATTCCTCACATCCACCCCACACACCACATAGTCAATCTCTCTTTGGATCTATGCCTAGTGCAGACGTGTATCGCATCGCTCCGTTGAAATACAAAGTTCATCAGTATACAGTGAAAGAATAATTAATTAAATTACGACGCCATAAAGCGGGGATAACTGTGAATGTTGTCTAGCTGGGATATGACGATCGGTGAAAGTGATTAGTAGATTTATTGCTCAGAACACCGAAGTGGGGTTAGACGGGTAGACATTATAAGTAAACACAATAGTGCTGACGTGTGAAAATTGATCACACCTCAGGTGACGGATCGGGCAAGCTGATGATAGCGACCTCGGTTGGTAATTACCGGCATGGATGATGAGTACTCGGAATATCGTTGCTCGGCATGTAAGAAGGATATAAAAAGTCAAGTGGTGAAGTGTAAATCGTGCACTAAACTTTTCTACCATCCTGGATGTATGTTTAAGCACAAAGTGTATGATAGAAATAAAGAATTGGTTGCATGTCCCGGCCCATATGAGAAATTCACGATTGAGAGTGATAAAGAGATAAAGATGTCAGCGGCAGCAGGGAGCAATAGTAGCAGAACGAGACTGGGATCTATTGGATCGACAAGGTCGCTGAGTGTAGCAGGCGGGAGCAGTGGAAGAAAATTAACGGATTCTGAAAGCGGTCGAATAAGTATGGATACTAAAATCGATGCCATTTTTAAAATAACAAGAGAAATAAAGGATAACATGGTAGGAAAAGAGTTAATTAAACAAATAATAGTGGAAGCAGTTGAAGAAGAGATGGAGAGAATTAGACACGAGATACAAACATGGAAAGAGGTCGAACTAAAACTGACTATGACTAATATAGTAAAAGAAGAACTAAAAAAACTAACAAATGTTCTACCTATGATGGGTACAAATCCTAAAGAGATAGGTAAATCAAAGAAGAGTTACTGTGATGCAGTGTCTAATAAAAAAGAAGCGGCAATTATCATCAAGCCGCTGAATGAAGATGATAAAAACACTAGTGAGGAAACTAAGAAGGATATTAAAAGTAAAATCGATGTGGTCAAGTTAGGATTAGGTATAACAAAAATGAAGAAAGTAACGAGAGGAGCAGTAGTAATTGGATGTGAAAACAAAGATCAAGCTGAAATATTAAAGGAAAAAGTAACGAAGGACATGGGTGAAAAATATGTAATACAAACTCCAAAAAAGAAGAAGAGAAGAATAAAAATATTTGATGTAGACGAAGAAGATTGCGAGAGTGAAAAAGAATTTTGGGAAAAAGTCGAGGAGCAGAATGGATTTATGAAGAATAGCGTTCGAGGAAAAATTTTGCACAAATCACAGAATGTAAAATCTCAACGAACGATGATTATAGCGGAATTGGATGATAAGACTCACGAAAAAATAACGGAAGAAGAGAAAGTGAAAATTGGATGGAATATATGTAAAGTGCAAGATTACATAGGGATATTAAGATGTTTTAAATGTTGCGGCTATTATCACTTTGCGAAAGATTGCAAAAAAGAAGAAAAGTGCGGAAAATGTGCGGGAAAGCATGCGACAAATGAATGTAGAACAGAATTAAGAAAATGTGTAAATTGCGAAGAAAAAGTTAAAAGTTTTAAAATCAAAAACATTAATCCAGATCACTCTGCATTCGATACAAATTGTCCTTACTATAAAAGAGAATTGGAAAAACAAAAACATAAAATGATTAGTAGTTTGTAGCAGATAAAGAATAAAAGGAGTGGGGTGGTATGCTTAAACGTGCAAGGATTCTTAAACCATAAAGAGGAAATAGAAAATGTACTGTTGGAGAAATTTAGACCGGATATAATGGGATTTACAGAGACACATGTAACAGATGCAGTAGTAGATCATGAATTGGAGATTGACGGATATGTATGTGTGAGAGGGGACTCAGAATCCAGCAGAACGGGAGGAGTTATATTATATGTAAATAAGTCGATTAAATTTGAGATTATGGCGATAAATAAATGTGAAAGAAATTGGTGGACAATAACAATAAAAATTAATGATAAGAAGTATAGAGGATTATTAATGTTGATATATCATTCGCCTAGTGGTAGTGATGTTAGCTTCTTAGATTTCTTGGAGGATAGGTGCAATAATGATTTGTTGAATGGTAGCGTTGTGATAATGGGTGATTTTAATATAGACATGAAGATCAAAAATTATTGTCAAAATAAGTTAATGAGAATTATGAATTCAGCAGGTTTGAAGCTACTAGTCAATGAGCCAACGCGGATTGTAAATAGATCAGAGACAATAATTGATTTGGTCTTTACCAATGAAGACCTAGAAGTAACAGTAGTACATGAACCAAAAATAACGGACCATTCGATAGTCATGTTGCGTTGGAATGTAAGAGTGAGAGAGGAAGAAATCAGAGAAATTATATGTAGAAATTATAAGAGAATGAACATGGAAAGATTCAAAAGTTTGATTGATAGTAGAATAAATACTATAGAAGAAAATAATGTCAACGTTTTAGCAAATCAGACTGTAAATGCGATTGTAAAGTGTCTTGATGAGGTAGCGCCCAGAAAGAAAATAACATTGCAAAATAAGAGAAATGGTAAGCAATGGTTCTCTGAAGATATTCGGCAAATTGTGAAACAGAGGGATGAAACATATAAACTAGCACGAACAAGTAAGAGTGAAGATGTATGGGAAAGGTATCGACAGTTGAGAAACAAAGTGGTTTACGAATGTAGAATAGCCAAGAAAAAGTATTTAGAATTAAAACTGGATAAAAATAAGAAAAATCCGAAACAAATGTGGAGATCGCTCAAAGTGTTACTGAAGGGTAATATAGATAATAATAAGGTATACAGGGAAATTCAATGTGATAATATAGTAAATAACGATATAAATGAAATGGCAAATATATTAAATAGGTATTTTGTTAATAGTTTGTTAGTGACTGCGGAAATTGACCATAATATAAATATGGAAGCAGATAGGTACACTGAAAATGAATTAGAAATATTTAAAGCAATAACCGTAGAAGAATTAAAGCGAATAGTTTATAAATTAGAAAATAAAAGTGGTACAGAGGAAGGAATAACTGTGGAAATAATGAAAAAAGTAGTAATGGTAGCAGGTGTAAAAATATGCTACTTATATAACAGATTATTAGAGGAAGGAAAGTTTCCGAATGAATGGAAAGAAGCTATTGTTATTCCCATACCAAAGGTACAAAAAACAACGAAAGTTGAGGAATTTAGACCAATAAATAAATTACCGATTTATGAGAAGATATTAGAAATAATAGTTTACAACCAGTTAATAGAATACTTGGAAAATAATAATCTATTGGAGGAGTGCCAATCAGGTTTTAGAGCGAAGCATTCATGTGAGACAGCTTTACAGTGGGTTTTATCCGAATGGAAGAAGAACATAGGAGAAAAGAAAATGATAGGAGTTGTATTTCTAGATCTCAGAAGAGCATTCGAACTAGTGGATAGGGATATATTGCTAAAGAAAATGGAGGGGTACGGTATAAAAGGGATAGCTCTAAACTGGTTTAGGAATTACTTAGAAAACAGATCACAAAGAGTAAAGTTCAATGGAATTTTATCGGATCCTATTGCTGTAAATGTGGGAGTCCCTCAGGGATCGGTTCTAGGACCGCTACTATTTTTGCTTTACATAAACGATATAACCAAGATTCTTTGTGGCAATTGCGAGATTAGATTATTTGCAGATGACGCATTAATATATACAGCAGGGTATTCAACCCAAGAGTTAAACGATAATCTCAATGAACAAATGAGAAGAATCGAGAAATGGTTAATAATAAATAGGATGCAATTAAATATAAAGAAAACGAAAGTTATGGTAGTAAGAGGGATAAGAAAGGATGTGTTAGTAAGTAATGTAAAAATAAAATTTAAGAATACAGAATTAGAAGTAGTTAATGAAATGAAATACCTAGGTATCATAATAGACAAAAATTTGAATTTTACTGCGCACATAAATTATCTTGGGAAAAAAATAGGATCAAAGTTAGGGGTAATACGACGGATTAGCGCGAGTTTGTCGTCGTATATGAGGTGTGTGATTTATAAGGCGATAGTGGCTCCGCTATTAGAGTATTGCTCGTCTATTTTACTGGGCATAAATGATGCCAATATGAAATTTTTACAAAAAATACAAAATAAGGGAATGAGAATTATATTAAGATGTAACATTAGAGTTAGAATAAAGGACATGTTGGAGGCGTTACAATTTATGTCGGTAAAAGAAAGAATAGAGTATAACGTCTGTATTATTATACATAAAATGATAATGGGAGAATGTCCTAATTACTTAATAAATAAAGTAACGTTAGTGGGAACTGATGAAGGAGTGCAAACAAGACAAAGAGGTACTTTACTAATAAACAGATGTAAGACCAGAGAGCAGCAAAAAATGTTGCTATACGATGGGTTTAGAATGTATAATAAGTTACCAAAGGAAATAAGGAAGGAGACAAGGCTGCAGAATTTTAGGAGAACGTTAATACCTTACATTAGAAGTAAAGAGGGAGAGTTAGTGCAATAGTTGTATTAATAGAATAAGATAGAATTAGTATTCATAAATTGTTAGATTAAGTAATATATTTAGTGTTGTTGATGTACACACATGTAGCTACAGAAGCTAATAAATATTTATCTATCTATCTATCACCGTGCACGCTTTCGCTCCCACATACGTATACTCCCCACACTCATCTCCACTCATAGATCCATTCATTATCCCCATTCCTACTTCCCTCAGCCACTCTAACATCCTCTTTCCTTCACCATTCACCATCCTGTCTTTCGACCTCCTCCCTCCCTCGTCCTCATCCGTCCCCTCCATTAAACCCCCTTCCCATCCCGTCCGGGCATTAAAATCACCTCTGATCATTACTTTTTTTCTCATTCCCTCCTCCACTAACTCCTTCAACCATTCAAGCTTCTCTCCCATCCTACCCCATATATACACCCCAATTAAACTCCACTCTTCTTCCTCTATTTCCACATTCACTCTCATTATTCCCTCCCCTTTTTCACTCACCCACCCTCCCTCTTTCCTCTTTATCTCCTTTCTTACTCCCACTGCCATCCCACCCCTAGCCCTACCCTTATCAAACTCCCTCCTCGCCCATTGCCATCCCCATTCAAAATTTCCCGGCATCTCCTTCCTTACACTCCACTCATCCTTCTCTTCCACCCACGTCTCCATTAAAAACACTATATCCCATTCTTTTACTATCCTCCAAACCTCCTTCCCTTTGCTCTTCAACCCCCCTTCGTTCCAGAAACCCACTTTCCATCCCCTTCCTCCCCTCTTACCCTCTGTCACTCTCCCCGCTCCTTCCTCATTCCCTTTGCTCTCTCTTCCCCCTCCTTTCCCTCTTCTCTTTTCTTTTACCGCACCCCCTTTTCTCCCCCTCCCCAAAACCCTCCCTTCCCTGCCGCCCCTCTATTTCCCCCTTCCCCTTCCTCATCGCCCCTTCCTCATTCACAAATCCATCCCTCCAATTATCCCACCTCCACATCCTTCCCTCCACCCAAAACTTCATATTGCCCTTTCTCACACTCCTTCCTTTCCTCCTTTCCTCCTCTATTTCCCTTCTCATCAACCACTCCACCCTTCTTTCCCTCCATGTTTTATCATCCTCTATCCATTCCGCTCTCTTCCACCCCAGCTCTCTCTTCGCCTTCATCACCCTCACCTTCTCCTCCAGGCTCCCTAGCTTCACCCATACCATTCCTCCCTTCTCCTTCCCGTTCCCTCTCCCCATCTCTCTTATTCCCTTCACCTGCACTTTCACTCCTATTTCTTCCATCAACTTCTTCACTTCTTCTTCCACATTCTTTTCCTTCACCTCTCCCCCTCCTATCCTCCTTATTATAATATTTTCCTTCCTCCTCTCCCTTTCCTTCATTTCCAATTCCATCTCCAACGCCTTCATTCTTTCCTCCCATCCTTTAACCGGCACCTCTTTTTCTTTTCCTACCCCCCTTTCCTCCAACGTTTTCACTCTTCCATCTAACTCCTTCCACTTTCTTTCCGTCTCCTCCATCTCTCCTACCCTCTGCCCTAGCCCCTCTATACTTTTCTTCATCCCCTCCTTTTCCTTTTCCCAGCTATCCCTCATCTCCTCTAATACAACCTTTATCTCTCTTCTCTCTTCCCTCTCCCTTTCCATCCCTTCCCTCAGGCTCCTCACCTCCACTCAAAACTCCTTCATCAGCTCCATCAGCTCATCATTTCTTTCTCTACTAGGAGACCTCCTCACTTTCTCTGATTTTCTGAATGCCTCCTTCTCCTCCATCCCTCTACTTATCTCCTTTTCCGCCTCCTTCTTTTTGCTAACCATCCCCTCCAACGACCCCGCACTCCCCGTCCTGGATCTTCCCAATCTCTCTACATTGGTCGGTCTTCCTCTGTTTTTTTCTTCAACCCTCTCCTCCCTTCTAGCCCCTTGATCCTCTATCCCACTTTCCTCCATATCTCTTCGCTATCTTCTCTACTCCTATACACTTCCTTACCGACCATACACCGCTTTCACTCCTACCACAGACACCAGATGCCTCTCACTCCCACACTCTTTCCCTCCTTTCCACTCGCTCTCACTTTCTAACCTCTCTCGTCCACTCACTCTTTCTATCCCAATTGCCCTCCCACTCACTTCTTTCCACCCACTCCCTATATCCTCTTCCACGCACCTCCTCCTCCTCTTTTTCCTTCCCACAACCTCCTCTTTCTTTTCTCCTTCCCTTCGCCTTTATCACTACTCCAAATTCAGCGAACTCTATCCCCGTACTCACTAAAACGCTACCGGAAACGGAAGTATAACTTTTTTAGTGTTGCAGCAACACAGAGTCCAGTAATTTTCGTAGGTACAGGTGAACATATAGACTAAATAATAATATTATTATTAAATTATAATAATTATAATATTTATAATTATATATTATAATAATATATAATTATAATATATAATATTATTATTAAATTCTTTGGAAAGGTAGAAATTAATTTAATATTTAATTGAGAATATCATGGAAACAATAGATCCCATTTTGGATCTTGTGATTAGAAGAGAATTAGTGAAAAAGGGAAGGTATGAATTATGTAAATTATTTATTTCTGTTAATTTATGCTTTTTCCAAATGTCAATTCTGAATTAAAATATATTAATATAATACGATTAGACCCACAATTCTTTATTACCAAATGATTATTTCCGTTAATTTATCATTGTTTCAATCTTAATTTTTAAATTTAAGTATATTAAATTAGTATTATTATTTTGATAAATTCAAATATATAATATATAATATATATTTATTATTAGAGTAAAAAATTAATTTAATTTTTAACTGTAAGCGTAAAACGGCCGATTATAGCGTAAAATAGCCAATTGCAGCGATCCTACATTCGCTAGCAACGGCGAACAATTGCCCTCGCGATTTAAAGGAGAAAAAAAGTACAACTGAGCGTCGCGGCGTGTCGTAACGTGACGACGTTCGCGAAAAATCAGGCAGTCCAGTAAAAGATGTGAGTTATATGAAATTAGCAGTGACAATTGTCAATAATATTGGATTGTTATCAAGTGCGGAAATTACTAAAGAATAAACTATTTAGTGTCAACAATACACAAACTAATAGAAAACCAAGAAGCAATTATTTATGAATGCTGACTTGTACGCATGAATCAAGAGAAACTAACTCCTGCCCATTAAATAGTTGAAACAAGTAACCCACCTGAGTTACCTTAAATATCACCAAGGCATACTACCAATCTTAAGCACATCAGGTAGACCTCAATAAACAAGCTGAATATACACAACCGACGGTCTACGACGTTAACATCTGCTATGCGTACTCTATATCTCCCTTCACTCTTTAACTCTTTCCCGTGTTCTGCTCAAATTACATAACTTTTGTACCATACCCATCTAAACCCTCATAACATCCTATTATTGACAACTGAAGATCAAACACACAATAAAACTACCTAGTAATAAACATTGTGAAGTCAGATCACGATCAACTTGGCCTCATAGAGTAAATAACATTTCGCAAAATCTCATAATCCTGACTCACACATATAAGTCTGTAAGAACCAATCAATATTTATCAACATCCTAAATTGAAATCGAAATTGAATGGAATCATTTTTTTTTTTTTTTTTTTTTACCGATAATGTAACTATATAAATTTGTCCGTCCATGCTTCAGGAATTGTTTACGTACTGTGGGCAAACAATAGCTCCCATCCTCTTATAGCAGAACTTTTCACATAAATCAAAAGGAGGAGAAAAGTAAATCCTACAAGACAACAATATATGTTATCCTATTAACGTTAAATGTATATAAACCTTCAAGTTCAAAAAGAGATGATACATGTTCTCAATAATAACAATATCATTACCATTGGTGATTGCACCCTCCTATTTATTTTCAGAGTACGACGTATAAAGAAAGGTAAAATCCTTCCCTAACGGTGCAATCATTAGTAAACAAAACTAATAAAGTAAGATTCTTAGCATAGCGCGACATAAAAAACGACAACGTCAACATGAAGATCGTACAAATTAACCTTCATCATGCACCTGTCGCCGCAGCAATGCTAACAACATTTATGAAGAAAGGCGACATCGACATCGCGCTAATCCAAGAACCCTACATAACACATGGAGGTATAAGAGGGCTGAACGCCGCAGGAAGCATCTGGTGCACATCGGTGAATAAAGACTCAAGAACTTGCATCGTAACAAGAAAAGGGATAAACGTGACGCTCTTACCGCAGTTCAACGACAATTACACCACGGTAGCGGAGCTGACCTGGAAATCAAGCGAATCCGGAGAAAACAAAGGATTAGTAATCGCCTCGATCTACTCAAAATGGGATGGAAAAGACACGGTGTTAGGAAAGAAAGGCAAGGAAGCCTGCGAGTGGTGCACCGACAAAGGAAAAGAAATTCTAATACGCATGGATGCAAATGCCAAGAACGAAGTATGGGGAAGCACAAAGACGAACGCAAGGGGAAGAATGCTGATGGAAGAAATGCAGGACTTGGACCTGACCTGCCTGAATAGAGGAAACGAGCCCACGTTCCACAACGTACTGAGAGAAGAAGTACTGGATGTCACACTAGGATCCCCAGGAGTGATAGGCATGCTGAAGAACTGGCAGGTGAGCCAAAGAGACTCGAAATCGGATCACAAATATATAGTGATGGATGTAACTGAAGAAGACATAAAGGAAAGAATATGGAAAAGAGACCCGAGGAAGACGGACTGGAGGAAATACAAAACATTAATAGAAATGAATAGACATACACTGCCTAAGAGATACGGCAACCAAGAAGAGATCGATGAAGCGATAGAGGCATTGAACCGACTACTGAACGAAGCCTGGGAAGAAGCAACGGAAGAGAAAGAATACAAGAACAAGATTAGACTACCCTGGTGGAACAGGAAGCTAGAGAAGGAAAGCAATAGGATCTCCAATCTGAAGAAGCTGGCCAGAAGAAGAGGCGGAAGGGAAATATGGGACAAGATCAACAAGGCCAACAGGAAGTTAAGGAAACTGATCTTTGAGAGCAAGAGAACATCATGGAGAAAATACTGCGAAAGCGTGAAGAAATTACCGGAAACTGCAAGGCTAAACAAGATGCTTTCCGAAGACGGACAAAAGGGAATCGGAGCCCTGAAGAAGAAGACTGGTAAATTCACGGATAACGATGAGGAAATACTGGAACTACTGCTAAAGGAACATTTCCCTGGATGCAATAGAATCTCAAACGATCAAGGCAACAGACAAGAAGAGAATGAAAAGATAAAACCAAACTGGGAATTGGCGAATAAAGTAGTCAGCCAACAGAGGGTAAGATGGGCGATAATGTCGTTCGACCCATACAAGGCTCCAGGAACGGACGGAATCTATCCGCAGCTCCTGAAAAAGGCCTTGCCATGGATCGAGGACTTCGTAGTGAAAATAATCAGAGCATCCATAGCGACGGGATGTTACCCCTCAAAATGGGGGGAAACAAGAGTTGTCTTCCTACCAAAACCTGGAAAACCAGACTACACGACGCCTAAAGCATATAGGCCAATCAGCCTCACACCGTTTCTACTGAAGACGGCGGAAAGACTTATCGACAGACACCTGAAAGAAGTCACCCTGAAGAGGAAACCTCTGAACCCAAAGCAACACGCTTTTAGAGCAGGAAGATCTGTGGAAACGGCGCTACACGTTCTGGTAGGCAGCGTAGAGGATACCTTCAACGAAAAAGGTATAGCGATAGGAGGCTTCGCGGATATCGAAGGAGCCTTCAATATGACTCCAACGGAACTAATCGAACAATCTCTGAGGGACTTCGAAGTGGAAGAGGAAATCAGAATATGGATTATGAAGATGCTCAGGAAAAGAACTCTGCAAGTCAAGAAAGGAACAGCGGAACTGAAGGCAGCGGTGAACAGAGGATGCCCGCAAGGAGGAATATTATCTCCACTACTATGGTGTATCGCAGTGGACGGCCTGATAGGAGCACTACAGGAATGCGGAGTAGAAGCAGCAGCATACGCGGATGACGTGAATTTCCTCGCGAAAGGGAAGACCATAGAAGAGGCAAAGGATAAAGCAAGGACGGCTCTACAGATACTGGAAGTATGGTGTGAAGCGACGGGATTATCAGTGAATCCGGCCAAGATGGAGATGATGATGTTCTCCAGGAGCTTTGTATCCAACGCACAACGACCTGTAATAGAAGATTTACTGTATAAAGGGGAACCCCTGATCTTCGTGAGAAAGGTCAAATATCTAGGGGTACATATCACGGATAAATTGATATGGTCGACACATGTGAGACTACAACTCGAAAGAGCGAAAAAGAATCTGAATGTGATGTACAGGATGGTAGGAGCAAAATGGGGATTAGACCCCGCAAGGAGCAAGTGGATCTATGAAGCAATAATAGTACCAAGGATAACTTTTGGAGCACTGATTTGGTGGAGAGCGACATCACTGGTCACCATAAAAGCAAAAATGGACAGCATTCAAGGAATGGCGCTGAGACGCATCACTGGAGCATTCAAGACCACCCCGACGAGAGCACTGGAAGTAATGTGCGACGTCACCCCATTGGATGTCAAGGTTAGGGAAGTGGCACTAAAAACGGCCTACAGGCTGAACTACTGGAATCTCTGGAGCGGAGAGAAGAAGACCAGGGAAGGAATGAACCGTCACACCGACATAGTCTACAAGGAAGCACCACGGGAGGTAGTGGATATCTTCCACATGCCGGCGGACAAGACCGTTATGGAATACGACTTCGGGAGAAGATACACAATTCACATCGGACCGAGAAAGGACTGGGAAGGAGGGAAGAAACCATATGACTCAAATAGCAGGGTATACTACACCGATGGATCTAGAAAAAACGATCTCACGGGAGCAGCTTGGATCAGAGAGGGTATCCCGAGCGAGAAAAGAATCTTGAGGCTTGGGAATCTGCCCACAGTATTTCAAGCGGAAGTCACGGCGATCAGGGACTGCATCGGGCACCTGATGGAAAAGAGGACGAGAAACGAGACCATAACAATATGTTCGGACAGCCAGGCGGCACTTCTGGCGCTGAACAATGGAACATCACGCTCAAGAACGGTGATCGACTGCAGGAAAGCCCTCAACGAACTGGCAACAATGAGGAACAAGATAACCCTGATATGGGTACCGGGCCACCGAGGAATCCAAGGAAACGAGCTAGCGGATAGATTAGCGAACGAGGGATCGGACGAACCACCAACTGGACCGGAACCCATGCTACCGGTCTCGGAGGCAACAGTGAAGCAAGCCATTAAGGAATGGAGAATCACAGAGAGGAAAAGGAAATGGACGAATACAGGCGGATGCATACATGCGAAAGAACTCTTGCGAGACGAAGTCCCATATAAGCAAAGGAAGGTCCTAAAGGACATGGAGAGAAAAGATCTCTCGAAGATGATTGGCATCATGACCAATCACGCAGCATTAGGAAATCACCTAAAGAGGATGGGGAAAGAAGTGAGTGAGAACTGCAGGGCCTGCGAAGAAACCCCGGAGACAGGGAAACATATCCTATGCCACTGCCCGGCGATAATGGGGAAAAGAAAGAGAATCATAGGAAAGGAACTCCTTACCGAGGAGGAGACCAGAGAGATACCACCAGAAAAGATAATCAAATTCCTAGAAGAAGTAAATCCATGGAGGAAGAATGAATGACAAATGCCTGGAACCAACCAAGGCGACTACACGATTATGGGGAAACGAAGCCCATGGACTCCTAATACACGCCCTAAGCGAACATTGCAGAATCCGCAAAAGTTCCCGATCTCCCTGGCCGCTCGAGGATCCGAGTGAATCAGGCAACGGATGAACACGTTGATCCGAGGCGGGGGAAACGGGGATGATAGCGAACCCTAAAGCTCAGCCCAACGGGGGTGAACGGAGATGGGATGAAAGTTGAGGAGTCGGGGCTGTCGACCTACGAGATGGAAGTAACTGGCCTTGGACCTCAGATCAAGGTCGGCGAAAGCCATCCCTTTGGCTACTGACAGCGGCGACACCGCTCCCTCCTCTCTCTCTCCTTTATCTACCGGCCTCCAAGGACTGGGCGCTCCACTGAAAATACTCCTCTCCAAAAGGGAAAAAGGAACCAAAGGAACCACCGATCCGTTCTGCAGTGCGCAGGAAGGCGAGGGAGGTTGTAGCAGCCAGCGACTTCACCATCACCACCGGGGAGTGAACGTTGAGCAGGGTACGAGGAGAAGCCATCGACGAAGGAGGAAGAGTAGTCGGTTTAAGGCTTCGCGTCTGAACCGGGGAAATTCTGACATGGCTTATGGTGAGCAGCGATGACTGCTTCCCTCTACTCCCTCCCATTGGTCCGTCCGCCATCTGGGACTGATCAAGGATCCCGAACCTCAAGGCTGCGAGGGGCAAACGGATGCAGGAGTTCAGGGAAGACTGGACTCCCTCCGTACCTCCAGGCGCGGCACCATGAACAACCATAACGGTGGAGAAGGAGGAGCAGAGGTAGGAGTCCCCGGAAGGATGGACTTCCCCCGTTCCAGTTCCACGAACGAGCCAGGCCAGCTGGGAAACGAAGCCCACGAACATCTTTGAACACGCCGTGGGCGAACTATCAAAGAACCCGCAAAAATCCCCTGATCCCCCTATCACCTGAGGATTCGAACAAACCAGGCAACTGGCTAGCACGTTGATCCGAGACAGGTGTGAAGGGGATGAAAGCGAACTCAGCCCAACAACCAACTCTCTCCTTCACGAAGGAAAGAGCATTATAGGAACCCCCGACCCACTCTGCAGTACGCAGGGAGGCATGGGAACTCGAAGCAATCAACTCCATCACCATCACAAGGGAATGGCTGATGGACAGGGCACGAGGAGAAGCCACCAATGGAAGAAGAAGGAAAAAAAAATGGCCAGACGGTCCATGAACGGGAAATCCTATACTTGCGGCGCAAGGGAACGAGAAAGGGGCTCTTGGAATCGGAGAGTCAGCGGGCGGAGGATGGCCAGGATTCAGGCACGATATGAAAGATGCATGGAGTCCGAGTCCCCTTCGCCGGCCTTCGTGAACAAGAATCCCTCTCTCTGCGAGCAAACCGTATCAGGAAGCCTCCCGGGAGGACCACCCTGAGCGACCTGCTCGCCCAACTAACCGCGAAGATTCGATGCCTCCCAAACTTAGAATCAGCATAAAGACCGAACTTAAAAAGCCGGGTACGCGAGTAGCTTAGTGAAAACTTAACCAGACTAACTCAACCTTTCGCCAGACCCCGCTGGGTAGGGGATTGCAACCTAACCGCGGGAGGGACCCAGCCGGCTGGTTCAACCCACTATGGAATCGATGTCACACCTGTAAGGAGACTTCGATAAAGTTGAAAGGGGCCCTCCATCAGGGACTTTGAGTAGGCAAAGGGTGGGGGGTACCAGCTCCTAGAGTCCAGCCAGACTCACCTATCGGATTGGATAAGAGAGTCAAACCCGAAACGTTTGCTGAAATTAGAGTCACGTGGCAGGATTGTGTTTAGATAACAACAACAGTAGGCAGTCTAGTTAGCCTGTTAGTCCAACATAGCATAGCTGTTACACCTGCATCCCATATGCATATAGAAATGATGATAATAGTAATAATGAATAATGAATTTGGCATTAGGCATCGGTATCATTAGTATTATTGCTATTACTATTAACACATACACATATGTAGGCATGGCAGCTCATGCATGATAGGAACATGTCTACCCATGGAAGCATCGGATACCCAATCCTGTTCCAAGCCTATTATTGTCACTTGTCGATGACGGTGGCTGTCGTTGTTGATGGCTGCTACATGTGGCGATCGAACGAGTTACTGGCTATAGGCTGGTGACACCTCTTCAACACTCGATATGTTATCCCATCGACATCGAACGAAGTTGGTGGCAGTGATGGGGCGAGGGACAGGAGGAACTGAGACCGAGCCGGGCAGCCCAACGTAATACCACGCTCCTCCTGGGGCAACAGCTAACGATAGGAAGGGATGGCTGCACCGTCGATGAAGTCTCACCCTGCAATGCGGGAGCACCCTTGGCAAGTGGCCCGGGCCAATCCGGATAAAGCCAGGGGCCCTAGCACCAGGTTAAAACCGGGCGGGTAATGCGATCCTTGCTCCGCCGGGGAGGCCTGCGGCCGAGCCGGGGAGTATTGTGTAGGCACGGGAGTCAACGCTGCTCCAGCTTATCGCCTTGGGGTGGCACCGGTCACCCTCCCGCTGAGGACTTTCCTAACGTTCCTAACGTTCCTAGTGTCAACAATAGCTTTAGAATAAAGTGAAAAATGCCGCCAAAACCTAAAAATCCATCTGGTCGTAAAAAAAGTGGGCACTTATTTGGTGGATTCAGAATAAATGTTCGAATATTATACCATTAAGTGCAATACCACTAAAAGATAGAACAATTCATTCTATAACTACCTTGTCATAGCAAAATGTTTCGGGAAAAAAAGAAAAATTTCAAGCAAAAGTCATGGCTATGAGTCGTAAGTATACTTTTTGTTTATTTTTTATTGATGAAACTTTATTATTATATATATATTATATATTATATTCGAATATTACATTATATTATAGATCAGTGAGTCACGGTACTTGATCATTTCGGCGTCCTTCGAGCAATCCCGCCTGCTTCTCCCAACCGTTCTGTTTCGGCCAACCAAGCTTGTCTTGCCTTTCACCTCGTAGGCTCGGATCTATTGGCGCGAGCGTGGCAGCATACTGGGACGTCATTCGCAACTAAACGCTCGCGCTGGAAAGATGTGCCGCGCTCGCCGACGACTGTAAACAGATCGATGCGCGTGACGCCCTAGTTCGCTACTCTTTACTAGGAAACTAACAATAAGCGTAATTAAGTAATAAAAGTAATATTTAAGAAATCTTCGACCATATTAACGCCAATGGGATTTTGTCGGTTCAGAAATCCGGGTTTTTATTGACCACGAGCCCGACGACGTATAATCTGAATCGATGCGTCACGCGCATCGATCTGTTTACAGTCGTCGGCGAGCGCGGCACATCTTTCCAGCGCGAGCGTTTAGTTGCGAATGACGTCCCAGTATGCTGCCACGCTCGCGCCAATAGATCCGAGCCTACGAGGTGAAAGGCATGACAAGCTTGGTTGGCCGAAACAGAACGGTTGGGAGAAGCAGGCGGGATTGCTCGAAGGACGCCGAAATGATCAAGTACCGTGACTCACTGTTATAGATGATCCAACGTTTTGAGGGAACAAGTGGTAGCAAAAATTCAAAAGGTATATAAATTTTGCTTTCAAGTACCATATCTGACTCTTGAAGTTCAGACATTAAACGCTAAATTTTTGGTAGCATCAGATAGTTCTTCGAAACAAATTATCGAACCAATGGCATCACATGCTCCAGTACAAGCTCCAGTGCAAATTAATAAAACATTGTATAAAATTATTTTTCTATTAGTTACACGTCAAAAAATTTGACTATCACGTGTAAATTGTGAAAATGATGCAGTTATTCTACAATACAAATATCTATACTTTTCAGGAGTATCACAACCTGAACAGTACGAGGGCAACATTTTAGAAGAGCCTTTGGAAATAGTGAATTGGAGTAATAAATTTTACTTCAATTTATAAACCGCATAAATATTACTAATGTAACTAAAATGTTATAACAATAAAGTTTCCGGGAAATTAATTTTTTCGTAGTTGTCACTCAATTTACTTTTTAAAAAATTAAGTAATATTAATAATTAATAAATAATGAAAAATTCCATCTAAAATACAATGAAAGAGGATTAAAGGAGAACCGAGAAAATCTTTTTATAATACTCTTTTGATTCTCTTCAAGTGTGAAAACGGAAATATCCGCATCCACAGAGTACCAACAGATAATCAAAATAATATAGAGTTTAATGGTCAGATCATACAGATTATAATTCTCTTTTGATTTTCTTCAAGTGTAAAAAATCGAGAGAACCAACAGAAAATCAATTCTTCGACTCGGGATACCATCGAGGATACCATCTTTGTTCATCTGTCGGATGGCTCGGGTAACGGCGGTAGAAAGCTCTCCCAGAGATCGAAAATGACGTCCACGCATAGGTTGTTTCAACTTTGTGAATAGGTCGTAGTCTGGTGGACTCATGTCCGGGCTGTAGGGAGGAGGAGGCAACACCTCCCAACCGTATTCGCGTAGCTTTTCGGTTACGACATGTCCAATGTGCGGACGAGCATTGTCATGGAGAATTATTGGTCTAGCGTTGAGCAACTGAGGTCGGTTCTTGTGCATTTTTCTACGCAGATTCTGCAGGAAATCACGACAGTAAACTGCTGTGACACTTTTTCCACCCGGAACCCTGTCTGTCATGATGATTCCTTGGCTATCGTATGCAAAGATCATCATTTGTTTGTCTTTTGGTTGTGCTCGTCGACATTTTATTGGTCGTAGGGAAGATGGACCTTTCCATTATTAACGCTAATTTTTGCACTTTGCCAATTACGATAACAAAATTAGAATCGAATAAGTTATCATGAAAAGATTCAATTAAATTAGTTAGAGATTTCGCTCAAAATTTAAATAATGTACCACCTACTGCCTGTGGAGAAAAAGTGCGAGCGAAATATAAATATGTTTTCCAGAAAAATGTAGCATTTGAAATATTTTCTGAATTGAATAATGCTTTCGATGATTCCAATAACGACGAACCGAAGGAAATAAAAACAAGATACTGGAAAAAGTATAAATATGCCCCCATCATATCTTGTGATGTTGAAAGAACATTTTCGGCCTATAAATTAATTTTATCTGATAAAAGGCGCCATATGACAGTTGAAAATATAGAAAAAATCATTGTGACATACTGTAATGCCAATTACAAACAGTAATAAATGATATACAACTATGATATATCATATTATACTATATCCGACTGATTCATACGTTAACAATACAATTATTCAAGGCGACTATTTTGCATATATTTTACATACATTCTGCATAAAAATTGCATATATTTTGCATATTTTGACATATCAAACTTGCATAAAATTCCGCACCCTAGTGATTACTTTTGATTAACCCATTTATTCTGAAGCACGTGAAATGATATCTGCTTCAGACGCGAACTCAAATATGTGTAATATAGTTGTTAAACTTGGAGGATTTCATATGCTCATGTCATTTCTTGGATGCATAGGATATGTAATGGACGGAAGTGGACTAAAGGAAGCTCTGGGTGAAATATATGCTACTAATTCTATCGACAAAATGTTAAATGGTAACGCATATTCAAGAAGTATCAGAGTTCATACACTATTACGACTTGCATTATCAGTGATAATTTTTGAAGACATGAATCTGGAAGATTGTGTGCTAAATGAGTTAGCTGAACAAATTATTTGCCGTGGTGTTTCCTATGAAGATGTAGAAGGTTGTCTAAGGAATTCGAGCTCATTTATTGAAAAATTTCATGATTAACTGAATGAATTTAAAGCTCGAGGGCCTACAGCACAGTTATGGGTACAATATTTTGAAATGGTATCAATAGCTCTAGACTTTATTCGCTCTGAAAGACTTGGACTTTTCAAAGAACATGTTGATGCTATGCGAAAAATGTTGCTGTATTTTCACGCTAGTGGTAACTTTTTATACGCGAAATCTGCCCATTTATATCTTCAAGACATGATGAAATTGGACAATACAATGGATGAACAGACATTTGAGAACTTTCAAAATGGATTCTTCACTGTAAAGCGGACAGAAAAATTCAATTCTGGCATATGGACAGATATGGTAATCGAACAAAGTCTTATGAAGTCTATGAAGACAGAAGGAGGAATATCTCGAGGTCGAAGTACTCAAGAAAGTGTTGTATGTAAATGGGTGTATGCTATGTACGCTACAAATACAATTTGTGAGGAAATTGAAAAGTTTTGTAATATTTCATTAGATTCTAGTGAACAACACGTTGATGCAAGAGATTCAAGAATAAAAAGAGATGACATTGATGTAAGTAAACTAATCGAATGGTTTAGACTTCATGATCCCTTTCTTAAAACTAAACAATTAGTATCCTTATGCCCGTTTTCACCGCCGACCCCTAATATTTAAGTATCTTCTAATAAAATTTAAGCACCACCTAACTGTAAAATTACTTTCACCAAGGGATAACTGTCACCTAACACAATAAGTTGCTCCTTAAACTTACGGGACCGAGCAAGGGCCTCCTTTGGCTTAAGTGATAGTTTATTTTAACCGCGTCTTTTAAGAATTGCAAGAAATTTTTCGAAATGGGCGATACTTTTGATTTTTTAGATAATTTAGATAGTGTAGAAACGATTGAAAATGTGTATAATATTTTTCGAAGACCACGTATTTTTAGGGAAAGACCAAATTCCACTGCTAGTAGAATTGTGAAGCGGGTTTCAGAAGCTATTGTGCGACTTAAAAGAGAATTCATTAAATTTCCCGAGACTGAAGAAGAACAGAATAAAGTGCAGAGGGACTTTTTCAAAGTAGCGAAATTTCCTAATTGGTTGGATTGCATAGATTCCTTCCAGCGATAGGAACTGCATATAATTTTAATAGATTTACCTGTAGTTTAACCAGGAGCAGTTAAATTTTGCCGTAAGGGAAACCCATGCGGTAGTTTTTGCTCCATTAGTAGATCCATCTGTTCTTTTACATAAAATTGTGTCTTTGTACTCGCACAACAAAGACAACAATTTCTCCTGTTCTTCCACAGTAAAATTTTGTCCACGCTTCCGTTTTTCAGCCATTATTTTTAAAATATCCAAAAAACACGAGAAACAATACAATACAATGCAAATGCAATGCAACACATAACCTCGAACCATAACAAACGTCAAAACGTTTGTTCTTTATTTTAAGCAATGGCTACAGTTTATACATCCACAATTCCGCTATTTTATTTTATTTTACCATTATCCACAATAAAAGTATATTTCGGATACATCGACTATTTTGCAGATACGCAAATCACATTTAGAAAAAAAAACTGTCACTTTGTTAAGGAGCCCATAGTTAAGGGACACTTAAGTCGGTGCAAATCAATTTAGGAAAAGGGCCGATTTAGGGGAACACTTACAAGGAACCTCCCGAGGTGCCAATCACCGATTTTGATAAAATTTGAGTATGATGTAGTACTCGTGAAAATATTCGACACGTATTTTTTTTATCGGCAATCGTTCAGGTTTAAGGGGTGAAAACCGCCCTCAAAGTTGGGGTGCTAAAGTATATTTCCTTGATTCTCTCGGAAACTATGAGAGATAGAGTAATTGCATAAATTGACGAAATTAGCGCCTTTCCATCACGAATCTAACGGTATACTTTTTTTTGCAAAACCTTCATTTGTTTAAACAATATGTTAAAAAATAACACATTTTTGGCAGTTTCACCAACTTAATATTGATCAATTTTCATGAAATTTTTTTTATATAAACTAGATATCCAATGCAAAATTACGGATAAATAGGAATTTCGATTTTTTTATTAACAAAAAAGTTATTGCACATGAGATTTTATCGTCCGCCGCGCGAAATAGAGTCCCTATATGAGTTGTTCCTTGTTCATAATCACTTGGTAGCTCTTAAAAGAGCTGATTTTATGAATGTATATGTATTGGTGCTTTTAAGTTAATGATGGAGCTGCAAATAATATGTGTTATTGTATATAATTTTGGCAATAATGATAGTCTTGAAAAAAGTGTTGAAAACACAAATGATTTTTACACCATGAGCACCTCAATGCAACTACGTCGTCACAGTCGAAACAATTGTTAATATCAATTTGTAAATCGGTAAAACAAAATGTAACGGGATTTATAAATTCGTTTGGTCTATTCTCTGTGTAGCCGCAGCGAAACCATGCATATCTAAACATGTCTTCATATCTCGGAGAGGACAGCTGATTGTGAATCAGTGACTGCAATTTTATTATATTGTCCCTTGCGTATAAATTTATATTAATATTCAAATTTATTGTCAAATCTGATATTTTTCGTGCAAAATTTTTCCAAACACGAAATCCAAACACGTCCAAAGGCTGGATCTGTCCTGTTGTACCTTTTGGTATCTTTAACAACTTTATTGTTTTTCCTTCTGGAACTGAATTGTTCAGTAACTCTTCGTCGTATCCAGTCCACGCATCAAGCAAGAGGACAGCACAGTTTGACACTTGAGGGAGAAACACATTTTCAAACCGATCAAACGATCACGATGTTGGGAGCTTTAAATACATTGTGCTGCACACGAGGTCCTAATCGCCCACTTTGTTCTTTTAATACAATAAATAAAGGAGATAGAAGTTTTCCGTCTGCTGATACTATGGGTTGTATCGTATAACTATGCGTGATTGCAGATGACGATTGAATCATGCTTTGAGTTTCTTTTTCACCTCTCCATGATAAACTTCTTCCCGAATGCATTTCTAACTGAAAACCGCTTTGATCGGTTTTAAAAATATTTTGTTTTCCATATTCTTCAAAGAATGGTTTGGCGTTTTGGATAAAATTGGTAGCTGTTGCCGTTATTTCTGATAAATTTTCCGTATAATTTCGAGTTATAAATTTTGTGGTCTTTCTTGAAACAATGCCATATCTCGTTTTGAAATTATGTAACCAATGCGGTGATGCTCGAAACCCATCTAAATTCCATTTTTTATTTTCTTGTAGAGACCATCTCCGAATGTCAATATCATGAACCAATACTTTTCTATTTCTTGCCTCTACGAATCTGTTTACGGTATTTGTTGTAATTTTTTTCATCTTATCAGCATAAGACCCCCCTGCGGCTAGTTGTTTCTCCCATCTATACAATTGCTTCAGGTTCTTCACCTTTTTATACCGTCCTCTCACTGTTTCGACCGATAATTTTTTCCTTTTTCCACTCTTCCAAAAATTGATGACATTTTCTTTATATTCTAAACCTACTTCGGCAGGATCAGATCTTTCCTCATCTTCGATATCGGACGAGCTCCCAGATCCTGCAACAGCCGGGTGCACTTCGGAGGATGAACAGGAAGCAATTCCTTCTGTATCTCCATAGTCACATGGTGTTGACATTAAATCTTCCATTGCATCGTCAAATAGCAATTCTTGCTCTGTCTCTATTTCTATATATCCACTAGACTTATACCTGTTAATTAAATCTATAATGGTGTTTGCTAATTCAACGTCCATAGCACTTACCGGCGATGGTCTATCGTCATTACTACAATCATACGTTTCAATTAAAATATTGATAATATTTATAGGATTTACTGCCATGGCTAAAAATCTAAATTGCTTTAATTATGTAATAAACAACGTCAAATTATAAACAATAACAGATAAATTGCAATTTTGCACAAAGGTACTTACTGTAAACTATTACCGTAAGAATCTTGTAGCGCTTTCCAAAATCTTCGCAATAGCAAAAACTCTTTCGTCAGCACACGAATGTTGATGGGAATAGAATTTCTCAAATATTAAACAGTCACTATTATATATCCCTCAAAGACAATGACGTATAGACTCTACTATGGCTCTCATTGGTTATTAGTATAATAATTAAACCCAACCCTCTTTTCCCTCACGGAAAGGAAAATTCCGAAGTATGTTGTAAAAAAGGGAAAGAACCCTAAAATTTGTCATCAGACTAAAGCCTGTGACTTTCTTAACCCCTAGACAAAAGGCCATAATCTTTGATATTTCTAACAATAAGGAAACCGAAGCACTACATTCGTGAAGTGCTGTAAACATACGCCTCGGATACTTCCCATTTATTATAAGCGGTCAGTACCTTTTCTATAAACATTTTGCACTCCGTCCTTGCTGCATTTATTATCCATTCAACCCACCATTTTTAAGCATCATAAAACGTAATTACTTGTTCAGCTTTATGCATTTGTAACAAATCATAATTAGCATTTATAACAGCGTCAAGAATGTTTTGCACGCCCGAGCCGTCCTTCGAGAAACACCGCCTCCTTCACCCAAACATACAGCCGAGATGTCACTGATTCACAACCACTCTGTAGGCGTCACGGTCGTGCCTATCGGCACTGGCGTGGTGCCGCATTTGGGGCGACATTCGTAGTTAATCGCTCGCGCTGGAAAGACGTGCCTCACGCGTCAGTCGCGGAGATAAGAACGACGTGCGTGGCACGTCGACTCAGAATATTTGTTGAGGAACAATTTCAGATGGTACTACGTCGTATGTAGGATAAGACAAAAGTATTGTTAGTGAAAGAGTATCCTCAGATATGTTTTAAATCAAATACATTTAATATATTTTAATGTTTTTGAACTTCTGGCGATGGTTTTGCCGAAATCGACCACTTCATTAAATCTTACGGCATAAATATAGTATTGCGTTCCAGTACGCACGTTTGTAAATTAATTACTAGCGCAAATTGTTACAAATAACTATGCGATACTAGAACGCTAGGCTTCCTCGTATTAAAGAATACATTGTTGCCGTCGCGGCCGCTGCAGCCCATGCGACGTAGTGCCATTTGAAACTGTTCCCCAACAAATATTATGAGTCGACGTGCCACGTACGTCGTTCTTATCTCCGCGACTGACGCGCGAGGCACATCTTTCCAGCGCGAGCGATTAACTACGAATGTCGCCCCAAATGCGGCACCACGCCAGTGCCAATAGGCACGACCGTGACGCCTACAGAGTGGTTGTGAATCAGTGACATGTCGGCTGTATGTTTGGGTGAAGGAGGCGGTGTTTCTCGAAGGACGGCTCGGGCGTGCAAAATATTCTTGACGCTGATTTATAACATCACCGAATTCACTGGACGAACTGGCTAAGGGTTAATAAGTAACCTTCGGTGGCAATAACGAGTCAAAGACTTTTCAAAAATGCATTTCACCATTCTTTAGGGTTGCTATTGTTAGTCCGTTAACAGGTCGAAACTATTCCCACCATGCCGACCCGGGAATGTCCCACCGTAAACCGCACGCAGTGCGGTAGCCGCAAATCGTATCCTTTTAAGGGAACGGAAAATCCTTTTCTTTTTGTTAGTAACCAATAATTAACTGTAAAATCAACTCATTTACGAACTACCAATTGATTATGAGCAAGAACCGACTCATGTAGGGACTCTATTGCGCGCGGCGGACGATAAAATCTCATGTGCAATAACTTTTTTGTTAATAAAAAAATCGAAATTCCTATTTATCCGTAATTTTGCATTGGATATCTAGTTTATATAAAAAAAATTTCAGGAAAATTGATCAACATTAAGTTGGTGAAACTGCCAAAAATGTGTTATTTTTTAACATATTGTTTAAACAAATGAAGGTTTTGCAAAAAAAAGTATACCGTTAGATTCGTGATGGAATGGCGCTAATTTCGTCATTTTACGCAATTACTCTATCTCTCATAGTTTCCGAGATAATCAAGGAAATATACTTTAGCACCCCAACTTTGAAGGCGGTTTTCACCCTTTAAACCTCAACGATAGCCGATAAAAAAAATACGTGTCGAATATTTTCACGAGTACTACATCATACTCAAATTTTATCAAAATCGGTAATTGGCACCTCGGGAGGTTCCCTTGTTAGCTTATGGGTATCTTAACTAATTGTAAGTGATAGTTTAGGAGACCTTTGTGAAAACGGGCTTTAGCTTCTGGAATTATTGAAAATGACCAAATTAATTGTTATAAAGCCCAAGAAACCGGATTACAATCTATGGTGAAAATAACTGGCTTGAACTTTAGTGAGATAAAGTACAAACGCGCCGATAAGGTTTTACCGATTTCAGTTGTTAACAAATCAGTCAAAATTAACGATTGTAAAGTCTCTGTAGTTCCATTGTTACTCTTCCAAAGAATAACTGTATCCAAACAGTTTGAAAGTAATCTCGAAGGAGACCTTCAATATGAATTAAGTCCGTATCCGACTTCATTATTTGATAACAATGGCATGAGAAAAACCACGAAAGCTACATTATATGATAATATGACACCCGTTGACATCGAACTTGATGAAAATAATGTGACGTATATCATCGATGGTGGATTTCTTCTACATCGTGTTATGTGGAGTAAAGACGATACTTACTCCAATGTTATAGATAAATACGTTAAGTATTTACAAAATCATTATGGGTCAAAAAGTGTTGTCGTATTTGACGGATATTCGGACTACACAAAAAACATAAAAGCAATGGAACAACAAAGAAGAACTGCTGCTCTGTCGACATCTTATGAAGTTTGTTTCGACGAATCGATGATTGTGCCAATCGGTCAAGAAAAGTTTTTGTCAAATCGAAATAATACAAAAACAAGCTTATTGATATGCTCATTGAAAAGTTAGAGAGTGTAAATATCGCAATAAAACAAGCGAGCGATGATGCTGATGTTTTGATCATAAAAACAGCTATTGAAGAATCCGAACATGAGAGGACTGCCGTCATCATCGGAGAAGACATAGATTTGCTCGTCATTTTAATTGGACGCACTCAATTATACCAAGAAGAAATATTCTTTAAAAAAATTGGAAAAGGCAACGTCAAAACACAAATCTATTCTTCAAAAAGTTTTGACAAATATCCCCTTGCTAAAAAACACATTTTATTTTTACATGCATTCAGTGGATGTGATACAACTTCTGCGCTATTTAAAAAGGGGAAGAAAACTTTCATCAAATCAGTACAAAAACTTAACAATTTCGACCAGTTAGCTCAAGTTTTTTTACAAGAAAATAATCCTGTACAAGAACTATATCAAAATGGAATACGCATCTTACTTGCCCTATATAATGCTCCAAAATCTGAAGACAATATTGATCATCTTCGATATACCCAATTCATCAAGTTTACAAAGCTTCAAAAACCTGTCCAATTATCAAATCTTCCACCGACAAGTGCAGCAGCATATAAATTGTGTCTATTACCAGGTTCAAAAATGGTCAGAGCATGATTTAGAGCCCCAGCAATGGGGTTAGGTGCTGCACAATGAATTCCTGGAGCCAATGCCACCAATATTACCCCCAGCTCCAGATGAATTACTTAATAATGTAAGACAAGGAACGAGAGAAGATGGAATGAATGAATGAGAGAGAGCTGTGTGAGAGCGAGATAGAGCGAGGAATAAAAGAGCATCGAGCGAACGAGACGAAAAGCGATATGGATGAAAGTGATTAGTGCGAGAGCGGATGTGAACGAATATACAAGTGAGGAGTTGCACTCATTGTGAGTGATACTCATTCAAGAATATATATATATCTATTCAGCCATCTTATTATTCCTTTCATTATTCCTTCTGTTTATTCATTTGTTTATTCCTTATTCCTACTTATCTATATTTATTCCTATTAATCCTTATTCTTATTATTCCCATTATTCCTAATTATTATTTACGAATCCGCCAATCTCCTCTAACAATAATATATTTTGTAATTGTAAAAATGGATGTGGTCGACGTTGCGGGTGCAGAAAATCGGGGTTGCAATGTACTTTAGCTTGTGCCCAGTGTAATGGGCAAGCTTGCTTCAATTCTGATTTGTTACAAAGCGACCTCGAGGAAGAGAGTGCATTTGACCCTATAATTTTGGAAGATTCAGAAACAACGATTGAGAACAACGAAGATGATGACACTGAGACTGACATGTTCGAACACCCGGAAGATGACAACGATGAAGAAGAAGAAGAAGGAGAAAATTAACACTTTTAAAAAAAATTTTGTTCTTTACATTATTAAACATTTCTAAATTTTCGTTTTGACTCGATCTAAATTGTAAAAATTATACAGCTGCTGAAAAAGATTAAATAAAATATATTTTCTCGTTTTATTTATACTTAAGATTCACTTTAAATAAATTAATGTGAAATTAAGATATACAATAAGTATTTCAGGACTTCCGTTTCCGGTAGCGAGTGTAGCAGCTGTGAATGTGGAAGGTGTGTTTGGAGAGTGAATTTTTTGGAGAATCAGTAAGGGCTGTAGTGGTGGGAAAGGTGGTGAGGGGTAAAGGGAAGAGGTAGGTGGAGTGGGGATATAAAGGAAAAGGGCAGGGTTAAGGGAATAGACTAGCAGGGAGAAAAGTAGGTGGACGGGAATTTTGAGGTTAGGTGGGAAGGAGCAAGAGTAGGGAACAGGGAGTAGAGAGGTAGTAGGAAAGAGGCAGAGATAGCGACATCAGACAGCTGAAGTGGGAAGGAAGGAAGAAGAGATAAAGAAGGAAGGAGGAAGAGATAAAGTAGGTAACGGGAAAGTAGAAAGGAGATAGGAGGAAATTGAAGAAAGAAATGGAAAAGGAAAAAAAGGATAGAGAGTTTGTTGGGGAGAAGGGAAAGGAGGCGGAGGGGAAGGAGAAGGAAAAGAGAAGAGTGGGTAGGCCGAGGCAGGGCAGAAAGTAGGTTCAGGGAAAGAGCAAACAGTATGCCTCTGCCAGAACTACTTAAGAGAGGAGAAAAAAGGAAGGAGGTAGAGGAGGATGGAAAAGGGGAAGAAGAGGAAATATTTAAGAAAAGTAATAGGACAAAGAGATCGCCAGACAAACAGGAGGAAGGGGGGCTAGGGATAATATTAAAAGAGGTAAGGGAGGGTTTTAAGGAATTGAAAAGTGAATTAAGAGATGTAAGAGAGGACAGAGAAAAGATGAGAGAGTGGATGGAAGAAATGGTGAAAAGAATGGATAGACTAGAGAAAAGAGTGGAGGAAATTGAGAAGAGTGGGGGAGGAAGGGAAAAAGAAGGAAAAGAAAAAGATGAAAGGGCTAACAAAGAGCAGACAGAGATAGGAAGGAAGTGGGAGATAAAAGAACTAGAAGAAAGGATGAAGAGAGTAGAGTTAGAGCGGGAGAGGAGGGAGAGAGAAAAGAGGAAGAGAAATGTGATTATAAAAGGAGTGAAACCAAAGGAGGAGGGGACAGCGGGACTAAGAAAAGAAATGGAAGAAATAGTAGAGGCGACAGGGGCGAAAGCGAAAGTAGAAGGGGTGAGGAGGATAAGAAGTAAGAATAAGGAGGGAGGGGAAATGGTATGGGTAAGTTTTGCGAGTGTAAGGGAGAAAATAGAGGTGATGAAGGGAAAGGCAAAGCTGAAGGAGGGGAGGGAGTGGATAGGGGATGATTTGACAGAAAAAGAGAGAAGAGTAGAGTGGCGGATAAAGAGGGAAGCGGAAAGAAATAGGAGGGAAGGTAAGGAAGTGAGGGTAGGGTATATGAAAATTTGGATAGAGAAGAAACTATGGGTGTGGGATGAGATGGAAGACGAGTTAAGGGAATGGCAGGCAAAAGAAGTAGGACAGAAGGAGAAGGGGGTTAAAGGAGGGAATGGGATAGGGAAAGAGAAAAGGGTTTTTTAGAAGGAAGGGGGGGAAGGGGGGAAGGAAGGAGAGCTCGAAGGGACAGAAAAGAACGAGAAAAAGAGATGACATAGGAAAGAAGAAAATGGTAAAGGATATAAAATAGGCTTTTGGAACGTGGCGGGCATGGAAAACAAGGAGGGAGATTTTAAAGAGAAATTAAAGGAATGGGATGTAATGTTTTTGATGGAGACGTGGTTGCAAAAGAAAGGATGGGAGAGGGTACAGAAATGGTTGCCGAAGGGATATGTCTGGGAAATGCAAGAAGCGGGGAGAAAGAGCAAAAAAGGAAGGGCGATAGGGGGGATGATTGTAGGGACAAGAGAGGGAATAGAAAGAAAGGAAGAAAATAGGGAGGGGAAGGGGGAGGGATTGCAAACACATGGGGATCTAGAGGAAAAAATGAGGTGGCTAAGAGAGTGGATGGAAGAAAGAGAGGAGGGAACGAGGGTATTAATAGGAGGTGATTTTAATGAGAGAACGGGGAGGGAAGGGGGAAGGATATAGATGGAGGAAGAGGGAGGGGAGGGAAAGAGGAATTCGAAGGATGAAAAGGTAAACAGGGAGGGAAAGAAATTTTGTGGATATATAAGGGAAGAAGGATGGTCGATTTTGAATGGAAGCATAAAGGGGGATGAGAAAGGAGAATGGACGTATACAGGAGGGAAGGGAGGGACGGTAATAGATTATGTGATCGGGAATGAGGAGACAAGATTGAACGTGGAAAAGATGAAAGTGGAGGACTGGGTGGACTCGGACCATCAACCGATAACGGTATGGGTGAAGGGAGGAGGAAGAAGGGAGAGGGCTAGGAAAGGGGAAGCGAAAAGAAGAAGAGGGGTGTGGACGGAAGGAGGAAGAAAGAATTTCGAGGAATATTTTGGGAGGGGGGAAGGCGAGGGGGAGGGGGTAGAGGAGGGATGGAGGGGGTTAAGGAGGAAAGTAGACATGGTTTTAGAGAGAGTAGAGAAGGAAGAGCAAAAGGAGCAGTCAGGATGGTGGGATGGGGAATGTAAGAATCTGAAAAGAGAAGTAAGGAAGGAATTACAGAGTTGGAGGAAAAGAGGGGGGGTGGGTGAGAAATATAAGGAGATAAAGAAAAGATACAGGGAACTCTGTAAGGAGAAGAAAAGACAGGAGAGAGAAAGATGGGAAAGAGAATTGGGGAAAGTAAAATCGGAAAGGGATGTTTGGAAGGTGGTAAATAGGGGAAGAAGAAAAAGAAAGAAAGTTAGAGAAGGGATTGAAATGCAAGAATGGGAAAGACACTTCAGGGAGGTGCTAGGAGGAGTAGAGCGGAGGGTGAAAAGGGAGGGGAAGGGGTGAGGGTAGGGGGAGGAGGAGGAAAAAGAAATTAGCAGAGAGGAATTTGGGGGAGCGATAATGAAGTTGGAGGAGGGCAAGGCGGCGGGGAGGGGGGTGGGGGGGGGGGGTGGCATAGTAAATGAGGTATGGAAATATGGGGGAAAAGAAATAAAGGAATGGCTGTGGGAAATATGTATCAAAGTTTGGAAAGGTGAGGGCTGGCCAGAAGAATGGAGGGAGGGGGTAGTGGTACCGGTGGTAAAGAGGGGTGAGGGAGAGAAAGTGAAGGACTATAGGGGGATAACACTGACACAAACGGCCTACAAGATATACGCCGCGATATTGGCAGGGCGGTTGAGGGAAGAGGTAGAGAGTAAGGGAATACTACCGCCGAGTCAAACAGGTTTTAGAAGAGGGATGGGAACCATTGACCAAATCTACGTACTAAATTATTTAATAAATAAGAGAGTGGCGGAGAGGAGGGGAAAAATGGTAGTAATGTTCGTGGACATGAAAGCGGCGTTTGACTCGGTGGATAGGGACATACTCATACAGATGATGAGGAGGAAGGGGGTGAGAGAAGGCCTGGTTGTGAGATGTGAGGAGGTATTAGAGGAAACAGTGAGTAGAGTGAGGGTGGGGGATAGGGTAGGGGGGAGTTTCTGGACCGGGAGGGGTGTAAGACAAGGGTGTCCACTGAGTCCATGTCTATTCACCTTGCTGTTGGCGGATTTGGACGAGGAGTTAGAGAGAGAAGGATGGGGTGGAGTAAGGGTAAATGGCAAGAAAATATACTCGCTGGCATATGCTGACGATGTAGCAGTGGTATCGGAGGAGGAGGTGGGAATGCAAAGAATGATACAGACGTTGGAGAAATATGTGGAGCAGAAAGGGCTGGAAGTGAATGTAGGGAAAACAAAAGTAATGAGGTGTAGAAGAGGGGGTGGGAGACAAAAGAAGATGGTATGGAAATGGAAAGGGACAGAAATAGAGGAGGTAAAGAAATATAAATACCTGGGGTATGTAATGATGGCAAATGGTGGTCAGACAGAACACATAGAAGAGAGAATCAGCAAGGGAATGATAGTGATGAGAGAGGTGTGGGGAATGGGTAAAAGGAGGTTCGGAAAGGACTGGGCGAGAAGATTGTGGCTGTTTGACAGACTTGTTTGGACGGTAATAAGCTACGGAGTAGAGATATGGGGATGGAAAGAAAGGTCGAAGGTGGAAAGAATACATGACAGGTATATAAAGTGGGTTATGGGAGTCGGAAGGTACACGCCAGGATATATAGTAAGGGAGGAAATACAGAGAGAAAAGCTAAGGGGGAGAGCAGGACTGAGAGCATGGTGTTATGAAAGGAAACTGGGAGAAGGAGGAGGAGGGGAATTGGCGAGGATGTGCTGGGAGGAGTTGAGGGATAGGGCGAAAGAAGGAAAGATATTGGGAAAATGGGAGGAGGAAAGGAAAAGCTTCTATGAGGAAAAGAATTGGAACATTAAGGAAATAGAAAAGATGAGAGAAGCGGGAGAGCTAAGGGGGGAAGAGATAGTGGAAAGAGAGAGGAGATGGCAGGAGGAGGAAAGATGGGAGAAAATTAGGAGCTCAAGATTTAATAAATGGTATGGTAGGGTGAAGGGAAAGGGAGTACCAGAGTACCTGAAGAGGGACTGGGAAGAAGAAAGATGGCAGAGAGTGGCAAGGTATAGGCTGGGAGATGGGATGAGAGGAGGCAGGTACTGGGAGAGGGAAGAAGAAAGAAGGTGTAGGATATGTGGATGGGGGGAAGAAACGTGGGAGCATATATGGGAGGAATGTACCGACTGGGGGGTAGAAAAAGGGTGGCAGGAAATGGTAGATAAGGTATTAGGAGAGGGGGGGAGGGAGAAATTTGGATGAAGAGACTAGAGGAGATGAGGGAAAGAGGGCGTGGTTAGGAATGAATGGATGTGTGGAAGGAAGAAAGGAAAAGGCGGCGGAAGCGGAGGTCCGGAGAAAGAACATGAATGGAAGTATGGATGGATGAGTGGGTGTCTCTCTCTCTCTCATGCGAAAGGAAGAACGAGAAGAATGAAGTATATAGTATAAGTTAGCGTGTCAAAAGTTGTAAGCGGAGCGGAGGTCCGCAGTGTACCCCGCAAGGGAATAAAGCACTTCTATACAGGGTGGTCCACACAACGTGTGCACCGTTAAAAACTACCAAAATATGCGTTGCACAAAAAAGTTTTTATATAGAAGTTGCATGGTCTGAAGGGGCACATTATATAGTGTAGTTATTTTTTTTATAGGTGGAGGCGTTTCGGAGATTTGAAGGTCAACTTTGTTTTTTTAAATGGAATGCTATATTTTTTATATCAAAATATGGAAGAATGTCGAATTCTGAGTAAAAAAGTATTGACATTTATTTGCCCTAAACCTAATAACTAACGAGTAATTTCACTTTCTTTCCTGAAAATTTTCTTCGCGTAATATCAAGTTAGAAATTCGACCTTATCACAGATTTCCGCAGGACAGCGATGTTTACGTGACAGTGTTTACTAATATGAGTGACCTAGTGGCTTAACGCAACTAATGTAAATGTTCAAAGTGATATCCATTGGCATTAATACAGTGATGCAATCTATTAACTAATGAAGAAACTGCATTCTGAATCATATCCGCACTGAGTGTAATGCATGCTTCACGAATACGATGTTTCATATTCTCAGATGTTGTTGGTGGTTCACGATACACTGTGTCTTTTAATGTGCCCCACAGAAAATAGTCTAAAGGAGTAAGGTCTGGTGAGCGTGGAGGTCACATAAATCGTCCGCCACGACCAATCCATCGATTAGGAAATTTTCTATCCAGTACTTGCCTTACATTACGCGCGTAATGTGCAGGACAACCATCATGTTGATACCAGATTTGTGTAAGGATATTTAAAGGTACATTTTCCAATAAAGATGGTAAAGTGTCATTCAAAAAGTTAGCATATTTTTGTCCCGTATGTCGTTCATTAATAAAATATGGCCCAATCAATTGGTTGCCCAGTATTCCACACCACACATTAACGCTCCATTGACGTTGGTGGTCGACTTCTCTCATCCAGTGAGGATTTTCTGGTGCCCAATAATGCATATTTTTCAAATTAATCTGCCTGCGATTAGTAAACGTTGCTTCATCAGTGAACAAAACTTTTTGTAAAAATAATTATCACTGTTCATTTGATGCAGGAACCACTGGCAGAACCGAACGCGGTTTTCATAATCCGTTCCATGGAGCTCCTGATGAAGTGCTAGGTGATAGGGACGATGTTTTTCATTATGAAGAATGCGTAGTACACTTGTTTTGCTAATTCCAGATCCTCGTGAAATCTGTCGTGTACTAATATGGGGGTTTTCTGTTACCGCTGCTAGGACCGCAATAGCATTTGCATCAGAAGTAGCAGTTTTCGTTAAGTTACGTTTAGTAACATTAAGACTTCCGGTTCGTCGAAGCGATTGACACATTCTCTCAAATATGGCTCGAGATGGCTGATTTCGTTCAGGATACCTTTCGGCATAGATGGCTTTGGCTCTTATTGCATTTTTATGGCACTCACCATAAACTAAAAGCATATCAACTTTTTCGCTATTACAAAATTTCATTTTTACTTTTATCTGTCTGGTAAATACACACAACACCGAAGGTAACTTCAATACTGGATTACGAATATGAAGACGATTGCGAATCATGATAGATGTTGTGTTGATAAACACTGTCACGTAAACATCGCTGTCCTGCGGAAATCTGTGATAAGATCGAATTTCTAACTTGATATTACGCGAAGAAAATTTTCAGGAAATAAAGTGAAATTACTCGTTAGTTATTAGGTTTAGGGCAAATAAATGTCAATACTTTTTTACTCAGAATTCGACATTCTTCTATATTTTGATATAAAAAATATAGCATTCCATTTAAAAAAACAAAGTTGACCTTCAAATCTCCGAAACGCCTCCACCTATAAAAAAAATAACTACACTATATAATGTGCCCCTTCAGACCATGCAACTTCTATATAAAAACTTTTTTGTGCAACGCATATTTTGGTAGTTTTTAACGGTGCACACGTTGTGTGGACCACCCTGTATAATAAGTATTTCAGTTAATGAGTTTTTAATTAGGCAAAGTAGATAAGTATTATTAAATGAATATTATTATATAATATATATATAAAATGTTGTTAAATAAGATTTACTTATTAATAAATAATACTAATTTTTCATTGTTAATGATATTTTAATTATTTAATAACTTAATACGAGGTATTATACACGGAGATTCACTGTTGACCTTGCATTACAGTGTGTATTGTTAAGGGCTGCGCGCTCTCCGCCCTCTATCTCGAAATCGGTTGACCGTATGAAAAAAGGTCTTAGACAAAATTTGTCAAAAATTTTATGCTCTACAACTTTGATAATAAATATTAACATCATTGGAGCCACAGAAATCGAGATAATCGCGAAAAAACGATTTTTTTTACCTTTGACCTTGAATAACTTACGACGCAGACACGAGATTTTATGAGACTTTTGAGACAACTTTTAGAACGCCAAAATGAAGGTGTGTATGAGTTTACAGCTTATTATCTCTCATTCCGAGGTCGTCCCTTTTTTACGCTAACGTGACTGTACTACAGTAATCCCTGGATAAATGCACAAGAGATTTCCCTGGATAAATGCATCGCGGCCATCCCCTCCACATAGGGGGATCTCCCTCGGTCGAACCTCGACGTTCGACGACGAAGCGGTGAAATATGATATTATCGGAACGTGTCGGTGACGCAAAACTAATTGGAGACTTAAACTTTTCCATTTTTTATATTTTTGTTTTGAAAACTTCGCTAACGTATTTGTGACAATTTTCTGATTAAAATGATACCAAACACAACATAGTTTGAGCAATATTTACTTAATATTTAATTCGTTTACTTGCTATTTAGATAACTCAAACATATCGTGTTTGGTATCATTTTAATCAGAAAAATGTCACAAATACGTTAGCGAAGTTTACAACAAAAAAAAATCAAAAATGGAAAAGTTCCATCCTCCGATTACACAGGTCCACAAAAAAAAGTGGTCTGTGCTGGGTGTTGGACAAAGATTTTCCGACGTATTTTTTACCGCGGAACACGAATCTGAAGTCAAAATTGGGGGTCAAACTCCAAAAAACGGAGAAAAATAAAAAAACGATAAAATCCACGATCTAATAGTATTTTCAGTATCTTATTATCAATTTGCAGTTTCTGCTTGTTTCTCTCTGTAGTATTCAGTCTTTGATAGAAAATACAACGTCAGGACATTGAATCGGTACATTTACCGGCAAAAACCTGCTACCACGGAGTGTTTGGACTACGATGACAACTGCCCTTTAACGAGATGTGTAGAATGATTCGGACGTTATTCAAAGATGAAGCATTTGTTTCAGTTATGAATGACCAAGAAAAGGCATCATGGCTAAGTTTCAAGGAAGTATGTACCAAATTTTTAGATAACACCAAGGATGCTGATTACGAAAATATTGTGGCCAATATGATCGCAAACTTTCAGCGTTCAGGTTGCCTAATGAATTTGAAACTTCACTTCCTTGATTCGCATCTCAACCACTTTCCGGAGAACAACGGAGACTTTAGTGAAGAGCAAGGAGAGAGATTTCATCAAGATCTCAAAGAATTTGAACGGCGATTTCAGGGACAGTGGGGAGTTAATATGTTTGCAGATTACTGCTGGATGCTACAAAGAGAAACTCGACAGAGAGGGAAAAAGCGTAGCAGAAATCCGTTGCACAGGTCATTTGAGGAGAAAAGGGCCAGGAAACAACAAAAATTATAAGATTGTTATTATCATGTGTAACAATCAAATTTCGCTCGGTGAAATAAGATTCGCGTACAGCGCCTAGCGGTAGGACCCATTAGGTGCGGAGAGTCGCGAGCGAGCAACCGAACTGTACGCACGTACTATACCCTGCTTATATTACCTTTATACACCATTATATATATATAATAAATCTGTAATATCTTTACATTATAAATCGCCCTGGAGTAAATACTATACTTTTTCTTTTCTTTCAACACATGCAGAAAAAATTATTAGATCGTGGATTTTATAGTTCTTTTTTTATTTTTCTCCGTTTTTTGGAGTCTGACCCCCAATTTTGATTTCAGATTCGTGTTCAGCGGTAAAAAATACGTCGGAAAATCTTTGTCCAACACCCAGCACAGACCACTTTTTTTTTTGTGGACCTGTGTTAGTATTGTCTCATCGATACGTTGGGCCTCTCTGTCTTTTCTACCGTCTGTCCATTTCTAAGCTCGGCGCTCGCCTGGAGCCTCAACGTAAACACAGTCCTGACGTTCAGCAATGACCTGTGCATTTAAGTCTTGCACTGGGAACCATTTAGCAGTGCAGCTATCGAATAAGGTAACTATTCTATGTTTTCATCTGACTCCAGCTGACCACGAATCTAGAAAAGGGTAAGCAATGGGAAACCGCCCCCTCGAAGATGATAAGGTTAAAGGAACCGGGACTCGGTTGCGATGCACACGCGATTGACGGCGATGCGTTCATCTTTGCTCCATTCACGAGCTAATGGAGTACATTTTGACGATGCTCAAGTTTGTTAGATATCTATGCTATTGAGAGAAACGTTCCTCAAAACGTTCGTACGAACGAACTCCTCGCTGTCAATCGCGTGTCCATCACATGGCGACTTCCGTTATTTTTAACTGTTGCATCTTCAAGGGGGTGGTTTTCCATGGTCTGTTCCTTTCTAAATTTACGGTCAGCTGGAGTCGCATGAAAACACTGAATAGTTACGCAACTCGACAAATTAACAGCTATATGAAACCTGTGCAAGGTTTAAATGCACAGGTTGCGGCTCAATGGCAAGACTGTGTTTACGTTACGGCTCCAGCCGAGTTTGTTGTTGTTATTATGTTTGCTGTTTACTAAAATTTCATATTAAAATTTGTTGTTAGAAGAGTGGGATGAGCAACCACGAGAGGTCGTGCCTACGAGTGCCTGCTCACATTTCATTTCGTTTTTTCGTGCTTTTGTTTTCTGCGCAGTGTCTCTGGTGGAGTGACACGATTACTTAGCGTCCCCTGTTTACACTTATCTCTTTATTTCTAAAAAACGGGTGTTTCTGACATCAGGGGCACTTGTTCTCTCCGTTCTAACCTCACAATGGAGCAACCAACAGTGAATAACCCTCCCACTGTAACCACATACGCGAAATTGGCGCAACAACTTCAGTTTCCCACGCGTGAACAGGCAATTGTGCTGGATTCGATCGATGGATTTTCGATCCAGGATTACACTTTGGAAATTGGCAAACTTATCGGACCGTCTAAAATAAGATTCGTATCCCGCATTTCACATGGCCGCGTGTGCCTATATCTCGACAGCAGAACCACAGTGGATGGACTAATAGATAAACATACAAAAATTACACTGGGCGTTCATGCTCTTGAAATTCGCCCTCTTATTACTAAAGCGAAAAGAATCATTCTGTCAAACGTGTGCCCTATTATACCGCACTCTACCATATTAGAGGAGCTTGCGAAACACAAAATCTGTCTCTGTTCTCAAATATCATCCATAAGAGCGGGATTAAACACCCCGGGATACACCCACATTCTGAGTTTCAGGAGACAGATGTACATTAGTCCAGAGGACATTAAAAAACTTCCCGACACAATGGAAATCAACTATGACAATACTTTGTACTGGATATATCTGTCAGCTGAAAAAGTGTCGTGCTTCCTGTGCAAGGAAGAAGGCCACGTCGCCAGATTCTGCAAAAACTCTAACACAGACAACACTCCTTACTTACCTAGTGACAATAACAACAATATCCATTTGGATACTGTAACTCAAAAAGCAACACAAAGACCAACGTCTGCTCAAGAGGATAAGGCTCCCCCACTTACCATCAAGAAAAAAAGACCTCTCCCTACTTCTTCTACGTCTGTCTGTTCTACACAGGAATCGTTTGGCGTGGTGGATGCTAGGAATAAGAAAATCACAACTGTAGTACATAGAGGAAAAAAGAAGAAAAGTAAAATCGAAGTCTATTCTGGGACAACGGAAGACGAAATATCTCTCCTCCTTGCCCCAGCGAGAGAACATATTTTTGACCAATCTGTAATGCAACCACTAGACTTCGACAGCTGCGTAAGATTTCTACTTGAGACCTACGATAATCCTAAAGTTCTCGACACCGCACACAAGTTTACACAGGATGTTCCTGCTTTGATAAAAATGCTTACGTCTCTAAAGGATTTCATTATGGAATGCAAATTGAAAAGCCGCATTAATAGGATAGTAAAACGTCTAACTCTGAATTCTTCAAAAGCTACCAGTGATGATTCTAGCCTTTACGAAGAACTGGAGACCTCTCTCCAGGAATCTAACTAAACTCTATCCTTCTAATGCCAGACAACCCTAATTTTTTGTCAATTTTGTTCTGGAACTGCAGAAGCTTTCGCCCCAGAATACCTGAAGTGCACTCTGTGTTAGATAAGTATGATATCCTTATTTTGATAGAGACCTGGCTCAATGCTACTGATTATGTCAGTTTTCCAGGATTCACTTCATTCAGGAAGGACCGATCTCACAGCAGAGGTGGTGGTGTCCTAGTTCTTATACGGAAAGATATCTCCTTTGTCGAAATCGATCTCGTTTCTCCTCGCGACACGATTGAATTAACTGGTATACGATTTACCAACACCATACCTGCATTTGATATTCTTATCTGCTATAGAACACTTGGTCAAAACCTTGCACAAGAACATTGGAACCAGATGTTCGACAACGTAGATACTGGCCGAAATTGTTTATTTGTAGGTGATTTTAACGCCCATCACACTGTCTGGAACTGCAATTACTCAGATACTAACGGCAGTAGACTATACAATACTGTCGACTCTTCGGACTTGTTTCTCCACAATTGCAATACCTACACACGCATCGACCTTACCAGAAAGTTCAAATCTAATATTGACCTCATTTTCTCCACCCTGAAATTCAGTGAAAAAGTTTCTTTTAATATATTTGATGAGACACTGGGTTCGGACCATTTCCCCATAAGCATAAACATCAATGCTGTCAAGAGCTTTTACCATAAAAAATCATTTAAAATCAAATCTATCCGCACAGACTGGTACAGAGTATCACTTACTCTGGAAAACAGATTCACTGACTTTCTCTCCGAAGAATTCGAACTAATGTCTCCCAGCTCGAAGTAGAATTTCTTCATAGATCTAATTACTGAAACAATCGTCGGCTGCACTCCTAAGAAGAAAGACTCCGCTAGATTAAAAAAAAAACCCAGTTCCATGGTGGGACATCGAATGTGATAAACTCAAAAGGCTTCGCAAAGCCTCATTCATGAAATGGTGCTACTCTGGCAACCTAGAGGACTTGATCTCTTATAAAAGGAATGCAGCCTTGGCTATTAAAACATTCAAAAAAAAAGAAAAAATACTGCTTGAAATCATTTGCGGAAAGCTTAGACTTCCGTTCAGACCCTAATTATGTGTGGAGTAAATGTAAGATTTACAGAAATAAGTGGACCAATATTCGCCCACCACACGTAACCAGCAATCTTTCAACCAACGAAGCACTCATTAACACGTTCAATAAAATTAGTCCCCCTTGGGCTCCAACCGATCCACTGGCTTTTCCAGCGTGCCCGGCTAACGATTTCCTAGGCTCACCTTTTAGTTTCCTCGAATTTAACGTAGCTCTAGAATCTAAGAACGTCAAATCAGCTCCCGGCTTGGACGGCATATGTTTCGATATTCTCAAAAAACTCCCTATTATATATAAACTCCTTCTTCTTGACATCTTCAATCTTATGTTTGCAAGCAACGAATTACCCCTCAATTGGACACGCTCTTTCGTGCATTTCATCAAGAAGCCGGACGGCAAAAGCTTTCGACGTATAACTCTTATGTCATGTACCTGTAAACTTTTCGAAACTATCGTCAAGAACCGTCTCCAGTTCTGGGCAGAGACAAACAACTTGATACCTATCTGGCAACATGGCTTTAGAAAGGGGCAAATCTTGCATTGACAATCTAGCTTTTTTAACTCTTTCAATTGAGGAGGCTCTGGTGGATCATAAGGAGGCTATAGCTGCTTCTCTTGACGTACAGGGAGCGTTCGACAATGTCAACGTCGACATCATGATGAGCAAACTGGCATCCCTTGGCTGCTCCCATAACACCTTAAAATTTATTGAACACATCACCCGCGTAAGAACCGTTTTTACCCAATGCTCTTTGGATGAACCAAGATTTGTCTACAAGGGCGTTACTCAGGGTGGCGTTCTAAGCCCTCTTCTCTTCACTCTGTGTACAGCAGATATTATGAATAATATTCCCTCGTCTATCAGCGTCCTTCAATTCACAGATGACATTGCCTTTGTTATCAAATCCCCTCCTTCTTTTTTAAACAGAGCCAAGAGCACGCTTGAAAGAGCCATATCTATCATCTACCAAAATCTATCGGCTATCGGTCTTTCTCTTATGCCTAGCAAAACCACCGTCCTTCACTTCAATAACAGAAGGGCCCCACCAGATAGGGTCGCGATCACAATTGACAATATTGTGGTTGAGTTCGTGGATACTGGGTATTATTTTTGACACTAAACTTTCTTTCAAGCCTCAGATAGAGATGATACAAGCTAGATGCCTGCGAGCCCTGAAGATCATCAAATTTCTCTGTGGAACATGGTGGGGATCCAATCCATCTACGATCCTTTTGATCTACAAGAGCTTCATCCGATCCTTAGTTGACTACGGCTGCTTCATATATCGGCCGGGTACCATTATGTTGAGAAACAAACTGGAGAGAATACAGAACACTGCTGTGAGGATCGCTTTCGGCTATCGCAGAACCACTCCCCTCAATGTAATGCTGGCCGAATCGAAACTAACGTTCTTAACTGACAGAGCGGCTCTCCTGTGCGAAAGATACCTACTTGGCGAAAATTAAGTCCAATAACGGTTCTCTCATGTTCGAGACAATCTGCAATCACTACCATTTCTCAAGAAGAAAAAAAGACGAAATTTAAAAACAGAATCTTGAGCATGTGCATAGATTCCCTCCACAAACTAAACGATAACATTAAGTGTAACGCGAACTTTGGTCCCTATTGTCACGACTTTGGGACTATAATGACCTCAATTCCTGTTGACACAACCTGGGGCCAGAAAATCAGAGACTACAAGGATCCCAACGTGATGATTGAACAAGTTCTATTTGATAATGCTGCCACCGCCATTTACACAGAGGGGAGCAAAACAACCAACCCCGACCGCGTTTGCTCCGCCTGCATTTGCTACGATCTGAATATCCACCTCAAAAAAAGCATTAATAACAATGCATCTATCTTTACCGCGGAATATATCGCCCTATACGATGCCTTAGAAGTGGCCAATCATTTTAAGGATCGCAACTATATTATATTCTCTGACTCCTTGAGCGCTCTACTTTGTTTAGTATCTGCCAGTTTCCACATTCGAACGAACCCTTACATACTTAGAATTAAGGAAAAGTATGTTCAATTCTGTACTAATAATTCTTCCTTTATTAAATTTATTTGGATCCCCTCACACATAGGCATACGCGGCAACGAAGATGCCGACATCCTTGCCAAATCGGCAACTACCAGCAATATGCTGGATATCAACCGCATTCCATTCTCTGATTTTTACCACTCTTTCAAACTGCGTGCAAGATCTCACACTTGCGATGCTTTGCGCGCGCAGGCTACCTCTAGGGGCAAACTTTATTTTGAGCGTTGTCACGGCACTGGACCTACCCCCTGGTTCCAACAAGCTGGCCTCAAGAGAGAAGCCGTAACTACAGTCAATAGATTAAGAGCCAACCACTACCACCTTGCGGCCTCGTTACACCGTGTCGGTATCATTAACAGCGCAGACTGCAAGTGTGGCTATGAATGGGAGGACATCGATCACGTGCTGTGGCAATGCCCATTGTACGTCTCTCAAAGGGTCAAGCTTATCTCAGATTTATTTTGTAACCGATAGACATCCTATTGTCTATATGTGCTGTTTATCACGAAGATGCGACGCATCTCTACGCACCAGTTGCAAATCGAATGCGCGTCGAATACGCATCACGCCAATATAAAAGCGCAAGCGACGACGAAGAGCATTCATTACCAATCCTCATCAGTACCAGCTAGCATCGATCAACGTATTAGCTTATAAGCCTTTCTGTATTCTTTGAGTATTCTAGTAGTGTAGTAAGATTTGTAGTTTGTTAAAAGTAGAGTTTAAGAGGACGAATAAATTCCCTTTTTAAAAACTCGAATCTCTGGACCTCGCCGGTAACAATTTAAAGTTGGATTTTTTTTGCCCTTGTCGCGGCGCATCGTCGCGAAATAACTTTTTACATTGACTGTCAAACGCGGAAACTTTCTGCAGGATCTGTCCCTAGGTACGATCATAAAACCATACCTGGGCGCAGACCGACAGAACGAAAAATCGGCAACGTTCGTCAAGTGGCGACCAAATGTTTCCGCGTTTGGCAGAAAGGTTGTTCCCCTTCTCCAAGCATAAGCATACCGCCCCTTGGAAAACACGTATATATAAGAACCGAGCGCATCGGCTCGGCCTCTCTCTCACACAAGCAAGCTCAGCAGAAACGTCACGTTATACATCACATTCACACAACCATTGAAACCAAGTTGTACAGTTGTAGTTTAAGTCTTGTAAATATATCAAGTTAACCTCAGTGGACTTTAATTCAACTACCGATCGAGCATCCGCGATCGGAACGCCAAGAAGCACCTTCTACGGCGTAACATTTGGTCCTTCGAGCCGGATTCGGCGGTCTACTGGAACTGCAGCCCACGGATCCGAGTCCATTGAGAAGCAACAACGTTCCTGCAGCAGCGGAACGTCGAAGGCATCTACGAGGCAACTACTTACTAGAAACAACCCAGACAAGCTGAGCAATCAAGCGGAGAGCAGCATCGTCGAGACCACTAACATCCAGTCATCGACCGTAAGTCATACTATCGTCTCCCCAAATCAATTCCAATCCATTCAAGATGGCTACCGATCTAGAAACTCTCGAGCGTCAACGCGCCGCGGTTAAGGGAGAACTCACGCGATTAAGCGGAACGATTAACGACTCAACCGAAACAGTCGATCTCAAATGTCGCCTCGATTCATTAAAACAAATCGACCAACAATTCGACGCGATACAGTTCGACATCGAGGGCCTAGACGAAGTGTCCGATCACGAATCCACGCGTGCGGAATTCGAAGCTAAGGTACACGAAATTACGGTTAAAATCAACCGAAAACTCGTCAGGAACAATCCCAACGCAGCAGGGATTCGCACGCCTTCACGGAGCGAAACTCCAAACGCAGCACCGTCAATTTCTTGCATACAATTATTAGACCGAAACAAAGAATCACAACTTTGTAAGGTTCTAATACATAACGAAACGTTCGGAAAATACGCAAGCGATGGTAGAAATCGCGCAGAGAATAGAGTCAAGGGCCGTAGCAGTCAATTCCTTTCTCAAATCGAATCGCTAGAGTCGACGGGTATTACGGACAAAATACCGTGGAAACTTAACGCGAAAAACGTAACCCTATCGGAGGAAAACAACACAGCAAACCTAGATTTGCACAAGCCAGCGAACGTAGAAGCGCTGCCAGGAGGGTATAGCAACCGCAAGCTTTTTAAAATCAGTACAGGAAAGATTCGACTTTCTAATCATTTAGCTGTCCGTAACGCAGCACGAAACTCAAAAACGCGTCGGTTACCTTGGGGCCAGGTAGGCGGCTACCTGACATTACCGAGTAAGCCTCATGGTTACTTAGAGCGCGCGAAACGAGATATAAAGAAAAGTAGCAAATTATTACGAATACATCCTTTTCTGGATGAACGCGGAATACCTCGAGTGGGCGGACGACTCAAACACGCACCCTTGACGTACGATGCGATACATCCGATCCTTTTACCGCGTGCCCACCATGTAACGAAACTCATTGTAACCGACGAACATGTGAGGTGTTGGCACGCGGGCACGCAGGGCACGCTCAACACAGTTCGGCAACGGTACTGGCCGATAGACGGGAGAAACCTAACAAGACAGATTATACATCAATGCATCCGATGCTTTCGCACCGAGCCAGTCTCTTTTCAGCATGTAATGGGAAATTTACCGCATAATCGAGTCACTTTCAATAGAGCCTTTTCCAACGTCGGTTTAGACTATTGCGGTCCCTTTTATGTGAAGGAAAGAAAGTTCCGAAACACCGGAAAAATCAAGGCATATGTGGCTGTATTCGTCTGCCTTGCCACTAAGGCAATTCATTTAGAATTAGTGACCGATCTATCGGCCGAAACGTGCCTGGCGTGTATTAAAAGATTTGTTTCACGACGAGGCAAGCCTCACAACATTTACTCCGACAATGGAACCAATTTTGTCGGCTCGCGTAATGAGATGGCGGAAATACAAGCAATTATAAATACAGCCGATTATAATAAGAGTATCAATCGTCGTTTATCCGAAGACAGCATCGCGTGGCATTTTTCACCGCCAAGGTCACCTCATTTTGGAGGTTTATGGGAAGCGGCGGTAAAGAGCTTCAAGTCTCACCTGCGAAAAACGGTCGGTAACACCCTATTCACGCTCGAGCAGATGAATACGTGTATAATAGAGATCGAAGCCATTTTGAATTCCCGTCCACTGACACCGATCTCCTCCGATCCCAACGATCTCTTGGCCCTATCCCCAAGTCATTTCCTCATAGGCGATAGTATGAGGAACGTACCCGAGGTCAATCTCGGAGATGTGCCGGTCAATCGTCTGTCGCAGTGGCAACAGGTCCAGCAGGTGAAGCAACACTTCTGGACGCGCTGGCAGCGAGAATATCTGCACGAATTGCACACTCGCAGCAAATGGCACACCGGAAATCTCACAAACGTCCCACTCGGTACCATGGTACTGATGAAAGAGGACAACATTCCACCCCTCCAGTGGAAGCTTGGACGGATTATCGAGGTGCATCCAGGAGACGATGGCGTCATCCGAGTCACCAGCGTCAAAACCTCCTCGGGCACTTACAAGCGTGCCATTAGAAATCTGTGTCCATTACCCCTGGAGCCGACACCGACCCCTGCCATTACCACTACATAATCCCAGTCGAACTCAGACGAAATTAGTTTAAGTATCACACTCACAATAATCTAAGTTACTAATATAAGCGATTTTAATGTATTTCATACATTCTTAACTACCGCATTTAACATGTTATTGAACATAACCGTTCAAGGGCGGCGGTATGTCGCGGCGCATCGTCGCGAAATAACTTTTTACATTGACTGTCAAACGCGGAAACTTTCTGCAGGATCTGTCCCTAGGTACGATCATAAAACCATACCTGGGCGCAGACCGACAGAACGAAAAATCGGCAACGTTCGTCAAGTGGCGACCAAATGTTTCCGCGTTTGGCAGAAAGGTTGTTCCCCTTCTCCAAGCATAAGCATACCGCCCCTTGGAAAACACGTATATATAAGAACCGAGCGCATCGGCTCGGCCTCTCTCTCACACAAGCAAGCTCAGCAGAAACGTCACGTTATACATCACATTCACACAACCATTGAAACCAAGTTGTACAGTTGTAGTTTAAGTCTTGTAAATATATCAAGTTAACCTCAGTGGACTTTAATTCAACTACCGATCGAGCATCCGCGATCGGAACGCCAAGAAGCACCTTCTACGGCGTAACAGCCCTTAAAGGCTGATTTAATTTTTGCGGTGCTCAACGTTAGAGCGTGCGCTCTTGTATGTAAATATTTAAGTAACTGTAATTTAAAAGTGTAACTTGTAAAGGAAATAAACCCCCTTGGGGTTTCCCCGATTAATAAAAAAAAAAAAAATTTTTTTGTTAATAAAAGAAACATCATCCTTCTCAACCAGGTCGTCCTCACCTATTATGGCCTCTTGTTTGCCACCCTCAACGTCTCCTCATTTTATGTATTTTGCATAATACTATATTAAAATTAATTAGAACTCAGTGTCGGCCTTAAACTCACGCCTTAATTATGTAATACTTCCGCCACGTCGTAACGTCTTCTATTGCATTACGCTCTACTAATCGGAGTATCGAACTTTTCCATTTTTGATTCTTATTTTTTGAAAACTCGTTAACGTATTTGTGAGATTTTTTTTTTATTAAAATTATACCAAACGCGATACGGTTTGAATTATATTTAATGCATTTTCTAAGTTCGGCGCTCAATTGGAGCCGTAACGTAGACACAGCCCTGTGCATTTAGACCAGGGGTGGCCAACCCGCGGCCCGCCTTGAACATTATTCCGTACTGCGAGATTATCATCAGTATCATTATTATTATATTATTTATGTTTACATGTAAGAGTAATAGTAAACACAATAATAATAACTCATTATATTTCAATTTTTCACTCTGAAAAAGTGCCTATAGTGAGTCTGAATCTAATTTATAGGGATATATAATTTTATATGTGGCCCGCGGAGTTATGATGCATTTCAAAAGTGGCCCACAAGATGATTTGGGTTGGCCACCCCTGATTTAGACATTGCACAGCTGTCGATTTGCCGCACATTTATTGAGTTGGTAACAATTCAGCGTTTTCATGCGACTCTAACTGACCGCGAATTTAGAAAGTGGCAAACAATGGGGGGACGCCCCATCCCCGAAGATGCAGGGGTTAAAGGTACTAAGGCACGATTATGATGCACACGCGATTGACAGCGAGGAGTTCGTTCGTACGAACGTTTTGAGGAACGTTCCTCTCAATAGCATAGATATCTAACAAACTTTGAGCATCGTCAAAATGTACTCCATTAGCTCGTGAATGGAGCAAAGATGAACGCATCGCCGTCAATCGCGTGTGCATCGCAACCGAGTCCCGGTTCCTTTAACCTTATCATCTTCGAGGGGGTGGTTTCCCATTGCTTACCCTTTTCTAGATTCGTGGTCAGCTGGAGTCAGATGAAAACATAGAATAGTTACCTTATTCGATAGCTGCACTGCTAAATGGTTCCCAGTGCAAGACTTAAATGCACAGGTCATTGCTGAACGTCAGGACTGTGTTTACGTTGAGGCTCCAGGCGAGCGCCGAGCTTAGGAAAGGACAGACGGTAGAAAATACAGAGAGGCCCAACGCACAGGGGGACCGGCCCTAACGTATCGATGAGACAATACTAATCGGAGGATGGAACTTTTCCATTTTTGATTTTTTTTGTTGTTGAAAACTTCGCTAACGTATTTGTGACATTTTTCTGATTAAAATGATACCAAACACGATATGTTTGAGTTATCTAAATAGCAGGTAAACAAATTAAATATTAAGTAAATATTGCTCAAACCATGTCGTGTTTGGTATCATTTTAATCAGAAAATTGTCACAAATACGTTAGCGAAGTTTTCAAAACAAAAAAATAAAAAATGGAAAAGTTCAAGTCTCCAATTAGTATTGCGGCACCGACACGTTCGGGCCGGTCCCCCTGTAGCTTGGACCTCTCTGTCTCTTCTACTGTCTGTTCTTTTCTAAGTACACGCTCGGCTGGAGCCCGAACGTAAACACAAAATAGAAACCACCACTTCGTAACTGCACTGTTTCGGTCCCGAATTCAGTGCATTTATCCAGGATTTACTGTATATTGATTCTTACCTTCTTTAGGTTACACGATGTTACGACTGTATTAAAAGCTCTTTGAAGATGATTTTGTATTATTAGTGGGTCTGTCCCGGATTCATAGACTATCAGGTCGTCTGCAAATGCTAGTGCTTTACATGGAGAATTATTGTTGAGGATTCTCCTTTTCTTTATCCATCCTCTCCTTTTTCCCTAAATTCCCGTCTCTACGTTTCTTAATCCTCTCCTTTGTCCTATCGAACGGCTGATTTCAAATCAGCTGTTCGATGTTGTCGCTCTATCTTTGTCTTTCTCCCTAACGCCTTGCCTTCTATGTTTACACCTCAGTTCAACGCTTTATCCTTCTCTATCCTTGTCATCTGTATTCCGCTCTCTTTCTATATCACTCCTTACCTTGTCCCAGTTCATTTACCTCATTTTAAATGTCCTATCCAACCGACTTATTCCCTTCTCGAACCTTCCTTGCCGTTTCCCTAATCCCCACCTACTTCCTTTATCCCAAAACAATAAAAGTCATCGCTTTCTCGTCCTCGTCCTCATTACACAGTATTCCTCAAACCGCTAACTTATTAAACTACCGCTCTTCGCCACTTGCGAATATCAACCGAAATCCGCGCACTTCGCGATTTTTCGAAACTAGTTACACTATTTTTATTTCAATCAAACTTGTTTTTTTTTATTCTTGTGTGTTAAAGTGCTTTTCTTTATTGTTGCTAATTTGTGAATTGTTAATAAAGTACTGTTCAAAACAATTATGTTTGTTAAAATTGTTAAGAATATCGGAAAAATATAAATTGAAGAGCAGGGGGGGAGTTAGTCGCGTCCTGCTGTAGACCGTTTTGAATTTGAAATGTTTGAGTAGAGAAGCTATTGTTGTGGAATGTTCTGAAGGATCGATCTGTGATCATGTTCTCGGTCATATGTAGCAAGTGAGATGGAAAGTTCATTTTAGGGACCTTAACAATCAACCCGATGGTCCAGATGGTATTAAATGATTTCTCAAGGTCAATGAGTCATGCTCCTGTCATTGCCGAGTTATTTAAGGAGTCTGCAATATCGCGAGTTAGTTTGGCGATGGCGTGAACCGTTGAATGCGAGAATTTCAACTGGTATTGGTAGTCCGGAATCAGTTTGTTAAGACGAACAAAGACATTCAATCTGATGTTCATCATGATTTCGAAAAGCTTGCCTAAATTAGGCAGTAGGCTTATCGGATGATAGCTATTAAGATCATTGGTAGGCTTGCCCTCTTTTAGCAGCGGGATCAATTTGGCTGTTTTCCATTTAATGGGGAAATATGTGGTGCGAAGGCAGGCATTGAATATCAATGTTAAGTAGTCGATAGCTGAACCGGTAGATGTTTGACCGTTATATCCGGTATACCATCAATGGATGCCGATTTTTTGTTTTTCAGCGATTTTATCGCTTTGTGAATCATTTGAGGTGATACTAGATAATCGGTACGAAACGATGGCCAAGTTTGTTCGTTTATCGATTTGAATACCCAATCGGCGTTTCTACGAGTAACGCGAAGGATGTTATATTCGCTGTTGATAGTGCGTTCGCAATGAATTTCACTCTCGGTAGTAGGCTCGAGGTTTTTTGTATGCACTCTCGCGAAGTGTGCGCCTAAGAGAAGCAATCGATCGTTCAAATCGGTAACCACGAACTAATTATCGATTTTTTGCAGAGCCGCGGTTTCAATGCCTGTCTCCGACCAGAGATAATTATTGGTGCCGAGTCCCCTCAGCGCACAGTGGTCGATTTCGCCGAAATCCTGACCAAAACCCCACCATTTTTTTCACGATTTTCAACATTTAGCAATAGCGTTTGATTTGTAACACATCAGAGCATCATTTTCCATTAACAAAAATTTTTATTGAACAATACTCTTAGAGATATGCAATGTCAAAGTTGGCACTTGAATAATGTAACGTTTTCACGTCGAAATTGAGAATACGTTTTCAATGTGAAATTAAAGTACGATCCACTTTTTCAGTATTGGTAGCTATTTATCATACTTTTAATTTATAAATATCTTGGTTTCATTTTTTTATTTAATATTTTACAACTGTGATGGTACAGAATGTAAATCCTATATATTTTTTTCCTTTTGCAAATGAAATAGTTGTGAAGTCCACAAGATTCCAAGGTAATTTTTTTTTTTAAATTAAACTTTGAAGCTTCCCGAAGAATACCTCGCTGAGTTTTCTTGCGACTTTTTGCAATTCTTCGAGTTATTGTTATTTGTTTGTCGCGCGCGCCCTGCTCGGGGAAGTGCACTTATGATATAGGGCCGGGATATCGTGCTTTACTTAATGAATACTGCTAATCCTTCTCTAAGATCAAACTGGCAATTAACGAAATAATATGTTTATTTCATGGGGTTAAAAATCGGAATGAGTTTAAACAAACTGGAGGCCTATTGTTTCGAGGCAACAATAGATAGCCGCGGCTACCGCGACTGCTTACCGTCATAAACCGAAAGATCTTTGACGATTCTAATGAAAATCTGGCTAGTTGCAGGTATCAGGAAAATAGTTGTTCCTTGAAATTCTGACTTCGGATTCTTAATCAGCGACCGGAAAAACATAAGACTACTGATTTTCGTGCCGATCCGACAATTTTTCGATACTCGCACCTGCCATATTAGAGCCGCCAATTTGTTTTTGGAAATTCTGAGTTTGGATTCTTAATCAGCGACCGGAAAAACATAAGACTACTGATTTTCGTGCCGATCCGACTATTTCTCGATACTCGCACCCGCCATATTGGAGCCGCCATTTTGTTTTTGGAAATTCTGAATTCGGATTCTTAATCAGCGACCGAAATACTACTAATATACCAATTTTCAGCTAAATTGAAAAACTCCTTGGGGTTTTGGCCAGGGTTTCGGCGAAATCGACCACTGTGCAGCGGGGGGAGCGCATCGGCGCCTTTCGGATTAATGACCCTGTTGATGAATGGGTGAAGTTTAAATGGTTCGCAAGTGTCCAATTTGGAGAGTCTGTCGTTCCAAAATTTGTTTGAGGTAACAGTGAAAAGATTGCGTAGTCTGTAATTTATTCGTTTGAGTAGATGTCTGTAGAAGTTAATTATATCTGTATTTGATGGCAAAGGATTGCTATTCAGTCTAAGAATTTTGAATAATTTAGTTAAAATTTTATATTAAAGTTTTTTGAGCTTTTTTATTCTACGGTCGTTATAATCTTTCGGGCTGCTCACATCTTCGACAATAGGTGTACATCTCTTCATGGTGGAAGAGATGTTATCCTCGAGAGCCTCGATAGATGAATTAATCATATCGACCGATGCGTTAAGCAGTAGATTATGATCTTGATCGTTTATAAACTTGTGGATGGATAATATAATTTTTTTCCAGTTAATCTGTCTGTATAAGTATCGCGTTTGTCTCGGAGCACGTTTGACGGATGCGCTCCACTCGCTGAGGGATAATCTCACTACAATGCCCAATGATCGCTGTTATAGGGCAAGACTTCCAGTCTCTGAATGCCTCTGTCTATCCTATCGATTAACCTTTCATCGACTAATGCGATGCCAAGGTTAGAATTTGCCGGATGGTAAGTCGGTATATCCGAGTACAACAGCGAGGCGCGGCAAATTGCGCCTTGCAACTGAAGCCAATCATAGAGGGACAAGCCCTTGCCGTTGTTTGCTGTATTAAGCCATGACGTATGTTTGGCGTTCAGAACGCCTGCAATGACATAATGATTGGCCTCATTCGCAAGGCGCAATTGGGTGAAGCAACCCTCCACATCACGCGGAAACAGAATTTTGTCCTTACAAGGACTGTATACCGAAGCGATCACGAGACTCCTGTCGGTGGTAAGATCCAATCGAATAGCTATAGCCTTTATAGATTTTTCATTGGAGAACGAAAGCTCGATCCTCGAGAATTTGTAATTTCGTTTGATTATGATGGCTATTCCACCGCCGAAGCGGTTGTCCGCACGACCTTTACGTATTGCCGTATATTACGGCGGCAGTACGAGAGTATGTCTAGGATTGAGCTTCGTTTCCGCAACAAACGTCAGAACGGTACCTTGTGAGAAATTGCTGCAAGTATGCTCTTTTATGAAGATTGATGATGAAATTGACGTTTGCGGTGATGATTAGGATATTATCCAGCGGGATGGACTGACCAGCAAACGATGGCGTTGATTAGCGACGGGCAGTTTGATTGATTCCTGGGCCCCGCCTACGCAATGCGCTGGGCTGAGGGATATCCTCATCTATGAATGATTGAAACAACAGGTTAATTTTTTCAGTATTGTCGTTGATTCTATGGAAAATGATTGGTATTTGGTCAGCGATACCCTTAATAGCAGAGAGAATACTACTTAAATTAGCCTGTTGTTCGGCAATTGTGTTGATCCTCGGCACCGGTCGTTGGATGGGCGCTACAGGCTCGTGGACATTCAGTGAGGGGAAGGCGGCATCGCCGACTCCTGCCGCTGCTACTCTGCTATACGAGATAGCTGGATTGGTCAACTGCGCGGGCCGTCTCCTCGGAGCATTGACGACTGGAACGGGCTGAGTGCGAGGAACGGCGATGCACTGTGATCGATTTCGCGAATCTAGCTGGACAAAAATCAAAATTTCGAGTTGTTTGAATGATATTATAATGGGCATTTACGGACTTCTAAATACCTGGACAACATTGAACAAACCCTATTTCGTTGTAATAACTTCCAGATTTCTACCTGAGAGAGGTTAAAGTTAAGGTATCTTGCTAGCTCAATTTATATCCTTCGAGACGGCAGTATGGTGATTTCGTTTTCGCGTATTTTAAGATTGTAGCCATTGTTCGATCGAGGATGTGGAACGCAGGGTAAAGCAGGAAAAGGTTTTCTGGGAAAAAATTTCATTTTATTCATTACCTCTGTTTCGAGGAAGATGGATAATATACAGATAGGTAGAGCGGACAATAAGGTTTTGCGAAAAACGAACAAACATAATAGATTTAGAATCGACCGGAAAACCGACTAGGCTTGACTATGAAAATGCTTCTGTACAAATATAACCTTTCGCGTTTCCACCCGTGACTCTAATTACGCGACTCTATTTTACCGACGGGCGTCCAGGATATGCTCTGTACTCTCCGTTCGGTAGGCGTCCAGGAAAAGCATCCGTACTCTCCATACCGAAACGAGGACCCAGGAACATTCCCGTACTCTCCCGTGTCGTCACTGTATTTGGGCGTCCAGGATATGCTCTGTACTCTCTCGATCGGTAGGCGTCCAGGAAAAGCGTCCGTACTCTCCATACCGAATCGAGGACCCAGGAACACTCCCGTCTCGTCACTGTACTTGGGCGTCCAGGATATGCTCTGTACTCTCTCGATCGGTAGGCGTCCAGGAAAAGCGTCCGTACTCTTCATACCGAATCGAGGACCCAGGAACAATCCCGTACTCTCCCATTTCGTCCAATCTAACCGGGCGTCCAGGAAATGCTCTGTACTCTCTCGATCGGTAGGCGTCCAGGAAAAGCGTCCGTACTCTCCATACCGAATCGATGACCCAGGAACAATCCTGTACTCTCCCATTTTCCCTCTAGCAGGCGTCCAGGAAAAGCGTCCGTACTCTCCTGCCAGAGGTCCCTATTCTGCATACCGAGAGCGACCGTGGATTACCTGGTTCTCTCTCTCGGCGCAGAAGAAGGATTCTGTCGTGTCGTGCACCTTCTTTTATACTGGACCGTTGCTACCCTCGATCTCCGAAATCAACAACCCCGTCGTCAAGCCTGGTCTCGCGGTCTCGCGCTTCGCGCCTCCACTCCCTTCCGCGGTCCATTGCCGATCTCCGAAGCTTCTCGATGTTTCTCGGTGTTTCTCGATGTTTCCCGAAGCTTCCAGAAGCTTCTCGGTGCTTCTAGATGCTTCTCGATGCGTCCCGATGCGTCTCGAGGCCTCCAGAGGCCTCTCAAAACCTCCCGAAGCTCGTCGCTTCGAGCCTTTATAATTTTCGCCACGCTACAAGTTTAATTTTTTGTGGTATTTTATTTCTTTAGTGTTGTTTAGGCTTAATATGGATTATACATGTCAATAGTTTTATAAATATTACTTGTCATATCGCATTGTTTAAAGAAATAATTTAGCACAATTTTTTGTATATTTAAAAAGTTTAGTAAGGCGTACACAAATGCTCCACTATCCTCCGCTTTGAGTTTTATTTTTTTTATATCTGAAACATGTATTGAAGCTAATAAAATAAAAACGATGCCCGTCCCGACCCACAGAAAACTTGTACAGATTTTTTTAGCGACCACCTACATAGGGGGTACTTCAGCATGGAGCAGACGGTGCACGTGGCTTATGTCATTTGTACCAATACAGCTATTTTTAAGGAAACTGCCGTTGAACACATTTTCTAGAGTCCTTTCTTAGACTTTTCAGACAGTCTCAATATAAGCTAATAGCTCCAGCAAAAGTCATAAATAACGGGTCCCAATGTGTCCTTAAGTGCAGCCCTGGCGACAACTGAGGACTGCACAAGAAGCGGGACAACGAAAAACATGCGTACGTGACCAAACCCTTGTTAGCGGAAAACTTTTCCTTTTCTTTCGCAAAAAGCGCACCATGGACGAAAAACAGAGGGCGCTATTGACGTAGTCCTAGTCCTCTGATTGGCTAATACAGTGAGTCTAGCTACTTGATCATTTCTGGGTCCTTCGAGCATTCCACCATCCACCAGGTTGGCAGGATATCCCAGCATATCGGTCATGGATTTAATATTCGACGTGACACCATAATGGTTCTATTGGATTTATCAAAAGCATTTGATACTGTCTGGCACAGGGCCATATTGTTTAAATTAAACATTATGGGCTTACCGCACTCGATATTGAGACTGTTAAACTCTTACTTGCTCGAACGTACTTGTTATGTTTGGTTCAACTGTCATAAATCTTTCTTATACAACTGTCAAACTGGTGTTCCACAGGGATCTGTCCTCGGACCATTTTTATTTATACTATATACCAATGATATACCTTCTTTGCAATCATGTGAGGTGGCGGTATATGCTGATGATACTGCCATTTATTCTGCATCCATCCGGCGTTCTCGCATGGCATTGTTCAGGAGAATCCAGAAATATCTAGACTGCATCACTCACTATTTTAAAAGTTGGAAGCTGATGCCTAATCCTTCCAAAACCGAGGCTATATTCTTCTCTAAAGCGCAATCTTCTGCTCTAAATAACTTTATGAATAATAACGTCCATCAAATTGATGGTGAGTCCGTCGCTTGGCCATCTCGAGTCAAATATCTCGGCGTCATTCTCGACTCCAGAATAAATTGGAATCATACCCTTATAGATCGTATCACGAAGACTCTTCGAGCCTTTCGTGCCTTACCTATTTTTATTTCTGCGAGCTCCAATTTACTACTCAAATTACGTATTTTAACATACATTATGTGTCTCAGGCCTGTCCTCACTTATGGCTCGGTCATATGATGGAAGATTCTCTCGAAAACCTCCAGGAACAAAGCACAAACCATACAATCCAAAATACTACATTTCATTTAGTTTGCGACGAGAGCTCGACGAGGCAACATCGTTCCAATGGAGCTCTCGCGACAGTAGAAAATCTAAGTGGATTACACGCGCCTATACGGTGTTCAAACATTTATGAGTGAAAGTTCACGCTTCACAAACGCGAATAGTGCCTGTGAATCAAGTTTAATTTACATTGGGGCTTGCTTTTGCATCAAGACCTCTTTCTCTGAAGAGACAAAAGAGCACGACTCTCACAATATCAACGGAGGACATGCAGTCTAAGAAAACAAAAAAGACTGCAGCGACACGTGCTTCGACGCGTATTGCATCAACTAGCCGTGCATCTCCCCCAGCCTCTGTAGATATAGCTGAGGATGCGAGCAAGGACGCTGCGCATTCGACAAGCGATGCGATATCCACTGCGTCTTCCGCGCAAGGCACCGAGTTGCCTGCGCAATCACAGGATTCGGTGCTCCAGGAGAACAAAAGGCTCCTCAATGAAATAAAGCTGTTGAAGGTACAGATCAAGGCTTTGCCTGGACCTTCCTAGATCTCTAAACCGAGCGAAGCAACTGCCAACATGGAGTGGATCACCGTTCGCACCTCGATGTCCACCGGAAGGCGAACACCATCGCCGCTTCCACCCACCGGCGAAACAGATGCCAATACCAATCGCTTCTTTGCATTGGCAGACTTGGACGCACAACCGAGGCAGTCCATCACCCAGCCGTCCACTTCGGAGTCCACGGCTGCGCAGCAGGGAGTCGCTGATTCGGCTAAGTCCACAAAGCCCCCTCCTATTATCGTACACGCAGCTTCGCCGCAGCTAATAATTAACATTACGAAGAATACGCTTCAAAAAGCTGCGTTTTCCATTAAGCGTAGTGGCCCGAAGAGCCACATTGTATATGCGAATACAAACGAGGTATTCGCAAAATTGAAGGTTATTCTTCAAAACAACCAAATCAAATTCTTCACTTATACCCCGAAGAATGAAAAACCGCTGACTATGCTCTTGAAGGACATAGATCCAAACACACCGAAGGAGGACCTGCTTTCGGAAATAAATGCCATTGTCGCATCTAAGGACAGAGCCACGCGCGTGACTCAACTCACAACAACAAAATCAAAGCAATCTGGCATTCCATTGCCTATGTACATGATACAATTCACCGTTAACTCCGATGCCAAGTTCATCCAGAACATAAACATCTTAAATTAGCAATGCGTACGGTGGGACAAAATTCCGAAGACAGGACCTCCTTCAGTGTTTCAATTGCCAACGAATTGGACACGCCGCAGCTAATTGTCACCTCGATTTCAGATGCGTGAAATGCAATTTGTCGCACGAGCGGGGAAAATGCTCGGTAACCGAGGCTACCAAGCACGAAGCAATTTATTGCGTAAATTGCGAGAAATTCGTCCACCCGGCCTCATACAGGGGATGTCCGAGATTCAAGGAGACGAAGGCGGCTATCGCACTGTGATTGATTTCGCGAATCTAGCTGGACAAAAATAATTTTACCAATGAACGTCATGATTATTGTTTGAAAACCTTTAATATGTTGCACAAAGTGTACGTTAATAACATATTTGCCTTTACAAGTTGCATATATATACTTCTATTCCTCGAAATCCTCGTAATCCTCATCTGTTTCTTCGTCTTCACCGGAACATTCGTTTATTGTTCAGTATTCCTCACGCAGAAGTAATATAGCTTCTCCTGGTAGACTCGTGGTTGTCTTTTTCGGCTGATTACGGATTTTAGTTATTACCGGATCCGACGAAATTAATAACATATTTTAAATCTTCCAAGTTTTGTCTTCTTGAAAATTTTCTGGACTGATATTCCCGAAATCTTTTGCAATCTTTATTGCGCGCTTCTTGCGCATCTTCAGATAGTTGTCCTATTGACAAAATTGAATATCCAATTATCTGTCGACTGTGTATTAATAATTTATTTACGGTGGCAGCCATGTAATACCAATCATATACATAATTGAATATACAATTTAGCCGTGTCAAAGGAATATTTTTCAAAAACCTGTCCTTCTATTAGCAATCCACTTGCAATAACTTTTAATATTATTGCAAACCGCTCAATTAATTCCTTGTTAATTCCTGTTATCATTGAAGATAACTGCGGATTGGCACAAAATTTTCGATCCGTGTTGCTGTCGTTTATTGTTCCTGATGTTTCTTTTGGCACATCTACCAGGAGAGCCATTCTTCTTTTAAATTCAACATGAATTTGCTTTTTCCGGAGTTCCATTTTTTCTTTGTCAGATTTTATAATATGCCACTTTTTAACACTAAGCTTATACAAAATATGTAGAAGGCATACAAAACTCCTTATCCACGCATGGAGACTAGACAGTCCAAATTAAAAATTTTCATTATTATAAATTATCTTATGTTTCTCTATTGCATTCATCTGTGTGGGCTTACCTCCGCAAATATAGCAAATTTGGCTAGAGGTTTCAGTTAAGGTGTTGCATATTTTACCATCTACCATAGTCATAAGCAATAATGATTTTATTGAAATTTTATGTTGTTTCAAATCTAATGTGGTTGCTTGAAGATTTTTTATTTGGCCAGAAGTTGTGAAAGAAGTTAACATTACACCTAAAAGGGGTAGCAAAAGAAAAAAAGCTATTAAACATACAGGAGCAGAGAATGTAATTAAATTTACTTCTGATGAAGCTTTAGCATTGTTTCTCGACGCGAAATTAACCAGACATCAATATATTTTTATTCGTCGCCAAGCTAAAGAGCATAATGCTGACATATATCCGTGCTATGACAAAATAATTGAGTCAAAAAAATAGTATCCCGATAAAATTATTATTACGGATATTAGCGCTGAAATAAAGCTTCAGTCACTTGTTCACCATACAATTCACCGTCTTATTGAAAGTGAATGCAATAATTTGATGGAAATTCTTCCGACAAGTGACTGCGAATTAAGTATGATTTTCAAGTGGGGATGTGACGGCTCCTCTGGTCAAAGCTGTTATAAGCAACAATTTGAAGAACACGAAGAACTTCAAGATGATTCCTCGTTATTTCTTATATCTTTGGTGCCACTTCAGTTAAAACACGGGCAAAGAGAAATATGGAAGAATCCTCGACCTTCATCAACAAGGTATTGTAGGCCATTAAAATTGATTTTTAAAAAGGAGACCAAAGATTTAATCATACAAGAAGTGAATAAGATAGATAGCCAAATAAAAAATCTTCAAGCAACCACATTAGATTTGTAACAACATAAAATTTCAATAAAATCATTATTGCTTATGACTATGGTAGATGGTAAAATATGCAACACCTTAACTGAAACCTCTAGCCAAATTTGCTATATTTGCGGAGGTAAGCCCACACAGATGAATGCAATAGAGAAACATAAGATAATTTTGTAAGGGATAGCTTGGGCGGAGGCAGGGATAAGGCAGAAATGCTAAGACGTTGGTTTTCGAGATTACTTTTAATGCGTCCACTTCCTATGACGGGCTTGACGAGACTGCTGCTCGTTCGATGAGCAACGATGTTCATTCTTTTCGCCGCCGATATTCGGAGAAAAGAGACTCTGCGAACCGGGCGGCGCGATATCAGACGCGATACAATGCAAGCGCAACGGCTCGCGGCACGGCGTTTGATGGCTCACTACTTACAATTTATAATAATGAAAATTTTTAATTTGGACTGTCTAGTCTCCATGCGTGGATAAGGTGTTTTGTATGCCTTCTACATATTTTGTATAAGCTTAGTGTTAAAAAGTGGCATATTATAAAATCTGACAAAGAAAAAATGGAACTCCGGAAAAAGCAAATTCAAGATGTATTTAAAAGAAGAATGGCTCTCCTGGTAGATGTGCCAAAAGAAACATCAGGAACAATAAACGACAGCAACACGGATCGAAAATTTTGTGCCAATCCGCAGTTATCTTCAATGATAACAGGAATTAACAAGGAATTAATTGAGCGGTTTGCAATAATATTAAAAGTTATTGCAAGTGGATTGCTAATAGAAGGACAGGTTTTTGAAAAATATTCCTTTGACACGGCTAAATTGTATATTCAATTATGTATATGATTGGTATTACATGGCTGCCACCGTAAATAAATTATTAATACACAGTCGACAGATAATTGGATATTCAATTTTGTCAATAGGACAACTATCTGAAGATGCGCAAGAAGCGCGCAATAAAGATTGCAAAAGATTTCGGGAATATCAGTCCAGAAAATTTTCAAGAAGACAAAACTTGGAAGATTTAAAATATGTTATTAATTTCGTCGGATCCGGTAATAACTAAAATCCGTAATCAGCCGAAAAAGACAACCACGAGTCTACCAGGAGAAGCTATATTACTTCTGCGTGAGGAATACTGAACAATAAACGAATGTTCCGGTGAAGACGAAGAAACAGATGAGGATTACGAGGATTTCGAGGAATAGAAGTATATATATGCAACTTGTAAAGGCAAATATGTTATTAACGTACACTTTGTGCAACATATTAAAGGTTTTCAAACAATAATCATGACGTTCATTGGTAAAATTATTTTTGTCCAGCTAGATTCGCGAAATCAATCACAGTGCGATAGCCGCCTTCGTCTCCTTGAATCTCGGACATCCCCTGTATGAGGCCGGGTGGACGAATTTCTCGCAATTTACGCAATAAATTGCTTCGTGCTTGGTAGCCTCGGTTACCGAGCATTTTCCCCGCTCGTGCGACAAATTGCATTTCACGCATCTGAAATCGAGGTGACAATTAGCTGCGGCGTGTCCAATTCGTTGGCAATTGAAACACTGAAGGAGGTCCTGTCTTCGGAATTTTGTCCCACCGTACGCATTGCTAATTTAAGATGTTTATGTTCTGGATGAACTTGGCATCGGAGTTAACGGTGAATTGTATCATGTACATAGGCAATGGAATGCCAGATTGCTTTAATTTTGTTGTTGTGAGTTGAGTCACGCGCGTGGCTCTGTCCTTAGATGCGACAATGGCATTTATTTCCGAAAGCAGGTCCTCCTTCGGTGTGTTTGGATCTATGTCCTTCAAGAGCATAGTCAGCGGTTTTTCATTCTTCGGGGTATAAGTGAAGAATTTGATTTGGTTGTTTTGAAGAATAACCTTCAATTTTGCGAATACCTCGTTTGTATTCGCATATACAATGTGGCTCTTCGGGCCACTACGCTTAATGGAAAACGCAGCTTTTTGAAGCGTATTCTTCGTAATGTTAATTATTAGCTGCGGCGAAGCTGCGTGTACGATAATAGGAGGGGGCTTTGTGGACTTAGCCGAATCAGCGACTCCCTGCTGCGCAGCCGTGGACTCCGAAGTGGACGGCTGGGTGATGGACTGCCTCGGTTGTGCGTCCAAGTCTGCCAATGCAAAGAAGCGATTGGTATTGGCATCTGTTTCGCCGGTGGGTGGAAGCGGCGATGGTGTTCGCCTTCCGGTGGACATCGAGGTGCGAACGGTGATCCACTCCATGTTGGCAGTTGCTTCGCTCGGTTTAGAGATCTAGGAAGGTCCAGGCAAAGCCTTGATCTGTACCTTCAACAGCTTTATTTCATTGAGGAGCCTTTTGTTCTCCTGGAGCACCGAATCCTGTGATTGCGCAGGCAACTCGGTGCCTTGCGCGGAAGACGCAGTGGATATCGCATCGCTTGTCGAATGCGCAGCGTCCTTGCTCGCATCCTCAGCTATATCTACAGAGGCTGGGGGAGATGCACGGCTAGTTGATGCAATACGCGTCGAAGCACGTGTCGCTGCAGTCTTTTTTGTTTTCTTAGACTGCATGTCCTCCGTTGATATTGTGAGAGTCGTGCTCTTTTGTCTCTTCAGAGAAAGAGGTCTTGATGCAAAAGCAAGCCCCAATGTAAATTAAACTTGATTCACAGGCACTATTCGCGTTTGTGAAGCGTGAACTTTCACTCATAAATGTTTGAACACCGTATAGGCGCGTGTAATCCACTTAGATTTTCTACTGTCGCGAGAGCTCCATTGGAACGATGTTGCCTCGTCGAGCTCTCGTCGCAAACTAAATGAAATGTAGTATTTTGGATTGTATGGTTTGTGCTTTGTTCCTGGAGGTTTTCGAGAGAATCTTCCATCATATGACCGAGCCATAAGTGAGGACAGGCCTGAGACACATAATGTATGTTAAAATACGTAATTTGAGTAGTAAATTGGAGCTCGCAGAAATAAAAATAGGTAAGGCACGAAAGGCTCGAAGAGTCTTCGTGATACGATCTATAAGGGTATGATTCCAATTTATTCTGGAGTCGAGAATGACGCCGAGATATTTGACTCGAGATGGCCAAGCGACGGACTCACCATCAATTTGATGGACGTTATTATTCATAAAGTTATTTAGAGCAGAAGATTGCGCTTTAGAGAAGAATATAGCCTCGGTTTTGGAAGGATTAGGCATCAGCTTCCAACTTTTAAAATAGTGAGTGATGCAGTCTAGATATTTCTGGATTCTCCTGAACAATGCCATGCGAGAACGCCGGATGGATGCAGAATAAATGGCAGTATCATCAGCATATACCGCCACCTCACATGATTGCAAAGAAGGTATATCATTGGTATATAGTATAAATAAAAATGGTCCGAGGACAGATCCCTGTGGAACACCAGTTTGACAGTTGTATAAGAAAGATTTATGACAGTTGAACCAAACATAACAAGTACGTTCGAGCAAGTAAGAGTTTAACAGTCTCAATATCGAGTGCGGTAAGCCCATAATGTTTAATTTAAACAATATGGCCCTGTGCCAGACAGTATCAAATGCTTTTGATAAATCCAATAGAACCATTATGGTGTCACGTCGAATATTAAATCCATGACCGATATGCTGGGATATCCTGCCAACCTGGTGGATGGTGGAATGCCTTGGACGAAAACCAAATTGCTGGTTAATTAAAATATCTTTTGATTTAACAAATTCCTCAATGTTGTGATATATCACGCGCTCAAGCAGTTTACCACGAATAGGTAGCAGGTTTATCGGACGGTAACTAGTCGGAGCCAATGAAGGTTTACCTGGCTTGAGAATGGGAATAACCCTAGCAACCTTCCATGCAACAGGGAAGTAGCAAAGCTTAAAGGAAAACTTGAAAATATAGTAAAGTTGGTAACAAATTTTATACGATGCATTGGTCAGCATTGGAACAGTTAGTTGATCAGGACTCGGAGCCTTACTGGACTTCACTTGAGAGACCAAGTCATAAATTTTCTTGGGTGAGTACAGCTTGGCCGAGACACTATTTTCGTGAGTAGACCATTCGAAATTATCATAAAATGTATTGACATTATGATCGAGCTCGGATTCGATCCGAGAAGTCGCTTCATGGACTTCGGCTAATGAGTTGGCTAAGGCATCAGATTTGTCGTGCGAATTTCCAAATCTTGTTACAGTTGGCTTCCAGGCAGGAGTAAGAATTGCGCAATTTTTGGCTATGGATTTGTAAGTTTTCCAGAAGGTAGGATCTGGTCCGTTAAAGCTCTGTAGCATTTTAGTCCAGGCCTGCTGCCTGACTATAGAGATTCTTTAACGAATCTGTTTACTGTATTCTTTGCAAAGAAAGCCACGTTGTTGAGACGGCTTACAACGCATCGCATGTTGAGTGATGATGATGTCCGACAACACATTAACTCTTTCATTGAGGTTGTAGGTAAACTTGCTGACATGGGTATTGAAATCCATAAGGATTTGCAGAGCGTTATGCTACTAAATAGTTTATCTGAAAACTTTGAGAATTTCAGATGTGCCATAGAATCTCGAGATTAACTTCCTGAGCTCTATACTCTGGGGATAAAAATTCTGGAAGAACATAAAACAAGACTGCAGAAACGAACAGAGGTACATGGAGTGATGGCAGTTAAACATAATATGTAGTACGAAGAATGAAAAACAAGTAAAGCAAGAAAAGGGGACTAACAAAAACTATGCGCCTTGGAAACAGCAAATGAAATGTTATGAGTGTGGGAAATTAGGTCATCGTGCAGTTCATTGCTAGAATAAAAAGGGTAGAAATAACTCTAAAGTAGGTATGGCTAGCGAGTCACATTATGTAAAAGTAAATGATGTATATAATATTTCCAAAGATCCTGAACATCGATATTGGTGTACTGATAGTGGTTGCACCACTCATCTTTGTAAAGACAAGTCCAAGTGAGTCTGAGCCGAGTTCTCGTACTGAACAGACGTTCTTGCGCGAGCTCCCGTAATCGAGACATAATCTCACTTCCGAGTGCCGAGTGAATTCTTCCGTTGTTGGTGCTCCATTTACAACAAGTGACTGTTTAAATTTAAACAAAATCTTCACATTGGGACTTGCATCTGTAAGTCCCAATTAAATCCCAAAGAACATTATTATTTTTTCAAATTTCGAAAAGTTCCTATGGAACAATACGTGTCTCGAAAAGACACGAAGAAGCTTTCTTCCCCGTCCAAAGCGGACGGGGAAAATTCCGATTGTGATTTTGCTTCGCCGGTGGTGATAAAACCCAGACAATTGTCTCGAAAGAGACAGAAAAGCACTTCGTGAACTGCTTCTTCCGAAGACATGCAGTCGAAGAAGACTAGGAAGGCTCCCGTGACTCGAGCTACGACTCGAGTTTCTTCCAAAACCCGTGCTTCTTCTCCTTCTTCTGCGCACAAGTTGGACGATGTAAATCCTGATCCTGCACCGTCCACAAGCGATGCAATGTCTACTGCATCCTCGAACCAGGCTGCAGAACAGTCTACTCCGAACTTAGAATCGGAGAATAAACGCCTCAAGAATCGTATTAAGATCCTAGAGGCGCAACTGAAGGCCTTCTCGGGCCCAGCGTACACCAGGAGGCCGAGCGATGCTGCGTCCACGGAGTGGATCACAGTGGGCAATCCACTGTCTACTGGACGGTGTAGCCCCTCCCCGCTACCACAGCTGGGAGCAGCGCAGACGCAAAACCGATTCCTGGCTCTTTCGGATCTTGACCAACGGCCGGGCACCAGTGATGCCAGGACGTGGGATTTTTCCCACCCATGCGCACTACCTAATCCTCAGTAACGTATATCCTTTTTTTTACATGAGGAAATCTTCAAAAGACACCCACCGCCTGAGGAGGGCGACGGGTATTGTGGGATTCTTACCCACTAAAACCCCATGGCAACTTCGCCGAGTCTTTTAGTGGCGGACCCCGGGCACCGACTCGCAACTCTTCCGCAGCACGCCAGACTCAGGTCCCGGTGGAGATAACCAGTCATCCGTGAGGGTGACTAGTCATCCACACCAGGCCATCCCAAACCGAAGCCATCATGTCGGTTAGCTTACATGATGGCTTCACGTCCCATCATGGTGGACAAGTCCATGCCAGGCAGGGTTCCTCAATCCATACCTGGCCCATGATTATTTTTTTTTTTTTCGTCGATGACCAAACCCCGAAGAGGAGAAGCATGAACCTCTCCGGGAGCTTGACCACCGACTACCCATCCCCTGATAATAAAGCCCTCCCTGAAAAATACCCTTGATCATTCACACACACATTCATGCCAATAAATACAGTCACACACACATTCAGGATAAATAAATAAATAATATAGTTGCATTGGGGGCAGGGTAGACGCCATTCGGTAATCCAAGGGAGGCCACGATGCGCATGCTCACATCATGACCCCCCCCCCCCCCCCAGGACTACCGTCTCCTCGCCCGAGTCGGACAGCGAGCAGATCTGGGCGCCTCCCTGAGCCCTTCCCGCTCCCTTTCCGCGGCTTCCTTCTGCAGGAGAACCTCCTCGCAGAAGGTCGCCACGGCCCTCCATTTCTCCTCTGAGAGAAGTATCTCTCTCACTACATTTTGTAGTGAGAGGTCCCCCCCTCCCAACACACCCCTCATGACACCGCGCTGAACCGCCCACGCTGGGCAGACCTCCAGCGTGTGCTGCGCGGTGTCCTCCTCCAAGTCGCAGTGGTGGCACTCGGCGGTCTCCTCCTTCCCAAACCCATACAGGTACTCACCGACGCAACCATGCCCGGTGAACACCTGCGTCAGACGGTAAGTGAGGTTGCCATGCTATCTGTTCACCCATTCCCTAAGGAACGGGCGAACAGCCTTCACAGCGCGACTTTCCGCGTTGGCCGGATCGTCTAACCAATCCAGCCAACGGTTCCAGACACGCTGCTCAGCCTGGCTTCTCACTTCACTTGCGGAAGTATCCGGCTGTTCTACCCCGTCCGTCTGTCGCGCAGCACGAAGGTCTACATCAGCTTTGTCAAGGTTTGGCTCGACAGAGCCGTTTCTCGAGCTGCTCCGCCTGCTACTCCTTCCTATACACTCGAGAGCTCGCTGATTGACTTTGCCTCCCCTTCATAGTAGCGGACCTATTGGCATGAGCACGGGCGTATTCGGGGCGACATTCGTAGTCAATCAGTCGCGCTGAAAAAGTCGTGCCTTGCGCGTCAGTCGCGGAGATCAGAACGTCGTGCGTGGCACGTCGATAAAGGTTATTTGTCGAAATACAATTTCACACCGCACTATATCGCATGTAGGGTAATACAAAAGTATTGTTAGTGAAAAAGTATGCTCGAATATGTGTTAAATAAAGTACAATTAATATATTTTAATATTTTTGGGCTTCTGGCGACGATTTTACCGAAATTAACCACTACGTTATGCATTACGACTAAATATAGTATTGTGTTCCAGCACCAATAGTTGTAAATCAATTATTAGCGCAAATTGTTAAAAGTAACTACACGATAATAGAACGCTAGGTTTCCCAGCGTAAAAGAACACATTGTTGCCGCCGCAGTTGTCTTAAATGTTTTCAGTAACTTTATTCGTCTCAAAATGCTCGACGCAAAGTTCTAATATACCAATTAAAACATAATTAATTATAAGAAGCTCTTAGTAACAAAGAGTGGTTCTGCCTCGTTTAATTTCAATGTTGTTTTGTAATAAAATGCCAAAGTATTGTCAATTTTACATATAGAGATGTATCTCAACGGTTTCTTTCATCTGTATGATTGTTAAAAAACATTTTCTTCATTTATATTTTAATGCGATTTCTCGACAACGATTCAGCGGAAAAGGACATTGATACAGTGGAATAGATTTTCAGAAGATAACTTTGTAACAAAGAGTGCATTTGCATATTTCCATGGGTAATGTGGAAACCTATATTACCTCTTTACTGTTAAAAGACAACACAACATTGTACAATGTATCGCCCCAATAACTTCTTACATTATTCTACATTCTTTGAGGCGAACAAGTTTGCATTTTGCTGTCGCAAAATTTTTAAAATATAAATGTCGCCCCAATATACCGCCACATGCTACCACGCTTGTACCAGTTGGCACGACCGTAACGCCGCCGGTGTGCCTGTGAATCAGTGACATCTCGGCTGTATGTGTAGGTGAAGGAGGCGGCGCAGCTCGAGAAACGGCTCTGTCGAGCCAAACCTTGACAAGGCTGGTCTACATAGACCTCCGCAGCCATGACCGCATAGCAGGAGAACGGAGGCGAACCAGCCAGAACTGTGGCGGCCGCGTAGGAAATCGTGCGGCAACCCCGCACGAACCTGACAGCCATCACCCGGTGAGCCTTACGTAAAACGCAGTCTCCCCGGGTATTAGCTGCCAGACCACCGGCCCATATCGGCGCTCCGTAAAGCGCCATGGACCGGACGACTCCCATGTACAGCCGCCTAACCTTCCCACTTGGCCCCCCGAGATTTGGCACGAGACGACTCAAGGCAGCCGCCGCGCGCTCCAAACGATGAGCCAAGTTCTCAAAGTGGTGCGAGAAACGCCAGTAGCTGTCCACGATGAGACCCAGGTATTTCAACCTGCGCCTCACCGCCACATCCACCCCACCTACCTTAATGGAGGATTTCGGAGGCACGCCTCGACCGGAGACCTCGCACATCCAAATGGCCTCCGTCTTGGCGGCCGAAACCTCCAACCACAGTCCTTGAATTTCGGAGACCACCAGTGCCACCGATTCCTCGGCCACCCTGATTACGCTCCTCCAGTCCGGATCGGCGACAACGATCATTGTATCGTCCGCGTACGCCACCAATGACGTGCCGTCGGGGAGAGTAACCCTCAGCACCGCATCGTAGGCTAAGTCCCACAGGATAGGACCCAAGACGGACCCCTGAGGGACACCCCGATGAACGGCGTGAATCTGAGCACCATCCTTCCCATACCATCCGATACTCCTATCCTTCAGATAGTCTCGGACCAATCTCTTCAGATAGGAGGGCACCCGAAGAAAATCGAGTGCCCTACCTATAGCTTCCCAGGAAACGGTGTTGAAGGCGTTCGCTATGTCTAGCGAAATCGCCAATGCAACACCGCCCTGTTCCACTCCCGGCCTGGCAAGGCAGCGCACCCTGTCGATGGCATCGACAGTGGAGCGTCCTCGCCTAAAGCCAAACTGGGCCTCAGAGAGGCAGTGATGCCAGGACGTGGGATTTTCTCCCACGTGGGAGTCATCGTGCGCATGCGCATGCTGACGTCACAGCTCGACAGCGGTTGTTTCCATGGACGTATCTAGTAAAATGTCCTCTTCCTGTAATTTCTACCGTATTTCAATTGTCACAGGGGTCTGACGATACCCCATATTTGAGTGAAGTATATACGTTACTGAGAATTGGGTAGCGCGCACGGGTGGGAAAAATCCCACGTCCTGGCATCACTGCGGAGAGGTCCGGGCCATTCCCGGATAGGTGCCTGACGATTCTACCGGCAATTACTCTTTCGAGCAGCTTGCCGGCTTCGTCAAGCAAACATATCCGGCGGTACGCTGAAGGCAGCTCAGCGGGCTTGCCCTCCTTCTGGAGGAGCACCAACTTCGCTTTCTTCCACCGTGGGGGGAACCGACCCGTCCTCAAACACGCGTCAAAAAGACACTTGAGGCCGGGTCTAAGGACACCACACGAGTACCCCAGGACCTTGCCGGGGATACCATCCGGGCCTGGTGCCGTGTTACGGGCAGTCATGCGCCGGATGGCCCTGGAGACAGTAACGTATATACTTCACTCAAATATGGAGTATTGTTAGACCCCTGTGACAATTGAAATACGGTAGAAATTACAGGAAGAGGACATTTTACTAGATACGTCCATGGAAATAACCGCCGTCGAGCTGTGACGTCAGCTTGCACATGCGCACGAAGACTCCCACGTGGGAGAAAATCCCACGTCCTGGCATCACTGCCGGGCACCTCAGCGGAGCAGCCTTCTACTTCGCGGCTACCAGCCGGCTCATCGAGCCCTAGAGAAGGCACCAGGCCCTCCAAAAACCCCCCTATTATTGTTCATGCGGCTTCTCCGCAATCAATTATTAACTTAACAAAAAACACGCTGCAAAAAGCAGCGTTTACAATCAAACGCAGCGGCCCGAAAAGCCACATAATTTACGCAAATTCGTGCGTTCTTGAAAATCAAGAATATCTTGCAAACGAATCAAGTGAAATTCTTCACCTATACGCTGAAGAAAGAAAAACCTATTACTATGCTCTTGAAGGGCATAGACCGAAACACGACTGGAGAGGATTTGCTTGCTGAAATAAATTCCTTAGCAACAACCAAGGCCAAGGCCACGCGCGTTTCTCACTTTACTACCGTGAAATCCAAGCAGTCTGGCATGCCATTGCCAATGTTTGTCGTCCAATTCACCTCTAATTCAGACGTGAAATTTATACAAACACTTAATGTATTAAATTACCAGCGCGTAAAATGGGAAAGATTTCGAAGGCAAGATCTTCTCCAGTGCTTTAATTGCGAACGCATTGAGCAATCTGCTAATTGTAATTTAGATTTCAGATGCGTCAAGTGCAATTTGTCGCACGAGCGCGGCAAATGCTTGGTGACCGAGGCCACCAAGCACGAGGCTATCTACTGTGTGAACTGTGAGAAGTTCGATCATCCAGCCTCTTACAGGGGTTGCCCGAGATTCAGGGAGAGGAGGGCGGCGATCGCCGCCACCCGCGCCCAGCAACCGGTGGTCAGCGAGGTACCAAGGAGGGGACCAGCCCGTTTGGTCAGCCCGGCCGTTTCCTACAGCAGGGCTGAAGCGGGAGAATCGAGCCGTGCCCCCCCCCCCCCACTGATTTCTCAAAGTGCAGCGGGCCCACCACAGCACCCGATGATAGCCACCGGGGTCAACCTAGAGCGGCAGACTGAGCTAAATAACATTCTCAGTATTGTTAAAGGAATTGCTGAGCAAATTCCCGTAATTTTTCAGCGCATAAGTGCTAACTCTTAAAAAATTGAACTGCTCTTCCAATCATTTATAGATGAGGAGAACACCGCGCCTTTTGTCGCTGCGAGACGTCCTCGTGGAGGCAAACGGGGAGCCCACCGTTAGCCAATGGCTCTTTCTGGTGGTCAGTCGATCCCGCTGGAGAATCTACTCATAATCTCGGCGAATGTCAATTCGATCATCAGCTTGTACAAGAGGGTGTATCTGCAGCAGTTTTTAACAAGGTACCGCCCAGACATCTGTTGCCTCATCGAGACGAAGCTCAATCCTCGTCACATTTTGGAGTTGCCTCCACAGTATACGGCGATCCGCAGAGATCGTACAAAAACAACCGCCTTGGTGGTGGAGTCGCCATCATCATAAAACGCATCTACAAGTTTACGAGGATTGAGCTGTCGTTCTCGAGTGATAAATCGATCGAGGCGTACGCCCTGCGCCTCGATCTTGCGAATGATAGGTCGCTCGTGATCGCTGCGGTCTATAGTTTTAACAAGGATAAGATTTTATTTCTGTGTGATCTTGAAGATCTTTTTGTTATGGGTTATAAATTTTAGACCTTTGTATTCCTCTTAACACAGTTTTATTAATATTTTACAGACTGAATTGTCTCAGCTGTGTCAAAAAAACGAATAACCAATAACTACAATTAAACTTTAATTATACTGAAACTATACTACAACCGATGCTTTCTTATAATCTCTCACGTCTTTCCTACTCTAGTCTCTCTAAACTTCTGACTCCCTTTTACTTTCTTACCGCTTCCGTCGATAACGTAGAGCGTGATTACACTCTCAACACTTTTTACACAGCTGCGCCTTGTGGACGAAGCCAATAATTACATTATTGTCGGCGATTTAAACGCCAAACATTCCACCTGGCGCAACCAGGTGAATAATGGCAAGGGTATTGCCCTCCACGATTGGCTTCGCCTACAGGGCGCAATTTACAGAGCTTCGCTGTTCTTCTCTGATATTCCTACTTACCATCCGGCGAACTCGAACCTCGATATTGCGCTCATCGACGAGGTCATTGCCGATCGCACCAATAGGGGAAGTCAAAGGTTGGAAGTCTTGCCCTACGATAGTGACCATTGGGCCACCGTCGTAAGGCTCTCTCTCGAGGGTTGGAACGCATCAATAGATCGCGCCCCTAGGATTTTGCGCCCCTCGTACACGCGTACTAATTGGAAAAAAATCCGCTTAAGTATACATAATTTTGCCAATAATCAAGATTTATCTCAACTTTTAAATCCGCCGATCGAAATGATTAACACTTCCATCGAGGCTCTCGAGGAATGCATCGCTTCCATCCTGGGAGAATGCACTCCAATGCTCGAGGTCATTACATGCCCGAAGGATTATGATGATCGAAGGATTTCTTCTATTGAAATTAAGAGACCGTGCGTCGCGCGTCCACTCGTTCCGCTCGCCGAACCAAGAAAAAGGCATTCCGTATTTTCGCGAGACAAAAGCACATCGACGATTCGCAATTTTAAGGAACTAGACGCGTGAACGCACTCACGCTTTCGGATAAAATCCCTATCCGCGTTTGAGACTATCGAATCTCCGACACTCCCCCTCGATGCGAGAACGCGCATCGTTTAAACGCTTCCAACTTGAACAAGCTCCAAGCATCGGCGATGCTTTGGTCCGGAGAGTCCCTTGGTCAATACGTCCGCCGGCATGTTCTCCGTCGGAACATACCCCACTCGAAGGTGTCCATCTCGTATAGCCTCTCGTACGAAATGATGCCTGACATCAATGTGTTTCGTCCGGTTGTGGAGTACCGGATTCTCCGCTAGTCTCTGCGCTCCAAAATTATCGCCGAAAACTTCAACATCGGCTAGCGCTCCGAAGCCTAGCTCCGTCAGGAACCGTCCAGGTGTACGGCCTCCTTGGCCGCCTCGGTCAGAGCCATATACTCGGCCTCCGTGGACGATAACGCCACAGTCGCCTGCTGCCTCGACTCCCAGGAAGCGGGGCACCCACTGAGAAGGAACGCGTAACCGGTGTAAGAACGCCTGTCCTCGGGACAATTGGCCCAGTCCGCGTCGACGAATCCTCTCAATGGGTCACGGCAGCACCTGAAACTTAAACCTATTTGGGACGTACCCTTTAAATAACGTAACACACGTTTCGCTGCGATCCAGTGTGTCGAATCGTAGCAGGAATTGAATTGGCTCAGATAACTGACAACGTGCGCAATGTCAGGTCTCGTGCAAACTGCGAGATACATTAGTGCACCCACTAATTCTCTGTAAGGCATTTTTCCTCGTGTATCGGAATCGGAGTTCTCATTCGCCTTTCCCTTTTTCAGTTTGACACCGAGCTCAATCGGCGTGTGCACACTTGTCGCTTCGCTCATACCGAAACGTTCCAAAATGTCCCGCACGTAAGCAGCTTGATTTAAACTTATGGAGTCTTTCTTCCGCGTGATCTCGATGCCGAGACAACACTTCGCCGCGCCAATATCTTCGATTTCAAATTTTGACTTCAAGTGTGTCTTGAATTTTTCGATATCGGCGATGTTCCGCGACATAATTAAAATATCGTCGACATAGACCGCGATCATTAGGATTTCTGCTCCATTACCTGAATAAATACGCAGGGATCGTGCGCCGACGATCGTAAACCAAACCTTTTGACTTCTTCGCACAACCTCGTATGCCATCGATTTCCAGCTTGTCGCAGTCCGTAAAGCGCCTTTTTCAAGAGGCAAACGCGATTTCCTTTTCGCAATTCGTCCAGCATTTCCGTAGCTGCTTTCTTAATTCCGTCGGTCTTGGATCCCCTGCGAGAGATTTCTTCGAGCACTTCTTCGCCGTACTCCGGCATCTCCATGTAAACTTTTTCCTGCAAGGAACCATTCAGATATGCCGTAGTAACGTCGAGTTGATGCACGTTCATGCCGTACTGAGTGGCAATAGCGATCATCGTCCGAATAGATCCAATTCGGGCGACAGGCGCGAATGTTTCGCCGAAATCTACTCCAGGACGCTGCGAAAACCCTTTCGCAACGATACGCGCTTTCCGTTTTTGTATTGTACCATCATGATTGTATTTATTTCGCAGCACAACGCGACTACCAACGACCGCACGATTTTTCGGTCGTTCAACCATTTTCCACGTTTGATTTTTTATTATCGATCTCATTTCAGAGACCATGGCCCTGGTCCATTCGTTCGATTCCGTGCCCTGCATGGCTTCTCTCAAGGGAATTTCGGCCAGACATGATGATTGTACCTGTTGTTCGCCGTTAGAAGTATTATCGGTAGTGTTGTTACCTTGCGCATTCTGGTATAATTTTTTCGGTCTCCCCCTTAATCCGGTCCTTATATATGCAGGCCTTCCTCTACCCCTCTGGATCTTTGGTGCTCCAATCGGAAGAGCGGGTAGGTCCCGATTGTCGGGAGTTCGATTCGGCGCTGCACCGACCCCAGGACTCTCGTTTGTACCGATTTCTCTCCCTGAGTCCGCATCGAGGTCGGTGTTTGAATCCTCGCGCGCTGAAATGGGAAAATCGACAAACTTTTGTGACGGGGTTTCCTCATCGACCAACTCCAGAACGGCATCGCTGCACGGCTCTTTTGTGACGCTCTCCAGAAACTTTACATCTCTTGCGATGTCAATCCTCTTCTCATCGTGTAGCCAGATTCTGTACCCTTTTGATTGCTCGCTATATCCTAAAAAAATACCTTTCTTAGAGCGGCATTCAAATTTCCCTTTATTCAATTCCCTGTTTAGCATATACGCTTCGCAGCCAAACGCTCGAAAATGCTCTACACATGGAGCTCGACCAGTCCATTTCTCGAACGAAGTTTTTCCGCCGAGGCTCCTAGACGGGCATCTATTTCTAATGTAATTCGCAGTGTTCACTGCCTCCGCCCAAAACGAAGCTGGCAATCCTGACTGCAGAAGCAAGCACCTCGTCATGTCCAGGAGAGTGCGATTCCTTCGCTCTGCGACGCCATTCTGCTCCGGTGTATGCGTTACTGTGAGCCTGCGACGTATTCCGTTTTCCTCTAAAAATTTATTAAATTTTTCGTTAACGTACTCACGCCCGTTGTCGGATTGCAAGAACTTTATTATCTTCCCGGTGTGATTTTCCACGTACGCTTTATACTCCTGGAGAACTTCGAATACCTGACTCTTCTCGCGAATAAATCGGACTTCGCACCATTTCGAATGATCGTCAATAAAAGTTACAAAATATCGGGCCTTACCATTCGATTCGGTTCGCATAGGACCGCACACATCTGTGTGCACGATTTCTAATACCTTAGAATCGCGGTTGCTTACTGTAGGAAAAGGGGTGCGCGCCATCTTTCCCTGCAGGCAGATTTCGCAATTGAAATCACGCGCCTTTCCGAGCTTCATCCCCTTGATAGCTCCGCTGCGATCCCCTTCCATCAAGTCCCGAAGATTGAGTTGGCCCATCCTGCGATGCCAAATCTGCGTCGTGTCGTTGCTCGCTGCTTCTGCTGCAGCATTAGCGCCTTCGATCCGGTTATTGTCGTGCCTGTGCTCTCGTAAAAAATACAAACCATCTCTGCGATCAGCTACCAATACAGTTACGTTTTGTTTATCAATCACTCTCGCGGACTTAACGTCGAATACAACTTGGTAACCCTTGGCGGTAATTTTACCGACGGATAGAAGATTCGAGCGTAGGTCAGGGACGTACAGCGCGCCATCCAAGTTCACGCTCTTCTTTTGTCCTTCGACGTCCGCGGCGATCGAGACGCTCCCGCATGCCGTTATCTCGGTAGAGGAATTATTCGCGAGATTTAATTTTTCCGCTGTCGCTTTCTCGAGATTTACGAAACGGTTCGAGTCGTTCAACAAGTGACTCGTACAACCGCTGTCTAAGCACCAATTCGCACTACTGTCTATTCCGGAATTCGCTCTTTCCACGTGGAAAGTCCGTTGTTCTTTTAGTTTCACAACCGGCGCGTATAAGCTAACATTATCGGCTACTCTAGCACTGTACTTTTGTTTTGAAAAACGATGTCGACACTTGGATGCCTTGTGGCCTGTCTTTTTACAACGATAGCACTTTCTGTCAAACGTCCCGTCGTTTTTCGGCACGGTATAGTTCTCTTTTCGCAGAAAAGTTCGCTTATCAGTTTGTCTTCGCGCAATCAACGCACTCGTCGTCCCGTACGATCCTCCGGCTACTCGCTCATCGGTTTCTTCGAAGATCTTGACGCGTAAAATTTCCGGCGAGGGAAGCGCGTCACGCGACTCTATCACGCACCGAAATGTTTCGAATCGCTCAGGGAGACTATATAACAAAAGGATTGACAGCAAGTCGGGATGCAAATCGACGTCCATATCCGCGAGTTTATCAACGGAATCGAAAAAATTTTGCACGTGGTCGCGCACATCTTCACTGTCCGCCATTTTATGTTGCGTTAATCTTTTTAACAACGCGGCAATTATCGCGGGTCCTCGTGACTGATGTAGGATATTGATAACAATATATTTGAATAAAAAATATGTACACAAGTGGAAACTTAAAGGGTATAGCAGGATAAGATGGTCAAAAGTGCCCTTGAACCGATTTCAATGGGGGTAGTCTCATTCGATAGATAATGCTCGGCGATCATTGTGTACCAAATTTTAACCCTTTATCTTGATCGGAAGGGTAGTTATGGGGAAAATGAAAAAAAAAACAGGTTTTTGGCCCTTTTCCCCCATTTATTGATGTGTAAAAAATCCGAAAAAATTCTGGCATATTCTACACGGTACCGGACATGTTGGAGAATTTTTTCAGATTTTTCTGTCGAAGTACCTAAGCGTGAAAAATGGGCAAAGTAAAAAAAAAACGGAAAAAAGAAGATTTCGTATCGAAATCTTCGAGGTACGACTTTTTGTTTTATATAGTAACAATCTAACACCTACGATTGTTATCCCCACTTTTTTTCAGATTTTTAAACCACCTGCGTCATTATGAAAAAAATCGAAAACCGATTTTCGGGACGTATTTTTATCTAAAACGCAAGAAGTAATTGTTATTTTTCCATTATTTTGATAGAGTATGTTCATTTTGTGGTTTTTAATGTTTTACCATTACAGATAATTTCATAACAATAAAAGGAATTGAGATAACACACTTATCTGTAAACTGTGTGTTTCCTTATATACTATAATTTTGGACATTCTTCCAACAGCAGCAGTGGCGACGCGTCTAGAGTGTCTGCTCTGGAACCGCTATGAACTTTTTTGTCGCGGGTTCGCGTCCCGGAAGGTATATTTTTTTTTTCTTTTTTTTTAATCTGTAAATGCATAAAAATAATCAATAATCATTTTTAACAGCTATTGCGATAACCCTAAATGCATAAAAAATGTATATCGTATAGAAAATAGTTTTGAAGCATATCTGTTGTTTTGCCGGCTCTCTTTAGCAATATGTTATCCCATGGTCACGGATATTTTTAAACATTTAAATTACGGAAATGTTAACTTATTATGGTATATAAAAATGTATATTCAGCACCAAAGATCACAACACTTGCACTAACAGAGTATATGCACGTAATGATTACTTTACTTGCATGTTTCTTTCCCTTATATTCAAAGAAGAATCGTTGACATGGAGGGGATATGCTCGAAACTTGGAAAATATGAATTTCTATTGGTTTGTATTATATTGCCATTTTTAATTTGTTAATTCTGAAATGAGCGTAGGGAAGACAATTTATGGTTGGGTCTCCGCTATTGTCTCGAATGTGTCAAACCGATTTAATGCTGGGTATGTTACCATTTATGAATATTTGTACTTTTTTAATTATGTACAGTTCCATGTGACTAGGTAGAGACAGAAACCATTTAACAGTGAATTGACCAATATAACATAAATACCTATAGGGGATTAGCTTAGTACCTGCGCCAAACCTTCAATGCCAGCAGGTCATTGGTGAAGGCTTACGGACAGGAAGGGTTCGTGTGATATTGGAGCAGGCGCAATAAAATAATAAAGTCCTGCAAACTAAATTATATGCCTCTATTTCTTAAAGGTATTTTGAAAGCGATACAAATGCTCATCAGTAAGATATCTAAAAGCTTAAGAAGTAAATTCGTATATAACAATAAAGCAATTTTAACGAATGAATCTATTGTACAGTTATGGCCCTCAAACGTATTATTTATTCTATATGAATTCGGAACAAATAACAAACCAGTACTTATGGCGAAAAATAATAATCTACCAAAAGAAAGGAACTTTTGTTTTCATTCAGCATGACTTCGGCAGGAATTTGTCAAGGTATAAACTCTGTTCCTTTAGTGCCGAATATACATTTTTATATACCATAATAAGTTAACATTTCCGTAATTTAAATGTTTAAAAATATCCGTAACCATGGGATAACATATTGCTAGAGAGAGCCGGCAAAACAACAGATATGCTCTAAAACTATTTTCTATACGATATACATTTTTTATGCATTTAGGGTTATCGCAATAGCTGTTAAAAATGATTATTGATTATTTCTATGCATTTACAGATTAAAAAAAAAGAAAAAAAATATACCTTCCGGGACGCGAACCCGCGACAAAAAAGTTCATAGCAGTTCCAGAGCAGACACTCTAGACGCGTCGCCACTGCTGCTGTTGGAAGAATGTCCAAAATTATAGTATATAAGGAAACACACAGTTTACAGATAAGTGTGTTATCTCAATTCCTTTTATTGTTATGAAATTATCTGTAATGGTAAAACATTAAAAACCACAAAATGAACATACTCTATCAAAATAATAGAAAAATAACAATTACTTCTTGCGTTTTAGATAAAAATACGTCCCGAAAATCGGTTTTCGATTTTTTTCATAATGACGCAGGTGGTTTAAAAATCTGAAAAAAGTGGGGATAACAATCGTAGGTGTTAGATTGTTACTATATAAAACAAAAAGTTGTACCTCGATATTTCGATACGAAATCTTCTTTTTTCCGTTTTTTTTTTTACTTTGCCCATTTTTCAGGCTTAGGTACTTCGACGGAAAAATCTGAAAAAATTCTGCAACATGTCCGGTACCGTGTAGAATATGCCAGAATTTTTTCGGATTTTTTACACCTCAATAAATGGGGGAAAAGGGCCAAAAACCTGTTTTTTTCATTTTCCCCATAACTATCCTTCCGATCAAGATAAAGGGTTAAAATTTGGTACACAATGATCGCCGAGCATTATCTATCGAATGAGACCACCCCCATTGAAATCGGTTGAAGGGCACTTTTGACCACCTTATCCTGCTATACCCTTTGCGTTCTAAGGAAGCCAATCGCTTCAAGGCCATGTTTCGCGATTCCCCTAAACTTTCAATATTTTCTTTAAACGGAATGCTAACAATGAATCGTCCGTCGGCGTCGCGTGCCGTCGTGTTTATAAAATGTTCTTCGCAAATGTCGTGTCTGTTGTCAATCGTCTGTAATGAATGTACTTGTTCAACGTTCCAAAATTGTTGCAATTGATCATGTAACATTTGATTTGTAACTACATGGCACAAGGATTTACTTTGTCTCTTGGCTTGCTGGACTTCTAGTTTGCCACCTAGTATCCATCCAAGTTGCGTTTTTTGCAGTCTTGGAAATGATGGACCCATGTGGTGTTGCCCCACGCAGAGTAAATCCCAGAAATGAGTTGCTCCAATTAGCATATCAATTTTACCGGGCTGACCAAAAGTTGGATCAGCTAGCACACAATGATTAGGAATTGGAATTAATTTCGAATCTATTGCGACTGTTGGAAGATCTGATGTAATCTCCGGTATAATCAAGCATGAAATAGCAGTAGCAATAGCATCCATTTACCCTTGAATTGTTACGTGCCAGGGCCAGGAGAGTTGCGAGTGGCCGAGGTAAAAGAATAAGGTAGAGTGTTCGTTTGGATGTTGGTTTTTAGAAGTTGTTAGTACCGAACAATCTCGTGTATAGGAGACACGAGATAGCCGTAGGAAGTTGAATCACTTGTGGACTTTCCGGTGTATGGTTAACACTAGATGCCACGGGAGGTTGGAACACTTGTAGACTATCTCGTGCGATTAACACGAGGTGCTACGGGAGGTTGGAACACTTATGGACTTTCTCGTGCGATTAACACAAGATGCCACAGAAGGTTGGAACACTTATGGACTCTCTCGTGTGATTAACACAAGATGCCACAGGAATGTTAGTAAGGCTGACGTAACTTTATAATTGTTGCAATACACCTCGAGCGGTAAAGATGTATTGCTGTGGGATCGCAGGCTGGAGATTTCTAATAGGTAGTCGTAAAGGATTTAAACCCGAAGTGATCAAAACTCGAACAAGTTATATTTTCGTATAAATGGCTGGTTACAGTTTAAGTGTACTGTATGTGTGTGGTACAAAGGTGTTACGTGGAGTCGTGTAATGTGTTCGCACGCACCTAGTTGCACTACTCTCTATTTTGACGCACTGAGGAAATGCGGGGTATTAGAACAGAAATGCCTAATAGATATCGCGGACTTTACGCGTATTCTATATGGTTATATCGTAGCGAGAACTCTAAGTTTCGTCTAACGATTAGATCTATACGCGTAGTTTAATCGGTGTAACAACGTGACGATCTTACAGTGAACTAAGCCCATGACATGAACTGCAGTCGATCTTTTATAGGTCGAAAAAGTGGTGGGGTGCTTCTATTTCCAAGAATTTCCCGAGGGATGTAATAGAAAAGGTGTCTTACTGTTAAGAGGTCATTCGCCTGTTCGAGTTCCTATTTCCTAACGTAATTATTCTAAGCAAACAGAGCGACTTCGGGACTGATCGAGGGATCCGGCTGCACAAGTGGTAGATTTCCGGCCCCGAGCTGGAGAGTCTAAATTTCTTAGACTCAGGGCCGTATGTAACACCTCCCCTCTAAGACGAAACATCGCTGATTGCGATGCTTTCTTTGTTGGTTACGAAAGGCGCTCTGTTTGCGATTTCCAAACGTAAAACTTAAACTTATACAATTAACAAGTTAAGGAAAGATTGCTGCTGTCTCAAACAGCCACGCTTTGACCGGAGCACTGACTGTCTCCGCAGTTGCATAGAGTATGCCTGAAAATATCGTAAGATATTAACAACTACGAAGTGTCTTTTAAGCAGCAACTTTTTACAAAGTCAAAGAAAGAGAAGAAAAAGAAAAACTAGCTTTAATTCTCTTCTACGGTGAGTGTTGTCGGTGGTTTACAAAGATTTGTTTATTAATCGGACTCGGATTCAGTATCTGTTATGTGTGCGTGTTTCAATTTATCTTGGTGCTTTACAACTAATTTATTAGTGTCTGTTCGGAGTACTACGTTGTTTAGATCGGTAACGTCTATGATTTCGAACGGTCCTAAATAGTGAGGATCAAATTTGCTAATTCGTGGTTCTTTTAAAACGTACGCGAAATCCCCAACCTTAAAGGTTATTGGATTTATGTGTTTATCGTATTGTTGTTTTGAACGTAATTTCGCGTTTTCAATATTATCTCCTGCTATATTACGGATTTCGGTCATTCTAGTTATTAATTCCGTGAGATAAGTGCCGTAGGTTTCTAAATTTCTACCGGATGGAAATGAACTAGGTAACGTCGCCAGTTTTCCAAATATTAATTCATGTGGAGTGAAATTGGTGGCCTCATGTACTGATGTGTTGTACGAAAACATTGCAAATGGCAACAGCAAATCCCAGTCTTCGTATGATTCCATATAATGCTTGATGTATTCTGTTAAAACTATATGGCTTCTTTCGAGAGATCCGTTGGTCTGTGGTCTGTAACCAGAGGTTGTAATTTGTTTAATTTTGAAGATTTCTGCGAGGTTAGTCATGAGTTTTCCAATGAAACTTGTTCCTTTGTCTGTTAGTATTGCGCGTGGTGTTCCAAAGGTTGCTATGAAATGTCGTGCAAATGCGTCTGCAATCGTGGTGGCTCGTATGTTTGGTATCGCTATGGCAAGGCAATATTTTGTTAGATTATCCTGTATTGTTAATATGTATTTGTTACCGCTTGGAGTTTCTGGTAATGGTCCTACTGTATCCAATGCAACTTTATCGAATGGTTCCGCTGGCGTATCGGTGATGAGCATCGGCTGACGAGTTTTTGCTCGTACCAACTTCTGTTCCTGACAACTCTTGCATTTCCTTATAAAATCTTGTATTTCGCTTCTCATACCTTGCCAATGATATCGTGCTCGTAAACGGTTATATGTTTTAGTCACGCCTTTGTGACCTCCTATTATGCTGCTATGTGCTTCTTTTATTAAATCTTTCCGATCTTCCAGAGCTGGGGTTTTAACTGTGGCGCTGCACAAAATGATTTGAGTACTTGCGTTATGGAAAATTTTACTTACTAGTTGATGGAACCGTTTCGTTGTGATATTGTCGTGTCCATCTCCGATTGTGGATATTCTAACGGCTGAAATTTTAGTTTCTTCTAGTGCTTTCTTTAAATTCCTCAAACCTTGCGATACATCGTCTTCTGTTAATTTTTCATAAAAGTGTTGGGTGCCTATGATATTGAAAGTTTTATATTGTCCTCGTGTTGATATTATGATTTGTCCCTTAGTGGGGTTTTCTTGTAATAGTTGTTGTTGACAAATAATTTGTTGATCAGCTAACGATTTTCCTATGGGATTAACTAAGTGGCAATCTGCAGATATGAAATGTGCGAGGTGTCCTTTTTCAGTGGTAAGTGCTGTAGGGGAAATTGTAATATGCGGACTGCGTTTTCCATATTCAAATTCTGTTGTGCTTGAACTATCTTCGTCGTCTGAACTGTTTGTTTCCGAGGTTACCACGGCACGCGGCAGCCCTCGTCCATTAGTTTTATGGAGTTCAGGTATAAGCCTATTTATGAATGGTATCTCTCTTGAATTGGTGATATTCCGAGGCGCCGGCTTCGCCACAGGTGTCGACGTTGTTAATGACTGAAGAATTTTACCTGTATTATCTTCATTGTTCAATTCTGTCGCGGATAATGGTGGAAGGTTTATAATATTGGGAAATTTATGCTTGACTTTGCCTTCGGTATTCATTTTAATTGTTGCGTCCATTACCGTTTCGTCTAGGTCGGTTTCGTCGGGCAATAGCGTTGTATCTGCATCACTATGAGAATTGTTATTGAAAGAGTAGGAAAATGAGTTTTCTAATTGTGTGGAATGCGCTGCCGATGGTCCTATGGTTGACAATTCGTCTCCTAAGGTTTTTTCGTGTTGTAGGCTTGGGAGCAAACTTTCCCTAGAGGTTCTTTTCTTCCGTAGGAGTTGCAAATTTTTATTTTGGGGTGTAACGACGTCTTCTGTTGATTCTTCTGAACTGCTGTCATTGTATATTGGTCTTTTGTCTCGATCTCTTCTGAGCTCTCGAATACGGTGTCCTATGGTACTTTCATTTGGGTTTATCCGTGGAATTTGTAATTTAAAGTCCTTGTCTCTGCATTCTCGAGGTATTAGCGGAAGACAGATGGTAGATGGGTTTCTAGAGAGAGCGTCAGCGTTCTTATTTGTTTTTCCAGCTTTATGAACGACATTATATTCGTATTCTAATAGTCTCAATTTCCACTTTACTAGTCTAGAAGTCGGATCTTTGACGGAGTGTAACCAAACTAAGGGTCTGTGATCGGTAACCAATGTAAATTTTCGTCCGTAGACATATGGTCTGAAATACTTAACAGCGTATACCATGGCGAGACATTCCTTTTCGGTAGCGGAGTAATTTATTTCGGCTTTGTTGAGGCTTCTTGAAGCGTATGCGATGGGTAGGTCCTTTCCTATTTCTCCTTGACTCAAAACGGCTCCTAATGCAAAGTCAGATGCATCTGTAGTGATAATGAATGGTTGAGAAAAGTCGGGGTACTGAAGTATCGGTTGTTCGCACAGCTCGTCTCTTAATATATTGAAACTACGTTCCTGTTCTTCGGTCCATCTGAATTTTTTTCCTTTTCCTAAAATATCTATCAAAGGTTTTGCTTTTCTAGAAAAATCTGGTATGAACCTTCTGTAATAACCGGCAAGTCCTAGAAATTGCTGGATATTCCTCTGTGTTTTTGGAGTCGGAAAATTCCTTACTGCTTTTAGTTTTGCTGGATCGGGTTTAACTCCCTTTCCAGAAATAATATGTCCTAGATAGGCAACCTCCTTTCGAAGAAATTGACATTTGGTTGTTTGCAGGGTAAGACCATGTTCTCTGAGACGGTTTAAAAGTTTTTTGACCTTAATATCGTGTTCCTGAAGAGATGATGCGTAGATGACAATGTCGTCCAAATATACGAATAATTCTGTTCCTTGTAGTCCTGTTAGAACTTGGTCCATCAAGCGTTGAAATGTTGGGGGTGCATTTTTCAGACCAAATGGCATCCGTGCAAATTCGTAGTGTCCATGAGGTGTTGTAAAAGCTGTTTTCGGTCGATCCTTAGGATTAGTTTCTATTTGATGAAAACCGCTGGCTAAATCAAATATAGAAAAATATTTTGCGCCTCCTAGCTTGTCTAGGATTTCGGTGATCTGTGATCTGTGGTATTTATCGCCTATAGTCTTTTCGTTGAGCGCCCGAAAATCTATTACCATACGCCACCGTTTATTGCCCTTGGCATCTGCTTTCTTAGGCACGATCCACAATGGGGAATTATACGGTGAGGTCGATGGCTTTATTATCCCATCGGCTAACAGTTCGTTTACCTGTTTCTTTATTTCCTCCTGATGAATGGGCGGATAGCGGTATTGCCTGGTGTTAATTGGAATATCATCTATTGTGTGAATAGAATGCTGAAAATTTCTAACTTTACCCAGCTTATCTCCAGGTAAATAAAATCTGTCTGGAAATTCATGAATGATATTTAAAATATGTTGGCGTTCCTCTTGATTAAGATGATCGAATTTTAAATTTTCTTGAATGAGTTTAGTTCTATCCCGAATGTTGACAGGTTTCTTATGGAAATTTTGTGGAAAATACTCGCCATCTGAAGAACTAAGTATTTCATATGGTTCGATGACTTGAGGTTCGAGGTCGACTTCTATATCCTCTTCTCCGGTGTTTGTTGCGAAGACGTAGCAATTACCTTGATTGTTGGTTACTGCAGCTTCACCGATGAACAGATCCTTTTGCGTGTTAATACGTGGCAAGTATCCTTCTTTAATCTCTGGATTAGCTATCCTTACGCTAATTTGTTGTGACGTCCGTTTTGGAATACGGTGTGTAGTTTTCTGTGGGGTTGTCTGGAATTCTGCAATATTACTAAAGCGAATAGGTTTAGTTGGTTTGTTACTAGTGACTATTGTTCCATGATGATACGAGATCTCTGCTTTTTCTTGTAATAGGTAAAGACTGCCAATAAGTCCGTCTGCAGCAATTGGTAATGCTTTTATTACATAGAAGAATGCGGGTGCATCGTTAATATGCAAGACTGTAGTACCCAGAGTACGTATTGCCGTTTGTGAAAGACCGGTAATATCAATTTCGTCTCGGTTGATAATTGGGGCCTTCTCTCCAAGAGCGTCGAGAAGAACTAGGTTGACTGAAGCACCACCGTCTATTAGGAATTCACCTTCGCTTGCTTCCAATTCCGGGACTCTGACTCGAATTCGCGAGGTTGCTGTTTCCTTGATGAGGTATTTGACTCTTGTTCCCGAAACCTGACGGTTTTCCGTTGACTTTGTTTTGTGGGGCCCACCACGTTGTCGGTGTGGCGAGCCATTTCGGAGTTTAAAGAACCGGTGCGTTCCATTGAAGACTCACGTGACGAATTCGACCGTTGACGTGAATGAAATTTTCTTCGAGAATGCTTTCGACACGTCTCGGCGTCGTGCCCTCGTACACCGCAGCTCCAGCAGTATAATGATGTTTTGCTCTATTGTTTCCGCGGCGCACCGAATGTCTACCTTCTGTATCCGAAACAGAAGAATCGTACGAAGGGGACCGTGAAGCGATCCTCCTATCTACGGTCATTGCCGTTGTACGCGATCTATGAGACCCAGATTCCCTTTCAGATCCCGATTCACTTCTATCCCTGTACCGATATCTATAACGATCGATAGGACTCGGTGAACGCGGGTAATCTACTCTGCGTCTATCGTCATATTCTTGCGAATATCTTTTCGGCGAGAAATATTTATAATCGCGGCGCGATGATCTAACCGGAGAATCATCTTCTGTCGCGTGTCTACGATTTCTCAACCGGTGCTCTATTTGCAGTACGGCTGCAAAAGCTTCATCTAATGATTTTAATTTACTACCTAGAACGGCGATTTTCCACGCAACGCGATCTGGTAGGCCTTCAATAAAATTCTCGAGTACATCGGATTCCATTTCCTCTATGAATTTGTCAGCGTTTTCACCGTGTCTATCGCGAATCGCGGTACGCGTACGGTGTAAGAGCTGCTGAACCCTATCTATGTACTCTCTTAAATTTTCGTCTCTGTTAATTCTGAGACGCGCGATTTCTGCCCGAAAGTACGATAAGTTCTTTCCTCGAGCGTATCGCGTTTTTAAATGTTTAAGTAGTTCCTCTACTTTTGTAAAAGATTTATCCTGAATACTAGTTCTAGCGGGCCCAATAAGCTTTGTTAGGATTATAGCTAAGTATTCCTGCTCGGCACCCTCCGGTATCAAGACTAAACCGTTTTCTACGCTTTGTACAAAGCTAATCAACGATGGGTGTTTTCCATCGAATTTTGGAATCGCGATTGTCGCATTTTGCAGACAATTATGTCGCGTAAGGGCGGTCATTGAATTCGCGATGTCTACCGACGCAACGTTACCGCTATTATTAAAAGCCATTTCGAAATACTTGTGAGTGTTCTTGATCACTCAAAAATTTTATACAACAATAAAGAAATTTTAACAAACCGCCTGGTATCCCACCGCTGTCACCAGTTTGTTACGTGCCAGGGCCAGGAGAGTTGCGAGTGGCCGAGGTAAAAGAATAAGGTAGAGTGTTCGTTTGGATGTTGGTTTTTAGAAGTTGTTAGTACCGAACAATCTCGTGTATAGGAGACACGAGATAGCCGTAGGAAGTTGAATCACTTGTGGACTTTCCGGTGTATGGTTAACACTAGATGCCACGGGAGGTTGGAACACTTGTAGACTATCTCGTGCGATTAACACGAGGTGCTACGGGAGGTTGGAACACTTATGGACTTTCTCGTGCGATTAACACAAGATGCCACAGGAGGTTGGAACACTTATGGACTTTCTCGTGTGATTAACACAAGATGCCACAGGAATGTTAGTAAGGCTGACGTAACTTTATAATTGTTGCAATACACCTCGAGCGGTAAAGATGTATTGCTGTGGGATCGCAGGCTGGAGATTTCTAATAGGTAGTCGTAAAGGATTTAAACCCGAAGTGATCAAAACTCGAACAAGTTATATTTTCGTATAAATGGCTGGTTACAGTTTAAGTGTACTGTATGTGTGTGGTACAAAGGTGTTACGTGGAGTCGTGTAATGTGTTCGCACGCACCTAGTTGCACTACTCTCTATTTTGACGCACTGAGGAAATGCGGGGTATTAGAACAGAAATGCCTAATAGATATCGCGGACTTTACGCGTATTCTATATGGTTATATCGTAGCGAGAACTCTAAGTTTCGTCTAACGATTAGATCTATACGCGTAGTTTAATCGGTGTAACAACGTGACGATCTTACAGTGAACTAAGCCCATGACATGAACTGCAGTCGATCTTTTATAGGTCGAAAAAGTGGTGGGGTGCTTCTATTTCCAAGAATTTCCCGAGGGATGTAATAGAAAAGGTGTCTTACTGGTAAGAGGTCATTCGCCTGTTCGAGTTCCTATTTCCTAAAGTAATTATTCTAAGCAAACAGAGCGACTTCGGGACTGATCGAGGGATCCGGCTGCACAAGTGGTAGATTTCCGGCCCCGAGCTGGAGAGTCTAAATTTCTTAGACTCAGGGCCGTATGTAACAGAATTAAGCACTACATCTACCTTTCCTGAAATATGTGATGTTGCCTTACCGAGGCCTACTGCAACAACGTCGAAAGGATTTCGCGGTAACTTTAATGACTTAAAGAAATGTTCCGTTATAAAATTTGAATGAGACGCGGAATCAAGAAGAGCTCTGCACTTCTGTTTTCGCCTGAATTTGTCTTGAATGAAAACTACAGCTGTTGAAAGTAGGCTCTCACTCTTACACGGAAGCGAAACAGATGTAGCGCTAGTGTTGACTAAAACTACCTGCTGCCCTTGTGACTCGGTCCCTTTCTGACCTGCTTCTGACGTTACAGGTGCATGATTGTCGAAGTGTAAAAGAGTGTTATGCTTGCGCCCACACTTTTTACACAATGACCGGGTACAATTCGCAGTGCGATGTCCAGAAAATAAACAATTATGGCACAAAGGGTATAGCAGGATAAGGTGGTCAAAAGTGCCCTTGAACCGATTTCAATGGGGGTAGTCTCATTCGATAGATAATGCTCGGCGATCATTGTGTACCAAATTTTAACCCTTTATCTTGATCTGAAGGGTAGTTATGGGGAAAATTAAAAAAACAGGTTTTTGGCCCTTTTCCCCCATTTATTGAGGTGTAAAAAATCCGAAAAAATTCTGGCATATTCTACACGGTACCGGACATGTTGCAGAATTTTTTCAGATTTTTCCGTCGAAGTACCTAAGCCTGAAAAATGGGCAAAGTAAAAAAAAAACGGAAAAAAGAAGATTTCGTATCGAAATCTTCGAGGTACAACTTTTTGTTTTATATAGTAACAATCTAACACCTACGATTGTTATCCCCAATTTTTTTCAGATTTTTAAACCACCTGCGTCATTATGAAAAAAATCGAAAACCGATTTTCGGGACGTATTTTTATCTAAAACGCAAGAAGTAATTGTTATTTTTCCATTATTTTCATAGAGTATGTTCATTTTGTGGTTTTTAATGTTTTACCATTACAGATAATTTCATAACAATAAAAGGAATTGAGATAACTCACTTATCTGTAAACTATGTGTTACATTATGTACCATAATTTTGAACGTTCTTTCAACAGCAGCAGTAGCCACGCGTCTAGAGTGTCTGCTCTGGAACCGCTATGAACTTTTTGTCGCGTGTTCGCGTCCCGGAAGGTATATTTTTTTTTTCTTTTTTTTTAATCTGTAAATGCATAAAAATAATCAATAATCATTTTTAACAGCTATTGCGATAATCCTAAATGCATAAAAAATGTATATCGTATAGAAAATAGTTTTAGAGCATATCTGTTGTTTTGCCGGCTCTCTCTAGCAATATGTTATCCCATGGTTACGGATATTTTTAAACATTTAAATTACGGAAATGTTAACTTATTATGGTATATAAAAATGTATATTCGGCACTAAAGGAACGGAGTTTATACCTTGACAAATTCCTGCCGAAATCATGTTGAATGAAAACAAAAGTTCCTTTCTTTTGGTAGATTATTATTGTTCGCCATAAGTACTAGTTTGTTATTTGTTCCGAAATCATATAGAATAAATAATACGTTTGAGGGCCATAACTGTACAATAGATACAATCGTTAAAATTGCTTTATTGTTATATACGAATTTACTTCTTAAGCTTTTAGATATCTTACTGATGAGCATTTGTATCGCTGTCAAAATACCTTTAAGAAATAGAGGCATATAATTTAGTTTGCAGGATTTTATTATTTTATTGCGCCTGCTCCAACATCACACGAACCCTTCCTGTCCGTAAGCCTTCACCAATGGCCTGCTGGCATTGAAGGTTTGGCGCAGATACTAAGCTAATCCCCTATAGGTATTTATGTTATATTGGTCAATTCACTGTTAAATGGTTTCTGTCTCTACCTAGTCACATGGAACTGTACATACTTAAAAAAGTACAAATATTCATAAATGGTAACATACCCAGCATTAAATCGGTTTGACACATTCGAGACAATAGCGGAGACCCAACCATAAACTGTCTTCCCTACGCTCATTTCAGAATTAACAAATTAAAAATGGCAATATAATACAAACCAATAGAAATTAATATTTTCCAAGTTTCGAGCATATCCCCTCCATGTCAACGATTCTTCTTTGAATATAAGGGAAAGAAACATGCAAGTAAAGTAATCATTACGTGCATATACTCTGTTAGTGCAAGTGTTGTGATCTTTGGTGCCGAATATACATTTTTATATACCATAATAAGTTAACATTTCCGTAATTTAAAAGTTTAAAAATATCCGTAACCATGGGATAACATATTGCTAGAGAGAGCCGGCAAAGCAACAGATATGCTCTAAAACTATTTTCTATACGATATACATTTTTTATGCATTTAGGATTATCGCAATAGCTGTTAAAAATGATTATTGATTATTTTTATGCATTTACAGATTAAAAAAAAAAGAAAAAAAAAATATACCTTCCGGGACGCGAACCCGCGACAAAAAGTTCATAGCGGTTCCAGAGCAGACACTCTAGACGCGTGGCCACTGCTGCTGTTGAAAGAACGTTCAAAATTATGGTACATAATGTAACACATAGTTTACAGATAAGTGAGTTATCTCAATTCCTTTTATTGTTATGAAATTATCTGTAATGGTAAAACATTAAAAACCACAAAATGAACATACTCTATGAAAATAATGGAAAAATAACAATTACTTCTTGCGTTTTAGATCAAAATACGTCCCGAAAATCGGTTTTCGATTTTTTTCATAATGACGCAGGTGGTTTAAAAATCTGAAAAAAATTGGGGATAACAATCGTAGGTGTTAGATTGTTACTATATAAAACAAGAAGTTGTACCTCGAAGATTTCGATACGAAATCTTCTTTTTTCCGTTTTTTTTGACTTTGCCCATTTTTCACGCTTAGGTACTTCGACGGAAAAATCTGAAAAAATTCTCCAACATGCCCGGTACCGTGTAGAATATGCCAGAATTTTTTCGGATTTTTTGCACCTCAATAAATGGGGGAAAAGGGCCAAAAACCTGTTTTTTTAATTTTCCCCATAACTACCCTTCCGATCAAGATAAAGGGTTAAAATTTGGTACACAATGATCGCCGAGCATTATCTATCGAATGAGACTACCCCCATTGAAATCGGTTCAAGGGCACTTTTGACCACCTTATCCTGCTATACCCTTTAATTGTGTTGCTTGATCACGACGTTTGATAGGCGTTAAACTACGAAACTGGTCACAATAGAAAATTCCATGTTCAGAATTACAAAGTGGACATTTAGGTTTTGAATTTGCGCTCGCGACAACATGCGAAGAAACATATTCAGTTTTACCGCGAATCTGTCTCATGTTCGCGGTACTCTGTGGTTTTGATTGTACAGGTGCTTTGTTCCCATCTGTTCTCTCAAGGTATTTGCAATGATTTGTAAGAAACAGTTCCAGATCACTGTATGTAATCTTTCCCTGGATCTTTCCCTGCGCCTTATCCCATTCCTGTTTTGTCGCGTGGTCAAGCTTTTTTGATAATATATACACTAAAAGTGTATCCCAATGATCGACAGGCTCATGAAGAGTTCGCAATGACGCTAATTGATTTCTTGTGTTATTAATTAAGTGCTTCAAACTAGTTAAAGACTGTTTTTGAATTTTTGGAAATTCCAACAAAGTTTCCAAATGTTTTTGAATTAAACTGTTTGGATCTTCAAATTCCTTATACATAAATTTCCATGCTGATTCATAACTATTTTCAGTAACGGGTAATGATTCTATGACTGCGGCTGCGGAGCCACTTATGGATGATTCTAAGTAATGGTATTTTTCAATGTTGGTTAAGGTATCATTCCAGTGAACTAATGACTCAAAACTATCCCGAAACTTTATCCATTTGCTCCGGTCGCCGTTAAAATGCGGTATAGGAATTTCTTTCAGTTTTATGTTTTTCCGTCCCTCTGTGAAAGCAGGGGTGGAAGCATTTGACATATCTACACCAATTGCTGAGCTTTGAGGTAAAGATTTATTCAAATGAGATTGAATGGCTGCGACTAAATCAAAATATGTATCTTCAAAACTCTCACGCTCAGCAAGGTGAATCGCTTCCTGATCCGAACCAGCAACGAGAGTTTCAATTTTTGTCTGAACATCGTCGAATTTATTGATCAACTCTTTCTTCTTCGTCAGTCGTTCCTGAAGGGAAGCTGCTGAGCCTGGCTTGGTTAAACTCGTTTCAAAGAATGCCTTGAAACGAGTCAAAGCTGATTTAATATGACCGCGTTCGACAATAAGGGCCTTTAGCGCGTCCATGGCTTGTACACGGTGACGAGATTGAAACAATGCAAGTACTTACAGGACGATGGGTCAAAGAAGGAACTTGGTCGGATAAAACTGCGTCCGGCCTTCTTGAAGTTGATTAGCTCGCTGTGTTCAGCAAGCGATCGTCCTTCTTGATGATGTACTTGATGATGTGATTGATCTGCTGTGACCAGCAGGTGTTTGCTCTGGATCGTGAAAGTCGCTGTGTCCAGCAGGCCAGCTCCAGATGATGAAAGAATCCAAATTGGATGTTACCGGAATCTTGAACTCCAAGTTGTTGGAGAAATGTGATGTCTTGCACACACGTTGATTCTGAGTTACGTATGCACCCTTTGAATTAGTCTCTGATACAGTTCAGTCTAAGCACTGTCACTGGCGTGAGGTTATTAGTGAATGAACTGAAAATCAGGACACTGTTGTTTCTATGTCACTTGTGTAGTTTATTAAATATAAGTTGTTTATCATTCACTGTTGTCCATTGTTTTCCGGATGTATCCGGCTCGAAGGACCAAATGTTGAGGAATTCTTTATTGATTTAAAGTGGACTGTAAATTTTTAAGTGTCTATGATAGGCTGCTGGTTATGAATTCCTCTGAATATGATAGAAATAATTTATTGTATAATTTAAATAGTTGCACTTATATTTACAACTGGTGTTACGATAAAACTAAGAACTTATATTAATTTTGCGTCGAACTTGTGACATTAGATTCCGGAAAAGATGTTTGATTGGATCTTGAGAATAAATCGAGAATAAATCTTTGAGAATAAATCCTGAGTGAATCTCAGAATAAATCTGAATGAGTGAGTAATTGAGAATAAATCTGAAAATGACCATGTTGTCTGGCCTTATATCTCCTCGGCACGAACTGAAAATCCAATCACCAGTGTCATGCGAGGAGATGGAAAATGCCCTGATTGGGCCTTGAATTTGTTTAAGGCGGCCCTTCCAAGGTGGTGGGTTGTCCCTCTTCCCTACCTCCTTCGGGGTTAAAAAGTTATAAACTTTCCCTCTCCTACGAAGATAAGGAGAGGGATCCTTGAGAGGCATGAGAAGAAGGACACTGACTTTGAGGTTTTCCAGACGCCACCCTGGCGAAAGTCCCAAAGTTCTTGGAACTCTTTTGTGCATGCATTATACCAGGGTGGTCTAGAAAACCCTGCCGAGACACAAGGCACGACGTGCACTAGTGAGGGCTGAAGAGGCAATAAATATCCCAAAGAAGGGTACAATCCAATGCCTCTCCAGCCTGGTAAGAAAGGACAAAATCTGTTTGCAATAAATACCATTCGCAAAGCTAGTGCCTTTTGAAACGTACGTGACTTAAATCTCGACCTCATTTGTGAAAATAAGTAGGAACATCTGCATCCACTGAGAAATGCAAATGCCCCTTCTAAGGTTCGTAACAATACTCATCCGCGACATGAGAAACATCGACTTTATTTACTTCGCGCACGCAGTCTATTTTATTGCTTTATTGCTACCCGATCCGACACCTCGAAAACATACCTCTTTTCCTTTTAAAGGCGGGGCGCCGATCCGAATGTATTTGTCCGCTCGCATTAAACATAGATCACTACCTGTATCTATAAGTGCCGTTACATTGTTGTCACCGATTTTAATTTCCTTACAGCTTTTCCCGGGCGCATTGATAGAAACTGCACTGCTATTCGCTACGCCCACGCTATCACTTTGTCGCTTTCACGGACACTTCGATGCAAAGTGACCTCGCTCATTACACTTGTAACACTTCACACTTTCCATTTTCGTAGGACAATTAGCGGTGACGTGATCCTCCTTGCCGCAGTTGTAGCACCGTCTCGGCGTCTGCGACATATCCTTTGTTTCTTTAATCTCCCTGTACCGCTGCTCGAAGCCCTTGCCGGTCCTCTTATCGCTACCGTACCTTGACTGCATCCTTTCCTTCAGCGATACGTGCTCGAACGCTTCCAAAAGATCCTTTATCGTCCGAAACCGATGTAATCGTGCTTGGTCCTTTAACCCTCGGACTACGGATTTTGAAGAACCGCGCCCGGTGACGGGGTCCCTTGAGACACATACCAATTCTCACTAATACATTTACGCGTTCGCTCGAGTCGAAACATGAGATAAGCATGCTACTAATGCAACCGCATTGTGTTCCTGACCATGAGAAGGAATATTTTCTACTTGTGTTTTCTACAACTATTTGACTAATAAATTCAATAAAAAAATTAGAATGAAATCAGCAATCAATAAGTTATACAACGTTCTGTAATAATTCCGATATCAACATTCAAAAAGGTTTTTACACAAGATGTGCAGGAAAAATATAAACTTGTATCAAGCAAAAGTAAAGGATATTTACATTCGGTGTTTATTACGGGACAATTATTACATGTAATAATAGGTGGTTGCGGAGAGTGAATACTGTCTCTTTCGCACATTATGTGTTAAGTATGTAATGAAATATATTCTTCTATGGTAAAATTTTGTGCGCTACACACGTCCTACTTGTATCAGTCCCTGCAAAGAACTAACGCGACTCGAAAAGAACTGCTGGCTGCCGAGTCACTTACACACTGTTGGATTGTATCGAATACAACTTCGTAAATGTGTGTGTTATCGCTCCGAAGTCGGCGAGTGATACTCAAATTACATGTTTGTCAGTGTGTGTCATCATGCGCTAAACGCTGCATCTCCAGAGACCCCGCCGCGAGGGTTAAGAAGGTATCGAGTATGCCGTCCACTACATAATCGATAATTTCATCTTCTGGAACCGGTACCCGATTCGCCAAAATTATTTTCTGATGCGCATACTCGTTAAATGTTTCGTCCTTCTTCCAGACTTGTTCCTCGAATCTTTTCTTTAAAATTAGTTTACTTGGACGATGATCATACGTCTGCTTCATTTTCGCAAGAAGCTCTTCTACCGGTATCTGCAGGAATTCTAGTTTGGACCGAAGCCATTCGCTCGCTCTTCCTTTCAGTCCAAGGTTAATTAGAAGTCTTGCCTCATTATCGCTCAGCTGATACGTAGCTATGAGGAGCCTTATTTGTTTTTCCCAAACCTCATAAGCCTCACAGCTTCCGTCGAATCGATTCACAAGATCCGCAATTAATTGTATGTTCGTTCTGAACTGCATTCGTTGCACCGACACCGACGATCCACTAATATCGGTACTCCCTACCGATTGGCCCACTGTATCGTCTCTTGAACGTGGTGGTCTTCTTAACAATTCGATCTCTCGGCGCGCAAGTTCGAGCTCACGCTCAACGAGTTCCTTTTCTCGTCGTATTAATGAAATTTCCCTCAGTTGCTGGGACATTTCCTCAACTGGTATCGTCGAAGCATTCGACACATTCGAAGGCTCAGCGGTCACTTCTTCCCGTGACATGGCTGTGTCGGTCATCCATGTTCCCGTTGGATCCGCTTCCATCATTCTCAAGAATAATTCCGCTTTCACACCAGCCGTGCTTAAGCCCAATTCTTTCAATTTGTCCTTTAAAATATTCACCGTGAAATCGTCAACAGTTTTCCTTGTGGCCATCGTCTTCCCAACTGTATACAAAAGCCTTCTCACGCCGAAAGAGTCCAATCCAGGTACTCTCACGTACTTTACACGACTTTAACTAGTTAATCCCCAATGTCACATACGTAAACTCTATCACAAGTTCTCACGAAACTTGACACCGTTTAATCAATAACACTCAACGATTCCTAAATTCGACTAAATCCCGGACGAGCCCCCAAAATTGTAGGAATCGGGGTTTAGAATGTTATCGATTAAAAAATGCTTCCCATAAATAAAGAACAAAAAGATATATATGTAAGTGACAATTTAAAGAGTTTAAATGGAGCGAAGTTTTGGGTAAGAATCAACGCACATATGATGCAGTAAACAACTGTAATATTAATAATATGTACAAATTAGCGAAGTCCAGAAATATTATTGTAAACGAGTAAGCTTAAAACTAACCTGAATCAATACAATTGCCGATAGCAAACCTTTGTATACATCAATACAATAACATTGATGCTAACTGCTCGGAGTCTTGTAACGTACTGGTTCTCACGCGCGTGTCGACAAGCGACGAAGCCAAGCTTGATTACGCACAAGCTTACATCCCCCCTTTTTAAGACCGAGGGTACGCTCCATCGGTGTAAGGAACAATCTTACTAGCATGAAAAATATTTGACTCATTTTTCCTTAATCTACTATCTAACAAGAACATTACATCAGAAATTTTCTCTTTAATTTTAAAAGGACCTATTCTAATTGGATCTATTTTATTTTTATTCAGTTTATTAACGTTTTGTACATAGACTAAATCTCCTACCTTGTAATTTATCTGTTTTACATTCCTATCATAATATTTTTTATTCTGATTGTGATTTTCTTTTGATTTCTTGAAAGCTATTTCTCTATTGTTGACTAAATTTGTCAAGTTATTGTCGTTCACTTCATCAGGTAAATATGAATGGTTTACTCCTGTTAGCAAATAATTAGGAGTAAATCCGGTCGAACTGTGAATTGTGTTGTTGTAATCCTTTACACATTCCTCTGCTACCTGAGGCCATGATTTATTTTTATTTTCATAAATTTTACATCGTATTCTGTTTACCAAAGTCTGATTTGTCCTCTCGTTCAATCCGTTAGAAAACGCACAATCCGCTGCTGTAAAAACCAATGCTACTTTCTGTTTATTTAAATATTGTTTAAACTGTGCTGAATTTATACCAGGATACTGATCTGATAAAACTAATTTAATACTTCCATTTTTTTCTACTTTCTTGATTAGGTTTATAAAATCTTTTGCAACTTGAGTCTTTGAGGTTATTATGTGTGCAAATCTTGTAAAATGATCCACCGCCAAATGTAAATATTTTTTTGTACTTTTATTACCTTTGAAACCTCCTATTGTGTCTATAGACACTATTTCGAAAGGTTCCTTTGCTGGACCAAGTTGAGATAAAGGGGCTTTAAAGATACCTATTCTCGATTTATTTTTAATGCAAGTTTCACAAGATCTACAAGTCAATCTTATGTGCTTATATATATTTTTGAAATAAAATTTTTGACCAAAGGTTAAAATTAACTGTTTTGTGCCTATATGACCCTGATCAACGTGTACCTCGGTGATAAGAAACTTTCCGAATTCTTCAGTAATCCATATTTTCTCTCTATTATTTAGAATTTTATAAATTATATCATCTTTAATAATGCATTTATCATCAACTTTTAACAATTTCTGATTTTCTTTGATATCATTCAATTTCAGTAAATTTGAAGTTTTAATCACAGAATCACTGTTTGTATCCTCATGTGAGTCCAAAACCGGATTTCTAGACAAGCAATCAGCTTCAGTATTTTCTTTACCCGGATTATATACCATTTCAAAATCAAAATGTGAAATATAATTCAAAATCTGAACCAATTCCATATCATTACTTTTCTTTATATTGAAATTTTCCAATGGTCTATGATCCGTAAATACAACGAACTTCTTTCCTATCAAATGAAATTGCCAGTATAAAATGGCTTCTTTAATGGCTAAACATTCTATGAAAATAGCTTTCTTCCTTTTCTGAGCTTCTGTCAACTTTCTAGAAAAGAAAAACACCGACTTCAAGGAGTTATCTTCCTGTGGTTGCTTCAATATTGCTCCAACTCCTTCGATACTTGCGTCAGTGAAAATAAATATTGGGGCCTCTGGATCAAAAATTGCCAGGGCAGGAACTGTGCACAAGTATTCTTTTGTTAAATTAAAACTGTTCATACACTCTTCAGACCAATCGAAGGATACATTTTTCCTTAACAAATTTCTTAAAGGATCCAGTAAAGCTACGTGATTTGGTATAAACTCCAAATAAAAATTAATCTTGCCTAAAAACTGTCTGATTTGAGTTTTTGTTGTAGGTGTTGGAAACTTCTTAATAGCCACTAAATTATCGTTTATTGGTTTAATCATATTGTTTCCAATTTCGTGTCCCAAATATGTTATCTTTTCTTGGACGAACTGACATTTATTTTTATTCAGTTTGAAACCTTGTTCATATAATGCTTGCAGAACCCGCTCTACATGATATAAATGTTCTTTGTAAGTTTTAGAGAATACCAATATATCATCTATATAATTTACTGTGAAAGAATCCAATTTATTTTTTCTTATCACGCTTGCTAAAATTCTTTGAAAGATGGCGGGAGCAGATTTCAAACCAAAAGGTAAACATCTCCACTGCCAGTGGCCATGATGGGTTACAAAGGTCAGCTTATATCTATCTTTTGCACGCACCCGAATCGACCAAAACGCCGAGTTCACATCGAATTTTGAAAAAAACTTACAATTTCTGGCGCGTACCGTAAGATCATCTATCCTTGGAAAAGGCTGACTTTCTGGCACTACTATTTTGTTGAGCTCTTTAAAATCGATACACAAGCGTGATCTTTTCCCTTCTTCTCTCTTAAAAACCATGGTTACAGGAGCTGCATAAGGACTGCTTGACTCCTCTATTAAACCTGCATTCAACAAATCCTCCACTTGTTTCTCAATTTCTGATTTATCTTGAAAAGAGCATCTGTAAGGTTTCTTTGAAATATATCTATTTTCTGTCAGTTTCACTGTGGCTTCATAATCCTTTACTGTTCCTATATCAAACTTTGATTTGGCAAAAATTATTTCATTTTTTTTTATAATATCTTCTATACTATTAGTGCTTATTTCACTAATGTTACTTTGCTTATCTAAGTTTTTATTTTTCTGTTGTTTCTGTGATATCCTCAAATTTTCATCCTGGCAGAGCTTGAATTTTGTTATTGAATCTAGTCCTAATAGAAAATCACAATCAATACCTTCCTTAACTATGAAAAACGGAAAATCCTTTTCTAAGTTACCAATTTTAGTACGTATTATTGCAATCCCCTCCGTTTTCGCCGTTCCAGCTACACATTTAATAGTATCTCTCCCACCTATTATTTGTTTAATATTTTTATTATTGTTCATAAAGGTACTATTCACCATAGAAATATTGGATCCCGAGTCATATAAACCAATTGCTGGACAACCATTTGCAAAAAGCTTAATTTTTATAAGTGGGAGAGTTATTCGTTTTTTGCCTCCTCATAACTTGCTACTACTTCCTGTAATTCGTTATTATTTGTAACCTTGATATTTTCATTTTTAAAATATTTAATTTGCCTATCTTTATTACGGCATATACTTTCTGAATGCCATCTATTTTTGAAACCTAACTTATCACAAATACTACATGGTCTTTTTTCATTTAGCGTTCTCTTATTTACATTGTCCTCTTTCGAATCGTTAATTTTACCGAATTGTTTTAATTTTGACATTAAATTTTCTATATTTATGATGGATTTTCTATCTAACTTATTTTGAATAAATTTTGGTAAACTAATTACAATCATGTTAATTTGTGTGTTTGTAGACAAGCTATCGTCCGCTTCTATCAATAATCTTCTTTTCTTTAACGCATATTCTAGTAGCGAGCCGTTATAGAATTTAAAATTGTAAGCATACGCTATATCTGTCCAGGACTGTGCAGAGAAGGTGTCAATAAAGGCGTTATTCCATGCCTCCCAATTTAACAGAGAGTTCTGCTTTACAAAAACATTATACCAATCTAATGCGGGTTTCTCTAGAAACAATCGTAATACTTCCGCGTATTTATTTTGGGCAATCCCCACTCTGTCACACTCTTGCACAAATAAATTAATCCAAACACTCGCATTTATATTTTCAGTATCGAACTTTTCGATCACTATATCCTTTATCAAGGCACTTGTTTTTCTTTCAATTGTGATTGTTGTCTGTTCGTTTGGCCTTGACTCTTGCTCTGTAGTAGTCTCTTCCAGATATTCGTCATACAACACAACGTTACCTTCTGTATCCAGGTAAATTTTTTCAAGGCCTCCAGATAACCTCAACACCACATTGCGAAATTTATTGCGAACTTTCAAACTTTTAACTACGTTTTTAACGATAGGATTTTCAAAAAGCTTTCCATGCTGAGCACTCGTCTGCTTATCTGCTGGAAACAAAAAACTTTCCTCTTGACCAAGCAGCTGAATTCTTTTCACTTTAACTACGGTGCTTTTCGTATCTGCACCAGCCTCCGAGACAAAATAAAACTTTGCCTTAAACTCCATTGTATTGATTTGTAAGTGACAATTTAAAGAGTTTAAATGGAGCGAAGTTTTGGGTAAGAATCAACGCACATATGATGCAGTAAACAACTGTAATATTAATAATATGTACAAATTAGCGAAGTCCAGAAATATTATTGTAAACGAGTAAGCTTAAAACTAACCTGAATCAATACAATTGCCGATAGCAAACCTTTGTATACATCAATACAATAACATTGATGCTAACTGCTCGGAGTCTTGTAACGTACTGGTTCTCACGCGCGTGTCGACAAGCGACGAAGCAAGCTTGATTACGCACAGGCTTACATATATATATATATATATTTAAAAGAATAGTTATACGCTTCCGATCCAACCTCTAATACATATCGTCTTCGACTGACTCCTTTTTCGGCTCAGCATTCGTACAAAGAACACGCATACATTCATTCGCACCTCACGCATTGATCATTCATACACTCACACAGCCCTGCCACGTGCCTCGCAATAGCGTCGAAACAAGCGATATCAATACTGAGCGGGGTCTCTGGAGATGCAGCGTTTAGCGCACGATGACACACACTGACAAACATTGTAACGGGGCAAAATAAAGGAAATTCGAAGTTAACGGTTTCGTCTGTTCCCCTCCCTTCCAATCCCGACGCGAAGGCCGCGGTGGGGGAAGCCCGACAGGGTATAAAAGCCGCGGCCGGAGCGCAATTCGGGAGACGAGCCCGAGCACGCTGAATAAGCAACAGGGACCGAAGAGAGAGAACGATCGATCAGGCGCTACTGTACGACCGATTCGCCAGAGGTGCAACTCTGACTCTCCTTTTTCACGAGGCGCAACTCGTGGAAAAACCGCGGCAAGGAGCAACTTGCCGACCCTGCGCTCGAACTCCGCTCTCCGAGTCGAGGAGCTACTCGACCCGTACCGATCCTTTCCCCCCGTGCCAGCCTACGACGAATCGAGGAGCAACTCGTTCCCGAGTAGACCCGGCACGGCCTCCCGGAAAACCCGAATTTCCTACCCGCTCATTTCCCGACCAACGGCGAGGCGCAACTCTCCGTCCACCCCCACCTTTTCCGCTACCGAGGCGCAACTCGGAGCCATCCCGACACCGTTCCTTTCCCGTTCCCCGAGCCAGGAGGAAACCGCGAGGTGCTACTCGTGGGAACCATCTTGGCCGTCCTACCAATCCGCGGAATTCGGCAACCGCCGACCGAACCGCGACCGACCGATCACCGCCGAGCGTAACCGAGCGCGACCGATTACCGCCGACCGAACCGCGTACCGAGCGCGACCGAACCGGACCGAGCGCAACCGAGCGCAACCGATTACCGCCGACCGAACCGCGCGCCGAGCGCGACCGAACCGGACCGAGCGCAACCGAGCGAAACCGCTTACCGCCGACCGAACCGCGCGCCGAGCGCGACCGAACCGAACCGAGCGCGACCGAGCGGAGTGGCGACCCATCACGTGGCGCCCTCACCCACGAAACCGCGATTAGTATAAGGAAATAGAATTAAGTCATTAGAAGTAAGCGTAGCGTTAAGACGTAGAGATAAGGCCAGCGTTAGGATTAAGTTAGAAATAAGATATCTTAATAAATTATTTATTTACGCACAACGAGGCTGAGACATCATTTTCGCGATCCCTCCCGTCACGAACCCCGGCGCGAAAACCGACTGAACGGGCACGGCGAGGGAGTCCCTCCCAATCCACCGAGGGAGGAAACTACGGTCAAACAACCGTAACTTCTCCTCAGCGAGCGGAGCCGAGGAGAAGGAAGAAACGTTTTATGGCGCCCGAACAGGGACTGTAGAAAAAAAAAAAAAAATAGTGATGTCCCAGCCGCCAACGCGTACGCGTGGAAAGAAGAAAGACGAGATGACCGAAGCGAAAGTTACGATTGAATCGAGGGAAGACATGGCGCCTCCCGACCTCGCGAAAAGCATAAATCAAATTCGGAAATGGGGCTGTCATTTCGACGGACGGGACGCCCTCTCTTTCCTCGAGCGGGTCGAAGAGCTCCGTGAAAGCTATGGATACACCGGGGACGTACTCCTGCGGGGACTGCCGGAACTATTAAGAGGAGAACCACTTCTGTGGTACCGAAACGAACGAGACACGTGGACCGGATGGGAAGACTTTCTGGCAGATTTCCGCAGGACGTTTGTCCCGCTAAGGGTGAAAACCCAGCTAGAACGAGAGATTCGCGACCGTGTTCAGGGCCCGCAAGAATCGTTCCAAACTTACGCGACCGCACTTACCACCCTCATGCGTAGACTAGGGAGTATGACCCGCGAGGAGCGTCTAGACCGGCTATACGAAAATATGAACCCGGGTTACCGCATTTATGTCCACCGGAGGGACATCAAAACCGTCACCGACCTATATGAACGAGCGGCCGAGTACGAAGACATCAAGACCCTCGAGACCGAATATTCGAGGAAAACCGCCCCAGCGCCGCGACCACACCGACCGGACCCAGGAATCGCCACCATCACCACCCGCTACGACCCCGCCGAATGCTGCTGGCGTTGCGGGCAACGAGGCCATCGGCGGACGGAATGCAGGAGGGCCGCCAAGAAGTTTTGCTCCCGCTGCGGAAAGGAAGGCGTCTTATCGAGGGACTGTAAATGCCCCTCGGGAAACGGGTACGCGGCCGGGGCCGTAAACAGCGCTCGTCCCGGCCGGTAATTACTTTCAACCCCCGTCCGCACGTCACCGTCTGGGTCCACGGGAAACAATTCCAGGCCTTGTTAGACACCGGCGCGGTATTCTCCTACGCCAGCACCACCGTGGCCGAGTTTTGCCAAACCCAGGGAGACGTACTGCGCGCCGACGACTCCGTGGCCAAGCTGGCAAACGGAACCGCCACGAGGATCAAAGGGTCGCTCCAGGTCCCGCTCCGCCTCCATTCTCACCGGTTCTCCCACCCGTTCGCGATTATGGAAGGCATGAGCATAGATTTTCTGTTCGGAGTGGACATGCTCAGCCGACTACAGCTGTCCATCCAGATACCGCCGAACCCGCCCGCAAGCCAGGAAAACGTCGACGCGATCACACCGACCGAAAAGGAAATGCTCGACCGTTTCCTCCGCGAGGAATTACCGAAATTTGAACGGGTGTCAGGACCGACCACAAGAACTACCCATGTCATACGGCTGAAGGACCCAACGCCAATCAAGCAGCGATACCGACCGCGGAACCCGGCCATGCAAGCCATCATCGACCAAGAGGTCGAGGAAATGCTACAGGCCGGCGTTATCGAACCGTCCACCAGCCCATGGAGTTCACCCATCGTCATCGTGCGGAAGAAGGATGGAAAGAGTCGGTTCTGTATTGATTTCCGGAAAATTAACGACGTCTCCATCAAGGACGCCTACCCGCTACCACAGGTCACCGCAACACTGGACAAACTACGCGGGGGAAAATATCTGTCCACCGTCGACCTCAAAAACGGATACTGGCAGATACCGTTAGACCCCGCCAGCCGACCAGTCACCGCATTCTCCGTACCCGGCAAAGGACTGATGCAGTTCACGGTCATGCCGTTTGGTCTGCACTCCGCCCCCGCAACTTTCCAACGCCTGCTCGACAGCGTGCTCGGCCCGGAGTTGGAGCCCCACGTATTCGTATACCTCGACGACATCATCGTCATCACCCCCACGTTCCGACAGCACCTAGAGGTACTCCGAGAAGTATTCCGGCGTTTAAGGAGCGCCAACCTGAGGATCAACCCCGAGAAATGCCGATTTGGGACACCGGAACTGAAATACCTCGGGCATGTCGTCACCAGCAAGGGCATCCGCACCGACCCAGACAAAATTAAGGCCATCGAGACCCTCCGCCCACCAACCAACCTAAAGGAACTACGACAGTTCCTAGGAACCATCTCCTGGTACCGCCGCTTCATTAGGGGTTTTTCTCAAGAGGCCGAACCCCTCACGCGCCTGCTAAAGAAGGCCCAAGCTTGGCAATGGGGACCGGAGCAGCAGCAAGCGTTTGAGAAGCTACGATCCCAACTCACCCGGGCCCCAATCCTGGCCTGCCCGGACTTTTCGAGACCGTTCACGCTGCAGACCGACGCCAGCAACTATGGGCTAGGAGCGGTCCTCACCCAGGAGCTCGACGGGCAGGAAAGGGCGATCGCCTACGCCAGCCGCACGCTCAACGGCGCGGAGAAGAATTACAGCACCACGGAGAAAGAATGCCTGGCGGTCATCTGGGGGATACGCAAGATGCGTCCCTACCTCGAAGGATACAAATTCACGGTATTGACGGACCATCAGGCTCTGAAATGGCTGCGAAGTATCGAGAGCCCTTCCGGTCGCCTCGCTCGCTGGGCACTGGAGCTCCAGCAATACGATTTCGAGGTACGCTACCGGAAGGGAGCACTAAACCATGTGGCCGACCTGCTGTCCCGACAACCCCAGGTCACCCCAGGCGAAATCTTGTCCGTCGAGGGAAAGACCAGATGCCCCTGGTACAAAAAAATGGTACGCGCCGTTCAGCAGCACCCCACCGAACACCCGGATTATACGCTTCACCGAGGGAAACTATACCGGTTCTTCCCACATACCGCCAACAAAGAAGACACCGGGGAAGAATGGAAACGGTGCGTGCCCAGCGAGGAACGAAGCAAGGTCCTGGCAGAAAACCACGATGCACCGACCGCCGGCCATCTCGGAATCGCCAAAACCATCAGTCGCCTCGCCCAGAAATATTACTGGCCCGGGATGTTCCGGGAAGCAGCGAGATACGTGAAATCCTGCCGCTCCTGCCTCAGCTTCAAACCCCCGCAACAAGCACCGGCAGGATTCATGCACCGAACCGCCCCGCAAGGACCGTGGCAGGAGGTCACCATCGATCTAGTCGGCCCGCTTCCCCAGTCCATCCAGCAGAACCGTTGGCTCCTGGTGATGCAGGACCGCTTCACCAAATGGGTCGAATTGAAGGCCCTGCGTCGAGCCACGGCACCAGCCGTGACCGACTCCGTCTACAGAAAAATTCTGCTCCGCCACGGGACCCCGAACCGACTCACCAGCGACAATGGAAAGCAGTTTATCAGCCGGGAATTCACCGCCCTCCTACGAAGCGCCGGGATAACACACCGCCGAACACCTCCCTACAAACCCCAGTGCAACCCCGTGGAAAGAACCAATCGGGTGATCAAAACAATGATCGCCCAGACGACAGGGAAAAATCAGCGTCGGTGGGATGAAAGGCTGGCCGAAATCCAGCTGGCCTACAACACCGCCACCCACGAGGCAACGGGTTTTACGCCAGCCTACCTGAACACCGGCCGAGAACTGCGACCACCGTCCGCAGACCGACCCCCGCCATTATCCGCGCCCCCGAGCACCGAGGTGCGCCTTCGACGGCTGCAAGAAGCACAGGAGCTGGCCAAAATATGCCTGGAACGAGCCTTCCAACACCAAGCTCGCCATTACAACCTAAGGCGACGGAATTGGAAACCTCAGGTTGGAGACAAAGTATGGGCCAGGGAACACCAGCTATCCCAAAAGGCGGACTACCGAGCCGCGAAGCTAGCGCCCCGTTTCTCTGGTCCCTACACGGTGAGGAGAATCATATCGCCCGTCATCGCCGACCTCCAGGACCGACAAGGGAAATACCGCCGGCACATCCACGTTAGCGATATGCGACCGCACCACGAAGGAGGCAACCCGCCAAACACCGAGGAAGAGGAAGAGACACCCGGCACTACCGACCGCAGGAGCCTCTCCGAGGAGTCAGAAGAGGGCAGCCACTGCCCCAAAAACCGGCGACCATCAACAAGCCGGCGAATTCAAAACCGCAACGGACGCCCTGACAAACAAAACAAGGCCGGGGCAGGAAAAAACGGCCGAAAAACCACGACCTACCCCACCCAGACAGCGAAATTCGCCTTTATAAGGGCCACGGCAGAGGCAAACCGGCAGAAAAATCCAAGCGATGGAAAGCTACGAGGAGATATATCGCGATCTCGAAAGACTACTCGCAAATCACTCCGCGAAGCCACCACCGCCGGCACCTCGACGAGCAATCCTCCTGCAACCCGAGGAGATCTGTCGACGTCATCCGACCCGGCCGCACCGACCGCCAGCCCCTCGGAAGGACAAAGCCGCGGGGATACCCATCGCCGCCGATCTCCACGCCTCGAGACCCGCAGAGCCGGCGCCCGACCACCCAAAGGACAAACCGGGACCGACCCCGAAACGCCGGCGAGCACCATTGCAACCGGGGTCGCTGCGACAAAAACTGCGGCACGTCCTACCGCCGCCACCGTCGCGTCCATCAACGGCGGCACATTTACGGACGGAGGTGGCCACAGTAGAACCGGAAGCCTCCACGATTGTACCAGCGCCGCCCGACGCCGAGGTAACCGAACCAACCAACGCGCCTCCGCCTCCGGCAGCCGCAACGCTAGCCGCAGCATCGGAAGAAACGGCCAGCACAACGGAAAACCCGGCGACCAACACCGTGACCGTGCGACTGGGGACAGACGTCCTCCACATCCCGCAACACGCCATCCGCATAGCCCGGCGTTACCGACCCCGGACCGCCACCGGCCGATGGTACCTCCGGTGGAACCGAGAAGGACGGCTGCAATCAGCACGCTTCGAAGCAGCCACCGATGCGACCGCTGAGGGCAGCGGCCCTAAAAAAGTAAGGGGGGAATGTAACGGGGCAAAATAAAGGAAATTCGAAGTTAACGGTTTCGTCTGTTCCCCTCCCTTCCAATCCCGACGCGAAGGCCGCGGTGGGGGAAGCCCGACAGGGTATAAAAGCCGCGGCCGGAGCGCAATTCGGGAGACGAGCCCGAGCACGCTGAATAAGCAACAGGGACCGAAGAGAGAGAACGATCGATCAGGCGCTACTGTACGACCGATTCGCCAGAGGTGCAACTCTGACTCTCCTTTTTCACGAGGCGCAACTCGTGGAAAAACCGCGGCAAGGAGCAACTTGCCGACCCTGCGCTCGAACTCCGCTCTCCGAGTCGAGGAGCTACTCGACCCGTACCGATCCTTTCCCCCCGTGCCAGCCTACGACGAATCGAGGAGCAACTCGTTCCCGAGTAGACCCGGCACGGCCTCCCGGAAAACCCGAATTTCCTACCCGCTCATTTCCCGACCAACGGCGAGGCGCAACTCTCCGTCCACCCCCACCTTTTCCGCTACCGAGGCGCAACTCGGAGCCATCCCGACACCGTTCCTTTCCCGTTCCCCGAGCCAGGAGGAAACCGCGAGGTGCTACTCGTGGGAACCATCTTGGCCGTCCTACCAATCCGCGGAATTCGGCAACCGCCGACCGAACCGCGACCGACCGATCACCGCCGAGCGTAACCGAGCGCGACCGATTACCGCCGACCGAACCGCGTACCGAGCGCGACCGAACCGGACCGAGCGCAACCGAGCGCAACCGATTACCGCCGACCGAACCGCGCGCCGAGCGCGACCGAACCGGACCGAGCGCAACCGAGCGAAACCGCTTACCGCCGACCGAACCGCGCGCCGAGCGCGACCGAACCGAACCGAGCGCGACCGAGCGGAGTGGCGACCCATCACGTGGCGCCCTCACCCACGAAACCGCGATTAGTATAAGGAAATAGAATTAAGTCATTAGAAGTAAGCGTAGCGTTAAGACGTAGAGATAAGGCCAGCGTTAGGATTAAGTTAGAAATAAGATATCTTAATAAATTATTTATTTACGCACAACGAGGCTGAGACATCATTTTCGCGATCCCTCCCGTCACGAACCCCGGCGCGAAAACCGACTGAACGGGCACGGCGAGGGAGTCCCTCCCAATCCACCGAGGGAGGAAACTACGGTCAAACAACCGTAACTTCTCCTCAGCGAGCGGAGCCGAGGAGAAGGAAGAAACGTTTTAACATGTAATTTGAGTATCACTCGCCGACTTCGGAGCAATAACACACACATTTACGAAGTTGTATTCGATACAATCCAACAGTGTGTAAGTGACTCGGCAGCCAGCAGTTCTTTTCGAGTCGCGTTAGTTCTTTGCAGGGACTGATACAAGTAGGACGTGTGTAGCGCACAAAATTTTACCATAGAAGAATATATTTCATTACATACTTAACACATAATGTACGAAAGAGACAGTATTCACTCTCCGTAACCACCTACTATTACATGTAATAATTGTCCCGTAATAAACACCGAATGTAAATATCCTTTACTTTTGCTTGATACAAGTTTATATTTTTCCTGCACATCTTGTGTAAAAACCTTTTTGAATGTTGATATCGGAATTATTACAGAACGTTGTATAACTTATTGATTGCTGATTTCATTCTAATTTTTTTTATTGAATTTATTAGTCAAATAGTTGTAGAAAACACAAGTAGAAAATATTCCTTCTCATGGTCAGGAACACAATGCGGTTGCATTAGTAGCATGCTTATCTCATGTTTCGACTCGAGCGAACGCGTAAATGTATTAGTGAGAATTGGTGTGTGTCTCAAGGGACCCCGTCACCGGGTGCGGTTCTTCAAAGTCCGTAGTCCGAGGGTTAACACATTTGATTATCCGAGATGAGCATATTCGATTATTACACGCAGGTTGTCAAAGTGTTATAAATTCATTGCTAACGCGATATTGGCCCTTGTCTGGCAAGAATACAGTTAAAAAGGTTTTACGGCGTTGCGTCAGGTGCTTCAGGGTCAAGCCAGTCAACACCGAAGCAATGATGGGTGATCTACCTGCGTCTCGAGTCACCCCTACTGGCCCATTTCAGGCCTGTGGCGTCGATTATGCGGGTCCTTTCCCTACAAAGGAACGGACGCGCAACCGCATTACAGTAAAATCTTACTTATGCATTTTTGTATGTTTCACGACAAAGGCGGTTCATTTTGAGTTGGCAATTGACTTAAGTACAGACGCTTTCCTTAATTGTTTCAAACGCTTCATTTCTCGTCGTGGAATACCGCATCATATTTATTCCGACAATGGCACTAACTTCATTGGAGCTCAAACAGAATTTAGAGATCTTCAAAATTTCTTATCAAGTAGAGAATACATGGATAAGGTATCGCATTTCTGGTCGAATATTCAGTCAAATTATATTCCGAAATGGCATTTCATTCCTCTTCGCGCTCCACTCTTTGGAGGATTATGGGAAAGCGCAGTAAAAAGCGCAAAATATCATTTGAAGCGTGTCATTGGCGAGACACGACTTACATACGAGGAATTGTACACGGTGTTAACGCAGGTTGAAGCGTGCCTCAATTCCCGTCCTCTTTCTCCTCTTTCCGAAGATCCTCATGACCTGATACCTCTAACTCCTGCATATTTTTTGGTCGGAAAATCATTAACGATACTCCCAGAGGTTGACATCAATGATTTGAATAAGTCACGTTTAAATCGCTACCAGCATTTACAGCAAATGTTCCAGCATTTTTGGCAACGATAGCAGAAGGAATATTTGCAGCAACTGCAACGACGTAACAAGTGGACTTCTGACACTCTCCCAAAGATTTCAGTGGGTACCCTTGTTATAATAAAGGAAGACAACCCCAGTCCTTTACGATGGCGCCTTGGCAGAGTCATCGACCTTCATCCAGGCAAGGACAACATCACCAGGGTCGTTTCCGTCAAAACAGCTGACGGGGTCTTTAAACGACCACTAGTAAGGCTGTGCATTTTACCGATGGATAACCAGGCCGATCCAGGGACTGCAACTGTCTTACCTGCTACCGCAGGTCAATAACCATCACGAAAACAAGTGGCGTTTCATGGCGTTTTTTATATATATACATATTTTTAATCATTATATCACATTCCTGTATCTTATGTATTTCATATTTGTTTTATACTTTGTTTGTCTACATATTATCTCTCTCTTCCATTGTGAGTACGCTAATACACATTATTTTCGCTCCTACTCTTTTTGACCTTTTACTGCCGATTTCTGCCTCCGGGCTTTTTCTTCTAGCTTTTCTCGCTTGGGCTTTGCTTCTAGCACTTGGTATACTGATTAGTAGCCGTTATTTTATTGCTGCTTATACCATAAGGGCCTTTAAACACTCGTGTCAAGACAACATAACCTGTCTGCTTCTCTCTATTTGGCGGTTAAACTTGCCGATCCTTGTTTGCCTGTGGCGCCATCGCTTGGTACCGGTTCCTGGCTCATTCACTCGGCCGATAACCCGTTGTGTTTTTGCCGATAATCGCACGCCAGCATGTCGCAGCGCATCGCGGGATCTTGCAAGGGCTGCAAGAAGAGTGTATCGCTGGGTGCAGTGTATTGCTCCTTATGCAAATCAGCATTTCATCCTGGCTGCGCGAAGAAGAAATCCTGCTGTGTGGGTGGAACTTTTCTTCATGGACGGCGCGATTCGGTGGCTTCGAACGTCAGCGTTTCGACCCCGAGATCGGGCCCCATGGCTGCAACAGCGCAGCCCCCATTGGGACTGACTTCACGATCCGTTCCGACTGGATCTTCGTCTCAAGGCAGTGTGGTACCTACTGTGCAGCCCTACTCGTCCGTCGCCTTTGATGCTCTTCGACTACTGAATGCACGTATAGACGACCTTATGCTCAAACTCGCAGTGCTTCCCGACCTACAGACCCGAGTGGCGGCCAGTGCAGAACAGATATGTATCTGTTCTCACGAGGGAAAACGCAGAGCTTCGTGCTGAGCTTAATGCTCTTCGCCAGACTCAGAGGGCGGATCAGTTACAACTTACAATTAGACGCACGACTGCTCTCGTCACTGAACCCGAGGTCATAGTTTCTGGAGCACCGTGCGAGGACGAAAAGAGTACACTGGCTGTTGTCACGAAGGTTGCCGCTGCGGTTGGTTGCCCTCTTCCTAGCGAGGACGTACTTTCTTGTCGCTTCCATGTATCACGCGACAAGGCTAAGAAAGACGCACCTCTACCCATCTTGGTGCGACTGCGTTCCAGAGAGGTCTCGAAGCGTCTAATCGCGGCGAAAAAGGCGAAGGGCCGGCTAGCAAGCACCGAGATCGCCGAGTTCCCTACCACTTCTTCGTCTTCGTCGTCAGTAATCAATATAAATGAGGCCTTATCTTCTAGCCTCCATAAACTCTATACAGAAGTGAAAGCTAGAGCGAGGATTAAGGGCTACAAATATATTTGGCACCGCAATGGGGTCATACTTCTGAGAAAGGAAGATGGGTCAGCCGTTAAGCGTATTACTTCACTTGACGATCTCAAGACCCTTGATTCAATGTGACGGTCTCATTCATCTCCATTCGCTCGGGTTCTGCGTCCTGCTGCATCTTCTTCTTCTTCCGTCAAAAATTCCTCAGGGAATGCTCGCCTGCGCCTTTGCCATTTCAATGCTAACTCTGTTCGAGCTCACTTGGACATTATGCATTTTCATTTTGGCTCCTCTTCAATGCACATTATAGCGGTAACAGAAACCTGGCTTTCCCCTCTCATCGACGACTCATCGGTTGCCTTACCGGGTTACACACTCACAAGGAACGATAGAGTTGGAAAGATGGGGGGTGGGGTTGCGCTCTATGTTCATAGTTCTTTTCGGACCAAGCTGCTGGCGGCATCGTCCTCGACTTACTCTCGCAGCCCGGAATTTCTGATTGCCGAAGTGAAGCCACTGGCAGGCAAACCCTTACTAATTGCGGTAGTTTATCGACCTCCGAAGTCAGCCAATTTAACATCTTTTGAGACCGCTTATGACAGGTATTGCTCTGAGTACGAAATGTGTATCATTTTTGGAGATTTCAATGCCAATCAGCTAGGTTGTAGCTATGAGGCTAATAACGTCAGAGACTTCTGTCAGACGCACTCGCTGTATCAAGTGCCTTTTGCTCCAACCTACCACACTTCCACCTCGGATACACTTCTCGATCTCTGCTTCATAAGCGATTGTAGCTTTCTTTGCTCGTTTGAGCAGTCTGATGCACCGTTTATCGCTGGACACGACTTAATCTCCATCTCGGTGGCTGTTCCCAAGCAGGCATCAACTCAGACCTATCGGACACGACGCTATGGTGGGCGCACCTTGGAATTCCTCCACCAATTCCTTTCGGATTTGGATTGGATGGTTTTTGAGACACCCAGTGACCCGGTCCCTGTAGACGAACTTCTTTTCTGTCTTGAAACAAATCTCACTCGGGCCCTTGATGCTTTTGCTCCATACGTCACAATTTCTCCAAAACGTCATGCCTACCCTTGGATCACACCAGAGTTGAGAACGCTTGTTCGAAATAGAGATGCCCTTTATCGAGCCTATAGGAGGTCTCGCTCGCAGATATCACTACAGCGATATCGGTCGGCAAGGGATGGTCTCCACAAGCGTATCTCAGAAGCTAGGGTAGCATTTCTTACTGCACGTCTTTCTGGTCTTAGGGAGCCACGTGCGGTATGGAGAGAGCTTCGCTCACTTGGTATCGCAGCTCGCATTTCTGACACGAGTGTACTGGACAAATTCTCTCTCAATGAACTTAATACTCATTTTGCTGTTATCTCTCAGAGGCGAGACTCTGCTCGTGAGGTTACTGATTTTTTTCGGAATCTCCCCAGACCAACCTTCAATGATACGCACTTTTACTTCAAGGACATCTCGCCTGACGACCTCTGGAATGCTGTGAGACACTTTACCTCACAAGCTAGAGGCATAGACGACTTGTCCTTGCGAAATATTTTGGAGACTCTACCCGTCGTTTTTCCAAATATCCTTCAGCTACTCAATCATTCGCTAATGACGGCCACGTTTCCGCAACGCTGGAAGTGTGCTATGGTTCGTCCATTACCGAAGGTAAAAAATCCACTGACTCTGCAGCAGGTGAGGCCTATTGCAAACTTGTGTGTGCTTTCTAAAATTGTAGAGCGTATCGTGCTGCTTCAAATCACCAGCTACCTAGAGGGACGCGCCCTTCTCGATCCCAGGCAATCTGGTTTTCGGAGGGGCTACAGCACTCAGACGGCTCTTCTTCGTCTGACTGAGGATATTCGCCGGGGAATAGATAGTCGCAAGGTCACCATCTTGGTTCTCTTCGACTTTAAAAAGGCCTTCGACACTATTTCCCACGCTGTTCTCTTAGACAGGTTAGCTGTCCTTGGTTTTTCACTGCATGTTCTGCAATGGCTTGCGTCCTATCTTCAAGGACGGCTGCAGGCAGTGGTTGGTGCTGATGGTCGACTCTCCTCCTGGGTCTCGCTTGAGCAAGGTGTTCCTCAGGGCTCTGTCCTGGAGCCCCTTCTGTTCTCACTCTTTATTAACGACATCTCTCGCATCCTAAGACACTCACGTCATCTAGTTTATGCTGATGACTTGCAAATCTATCTGCAGTGTGCGCCAAGTGATGTGCCCTCCGCCCTTTCAAAACTTAACGAAGATGTCGAGTCGACTTTGCATTGGGCTGAGAGCTCGGAACTCGTTATAAATCCTGCAAAGAGTCATGTCTGCCTATTTGGCAGTGAGCAATACATTGCTAGGCTTGACATGGAGTCTCTCCCTGCGGTGGTGTTAGGTGGCCTACCGGTCTCTTTCGTCCCGGAAGTTCGGGATCTTCTTTTTTTTTTTTTTTTTAAATGGAGGAGGGGAAATGCGTTTATGCACACCCCGGAACGTGTGGCGTTCCGGGGTAGTGTGGGACTCGCCTGTGGTGAACCACAGGAATACCCACTAAAACCCCTCCTCCAACATCTAAAAGTCCTAGCAATCATAACACGTGCGGTACACAACTTAATACTTCGCACGTTATGATATTCAATGTCTACTAATTACGCATTTTATTTAACTTATTCTATTCTTTTTGTCTTCTACCCTTTCCTGAGTTTCTTTAACAATCATGATGTCTTTGATAAATTTATCAAAGATATTCCACGTCCGTTCATTATGTAGCATTGAACTTACGATGTTTTCCACTCTAAATTCTACGCGCCAATCCAGTTTATCTTTCAGTCTTTCTCTTTCAATATCGAATCTGCTGCAGTGTAAAAGCGTGTGTTCCGCTGTATCCGGTACTGCGCAATGAAACCAGCAGCTATCGCAAACATCTTTTCCAATCTTTGCTTTGTACGCCCTGAAACACCCATTTCCCGTAAGCATTTGTACTAGTCTATAATTTAGCTTTCCATATTTCCTGTTTTTCCATTTTTCTGTATCGGGTATCCATCGATGCGTCCATTCTTCACTGTAGTTGTTCCAAATAGTAGCCCATTCCTTCCTACATTCTTCTTCAATCTTTTCTGTCTCCTTTGTAATGTACTTTTCCTTTTCCGCTTGGATTAGGTATTTATTATTTTTAATCCTTTCAGTCACATTGTATATTGCATTCTTTCCTTTCATTTTTATTTCTATTGGGTAGATTCCTGCTATTGCACAGAGCCTCAGTCTAGACACATTTCTATAAGAAAACGCCGTACGACTTAAACAAATCTTCTGGGCCATTTTCAGTTTCGAAAGATTTCTATTAAATTCTATTGCATTAGACCAGCAGGGCACTCCATATAGTACTATAGCTTCAAAAATATTATAATATAAAATTCTACTTTGAGCAGTTGCACCACTTAGGTTTGGCATAATTCTACTAAGCATATTGACCATTTTAATACTTTTATTCGTGCAATGTGCTACATGATCATAAAATCGCATGCCTCTTTCATATATAACTCCTAAGTATTTTAATTTATCTGCTATTTTAATTTCGTTATTACCAATTTTAATAGTATTATTTATAATTCTTTTATAGTTCAATGTAACAATTTTCGTTTTATTACTAGCTAATTCTAGTCCTTTTTCTTTTAATAAATTAGTAATACATTTTATTTCAGATATAATCTTAGTTTTTATCGTTTCTACTTTTTTGCCCGTAAAAATCATGCCTATATCGTCAGCATATGCTATAATGGTGCAGTCTTTTACACAGTTCTTCTTAACTATATCATCGTAGGCTATATTCTAGAGTATGGGAGCCAGTACTGAGCCCTGAGGGACTCCCCGTTCCATTGGTTTGCTATAATTGACCCCTTCGCAGTTATATATTATCTTTCTATTAGTTAAATAATCTTTAATTATCTCAGTGATGTACTCAGGAAAGCTTCTTTTTTGTAGTTCTAGGATTATGCTGTGGAAACTGATTGAGTTGAAAGCGTTTTTGATGTCTAGAGCCACTAGTATGCAATATCTTTTTTTTAATTTTGCTGTTTCTATGATCTTATTAAGTTTTCTAAGTGCCATGATTGTGTTTTTGCCTCTGCAATAACCAAACTGATTTTGCGAAAAAACATCTACACCCCCAAATTTAAGAATTCTTTCTTTAATAATGGTTTCAAAAACTTTGGCCCAACTATCCAGAATACATAGCGGTCTGTAAGCATTGCTCTGCTTAAGGTCTCTATCATCTTTAGGTATTAATACCAACCTCTGCTTTTTACAGACATTAGGAAAGATGCCATTCTCAAGGCACATGTTGAATAGACAAGCAATTTTTTCCGGGTCTTTTAGTGCAATTTTTTTTAACAGCAATTCCAGGAATGTTGTCCAAACCAGGCGCTTTATTCAATTTTAATTTGTCAATAGCTATTCTTATTTCATTAGGCGTAACTTTTTCAACAATTTCACTCCATCTATCACGTTTGATTTTATTCATTATGTCTAATCTTTTATTACTTTCTGCAGGAAACAAATCTTTTAAAATTGTGTCAGTGTCCTCTTTATTCAGATTTATTTTTGGTCTCTTATTTTTAAACCTATTCATTATTTCTGTATAAGGTTTGCCCCAGGGATCAGTTTCAATAATTTCTATATACTTGTCATAACATTCTCTTTTACTTTTAATAATTTTTGAATCAAGTTCTTTTCTTTTAGTTATATAATTTTCTCTATCTGTAACATAATCTTGCAACTTTTTTCTCTTACGTTGGTAGATTCTTCTTAAACGATTTACTTCTCTCCTTGTCTTCGCGATATCGTCATTCCACCAGATTGTAGGTTTGCGAACGCCAATGTATCCTTTCTTCTTCTGCATGAACTCGTCACAAGTTTCTTTAGTTATTTTAACCAGCTCATATATATAATTCACGTTGGGCTTAACATTTATTCTCCCAGCTGCTGGAATCCTATCTTTTAATTTTAGAAAACATGTATTTAATTTGTCTTCGTCTAAGGTGTTTGTCCTCCATCCTTCTTGTTTGATTTTCTTAATCTTATAATTTCCAAATATATGCATGAGATACAGGTGGTCCGATGCTGTGTATTTTCCTAATACACAACTATCTTTCAATTTATCATATAAATTCAAACTACATGCCATAAAATCTATTTTAGAGCTCTTACCATTTTTATTATAAGTATAATGTCCCTTTGTATTTATAGGTAACAAGTTATTTTCGTCTAAAAGTTGTATCAAAGTTGCTCCTCTCTTATCAGTAGTTTTACTACCCCAAGCTGTGCATTTAGAATTGAAATCTCCCGCTAATATTGTGTTTCCCTTTAGGTTTTTTATTTCACAATTTAGATCCTCTAAATATTTATCAAATTGCATTTTGCTAATATTCGGCGATATATAGCATGATATAATATTAATTCCTTTAATTTTGGTGATAACAAAACCTTTACCCTTTTTATGTTTATTATCAAAAATTTGTATACCATTTAAACGAGTGTTCTAGATAGCCGCGGTTTTATCTTCAGCTGCAATCCAGTAGTTCGGAATCCTATAAGGCTCTGAAATCAATACTAAATCAATCTTTTTATTCACTACTGTAGCTTCTAAAATCTCTGTCGCCAACCTACAATGATTTAAGTTAATCTGAAGGATACTTAACTTAACCATGATCGTTTTCGTAATTATTATCCATCCTCCATGTGGAATTTCTCGTCTTCAAGCATTTATATGTGCCTGCCAAATGCCTAGTGTTAAATTCATCCATGCCAGAATTCCTACATAAATAGCAGCATACGTCATAATTACATTCTTTAATCTCATGGCCTACTCTACCGCACTTTCTACAAATTTTCTCCTTACATTTTATCTTACAGTTATAACTTAAGTGCCCCGTATCATGACAAATAAAGCACCTAATGATTCTCATTGACTCGCGAATGCGGCACATCGACCATCCAATCTTTAATTTATTATAGCCTCTCAATATCTTTCGCCAGTACATAGGAACCACTATTATAGCTTTCTTTGTTCCTATTCTGGTGTCTCTTACAGCTTTAATACTGACTTCTCGAGCTAAATTTTCACCAAACTCTCTGGCTATCGATCTTATAAATTCCTCTTTGCTTATATACGGTTCAAAACCTTCAATTTCTAAGTCAATAGTCGGTATTTTTATGATTACCTCCGCCCTACCATTTGCAACAGCATTTATCCGTTCTCTAAGTTCATGCGCATCAGCATTATTTCTCAGTTCTATGATGTGATTTCCACTTTTCACTTTTCTTATCATCTTTACATGATCTCTAACACACTCATATTTTTCCTGAAAATCTCTAATTACTTTTTCTCCTGTTTCCAATTTATCCGTTTTTATCAATATGGCATCATTTCTTACATAGCCTCCTATTCTTCTTCTGTCATTTACAGTACTAACTTCAAATTTATTTTTACCGTTTATATTCGATCTAATGGGTGCATTTTGTTGTATCACTCTTCCTCCTCTTCGAACTTTAGTCCATTCGTTTGTATTACTAGCAACGATAGTACTATACAAAGGTCTACTATATTCTCTTCCCATATTATTGCTTCCTACTCCTCTCCTATTAATGTTTCTTTCCTCCTCTTCTCTTTTCTTACTATTATTTCTTTCTTGCTCTACCCTACACTTGTTTTTATTTATTTCCATCTCTTCACTACCGGTATTTTGCATGTTGACTTCCTGTTTCTTCCTTCTCTCTTCCCCATGTTTATGCGTTTGTGTAGCTACTTCTTCGTCTTCTAATAATTTAAAATATTCAGCTACTCTATTAGTTTTTTCACTTATATTCTGAACGTCCAAAAACATAAGCTTCATGGCATTCAATGAGCTAGCAATTTTCTCTTGTATGTCGTTTCTAATTCTTTTGTTGCCATCTATAGCATAATTTCGTATTTCTGTCAAGTCATTTATTACAGCAGCCATATTACTACTAATCTTCATCATAACGTCAATAGCAGCTATCGAATCCTCCTTTCTTACCTGTCCTGCTCTTTTCTTCTTCACTTCCAGATCTCTATCCTCAGTGTCTGTATTTAAATCATCTTCATGTTCTCTCTTCCTTCTATCTTGTAATTTTTCTATCTCTAAATTCTCAGTTTCCATTCTCTCTTCGTTATGTGATTTCGTACAACCTGTTACTTCTAAATTTTTCTCCATTACAAATTTAACTCCAGTCGTCGGATCCGAAGAATATCTAACTTTATTTTTAAGTCTTCTTTCAGCTATAATACTACACCTCCTCACTCTGTCTAGTATCTTCTCCACCCTCTCATTGTCGACTCCAGTAGTCCTGCTAGACATCTCTGCCTGGTCACCCACAGAAGATATCTCACGGTTATCGAATGACGATGAACTGCAGCCCGCTTGACCACTGCACATTTCACCGGAACTAAGGTTTCCCTCCTTTGTTCTGTAGTCGTTTTTATCCTCGTTTGTGATGAGATCACTCTGCCGTGATCCCACCTCGCGATCCTCCCAGGCCACACCACGAGGAGGTGGTCACCATCGCGGCCCCGGAAGTTCGGGATCTAGGGGTCATCCTGGACCCTACTCTCTCCTGGGTCCCGCAGGTGAAAGCTATCTCACAGAAGTTCCATAGCACTCTCCGACAGCTTAATCTCTCTCGACGCTTCTTGACCAAGGGCATTAGGAAGGGGGTAGCTGAGACTCTCTTGTTGCCTCATCTCGACTATTGTTGCGTCGTCTACATGAACCTTTCAAAAGGTCTTAATGTCAAACTGCAGCGTCTTCAGAATATCGCAGTTAGGTTTGTTACCAGCGCACACCGTGACGAGCATATCACTCCCTACAGGCGAGCGTTAGGCTGGCTCTCAGTTGCTGACCGTAGGCGCTATTTTATTCTCTTGATTATCTTTGCTCTTATTCGCACTGGACGGCCACCTTACCTGCGGGAACTCTTGTTAGACCGCGGCCCGGTAGACTACGGCTCCTCCAGGCTCCCTCGGGGAGAATTCGTTCTGCCGCATGTGCGCACCGAAACGTACGCACGTGCCTTCTCAGTGCTGGGAGTGCAATTATGGCACTCACTGCCTTCTACTCTCAGATCAGCTGGCACGCAGTCCTCGTTCAAGGTGGGGTTATATAGGTACCTCTTTGAATCTGAGGAGTTGCGAAATCAGTCAACGGTATGAACTGTATGGAGTATGGGCTTCTTCTTTACTTCACACTTAGTCTCCATCTCTATTACTTTTATTGTTATTATATCATTCTTATTATTATATTTTAATGTTAATTTTATTCTTTGTTATGTATATTTTTGTTTTTTCTACACTTAACTCTTTTGTACTTACTTTAAAAACATTTGTCCAACATTGCTATGGACATTAATAAACATATCTATCTATCTATCTATTATAATTAGTACGTAATTCACATTTCATTGCATACATATTTTATTTGTATTCACATCGATATACTTTTACGTAACCATTATATTGTTCTCAATCGACATTATTGCATCGTTTGAATTATTTGTTAAACATTGCTAGTTACATATTAACATACATTTTCGTTTTTTTGTAATCGTTATACGAGTTTATACTTATTGCATCTCAGTTTTGAAAGGGGTCCTTTCAAGGTGGGCGGAATGTTACGAACCTTAGAAGGGGCATTTGCATTTCTCAGTGGATGCAGATGTTCCTACTTATTTTCACAAATGAGGTCGAGATTTAAGTCACGTACGTTTCAAAAGGCACTAGCTTTGAGAATGGTATTTATTGCAAACAGATTTTGTCCTTTCTTACCAGGCTGGAGAGGCATTGGATTGTACCCTTCTTTGGGATATTTATTGCCTCTTCAGCCCTCACTAGTGCACGACGTGCCTTGTGTCTCGGCAGGGTTTTCTAGACCACCCTGGCATAATTCATGCACAAAAGAGTTCCAATAACTTTGGGACTTTCGCCAGGGTGGCGTCTGGAAAACCTCAAAGTCAGTGTCCTTCTTCTCATGCCTCTCAGGGATCCCTCTCCTTATCTTCGTAGGAGAGGGAAAGTTTATAACTTTTTAACCCCGAAGGAGGTAGGGAAGAGGGACAACCCACCACCTTGGAAGGGCCGCCTTAAACAAATTCAAGGCCCAATCAGGGCATTTTCCATCTCCTCGCATCACACTGGTGATTGGATTTTCAGTTCGTGCCGAGCAGATATAAGGCCAGACAACATGGTCATTTTCAGATTTATTCTCAATTACTCACTCATTCAGATTTATTCTGAGATTCACTCAGGATTTATTCTCAAAGATTTATTCTCGATTTATTCTCAAGATTCAATCAAACATCTTTACCGGAATCTAATGTCACAAGTTCGACGCAAAATTAATATAAGTTCTTAGTTTTATCGTAACACCATTTGTAAATATAAGTGCAACAATTTAAATTATACAATAAATTATTTCCATCATATTCAGAGGAATTCATAACCAGCAGCCTATCATAGACACTTAAAAATTTACAGTCCACTTTAAATCAATAAAGAATTCCTCAACAAGTGTAAACACGAGATAAAAGCGATGACAGACTCGTATGTTCCTAAGGAAGAGCGTTGCGTGAATGTAAAAATGACAATAGTTCTGAAGGATGATGAACCCGTGTATCAAAGGGCAAGACGGCTCGCGCCTTTGGAGAGAGAAAAGGTAAACACGCAGATAAGTGAGTGGCTGCGCGACGAGATAGTCCAGCCATCTTTTTCGGATTACGCGAGTCCCGTGGTGTTAGTAAAGAAAAAAGATGATTCTGTTCGCCTCTGTGTAGATTATAGAAAGTTGAATCGTAAAATCGTGAAGGACCGCTATCCGTTACCGCTTATTGAAGACCAGCTAGATCGATTGCAGGGCGCTCGGATTTTTAGCACCTTAGATTTACGCAATGGATTTTTTCACGTTGCCGTTGATGAGGATAGCCGGAAATACACGTCGTTTATCGTCCCAAACGGACAATTCGAATTTTTAAAGGTTCCATTCGGATTGTGCAATTCTCCGGCTGTATTCCAAAAATTTATAAACGCGGCATTTAGAGACCTAATTAACAGAGGAGTAGTTCTGACTTATCTGGATGATTTAATAATACCGTCGATAGACTTTGAGAGCGGTTTGGAAAAACTACGAACAGTCTTAGACGTAGCGAGTAAAGTGGGCTTAATAATTAAGTGGGAGAAGTGTCAATTTTTGCAAAAAACGGTAGAATTTTTAGGTCACGTTATTGAAGATGGGATGGTAAAACCGTCAACGCGTAAGACCGATTCCGTCATGAAATTCCCTGAGCCGACTAACATAAAACAAGTGCAAAGCTTTTTGGGATTAACGGGCTACTTCCGTAAGTTTGTTATGCACTATTCGGTAATTGCAAGGCCTCTGACAAATATCTTGAGATCCGGAGTGACTTTTCGTTTTGGCGAGGAAGAAAGGTGCGCATTTAATCGGTTGAAAGCAGCGTTGTGTAATCGTCCAGTATTGAAACTTTATAAGATAGGCGCGTATACCGAATTGCACACAGATGCATCCATGTACGGGTTCGGCGCGATATTATTACAGCGTTACGACGGGGATCATGCGTTACATCCGATATATTATTCTAGCGGAAAGACGTCCCCAGCCGAAGAAAAATATACAATCTACGAGCTCGAGGTTTTGGCCATAGTAAAAGCATTACGGAAATTTCGCGTATATTTAATAGGGATTCCATTTAAGATCGTGACGGATTGTAAAGCGTTCACGCTGACCATGAGCAAGAAAGATTTGTGTGTGCGAGTCGCGAGGTGGGCTCTGTTACTCGAGGAGTTCGATTACACCGTTGAGCACCGCCAGGGCAGAAGTATGGGTCATGTCGATGCGTTGAGTCGTAATCCACTCCCCGCTTGTATGATAGTAAAAGAGTGTGAAGCGAGTATTAAGGCGCGATTGCGTAAGGCTCAGCAAAGCGACGATGCTTTGAAAAATATTTTTAGTGCGTTAGAAAATAAGCAACTTAAGGGTTACGCGATGAAGAATGGACTTTTATTTAAAGAGTGTGACGATGACATTTTGTTAGTAGTTCCGCGTGCGATGGAAACACAAGTAATACGGCAGGCACATGAGAATGTACATTTCTCTAGCGTCAAGACGGAAGCGCTCCTGAAAAAAGATTATTGGTTTCAAGATATGAAATCTAAAGTTGAAAGGGTTGTAAGAAATTGCATTCCCTGCATTTTAGCCGAAAAACAGCATGGTAAACCGGCAGGTTTATTATATCCTATTGACAAGGGAGAAATTCCACTCGATATTTATCACATCGATCACCTAGGACCGCTCCCGTCTACGCGTAAACAATATCGTTATATATTCGTGGTAGTAGACGCCTTCGCTAAGTTTGTATGGCTTTACGCTACGAGGACCACTAGTACCGCGGAGGTTCTTGATCGTTTGAGAAAACAATCCGTGATTTTCGGGAACCCGCGAAAAATAATATCAGATAGGGGTACGGCCTTTACATCTGGCGACTTTGAAGATTATTGCAAATCCGAAGGCATAAACCATAGTCTCATCACAACTGGAGTCCCGCGAGCTAACGGTCAAGTGGAGAGGGTTAACCGGACGGTAATTCCTCTGTTGACGAAATTATCTGCACCGAAGCCGGACGAATGGTTTAAACATCTGGGAGTAGCACAGAAATTTCTAAATTCCATGCTTCATAGAAGTATCGGGAAGACACCTTTCGAAATTTTATTCGGAACACACATGCGAATGAAAGAAAATCCGGAAATTCGCGAGGTTATTAATAAAGAGTGCATCGAAATGTTTAACGATAATAGAAACGATATACGCCGTGAAGCTAAAGAAAAGATTCTAAAAATCCAAGAAGAGAATCGACGTGGGTACAATAAGAGATGAAAGGAAGCGCAGCGATACCAAGAAGATGACTTAGTCGCTATTCGGAGGACGTAGCTTGGGCCAGGTCTCAAGTTCCACTCGAAATATTTAGGTCCATATCGTATCGCTAGAGTTCTACGTAACGATCGGTACGTCGTTCACAAAGTCGGCTGTCACGAGGGGCCTCAGGAAACGTCCACGGCGGCCGAATTCATGAAGCCTTGGATCGATGATATGAGTGATTCGTGTAGTGAGAGTGAAAATTAGTGTAAATATCTGAGGACAGATATCCCTGCAGAATGGCCGAGTGTAGGTTCTTAAGAAACGCAACATTTGGTACAGGCGATTCTCAGTATTGATATCGCTTGTTTCGACGCTATTGCGAGGCACGTGGCAGGGCTGTGTGAGTGTATGAATGATCAATGCGTGAGGTGCGAATGAATGTATGCGTGTTCTTTGTACGAATGCTGAGCCGAAAAAGGAGTCAGTCGAAGACGATATGTATTAGAGGTTGGATCGGAAGCGTATAACTATTCTTTTAAATATATATATCTTTTTGTTCTTTATTTATGGGAAGCATTTTTTAATCGATAACATTCTAAACCCCGATTCCTACATATATCTATCAATATTTTATTTTATAATCTTTTCATATTGATTTGTAGAGTATGTTAGCGATTGAAAATGTATCTTCAGTGGGAACTGATGCACCAAAAGTAGTAATTTATACCCATGATCGAAAAATTATTACAGCTTTTATTATTGGTGGAACTCTGAAAATAAAGTTCGACAATCTAAACATCGAGAACATATTAACCTCATTATTAGCATGTTAATATGTTTGGGATATTAAATATTCGAGTGCGTACAGAAATATGTTACAATTTTTGGATTTTGAAATTCTAGGAACTGTTATAAAAAAAAATTGTGCGGTTGAAAAATTCCTATTTCGTAAGAATTTATTTCTGAAAAATAAAACAAAATCCTAAGTACGGACTATATTAATCCTAAGTTATATATTTATGTGTATAAAAATACTTATTTACGCTCTTTAAAAATCGCACACTTTAAGTGTGTGATTTGATTCACATATTTCGTAACCTGTGAAATTGTTGAAAATATTCACACATTAAAAAAGTATTAAAATCACACACACTTGATATTTGATTTAATTCACATGCTTTTTAATGTGTAAAAACTGTCTACAACCATTCACACGCGTAAAGTAATTGAAATTCACATACTTGGGTTTGCAGTGTACGCAGAGAAAACTCGATTATATCAATGTTTGACTTTTTTCCAGCTCAAAATAGACCGCGACGTTAATTGTCTTTCATAACGTAACTTTTACATAAAAGTTAATATTTATCGTGTTTAATAATACAAAAAGAAATGAACTTCACGTCGAAAAATTCGCCGAGGTGTTAGGTTCAGTAGTTTTTTAGATATCAGGATTTGTATAAGAAGAAAATCAGTCAAATAAGTGTGGCCAGTTGCGAACTGCACTTCCCCCAGACTCAAAGGCGTTAGATAAATGTCTTCGAGCGAGTCGCGGACCGCAAAGTGTTAATTAACAGGTCTCAAAGTTATACTTTCCGTAGATTGCTTTGCCACACTCCCATCATGCCCTAGACATTTGCGTCAATTGTTTTGTAACGAATGGTTAGAATGGAATCTGCGTATATGTATTGTTATTTCCACTTACTTGGGATATTTTACAATTTTTTATTTTTCTAAACGACCTTTCGTTACCAGTTTAATCCGCTTTAACAATTAACATGTAAGTTAAGTTCCGTTCCAAAATGTATGTAGACTTTTAACATATATTACTATCTATTACACTTTTGCAATTGTGTCTGCTTAAAGCTAAAAGTGTAACAATTGAACATTCAAAGTGCCGTTTCATACAAATGATGACATCTGTTAACTTTTTATTGTTTTATTACGTCCCTACCGGACGGGAGCGACGCACAGTGGTTCATTTGGCCGAAAACCTGGCCGAAACCTCAAGGAGTTTTTCAATTTAGCTGAAAATTGGTGTATTAGTATTATTTGGGTCGCTGATTAAAAATCTGTACTCAAAATTTCCAAAAACAAAATGGCGGTTTCAATATGGCGGATGCGAGTATTGAAAAATTGTCGGATCGGCATGAAAATCAGTAGTCTTATGTTTTTCCGGTCGCTGATTAAGAATCCGAACTCAGAATTTCCAAAAACAAAATGGCGGCACTAATATGGCGGGTGCGAGTATTGAAAAATTGTCGGATCGGCATGAAAATCAGTAGTCTTGTGATTTTCCGGTCGCTGATTAAGAATCCGAACTCAGAATTACCAAAAACAAAATGGCGGCTCTAATATGGCAGGTGCGAGTATCGAAAAATTGTCGGATCGGCACGAAAATCAGTAGTCTTATGATAGCCCGGCCCAATGTCATAAATGCACTTCCCCAAGCATGGCGCGCGCGACAAACAAATAACAATAACTCGAATAATCGCAAAAAGTCGCAAAAAAACTCAACGAGGTCTTCTTCGGGAAGCTTCAAAGTTTAATTTTAAAAAAAATATATTATGTTATTCCACGGATTTCTGCCGTTTTAATGATATTTACTGCAGCAGCCGCTGTATCTTAATACAAGCATGTCATTGCTGTTCCATCTCCGAATTTCCCTTTGTTTAATAAAAATTTCGGTCGAAGGAGAAAGATGAAACATTGTAAGGAACAAACATTTCCCTCATACCTACAACTAGCCAGATTTTCATTAGAAACGACAAAGATCTTTCGATTTATGACGGTAAGCGGTCGAGGTAGCCGCGGCTATCTATAGTTGCCTCGAAACAATAGGCCACCAGCTTATTTAAACTCATTCCGATTTTTAACCCCATGAAATAAACATATTATTTCGTTAATTGCCAGGTTGATCTTAGAGAAGGATTAGCAGTATTCATTAGGTAAAGCACGATAGCCCGGCTCTATGTCATAAATGCACTTCCCCGAGCATGGCGCGTGCGACAAACAAATAAGAATATCGCGTACAATTGCAAAAAAACGCAAAATTTTACAACGGGGACTTCTTCGGGAAGCTTTACAGTTTAATTTCAAAAAAAATATTCCGATATTCCTTTTCCTTCAAAAGTTATAATGATATTTATTGCAACAGTCACTGTATCTTAATACCAGCATATCACAGCTATTTCATCTTCGAATTTTCCATTGTTTAATAAAAATCTCGACTGAAAGAGATTGATAGAATATTGTGAGAAACAAATATAGCCCTCATACCTGCAACTAGACAGATTTTCAGCCGAAACGACAAACATCTTTCGATTTATGACGGTAAGCGGTCGAGGTGATCGCGGCTATCTATTGTTGCTTTGGAACAAAAGGCCACCAGCTTGCTTAAAATTATTTTGATTTTTAACCCGAACGAAATAAATATAGCGTTTCGTTAATTACAAGGGTAACCTTAGTGAAGGATTAGCATTATTCGTTTGTCCAAGGCACGATAGCCTGGCAGTATGTCATAAACGTATTTCCCCGAGCATGGCGCGTGCGACAAACAAATAAGAATATCTCGTAGAATCGCAAAAAGTCGCAAAATTTTACAACGGGGACTTCTTCGGGAAGCTTCAAAGTTTAATTTTAAAAAAAAGTCGCGTTGTACAGGGTGTTTCAAAAATATTTGTCATGGCTTTCAGGGGTTGTTCTACACCTCTGGATCGATGGAGATTTGCGAAAAAAACCTGCCGCAAAATTCGGGAAAGGGTGGCAAATTTTTTTTATTGGCTCATCGTATTCGTCTTGTTACGTAGGCAAAATGTCTGAGAGGAACCATGGGTCAGAAACGAACCGTTCTCTCGCAAATTAACTTTTAATTGGGCCTTCCGATTAAAATTTCGCCGATAGTTAGAGCAGAGGCGACGTAAACGAAGCTAGAAAATAGGGCACTGTGTCACCGAACCAGAAGGGAAGTGTAAGTGTTTATACTCTTCTTCCCGGGTGGGCCCTTGAGTGAACCCGACACCGAACGCAGGTCATTGACATTTTCTAGTCTTTTTCTCTCTCTTCAATTATGTTGCCTCTGTTTCAACTATTGGAGCTAGCAAGGGTATCTCATGTGTTTCCTTTCGAAAGGTCGGCGACTCGAAGGCTGTCGTATGGGCGAAATTTTAATCGTAAGGCCCAATTAAAAGTTAATTTGTGAGAGAACGGTTCGTTTCTGACCCATAGTTCCTCTCAGACAATTTGCCTACGTAACAAGACAAATACGATGAGGCAATAAAAAAATTTGCTACCCTTTCCCCAAATTTTGTGGCAGATTTTTTTTCGCAAATCTCCATCGATCCAGAAGTGTAGAATAACGCCTGAAAGCCATGACAAATATTTTTGAAACACCCTGTACAATCAAGGAATCGCGTATTGTAATTCAAACTGTAAATATTGGGTTGTCGGAAAAATCGTGACGCATTTTGCGAACAGGTGGCGGCCGATCATTTTTTAATGCACTAGAGTCATTCACATCTATATTATCACTATATCACTTAACAGCTGGCGGTTTCAGCTCCATTTTAAAAAAACAATTGAGTTATATCGTTGATTTTTAGAGATTTTACAGTAAGAGTAAGATAGAAGACCAAAGTGCGCATTTTCACCATGTTTTGCTGTTTCACTTCCGTAATGGGAAAAATGCGTGGCAAGCTTGTGAAAAGTTGCGTAAAGTTTACGGTGATGATGCTCTACAGGAACGTCAGCGCCAACGATGGTTCACAAAATGTGGCCCGAAAACGGTCTTGGTCCCGACATGGTAATCCACTTCGGACGACATTGAAAGCAGGCATGCATCAGAGAAAAGCATTGCTCTCAGTGTGTTGTATTTTTCGAGCTCCTACCAAGGAACCAAACTATTAATTCGACTGCGTACTGTCGGCAATTGGACAATTTGAACGAATCGATCATCCAAAAACGTCCAGAGCTTGTTAATCGTAAAGGAGTGGTGTTTCATCAGGATAACGTGAGGCCACATACAAGTTTAATCACACGTAAAAAATTGGTGGAGTTTGGATGGGATGTACTCTCACATCCAGAATACTCTCCCGACCTAGCACCATCAGACTTCCATTTGTTTCGTGCTCTACAAAACTCCTTGCGTGGTGTATGTTTTAATTCCGATGAGGCGGTAAATCAGCACCTTGTTCAGTTTTTCGCTTACGAAGATAGGTCCTTCTATGAACGAGGACTTATGAAACTACCTGAAAGATGGCACAAGGTCATCGAACAAAACGGACACTATATCATTGATTGATCTTTGTTCTCTATATAAATAAATTACTTTGAAATACATACAAAATATGCGTCATGACTTTTCGGACAACCCAATAGTTGACACTGCTTCGCGACAACAGTTAGGTAATTCTAAATATTTCGTCAGTATAATCCAAAGAAGTGTATATATATATGTATGGAGGATCGTGAAAAAGAAACGAGAGGCGCGGCGGCAACCCATCCAAGGCAGCAACTCGGCCAGAGTAGCTGAACGTCGACGATCGCCTGGGTCGGCGCGGAACCACTGCGCCAGCGGCCTCTCCCTGATGATAATTTCTTTTCACGTCCTTTTCTCTTAAGTTCTTTATAGGAGGGCTCCTCCGCCCCGATCCCACATGTATAGTCAATTATAGTGCGTCGAAGTGAGATTGGATTCCGGGTAGGAGCCGCGTTCAAGTTGTGAATTATTCCGACGTTTCGCCAGCATTGCAGCTAGCTTCGTCAGGGCTTCAAGGAAAACTCTGATACTGAGGAAAGTATCAGTTGGGATTCTAACTTATACATATGCCCAGTCATGCGGATCGTTGCACCGCCCAATCGTTTTTAATTGGGCAGCTGAGCAATTAAAAAACTGGGAGGAGGCTGCTCCAAATAGGACTGAGACTGAGACCTTTATCCCAATTGATGTTATTTGGGTTTTTCATAATCTCCAAGGCTTCTCGATATTTCCTCGGTAAATATGATTTTTCCTTGGTCAAGACCTTAATGTCTTGGAATAGAATTTGGTGGCCCATCTCAATCTTGTGTTCGGCGACAGCAGATTGTAAGTAGCCTAATCTGGAGAACCTTTCGTGTTCCTTCAGGCAAGTACTGACATTCCTCCCAGTTTCACCGATATACACCTTGCCGCATGAACAGGGTATTTGGTATACCCTTGGGCACGCTAAGGATGGGGCCGGATCCTTGGCCGAGGTCAGAATTTGACTCACCTTTTGAGCCGGTTGGAAATATGTTTTGATGTCGAATTTCTTTAATATCCGTGCAATCCTGTCTGTTGTTCCTTGTATGTATGGAAGGAACGCTAATGCTGAATGGGTGGATGTAGGTTGCGGGGCCTGAGAGGGTTCTTTTGAGATTGTAAGTTTACGGATTATGCGTTGTATCTATTTTGCGTTGTAACCGTTCTTGATGAGAGCGGCTTCAATGTGGTTGAGTTCTTGATCGAGTGCAGAGGGTTGTGAGATATTAATTGCTCTGTGGAATGCGAGGTGTATCGAGAATATTTTCTTGTGTTAAAGAGGTGGAAGGCTACTGTGCTTCAACACCGTACTTTTATTTTTTTCTTTCTGGTTTGACCGCTCACGACCAAGTGTCTTGTCGGTGAGAATTTTCCACCGACGTAGACTCCTTGTAGGCGGAGCGAAGTTTCGGGAGTTTTTCTCTATTCCCGGGAAAAACGAATTAGATCTGACCATATATAATAAGATCTGGCCAGATCTGCCTTCCAGATCTGGCCAGATCTTTAAATTGTCTCTATCTGACGAGATCTGATCAGGTATAATCAGATCTGACCAGATATAACCCAAAGAAAAAACAGATCAGATCTGATCAGATCTGGGCAGATCTTTAAATTGTCTCTATCTGATAAAATCTGGCCAGGTCTGATCAGATCTTTAAATTGTCTCTATCTGATAAGATCTGATCAGACATAATCAGATCTGACCAGATATAGCCGATAATTGTTTACATCAGATATAACCAGATCTGATCAGATATCACCAGATAAACCAAAGCAAAAAATCTACTCGATGTTGACGAATCTGACTAGATAAACTTAGATCTTCAAATTGTTGTTATTCTTGTTACCATCATGCTGGATAAATTGTGATTGTACATGTATAAAATCCGGGTACTATTCTGAAATAATTAAGAAAGATAATTATTGATAATAAGATTTGTTCTGTAATATTTACTGTACGATTAAAATAAAACTTTTAAACATAGATTTATGAATATTAAATACACATTTTTTTTAATTTATCTTATTTTTTTTTATTTTTTTTTTAAATGATATTTATATAATAACGAAAGTTATTCATGGTGGTGGTGCGAGTGGAGCTGTAGATGCTGACATTTGTCTCTTTATTTTTCCAACTCGCTGAGACATTTGAGCAGCTATAAAACTCCTATTTGGAATTTGAAATTGCCTTGATTCGCCTCGTTGAATAGCAAAATCTGTTTGAAGGAAACATAATTAAAGTTATCATAGTAAATATAAATACTCAATGTTTATTAAGTAATAAATTGAAAAGGAAAAAATATTAACAAACCTATAATAGCCTTTTTTGCACTATCGTTTAATGGTGAAACCGGAATTACTTGGCGCCGTTTTCCTTGCGCTCTGGGAGGCTGGCCTGTAAAAGTGCTATTTGCTATTGCATCTTTGGTAAAAATACCATCGATCAACCGACGAGCTATGTGGGTGTCTTTCTTGCCACCTAATGCATATTACAATATGATTGATTAATTAACTTGATTGGTAGAGAAAAACTCCCTCCGCTTTGAAGGTGTGTCTGGAAAGGTGAGGATGTTTTTCGGGAAAAACCTGGCCGGCGGTGAGTCACGCCGTGGCAGAGGATTTTGGCTTCCTCGCAACCTGCGGTTTTATGGCGGTGCATTCCAGGTCGGCAGCAGATGTACGACGCGACCGTACGCAAGCAAGAGTTTATTTCTTTACTAACCATTGTTGTAGAAAACTGCGACTTGTAATTGCTTTCGAGTTTGGCCCTCGGCAGTTCCAAGTCGGCTTAACTAATTCCGAGAAATCGTAAACCGCGTGTCTCTACAGCTCTATTAATTAAGGATCAGATGACGGATGCTTTCTGTGATGGATGGTGGTGAGAGGAAGCCTAGTGGTACCTATCAGTATGAGTAGGTTTACGATAAACCTTATGACCTAAGGTACCATCAGGATTCCTCGTCACAAGGACGTCAAGAAATGGAATCTGATTGTTCTTTTCGAATTCTATTGTGAATTTGATGTTGGGATGCTGGGAGTTGATGAAAGACAGGAAGGTATCTAGTGTTTCTCTACCGTGTCTCCATACTACGAATGTGTCATCCACGTAGCGGAACCAGATTGTGGGTTTAAGATGGGCATCTTTATGTATTAAACTTTCCAGATGTTCCATAAAAATGTCTGCCACTACTGGTGAGATTGGAGAGCCCATGGCTGCTCCTATCTCCTGCTTGTAGAAAACACCTTGATAGGTGAAGTAGGTAGAGGTCAAACAATACTCTATGAGTGGTAATAGATTTGGTGGTATTCTGTTGGTTTTTTCAATGATGTTCAATGAAAAGACCAAACCTCTAGTCCAGCACATCTCCAGGCGAGAACGTCAAGCTCTGCCTAACCTCCGTAAGAGCCAAGACCTCCTCATCACTCCTGCAGACAAAGGCAATTCTACGGTAGTCATGTTCCGCAAGGACTATGACAGCAAAATCCATGAACTCCTCAGTTCCAACACATATTCCAAAATCAAAAAAGATCCTACTGCCACAATCACGAGAAAAACAGTCCGTCTCATCAAAGAAGCCAAGCTGCCGCCTGACGTCTCCAAATCCTTATCCACCACAGAACCGCAACCGCCAAAATTATACGGACTTCCTAAAATCCACAAAGATAACATTCCATTACGCCCTATTGTGAGTGCCATCAACTCTCCGACACACAAATTAGCAAAATATCTTTGCAATATCTTACAACCACTTGCGGGCAACACACAACATAGTATCAAAAACTCTGTAGATTTTGTTAACAAAATCAAGAGTATCAAAACACAACCCCAAGATATTCTGGTTAGCTTCCATATCGAATCATTTTTTACCAGTATACCCATTCCGGAAACACTCGACATCATTGAAAAAACCAACAGAATACCACCAAATCTATTACCACTCATAGAGCATTGTTTGACCTCTACCTACTTCACCTACCAAGGTGTTTTCTACAAGCAGGAGATAGGAGCAGCCATGGGCTCTCCAATCTCACCAGTATACGCAGACATTTTTATGGAACATCTGGAAAGTTTAATACTTAAAGATGCCCATCTTAAACCCACAATCTGGTTCCGCTACGTGGATGACACATTCGTAGTATGAAGACATGGTAGCGAAACACTAGATACCTTCCTGTCTTTCATCAACTCCCAGCATCCCAACATCAAATTCACAATAGAAATCGAAAAGAACAATCAGATTCCATTTCTCGACGTCCTTGTGGCGAGGAATCCTGATGGTACCTTAGGTCATAAGGTTTATCATAAACCTAATCATACTGATACGTAGCTCCAGGCTTCTTCTCACCACCATCCATCGCAGAAAGCGTCCGTCATCCCATCCTTAATTAATAGAGCAATTAATTATCTCACAACCCTCTGCACTCGATCAAGAACTCAACCACATTGAAGCCGCTCTCATCAAGAACGGCTATAACGCAAAACAGAGACAACGCACAATCCGTAAACTTAGTAACTCAAAAGAACTCTCTCATGTCCCGGAACCTCCATCCACCCATTCAGCATTGGCGTTCCTTCCATACATACAAGGAACAACAGACAGGATTGCACGGATATTAAAAAAATTCGACATCAAAACATATTTCCAACCGGCTCAAAAGGTGAGTCAAATTCTGACCTCGGCCAAGGATCCGGCCCCACCTTTAGCGTGCCCAGGGGTATACCAAATACCCTGTTCATGCGGCAAGGTGTATATCGGTGAAACTGGGAGGAGTGTCAGTACTCGCCTGAAGGAACACGAAAGGTGTTCCAGATTAGGCTACTTACAATCTGCTGTAGCCGAACACAAGATTGAGACCGGCCACCAAATCCTATTCCAAGACATTAAGGTCTTGACCAAGGAAAAATCATATTTCCCGAGGAAATATCGAGCAGCCTTGGAGATTATGAAAAACCCAAATAGCATTAATCGGGAGAAAGGTCTCAGTCTCAGTCCTATTTGGAGCAGGCTCCTCCCAGTTTTTTAATTGTTCAGCTGCCCAATTAAAAACGATTGGGCGGTGCAACGATCCGCATGACTGGGCATAAATATAAGTTTGGGTCCCAACTGATACTTTCTTCAGTATCAGAGTTTTCCTTGAAGCCCTGGTGAAGCTAGCTGCAATGCTGGCGAAACGTCGGAATAATCCACAACTTGAACGCGGCTCCTACCCGGAAGCCAATCTCATTTCTAATCATTCTGGCCGCGAAAGCCTCAAGACTAGTATAGTGCGTCGACTTTAGCGTATTGATAGTTTATACTTTAAATAATTTATTGAACGCTAGCGGTTCAAGGCGGGCGGGATGTTCAGGCACAGGCCTTGGACATCTGCAAGGTTTATTATGCGGACCGTTAAGATTCTCCTCGGCCACGAGTTTGAGATTTTGTCATACTTTGCATTTCTAAAAAATATGGCCGTATAGTAAACCAGGGACATTGGCAAAGGGTCTAGGCGTTCGTTGCTTGCCCGTGTCATTTGCACGTGCGTCGCAGATGCGCTTCAGAGAAAATTTTCCGGTCTTCCTGAAAAACCTTGAGGGTTAACGGAAAGACCGGGCCTCGGAAATCTGCGACGTTGCCAATGTCCCTTCCACCCTTCGACGGGGGCGTTGACGTCTCCCACCCACAAGTCCCACTGCTCCGGGCCTTGGGGAAGGGAGTTGGGGGTAGATGGAAACGCCCCCAAACCAAATTTATAAATTAAGCGTCGCAATGGGCGATAGATCAGATACTAAATGCTCAATCGTGAGATACTGAATTCTCATAACTCGTAGATAGTACAGTCTCAACCCGAGATATTACATTCTCGATTAATTCTCAAAGCGAGATATTACACTCTCACAAGTCAAAGATATTGTATTCCCGTGCCATATTATTTCGGACACGGAGATATTATTATTCTCCGGGGATAGTGCATTCCCAATTTAAATACGTGTAATAAAGTATTATTTGTTATAAATGATATGCTATTTTCCCTCTTCATGAGGGTGGTCCTTCCAGTAGACATTTAACCCTTTGACTGCTATGGGCGCATATATGCGTTTTGCGAAAGCCATCGATGGAGACTATGGACGCACATATGCGCCCGGCGGAGGCAATTGTTTCTATGGCATATCCATACTATGCGGAAAAGTATTCAGTCTCTCCGGAGCGCATCGGCAGAAAATCGTCCGCACGCAAAGGGTTAAATAAGTAAACCAAGTTTCGATAACTCGATCGACGAGCGCCGAATCACGAGTGGAAACAAATAGTAAACCGCGTTTCGCTACAATATACAGTCTGTATCACAAGAGCGTGGACGCGATATCTCTGTGGGAATAAAACTTTTTTATAAGAAATATCATATATATTGAAAGTACATCTAAAAAATTGATACGCATAAGAGACGGGAAGAAACTTCCATATCTCTCGAATACGACGAACTAGTGTTTTCAATTTGAAAATGTGCTTTTCTCGGAGTTTGTACTTCATAACAGACCAAACATTTTCGATTGGATTGGCATTGGGGGACTGAGATGGCCAATCCAACACATCAATACCGTTCTGTGTTTTCCATTCCGTACAAAGACGGCTTCGATACAAATATACCTATATTAGTAATTTTATAATATACCTTTTTAATATACCTATATGTATGCCCTTTTTAGTTAAAATTGTTTTCGCTTTACGTAAGGAAAGCGTCGGATTTTTCGAAAAAAGGTGTAAAATCGCTTTATCTTCCCGTTTCGAACCTCGACCAGGGAGATCATCGACACAATTTGTGTCTTTATACCGTTGCACCTACTTATTTACGAATGCGCGAGGTTTATGCAGATATTTTGCTGCATCTCTAACAGTCATTTTAGGACCTTTCGGGTGATGGCATAAGAAGACCGCTTCGAATCGTTTAGCGTACACGGCACTCATTTCGAAATGAACTGAATTTCTCAGAGATAGAAACGATACTGAAAGAATTGGGCCTATTGCGTATTAGAGGAAACTTTGCATGTTTAGACCAGCACAGTCTTTAACAAATTGCGTATCAGATTTTACAAATATCGCGTCCACGCTCTTGTGGTACAGACTGTATATGATTACTGGTCCACTGTATCATATGGACCGTTTATTTTGAAAGTGGTGTAAGTCCATTTGCAGCCTGTAAATATACATAATTTTAGTTAAATTCGCCTAAAAGAAATTTGTATAATCAAATTAGATATTTATAAATTGATAGAAACATTGTCAGATTCGTCATAATTAACCAATATTTTTAAATTGACAGATATGCTAACCTTTAAATATCTCGAAACAAGAGAAAATGGACTTACACCACTTTCAAAATAAACGGTCCATATATAGAAACCCCAATCTTCCCCAAAACATTTGACCGGAGTAGATTTATGCCGATCTGGCGAACGTGGCATTTTTGCAATAATGATATACTGCATGATAAATCAGATAGACTATTCAAAATTAGAGAAGTTCTCAATTATATATGTCACGGTGAAACACCGAAATCTGGAGAATGTCGACTTTCACCGGTGAATGTCAACATTCACATAGTCGCTTGGTGTACATATGTCCGAAATATTTACTAAATACCCTTATTTCTGACTTAAGGGGGGAAATAGGTGTAGAACGGCGTATTTAGAGTAATTTTCATGAATTTTTTTAACATATAACAAATAGATACATTTTATTAAGATTTTGAGGTTATTTTATAGATATATTGAAGAACATTTGCTGACAGTTTCAAACATTTTTCTTGAAAAATCCCGGAGATATCACCTGCTGCACATTATAAGTCGCCACCCGCATCGGCAGTTTGTGTACATCCTGGAGGTCACAATTTTTATCTGAGTACAATTTTTTTGGAAGATTTACTTTTTTCATAAGTGTCTCTTCTATTTGAACTAAAATTATCACAAAAAAATCGAAAATTTCTATTTCTTTTTAGACTGTGAAAATTAAGTACGATTTTTTACCGCTTTTTTGTTCTGTTTTGTGCAATAAAAAGATAGTAAAAATGAAAATATTGTTTATGTTTTCAGTTCAAATAGAAGGTATATATATAAAGAAAATATGTACTAAATTTGATAAGGATTGATTAAAAACTCTTCGCGCTAAAGTGTACACAAATTCGAAAAAAGTAATATCGAGAAAAACGCGTTTGAAAACAAGAGTTGCAGTAAAGGTAAATTTAAGGCAGTAATGAATCAATTTAAACATCTTATGAATTAATCAGCTATTCCAGCACCATATTGCAGTCCTTCATCAGCTTCATATGTATCATTTTCAGCTCTGTGCTTTTCTTTTCGAGCTTCTCGAGCTTCTTTACTACTCATGGAGCTGCGTCGATTTTGTTGGATTATGCGTCGATCATCTACTTCTTGGGCAAAATTGTAGCTTCGGTTACCCACGACAATGTTAAGCTCGTTCATAACAGATAAAATACTGGAACTTCCTTCATTAAATAAGCATGCAGCCAAATATGCGGCGACCTCAACTATTCTTAAACCAGAGTTTAAATGTTTGGGAGCCAATCGCCAAACGGTTGAATTAAAACTTTCATTAGCATTTTGTGTATGCCCGCCTAAACATCTCTCGAGTAAATCATCCCTGGAAAGCTCTTTGTAAATTGGTAGGACTGGTTTTTGAACATCATCATGCAGTGGTTTTGGATGCGCAGGAGGCTCTGTTCCAAGAGCTTCAGCCTCTTTCCATTTACACCAGCTGTCTGCGCCCACTGGACAATTGTCATGATTCGGATCGTCGTCAGTTGATGTCAGGTGATCATACGTAGCCATTATTGCCTTTTTCATGTCTCGTAGTATGTACTTAATTTTTTCACTAAAGCTTCTGTCAACTTTCCCCTACCTCCCAATTTTTTGTCTTTCTTTCGAAGACGCGTTCCCATTCATTTTTGTACGTGGCCTATGCATTCGTTCTTTGCGACTGTCAATTCATCGCCATAAGGATTCAATTTAAGCACTGCCGTAAATGTTTTTGAGTCACCATCGAAATACATTTCGAATGCTCCTGACGGTCGACCGAAGAACGCTCGCTCAAATGCTTATAACTTTTAAACGGCTTCGAATTTTGCTTTGAAATTTTCTGGCAATGTTATTGAATAGTTGTAGAATCGAATTATGAAAAAAAAAATTATTTTTTGAGACCTCTACACCTATTTCCCCCCTTAAACCGGTAAATGTCGACATTCACCATGCGTTAATGGTGAATGTTGAACATGTCGGAGATTTATATTTTCTCCTCCGTAATTCAGTCGCTATAGAACGTTACAAGGGTGATGTAACTTTCTCGCCTCTCTTTCTGAGAGTAGTGACCAAGAATTTAAAACACACAGCACATTCTAAATGAGAAAAGAAAATAATAGTAATAAAAAAATGACTTAATTATGTGATTCAAATCTTATTTATTGCAACAACTTAAACTATTATGACATTTTGAATTGCACAAGAGTCCTTTGCTTTTACAACTGCATTTATTTGTGGATTCATTTATTATAAATTAATTTTTAAAACGTCAAAACGTTTTAATCGTCTGTAATCCAAAAGTGTGTTGCACTTAGTTTTAGCAGAAACCACTTCAGAAAGTATTTTAGAGTACTTTTCTTGAGAAAAATAAAAACAATTGTCTTCTCGTTTACCCGCAATTAATGCATTTAACTTTTCAAGAAAAAGATCACGATTTACTGCAGTATCCATTATTATCAGTATCGGAAAAGAAATTAAGAAAACGCTCACATCATCAAAGCTTCCATAAGACTGACAACGCTGACTGACTCCCAACAGAGCAAAGAATTTGGCGAGAGAGAGCCAGTCGCGTCTTTGTCGGCTCCTCTGTTTTGGACCTCCACCAGAGCATATCTGTGATTGTCGACATACACCGGTGAGGGTCCGAATGTACAAGAATGTAATGAAATATTCGATCTTTCACCGACGCATTTGGTATATGTTGAGATTTACCGGTGAAAGTCGACATTCTCCAATTTCGGTCGTCCACAGTAACATATACAACACAAGTTTGAGACTGTATACACCAAAGTAGCAATTAACATTGGATGAAGGCGTAATACCTTGGCGGGGTAGATTAATTTTCCGCACGTATAATCATACGACAATCGTAAAATATGGGATTCTGTTGCGGATGCTCTGCAAAGCGGCATCTGGATATATTTGCAATTTCAAAGTATATTCAGGCTCAGAAGCGACGATAGAAAATACGGTCCTAACGATTTTAGATCCTTATGTAGGATTCCATCACCATGTATATATGGACAATTATTACAATAGTGTACATACAGCCGAATTGCTCCTTCAGAAGAAAACAAGAGTTTGCGGAACAATCAGAGCAAATAGAGGACTTCCGAAGAATTTAAGAAACGTTACATTGAAGCAACATGAAACCAAATTTACAAGAAAGGGGCAAGTCCTTCTACACATCTGGCAGGCTACGAAGAAGCGAACCGTCAGAACCATTTCGACAATGCATTCGGCAGAAATGGTCAACGTTCCACATTGGTCAGGGATGACAACAAAACTGAAATCTGTTGTGGAATACAATAAATATATGAAAGGAGTTGACCGTGCAGGTCAGTACATGCCACACTATAATATTCTCCGGAAAAGCACCAAGTGGTTAAAAAAGGCAGTTCCTTATTTTTTTTATACTGCTCTTTCTAACTCCTTTCTAGTCTACAAAAAAACAAGTCATAACAGAACGAGCTATAAAAAAATTTTACTCGAAGTGGCAATAGCATTGGTGGAAACAAACGATGCGGGAATTCAACATATTGACACCGAATAGGCAGGACCATCGAACGTAGTTCAACCAACAAGACAAGCACCGAGACATGACCCACCAGAACGTTTATCGCAAGATTTTAAAAAACACAGATTAGTACCTATTATAACGAATGGAAAGAAAAAATATCCTCACCGGATATGCAGAGTATGCTCTGTAAATAAAAAATCGGGCTATACCCAATATATTTGCGAATTTTGTAATGTGCCATTACATAAACTACAATGTTTTGAACCATACCACACAAAAAAACAATATTAGAATATATGTAGGGATAGTTGCTTTTTTTAAATGGTGCCAACAGTCTTCTTACTACTAAATAACGTTTATTAAAGAAATACATAAAACTAAAGATAACAATATCAAAAAACATAAGAACTAATAAAAATAGGAAATAGCAGTATCGCGTCTTTTCTCTTTCACGTTCGTTCTTTTACTCCCGTTTCGCGTTCTCTCCACCGTCTCGCGTTCTCCTGCCCTGTCTTTTGTTTCACACGTCATCATCTCGTTCTCTTTGTCATTCATTCACTTTCTGTCTCACTCTCTCACTCATTCATTTCATCTGCATTCCTACATATATTACTGTTTTTCTATTCCATGTTTGAGTCGTATTATTTATCCTTAGCCATCTTTAATGTCCTTAATTTCCTGATTTTGTTGCCTATACTTTTTGAAAAACCATTAAAAAATAATTGTTATAAACTTTTAATTTTATGCTTTGTATAAATAATGTATGAAATCGTTAAACGAAATTGTGGCCGTGAAATATAATTGCTCACATGACTAGTTTTCGGAATTTTTTGCGCGGTGGACAGCGCAGTTTGGCTTTCCCGAGCGCGGTGGAAACCCAACAGTTCTCTGTGGCGCGTACGGTCGGCTAACAAGGAGACATTACGACCGTGGACATGGGGATTTTAATGAGCTTCATATTAGGTGAAAGTACATCGAAAAATATTTGTGTCATGTCCGGGCGTTTTTGTGAATGGGCCCTCAATTTTGAGAAATCGCATTTTAAAAAACGCAATTTTTCTGTAGTACGTGATATACTCTTAACTAGTTAGCTGTGTTTGACGAGTATACTCGTCATGCGTAAAACGTACCACTGGTTATTTAAATTGTAATTTTGACGAAAACTGAAATACATTCATAAATTTCAAGATGTTTGGAATATTTTGAGGTCATGCCGAAGTAGAACGAATAACTGAAGGATATAAATAATTTGAAATAGATTTACGCTCATCTCTCGATTTTCGTGACTCAAAATTCGAAAGAATTTGCGCCACAGTTAACTGGTTAAAGAGAATGAGTATTTCGAATAAGTGCGATGGCTCGGCGGATGCGTGCTTGGCTTATACTTTTGCACTCCGCCGCGCTTCAGGTTCGAATCCTGCCCGATGAATAATTTTTTTTTTTTGTTAGTAGATAACGTTTTAAATAACTGATTTCAAAACGGATTAAAACTAATATATTTATCTATCTATTCAAATTACTGATTTCACAAGTGTTCGGATGAAATGATTCACAAAAACAGGCAAAACATATAAATTTCCGGCACCAGGAACATTTTATAAACGCTGCTTCCGAACAAGAACATTTGGATCTAGAAATTTCAGACGGAAAACATGCTTGGTTTACGTTCATAAAAACTTTTCTAGTTGAAAGTAACTTTGAAGCAAACCAAGCATATTTCAACATGTCTTCAAAAACAAGTGCACATAATTGATTATGTGCCAATGCATGGATCTTTATAGCATCTTCTCTAGAATTTATTTCTTTTTGACTATTTAGCAAATGTGGATGCATTCATCCATTCGCCGACCAAGTGATGCAGCGCCTGATGTCACACACTTTTTACTTATACCATTGCTAATTATGTCGAGGCTTATTAAAATCTTTTTACATTCTTCAAAACCGTCAGTTATTTGTTGTTTATAACAGGTTGATAATATTGGATTAATATTTTCATCAACATTCACCACACTACACTGTAAAGAACTTCCTGCTGCACTCATTTTTACAGAAAGATTAAATAATGTTCAATGTAAATAACACTATGATAGTCAAAAGAAATTCTTTGACTGGATAACGCTTCCTTTCACTTCGGTATTGCAAGGAAACTAATGATCACGTTAAAATTGTGATAGAATGCTTTTGAAATATTTACCGTACACTTGAAAAGTTACGAAAAGTTTACGGTAAAGTAATAAAACACAGGTACCGTAATGGTAAATATATTCGTTGTGACGAATAGCGAAACAGGTAATAAAACAGTTGCCCTTTTATTTGCTTGCATCCAAGAAATGTAATTTTGTAGTAAACATTTTTTAAAAGTTATAATATATTATCGATATACAAATTTTCAATTAAATGATATTTAGGATTGAAATATTACAGAAAAGAAAAAAAAAATTATTCATCAGGCAGGATTCGAACCTGAAGCGCGGCGGAGTGCAAAAGTATAAGCCAAGCACGCATCCGCCGAGCCATCGCACTTATTCGATAGACCCGTTCTCTTTAAGTGTATATAAATTATTACAGAAAAATTGCGTTTTTCAAAATGCGATTTCTCAAAATTGAGGGCCCATTCACAAAAACGCCCGGACATGACACAAATATTTTTCGATGTACTTTCACCTAATATGAAGCTCATTAAAATCCCCATGTCCACGGTCGTAATGTCTCCTTGTAAGTGTTAACACAGCATTAATTGTTTCGCTATGAACGGTGACTATAGTCACCAAACGATTAATGTTCCCTATTTTTATTTTTCGTGTACCAACGGTGGCATCAATCGTTTGTTATCGTCATGGTTACCCATCGCAAGTGTTTTGCTCATTGTTTGACGTTCTGAGATTTCAGACTGCAATATGATCAACAGTATAAAAGTGTGGCGGCCTGGTAAGGTTGTTTGTATAGCGTTTTGCCGAATGCACGCGCCGCGGAGAGCGGAGGACCCGAAGGGTCCTCCTCTCCCCGGCTCTTGCGGCTTATCTTGAGCGTCGAGCTAGAGGCAGTTACTTACGTACAGCTCGTCAAGCAATAAACTCCTCTCACAAAACATAGACCTTCGATATTTTAATAGCCACCCTATTACGAAATCCTCTAAAAAAGTAATATTTCGATAATGCGCTCGCTTAGGCTCGCGCGCACGTTCGATACATTTGCATGTGTTGTGGGAAAGGGAAGAATTAATGAACGCCGTTATGTCTGTACTCGGAGGATGCGTGTTTGTGCGTCGCACGCTGCGTGACGATCTCCCCTCATCCCCCGTACCACCGACTCTAGCGCCAGGACGCAGTCACACAACAGCATGGTATATGCTTTTATTTTTTTTATTTTTCGCATTATTACATTTTATTATACTTTTCGTTTATTTTTCACACCTCAAAGATAATGAATACAAATTACAAAGGAAGGAGAGAAAACAAGAGCTACGAAATGTGCGATAAGTCATCGGAGTTCAATAGCGATGTTGCAATAAACATTTGTGCTAGAAAGAAGGCAATCAGCACTGGAAGGAAAAATGTACTTACGAGGGAACATACCGCATCCGTACACATCGATTTTGCTGAAAATTATATGGGAGATAGTTATCGAAGAAATATTTGACACGTATTTTTTTGTATCTGCTGTCGTCCACATTGAAGGGGTGATAATAGCCCTCAACCTGTGGGGTTGAAAATATTTTTTTGAAATATCTCCGCAATTAAAGGTCGCAAGCAAAAATCTTTTTTCCAACTGTGCGTATTCGAATTCGGAATCCATCGATATAAATAAAAATTGCAAAAAGTTATGTGTATAAACAATATACTAAAATTTCGAAATTTTTGTTAACTCTTTGTTAATTTTTCGTACTAAATGTTGTTGTTTCCTCGTGTATATTTATATGTGTAAAGTATAGATAAAATTAGTGAATACGTGTTTTTGGAATTTGTTGTTTTCTAACATTTAGCGATAATTATGTTACGTTTAAAGCCCGGAAGAGAGAAAGCTCTGACTGAGCGTGAAACACAACTGCTTCGCAAAGAGTTGGAGATAATGAGACTGACAAATTCACTAGGGAGAGGAAGTCCAGCAAGTTAAAAATACAGTATGTCTTGGAAGGATGCGGGAGATATGATCGGCGATTATGGTAGAAACTCGCATTACCCCAATTGGGAAAGTCAAGCGAGGAAAATCATTACTAATTGTGCATTGGACGACTGCGCAGCAAAATCTCCATCTTGCTAGAAATTAAAGGATAGAGCACTTAAATGGTGTCAGGCCAGAATTAACTGCGTCAATCTAACCACCGATAAACTGTTATGTGATCCGAGAAAGGTGTTTACACAACGGAAAATCAGTGTGGAACTACGTCGACAATTACTAAGGTAAACCGAACGTCCGGGCCCTTTTTTCGTCAAAACTTTGAATGTAAATTATACAAAAACTATTTGTTATTAAATTTCTAAGTAAAGACCATTTGACTTTATGGTCCTTAGCTATCTACTAACGAGTTTAGTTATTCCACGGCGGTACCATTCCTTGCTCTTGGAGTTGAAAAACTCACGACACCCTGATTCAACTTGGTCCAATTGTAAGTTGTCGAATCTCCGACCTCGCAAGAAGTGTGCCATTGATAAAAAAAGGTGGTAGTCCGATGGAGCAAGGTCAGGCCTGTATACTGGGTTGAGTAGAAGTTCAATTGAATCGTTTTTTTTAACTTACCCATGATTTGTCTGGCGGCGTGCGGCCGGGCGTTATCTTGCTGCAGAAGTACAGATTGACCCAAGTACAGGGTGTTTCAAAAATATTTGTCATGGCTTTCAGGGGTTGTTCTACACCTCTGGATCGATAGAGATTTGCGAAAAAAACTTGCCGCAAAATTCGGGAAAGGGTAGCAAATTTTTTTTATTGGCTCATCGTATTCGTCTTGTTACGTAGGCAAAATGTCTGAGAGGAACCATGGGTCAGAAACGAACCGTTCTGTCACAAATTAACTTTTAATTGGGCCTTACGATTAAAATTTCGCCGATAGTTAAAGCAGAGGCGACGTAAACGAAGCTAGAAAATAGGGCACTGTGTCACCGAACCAGAAGAGAAGTGTAAGTGTTTATACTCTTCTTCCCGGGTGGGCCCTTGAGTGAACCCGACACCGAACGCAGGTCATTGACATTTTCTAGTCTTTTTCTCTCTCTTCAATTATGTTGCCTCTGTTTCAACTATTGGAGCTAGCAAGGGTTTCTCATGTGTTTCCTTTCGAAAGGTCGGCGACTCGAAGGCTGTCGTATGGGCGAAATTTTAATCGTAAGGCCCAATTAAAAGTTAATTTGCGAGAGAACGGTTCGTTTCTGACCCATGGTTCCTCTCAGACATTTTGCCTACGTAACAAGACGAATACGATGAGCCAATAAAAAAAATTTGCTACCCTTTCCCGAATTTTGCGGCAAGTTTTTTTCGCAAATCTCCATCGATCCAGAGGTGTAGAACAACCCCTGAAAGCCATGACAAATATTTTTGAAACACCCTGTACATACTCGCTTTCGGTTGACCAATGCTGGATATTTCTGTCTGAACTTTGCATGCGTTCGGTCAAGTTGAGCACAATAGAGACCTGCGTCGATGCTACGATTGTTTGGGAGCAGCTCAAAGTGGACAACACCTTCAAAATTCCACCAAACAGTGGCAGTCGATGAGATCGTTCGAGTCGAGGTTCCGGTTTACAATCCGCTCACAGATGACCACGGATTCTCGAAAACGTACTTTCAGGACCTAATGGTCGCCAAATGTCGCAGAATGTCAAAAAATCTGGTAGCCAAATCCCGGCGTTAAAGAATGACAGAATTTCGCTTCGTTTCGGACGTACTTTTGTTACTGTGCGGCGGAGTACTTAGTGCAACGAAAACCAGGAAAAAACAATGAAAAAATATCATTCAATTAATAAACATGGAAGGCCTTTTCATAAGCTAAAAAATGATATATAACACTTGCATATAAAGTAATTATATTGATGTTAGCCGAGGTGCCGAGGTAAAAGAATAAGGTGGAGTGTTCGTTTGGATGTTGGTTGTTAAAAGTTTGTTAGTAATGGACGATCCCAGGTATGGGAGCACGGGTTTCCACAGGTGGTTGTTACAGGCGTGGACGATCCCGTGTATGGCTAACACAAGTTGCCACAGGAATGTTAGTAAGACTGACGTAACTTTATAATTGTTGCAATACACCTCGAGCGGTAAATATGTATTGCTGCGAGATCGCAGGCTGGAGATTTCTAATAGGTAGTTGTAAAGGATTTTAACCCGAAGTGATCAAAAACTCGAACAAGTTATATTTCCTTATAAATGGCTTGTTACAGTTAAAGTGTACTGTATGTGTTGTACAAAGGTGTTACGTGGAGTTATGTAATGCAATTGTACGCACCTACTTACACTACTCTCTATTTTGACGCACTGAGGGAATATGGGGTATTAGAACTAAAATGCCTAATAGATATCGCGGACTCTACGCGTATTCTATATGGTTATTTCGTAGCGACAACTCTAAGTGTTCGTCTTACAATGAGAACTATCCGCGTAGTCTAATCGGTCTAACAACGTGACGATCTTACAGAGAACTAAGCTCGTGACATGATCCGCGGTCGATCTTTTATAGGTCGAAAAGGTGGTGGGGTACTTTTATTTCCAGGAATTTCATTCGCCTGTTCGAGTTCTTATTTCCTAGCGTAATTATTCTAAGCAAAGAGAGCGACTTCGGGTCTGATCGAGGGGTCCGGCTGCACATGTGGTAGATTCCGGCCCCGGCTTGGAGAGTCTAAATTTCTTAGACTCAGGGCCGTGTGTACCATTGACGACAATAAATTGCACGAATTGAGACAGCAGAAAAAAACGCACGGACTTTTGCGGACTACCTGCATGATAAAATAATTTTGGCGACTAGAGTTCCAATAAGTGATACCGAACTCATCGATTACGTGAACGAGGGAATTCCCAATGCGAATTTTCGAGGGCAGTCGTGCATACAACGCTTGAATCCACAGATGAGATTTTCGAGGCGTTCGCAAAGGTACCGTTGCCTAATGATTCGATCCGTCGAGGACCGATCCAGCACGGTGAGAGCGTTGCTATTGCCGGCAAGAACCAGCAAGGACCGAAGGTCAGTGCAATATCTCGCTGCTGTAATTGCCATGGAGTTGAGCATTACGCGGGGTATTGCCCGAATCCGAAGAGAGAGAGAGAGAGAGGGGCACGTGTTTCATCTGTGGAGAAGCAAATCACCATGTATGGAATTGTCCCAAGCAAGACCAATTGTCCAGAAAGTCGGCGGCGGTAGCTGCGGACGTCAACTATGTGCACTACAGAGTGAAGACAACGGTAAATTCGAGTGTTAGGTGATCCGCCACGTGCGCTATCATATCAAGGAATATACCGCGTCCGTTAACCTTCTAGGAACAGTACACCACGTGTAGTGGCTTCCGCAGAAGGTATCAATTTGAACGGTACGCCACTATAGTGGCTTTCATGATTGATAGTGGATATCATGATTTTGGGCCGTTACATACGGCCCTGAGTCTAAGAAAATGAGACTCTCCACCTCGCGCTCGGGGTCGCAAATCTACCACATATATATCCGGACCCCTCGTTCAGACCGAAGTCGCTCGGTTTGCATAGAATAATTAGACTACAAAATAGGAACTCGAGCAAGCGATGAAACTGTTGCGACTCGTCGGACAGTTAAGTCGTTGGTTCTAGTTTGTTTTCTTCTCTCGGAGATTAATAAACACGACACTCCCGAAATGGTTTTGGTGTTTGTTTATTGTAACGAGGAACAAGTATTTACACGGAAACAATAATAACAAAAGAGATTAATAAAATAGATAACAAATATAAATACGAGCGAGCCAAAATGTGTATAGAAAAAAAACTTGTTGCGAATAGAATGTTAAGTTACAGGAGAATCTAGTTACGGTAGAGAATCTGAAGATTTTGCTCACTTTCCGGCTCTTTTATCAGTTTTGCAAGCACCCCTTCCTCTGTCGGCAACCCCAACGAGAAGGAAGGGGTGGCTAGATAGGGAGGAGTATGTTGGGCCCTGGTGAAATGTTATTGGTTCTGCCTGGGCTTCGTGGGTGGTTACCAAAATGCAGCCGTTTGCATTGGTTTTGCCAAAATCCACGGAAGGCCCAGGCAGAGGGGGGCCTTGGGCCGCGAGGATGATTCAGGTGTGGACGAAAACTGCTAGATTTATGACAGGTGTCATCAATCTAGCACAAGAATTCTTAAGTGCAAGTCTGGTAGCCACGTGCCATCCCTCGATATTCGAAGGTGGTTGCCAGACGGACGGGTCTACACAGCTGCGAAATTAAGGTATAGAATTTAGAAGTCTTGCCCTCGCAACCTCAAGGCCCGCGATGCAATTACGCCTCAACAGAAACACAGTTACCTTTCCGGGACCATCCCTCAGGAAAATTCCTGGAAATACAGCGTAACCCACCACTTTTTCGTCCTATAAAAGACCGATCACAAACCGTCTCTAGGACTAAATTCTCTAAAAGACTGTCACGCTGTAAGACTGATTAGACTACGCGGATAGATCTTCTCGTAAGACGAAACCTAGAGTTTTCGCTACGTGTTAACCGTATAGACGGGATCGTCCACGAGTGTTTCAATCTCCTATGGCAACTCGTGGTTACCATACACAGGATTGTTCACGTGTGTTCCAACCTCCTGTGCCAACTCGTGTTAAATACACACGGGATCGTCCATTACTAATAACATCTTCAAAAACCAAGATCCAAACGTAGGTACACTGAATCTCATTCCTTTACCTCGGCCACTCGCAACGCTCCTAGCCCTGACGCGTAATAATAATATGGTCTTTTAACAATAATTAATCAATAAATAAAGATTTTCGATACCGTTACATGAAAACGTGTAAGGAAGTCATAGCTTATTCCTTTAGAACTCTACTCCCACACAATGTCATCATGAACGGTTTTTGTACCATCCGCGGCCAGGCGTGCTGTTCTTAAAAGGTTAATGCCTTATTACATTCGGTCAGCCCCAGTAGCTTCCTTAATGAGGGGTGTGTCGTCGCACAACGCACGGTGGTCTAAAATGTGCAATTAGCTGTGCAAAAGTCAAAAAGTCAATTTTGCCATATCAATTTTTTTGTTGTGATATCGATTCTTAAATGTCCATCGACCTCAGGAATGGCAAAATGAATGAAACTGAACAAAAATTGTAGTTACAATGAACGGCTAAATTTGAAACTTTTTCTGAAGACCACTTTCTATCATCTGCCCGCCATATTTAATCCGCCATTTTGTTTTTGGAAATTTTTAGAAATCAGCGACCCAAGAAACATTATAATAGAATACCAATTTTTACCTAAATCGAATGTGTTTTGTGCTCTTGGTGACGATTTGAAAAAGATCGAAAACTGTGCGAGGTGCCCGAACAGCTAAATTCACGTTCTAGACCCCCGTGCAGCTGCTCGTTCAGTGGGGCCTGGCGATCGATCTCGCGCAGCATGTACAGGGTGTTTCAAAAATATTTGTCATGGCTTTCAGGGCTTGTTCTACACCTCTGGATCGATGGAGATTTGCGAAAAAAACTTGCCGCAAAATTCGGGAAAGGGTAGCAAATTTTTTTTATTGGCTCATCGTATTCGTCTTGTTACGTAGGCAAAATGTCTGAGAGGAACCATGGGTCAGAAACGAACCGTTCTCTCGCAAATTAACTTTTAATTGGGCCTCCCGATTAAAATTTCGCCCATATGGCAGCCTTCGAGTCCCCAACCTTTCGAAAGGAAACACATGAGATACCCTTGCTAGCTCCAATAGTTGAAACAGAGGCAACATAATTGAAGAGAGAGAAAAAGACTAGAAAATGTCAATGACCTGCGTTCGGTGTCGGGTTCACTCAAGGGCCCACCCGGGAAGAAGAGTATAAACACTTACACTTCTCTTCTGGTCCGGTGACACAGTGCCCTATTTTCTAGTTTCGTTTACGTCGCCTCTGCTTTAACTATCGGCGAAATTTTAATCGTAAGGCCCAATTAAAAGTTAATTTGCGAGAGAACGGCTCGTTTCTGACCCATGGTTCCTCTCAGACATTTTGCCAATGTAACAAGACGAATACGATGAGCCAATAAAAAAAAATTTGCTACCCTTTCCCGAATTTTGCGGCAGGTTTTTTTTCGCAAATCTCCATCGATCCAGAGGTGTAGAACAACCCCTGAAAGCCATGGCAAATATTTTTGAAACACCCTGTACTTTAGCGAAAGGATTAAAGGGTTAAAGAAAAAATGCAACATTCGATAGAGACAACATTTCTTATATGTTACGAACGAGAAGACCAAGTGTAGCATGTACAAGACACATGTACGTGGTCAATATTCCATTACAGAAAATTACAGATAATATATTTTCATAACAGAAATAGACAAGAAACTGAAACAACAACAGACACTAAATATGAATTACGGGTAGGAGATGCCAAATAAGATTATTTGTGTTACGTCTCAGACATGGACAAATACAGTGATCGGAACAATAGGTTCATCTTCTCTCAAGCCTTTAGAAAGAACGTGTTAAGGGCCAAAATAGACTTCAATTAGGCATCCCGTCGTTTCCTCTCTGGCTTCCTGCATCATCAAGAATGGTTGCATGGGTGAATAAGTAAATGATGGTAGTTACAGTTGATAGGTGTTTCAAAGAAAAGATAAAAATAAGAGTAGTTAGATGAAGTAATATGATTTCTTACTATATTACCTGATAATAACAATCGAGACTGCAATAATGATCGCGAGTAAAATTAAAAAGCTGATTAACGCAACGACACCGACGACATTTTCATTTGGAAGCCAACCAAAAATAAAACGCGTTGCCTCGTCTTCCATCAAATGAGTACGCCAATTTGGAGGTCCTAAAACTTTAACAATTTTATAATTAAGAGTAGGACAACGAATATTATCCCTGTATAATAAATGTACTATTATCATTGGAAGTGTTAAAGAATATAGTGCATTAAGAAAATCAATAATATAGGTATAGATAAAATACTCTTCACCTCCTCGCTTAATATAAGTTTCTCTCAAGTTTTTTATTCCACAACTTACATGCTCCCAAATCGCACTCACTTATATCTATGCTCATTTGTATAGTGTTGCCCTTTTCATAAGATACATTCGCTCCATACTTTTGGGCAACACTCACTCTACGACTCTCATTTATACAAACAAGCGTTCTTCAGCTACACTAGAGTTTTTAAATGTCGAAATATCCACGCTGCCCAAACTGTTAGCAGACAAATCCTCACAAATACAATAGTTCGACTTACAATTAGCCTGTGCATTCCGAGACATCCGTCCACCTTACACTATTAGGGTACGGTTGCTCAAGTTGTACCCCCTAAGAAAAAAACGCTATGAAACAGAGAATTTAACAAAAAAATAAAAACTTAATGCGTTATTTCTATCTTCAGTAATCAGTGTTATTATTTACAATGTGTAAATAGAAAAATCGATATGTTTTGGCATAAAATTAACGGAATCTTTAAAAAGTTACAAAGGTACGACTTAGGGAACCTGTTGTTAATAAGATTGAAATATAGAGGCGGGACAAGTCAGATACACAAAACAGGAATAAGTGTAATAAAAGGAGTAATCTTTTATTAATAAGATTGCTAGACGAATAACTATTTGACACACTCGATATCTTAAATAGGCTGACTCTCGATAACGACGGTTTCTCACCAACGACTAAACTCTGGGCCCGTCGATGCAGCCGTCATCGACGGCCTGTTTATAGAAGCATAAACAATCGCTTCTCCGTATCCATCTCGTATCGCCCGGTATAGGCGGAAGCTTATACAATATTACAATACTTCCCCTCGAGATGAGATACTTTTATTCCTTAAACGTTTCTTACATTTATTCAAACGCTTAATCCTAATCGCTCGGACATTTCTTTATGTTTCGGACCCGATACCCCTTTCGTAAAAACATCGGCCACCATTTCGCTAGTTGACACATATTTCAACTTAATATATTCGTTCTTTAAAACATCGCGAACATAATGGTGTCGGATATCAATATGTTTCGTCCGGTTATGAAATATAGGATTTTCCGCGAGTTTTATCGCACCCTGGTTGTCGCAATACAATGTTATTTCCGTTAACGATTCAAAACCTAAATCGGAGAAGAAACGCCGCAAATATACCGCTTCTTTTGTTGCTTCGCTCATACTCATGTACTCCGCTTCGACGGAAGAGAGAGCAACGGTCTTTTGCTTCTGAGAACTCCAAGAAATCGCGGCACTGGCGAGATTAAAACAATATCCCGTGTAAGATTTCCTATCCTCCGTACAATTTCCCCAATCGGCATCCGCGTATCCTACAATTGACGCGCCGCACAGTGGTCCCAAATGGCCAAAACATGCGAAAAACCTCAAAGCGTGCATCAATTTAGCTGAAAATTGACATACCGGGGTAATTTGATTCGCTGATTACGAATCTGAACTCAAAATTTACAAAAACAAAATGGCGGATCAAATATGGCGGTCACATATATCTAAAAATTACTGGTTCGGCACGAAAGTTAGTATCCCAATATTTTTTGGGTCGCTGAATACGAATCTGAACTTAGAATTTGCAAAAACAAAATAGCGGTTTCAATATGGCCGACGCGTGTGTCTAAAAATTTCCGGTTTCGCGCGAAAGCTAGTATGCAACTCGTATTTACTCTAACAAGTAATCAAATATGTAACAATAAATATTTTTCGTTAATAAGCAAGAAAATCTGTCACAAGTGAACAATTTATTTAGTAATTCCAATAAATTCGTTGACGCAGTGAATTTCAAATAAATAGTCTCGATGCACGGAAGAAATTGTTGGCTTTGAAAAATTGTTCGCCATCAGCAGATGCTGAAATGCAACAAAATCGCAAAATGATGCATTAGTGATTATAATAGATTTAAAAAACATAGTTTAACATGTAGTCTAATAAATAGAAATATTTGCATTCGAAGCTCCCAAGATTCACATTCAGATATCCATTAAAGTAATGTTTGCTTGGTGCAAATCATTCAATAATTTAATAATATAGAAAAATAATAAATATTAGAAAGAATTTAAACATTTTTGATATATATATTAATGAAATAAAACGAATGGCTATCGTAACACTTATACTTTCAAGAAAAAAATTAATTTTACTTTTTTATGAACTATGTATATTAGTTTAAACAAATTTATTATGATTGAATAATAAGTTACTCTCAAATCGTATAAAATTTATATGAAAATTTTTTTTGTATCGTCCACGGTTGTTGATAAAACGCGCTTGTAAGCTAAGAACGCGAGTACACCGCTGCACAAAAAATTGCAAAAATACCCTAATAGCGCCTAATAGCACCTAAACCTTGGAGGTACAGTAAGTTGAAAGTGTAACTTATAACCCTAAACAAGAATCATAGTGGAACACTGTGGAGCACTTAACTTTTTCACTACATACTGTATGTAAAATTCTCACATAAAGATTGACCCCATATTTCGTACTATTTGCATTGCAGTTTTAGATCATAACCATTAACAATTTTAATTTTTCTTTTATCAATAAATATTGTACTTAAATCCATGAACTCCATCTATTTTGCAGAATTGAAATAGACTCACTTTCACAAAAGTTATTCACTTTATACTGCGGCCAGCAAAACAGTGGTCACGCTCACGATGATTGCGGGACTAATGAACGCGATTTTCAAAATGCGACAACGTCGCAGGTATACGTAAAAAAACCCTGCCCTTCCAGATTTTCATAGACAAACTATCTGAGTACCAAATGCAATAAGAAAAATGGCCCTAACGAAAAGTTCATTATTGAGGTTTTTCGCACGTTTTAGCGATTTGGGACCACTGTGCGCCGCTGGCTTTGTATGTTAGACCTACGTTAGGTGTATCCTTTAGGTAACGCAGTACACGTTTTGCCTCATTCCAATGGGTTTTACCATAACAATTGTTGTATTGACTAAGTACGCTCACCGCGTGAGCTATGTCCGGCCTAGTAGCCATCGCTAGGTACATGAGCGAACCTATAAGCTCGCGGAATGGAAGATTTTTACTCTCTTCGCTCGAATCCGCAGGTTCTTTTCGCAATTTCATACCTGCCTCCAATGGAGTTTGTGCTGGTTTACAATTTGTCATACCGAAACGTTCTAACAAATCTTCAATATAACCGCGCTGGTGTAATCGTATGGCATGTTTGGAACGGTTAAATTCTATCCCTAAGCAGCATTTTACTTCGTTTAAGTCCCTGATCTCGAATATCTTCTTTAAGAAATTTTTAAACGCGTCTATCTTCCTGAGGTCACGCGAGAGTATTAATATGTCATCGACATATACGAGAACTATCAAGATCTCCTTGCCTCGCCCTTTATGATAAACACACGGATCAGCGCTACTCGGAACCAAACCAAAATCTTTTAACTCCTTATCCAAACGTTTATGCCAACTGCGCCCAGCTTGCTTCAAGCCGTATAACGCCTTTCGTATTAAACATACTTTATCGCCGGTTTTTAAATTACGCCGCATTTCAACAGCTTTCGCTCTAGTCTGACTGTCACCTTTTCCGGTTTCGGCTAAAATATCTAACGCCTTTTCTACGTGACGGGGAACTTCCATAAAAACCTCTTCATCAAGTTTACCATTTAAGTAAGCAGAAGTTACATCTACTTGATGAATTTTCATTTCAAATTCGGCAGCAAGGGCAGTTACAATTCTCACGGATTCTAATCGTGCAACAGGAGCAAATGATTCATGGAAATCAATCCCGTAACGCTGAGAAAAACCTTGCGCTACAATCCTCGCCTTCCTACGATCGAGCTCGCCGTTCGGCTTATACTTATTTCGAAGAACAACGCGACTGCCGATAACTTTCGCGTTCCTTGGACGTTCGACGATTTCCCAAGTATCGTTTTTCAAAATCGAACTTAACTCTACGGCAATGGCTTCGTGCCATTCGTCCGAATCCGGACTTGTAATCGCTCGTTCTATAGGAATCTCGGCTATAAACCCTTGTTCATTCGCTACGCTTCCTGTTTCTATTATATTGTATTCTTTACGAGGTCTTCCCCTTAAATCGGTAAGTACTTTTCTAGGCCTTCCCCTACCTCTTCGAGACTGTACGATTTCGGGCTCACCCCCGTCCGCGGTTGTCTCGCTCCCGCTCGATTCGACGGTATCGTTATCGTTCTGGGTAACATCGTCACTACGATTTTCGTTACTGTAGTTCCGGGAAGATAAATCAATTTCAAAAGTATCGCGTTCGTTTTCGCGATCGTCATTCGCACCATCTTCTAAGATGCTTACGGGTGTTATATTCTCGGGAACCAAAGTATCACGCAATTTGTTAACATTCCCGCCGTACTTTTCTAAAAATCGTACGTCACGCGCGATTTCAACCCGTTTTCTGTCAGAATCCCAAATTCTGTATCCTTTTGAATTTTCGGAATATCCCATAAAAATTCCCTTTCGCGAACGCGGCTCGAACTTCCCCTTGTTCGGATCATTATTTAAATAATATACGTCGCATCCAAAATCTCGAAAATACTTAATATTCGGTAATTTTCCGTTTATCATTTCGAATGGAGATTTTCCGCCTAAGACTCTAGATGGGCATCGGTTGCGAATATAATTCGCCGTTGACACGGCTTCCGCCCAAAAAGATGATGGCAAACCGGACTGAGCGAGCAGACACCTCGCTGTTTCCACGAGCGTCCGATTCTTCCTCTCCGCCATTCCGTTTTTTTCCGGATTGTACGCGACTGATAATCTACGTTTAATGCCGTTATCGTTCAGGAATTTTGTAAAGCGTGAATTTACATACTCTTTTCCGTTATCCGATTGTAAATATTTAATTTTCCGACCCGTCTGGTTTTCTATAAAATTCTTAAAATCTTTAAATGCGTCGAAAACCTGATCTATCGATTTTAAAATTTTAATCTCGCACCATCTCGAGTGGTCGTCGATAAATGTAACAAAATATCTGTTACCTCCGTTCGATCGTGTTCGCACAGGCCCGCAGACGTCACTGTGAATAATTTCCAAAACGTCTGTCGTACGCTTCGATTTCTCTGGAAACGGCGATCTGGTCATTTTATTTTCGATACAGACCTCGCAACGCAATCTTCGTTTGAAGTCTTCCACGCTGCCGCCCGGAACGATGTTCCGACGTTTCGCCTCCAGTAAATCCTGCTGATTCAAGTGCCCCAACCGCCTATGCCACATCTCAAGTGCGTTGTTCCCTTGGAATTTTGTCGCATCTTCGTCGGTAGCCATAGCACGGTGTGAAGAGCCCTTCTGCAGTATGTAATATAAGCCGTTTTTACGAGTAGCGACCAACTCATCGTTACCATCCTTGTCGATGATTCTTGCACGGTCCTTCGTAAATAACACTTTAAATCCACGATCCGTAATTTTTCCGACCGATAACAAATTCGTTCTCAGGTCTGGTACATGCAGAGTATCTTCTATCGTGACACTCTTTTCCGCATTCTTTTGATCGACCGTAATTTGCACTGTACCACTCGCGTTAATGTCTGTCGATGCGTTATTTGCGAGATTTATTTTTCCGCGACGTCTTCTATCGATATTAACAAAACTATCGAGACTTTTACACAAATGCGATGTGCTTCCGCTATCCAAGCACCACTGTCCTTCGATCGCTTGAACTTCAGCTTGCAGTGCCTTGCAACTTTTCTTAATTTCCGAGGTTGCAAGTAAACTAGAACTGCTGACACCCTTAGCCGATTGTCTCACATTTCCGTCACTCTTGTGACATTCGGAAGCTTTATGACCGATCTTCCGACATCGAAAACACTTTATTTTCGAACGATCGTCGTAGTTTTTGTCCACAGTCTTAAAGTTCTTCCTTCCGCGATTCCACTTCGCGTATTTATCGGCTGCCAAAGCATTCGGCACTGTATCGCGCATATCATTTTTACGCACATCACTTTCTTCAACAATTTTTACTCGCAGAACTTCAGGAGTCGGCAACTGGTCACGCGATTCTATCGCACAACGAAAATTCTCAAAACTTTGCGGCAAACTGTATAACAGCAAAATCGCCAATAGATCAGCGTTGATCTCGATGCCCATTTCGTTGAGTTTGTCAACAGCATCAAAGAATTTTCGGAGATGTTCGTGAGTGTCTTCACCCTCACTCATACGCTGTAGCACGAGCTTCTTCAGAAGTGTTGCTTTACGCGCAGGACCTCGAGATTGGTATATTTGCTCGAGTTTCCGCCACACTTCGCTCGATGTCTCACAGTCCTTAACTTGCTTCAATTCCGAAGGATTAATTGACAGCAAAATGTCCGACCTTGCCTTGTCGTCGTTTTCAGACCATTCGCAGAACGCTGCTTCCGATGCTGGATCGTTGGCTTTCACTATCGGCGCTTTCAGTTTCCCACAAACATAACGCCACGCATCGTTCTTCACTAACAGCGCACGCATTTGAATTTTCCAAGTGTCATAGTTATCTTTGTTGAGACCTTCGATTTTCACAAGGCTCGCCATTGTCCACTTAGTGATTTTAGGCACTTGTATCGAACTCAAACAAAAAAAAAAAAAAAAAAACAATCTTAAACGTCGCACCAAGCCACACTTGATTATTCGCGACTTCCCGAACTTTGTGAATCTAGACTTCGCGAGTCCCTGGGCTTTGTGAATTTAGACTTCGCGAGTCCCTGGGCCCATAACCTGTTGTTAATAAGATTGAAATATAGAGGCGGGACAAGTCAGATACACAAAACAGGAATAAGTGTAATAAAAGGAGTAATCTTTTATTAATAAGATTGCTAGACGAATAACTATTTGACACACTCGATATCTTAAATAGGCTGACTCTCGATAACGACGGTTTCTCACCAACGACTAAACTCTGGGCCCGTCGATGCAGCCCTCATCGACGGCCTGTTTATAGAAGCATAAACAATCGCTTCTCCGTATCCATCTCGTATCGCCCGGTATAGGCGGAAGCTTATACAATATTACAATAGTAATGTATGTGCCAGCACGGTAAAGAGTTTTTATAATTCCAATGTTCCGTCGGATTGCTTCACGGCCCGATTATTGCTATGTGCCTAATAGTTAAAAAAAAATGATAAAAAACTTTAGTCCCTTTCTGGGGCGAGGCCATGCGACGAAAAAATGTTCAGCGATTCCACAGGCAAACACTCTATTCAATACAACATAGCTTCCGTTAAAAGACCGTTCAAAATTCTCGCACATAACAAGCATACAATTAACAGTTGATTTAATTATCATGATACTCTTCCTTAATACATCTCTTTTAGTGTATAGAAACATTGAAAATCATGAAATATGCGTACTGTATTAAAATAATACAAAAATAGCAGATGCTGATTGTGTTTTAGCCCGAAGTGCGCTGTAAAAATCTGTTTCTCATTTTTTCGACAGAGTTGCACGATATTAAAAAAAAATGAAAAAATTAAGGGATAACAAAATTAAGTAGCTAATATAAAAATCAAAAAGTTATACTTTGCAAACTTCAATGTGAAATTTACGTTGTTTCAGTTTTTCTTTGAGTTTTCATTCGTTGCGCGTAAGGATTGCAACGGGAGAGTCTAAACAATCCTTAACGTGAACATTCATGTCCAGAATGTGTCAACATTTTTTCGAAATTCTTACACCTCATTGCTAAACTGAGGAAAGTGAGACAAAAACTGATTGTCTTTATCACATAATAACCCATGCGATCAAGGTATCGAATTAAAAATTGGTGTACAATGATTAGTTATGGTCGGCTATTGAATGACCCACTACTCGAATAAAATCTACTGACGGACACTTCAGACTACTTTATTCTGCTTGATCCCCTCTGATACTACAATTTTATTTAGATGTGGTCTTACCTTTGACAAGAACTGCATTCGTGGTCCATTCAAAATTCAAATCTTTCTGTCTTACAATACAACGCCACATTCCCTCATGAGATTTATTCAACATTGAAATCTGTTCGACGTTTATTGCATTTGGTAATGCGATGCCGTAATTTCTCCATGTCCTGTCGTTTAGCATCCAAGATACTTCGAGGTCAGAGTAAACGTTGCCCAACACCATACAATGGCAAATGATTTTCATACTTAAAGTTTCTCTTGTTATTATATTGTACTCTTCAGGTATTACTTCCAAACTGACCACCTTCACGACAGAGTACGTATCATCAATACGGTGCAGAAGAAGAGTATAAACACCAGAATCATTCGGGAAAACTTTATTTATCACTGAAAGAGATGAACAAGTTATTAATAGCTGTTTTATGTTATTAACAGTTTCAATATCGTTAAGAAAAAGATCTTCGACCATAACTACGTTAAAGGATTTAACAGAATTCGTAAAAATAGCAGAGTTGCAGATCTTTATGTAGAGTTATCATATAAAATGGACGAAGAATAATATGTTTATTAAACTATAAAAAGTGTAAAACATAATATACAAAAATAACAATAAACAAATCTCATTCACATTCACGCTAAACACTATTCTCTTGCTTTAACGCTATTCAAAAAAACACTCTAGAAAATACACTGTTTACTGGTTCGCTACTATGATAAACATTGCAATACTCTGTTCGCTATTAATTGCTCGTAAAATACTGGGCTTTCTTGTACAGTGACTTTCTTCCGAAGGCCCTGTACTCCAGACACAGAAACACATATAGCTACACATACATCATTTAACAGGCCCTTTCTGTTGTAAACTTCTTTCACTCTCTCTTTCGCGCACTTATCTCCGCAAAGCTAATATATACACTAGGGGCATGCGGGTACCTAATACAGAGGGTTCGAGGTGGGTTCGAGGAATTCAGACGGGCTTGGGCGGGAACCCGGTCCATATATGCCTTTGAGTAGCCCGACAGCCTCGGGTAGCCCGATTGCTTCGGGTTAAGATGGCAACCGTTGGATACTGATTAACATAATATTTGTACGTACCAATATTATGATTTTTTATTTGAATTCTGCTTGGACGTTCTTGCACCAGGACGCCATTCAAAGACCATTGGAGATTTGAACGTGGTGATTCTTCGTCAACTGATTTAATGATATCAAGATCTGAAGGGATTAACACCGAATGCAATTCGTTAACACTGAGAGCAGTATAATTTCTCTGGATTCTCCGTTTAATTAACATTGCCATATCTGTAGATACAATAAAATCAAACAGGTTTAGTATAGTCAGTACGATCTCAATCTAATTTAACTTGTCAATTTCAACCAGTTTATTATACGAAGATAATAATATTGATGCCATTTAACGTTACTTGAAGGAACGAAATTTCTTATCGGTCATCGAGTATAGTATCAAAAGTGTTAGTGTACTTATAGCAATTCAGCGAAATGGAGTTCTACGCTCATAAATTTCAATGAAACAAATGTAATATATTTGATGAACTTTTTCATATTTTTCCCCCAAGTTATCGCTATTTGTGTGTTAAATAAGATGCATAACGTTACACCGTATTTTATTTTAGTCGAGATCCCATCGAATTCTAATAGTTTCCTCGAACTTGGATCAATTGTGCGGATTGGTACAGTCCGACAACGGAAAGATGGCTAAGGAGCGGCAGAACCTTTCGTTTTCAAACATCTATTCCCCTTATTCCGTTTTTACAATTTTCAAACCTAGTCTCCTAAACTAATCTTCCTTATAGTCGTTTATGTTAAAAGGCTGATTTTAGGGATTGCAAAAACTAAATGACAGAAAGAAGTGGCAAAAATGAGAGGCTTCGCCGCTCCCTAGCCATCTCTTAGTCGTCAAAGTGTAAAAGCAGATTGTGTATTCATGGAATACTCGAGGAAGCATTCATCCAAATACATTGAAATTTACGTTTAAGACGGCTGTTATCACAAACTACTTTTTCAAGATTATAACCCTACAGATTTTTTTGATGCCTATGCCTATGCTGCCGTACTTAGGGAAAAGGCAGTAATGTTCACTTACTGCTTTTTTTAAATTTCATTGCCAATATGTTTTTCTAATGATTTTACGTTTATTAAGTATAAAATATTACATTAAAAATGTTATTTCCATAAAAAAGTAGTTTTTGAAAAGTGACAAATATTTTGAATTAATTATATTTCCTAAGTATAAAAGCAGTAAATTTATTTCTCAAAGGAAGAAAGCAGTAAAATTCAAACTATACTGCTTTTATCTTCTGAGAGAAATTAGTACTGCTTTTTTACTGATACCTCTTGAGCATAAAGTTTTTTGGCAAAATTTACCAGAAGAATAACTATGATTTTAAAATTAAAAGTAATATTGTTTTAGTTACTAGATACATTTTGTTGAGGCTTTAATTAGCTTTCATTTTGTTCAAAAAGTTTTCCATGTAATTAAACCTCCGTTTTTTTTCTCAAAAAATGTTAAAATACACAAACATTTTATAATTCTTAAAGAAATATTTTAAAAAATAGCCTTTGTTTAATTTTTAATACTGTTTTTTTAGTTAGTAATTCTAAAATTCAAAAAGATTAAATAATTATTAAATATTTGTATTCATAGTTACATACATAACAATATAATTGTTATTGTATAAGTATTAATCGTATTGTAATTGTAAAAAAATTAAATATAAGTACAAAAATTAGAAAATTACAATCAGTATTTTATATTTTGTGATTTAACGGTGATAAAATAATTTTTGTATCTAGTTGTGTTTATTTTTCGATTAATAAAATTTATTAAAAACAAACAAAAAATTTAATTCTGAATTATTCCGAATTATTGCGCTTTTGTTAACAAAATAATTTATATAATAATTAACAAAAACAATAGAAAAAAGCAGTAATTTTGTTTTACAGAGTAAAAAGGCAGTAAATCATATGTTACTGCCTTTTTGTTTACAGCAATAAAAGACAGTACGTCATTTATTTTAGGCCCGTCAATTCATTACTTTTAAAAAATACACGAAAATGGCTTCTTATAGAGCCATGTAAAATATTATTTATCATTTATTCATAATTGTTGAAGAATAATATTATTAATTCAGTTGTAAATCATCTGAAATTTAAATTTGATTTTTCTCCAATTTAGCTTTTTGCACTTTACTGCTTTTTCCCTAAGTACGGCACTATGTGCCAAGGTATATAATACGAACCGAAGGGAATTTATTTTTAAAATATTAATTAATTTTTGTAATGTGCTGAAGTGCTTTCGAGTTTTCAGTGGGTCTAAACCGGAAGTAATCCTTTCCAGTGAGTTTGAGTTTTTTAAAAGTTTAAAACTGCTGTACAATAAAGCAAGAAAGCCGTACGGAGGTCCAAATCGAGAGATCAGCTATTCATTTGCTAAAGAATGAATTTTCTCTTATCGTTTTTTTGTTTCATGTTCCTTTCGAAGTATTTTTCGCTTTCAAAAACGGAAAAATTGATGAACTTCGAGTTCGAACCTGTTCGATCATGTTCAAACGAACACTTCAAGTTGGGACTTTTCCCTGAGGCAATAACTCATCGAAAAACACATTTTCGTCTGCATGGTATCTGGACGAATCTACCAGTTACGTCACGGACGTGTTAGATTTTAGATTTTGAAAAAGGCAGACATGGGCGAACAAATATGTTTATTTTACCCTATACGCGACATGATACGATCTGAAACTGTCATTCGACAACTAACCTCATTTGACAGGCCACGTACATCGTCTTGTTTTCCGTGATCGACGTGCGTGGCATGTTTTTCTAGTGCGATCGGTTAAATACGGATAGCGCCACAACGCGCCACCATGTTCGTACCAATAGGTCCGTGCCTGGCAGCGTCGACCATATCAATACGATCTGCGGGATACAAAAAGTATGATCGGAAAAAGTAGCTGACGCTGCTCCTAGGACATGTACAGGGTGTTTCAAACATATTTGTAATGGCTTTCAGGGGTGGTTCTACACCTCTGGATCGATGGAGATTTGCGAAAAAAAATCTGCCGCAAAATTCGGGAAAGGGTAGCAAATTTTTTTTAATGGCTCATCGTATTCGTATTGTTACGTAGGCAAAATGTCTGAGAGGCACTATGGGTCAGAAACGAACCGTTCTCTCGCTAATTAACTTTTAATTGGGCCTTCCGATTAAAATTTCGCCCATACGGCAGCCAACGAACCGCCGACCTTTCGAAAGGAAACACATGAGATACCCTTGCTTGCTCCAATAGTTGAAACAGTGGCAACATAATTGAAGAGAGAGAAAATGACTAGAAAATGTCAATGACCTGCGTTCGGTGTCGGATTCGCTCAAGGGCCCACCCGGGAAAATGAGTATAAACACTTACACTTCTCTTCTGGTTCAGTGATACAGTGCCCTATTTTCTAGCTTCGTTTACGTCGCCTCTGCTTTAACTATCGGCAAAATTTTAATCGAAAGGCTCAATTAAAAGTTAATTTGCGAGAGAACGGTTCGTTTCTGACCCATGGTGCTTCTCAGACATTTTACCTACGTAACGAGACGAATACGATGAGCCAATACAAAAATTTGCTACTCTATCCCGAATTTTGCGGCAAGTTTTTTTCGCAAATCTCCATCGATCCAGAGGTATAAAACAATCCCTGAAAGCCATGACAAATATTTTTGAAACACCCTGTACATCGAGAACTTAATTTCAAGTTCTGCATTAGACCCTTTTAGTGTGGTCACGCTTCCATTACGTCCAGGCTTTAATCGATAAGTTGTCAGTGTTAGAGAAAATTACTGTACAGAGTATCACATATCAGTACTTGAAACTGCTTCGGAAATTGAATCGAATCAATAGAAAACAATGCTTGGTGTAATCGATGAATTTATTTCTGTTAGATGAGAAATTGGAATTTTCCATAGATCATATTGTAACAGAATGTACCGTGCGGCTCGTCAGACGTGTCACCTAGGAGGTAAGCCTGTTTCGGCAGAGTCTGATTCGCCAGGCAACAAGCGTCATGCCTCTTGTCACACGTACACGAAGGCACTTGACGTTCTGCTCAGTACGCGACGAGAGCTCGTAGCGACAACATCTTCTCAGTGCTCGTACGCGACGTAAACAAAATTCTTAAGTGCCCATACAGAGAGTCATTCGTACTGTGAAAGTGTATCTTGTTATACTCCAAGTGATAGGCTAATTTCGTTACTATTATTGGGGCTTGCTTTCGCAAGTCCCAATACAGTTCTTCATTTTTTTTCATTTCTGACCGTCCATTTTTATGGAACAACATATTGCACGCATAGAAGCTAGTAACTCTTCCGCATCGGTGGCAGCCGATGCCTATAATTCTGAAGAAAATTTTGCATCCCTTGAGACTGCTAGCCAGGGATCGCTATCTCTGTCTCTAAAAAGACATAAATCATCTAATCCGTCTTCATCCGAGGACATTCAAATGAAAAAATCGCGCAAAATTTCCGCTTCACGCGCAGCCGCACGGCAATCTGCCGACGCTAAAAAGGCTACAGCTAACACCATGGACAGTGACATGGGATTGAAATCGCTCGATCAACAATCCAGCGATGCGATGTCAACAACATCATCCAAACAAGGCGCTGAAGCATCTTGTAACAAAGATACTCTAATACGCGAAAATAAAAGACTCTTAAGTGAAATAAAATTGCTCAAAGAGCAAATCCAATCGCTCGCTGGACCCTCTACATCTGCTCGGACCATTGAATCGCCAACATCGGAATGGATCACCATTGGATCCCGTAGACCCGCAGGGCGACACGCGCCTTCTCCGACGCCGACGCTGGACAAACCTCCCACCGCCAACCGTTTTCAGGCCTTCGCCGAGCCCAACGCTCTACCGGAGGTGTCCAGGGACCAGCCTCCCACCTTCAGACATCCGACCCTACCACAGCAAACTGTCAGACAAGATAAGTCGAACAAACCACCACCGTTGATCGTGCATGTGGCTTCACCACAATTAATAATAAACATAACGAAGAATGCCCTTCAAAAGGCATCCTTCACTATAAAAAGAAGTGGCTCGAAAAGCCACGTCATATACCCGAATTCGCTCGAAGCTTACTCGAAGATCAAAGATATTATGATGAAAAACCAGCTCAAGTTCTTCACTTATACGCCGAAGAACGAAAAACCAGTGACGATGCTTCTCAAGGGTATCGATCCAAACACCGACAAGAATGAGCTGTTGTCGGAAATTAATTCCATCGCCGCACCTAAAGCCAAAGCCACACGTATATCCAATTTTATAACCGCGAAATCGAAACAATCCGGCTTGCCCCTGCCTATGTTCGTAGTGCAATTTGGCGCGAATACTGATATCAAATTTGTTCAATCGATCAATGTTTTAAATTATCAACGCGTCAGATGGGAGAAATTGCATAGGCAGGATCTTTTACAATGTTTTAACTGTCAACGTATAGGCCATGCATCCGCTAACTGTCATCTAGATTTTAGATGTGTTAAATGTAATTTATCTCACGAGCGTGGAAAGTGCTCGGTCACAGAAGCAACCAAACACGACGCAATTTACTGCGTCAACTGTGAGAAGTTCGGCCACCCCGCGTCATACCGAGGTTGCCCGAAATTCAAGGAGAGAAGAGCCGTTGCCACCCCTACGAGCAACAGAGCTCCCCAGCCAGCCGCAACCAGAAGACTTCCATCTCCCCTCGTCAATCCGATGACGCTATACAGTAGTGTTGCGAGTGGAGTGGGGGGCCTAGTAGGTAAGGCCGCGCATGCATATTCATCGACTACATTGAACAGAGGACCAGTCCCTCTCGATGCTACGTCCAACGAGCAACAGGTCGACTTAAAAAACATATTTTCGGCCATCAAAAGTATAGCCGATCAATTACCAATTATTTTTCAACGCATCGGCGAAAATACCGAAAAAATTAATTTCCTCCTTCAATCTTTTATAGATGATAATCATGCTCAATCTGTTGATTACCATGGACGTACCACGAGAGGCGTTCGAAATGATTTCCCGCAATAATGGCCACTACCGATCAAAACAGTATCCCGTTGGTCAATCTCCGAATCATTACTGTCAACGTCAACTCTGTTATAAATCTTCACAAACGTGCATATTTGCAGCAATTTTTAAATTCTCATCGACCCGACGTATGTGGTCTCATTGAAACGAAGCTAAATCCGAGACATAATTTGGAGGTTCCACCACAATTTGTAATAATACGCAAAGACAGAGCAAACAACCGTTTCGGCGGCGGTGTCGCTATGGTTATTAATAGAAGATACAAATTCACTCGTATAGAACTCTCCACTTCTCACGAAAAATCTTTAGAAGCCATTGCGATCCGCTTGGATCTTTCGGCTGGTAGAAGCCTCGTGATCGCGGCGGTGTATAGCCCTTTCAATGATAAAATCGTGTTCCTTCGTGACCTCGATGATCTATGTACTCAGTTGCGAGTTGCAAATGACTCGAATCACTTTGTGATCGCGGGCGATCTCAACGCCAAACACACATCATGGCGTAATACAGTCAATAACAGCAAGGGGTTAGCTCTTTTTGACTGGCTACAATTACAGGGTGCTATCTTCCGCGCTTCCCTTCTATATTCGGAAATACCGACTTATCATCCGGCTAACTCGAACTTGGACATTGCTTTGGTGGACAGCAGGCTGATCGATCGTATTAACGATGGAACGCAAAGGCTGGGTCTGCTGCCCTATGATAGCGATCATTGGGCCATAACGATTAATCTCTCTCTCCTCGGTTGGAATACATACGTAGAACGAGCCCCCAGAGTACTGAGACTAAATTATCGTTTGACCAAATGGAAAGAATACAAACTCAAACTCCATAATTATATCAACAGCCTAAATCTCCCTTCGTTACTTAATGCGTCGATCGAAATGATTAATGCTTCAATAGAGGCCCTCGAGGAAAATATTTCCGTAATTCTGACGAGCTGTACACCTACCGTGGAGGCTCTGAACTGCCCGAGAGAATATGACGACCGACGCATTAATAAGCTCAAAAAATTTAAATCCAAACTTATCACCAGATTATTTCGTTTATTGCGCCTTCGCGACAATTTAACTCCAATACAGTCTAACATGATCAAATTTTATAAATCAATAATTCAGCGTACCAATTACAGACTCAAAAAACTCTACTCTGCAGTTGCAAATAAATTCTGGAACGACAGACTGTCCAAACTAGATACTCGTGATTCCATTAAGTTACACCCTTTTATAAACAGAATTATAAATCAAAAAAACATTGACTCAATTCCGCCACTAAGAGGCGCGATAAACGACGATTTTCTTTGGTCTGAATCCGGAATAGATACATCGACACTCCAGAAAATAGATAATAACTATGTAGTGTCAAGCACTGACGATCGTTTGACTTTACTTGGGGTGCACTTTGCAAGAGTACATACAAAAAATCTGACTCCTACAACCGAGGAAGAGAGGAATCACGAGCACGAGGTAAAGCAGACTTACGATCGAATACGGGATTCGCGTGAAAATATCAATTGGCAATTCGCTTCGCTACACGAACAGATCTGGCCTTCAATTCACACAAACTATCTAATAACTCCCACAATGATCTTACGAGCCATCAAATATCTTAAAAACAAAAGATCCACCTCGTTCGACGGCATACCAAACGTCGCCATCAAACGCCTGCCAGGCTCCGTTATTGAATATCTCACGCTAATTTTTAACGCATGTTTACGTCTGTCTTACTTTCCCATTCGTTGGAAAACGGCCAAGCTCATCCCATTGCACAAAAAAGGGAAAAACCTTTACGACTTAAATAATTACCGGCCGATCAGTCTGCTGCCAAACCTGGGCAAATTGTTCGAGATCATGATTAACATACGTTTGAATCATTTTGTGCGGTCCAATAAATTAATTTCTGATTATCAATTTGGTTTCAAACACTCGCACTCTACGGTTCATGCTATTGCGAAATTGACTCGCGACATTGCCGACTCGCTCAACAGCTCAGCTGTGACTGGGGCTTGTTTAATTGACCTCGAGAAAGCATTTGATACTGTTTGGACTACGGGATTGATAGTTAAATTACACAAAATGAATTTCCCCCCCGAGTTGTTGCTTCTAACTGAGAACATGATCACTGGCCGCGCTTTTAAAACTTTTCACAATAATACTTTTTCCGTTCGTACTTTCAATATTTTAAATGGTCTGCAGCAGGGCGCCGTAAATTCTCCTCTACTATTCAACTTATACTTCTCTGATATTTTAAACAATTTTAACAAAAGTAACGATACTTGCAAAGCTTTGGCCTTTGCTGATGATTTAATCATCTATAAATCCGGCGTTGATCCTCTCGACATTCAGTCACACTTGCAGAGGGCTTTCGATTTTGTTGTCTCGGCGTGTAACATGAAGAAGGTGAGAGTAAATATGCTCAAATGCGAGACTATTCTATTCATTAGGCCCACGTCCCAAATTAGCAAAAAACAATACAGGCTCTCAAAAAATTTTTCGATTCACGCGACGGAAAGATATGACCTTTTAATCCCTCGGCTGAAAAAGGTCAAATATTTGGGTGTAATTCTCAACGAACACTTAAACTATAATGAACACGCCAACTACTGTCTCGGGAAAGCAAAAGGTATAGCATCTAAATTGGCTCGCCTCTTCTACTCAAAACACCTCGGTGAGAATGTCAAACTACTCCTTTACAAGCTTTATGTCAGGTCAGTACTATCTTATGCGATCCCAATCTGGTTCTCAATTTCGCCTTATGTGATGGAGCGCATTCGCACCTTCGAGAGGAAAATATTCCGGGCGATCACGGGTCTTCTCATGCCCAGACGTATGTCGGATGGTACCAAGCGACACTTCCACAATCAAACAATTTATAGCAGGGTTGACTGTTCGCGGTTTGATATTTTTGCACTTAAAATCACCAGAATGTTTATCCGTAAATCTTTGCACTCAAACTCTGACAATCCTCTCATCACCTCGCTACATACAATGTCGGACGAGGAGGCTAGGAAGGCTCGCGAAAATGGGTTTCTCTCTACTGCTGCCTTTCCCTATCTCGACAGAGAAGGATACATTCAGGATTTTCGCTCCAAAATTCCCATCATATACCATACGCATAGAAAAAGGGCCTCGCTTGCTCTTCGATACGATCCTTTAGTAGTTTCTGCCGATCCATCACAACTGCAACATTCTGTATCTCTTCCTCCACGGGATACTGTCCAAAAGCATTACAATTATCTCGATAAATTACCATGGCTTAAATCTTGACCGATCGTCGTACTCTGAACCGAGCACTTCCATTATCTTAGTTTAAACTCTGTATATATACGCTTTAGTCCATAACATAGTTAGATTAGTATATTTACTTTAAGTTACTTTAAGAATATCGTTGATGTCAACAACATTCTTTACTATCCTCTTGATTCATATGGCACGTTATTCAGTATAATTTCATGCCACTTGTCATCGCAAGCACGGTAATTTTCTTTATCATGGATTCTTTACCTATTTAATTCTTCCATCGTCTAATTCTTGACCACTAATCCGTGCAATTTTTCTTATCTATTTTGGTCGAGATCTCATTATTGTTCATTTTGTTTTACTTAGTATATTGGCCGTGCCAATATGTCCCCCCCCCCCCCCTTTTATAATTGTTAATTGTTTTGTCAGTCCTGGTACCTCTCTGTAACGAAGATGCCTTTTTTGATGATCATATCAAATCTTTTGGGGCGTAATACTAATTGCTTAACTTTATCATAGAGCGCAATTTGATTCTTTTCTTGTATTGTATAATTTCCGTTTTCCTGCGAGAAGTCGCTCATGTGCGACCATACAGGAATTATATTGTATGTTTATGCTATCCTAGCATCATGTATATATGTATGATTGAATAAAGGAACTGTTCCATGCACTTGACGTTCTTCACTTGACGTTCTGGTTCTCGAAGGCACTTGACGTTCTGGTACGCGACGCGAGCTCGTAGCGACAACATCTCTCAGTGCTCGTACGCGACATAAACAAAATTCTTAAGTGCCTATACAGAGTGTCATTCATACTGTGAAAGTGTATCTTGTTATACTCCAAGTGATCGGCTAATTTTCGTTAATATTATTGGGGCTTGCTTTCGCAAGTCCCAATACAGTTCATCATTTTTTTTCATTTTTGACCGTCCATTTTTATGGAACATCATATTGCACACATAGACGCTAGCAACTCTTCCGCATCGGTGGCGGCCGATGCCTATAATACGGACGAAAATTTTGCATCCCTTGAGACTACTAGCCAGGGATCGCTATCTCTGTCTCTAAAAAGACATAAATCATCATCCAATCCGTCTTCATCCGAGGACATTCAAATGAAGAAGTCGCGCAAAATTTCCGCTTCACGCACAGCCGCACGGCAATCTGCCGACGCTAAAACGGATCCAGTCAACACCATGGACAATGACACAGGATTGAAATCGCTCGATCAACAATCCAGCGATGCGATGTCCACAGCATCATCCAAACAAGGCCCTGAAGCATCTTATAACAAAGACAATCTAATACGTGAAAATAAAAGACTCTTAAACGAAATAAAATTGCTCAAAGAGCAAATCCAAGCGCTCGCTGGACCCTCTACATCTACTCGGACCATTGAATCGCCAACATCGGAATGGATCACCATTGGATCCCGTAGACCTGCAGGACGACACGCGCCTTCTCCGACGCCGACGCTGGACAAACCTCCCACCGCCAACCGTTTTCAGGCCTTCGCCGAACCCAACGCTCTACCGGAGGTGTCCAGGGACCAGCCTTCCCCCTTCGGGCATCCGACCCCACCACAGCAAACTACCAGACAAGATAAGTCGAACAAACCACCACCGTTGATCGTGCATGTGGCTTCACCGCAGTTAATAATAAACATAACTAAGAATGCCCTTCAAAAGGCATCCTTCACTATAAAAAGAAGTGGCTCGAAAAGCCACGTCATATACCCGAATTCTCACGAAGCTTATTCAAAGATCAAAGACATTATGATGAAAAACCAGCTCAAGTTCTTCACTTATACGCCGAAGAACGAAAAACCATTGACGATGCTTCTCAAGGGTATCGACCCAAACACCGACAAGAATGAACTGTTGTCGGAAATTAATTCCATCACCGCACCTAAAGCCAAAGCCACTCGTATTTCCAATTTTGTAACCGCGAAATCGAAACAATCCGGCTTGCCCCTGCCTATGTTCGTAGTGCAATTTGACGCCAATACAGATATCAAATTTGTTCAATCGATTAATGTTTTAAATTATCAACGCGTCAGATGGGAGAAATTGCATAGGCAGGATCTTTTACAATGTTTTAACTGTCAACGTATAGGCCATGCATCCGCTAACTGTCATCTAGATTTTAGATGTGTTAAATGTAATTTATCTCACGAGCGTGGGAAGTGCTCGGTCACAGAAGCAACCAAACACGACGCAATTTACTGCGTCAACTGTGAGAAGTTCGGCCACCCCGCGTCATATCGAGGCTGTCCGAAATTCAAGGAGAGAAGAGCCGTTGCCGCCCCTACGAGCAACAGAGCTCCCCAGCCAGCCGCATCCAGAAGACTTCCATCTCCCCTCGTCAATCCGATGACGCTATACAGTAGTGTTGCGAGTGGAGTGGGGGGCCTAGTAGGTAAGGCCGCGCATGCATATTCATCGAATACGTTGAACAGAGGATCAGTCCCTCTCGATGCTACGTCCAACGAGCAACAGGTCGATTTAAAAAACATATTTTCGGCCATCAAAAGTATAGCCGATCAATTACCAATTATTTTTCAACGCATCGGCGAAAATACCGAAAAAATTAATTTCCTCATTCAATCTTTTATAGATGATAATCATGCTCAATCTGTTGATTACCATGGACGTACCACGAGAGGCATTCGAAATGATTTCCCGCAATAATGGCCACTACCGATCAAAACAGTATCCCGTTGGTCAATCTCCGAATCATTACTGTCAACGTCAACTCTGTTATAAATCTTCACAAACGTGCATATTTGCAGCAATTTTTAAATTCTCATCGACCCGACGTATGTGGTCTCATTGAAACGAAGCTAAATCCGAGACATAATTTGGAGGTTCCACCACAATTTGTAATAATACGCAAAGACAGAGCAAACAACCGTTTCGGCGGCGGTGTCGCTATGGTTATTAATAGAAAATACAAATTCACTCGTATAGAACTCTCCACTTCTCACGAAAAATCTTTAGAAGCCATTGCGATCCGCTTGGATCTTTCGGCTGGTAGAAGCCTCGTGATCGCAGCGGTGTATAGCCCTTTCAATGATAAAATCGTATTCCTTCGTGACCTCGATGATCTATGTACTCAGTTGCGAGTTGCAAATGACTCGAATCACTTTGTGATCGCGGGCGATCTTAACGCCAAACACACATCATGGCGTAATACAGTCAACAACAGCAAGGGGTTAGCTCTTTTTGACTGGCTACAGTTACAGGGTGCTATCTTCCGCGCTTCCCTTCTATATTCGGAAATACCGACTTATCATCCGGCTAACTCAAACTTGGACATTGCTTTGGTGGACAGCAGGCTGATCGATCGTATTAACGATGGAACGCAAAGGCTGGGTCTGCTGCCCTATGATAGCGATCATTGGGCCATAACGATTAATCTCTCTCTCCTCGGTTGGAATACATACGTAGAACGAGCCCCCAGAGTACTGAGACTAAATTATCGTTTGACCAAATGGACAGAATACAAACTCAAACTCCATAATTATATCAACAGCCTAAATCTCCCTTCGTTACTTAATGCGTCGATCGAAATGATTAATGCTTCAATAGAGGCCCTCGAGGAAAATATTTCCGTAATTCTGACGAGCTGTACACCTACCGTGGAGGCTCTGAACTGCCCGAGAGAATATGACGACCGACGCATTAATAAGCTCAAAAAATTTAAATCCAAACTTATCACCAGATTATTTCGTTTATTGAGCCTTCGCGACAATTTAACTCCAATACAGTCTAACATGATCAAATTTTATAAATCAATAATTCAGCGTACCAATTACAGACTCAAAAAACTCTACTCTGCAGTTGCAAATAAATTCTGGAACGACAGACTGTCCAAACTAGATACTCGTGATTCCATTAAGTTACACCCTTTTATAAACAGAATTATAAATCAAAAAAACATTGACTCAATTCCGCCACTAAGAGGCGCGATAAACGACGATTTTCTTTGGTCTGAATCCGGAATAGATACATCGACACTCCAGAAAATAGATAATAACTATGTAGTGTCAAGCACTGACGATCGTTTGACTTTACTTGGGGTGCACTTTGCAAGAGTACATACAAAAAATCTGACTCCTACAACCGAGGAAGAGAGGAATCACGAGCACGAGGTAAAGCAGACTTACGATCGAATACGGGATTCGCGTGAAAATATCAATTGGCAATTCGCTTCGCTACACGAACAGATCTGGCCTTCAATTCACACAAACTATCTAATAACTCCCACAATGATCTTACGAGCCATCAAATATCTTAAAAACAAAAGATCCACCTCGTTCGACGGCATACCAAACGTCGCCATCAAACGCCTGCCAGGCTCCGTTATTGAATATCTCACGCTAATTTTTAACGCATGTTTACGTCTGTCTTACTTTCCCATTCGTTGGAAAACGGCCAAGCTCATCCCATTGCACAAAAAAGGGAAAAACCTTTGCGACTTAAATAATTACCGGCCGATCAGTCTGCTGCCAAACCTGGGCAAATTGTTCGAGATCATGATTAACATACGTTTGAATCATTTTGTGCGGTCCAATAAATTAATTTCTGATTATCAATTTGGTTTCAAACACTCGCACTCTACGGTTCATGCTATTGCGAAATTGACTCGCGACATTGCCGACTCGCTCAACAGCTCAGCTGTGACTGGGGCTTGTTTAATTGACCTCGAGAAAGCATTTGATACTGTTTGGACTACGGGATTGATAGTTAAATTACACAAAATGAATTTCCCCCCCGAGTTGTTGTTTCTAACTGAGAACATGATCACTGGCCGCGCTTTTAAAACTTTTCACAATAATACTTTTTCCGTTCGTACTTTCAATATTTTAAATGGTCTGCAGCAGGGCGCCGTAAATTCTCCTCTACTATTCAACTTATACTTCTCTGATATTTTAAACAATTTTAACAAAAGTAACGATACTTGCAAAGCTTTGGCCTTTGCTGATGATTTAATCATCTATAAATCCGGCGTTGATCCTCTCGACATTCAGTCACACTTGCAGAGGGCTTTCGATTTTGTTGTCTCGGCGTGTAACATGAAGAAGGTGAGAGTAAATATGCTCAAATGCGAGACTATTCTATTCATTAGGCCCACGTCCCAAATTAGCAAAAAACAATACAGGCTCTCAAAAAATTTTTCGATTCACGCGACGGAAAGATATGACCTTTTAATCCCTCGGCTGAAAAAGGTCAAATATTTGGGTGTAATTCTCAACGAACACTTAAACTATAATGAACACGCCAACTACTGTCTCGGGAAAGCAAAAGGTATAGCATCTAAATTGGCTCGCCTCTTCTACTCAAAACACCTCGGTGAGAATGTCAAACTACTCCTTTACAAGATTTATGTCAGGTCAGTACTATCTTATGCGATCCCAATCTGGTTCTCAATTTCGCCTTATGTGATGGAGCGCATTCGCACCTTCGAGAGGAAAATATTCCGGGCGATCACGGGTCTTCTCATGCCCAGACGTATGTCGGATGGTACCAAGCGACACTTCCACAATCAAACAATTTATAGCAGGGTTGACTGTTCGCGGTTTGATATTTTTGCACTTAAAATCACCAGAATGTTTATCCGTAAATCTTTGCACTCAAACTCTGACAATCCTCTCATCACCTCGCTACATACAATGTCGGACGAGGAGGCTAGGAAGGCTCGCGAAAATGGGTTTCTCTCTACTGCTGCCTTTCCCTATCTCGACAGAGAAGGATACATTCAGGATTTTCGCTCCAAAATTCCCATCATATACCATACGCATAGAAAAAGGGCCTCGCTTGCTCTTCGATACGATCCTTTGGTAGTTTCTGCCGATCCATCACAACTGCAACATTCTGTATCTCTTCCTACACGGGATACTGTCCAAAAGCATTACAATTATCTCGATAAATTACCATGGCTTAAATCTTGACCGATCGTCGTACTCTGAACCGAGCACTTCCATTATCTTAGTTTAAACTCTGTATATATACGCTTTAGTCCATAACATAGTTAGATTAGTATATTTACTTTAAGTTACTTTAAGAATGTCGTTGATGTCAACAACATCCTTTACTATCCTCTTGATTCATATGGCACGTTATTCAGTATAATTTCATGCCACTTGTCATCGCAAGCACGGTAATTTTCTTTATCATGGATTTCTTTACTTATTTAATTCTTCCATCGTCTAATTCTTGACCACTAATCCGTGCAATTTTTCTTATCTATTTTGGTCGAGATCTCATTATTGTTCATTTTGTTTTACTTAGTATATTGGCCGTGCCAATATCTCCCCCCCCCCTTTTTATAATTGTTAATTGTTTTGTCAGTCCTGGTACCTCTCTGTAACGAAGATGCCTTTTTTGATGATCATATCAAATCTTTTGGGGCGTAATACTAATTGCTTAACTTTATCATAGAGCGCAATTTGATTCTTTTCTTGTATTGTATAATTTCCGTTTTCCTGCGAGAAGTCGCTCATGTGCGACCATACAGGAATTATATTGTTGTATGTTTATGCTATCCTAGCATCATGTATATATGTATGATTGAATAAAGGAACTGTTCCATGCACTTGACGTTCCAGTACGCGACGCGAGCTCGTAGCGACAACATCTCAGTGCTCGAACGCGACGTAAACAAAATCCTAAGTGCCCATACAGAGAGTCATTCGTACTGTGAAAGTGTATCTTGTTATACTCCAAGTGATCGGCTAATTTTCGTTACTATTATTGGGGCTTGCTATCGCAAGTCCCAATACAGTTCTTCATTTTTTTTCATTCTGACCGTCCACTTTTATGGAACATCATATTGCACGCATAGAAGCTAGTAACTCTTCCGCATCGGCGGCGGCCGATGCCAATAATTCGGACGAAAATTTTGCATCCCTTGAGACTACTAGCCAGGGATCGCTATCTCTGTCTCTAAAAAGACATAAATCATCATCCAATCCGTCTTCATCCGAGGACATTCAAATGAAGAAGTCGCGCAAAATTTCCGCTTCACGCACAGCCGCACGGCAATCTGCCGACGCTAAAACGGCTCCAGTTAACACCATGGACAGTGACACAGGATTGAAATCGCTCGATCAACAATCCAGCGATGCGATGTCTACAGCATCATCCAAACAAGGCGTTGAAGCATCTTGTAGCAAAGAAACTCTAGTGCGTGAAAATAAAAGACTATTAAACGAAATAAAATTGCTCAAAGAGCAAATCCAATCGCTCGCAGGACCCTCTACATCTGGTCGGACCATTGAATCGCCAACGTCGGAATGGATCACCATTGGATCCCGTAGACCCGCAGGACGACACGCGCCTTCTCCGATGCCGACGCTGGACAAACCTCCCACCGCCAACCGTTTTCAGGCCTTTGCCGAGCCCAACGCTCTACCGGAGGTGGCAAGGGACCAGCCTCCCACCTTCAGGCAGCCGACCCCACCACAACAAACTATTAGACAAGATAAGTCTAACAAACCACCACCGTTGATAGTGCATGTGGCTTCACCACAATTAATAATAAATATAACTAAGAATGCCCTTCAAAAGGCATCCTTCACCATAAAAAGAAGTGGCTCGAAAAGCCACTTCATATACCCGAATTCTCTCGAAGCTTATTCGAAGATCAAAGATATTATGATGAAAAACCAGCTCAAGTTCTTCACTTATACGCCGAAGAACGAAAAACCACTGACGATGCTTCTCAAGGGTATCGATCCAAACACCGACAAGAATGAGCTGTTGTCGGAAATTAATTCCATCACCGCACCTAAAGCTAAAGCCACTCGTATTTCAAATTTTGTAACCGCGAAATCGAAACAATCCGGCTTGCCCCTGCCTATGTTCGTAGTGCAATTTGACGCTAATACAGATATCAAATTTGTTCAATCGATCAATGTTTTAAATTATCAACGCGTCAGATGGGAGAAATTGCATAGGCAGGATCTTTTACAATGTTTTAACTGTCAACGTATAGGCCATGCATCCGCTAACTGCCATCTAGACTTTAGATGCGTTAAATGCAATTTATCTCACGAGCGTGGGAAGTGCTCGGTCACGGAAGCAACCAAACACGACGCAATTTACTGCGTCAACTGTGAGAAATTCGGCCACCCCGCGTCATACCGAGGTTGCCCGAAATTCAAGGAGAGAAGAGCCGTTGCCGCCCCTACAAGCAACAGAGCTCCCCAGCCAGCCGCAACCAGAAGACTTCCATCTCCCCTCGTCAATCCGACGACGCTATACAGTAGTGTTGCGAGTGGAGTGGGGGGCCTAGTAGGTAAGGCCGCACATGCTTATTCATCGACTACGTTTAACAGAGGATCAGTCCCTCTCGATGCTACGTCCAACGAGCAACAGGTCGACTTAAAAAACATGTTTTCGGCCATCAAAAGTATAGCCGATCAATTACCAATTATTTTTCAACGCATCGGCGAAAATACCGAAAAAATTAATTTCCTCCTTCAATCTTTTATAGATGATAATCATACTCAATCTGTTGATTATCATGGACGTACCACGAGAGGCGTTCGAAATGATTTCCCGCAATAATGGCCACTGCCGATCAAAACAGTATCCTGTTGGACAATCTCCGAATCATTACTGTCAACGTCAACTCTGTTATAAATCTTCACAAACGTGCATATTTGCAGCAATTTTTGAACTCTCATCGACCCGACGTATGTGGTCTCATTGAAACGAAGCTAAATCCGAGACATAATTTGGAGGTTCCACCACAATTTGTAATAATACGCAAAGACAGAGCAAACAACCGTTTCGGCGGCGGTGTCGCTATGGTTATTAATAGAAAATACAAATTCACTTGTATAGAACTCTCCACTTCTCACGAAAAATCTTTAGAAGCCATTGCGATCCGCTTGGATCTTTCGGCTGGTAGAAGCCTCGTGATCGCGGCGGTGTATAGCCCTTTCAATGACAAAATCGTGTTCCTTCGTGACCTCGATGATCTATGTGCTCAGTTGCGAGTTGCAAATGACTCGAATCACTTTGTGATCGCGGGCGATCTTAACGCCAAACACACATCATGGCGTAATACAGTCAACAACAGCAAGGGGTTAGCTCTTTTTGACTGGCTACAGTTACAGGGTGCTGTCTTCCGCGCTTCCCTTCTATATTCGGAAATACCGACTTATCATCCGGCTAACTCGAACTTGGACATTGCTTTGGTGGACAGCAGGCTGATCGATCGTATTAACGATGGAACGCAAAGGCTGGGTCTGCTGCCCTATGATAGCGATCATTGGGCCATAACGATTAATCTCTCTCTCCTCGGTTGGAATACATACGTAGAACGAGCCCCCAGAGTACTGAGACTAAATTATCGTTTGACCAAATGGAAAGAATACAAACTCAAACTCCATAATTATATCAACAGCCTAAATCTCCCATCGTTACTTAATGCGTCGATCGAAATGATTAATGCTTCAATAGAGGCCCTCGAGGAAAATATTTCCGTAATTCTGACGAGCTGTACACCTACCGTGGAGGCTCTGAACTGCCCGAGAGAATATGACGACCGACGCATTAATAAGCTCAAAAAATTTAAATCCAAACTTATCTCCAGATTATTTCGTTTATTGCGCCTTCGCGACAATTTAACTCCAATACAGTCTAACATGATCAAATTTTATAAATCAATAATTCAGCGTACCAATTACAGACTCAAAAAACTCTACTCTGCAGTTGCAAATAAATTCTGGAACGACAGACTGTCCAAACTAGATACTCGTGATTCCATTAAGCTACACCCTTTTATAAACAGAATTATAAATCCAAAAAACATTGACTCAATTCCGCCACTAAGAGGCGCGATAAACAACGATTTTCTTTGGTCTGAATCCGGAATAGATACATCGACACTCCAGAAAATAGACAATAACTATGTAGTGTCAAGCACTGACGATCGTTTGACCTTACTTGGGGTGCACTTTGCAAGAGTACATACAAAAAATCTGACTCCTACAACCGAGGAAGAGAGGAATCACGAGCACGAGGTAAAGCAGACTTACGATCGAATACGGGATTCGCGTGAAAATATCAATTGGCAATTCGCTTCGCTACACGAACAGATCTGGCCTTCAATTCACACAAACTATCTAATAACTCCCACAATGATCTTACGAGCCATCAAATATCTTAAAAACAAAAGATCCACCTCGTTCGACGGCATACCAAACGTCGCCATCAAACGCCTGCCAGGCTCCGTTATTGAATATCTCACGCTAATTTTTAACGCATGTTTACGTCTGTCTTACTTTCCCATTCGTTGGAAAACGGCCAAGCTCATCCCATTGCACAAAAAAGGGAAAAACCTTTGCGACTTAAATAATTACCGGCCGATCAGTCTGCTGCCAAACCTGGGCAAATTGTTCGAGATCATGATTAACATACGTTTGAATCATTTTGTGCGGTCCAATAAATTAATTTCTGACTATCAATTTGGTTTCAAACACTCGCACTCTACGGTTCATGCTATTGCCAAATTGACTCGCGACATTGCCGACTCGCTCAACAGCTCAGCTGTGACTGGGGCTTGTTTAATTGACCTCGAGAAAGCATTTGATACTGTTTGGACTACGGGATTGATAGTTAAATTACACAAAATGAATTTCCCCCCCGAGTTGTTGCTTCTAACTGAGAACATGATCACTGGCCGCGCTTTTAAAACTTTTCACAATAATACTTTTTCCGTTCGTACTTTCAATATTTTAAATGGTCTGCAGCAGGGCGCCGTAAATTCTCCTCTACTATTCAACTTATACTTCTCTGATATTTTAAATAATTTTAACAAAAGTAACGATACTTGCAAAGCTTTGGCCTTTGCTGATGATTTAATCATCTATAAATCCGGCGTTGAACCTCTCGACATTCAGTTACACTTGCAGAGGGCTTTCGATTTTGTTGTCTCGGCGTGTAACATGAAGAAGGTAAGAGTAAATATGCTCAAATGCGAGACTATTCTATTCATTAGGCCCACGTCCCAAATTAGCAAAAAACAATACAGGCTCTCAAAAAATTTTTCGATTCACGCGACGGAAAGATATGACCTTTTAATCCCTCGGCTGAAAAAGGTCAAATATTTGGGTGTAATTCTCAACGAACACTTAAACTATAATGAACACGCCAACTACTGTCTCGGGAAAGCAAAAGGTATAGCATCTAAATTGGCTCGCCTCTTCTACTCAAAACACCTCGGTGAGAATGTCAAACTACTCCTTTACAAGCTTTATGTCAGGTCAGTACTATCTTATGCGATCCCAATCTGGTTCTCAATTTCGCCTTATGTGATGGAGCGCATTCGCACCTTCGAGAGGAAAATATTCCGGGCGATCACGGGTCTTCTCATGCCCAGACGTATGTCGGATGGTACCAAGCGACACTTCCACAATCAAACAATTTATAGCAGGGTTGACTGTTCGCGGTTTGATATTTTTGCACTTAAAATCACCAGAATGTTTATCCGTAAATCTTTGCACTCAAACTCTGACAATCCTCTCATCACCTCGCTACATACAATGTCGGACGAGGAGGCTAGGAAGGCTCGCGAAAATGGGTTTCTCTCTACTGCTGCCTTTCCCTATCTCGACAGAGAAGGATACATTCAGGATTTTCGCTCCAAAATTCCCATCATATACCATACGCATAGAAAAAGGGCCTCGCTTGCTCTTCGATACGATCCTTTGGTAGTTTCTGCCGATCTATCACAACTGCAACATTCTGTATCTCTTCCTCCACGGGATACTGTCCAAAAGCATTATAATTATCTCGATAAATTACCATGGCTTAAATCTTGACCGATCGTCGTACTCTGAACCGAGCACTTCCATTATCTTAGTTTAAACTCTGTATATACTCTTTAGTCCATAACATAGTTAGATTAGTATATCTACTTTAAGTTACTTTAAGAATATCGTTGATGTCAACAACATCCTTTACTATCCTCTTGATTCGTATGGAACGTTATTCAGTATAATTTCATGCCACTTGTATTCGCAAGCACGGTAATTTTTCTTTATCATGGATTTCTTTACTTATTTAATTCTTCCATCGTCTAATTCTTGACCACTAATCCGTGCAATTTTTCTTATTTATTTTGGTCAAGATCTCATCATTGTTCATTTTATTTTACTTAGTATATTGGCCGTGCCAATATCTTCTCCCCCCACCCCCCTTTTTATAATTGTTAATTGTTTTGTCAGTCCTGGTACCTCTCTGTAACGAAGATGCCTTTTTTGATGATCGTATCAAATCTTTTGGGGCGTAATACTAATCATTTAACTTTATCATACAGCGCAAATTGATTCTTTCTTGTATTGTATAATTTCCGTTCTCCTGCGAGAAGTCGCTAATGTGCGACCATACAGGAGTTATATAATTGTATGTTTATGCTATCCTAGCATCATGTATATATGTATGATTGAATAAAGGAACTGTTCCATGCACTTGACGTTCCATCAGTACGCGACGCGAGCTCGTAGCGACAACATCTCAGTGCTCGTACGCGACGTAAACAAAATTCCTAAGTGCCCATACAGAGAGTCATTCATACTGTGGAAGTGTATCTTGTTATATTCCAAGTGATCGGCTAATTTCGTTACTATTATTGGGGCTTGCTTCCGCAAGTCCCAATACAGTTCTTAATTTTTTTTCATTTTTGACCGTCCATTTTATGGAACACCATATTACACGCATAGAAGCTAGTAACTCTTCCGCATCGGCGGCGGCCGATGCCAATAATTCGGACGAAAATTTTGCATCCCTTGAGACTGCTAGCCAGGGATCGCTATCTCTGTCTCTAAAAAGACATAAATCATCTAATCCGTCTTCATCCGAGGACATTCAAATGAAGAAGTCGCGCAAAATTTCCGCTTCACGCACAGCCGCACGGCAATCTGCCGACGCTAAAACGGCTCCAGTTGACACCATGGACAGTGACACAGGATTGAAATCGCTCGATCAACAATCCAGCGATGCGATGTCTACAGCATCATCCAAACAAGGCGCTGAAGCATCTTGTAGCAAAGAAACTCTAGTGCGTGAAAATAAAAGACTATTAAACGAAATAAAATTGCTCAAAGAGCAAATCCAATCGCTCGCTGGACCCTCTACATCTGGTCGGACCATTGAATCGCCAACGTCGGAATGGATCACCATTGGATCCCGTAGACCCGCAGGACGACACGCGCCTTCACCGATGCCGACGCTGGACAAACCTCCCACCGCCAACCGTTTTCAGGCCTTTGCCGAGCCCAACGCTCTACCGGAGGTGTCAAGGGACCAGCCTCCCACCTTCAGGCATCCGACCCCACCACAGCAAACTATTAAACAAGATAAGTTAAACAAACCACCACCGTTGATCGTGCATGTGGCTTCACCACAATTAATAATAAACATAACTAAGAATGCCCTTCAAAAGGCATCCTTCACTATAAAAAGAAGTGGCTCGAAAAGCCACGTCATATACCCGAATTCTCTCGAAGCTTATTCGAAGATCACAGATATTATGATGAAAAACCAGCTCAAGTTCTTCACTTATACGCCGAAGAACGAAAAACCATTGACGATGCTTCTCAAGGGTATCGATCCAAACACCGACAAGAATGAGCTGTTGTCGGAAATTAATTCCATCACCGCACCTAAAGCTAAAGCCACTCGTATTTCAAATTTTGTAACCGCGAAATCGAAACAATCCGGCTTGCCCCTGCCCATGTTCGTAGTGCAATTTGACGCTAATACAGATATCAAATTTGTTCAATCGATCAATGTTTTAAATTATCAACGCGTCAGATGGGAGAAATTGCATAGGCAGGATCTCTTGCAATGTTTTAATTGTCAACGTATAGGCCATGCATCCGCTAACTGCCATCTAGACTTTAGATGCGTTAAATGCAATTTATCTCACGAGCGTGGGAAGTGCTCGGTCACGGAAGCAACCAAACACGACGCAATTTACTGCGTCAACTGTGAGAAATTCGGCCACCCCGCGTCATACCGAGGTTGCCCGAAATTCAAGGAGAGAAGAGCCGTTGCCGCCCCTACGAGCAACAGAGCTCCCCAGCCAGCCGCAACCAGAAGACTTCCATCTCCCCTCGTCAATCCGACGACGCTATACAGTAGTGTTGCGAGTGGAGTGGGGGGACTAGTAGGTAAGGCCGCACATGCTTATTCATCGACTACGTTTAACAGAGGATCAGTCCCTCTCGATGCTACGTCCAACGAGCAACAGGTCGACTTAAAAAACATGTTTTCGGCCATCAAAAGTATAGCCGATCAATTACCAATTATTTTTCAACGCATCGGCGAAAATACCGAAAAAATTAATTTCCTCCTTCAATCTTTTATAGATGATAATCATACTCAATCTGTTGATTATCATGGACGTACCACGAGAGGCGTTCGAAATGATTTCCCGCAATAATGGCCACTGCCGATCAAAACAGTATCCCGTTGGACAATCTCCGAATCATTACTGTCAACGTCAACTCTGTTATAAATCTTCACAAACGTGCATATTTGCAGCAATTTTTGAACTCTCATCGACCCGACGTATGTGGTCTCATTGAAACGAAGCTAAATCCGAGACATAATTTGGAGGTTCCACCACAATTTGTAATAATACGCAAAGACAGAGCAAACAACCGTTTCGGCGGCGGTGTCGCTATGGTTATTAATAGAAAATACAAATTCACTCGTATAGAACTCTCCACTTCTCACGAAAAATCTTTAGAAGCCATTGCGATCCGCTTGGATCTTTCGTCTGGTAGAAGCCTCGTGATCGCAGCGGTGTATAGCCCTTTCAATGATAAAATCGTATTCCTTCGTGACCTCGATGATCTATGTGCTCAGTTGCGAGTTGCAAATGACTCAAATCACTTTGTGATCGCGGGCGATCTTAACGCCAAACACACATCATGGCGTAATACAGTCAACAACAGCAAGGGGTTAGCTCTTTTTGACTGGCTACAGTTACAGGGTGCTATCTTCCGCGCTTCCCTTCTATATTCGGAAATACCGACTTATCATCCGGCTAACTCGAACTTGGACATTGCTTTGGTGGACAGCAGGCTGATCGATCGTATTAACGATGGAACGCAAAGGCTGGGTCTGCTGCCCTATGATAGCGATCATTGGGCCATAACGATTAATCTCTCTCTCCTCGGTTGGAATACATACGTAGAACGAGCCCTCAGAGTACTGAGACTAAATTATCGTTTGACCAAATGGAAAGAATACAAACTCAAACTCCATAATTATATCAACAGCCTAAATCTCCCTTCGTTACTTAATGCGTCGATCGAAATGATTAATGCTTCAATAGAGGCCCTCGAGGAAAATATTTCCGTAATTCTGACGAGCTGTACACCTACCGTGGAGGCTCTGAACTGCCCGAGAGAATATGACGACCGACGCATTAATAAGCTCAAAAAATTTAAATCAAAACTTATCACCAGATTATTTCGTTTATTGAGCCTTCGCGACAATTTAACTCCAATACAGTCTAACATGATCAAATTTTATAAATCAATAATTCAGCGTACCAATTACAGACTCAAAAAACTCTACTCTGCAGTTGCAAATAAATTCTGGAACGACAGACTGTCCAAACTAGATACTCGTGATTCCATTAAGTTACACCCTTTTATAAACAGAATTATAAATCAAAAAAACATTGACTCAATTCCGCCACTAAGAGGCGCGATAAACGACGATTTTCTTTGGTCTGAATCCGGAATAGATACATCGACACTCCAGAAAATAGATAATAACTATGTAGTGTCAAGCACTGACGATCGTTTGACTTTACTTGGGGTGCACTTTGCAAGAGTACATACAAAAAATCTGACTCCTACAACCGAGGAAGAGAGGAATCACGAGCACGAGGTAAAGCAGACTTACGATCGAATACGGGATTCGCGTGAAAATATCAATTGGCAATTCGCTTCGCTACACGAACAGATCTGGCCTTCAATTCACACAAACTATCTAATAACTCCCACAATGATCTTACGAGCCATCAAATATCTTAAAAACAAAAGATCCACCTCGTTCGACGGCATACCAAACGTCGCCATCAAACGCCTGCCAGGCTCCGTTATTGAATATCTCACGCTAATTTTTAACGCATGTTTACGTCTGTCTTACTTTCCCATTCGTTGGAAAACGGCCAAGCTCATCCCATTGCACAAAAAAGGGAAAAACCTTTGCGACTTAAATAATTACCGGCCGATCAGTCTGCTGCCAAACCTGGGCAAATTGTTCGAGATCATGATTAACATACGTTTGAATCATTTTGTGCGGTCCAATAAATTAATTTCTGATTATCAATTTGGTTTCAAACACTCGCACTCTACGGTTCATGCTATTGCCAAATTGACTCGCGACATTGCCTACTCGCTCAACAGCTCAGCTGTGACTGGGGCTTGTTTAATTGACCTCGAGAAAGCATTTGATACTGTTTGGACTACGGGATTGATAGTTAAATTACACAAAATTAATTCCCCCCCCCCCCCCCGAGTTGTTGCTTCTAACTGAGAACATGATCACTGGCCGCGCTTTTAAAACTTTTCACAATAATACTTTTTCCGTTCGTACTTTCAATATTTTAAATGGTCTGCAGCAGGGCGCCGTAAATTCTCCTCTACTATTCAACTTATACTTCTCCGATATTTTAAACAATTTTAACAAAAGTAACGATACTTGCAAAGGTTTGGCCTTTGCTCATGATTTAATCATATATAAATCCGGCGTTGATCCTCTCGACATTCAGTCACACTTGCAGAGGGCTTTCGATTTTGTTGTCTCAGCGTGTAACATGAAGAAGGTGAGAGTAAATATGCTCAAATGCGAGACTATTCTATTCATTAGGCCCACGTCCCAAATTAGCAAAAAACAATACAGGCTTTCAAAAAATTTTTCGATTCACGCGACGGAAAGATTTGACCTTTTAATCCCTCGGCTGAAAAAGGTCAAATATTTGGGTGTAATTCTCAACGAACACTTAAACTATAATGAACACGCCAACTACTGTCTCGGGAAAGCAAAAGGTATAGCATCTAAATTGGCTCGCCTCTTCTACTCAAAACACCTCGGTGAGAATGTCAAACTACTCCTTTACAAGATTTATGTCAGGTCAGTACTATCTTATGCGATCCCAATCTGGTTCTCAATTTCGCCTTATGTGATGGAGCGCATTCGCACCTTCGAGAGGAAAATATTCCGGGCGATCACGGGTCTTCTCATGCCCAGACGTATGTCGGATGGTACCAAGCGACACTTCCACAATCAAACAATTTATAGCAGGGTTGACTGTTCGCGGTTTGATATTTTTGCACTTAAAATCACCAGAATGTTTATCCTTAAATCTTTGCACTCAAACTCTGACAATCCTCTCATCATCTCGTTACATACAATGTCGGACGAGGAGGCTAGGAAGGCTCGCGAAAATGGGTTCCTCTCTACTGCTGCCTTTCCCTATCTCGACAGAGAAGGATACATTCAGGATTTTCGCTCCAAAATTCCCATCATATACCATACGCATAGAAAAAGGGCCTCGCTTGCTCTTCGATACGATCCTTTGGTAGTTTCTGCCGATCTATCACAACTGCAACACTCTATATCTCTTCCTCCACGGGATACTGTCCAAAAGCATTACAATTATCTCGATAAATTACCATGGCTTAAATCTTGACCGATCGTCGTACTCTGAACCGAGCACTTCCATTATCTTAGTTTAAACTCTGTATATACTCTTTAGTCCATAACATAGTTAGATTAGTATATCTACTTTAAGTTACTTTAAGAATATCGTTGATGTCAACAACATTCTTTACTATCCTCTTGATTCGTATGGAACGTTATTCAGTATAACTTCATGCCACTTGTATTCGCAAGCACGGTAATTTTTCTTTATCATGGATTTCTTTACTTATTTAATTCTTCCATCGTCTAATTCTTGACCACTAATTCGTGAAATTTTTCTTATTTATTTTGGTCAAGATCTCATTATTGTTCATTTTGTTTTACTTAGTATATTGGCCGTGCCAATATCTTCTCCCCCCCCCCCCCTTTTTATAATTGTTAATCGTTTTGTCAGTCCTGGTACCTCTCTGTAACGAAGATGCCTTTTTTGATGATCATATCAAATCTTTTGGGGCGTAATACTAATCGTTTAACTTTATCATACAGCGCAAATTGATTCTTTCTTGTATTGTATAATTTCCGTTCTCCTGCGAGAAGTCGCTAATGTGCGACCATACAGGAGTTACATAATTGTATGTTTATGCTATCCTAGCATCATGTATATATGTATGATTGAATAAAGGAACTGTTCCATGCACTTGACATTCTACCGCGCGATTCGTTAAAAGAGCTACACATACAAATCGAACTAAAAGACGAAAAGAGAGAACGCTGCAGATCGAAGCAAAGGAGACAACGCGATTTGGGTGGCGACAGTGAGGACATCGGCGTAGGCACCAGATTTCTAACATCTCTATAGTGAAAACAGAATAAACTCCGGCAGAATTACCCCCACCACATGGGGAGATTCTCCTTGATAAAACGAAGCGCGCGACGAGACAACAATGTAATACAATGTCTCGCTCCTCCAGGCAAACTAATAAGAATATTTGAATGCTACGACTTTGTCGGGTGCTTCCTTTAAGAGGCTGAGCGAGTGGACTCCAAGAAACAAAATGGTACGAATAGGCGGTTAAAAACGAGAAGCTCCGCCGCCCAGGTGACAAGCTTGACGAGCCGCACGGTATGTAGCGGCAGCCAAATACATTGTATTGCTACCGATCGGGTCGTCGACCGCCGTCGACGTGCGATTGTTTTTGAGTTCCGAAGATACAGCGATCACTGCACGAGGTCAGTCTCGTCGCAGCAGCCATAGCGCATTGTTATACCTTCACCTAAATATACAAATTCTCTTTCGTAGTTTTTAATACAACTCCCAGTGTATTCCCTTTTATTGCATCCTGACAAAAAAGTGAACCCTGAAAATCCTGACCCCCCCCCCCCCCCCCCCCCATTACAATTTGTCAGAAGTGGAATTGAGAGTCAGTGCGTGATTGTGATATTTATTGAAGTGCTATACACGTGGTGATTGTAATTGTTTATTGTATTGCACGAAAGATATTGAACATTCAGACATTGAACAACCGAGTTAAGTGAAAAGTGTAAATTGTAGAATTATTGTGTTTATAGAGACTGACATTGTTTTAATTGATATTCAAAATGCTATCAGCTGCGAAAGTTGCAAAAAACCTTAGTGAGTGTAAAATTCCCGAGTTGAAGGCTCTATTGTCGAAGAAAGGACTTCCTACGAGTCGGAATAAAAATGATCGAATTAATCGGTTGGAAGTTGCTGATCCGACGGCTGATTGGGCTCTCGAGATCGAAGCAATTTTGGCGACCGATGAAACTGTGGACAATGTTTTGGACAGTACAGTGCAAAATTCGGATTCTGCTGTGATTGAAGCAAGCAGTGTGCAGCATATTATGGCAAGAAACGAACTGTTGCGTCAAGAATTGGAATTGGCAAGAAGAGAGCAACAATTGATGGAAGGAGAGTTGCAAATTGCAGAACGCGAAATTGCATCGCTACGGTTAACACCAACCAGTGCCACTTCAGTAGAAACACGACCAAAAGTGAATCTGAAAGCCGTTATTGATATGTTAAAAGATTTTGATGGCTCGGATGGATCGTCGTTTCAAATATGGCAAAGTGAGGTAAATTTACTAATTGAATTGTACCGTTTGGATGAGGCTGAAGCTAGAATGCTAGTGGGTGCACGATTGAAAGGCAACGCGTATCAATGGTATCACACTTGCCCTACAAATCTAATTGTAAGATTGACTGCGCCGGAAATTTTGGAAAAAATGAAAAAAGTGTTTGACAGACGCGAGACCAGGGTGAAGCGCCGTAAAAGATTTGAAGAAAGAGTGTGGCAGTACGGAGAAGATTTTCAAGCTTATGTGCACGAGAAAATAATTTTTGGAAATCTTGTGCTGGTAGATGAAGAAGAAATGGTTGAGTACATTATTGACGGTTTTCCCAACCTGCAATTGCGTAATCAAGTACGATTGCACAAATTTACCAACACCGCCGAATTGTTAATTGCTTTTGAGGGCATCGTTTTACCTGACGAAGAAGGAACATTGAAGAAGGAAATGAAAGAAAAGAAATTCCAATCGCCGCCATCGACATTGACGACCGATGCAACGAGTGGAAAATCATTACAGGCGACGACAAGGTGCTACAATTGTAGTAAATTCGGACACATTTCAACGCAATGTAAGCTTCCCAGGCGTGAAAAGGGATCGTGTTTTAAATGCGGAGAGAAGGGGCATACTATCGATGACTGTGAAGGCAAACAAACATCTACACAAATTAACTACGTACAAGGTAAACCTGAAATTGACACCGAATTTGTTAAAAGAATTGCATTGGGCATGAAACATTGTAAAACTAATTTAAAGTTAACGTTAGAGGCACTTATAGACACCGGTAGTCCGATTACTATGATAAAGGAGAGTTTTATACCAAATTTGTTCATCGATCGATCTAAAACTAGTGATAATAATTATTGTGGTATCAATAGCAGTAAAATCAGTATCATTGGAACGGTAACTGTCGATATGCATTATGACGCAGTGGTCGAAAAGGGATTGCGCATCTATGTAGTGTCCGAGAACACGATGACCACTTCCGCTCTTATAGGACGAGATTGTTTAGGAAGATTCCACATAAAATTAGCTGATCCGATAGCAAGTGTAAAAGATAACGCCTTAGAAATTCTAGATATTGATATCCGCGAATCGAGTGTAAATTTAGTCGAATCGTTAAATATAAATCCTGAAATAACGAACGCGGATAAAGTGAAATTAGAAAAATTGTTTGAAACCGAATCAAAATTACAAATTGACGACTTACAACCGTTTAGTTTTCCGCCGAAACGTCTACCGCATCTTGAGAAAATATGCAAAGAAAATGAAGAGCATCGAACGATAGTTGCAATAGAAGATAACCAGTTAGAACATAATATTGCTGTATGTCAATTGCAAGATCAAAATATTAAAATGTTAAGCAAATTGGTCAGTGTCGACGATAGAAAACCAGGTTATAAATTGTTACGCGAAAACGAATATGCGTTGAATAATACGATAAATAAAAGGACTGGTGAAGCACCTAGTCGATTGCTGTTCGAGATAGATAAACGTATTAATGTATGTGCTTCTGAAAAAATAGTGGCTTCGCAAGAGAATAATACAAAGTGTTTTAACGGGAAACATAAAACTCCACATCGTTACAAAGTAGATGATTTAGTGATGCTACGTAACTTCGATAGTACTGCGGGCGCATCAAAGAAATTGATTCCTCAATTTACGGGAACATTCGTAATTGTTAAGGAACTGCGTAATAACCGTTATGTAGTTAGTGACGTTGAGGGTTTCCAGAATTCGCAAAGAAAATACAAAGGTATATGGGAGCCTAAAAATATGCGACCTTGGATAAATTCTTCTGTGAAATCATAAAATATTATTGATTATTATGTTTTAGTATAGGTATTTCGAGTGAGTAGCAAGTAAGTTTAGTAAATAAGATTGTAAATATATGTAAAGAAAATATAATTCTTTAAATTAAATTTGCCGCGCTCTTCCGAGCGCAACTGAAGTTGATAGAGACAGGAAGAGAGAGAGAGAAGGGAGAAAAACACAGGCTAGGCAGAACGATCGAGCAGTATATACACAAAAGGTGAAAGCAAGAGGACAATAACGGAAAGTAAGAGGAGAGTGTAAGAATAACGATTAAGAAGACAGGAGAAGAGAATTGACAAGGCAAAGAATAAACTTTGATTGTCGTTTCTTTGTTCACAGGTGAGAGGGAGTGTAAATAGTGTAAATAGACAACATAAAATAATAAAAACTTTGTTCACAGAGCAACACGACCACGTTTATTCAAACCTAGCAAATTACCCACAAAGAGATAGAGCAATAAGCATTACAAAACGACAATCTCGTTTAGGAGCAAGAAACACAAATGGAAAAATTAAAGTTCGAATTTATGATAAAAGGAGCGGAAGATGGGAAAACAAACGTGTTATGCCTAATCTCAATTGAGACACCCGATGGACGCACTTTCTCGATACCAGAAAAATACCAATCAGTCAGCCAACACACAGAGGTAATAAAAACAGAAACATTTAACAAAATAAAGAAAACGTTACAGAAAAGACACCAAAGCAGAAAAGTCTGGATCACTCTAACAAAGGCGTTAGCCAAAGTGTACTTACAAGGAAGGTATTCGAAGTGCAACTCACGGATTCGAATAAAATTTTGTGGGTTTGTAGAGTGATCCAAGACAAGAAAAATGGTATACTCCATTCGTGCCCAATCGCCCTTTAAGGGCATGAAATTTAACCTCAAAGTGAAATCGACACTTGCACTTCCTCGCTTATATCTCCTAAAGTACAAAAGATAGAAGAAAATGTTTTAGGTAAAAGTTTAACGGTAAAAGGAGTGCTATAAATTTGCATTAACAAATTTTTAAAAACAACTTTCCTTCTTGGAAAAAAAATTTTTTTTTGCGTTATTTTAAACAATTTTGAAATCTTTTTGGTAATGAAAAATGTGGCACTTTTTATTCTGAATTCAACCATAACAATATTTTTATTATACACTGCTAGGGTTACAGAGATACACGACAAAACGTACTCCCTAGCGCGTGGTACCGCGCAATAGTGCGCTAACAACATATAAAGTTACATATTAAGAATGCTCATTTTCGTTGCAGGGCATAACTATGTGACGAAGATGGGTGTGGTAACATAAAAATCGCAAATTATGAAATATTACATAAAGATTAATGACTTATGATATAAATCGTACTACATCGCATATATACACAAATAAACATTTTTTAAATGTGACAAATTACAAATATGACAAATTTAAAAGTACTCTTCGTGTCAGAAAGCCAAATTACAATGAGCACCTTTAAGCGCCTTCAGTATCAGAGAGCCAGCCAGCGTCAAGCGCCTATAGGCGCTCCTGGGTATCACTAGCGCAAAATTTCTAAGCGCCTATAGGCGCTCACAGTAGTGAAATGGTTAAAACGATGATATACGCATAGGCACTTTTTGCACCAAGCACATCTTATAATAGCAGGCTTATCACCGTTAATCGTAGCTTTTTTTTTATTTTTGGGTATGAAAAAATTTTGTGAGAACTTGTTCCAATTGAGTTTTACCATATAATCTTTTTACAAATTTGCATCTACGAAATAATATCATCAAACTGCAATCTCTCACATCGAATCAGTTTTCATCTCCGAGAGTCCGCGAATTATTATATTTAAGAACTCTTGGTATAAAAGTGGACACCTAGAGGAAAGATTACAACAACAGTTTGAAAATCCGGTAGATTTCTATTTTAAATTTCCTGAAGCAGATAAACTGCCACGTTGTGAATTATGTGGTAAGCCTGCTATTATAAGATGTGCTTGGTGTAAAAAGTATCTGTTTGTAGATCACTTTTTTAATGAAGATAGTATTTCGTCTTTTTCACTTTACGAAACTATGTCGAGTGAAGTAGGTACATGTATTCGCGTGTGCTTACAATGTAGTAAAATGTTAAATAAACGTTTAAAAAATATTTATGTATGTATATATGGGATATAGTACGATCTGTATTATAAGTCATTAATCTTTACGTAATATTTCATAATTTGCGATTTTTATGTTACCACATCCATCTTCGTCACATAGGCATGTCCTACGACGAAAATGAACATTCTTAATATGTAACTTTATACGTGTTAGCGCGCTATTGCGCGGTTCCGCGCGCTAGGGAGTACGTTTTGTCGTGTATCTGTGTAACCCTAGCGGTGTATAACAAAAATATTGTTATGGTTGAATTCAGAATAAAAAATGCCACATTTTTCATTACCAAAAAGATTTCAAAATTGTTTAATATAACGCAAAAAAAAATTTTTTTTCCAAGAAGGAAAGTTGTTTTTTAAAATTTGTTAATGCAAATTTATAGCGCTCCTTTTACCGTTAAACTTTTACCTAAAACATTTTTTTCTATCTTTTGTACTTTAGGAGATATAAGCGAGGAAGTGCAAGTGTCGATTTCACTTTGAGGTTAAATTTCATGCCCTTAAAGGGCGATTGGGCACGAATGGAGTATACCATTTTTCTTGTCTTGGATCACTCTACAAACCCACAAAATTTTATTCGAATCCGTGAGTTGCACTTCGAATACCTTCCTTGTTAGACGAAGACGAAAACCTACAATTCGGAGAGTACTTTCTAGAAGAAATTACCGAAAAAATGAATACAACTACAACAGGTAATTACTCTCAAGATGAAACAATAAAAAAATTGCTAGAAAAATTATTAGAGGAAAAACACCAGAAATCGGAAATGCAAAACTTAGAGAAAATATCTAAGGATTTCATGCTGGACAAATTTACTGGCAAAACTTCAAATGCTCACCAATGGATCAAAGAATTTGAAAAAGAATGTGAACGGTTTCAATTAGAAGAAGATAGAAAAAAAATTGAAATTCTAAAATTCTTCCTGGAGAAAACAGGTGCAGAATGGTATAAGTGCATGATAATAAAATTCACAGTAGAATCAGAGTGGGAAAAATGGAGAAAAAATTTCTCTGAAACGTTTGCCAACAAAGGCTGGGCCCCAATTAGATATGCCATCGATTTCAAATACTATACAGGATCTTTACTAGAATACGCGGTGAAAAAAGAAAAATTACTACTAGAAGCTAGAAAATCAATAGATACAGGAACACTGATTGATCTCATAGCTACAGGCTTGCCAAACTTTATATCCGATAGAATAGACAGAGAAGCTCTACAACAAACTGAAGATCTTTACAATGAAATTGGAAAACTAGAACATCTTGTCGAAAAGAACAAATTTGAAAGAAAAAATAAAACTGATAAACAAAAAGCTTGTAAAATCTGCGAAAAACTTGGAAAAGGGACCCGCTATCATACTGAAACAACATGCTGGTTTAGACCAAAGGAGAAAGACCAAGAAAGAAGAAGTCTTATAAAGCATGTAAACAATGCAACAATAGAGGCTGAATTAAATGAAATAGATCAAAAAAACGAATGATAACACCATTGATTAAAGTCAAACTACAGCTGAACGATACATTACAAATATTCGGTATCTATGACTCAGGCTCTAATATCTCTTTAATTAACTCTATATTTTTAAAACTAAAAGGAAAACAAAAAAACTCTAATAACGTAGATTTAATAACAATCAATGGTGTTCAAAAGACGAGCGGTTTGACAAAATTAAAAGTAAAAATTTATGAAATAGAAAAGTGGATCGATGTATATATCATTGACGAAAAAAACTTTAAATATGATTTTCTGATCGGATTAGACATGATAAAAGAATTTAAATTGAGACAAGATGAGGATCTAAGGATAACTCAAGAAAGCAGTCCTAATCCACAAAATGAAATAAAAGTAGAAGAAAACTCTGAAACAGCAGATCTAAAACAATATATGAAAAACAACGAGAAATTCTTAATTAATTTCAACGAACATGTTAATGAAGAAAACTTCGAAATAAATGTCGCTCATTTAACTCCTAACCAAAAAAGGGAGATTAACGAAACAATTGAAAAATACAAATCAATCTTCGCAAAAGACAAATACGATGTGGGCACAGTGAGAAAATATGAAGCACGAATAGATCTAATGATTGACAAATATTGTAGTAAAAGACCATATAAGTGCACTGAACAAGACAAAAAAGAAATTGAAAAACAGATAGCAATGCTACTAAAAAGAAAACTTATAGAAGAATCATATAGCCCATTTGCCGCACCGGTAACCCTAGCCTTTAAAAGAAAAGAAAATAAGAGATCGATATTATGCATAGACTTTAGGGAACTAAACAAAATAGTTACACCTCAGGCCCAACCATTTCCTAGAATCGAGGATCTGATAATAAAGGCAAGGAACTGCAAATATTTTAAAACAATAGATATAAATTCAGCATTTTGGTCGATACCCTTACGTATTGAAGACAGCAATAAAACAGGATTCGTAACCCAAAATGGGCACTTCCAATGGACTTGCCTACCTTACGGTTTAAAGACGTCTCCAGCGATTTTTCAAAGAATACTAAGTAACATACTACGGAAACACAAACTTAATGAGTTTTCGGTGAACTATATAGATGATATATTGATATTCTCTGAAAGTTTTTCGGAGCACATGAACCATTTAATACAATTATTAGAGGCAATAAAACAGGAAGGATTCAGATTGAAACTTACAAAATGCACATTCGCAGCAAATTCAGCAAAATATCTAGGTGACGTCATACAGAACAATTCAGTAAGACCAATAAAGGATAATTTAATTTCAATAAAAAACTTTCCTACTCCAAAGACCAAGAAAAATATTAAACAATTTTTCGGAAAAATCAACTTCTACCACGATTACATACCAAAGAGAGCAATAATTTTAGATCCTCTACATAACCTAATTACATTAATCGATTTATTGTAATAACCATATTGCGAGTGTATAATAAATTATATAGATTTTGAGTTAAACAGGAGATCGAGGACGAACTTTTGTCAGATTGGCCGAACTGTAAGAGAATGTATGTAGCGGCAGCCAAATACATTGTATTGCTACCGATCGGGTCGTCGACCGCCGCCGACGTGCGGTTGTTTTTGAGTTCCGAAGATACAGCGATCACTGCACGAGGACAGTCTCGTCGCAGCAGCCATAGCGCATTGTTATACCTTCACCTAAATCAGCGGCGGGCGATTATTGCACGCCCGAGCCGTCCTTCGAGAAACACCGCCTCATTCACCCAAACATACAGCCGAGATATCACTGATTCACAACCACTCTGTAGGCGTCACGCTCGTGCCTATTGGCACTGGCGTGGTGGCGCATTTGGGGCGACATTCGTAGTTAATCGCTCGCGCTGGAAAAACGTGCCTCGCGCGTCAGTCGCGGAGATCAGAATGACGTGCGTGGCATGTCGACTCAGAATATTTGTTGAGGAACAGTTTCAGATGGCACTACGTCGCATGTAGGATAAGACAAAAGTATTGTTAGTGAAGAAGTATCCTAAGATATGTTTTAAATCAAATACAATTAATATATTTTAATGTTTTTGAACTTCTGGCGATGATTTTGCCGAAAAGGACCACTTCATTAAGTCTTACGGCATAAATATAGTATTGCGTTCCAGTACACACATTTGTAAATTAATTACTAGCGCAAATTGTTAAAAATAACTATCCGATACTAGAACGCTAGGCTTCCTCGTATTAAAGAATACATTGTTGTCGTCGCGGCCGCTGCGGCCCATGCGACGTAGTGCCATCTGAAACTGTTCCTCAACAAATATTCTGACAATGAGTCGACGTGCCACGCACGTCGTTCTGATCTCCGCGACTGACGCGCGAGGAACGTCTCTCCAGCGCGAGCGATTAACTACGAATGTCGCTCCAAATGCAGCACCACGTCAGTGCCAATAGGCACGAGCGTGACGCCTACAGAGTGGTTGTGAATCAGTGATATCTCGGCTTTATGTTTGGGTGAATGGGGCGGTGTTTCTCGAAGGACGGCTCGGGCGTGCAATAATCGCCCGCCGCTGACCTAAATATACAAATTCTCTTTCGTAGTTTTTAATACAACTCCCAGTGTATTCCCTTTTATTGCATCCTGACCATTGAACGCCCCATTACAATATGCTCTCTTCATAATCTTGAACCTTACTTTTGAATTTTTTTATCAAAAGTACATTACCTTGTATTTGGATCAAATTAATATCTTTATTGTCACAATTCAGGACATGTCCCGAAAGCTGTGATCGAAAGGCAGTATCTTTTGAACCTCCCAAATTATTGTGGCAGTTTAACGCGAAATAATATATGAACTATTAAACAATATACGAATAGTGTAATCAGATTTATGTGAAACAAGATATTCACCTTCTGTTATATCTCCGCAAAGAATTTCATTGCAACGTCCTGTCATTATATTTGAACCTATACACGGTTCACCTCGTATGTTCGGCTTGGGAGAATTACAATAACGTTTTCTAGTACCAGTGCCACCATTGCAGCTAACGCTACATGCCCATGCACCCCACTCTGACCATCCTCCGTCTATTGCTGGTCCGTCTATATCTGTTCGGAGCATTTTTTTCGTTTGAGCTTTATCATTTCACAGAAATTGTATGCTATGAAGTAATATTTCTTACCTGTTGGTAAGCAATTAACTGTCCAAGTGGCTAAACTACCCGGATCAACGCCAACCGAAAAGAAGTAGAATAGAAGGGGCGTGGAGTGCGTGTAATGATACACATTCGTCTCGTTACGTAGTACGTTGATTGTCCTGTTGTTCCATCTATGAATTTTATATCGTGGTTATTAAATCTTATATCATATATGTCGCGGCGCAAAATCATCGCGAGTTTCCGCACGCTCGCTACTCAGATACGACCATAAACCGTGATTCGTGCAAGCCGAGGTGCGGTTCTTGGAAATCCAGACTACGTGCATGCAACACAGTTTACATATTTTTCGACACATTCTCCAACCTCTCTCCAAGGGCAAATCACCCCTCCTTCCCATCTTTTGGAAATAAAAAGGCCGAGTCCGAAGACTCGGTATTCCCCTCGTACAAAAACATTTAACTACATCGTTACGCTGCTGGTTGACCCGCAAGTGTCAACGGCTATTTCTGTATATTTTCATAAGTATAAGATCCACGAGTCGCACAAGGTTCATTTTTACAGTGTTGATTACAATATAGATTTTGAATTTTCCCATCAACTCCTTCAATTAACCATCTCGTTAACACTTTGCAAGTGTTGTCGCCTGAACACATATTCAAACCCGAGCGACGCAACAATAAACGTTGATTGCGAGTAAATCGATTTCGCTTAACGATTCACCTCGGACTGCACAAATCGTAGTTAAATTATACTAAATGGTAAGCAGAGATATTGTAATATATTAAATGATAAGTAAATATTATATCATTTAAATTATATCTTCCTTAATATCATTTTAATCACTAAAATAACGAAAATACATTGGAGAAATTTGCATTTAGATAAATTAATAAATAAGAAAGTTATATTGTTGTGTTAGTATTATTGACTCACCGATACTTTCGGGCACCTTGCTTTGTTTACTTGGACTATTCTGTCTGTCCTACTATCCTTTTCTAAATTCGTGCACGATAGAATCAGCAACTTTGCATGTCATAAATGTAGTGAGTGGAAATTCAAGTGGTGTGATACGTAAGGATGAGTGTGATGTGTATGGGCGTGCGAGAACGTATGAGTGAGGTATGGCTGTATGTATGGGCTGATGAAAGAATGACGATCGGTAACGAAGAAGACGCGGATAGCAGCGAGAGAGTTTAGTTTTTGGATGGCAACGAGACAGCAAAGAAGTACGACGCTTGTGTTATTTTGTTTCTTTTTTTTATATTCTATTATTATATTTTAATAAACAATTCAATATTTTACTACATAAATGCGACATTCGGTCATGACCTGAGCATTTGAAGCTTCCATGGAGGTCCATTATGCTCGATTTCTCCCGCCGAAATGTTACATTTATTCAGGCCAGTGTTGATTCAATTAACCACAAATTTAGAAAGGAACAATATTGAGAAGACAAAGATGAAAAAAACGAAAACATAACGATGCATAATAATGAAAAGGTAACGTAAAATAGTAAAGACTGTTTTATGAAATACATATTGCAATATGCATTGGAATAAATATAATATAAACTTAAATAATCAGCCCCACGGCCCTATTTCAAATCTATTGTTGTTACGTTTATGCGATAACGTGCATGCTGCACGCAGAAAAATTTTCTTTATGCATAATGTAATGTTATTTATTTCGACGTATTATTACTGTTACGTCCATAATAAACTTTATTGTATCTTCCAGGAACATTAAGGAAAAAATTCCATAATTAGCACATTGCGTACTGCACTCTGCTCTGTTTGGATGCGTACAGAGGACCTGCAGGTTTTTAAGCGCTCCAGAGATTTGGTGCATTTCATATATCTGATTATTTTGTACTCTTTCGATAATTCAGTATAAATTTATTTTGCTAATTGTAAATGTAGGACCCAACGCCGGAGAGGCATGAGGCAAGGACGTTTTCGAGTAGTGGTCAACGTCAGGGACGCTTTTTACGACGAGAGAGAATTAATTTCGCCGATCTAGGTGGACAAAACTATTTTTCTTAAAGAAATTATGGTTTTCGTTACTTTTACTCACTTTTCTACTAGTAAACAACATAATGTTATATTTCGCGATAATAATAATATATATTTGAAAAGTTATTTAATATTTATAAGTAAAATAAGAAACTCTCAACTATACAAAGAGTCTAGCAGGATAAGGGGGTCGAAAGTGCCCTTGAGCCGATTTTATTCGACGATGGGTAATTTGATAGGTGATCATGAAAAACCATTGTACACAAATTTTTAATCCGATACCTTCACCGGGAGGGTAGTTTTTGGGTAAAATCGAAAAAGCAGTATTTGCCTCATTTTCCCCAATTAATGTAGTTGCAAAAATTCCCAACAAATTCTAACACATTCTAAATATGAATGTACACGTTAGGGATTTTTTTCAGATTTTTCCTTTGCAAGTTCCACTCACGAAAAATGAGACACCAAAAAAAAAGTTTTTAAACATCGATTTCGTATTGAAATCTTTCGAGCACAACTTTTTCCTTTTTACAGTAGTTGCCTAATGTTATTATTATTGTAAATGGGTTATAATTCTTGCGCCCTCTACTTCCGTCTGTCGCATCCGGTGTTGTGCCATGTCTGCCTTAGACGCGTTGTATTTTTGTCATAAGTAATCGTATAATATATAGTTAATCTTAGTTGTATATATCACCAATGTATCATAATATTAAAGTCACATTAATAAACACTCTTTCTAAACTGATAATCCTCGCTGCGCCAACAGGGTTATGCGTCCAGGTATCGTGTTAATGTTCAGTTCTAAAAGACTCTAAGCCACGTGCAAAAATGGCGAGTGTTTCGAAGGCTGGTAAAATAGATCGGTTGAATGGAGACAATTACAAAACATGGAAGTTCTCAGCAAAGATGTATTTAATGCAGAAAGATCTATGGCCTTATGTGACTGGTGATGAAGTGGTCAAAGAAGGTCCAACTGAAGAAGAGAAAAGGCAATATGAATGCAAAATGGAAAAGGCACTTGCGACCATAGCGTTAGCTGTTGAACCAGATGAGCAAGTACATATAGTTGATTGTAAGACCGCAGCACAAGCATGGAATGTCCTTCAGCAAGTATATGAGCCAAAATCCAGACAAAGGATAATGCAGCTCAAACGAGAATTTGTTAGACTTCGTTTAAAGGAAAACGAGACAATGACATCATATCTATCTAGAGTAAAAATAATTGCTGATTACCTACAAGATGCAGGATCAGAAATGAAAGATGAGGATGTAGCTTATGCGATGCAGGATTACCAGAGTCTTATGATTCATTGACAATGTCGTTGGCTAACTTAGAAGATGCCAAGTTTACCTCAAATGAAATAAAGAAAGCATTGCTGATGGAATATGAAAGACGAATGTCAAAGACCAGGACCAGGATCATCATAGAGGTGAAGTGTCAGCATACCAAGTGAATAAAGGCAATCGTCATACAGATTACAGGAAATCGGATAAGAAATGTTTCAATTGTGGCAAGGGTGGTCACTTTGCAAGTCAGTGTCGAAGGAAAAAGGTAGACAACAGACAGAGAACACCGTATCAACAGAAAGAATCATTTATGTGGGCCTCCCGAGAACATTAGTTGCGTCGCAAGATGCAATAACCTTGCGTATCGTTGCGTCGCGAAAAAAGCTCCTACGTCCGATCGACAGTTTCTCGCAAGCCGTCACAGTGTAAAGTTGATATTCAATATACTATTTTACTTTTTTATTTTTATAAAACCTGCGTTTTCAATCGAGAACCCTGAGAATCCCCACATTTTGGGGGCTCGACCGGGATATTATCAGGGAATCTCGAAAGGAAGTGCAGGAACAGTCGCAAAAAGTTGTTAAAGTGGATAAACAGTAAACAAGTTGTAAAGTTGTTAATCGACGATTTACATCAGTTGTGCTGTGTGTAAGTTGACCACCAGCAGTAAGTTGTGCAAGTAATCGTCGATCAAAACAGTTGCAAAAGTTGACGAAAGAAGAAAAAGATGGAATTGAATAGCGACAACGATAGCTTGAACAAAACCATCGTAGCAAACGAAGGGGCAACTTCAAACGTAGCCGAAAGTAATGAAGAGCAAGGGCAAAACCCAAAAAAATTGTCGAAAGAAATGGCAGACACGATGAAGGTCAAAGAACTGCGAGAAAATTTGAAAAAATTGAATTTAGACTACACGGGAAAGAAGGACGAACTGAGAGAGAGATTGAAAGCGGCCATTATCACGGAAGACGAAGATAGCGAAGAGGAAGAAGAGGAAACGGGTGCGACCGATTTCGAAGACAGCGATGACGAATATGAGCCGCGCAGTAGTAAGAAAGGAAAGAAATATGGGACAAAAGAAGTCATACGATTTACTATCAAAGACGTTGACAATAGTATTCCATATTTCACAGGAGACAATAAGTTGTCTATTAAAAAATGGATTGGCGACTTTGAAGACCTGAGTACCTTGTTACAGTGGAGCGATTTGCAAAAATTATTATACGGAAAAAGAATGCTGCAAGGATCAGCGAAGCAATACATAACGTACGAAACGGGAATCGTATCGTGGAATATCCTGAAAAGAAAACTGCTACGAGAATTTAAAACGGAAATAAATAGTACGTTAATTCACGAAGAATTACGGAAGCGCAGAAGACGACCAGATGAAAGTGCACGGCAGTATGTCGGGGCTATGCAAGAAATCGCCAGTCAAGGTAGCATCGAGGAAGAGGCTTTGATGGAACATATAATAAATGGTATACAAGACAGGGAAATGAATAAAACGATGCTTTACGAAGCCGACACCCTGCATGATTTGAGAAGACGACTCGAGTCTTATGACAGAAGAAGAGAAAAAGACAGAGAATTTGGAATCAGGCGTCGTTGGGATAAAAAAGACTACGATGCAAAAGACGTACAAACGAAACTGCGGCCGATGAGAGACTCGAAGAGTGAGAAATGGGCACACTGCTTTTCCTGTGGATCAACGGAGCACAGCCTCAAGGACTGCGTTAACAGAGCGAAAGGACCTAAGTGCTTCGCATGCAACGAATTTGGACACGTGTCAAAAGAATGTGACAAGTCATTAAAACCGCGATCCAGTGAGAATCGTGTAAACTGTATTAAGAGTGTAACAGACAGACTAAGTATCGTTAGTATAAATGGTACAGTATGTTACGCGCTTGTAGATACCGGGAGTGAGGTGAATTTGATAAGAAAAGACATTTACCGTAAAATTGGTAGTCCGCGGTTACAGGTAACTTCTCGAATTTTTACCGGCCTCGGTAACGCACGAACCGTGCCCGACGGAAAGTTTTCGACAAAGATGTGCATGGACAATGATTGTTTTAATATCCAAATGTTTGTGGTGGACAACGAAGCGATGTCGTCAGAAATAATATTGGGCCAGGACTTCTTAAAAGATGTGGAAGTGCTGATAATCAAAGGCGAAGTTAAAGTAAAAAACATTATGGCGAAGAACGAGGGTAAACGCGAAGATATCGAAGCAGTCGACACAGTACCGGAGGATATCGAAGAGACAGCACTAGCAAGTATAAACTATATCGAGCAGAGCGAATTAGACGTTGTGAATAGACAATATAATGATAGGTTATTAAGTATCGTAGAGAAGTATGAACCAGCTAAAAATATTAATACCGCGGTTGAAACGCGAATTATTCTTACTGACGAAAATCCAGTTCGATTACGCCCGCGACGGTTAGTGTTAAAAGAAAAAGAAATATTAAATGCGCAGATACAGGAATGGCTTAAAGACGGTATAATAACAAAAAGTAAAAGTGAATATGCTAGTCCCGTTATTATCGTACCAAGAAAAGATGGATCATACCGCGTTTGTATCGATTATCGCGAGCTAAATAAAAAAATACTTAAAGATAGATTTCCCATGCCGTTGATTGAAGATTGCATCGACGCATTAACAGGGGCACGCATTTTTTCGGTGCTCGACCTGAAAAATGGATTTTTCCATGTTCCCGTTGCCGAGACAAGTAGGAAATACACATCGTTTGTGACACCCGATGGTCAATACGAGTTTATTAAAACCCCGTTTGGTTTATGCAATAGCCCGACGAGTTTTCTCAAATTCATTGATGAAGTATTTAAAGATTTAATTACACGTAAGGTAGTTGTTACGTACATGGATGATATAATAGTGCCGGGAGTAAACGAGGCAAATGCTTTCGAAAATCTAAAAGTTACGTTGGATGTCGCACAAAAACAGGGACTGTGTATTAATTGGAAAAAATGTAAATTTTTGCAGTCCGAAGTCGAATTTTTAGGTCACGTAATCAAAAATGGTCAAGTAGGACCATCACCGAATAAAATTAAAGCGGCACAAGCATTTCCAGAGCCTTCTAAAAAAAGAGATGTACAGTGTTTTCTGGGCCTAACCGGATATTTTCATAAATTCATTCAGGATTATGCCAAAATAGCTTATCCGTTGTCAGATTTGTTGAAAGACAATGTAAAATTTCAGTTCGGAGAAGATCAAAGACGTTCATTCCTTACGTTAAAAGTCGCTTTGGCGCGCGAACCCGTTTTGCGTATTTTCCAGCAGCATGCTATTACGGAGTTACATACCGATGCTAGTTCAGACGGATACGGAGCCGTCCTATTACAGAAAAACAATGACGAAAAAATGTTTCACCCGGTGTATTACATGAGTCGAAAAACAACAGATGCGGAAAAAAAGTATAGTTCTTATGAATTAGAGTTATTGGCGATAGTAAGAGCTGTACAAAAATTTCGTGTCTACCTTTTAGGATTAAAGGGTATAGCCGGTTAAGATGGTCAAATGTGCCCTTGAACCGAATTCAAATCGCGATGAGTCATTCGAAAGCTTATAAAAAAAGAATGATTTCTGCCAAGTTTCAACTTTGAATCTCGACCCGGGGGGTAGTAAAGGGTAAAAATAGAAAATCAGGTTTTTGCCGAATTTCTCCTATACCAGCGGATAAAAAATTTTGAAAAAATTCAGAGGCACTTCTGTTATCAGGGCACATATTAGAGAATTTTTTCAGATTTTTAAATTGAAAAAACAAGCTGTGAAAAATAAAAAACGCTAAAAAATAATGAAAAATGCCGATTGTGTATCGAAGCAGTCTTGGCACTATAATTATATTTTTACTGTAAGTACGTATCATTGTTACTATTGTCCTGAATTTTTTTCAGATTTTTCAATTTGGTGCGCCGCAGTTAAAAAAATTAAAAACCGATTTTTTCGTCGTTTTTTCCGTGTCAGAGTAACTTATACGTCGAATTGCTTCATGAAATAGGTATTTTATGCGATCTTCTATGTTTATACGTACAGCAAAACATCACAGGAATTAAAGAAACTGAAAAAACCGAATCATTTGAAACTGTTATGCGCCTTACATTGTAAAGTATGTACCGTATTTTCCAACGGCGTCGGTGGCGCAGCGGTAGAGTGTCGAGCTGCCGCTGCGAACTTTTTGAACGTAGGTTCGAGCCTCGAACTTCCAAGTCCCTTAGGCTAAGTTTTTTTTTTTTTCGTTAATTACATATATTTCCTAACTTTACGACACAACGATCAATATTTACTTTCAAATGTTTTAAGAATATTTGAAAAACATATTAACCTGAAATATACGTAAATATAAGTTTGGACTGCTTGTTATGCCGCCGTTTATCCTGTCAATTACGGCATTGTTTGAAATTGGTTTTCAAATCTCTTACCTTTAACAGTTATGGATGGATGGCAACAAAAATCGTGTTGTTGTTTTTCTACTATTTAGCCTTTTCGTCTATTCGAATTAGATCATACAATTCTATTCTCTCTTTTATTCAAAATGTATGTTAGAATTTCTGTCACGGGTTCAATGCATGAAAGGTAAGAGATTTGAAAACCAATTTCAACCAATTTCAAACAATGCCGTAATTGACAGGATAAGCGGCGGCATAACAAGCAGTCCAAAGTCATATTTACGTATAATTCAGGTTAATATGTTTTTCAAATATTCTTAAAACATTTGAAAATAAATATTGATCGTTGTGTCGTAAAGTTAGGAAATATATGTAATTAACGAAAAAAAAAAAAACTTAGACTAAGGGACTTGGAAGTTCGAGGCTCGAACTTACGTTCAAAAAGTTCGCAGCGGCAGCTCGACACTCTACCGCTGCGCCACCGACGCTGTTGGAAAATACGGTACATACTTCACAATGTAAGGCGCATAACAGTTTCAAATGATTCGGTTTTTTCAGTTTCTTTAAATCCTGTGATGTTTTGCTGTACGTATAAACATAGAAGATCGCATAAAATACCTATTTCATGAAGCAATTCGACGTATAAGTTACTCTGACACGGAAAAAACGACGAAAAAATCGGTTTTTAATTTTTTTAACTGCGGCGCACCAAATTGAAATATCTGAAAAAAATTCAGGACAATAGTAACAATGATACGTACTTACAGTAAAAATATAATTATAGTGCCAAGACTGCTTCGATACACAATCGGCATTTTTCATCATTTTTTAGCGTTTTTTATTTTTCACAGCTTGTTTTTTCAATTTAAAAATCTGAAAAAATTCTCTAATATGTGCCCTGATAACAGAAGTGCCTCTGAATTTTTTCAAAATTTTTTATCCGCTCGTATAGGAGAAATTCGGCAAAAACCTGATTTTCTATTTTTACCCTTTACTACCCCCCGGGTCGAGATTCAAAGTTGAAACTTGGCAGAAATCATTCTTTTTTTATAAGCTTTCGAATGACTCATCGCGATTTGAATTCGGTTCAAGGGCACATTTGACCATCTTAACCGGCTATACCCTTTTAAAATAGTAACCGATTGCCAAGCTGTGGAAAAGACGCTAAATAAAAAAGATGTTCGACCAAGAATTGCACGATGGGCTTTAACGTTGGAAGAATTTAGTTATAAAATAGAACATCGAGCGAGCGAGCGGCTAAAGCATGTTGACGCATTGAGCCGATATCCAGTTTTCGTAGTAGAAGATACATTGTATGAAATCATTCAGAAAAGACAAAACGAAGACGAACGTTTAAAGGCGATAACACAGGTGTTAGAAAGAGAACCGTACGAAGATTACTTGGTTGAAAATAATTTACTCTTAAAACGATATGGTGAGAAAAATGTAATAGTTCTACCGACTAGTATGTTTGTGGATACGATTCGAAGAATACATGAAAACGGACATTTTAGCAGTAAGAAAGTTATAGAACGCGTTAAGGAAGAATTTTATATACCTAATTTAAGTGAAAGAGTAGAACGAGTAATAAGTTGCTGTGTTCCTTGTATCTTAGCTGAAAAGAAAAAAGGCAAAAAAGAGGGTATGCTTTCACCCATACCGAAAGGCGACACGCCACTGTGTACGTATCATGTAGATCAGTGAGGCGCGGTAGTTGATCATTTCGGCTTCCTTCGAGCAATCCCGCCTGCTTCTCCCAACCGTTCTGTTTCGGCCAACCAAGCTTGTCTTGCCTTTCACCTCGCAGGCTCGGATCTATTGGCGCGAGCGTGGCAGCATACTGGGACGTCATTCGCAACTAAACGCTCGCGCTGGAAAGATGTGCCGCGCTCGCCGACGACATTCATTTAAAAACTGAATAACTAAGAAGTACCGAAAGGTACCGGATTTGAATTTCTCATATGTATTCAGTAATTTCGTACTAATCGTTCGTCTACCTGCTCTTCTTTGTTGTACCTGCCTGAAATCTTAAAATCTATCAGCAAAACAATCACGACGGCAACAATGTATTGTTTGATGCGAGGGCAAACGTTTTTACAACGCTGAATTTTCCATTTATTTGCGCTGGAAATTAAATTATATCGCCTGAGACTTAGATCTTTAAGACATATCTGAGCATACTTTTTTACGAATAACACTGTTATTTTATCCTACACGCGACGTAGTGCAATCTGAAACTGTTTCTCGACGTATAATCTGAATCGATGCGTCACGCGCATCGATCTGTTTACAGTCGTCGGCGAGCGCGGCACATCTTTCCAGCGCGAGCGTTTAGTTGCGAATGACTTCCCAGTATGCTGCCACGCTCGCGCCAATAGATCCGAGCCTGCGAGGTGAAAGGCAAGACAAGCTTGGTTGGCCGAAACAGAACGGTTGGGAGAAGCAGGCGGGATTGCTCGAAGGACGCCGAAATGATCAACTACCGCGCCTCACTGATGAAGATCATCAAGGGCCAATGACGACTACTGGGAAGGGGTACAAGTATATTTTAGTTGTAGTCGACGCATTCGCCAAATTTGTGTGGATATACCCGACGAAGACCACAAACGCGACAGAGGTGGTAACTAGATTAATTTCGCAGCAAAAACATTTCGGAAATCCAAAACGTATAATTTCAGATAAAGGCGCAGCTTTCACATCGAAAGAATTTAAAGATTACTGCAGTACAGAACTTATCGATCATTGTACGATTACTACCGGCGTACCGCGAGCAAACGGTCAAGTTGAGCGTATCAGTCGAATAATTATTCCCGTTTTAACGAAGCTTGCTATCGATAAACCCCAACATTGGTATAAACATGTAGACAAATTACAACAATGTTTGAACAATACCTTTCAGCGCGCGGTAGGTATGACGCCCTTCGAAGTGCTATTCGGAGTCAAAATGAGGCAGAAAGAGGATACGCGAATTCTTCCCTTAGTTGAGCGAGAGATTATACAGACGTTTGATGCAGAGCGGGATAGATTAAGGCGTATAGCGAAAGAAAATATTTGTCGGATCCAGGCAGAAAATCGGCGCGATCACAATAAAAAGTGTAAGGAGGCGACTAGATATCGTGAAGGCGATTTAGTAGCTATACAGCGAACTCAGTTTGGAAGTGGACTAAAAATTAAGCCCAAATTCCTAGGACCGTACAAAGTGACAAAAGTGAAAAGAAACAATCGTTATGAAGTGGTTCGAGTCGGTGAGAGTGATGGACCAAAGATTACGTCGTCTGCAGCAGACTTCATGAAGCCGTTCTTAGGTGTGTCTTCGGAGGTCGAAGACCTGCAGGATGGCCGAATGTGGGCCTCCCGAGAACATTAGTTGCATCGCAAGATGCAATAACCTTGCGTATCGTTGCGTCGCGAAAAAAGCTCCGACGTCCGATCGACAGTTTCTCGCAAGCCGTCACAGTGTAAAGTTGATATTCAATATACTATTTTACTTTTTTATTTTTATAAAACCTGCGTTTTCAATCGAGAACCCTGAGAATCCCCACATTTATACTGTCAATAAACGTGAACCATGTTGCTTTAGAAGATTAATGGCTGATAGACAGTGCGGCTACTCACCACGTATGCAAAAACAAAGATTGGTTTAAAAATTTCAGACAGATCAGTCCAGAACCAATTGGTACAGCAGAAACAGCACTCAAAAGGGATGAAGCATCATTAACGGCAGAAGGAATTGGGGACATAGCTCTGCACACATGTGAAAACTCTATAGACTATGAAATAACGCTTCAAAATGTTTATTATGTTCCTAGGTGCCGCAGGAATCTCCTATCCGTAGCGCAAATAGAAAGGAAAGGAAAAGTAATTATGTTCACTGAAGGAATGACAAAAATCATTAATAGAAAAACAAATAATATTGTCGCTACAGCTGGTCGGCAAGATAATTTGTATATCCTACAGGGAAATGTGAAAGAATATATCTTGAACAAAAAGGAACTTAATTCTATAACGTTAAACCAACCAGGAATGTGGCATCACAGGTTCTGTCATATAAACAATAGGGACATATCGGAATTAGCCCAGAGAGGTTATGTTTATGGATTAGATGATAAAATGCCAAACACTGATCGATGTTATGGATGTTGTTTGGGAAAATCGACGAAAGCTCCATGTAGAAGGATCCATAAAAGGTCATCTACCAAAACGCTGGATTTACTACATTCAGATGTATGCGGACCGATGCCGGTAGCATCAAATGGAGGTTCAGTATATTTTTTAACAATAATAGACGATTATTCGCGAAAAATAGCAGTAACGTTCTTGAAATCAAAAGATGAAGTAGTCGATAGAATAAAAGAACACATTGTAAAATTTGAAACCCAGAAAGGACGGAAGGTTAAGCGTTTCCGATCAGACAATGGACTCGAATACTGTAATAAAAGGCTTCGAGAGTTTTTTACAGAACGAGGGATCACGCACGAGAGAACATGCGTTGACACTCCTCAGATGAACGGGGTAGCGGAAAGGGCCAACCGAACCTTATTAGATATGGTTAGGTCGATGTTACTTTCGGCGAAATTGCCACAAACATTTTGGGCTGAAGCCGTAGCCACAGCCGCATATCTACGGAACAGGATGACACACAGCAACGTGCAAGGTGGTATTCCTGAAGGGATTTGGCTAGAGAAACGACCTAGTGTCAATCATCTAAATGTATTTGAATGCCTAGCATATGCCCATCTCCCTAGCCAAGGTAGAAAGAAATTAGATCCACGTGCACGGACTTGCATATTCGTCGGGTATTCAAATCGAACGATGGGATATCGATTATGGGATCCGAAACTAAAGGACATAATACACACAAAACATGTGAAGTTCGACGAGAATAAGGTCGGATTTGAATATTTAAATGGGAATAATACCTCATGTCATTTTCAGTTTCAGAATAAAATCAGGGAATTAACAAAGAAAACCATAAATTTGGATAAGCAACCTGAGGAATTGCCGAACAAACAGTCGAGCGATACGGAAACGGACACGACCATGTCAGAAAGTAATTATGAGTCGGACACTGAAAAGGAAAATGTAAGTACCCAGATAGTGGGGGCGGGGGGGGGGGGGGGGGGGGGGTGAGATGCAACGAGATTCAAAATAAAAGTCGGTAGACCTAAAATACAGATACGAAGTCCGTTTGGTCGAAAGGGAAGGCCGAAGGAAACTGTGGAATTAAATTTCATGGAGGTCGAAGAGCCGAATAATCTAGGAGAAGCACTCTCGTCACCACGGGCAGATTATTGGGAATTAGCGATTCGAGAAGAAATAGGAAACTTAGAACGATTGAAAACATGGGAAGATACAGAATTACCCAAAGGAAAAACGTGTATAGGAAGTAAATGGGTGTTTAAGGTAAAAGCAGATGAAAACGGTCAAGTTGCTCGCTACAAAGCCAGACTCGTAGCCTAGGATTTTGGACAAAAGGAAGTAGTCGATTATGATAAAACGTATGCTCCTGTAGTTAGCCTTGGAGTGGTAAGACAATTAGTGGCACTCTCTGTAATACACGGTTGGAAAAATCAACACATTGACGTAAAAAGTGCGTATTTGAATGGAAATCTCAAAGACGAGATCTACATGAGATTGCAAACGGTTAGTGGAGGAAAGAAAACTAAAATAGTAAGGCTTCGAAGACCTATCTATGGTTTAAAACAAAGCGGTCATAACTGGAATGAGGAATTGGACACATACCTTCGAAAAGCCGGATTCGAGAGACAATCATCGTGTAGTTGCCTATACAAACTAGACAACTGTACATTTGTTGTCGTATATGTTGACGATCTGTTAATATTCGCTAAAGATGAAACTGTTCTAAACAACATAGTGACAAACATAGGTCGACGATACGAGATCCGAGATTTAGGACGAATATCTTATTTTTTAGGAGTAGGAGTACGCCAAGAAGAAGATAGGCTTACAATTAATCAAAAGGGATACATTCAGTCTTTAATAAAAGGGTATGGAATGTCAGACTGCCGACCAGCTTATACTCCACTTGAACCGTGAATCAAGTTAACTAAAGAAGATTGCCCAATTGACGAAGCAGGAAAAGAAGAAGTTAAGAATATACCGTACCGTCAACTGATAGGATCACTGATGTATGTCGCGCGAGGCACGAGACCAGATATTGCTTACGCGGTGACAAAGTTATCTCAATTTGTATCCAATCCTGGGAAAGTACATTGGACAGAAGCAAAGAGGATACTAACAAGGGAACATACCGAAGCCGTACACGCCGATTTTGATGAAATTTATGTGGTAAGTAAATCTCGAAGAAATATTTGACACGTATTTTTTTATATCTGCTCTTATCCACATTAAAGGGGTGAAAATAGCCCTCAAAGTTGGGGGTTGTAAACTGTTTTTTCGGAATATCTCCCCAATGGAAGGTCGCAGACAAAAAATTTTTTTTTAAATTGTGCGTCTTTGAATTCCGGATCGACTGATATAAATAATAATTGCAAAAAATTATTTGTTTAAACTATATATAAAAAATTCAAAATTTTTTGTTAATTTTTCATACTATATGTTGTTGTATTCTCGTGTAATTTCATATGTGTAAAATATAGGTAAAATTAGTGGATACGTGTTTTTGGAATTCTTTGTTTTCGAACATTTAACGGCTATTATGTAACGTATATGGAATAACGCATATGGAAGAATTTTGCACGAAAAATTTCTGATATTTCAATTTCTCTAAATGCAGATATAAACTTACATTCTAGAAACAATATATTGAAAATGCAATCACTAATATACAATCAATTATCAGCTCCTCGTTATAAAGCACTCTTCCGGTATGCTTGGTTTCGTTGTGGTTACACGGATGGAAGACCTGAACAATTTGAGAACCCAGTCGATTTTTGTTTCAGAGATATACATAATCTTATATGTACTAATTGTAATAATGTTACAATCCTTAAATATTCTTGGTGCAGGATGCATTTATGCTTATCGCATTTTTTTATGCAATTTCATTTTTGTAATAATTATGTAGAATAATTCTACTTTTTTGTATACATTTTCATTTTATAATAAAAACAACTTTTTATATAAAAGTATTCTTCATATGGTTTATTACAATTAAGATTGTGTAAAAATTATTTATCATGACCTACCAAGCTAGATCTATATCACGGAATGGCCCTTGAGAGACCCCATAGTCGATTGCACAACTTTGATATTCTAGTTCGTGAAAATTTGGGCAAAACAAGACAGTCATAAGCCCCGACATTAACAAGGAAATAAATTTTCGCACTCTAGGAAAATGTCAATTACTTGAGAAAGGCTTCTAGTTCTTCCAAGGGCGCTCTTACATGTAAAGCTATAAACACATGCACCTTTCATACCGACTGTATGACCTCTTTGTGTTCGAAGCCCATATATCGTACCAAAATAATTAGCTTTATGAAATAGCAGAGCAGACACTTTTAGGACAATAAAACTAATTCGTTAATTATCCACCAGAATTACCCATGGTAAACACCTATAAAAACTTTATCTTTGTCGCCCACAAGGTAGGCAATGGGAGACACTATCCCTATTAATTACCGGCTAATTACCTGGTAAGGTACCGGCAACCTAGGCACTATGAAACCAGTTGAAACCTGTGACCCACATGTTTTATTACACGTTTCGTTCTTTACCTGAAACTTCGTTTATGTCTGTAAAATGGAATTGAAACCCGCTAAAACTTTAAGCCGGCGATATAGGTTCAAGTATATTGGGTACTGGTGGTACTTACGATTTTGCGTTCTTGCAAATTATTGTTATTGCTGTACCAAAGGTTCTACAGGTATTAAATTCAAACAATAGGCATTATAAACAGAAATATAACATTCAAAGTGCGATAATTAAATGAGAAAAGTAATGCCATTGGCTATCTTATTCTATTATTGTACTAATAACTGTTTTAGCTAACTGTTCCAGCTGGCCATGGCAGTCAATTTTTAAATATGTTACATCTTGTAACACTTCAAACAGATTAATTCTAATAATTGAAAGAAGGGTTTGTTAGAAAGAAATATTTTCCTCGGCTTACCGCAGTACTATGCGGGCGAAAATTAAACGTTACATAATAGCCGTTAAATGTTCGAAAACAAAGAATTCAAAAAACACGTATCCACTAATTTTACCTATATTTTACACATATGAAATTACACGAGAATACAACAACATATAGTATGAAAAATTAACAAAAAATTTTGAATTTTTTATATATAGTTTAAACAAATAATTTTTTGCAATTATTATTTATATCAGTCGATCCGGAATTCAAAGACGCACAATTTAAAAAAAAAATTTTTTGTCTGCGACCTTCCATTGGGGGGATATTCCGAAAAAACAGTTTACAACCCCCAACTTTGAGGGCTATTTTCACCCCTTTAATGTGGATAAGAGCAGATATAAAAAAATACGTGTCAAATATTTCTTCGAGATTTACTTACCACATAAATTTCATCAAAATCGGCGTGTACGGCTTCGGTATGTTCCCTTGTAAGATATTTGAGCAAAACATCCGATTTGGAATTGAAATACGAGAAAAGAGCACCAATATTGGAAGTATGGGCAGATGCTGACTGGGCAGGTGACATAGACGACAGACGTTCATTCAGTGGAACAGCGATCACTATTGGAGGAAAGGCGTTGATTCAAAATCGACAAAATTACCCGAGAGCAATTTTTTTGAAACTTTGCGTATTAGTAGCTCTTTGGGTCTAGTATTGATTCCGCGCAAAAACTTTTTCGTTAAACTTAACGGTTAAGGGAGGGGGGGGGGGGGGCAAAGTACGTATTTGGCCGAATCTATTATGTGCTGTAACTTTTTCAAAAAACAAGATATCAACCCGAGACTGGCAGCAAAAGATCGTAAAAAAATCAAGCTTTCCAACGGTGTATAGGTTTATGTAATTTATTTATTGCACACATACTTTTTTCACATTTTTCGCGTTTTTGAATGTGGAAAAAATGTAGAAAAATGGCAATTCCCAAAAAAAGTATCATCCGATCTGAACCAAAAACTCTGCATTAGCAGTACGTTTTATGCGCTTTCGAATGGCGTTTCCCAAACCGTGGGAAAATTATTCGTTTTTGAGTTATAAAATAAAATGTGAGTAGAGGTTGAGGCGCACGATCAACTCTTGACCCAAATATTCGCTCCAAACTTGAAAAGAAGGCTTTCTATGATTATATCTATACTACGTATAAAACAGTTATAGCATTGTTGTCAATTTTACTATTTTGAAACAGTCAAAATTGGCCATATTTTACACTAATTATGCGAGAATGCAGATACTGCTCACCCTATTTTATAAAAAAAATCATACTTATAGGAGATTTCTTTTCGTTGAATTTCCTTAATTAGTCGATAATATTTACAATATCATTCGTCGACAACATCGTTTCATCTTGTACATTCTCCTCTAGTGTGAGTATTAAAGATTGCTCTATAGTATTATTTTTAATATGGTGTTTACAACATACTGAACCTTCGTGGATTATAATGCGATCTGTTATTAATATCTTTGTTCTTAATCCTCTATTTATAAAAGAAAGATTCTTTCTTTAAACACCTCTACAATCAAATATGCACTGAGAATGGCTCTTATGCTCCTTTTATTGGTAAAATAGTAGCAGATTGAGTGTCCATATCTATCTCTATTGACGTCGAAGGTGATATATCGCATTGGCAGCTTGTTCCAGCTTCTTGATAAACAGTATTTGAAAATGAAAAATCTAAAAAACATTTTTTCGAAAAAATACATGATTCGATATCATTTTCTTCTCCTTCTTCGATTTTTTTAAAAGAGAGATGCCACAGCTTTCACAGTCGTTTGAACTCATTTTTAATTATTTATGTTATTAAATATATAATATAAACACTATATAACTTATACACTACACTATTTAACTTATGCACTGCACGATGTAACTTATACACTATGCTACGTAACTTATACCCTATACTATGTAACTTATGTTCTACACTGCTATTGACAAAAGAAAGTTAAAATAATCCAATATTATAATAAAGCGTGATGCACACAAAAAATTCTTTTAGAAACGATAGACCTTCACAACACGATAACAAAAATGAAACTAATTAGTATCAAAACGAGGAATGTTAAAACATAACAGCATCTCGTCAATACTTGATTTTTCGCTCATTCTTTGTTTTTTTATCCATCATTTCTGGGTATTAGCACCAGAGTAAACGTTTCGGGAAATCTTAAAATACAATATAATCGGAAACATACGGTTTTAGCTTATTAAATAATGTCATGAATATAATATTAAACAAACTGAAGAAAATGCATTACATGTTACGTCCATAATGAGTTATAAAATATTATAAAATAAACAATATAAGCATTCCGTCTTAATTATTGAAAAATATGGCCAATTTTGACTGTTTCAGAATAGTAAAATTGACAACAATGCTATAACTGTTTTATACGTAGTGTAGATATAATCATAGAAAGCCTTCTTTTCAAGTTTGGAGCGAATATTTGGGTCAAGAGTCGATGGCGCGCCTCAACCTCTACTCACATTTTACTATATAACTCAAAAACGAATAATTTCCCCACGGTTTGGGAAACGCCATTCGAAAAAGCATAAAATGTACTGCTAATGCAGAGTTTTTGGTTCAGATCGGATGATACTTTTTTTGGGAATTGCCATTTTTCTACATTTTTTCCACATTCAAAAACGCGAAAAATGTGAAAAAAGTATGTGTGCAATAAATAAATTACACAAACCTATACACCGTTGGAAAGCCTGATTTTTTTATGATTTTTTGGTGCCTATCTCGGGTAGATATCTTGTTTTTTGAAAAAGTTACAGCACATAATAGATTCAGCCAAATACGTACTTTGACCCCTTCCGCCCCTTAACCGTGAAGTTTAACGAAAAAGTTTTTGCGCGGAATCAATACTAGACCCAAAGAGCTACTAATACGCAAAGTTTCAAAAAAATTGCTCTCGGGTAATTTTGGTCGATTTTGAATCAACGCCTTTAGTTGATTGGAAAGCTTCTAAACAGAAATGTATATCTACTTCAACTATGGAAGCTGAATACGTGGCCATGTCGACAGCAGCTAAGGAAGCGAACTGGGAAAAACTGTTCATACAGGACTTGGGCTTGGAAAAACAAATCAAGACGCCCTACGTTATATGGTGTGACAATAGAGCAGCGATTGAATTCGCTAATAATCGGATAGAACGGTCAAGAACTAAACATATTGACGTCGCGTACCATTACGTGAGACAAGCTATTGATAGTAGCATTGTATGTTTAAAATATATCGCTTCTTCTGATAACAAGGCGGATATACTGACAAAGGCTTTAGGCAGGAATTTGCATTCAGAAGCTACTAAAGGATTGGGATTAGTATCCGCGAACGAATTATAAAATGGGGGATTGTAAATGGATTATAATTCTTGCGCCCTCTACTTCCGTGTGTCTCATCCGGTGTTGTGCCATCTCTGCCTTAGACGCGTTGTATTTTTGTCATAAGTAATCGTATAATATATAGTTAATCTTAGTTGTATATATCACCAATGTATCATAATATTAAAGTCACATTAATAAACACTCTTTTTAAACTGATAATCCTCGCTGCGCCAACAATTGTTATACCCTAATATTTTCAGATTTTTTGAGTACGGTGCATGTACTGAATATTGCTATGCCTTTAATAAAAAAAAAATGGCAGAAAAAAACTTGAGTCCCACATGGAGATTAGAACCCGCCACAAAAAAGTGTCTAGCAATTCCAGAGGCAGACACCATAGCCACTGTGCCATTAATGATTTTGAAAGAACGGTTAAAATTCTAGGTTATAAGGATCATACAATCAGCAATTTATTTAATTATCCCGATCCTGTTTTTTAACATCTACATATTTTTGTGCAGAAACATTGAAGGTCGCAATATGAACGTACTGTATTAAAATCATGCAAGAATGGCAAATAATGTGCGAGTTTCAGCCCAAGATGTGTCCCAGAATCGTGTTTCCGATTGTGATGCACCGTACTCAAAAAATCTGAAAATATTAGCGTATAACAATGATAACATTAGTGTAGGTAGTAAAACGATGAGGCGTCTGTTCTTTCTCTGCCATCGGGGCCCTGCGTTGTTTTAACGTAAACAGCGCCGGATGGGCCCTCTTAAAAACGACGTCCTGGCGAGACAGTCGTATTGCAGCTTTCCTTTAGTAAGGAGCTGCCAGAGTCAAATTGTATTGATTGCAACCCCATTGTATCTTAATATATTGAATTGTTTTTTTTTTCTTTTGTATTTTTTTTAACTTTAAATATATTATTTTTATCACAGTAAACCCGACATTAGGCAACTACTGTAAAAAGGAAAAAGTTGTGCTCGAAAGATTTTAATACGAAATCGATGTTTAAAATTTTTTTTTGTTTTTCATTTTTCATGAGTGGAACTTGCGAAGGAAAAATCTGAAAAAAACCTAACGTGTACATTCACGTTTAGAATGTGTCAGAATTTTTTTGGAATTTTTGCACCACATTAATGTAGGAATGAATGTAGGTATGCGTGAGTATGTTTGTGAGGGATGTTTAGTGTATCGAGTGGGAGAAAAGAAAAGACGAGCGAGTGAGGATGAACGGCACGTGGAGTGGCTGGATCGAGAGAGTCAAGTGTGAACGAGGGAAGCGATAAGAAGTACGGCGTGTCGTTCCTTGCGACGATTATTTCCTACGATTAGTTTCCTTTATTTGTGTACTCATATTTGTTATTTTTTATCTATTTTTATTATATTGGATTGTTCGGAAAGTAATTTCGTTTATTTCGGTGAAAATGACAGACGATTTTCTTGTAGTGCATAAATATTTTATTGAATTATATATTCTCCATTTTGTTCCAATACCTTTTGTCATCTTTATGGCAGTAGCATGATTCCATGCTCATAAAAGTTTTGACCTTACTGGCAAAAAGTTGATTTAAGCCATTTTCGACGTCTTCATTTAAAGTAAAGGTTTTGCCGTTTAAAAAATTTTGTAGAGGCCGAAACAAGTGGTAATCCGAAGGTGCCAGATCTGAAGAATATGATGAATGTAGTAGTGAATCATATCCAAGCTGTAAAAGCTTTTGGAGAGTTACCAAACTTGTATGGGATCTCGCATTATCTTGGTGGAACACTAAACCTTTTCTATTGACCAGTTCTGGCCTTTTCTGTGTAAGTGAATCATTCAATTTGTCCAGTTGATGATAATACAGTTCAGAATTGATAGTGGTATTGTTTGGTAGAATCTCAAAAAAACGAGTTCTTTAAAATTCTACCCAACACACAGTATCACCTTTTTTGATGCACTTCAGCTTTTGAAATACGTTGAGCTGGTTCATCTTTTTTACTCCATGATTTCTTGCGTCTAATATTGTTGTAAACAATCCATTTCTAGTCCCCAGTGATGACTCGCTTCAAAAATGGATCATTTTCTTGACGTTTGAGAAGCAAGTCACAGATGTCTATGCGACGAAGCAAATTTGTTTCGCTAAGAATATGGGGAATCCATATGTCTCGTTTTGAAACTAATCTAAGGCGTTTGATGTGATTATGAATGGTTGAATTCAATAAATTTAATCTTTCAGCGATCTCACGAGTTGTTGCTTGGCGGTTTGTATCAATTAATGCCTTTATTTTGTCTTCAACTGCTTCAACTAGCCTTCCAGATCGTGGTGTATCTTCAACATCAATATCGCTAGAACAAAATTTTTCAAACCAGTTTTGGCACTGGCGTTCTATTAATGCGTCTTCTCCATACACATCGAATAATTTTTTTCTTGCTTGAACAGCATTTTTACCTTTTCGATAGTAAAAAAGTAAAATATGCCGAAAATGCTGCTTTCGACGTTCCATCTTGAAAAGGGCATCAAACAAAAACTATTGTATAGAATCAAACAAATTTTTTCACAAACAAGCATTGCTATATCAACTATTGAAAAGTAGAATGGCAGCGCGATTTAAGTGTGAAGCTGGATGTGAAAAAATATAATTATGTCCACCGTTGAGAAAACACGAAATTACTTTCCGAACAACCTAATAATAATATATATATACTTTCATCCTTTATATAAAAATCCTACATTAATTGGGAAAAATGAGGCAAAAACTGATTTTTCAATTTTACTCTATAACTAGAGATCCTCCTGTTGAAGCTATCGGATTAAAAATTTGTGTACAATGGTTTTTCATGATCGCCTATCGAATGACCCATCGTCGAATAAAATCGGCTCAAGGACACTTTAGACCCCCTTATCCTGCTCGACCCTGTGTTGTGTTACGAGCCGGGCGAGTGGCAGAAACGCGATCGTAATGCGTAATTGGAATATTATATCCGAGAATCCAAGAGTTGCAACAATATAAGGGTGGACATTCCTGGGACCGGACTAGCTTATAGCACAGCTATAAGGTTGCCGATTGCCCGTTACTAATAAATGTACCTTTCGGTAATTCGCGTTAGTATAGCGGATTGGGATGTACCAAATAGTACAAGGTGACCGCCACTAACTGGTAACAGGTTGTTGCAAACTCAAGGTTCTTGATACTACTATTACCCGTAACTCTAAATAATCTTATTCACTCCGAGCGGCTTGAGTGAATAAGGGAGATCGTTGCTCAGTTACAAGAAGATTAAAGGAAGTAAATTGAGAATAACTATAACGTTGAAATACGTATATTAAGTTATAAACAAAGGAATAGAATTCAAAATACAATTACAAATTGATTCTTAAAATAGTATTGTGAAGTTAAAGTATGTACAGGGTGTGGAAAAATGAATGGTCATGACTTTAAGGGGTTGTTCTACACCTCTGGATCGATGGAGATTTCCGAAAAAACCGGCCACAAAATTCGGGAAAGGGTATCAAATTTTTTTTATTGGCTCATCGTATTAGTGTTGTTACGTAGTTAAAATGTCTGAGAGGAACTGTGGGTCAGAAACGAACCGTTCTCTCACAAATTAACTTCTCATTGGGCCTTCCGACATTTTAAGACATATCTGAGCATACTTTTTTACTGACAAGGGAGGTTTCCCAAGTGTTAATTTCCGATTGTAATGAAATTTACATGGCAGGTACAATTCGTTAAAATATTTGACACGTATTTTTTTTATCGGCCATCGTTCATATCTAGAGGGTGAAAACAGCCCCCAAAGTTAGGGTCAAAATAGTATATTACGACCCAAGGCCAGAAAGTTGCATTTCCTGGCGTGTGTGATATAAAAGCCGAGGCGAAGCCGAGTTTGCTGGTCGGGGCGGGCGTTAAAATCGTATATAATAGATGTACAGGGTGTTTCAAAAATATTTGTCATGGCTTTCAGGGGTTGTTCTACACCTCTGGATCGATGGAGATTTGCGAAAAAAACTTGCCGCAAAATTCGGGAAAGGGTAGCAAATTTTTTTTATTGGCTCATCGTATTCGTCTTGTTACGTAGGTAAAATATCTGAGAGGAACCATGGGTCAGAAACGAACCGTTCTCTCGCAAATTAACTTTTAATTGGGCCTTCCGATTAAAATTTCGCCGATAGTTAAAGCAGAGGCGACGTAAACGAAGCTAGAAAATAGGGCACTGTGTCACCGAACCAGAAGAGAAGTGTAAATGTTTATACTCTTCTTCCCGGGTGGGCCCTTGAGTGAACCCGACACCGAACGCAGGTCATTGACATTTTCTAGTCTTTTTCTCTCTCTTCAATTATGTTGCCTCTGTTTCAACTATTGGAGCTAGCAAGGGTATCTCATGTGTTTCCTTTCGAAAGGTCGGCGACTCGAAGGCTGTCGTATGGGCGAAATTTTAATCGTAAGGCCCAATTAAAAGTTAATTTGTGAGAGAACGGTTCGTTTCTGACCCATGGTTCCTCTCAGACATTTTACCTACGTAACAAGACGAATACGATGAGCCAATAAAAAAAATTTGCTACCCTTTCCCGAATTTTGCGGCAAGTTTTTTTCGCAAATCTCCATCGATCCAGAGGTGTAGAACAACCCCTGAAAGCCATGACAAATATTTTTGAAACACCCTGTACAAAAGAAAAAAAATAGAAAAACCGAAATTGTTTGAATGTAAAACTTTATTAATCTATCACACGTAGCTTAAACAATAATAATACTTATCGCATTAATATTTATATAAAATAACTTTTCTACGTATATCTTTGTCTTTCAACTTATTTCACGGAGTATTTTCTTTATTACAAGTACATGAAATGACTTTAAATTCACAATTAGTGAAAGAGCAGTTATCTTTGGTAATGTTTCACTCTGAACAATTACTTTTGCTTCATCATCAAAATTTTGCAATACCTCCTCTTCATCAATTGATTCTTCAAATGAGGAATCGTCCATTTTTAACAGTTTAAATGAAAAAACATTCACAACGACATAAATGAGCCGTTTATTTTGAAAGTGGCCTAACTCCATTTGTCAATCTTTCTCCGATTGCCATGAATATGTCGTAGACAGTTCATGAAATTAGACAGTTCATGAACTGTCTAGACATTTCGCGAAGTGCAGACAGATCGTGAATCGGTCCCGCAGTTACACGAAGTGCCTAAAATTTCTAGGCATTTCATGAAATGCACTTGGGCCTTAGACAGATTGTGTAATGCTTCAGAATTTCATGAAATGTCTAAGTCATTAAGACTTATTTCTTACAATACATAATATAAAATTAATGAATGTCTGTGCTAACAAGCGTTTCTTATTCGACCAGATTTCTGTTACAAGTCGCGCAGCAGTCGCGCCTTGTAACGGCCCGAATCATATATATATATGTAGTATCGGAAATATTCTAATTGCATGATTTATATTATATGCAGGGTGACGGCCGATACCGCCGGCCCTGAAAACAAAAGCTTTCCAGAAAGCTGGAAAGAAAAGAGAGCAACGGCAGTGTTGCGTTGGAAGCGTGAGTTGCCACGCCGCTCCTTAGTTTTGTTCCTTCTGTGTTTTTTCTTTCTTCATTAAATATTATTTTTGATTACGTCGGCCTTTCTTTCTCCCTCTTTATAAATTTAGATCTTACATTGGGGGGCTCGTCCGGGATGAACGGAGAATAGAAGTGTATAAACAGTGTGAGAAGTTAAAACAGAGTTGAATAGTTGTAGAACTGTGTTGTATTAGTTGTAATTTGTGTTGATAATTCTACCGATCATGAGTCAAGGAGAGAATGAAACCATGGTCAGTGTGAATGAAGAGGTGATAGACGAGAGGCTGCAACGAGTTGAAAAGATGAAAGTGGCGGATTTAAAGCATGAGTTGGGAAGACGCAAGATGAAAATCAGTGGGAATAAAAAAGAGTTGCAAGATCGTTTAATGGCGGTTATCCGAGTAGAGATCGAACACGGAGAAGACGAGGACGACAAGGAGGAAGATCTATGCAGTGAAATGTCGGAATTACGTGTGACACGCAATAACAATCACGCACATTCCCTTACATTTAAAGATGTCGAGGAATCGATGAATACGTTTAGTGCCGATGATAAAGTCAATATTCGGTGTTGGCTTAAAGAATTCGAAGATATGGCCGAGTTATGCAACTGGAATGATGCTCAAAAAGTAATATACGCGAAAAGGCTTTTGCGTGGATCCGCAAAATTATTCGTAAACTATGAAAAGTGCTGTAAAAATTGGTATGTAATGAGAAGGGCTTTGGTAACAGAATTTTCGCAAACTGTGGATGCCCATAAGGTGCACAAAGAGTTGTCGCATAGAAATAAAAGGCCTAATGAATCATTTCAAGAATATATTTATAAAATGTTGGAAATCGCGAAACAAGTATACATGGAGGAGTCAGCTGTTATTAAATACATGTAGGAATTTCAGGATGAAGCAGAGATTTTACTTAAAAAAATAATATATTTACAAGATTAAAAAAAAATTAATACAAAGATCGTCACGTTCACTTCCACGTTTTCTTATCGACTGCCTCGCCCTCGTGCTTCTCGATTTTTTCTACCTCTCCCAAGCGCTCTTCTGTTTCAATCGGCTATCTCGCTCTTTCGATCAATCGTCTCTCTTTCACTCATTCGCTCAATCATCTCTCTCGCTCAATTCATTTAACCATCTCTCTCTTTCTTTCATTCTTTCACTTAGTGTCAACACATGCATTCCCACACTCGGCCTTTCCTGCCGCATCTTCGTCCACGGAGATAATACATTGTTAATTATCATCTCGAGTATCGCAATTAAACGGTTTCATATATTCAGCGGCGGTACAAGTAGTGTACGGTCCCTCGCAATCTTCCACTCGTTCAACGTCATAACGATCGTTTCGCTTAACTTTACACACTTTATAAGGTCCTAAATACTTCGGTTTCAATTTCAAATTCGGTCCAAATTGCGTACGTTTGATAAATACGAGATCACCTTCTACGTATTTCCACGCTGGTTTTCGATTACGATTGTATGTCTTTTTGTTCTCCTCTTGAATTTGTAACAAATTTTGCTTCGCAACTACACGTAACTCGTCTCGATTTTCTTGAAACTGTTCTACAGCTTCTTGCTCGATTAGTGTAACTATTTCGTGATCGCGCGTATGTCGCATTCGCGTACCGAACATTACTTCGAACGGCGTTGTCCCTAAACCTCGTTGATGTGTACTATTGATACATCTTTGTACGTCACCAACATATTTGTACCATCGATCCGGATTATCCATACACAATTTCGATAAAACTGGAATTATCGTTCGAATAGTCCGCTCTACCTGTCCATTACCTCTAGGAACGCCCGTTGTTACTAGTACGTGATCTATTCCTTCACTCGCGCAATATTCTTTAAAATCGTGTGCGGTAAATGCGGTTCCGCGATCGGAAATAATACGTTCAGGGTTCCCAAATATTTTTTGTTGTATGTTTAACTTGTCCAAAACTTCTTTTGTACCTACCGTTTTCGTTGGATACAACCACACAAATTTTGAGAAACTATCAATCACAACGAAAATATACTTATATGCTTTACTCGTTGCCGTCATCGGCCCTACATGATCGACGTGATACATTGTAAGTGGTCTATCGCCTTTAGGAATCGGATACAGTTCTCCTTCTTTCTTGCCGACCTTCCTTTCCGAAATTATACAGGGTATGCAACAACTAACAAAACTCCTGAGCTTGTCCTCTAGTTGAGGAATGTGATATTCCTTTTCGATTGCTTCTTTCATTTTCTTAATACCAAAATGACCGTTTTCATGCGCATTTCGTATTACTTCCGTCTGCAACGCGTTAGGTACAACTATTAAATTACGATTATCTTTATGTTTCATTAACACGTCGTTCTCTATTAAATAATTATCATAAGGTTCCTTCTGCACTATACACCGTATTGCTTGTAGTCTTTCGTCCTCTAATTGTTTCTTTTTAATCATAGCTCGCATTTGTGTTACCATTACTAATACTGGGTGCCTACTTAGCGCATCTACATGTTTTAATCGCACTCCACTGCGATGTTCTATGACGTAGTCCATTTCTTCGAGTATTAATGCCCAACGTGCTACTTTTGCTGACAAATCCTTTTTCATTAACGTCTTTTTAAACGCCTCACAATCCGTAACAATCTTAAATTTAATACCAAACAAATAAACTCGTAACTTTTTAACTGCGTTAATCACGGCTAGTGCTTCTAGTTCGTAAGAGTGTAATTTACTTTCGGCATCCGTCGTTTTTCTACTATAATAATGGACTGCTTGAAATTTGGTTTCGCCTTCTGTCTTTTGCAGCAAAATCGCCCCATACCCGTCTTTGCTCGCGTCTGTATGCAATTCGGTGATTGCTTGTGGGTCGTATATGCGTAATACCGGTTTCGCGGAAAGTTCCCCTTTTAATTTTTCAAATGCTTGTCTTTGATTTTCGCCCCAAATAAAAGGTTGTTCTTTTTTCACTAAATCTGACAAAGGTCGTGCTATTATAGAATAATTATAGATGAATTTACGAAAGTAACCGGTTAATCCTAGGAAACTTTGTATCGCTTTCTTGTTTTTCGGCACTGGGAATTTCTGAACAGCTTTAATTTTTGCACTACCCGGATACACATGCCCATTTTCAATTTCTTGTCCGAGATATTCTATTCGCGTCTTTAAAAATTGACACTTCCGCCAATTAATCTCTAAGCCGTTTCTTTCAGCCACTTTTAACGTTTTCAATAAATTTTCGAATGCTTCAATATCGTTTTCGCCTGGTATTATGATATCATCCACGTACGTAAAAATAATCTTACTGTCTATTAAATCTTTAAAAATTTCGCTTATAAACCTTAGAAAACTTGTAGGACTTACTGATAAACCGAAAGGTGTCTTTAAAAATTCATATTGGCCATTTGGAGTTACAAACGATGTAAACTTCCTGCTTTCAATTGCCATTGGAACATGAAAAAATCCGTTTTTAAGATCGATTACCGAAAATACTCGCGCATTTCGTAATTCGTCAATTCTTTCCTCGATAAGCGGCATTGGAAATTGATCTCGCTTAACTCATTTATTTAATTCGCGGTAATCAACGCATACTCTATATGTTCCGTCCTTTTTCGGCACTATTACTACGGGACTCGCGTATTCGCTTTTACTTGGTTGTATAATATCTTTTCGCAACCATTCTTCTACTTGCTCGTTTAAAATATTCTTTTCTTTCGGTGCCAGTCTACGTGGTTTCAAACTTACCGGTGTCTGATCGCTTAAAGTTATAACAGTTTCGACGGTTGTATTTACATTTTCTGTTGGCGCGTACTCTGCTATTACAGTCTCTATTTTGTCTTTGAATTCGCGTTTTATATCGATTTCACTCGCATCGGTGCACATCACTTTCATTAACTCACTCTCCGTAACTTCACACGTTTCTTCCGTCGGCGCAGCCTGAATGTGGTCACCTTCTTCCTCTCTTACATTGTTGACGATTCTCTTTGAAGTCACAGCAGTTCCTGGAATCGTTGGTGTCAGTTTTTCAATCTTAATGATTTCCCCTCGTCGCAGCTGTACATCCACGTTGGTTAAAAAATCTAGTCCCAAAATTGCTTCATATGGTATCGAATTGCCTGGTACCACAAACATCTTCACCTCGTACGTTTCATCTTCTACTACTACATTTGCGCGAAACATTCCGATGGTTTTCGTCACGGTGTTACCCGCTCCCGTAACGCAAGTAGGTGTTAATGTCAATTGACTGCCGATTTCCCGATGCTTTTCCTCGGTTAACAGGGAAATTTCGCTTCCGCAATCAATGAGCGCACTGCATTCTACGGTGTTAACCAGAATATCACGCGTTGTCTTTAATTTCGAAATACGACCAAAACCAAGTAAATACGACGAAATACGACCAAAGTTATTGCAATTGAAGCATTTCGGCCCCTTACCCCGCTCTGGACAATTCGCTGCCTCGTGTCCGCGTGTTCCGCAAGTATTACAGCGCGTTGTATTCTGTTTCTTTGTCACGTCTTTCTCCTTGCTGTCCGTTGCTTCGTCTCTTCTTCTCGTGTATCCTCTGGACTGAGAATTTTTCTTCATTCGATCGTAAATATCAAGATTAATTTTTAATTCATCTATTGTCTTCGATTGGTATAAAATTAGTTTATCTTGTTCTCTGTCCGGTGTACCGTTTATTATGTGCTCAATTAATGCAGTTTCTTCTACATCACCCTCGCTGGCGATTTCCGACATTGCGTAAAGATACTGTCTTCCTGTTTCACCCGGTTTTCTTTTTCTGTTGACCAGTTGCGCGTGTATTCGTGCACTATTCACAGCGACATCGAATTCTTTTTTCAATTTCTCTTTCAAAATTTTCCACGAAATTATGCCTTTCTGTCCGGATATAAACCGCTTAGCCGATCCCTTTAACATTCTCTTTGCGTAGATAAACATTTGAAGATCGTTCCACCGCAACAACGTGGCCATTTCTTCGAATTCGTTCAGACATTTCCGAATCGTTAAACCATCGTCGGCCGTAAAGTGTGACAATGATTGCTCTACATCTTGTATCGAAAATGATGTTATCCGTGCTTTCGGTGTACGTTCTTCGGTTACATCGGTTTCGTCTTCGCTTTCTGTTTCTTCTTCGTCAGACTCCTCTTCGCCTTGAATGTATTGCCGAAGCCTCTCTTGCAACACTGCTTTCTTGCCTGTCGTATCTAAATGTAAATCTTGTAATTTTTCTCTCAATTCTCTAAGCTTCATTTTTCCTATATCCTGCACCGTTATTATTTTTGTACTTTCTTTTTCTACGATTGTCCTGTCCATTTCAGATTCGTCCATGTTTTCTACCGAGATACTTCGACTGTTTTCTTCACGTGGTGCGGCCATTTTCATGCCCTTCCGTTAGTTTTGAGTTGCGTAGATTCGGTTCCACCAAGTAATCACTACTTACGTTTATCACATTCACTTTTACTTGCTTTCACTTACGTAATGATCGCACAGTTTTCCCGAAATTTCGTTTCACGTTTTACTCACGGTTTGCTTCCACGCTATTAACACGTTTATTTCACGTTTCTGTTCACTTTATTTTACTCAATCCCGGACGAGCCCCCAATTTCTGTAGGAATTTCAGGATGAAGCAGAGATTTTACTTAAAAAAATAATATATTTACAAGATTAAAAAAAAATTAATACAAAGATCGTCACGTTCACTTCCACGTTTTCTTATCGGCTGCCTCGCCCTCGTGCTTCTCGATTTTTTCTACCTCTCCCAAACGCTCTTCTGTTTCAATCGGCTATCTCGCTCTTTCGATCAATCGTCTCTCTTTCACTCATTCGCTCAATCATCTCTCTCGCTCAATTCATTTAACCATCTCTCTCTTTCTTTCATTCTTTCACTTAGTGTCAACACATGCATTCCCACATACATAATTGACGGAATTCAAGATGACGAAGTCAATAAAACGATATTACACGGCGCCAGAAATATTCGGGAATTGAAAGAAAAATTTTTGCAGTACGAGATGATGAAGCAGAATGCAAGAGCGAAGAGTAGACGTTTCGAGGAAAGATCGAAGATTGTGCGTCCAGGAAGCAATGAAACACCAAATACGTTGCGAAGATGTTACCTGTGTGGAGATCGAAGTCACATGAGTTCAGTGTGTCCCACCAAAGGCAAGGGTGCAAAGTGTTTTAAGTGTAAAGAGTACGGGCATGTTGCTTCGCATTGCACTAGTGTAAGTAAGCCACCGAAAGATGCGTTCAGCGCATCCCATATGACACAAACAAAACTGTGCAAAGACATTGAAATAGAGGACTGTAAGATAGTAGCTTTAATCGATACGGGAAGCGATATGAATTTAATGCGAGCGGAACATTATGTTAAGATAGGCGCGCCTAAGTTGCAAAATAAAATTATAAAATTTCGAGGTATTGGTTCTGAAAACAATTATACAATAGGTCAATTTTCATCAAGCGTAATGATAGACGGTACGTTGTATCCGATAAATATACATGTAGTATCTGATTCGTTAATGCAACATCCGTTGATTATAGGTTCAGAGTTTTTAAATACAGTGGAGGTAATTATAAAAGAGAGAAATATTTCCATTCGTAAATTAGAGCGCGATGATGATAAAGTCCCAGAAATTTTAAAAATCGATGTGGTAGAAAAAATCAATGAAGTAGATTTAACGAATATAGTAGATCCGAAGCATAAACAAGAAATTGAGAATATAATTCAGGAATACCATCCCAATAAAGAACGCGAAGTAGGAGTTAAAATGAATTTGATTCTTCAAGACAACGTACCAGTTTATGAAAGACCACGTAGATTGTCCCCTCAGGACAAATCAGAAGTTGAGAGACAAATAAAAACATGGTTAGATGACGGCATAATCCGACCATCCCAGTCTGATTATGCTAGTCCAATAGTGTTGGTGAAAAAAAAGAATGGAACAACTAGAATTTGTGTTGATTATAGGCAGCTAAATAAAAAAGTAATGAAAGATAGATTCCCTTTACCGTTGATAGAAGACCAATTAGATTTATTGCAAGGAGCGAAAATTTTTACTACATTGGATTTAGAAAACGGATTTTTCCATGTTTCGGTTCATGAAAATAGCGTAAAATATACAGCGTTCATAGTGCCGAACGGTCACTATGAATTCCTGAAAATGCCGTTCGGATTATGCAATTCTCCAGCCGTCTTTCAGAAGTTCATAAATGCTGTTTTTAAAGAGTTGATTGCTGCTGGTATTGTGCTCACCTATATGGATGATTTGATACTGCCTTCCGTTGATTTTTCACAGGGAATACAAAATTTAAAACTGGTACTAGCTGTTGCAAGTGAGTACGGATTACGAGTAAATTGGAGTAAAAGTAATTTCTTACAGACACGTGTAGAGTACTTGGGACACATCGTGGAGAATGGCAATATTCAGCCCTCGGAATATAAGACGCGTGCTGTTGCAAAATTCCCGCAACCGCAGTGTATTAGAGACGTTCAGAGCTTTTTAGGTTTATCTGGGTATTTTAGAAAATTCATACATCATTATGCGATTATTGCGAGACCGCTCTCAAACTTGTTGAAACAGGACGCTAAATTTAAATTCGAGTCACGAGAGCAGGAAGCGTTCGAGAAATTAAAGTATCTTTTAATTGACAAACCCGTGTTGCGGCTGTATCGTACAGGTGCGGAGACCGAGTTACATACAGATGCGTGTAGTTTAGGATATGGTGCAATTTTACTACAAAGAGACGATGTTGACAATACTCTTCACCCGATTTATTATATAAGCGGAAAGACTACACCGGCCGAAGAAAAGTATTCAAGTTATGAACTTGAAGTACTCGCAATTGTGAAGGCGTTGAAAAAATTTCGAGTCTATCTATTAGGGATTTCGTTCAAAATTGTGACGGACTGCCAAGCTTTTGCGATGACTATGAGGAAAAAGGACTTGTGTGTGCGTGTAGCTAGATGGGTACTTCTTCTTGAAGAATTCCAGTATATAATTGAACACCGCGCAGGAAAATATATGACGCATGTCGATGCGCTTAGTCGCTATCCATTGCCTACGGTTATGTTAGTGCAACAGGACGAGGAGGGAATCATTGTCAGATTAAAGAAAGCTCAGGCCGAGGACGAGGAATTGCAGCGTATTCGTGAAAACATCGTACGATATACCACCGATGGTTACGCGATAAAAAACGGTATACTATACAAAGAAGTAGATGACATACCATTATTAGTAGTGCCGAAGAAAATGCAGGCGCAAGTAATTCGTCAAGCACACGAATGTGGTCATTTTGGTATAAATAAAACGGAAGCCATTGTAAGAAGAGACTATTGGTTTAGGGAAATGCGGCAGAAGGTAGAGAAGATCATACAGAGTTGCATCACTTGTATCCTCGCAGAAAGAAAGCACGGAAAGCAGGAGGGGTTTTTAAACCCGATCGATAAAGGAGAGTTCCCGCTCGATACCTATCATATAGATCATTTGGGACCGTTACCTTCGACTAAAAAGAGTTATAAACAAATTTTTGCCGTTGTGGACGCCTTTTCGAAATTTGTGTGGTTATATACCACAAAATCTACGGATTCTGCAGAAGTTATTAGTTGTTTAAAAAGACAGTCCGTGAGTTTCGGAAATCCTAGACGTCTTATTTCCGATCGTGGCACAGCTTTCACATCGGGGGCTTTCGCTGATTATTGTACAGAAGAAAAAATCCAACATGTTTTGATAACAACCGGAATGCCGCGGGCCAATGGCCAGATTGAAAGGATTAACAGGACGTTGATATCGTTGTTGACTAAACTGTCTGCACCAAAACCAGAAGATTGGTACAAGTATTTAGACGTAGCACAGAAATATTTAAATGCGACACCTAATAGAAGTACTAATACGACTCCGTTTCATATTTTATTTGGCACACACATGAGAATGCGTGAGAATCCGGAAATCCGAAAGACGATAGAAACGGAATGGATTACAATGTTTCAGGAACAGCGCGACGAAATCCGAGCACGAGCTAAACAGAAGATTGGAGAGGTGCAAGCCCAAAATAAGAAAATATACGACAAAAAGAGAAAAGAAGCGAAATGTTACAAAAGAGGAGACTTGGTAGCAATTGAAAGGACGCAAGCCGGCCCAGGTTTAAAATTTTATTCGAAATTCCTTGGCCCATATCGTGTAACCAGAGTATTGCGGAAAAACCGTTATATGGTAGAAAAGATTGGCGAGCATGAAGGACCGCAATCAACATCTACTGCCGCGGATTACTTAAAACCCTGGATCGACGACAACGATAGCGAACTGAGTGAAAATAGTGATTAGGAATAAGTGAAATAGAATAAGTATGGTAGAATAAGTGAAATATAATAAGTAAAGTAGAGTAAGTGAAATAGAATAAGTAAAATAGAATAAATGACATAGAATAGGTGAAAATATAGAATAGGTAAAATTGACGACGAAACATCTGGGGACAGATGTTAAATCAGGCTGGCCGAGTATGTAGTATCGGAAATATTCTAATTGCATGATTTATATTATATGCAGGGTGACGGCCGATACCGCCGGCCCTGAAAACAAAAGCTTTCCAGAAAGCTGGAAAGAAAAGAGAGCAACGGCAGTGTTGCGTTGGAAGCGTGAGTTGCCACGCCGCTCCTTAGTTTTGTTCCTTCTGTGTTTTTTCTTTCTTCATTAAATATTATTTTTGATTACGTCGGCCTTTCTTTCTCCCTCTTTATAAATTTAGATCTTACATATATACCTGCAACGCCGATGGAGTAGCAGGGTTTATCGTGAAAACATTTTTACTTTTTATCTAATTTTCAAGGGATAATTATTATATGTAATATAATATAATTACTGAAGCCTCATACGATTGCACGTAGAAGTGATTATATACCAGAAGCGAGTTCTCGACTGCGAAATGGCAATATAATTTACGAAACAAAAATATCCATTATGACGATGAAACTAAAAATTCTGATTTATCCGTATTCTTGGGTTTGTTCTATAGTATTTTCTTGCAATATATGACAAAAATAACTCAACGTTTTACCAAAAAAAATACAAAAATATGTGAATTTTTAAAATATTTTTTAAATAAATAATTTTGAAGAAATCTTACTTTTCACATTAAATACGTCATGGAAAAACGAACAATTTGCATTTTTAATTTTTGATCTACACCAAATAGTTTCCAAAATATTAAAAAAATAGCTTTTTGACCCCAACTTTGGGGGCTGTTTTCACCCTCTAGATATGAACGATGGCCGACAAAAAAAATACGTGTCAAATATTCGTTTACGAATATTTTGGGAGTGCAGTTGAGTTTTACTCGTGCTTTGATTTTTCTATCAGAATAAATATTTTATACTGAGATATTACAAAAAATTTTTTGTTTGTCAAAGATTGTCTATATATTCGTGTAAACAAAATTTTCAAAGTATCGTGAAGTATGTTTATACGTGTGTTTATTTGCATATTTTATTATATAATACTTCAGACTCGTATACTGTAGACATTTCTTTTTCTTATACTCAGTTTTATAGTTACATTTTTTAAAAAATGATTTGTGCAATTTGTAAAAAAACTGGTGATAAAATTTTACTGTTTGACACAGTAGAAAAATTAAATAAATGCCGGAGAATGTTAGCCGCTCGTAAGAAACATCAAATGCGGTTTTGTGATGTGGTTTTACCTGATGATATTAACAGTGATATTGGATACCACGGCAAGTGTTACGCAAATTTTACTGCCGTAGGGCAAAAATATTTAGATGAAGTAAGTGTTGTGACTGCGACCCCAGAAAATTGTCCGGTATCACCTCAGCCATCGACTTCACATACATCCACGGAAACAGATAAAATGGAACAAGATGCTATCAATGATGAAGAACACGAGGATCAAGACTATTAAACAACTTAATAATTTCACAAACAACATAAATTTTGTATTTTTTAATTAGTATAATAAAATTTTTCTTAAATTGTATATATTCAACTTCTATATATTTTACTCTCCATATGTGTTTTCTCTCTAACCCGCAGGTTTTCATATTCCTGTTTTACTTCCACTCGCACGAACATGTTTTTCGCTCTGGCAGATTGTTGGTGATGGAATTTCGTTCTGGCACTTTATATTATTTATTGTTCACTTATTTTATTTATTCTGTTAAAATTTGAAGACATAAAATGACAAAAATGAATTTTTTTTTGTAAATATTTATAGCGTTCTGTCAACAATTAGGAGGGATGTAAATGTCCTGGCAAAAATTCTATGAAGACAAAATACTGCAGAAAGTAATTTCCTGAAATTTTATGCCTGATACTTTGACGAAAATAAATCTTATTTCTTACCCTCCTTAAAATTTTGGGGTAGTTTACCCCGACCACAGAGGGCTGCCAGAAGTGGCTTTTAATTTTCAGTAGGTATAGAGGATTTACTGTGGAAAGTTTCGTGACTTTTGAAATGACCACCTAAAATTGGTCAGTGGCTCTTGGTCTACACTGTTATTTTATCCTACACGCGACGCGGTGCGATCTGAAACTGTTTCTCGACATATAACCTCAGTCGACGCGCATCGTTTTGTTGTCTGTGGTCGGCGAGCGCGGCACGTCTTTCCAGCGCGAGCGGTTAGTTGCGAATGTCGCCCCAATGCGCCACCATGCTCGTCCCCATAGGTCCAAACCTACGAGGTTAAAGGCAAGGCAAGCTTGGTTGGGTGAAACAGATCAGTTGAGAGAAACAGGCGGAGTTGCTCGAAGGACCCAGAAATGATCAAGTAGCTAAACACCCTGCGCTATACTAACGCGAATTACCGAAAGGTACATTCGTTATTAACGGACAAACGACAACTCTATAGCAGTGTTATAAGCTAGTCCGGTCCCCGGAATATCCCCCCTTATTTTGTTGCAACTCTTGAAGTCTCGGATATAATACTGCAATAACGCATTACGGTCGCGTTTTCTGCCACTCGCGCGGCTCGTAACATAGGAATAGCGACTTTTCTGTTAGGCATAAGCATAGACTACGATGAAAACCAAGTGAGACTTTCACAAGAATTGTATTTGCCAGAGCTACTATATGATTATAGGGGTGTGTTGTGTGTATGTGTGACTGACGATGAGGCAGAAACAAAGGAAAGCGACAAAAGTAGGCATAGAAAAGGATAGAGGGATAACAATCGAAAGACGAAGTTCAAACCAGCTGTAGAAACAAAGACGAGGATTAAAGGGAATATACGATAAGCAAATATAATAGAATTGAGAAAAGACGAGACAATAGAGAAGAAAAGTTAAAGAGTTAGTGAGATCGCGAACACTTCTATATTTCTCTTTGCCCGGATTTTAACTGGAGTGACACAAAAGATGTAAGAAATAATGACGAATCATCTTGAAGTTCTTCGTCTTCTTCAAATTTTTGCTTATAAGAGCTGCGTCCCGAGGAACCATCACATCCCCACTTAACAATCATGCTTAATTCTCGTTCACTTGTCGGAAGAACTTCAATAAAATTATTGCATTCACTTTCAATAAGACGATGAATTGTATGATCGACAAGTTACCGAAGCTTTATTTCAGTGCTAATATCCGTAATGTCAATTTCATCGGGAAAACATTTTTTGACTCAATTATTTTGTCATAGCACGGATCAGAATTATGGTGTGTTTAGCTTGGCGACGAATAAAAATATATTGACTCCTGGTTAATTTCGCGTCGAGGAACAATCCTAAAGCTGCCTCAGAAGTAAATTTAATTAATTTCTCTGTTTCTGTATGTTTAAAAGCATTTTTAACACTTTATCGACCGGTATTTTTTAACATCCTACCCACTTCTACATACAGTAAAATGCACAGAATTTGTGGGTAAGACGTTTCTCTTATAAAGTAATGATACCTTTTCTGTGCTTTATATTAGGGCCACAGGCGAGCATGAACTTAGAAGTGGACAGAGGCTAAAAAAGGCAAAGAGGTCTCAGGTAATAGAGGAAACGGACCGAAAGTATTGGTCAAAAGTACAGACTTTATACTGAATGCTAATTGAGGAAAGAAAACACTGACTCAAACGAAGCTCTGCAGGTAGCAGCATAATATAAATAATTTTGCACCTACCATATCTTTAATACCACAATACCGTGTCAATTAATTGCTGCTTTTCGACGTGAAAATTACTTATCACTAGAATAAACAATAAACGGTGAGTCCATATAACGCTGACATACTGTATATTACCTTACAGTGATGTTCATCCACGAAGAAAGTGTAAATAGTGGTCCAAGAACTCTTTGCCTATTGTGAATCTTGACCTTAATGTTGTCATTTTCCGTGAATAATATCGAGTGGCTTGCTTCACTAAAAATGAGCGTAAAAAACCTGTTCGACAAAATATTTGTGTTACTGAAAAACTGAATTTCTATTAAAATTAGATCGTCTGGACATTTGAAATATAATTTTTCAATTTAGTTTTGCCTAATAAATAAATTTAATTATTTTAGTTACTTACACCGAACAAGATGATTTTTTTTGTAATATCCACTGGGTGAATAATTGCTCCACCTGCCTTAGTTTTTTAAAAAAATATGACTTTGTGAAACACCCGATTTTAGTAAAAAGTGAGGTAGTACGCGAAAACTATAAACGCCAGGAAGTTATATAGTTATTAAATAGCATATAATTATTGTAGGATCGTGAAAAAGAAACAGAGGCGCGCGGAAATCCAAGGCAGCAACTCGGCCTGATTTGATTAATGTCGACGACCGCCTGGATCGGCGCGGAACCATTGCGCCAGCGACCTCTCCCTGCTGACACATCGTTTTTAGGTCCGTCTTTTCTTAATAGTAAGTTCTTTTTATAGGAGGGCTCCTCCGCCCCGATCCCCCATTATTAAAATTGGTTCTTTTAAATAGTTATAAATCTCATTCACAGTCTAAGAAAATGCTAATACGTCAACCTGCTACATGATATTTCTGCATTTTACGAAAAGTTATTTATTGAACACAGAGGGTATAGCAGGATAAGGGGGCCAAAAGTGCCCTTGAACCGATTTCAATGGGGATGGTCTCATTCGATAGATAATACTCCGCGATCATTGTGTACGAAATTTTAACTCTGTACCTTGACCGGAAGGGAAGTTATGGAGGAAATTCAAAAAACAGGTTTTTGCCCCATTTTGCCTACTTATTGAGGTGCAAAAATTCGAAGAAATTCTAACATATTCTACATGCAACCATACATGTTTCAGATTTTTTTCTGATTTTTCCATTGAAGAACTATAAATGGGTTATAATTCTTACCCCCTCTGCTTCCGTGTGTCTCATCCGGTGTTGTGCCATGTCCGCCTTACATGCGTTGTATTTTTGTTATAAGAAATCGCATAATATTTAGTTAATCTTAGTTGCATATATCACCACTGTATCATAATATTATAGTCACATTAATAAACACTACTTTTTATACTGATAAATCTCGCTGCGCCAACAAGAACTTAAGTGTAACAAATGAGAAAACGCAAAAAAAAGGAAAAAAGTAGATTTTGTATCGACATCTTTGAGGTACAACTTTTTGCGTATTACAGTAACAATCCATCACTCATGATTGTTAACTCCAATTTTTTCAGATTTTTAAACCGCCTGCGTCATTGTGAAAATAATCGAAAACCGATTTGTGCGACGCATTTTGATGTGAAACGCCATGATCCAGTTATTATTTTGTATGTATGTTCATTTTGTGACTTTCAGTGTTTCTGCCAGGAAATAATTACATATTAATATAGAGAATCAAATTAAATAAATCAATTGTGAACTTGGATTGTTCCTCATCTACAAGAATTTTAAAAGTTTTTTCAAGTGAGCAATTTGGTCGAGTTAGTAGAGTGGCTCCTTGCGGAACCGCTGGATACTTTTTGGCGCAGGTTCGAATCCCCATGGGTGTGGGACTTAAGATTTTATTTTATCATTTTTAAAAATTGTCAATTATATAACAATAATTAGTTGCTATTTTCAAACATTTAAAAGTATTTTTAAGTGCCAGAAAAATATGAATTAATTACAGAACATACTTTTTGTTTTGTCGGATTTTTCTAGTCATACTCCGTTCTGCGATTACGGATATTATTAAATATTGTAATACTGGATTTACTACGACATTTGGAGATATATGTTACTGTAACCACCGCGGTTAAGTTGGTAGGAAATGTTACCACGACGCTTGGAGAAGACGAGAACCAATAGCGATCGCGAACGGTGGAGAAGGGAGGAACCCGTCCGACCACGATACGACGTGTATTACCGAAGTCTCGATATTAAACGATAAAACGTATTTCATAGTGTGTTTGTGTTTTAAACCCCTTTCATTACAACTTCAGAAGTGGGATATACAGCAGTGTAGTCGTACCTAACCCATAATCGTCGCCGTTTACCGAGAAACCGAAAAAATCGAAAATGCAGCGGAAATTCGGTGACTTGAAGGTCTCTGTATTGAAAGACATTTGCACGAGTCAGGGCTTGAAGCAATCGGGCTTAAAGTCAGAGCTACTTACGCGGATAATTACGCACTTTAAATCGGATGAAGTACCCGCGGATATCCTAGCGGAACTCGACGAAGAAACGGACGCGAACGCGATCGACGTCACATCGTTACATGCCGAAATTAATCAACTTAAGGAAATCGTAATGGCGTTCGCACAGGCACCAACACATTCGCACCACGCTAGTCGAGAACAAACGAACGTAGTTGCTGTCGAAGAGCAACCAACGCACGTGGAAACGCGGACGAGAGAAACGGAGGCGCCGCTCGATCAAGATCGACCGTCGAGCCGCCAGAACAACATATTTTTCGATACCCATGCTTCGAACGAAAATGTCGGATTGCCACAAGCGCGTAGCCACGGGTCAAGTAATCGTCACTATTACACATCGAACCACGGACCAGAGTACGAAAGTAGTGGCCCATTCAACATTGTAACGGATATTATGGAAATATTACCGGAATTTGACCCGATGAAGTCGTTAAACAGCAGACAATTTGTCGCGCGCATAAACAGACTTCAAGAAGTATATAGATGGGACGAAAGGGTGCTGCTCTTTGCGGTCCAATCGAAATTGAACGGGCAAGCGAAAATTTGGAACGACGGACAGATGGAGGTGTTTACGAATTGGAGAACGTTTAGCGACCGGCTAACGCAAGATTTCCCGGTATATGAAAGCGACGCTGACATCCCCATCCAGATGATTGCCTGCATCCGACGAAACGACGAGCCCGTTGAAGAATATTTATACCGCATGTGCGATAAGGGTCGTCAGGGGGGATTGAGCGCTGCCGCAATAATTAAATATATTCGGAACGGGTTGCGGTACACAAACCTCCAAAACGCCATCGCGAGTCAAGATTTCTATACCGTAAACGAATTGTTCGTGGCCGTGAAACGATATTTGCATAACGTGCAACCGCTTAGTGTCAACAACCGAAATACTGTCCGAACAGAACGCTATGCGCCGAGAGATCGTATTCTCGGGAATTCGAGTCCTACCGCCGCACAGTGGGGCCATTGCACGCTAAACGCGGCAGAAAACATTTTATGATTGTAATAGGGTTTTACAGTTTTTTAATTTTATGAATTTATTGAATTAGTTAGGTTAATAACATATCTATTTATGTAGGAATGCAGATGAAATGAGTGAGTGAGAGAGTGAGTGAGAAAGTGAATGAATGATAGAGAGAACGAGATGATGACGTGTAAAACAAAAGCCGGGCAGAAGAACGCGTGACGATAGGGAAGAAAGAGAAACAGTAGTGAAGATCGAGAGTAAAAGAACGGACGCGAAAGAGAAAAGCCAGACTGCTATTGTTTATTTTTATTAGTTCTAAGTGTTTGTTATAGTTATTGTTAGTGTTATATTGTTTTAACACTAAACCTACCAAGCCGGTCAAAATGACCGGTTTCCAATTTTTTCTAAAAATTCCCTAAATTAATAGGAGAGCCATGAAGCAAAAATTCCACTTCTATCTTATAAAACATATATTAGTTAATTAATCATCGCTTCACTTCTTGATTCCTCTTTTCCCAAAGCACTTATTCGGTGTATTTAAATATGAGTAGATATAACGCCGGTAGTTTTCGTGTTAATAAATATTTAGTAGTAAGAAGACTGTTGGAACCATCTCAAAAATAGTAATCCCACATTTATAATTTGGTAGTCTTGCTTATAAATAAACTAAATAATAATTATTAAATAAAAAAATATAAAAAATTAAATAATTATTGTTTCTATTTGAAGAGCATTCTTCCACGAAAAAAATTCACGTGTCAAACATAAAATTATTGTGTGTAGTTTATTCAAAAATTAATGTTGAAACAATGAAAGAAAGTCGTCGAAGTTTTTTATCTTTTGCAGACAAAAACTAAAAAGTCCCACTAGATCCCACTTGTAACGACTTGTATAGGCGTAACTATGCGCGGCTGTACCGTGCGGCTCCACAGCCGTGTCACCTGGGCGGCGGAGCTTCTCGTTTTCAACCGCCTATTCGTACCATTTTGTTTCTTGGAGTCCACTCGTTCAGCCTCTTAAAGGAAGCACCCGACAAAGTCGTGGCATTCAAATATTCTTATTAGTTTGTCTGGAGGAGCGAGACATTGTATTACATTGTTGTCTCGTCGCGCGCTTCGTTTCATCAAGGAGAATCTTCCCATGTGGTGGGGGTAATTCTGCCGGAGTTTATTCTGTTTTCACTATAGAGATGTTAGAAATCTGGTGCCTACGCCGATGTCCTCACTGTCGCCACCCAAATCGCGTTGTCTCCCTTGCTTCGATCTGCAGCGTTCTCTCTTTTCGTCTTTTAGTTCGATTTGTATGTGTAGCTCTTTTAACGAATCGCAAGGTAGAACATCAAGTTCCTTCGTGTACGTGTGACAAGAGGCATGACGCTTGACGCCTGGCGAATCAGGCTCTGCCAAAACAGGCTTACCTCCTAGGTGACACGGCTGTGGAGCCGCACGGTACGTACGGCAATCCGGGACAAACAAAAAGAAGCCGTTGCTGGACAACGAGAAAAGGGGAAGAAAACAGTCTCCTCGTGTCGACCGAACGGTTATGATGCAAATAAATTTAATGAACGTTTAATATCCTTATTTTATTACAAATTGCCCTACACACTCTCTGATTAACGACACTGTTTTCTGTGATCCTTCCCCTAAACGATCTTGTAAAAAATTAATCCGCCCGGATCCGCCTCGGACGCATTTTTATTGTTTAAAGAGTCGCGCGCACCTCGGCAAGGCGCTGCTGCGGGACAGTCTCATAAACTTTTGGTAGATATAACAATGAAGAACGCAGGTAGACGCATGAACTTTTTGCAGAAATAACTTCTATATAGTATGAGGAATATATGTGGAAAGTTTTAGCCGAATACCTTTCGATACTTTTAAGTTAATTAATTTTTAAGTGAACCCTGCACCGCTAAGTATAGGATTCTCTTTCAATCAATTAACCTAGCTTATTCCTCTCTGCTCGCAACCTGGCAATAAAAGCGACGAAGTAATAAAAGTGACGCTTTAGAATTCTTCGTCCTTGTTAATGCTAAAGAGGTTTACTTTTTATTGCGCTGTATCTGGAAGAAATCCAGGAATGATTTGACCGCGTGACCCATTGGGTCTCTATACCTGGTCTCCGTTATATACGCTTTAGGAAAGAATATGAACGAAAAGTTCAGGTAAACGTTGTCAATTTTTCAAGGGCTTTTAGTACAAACTGATTAAATTATAAAAAGGCAAAAAGTTAATCCCATGTTGTAAAAGGGTACTTGACATAGCTACCCTCTATATATCAACCGCCATTTTGTTTTTAAAATTTTTGAGTTAAGATTCGTAATCAGCGACCCAAAAAATAATAGAATACAAATTTGTAACTAAATCCGATGTATTTTGAGCCCGTGGTGACGAGTTGAAAAAGATTGAAAACTGCGCGAGGTGCGTGACCAGCTACATTCACGCTCCGGACCACTGTGGTACATGGTGCGCCAACAAATGTTTATCTCTGTATTTTTTAAAGTTGCAGATAGTAGCAACTAATTTTTTTCTTTAAAAAAAAGGTAAGGCTTCACTCTAAAGAAAGCAATTAAAATAAACACTGAATCACACTGCATTCATGATTAAAAAATAGAATGAAAACTGAACATGTTCAATTAGTTATAACTTAAAAAATGTTAAAGATATAAAAATGTACTTTGGTGGAATTTAAATACATACCAGGTACACTTAGTTCAATTACTCATCATTTAATTTGAAGAACCAAAGCAATAATAAACAACGACTTTAATTTTGGACGAATTAGAGATTGACTATTTCAAAACCATGTAGTCGTGTTAAAAATCGACGAATGATAAAAAAAATTACGCTAAATTGTGGCCAATGTGTCCCATTAACTATTAGCGAAATATTATTTCATTGTGGGTATATTCGTATAAAACCACTTTTTGCCGCTTTTGACGTGCAACGGCCCCACTGTGCGCCGTCGCACAGTGGTCGTAATCGCCGAAATCCTGGCCAAAACCCCAACATTTTTTTTTAGAGTTTTCAAAATTTAGCAATTGCGTTTGATTTGTAACATATCAGAGCATTGTTTTCCATTAATAAAAATTTTTATTGAACAATACTCTTAGAGATACCTATGCAATGTCAAACTTGGCACTTAAATAATGTAACGTTTTCACGTCGAAATTGAGAATACGTTTTCAAGGTGAAATTAAAGTTTGATCCACTTTTTCAGTATTGGTAGCTATTTATTATACTTTTAATTTATAAATATCTTGGTTTCATTTTTTTATTTAATATTTTACAACTGTGATGGCACAAAATGTAAATCCTATATATTTTTTCCTTCTGCTAATGAAATAGTTGTGAATTCCAAAACCATCCAAGCTAATTTTTTTTTTTAAATTAAACTTTGAAGCTTCCCGAAGAAGACCTCGTTGAGTTTTCTTGCGACTTTTTGCGATTCTTCGAGTAATTGTTATTTGTTTGTCGCGCGCGCCATGCTCGGAGAAGTGCATTTATGACATAGGACTATCATAAGACTACTGATTTTCGTGCCGATCCGACAATTTTTCGATACTCGCACCTGCCATATTAGGCCCGCCATTTTGTTTTTGGAAATTCTGTGTTCGGATTCTTAATCAGCGACCAGAAAAACATAAGACTACTGATTTTCGTGCCGATCCGACAATTTTTCGATACTCGCACCCGCCATATTAAAGCCGACATTTTGTTTTTGGAAATTCTGAGTTCGGATTCTTAATCAGCGACCGAAATAATACTAATATACCAATTTTCAGCTAAATTGAAAAACTCCTTGGTGTTTTGGCCAGGATTTCGGCGAAATCGACCACTGTGCGTCGGAACAACGAGGAACACGTCCGACCGCACGGAGAATACCGCCGCCGCCTGAAGCAGATAAACTGCCACGTTGTGAATTATATGACAAGCCTGCTATTATATGATGTGCTTGGTGCAAAAAGTATCTGTGTGTAGATCACTTTTTTAATGAAGATAGTATTTCGTCTTTTTCACTTTGCGAAAACTATGGCGAGTGAAGTACATGTAATCGCGTGTGCTTACAATGTAATAAACTGTTAAATAAGCGTTTAAAAAATACTTATGTATGTATATATGGGATATAGTACGATTTGTATTTTAAGTCATTAATCTTTATGAAATATTTCATAATTTGCGATTTTTATGTTACCACACCCATCTTCGTCACATAGTTATGTCCTGCAACAAAAATGAGCATTCTTAACACTTTATCGACCGGAAGCCTATTAATAGGCTTTTCGGGTCCAACGCCTTTGAACTTTTAACTTATTAATCGGTTGCCACTACAATTAATAAATTGTCATTATCATTGCGGTTACCTGTGTCAAGGACTCAGTGACGAGAATTTGTAATTTTCAAATAGATATCTGTATCAAGGAAATATTTGTGGCCAAATGATCGATCAGAAGAGGATAGGATGTTAAAAAAATACCGGTCGATAAAGTGTTAATATGTAACTCTATGTGTTGTTAGTGCACTATTGCGCGGTACCGCGCGCTGGGGGTACGTTTTGTCGTGTACCTCTGTAACCCTAGCGGTGTATAATAAAAATATGGTTATGGTTGAATTCAGAATAAAAAATGCCACATTTTTCATTGACACAAAGATTTAAAAATTGTTTAAAATAACGAAAAAAAATTTTTATTTCAAGAAGAAAAGTTGCTTTTAAAAATTTGTTAATGCCAATTTATAGCGCTCCTTTTACCGTTAAACTTTTACCTAAAACATTTCTTTCTATCTTTTGTCATTTAGGAGATGTAAGCGAGGAAGTGCATGTGTCGATTTCACTTTGAGGTTAAATTTCATGCCCTTAAAGGGCGATTGGGCACGAATGGAGTATACCATTTTTCTTGTCTTGGATCACTCTACAAACCCACAAAATTTCATTCGAACCGTGAGTCCCCACTTGGAATGCCTTCCTTGTCAGATACTTTGTCTATGATGACCTGGAAGGGTAGGGTTTTATTACTTATACCTGCGACGTTGTCGCGTTTTGAAAATCGCGTTCATTAGTCTCGCAATCGTCGTGAGCGTAACCACTGTTTTGCTAGCCGCAGTATAAAGTGAATAACTTTTGTGAAAGTGAATTTATTTCAATTCTGCAAAATGGATGCAGTTCCTGGAAGTACATTTATTGATAAAAAAAATTTTTAATTGTTAATAGTTGTTGTTTTAAAATCGCAAAGCAAATAGCCGGAAATATGGGGTCAATCATTATGCGAGAATTTTACTCCACGGTGTTCCACTATGATTCTTGTTTAGGCTTATAGGTTACACTTTCAACTTTCTGTACCTCCAAGGATTAGGTGCTATTAGGCGCTATTAGGGTATTTTTATCATTTTTTGTACAGCGGTGTACTTGCGTTTTGAGCTTACAAGCGCGTTTCATCGAGAACTGTCAACGATACAAAAAAATTTTCATATGAATTTTATACGATTTGAGAGTAACTTATTATTTAATCATAATACATTTGTTTAAACTAATATACATAGTTCATAAAACGGTAAAATTAATTTTTTTCTTGCAAGTATACATGTTACGGTAGCCATTCGTTTTATTTCATTAATATATATATATATATATATAAAAAATCTTTAAATTGTTTGTAATATTTATTATTTTTCCACATTATTAAACTACTTAATAATTTACACCAAGCAAACATTACTTCGCGAGATATTTAAATGCGAATGTTGAGAGCTTTGAACGTGAATTTTTCTTCATATTTTTCGCCACAGAATAGTGGAAATTACCGATGATACAGTTACGATTCCTTGTCAAGTTGTAAAATGTACATACCTGCTCTATATTTGACGGTTTTACCTGCCGCTCTCATTTATTCGATTTTAGCGAATAAATAAGGTATAACCGCTCTATTTCCTACAGAACGCGTTCAACTATGTTTTTCAAATCTATTATAATAAGCAATATATAATTTTGTCACTTTATTCCATTTCAGCATCTTCTGATAGTAAAGTGCGCTTTTCAAGGCGAGAAATTTTTTCGATGGTTCGACATCATTTGTTTGAAGTTCATGCTGTGATTAGATCACGCTTAGAAGAGTTGCACCAGAGAACCGGCCATTGCATAAAAATAGATATGGAAACAGATTCATCATTACGAAAGTTATTTTGCAATATGCGGGAAAAGTGGCGTGACGTGAGGCGAAGAGAATCCTTACTTTTACGAGAGGTATGCCAAATGGTTAAATGTTACAGTAGCATTCCGTATACCTGCTGCGACCCTATCAACACCGATATTAAAAGGGGGTCGCCCTCTTTTGCAATTTGTAGACTTGTCCGAAAGTGCGAAACGGAAAAAAACAAAGGCCATTCGGTCAAGTTTTTCACCCGACGAGCTTTATTATGTCACCCAAATGACAGTGCTGAAGGAAAAGTGGATGTGTCGAAAGTCATTAGGGATATGTCCGCGAATAATGCAAAGGAGGAGGTATATAGGAAATCTATTGTGAGCGTCACCGAAACTTCGTTGTCACGTGATCTAGCATTAAGTTTACTAATAGAAAATAAACTGTCGAAAAGACATTACCTAGGATTAAGAGCTATTAGTAAGGATAATAATTGTAAGTTATATCCTCCATGTAAAACATTATTAGCAACGAAGATGAAGTGCTATCCTTCTGACATAATAATTACCGACTATAGTGCTGAAACTAAATTGCAAAACATATTAGACCATACTGCTAATCGAATTTTATTATCGCAAAGCAGTGCAATTACATATTTAGAAGGAGCAGAAGTACATCACTTCATTTTCGTTTGTAAGTGGGGATGTGATGGTAGCTCTGGCCAAGTCATGTATAAACAGGCATTGAGCGGAAAAAGATCAGATTCCGATATTTTTTTAACATCTTTCTTTCCTTTGGGTATGACATCCACAGACAACTCGATTACATTGTGGAAAAATCCTAAACCTTCGTCTCCTAGATTTTGTAGGCCGCTCAAAATTCAGTTTATACACGAAAGCACAGAAGTTATAAAAAACGAAGTGGCTTACATTGAAAACCAAATACAAAAACTTCAACCGTATAATGTAACAATCAATGATAAGCATATTTCTATATCATACGATCTTGTCCTCACTATGATTGGTGGCAAGGTGTGTAATGCAATTTCATCCACTTCATCTACGCAACGATGTTATTTATGTGGAGCGACTGCAAAGCAATTCAATGATATAGACAATATGCTGCGTAAGGAAGTTAATGTAAGCCATCTTCGTTTTGATCTATCCACACTACATGCCTGGATACGATTTTTTGAGTGCTGTTTACACTTATCGTATAGATTAGATATACAAAAGTGGCAAATACGTACACTTGGCGATAAAAAAATTTTTGCAAAGCGAAAAGAAACAATACAAGATAAATTTCGTGTCCAGTTAGGATTATTAGTAGATTGTCCAAAACCTGGTTTTGGAAATACGAATGATGGTAATACTGCGAGGCGTTTTTTCCGGAATTACCAACAGTCTGCATCCATAACAGGTGTGAATGTAAAAGTAATTAAAAGGCTGTACGTGATTCTTCAAATTATTTCAAGCGGCCATGAAATAAATGTGCATGAATTTGAAATATATGCTGTTCAAACAGCAAAATTATTTGTAAAATTATATCCATGGTATTATATGCCAACATCCATGCATAAAATTTTAATTCACGGCCGTGAAATAATAGCATCTGCTCTGTTGCCCATTGGACAAATGTCTGAGGATGCTCAGGAGCATATTAATAAATATATTAAAAGATTTCGCGAGGATTTCGCGAGGATTTTTCCCGAAAATGTTCTCGCGAAAAAACAATTGAAGATGTATTTTTGCGGCTATTAGTTTTATCAGACCCTTATATTTCCAATTTAAAAAAAGGATTGACAAGAAAGCCAAAAAGTTTACTGCCGGATGCCGCAAAAATACTAATTCTACCAGAAATGTCAGATACAGATTCAGAAAGCGAAGTACATACAGATCAATCTGAGAGTGACGACCACTCAGATGACTAATTATATTTTATTTGCCATGTTCTATATTTTGCATTTTATATATTATATTTACATTCCATATTCTCTATTTCACGATCCTACACATATTTCGCATGATTAATCTGTATTTTACATTAAATACATTGTGCGTTATGTATAGGTATTCGTATGTTATATTCGCACGGTTCAAAATAGAAATTATAAAAGTAGATTGTATAGAAATTGCGAAGAAATTTGTCAAATTATATTTGTGGTGTCGATAATACAATTTAGAGAATAAGAAGAAGAAAAGAAGAAGAAGAACAAAAAGAAGGAGGAAAACATGAAGAAGAATAAATTCAGAAAGTAACAAGGAAAGAAGAAAAGGTGAAGAATGTAATAATTAATACTTATTAAGGTACGTAAACTACTAACCACTACATGCACTATTTAGTTTTTAAAGTAAATACTAACAAGTGAATCTAGCATGGACACTAATATATGAAAATGCTTTTTGTTCGCTGTTACTGAGGAAATGAAACAAGAAGAGGAAGACGAAAAAGGAGGACAATATTAAAAATAATTTATGAATTAATAAGGTATGGTAAATATTTACTATTATAAACACTATTCAGTTTTTATAGTACATACAAACTGTTGAATCTATCGTAGCCACTAATATTTGAATTTTTTTTTATGCTGATTCTGAGGAAGAGGAAAATCATGAAAAAAAGAAGGCAGAGGAAGATGAAGATAAAGAAGCTGAACCAATAAATAAAAAAAATTTGTTTCAACACTTAATTAATTATTGTTAATTTATTGTGAGACAGTTGTTATAGTTCTTTCTAATTTCTACTAATTTGTTATAGGAAAAGTATAATTTATAGCTATGAGGAAAATTGGTGGAGTTACTAAATAAATTGTTAATTAATAATAGATTTTATTGTTTATTAATGATAAATATTCTTTATAACATTTTGTAATTACTCGTTAGAGTAAAAATAAGCTGCATACTAACTTTCGCGCCAAACCAGCAGTTTTTAAATATGCGCGACCGCCATATTACATCCGCCATTTTGTTTTTAGAAATTTTTAGTTCAGATTCGTAATCAGCCACCCGAATTACCCAGGTATACCAATTTTCAGCTAAATTGAAGCACGCCTTGAGGTTTATCGCACTTTTTGGCCATTTGGGACCACTGTGCGGCGCAACGCGCGAACAAGCGACCGAAGAAACGCGTGTTATAATTGCTTCGAACCGGGAAACTTATCCATCAATTGTCCGAGACCGTAACGACGCGTGAGATGCAACCGATGCTTTAAATCCGGCCACACCGAAGAAAGTTGCGCGAATCCGACACCGCCATCCGCCGAACCGCAGAATCCAGTCCGACGCATGACTCAGACGGAACCGAGAGTAATAACGAAAACTGTAACACTCGACGGCACGGAAATGACGGCAATTATCGATCCGGGAAGCACGCGATCGCCTATCCGCAGGTGTGACACGAGTGGGCTCGAAAAACGGAATGGAAACGACGCCGTGCACCTAAAGGGATTCGCCGGCGGAATGTACGAATGCCGCGAAAGTGTCGTGGGTCGCCTAACTATCGACGACCAAGCGGTAGACTGTGACCTATGCATTATCGAGGACGACATGATACCAGAACCGCTACTTCTGGGCGTGGATGTCCTCTGCCGCGATAAGACGCGATTAATCATCGAAGAGTCCGAATGTCGTCTGGAACGAGTGGACGTGCAACAATTAAACATTCCGATAGAACTCTCTGACGCCGACCGGAAACAATTTTATGCGACAGTACGGGAGTATAATGATTGTTTCGCCGAAAACCTAACACAGTTGGGTCAATGTCGTACCGCGGAGATGCAAATTAATCTAACAACTACGCAGCCGATCAATCGCCGCCCGTATCGCGTGCCGTTCGCGAAGCGGCAAATCGTGGAAGATCTCGTGTAGGAGTTTGTCGACACCGGGATTGTCAGCCCGAGCGACTCGCAGTATTCGTCGCCGATCGTACTTGTACCTAAAAAGAACAGGAAGGATCGTCTATGCGTGGATTACCGCCTTTTGAACGCCGTCACGGTAAAACAGCCGTTCCCGATGCCGATCGTCGAAGAACAGCTGGCATCTCTGTCGGGAAACACGTACTTCACGTCGCTTGATCTCATGAGCGGTTATTATCAAGTGCCTATGGAGGAGAAAAGTCGAGCGTATACCGCGTTTAGTACGCATAACGGCCATTACGAACTTAATAAAATGCCATTCGGTCTTGTGAATGCTCCGAGCGTGTTCCAACGCATGATCAACGACTTAATACGGCAAATGCCGATCGGTGAGGCCATCGCGTACTTGGACGACATAATTATCCCGCGCCGTACAATACAGAACGTCAATGATTTGTTTTACGTGAAGCACCTGCCTTTTCGGCTTATCCTCACGGCCCCCATGGGCGCGGGATCGAGATACGCTCGATCAACGCGTACGAACGGCGTACTACCAGTCTTAGCACGAAGATTGTGCGTCACACTGGTGGGAGCGGAGACTTTCTTAACTCCTACCGGCTCTGCAGGTCGGTACCCGAGATGGAAGTTTTACTGCATCTCACACAGCGACATCCGTAGCATAAAGCCCGCCAATGTCTCGCCAGCATTTGGCTCTTGAAACTTTCGCCCCCACGATGGTCCTACCCACGGCTGGGCCGGAGTGGGCTAAAACTCCGTGGGCAACCCAGCCCCCGTGGTACCAATACACCCTTGGTTTGGGAGCACTTGACTCAGGCCGGTGGGGTCGTTAAGCCCAGTGGGGTCTCCCAGGCCACAGAATGGGGACCCCACACCTTGCCGTAAGACAGCTCGGGGACCCCCGGGCGCGCGAATGCCCGTACCTACCCAGCGTGCTGGGTAGGCCCCTGGGGGAACACTACTCGGGTCCGGTGGGGTCGTAAAGCCCAAAGCCGGGGGACTAAACCACTCACGAAGTCCCCACGGCTCCCTGCCGATGCCGTACAATACAACAGGGACTCGCCCGGTTAGGTCGCTCCCTGCGATTGTTACGCGAAGTGGGCCTGACGCTACGGCCAAGTAAGTGCGTTTTCTTCGCCGTCGAACTGCAATTCCTCGGACACGAAATAGACAGTAACGGGATTAAACCGGGAGCAGCGAAGGTCGCGTGTATTAAAAACTTCCCCAAACCGAACGACGTACACTCCGCTCGAAGTTCCGTGGACTTTGCAGTTTATTCCGAAAGTTTATCAAAAATTTCGCGCAAATTGGACAGTCTTTGACGACACTGTTACGAACTAAGAACGGACCGAAATTTGAATGGAGCGTCGAACAGGACCAGGCGTTCGAAAAGTTAAAAACGTTGCTTTGTACCGAGCCGATATTAGTAATATACAATCCGGACCGCGAACACGAACTCCATACTGACGCAAGTACGGAGGGACTGGCTGCAGTGTTGCTACAACGAGACGATGATGCCCGGTTTCGGGTCGTGCATTATTATAGCCGTCAATGCACCGACACGGAAAAACTTTATCACAGCTACGAGCTGGAAGTTCTGGCCATTACGGAGTCACTGGAACGATTTCGTGTCTACCTGCTCGGAAAGCATTTCCGAATCGTCACCGATTGCTCAGCCGTAAGTAGCGTGAAGAATACCAAGCCGCTTGTCCCGAGGGTGGCTCGCTGGTTCCTGAAGTTACAGGAATACAACTACGAATTAGTGCATCGGTCTGCCGAGAAGATCCAGCACGCGGACGCTCTGAGCCGTGCTCCATACGAAGATCCAGCCGAACCGACCGTCGTCACTCAACACATATACCGAGTCGAAACCACCCAGGAGGAGTGTTCACATTCTACAGATACAAGATCCGAAATTGCAAGACATCTGCCACATCGTCGAGGAGAGGAAATCATCCGACCAGGCGAAACAGATCAAAAACGAATACGCAATCAAGAACAATCGTCTGTACCGAAGAGACGGAAGTGGACTCAAGTTCGTGTTACCGAGTGCTGTGCGGTGGAAAATGCTACAATATTACCATGATATGATGGGTTACCACGGCGCACAGTGGTCCAGAATGTGCATTTAGCCGCGCAAAATGCAAAAAGTCGATTTTGGAATTTCGACTTTTTTTCTTGTGATATCGATTCTTACATGTCCATAGACCTCAGATATAAAAAATTGTTGAAATTGGATAAAAATTCTAGTTACAATAAACGCTTAAAGTTGAAACTTTTTCTGAAGACCACTTTCTATCGAAAAAACACGATGCCTTCTTCGTGACATTCTGGCGAAAGTATGCAATATTTTTTAATAATGATTGTTTCTACTTGAAAAGCATTCTTCGACGATAAAAATTCACGTGCAGAATATAAAATTATTGTTTGTAGTTTATTCAAAAATTAATGTTAAATGAATGAAAGAAAATCGTCAAAGTTTTTTATCTTTTGCAGTCAAGATCTTCCAAGTCCCAACGAGTCCCAGGCTCTAATTGCCACAGTTGTTTTCTATAATCCTTCCCCTAAACGATCCTGTAAAAATCATATCCGGCCGGATCCGGCTTCAATGAGTTTTTATTGTTTAAGGTAATTCTATGCATATTCAGAACAAAAAATTTATTTTTATGTTCTCAGATTTTAATTTTTTTTATATCATTTTTTCACAAAAATTGGTAAAAATACTTCTACTATTCTATTATAATCATCATAGTAAATGTTTATAAAGAGAAAAATAATTGTTTAAATATGCGAAATAATTCTAATTTATTTATTTTAAATCAAACTTTTGTCGATACGGTACCTACTACAGATAGAAAAGTGTGTACATAGAGAGAATTTTTTAACGTACACTATGACAAATACATCGCAGCAACATCGCATCATTCAACTTACTTTAACCTATAGATACAAATGAGAATTTGACAGTTATTAGAGTTGACACGTTGTTCATCATGGAAAAAACAAGATATAAGGGCAAATTTGTGAAAAAAAAAACTCTCGAAAGAAATTTGAAAGTAGTGGAGTTTCTCAATAAAGGGAAACTAAAAAAAATCAGAAAATTAACTCATTGTATTGGAGAAGCCGAAAATCCAAAATTAATCTCAAGTAGCATGAAGTATGGTTTGTGTGAAGGCATGCGTTTCATAGATTTACAAGTTTTAACTGAAAATTTACAGTGTGAAAAATGTGGTCAATTATTGCATTTAAAAAATACGAATGAAGACAAATTGGTTGGTCAACGAGTTAAGTTATTAGTTACATGCACTGAATGTAAAGCTGTCAAAGAAGTATACACCAGCAAATCACATCTGTCAAGTGAAAAAAAAACAATGAAAAGTGATGTGAATACAAGATTAATTCTTGGTAAGTACAATTTAGAATGATGATCGTTTATTTGTGATTAATTATAAGTTATCATTTGATGATGAAGGTGAAAGTAATATTACAGGTGCCATACACAGTGGGATTGAGTGTACTGCTTTGAATAAATTGTTAGCTTGTGTGAATTTTCCAATAATTTATCCAGCATTATACAAAAAATTTGAGCGAGAAGTTGGATTGGCTATTGAAAAAACTGCCAAAGATAGTTGTAGAAAAGCTGCAGAAGAGGAAAGACTTCTTGTTGTTCAAAATATTACGAAATTATGTGAAGAACTGTAAGCTAATTTTTTATGAATTTTGATTCCTTAAAATCATATTAAACGAATAGATTATTATACAAATGGTTGAAAACTATACTTACTTACGATTTTATGTCTATTTTTTTACCAATCAGTTTATAGTTTTTGGTATATAGTAATTGTTTTAATTGTGAATATAACTCTTTTTTGGAGTAAATATGTAATGAAATCAATTTGTAGGAATTCAAACGATATATTGTAATCAATGTACAGGGTGTTTCAAAAATATTTGTCATGGCTTTCAGGGGTTGTTCTACACCTCTGGGTCGATGGAGATTTGCGAAAAAAACTTGCCGCAAAATTCGGGAAAGGGTAGCAAATTTTTTTTATTGGCTCATTATATTCGTCTTGTTACGTAGGCAAAATGTCTGAGAGGAACCATGGGTCAGAAATGAACCGTTCTCTCGCAAATTAACTTTTAATTGGGCCTTCCGATAGTCAAGTGAAGACCATACTGAAGAATTTGATATGGCAGTAGAAAACATCGTAAAAATCATAGTTTCTTACGACATGGCTTGGTCCAAAAGAGGTGCAGGAAATAGCTACGATAGTTTAAACGGCTATGGCGCAATAATTGGATTTCTATCCAAAAAAATAATCGATTATGGAACACAAAACAGAAAATGCCGCCAGTGTGGAAAAAACGCTGACAAAAAACACGGCTGTCGCAAAAACTTTCAAGGATCTGCCAAAGCCATGGAGGCTGATCTTGGTTCTGCTCTTGTTAACGATAGCTCAATTTTAAAAGAAGCAAACGTTATTGTTCGAGTCTTAATTGGAGATGAAGATAGTGCAACAATATCTTCAGTACGCAAGAATAGTACACATAGTATCGTGAAGCTTGCTGACTATAATCATCTTCGTAAACACTTTGTTAGTGATTTGTATTCTTTAAAAAAAAAATATAGAGAAATGGCACATAAGAGCGTAATTCCGCATTTGAAGAAGTGCTTTGGATATGCTGTAGCTCAAAATAAAGGACAAACAGCAAAATTAGCATCCACACTTCGATCTATTCCAGATCATGTTTATGGTCGACACGAAAATTGCGATTCTTGGTGTCATCGAGATTCTAATTATTCTAATAACAATACCAAATCAGAAACTATTTTACTTCACGATCCAGAGCTCTTCAAAGAGTTGTCAACAATTTTTCAAAAGTATGCAAATAATGCATCGAAGTTTTCAACTGGAGCATCCAGTCAAAGTAATGAAAGCTTTCACAATATGGTTGCACATAAGAATCAGAAAAAATATTGTCATTCACTCAGTGAGGCTAGTGATTTTAGAATAGCTAGTGCTGTATGTACAAAAAATGAAGGTAATTTGTATTTATCTAAAGTAGAAAAGCAGTTGAATATGAGTCCAGGCAAGAGAACCGCATCTTTTTCAAGTCAACTAGATGAAAAAAGACTGAAACGTGCAAAAACAGCTTCTTTACCAGAAACAAAATTGAGAAGGGTACATTTGCGACAACAAAGAGTAGATTTGAGAAAAAAAAACGAGAAGTCAGAAGGTACTATGTACGAATCTAATTGTGGTCTCGAATTATCAAATGATTTATTTGCTGAAAATAATGTTAATGAAGAAAATGAAAGATCACCTTGTCTTTTGAAAGCAGTAAATGAGTACAACATCATTTATTTTGATCTCGAAACTTCAGGATTTGGAAGATCAGCGGATATTTTACAAATCGCAGCTGTTGGTCAAGAAGCGATATTTTCTACTTATATAAATCCATCACAGCCTGTCACAGTCTCTGCATCAGCAGTTACTGGGTTAGAAAATGTTCATGGCGAATTATTTTTACATGGTAAAAAAGTATCTTCTATACCGATACACCAAGCTTTGTTAGAATTTAAAAATTATTTAGCTTCATTGTCAACGCCTATTCTCCTTGTATCCCATAAAGTTACATTTGATTCTCATTATTTAGTTCGAGCAATTCAAAAACATTCACTAATATCTGAATTTTAAATTTTGATTATTGGATTTTCAGATTCTTTACATATTTTAAAAAAAAAGTATCCTGATCGAAAAGGACCAGGAGTATTCAAGTTATCTGCATTAGCGAATGATTTTCTACCTGAAAATTCTAACGAGAATTTTCACGATGCAGTGTACGACGCGAATGTATTACAGCAATTAAGCTCATTACAGTATTCCCTGGTTATATGCACAAGGAGGGGCCCTCGATAACTGCATCGCGAGCATCCCCACCACATAGGGGGATCCCCCTCGGCGAGCCGCCACATTCAGCGACGGGGAAGTGTAACATGATACTTTCGGATCGTGTCCATGAGCCAATACTAATCGAAGGACTGAACTTTTCCGTTTTTGATTATTTTTCGTTAAAAACTTCGCTATCGTGTTTGTGACAATTTTGTGATTAAAATGATACCAAACACGACATAATTTGAGCAACATTTACTTAATATTTAAATCGCTTATTTGCTATATAGATAATTCAAACATGTCGTGTTTGGTATCATTTTAATCAGAAAAAACTCACAAATACGTTAACGAAGTTTTCAAAACAAAAAATTTGAAAATGGAAAAGTTCAATCCTCCAATTAGTATTAACTCAGCGATAGGTTCGGGCCGGTCCCCCTGTACGTTGGGCCTCTCTGTCTCTTCTACTATCTGTCTTTTTCTAAGCTCGGCACTCGGCTCGAGCCGTGAGATAAACACAGTGTTGACATTCAGCTACGACCAGTGCATATAAGTTTTGCACAGGGACTCTATAGCAGTGCATATATAGAGTTTGGTAACTATTCAATGTTTACGAATTTAGAAAGGGGTAAGCAATGGGACAATGTCCCCCCCCCCCCCCCCCCACTCTAGAAGATGAAGGGGTTGATGGAACCGAGACTCGTCTTCGATGCACACGCGATTGACGGCGATGAGTCCGTTTCTACGAACGTTTTAAGGGGCATTCTTTGCTCCATGCACGAGCTGATGAAACAAATTTTTACGATGCCTAAAGTTTGTTAAATGCCTGTGCTATGGAGAGACACGTTCCTCAAAACGTTTGTACATACATACGAACAGAGTCATCGCTGTCACAGTTTTTATCATTTATCCTTTGCATCTTCGACGGGGTGGTTTTTCACTGTTTTCCGCTTTTTAAATTCGCGGTCAACTTGAGCTGTATGAAAATACCGAATTGTTATTCACGTCAATAAAAGCACAGCAGTATCGACAGGTGTGCAATGTTTAAATGCACTGTGCTGTGTTTACGTCGCTGCTCCAATTGAGCGCCGAACTTAGAAAAGACAGTAAGTATAATTCAAACCATATCGTGTTGGGTATCATCTTAATCAGAAAAATTTCACAAATACGTTATCGAAATTTGCGAAAAAATGGAATATCAAAAATGGAAAAGTTTTATCCTCCGGTTTGTGAAATTTTTCTGATTAAGATGATACCCAACACGATATGGTTTGAATTATACTTACTGTCTTTTCTAAGTTCGGCGCTCAATTGGAGCAGCGACGTAAACACAGCACAGTGCATTTAAACATTGCACACCTGTCGATACTGCTGTGCTTTTATTGACGTGAATAACAATTCGGTATTTTCATACAGCTCAAGTTGACCGCGAATTTAAAAAGCGGAAAACAGTGAAAAACCACCCCGTCGAAGATGCAAAGGATAAAGGATAAAAACTGTGACAGCGATGACTCTGTTCGTATGTATGTACAAACGTTTTGAGGAACGTGTCTCTCCATAGCACAGGCATTTAACAAACTTTAGGCATCGTAAAAATTTGTTTCATCAGCTCGTGCATGGAGCAAAGAATGCCCCTTAAAACGTTCGTAGAAACGGACTCATCGCCGTCAATCGCGTGTGCATCGAAGACGAGTCTCGGTTCCATCAACCCCTTCATCTTCTAGAGTGGGGGGGGGGGGGGGACATTGTCCCATTGCTTACCCCTTTCTAAATTCGTAAACATTGAATAGTTACCAAACTCTATATATGCACTGCTATAGAGTCCCTGTGCAAAACTTATATGCACTGGTCGTAGCTGAATGTCAACACTGTGTTTATCTCACGGCTCGAGCCGAGTGCCGAGCTTAGAAAAAGACAGATAGTAGAAGTGACAGAGAGGCCCAACGTACAGGGGGACCGGCCCGAACCTATCGCTGAGTTAATACTAATTGGAGGATAAAACTTTTCCATTTTTGATATTCCATTTTTTCGCAAATTTCGATAACGTATTTGTGAAATTTTTCTGATTAAGATGATACCCAATACGATATGCTTTGAATTATACTTACTGTCTTTTCTAAGTTCGGCGCTCAATTGGAGCAGCGACGTAAACACAGCGCAGTGCATTTAAACATTGCACACCTGTCGACACTGCTGTGCTTTTATTGACGTGAATAACAAGTCGGTATTTTCATACAGCTCAAGTTGACCGCGAATTTAAAAAGCGGAAAACAGTGAAAAACCACCCCGTCGAAGATGCAAAGGATAAAGGATAAAAACTGTGACAGCGATGACTCTGTTCGTATGTATGTACAAACGTTTTGAGGAACGTGTCTCTCCATAGCACAGGCATTTAACAAACTTTAGGCATCGTAAAAATTTGTTTCATCAGCTCGTGCATGGAGCAAAGAATGCTCCTTAAAACGTTCGTAGAAACGGACTCATCGCCGTCAATCGCGTGTGCATCGAAGGCGAGTCTCGGTTCCATCAACCCCTTCATCTTCTGGAGGGGGGGAGGACGTTGTCCCATTGCTTACCCCTTTCTAAATTCGTAAACATTGAATAGTTACCAAACTCTATATATGCACTGCTATAGAGTCCCTGTGCAAAACTTATATGCACTGGTCGTAGCTGAATGTCAACACTGTGTTTATCTCACGGCTCGAGCCGAGTGCCGAGCTTAGAAAAAGACAGATAGTAGAAGAGACAGAGAGGCCCAACGTACAGGGGGACCGGCCCGAACCTATCGCTGAGTTAATACTAATTGGAGGATTGAACTTTTCCATTTTCAAATTTTTTGTTTTGAAAACTTCGTTAACGTATTTGTGAGTTTTTTCTGATTAAAATGATACCAAACACGACATGTTTGAATTATCTATATAGCAAATAAGCGATTTAAATATTAAGTAAATGTTGCTCAAATTATGTCGTGTTTGGTATCATTTTAATCACAAAATTGTCACAAACACGATAGCGAAGTTTTTAACGAAAAATAATCAAAAACGGAAAAGTTCAGTCCTTCGATTAGTATTGGCTCATGGACACGATCGGGCCGGTCCCCCTATAGCTTTGATCTCTCTATCTCTTCTACTGTCTGTTCTTTTCTAAGTTCACGCTCGGCTGGAGCCAGAACGTAAACACAAAATAGAAACCACCACTTCGTAACTCCACAGTTTCGGTCCCGAATTCTGTGCATATATCCAGGGTTTACTGTACTAATTTCTAAAACTGAGTTTTTCGATACAGCGGTATCATTTAGAGCTACTTTGCAATCTATTATGAGATTACAAAATGAAAACTGTTTAAAAAAAACTTTACAACCACTTCAAAATATTATTTCGTCTGGTATGATTAAAAAAATCTCACAAGCTGGGATAAATTACAATAAATTGAAAAACATATATCTACAACATGGAGAAAATGCTATCATAGACCTATTATCTAAAAAAAATAAAGATGAGAGAACTTTGGTTACTAAGAATAAAAAAATTTTAAGAAAAATAATTGAATTTAAAAAAAAAATAATTAGTCATTTTCGTTTTGAGCTCAAATTTTCATTTTCTTACTATTATTGAATATTTTATGAAAGTCATGAAAGGAAAGTATTAATCTATATAATATTTAATTATTGAATTTGAGAACCATTGTTATTATTACATTTTTTAAACTTTTATTATATTATTATAACTTAAAATTAATTAATGTAATAGAAATTCAAAAGCAAAATATATATGTTTTCTAAACAGAATTTAACTGATTCCTGTTTTTCTTATATATTATCTATTAATAATGTTTAACATGCTAAGAATTAAAAGACCAAGTTGAGCGAATTTTAATTTTATCTCGTTTATTAACACTAGAACTACCGGCGTTAAATCTGTTGTATTTCAATAGGTATAGTAAACAAGTACTTAGGAAAAAGAGAAATGAAAAGATGGAGAAAATGATCGATTCGGTTCTTTATGTTTTATAAGATCAACGTAGAATATTTGCTCTATGACTGTCCTAAAAACTTGGAGAACTTTTGGAAAAAATTGGGAACCAGTCATTTTGACTTGCTTGGTAGTTCTAGTGTTAATAAAATGAAATTTTCAAAAATCCTTTTCTTTTAATAATTTTATTTATTTATTATTTTTATTTAAAAAACGAATTCAATTTAGAGTTGATAAGACGAAGATTTGAAAAATTGGCGGTAAAAATCATGTTAAGTGACGTAAGCAACGTTGCCAGTTTTATTTTGCTAATGTAAATCAACGCGTGTACTCTCACTTTTTTTCACGATTTTTCAACTTTTAATAGAAGTTTTCTTAATAAGTACGTGGTAAATAATGATAGAAAAATTACATCGGGTTCTAAAAGAATTGATTAGACCACTACTATTTTTATAAAGATTTTTGTCGACTCGTTTCGGTTAAAAAAAATAAAAACAAGCATTCCAAGGCATGTAGAAATGGCTGTCCCTATGAGACTCGTGTAAAAATAATTTATTTTAAAAATAATTTTCTCATAAACTATGTGGTTAATTTCATTGATCTTTCGCAAATTGTTTTGGAATATAATACTGCGTGGATATCCAAAATTTAAAAAAAATTGGTCGAAAAAAATATTTGCATAGAACTACCTTAAAGAGTCGCGCGCACCTCGGCAACGCGCTGCCGCGGGACTGTCTCGTAAACTTTCGGCAGCTATAACAATGAAGGGGGCAGGTAAACGCACGAAATATTTGCAGAAATAACTTCTATGTAGTCTAAGGAATATATGTGGAAAGTTTTAGCCGAGTACCTTTCGATACTTCTAATTGTAAGTTATTAAATTTTTAAGAGAACCCTGCACGGCGAAGACTAGGGTTTCCTTTCAATCGGATAAACAGCTCATTCCTCTTTGCTCGCATCCTAACAATAAAGCAATTAAATAATAAAAGTGATGCTTTAGAAGTCTTCGTCCTCGTTAGTGAAAATAAGATTTTGTTTTTATTGCACGGTATCTTTAAGAAACACGGGAATTTACTGACCGCGTATCCCACTGGGTCTATGCAGCAGGTCTGGGTTACATAAACTTTAGGAAGGAATATCAAGAAAAGGTGCAGATAGATAAAGCCAATTTTAACAGGAACTATTTCTATATAGTTTAAACTAAACATCTTCAAAGTTCTCAGAGGCTACTTTGTGGTACTTTTTAGTTTTTCCATTTTTAAGTTAGCAATGTAAGCTGAATAAGCTAATGTACATAGCTACCCCCTATTTTTGAGTTCAGATTCGTAATCAGCGACCCAAAAAACATTAGAATACTAATTTTTGTGCAAAACAATTAATTTTTAAACAAACCTGTCCGCCATATTTAATCCGCCATTTTGTTTTTAAAATTGTTGAGTTCAGATTCGTAATCAGCAACCCAAAAATTAATATAATCCCAATTTTTAACTAAATCTGATGTGTTTCGAGCCCGTGGTGACGATTTGAAAAAGATTGAAAACTGCGCGAGATGCGTGAACAGCTAAATTCACGCACCTCGCGCAGTTTTCAATCTTTTTCAAATCGTCACCACGGGCTCAAAACACATCGGATTTAGTTCAAAATTGGTATTCTATTATTTTTTGGGTTGCTGATTACGAATCTGAACTCAAAAATTTTAAAAACAAAATGGCGGATTAAATATGGCGGACAGGTTTGTTTAAAAATTAATTGTTTTGCACAAAAATTAGTATTCTAATATTTTTAGGGTCGCTGATTACGAATCTGAACTCAACAATTTTAAAAACAAGATGGCGGTTGATATATAGAGGGTGGCTATGTACATTAGCTTATTCAGCTTACATTGCTAACTTCAAAATAGAAAAATTAAAAAGTACCACAAAGTAGTCTCTGAGAACTTTGAAGATGTTTAGTTTAAACTATATAGAAATAGTTCCTGCTAAAATTGGTTTTATCTATCTGCACCTTTTGTTGATATTCCTTCCTAAAGTTTATGTAACCCAGACCAGCTGCATAGACCCAGTGGGACACGCGGTCAGTAAATTCCCGGGTTTCTTAAAGATATCGTGCAATAAAAACAAAATCTTATTGGCACTAACGAGGACGAAGACTTCTAAACCATCACTTTTATTACTTAATTGCTTTATTGTTAGGATGCGAGCAAAGAGGAATGAGCTAGGTTATCCGATTGAAAGGAAATCCTAGTCTTCGCCGTGCAGGGTTCACTTAAAAATTAAATAACTTATAAGTATCAAAAGATATTCGGCTAAAACTTTCCACATATATTCCTTAGACTATATAGAAGTTATTTCTGCAAATATTTCGTGCGTCTACCTGGGCCCTTCATTGTTATACCTGTCGGAAGTTTACGAGACAGTCTGGCGACAGCGCCTTGTCGAGGTGCGCGCGAGTCTTTAAACAATAAAAAACCATCTGAGGCGGATCCGGGCGGATGATATTTTTGCAGGATCGTTTAGGGGAAGGATTACAGAAAACAATGGTGTTAATTAGATAGTGTAAGTATGTAGCACATTTTAGTTTTTCTCTGCAAAAGATAAAAAACTTCGACGATTTTCTTTCATGTTTTCAACATTAATTTTTGAATAAACTACAAACAATAATTTTATGTTCGACACATGAATTTTTATCGTGGAAGAATGCTCTTCAAATAGAAACAATAATTATTACAAAATATTGCATAGTTTCGTCAGAATGTTATAAAGAAGACAACGTGGTTTTTCGACAGAAAAAGGCCTCCAGAAAAAGTTTCAACTTTAAACGTTTGTTGCAACTACAATTTTTATCCAATTTCAAAAAAATTCTATTTCTGAGGTCAGTGGATATTTAGGAATCGATATATCCAAAAAAAATCGAAATTCCAAAATCGACTTTTTGACTTTTGCGCAGCTAAATGCACATTCTGGACCACCGTGCGGCGTCGAGAAAACCTTACGACGACTGAACCGTGACTTTTGGTTTCCAGGTATGAGAAAACTCACGAAGCGATACGTCGCTGCATGCCTGGAGTGTTGTTATAACAAAGGTAAGGGAGGGAAAACCGAGGGAGAGTTGCACGCCGATGAACTCATCCCAATATCGTTCGCGACCCTTCATATTGACCATCTTGGGCCGTTTCCAAAATCGAAAAGACAAAACACCTATTTGATCGTTGCTGTGGACGCGTTTAGTAAATATACAATTGTGCGCGCCGTGCGAAACGCGAAAACACAACCCGTAATAAACATGTTGAACGAATTGACCGTATTTGTCGGATTATCGAGACGAATCGTTACGGACCGGGGTACCGCTTATACGTCGCATGATTTCGAAGGATATTGTCGGGAGAACCATATCCAGCACATTAAAAATGCCGTTCGAACACCACGTGCTAACGGGCAAGTGGAGCGACTTAATCGGACGATTATGAACTACATATTTGCGAAGTAGTATCGAAAACGCGAAGCTGTAGGACGAACAAATACGCGAAATGCAGTGGGTGTTTAATACTCAACGGAACGAAACAACAGGTTTTACTCCGAACGAACTGATATTCGATTTTCAACTGCGTGATTTAATTCCAAACCGTCTAGTAGAAGCATTACATGATGAGGAGTTTCAAGAAACGGACTTGACCACCACCGAAAAACGAAAGGAGGCTGAGGCGAGGATTCTCAGACATCGCGAGAAATGGAAACCACGCTTTGATGCCCACCATCGTAAGCCATCCGCCTACCAAAAGCACGATCTCGTGGTTATCCAGAACGTACCCATCCCTACTGGGGACTCGCGAAAACTCGAGCCGAGGTACCGAGGGCCGTACGTCGTTCAAAAATCGCTGGGCCGCGACCGATACCTAATCGGGGACGTCGAAGGTATGCAACGAACGCAAAAACGTTTTAGTTCGGTTTTTTCCGCAGGAAAGCTAAAGCCTTGGTGTGATATGACACCCGATGTCTTCGAGGACGACACCGAAGGTTCAGACGAGGAGGACGAGACCGAGTCGAGGACGACTAAACGTCAGGAAAGGCCGACTGTAACCACCGCGGTTAAGTTGGTAGGAAATGTTACCACTTTAGAAGTCAAGTTCTTTTCTTCACGTTCGGTGACTTTATTAACAAAAATGACTCTACAGGTACGTTTTTTACTACTAGGGCGCTTCCGAAATTCTCTTCGATGGACCGCGAGTTACCCTTCTCGTAACTTCGGTCCTCCCTACTCCTTTCAAGAATTTCGCTACCCTACTCTTGTCGTTCGAGGGTAGGGGAACGTAAACTTTTATCCTTGTCTAGGTGGGTCCCAAAATAATTGCTAAGATTGCCTCGAAACGTCCGTAGGCCATGGGGGTGCTCCTAGTATGGAATATTCCACATCTGGTGAACACCCCTCAAGGCCCGGCCGCCTCGAGGCGAAGTACCCACCTAGAAAATAGGATTTATCGTTTTGACGGCCCACGATCCGGCCCCTGTCCACCGCGGACGGCCGTAGACCCGCGGGACCCGAAGCTTGAGAACTTCGTTACCATTCTCAATGACAAACAGGCCCCGCACATAGTCAACCGTCCGAAGTTGAACAATGGCGGAGGCCGGATCGTAAACCGTTGTCCCTACACCACGACGCGTGGAGAAGACGAGAACCAATAGCGATCGCGAACGGTGGAGAAGGGAGCAACCCGTCCGACCACGATACAACGTGTATTACCGAAGTCTCGATATTAAACGATAAAACGTATTTCATAGTGTGTTTGTGTTTTAAACCCCTTTCATTACATTACTTACTAAAGTGTCATAATATTAATATAATATCTTGTTCAATTTTAACGATGATTGTCCAAAGGAATGCAGAGTTTTTTTCTTTCCGAAAATAATATCTTTTCCTACATCTTTTACTAATTAACATACACCTTCATACACCATAGAACAACCGATGCCTATTCAATGTTTAATAATACCCGTAATCGCAGAACAGAGTATGACTAGAAAAATCCGACACAACAAAAAGTATGTTCTGTAATTAATTTATATTTTTCTGGTACTTAAAAATACTTTTTATTAAAACAAACACACGTGATAATACAATCTTTATTAGATGTTATCGCCTCGAAGGCTCGGAAAAGAAGAAGGAAGAAGTGACAAACAGTTGACGATCAACTCGAGATCACCCTAGCCGCCAACCTTTAATTCTTAATTACCTTTATTTCATTCTAGGATCCAACACTTTTAAATGTTTGAACATAGCAACTGATTATGGTTATATAATTGACAGTTTTTAAAAATGATAAAAAAAAATCTTAAGTCCCCCACCCATGGGGATTCGAACCTGCGCCAAAAAGTATCCAGCGGTTCCGCAAGGAGCCACTCTACCAACTCGACCAAATTGCTCGCTTGAAAAAACTTTTAAAATTCTTGTAGATGAGGAACAATCCAAGTTCACAATTGATTTATTTAATTTGATTCCCTATATTAATATGTAATTATTTCCTGGCACAATCCCCTTGGTCTCTCTGCTAAGGATGGTTGCTAGCTAAGTCGCGTCTCGTAGGAGTGCGTTACCGCGTAGGCTGCGTCTTCTACATACGAGGGCTACTGTCGCTGGTGTGGAGACCAGCAAGTACCGTGCGGCTCGTCAGACGTGTCACCTAGGAGGTAAACCTGTTTCGGCAGAGTTTGATTCGCCAGGCGTCAAGCGTCATGCCTCTTGTCACATGTACACGAAGGCACTTGACGTTCTACCTCGCGATTCGTTAAAAGAGCTGCACAAACAAATCGAACTAAAAGACGAAAAGAGAGAACGCTGCAGATCGAAGCAAGGGAGACAACGCGATTTGGGTGGCGACAGTGAGGACATCGGCGTAGGCACCAGATTTCTAACATCTCTATAGTGAAAACAGAATAAACTCCGGCAGAATTACCCCCACCACATGGGGAGATTCTCCTTGATGAAACGAAGCGCTTGATGAGACAACAATGTAATACAATGTCTCGCTCCTCCAGACAAACTAATAAGAATATTTGAATGCTACGACTTTGTCGGGTGCTTCCTTTAAGAGGCTGAGCGTTTGGACTCCAAGAAACAAAATGGTACGAATAGGCGGTTGAAAACGAGAAGCTCCGCCGCCCAGGTGACAAGCTTGACGAGCCGCACGGTACTTTGCCGTTTTCCGGAAAAGAGCCTCCTTATATTCCTCTTTCCGCTTCCAGGTCCGACCAATCAGGGTCGCTCCCGGCGGAATGCTGGTAAGAGGTCGGGTGGAGGGGCGCAGGACCTCGGGGCAGTGATGCCAGGACGTGGGATTTTCTCCCACATGGGAGCCATCGTACGCATGCGTATGGTGACGTCACAGCTCGACAGCGGTTGTTTCCATGGACGTATCTAGTAAAATGTCCTCTTCCAGTAATTTCTACCGTATTTCAATTGTCACAGGGGTCTAACGATACCCCATATTTCAGTGAAGTATATACGTTGCTGAGGATTAGGTAGTGCGCATGGGTGGGAAAAATCCCACGTCCTGGCATCACTGCCTCGGGGCGGAGTACCCGCCGCTCCTCCGTGGTAGCCGATTTTTCACGTCGCGTTACACCTTGCTATTATTTCGTGTTTTCTTAATCCTATTATATCTGCTTATCGTATATTGCCTTTAATTCTCGTATTTGTTTCCATAGTTGATTTGAACTTTGTCGCGGCTCAAAGTCACCGCGAGTTTCCGTCTTCTCGCTACTCAGAAACGACCATAAGCCGTACCTCGTGAAAGCCGAGGTGCGGTTCGTGGAAGTCCACTCAGCGTACATGCAACATAGTTCATACTTTCGTTAAAGTCTACAACCCCTCTCCAAGGGCAAGTCACCCCTCCGTCCCAACTTTTGGGGAATAAAAAGGCCGAGTCCGAAGGCTCGGCCACGCTCTCGTACAAAATTATTTACTCACAACGTTACGCTGCCGGTTGACCCACAAGTATCATCGACCATTTCAAATACCGTTTTTTGTAAAATCCACGAGTCGCGCAAGACGCGCTTGTGCATTATTCAGTGTAATATAGACTTGAGTTTGTCAGTAACTCCTTCAATTAACTACAGTGACTCACGAAAATATTCGGACACTAAGGTATATCGAAATTCATCGCTGTGTATCTCGATTATTTGTGAGGGAATCATCTTCGTTATTTTTTCTGGTAATGAGTTATTAACTAAGGTTAATAAAAACATATGATTTATTTGATAATTTATTATATATTGTAATATAATAAATGATTAATGAAATGGTAGCTTATTCTTAAGTCACAAAAATATTCGGACACGCAATGTGTTTCCCGAGTATTTACTTTTGGAAACTTAGCGTTCTGAGGAATGACTGCTACATGTTGATAAACCTAGTTCTAGAGGTCGATGTCACTGCATTATTCGTTAGTAATACTTCAGAAACTCGTCAGAATGGGACGCAAGAAGAAGAATACGTCGTTCGAGCAGAGGCAACTCGTAATTTTCCACTGCGAGAAGGGAAAATCATATCGCGAAATTAGTGCCATGCTTCGTATTAGCAAGAGCACTATCGCGGACATTATCCGACGATTTAATAGCGAGAACCGCTTCGAATCCATTCCGCAAACTGGTCGGCCAGCTGCTTTAAACAATAGGGAGAAAAAAAGACTCGTGCGAAAAATTAAAGGAAACCCTCTTCTAAGTACTCCAAGATTAGCAACAGAGCTGTTAGAAGAAAGGGGCAAGGAAGTTCATCCAGAAACAATCCGAAGAACACTAAGACAACATGGGTACAACGGCCGAATCGCTAGGAGAAAGCCATTCATCAACGAGGCCAACAGGAGGAAACGAATTAACTTCGCTAAGGAGCTTGTTTCTAAGGACGAATCATGGTGGACTGACGTTATATTTGCTGACGAAAGCAAATTTAACATTTATAATTCTGATGGAAGAACTATGGTTTGGCGTAAGCCAAATACACAGTTCCATATCAGACATACACGAGGTACGGTGAAGCACGGAGGAGGTAGCGTAATGGTTTGGGGTTGCATTTCAACCACCGGCGTTGGAAATTTAGTTTTTATAGACACAATTATGGACAAAAATGTTTATTTGAATCTTTTAAAAAGTAATTTACTTCAGAGTGCTGAAAATATGGGAATCCGTGATAGGTTTAAATTTTATCAGGATAACGATCCCAAGCACAAGGCGCGCATTGTGCAGGAATTTTTGTTATATAGATGTCCCAAAGTTCTCCATCCTCCCCCACAGTCTCCAAACCTTAACCCGATCGAAAATTTATGAGACGAATTGGATCGCAAAATTCGTGTATACCCAATACTTTCAAAAGAAGAGTTAAAACTAAGACTCCAAGAAGAATGGGCACGTATAACTTCAGAATATTTAAAAAAAATTATATATAATATGCCAAAACGACTAACAAGGAAGGTATTCGAAGTGGGGACTCACGGATTCGAATGAAATTTTGTGGGTTTGTAGAGTGATCCAAGACAAGAAAAATGGTATACTCCATTCGTGCCCAATCGCCCTTTAAGGGCATGAAATTTAACCTCAAAGTGAAATCGACACTTGCACTTCCTCGCTTATATCTCCTAAATGACAAAAGATAGAAAAAAAGGTTTTAGGTAAAAGTTTAACGGTAAAAGGGGCGCTATAAATTGGCATTAACAAACTTTTAAAAACAACTTTCCTTCTTGGAAAAAAAAATTTTTTTTGCGTTATTTTAAACAATTTTTAAATCTTTGTGTCAATGAAAAATGTGACATTTTTTATTCTGAATTCAACCATAACCATATTTTTATTATACACCGCTAGGGTTACAGAGATACACGACAAAACGTACCCCCAGCGCGCGGTACCGCGCAATAGTGCGCTAACAACACATAGAGTTACATATTGAGAATGCTCATTTTTGTTGCAGAACATAACTATGTGACGAAGATGGGTGTGGTAACATAAAAATCGCAAATTATGAAATATTTCATAAAGATTAATGACTTAAAATACAAATCGTACTATATCCCATATATAGATACATAAATATTTTTTAAACGCTTATTTAACAGTTTATTACATTGTAAGCACACGCGATTACATGTACTTCACTTGACATAGTTTTCGCAAAGTGAAAAAAACGAAATACTATCTTCATTAAAAAAGTGATCTACACACAGATACTTTTTGCACCAAGCACATCTTATAATAGCAGGCTTGTCACATAATTCACAACGTGGCAGTTTATCTGCTTCAGGAAATTTAAAACAGAAATCTACTGGATTTTCAAACCGTTGTGGTAACCTTTCCTCTAGGTATCCACTTTTATACCAAGAGTATTTAAATAATTCTCTGAATCTCGGGGAAGACAATTGGTGGTGGGTGAGTGATTGCAATTTGATGATGTTATTTCGTAGATGTAAATTTATATTAATATCGTACAGCAAAACTCGATCGGAAAAGGTTCTAACAAAGTTTTTCCATATCCGGAAACCAAAAACGTCCAACGGTTGTATCAAACCTGTCGTCCCTTTCGGTATAGTTAACGTAATAAGTTGCTTGTCACTCGGAATACTTTGCTGAAACGTGGACGGACAATGACCACTCCACGAATCAATTAGTAGTACACTTCGAGGCCCAGTCTTTGGTAAAAAGACTTCTGCGAGCCAGGTGTTGAAATGGTGCGATGTTAACTTCCCAGATTTGGAAGCAGTGACAAACACATTATCCGATCTGAATTGGGCAATTCAGTGCAAAGTTCATAAGATAAGGGGATAATGGTTAATCGAATATTTACGAAAACAGACTAACAATGGAAGTTAAGAGAAAGAAGAATTAATAAAGACGAAATGATATCGTTAAATGTAATAAAATGGTCTGTTTTCGCAAATATTCAATTAATTATTATCCCCATATTTTATGAACTTTGCACTGATAAATATCCAGTCTCCTTATAAATACCCAGTCTTCGGCTCTGGAATTCATTGTCAGTGTTACTGGAACTCGTTCAACTGCACGTGGCTTTGAATAAAATGGTGTACATAAATCCGGAAAACGTTATTAATCTACTAATAGTAATGCTTCACATAACCAGCATACCACCATCTCCAATTAATCACCGGGAGGTCGAACTCTCGGAGATCATACACAGAATGATACATGAGAGTATCACTGAAAATTCATTTGCGACCGACTACGTTATGACCCTGGAATATGAAGATCCAACACGACCTCAAGAATGTGAATTTGTTCCTGATGAAGACATCCAGGAAGACGAAGAATTTGGTAACAACGAATTTGATGACAGTTGCATCCCAGGCGAAAGTGGTAATGTAGACCTCGGCTATAAAACTCGCGCAGTTGAGTTCTGGAGAAGCGGCAAGAAAATGCGTAGGACTCTCGATAGCGTACAGCACAAATTTCGAAAAGTAAAATCGATTAAACAATTATATAAATGGGAAGAAACGTTGGCAAGAGGCGGTACATACAGGGATAAAATTATGTCAATCGCGAAATTTGTGCTGGACAAATTTGAAGCTGCTACCGATCGAGGCTCGTTTGTGCACAATATGGATTTAAAGTATTGGGCGCTAGAAGCAAAGGAGGACGTAAATCTGCCAGGATTTAAAGCTAGCCACCAGTGGGTCGTGAATTTCAAGAGAGCGCACAACATCGTTTCGAGGAAGGTTACGAAATTCGTAAGTCGTTCCGCAATCCGAAACAAGCAAAGTGTACAATTGGCAGCCACCGAATTTGTAGACCAGGTGAAACCGTATATTTCAACGTACGAACCGAATAATGTATACAATGCCGATGAGAGTGGATTTAATTTGGAAATTCATTCTGGTCGTACGTTATCGTATCGTGGTACAAAGACCGTAGAAGCAGCCGTGCAGTCAATATCCTCAACCACTCACAGTTATACGATTCTCCCTACCATTTCCGCGAGCGGTCAGTTACTGTCACCTTTGTTCATAGTATTAAAAGAACCAAGTGGAGAATTTGGACCTCGGGTAGAAGGAAACTTATTCAGACCGGATAATGTGTTTGTCACTGCTTCCAAATCTGGGAAGTTAACATCGCACCATTTCAACACCTGGCTCGCAGAAGTCTTTTTACCAAAGACTGGGCCTCGAAGTGTACTACTAATTGATTCGTGGAGTGGTCATTGTCCGTCCACGTTTCAGCAAAGTATTCCGAGTGACAAGCAACTTATTACGTTAACTATACCGAAAGGGACGACAGGTTTGATACAACCGTTGGACGTTTTTGGTTTCCGGATATGGAAAAACTTTGTTAGAACCTTTTCCGATCGAGTTTTGCTGTACGATATTAATATAAATTTACATCTACGAAATAACATCATCAAATTGCAATCACTCACCCACCACCAATTGTCTTCCCCGAGATTCAGAGAATTATTTAAATACTCTTGGTATAAAAGTGGATACCTAGAGGAAAGGTTACCACAACGGTTTGAAAATCCAGTAGATTTCTGTTTTAAATTTCCTGAAGCAGATAAACTGCCACGTTGTGAATTATGTGACAAGCCTGCTATTATAAGATGTGCTTGGTGCAAAAAGTATCTGTGTGTAGATCACTTTTTTAATGAAGATAGTATTTCGTTTTTTTCACTTTGCGAAAACTATGTCAAGTGAAGTACATGTAATCGCGTGTGCTTACAATGTAATAAACTGTTAAATAAGCGTTTAAAAAATATTTATGTATCTATATATGGGATATAGTACGATTTGTATTTTAAGTCATTAATCTTTATGAAATATTTCATAATTTGCGATTTTTATGTTACCACACCCATCTTCGTCACATAGTTATGTTCTGCAACAAAAATGAGCATTCTCAATATGTAACTCTATGTGTTGTTAGCGCACTATTGCGCGGTACCGCGCGCTGGGGGTACGTTTTGTCGTGTATCTCTGTAACCCTAGCGGTGTATAATAAAAATATGGTTATGGTTGAATTCAGAATAAAAAATGTCACATTTTTCATTGACACAAAGATTTAAAAATTGTTTAAAATAACGCAAAAAAAATTTTTTTTTCCAAGAAGGAAAGTTGTTTTTAAAAGTTTGTTAATGCCAATTTATAGCGCCCCTTTTACCGTTAAACTTTTACCTAAAACCTTTTTTTCTATCTTTTGTCATTTAGGAGATATAAGCGAGGAAGTGCAAGTGTCGATTTCACTTTGAGGTTAAATTTCATGCCCTTAAAGGGCGATTGGGCACGAATGGAGTATACCATTTTTCTTGTCTTGGATCACTCTACAAACCCACAAAATTTCATTCGAATCCGTGAGTCCCCACTTCGAATACCTTCCTTATAAGACATGTCATAAAACAAAAGGGTTATGCCACGAAATATTAAAACTTTAGTGATATGCATTAAAGCTCAACTTGAAAATGTCATTTTAGGTAGTGTCCGAATATTTTTGTGACTTAAGAATAAGCCACCATTTCATTAATCATTTGTTATATTACAATATATAATAAATTATCAAATAAATCATATGTTTTTATTAACCTTAGTTAATAACTCATTACCAGAAAAAATAACGAAGATGATTCCCTCATAAATAATCGAGATACACAGCGATGAATTTCGATATACCTTAGTGTCCGAATATTTTCGTGAGTCACTGTATCTCGCGACTCCTGTCCGCGAGTGGTGTCGCCTGAACCTACAGTCAGAACCACGCGACGCAAAATACTTCGTCTTTCGATGTTATCCTTCTATCCTTTTCTATCCCTACCTCTGTCGCTTTCGTCTGTTTATGCCTCGATTCATCGCTTCCGTCTCGCTATCCTTATTTGTTACGCTTAAATACCTCCTTGTCTCTCTCTACCTGTTCCTAGCCTTGTTCAATCACTTCAGTTTTACTAATATTTTCTAACCGATTTAATTTTAAAGGCCAACTTTGGCCTTTATCAGTCAATATTTTACGCCAACCTTCATACGTGGTTTAATTCGGGTGAGCCTGTTGTAATACACGCTCACTCTCGAAGTGACGCCAAAAAAATCGTGGAGCAGGAAATAACCCGCAAGGCGCGCATCCGTATCAATCGTATTTAATAATTATGTACACCAAAGTATACGCCGTGTTTTCATCTATCTTTTAAGATAAATCTTAGGTTCCCAGCGTTCATAGTTTTGGCGTAATACCTCTTTCTTTTCCAAAATCGGGTGTTTTTACAAAAACACATGCAATAGGTTATTCTTATCCGAGTTTTAGGTTAGAATTAGAACTCAACTGCGTTTCTCTGTTAAACAAAAAGTTCTATTTACATTATTGTAGGATCAGCAATGATATTCTTCACTTTTTTGGATTTTTGGCAAGTAACATTATTACTACACAAAAATCAACGCCTGCCGCTTACTGACTAACGCCTTCGACTGTTTTTCTCGTCCGTTCGAATTCGACTCTGACCCGACCTTTCGTCGCGTCCTCGCAACCGCTCCCGTTTTTCCGCCTCGCGCGTTAACCGCTCGGCGTTCGTCGCTAGGCGCCGTCATTGGTCACGGTATGGTGCGATCGGCCTATCCGCCGATCGCGCGTAGGCCAATCACTAGGCGCTCGCGGTCCAACCGAACCAGGCGCGCCTTCCCGCTATTCCGAGATGTCGTCGCACAAGTTCGGCTGTGACCGCCTTTACCGGCACCCGATCCTACATTATGTACAAGATGGGTTATTTTCCTTAATTCCTACCTGTTAAACAAAAAGAAACAGCATTTAAAGCTCTTATTCCAGGTGTGAACTATTATTCCTCTTCTAATTTAGGTTTCTACGGTTGCTCTTCTATATTTCCCACGTGCTTCTGTTTTAACTTTTTTCTCTCTCTCTCTCTCTCTATCGTCGGTAACATAGATCCTAACCGTAAGAGAAGCGACGACACTCGTGTCGCGATTTTCTTTACATCTCCCTCCCCTTGAAGAAGAACAAATACGCGTGATATTCAAAGTATTTGTTCAGCGCTCATCTAACACCGGAGTTAGTTTTGTAATGTGGAAGAGGTTCGATTCCGATTTCCTGTGACCCGTGTCGATTTCGTATATTGAATTTGAGATCTTCTTTAGTATTTTATATGGTCCGACTCTCAGTTCGTCCAGTTTCTTCCTGTTTAGTCGATTTCCATTTTCCACGTAGACTCGGGCTCCCACTTTTAGCTGTAATTCTTTTCGGTTTAGATCAAAGTTCTTTTTATTGTAATTGTGAGACTTAATCGTGTTTCTCAGAGCTAGTTTTATGTATCTTTTTAGGTCGTCATCTGTATATTTTGATTTTAATTCTTCTGGTAGAATATTTACATTTTCACCTTCCAGTAGGTATTTTGGTGCGAGTTTTGTGATGGTGTGATCCGTTTTGTTGTACGTTTCTACGCATCTTTGTGCGATGGTTATCCATGCAATTTTCCTCTTACTTTCGTTTATCTCACATCGTATTTTATTAATTAAAGTTTGGTTTAACCTTTCATTAGGGCCATTTGAGAATGGTGCATCAACGGCAGTGATGACCATTTTGGTGTTCCTCTCTTTCAGAAAATCTTTAAATTCTTTTGAATTTATGCCCGGATATTGACCCGTTAATATCATCTTGATATTGTAACTCTGTGTCACCCTCTCGGTTAATTTTATAAAGTCCTTCGAATTTTGGTTTCTTGATGTTAAGATGTGGGCGTATCTCGTGAAGTGGTCCACCAAAAGATGTAAGTATTTCTTTGTTGATCGCGATCCGCCAAAACCTCCAATTGTGTCAATAGATTCAATTTCAAAAGGATATTTCGCTGGACCCAGTTGTGACATTAAACCGTAATTAGATTTTCTTCTTGATTTGTTTTTAACACAAATATCGCAATTTTCACAGATTCTTTTTATATTTGCTATGAGGTTTTCCGCTGTATAGAATGGTGTTATTTTATTCATCATTTGGGTTCTTCCGATGTGACAGTACCTCTTGTGTACTTTTTCTATTAGGATTTTACTTAACGCCTCCGATAGCATGATTTTCTCCTTTTTTCTCGTTTTTCTTATAGTAGATTTCATTTTCTTTTGTTAGTTTATCTTTTATTCGTTCATTTAGGTTTTTTTGTTGGTCGTTTTTTATATCCGCTAGATCAATTAAATTTACTACTTTCAAGAAGTCTTCTGCATTCTGGTAAGGTTCCAGAACCGGGTTTCTGCTTAGGCAGTCTACTTCTTGGTTTGATTTCCCAGGGTTATATTTTATTTTTAAACCATATTGCGATAAATAGTATGTCAAGTCCCCTAGTTCTTCATCAGTCCTGGTTTTTATGTTCAGGTGTTCCAAGGGTTTGTGGTCCGAGTACACCGTAAATTCTTTCCCCATTAACCAATGTTGCCAGTACTTGACGGCTTCTTTTATTGCCAAACATTCCAGGTATATTGCTTTTTTTTTCTTTTGAGCGTTAGTTAATTTTTTTTAAAAATAAGCCACTGGCTTACTATTTCCATTTCCGTCGTTTTGTTTTAGCACAGCTCCCACTCCTTTAATGCTTGCGTCTGTGTAAATCTCAATTGGGGCTTCTGGGTCGAAAATATTTAAAACCGATTCTGAACACATTAGCGTCTTTATTTTGTCAAACGCTTCTTGGCAGTCTTCTGACCAGTCGAATGGTATTTCCTTCCTCAGTAGGTTGTGAAGTGGATCTAGAATTATCGCACTGTGTGGTATAAATTTATGGTGAAAATTTATTTTTACCAGAAATTGTCGTACATTTTTCCTTGTTTTCAAAGTTGGAAAATCTTTGACAGCGGTTAGATAATCCTTTAGAGGCTTTATTGAATTATTCTCTATTCTGTGACCTAGGTAATTTGCATGATTCTTCGCGAAATTGCATTTTGCGAATTTCAGTCTAAATCCTTCAATTGATATTGCCTCCAATAGTCTGGACAGGTGGGTGATGTATTCTTCAAAAGTTTTTGAAAAAACTATGATGTCGTCTATAAAGTTTACTGCAAATCCAGAGAGCTTGTGTCTTCTTATAATGTTGCTTAATATTCTCTGGAAAATTGCTGGGGCCGTTTTTAGTCCAAATGGGAGGCATGTCCATTGATAGTGACCCTCTTGTCTAGCGAATGCGGTTTTTTCCCTGTCCTGGATGTTTAGAGGGATTGACCAAAATGCCGAGTTTATATCTAACGTTGTAAAGTATCTGCTATTTACTGTTTTTCCCACCAGATCTTCGATCGGTGAGAACGGTTGTGATTGAGGGACAATGATTTTGTTTAAATCTCTAAAATCTATACATAATCTTGATCTTCTTCCCTCTTCCTTTTTATATGCCAGGGTAACCGGAGCGGCAAACGGGCTACATGATTCTTCGATCAGGCCTTTCTCCAGTAGCTTTGCTATTTGGTTTTCTATTTCTTTCCTATCTTCCATCGTGCATCTATATGGGCGTTTGTAACACTACCTATCGAGTATGAGATCAATGTGAGCTTCATAGTCTTTTACTCTGCCGATGTCGTATTTATCTTTCGCGAATACTGATTTGTATTTATCTATCAGTCTTTCAATTTCTCGCTGTTGTTGTGAACTTAGGTGATTTGTTGAAGTTTGGAATTCCTCCGGATTTATGTGCTTATTGAAATTTACTTCGTGTTTGTTTTCTGGTCCTTTACCTAGTACAGGGTGTAAAAAAATTAACGGTCATGGCTTTAAGGGGTTGTTCTACACCTCTGGATCGATGGAGATTTGCGAAAAAAACCTGCCGCAAAATTCGGGAAAGGGTAGCAAATTTTTTTTATTGGCTCATCGTATTCGACTTGTTACGTAGGTAAAATGTCTGAGAGGAACCATGGGTCAGAAACGAACCGTTCTCTTACAAATTAACTTTTAATTCGGCCTTCCGATCAAAATTTCGCCCATATGGCAGCCTTCGAGTCACCGACCTTTCGAAAGGAAACACATGAAATACCCTTGCTAGCTCCAATAGTTGAAGCAGAGGCAACGTAAACGAAGATAGAAAATGACTAGAAAAATGTCATTGACCTGCGTTCGGTGTTGGGTTCGCTCAAGGGCCCACCCGGGGAGAAGAGCATAAACACATGCACTTCTCTACTGGTACGGTGACACAGTGCCCCATTTTCTAACTTCGTTTACGTCGCCTCTGCTTTAACTAATGGCGAAATTTTTATCAGAAGGCCCAATTAAAAGTTAATTTGTGAGAGAACGGTACGTTTCTGACCCATGGTTCCTCTCAGACATTTTGCCTACGTAACAAGACGAATACGATGAGCCAATAAAAAAAATTTGCTACCCTTTCCCAGATTTTGCGGCCGGTTTTTTTCGCAAATCTCCATCGATCCAGAGGTGTAGAACAACCCCTTAAAGCCATGACCATTAATTTTTTTACACCCTGTACATCAGGAATTTTGACCTTCTGTCTTTCTATATTTTCTTCTTTTCTTGAAGCTTTTTCATTTATTTTCTTGTTTTTGTTTTGTATGATCCACAGACCATCATCTTGAGTTAACTTGAACTTCTTGATACAGTCCAGACCAATTAGAAAATCATGATTAAAATTTTTGTTATCTACAATGAAGACATCCATGCTTTCTTCAATATCGTAGATTTTTATTTTTAGTGTTACCATACCTTCTGCTTTCTTTACACCATTAATAGTTTTCAAGTTTACCGTTTGTATTGTATTTGGATTTTCCTGTTTATCTTCAGCAATTTTGCATTAATTAGTGACACGTTCGAGCCTGAGTCATAAACTCCAGAAACTACAAGTGTGCCGTTTAGTAGTAAATTGATTTTTATTAATGGTGTTATTTCTAGTTTTTTGGATATTTTCCATTTAATTCTATTTCTAACTCTGAGTTGTTTATACTTTTTATTTGTTCCGTTCTTTTACATTTTTTTCCCTAAACCAGCAAGTTGATTCCGGGTGGTAACGCTTTACTTTTTTTTCCTTTTCGCAGATTTGGCATGGTTTCTTTTCTTCGACTTTCTCGAATTTCCTATCGGGATATCTTCCTTTTCTTTCTATTCTCGTTTTATCCACCAGATGTTCTAGTTTACCGATTTCGTTGTAGAGATCTTCTGTTCCTTGTAGACTTTCTCTGTCTATTTTGTCGGATATGTAGTTCGGTAAACCGACCGCTATAAGATCTATTAATGTTTCGGTGTCGATTGATTTCCTTATCTCTAATAGTAGTTTTTCTTTCTTCAGAGCGTAGTCCAGCAAGGCGCCCGCTTGCTATTTAAAGGCAAGGGCGTATCTAATTGGAGACCACGCTTTATTGGCAAAAGTGTCGCGAAAGTTATTTTTCCATTTCCTCCATTCTGATTCTACCGTGAGTTTTAAGATCATAGAGCTGTACCAATCTGCACCCGCTTTCTCCAGGAAAAATTTTAAAACTTCAATTATTTTCCTGTCCTGTTGTTAAGGCCCAAGCCCTTAATGTATAAGGTTTATTACACGGACTAAGAGGCAACTATTTTTGAGGAAAACAGTTAGTTTAACGGGACGCAGAAGTGCCAGATGTGGAACTTCTGGGGACCCTCTTTTCCAAGAAATCCTCGCCTGCGAGTTTGATTATTTCCAGATTTTCAGCAAAGACTCAATGGTTATTGCCGTGCAATAAACTCAGTGCGCCGGAGCGTGTTCTTCGGCCGTCGAACAGCCCTCGAGCGGGCCTCTTTCTCCTACTGCAGGCCTTTGCCCCTCCATCGGTCACAAAAGGGGGGCGCGCTTCCACAAGCGCGCCAAAACAGCGCTCGCGCCAAATCACCTACGCGCTAGTTACTTTTGGGAAACCAATTTCCTCCGTACAACTTCCGAGGGCGCAAAAATCACATTCTTGTTAGCAAGGTGCCCTCGGAAGGGGAAACGCGGGTAAAGGCCTCGCGACATTCTCTCATTACCAAAATCAGTCTGAAAACCGCCGGCACGAGTAGCGTCTCGTCCGGATTTACCGGTGACTCACAAATTCCCGGCGCGATTAGCGTCTCGCCCGGATTACAAGTCTACGAGTAGCGTCTCGTCCAGACTCAATCACACCTCCGGTACGAGTAGCGTCTCGTCCGGATTTGCAACTAAGCCGTAACTCACATCATCAACCTCAGTTTTGTCAATCACAGTTTGCAATATACAAGTTAAGTTTGTTCATATTTATAAGCAGAAATACAGTCCACTTAAACAAGAAAGTTATTGCTAAATTCACGGAAGGGCGAAATTGTCTCCACAATACCACGCTCAAACCCGTAAACACCTGTACTACCGTGCATCGTTCGCATTCTTTTTCAAATTGCTGTATCCATTGGTGGGCGTTCGAATGTTTCCCGTCAAATTTTTCGATCATAAAGTCGTTTGCTATTTTCGCCAAGTTCTGCACTTCGGATTTTTGTTGTTTTTCCTCAAGCACTTTTTCCAACAATTTCTTTATTGTTTCGTCTGTGGTACTGTGTGTGGTCTCCGCTGCTTGTTCCGTGGTTTCCTCTAAATCAGTCGAGTCAAGGTCTTGCTCGACAGAGCCGTTTCTCGAGCTGCTCCGCCTGCTACTCCTTCCTATACACTCGAAAGCTCGCTGATTGACTTTGCCTCCCCTTAATAGTAGCGGACCTATTGGCATGAGCACAGGCGTATTCGGGGCGACATTCGTAGTCAATCAGTCGCGCTGAAAAGACGTGCCTTGCGCGTCAGTCGCGGAGATCAGAACGTCGTGCTGGCACGTCGATTAAGGTTATTTGTCGAAATACAATTTCACACCGCACTATATCGCATGTAGGGTAACACAAAAGTATTGTTAGTGAAAAAGTATGCTCGAATATGTGTTAAATAAAGTACAATTAATATATTTTAATATTTTTGGGCTTCTGGTGACGGTTTTACCGAAATTAACCACTACGTTATGCATTACGACTAAATATAGTATTGTGTTCCAGCACCAATAGTTGTAAATCAATTATTAGCGCAAATTGTTAAAAGTAACTATACGATAATAGAACGCTAGGTTTCCCAGCGTAAAAGAAAACATTGTAGCCGCCGCGGTTGTCTTGGCTATATGTTTTGCAATACTGCCCATTCTCTTGTAAACTAAGTGATAAGTAATAGGTTTCCACATTACCCATGAGGTACTATTTTCAATGCGTTTTTTTAAAGTGGTATACAATTCATTGTGCTAGTCTTGAAAATGTTTTCAGTAGCTTTATTCGTCTCAAAATGCTCGACGCAAAGTTCTAATATACCAATTAAAACATAATTAATTATAAGAAGATCTTAGTAACAAAGAGTGGTTTTGCCTCGTTTAATTTCAATGTTGTTTTGTAATAAAATGACAAAGTATTGTCAATTTTACATATAGAGATGTATCTCAACGGTTTCTTTCATCTGTATGATTGTTAAAAAACATTTTCTTCATTTATATTTTAATGCGATTTCTCGACAACGATTCAGAGGAAAAGGACATTGATACAGTGGAATAGATTTTCAGAAGATAACTTTGTAACAAAGAGTGCATTTGCATATTTCCATGAGTAATGTGGAAACCTATATTACCTCTTTACTGTTAAAAGACAACACAACATTGTACAATGTATCGCCCCAATAACTTCTTACATTATTCTACATTCTTTGAGGCGAACAAGTTTGGCATTTTGCTGTCGCAAAATTTTTAAAATATAAATGTCGCCCCAATATACCGCCACATGCTACCACGCTTGTACCAGTAGGTACGACCGTAACGCCGCCGGTGTGCCTGTGAATCAGTGACATCTCGGCTGTATGTGTAGGTGAAGGAGGCGGCGCAGCTCGAGAAACGGCTCTGTCGAGCAAGACCTTGACTTGACTGCTCTAAATAGTAGTCTCCAAATTGTAGATTTTCGTCTTCATCTAAGTATACTTTTCTTAATTCTGCTGTTAGAGTAATCCAGACTTTCCTATATTGATTTCTCTTTGTTAGTGTCTTTTTCACTTTGGCGAATGTTTGTGACGCTGTGAGCTCCTTGTGTAAACTCGTTGGTTGGTATTCGTCTGGTATGTCGAAGGTGCGACCGTCTTTTGTGGCTATTGAGGTTAAGCATATTATTGTTGATTTTCCGTCTGTCGCTCCTCTCATTTTGAAATCAAACCGTAGTTTGTCCATCTCTTGAAATATTTGCAGAAATGTTGTTTTGTAATAAGTTATTCTTATCCGGGTTTTAGGTTAGAATTAGAACTCAACTGCGTTTCTCTGTTAAACAAAAAGTTCTATTTACATTATGTACAAGATGGGTTATTTTCCTTAATTCCTACCTGTTAAACAAAAAGAAGCAACATTTAAAGCTCTTATTCCAGGTGTGAACTATTATTCCTCTTCTAATTTAGGTTTCTACGGTTGCTCTTCTACATCTCCCACGTGCTACTGTTTTAACTCTTTCTTTCTCTCTCTCTCTCTCTAACGTCGGTAACATAGATCCTAACCGTAAGAGAAGCGACGACACTCGTGTCGCGATTTTCTTTACATAAGTAATTTTTCAAAAACTGAAAGTCTTGGAATAATTCTGACGGTGAATGTATGTTTAGAGTAAACAACTCTACGAAGAGCACCTAGCAAATATTCTACTAATTTAAACAACTGTAAAGGGTATAACAAGGTAACGGGGTCAAAAGTGCCTTTCAACCGATTTCAATGGGGGTGGTCTCATTCGATAGATAATGCTGAGCGACCATTGTTACAAAATTTTAACCCTGTATCTTCACCGGCAGAGTAGTTATGGGGAAAATAAAAAAACAGGTTTTTGCACCATTTTGCCAATTTATTGAGGTGCAAAAAATTCGAAAAAATTCTGACATATTCTACACGATACCATACATGTTTGAGATGTTTTCAGATTTTTCCATTGAAGAACCTAAGTGTAACAAAGAAGCAAGCGCAAAAAAAACGAAAAAAGTAGATTTCGTATCGCGATCTTCGAGTGACAACTTTTTGCATATTAAAGCAACAATCCAACACTCACGATTGTCATGTCCAATTTTTATCAGACTTTTAAACCGCCTGCGTCATTATGAAAAAAATCGGAAACCGGTTTGCGCAATGCATTTCAGTGTTTCTGCGCACGAAGCAATTACATGTTAAATTAGAGAATCGAATTAATTAAATCAATTGTGAAGAGAGAGAGAGAGAGAGAGAGAGAGAGAGAGAGAGAGAGAGAACAACGAATAAGTATGTATGTCGAGAGAGTGGAAGAGGGTTCTAAGAGAAAGTACCTGCGAGATGATAAGGGTGTGTGACTGTGTATGTCTATGTGTGTGGGGTGTAGGGCCTTCGGAAGAATCCGAATATATAAGAAGGCCTAGAGCATATTTTAATGCGATGGAGAACAGAGTATGTTTTTACGCGACAATGAGGAGAATTTATCCTAGCATCACAGCGAACAGAGTATTTTTCAGGGGTTACCAGCGATCAGCGATCTAGCGAATAGTATAGCATAGTTTTTTTGACTTTTAGTTTTTTTGAATAGGATGAACGGATTTTTCTGGTATGAATGTAGTGTGTCAGTTGTTTGCTATTAATGAGTGAAACCATCGAGAAGCTTCCAGGAATCAGATTCGTTGATGTTTAAAGGATGATGACCCTGGAGCTATCGATCGGTTATCACTAGAGCAAACAGCTGATGACAAGAGTCGAGTGATGTAAAAGTATGCCATGAACGAATATTATAAATAAACCTGCGTTTTTGGGAGCCGCGAGATTCCCTTGGACAGCGTGAGAGAGAGAAAGTCGCAAATTAAAGAGTTGCATTGTGTAGTGTAAGTTAATATTCTGACTTGTATTTGTGTTGTTATTCTGTGTTGTTTTTCAAGTTTCTGTTAATTTAAATAAATATTATTGTTCGTTCTTCTATTTCCTACATATTACTCCTTATATTTTAATAAACTATTTATTATTCTTAACTGAATAATAATTTCACAATATAAATAAAAAATACTAGCAAATGAAACACTACTACCGAAGCAAACATAACTAATAATTGACAAACAAGATGTAGCGGAAAGGATCATCCGATCCAGCGATTGCCGACCTAAATCGTGCAAAAATTCGAATGAAGAAAACCAGGTACAAGGTGAAAAACAAAAAAGTGACAGCATGTCAAACAAAGTAAATATGTCAAATCTTAAGGAAATGCGGACAAAAGGTATATAAAGTTCGCAAAAAATATTAACAATCAGCGAGGAAATATTAAACTACAACGTAATTGTAATGTATTAAGACCAGTTAATTAGCAATTGGTTTATCTTTATTAACTAGATAAAGTAACAAATATGAGTCATATACAATGTATTGTTATAACGTGGCTCACCGTGCCGCAGCTAGCGCTAAAAGTGAAATCTCGTGCGCGCGTGTCGCACGCGGTGCTCTCGCACACACGCATACTCGCACCTACGCATACTCGCACCTACGCGCTATCGGTAAGGTCGCTACCGCTACACCTGCTCTACTCTCGCGCGTACACCATGAGAACTTACGCGCATATACCACAGTAATAATAAAAAACGAACACACAGAAAGACAAGCAGCACAAAAAAAACAAATAATATGAAGAAATTAAGCCTAGAACCAATTCCCGTAAAAATGAAAATCTTAGATTACGACCAAAACCTCAACATACAGACGAAAACAAAAATATTGACAGGCCGAGGTATCTCTACAAACGATTCACATATTTTAACTATAGACGCGACAGAAAAAGTACCGATTATGGATAACACCTCCAGAGAGAATCACGTGTTAAATGCAAAAAGTTGTATCTCGAAGATCTCGATACGAAATCTACAGTGCGACCTGTGAATAAAAACAGAAAAGCCGCCGCGGGGAAGTGTTTTTCTCGGAAGCCGAGTACCCCCCACCATGCGTGCGCTTATCTGGTCTTTGTCTCTCTCTGTTTACAGCGCGCGCCTGAAAATAAGTGTTGCCATTCTCAACCATATAAATAAAAGTGTTGTATGTTTCCATGTAGTTATGCGTTTTTATGTAAGGCGCGCTCGGAAGTGAAGTCGGAGTGTGGGACCGTGCGCGAACACTAGACTGGGGAAGTGTTCTTATTCTCAGCGTTCTTATTCCCAGGTCGCACTGTACTTTTTCCTGTTTTTTTTGCGTTTGCTCATTTCTTACACTTAGGTTCTCCAATGGAAAAATCTGAGGAAAATCTGGAACATGTATGGCACTGTGTAGAATATGTCAGAATTTTTTCGAAATGTTTGTAACTAAATAAATGAGGCAAAAACCTGTTTTTTTAATTTTCTCCGTACCTATCCTTCCCCTGAAGATATAGGGTTAAAATTTTGTACACAATGGTCGATAAGCATTATCCATCAAATGAGACCACCGCCTTTGAAATCGGTTGAAAGACACTTTTGCCCCTCTTATCCTGCGATACACTTTGTTGAACAGTGTTACGAAACTATAGTTTCTAATGCTTCGCACAGAAATAGGAATAATTAATAATAATATATATTATAATAATAGAAAATGATCGATTCCGATACTTATCCGATAAGGAACATTGAAAAGAGTAAGTGTAAGATCTGGAGAGGATATTAAGTTCAAAGCTCTGATTCTTACAATTAGTGAAGAAGTTCAATGGGATGGGCTATATAGAGGTGAAACACAGCACACGCTAAATAATAGCTTTACTCTTTCCCAGAAACAGGAGTGACTACACCCGGGGACCGACCGCAACCGAGATAGTTTAATTATCTATATAAAAATGTAAATTACGACATTTTAATATATTGTTCAAACAAATAATTTGTTGCAATTATTTTTTGTATCACTAAATTCAGCATCTGTAGACGGACAATTGAAAAAACAATTTTTTTCCTTGCGTCCTTTAAGCACGGAGATATTCGAAAAAATCATTTTCACTCCCAAAAAAGGAGGGCTATAATCACCCCTTCAATTTGGATAATTAATGGTATAAAAAATGTCGGGTTAAATACTTTTTGAGAACTATGTACCATGTAAATTTCATAAAAATCGTCATAGACGAATTCGGGGTGTTTTTTACGTTTGTTAGATATCTACAATATTCAAACCTTCACTAGGAGAAGTAGTCAATAAAAAATTGAGTTTTTCTTGTAACTATAAATTTCTTTTAATGTAATCCTGAGTTAAGGCTACCGATTGTAATGTATTTTACCAAAATAATTTTGTTAGTATGTTAAATAAACTGTGTATGTTTAGAAACATTCAAATATTTCTGTACATGTTTTGATTTATTTCATATACCAATAAAGTGATTATTATTATTATTAAACGTCTTTTCCTTATCAGATGAATACCGAAGATAAATCACTTTCTAACTTTTGTTGTGATTTTACCGTGGAGTAGCAGGCAGCAAAAGTAATGGAACGTAAATCACTCCTTTCCCCCGCAAAAATAAGGTCACTTCGTTGGGACTTGATATAGGTTGCTGACGCCATGCGGATAATGGCAATATTTTGGAATATTTGTTGGTGCTTGTGACTTCTATGGGACAACCTAAAAAGAGCCAGTATTTAAAAAACTTTTAATTAATAATTTAGAACAGGTACATCTTCACCCTGTAAAGAATTATGAAAAGAGTAAAATATGTCATGTTAAAAGAAGTTTATCTCTTTATGATCATAATTGATTTTGACGTGCATAAAAAATTTATTGATTAAGTAAGCCCTTTTTTTCTTTGGTTGAGGTGTGTATTTGTGTTAAATCCGTCTACTCCAGTTCCCTTATTATATGGGTCGTCTTTTCTCGGTGGTGTTCGGTTGACGACTAATTACTCCTGGGCGATTACCTATTACATTTGTAATAAATGTAATATTAATAAATACATTTGTAATAAATGTAATAGGTAATCGCCCAGGAGTAATTAGTCGTCAACCGAACACCACCGAGAAAAGACGACCCATATAATAAGGGAACTCTAACCGAACAGTATGGAAAGAAGCGATTAATTGCGCTTGGCACACACACCAAAAAACACACATACACACACCACTCCACAGTTCGTAAGTGCCGTTCAATAATTTAATAACTAACCCACAGTAACAACCGATAAGACACTTTTTGTAACATAATTAAACATACACCATTTGTAATAAATATGTTAATTTAGACTCCTGAGGAGGGCACACTAGATTGTGCCGAAACATGTAGAGTAGACGGATTTAACACAAATACACACCTCAACCAGAAAAAAAAGGGCTTACTTAATCAATTATATCGTAAGGTTGAGTAACACAATTGATACAAAAGGGTCTAGCAGAATAAGGGGGCCAAAAGTGCCCTTGAGCCGATTTTATTCGCCGATGGGCCATTCGATAGGTGGTCATGAAAAACCATTGTACACAAATTTTTAATCCGATACCTTCACCGGGAGCCTAGTTATAGGGTAAAATCGAAAAATCAGTTTTTGCCCCATTTTCCCCAATTAATGTGGTGCAAAAATTCCCAAAAAATTCTAACACATTCTAAACATGAATGTACACGTTAGGGATTTTTTTCAGATTTTTCCTTTGCAAGTTCCACTCACGAAAAATGAAAAACCAAAAAAAAAATTTTTAAACATCGATTTCGTATTGAAATCTTCCGAGCACAACTTTTTCCTTTTTACAGTAGTTGCGTAATGTTATCATTGTTATACCCTAATTTTTTCAGATTTTTTGAGTACGGTGCATCACGGTCGGAAAAATCAAAATCCGATTACTGGGACACATTTTGCGCTGAAACTCGCCCATTATCTGCCATTCTTGCATGATTTTAATACAGTATGTTCATATTGCGACCTTCAATGTTTCTGCATAGAAATATGTAGATGTTAAAGAACAATATCGGGTTAATTAAATAAATTGCTGATTGTATGGTCTTTATAACCTAGAATTTTAACCGTTCTTTCAAAAGCATTAATGGCGCAGTGGCTATGCTGTCTGCCTGTGGAATCGGTGGACACTTTTTTGTCGCGGGTTCGAATCTCCATGTGGGACTTAAGTTTTTTTCTGCTATTTTTTTGATCATATCACAAAAAGTAAAAGGACGCGCTGCTGTAACTATTCGACCGGACACCATAACGACGATTCCGAAATTAGTCCAAGAAATTCGCTTCACCTACGAGAGGACGATCGACGCTTCATCAATAAAAACAAAACGTGATTCATGCAAACAGAGGCCAAACGAATCCATAAACGAATTTGTACAACGCTTCTCCGAAATACAAGACGATCTACTATCCGCCATAAATTCCGAGAGAAGATACATCGACATCAAAGAAATAATCTGCAATGAAAAATGAATCATGTGCTTTCGACGCAACGTCCGGCCTGATATTTCACATTATCTTTTCAGTCAACAGCTGGGAACGTTGAACCAAGCGTTCGAGGCTGCACGCATGTACGAGACGGAACTACATTACATGCAACAACAATAAAAAATATGGGCTCAACCAAGGAACCAACGGAATCCTAGTGAACAACGTCGCCCACCTCTCAAAAATGCCAATCCTGGATGGCATGTGAAAGGGTATAACTCCTGTAAGCGACGCGGACATCTCGAGGTCGAATGCAGAACGAAGCAGTGCACAGTTGTCCCAAATGGCCAAAACATGCGAAAAACCTCAAAGCATTCTTCAATTTAGCTGAAACTTGACGTACCGGGGTAATTTGGGTCGCTGATTACGAATCTGAACTCAAAATTTACAAAAACAAAATGGCGGATCCAAAATGGCGGTCACATATATCTAAAAATTACTGGTTCGGCACGAAAGTTAGTATCCCAATATTTTTTTGGTCGCTGAATACGAATCTGAACTTAGAATTTCCAAAAACAAAATGGCGGATTCAGTATGGCGGATACGTGTATGTAAAAACTGGTGGTTCGGTGCGAAAGTTAGTATGTTAATGTTTTTTGGATCGCTGAATACGAATCTGAACTTAGAATTTCCAAAAACAAAATAGCGGATTCAGTATGGCGGATACGTGTATGTACAACTGCTGGTTCGGTGCGAAAGTTAGTATGTTAATGTTTTTTGGATCGCTGAATGCGGATCTGAACTTGCAATTTCCAAAAACAAAATAGCGGTTTCAATATGGCCGACGCGTGTGTCTAAAAATTTCCGGTTTTGCGCGAAAGCTAGTATGTAACTCATATTTACTCTAACAAGTAATTATAGGGGAGACCGGGGTGTAATGAACTTTGGGGTAAATTGAATTTTTCTAATTATTTCAATATGAATACATGTAAACACATAGATTTGAAAATAATAATGTCTAATAGCACAGTAAAGGTAAAGAAGTCATTGATTCTTCTTATTGTCGTGTTTCTGAGAAAAAAACACGAAATTATGGTTTTCATGCTTCCTAACCATAATTTTTGCGATTTTAATTTTTAGTTTACAACTACTTCTCATTAACACGTTCACGCCGGGGCGAATACCTACGTTTTTTCGCGTGAGGCGGGACTGTCTTATCTCCTTACACTTCCTGAGGCGGGACGACACTGTTGCGAGTTCGAACACAATGAGAAATCACAACAGTTCGAGGCTTTGAACGCGCTAAATGCGAGATTGCAACAGTTATAACATAGTGTTTTTTTGAGCGCACATTTTCACATTTTCTTTCAAGTTTCTGCTTTGTAAAGATGTGAATCTAATAGAAAAAGTTTCACTTCAATAGAAATGATGAATATAGCAGAATACTGGTGGCGTTCAACGTGTTAAGCGTGACCCACTAGTGGGTCACGCCGCCCCACGGAATAGTCAAGTGTGACCCACTGGTGGGTCACGCCGCCCCACGGAACAGTCAAGTGTGACCCACCGGTGGGTCACGCCGGCGTGAACGTGTTAAGTTAATACATTAAAATTTATTTTACCGATTTCTACAATCTTTAAACTATTTATTAACTATCATAAAAATATTTAACGTGTACAATATATTTATTTATATGAGTATTATTATAAATATGTGATTCGGGGCAAATTGGTCGGGGCAAAATGATTTCGTGACGGAGCAATTGCCTGCGCATAAGAAATGCGCAATCGCTGTGGACACGAATCGTGTGTAGCCGGTATAGCGCAGGCTGTGTTGTCACAAAGTTTATTATGTTTTTACTTTTGCTAAATTGAAATAATTATTGTTGTAAATTCTTGCACTTTTAATAATAATTATATACCATTTATTGATGTATTTGCACATATATAACTATGGCTATTTTCATAGTGTTTGACATGTAAGATTAAGAAAGTTTTCTAACCTAAAACCTGTACTTGATGCAAATTGAATATTTATTTATTTTTTTCTAGAATCTTTCATCGTGCCTCGGAAATATAAAAACTCTTATAACTCTTTTTAAAAAGAGTTATTGTCAAAATTCTAATTTTCTTTTTATATTATTGGAGAATAATTCCTAACCTTTTTAATCACTTTTGCCGGCCACTTTATTGTTCACAATAGATGTCGTTCGAAGAAGATTGCGCATAAAATATGCGCAATAGGTCTAATGCCTGTCTTGTCTGACACAAAGTGTGTCATAAGTTTTTATTAATTAATAGACTAAAATTTCTTTCATATTTTGCAGTTATTTTAGTGTCTAATAACAGAAGAATATTGTACTTTTTCAAATAGAACAATTTCAATTGCATACATAATGATATTCTAATATTTTTTCGCATGAATTCAATTTACCCCGATTCAAGTTCAATTTACCCCGGTCCAGGGGCAAATTTTTCAACTACTTCATTATAATTATCAATAATAATAATTTCCTCTTAGTCTGATTAATTATCATGACCAAATAGTGTTTACTAAAGATCAAAGTTTATCTTAAAATTATTAAGGAAAGAATTGATTGTAAAAATAAATTATTTCATCACTTTAAACTTTTCATGGTTCAATTTACCCCGGTCTCCCCTATATGTAACCATATATATTTTTCGTTAATAAGCAAGAAAATCTATCACAAGTGAACAATTTATTTAGTAATTCCAATAAATTTGTTGACGCAGTGAATTTCAAATAAATAGTCTCGAAGCACGGAAAAAATTGTTCGCTTTGAAAAATTGTTCGCCATTAGCAGATGCTGAAATGCAATAAAGTCGCAAAATGATTCATTAGTGATTATAATAGATTTAAAAAACATAGTTTAACATGTAGTCTAATAAATAGAAATATTCGCATTCAAAGCTCCCAAGATTCACATTCAAATATCCCTCAAAGTAATGTTTGCTTGGTGCAAATCATTCAATAATTTAATAATATAGAAAAATAAAAAATATTAGAAAGAATTTAAACATTTTTTATATATATTAATGAAATAAAACGAATGGCTATCGTAACACTTATACTTGCAAGAAAAAATTAATTTTATCTTTTTATGAACTATGTCTATTAGTTTAAACAAATGTATTATGATTGAATAATAAGTTACTCTCAAATCGTATAAAATTTACATGACAATTTTTTTTGTATCGTCCACGGTTGTCGATGAAACGCGCTGGTAAGCTCAGAACGCGAGTACACCGCTGCACAAAAAATTACAAAAGTACCCTAATAGCGCCTAATAGCACCTAAACCTTGGAGGTACAGCAAGTTGAAAGTGCAACCTGTAAGCCTAAAGGGGTATCACGAATAATACCACGAATACCTTGTATTCAATTTTTATACCGTTTAACGATCAATGCAATAAATTTCAAGTAGTGGACCATAGATCTTCGATCATTCAGGACGGTATATTAGGTGCAGATTTCCTATTTAGCACAATTTTTCTCTCTCATGTAAAGTTTTCAAGATCGGGAATATTGTTAAACGATGCAAATCTTCAAATAGCAGTTGTCAAAACATAACGGGGCTTGTCAAGTTCATAACAGGGACAGGAGCAATCACGAAAGTCGATACAAATGGTCAAGCTATACTTTCAGATTTCCTTAATAGTCAAGTTGAATCTGTAGAACATTTTGAGGAAAAATTGGTTTTCCGCATAAATAGTAACGACAAAACGAACGAAAGAATCAATTTATTAAAAGAAAACACGCGATTAGATCATATAATTGAAGGCACGAAGGAAATACGGGACATTATATAAAACTACCACAATATTTTCATACTACCGGGCGATCCTCTTCCAAGCTCATTAATATTGGAACATGAGATTAAAACATCCGACGAAATTCCAATATATACAAAACAGTACAGGTATCCCCCGATCCATCAGGATGAAATTAAGCGACAAGTAACTGACATGTTACAAAAGGGCGTTATTAGAGATAGCGATAGTTCATATAACAGTCCACTTGGGATTATTCCGAAAAATTAGACGCTTCGGGAAAACAGAAGTGGCGTTTAGTAATAGATCACAGGAAGCTAAATGGGAAAACCATAAAAGATTCGTATTGGATCCCTAACATCGACGAGATATTAAATAAATTAGGGAACGCGAATTACTTCTCAGCATTTGACCTTGTCTCGGAATACCAGCAGATCGGTATTAAAGATAACGATATTCAGAAAACTGCTTTCTCGACTAACGATGGACATTTCGATTTCACCCGAATGCCTTTCGGTTTAAAAAATGCACCCCCGACATTCCAAAGACTCATGAATCGGGGACTACAAAGTCTGAATTAGAATATTTAGATCACATTATTTCTGTCAACGGAGTACAACCAAATCCGAAACGAATCGAAAAGGTAATCATCAAAGGAAATCAAACAGTTTCTAGGACTATGCGGTTATTACAGGGAATTTTTTAAGCATTTTGTTAATGGACTAACGACCAACAGATAGCATTCAAGATATGAGCCGTTTATTTTGAAAGCGGGGAAAGTACCATTTTTTGTCATTTTGAGATATTTAAAAGTTTGCATTTCAATAAATTTAAAAATATTGGTAAGTACTAATAGAGATATCTTTTTTATTTTGTGATATTATTATAGATAATGTAAGTTTATTATGCAATAGCGTTTATAGTGCTGGCTAAAAAATATGAAGGGTTTATTATACCTACATGGACTTACCTCACTTTCAAAATTAATGAATTATTGTAATCGTTAATTCTTCGCGATTCGCGAACACTTCGCGATCCGCCGACGGCACGATGCCGTCGCGCTTCTTTTGTCGTAGCGGTCCATCGAAGCACGATGCCGTCGCGCTTATTTCGACGTTGCGGTCCGCCGACGGCATTGTGCCGTCGCGATCTGGCAGCAATGTATTTTAATTTTTTTAGCAGCAGTTGAAAGACATTTTATAAGAAAAATACCACCGACGGATACTAACAAGCACCTTGCAAGAAGATATAAAGTTTGTGCTGATAAAGGGAAGGCACAAATGGTAATTGCATTAAGAAAAGAAACTTCGTACTATTGTCCACAGTGCAATGCAGTGTTATGCCTTGATATTTGTTTTGAAAAATACGATACTGAACAAATATATATATATATATAATTGTAAGATGAAGGTTGTTTTTGTTCGGTCGGTGACGTCAAATGTGACAAGTTGTGTATTTTTCTCTTCGTAATGAAGGACGGCTATTTGTCGACCGGAGTTTAAATAAAATACTTCTTGTTTAAATTTTTCGATACGTTTCGGTAACTGTATGTTACCCTCTTCAGTCGTAAAAATTTGTTAAAAGAAGACCTAGGATATCTTTCTCTGTTTGAGGTGGGCCTAGGTGCCCTTTGTCTCAGATGTTGGAAGGAGACCTCTTCCACCTTCTCTTAGACCAGGGTGTTGAATTAGTTACACGCCGCGAGCCTTTTCTGAGTCGTTCCGCCTGCTTCTCACTTCCAACTGTTTTACCCAACCAAGCTTCTCTTTCCAATCATCTGCCAGGCTCGGCGTATTGCACGAGTATAGTGGCGCTTTAGGGCGCCATTCTTCTCTGAACGCTCGCGCTGGAAAGATGCCGCGCACGCCGATTACGGGAAAAAAAAACCGATGCGCGTATCCCGTCGATTGACGTTATCTGTCAACGAACAGTTTCAGATCGCGTCAAATGGCGTTTAGGTTAAAACAAAAGTATTACTAGTAAAAGAGTATGCTCAGATATGTCTTGAATTAAATGCGATTAAGAGATTTTAATGTTTTTGATCTTCCGGCGGTGGTTTTGGCAAATTCGGCAGAGAATAGTGACAGGAATAACATTGAAAAACTTATATTGTATCTCAAAATACCAATGGAAACATGCAGGGTATCTAATTTAAACAATGTAAACATATATTTCTATTTGTGAATATGTGTCTACATTCAATGTAGATATATATTTCTGTACAAACAATGAAGTTTTCCTTCAAGTAAAGTTGAAGAAATAAATAAATGTGGGATCGGGGCGGAGGAGCCCTCCTATAAAGAACTAAAGAGAAAAGGACGTGAAAAGAAATTATCATCAGCGAGAGGTCGCTGGCGCAGTGGTTCCGCGCCGACCCAGGCGATCGTCGACGTTCAGCTACTCTGGCCGAGTACCTGCCTTGGATGGGTGACCGCGCGCCTCTCCTTTCTTTTTCACGATCCTACAAATTGGGGGCTCCTCCGGGATAGGAGGAACAGCTACCGCAACGATCCCCACGAAGCTGGAAGACGTTTGGAGAAGAGAAAAAAAATCGGCGTGCGCAATTAGCGAAGTTGAGGAAATGAACGGGTCACACACTAGGCACCAAGCTAAGTTGTGTTGATACGTTGTTGTGAAGTCGGCCTAGGTGTGTGGACGTTCAGAACAAGTGACGACGATGATGCGCCGCCGATAAAGAGGAGTGACGTTACCGACATTTGAGGGCAAATGTCAATTTCAGGATGGCCGAGTGTGGGATCGGGGCGGAGGAGCCCTCCTATAAAGAACTAAAGAGAAAAGGACGTGAAAAGAAATTATCATCAGCGAGAGGTCGCTGGCGCAGTGGTTCCGCGCCGACCCAGGCGATCGTCGACGTTCAGCTACTCTGGCCGAGTACCTGCCTTGGATGGGTGACCGCGCGCCTCTCCTTTCTTTTTCACGATCCTACATAAATAAAATAATTAATATTGCATCGATATTATCTCCACAATATTATGAAACTTTTATATATACATATAACATTTTCTTCTAAAATAAATGGTTCTACTGTGCATACATTTATACACACAACCATATAAACAACAATCATAACGACAGTTTATTAAAATTATATCCAGTAATCTTTAATTTTTTACCTCTTGTTTCTTTAATTCATATGTATACTAAAGAAACAGTTGTGTTACGATCTAGCACGCGCACGTATAAATTAATTACCAGCGCAAATAATTTAAAAATTCGGCGACAGCAAAACGTTAGCTCTTGCGTCAAAGAATACATTGTTGCCGCCACGGTCAACTTAGCAATAGGTTTTAACCGTTTGAGTGTCAAGCAGCGAAAACGTGCTTCTTTCGTTTTGCATCGAGGAATGCAACAAAGTAAAATTTCAATGTTTTTCTGCTAACAATCTGTTAATCGCATTTAATTCAAGACATATCTGAGATTACTTTTTTACTAGTAATATTTTTGCATTAACCTATACGCGATGTGACACGATCTGAAACTGTTCGTTGACAGATAACGTCAGTCGACGGGACACGCGCATCGATTTTTTTTCCTATAATCGGCGTGCGCGGCGTCTTTCCAGCGCGAGCGATCAGAGGCGAATGGCGCCCTAAAGCGCCACTATACTCGTGCAATACGCCGAGCCTGGCAGATGATTGGAAAGAGAAGCTTGGTTGGGTAAAATAGTTGGTAGGGAGAAACAGGCGGAACGACTCACAAGGAAGGTATTCGAAGTGCAACTCACGGATTCGAATAAAATTTTGTGGGTTTGTAGAGTGATCCAAGACAAGAAAAATGGTATACTCCATTCGTGCCCAATCGCCCTTTAAGGGCATGAAATTTAACCTCAAAGTGAAATCGACACTTGCACTTCCTCGCTTATATCTCCTAAAGTACAAAAGATAGAAAAAAATGTTTTAGGTAAAAGTTTAACGGTAAAAGGAGCGCTATAAATTTGCATTAACAAATTTTAAAAAACAACTTTCCTTCTTGGAAAAAAAATTTTTTTTTGCGTTATATTAAACAATTTTGAAATCTTTTTGGTAATGAAAAATGTGGCATTTTTTATTCTGAATTCAACCATAACAATATTTTTGTTATACACCGCTAGGGTTACACAGATACACGACAAAACGTACTCCCTAGCGCGCGGAACCGCGCAATAGCGCGCTAACACGTATAAAGTTACATATTAAGAATGTTCATTTTCGTCGTAGGACATGCCTATGTGACGAAGATGGATGTGGTAACATAAAAATCGCAAATTATGAAATATTACGTAAAGATTAATGACTTATAATACAGATCGTACTATATCCCATATATACATACATAAATATTTTTTAAACGTTTATTTAACATTTTACTACATTGTAAGCACACGCGAATACATGTACCTACTTCACTCGACATAGTTTCGTAAAGTGAAAAAGACGAAATACTATCTTCATTAAAAAAGTGATCTACAAACAGATACTTTTTACACCAAGCACATCTTATAATAGCAGGCTTACCACATAATTCACAACGTGGCAGTTTATCTGCTTCAGGAAATTTAAAATAGAAATCTACCGGATTTTCAAACTGTTGTTGTAATCTTTCCTCTAGGTGTCCACTTTTATACCAAGAGTTCTTAAATATAATAATTCGCGGACTCTCGGAGATGAAAACTGATTCGATGTGAGAGATTGCAGTTTGATGATATTATTTCGTAGATGCAAATTTGTAAAAAGATTATATGGTAAAACTCAATTGGAACAAGTTCTCACAAAATTTTTTCATACCCAAAAATAAAAAAAAAGCTACGATTAACGGTGATAAGCCTGCTATTATAAGATGTGCTTGGTGCAAAAAGTGCCTATGCGTATATCATCGTTTTAACCATTTCACTACTGTGAGCGCCTATAGGCGCTTAGAAATTTTGCGCTAGTGATACCCAGGAGCGCCTATAGGCGCTTGACGCTGGCTGACTCTCTGATACTGAAGGCGCTTAAAGGTGCTCATTGTAATTTGGCTTTCTGACACGAAGAGTACTTTTAAATTTGTCATATTTGTAATTTGTCACATTTAAAAAATGTTTATTTGTGTATATATGCGATGTAGTACGATTTATATCATAAGTCATTAATCTTTATGTAATATTTCATAATTTGCGATTTTTATGTTACCACACCCATCTTCGTCACATAGTTATGTCCTGCAACGAAAATGAGCATTCTTAATATGTAACTTTATATGTTGTTAGCGCACTATTGCGCGGTACCACGCGCTAGGGAGTACGTTTTGTCGTGTATCTCTGTAACCCTAGCAGTGTATAATAAAAATATTGTTATGGTTGAATTCAGAATAAAAAGTGCCACATTTTTCATTACCAAAAAGATTTCAAAATTGTTTAAAATAACGCAAAAAAAAATTTTTTTTCCAAGAAGGAAAGTTGTTTTTAAAAATTTGTTAATGCAAATTTATAGCACTCCTTTTACCGTTAAACTTTTACCTAAAACATTTTCTTCTATCTTTTGTTCTTTAGGAGATATAAGCGAGGAAGTGCAAGTGTCGATTTCACTTTGAGGTTAAATTTTATGCCCTTAAAGGGCGATTGGGCACGAATGGAGTATACCATTTTTCTTGTCTTGGATCACTCTACAAACCCACAAAATTTTATTCGAATCCGTGAGTTGCACTTCGAATACCTTCCTTGTCAGAAAAGGCTCGCGGCGTGTAACTAATTCAACACCCTGGTCTAAGAGAAGGTGGAAGAGGTCTCCTTCCAACATCTGAGACAAAGGGCACCTAGGCCCACCTCAAACAGAGAAAGATATCCTAGGTCTTCTTTTAATAAATTTTTACGACTGAAGAGGGTAACATACAGTTACCGAAACCCCATATCGAGTGAAGTATCCCATATTTGAGTGAAGTATATACGTTACTGAGAATTGGGTAGCGCGCACGGGTGGGAAAAATCCCGCGTCCTGGCATCACTGGTCACGGACCGCAAAGTGTTAAAGGGATAATATTTATGTTGTATCAGCCTATTTTAATAATAAAAACAAAACACTGTTCAATTTTATATAAATATTAAATTTATGCATAAAATAAAAAGTGAAATGAACCAAAACAAACCAGTTTTTTAAATATTGTAGTAGAAATATAACATTACAGAAAAACTGATAGAGTAAGGGCAGTAAATAATTGTAGGTTTATTTAACAGAAAAGCATATTTATTAAAACAGCTAATGAGATTACACGTGTTCGCAACCAACTAACTGTACCGACTGACTAACTTCAGAACAAAGAAACAAAGAAAGGACATGCTCGCGCCACTAAACTGAAGTTGTCTTCGATTTTTCGGATCTAACAAAAACAATTTATTTTTATTAAGAATTTCAGATGTAATTTGAGTTTTACTTATAATTTAACATTTTAAAATGTTCATGATGAACAGGAGGTATGTATGGTAATAAATCGATCATGTCCTTATATTTGTCAGATGTAATATATCTATTGTTTTCATACAAAAAAGGTAATTTTATATTTCCGAAATTAGTTGGTTTTCCTCTCCGTTGTGGTGATAAATCGATAATTTTAAATTCAGAATGACGTTCCATCGAAGTTTTGTAGAACATTTTGTATGGTGCATTCCTTGTAAATCTGATCCAGCAGATATTTAACCAATTCACAGTTCCTCCATCAGTATTTTTCTTTCTTTTTAAAACCGCTTCTTCCAAAGCTTGGGTTGAACAAAAATTTTCGCGTTTCATTTCGTGTACTAAAAATTTGTTATATCTTCGACAATGCCGTATTACTTTATAATAATCCTGGGGAATGTACAAGGAATTGGTTTTCCGGATTGCCATTTCTACCACTCCAAAATCGCGATCGTTTGGTAAGAATGAATGTCCTGACAATAAAAATTTGCGATCAATGATATTTATTTCGTTATCGCTGGACTGAACAACTTTCATCCACATTAAAGCCAACTTTATATTTCTATTCTGGCCAGTGCACATACCACTGTAAGTTATAATGTGCTTTTGGGTTGTCACATTCTGTAAATGTTTTAAACAACAAGATGCCACTTCTTGTGATCCTCTGGATGCTATAGATCCATCCCAAACATACATGTTAACTTCATCATTATGAAAATTGTGGAAGCCTTGATTCAATCATCGAAGCATGATAGAAAATATAAACATTGTTTCAAAACATATAACGTAATGCATATATTCGATTAAAAATAATTTCAACCTAAGATGGACTTGCACCACTTTCAAAATAAACATCTTTACAATACCGTTAATAGCTAAAACTTCCGTCTCCCAAATATTAGGAAATACAATTTTTTTTTTATTATAAATTCTTTACAGATAAAAAGATCATATTAAGTTTTATCTACAATTATCATTATCTTAATTTTTTTCAAAAATGGACTTGCCTCACTTTCAAAATAAACGGCTCATATTATACTACGCGTTAACGACCAAACCCGTTCTTCAATATCCTAATTGGGCAAAACGTTTTGTTCTCACCACTGTAATTGCGGATTGATGGATCCGCACTTAAGGTCCGCCAAATAAGAGAACTTATAGCCTTTGGATTTTTGTGTATTAAAATAACTTGACTCGTTCAGACAGCGTTCGGACAGCAATTTTGCGTATAACAGAGTTAGTGAAAAGAATGTCGTGAATGATCTGTGTGAACTGTATGAACTCCCAAATGGGCAGAGAATACGGGGTTTTTAAGGGACTTTTGGAGAAGGAGTGGAAGTAGTGATAATAATGGATGCAAGGCAAAGGTCAAAGTAAAAAGTAGGATTTTGGACTTAGAACGGTGATTTCGGAGATGAGTAAGGAGTGGTGACGATACTAGGGAGTTGAAAGGTCGGGATGGAAAACTAGGAGATCTGGATTTGAAGTAGTGAATCAGAGGTGACGATGGAAGTTAGTTTGACGGCGTACAAATGTTTGCGTTTACAAAACATTCCCATAGTTATCTTATATACTGAACAAGCGGAGGGTCGGTACATTACACCTCCCCCTTTAGATTGAAGATGAAGATTTTAATATTCATCTTCATGGTACCTTTGGTACGTCGAAATTGGCTTTGACTAATACTAGGATTCGTGTTGTTGCTATCGGTGTGATTATACAGATTTTGTCGTCGCTTAGAATTAATAATTGTTAAAAAAAAACTTACATACTACGTAAAATATAAATAAGAATTCGATTATAATATGTATAAATTGATTCTAACAAGGGAACATCCCGAGGTGTAAATCACCGATTTTGATGAAATTTTAATATGATATAGTCCTCGCAAAAATATTCGACACGTATTTTTTTTATCGGCAATCGTCCACGTTAAAGGGGTGAAAACCACCCTCAAAGTTGGCACCCTGAAACTTATTTATTGAATATCTGGAAAACTATTAGAGATACGAAAATTTCGTAAAGAGAGAAAATTAACGTATTTCGACCACAAATCTGATGATATAAATATATATTTTTTAAACTCGTTTGTTTAAACAATATGCTTAAAAATTCAACTTTTTTAATGATTTTGTAAGTCAAATTTCAATAACTTTTCATGAATATTTTTCTGAGAATACCATATACCGAAACACAAAATACGGATAAAATGGAAATTTGAAATTTTTTTTGTAAAAAAAGTTATTGCATTTTTAATTTGTTCTCTTACGTTCTTGTTGAGTTATGCCTTCGTATATACATGTATGACTGCTTTAAAAGGCCAGATTTCATTGCCAGACACACATATCCTCTTTATATAAATTAAAAAAATTTGATCGATTAATTAATAATTTGTAACAATTATTGTAGTAATGGTATTCATTGTTATTCTTATAACCAATATTTTCTTACACCATGAGCATTCTAAAGCATCCCTATAATCAATTCAAGCACATAACGTTAGAAAATAGTAAATATATAACGCATACCTGCCGAGAATTAATTTATTTATTTGGCCTGTCGGCGGATTCACATTGATATCATAAATGACTATCCCGAGGTGTAAATCACCAATTCTTATGAAACTATAGTATAAGGTGCTTTTCGTGGAAATATTTAATATCTACTTTCATTTATCGGCAATCGTCCACGTTAAAGGGGTGAAAACCACCCCCAAAGTTCGGATAACGAAAACTGTTTTATCGAATATCTCGGAAACTATTAGAGATACGACAATTTCCTAAGGTGTGAAAATTAACGTATTTCAATCACGAATCCAATGCTATAAACATTTTTTTAAAAAAACCCGTTTGTTTAAACAATATGTTAAAAAATACTTTTTTTTTCATAATATTTTCAGTTAAAATTCTTTCAATTTTCTTAAATAATAGTTTGTATACACTATATAGTCAAATAAAAAATACGGATCAATCAGAAGTTTCATATTTGTGTTACAAAAAAAGTTATTGCATTTTCAATTCTTGCGCTTGATGAACTTGTTAAGTTTTTCCTTTGTATATACATAGTTGGTTGCTCTGAAAAGAGCAGATTTTATTGTCAGTCACTCATATCGTTTTTGTATCGATTTAAGAGATGCAACTAATTAATTAATTACTCCAAATAATTTTCGCAATAATGGTATTCCTGAAAGAAATGTTTGAAACACAAGTTCCTCGTGCACCACAAACATTTCAAAGCAACTACATCATCGCAGTTGAAACAGCTTATATTACACTGTTCAACAAATTTTAACTTTTCTTATTTTCTCCAATATCCAATGGGTGATCCTCGTAGAATTAGCCATCCTAAACACGAATCCGTCGGCAGAATTGCTCCATCACGCACAGTTTTTTAGTAAAATGAGTTTTTGTAAAAACACCAAATTTTGGCAGAAAATGAGGTATTACGCGAAAAGTATAAACGCTACGAAGTTGAAATTGGTCTCAAAAGATAGAGGAAATCATGCCGAATATTTTAGTGTATATATTTATTAAAATTGGTTGTTGCAAATAGTAACAAATGACCGTCAAAGTTTAAAAAAGTGCGGATGCGCGATTTTACTATGCTATACTTTTACATTTTTATGAAAAGTTATTTATCTAGCACGAATTTGCTATACTGGATCGCATTCCTTAGACATTTCTGAAGAGAAAACTGCCCCCAAAAGTTTCGGGAACAGTTTTCAATCCCGACGGGTCGAAAAAATATCCGTCGAGAACGTGTAATCGGCGTTCGACACCATGCTGCTATTCTACGCGGTCCGCCAGTGAGACAATGCCGTAACTACGCGTTGTCGACGCCGATCTGACAGTACCATCCGAAGGGCGCTCAACTCTGACAAATATAAATAAATGATTGTTTTTTTTATGTTTTAGTTAGAACTCTGATCTGTTCTTAAAGTTGTTTAAGTTTTTCATGCTATGCAATTGAATATAAATATAATAATATAAATAATATAAAAAATAAGCATAGAAAAAAATTCTTTCCAGTCGAAGGAGTAAAGTAGGCTCGAGCGAGATATCTTAAGTTTACATTTAATCTAAACAACTGTGCTAGCGACCGTCGTTGGAGTTCGTTTTAGGCAGTTCGTTTTGAGCATCTATTCGAGTCGGATGCGAAACGCTTATTAATACCTTTATTCACCATTATTAATACCATTATTATTATTACTATTATAACCATTATTATATTATATTACTCAATATTCTCATCTATCTAAATATATATACTCTAGTTTTGTTTTTGTTAATTGGTGAAGTGCATTTATTGACTATTTAATACCCCCCTTACTACAATATATATATATATATATATATATATATCGATATATCGATATTCATCTTATTTTATTTATACACTTGATTCTAAAATAATAAATTAATAACAAATTATATTTAAACTTTATAGGAGAAACTTTTTGTGTATATGTATAGGCAGATTTAAGTAGCAAGTGGTTCATACTAAGTGTGAAGCGGTAATCGTTTTGTATCAAGTCTTAAGTGTGTGTCGTTTACTGCAATGTTTCGCAAGTGCAAAAATCAGCCAGACTCGTTTTGTTATGTCTGTGGAGAAGTGGTACCAAAATCGCAACGACGAAGTATATCACCGTTAATAACATTTGCTGTGATCAAATTATAAATAATATTTTTAAACAAAAATTAATGAAAAATAATTGATCATTTATATTTATCAGAGTTGAGCGCCCTTCAGATGGTACTGTCAGATCGGCGTCGATAACGCGTAGTTACGGCATTGTCTCACTGGCGGCCCGCGTAGAATAGCAGCATGGCGTCGAACGCCGATTACACGTTCTCGACGGATATTTTTTCGACCCGTCGGGATTGAAAACTGTTCCCGAAACTTTTGGGGGCAGTTTTCTCTTCAGAAATGTCTAAGGAATGCGATCCAGTATAGCAAATTCGTGCTAGATAAATAACTTTTCATAAAAATGTAAAAGTATAGCATAGTAAAATCGCGCATCCGCACTTTTTTAAACTTTGACGGTCATTTGTTACTATTTGCAACAACCAATTTTAATAAATATATACACTAAAATATTCGGCATGATTTCCTCTATCTTTTGAGACCAATTTCAACTTCGTAGCGTTTATACTTTTCGCGTAATACCTCATTTTCTGCCAAAATTTGGTGTTTTTACAAAAACTCATTTTACTAAAAAACTGTGCGTGATGGAGCAATTCTGCCGACGGATTCGTGTTTAGGATGACTAACTCTACGAGGATCACCCATTGGATATTTGAGAAAAAAAATCGTGTTGAACAGTGTTATCTAACTGTAAATCTGTGAAGCAGAACTGTATAATACATAACAATATAGCCACATCGGAATCATGCGTACTTGAACATTTCTTGATATCGTGGAGAGGATAGTTGATTATTAGTGACTGTAATTTAAGAATATTATCTCGCGTATATAAGTTAACATTGATATTTAAATTGATTATTAAATCTGAAATTTTTCTCGCGAAATTCTTCCAAATTCGAAATCCGTAAACATCTAATGGTTGAATGAGGCTTGTTGCACCTTGAGGTATTTTTAATAATTTTACTGTTTTGCCTTCTGGAATTTCGTTTTTCATTAATTGTTCGTCATATCCGCTCCACGAATCGTACAACAAGATTGCAGTATCCGATGTATTCGGAAGAAAGACATTCGAAAACCATGTCTTTAATAACTCTTTACTCATCTTTCCAGAGGTAGTTGCTCCAATTGCTATGTTAGGAGCTGTGAACATTGTTCGTCGTACACATTGTCCTATTTTCCCGGACGCTTCTTTCAAAACAAAATGACCTTCAAACAAAAATGACCTTCCCTGAATATTTGTACACCTCCCATGATGGAAGCCAGTAATGATATCCGTATTGTCATAATTGTCATGACAAATTTCTTTGCCTCCTGTGTCTTTTTACCTTTCGATGATTATAACCCATCACGAGTCACCCATCCTACAATCAGAAGGATTCTATCGACATACGTTTATTACTCCCACAATTTCCGGCTAAACAACAACAGGTCAAGTAATTTAATTGTACAAATAGTTTCTGCTATGAAGATACTATTCATTTCTTTCAGGAATACCATTATTGCGAAAATTATTTGGAGTAATTAATTAATTAGTTGCATCTCTTAAATCGATACAAAAACGATATGAGTGACTGACAATAAAATCTGCTCTTTTCAGAGCAACCAACTATGTATATACGAAGGAAAAACTTAACAAGTTCACCAAGCGCAAGAATTGAAAATGCAATAACTTTTTTTGTAACACAAATATGAAACTTCTGATTGATCCGTATTTTTTATTTGACTATATAGTGTATACAAACTATTATTTAAGAAAATTGAAAGAATTTTAACTGAAAATATTATGAAAAAAAAAGTATTTTTTAACATATTGTTTAAACAAACGGGTTTTTTAAAAAAATGTTTATAGCATTGGATTCGTGATTGAAATACGTTAATTTTCACACCTTAGGAAATTTTCGTATCTCTAATAGTTTCCGAGATATTCGATAAAACAGTTTTCGATATCCAAACTTTGGGGGTGGTTTTCACCCCTTTAACGCGGAAGATTGCCGATAAATGAAAGTAGATATTAAATATTTCCACGAAAAGCACCTTATACTATAGTTTCATAAGAATTGGTGATTTACACCTCGGGATAGTCATTTATGATATCAATGTGAATCCGCCGACAGGCCAAATAAATAAATTAATTCTCGGGAGGTATGCGTTATATATTTACTATTTTCTAACGTTATATGCTTGAATTGATTATAGGGATGCTTTAGAATGCTCATGGTGTAAGAAAATATTGGTTATAAGAATAACAATGAATACCATTACTGCAATAATTGTTACAAATTATTAATTAATCGATCAAATTTTTTTAATTTATATAAAGACGATATGTGTGTCTGGCAATGAAATCTGGCCTTTTAAAGCAGTCATACATGTATATACGAAGGCATAACTCAACAAGAACGTAAGAGAACAAATTAAAAATGCAATAACTTTTTTTACAAAAAAAATTTCAAAGGGTCTAGCCGAATAAGGGGGTCAAAAGTGCCCTTGAGCCGATTTTATTCGACGATGGGTCATTCGATAGGTGATGATGAAAAACCGTTGTACACAAATTTTTAATCCGATACCTTCACCGGGAGGGTAGTTATAGGGTAAAATCGAAAAATCAATTTTTGCCTCATTTTCCCCAATTAATGTAGTGGAAAAATTCCAAAAAAATTCTAACACATTCTAAACATGAATGTACACGTTAGGGATTTTTTTCAAATTTTTCCTTTGCAAGTTCCACTCACGAAAAATGAAAAACCAAAAAAAAAATTTTTAAACATCGATTTCGTATTGAAATCTTCCGAGCACAACTTTTTCCTTTTTACAGTAGTTGCGTAATGTTATCATTGTTATACCCTAATTTTTTCAGATTTTTTGAGTACGGTGCATCACGGTCGGAAAAATCAAAATCCGATTACTGGGACACATTTTGCGCTGAAACTCGCCCATTACCTGCCATTCTTGCATGATTTTAATACAGTATGTTCATATTGTGACCTTCAATGTTTCTGCATAGAAATATGTAGATGTTAAAGAACAATATCGGGTTAATTAAATAAATTGCTGATTGTATGGTCTTTATAACCTAGAATTTTAACCGTTCTTTCAAAAGCATTAATGGCGCAGTGGCTATGGTGTCTGCCTGTGGAATCGCTGGACACTTTTTTGTCGCGGGTTCGAATCTCCATGTGGGACTTAAGTTTTTTTCTGTCATTTTTTTTTTATTATTAAAGACATAACCATATTCAGTAGTAGCTTTAAAATGTTTCACAGATACTTCTAAAAATAATTATACAGTATACTTTTTTCTTCATCGACTCTTTCCAGTCATGTCACGACTTACAATTACAAGTACTTTTTTACATTCTGTACATTGAATTTTATATTTCTTTCATATTTAAAATATATTTTCATACATTGCAATAAACCAATATCTGTGAACAATATAAAATGTTTGAGAATACTTATAATTGCAAAACGTTGCATGTCTAATTGTAAGAAAAGCATGTTTTACGATTATTTTTCTATAGGTTTCATATTGTTGAAAGGCATAAAAATATCTGTGAAACATTTTAAAGCTACTACTGAATATTGTTGTTTTTAATAAAAAAAAAAAAAAAAAATGACAGAAAAAAACTTAAGTCCCATATGGAGATTCGAACCCGCGACAAAAAAGTGTTCAGCGATTCCACAGGCAGACACCATAGCCACTGCGCCATTAATGCTTTTGAAAGAACGGTTAAAATTCTAGGTTATAAAGACCATACAATCAGCAATTTGTTTAATTATCCCGATATTGTTCTTTAACATCTACATATTTCTATGCAGAAACATTGAAGGTCACAATATGAACATACTGTATTAAAATCATGCAAGAATGGCAGGTAATGGGCGAGTTTCAGCCCAAAATGTGTCCCAGAAATCGGTTTTTGATTTTTCCGACCGTGATGCACCGTACTCAAAAAATCTGAAAAAATTAGGGTATAACAATGATAACATTATGCAACTACTGTAAAAAGGAAAGAGTTGTGCTCGGAAGATTTCAATACGAAATCGATGTTTAAAAAATTTTTTTTTCGGTTTTTCATTTTTCGTGAGTGGAACTTGCAAAGGAAAAATCTGAAAAAAATCCCTAACGTGTACATTCATGTTTAGAATGTGTTAGAATTTTTTTGGAATTTTTCCATTACATTAATTGGGGAAAATGAGGCAAAAATTGATTTTTCGATTTTACCCTATAACTACCCTCCCGGTGAAGGTATCGGATTAAAAATTTGTGTACAATGGTTTTTCATCATCACCTATCGAATGACCCATCGTCGAATAAAATCGGCTCAAGGGCACTTTTGACCCCCTTATTCGGCTAGACCTTTTCCATTTTATCCGTATTTTGTGTTTCGGTATATGGTATTCTCAGAAAAATATTTGTGGGATTGAATGTATGAGTGCGATAATGAAGCGTGTTTGTGTGTGTGTGTTCGGTGTGGAAGCGTGTCTGTGTGAATGTTTCGATCTCTCGAACGATCGTCGTCGGCGCTTTTGACGAGTCTCCAATGTTTCGTTGACGGCGATGCGTTCGAAAGAAGTAAGGCAGTGTTACAGCGATTCTTGAGCCACAAAGATTGGCGAGCGTTTTGAGCTGCGGAAATCAGCGTGCGAACTGTGAACTGCGTAATTTTTATTAATCTTCGTTATTATTAAATTCATCCTTTCTTTTCATTTTCCGAACTACGATTCGTCTATCAAGAACTTATTATCCTTTTCCTTTTCTATCTCCTTTCTTTCCTTCTTTCTTATTAAAATCCTACATATTCATGAAAATTTATTGAAATTTGACATACAAATTCATTAAAAAAGTTGTATTTTTAAGCATATTGTTTGAACAAACGAGTTTAAAAAATATATATTTATATCATGAGATTTGTGGTCGAAATACGTTAATGTTCTCTCTTTACGAAATTTTCGTATCTCTAATAGTTTTCCACATATTAAATAAATAAGTTTCAGGGTGCCAACTTTGAGGGTGGTTTTCACCCCTTTAACGTGGACGATTGCCGATAAAAAAAATACGTGTCAAATATTTTCGCGAGGACTATATCATACTAAAATGTCATCAAAATCGGTGATTTACACCTCGGGATGTTCCGTTGTTAGCGGTGCAGGGTTCACTTTAAAATTAATTAATTTAAAAGTATCGAAAGGTATTCGGCTAAAACTTTCCACATATATTCCTCGTACTATATAGAAGTTATTTCTGCAAAGATTTCGTGCATCTACCTGCGTTCTTCATTGTTATATCTGCAAAAAGTTTATGAGACAGTCCCGCGGCAGCGCCTTGCCGAGGTGCGCGCGACTCTTTAAACAATAAAAATGAGTCCGAGGCGGATCCGAGCGGATTAATTTTTTACAGGATCGTTTAGGGGAAGGATCACAGAAAACAGTGTCGTTAATTAGAGACGGGATCTAGTGGAACTTTTTAGTTTTTGTCTACAAAAGGTAAAAAACATCGACGATTTTCTTTCATGTTTTCAACATTAATTTTTGAATAAACTACAAGCAATAGTTTTATGTTTGACACGTGAATTTTTATCGTGGAAGAATGCTCTTCAAATAGAAACAATAATTATTAATCAATATTGCATAGTTTCGTCAGAATGTTAGAAAGAAGACAACGTGGTTTCTCGATAGAAAAAGGCCTCCAGATAAAGTTTCTACTTTAAGCGTTTGTTGTAACTACAATTTTTATCCAATTTCAAAAATTTTTGGATTTCTGAGGTCGGTGGACATTTAGGAATCGATATATATGCAAAAAAATCTAAATTCCAAAATCGACTTTTTTACTTTTGCGCTGCTAAATGCACATTCTGGACCACTGTGCGACGTTCCGCAAAAGCCTATCAGGAGGCCCTGGCTAAATCGTGATGTATCGCGAGAACTAAAAGGGAAAGGAGAATCTGTGAGGCAATTGCTCGCAAAGCGTACAGTATTTCGCATCGCTCGCCGCAAAGGCTCCTCTCCGAAGCTTACGTGCAGGTGAGAAAAGTGTGCTGTAACCAAGCACTACAATTCCCTGCTCGAAGCAAATACAAATTGGATCTCAACTTCGGAGTTTTAGATCGAAGAAACTGAGCTTGCTGATTCCTATATATATCTAACGCAAAACAAAATTACTTTCAAGAAAATTTGAAGACATCCGGCGGTAAACAAATGTGTCTTATACAATGTACGTAGAGATCGTATTTTAACATAATCTCTTTCTACTTATTCTAATACTAGTAATGCCCAGTGACGTCACTAGGACGTTACAATGATCTGGACAAAAGGTCTCGAAAGCCTTTATTTAACCACTTAACGCTCATGCGCGTGACGTTCACGGGAACGCCAAACGGTCGAATTTGTGCATGCCCGTGACGTTCCCGGGCATAGCTGATACGGCCGCCACTCTGCGGTTTGGTTATCTTAGCCGCTGATACTTTAGAACTCAGTTCTTTGACATCTTACACTGAAATGTATACATTTCCAAAAACTTTATACATTGTATATTGGAGGAATAAATACAGATAATTTCTCCGTCTTCTGCCGTTAGCTTTTGTCTGTTTCTTCAGTCTTTGAGCGATCAGTGTGCAGTATACGTCATCCTTGTAATATCTTTTTCGTCTTACGATTTTTAGTTTATAGTATGTTCATTTCTTATATTATTACTTTTGTGTTTTGCTTGTTATAATTAATTGTTGTTGTTAATGTTATTTGGTTATATAAGTTAGAGAAGGATTTCCCTTAGATAAACAGGTATGATGAAAAACTTGTTATTTTTCCGAAAAAAATAATTCGTTCGCCACTAGGAGTACAAAAAACATTTTATAATATGCACAAGATAAGCATTCAGGCAAAAAAACTTTTGTGCGTTTTTGGACGGTCGATTCGAAAAAAACCTGAGCGTTAAGTGGTTAAAGAGGCGGATTCCGCTAATCGACGAACGTTGGTACAGGTGACATGTTCCGTAGGAGCATGATTGTTAAAACTACAGTGTAAGTAGCAATTTCCCACTAATGATCTCACTACATTGATCAGCGCTTTGAAAAATCCGATTTTAGCGAGAAAGACGGCTGCATATTCTGCATATGAAAAGTACTCGAAACTGTTTTTTTCCAAGTTTTTAAACTATGATGAGGAATCGTTTTCTCGGATAGGTCTTGCAATTTGTCTAGTATTCGTCCGATTGATTGTAGTTCCTCTGGTTCTATATGCGGATTCTGTATAAGGTTTACAGGAATATCCCTCGCTGATATATTTAGTTCTGGTAATTTTATTCTAGTAGTTACAATTTGGTAACCGCTCGTTTTGTTACGGCTCATGGCGTTGTACGGTTTCAAAGTGGCTGAAAGCAAGATTCCGCTACAATCGGGTGCTAAGGTTAATATAAAATTATGCTTAAATTCTACATATCTAGGTGTTCTATCGGAACAAAGTATATGCAGCATTTCTGGTTTTGGAGCTATGGCGATCCATTGGTTCCCTGTTTATAAGAGTTTAGTGTTCCGAATTCGCATATACTTTGTTTCACAATTAGTAGATTTGTGCTTCGTCAGTATATTAGTTAAACAATTGTCTTGAAAGTGCGTAGTGTAATCGGGTGCGTAGTGTTTAATAACAAGTTGCCCATTCAATTTCTTTGCATTTGCAATATCGGATGTTGTATTTGACATAAACGAGAGCCGTAATGTATCTAATTGTAAGAGTATAAGTCGTTGCTATGTGTTTAATATAGGGTGAAACATTCATCCGTGAACCGGAAGGAATATGAGTTTGGCTAGATCATACATTTTTTTATCCAGCAACGGGACTTTTATTTCTAGCAGAGCACGATTTCCGTTAATGTGCTATATTTACTTCGCAAATGTCGATTAACACCATATAATATGTTTCCTTAAGAGGTACTGGAAAATTATCTACGTATTCATGTTTCCGAAGAATTTGAAACAGTTTTTCCGGTGGTAATACATAAGGCTTAATTATTCCGTGCTTAACGTCGAACGTTAAGTCTTCTATTCTACGAACTTGTTCGCGTAGATCGCCGATACCAAACGCTCTAAATCTAATATAATTTCATCAATCTGTGTGTTCATTTCGTTTGCTTTCGATAGATCTCTCAACGAATTGTACTGCCTGTTGATTGACTCTATCATATTATGAGTTTTATTAAACAGCAATGCATTTATTTTCATTGCAGTTAATATGATGCTGGTTTGGTTACGCACGTAATGTATTATCTTATCCTGATCGGCGTAAAGCTTATCGAGTTCGTCGTTATAATATTGTGCGTCTGATGGTTCGAGAGTGCCAAAAAATGTTTTACTAATTGTTCCTACAAAATCAAAGATTTCGTGCCGAACATGCGAGGAGCTGCTATTAATACCCGCACTGTATAATATTGGGTTGTCGGAAAAGTCGTGACGCATTTTGCGAACAGGTGGCGATAGATCATTTTCTAATGCACTAGAATCTTTCACATCAATATTATCACTATATAATTTAACAGCTGGCGGTTTCAGAGCCATTTTAAAAAAACAATTGAGTTATATCGTTGATTTTTAGATATTTTACAGTAAGAGCAAGATGGAAGACCAAAGTGCGCATTTTCGCCATATTTTGCTGTTTTACTCCCGTAAAGGGAAAAACGCGTGTCAAGCTTGTGAAAAATGGCGTAAAGTTTACGGTGATAATGTCTTACATGAACGTCAGCGCCAACGATGGTTCACAAAATGTGGCCCGAAAACGGTCTTGGCCCCGACATGGTAGTCCGCTTCGAACAACATCGAAAGCAGACATGCATCAGAGAAAAGCATTGCTCTCACAAGGAGAGGACCCCAACTGTCCGACTTCGATTTTAACGAGGCTTTGCAAGATGATAGCATGTAGGTCCCTAATGATATGTGTAAAATATTAGCCGTAGTTATGCAGTAGTTTTAAAGATATAAGCGATTAAAGTTCGTACCTGTTTGTATACTATAAATGTGAATCTGGTTACAACAGCTGTGGTGTATATATGCAAGCAATGTATGTATTGCAAGTGTACGATAATTGTTATCCTGCATTGTGTGCAATTTTATCAAATTAAAATAGAAAAAAAAATTACCCGTCATTGGGACTTGAACGTAAGACGTTCGAGGTCGTGAGCTTTAAACCGCTGCCACTGCCCCACCACAGCTGTTGTAACCCAATTTACATTTATAGTATATGAAGAGGTATGAACTTTAATCGCTTATATCTTTAAAACTACTGCATAACTACGGCTAATATTTTACACATATCATTAGGGACTTATATGCTATCGTCTTGCAAAGCCTCGTTAAAATCGAAGTCGGACAGTTGGGGTCAGGGGGGATCAACTCTTATGGCAGATCATGGAACCGTTTTAGTTCTTCTTGCCGCTTCTCGTTCTAGATGGCGTTACATATAAGAACTAATACACCTACGGTGTTCGAATCGGTGAGAAACTTACACATTTACCTGCCAAGGAAATCGGTGAGGCGCGCTATCCCCACTATGCAATTCAAACATTTGACTGCATCGGCTGTGCACTTGAAACACTTGAAAACATGTGTTTGCAAGATGTTCCTAAAAGGAGAAAGTTTTGGAAGGATGGCAGGATTTCAGAAAATCAGGAAAACTTCAGTACTGTGAGTACACTCGAGCAGTACAGCGAAAATCTAGCGGCGAACAAAATTCATATTTAAATCTATATTTCATAGATTTTAATATATCGAATCATTCTATAATAGTGTTATCAGTTTTCATTTTTGAGAATCTGTTAATACTATTTATAGAATTTTTTGGATATATTTGTATTTATTTATAACTTAACTTGTTTTGAAGGATTTTATTTTTTAGAAAAATGAGAAAGCTGTGTGCAGTGCCTGGCTGCAGTTCCGGAGGAGAAGCACCTGGACACAAATTTCCCAAGTCGGTGGAAAGATCTGAATTGTGGGCAAGAACAATTCAGAATTATTTCCTTCTTCAGATTTCGACGTTGGAGAGACGAACTTATAAAGTGTGTCACAAACACTTCCCTGAGAGTGCCTATATGGTAGGAAAATGCAGGAGATTATTTCCTACCGTAATTCCTTCTTTAAATCTCCCTGAGGCTCAAGAAGAAGGTATGGAGGAATCACCCATACCAGGCAGCTCTCAAATGGGAACAATTGAATTTGAAAGAAGACAAGAGACAGAACGTAAGAATTAAAGACTTGTTTAAAAATAATATTGTTGTATACAGAAATTATGGAAACATGTGTTTCTAATTTTCCAGAAGGAGAAGTGCTTGATGCCAGAAGCAATGTAACACATTACGAAATCAAAACAGAAGATATAACACGTAAGAACACCTATTTAAAAGTAATATTGCAGTATGCAGAAATTACACAAACATGTGTTTTTGATTTTTCAGAGGGAGAAATGCCTCAAACCAGAAGTGATGTGGTACACTTTGAAATTTTAGCAGAAGCAGGACAGGCCAAACGTAAGGATTAAAAGCCTATTTAAAAGTAATATTATTGTAGTGAGTGGAAATTCAAGTGGTGTGATACGTAAGGATGAGTGTGATGTGTACGGGCGTGCGAGCACGTATGAGTGAGGTATGGCTGTATGTATGGGCTGATGAAAGAATGACGATCGGTAACGAAGAAGGCGCGGATAGCAGCGAGAGAGTTTAGTTTTTGGATGGCAACGAGACAGCAAAGAAGTACGACGCTTGTGTTATTTTGTATCTTTTTTTTTATATTCTATTATTATATTTTAATAAACAATTCAATATTTTACTACATTTTTGGGGGCTCAGCCGGGATTACCTACGAGATTATTTACGGGATAATCTACGACACGAAAAGAACAATAACGTTAGTGTAGTTAACAGTGTTACGATGTCAGAAGTTAACGAAACGCTAGAAGATCTTTCCGTTACCATAGTGGAAAAGCCACAACAGAAACACGTAGAGAAGATGAAGAAGGAAGAAATTAAAGCCGAGCTAGTAAGGCGTAAATTAAGAACGAATGGGAAAAAATGCGACTTGATTACGCGACTAAAAGCTGCGCTAGTGGTGGAAGAAGCAAAAGAAGACAATGACGACGAATGTGACGAAAGTGAAGATGAGCTCGACAGCGAAGACGAAGTCGGCTCAGCAAAGGGACAATTTCCGAGAAATGTAAAGGAAACGCATAAGCTCACTTTTAAGGACCTCGAAGAATCGATGCGTACGTTTAGCGGCGACAGCACATTAAACGTAAACCATTGGCTCGAGGAATTTGAGGAAATGGGACAACTGTGCGAGTGGACGGATACACAGAAGATTGTTTATTGCAAACGTTTGCTGCGTGGTTCAGCTAAATTGTTCGTGCAGTTTGAGAAATGTTGTAGATCGTGGATGCAACTCTCCAGCGCGCTTAGAAGTGAATTTTCCACGGCAGTCGATGCGTTTGAAGTGCACAAACAACTGATGAAGAGAAAGAAGAATGCATCTGAATCTCATCAGGAGTACATTTATAAGATGTGTGAGATCGGGGCTCAGGCAAACATGGAAAAACCGCTATAATTAATTATATTATAGAAGGAATTCAAGACGATGTCGTAAATAAAACAATTCTTTACGGCGCAACCACGATTCAAGAACTAAAGAAAAAGTTTACATTGTACGAGACGATGAAGGAGAGTATGCGAGGGAAGCCGAGAATCCACAGCAGCAAGGAAACCAGGGAACGTCCACTTGGGCCTTCTGCAGGAACCAGTAGCGGACGCTGCTACAACTGTGGGGCACTGAGTCATTGGGGCCAGGAGTGTCCGTCAAGAGCGAAGGGTACGCGTTGTTTCCGATGCAATGAATTCGGCCACATTTCAAAGTATTGCCAGAAGAATCTCAAGCAACAAGACTCGCCGAAGGAAAGTTGTGGCGTGAGTTTCGGAATTAATGAAAAGTGTTCCAAGGAAGTGAAATTAGGAGACGATAAGGTAACAGCTTTGATCGATACAGGCAGTGATCTCAGTTTAGTTAGGTCGGATTATTATTTTAAAATTGGCGCACCTACGTTGAGAAAGAGAATTTTGAAATTTCACGGTATAGGGTCTGACGAAAATAGTACACACGGCGAAATAGAAACAATTATCACCATAGACAATAATACGTTTCCGATTAAATTACATGTAGTTTCTGATTCCTTGTTACGGCATGGTCTGCTAATTGGCAATGATTTCCTAAAAAAGGTAGATGTAAATATTAAAAATGGTAGAGTTTCTATTTCTGACGTAAAGAACGATACGGGGAAGAGCGACGATTTACCAGAAATATTGAAAATTGATACGATTGAGGATTGCAAAGAAATTGATCGAATCGATTTAACGCACGTTACGAATGCGGAACATCGGGAGCGAGTAGAGAACGCGATAAAAGATTATCGTCCGCATAAAATACGCGACGTAGGTTTAGAAATGAATATAATCTTGAAAGACGAAGAACCGGTGTATGCGCGGCCGAGGCGCTTATCGCCGAAGGAAAAGGATGAAGTCGATGCCGAAATAAACAAATGGTTAGCTGACGGTATCGTGCAGCCTTCGTTCTCCGATTACGCTAGTCCGGTTGTATTGGTTAGGAAAAGGGACGGCTCGGTTAGATTATGCGTCGATTATCGACGATTAAACGAGAAGATTATAAAAGACCGGTATCCTTTGCCTCTGATCGAAGATCAATTGGACGCGTTACAATGCGCGCGAATATTTAGTGTGTTAGATTTAAAAAATGGGTTTTTCCACGTATCGATAAACAAGAAAAGTCGGACGTATACGGCGTTCGTAGTCCCGAATGGTCATTACGAATTCCGTAGAGTTCCGTTCGGACTATGTAATTCGCCGTCCGTTTTTCAGAAATTTATTAATCTCGTTTTTAAAGAATTAGTTATCGCGAAGAAAATATTAATTTATATGGATGACATAATCATACCCTCCGACGGTATCGAAGACGGCATAAATAATTTAGTATTAGTACTGAAAACAGCTAGCGAGTTCGGTTTAACGATAAACTGGAAAAAGTGTGAATTTTTGCAAAAGCGCGTCGAATATTTAGGACATATAATCGAAGACGGTCAAATACAGCCATCGCTTGTCAAAACGGCTGCGGTCGCGAAATTTCCTAGACCTGTTAATTGTAAAGGCGTGCAAAGCTTTCTTGGCTTAACGGGATACTTCCGTAAATTTGTTCCGCAATATTCGACTATTGCAAGGCCATTATCGAATTTGTTAAGAAAAGACGTAAGTTTTAATTTTGGAAAAGAAGAAGAACGGGCCTTCGAGCAACTTAAGACGATCTTGTGTAGTAAGCCGGTATTAAGATTGTATAAAGTAAACGCCGAAACCGAACTACACACTGACGCTTCGAGTGCGGGGTTTGGAGCGATTCTAATGCAACGCGATCACGCCGACGGACTGTTTCACCCGATATATTACTCCAGCGGAAAAACAACTCCTGCCGAGGAAAAATATCCGAGCTACGAGTTAGACGTACTCGCAATTATAAAATCATTGCGAAAATTTCGAATATATTTGCTAGGCATCGAGTTCAAGATAGTAACGGATTGTCGTGCATTCACATTGACTATGCGGAAAAAGGATTTATGCGTACGGGTGGCACGGTGGGCGTTATTGCTCGAAGAATTTCGATACACGATAGAGCATCGGTCGAATAAATATATGACGCACGCGGACGCGTTGAGCCGAAATCCTCTACCCACGGTCATGTTTGTTAGCGAAGACGAAAGCGGACTTATCGCTAAATTGAAAAGAGCGCAATGCGAAGACGAAAATGTACGCGATATTATAGATAGTGTTAAGAAAAAGGGACTCGACGGTTATGTTGTAAGAAACGATATTTTATATAAGGAAGTTAATGGCGATGTGTTGGTTGTAGTGCCTAGAGCGTTGCAGTCACAGGTCGTTCGCCGAGCGCACGAACAAGGACATTTTGCGATAGATAAGACGGTAATGTTAACGAAACGGGACTATTGGTTCGAAGGAATGAGAAACGTTGCTGAGAAAGTGGTGCGGAATTGCGTTACCTGCATTTTGGCAGAAAGGAAGAGCGGAAAATCGGAAGGCTGGCTGCATCCGATCGACAAAGGGGAAGTCCCCCTCCACACTTTTCACATTGACCACCTTGGACCTATCCCCTCCACCAAAGAGAGCTACCGGTACATCTTTGTTGTCGTGGATGGGTTTACGAAGTTTGTATGGTTGTACGCGACCAAGTCTACGGATACTGCCGATGTGCTACGTCATTTGCGAAATCAGGCAAACCTATTCGGCAATCCGCGGAAAATAATTTCCGACAGAGGAACCGCATTTACTTCGAATTCCTTTGCGGAATATTGTAGCGAAGAAAACATCCAACATATAAAAATCACTACCGGAATGCCAAGAGGTAACGGGCAAGTCGAGAGGGTTAATCGCACTCTTATACCATTGCTAACGAAAATGTCTTCTCCGAGACCCGAAGATTGGTATCGTTATTTGAATCTGGCGCAACGATACTTGAACGCCACTCCAAACAGAAGCACAAACACGACACCGTTCAACCTGCTGTTTGGTACTCACATGCGTATGAGGGAGGATCCATCCATTCGAGAAATGATCGAGGACGAGTGGAGACAAATGTTTAAGGGGGTCGGTTGAAAACTCAAGTATTAGATAAAACCCTGAATTTGAAATATATTATTCCTGAAATCATGTAGAATAATTCTGAAAAAAATTCAGACCATCTTATCGAATTATTAAAAAAGATATTAGACTTTAAACATCGACGGTAATACACGACGGTATATGGTGTATAGTCATAATGCAAATTGAATTGCAATATTTAAAGTATTTCCAATTTAGATATTGAGTTGAAAAATAATTTTATTCATAAAGTAATAATTATACTTTTATTGTATCGAAGAAAAAACATTCCTTATCGATGTATTTTTTAAATAATTCGGAAAAGAAAAGTCGAAAAACGGGTAATTCATGTCCCATCTACACCGCCATATTGCCGCCATGTTAACTGAGTGGAGAATTGACAACGTCGCAGTCTGATGTACCGTATGCATCATAGAGAATTATAGGTTATGGGACATCACTCGAATGAGATCTTGTTAATCGACAATACGCGACGTTGCCAAACGTTTTTTCAGTTCTTTGCAACTAAAGTCAATTAAATGACTTTATAATTCTAAAGCATGACATAAAATATTAAAATTGCATAATTTATTATTAAATTGAGAATAAAAATTTATTGCTATCAGAAAGCATCATAATATACGACTTAAAACAGTTATTTAGTTTTTATTGCCTAAAAATTGAGTAGTAGTCAATCGACCCCCTTAAAGAAGATCGTGAGGAATACCGGAAACGCGCCAAGGAATCCATATTAAAAATTCAAATGGAAAACTGCAAATCGTTTAACAAAAACAGGACTGTCGCGATGCAGTATAAAGAAGGCGATCTAGTCGCGATACGAAGGACACAATTCGGGCCGGGATTGAAATTCCATCCAAAGTATTTGGGCCCATACGAAATAATTAAAGTAATGAGAAACGATCGTTATCTGGTGCGAAAGGTGGGCGATCATGAAGGTCCATTCACAACGTCTACGGCGGCAGATTCTATGAATCCATGGGCGCAAGATGATCCTGACGACTTCAAAGAAGAAAGCGAGGAGGTGAATAGTGAATATCTGGGGACAGATATTATTTGTTAGGATGGCCGAGTGTAGTGAGTGGAAATTCAAGTGGTGTGATACGTAAGGATGAGTGTGATGAGTACGGGCGTGCGAGAACGTATGAGTGAGGTATGGCTGTATGTATGGGCTGATGAAAGAATGACGATCGGTAACGAAGAAGGCGCGGATAGCAGCGAGAGAGTTTAGTTTTTGGATGGCAACGAGACAGCAAAGAAGTACGACGCTTGTGTTATTTTGTATCTTTTTTTTTTATATTCTATTATTATATTTTAATAAACAATTCAATATTTTACTACATTATAATTAGGGATTGCAATATTGGACCAAAAGTTCAATACCGGTATCCGGTATTTTTTAGATCTTAATACCGGAATACCGGTTTTAATACCGGTAGTAGGAATTTTAGTGTAAGACACAACAACGATTTCTCTTTTTTTATAAAATAATATAATGATATATTATTGGCGTTTATAAATATCCTTTGATAAATACAGTATATAATATTTGTATATATAATTATTAGGTTTTGCGGCAAGTATATAAATATAAGTATATTAATATAAATATTAATAATGCGTCTTCGCGACGACACTCTTCTAAGAGTGTTCTCTCGATGTATACAAAACGTCGATCTCGTAACGACTGTATGACGACTCTATGTGTCGAGTCTACAACGACTGTCTATTGACTGCCACTTCTCCTCTTCTATTGCTGGGTCCTTCGAGGACCTCCTATTCCTCGAAAAGGCCCCGTAGGGGTAAGGGTCGTTTTCCTCCCTCGCTGGAGGAATTGTCCCCTTGACGAAAGCCAGGCGTGAGAACGCCTAGCTCGGCGCCTTGCTGTCGTGGGGTCTTACATTCGGCCATCCTGCAGGTGTGCTTGTCCTCAAGCACTGAATAGTTTTCTGAAAAAAAGGTCAAGAAAACACCCTTGAAAAATAACGTGGCCTTGGCTGACTTTTATAACTTTAACGCGAAAAACAATTCTATTAAAAACAATACTCCCCGGCTTTTCGATGTTGCATTATCATCGCCCAGATGATTATGCTCTTCTTGTTTTCCATCGGCGAACTGCAGCACATTTCAACTAATGCGCTCGCCGCCGAATTAACATCCCTCGTTGTGTTGCTCCCTCGTTGAACGACGATAACACCGCGTTGTCGTGAAGATTGTGGCGGTGCCACCGTCACGTTGAGTATCCCTCGATGTGAACAGCAACTTTTCTTTCTTCGTTGTCCAATCAACATTGCGACAACCACTCTCGTTATCCAGTGACGATCACACTATCGTTACCGGCCTGGAGAGTCTGAGCAACGTCTCTCGAAAGCAGCGGCTTCCCGAGAGGCAACGGCACACCGTTCCTCCTCTCTCGAAGCACCCACTACTCTCGAAGAGCCCGTTCTCGTACGTCGTCCATGTCAGGATACACCTGCCCATGACCCGACGCCCCATCGTCCATGTCAGGATACTACCTGCCCATGACCCGATGTATTAATGTCGTTCAGTACGGAATTCTCCTCGTCCCTGACCCGACAATCAAATCAACTTCGCCCCTCGGAGACGACGGCTTGCCACCATTGAGACAACGGCAAACCATCGTTTCTCAATGACGACACCGCATCGCCTCTAAGATGACGACAAGGTCCTCTTCACCCAAGCACGGTATTTTCACCCGCCGTTTGGCATGTCGAGGCAGTCTTCGCCGCCCGATGACGGAATTCTCCTCGTCATCGACCCGACGGTCCCGGAACATTCTTCTGCGTCCAGCCAACAGGATCCGGAGTCCTCTGCGTTGCCTTCCGCGAGCGAAGAATATTCTCGATGGCGCCTACGCTGTAGTCCGACGCTTTCAGATCTGCGGCAATGACACCGAGCAAGAATTCTTCTAATTCTCGCTGTGTCCTCTGCCGACGTCTATTTCTTTCTGCAAACTGTTATTACAACCTCCATTTATACCTAATATAAATGTGATACATAACTTTTCAAATTTTGAACTGCATTAACTAATATAATGCAATTCTTAACTTCCCTTTACGAAACCGCCATTCATCCGTTCGGTTTCGTCACCTGTATTTGACCAGCCTCGTTATCCTTCATTACGAAGTAACTCCTATCCCCAACGTGACTCCTCCTGTCTTCTAGGACGAAATACTTCCTGATAGCGTCCACATTTACATTCGTCGTTTTAACAGCGACGACACTGACTGAGAATTCACCAATTCTCATCGAGTCTTTGTCGATCGCAAAACATCTGTGAACAATTGTTGCGGCTTCGATTTATACCCAATATAAATTAAATACTTTACCTTCCAAATTTCGAACTGTATTAACTTAGGTAATACAGTTTTCAACTTCCCTTTATTTCCAAAGCCTTGTCATAAAACCGTGTCACCTGACTTTTCGAGCATTTCCCGTACTCTTAGCGCCGGCGCAACCTTGCCGTGCGGTTGCATCCGTTTGAGTCCCGAGCAGGTACCCGTCCATCTGGCAGCAATAAAACGTTGCAACGGCTTATTCCTTCGTTGTCGTAGGATTGAAGTTTCGACGAATAACCGTCTCATCGTCTCGCATCCAAATATCATACGACGGATGCTTCTTCGACAGCGTTCACATTAACGTCCGTCATTTCACAGCGGCGACAACGATTGAGAATTCACCAATTCTCGTTTTGTCTTTGTCGCTGACTGCGAAACATCTGAGAACAACCGTTACGGATACCGTTTATATCTTACATAGATGAAGAACTCCATTGTCAAACCTCGAACTGCATTAGCTCATTTAATGCAGTTTTCAACTTTCCTTAAGGAAACCGCCATCCATCTGCTCAATTTCGTCACCTGTGCTCGACCATCCTGAATTACCCTGCATTGTCCTGCTGCCGACGAACACTTGTCGCGTGGCCGCTTCGCCTACTGCCCTAGCAGGTACACGCCGTAATCCAGTCGTCACTGAACCCAAGTTTTGAACGTAACCATTGTCCTTGTCCTTTTCTTCGATTGTCTCCTTTCTCTCTCTCTTTAGTTCTTACAGAGTTTACACTTGACCGTAGCAATCTACGACCCTTCGTGTTGCAAGCCGTGTCCATTTTCCTCGTCCTCGTCCTTTTCTTCGGCACAGGCACTGTCTTCTGCACTTGAGAATGTCGTTCTTCTCAGAATTACGCTTTTTCAGGGCTTCGACTATCACCGTATTCTCCTCGTGGAGACACATGGTTTTCACGTGTAGTCCTGTGTAGCATCGGCTTGTCGAGTTTTCGAACAGTATCGGTCGAGGTGACCCTTTTTGACATATTCCAAACCGATCTCTGCTCCTTCTGCATTTTCGCAGCGGGTGTTCGTTTTCCCCACGGCGGAAACACTCGAACGTACCGCCTTCTACGCTCGTTCATCTGGTATTTCACTGCTGCATCGGGCTATATTTTTTTTTTTATCTCCTTGATACGGGTTCGCTGATCGTGATGGAGTCACATTATTGCGCGAATCTATTAATTGCAGTATCGATCCCATTTAATTTAGTGTCAAATAAAGGGCACGTATAATAGTGCGCTCGAACAATCCATTGTAATTTCTCGTGTAGGATTTTCTTTTTTTTTTTTTAATTACTCCATCTTGAAGAAATTCATCCAGGATTTGTAGCTGAAGTTCCCAAAGCTTCGTGAGCTTCTCGGACGCATAATTCCCGAGTATTTGTCCTAATTGCGCTTCGAATGTACTCGCTTCACGCAGGAGCGAATTATTCTTCTTTTTCTCTTGAATCATTTTATAAGAGCCTCCCCAAGGCTTATCTAAGAAGGACTCCCTCGTTGGGCATTGCCGTAGAAAATGCGGAGTGATATCATTATCTTCCACGGGTAATTGTAGGCTAATCATTCCATATCACGTACCCAATTTTCGATGTCGGCGTCGTCCGATGAAGGGTTGAATATTGGCATCACGCTTTCATCCAGTGGTAGTTCCCGCCAAGTATTAAGCCTCTCATGCTTCAATTGCCATATCGTCCAGCAACGATCCTTCCTCGGAAATTCCTTTTCGACGGGTGTTAGCATTACCACGATATGCACTTTCACCACGGTCACTTGATAATTTCAGAATTGATTGTTCACGTGTACGATCGCGTTTCATCTCCCGCGATCGACGTTGAATATCACCTCGTGAACGATTGCGCGAACGGTCCCGCGATCGTCGTAGTTCGTAACCTCGTAAACGACCGCATAAATAGTTCTGCGATCGGCATCGCTCATAATTTCGGAAACAGTCCCGGAAAGAGTTTCGCATACAAGTGCGAGCGCTCTAGCGAATCGATGGACGAATGATCTATCGATTGATTTCGCGAGCAATCTCACATACGACCCTTGCGTAAGATCGCACAGATGTCACAATATCACTGAAGGATACCTTTCTATGAATCTTCGCGCAGTGATTCTCACTTATGTCCTTTCCTCGTGCACTTAACACCTTCGGCGATAATCGCAAGTGATTTCGATATTGACCGTCAAAGGAGATCGCGACGATCACCTCGCGATCGCTATTGTTCGTAGTTTCACGAGCCGTCGTTTAAAACATCTCGTCCACATTCCCGTGGACGGTCCGCGTTTACTCGCGCGAGCATTCTTACGCATATTTTTGTAAATCGCTGGACCAGCGATCTCGTAAATGATCATGCGTAAGATAGCGCGCATTTTCTATTACGGTGCACCTTTCCATTGTTCGTACACTCAATTTTACGCACCAAATTACACAAACACCAACAAATATGCGGTAAACTCATCTTTCATTTAATTCACTTAACTCACGATTCCACGTGACGTGAATCTATCGGCACGTAGCGTAAACCAATCCCACTTCTGATTTTGTAAGACACAACAACGATTTCTCTTTTTTTATAAAATAATATAATGATATATTATTGGCGTTTATAAATATCCTTTGATAAATACAGTATATAATATTTGTATATATAATTATTAGGTTTTGCGGCAAGTATATAAATATAAGTATATTAATATAAATATTAATAATGCGTCTTCGCGACGACACTCTTCTAAGAGTGTTCTCTCGATGTATACAAAACGTCGATCTCGTAACGACTGTATGACGACTCTATGTGTCGAGTCTACAACGACTGTCTATCGACTGCCACTTCTCCTCTTCTATTGCTGGGTCCTTCGAGGACCTCCTATTCCTCGAAAAGGCCCCGTAGGGGTAAGGGTCGTTTTCCTCCCTCGCTGGAGGAATTGTCCCCTTGACGAAAGCCAGGCGTGAGAACGCCTAGCTCGGCGCCTTGCTGTCGTGGGGTCTTACATTAGAAATAGAAAGAAAACACAGGTGTTTCTTTGTTTTATTTGCCAGTTTTATTAGAGAGAGTAAATATCACAAAAAATCATTTGAAACTTATAAATTATAACAGTATATAAAGAATCGCAAAAAAAGTAAAGGAACAAGGAACATCTTATGTATTTAAATCACAAAAAAATGTAAATATCATTATTTAGTCTGTGGTACTATTACAAATTTTTGACATGTGATCTTAAAAAACATAATGCATCAATTGCACTGTCATTAAGCCTGGAACGTAATTTTATGCAAAAATTACCAACTGTCGAAAACGCTCTTTCAGCATCTACGCTAGTTGGTGGTACTGTTAGCAATGAGCGATATACTTTTTCGAAGTATTTACCTCTATATCCCTCATCTTCAAATAAATCGATTTCTCGTCGGATGGCGTTGTATATAACTGATTTCTATATTATATTTTAGTTTGTTGACATTTTTTTAGTTATCGATAATTCTAATTTTTGTTCAACAGACAATTCCTTTTCACTATCGACATTAGTGTCATCATCATTTTCAATAACTGTATCGATTTCTTCTGAATGTGGAGAGGTTTGTGGGTACAAAATTTTAAGAAAATTAACTATAAACTTGATCAAATTTGACAATTTAAAAAATTTCTAGTAAATACCGAAAAAACGGTATTTAAACTTGTGAATACCGGTATTACAAAATTGTACAAATGGCTCAAAATACCGGTATTCGGTATCCCGGTATACCGGTATTGTAATCCCTAATTATAATATACTAGAATTGTAGATACATATTATAGAGATAATGTTCATTTTTAGAAGAAGAACATCATGATGGAGGTATATTATATACAAGAAGAAATGCCCCTGAACATTCTCCAGACATTTCAAGTAATTATTAGTCAAATTAATACAATTGCAATGAAACATTTAATGAACATTAAATATATATGTGTTATAAATTTAATTGAAAATTTGTTCTCTCAGGTAGCCCTCTTGGTTGTTGCACCATGTGCACATCGAACAGAGATATAGAAAGAGAAAGGAAAAGGACCACAAGAAACAGTGACTTGACACCCAGAGGTCTCCGCCTGTTTAAGGAGATAAAAAAGATTGCCAAAAAACAAAAATATGCAGAAAAACAAAATAAAACATTGAGACAAAAACTGAAGCTTCTGAAGAAAGTATCAAGGCCTCAATTCCTTCAGCGTTATACGCAGTTATCTGAAAGTAATAAACTATTAATTGATATGCAGTTACGGACTTCAGAGAATGCTCCACAGGTAAAGAAAGAACTAAATAAGTAATAGTAGTAAAATAAATGATACCTATGTGGGAATACTTTAATTTAATAATGCATTTGATTTTAGGGAAGACGATACACAATGGATGAAAAAATTGTGTCTCTAACAATTTATAAGCAGTCCCCACGGACATATAAATTATTGCGACAGCTCTGCAATATGCCAAGTATTGCAACAGTAAAAAAAATTTTACACAATATTAAGTTGAGGCAAGGTATCTGTGACCTCATGATAAAACACCTATCTGAGGAAGCAGGGAAGTTGCCAGACAAGGAAAAGTACTGTATCTTGATGTGGGATGAAATGGCACTTCAACCACACATAAGTTTTCACCAAGAGGAAAACAGAATTATTGGTGTCGAAGACTGGGGTACCAGAAGAACCAGTCGCTTTGCGGATCACGCATTGGTGTTTATGTTGAGAGGACTTGTAAGCGGATGGAAAATTCCAATTTCATTCAGCTTCTGCGAAAGCCAAACGAATACGCCACAACTACTGTCCTGCATAAAGAATGTAATTCGTAATGTAGCAGCAACAGGTTTTAAAGTTGTTGCTACAGTGTGTGATCAGGGCACCTCCAATGTCGCTGCAATAAATTGCCTTGTCGACGATACAAGGAGACAGATATGGAAGCAAGGCGAAGAACACCGTAAATACATTATTTTTTTATTTCAATTGTGAAAGAGGCAATTTAACTTCGGTTAACAATTTTACTTAACACATAAAATATATTGCAGGGACACACACAATTGAATTAGATGGAAATAAAATAATTCCATTTTATGATCCGCCGCACTTAATGAAGAGCATCAGAAACAATTTATTAAACAAAGACTTAGAAAGCAATGTCAATAATGAAAAGAAAGACGGAAACCGAGAATTTGCATCGTGAAAAATGGTAGAGCTTGCGTACAATATAGATACGCATTCACTTGCAAGTGGTCCTATAATGAGAAAAATAACAGACGAACATATCATCCCACACAAGATACGTAAAATGAAAGTGAAATGTGCCACTCAAGTCTTTAGTTACACAGTAGCTACATGTCTCGAAATCTTGGCATTAGGCAGTAAGTAGATTTCCCTAACAATATTATTAAGTACTTGTATATGTCTCGCATTATGTTTGCTATAATCATAACTTCGTAATTTACAGAATCCTTCCCTACAAGCATAGGTTCAATGGAGATATCCACAAAGGAGGGCAAAGTAATGGGTGAAGTCCTATACTTCTTCAATAAATTGTTCGACTCCGTCAATGGACATTTATTGAAAGAAGATGCACCTTTGCGTACTGTAGTGACAGAAACGAGTGAGCATCACCGTTTCTGGCCTACCGCAGTACGCGAATTAAAAAATATGCGTTACGTCCATCAAGTAACGAAAAAGCCATTGGCAGGATCAGGGTGCTTACAAAGATGGATAAAAACCATCGAGAATTTCCAGGAACTTTGGAAAGACCTGCAATCCAACGGTTTCCGTCTTTTAAAATCGAGATACGTCAATCAGGATCCACTCGAAAATTTCTTTGGTAGCATAAGAGCTACGGGATGGAGGAATACAAACCCGACATGTACTGGTTTTAGTGGAGCATATAAGACACTGCTAATTAACAATTTATGGTCTCAACAGAGTCATAAAGCAAACTGCGAAAATATATGCAGTGGAAAATTATTATTTACGTTTGTAACGAAGCGCTACTTCGTTACTCCTCCGCCAGGTGGCGCGCCGCTTTCTCGCAAGAGATCGCGGCCGCCGTCACCTATAAAACTGGCGCCGCGGCATGGCGGCGGGGAGATTAACTCTCCCTCCAGAGACGTGCTATTGGCTGTGTAGAAATACCCATCCAATACCGCCTCAACCGCTTTTGCAAATCTCCCGCTGCCATCCCGACGGACTAACTCTCCGTACGTCGACGGTGCTTTCCCGCTAGTTCGGGACCGACAAGCATCGAACACCAGCGTGGTTCTTAACCCTTCCTTCCATCGTCCGACCGGCTACTGCCGCAAGTGACCGATCGCAAGATCGGTTACACGCTGAAGGAATATTTGAATCAAGATGACGTTGAAAACATAGAAAATGACGCAGAAATATTGGAAATTTTAAATCGAACAATTTCTAGTGGCACGAGTGGATCCTATGTACACATAAACAGGAAGTTCTTGATAAATCAAATCCTGCACAAAAGTATACATAAACAGTGCAACAATTGTATGACGACTTGCAGGAACACTTCCTTTCCAAGTGTTATTTTAAGAATAAATAAAACACTTTACAAGATGATTGACGGTATCTATTTCAAACGCAATATTACAGACATATTGCGAAAAGTGGTCGTAAAAAAAATAAGCTTCAATTTTATAGAATGCAGCTTCCACCATGAATCCTTGAAGGAAGCTATTATTGATGCTGCCATTACTGCTTTCCTCCAAAATTGGTGCGAGAGAGTAAATAGAATGTTGAGCGGGAAGGACAGTAGAAAAACAAAGAGTATTGTAATGCAGAGAGCTCAACAGAAATACAACTTACGATTGAAAAGAAAATTACGACCATAAAGAGAGAGGAGATAAACCTCTTAAAAAATCCTGGGCTCGGCTGGCCCGGCCGCCAGTACCCAGCAAAGGGCCCCCGCCTGGGGTTACAGGCGAAGATTTGCTGCATATACAATGATGTAAAATAAAGGAGAGAGGAGATACACCTCTTTAACACGTTGACTGCCACGCGTATTTGCAACGAAATCTTCGTCAGGCCACATGTGCCGCTGTATAAAGCGTGCGCTGGTGGCTCATATCTGTTTTTCTTTCTTTCGATGCATTTTTGCGATCCTCACTTGTTACCTTATTTCTCTGCATGGATAGTTTTCTTAGCATGCAAAAGATGTTATTCAAATAAAAGATACGAAATGGACCGCTCAAAGGCACGGGAGAATCTGAAAAAACCAACAACCTTTTGTCCAATCTGTCCTGATCAACCCCAACTTTGCAGAGAATGTTTTAATGTTTTACACTACGAATAATTATTTTAATGAAACATTTTTATAAGAATTCAATAGTTTTATTACCTCCTGTTGAATACTTGTCAAAATATTTTTGGAAATCCTTTGTAAGTAGCCAAATCAGCGTCATCCGAATACAGGCGAAACAGGCCGATGAGAACTCTTGCTGTCACCCGAATTACGGGTGACGCGGCCTGATAAGAACTTCTGCTGTCACCCGAATACGGGTGACGCGGCGGTCAACGTGTTAAAAATCCTGGGCTCGGCTGACCCGGCCGTCAGTACCTAGCAAAGGGTCCCTGGCTAGTGTAACAAGCATAACTCCGCCATAGACGGTCCCAAGCCCGTTTGAGAAAGGAGGAGGGTGAGTATTATAATTAATATTACACTTCTAGTATAAGTATTTTTACGAAAATATGTAAACAAAAGGCCGTGCATTTTTATTTTAATAAACGTAAAAAAATAAATTGTATATTTGTATTTTCTCTTGCGATATACAAGTATACTGAACTTGGTTTTATCATTGCGAAATTGTGAAATTAATCAGGTAATGATAGGAAAATTAAAATTTTCGGGAAGTTTGCAATTTCGCAATGGTGAAACAAAGTTCAGTATACCTTTGCCCCACTATTTTAAATCAAATAAGCGGTAGTGCTATATATACGATATATATAGCATAGTATGCTATATATATAACAGTTAGTTCGGTTTTCCAGCGCTGTTGTTTCTAGATGGCAGCACATCTGCGGTCGAAAACTAAAGCACGGGAGTTAGCACCCCCTGGTTGGGGTCCTCTCCTTGTCAGTGGTGGGATTTTAAAGGTGTCGTATATTTCGAGCTCCTTCCAAGGAACCAAACTATTAATTCGACTGTGTACTGTCGACAATTGGACAATTTGAACGAACCGGTCATCCAAAAACGTCCAGAGCTTGTTGATCGCAAAGGAGTGGTGTTTCATCACGACAACGTGAGGCCACATAAAAGTTTAATCACACGTAAAAAATTGGTGGAGTTTGGATGGGATGTACTGTCACATCCTGTTGCGACTCGTCGGACAGTTAAGTCGTTGGAGTCTAGTTTTGTTCTTCTCTCGGAGATTAATAAACACTGCACTCCGGAAATGGTTTTGGTGTTTGTTTATTGTAACAGAGAACTAGTATATACACGGAAACAATAATAACAAAAGAGATTAACAAAATAGAATAACAAATATAAAATACGAGCGAGCCAAATGTATATGAAGAAACTTGTTGTTACGGAGAGAATCTAGTTACGGGAGAAAATCTGACGTTTTGCTCACTTTTTGGTCCTTTATCAGTTTTGCAAGCACCCCTTCCTCTGTCGGCAACCCCGACGAGGAGGAAGGGGTTGCGAAAAAGGGAGGAGTATGTTGGGCCCTGGTGAAATGTTATTGGTTCTGCCTGGGCTTCGTGGGTGGTTACCAAAATGCAGCGTTTGCATTAGTTTTGTCAAAATCCACGGAAGGTTCAGGCAGAGGGGGGCCTTGGGCCGCGAGGGTGACTCAGGTGTGGACGAGAACTGCTAGATTTATGACAGGTGTCATAAATCCAGCGCAAGAATTCTGAAGTGCAAATCTGGTAGCCACGTGCCATCCCTCAATATTCGAAGGTGGTTGCCAGATGGACGGGTCTACACAGCTGCGACTCTAAAATATAGAATTTAGAAAGCTTTCCCCCGGAACCTCAAGGCCCGCGCTGCAATTACGCCTCAACACATCCAGAATACTCTACCGACCTTGCACCATCAGACTTCCATTTGTTTCGTGCTCTACAGAATTCCTCGCGTGGTGTATCTTTTAATTCTGATGAGGCGGTAAATCAGCACCTTGTTCAGTTTTTCGCTTATAAAGATAGGTCCTTCTATAAACGAGGAATTATGAAACTACCTGAAAGATGGCAAAAGGTCATCGAACAAAACAGATAATATATCATTGATTGATCATTGTTCTCTATATAAATAAATGACTTTGAAATAAATACAAAATATGCGTCATGACTTTTCCGACAACCCAATACATTGCTCTCCACGAATGTGGTCGAAATCTGATATTCGCTTGATTAATCGATTACGCGAGGAACACGTGAACTTTGTATCCGATAATTCTTGAAGGCATGTCCCGGTTAAGGCGCGTTGATACAAATCCTCGATAGCTTTTATATCGGCATCGACGTGCGCGAAATCGTAACCGATAACTATTTTCCACTGTTCGTTACACATCTTCACTTGATTTAGATGTTCAAGAAAGATAATTTCCTGATCAGTGAGCGCAGTGAATTTATATTTTTCGTCGGTTTTTTCCATTGGTGCAGAATGTAATAATGGAGAACATAATCCTTAGCATTGTCATGGTCTATAATATTGAAAAACGTTCGTTGACATATAACGTCAGTCGACGGGACACGCGCATTGATTTTTTTTCCCGCAATCGGGATGCGCGGCGTCTATCCAGCGCGAGCGATCAGAAGCGAATGGCGCCTCAAAGGACCACCGTACTCGTGCAATACGCCCGAGCCTGGCAGATGATTGGAAAGAGAAGCTTGGTTGGGTAAAACAGTTTTGTTTTGTGTGTGCAGATCGAAATAATTGTATGTCACATTGTAATTAAAGATTCACTTTATTGATCGTGAATATATTTAAAGATAATACAAAGATCGCAGTGGATTGTTAACAAAAAATAAAAAATAGGTGCGAATGGTGGCACGTGCTTTTCTGTGGTCGTCGTGAGAGGAACTGAAGAAAAACGTGGCGTTTGCAACGCGAGCGAACCTTTGCGATCGTCTTTTGTTTTTGCTCGAGACATAAAATACAGGGCCGTATTTATTCACTTAACAAGTTGGTTTGGAAAAGCAGGTGGAGCGACTCGCGGTGAGCAAATAATTCAAATCCCTGCATTAGACTGAGGGTGATAAATTGAGGTCAACACATGTTTGCCTTTATGAGGTTACAGAAGTCGGTAAGTTCTAGTGATGTAAATTCTCCTCCATTATCTGTTAAAATGTCCTTAGGTTTTCCAAAAATTCGTAACTACGAAGACCAGAAAGCTTGTATCACGGCTGCGGTCGATTTATCAATCAAGGGTTCGCAAATTATATATCTAGTTAAGTAATCCTGTATTACTAGAATGTACAGGTAGCCCTCCTACAACACGGCATCCTATAACACGGTTTCGCTGTAACATGGTAAGAAAATTGCAAAAACCTTTATACAACACTGTACTTCTATAGCCGCGACGAGGCTTGCCGTCTTAAAGATACAGAGTGGCATAAACTATTTTGATTTCATCTCCGTGGCTTGGAAACGAAAGTATTTTACGCTGCTGATCGACAGTCTGCGTCGAGCCACGGTGTGTCAAAGAACAACTTTTTCGTTTTTAAATATTAAGGAAAAATTAACATTGTTCCGGTAAGAACCAGAAAGCAAAGTAAAATTACAGATTTTTTAAAGAGGAAAGACAATACAAAAACTTTAAATGAAGAAAATGTTCTGAAATTGAAGGCGATATCATTCCACCAAAAAATCGTTCTCGATTGATTATACTGAACAGTGACGATGAAGAAATTTATTAAATTATATGTAATGTCCCGACCCTCCGCTTGTTTAGTATATAAGATAACTATAGGAATATTTTGTAAGCGCAAACATTTGTACGCCGTCAAACTAACTTCCATCGTCACCTCTGATTCACCGCTTCAAATCCAGACCTCCTAGCTTTCCATCCCGACCTTTCAACTCCCTAGTACCGTCACCATTCTTACTCATCCCTGAAAAACCTCGTTCCAAGTCCGAAATCCGACTTCCTATTTGACCTTCGCCATGCAGCCATCACTATCATCGCTCCCACTCCTTCCCAAAATCCCTTAAAAACCCTGCATTCCCTTTCGACCAGAACTATTCTTACTACTAACATACAATACGCCGAATCGCTGTCCGAACGAATCACGACATTTTAATATATAAACTCAGAAGTACAAGTTCTCTTTATTTGACGGATCCTGATCGCGAATAGCATCATTCGCCATTACATATAGTTGAATCAAATTAAAATGATATTTTTTGTTTTGTGTTGTATACATACATTTATATATTTTTAATAAAAATTAAGTTGATTATGTAGAATTTAAAAAAAAGATTTGTTTTTAATAAGTTTTCGGAACGTAACCTCTCTTTTTGTACTTGCTCTGGGGTTCATACAACACGGTTTCACACAACACGGCATTTTTTAGGAAGGTATCTACCGTGTTATAGGAGGGTTACCTGTATTTGTTTTTGCGTGATGTTCCGTCTAATAGACCTACTATGTCGAGAAATATTTTGTACGTAGGTTTGGCCAGAATGTCTGTTACTTGCGGAATGTACGTTTGCCGCTTTGTCTTCTTTTGTTTTTGACAAATAATGCAATTTTCAACGTCGGTTTTCGTATTTGTTTTATTGTTTGCGTATTTTTTGTAATGTTTTCTCGTACGCGTAATGTCCTCCAAAAATCGAGTCATGTGCTAATCTAATGATTTTCTTTTTATCTGTGGGGATTGGCTTCGAAATATAAATTTCTATGTCGCGACTAAGCTTTGAAAGTAAAGAGGCAATTTCGGCATTTCGGTTTCTGTCTTGAATTATATTAAGTTTAAACCCACCGTTAAGGATGTTATTAATAATTTCGATTATTTCTTTATTAATAACTTCAAAAAACCTTCAGAAATTTTAACCTGGAATAGGATCGAAGGGTCCCGGTTGCTGGTGCTTGTATTTGCGGCCTCGTTATGGCCTTCGACTAGACCCCTAATAAAATCGTCATCTACGGCAGGGAGTCTAGCTAGTTGATCATTTCTGGGTCCTTCGAGCAACTCTGCCTGCTTCTCCCAACCGTTCTGTTTCGCCCAACCAAGCTTGCCTTGCCTTTCACCTCGCAGGTTCGGACCTATTGGCATGAACATGGTGGCGCATTAGGGCGACATTCGCAACTAACCGCTCGCGCTGGAAAGACGTGCCGCGCTCGCCGACGACAGTAAACAAACCGATGCGCGTGACGCATCGATTGAGATTATACGTCGAGAAACAGTTTCAGATCGCACTACGTCGCGTGAAGGATAAAATAACATAGCTGGACTCCCTGATCTACGGAACTTGTCTGACGGTTGTTTGAATAGAATGATAGGTATCTTTCTAATTCATTTTCTACAGCGTCGTGATTTACTACTCTAATTCTACCACGTGAGAGTGCGTCGGCGTTAGTATTGTTTTTCCCCTGCTTGTATACTATTTTGTATTCGTATTTCAATAATTTCAATCTCCATCGTACTAAGAGCGAGTTTGGATCCTTTACGTTCATTAACCAAACTAGTGGCTTATGATCAGTTACAATACTGAATTTACGTCCGTATAAATACTGGTGGAAATGTTTCGTTGCCCAGACTATAACTAAGAGGTCTTTTTCTGTTGTCGTGTAGCGGGTCTCTGCGTTATTTAGCGTTCGCAAAGCGTATGCTATCGGCTTATCTTTTCCTATCATGCCCTGTGACAAAACAGCCCCTGACGCATAATTACTCACATCTGTGGTGTAATGTACCGACCCTCCGCTTGTTTAGTATATAAGATAACTATAGGAATATTTTGTAAACGCAAACATTTGTACGCCGTCAAACTAACTTCCATCGTCACCTCTGATTCACTACTTCAAATCCAGATCTCCTAGTTTTCCATCCCGACCTTTCAACTCCCTAGTATCGTCACTACTCCTTACTCATCTCCGAAATCACCGTTCTAAGTCCGAAATCCTACTTCTTACTTTGACCTTCATCTTGCATCCATCATTATCAATGCTCCCACTCCTTCTCCAAAAGTCCCTTAAAAACCCCGTATTCTCTGCCCATTTGGGAGTTCATTCAGTTCACACAGATCATTCACGACATTCTTTTCACTAACTCTGTATACGCAAAATCGCTGTCCGAACGCTGTCTGAACGAGTCAAGTTATTTTAATACACAAAAATCCAATGGTTATAAGTTCTCTTATTTGGCGGACCTTAAGTGCGGATCCCTCAATCCGCCATTACAAAATTGGTGTCAGAAGTGGGATACTGTTCTGTTTAACGTGAGGAAGTTCTGAAGAATTCTTATACCTTACGGTGACTTCTAAGTTTTTAAACAACGGACGGATCCAAATTGGAAGAACGACGATCTACGAGCAACTCCGAGCTGCTTATCGTCGAATTCCAATCCTCGAAGGCGCATAATTTCTTGCTGAAATTCATTTTCGTCTTTGGGAGAAAAAGGACCACCGAAGAGAACGACTACTCAAGGACTATCATCGCAACGGATGGAAACCTGAGATCGGAAGGCTTCAAACTGATCTTCGAAGAATCAACGTCACTATTCCTAATTCTTCTAAATCTACTAAATCCAAACAATCGACCGCACTGATTCTTCCATTCAACATCGGTCCAGAGAATCCATCTACGACGCTGTTCCTTTTCATCGCAACACATTTCGTACATCGAGCGAAAGTCCTACAACGCAACTTCCACTCCTCGAAGAAAAGCCGAGTATGCTCCAGGAAAGCATCTTTCTTATGTAAGTCGAGTTAAATCTGCAAAAGACCATCTATATTTTTTTGGCGTGATCAAAATCAAAAACAAATGTCGCAATTTAGTACATCCAGCGTTCAAGTCAATTCGGGAATAAATATAGAATGCGCTATGGATATGTTAATCCGTTTCAACGGAAACAGAAATGAAGTAGACGAATTTTGCGATAAATGTGATAGAGCTATGTCCCTAGTAAACCTAGATTATAGAGAAATGTTATTTGTAATAATTGTAACTAGAATTTCGGGAAATGCTAGAGCGTTACTTGAGTCCGAAAATTTTCAAAATTGGGACTCTCTCAAAATTTATCTATTAAGGAAATATTCAGCCAAATGGTCACAAGCTCAACGACAGTTGAAATTATTATCTTGCAAACAGGCGTATAACAAAGACATACCCGTCGAGCATAATAATTACAGAAACACGCAAATCGATAATCCTATCATATCTCACTACAATTGCTCTCAAAATTCGAGTCAAGTAAATAACGAAAAAGTAAATATCTTAAACGCCAATTTCGCATCAGTTCCTTCCACTCCGAAAACAATTAACGATATTCAAACAGATTTTAAATTAAATAATTCATTCCATTCCCCACATTGTGAACCTAAACCGCTTAGTGACACAGAAATATCGGTAACAACAAATTCTAATTTAGAAAATTTTAAGGCAAACGATGAACCCATTCTTATCACTAGCGATTCGTCAAATCCTAGTTCGAATACAGAATCTATCGTAGATCCAAAATCCGAAATCAATTCTAATACCGACGATCTCGATAAGATAGATTATAAATCAGACAAAAATGTAGTCATAGAATCAAGTATTTGCAAGGTAAACGTCGAATCAAAAACTAATTCAAAGGCTATAGGAGGATAAGTATGATCCAGCGGCGTTAGCTCCGTTCATGCTCGCTTTTTTTTGTTAAAAAGGTTCCTATGTGAGTACTGTTGGTATGTTTGTATCCACCGCGGTAAGCGTGGTCCTTGATAGGACGCAGACGTTCTATCTCTCTCTCTAGTTAGTCCCCTTTTGTTCAGTAGTTACCTATGTGCGCACCATTGCTGACCGCTTCGATATTCTTTCATGTAAAGTACAAAAATATATATAAATACTTACCATAAAAAGGTGATTTTCTACCCCTCTTCAAAATAAAATACTAACAAGTACTTATCACAGCAATTTTCAACCCTTAAAAATTCATCCCCAGGGAGTAATCGTTAAATAAACAAATTTTTTCAAAAATTCATAACTTGAGAACAACTATTTTGATTTTATTGAAATTCATTCAGGACGTACATATAACTAAGGTCTCTGATTTAAAAAAATTCCAGACTTGATGAATTGACATAACCTTAAAAAAAAAATTAAAACATTTTTCAATGACTACTATTGGTAGGTTATGTTTGAGGCACAACTACTAAACTTTTTTTATAGCTTCCTAACACCATTTTGCACCATATATAATTTTGGTATAATTTATTTCTTGGTGCGTCATATCCAAAAAAAATAAAAAGTATAATTTTAATTATTTTCAATTTTTTTCATTATGTTATCATTATAGCACAATCATCTTAATTTTTTTTGGTTTTCTAACATCGTTTTACTCTATCTATAATAATTTCTGAATTCATAATTCTCAGCGTGTTACATTGGAATCAATAAAAGTATACAGTTTTTCTATATTTCGGCAACTTCCAAAAAAAAAACAACAAAAAGTCCATTTACTACAATGACGATGATAGCGAATATTTAATTTTGATTCGGCAGATCGACCTAACGTTCTAATGCAATTTTCGTCCGTTGCTAGTGCTGTTGTGGATAGATGTAGCGGGGATATGCGATTTAGTGGTGGGTATAATGAGTTAGGTATCAAGTCTGTCGTTCGCGCGGGCCCGCATGAGCGGGCAAGAGCTACAGACGTATGGAGCTAATCTTGCCATTGTCTTTATTACTTTTATAACTATTATAATCACTGTTTCTGTTGTTGTTGTTGTTATTATTATTACTACGAATTATGAATTCAGAATTTATTATAGATAAAGTAAAACGATGTGAGGAAACCAAAAAAAATAACATGATTGTGCTATAACGGTAACATATTGAAAAAAATTGAGGATGATTCAAATTAGACTTTTCATTTATTTTGCATATGACGCACCGAAAAATAAATTCTACCGAAATTATACATGGTGCAAAATAATGTTAGGAAGCTAAAAAAAAATTAAGATGATTGTGCTACAATGATAACATAATGAAAAAAATTGAAAATGACTAAAATTATACTTTTTATTTTTTTTGCATTGACTGAATTTTTGCATTGAAGAAATAAATTATACCAAGATTATATATGGTGCAAAATGACGTTAGAAAACTAGACAAAAATTAGGATGGGTGTGCCATAATTATAACATATTTAAAAAAATTAAATATGATTAAAATTAGACTTTTTATTTTTTTTGGATATGACGCACCAAGAAATAAATTATACCAAAATTATATATGGTGCAAAATAGTGTTAGAAAGCTATAAAAAAAGTTTGGTAGTTGTGCCTCAAACATAACCTACCAATAGTAGTCATTGAAAAATGTTTTAATTTTTTTTCTAAGGTTATGTCAATTCATCAAGTCTGAAATTTTTTTTAATCAGAGACCTTAGTTATATGTACGTCCTGAATAAAGGGTATAGCCGGTTAAGATGGTCAAATGTGCCCTTGAACCGAATTCAAATCGCGATGAGTCATTCGAAAGCTTATAAAAAAAGAATGATTTCTGCCAAGTTTCAACTTTGAATCACGACCCGGGGGGTAGTAAAGGGTAAAAATAGAAAATCAGGTTTTTGCCGAATTTCTCCTATACCAGCGGATAAAAAATTTTAAAAAAATTCAGAGGCACTTCTGTTATCAGGGCACATATTAGAGAATTTTTTCAGATTTTTAAATTGAAAAAACAAGCTGTGAAAAATAAAAAACGCTAAAAAATGATGAAAAATGCCAATTGTGTATCGAAGCAGTCTTGGCACTATAATTATATTTTTACTGTAAGTACGTATCATTGTTACTATTGTCCTGAATTTTTTTCAGATTTTTCAATTTGGTGCGCCGCAGTTAAAAAAATTAAAAACCGATTTTTTCGTCGTTTTTTCCGTGTCAGAGTAACTTATACGTCGAATTGCTTCATGAAATAGGTATTTTATGCGATCTTCTATGTTTATACGTACAGCAAAACATCACAGGAATTAAAGAAACTGAAAAAACCGAATCATTTGAAACTGTTATGCGCCTTACATTGTAAAGTATGTACCGTATTTTCCAACGGCGTCGGTGGCGCAGCGGTAGAGTGTCGAGCTGCCGCTGCGAACTTTTTGAACGTAGGTTCGAGCCTCGAACTTCCGAGTCCGTTAGGCTAAGTTTTTTTTTTTTCGTTAATTACATATATTTCCTAACTTTACGACACAACGATCAATATTTACTTTCAAATGTTTTAAGAATATTTGAAAAACATATTAACCTGAAATATACGTAAATATAAGTTTGGACTGCTTGTTATGCCGCCGTTTATCCTGTCAATTACGGCATTGTTTGAAATTGGTTTTCAAATCTCTTACCTTTCATGCATTGAACCCGTGACAGAAATTCTAACATACATTTTGAATAAAAGAGAGAATAGAATTGTATGATCTAATTCGAATAGACGAAAAGGCTAAATAGTAGAAAAACAACAACACGATTTTTGTTGCCATCCATCCATAACTGTTAAAGGTAAGAGATTTGAAAACCAATTTCAAACAATGCCGTAATTGACAGGATAAACGGCGGCATAACAAGCAGTCCAAACTTATATTTACGTATATTTCAGGTTAATATGTTTTTCAAATATTCTTAAAACATTTGAAAGTAAATATTGATCATTGTGTCGTAAAGTTAGGAAATATATGTAATTAACGAAAAAAAAAAAACTTAGCCTAAGGGACTTGGAAGTTCGAGGCTCGAACCTACGTTCAAAAAGTTCGCAGCGGCAGCTCGACACTCTACCGCTGCGCCACCGACGCCGTTGGAAAATACGGTACATACTTTACAATGTAAGGCGCATAACAGTTTCAAATGATTCGGTTTTTTCAGTTTCTTTAATTCCTGTGATGTTTTGCTGTACGTATAAACATAGAAGATCGCATAAAATACCTATTTCATGAAGCAATTCGACGTATAAGTTACTCTGACACGGAAAAAACGACGAAAAAATCGGTTTTTAATTTTTTTAACTGCGGCGCACCAAATTGAAAAATCTGAAAAAAATTCAGGACAATAGTAACAATGATACCTGCTTACAGTAAAAATATAATTATAGTGCCAAGACTGCTTCGATACACAATCGGCATTTTTCATCATTTTTTAGCGTTTTTTATTTTTGACAGCTTGTTTTTTCAATTTAAAAATCTGAAAAAATTCTCTAATATGTGCCCTGATAACAGAAGTGCCTCTGAATTTTTTCAAAATTTTTTATCCGCTGGTATAGGAGAAATTCGGCAAAAACCTGATTTTCTATTTTTACCCTTTACTACCCCCCGGGTCGAGATTCAAAGTTGAAACTTGGCAGAAATCATTCTTTTTTTATAAGCTTTCGAATGACTCATCGCGATTTGAATTCGGTTCAAGGGCACATTTGACCATCTTAACCGGCTATACCCTTTCAATAAAATCAAAGTAGTCGTTCTCAAGTTATGAAATTTTGAAAAAATTTGTTTATTTAACGATTACTCCCTGGGGATGAATTTTTAAGGGTTGAAAATTGCTGTGATAAGTACTCACATAGGTACTAATTTAACAAAAAAAAGCGAGCATGATCGGAGCTAAGGCCGCTGGATCATACTTATCCTCCTACAGCCTTTAAAAGAAATGATCGAAACGACTACATTAAAACGTGACAAAGTTATCGAACATAACGAACCTTTTCATTCTTCCAATAAAAATTATGTTAAGTTCGTCTCGAAAGACCTAATTTTAAATGATGAAATAGTTTCCGAAATAATCGCCGATAATATAGATAAGTTAAAATCACAAGAACCGCAACTCTACGAAAATGTTTCTCTAAGTAAGAATGATAAAGTCACGCGTAAAAACATCACAATTAATTATAAATGGCCTACTATAGAAAGGAATATTTCGAATCATTTAAAAAAATTACGAATTTAGCCAAAAATTTAAAATCGCAAACAAAAAATGATGCGAACCACAACAGTTGCAAACGATTTCGAACGTAATACCATAGAAATTCTAGAATCCTTATTTTTAACAAATCATCGCTTAAATTGCCAGAAAACAATTATATAAAAATAATTCAAGTCCAATTGCACAGGAAAACTTTGGTACTCCAATTCCACATACGTTTAAATTTTTTGCCAACAATCGCTGTATTGAACAAAAAATTAATTTAAGTAAAACTTCACAATATGTTATAACGCCAAATTTATATCTCGATTATTTAGAATTAACTAATCACAAGAAAAAAGAACTTCTTATTACTTAGAATCTATTACTGTACCTTTTATTTATACTATACTTACAATTAGTGTGTAAGATTTTTAAATATTGTCATATTTAAGCAACGCCGACACAATTTGACACAACTTCCCGATCCCCTTTCTTGTGCAGTGTTGTTATCGTTGCCTTTCTCCATTCATCTAGAAATCCTTTTCCTTTCCAAATTACTTTTATCATATTTTTCAATTTTTTCCTTATACCCCCTTCGCTATATATCCATGCTTCATTTTGTATTCCATCTGCCCCTGTTGCTTTTTTCTTCTTCAGCTTCTTAATCTGCACCTCAATTTCCTCATCTGTTAGTTCAGTTTCGTCCTCCTCCTCTACAATATCTTCTCTCTTCTCTCCCCTCTTTCTTTCGTCTGATCCATCTAGCATTCTTTTAAAGTGCTCCCTCCAAGTTTCTTTACTAATCTTATTGTCACTCCTTGTCTTTCTCTTCCTCTCTTTATTTATATATGACCAAATTTGCTTCTCATCTTGTGCCTTCTTAATCTCCAATCTTTCCCTTTGTTTGTTCTCCTCTCTCTTCTTTTCGCACAACCTTTTAAACTCTCTTTTTTTCACCCAAATATACTTGTCTTTCAGCCTTCCCCCTTTTCCATTTTTTGTACATTCTTTTCACTCTTCTCTTTCCTTTACTGCACTCCTGGTCCCACCAGCTCACCTGTCCTATCTTCCATCTCCTAAGCCTGCATTCCTTTTTTACTACACTCTCCTCTATCCCTTTCTTTATTTTATATCTCTTCATCCTCTTCAATCATCCTTTTTCTTGTAGCCTCCTTATACTTATTTATTGCCTCCTCACTCCAGCAATTGATTCTCCTCATTGTCCCCTCGGTTTCTTCTCTAATTCTTCCACCTGTCGCATTAACTCTTAGTTCTAGCGGTTGATGATCCGATTCCACTCTTTCCTCTATGCACATTCTCTCCTCTCTGTCCCACCCCTCTTCATTTACAATTACATAATCAATGACCGACGCCCCCCTCTTACCTACTTGCGTGTGTTCTCCTTCTTCATCTCCTTTTACATTCCCATTAAGTATGTAAAGGCCATATTCTTCCACCCACCTTACTAGTTTTTCTCCTTCCTTATTTTTTACCTTGTCCCTCGACTTTCTACCCGATTGTCCCTCCTCATCCTCTCCTCTATACACACTTGCCTCGTTCCCTATTCTGGCATTGTAATCTCCTCCTACTAGCATTACCTTACTGCCTGTCTGCTCTCTTTCCTCTGACATAATTGGCATGGACCTGTCTAACTCTCTATTGCTATAGATTGTCCATATATACCACTGTTCCCCTTCTACCTTTACTTTTATTCCCATTAGTCCCTGTATCTTGCTTCTTTCCTCCTCTATCTCCCATCCCTCTCTACCCCCTATCAATATACCTCCAGATGCTCTGCCTCTCTCCTTATCCCTTTTTGTTGCCTGATGTTTCCAAATATATCCCTGTGGAAGGTTTTCTCTGAGTTTCTCCCAATTCTTTTCCTCCACCCAGGTTTCTGTTAGCCCTATGTAATCATACCGTTCCAGGTATTTCCAAAAGTCTCGATCCTTCCCTGTCAACCCTGCTGCATTCCAAAAAATTAGCCCTCCCTTTCCTCCATCCTTGTCTCTTTCCCTCTTTTCCCATCTTCTCATCACCCCGCTGTAAATCCCTTCCCTTCCTACTTCCCGTGTTTTACCTTTTCTATCCCGCGAGGCTACTGCCCAAAAAACTTCTTTTTCTTTATTCCTCCTTCCTCATCACACCATTCAAACCATTTACCCTTTACCAATATCTTCCTATATTTCACCCTAACTTCTTTTCCTTCTTCTCTGTTTTTCCTGGCTATTTCTCTTAACCTCCTTTGTACTATCCTCTCCTCCTCCGTCAGGTCGTGATCAATATAAATATCTTTTAACCCCCTTTTGCCTTTTCCTCTCATAATTTTCTGTTTTCTCTCCCAACTATCTAGCTTCACTACCACTACTTGCCTTCCCTTCTCTTTTCCCCTACCATATATTTCCTTTACCTACTCCTTCTCTCACATCAAATGTTTCTTTTAAAAACTTTGCTGCCTCCTCATTTACCTCTGCTCTTTTAACTTTTAACCCCCTAATTACTATATTATTTTTCCTTCTCTAATCGTTCTTGCTTTTCTAACTTTCTCTTTATCATTACTATTTCTCTAAGTGCATTGTTTCCTGTTTTTGTTCCCCTTTCCCCCTGTACTTCATTCTCCCCTCCCTTTCCTACCTGTACCTCCTCTAAAGCTTTTTCAACTCTTCCCATTACCTCTTCCGTCAGGGCCCTCTTTTCCTCTTCTTTCTTTTCCTGTTCACTTTTCTCTCTTTCCTCTATCCTTTTCATCATTTCTCCAACCCTGCTGTACAATTCCTCTTCCTTCCTCTTCCATCCTGCTTCCATTTTTTCTATTCTTTTAGTTACTTCTTTGACCTCTGTCTCCACCTTTTTTTCCAATTCCTCTCACCCCTTGCTTATTTCCTTCATTATGCTCTCCATTTTCCTAGACATTCCTTCAAATAATCTCATCTGGTCTGTCATTATTTTTATCATTTCTACCTCGCCTTGTTTCTTCCCCTCTCCTTTGTCCTTTTCTGGGGTTCTTTTCCTATCTGCTCTTTTCCTCTTTTTGCCCTCTTCGTCCGTTTCACCTCCTTCAGACTCTTCTTCTGAGTTTCTCCCCCAGAGTTCTGTCAGTTTCCTGTTGTTACTGCTTTCTCTACGTATACTTTCTTCTACATTTGGTCTTCCCCTTTTTCTTTTTTCCAGATTTGCTTTATCTTCTTGCGCCTTTGCTGTTGGGCCGTCTTCTGCCATTGTTGCCTATCTTTGCTCCGTTCTTTTTTACCCCCAACCTCACTTTTCGTACTTACCCTGCTTTCCTCACCGTTCTCACTTCCTAACTTCTAACTTTTTCCCTTCCTTCTTCCTTTCTACCTCTCTAACCCTTTGTCGCTTTCCGACTGTAATTTTTCACGCCTATTTTCTCTCTATTCTCTATTTTCCCTGCCACTCTCGCACCACGCTCCACTCTCATCCACGCCCTCTAACCAAGTCCAATTACTATTTATATTTATTATTATATTTATTATATTATTGTAGTGTTAGGTTAAAAGAAAAAAAAGGGCATTATGTGTCAGAAGTGTAGTATGTAGCAGTGTATAATGTGCGCGGACGGAATTGTTGAATGTGGGTATGTTTGTATGTGTATGTATCGTATGAATGTTTTCTTGCCTTTGGTTGCCGAACATCTTACAATTAGTTGGATACAGCGGCAACGTGGAGGTTTGAATTACAAAGGACACGCGCTGCTTTGGGCGAGCGGCATTACGCAGAAAAACGAACAGCGGCTTCGCCGTTATGCCGTTGCGTCGTACGTCGAACACCGTTGCCGATTTTTTCGGGAGACAAAAGCGATAAAGCCGATCATCGCTAGGCAGTCGTCGTCGAGACGTCGTCGAGCAGTAGTCGAATAAAGTCGAATAAAGCCGAATAAAGTCGAAAGTGTGCTCAGTCGTGAGCCTGTCGTTTTCGAGGCGAATAAAGTCGTGGTCGTTAGTAGTTAATGTTTATTTAGTCGTGTCGTAATTAGTATCCTCAATAGTTTATATTAGAAATAAGACTTATACAATAAACTTTATTATATTGCACTAATATATATGTAAACGAAGTGGTTTTAGGACACAAACACACGATTGAATTACGTTTTTTTCGTTTTATTCTCGATTTAGAAATACACGTCGTATCGTCGTCGGACGGGTTCGTCTCTCCCCCGCGATCGTCATTTTTCCCCCGAGCGCTCCTTCCATCGTTCGCGATCGCTATTGGAGTTGGTTTTCTCCAGGTGCCGTGGTAATATTTCGTACCAACTTGACCGCGGTGGTTACATATATACATATATTGGTCCGTCACCCCATCCCGATCCTACATTATCATATTTATTAATATTTTTATTATCATAATATTTAATTTTTTGTAAGAAGTCAATATTTTTATATAGAAAATTATATAAAAAATTAACATATTTTAATTTATAACATTTGAATATATTTATTAATTTATAAATAAACAACGATTCCCTGATAACCACTTATACTTCAATTTATTATTATTTTAACAACAAAATTAAAATGATTCTCAGCTTTGCTTCTTCTAACAAGGGAACATATCGAACTGTCAATCACCGATTTTTATGAAAATTGAGTATGATGTAGTCCTCGTTAAAATTTTTTTGTTGTGAAAAAATCAAAATTCCGATTTATTAGTATTTTTGTAAAGGACATATAGTTTCTATAAACAAATACTCAAGAAAATTCATCGGCGTTAAAGGGGAAAAACTAACAAAAATATTCGAATTTTTCATATATTGTTTAAACAAATTGAGATTTTACAAAATAATTTTTACCATTGTGTTGATTGTTAATAGAAGCAAATTTCGTCAATTTACGCAAATGCTCTATCTCTCATAGTTTTCGAGATAATCGACGAAATATACTATAATAGTATACCTTACCCACCCTAACTCTGGGGGTGGTTTTCACCCCTTAAACGGCGACGATTGCCGATAAAAAAAATACGTGCCGAATATTTTAACGAGGACTACATCATACTCAATTTTCATCAAAATCGGTGATTGACAATTCGATATGTTTCCCTTGAAAGTCAATTAATAACTTTATTGTCTGACAAGGAGACATTACGACCGTGGACATGGGGATTTTAATGAGCTTCACATTAGGTGAAAGTACATCGAAAAATATTTGTGTCATGTCCGCGCGTTTTTGTGAATGGGCCCTCAATTTTGAGAAATCGCATTTTGAAAAACGCAATTTTTCTGTAGTACGTGATATACTCTTAAAGAGAACCATTATATCGAATAAGTGCGATGGCTCGGCGGATGCGTGCTTGGCTTATACTTTTGCACTCCGCCGCGCTTCAGGTTCGAATCCTGCCCGATGAATAATTTTTTTTTTTTGTTAGTAGATAACGTTTTAAATAACTGATTTCAAAACGGTTTAAAACTAATATATTTATCTATCTATTCAAATTACTGATTTCACAAGTGTTCGGATGAAATGATTCATAAAAACAGGCAAAATATAAAAATTTCCGGCACCAGGAACATTTTATAAACGCTGCTTCCGAACAAGAACATTTGGATCTAGAAATTTCAGACGGAAAACATGCTTGGTTTACGTTCATAAAAACTTTTCTAGTTGAAAGTAATTTTGAAGCAAACCAAGCATATTTCAACATGTCTTCAAAAACAGGTGCACATAATTGATTATGTGCCAATGCATTTTTACAGAAAGATTAAATAATGTTCAATGTAAATAACACTATGATAGTCAAAAGAAATTTTTTGACTGGATAACGCTTCCTTTCACTTCGGTAGTTGCAAGGAAACTAATGATCACGTTAAAATTGTGAAAGAATGCTTTTGAAATATTTACCGAACACTTGAAAAGTTACAAAAAGTTTACGGTAAAGTAATAAAACACAGGTACCGTAACGGTAAATATATTCGTTGTGACGAATAGCGAACCAGGTAATAAAACAGTTGCCCTTTTATTTGCTTGCATCCAAGAAATGTAATTTTGTAGTAAACATTTTTTAAAAGTTATAATATATTATCGATATACAAATTTTCAATTAAATGATATTTAAGAGAATTGAAATATTACAGAAAAGAAAAAAAAAAATTATTCATCAGGCAGGATTCGAACCTGAAGCGCGGCGGAGTGCAAAAGTATAAGCCAAGCACGCATCCGCCGAGCCATCGCACTTATTCGATATAATGGTTCTCTTTAAGAGTATATCACGTACTACAGAAAAATTGCGTTTTTCAAAATGCGATTTCTCAAAATTGAGGGCCCATTCACAAAAACGCCCGGACATGACACAAATATTTTTCGATGTACTTTCACCTAATATGAAGCTCATTAAAATCCCCATGTCCACGGTCGTAATGTCTCCTTGTGAGTTATTTTTATGACGATGTGGAATGCGAGGTGTATAGAGAATATTTTCTAAGTCCTTGTGTTAAAGGAGGTGGAAGGCTACTGTGCTTCAACACCGTACTTTTATTTTTTCTTCTTGGTTTGACCGCCCACGACCAAGTGTCTTGTCGGTGAGAATTTTCCACCGACGCACAGTGGTCCCAAATGGCCAAAACATGCGAAAAACCTCAAAGCGTGCTTCAATTTAGCTGAAAATTGACATACTGGGGTAATTTGGGTCGCTGATTACGAATCTGAACTCAAAAATTACAAAAACAAAATGGCGGATTCAATATGGCGAACACATATATCTAAAAATTGCTGATTCGGCACCAAAGTTAGTATCCCAATATTTTTTGGGTCGCTGAATACGAATCTGAACTTAGAATTTCCAAAAATAAAATGGCGGATACGTGTATGTAAAAACTGCTGGTTCGGTGCGAAAGTTAGTATGTTAATGTTTTTTGGATCGCTCAATACGAATCTGACCTTACAATTTGCAAAAACAAAATAGCGGTTTCAATATGGCCGACGCGTGTGTCTAAAAATTTCCGGTTTCGCGCGAAAGCTAGTATGCAACTCATATTTACTCTAACAAGTAATTAAATATGTAACAATAAATATTTTTCGTTAATAAGCAAGAAAATCTATCACGAGTGAACAATTTATTTAGTAATTCCAATAAATTCGTTGACGCAGTGAATTTCAAATAAATAGTCTCGACGCACGGAAAAAATTATTCGCTTTGAAAAATTGTTCGCCATCAGCAGATGCTGAAATGCAATAAAGTCGCAAAATGATGCATTAGTGACTATAATAGATTTTAAAAAACATAGTTTAACATGTAGTCTAATAAATAGAAATATTCGCATTCAAAGCTCCCAAGATTCAAATTCAAATATCCCTCAAAGTAATATTTGCTTGGTGCAAATCATTCAATAATTTAATAATATAGAAAAATAATAAATATTAGAAAGAATTTAAACATTTTTGATATATATTAATGAAATAAAACGAATGGCTATCGTAACACTTATACTTTCAAGAAAAAAATTAATTTTACCTTTTTATGAACTATGTATATTAGTTTAAACAAATGTATTATGATTGAATAATAAGTTACTCTCAAATCGTATAAAATTTATATGAAAATTTTTTTTGTATCGTCCACGGTTGTTGATAAAACGCGCTTGTAAGCTCAGAACGCGAGTACACCGCTGCACAAAAAATTGCAAAAATACCCTAATAGCGCCTAATAGCACCTAAACCTTGGAGGTACAGTAAGTTGAAAGTGTAACTTAACCCTAAACAAGAATCATAGTCCAGTTTCGGTCGAACCGTTAAACCGTTCGGACGTGGTTACAAGTGACAAGTGTGAAGCAACGCTCAGCATTACTCACGAGTACCTCTTCCCATACAGTGACAGTGATATCCCTACGTTTAGTGGAGTGGAGTGGTGTTGGTTCACCCTTAAGCGCCACCCACCCTATGGAGGATCCCTACCATTCATATCACAACAATTAAAATGCAACAAACTAAAGAAGACCAACATAATGAGGCCTCTGAGTACAGATGTCTCTCATCCGCCCAAAAGAAACCAAGTAACCAAGACAATAATAACACCATCGAACCAAAAAAATCCTACGCTAACGCAACCAAATATGAATCGTCCCCTATGAAAGAACAAGCAATAATCCTACAAGCAATTAACGGTATCAGCATCAAAGAATATGCTCTGGCCATCGGAAACATAATCGGTGCCAAAACTATTAGATTTATATCCAGGATATCAAATGGAAGAATTTGCATGTACCTAGACAGTAAAGAAACCGTAAATAACCTCACAAAGAAATACAAAAATATTCAAATTAACGACCAAAGCGCAGAAATACGTCCAATGTTGCTACCGTCCCAACGAATAATCCTCTCCAGTGTCAGCCCAGTAATTCCCAACTCAGCTATCGAAGACATCTTCAAGAAAAACAACGTTAAACTATGCTCAAAAATAACGTATTTAAAAGCCGGGTTAACGGATCCAGAATTCTCTCACATATTAACCACTTAACGCTCATGCCCGTGACGTTCACGGGCACGCCGAACGGTCGAATTTGTGCATGCCCGTGACGTTCACGGGCATAGCTGATACGGCCGCCACTCTGCGGTTTGTTTATCTTAGCCGCTGATATTTTAGAACTCAGATCTTTGACATCTTACACTGAAATGTATACATTTCCAAAAATTTTATACATTGTATATTGGAGGAATAAATACAGATAATCTCTCCGTCTTCTGCCGTTAGCTTTTGTCTGTTTCTTCAGTCTTTGAGCGATCAGTGTGCAGTATACGTCATCCTTGTAATATCTTTTTCGTCTTACGATTTTTAGTTTATAGTGTGTTTATTTCTTATATTATTACTTTTGTGTTCTGCTTGTTATAATTAATTGTTGCTGTTAATGTTATTTGGTTATATAAGTTATAGAAGGATTTCCCTTAGATAAACAGGTATGATGAAAAACTTGTTATTTTTCCGAAAAAAATAATTCGTTCGCCACTAGGAGTACAAAAAACATTTTATAATATGCACAAGATAAGCTTTCAGGCAAAAAAAACTTGTGCGTTTTTGGACGGTCGATTCGAAAAAAACCTGAGCGTTAAGTGGTTAAGCTTTAGGAGACAAGTGTTCATCGACCCAAATGACACAAACAAGATACCTAGCTCATTCACCATCGCACTGGAAGAAACAATATATCGAATATTTACTACTACAGACACACTAAACTGCTACATATGTAAACAGGAGGGACACATCGCCAAACAATGCCCAAGCACCAACACCAACACAAACGATACCTCATCACTAATTAATACAGCCATAAGCCCCGATCCTACGAGACAAATGACGCACCAAACAGTAAATACGCTAGACACCATGGATACAGAGCCAGAAACAAATATGCTCCACAGGGTCGGAGGTGTAAAAAGACCCCTCTCGATTTCATCAGAAGAAAAAATCACTCAACCGGTAAAACTAAGCGACATAAACACGCCATACTTCAAAACACCATCAACTTACACAACCGTTGAAAAAACCACTACCGCACAGTTAACCAAAAAAAAAACGAAGCCGCCTTCATCACCGCTACCCTCCCGCACTACAAAAAGAATCGAAGACATGATCATCCCAGCCAAAAATGAAATTGAAAACCCAAGTAACAAATTCGTACTCAACTATATACAATTTAAAAGCTTCTTAGAAAACGCTTATGGAGCAGCAAATCCGTTAGAAATATCAAAAACATACACTAGGGAAACCCTATCCCTGATAGAAATGATGCATAAAATATATCCCCTCCTAAAAGAGAGGAGCATAAAAAATAGAATACATAGACTATGCAGGAAACTTAACACAGAAATATCAGAAAATTACACAACAAACTGGACTACAGACACGGAAAGTGACACCACATAATCCACTTACAAGGGAACATATTGAACTCGAACACACCGATTTTGATGAAATTTATGTCAGAGGTAGTCCTCATAAGAATATTAGACACGTATTTTTTTTTATCGGCAACCATCCACTCTGAAGGGGTGAAAACACCCCTCAAAATTGAAGCCAGAAAACACATTTTTGGGAATATTTCGGTAACCAGCGGTCAAAAAAATTTGAATTTTTTTTCAAATTGTTTGTTTTTCAACCAGGAATTTAACTGTGTAAAAAAAGACGCCTAAAAGTTATTTGTTTAAAAAATATATTAAAAAATTAATTTTTTTTGTTAATATCTCCCAGAAAACATTCGCAATAAATTAAATAAATTTATGTACACAAACTATTGTCCAAATTAGCGGATACGTGTTTTTGGATTTTTTCGATTTTTGACGATAAGGGTCATTATTTCGCGATTAACTTTTCTCGCTCCGTGCGGGACTGGCCGGCCGAAATGGACTTTTTTCATAACAAAGCTGATATTATTGCAGACTTGTTTTCCATGTAGTTCTACATCGTAACAATCCGGAAGTATATAAATGAAATCATAAAAATTAGTCTACATAGTCCCCGTTACTGAAAAACTTATTTCGATATGCGTGGTTCAGTTGTGGCTATATAGATGAACGACCTGAAGAATTCGAACATCCTGTGGACTTTTCTTTCATGCAATTAGAAAATATGAAATGTTTTCAGTACAATTGTGTGATCAACTGATCACACTTAAATGTTCTTGGTGCAAAGAACATTTATGTTTAACACACTTCTTCGTACAATACGATTACTGTGAACGCTACAGAATAAAGTTTTTTATTTTTTTTTTATACTTTCTCGATTTTTCCTTTTGTCATATACGTAGAATGTTCGTCCTTACAATTAGACCAGTTTTGTTTTGAAAGGAGTACATTTTCGTTTGATTGCTCCGTGCGGAACTGCCCAGTCGAAGTGGACTTCCTTCAGGACACAGATGTTCTTATGGCAAAGACCAGAATTTTAATAATCTTGTTAAAACATCAAATAATAACGATTAGCGTCAAAACCCAAAAGATTCAAAAATCACGTATCCACTGATTCAGGTCATAGTTTTTGTACATGTTATACGATAGCAGAATAACACTTATCAGGAAAAATTAACGAAAAAATTCAAATTTAATTATATCATTTAAACAAATCGTGTATTAAAAAATTGAATTTTTTCGTTAATTTTATCTTATCAGATATCAGCCTTATTCCGCTATCGAATAGTACGTACGTTAACTATGATCTAAATCAATGGATACGTGAGATTGGAATTTTTTGGTTTTTAACACTAGCCGTTCTTATTTTATGTTTAACATTCTTTCACATAAATTATTAGAATACTATTCTTGGCAATCAAATTAGCTTTGTTATGAAAAAAGTCCATTTCGGCCGGCCAGTCCCGCACGGAGCGAGAAAAGTTAAACGCGAAATAGTGACCCTTATAGTCAAAAATCGAAAAAATCCAAAAACACGTATCCGCTAATTTGGACAATAGTTTGTGTACATAAATTTATTTAATTTATTGCGAATGTTTCCTGGGAGATATTAACAAAAAAAATTAATTTTTTAATATATTTTTTAAACAAATAACTTTTAGGCGTCTTTTTTTACACAGTTAAATTCCTGGTTGAAAAACAAACAATTTGAAACAAAATTCAAATTTTTTTGACCGCTGGTTACCGAGATATTCCCAAAAATGTGTTTTCTGCCCTCAACTTTGAGGGGTGTTTTCACCCTTTCAGAGTGGATGGTTGCCGATAAAAAAAAATACGTGTCTACTATTCTTATGAGGACTACCTCTGACATAAATTTCATCAAAATCGGTGTGTTCGAGTTCAATATGTTCCCTTGTTAGTAATACAAAAAAAAAACACCACAAAAATGAAACAAATAATTCAATGGAACATAAATAGCTACTATAAACACTACGAACAGTTACAAATTATTATCAGCAAATACAGTCCGGACGTAATTGGACTCCAAGAAACGAATTTCAAAAAACACCACAAACCAACACTGAAAGGCTACTCCACCTTTGCCAAAAACAGAAAAAATGAAGCATACGCTAGCGGAGGCGTATGCATAGCAATCTCAGAGAAATTTAACGCCAACGAAATTCCATTAACCACTAACTTAGAAGCAATTGCGATATGCACAACCTTCCCTGAGAAACTCCATATCTGCAATATATACCTACCAAACAGTCAAACACTCAAGCTTGAAGACCTACAAAATCTTATAAACCAAATTCCACCACCATTACTAATTATAGGAGACTTCAATAGCCACAACTTACTCTGGGGATCAACTAAAACAGATTGTCGTGGAAGAATGATCGAAAAACTCTTAGAAAACCCAAACTTCACTCTCCTCAACTCAGGTAAAAATACCCATTTCAATATAAAAAACGGAACATTCAGCGCAATAGACCTATCAATTTGCAGCAGCAAACTGGCACTAAAAATGGAATGGAATGTACTAAACAACCTTCATGACAGCGACCACCTCTCTATAAAAATCACCTACGAGGACCATATACAACAACCACAGATACCCTTCTGCCCAAAATGGAACATAAAAAAGGCAAACTGGACCAAGTACCAAGATAAAATTATGAATATTCTTACGGAAAAAAGTACAAAATACGCGATTGACCCACTCAACATCAATAAAACAATAGAATTGTTTGAAACCGCCATCAATATGGCCGCAAATGAAGCTTGCAGCCTTACTAAACCGAACTTTACTAGGAAAAGATCCACCCCATGGTGGAATGAAAACTGCCAAACAGCCCTAAAAGAAAGCCACCACGCATTCAACCGAATAAAAAAACAACCCACAAATGAGAATATAATAACCTTCAAAAAACTGCGAGCTAAATTTCGCAGAGTGATCAAAGAAAGCAAAAAACAATCATGGAACGAATACATATCGAGCATCTCAAATCAAACTCCTACCAGCGAGGTCTGGAAAAAAATCAAAAGTATTAACGGAAACTCCTGTATACCAACAATCCAATACCTGGAGCTTGACACGGATAAACATACAACCAACGCTAAACAGATAGCCGACACTCTCGCTGCAACATTCCAAAAAAACTCAAGCAACAACAGCTATAGCCAACTATTCTTAAACACAATTTCACCAAATAATAAAGCATCTACCATAAAACATAAACCGGCAAACCCTAATACAAACGATATTTTAAACTCAGAAATAACCCTCGAAGAACTAAAAAATGTGTTAATATCCACAAAAAATCCCTCTCCAGGTCCAGATAACATACCTAATATAATGTTAAAACAACTCCCATCAATAGGACAAAGACGTCTGCTCAAAATCTACAACTGCATTTGGACCAATCAAGTATTCCCAGATCAATGGAGAAGAGCCATCGTAGTGTCGATTCTCAAACCAAACAAAAATAAACATAGCCCAGAAAGTTACAGACCAATAGCACTAACAAATACAATGTGTAAATTGCTAGAGAAAATCATAAACAACAGGCTCAGATGGTTTCTAGAATCCAACAACATCCTATCAAAAGACCAATATGGATTCCGACAGCGCCGGTCAACAATCGACGTCCTTGCAAATATAGAAACCTATATATGCAATGCCTTCCAAAAAAATGAATATGCCGTATCAGTGTGCTTGGATATAGAAAAAACATACGATATGATATGGAAGCCCAACATAATTGAGTCCCTCGTTAAGATAAATATAAAAGGCCACATGCTCCTCTTCATAAAAAACTTCCTTAAAAATAGATCAATACAAGTTAGAGCTAACGGATCTCTTTCAGAACCAAGATTAATCCAAAATGGAGTACCCCAAGGATCCGTACTGAGCGTCACACTATTCCTAATAGGAATCAATGACATAGTCAAAGCCATCACACCTCCAGTGCTAACCAACCTATTCGCAGATGACCTTACAATAACATGCAGTGGGAAAAATCTAAATACAGTTATGGATATCCTCCAATCAAACATAGACGAACTGCAAAATGGGCCAATAAATCGGGTTTCAAATTTTCAGCACAGAAAACACAATACATTATTTTTACCAGAAAACGCAACAAACCTCTAATCCCTCCAAAACTTAAAATAGCTAATAATCAAATCAACCTAGTAGACAATATAAAACTACTGGGCCTCGTATTTGACAAGAAGCTCTCTTGGATCCCACATATGGAATATCTAAGGAAGACGTGCACTCAAAGAATAAACATCATTAAAGTATTGGCAAATAACAACTGGGGCGCAGACCGTGAAATTATACTCAACACATACAAAGCACTGGTCAGATAAAAAATAGACTACGGCTCAATAATCTATAACTCAGCAAAACTAAGCACACTGAAATTAATCGAACCTCTCCACACGATTCCACTAAGATTAGCTACAGGATGCTACCGAACCTGCCCAACAAATAGCATACTATTTGAAGCCAAAGAAACATCACTCCAAGAAAGACGCAAATTCCTAAGTCTAAAATACGCTGCCAAAATCTTCTCGTCCCCACTCAACCCTGCTTACCAAAGCCTTTTTCCAGAAAAATACTCCAACCCACAGACTGGAAAATCGAAATTACCAACACCAATATACTCCAGAATTAGAAGATTCTTTAAGGATATCAATATTAAATTAACTCAGACTATTACACATGAATATAGCAAAATCCCACCTTGGACTATTAAAATTCCCGAAACAATAACAGACCTAGCAACCCAGCCAAAAAACAAAATAAGTAGATTGGAACATAAGGCCAAATACCTGGAGCTAACGAATAAATATCCAGAACACAATAAAATATTCACCGATGCGTCCAAAACATCGCAAGGAGTAGGATATGCTGTCATCACCAACACTTTTACAATTAAGAAAAACCTACACAAATCTGCCTCTATCTTCAAAGCAGAAGCATATGCATTATTAGAAGCCCTCGAATATATAAAAACAAATAGCCTCCTACAACATATTATATTTACAGACTCCCTAACAAGGAGAGGACCCCAACTGTCCGACTTCGATTTTAACGAGGCTTTGCAAGACGATAGCATGTAGGTCCCTAATGATATGTGTAAAATATTAGCCGTAGTTATGCAGTAGTTTTAAAGATATAAGCGATTAAAGTTCATCCCTCTTGATATACTATAAATGTAAATTGGATTACAACAGCTGTGTTCGGTCAGTGGCAGCGGTTTAAGGCTTACGACCCGAACGTCGTACGTTCGAGTCCCCCATGACGGGTAATTTTTTTTTCTATTTTAATTTGATAAAATTGCACACAATGCAGAATAACAATTATCGTACACTTGCAATGTATACATTTACATTATGTACGTTTCGGACCTGGCAAACTGTCTTTTTACAGCTTTTCGAAATATTTACTCTTCAAAGTCCTTGAAGACAATTCGAACTGTATATCTAGCTAAATAAAAGTTAGTTCATTTTAAACCGTTGGAGGAAGTGTCGTGCGTTTTTTAAGGCGTACAATCTTAATTTTACAAGGCTTACTGCACAGTCCGAGAAAGCATCTGTTTCGGAAAGTTTCCGTTTTTTCAGCCACGAGGGTGCCACTTTTCTTTACTTTTAATGGCCTAGGTCTCTGGAATCCTTACCCTGCAGTTTGATTTAATTCCGTATTTTCGATGTACTTTCAATAGCGATTGCCATGCAGCGAGCGTAGAATATAAGTCTGGAAACCATGTGTTTCGTGCGCAATTTCATCAAATTAAAATAGAAAAAAAAATTGTCCGTCACGGGGACTCGAACGCAAGATGTTCGGCTCGTGAGCCTTAAACCGCAGTCACTACGCCACCACAGTTGTTGTAACCAGATTCACATTTATAGTATACAAACAGGTACGAACTTTAATCGCTTATATTTTTAAAACTACTGCATAACTACGGCTAATATTTTACACATATCATTAGGGACCTACATGCTATCATCTTGCAAAGCCTCGTTAAAATCGAAGTCGGACAGTTGGGGTCCTCTCCTTGTAAGTGTAACAAAAGCCTTAAAATCTCAGCAAACAAAAGACACACATATAATAGTTAAACTCATCCAAGAATCATATACGGAAATAACACAACAGAACAAACACATAATCATAGCCTGGATCCCATCACATCAAGATATATCAGGGAATGAACAAGCTGACGTCGCAGCAAAAGAAGCAGCAACAAATACACCTAATGATGACATAATCATAAAGAAAATCCCATACCAGGACATAATAACTCAAATTCGGACCAATATTAGAGAGGATTGGAATAAAATTTGGTTATCCAAGAGCAACACGAAAATCCATGACTTAACGCAAAACTTCTACCAGGCTCTCCCATCCATCAATATAAACAAGAGAGACAGAAAAATCCTATCTAGACTCCGAACCGGACACACAAGAGTAACCCACAAATACCTATTAGAAAAAACTGAACCACCATACTGCACTAGCTGCAACACAAGAATAACGACTAAACACATATTATTCGATTGCCAAGAATTCACCCCCCAGAGGAACAAGTATAAACTAAACCCAAAAACTGCATTAACATCACAGGGCCACATCAGAAACACCATAAACTACCTCAAAGACATCAACCTATACCACAAGATATAACCATAACAAACATTCAACCTCAGCGTCGCTAATTACCTCGGAGTAGATGCGACGTTAAACAACTAGAAGAAGAAGAAGAAGAATCATAGTGGAACACTGTGAAGCACTTAACTTTTTCACTACATATGTAAAATTCTCACATAAAGATTGACCCCATATTTCGTACTATTTGCATTGCAGTTTTAAAACATAACCATTAATAATTTTAATTTTTCTTTTATCAATAAATGTTGTACTTAAATCTATGAACTCCATCCATTTTGCAGAATTGAAATAGACTCACTTTCACAAAAGTTATTCACTTTATACTGCGGCCAGCAAAACAGTGGTTACGCTCACGATGATTGCGGGACTAATGAACGCGATTTTCAAAATGCGACAACGTCGCAGGTATACGTAAAAAAACCCTGCCCTTCCAGGTTTTCATAGACAAACTATCTGAGTACCAAATGCAATAATAAAAATGGCCCTAACGAAAAGTTCATTATTGAGGTTTTTTGCACGTTTTAGCGATTTGGGACCACTGTGCGACGCGACGTAGACTCCTTGTAGGCGGAGCGAAGTTTCGGGAGTTTTTCTCTATTACAATATGATTGGTTAATTAACCTGATTGGTAGAGAAAAACTTCCTCCACTTTGAAGGTGTGTCTGGAAAGGTGAGGATGTTTTTCGAGAAAAACCTGGCCGGCGGTTAGTCACGCCGTGGCCGAGGATTTTGGCTTCCTCGCGACCCGCGGTTTTATGGCGGTGCATTTCAGGTCGGCAGCAGATGTTCGGCGCGACCGTACGCGAGCAAGAGTTTATTTCTTTACTAACCATTGTTGTAGAAAACTGCGACTTGTAATTGCTTTCGAGTTTGACCCTCGGCAGTTCCAAGTCGGCTTAACTAATTCCGAGAAATCGTAAACCGCGTGTCGCTACAACGATAAAAAATTTTTTTTATTTACCTACCTTACTTGGTTAAATATAAACTATTTTTTCTGATAACTTTGACCGCTAATTTTGAATAAGGGATATCCGCGATCGCAGTGCACTCTGTAACGAATCTTTATTTTCCTCACATTTTGTAGATATTTTTATACATTAGGATCGTTCTCCTTCTATCTAACAAGGGAACATACCGAAGCCGTACACGCCGATTTTGATGAAATTTATGTGGTAAGTAAATCTCGAAGAAATATTTGACACGTATTTTTTTATATCTGCTCTTATCCACATTAAAGGGGTGAAAATAGCCCTCAAAGTTGGGGGTTGTAAACTGTTTTTTCGGAATATCCCCCCAATGGAAGGTCGCAGACAAAAAATTTTTTTTTTAAATTGTGCGTCTTTGAATTCCGGATCGACTGATATAAATAATAATTGCAAAAAATTATTTGTTTAAACTATATATAAAAAATTCAAAATTTTTGGTTAATTTTTCATACTATATGTTGTTGTATTCTCGTGTAATTTCATATGTGTAAAATATAGGTAAAATTAGTGGATACGTGTTTTTTGAATTCTTTGTTTTCGAACATTTAACGGCTATTATGTAACGTTTAATTTTCGCCCGCATAGTACTGCGGTAAGCCGAGGAAAATATTTCTTTCTAACAAACCCTTCTTTCAATTATTAGAATTAATCTGTTTGAAGTGTTACAAGATGTAACATATTTAAAAATTGACTGCCATGGCCAGCTGGAACAGTTAGCTAAAACAGTTATTAGTACAATAATAGAATAAGATAGCCAATGGCATTACTTTTCTCATTTAATTATCGCACTTTGAATGTTATATTTCTGTTTATAATGCCTATTGTTTGAATTTAATACCTGTAGAACCTTTGGTACAGCAATAACAATAATTTGCAAGAACGCAAAATCGTAAGTACCACCAGTACCCAATATACTTGAACCTATATCGCCGGCTTAAAGTTTTAGCGGGTTTCAATTCCATTTTACAGACATAAACGAAGTTTCAGGTAAAGAACGAAACGTGTAATAAAACATGTGGTCACAGGTTTCAACTGGTTTCATAGTGCCTAGGTTGCCGGTACCTTACCAGGTAATTAGCCGGTAATTAATAGGGATAGTGTCTCCAATTGCCTACCTTGTGGGCGACAAAGATAAAGTTTTTATAGGTGTTTACCATGGGTAATTCTGGTGGATAATTAACGAATTAGTTTTATTGTCCTAAAAGTGTCTGCTCTGCTATTTCATAAAGCTAATTATTTTGGTACGATATATGGGCTTCGAACACAAAGAGGTCATACAGTCGGTATGAAAGGTGCATGTGTTTATAGCTTTACATGTAAGAGCGCCCTTGGAAGAACTAGAAGCCTTTCTCAAGTAATTGACATTTTCCTAGAGTGCGAAAATTTATTTCTTTGTTAATGTCGGGGCTTATGACTGTCTTGTTTTGCCCAAATTTTCACGAACTAGAATATCAAAGTTGTGCAATCGACTATGGGGTCTCTCAAGGGCCATTCCGTGATATAGATCTAGCTTGGTAGGTCATGATAAATAATTTTTACACAATCTTAATTGTAATAAACCATATGAAGAATACTTTTATATAAAAAGTTGTTTTTATTATAAAATGAAAATGTATACAAAAAAGTAGAATTATTCTACATAATTATTACAAAAATGAAATTGCATAAAAAAATGCGATAAGCATAAATGCATCCTGCACCAAGAACATTTAAGGATTGTAACATTATTACAATTAGTACATATAAGATTATGTATATCTCTGAAACAAAAATCGACTGGGTTCTCAAATTGTTCAGGTCTTCCATCCGTGTAACCACAACGAAACCAAGCATACCGGAAGAGTGCTTTATAACGAGGAGCTGATAATTGATTGTATATTAGTGATTGCATTTTCAATATATTGTTTCTAGAATGTAAGTTTATATCTGCATTTAGAGAAATTGAAATATCAGAAATTTTTCGTGCAAAATTCTTCCATATGCGTTATTCCATATACGTTACATAATAGCCGTTAAATGTTCGAAAACAAAGAATTCCAAAAACACGTATCCACTAATTTTACCTATATTTTACACATATGAAATTACACGAGAATACAACAACATATAGTATGAAAAATTAACAAAAAATTTTGAATTTTTTATATATAGTTTAAACAAATAATTTTTTGCAATTATTATTTATATCAGTCGATCCGGAATTCAAAGACGCACAATTTAAAAAAAAATTTTTTGTCTGCGACCTTCCATTGGGGAGATATTCCGAAAAAACAGTTTACAACCCCCAACTTTGAGGGCTATTTTCACCCCTTTAATGTGGATAAGAGCAGATATAAAAAAATACGTGTCAAATATTTCTACGAGATTTACTTACCACATAAATTTCATCAAAATCGGCGTGTACGGCTTCGGTATGTTCCCTTGTAAGTTCCGTGATCTCACATTACCCGTCGTCCCCTCTGGCGGCGGGTGTCTTTGTGAAGATTTCCCCATGTAGAAAAAAGGTCTGGGTTTTATTAAAGCTTCAAATTTCTTCTTTCAGATCATGAATTCTTTTAGTTCCTTGAAATACATACACTAGACTATTAATTCTTGTATTTTTTTTATATCGGTTAGAAATATGGCCGAAGTCGTTACATCTAAAACATTTTGAGCCATTTCTTCAAATATACAACTGCGTTGTATACCGGCAGTTTATTCAAGTGGAATATGCGCCAGAACTAATTAATTATTATGGGCTATAAAAAACTTTGGCTATTGATATAAAACTATTGACCGCTCGTTCTCACGCTCTTTCGTCTTTAAACTCTCCACTGTTCGCTGCGCATTCTCCTAATGTTTGCATTCGTTCCATAGTCTTTCTCTCGAATTCACTTAGTCACTCTCATTCCTGAACACTCGATTTCTTCGAAATTGTTGTGTAAAAAATAATTTTTAAATATATGTTTTTAACTAACTTGAATCTTGGTCAAAAGCAACACCGATTGATCGTCCTGCTTCACTGCCATAATAGTAATATACAGGGAAAAAAGCGTCAGTTGGATTAGGATGTTCCCATGTGAATATTGGGTCCGTTGCGCCTTCGTAATAAAGTTGAATTTGAGCTCGTGGTATTCGAATAACAAAACTGCTCCATTTTCCCAAATACAGTAAATGTGGCAAGGTTTTCTTCTTAACTAATTCAAGTGCTGTTTAAAAATAACGCAATTATTAGTAATGTAACTTAAATAAAACTTATAAGAAAATTATAAGAGAATTGTCGTAGCTGGCTTATGCTAAGTGCTATCCACTGTGGCATGAGAAAGGGTTTACTTTCGCAACCAAAATGGCTCACTGTCAAATATATCGGAGCTTCGTGTAGCCCACAAACATTCCAGGAACGTTTTACGTTTTCATACAATCGGTTCGAAATACTACTGTTAGGAATAGTAAATTTAAGTTTTACGCTTCCAATGATATAAGTGGCGTCCAACGTAGGGTCTGTTCCTGTTTCCGCATCAAGTGGCATTATTACCGTGTCTACTTAATCGTTTTAGCGCCACGCAGCGCGATCACGTTGTTCGCGTACTGTGGTGAAATATACCACGATGTATACGTAAATGATATACCTATACGGTACCTACCTATGGTAGGATCGTCAATGCGAAGCGCTATCGCGCTGCATGGGCGCAAACCGTCACGGATTTTTAATAACCCCAGACACTGAATCGGTTAATATAAACTTCTTACTTCTTTCATCATACTTAGTCTTACAAAGTTATTAGTAATATTTATCAAATTAACCAGCGAGTTTTTATTATTCCCAATTTGTAATGGTGAAGGTAAAAATATATATAATTTCAATATTCAGTGTGGCCGTTATTTAAAACTATATTCAATCAATATAGATTCATCTTTCTGATAGAAATACCTAACTTAAACCAGACTCTTCTCGAAAAGAGAACCAGTTTGTATTTTTATTTCCGTGACGCGAACCTGTTGCGGGTTGTAAATTATTGACATGCTGTTTTAATTGTTTAATTAATTCTATTGGATCTGTATGTGTATCTAAAGTTTTAATAAAAAATTCTGCAGGTAATCGTAGGTTTCCACCTTAAACTAATTATGCCACCAATGCGTTTAAGTCAAACAAAACGATCGGTAATGATCGTCACCATGACATTTTATGGCAGCTTTCAATTTCCGGTGCAAACGTTCGACAAGATCATTCGCCGCATGATGATATGCTGTAGCAGGTGTTTTGTACCGAGTAGAGTATTCATTTGTTTGAAAAGGTTGCCCTCGAACTGGCGACCTTGGTCGGTAGTAATTCGGACTGGTACTCCGAACCGCGCTACCCAGCCGGTTATAAATGTCCTTGCGACTGTTTCAGCCTCTATATTTTCCAAGGGAAAAACTTCTGGCCAACGTGTAAAGTGATCGACACAGGTCAGGCAATACTTGTAATTTCGCGAGACCGGCAAGTTCTACTAGGTCTATATGAACATGCTCGAAGCATGCCCGCGAGCCCATTCACGACAATCTTTGTCTACGGCTGGCCAAATGAACCGTTTCTTAATTAGGTTTATCCTGGCCTTGAATCAGGGGTGAGCTGGTCCGTGTATGGAGTTAAACACTTGGCGTCGGTAGGGTTTCGTTACATATGGTCTAATCCGTCCTGTTGCGAAATCGTAATAAACCAAAGTCTCAGGAGTCACACTGAGGCGCTTCAATTGCAACGCGCAGTTTTCAGATTTAATAAATTCTCTTAATTCCTCGTCAGTTTATTGCGATTCTGCTAACGCCTGATAATCGATGGCCTCGGTGATAGACTCGATTCGCGACAAAGCGTGTGCGACTTCGTTATCTACACCGTTTATGTGCCTAATGTCAGTAGTGAACTGCACAATAAAATCCAAGTATCGAAACGAACGAGGAGTCCACTTTTCAAATTTTCGTTTAAGTGCAAAAACGATCAGTTTATGGTCAGTATATTCTGTGAATGAACGACCTTCTAATGCGTGACGGAATCTTTTGATTACAGAATAAATGGCTAGTAATTCGCGTGATTCGCGCTGTACTTGCGCTGCGCCGTCGTCACGGATTTCGTGAAAAAAGATAAAGGTCTCCACGAATCTCCTTCACGCTGCTGCAATGTTGCACCTAATGCATAATCGGATGCATCAGATGAGAGAAAGGCTTGAGTTGTTTACTGGATGCGATAAAAGAGTCGCATTACTTAAGCCAGCTTTCAAGTTTTCAAAAAGAATCTTCTGCTTCTTCTATCCAATTTAACGGACTATCGCTCTTTAACAGTTTACCTTTAAGCAATTCGTTGAGAGGTGATTGTAATACGGCTGCTATGGGTATGAACCGTCGGTAGAAGTTAATCATACCCACAAATCTCCGTAATTTTTTGATTTTCTTCGGTATTGGAAATTCTATTATTGCCTGAACCTTTTCTCTCAATGGCCTCGTGCCTTGTCCACCCACGGTATATCCCAAAAATTTGAACTCGCTTTTCGCGAAAACGCATTTGCTAGGATTAGCCTTTTCGCTACGGGCAACTTCTTCGCTGCGGTATTCCAGCTGAACGTGTCACCGCGCCAAAAACATACACGGCGCACAGTGGTCGATTTCTCCGAAATCCTGGCCAAAACCCCAAGGAGTTTTTCAATTTAGCTGAAAATTGGTATATTAGTATTATTTCGGTCGCTGATTAAGAATCCGAACTCAGAATTTCCAAAAACAAAATGGCGGCTCTAATATGGCGGGTGCGAGTATCGAAAAATTGTCGGATCGGCACGAAAATTAGTAGTCTTATGTTTTTCCGTTCGCTGATTAAGAATCCAAACTCAGAAATTTCAAAAACAAAATGGCGGCTTTAATATGGCGGGTGCGAGTATCGAAAAATTGTCGGATCGGCACGAAAATCAGTAGTCTTATGTTTTTCCGGTCGCTGATTAAGAATCCGAACACAGAATTTCCAAAAACAAAATGGCGGCTCTAATATGGCAGGTGCGAGTATCGAAAAATTGTCGGATCGGCACGAAAATCAGTAGTCTTATGATAGCCCGGCCCTATGTCATAAATGCACTTCCCCAAGCATGGCGCGCACGACAAACAAATAACAATAACTCGAAGAATCGCAAAAAGTCGCAGGAAAACTCAACGAGGTCTTCTTCCGGAAGCTTCAAATTTTAATTAAAACAAAAATATATTATGTTATTCCACGGACTTCTGCAGTTTTAATGATATTTATTGCAGCAGTCGCTGTATCTTAATACAAGCATGTCATTGCTGTTCCATCTCCGAATTTCTCTTTATTTAATAAAAATTTCGGTCGAAGGAGAAAGATGAAACATTGTAAGGAACAAATATTTCCCTCATACATGCAACTAGCCAGATTTTCATTAGAATCGTCAAAGATCTTTCGGTTTATGGCGGTAAGCGGTCGAGGTAGCCGCGGCTATCTATTGTTGCCTCGAAACAATAGGCCACCAGCTTGTTTAAACTCATTCCGATTTTTAACCCCATAAAATAAACATATTATTTCGTTAACTGCCAGGTTGATTTTAGATAAGGATTAGCAGTATTCATTAGGTAAAGCACGATAGCCCGGCTCTATGTCATAAATGCACTTCCCCGAGCATGGCGCGCGTGACAAACAAATAACAATTACTCGAAGAATCGCAAAAAGTCGCAAGAAAACTCAACGAGGTCTTCTTCGGGAAGCTTCAAAGTTTAATTTAAAAAAAAAAAATTTGCTTGGATGGTTTTGGAATTCACAACTATTTCACTAGCAGAAGGAAAAAAATATATAGGATTTACATTCTGTGCCATCACAGTTGTAAAATATTAAATAAAAAAATGAAACCAAGATATTTATAAATTAAAAGTATAATAAATAGCTACCAATACTGAAAAAGTGGATCAAACTTTAATTTCACATTGAAAACGTATTCTTAATTTCGACGTGAAAACGTTACATTATTTAAGTGCCAATTTTGACATTGCATATCTCTAAGAGTATTGTTCAATAAAAATTTGTATTAATGGAAAACAATGCTCTGATGTGTTACAAATCAAACGCAATTGCTAAATTGTGAAAAGTCTAAAAAAAAATGTTGGGGTTTTGGCCAGGATTTCGGCGAAATCGACCACTGTGCGGCGCTCGGGTAAGATCGTCAGCGGCCGCGTTACGCTTCACTGCAACCCGAGTTGGTTTAACGGTGTTTATTGAAAAAAAAACTTTACACAAATTAAAATAATTATAACTTTTAAACATGTTCATTTTTTTATTAAACTTTAAAATTAAATATCATTAAAGAATATAATTGAATGATATTAATTGCAGTTAATAATGATATTGTTCGAAACATGGTGTTACACACAGGCCAACATCGCAAATTTGGCACTGGTATCGCGATTCGCTCCTCCTATCATTTTTCGCACATACAACGCACTTTCTTAATGGATTTTTTCGTTTTGTAGTTGTACTTGTATACAACGAAGGAAAGTGTCTTCCCGTAAGTCGAAGTGGGTTTATTTGTCCTGATTTGTTTGAAATATTGTTGTTCATTTTTTGCAGGTATTGACTTAAAAGTTGGCAAATTAATTCCAACTGAAATTTTGCCATTGACATATCTTTGCCAGTTTTAAATTTGTATAAGCATTAAGCGTTCAACACGCATACCTATATCTATTAAATGAAAAAAATATTTTTTATACCATTTCATATTTTTTCGCTGTGAATGAATTGTGCTAATAACCATGTCCGTTTTGTCAACGCTTCCCATTAATCGATTATAATCGACAACACACTTTCGTTTCATTATCAATTCGTGTGTGCGATAATGCCGTTTTGTGTCGACAAATTCTTCATTGTGAAAAGTGGACAACATATACACTTCCCTCTTGTCACACCATTTCATAGCCAACAGAATATCGGAGGAGCGGAAACTTGCTCCACCTTTTTTTAATTTATTTTATATAATTGGCATTCCTTTTCTTCGTTTTCGAACTGTTCCACAAGCATTTGTTCCATTTTGATTTAAAAGAATAAAAAGGGGCGGACTTGTATACCAATTATCCACATACAATGTGTGGCCTTTATTTAAATATGGTTTCAATAATTCCATGAAAATAGAGCCCGATTTCCCAATAATTTCATTTTCGTTACTTAGAGTTAATGCTCCACTATAAATTTTAAAATCAAGTATAAATCCAGATTTGGTATCACATAAAATGAATGATTTGATTCCAAATCTGTTTCGTTTTGAGGGAATATACATACTGTTTAAATGACAGTCTACCCTTATACAGAAGTAAACTCTCGTCAATGCATAAGTTTTCGAAAGGGTAAAATACGTTTTGAAAACTTTGCCGCAGCATATCGCAAATTTTTCGTATTTTGTATAATTTGTCGCTATTTGTAGTTACTTCATTAGAATTGAAGTGTAAAATTTTTAGCAAATATAAAAATCGGTCTCGATTCATTACTTTTCCAAAAATTGTACTCTTTAACAATTCGTCGTTAGACCAGTATTCATGATAAGATAATTTTTTATTTCGCGACATTAGTAATTTTATGGCAAGGAAGCAATAAATTTCTGGGAGAGAAGTGTTTTGGGAATGTATCGTGTTGATATCGTTATCAACTCTACTCCCATAATCGTTTGTCGTGCCAACAATGAATCGTCCATGCAATTTCTCTTTCTCCAGATTGAATCGAATTGTCTTCTTCGGATTAGGAATTTATATTAAACAACGGGAAATTCGGAGATGGAACAGCAGTGATATGCTTGTATTACGATACAGCGACTGCTGCAATAAATATCATTAGAACTTTGGAAGGAAGTGAAATAACATATTTTTTTAAAATTAAACTTTGAAGCTTCCCGAAGAAGGCCCCGTTGGGTTTTCTTGCGACTTTTTGTGACTCTACGGGTTATTCTTATTTCTTTTATCGGTGGGGTGGACCTTAATCTGTATAATTACCAAAAATATTGTCTTTATTTTTTTTATGCGATTTCTCGCCGACGATTCAGCGGAAAAGGACATCGATACAGTAGAATGGATCTCCAGAGGATAACTCTGCAATAAAAAGTGCATTGGTAATCTTCGACCAGCTCAAGAAGTCTCCTGAGGAGGCGGACCTTCTCGCTAACAACTGCCTATTCGCACCATTTTGTTTATTTAATCCGCCCTGCACAGCCTCCTGAAGGAGGCCCTTGACAAAGTCGTAGCATTGAAATATCTTCATTTATTTGGCAGAAGGAGAGAGAATATCTATCCCGTCCACATGGGGAGATTCCCCTTACGCGATGCGCGACGAGGAAACAATATAACATCATGCATTTTCGTCAAGGGGAATCGCTCCATGTGGTGGGGGTAATTTTGCCGGAGTTTATCCAGTTTTTACTATAGTGATTTTAGAAATTTGGTGCATACACCGTCACGCGCATCGGTTTATTTACTGTCGTCGGCGAGCGCGGCACATCTTTCCAGCGCGAGCGTTTAGTTGCGAATGTCACCCCAATGCGCCAGCATGTTCGTGTCAATAGGTCCGAACTTGCAAGGTGAACGGCAAGGCAAGCTTGGTTGGGTGAAACAGAACGGTTGGGAGAAGCAGGCGGAGTTGCTCGAAGGACCCAGAAATGATCAACTAGCTAAACTCCCTGTCCTAGGAGACTTGTTCAGCTGGTCGAAGAATATATATCCATGGGTAATGTGAAAACCTATTAGCAGTTACTGCCGAGAGACTACATTGTACAATGTATCGCCCTAATTACTTTGACGAGAGAAGGCCCGGCATTCTGCTGTCGCAAAATTTTTAAAATATAAATGTCGCCCTAACGTGCCGCCACGCGCCATCACGCCAGTGTTAATAGGCACGGCCGTGACGCCTACAGAGTGGCTGTGAATCAGTGACATCTCGGCTGTATGAATGGGTGAAGGAGGCGGTGTTTCTTGAAGGACGGCTCTGGCGTGCAAAGCATTCTCCTCGATGAGGTATGGGATAGCGATTCGGAATCGTACGGGCATTGAGAGCTCTATAGTCCCCGCAAGGTCTCCATTCGTTCCCCTTCTTAGCCACTATATGCAATGGGGCGGCCCATTGCCTCTTAGAAGGACGAATGTAGCCTTGGCTCAAGAGGCTCTCAAATTCCGTTTTATGCAAGTCCGGTGATAATCTTCGCGGTCTACTATATGTCGGTTGTTCGGGAGTCATACTAATATAATGCACGACATCGTGTTTTACCTCGCGTTTTGGATCTGTAGGATTCGCGATCGCTGGGGATTCCGCAAGCAGTTGTTCGTAAGGAGATGTTCCTACGATCGTCTTTACCGATGAAACAACATCGACAGCAACCCTTCCGCTGGAGGATAGCGATGTCGTCTGGTCCAGAAGTCTTCGGTTTCTTAGGTCCACCGAACGACCAAAATGCCTCAGGGAATCGTTTCCGATTATCGGTTTCGCCACATCGGCGACCACAAATTCCCATTGAAATGCGCGACGTAATCCGAAATTCAAATTAAACGTGCGCAATCCATACGTGGCAACTTTGGACCCATTAGCCGCAAATAGTTCAAACGTCGTTTTCGACGCTCGATCTATCACTCACGTGCGCGGATATACACAAAGATCCGAGCCGGTGTCAACTAAGAATTCTGCATATAACGACGGAGTTGCGACGAAGTCATATCGCCGATTTCTTCCTGCTCCAGCAACCGTAGGATTTTTTGGTCCTGGGACGCTGACAGTCGACGGATCAACTCTCGTTTTAACGTTGTATACTTTTCCGTTTCGGGTGGATTCTGAATAACGTCGTGAACTTCTAACGCGTATTTCGGTTCCAACTGTGACATCACGCGCAGAATTTGACAGTATTCGCAGTTATATTATTGAGAAAAAATTGGGCTTGAAGCTGATTGAACCACAATTCAGGCTGTTCTGCCCGAAATTGCGGCACGCCAAATCCACGGTTGACTTCCTGAGTTCCTCTTGATAGATTGGTCGCGTTCTCACCCGTTGTGGAAGCCATGGCAGCTGCTGTTTTCGCGTTGTTGCCGTTATAGTTTCACTTTGCACTTTAGAGAATAAAATAAAAATATCACTACTTGCACACTTACATCACGTCGGGGACACCAATTTGGAGATCGTGTTCTTGGTGATCGCAATACGTAGTGCTTTATTTTTATATGTACAAAGTTGGTTTTATATATCTATCGAGTCGTTCGTCACTTATTCGCTTTTCCACCAGCATAGAATCTCGGGACGACCTCGTGTCGCCCTTTTGCTACCCTTCGGTCATCCCTACTCTTTCTTAATATTTTTCTCTCCCTACTCTCGAATAATGAGAGTAAGGGAAAGTTGTGTTATCCTTGTATAGGCGAGTTGCGAAAAATTGTTAAGGTCGCCTCCAGACGTTCTCATCCGTGGGGGCGTCTTGGCATGGAAAATTCCACATCTGGTGGACACCCCTCGAGGCCTCGGCCGCCTCGAGGCAACACACCCACCTAGACAATAGGATTTACCTTTACTGCCGGTTCACGACCCGGCCCCTGTCCACCGCGGACGGTTCTAAACTCGCGGGACCTGAAGCATTAGGAATTTGCTAAATTAAAATAGCTAACAGGCCCAGCGCAGACTCGACCGCGCGAAATCGAACAATGACGAAGACCGGATCGTAAACCATCGTCCCCACACCAGGATGAACTGTGTATAAAAAGATAAATACCCCGGAGTGTTCCTTTTTATTAAAGTGTTTTTAACGATAAGATAAATTTGTGTTGGTTCAGCATAGTTTTTACTATAAAAAATTGGAATTATATTTTTTGTCCACATTCACCATTACGAATTGGAAATCGTACAAACTCGTCGGCTAATATCAAAATATTCAAAAATTCATCGCATTTACCAAATATAGTGGCGATTAAATATGTTATGATTAATATAATTAATCCGGTAGTTATTATATAAACACAACTAACAAGGGAACATACCGAACTCGAACACACCGATTTTAATGAAATTTATGTCACAGGTAGTCCTCGTAAGAATATTAGACACGTATTTTTTTTTATCGGCAACCATCCACTCTGAAGGGGTGAAAACACCCCCCAAAGTTGAGGGCATAAAACACATTTTTGGGAATATCTCGGTAACCAGCGGTCAAAAAAATCTCAATTTTTTTTTAAATTGTTCGTTTTTCGACCAGGAATTTAACGGTGTAAGAAAAGTCGCTTAAAAGTCAATTGTTTAAAAAATATACTAAAAAAATAATTTTTTTTGTTAATATCTCCCAGAAAACGTTCGCAATAAATTAAATAAATTTATATACACAAACTATGGTCCAAATTAGCGGATACGTGTTTTTAGATTTTTTCGATTTTTGACGATAAGGGTCATTATTTCGCATTTAACTTTTCTCGCTCCGTGCGGAACTGGCCGGCCGAAATGGACTTTTTTCATAACAAAGCTGATTTTATTGCAGACTTGCTTTCCATGTAGTTTTACATCGTAACAAGCCGGAAGTATATAAATGAAATAATAAAAACTAGTCTATATAGTCTTCGTTACTGAAACACTTATTTCGATATGCGTGGTTCAGATGTGGCTATATAGATGAACGACCTGAAGAATTCGAACATCCTGTGGACTTTTCTTTCATGCAATTAGAAAATATGAAATGTTTCCGGTACAATTGTGTGATCGCACTTAAATGTTCTTGGTGCAAAGAACATTTATGTTTAACACACTTCTTCGTACAATACCATTACTGTGAACGCTACACAGAATAAATTTTTTTTTTTATATATATACTTTCCCCATTTTTTCCTTTTATCATATACGTAGAATACTAGTCTTTACAAGTAAATCACTTTTGTTTTGAAAGGAGTACATTTTCGTTTAATTGCTCCGTCCGGAACTGCCCAGCTGAAGTGGACTTCTTTCAGGACACAAATGTTCTTATGGCAAAGACCAAAATTTTAATAATCTTGTTAAAACATCAAATAATAACGATTAGCGTCAAAACCCCAAAAATTAAAAAATCACGTATCCACTGATTCAGGTCATAGTTTTTGTACATGTTATACGATAGCAGAATAACACTTATCAGGAAAAATTAACGAAAACATTCAAATTTAATTATATCATTTAAACAAATCGTGTATTAAAAAATTGAATTTTTTCGTTAATTTTATCTCATCAGATATCAGCCTTATTCCGCTATCGAATAGTATGTACGTTAACCATGATCTAAATCAGTGGATACGTGAGATTGGAATTTTTCGGTATTTAACACTAGCCGTTCTTATTTGATATTTAACATTCTTTCACATAAACTATTAGAATACTAATCTTGGCAATCAAATTAGCTTTATTATGAAAAAAGTCCATTTCGACCGGCCAGTTCCGCACGGAGCGAGAAAAGTTAAACGCGAAATAATGACCCTTGTTTTGAACAATAATTTATTTCACATACACCAGACAAAATTAAACCACAACCAACACCGCTGAATTGTACAACAATTATTCTAACAAAGCGTCGTAAACTGAAGAATCGCGAAGTGCGCGAATTTACAGTATTCGGAAAGGATTCGCAAGTGGCGAATAATGAAATGAAGCGAGTTACGAGTTTTAGCGTTTGCGAAATACAGCGAAATGAGGCAGAGGACGAGAAAGCGATGACTTTTGTTGATTTAGGAGAAAGGAAGTAGGTGGGGATTAGGGACCGGTAGGGAAGAATATTTAAAAGAGGGTACATGATCGGGGACAAGGTAAGGAGGAAGATAGAAAGAGAACGGAAATTAGATGAGACAGATAAGAGAAAGAGAGAGAGAAATTAACGGTAGGTAAACATGAGAGCGGCAGGCAATAGAGGTAGAAAGAGAAAGAGCGACAACATCGAACAGCTGATTTGAAACCAGCCGTTCGATGGGAAAAAGGAGAGGATTAAGCGAAGTAGAGACGGGAATTTAAAGAGAAAGGAAAGAAAAGGAAAGGATAGGTAAAGAATATGAGAATCCTCAACAACCCTTATCGTCAAAAATCGAAAAAATCCAAAAACACGTATCCGCTAATTTGGAACATAGTTTGTGTACATAAACTTATTTATTTTATTGCGAACGTTTTCTAGGAGATATTAACAAAAAAATTATTTTTTTAATATATTTTTTAAACAAATGACTTTTAGGCAACTCTTTTTAGACCGTTAAATTCCTGGTCGAAAAACGAACAATTTAAAAAAAAATTGAGATTTTTTTTACCACTGGTTACCGAGTTATTCCCAAAAATGTGTTTTACGCCCTCAACTTTGAGGGGTGTTTTAACCCCTTCAGAGTGGATGGTTGCCGATAAAAAAAAATACGTGTCTAATATTCTTACGAGGACTACCTGTGACATAAATTTCATCAAAATCGGTGTGTTCGAGTTCGGTATGTTCTCTTGTAAGTCTGGCAAATGCGATGAATTCTTCAATATTTATCAAATTAACCGGCAAGTTTATATCGTTACGTCCCGTACACAATTTAAAAATTTTTCTTTACTTTCCTTTTTAACGAACCACTCGGTATACCATTTTCAGCATTGGATTATGACTTTTTAACAAAAGCCGACCCTTGAGTTAAAACGTAGAAGCTCTTAACGGGACATAAAACAGATATACAGTGCTGTGCAAAAGGCTTAGGCCACTATGTATGTGAAAGGGTATAGCCGGTTAAGATGGTCAAATGTGCCCTTGAACCGAATTCAAATCGCGATGAGTCATTCGAAAGCTTATAAAAAAAGAATGATTTCTGCCAAGTTTCAACTTTGAATCTCGACCCGGGGGGTAGTAAAGGGTAAAAATAGAAAATCAGGTTTTTGCCGAATTTCTCCTATACCAGCGGATAAAAAATTTTGAAAAAATTCAGAGGCACTTCTCTTATTAGGGCACATATTAGAGAATTTTTTCAGATTTTTAAATTGAAAAAACAAGCTGTGAAAAATAAAAAACGCTAAAAAATGATGAAAAATGCCGATTGTGTATCGAAGCAGTCTTGGCACTATAATTATATTTTTACTGTAAGTACGTATCATTGTTACTATTGTCCTGAATTTTTTTCAGATTTTTCAATTTGGTGCGCCGCAGTTAAAAAAATTAAAAACCGATTTTTTCGTCGTTTTTTCCGTGTCAGAGTAACTTATACGTCGAATTGCTTCATGAAATAGGTATTTTATGCGATCTTCTATGTTTATACGTACAGCAAATCATCACAGGAATTAAAGAAACTGAAAAAACCGAATCATTTGAAACTGTTATGCGCCTTACATTGTAAAGTATGTACCGTATTTTCCAACGGCGTCGGTGGCGCAGCGGTAGAGTGTCGAGCTGCCGCTGCGAACTTTTTGAACGTAGGTGCGAGCCTCGAACTTCCAAGTCCCTTAGGCTAAGTTTTTTTTTTTTTCGTTAATTACATATATTTCCTAACTTTACGACACAACGATCAATATTTACTTTCAAATGTTTTAAGAATATTTGAAAAACATATTAACCTGAAATATACGTAAATATAAGTTTGGACTGCTTGTTATGCCGCCGTTTATCCTGTCAATTACGGCATTGTTTGAAATTGGTTTTCAAATCTCTTACCTTTAACAGTTATGGATGGATGGCAACAAAAATAGTGTTGTTGTTTTTCTACTATTTAGCCTTTTCGTCTATTCGAATTAGATCATACAATTCTATTCTCTCTTTTATTAAAAATGTATGTTAGAATTTCTGTCACGGGTTCAATACATGAAAGGTAAGAGATTTGAAAACCAATTTCAACCAATTTCAAACAATGCCGTAATTGACAGGATAAACGGCGGCATAACAAGCAGTCCAAAGTCATATTTACGTATATTTCAGGTTAATATGTTTTTCAAATATTCTTAAAACATTTGAAAGTAAATATTGATCGTTGTGTCGTAAAGTTAGGAAATATATGTAATTAACGAAAAAAAAAAAACTTAGCCTAAGGGACTTGGAAGTTCGAGGCTCGAACCTACGTTCAAAAAGTTCGCAGCGGCAGCTCGACACTCTACCGCTGCGCCACCGTCGCCGTTGGAAAATACGGTACATACTTTACAATGTAAGGCGCATAACAGTTTCAAATGATTCGGTTTTTTCAGTTTCTTTAATTCCTGTGATGATTTGCTGTACGTATAAACATAGAAGATCGCATAAAATACCTATTTCATGAAGCAATTCGACGTATAAGTTACTCTGACACGGAAAAAACGACGAAAAAATCGGTTTTTAATTTTTTTAACTGCGGCGCACCAAATTGAAAAATCTGAAAAAAATTCAGGACAATAGTAACAATGATACGTACTTACAGTAAAAATATAATTATAGTGCCAAGACTGCTTCGATACACAATCGGCATTTTTCATCATTTTTTAGCGTTTTTTATTTTTCACAGCTTGTTTTTTCAATTTAAAAATCTGAAAAAATTCTCTAATATGTGCCCTAATAAGAGAAGTGCTTCTGAATTTTTTCAAAATTTTTTATCCGCTGGTATAGGAGAAATTCGGCAAAAACCTGATTTTCTATTTTTACCCTTTACTACCCCCCGGGTCGAGATTCAAAGTTGAAACTTGGCAGAAATCATTCTTTTTTTATAAGCTTTCGAATGACTCATCGCGATTTGAATTCGGTTCAAGGGCACATTTGACCATCTTAACCGGCTATACCCTTTGTTTTATACTTGAATAAATCTATGTTAATGATATATGGAAACATGATGCTAATTTATTGTTATGTTATATATTCTAACAATTTAATATGTCAGACCCACGAATGAAAAACAGATGTTTTCTGGTGGTTATTGAGAAATGTAATGACGGTAGGGATTTATTGCTTTTTATGACATGCACTCGAAGTCGCTTCTTAAACCGTTTCAGGTAGAAATTCTAATTGAATACATCTTTACTATTAATATTTCATTTCTGTTTCAACTTTCGACTCGCAAACATCTTCCTACGATTTTCAATACAAACAATTATTGACGTTTCTTAGTTTGCGTGTGGTCTGTGTGTGGCACAACATTATTGATAAAAATTATAAAATATTGGATCATAATATTGGATCAGTGCGATGGCAAAAATATCCATAACAGATAGACACCGCATCATTATTTATTATCAAGAAGGACTTAGTCAAAGAGAAATTGCCAGAAAATGTAAATTTCCAAGGACGGCAATTCAAAACACGATGAAGAAATACAATGAAACTAAATCTGTTGAGGACAAGGAACGATGTGGACGGCCTAAGAAGTTGAAGAAAAGCCATGAAAAGTATTTAAGACTGCACTCATTACGTAATCGGACAAGATCTTCAGTAGAACTGGCAGAAGATCTGCAGCATTCTACCGGAGTATTAATTGGCCTAAGACTTTTGCACTGCAGTGTACGTAGCACATACCTCCTTGAAAACATCGCAACTGTATAGTCACACGTGTTGACCATACTAGCTACAATTTTATTTAAGAAAACAATAATTGTATTTCAATACGTAACGTACTACAATAAGGAATCATCGACTGCAAACTAAATTTATGTATTGAATCAATAGAAATTATAACGCTATCAGTTTTTAGCTAGGCATTAGTCTTGAACAAGCAGATAATTCCTTGGAATGGTCCTTGGACTTATTGATTTTAAACATAATCTTATTCTTGAAGCATTGTCAGACAATGAATCTAAATCGCAATGTCGTTTCGAGGATGATATTCGTCATCGCGACGACGCACTGTGATCGATTTCACGAATCTAGCTGGACAAAAATCAAAATTTCGAGTTGTTTGAATGATATTATAATGGGCATTTACGGACTTCTAAATACCTGGACAACATTGAACAAACCCTATTTCGTTGTAATAACTTCCAGATTTCTACCTGAGAGAGGTTAAAGTTAAGGTATCTTCCTAGCTCAATTTATATCCTTCAAGACGGCAGTATGGTGATTTGGTTTTCGCGTATTTTAAGTTTAATTTTTTGTGGTATTTTATTTCTTTAGTGTTGTTTAAGCTTAATATGGATTATACATGTCAACAGTTTTATAAATATTACTTGTCATATCGCATTGTTTAAAGAAATAATTTAGCACGATTTTTTGTATATTTAAAAAGTTTAGTAAGGCGTACAAAAAAAGCTACACTATCCTCCGCTTTGAGTTTTTTTTTTTATATCTGAAACATGTATTGAAGCTAATAAAATAAAAACGATACCCGTCCCGACCCATAGAAAACTTGTACAGATTTTTTTGGCGACCACCTACATAGGGGGTACTTCAGCGTCGAGCAAACGGTGCAAGTGGCTTATGTCATTTGTACCAATACAGCTATTTTTAAGGAAACTGCCGTTGAACACATTTTCTAGAGTCCTTTCTTAGACTTTTCAGACAGTCTCAATATAAGCTAATCGCTCCAGCAAGAGTCATAAATAACGAGTTCCAATGTGTCCTTAAGTGCAGCCCTGGCGACAACTGAGGGCTGCACAAGAAGAGGGACAACGAAAAACATGCGTACGTGACCAAACCCTTGTTAACACGTTGCCGCAAATGACGGCTATAGCCGTCCTGCACATTTTTGTACAAATGTATTTATTTGTTAATTACTCAGTAATACACCGAAAAAAAGATGTAACATTCCAGATAACATATCAATTGTTCTTTTCGTGCGATTTTTCATGCTTTAAAAATTCGAAATATTCTCGTGTGTGTTTTTGAGCACTTTCGTCAAATTAAAAGTGTGCGGCAACGGGTTAAAAGCGCACCATGGACGAAAAAAGAGGGCGCTATTGACGAAGTCCTAGGCCTCTGATTGGCTAATAGGCCGCGGGAAATCGTCGTTTTACGACGTTATGAGTTCTTCGGACGAAGGCGTCTTAAACTTACAATTAGTCATTATATTTTCTGTATTTGTCTAGAGAGTTTATCAGTATTCTTTGAGGCATTTTTTGAGGGATCATGGCTGCCCTGCGAAAACAAGTATTGTTTGATATTTGGCTGAAGGATAAAGACGTGGAAAGTGTACTAAATTTTGTGATTGAAAACTTGTATTTAAGTGACTGTAGCAACGATGTTAAATTAAGTGCAAGGAAGACAATCGACAGATTTTGCGTACATTTAAAGGTCAAGTGGAGGAAAAGTGAATACTCTATGAACAATTTTCTCAAGAAAAATGGTGTTTGGTTACAAAGTGAAATTATATTCGATGATATAGTGATTAATGAATCAGCTATAAGACGACCTGGTACTTCGCCAGAAGTGCAAAGCTCGGTTAATCGTGGGCGACCAACTATACATTTTCACGACTCTAGTAATAAATCAAAAAAGAGAAAAGTTTCAAAACTTGTTCAAGACAGCACAACTGAGGAACTAATTTTTGCAACACAAGTTAGTCGACGTGCAGCGGGAAGAAGAAATGCAGCAGAAGTTGTGAAAGAAGTTAACATTCCACCTAAAAGGGGTAGCAAAATAAAAAAAGCTATTAAACATACAGGAGCAGAGAATGTAATTAAATTTACTTCTGATGAAGCTTTAGCATTGTTTCTCGACGCGAAATTAACCAGACATGAATATATTTTTATTCGTCGCCAAGCTAAAGAGCATAATGCTGACATATATCCGTGCCATGACAAAATAATTGAGTCAAAAAAAATGTTATCCCGATAAAATTATTATTACGGATATTAGCGCTGAAATAAAGCTTCAGTCACTTATTGACCATACAATTCACCGTCTTATTGAAAGTGAATGCAATAATTTTATGGAAATTCTTCCGACAAGTGACTGCGAATTAAGTATGATTTTCAAGTGGGGATATGACGGCTCCTCTGGTCAAAGCTCTTATAAGCAACAATTTGAAGAACACGAAGAACTTCAAGATGATTCCTCGTTATTTCTTATATCTTTGGTGCCACTTCAGTTAAAACACGGGCAAAGAGAAATATGGAAGAATCCTCGACCTTCATCAACAAGGTATTGTAGGCCATTAAAATTGATTTTTAAAAAGGAGACCAAAGATTTAATCATACAAGAAGTGAATAAGATAGAAAGCCAAATAAGAAATCTTCAAGCAACCACATTAGATTTGAAACAACATAAAATTTCAATAAAATCATTATTGCTTATGACTGTGGTAGATGGTAAAGTATGCAACACCTTAACTGAAACCTCTAGCCAAAGGGTCTAGCCCAGTGAGTCACGGTACTTGATCATTTCGGCGTCCTTCGAGCAATCCCGCCTGCTTCTCCCAACCGTTCTATTTCGGCCAACCAAGCTTGTCTTGCCTTTCACCTCGCAGGCTCGGATCTATTGGCGCGAGCGTGGCAGCATACTGGGACGTCATTCGCAACTGAACGCTCGCGCAGGAAAGATGTGTCGCGCTCGCCGACGACTGTAAACAGATCGATGCGCGTGACGCATCGATTCAGATTATACGTCGAGAAACAGTTTCAGATTGCACTACGTCGCGTGTAGGATAAAATACCAGTGTTATTCGTAAAAAAGTATGCTCAGATATGTCTTAAAGATCTAAGTCTCAGGCGATATAATTTAATTTCCAGCGCAAATAAATGGAAAATTCAGCGTTGTAAAAACGTTTGCCCTCGCATTAAACAATACATTGTTGCCGTCGTAATTGTCTTGCTGATAGATTTTAAGATTTCAGGCAGGTACAACAAAGAAGAGCAGGTAGACCAGAGGTTCCCAAACTTTTTTCTCTCGTAGACCCCTTGTCATGTTTTTCAATTTTAGATAGACCCTCTGCTGTGGGTCTATCTAACTATATTGAAGTATATTTCCTAACATACAATTTCTGTGTCTTCGTTAATCCAAGCAACTCGAACAATCTGAATAAGTCCTGAGAATAAGATATACGGATTTCAGGGGTTACACTGTAATACACAAAATTTACGAGTCGATGCAATGCGTGGCTATTTTCGCGCGGCCTTAGTGAAAGCACCGATCGTTGTTTCTCTTTTAGAAGACTCACAGCACTGTGGAGTGAGTGGGACGCTAAGTTAGGCGCGTACTATGGAGAGAGTGAGACGCGTATAAAATGCTCCGAAATCAAGTGAAAATAGTTTTAGACCGACGATATTAATTATATTAATAATATTATATTTTTGTAATTTTTCTTAATGTCAAAGTTATATCAATTATACTGTTTTTTGCAATTTTTAAAATTTCTTGCCATTGACCCCCACTTTCATTTCATAGACCCCCAATTTTTTTTTCGCCCACGTAGACCACTTGCAGGTCTTCATGGACCCCCGGGGGGTCGATATAGACCACTTTGGGAATCACTGAGGTAGACGAACGATTAGTACGAAATTACTGAATACATATGAGAAATTCCAATCCGGTACCTTTCGGTACTTCTTCGTTATTCAGATTTTAAATGAACCGTGTGTAATGGGAACATGATTACCTTCCACCCTGATTACCTAGTTCGCTACTCTTTACTAGGAAACTAACAATAAGCGTAATTAAGTAATAAAAGTAATATTTGAGAAATCTTCGACCATATTAACGCCAATGGGATTTTGTCGGTTCAGAAATCCGGGTTTTTATTGACCACGAGCCCGACGACGTATAATCTGAATCGATGCGTCACGCGCATCGATCTGTTTACAGTCGTCGGCGAGCGCGGCACATCTTTCCAGTGCGAGCGTTTAGTTGCGAATGACGTCCCAGTATGCCGCCACGCTCGCGCCAATAGATCCGAACCTGCGAGGTGAAAGGCAAGACAAGCTTGGTTGGCCGAAACAGAACGGTTGGGAGAAGCAGGCGGGATTGCTCGAAGGACGCCGAAATGATCTAGTACCGTGACTCACTGGTCTAGCCGAATAAGTGGGTCAAAAGTGCCCTTGAGCCGATTTTATTCGACGATGGGTCATTCGATAGGTGATGATGAAAAAACATTGCACACAAATTTTTAATCCGATACCTTCACCGGGAGGGTAGTTATAGGGTAAAATCGAAAAACCAGTTTTTGCCTCATTTTCCCCAATTAATGTGGAGCAAAAATTCCAAAAAAATTCTAACGCATTCTAAACATGAATGTACACGTTAGGGATTTTTTTCAGATTTTTCCTTTGCAAGTTCCACACACGAAAAATGAAAAACCGAAAAAAAAATTTTTAAACATCGATTTCGTATTGAAATCTTCCGAGCACAACTTTTTCCTTTTTACAGTAGTTGCATAATGTTATCATTGTTATACCCTAATTTTTTCAGATTTTTTGAGTACGGTGCATCACGATCGGAAGAATCAAAAACCGATTTCTGGGACACATTTTGGGCTGAAACTCGCCCATTATCTGCCATTCTTGCATGATTTTAATACAGTATGTTCATATTGTGACCTTCAATGTGTCTGCATAGAAATATGTAGATGTTAAAGAACAATATCGGGATAATTAAATAAATTGCTGATTGTATGGTCTTTATAACCTAGAATTTTAACCGTTGTTTCAAAAGCATCAATGGCGCAGTGGCTATGGTGTCTGCCTGTGGAATCGCTGGACACTTTTTTGTCGCGGGTTCGAATCTCCATGTGGGGCTTAAGTTTTTTTTCTGTAATTTTTTTTTTTTTATTAAAGACAACAATATTCAGTAGTAGCTTTAAAATGTTTCACAGATATTTTTATGCCTTTCAACAATATAAAACCTATAGAAAAATAATCGTAAAACATGCTTTCTTACAATTAGACATGCAACGTCTTGCAATTATAAGTATTCTCAAACATTTGATATTGTTCATAGATATTGGTTTATTGCAATGTATGAAAATATATTTTAAATATGAAAGAAATACAAAATTCAATGTACAGAATGTAAAAAAGTACTTGTAATTGTAAATCGTGGCATGACTGAAAAGACTCGATGAAGAAAAAAGTATACTGTATAATTATTTTTAGAAGTATTTGTGAAACATTTTAAAGTTACTACTGAATATTGTTATGTCTTTAACAAAAAAAAAAAAATTACAGAAAAAAAACTTAAGTCCCACATGGAGATTCGAACCCGCGACAAAAAAGTGTACAGCGATTCCACAGGCAGACACCATAGCCACTGCGCCATTGATGCTTTTGAAAGAACGGTTAAAATTCTAGGTTATAAAGACCATACAATCAGCAATTTATTTAATTATCCCGATATTGTTCTTTAACATCTACATATTTCTATGCAGACACATTGAAGGTCACAATATGAACATACTGTATTAAAATCATGCAAGAATGGCAGATAATGGGCGAGTTTCAGCCCAAAATGTGTCCCAGAAATCGGTTTTTGATTTTTCCGACCGTGATGCACCGTACTCAAAAAATCTGAAAAAATTAGGGTATAACAATGATAACATTATGCAACTACTGTAAAAAGGAAAAAGTTGTGCTCGGAAGATTTCAATACGAAATCGATGTTTAAAAATTTTTTTTTCGGTTTTTCATTTTTCGTGAGTGGAACTTGCAAAGGAAAAATCTGAAAAAAATCCCTAACGTGTACATTCATGTTTATAATGCGTTAGAATTTTTTTGGAATTTTTGCTCCACATTAATTGGGGAAAATGAGGCAAAAACTGGTTTTTCGATTTTACCCTATAACTACCCTCCCGGTGAAGGTATCGGATTAAAAATTTGTGTGCAATGGTTTTTCATCATCACCTATCGAATGACCCATCGTCGAATAAAATCGGCTCAAGGGCACTTTTGACCCCCTTATTTGGCTAGACCCTTTGCTATATTTGCGGAGCGAAGCCCACACAGATGAATGCAATAGAGAAACATAAAATAATTTATAATAATGAACATTTTTAATTTGGACTGTCTAGTCTCCATGCGTGGATAAGGTGTTTTGAATGCCTTCTACATATTTCGTATAAGCTTAGTGTTAAAAAGTGGCAAATTATAAAATGTGACAAAGAAAAAGCGGAACGCCGGAAAAAGCAAATTCAAGATGAATTTAAAAGAAGAAAGGCTCTCCTGGTAGATGTGCCAAAAGGAGCATCAGGAACAACAAACGACGGCAACACGGCACGAAAATTTATTGCCAATCCGCAGTTATCTTCAGAGATAACAGGAATTAACAAGGAATTAATTGAGCGGTTTGCAATAATATTAAAAGTTATTACAAGTGGATTGCCAATAGAAGGACAGGCTTTTGAAAAATATTCCTTTGACACGGCTAAATTGTATATTTAATTATATGATTGGTATTACATGCCTGCCACCGTACATAAATTATTAATACACGGTCGACAGATAATTGAATATGCAATTTTGCCAATAGGACAACTATCTGAAGATGCGCAAGAAGCGCGCAATAAAGATTGCAAAAGATTTCGGGACTATAATTCTGGAAAATTTTCAAGAAGACAGACCTTGGAAGATTTAACAAATATGTTATTAATTTCGTCGGATCCGGTAATAACTAAAATCCGTAATCAGCCAAAAAAGAAAACCACGAGTCTACCAGGAGAAGCTATATTACTTCTGCGTGAGGAATACCAAACAATAAACGAAAGTTCCGGTGAAGACGAAGAAACAGATGAGGATTACGAGGATTTCGAGGAATAGAAGTATATATGCAACTTGTAAAGGTAAATATGTTATTAACGTAAACTTTTTGCAACATATTAAAGGTTTTCAAACAATAAACATGTAGGATTCGGAGCGAGATGCTGTGTTAACAGTCGTTTGTTTTCCGGCAAATTGTAAACGGAGCGTCGTTGCTTGACGACGCTCGGCAGTTCTTCACCGACGGTCGTACAGGAGTGTGCTCGTTATACTTTTTTCAATAAAATCTTTCTTTTTCTATAAAGCGCCTAATTCGATTATCCAGAGAATCCCACAAACATGACGTTCATTGGTAAAATTATTTTTGTCCAGCTAGATTCGCGAAATCGATCACAGTGCGACGACCGTCAGAAAATTCTAGGCAATAGGCCTCGTATAAAAATCCGAGTAGGGAGGGTACGAGCATCGTGTCCCTCCAACGAAGCGGAGGACGTCACTCGCGTTGACGAGTCCTGCGACAACCTGTTAACCCTCGCAGTACTCCGCCCGGGTCCGCTCGGCCCCATACGTAAGATGCTTGCTTCGACCAATTTATCTGTCGACATGCGGCATTCGCTTTGATCGTAAGCTTCCTGTTTTTCGCGCTGTCATTTGTTTATTTCGTAGAGATAAGAGGCGAATGTCTCTTGTACCATACAAAGTGTATAGGAACCGAAACGTTCCGTAACGGTACAGTGGCGATGAGGTTGTCTCCTACACGCGCTTCCCGTCACTTTACTTTCAACAGTATCCAAAGTGACTTTGCAGTGGACGGACTGATTCTTTGCGGAACATTATTTTGGTTTATTTTTTATCTATTTTGAATTTTGTATCTAAAGTATAAAACATACCTGATGTTGAATTCTAATAAATAATAATCATTGATGACTTACAATTTTTATTCTTACTGGAAACAGAACGTTTTATTGTAATATTGTATAAGCTTCCGCCTATACCGGGCGATACGAGATGGATACGGAGAAGCGATTGTTTATGCTTCTATAAACAGGCCGTCGATGAGGGCTGCATCGACGGGCCCAGAGTTTAGTCGTTGGTGAGAAACCGTCGTTATCGAGAGTCAGCCTATTTAAGATATCGAGTGTGTCAAATAGTTATTCGTCTAGCAATCTTATTAATAAAAGATTACTCCTTTTATTACACTTATTCCTGTTTTGTGTATCTGACTTGTCCCGCCTCTATATTTCAATCTTATTAACAACACGTTTCAATTGAACGCTTGAGAGTAGAAAATACATAAAAATAAGAAAAAATGTATATATATATGTGTGTAAATTTAGGTATGTAGCATTGGAAACTTTGGGGATTCTTGTAAGTTGACCGTCTTAGATGTTAAGGGCAAGGAATGGAATATTTACGACTTTGTTTCAGGTAGAGGACAAGTGGTCGTGCCAAAACCTTTCATTTGATGAACAGAGAAGAGACGTTGACGTACAAAACACTGACTTGAGGAAAAGCGAGATATTCCACACGAGATATTGAGCGTGCAGTCTTATGGGTATGGAAAGTCGGAAAGCTAGCCATTAGGCCCATCGTTCGTGCCGCACATGTGCGGGGGTGAAAGTGCTGTTTCCGCCAATGAATTGAAATAAAAGTAACAAGGATGGACGAACTTTTACGAATAGAAATGCAGACGAGACAGATTTTCAAAGACCTTCGAAACGACAAGACGATTTTTTACGGAGTGAACGAAGTGACGACGCCGAACTGTTTTTTAGTTGCGATTATATTATTTTTTGGGAAAGTGTCCATGGAAAAAGGAGTATTTCTTCACCTTTTGGACCGTGACGGGAATAATGAAGAAGTTTCCTCCGACGGTGGATGTTCATCGCTTGTTAGTGATGCCGTTCCCGAAGATCCAAATTATGAAAGCGACGAGTTCCACGTTGAATATTGCGATACGAGTGAACAACACGAAGAGGATCAAATTATTTCTGGATGAACGAGGAAGTATATTTCCGCATATAACAAAATGTGAGAAGTCAGTGATTTCGACGCCTGTCGAGCAACAAATTCCGAGCATGTGGAAACCATTGAAGAATGTTTTCATTTGTTTATTGATCAAGAAAGTATGAATACTGTTATCCTTTACACAAATGAGAAAGCAGACAAATATTACGAATCTCTGCCTCAGAAGAACTGGAATTCAATTGACCGTATAGAATTGAAGGCCTTTTTTGGAATTTTATTGACGATTGGCCGATTTTGAGAATCGCGAAAAGCAAGAAGGATTTATGGAGGACAAGCTCAGCCTATTCGCGACAAATATATCGAGTGGTCATGTCTCGCGACAGATTTACCAATATATTGCGCTTTTTGCGATTTGATGATATCGAAACAAGAGAAGAAAGAAGGAGGAATGATAAATTAGAAGCACTAAGGAACGTGACCGAAAAATTTTCTGAAAATTGTAGAATCAATTAAAATTCTTCCAATGCCGGAACAGTAGACGAACAATTAGTTTCATTTAGAGGGAGATATAGAGTGAAGATATAGAGATAGAGATATAGAATGAAGTTGTGGACGTTGTGCGATGCAAGAACATTTCATTGTTGTAATTTCGACGTATACTTAGGGAAGCAAGGAAACAACATCGGAAAAGGCCAAGGTTCACGTGTAGTTAGGGAACTGACAAATTTTTGGAAAAAAACAAATAGAATAGTGACATGTGACAATTTTTTTCAGATGTCACATTAGCGGAAAATTTATTAGAGCAGAATATATATTTAGTAGGCACTATGAGAAAAAATAGAAAAGATATCCCTAAATCTCTAACAATAGGAAAGAAATGAACGCAATATTCATCCGAATTTTTATTCGGAAAAGATATGTCACATTAGTTTTATATATGTAGGTTAGTTTTCAATTGTAACGCCAGACCAAAGTTCCCAAGGAAATTTATTATGTCATTTCATTAAAACTATACAATACAAATTATTTTACACAAACTATAAACTATATGGAAGGAATGTTCCTGTCAGATACCTAAGGAAATTGGTTTCTGAAGCTCTTAATTCAGTTTGGTGTATTCAAGTTGATACCCTTCCCTCACACTCCTGCCACCTGTCAGCCGGTCCTACTTCTCCTTTAAACGGGAATACGTTTCCCGTTTACATATACAATACTGAGACCGCGGAGATGTGTAATCTAACTATCCACAATCCATTTAAACGATAGTATTTCCACGGAAGGAAATAATTTTAAACCAGAAATAATTACTTATTATAATTCAACTAAGGGTGGTGTTGATATATTAGACAAATTATTACAAGAGTATTCATGTCGTAGGTGTAGTAGGCGCTGATCGCTTTCTCTATTTTTGCATTATATGGATATTTCTGCGTACAATGCATTTGTAATATGACAGATAAAAAATCCAGCATGGGCGAAAAATTGCACAATAAGATCGAGGATAAAAGGACGAGGTGTTTTTTATGTGTTGGAAATGATAATAAATACAGGACAAAATGTGACGTATGCAAAAAATGTATCTGTAGTGAACATTCTATTATTGAAAATAGGGGTCTTTGTACGAATTGTAAAGAATTGGAATAAATATAAGATTGTTATAATAGTTGCATTTTTCAATTGCACCATTACTAGGATATAAAAATTGAGATCGTACAGTGAAAACAGAATAAACATGTGGCGACACGCGGTATACGATTTCTCGGAATTCCTTAAGCCGACTTGGAACTGACGAGGACAAAAATAAGAACCCCCAAAAGCAATTACAAGTCACAGTTTTTCTAGACAACAATGGTCAATAAATAAGTAAATTCTTGCTCGTGTACGATCGCGCCATTCTCTGTCGGTGGCAAATTGTCACAAACAATCTTCGGAATATCGCTTAGAAAATGAACCAAACCCTAAAAAACCGCGTAAAAGTCGTTCGACAATTAAGGTCATGCTCACTGTTTTCTTTGATTATCGTGGTGTTGTTCATTCGGAATTCCTTCCAGATGGACAAACAGTAAATAAAGAATATTATTTGAGCGTTATGAGACGCTTGCGTGAAAATATTCGTCGGAAACGGCCAGATGTGTGGAAAAACAATTCTTGGATCCTGCACCATGATAACGCTCCGTCGCACACATCGATCTTGGTACGCGAATTTTTGGCCAAGAACTCAACAAATGTGATCGAACAAGCACCGTATTCACCAGATATGGCCCCCTGTGACTTTTTCTTATTTCCGAAACTCAAATTACCCTTTCGGGGACGGCGTTTTGAGTCGATAGAGGCCATTAAAGAAAATTCGCAGAAGGAACTGAAGGCGTTACCTTCTTCAGCGTTTAAAAAGTGTTTTGAAGACTGATTAAATAAGCAATTCGAGTTTTATTTACAAATTTCGGTTACTTATTTTACAGAATGTATACCTTTATATTCTTATAACAGAATATTTAGAGACTTTCATTATTTACCACTGCACCTTCGAGTAACCGAGCAACGATCCCTACTTATTCACCCAACCTGCTCGGAGTGAATAAGATTATTTTGTTTAAAGTTACGGGTCAACGTTTGCGATTCGAGAGTTCACTGGTTGCAATTGCGTACCAACTCCCATACCAGCTATTGGCGGTAGTTCCTGCAATTCGTGCAGGACCATATCCGTTACACTAGCGCAAAAGCATCGCAAGGTGTCTTTCGGTATTAACGGGCAAACGACGCTCCTATAGAAAGTTATAGGCTAGTCCGGTCCCCGGATCACTTCCTCAAAATTAGTTGCAATTGGTGGCTACGCAAACGTAATCAAGATAAAGAATACCGGTCGCGTTCTGCCAGTTGCCCGGCTCGTAACAACCTTGTGGCGACAATAGAGCTCTCAATGCCCGTATAATTCCGGATCGCTATCCTATACCCTATGTCGAGGATTCTCTCGAATGTTAGCAGGACAAAAGATTTTTTCAACAAAAGATTTGGTTAGACCCTACCATCTGAACCCTGCGACCAAACACGTCGAATTTATAACTTCGAGTGAGACGTGCGCTTCAACATTTTTGGTCCTTCGAGCTGGATATTACAAACTGCGTCCCGAACCGTCTCCCATGATGCAGAATCTATAGTGCATTATACAAAACACTGGTTGGTCTCGGGCAAGAGGCAACAGAAGAAACATACAAAATCCTCTTACGGATTTACACGACAGCGACGCGGAGTTGCGCTCAAGCAACAGACTGAAGGAGCCGTCGTGGCTCGAGCCGGCCGCAGTTCCTGACTGGGCCCATCTACACCCAGTTGAGAGGGCACCGGCTAAGTTCGGTGCCTCGGCTGCGGCCGGTCCGGCGGAGGGTCCTTCTGTTCCTAGGAAAGGGTGACATGGTAGTTAGCGCGCTGCGTTTCGTCCTGGGCCTGTTCGTGGACTCGTCAGTAGGGCTGACCGAACCGGCCCTGCCCTAGACGCTGTGTCCCGGATGGGACGTCTGTGTCTGTCGATGGTCGGTATACAGGGTGGGGCAATAACTATTAGCACCTCAGATATCTTCGAAACTATAAGTTTCACAGAAATATTTGCTGAAATAAAATTGCACAGTACGAAGGGGGCGATCCGGTAGCGATAATAGTTTTTTTGCAGGTGGAAGTACTTCGAGCATTTGAAGGTCACCTTTATTTTTTTAAATGGATCGGTATGTTTTTGCTTCCGTATCATGATAGAGGATCTTAAAACGAGTTCAACGACCTATTATACAAGGTCATTCACGGTCATAGAAAGTAGAGAAAGGCGATAATACTTAGGTTTTTGTATTAAATGAAACATACGTTTATAGTAGGTGTTCGAAATGATGACCGTCACTGTCAATGCAACATTGGATTCTTTTTACGATTGATTGACTTGTAAGTCTTACAGCGTCAGAACTTATTGACGCACAGGCTGCAATAATTGGCTGTTGCATGTCGTAAGGTGTAGTTGGTACTTCTTTGTACACTTTCTCTTTCAGTGTTCCCTAAAGAAAGAAATCTAGTGGTGTTAAGTCTGGTGAACGAACTGGCCACGACATTGGACCGCTGCGTCCAATCCAACGATTCCGAAATTTTTCATCGAGTTCCCTTCGCGCAATCAATGAATAGGTAATGTGCTGGGCATCCGTCATATTGATACCACATGGTTTGTCGTGTAAGTAAAGGTAACTCTTCTAGCAAAAGACCCAATGTATCCTTCATAAAATTAGCATAGATGTTGCCATTTAAATTTCCATTGATAAAATAAGGATCAATAATTTTATCACCTATGATACCGCACCATACATTCACAGACCACTGTTTTTGATGTTCAACCTGTCGCAGCCAATGTGGATTTTCCGCTGCCCATAAATGCATGTTATGCAAATTAACATTCCCGTGATTTGTGAATGTTGCTTCATCACTAAATAAGACGGTATTAAGAAAAAACTGATTGTTTTGAATTTGACGTTTAGCCCATCGACAAAACTCAAAGCGATTCATGAAGTCGCCCCCATGCAATTCTTGGTGAAGACTAACATGGTACGGATGAAATTTGAAACGGTGCAAAATGCGAAGTACACTCCTCCTACTAATGCCAGATTCGCGTTCAATTTGTCGCGAACTAATATGAGGATTTCTAGACACAATTGCGAGCACACCGATTTCCATTTCTGCGTTAATTACTCGTTTCTGGCGTTCACTTTCACGAACACTTAAACTACCGGTTTGCCTAAGTTTATCACACACATTTTTAAATGTTTGACGCGAAGGCTGAGACCGATGTGGATATCGTTCAGCATACAAGTTTTTCGCCCTTACAAAATTTTCTTGGCATTCGCCATAAATAAGAAGCATATCGACTTGCTCTTCAAACGGATACATCGTGCCGGATTGGCCGATTTATCGATACTAATGTGGGATGCGAGAAAGACAGAGAGAAAGACAAAAACAAGGAATGATCTATATCAGAGTGCGTAGAATAAATCTGACAATGAGTGCAAGTGTTTGTTTGTTTTGTAACGGCGAAGAGCCTAGCGCCCGTCGAGAATAAGCGATCAACGAAGTAAGGCGAAAGGAGAAAATTATTTTTAATTACGTGTTATAAATATTTTAAATTAAATAAAATAAATAATATTACTTAAATATACCTTTTATTTATCCGGGATTTTAATAAAACTTAGTGTCTAAAATGAAACCCTACACTAATCTTATCATGTTTATCTTATCTTGCAAACTTATTAAAGTGTCCTTCAAGCAGTGTTTACTCCCAGTGAAGTAAACGGTAAGCATTACGCCTTTCTCTACTGTTTACAATACGTATGTTTCATTTACTACCAAAACCGTAAGTATTATCGCCTTTCTCTATTTTATATGACCGTGAATGACCTTGTATAATAGGTCGTTGAATTTGTTTTAAGATCCTCTATCATGATACGGAAGCAAAAACATACCGATCCATTTAAAAAAATGAAGGTGACCTTCAAATGCCCGAAGTACTTCCACCTGCAAAAAAACTATTATCGCTACCGGATCGCCCCCTTCGTACTGTGCAATTTTATTTCCGCAAATATTTCTGTGAGACTTATAGTTTCGAAGATATCTGAGGTGCTAATAGTTATTGCCCCACCCTGTATATAGACACCGATTGCCGATGGTGTAGCAGCGAGAAGATCCCATTGAAGGAGACACGGTCTAGCGGCCGATCCTTAAACTAGAGGCGTAGGAGTAATGGCGGCCGATAGATACCTAGCGGCGAGCGAGAGGATCGTACCGCTACAAGACAACATAAGCGACGCAAAAGTCCATTGCGCGTTGCACTGTTAAATATGTAAACATTACCGCGATATAGAGTTATACGCCGCAGTGCTACTAAGGACATTGTATCGAGCTGCGAGGAAAGTGCTAAAAATTCTTTTCTATAGAGTCACGTATTGGTCCCGTTCAATGATAGCGCTTCAACGGATAATTTCATCCGCGCATACGTTGAAAATCTCCGTTTCCAATTGCGTTTCTATAGTACACGAAGCTAGTACGCCATTGCAATGGTGCCAGGTATCATCTGGTGACAATCCTGCCGATCTTATTTCACGAGGTCTCAACGTCGGTGAATTCCTGACACTACAAAGGCATTGATAATTAGGCCCCTCTTGGCTAGTTCTGTTCAAAGAGCAATGGCTCGTCACAACTCTACAGGTTAGGGAAACTCCACAGAAATGGTCGACTATCGTGTTAAAAACAATCGTCCCAACCGACACTTTGTTGAGACGATCCTCATCCATAACAAATACGTCTCCGCTTCTTACATAATTCTGAGAAACGTGTATTGGATTTTAAATAGGTTCTCTTTGACTGCTACATATGTTCCGATATTTACAAGTAGAAAATGTTGAGTGGTAAGCTGTGATGCGCCCCTCTCTTGAAGTCGTGTATGATATCTCTGATCTTTGATGGGGGTGGAGCCTTTGAAAAATAGGCAACTATTGAATGTTAACTAATTTTCTCCACTTCCTCGGGGACTTCAAGAGAGGGAAGGCGACGACATGCCCTCAACACCTGATGGAGGATTTCAAACCTACAAGCTGCCTCCGAGCAAGCCCAAAGTCCCGTTAGAGTCATCGGCGGGTACGCACAAAACTTCCTTAAGTTAATTATTTACAAATAATACACAGATATGCGTATCCTGACCGAGCCCAAATCGTACCCATGGGTTTATTGTCGAAGACAGCTGTCGACAAGATGTTATTAATTCCTTTTAATCATTTAAATTATATTGTAAATTCATTAGTATCTTTTAAAATCCATATAAAATCATGAATCAAAAACCACGAGAATCCAAATCAATAACACTGTTCAACAAAATTGAAGCTGTTTTCTGTTTTCCTATAGCCACTATATAATTCTTATAGAGTTCGTCGTCCTGAACACGAATCCGGCAACCAAATTTCTGTTTTCGAAAAAAATCAGCATTTGTAAAAACGGTCGTTTTCGGTAAAGAAGGTGGTATTACGTGAAAACTAAGAAACGTAGGTTGTTGTTCTTGGTCTCAAAAAATAGAGGAGTGTTTCCCGAGAATGAATATATAAGCATATTATAATATTCCGTATTGATTAATAGCAGTAAATCACTGTCAAAGTTCAAAAACGAGCGAATTCGCCAATTTTTTACTCATTCACTTTGCATTTTCACGTAGAGGACTGTTGCTAGCACAAATTTACTGTACACCATTGGATTCTACGTACATTTCTGAATAAAAAACAATCAGCGGAAATTGTCATAACTGTTTTCGTTTCGGCACAATTTAAGAAAATATCCATCCCGAACGTTTTGTCACTACGACGCCATCGCTCCTTGTAAGCGCCGTAGCTACGCATAATACTTTCACCGGCCCCGCGCATCGATACATTCTGTTGAGTTAGAATTCTCTATCCCTTTACTAAAGTGTAAGGTAATACTTATTTATTTATTTTTTTTCATAGAGGAGAAATGCTTTACGCACACTCGCAAATGTCTTAGTTGGCGGATAGTGTAGAACTCCGTAGGCTTATTGTTTTCGTATACGCTATGAAATCCTCTCTGCTTCATTCTGCTTTTCTCTTTAATTTAACACATTGGACCGCTGCGTCCAATCCAACGATTCCGAAATTTTTCATCGAGTTCCCTTCGCGCAATCAATGAATAGGTAATGTGCTGGGCATCCGTCATATTGATACCACATGGTTTGTCGTGTAAGTAAAGGTAACTCTTCTAGCAAAAGACCCAATGTATCCTTCATAAAATTAGCATAGATGTTGCCATTTAAATTTCCATTGATAAAATAAGGATCAATAATTTTATCACCTATGATACCGCACCATACATTCACAGACCACTGTTTTTGATGTTCAACCTGTCGCAGCCAATGTGGATTTTCCGCTGCCCATAAATGCATGTTATGCAAATTAACATTCCCGTGATTTGTGAATGTTGCTTCATCACTAAATAAGACGGTATTAAGAAAAAACTGATTGTTTTGAATTTGACGTTTAGCCCATCGACAAAACTCAAAGCGATTCATGAAGTCGCCCCCATGCAATTCTTGGTGAAGACTAACATGGTACGGATGAAATTTGAAACGGTGCAAAATGCGAAGTACACTCCTCCTACTAATGCCAGATTCGCGTTCAATTTGTCGCGAACTAATATGAGGATTTCTAGACACAATTGCGAGCACACCGATTTCCATTTCTGCGTTAATTACTCGTTTCTGGCGTTCACTTTCACGAACACTTAAACTACCGGTTTGCCTAAGTTTATCACACACATTTTTAAATGTTTGACGCGAAGGCTGAGACCGATGTGGATATCGTTCAGCATACAAGTTTTTCGCCCTTACAAAATTTTCTTGGCATTCGCCATAAATAAGAAGCATATCGACTTGCTCTTCAAACGGATACATCGTGCCGGATTGGCCGATTTATCGATACTAATGTGGGATGCGAGAAAGACAGAGAGAAAGACAAAAACAAGGAATGATCTATATCAGAGTGCGTAGAATAAATCTGACAATGAGTGCAAGTGTTTGTTTGTTTTGTAACGGCGAAGAGCCTAGCGCCCGTCGAGAATAAGCGATCAACGAAGTAAGGCGAAAGGAGAAAATTATTTTTAATTACGTGTTATAAATATTTTAAATTAAATAAAATAAATAATATTACTTAAATATACCTTTTATTTATCCGGGATTTTAATAAAACTTAGTGTCTAAAATGAAACCCTACACTAATCTTATCATGTTTATCTTATCTTGCAAACTTATTAAAGTGTCCTTCAAGCAGTGTTTACTCCCAGTGAAGTAAACGGTAAGCATTACGCCTTTCTCTACTGTTTACAATACGTATGTTTCATTTACTACCAAAACCGTAAGTATTATCGCCTTTCTCTATTTTATATGACCGTGAATGACCTTGTATAATAGGTCGTTGAATTTGTTTTAAGATCCTCTATCATGATACGGAAGCAAAAACATACCGATCCATTTAAAAAAATGAAGGTGACCTTCAAATGCCCGAAGTACTTCCACCTGCAAAAAAACTATTATCGCTACCGGATCGCCCCCTTCGTACTGTGCAATTTTATTTCCGCAAATATTTCTGTGAGACTTATAGTTTCGAAGATATCTGAGGTGCTAATAGTTATTGCCCCACCCTGTATATAGACACCGATTGCCGATGGTGTAGCAGCGAGAAGATCCCATTGAAGGAGACACGGTCTAGCGGCCGATCCTTAAACTAGAGGCGTAGGAGTAATGGCGGCCGATAGATACCTAGCGGCGAGCGAGAGGATCGTACCGCTACAAGACAACATAAGCGACGCAAAAGTCCATTGCGCGTTGCACTGTTAAATATGTAAACATTACCGCGATATAGAGTTATACGCCGCAGTGCTACTAAGGACATTGTATCGAGCTGCGAGGAAAGTGCTAAAAATTCTTTTCTATAGAGTCACGTATTGGTCCCGTTCAATGATAGCGCTTCAACGGATAATTTCATCCGCGCATACGTTGAAAATCTCCGTTTCCAATTGCGTTTCTATAGTACACGAAGCTAGTACGCCATTGCAATGGTGCCAGGTATCATCTGGTGACAATCCTGCCGATCTTATTTCACGAGGTCTCAACGTCGGTGAATTCCTGACACTACAAAGGCATTGATAATTAGGCCCCTCTTGGCTAGTTCTGTTCAAAGAGCAATGGCTCGTCACAACTCTACAGGTTAGGGAAACTCCACAGAAATGGTCGACTATCGTGTTAAAAACAATCGTCCCAACCGACACTTTGTTGAGACGATCCTCATCCATAACAAATACGTCTCCGCTTCTTACATAATTCTGAGAAACGTGTATTGGATTTTAAATAGGTTCTCTTTGACTGCTACATATGTTCCGATATTTACAAGTAGAAAATGTTGAGTGGTAAGCTGTGATGCGCCCCTCTCTTGAAGTCGTGTATGATATCTCTGATCTTTGATGGGGGTGGAGCCTTTGAAAAATAGGCAACTATTGAATGTTAACTAATTTTCTCCACTTCCTCGGGGACTTCAAGAGAGGGAAGGCGACGACATGCCCTCAACACCTGATGGAGGATTTCAAACCTACAAGCTGCCTCCGAGCAAGCCCAAAGTCCCGTTAGAGTCATCGGCGGGTACGCACAAAACTTCCTTAAGTTAATTATTTACAAATAATACACAGATATGCGTATCCTGACCGAGCCCAAATCGTACCCATGGGTTTATTGTCGAAGACAGCTGTCGACAAGATGTTATTAATTCCTTTTAATCATTTAAATTATATTGTAAATTCATTAGTATCTTTTAAAATCCATATAAAATCATGAATCAAAAACCACGAGAATCCAAATCAATAACACTGTTCAACAAAATTGAAGCTGTTTTCTGTTTTCCTATAGCCACTATATAATTCTTATAGAGTTCGTCGTCCTGAACACGAATCCGGCAACCAAATTTCTGTTTTCGAAAAAAATCAGCATTTGTAAAAACGGTCGTTTTCGGTAAAGAAGGTGGTATTACGTGAAAACTAAGAAACGTAGGTTGTTGTTCTTGGTCTCAAAAAATAGAGGAGTGTTTCCCGAGAATGAATATATAAGCATATTATAATATTCCGTATTGATTAATAGCAGTAAATCACTGTCAAAGTTCAAAAACGAGCGAATTCGCCAATTTTTTACTCATTCACTTTGCATTTTCACGTAGAGGACTGTTGCTAGCACAAATTTACTGTACACCATTGGATTCTACGTACATTTCTGAATAAAAAACAATCAGCGGAAATTGTCATAACTGTTTTCGTTTCGGCACAATTTAAGAAAATATCCATCCCGAACGTTTTGTCACTACGACGCCATCGCTCCTTGTAAGCGCCGTAGCTACGCATAATACTTTCACCGGCCCCGCGCATCGATACATTCTGTTGAGTTAGAATTCTCTATCCCTTTACTAAAGTGTAAGGTAATACTTATTTATTTATTTTTTTTCATAGAGGAGAAATGCTTTACGCACACTCGCAAATGTCTTAGTTGGCGGATAGTGTAGAACTCCGTAGGCTTATTGTTTTCGTATACGCTATGAAATCCTCTCTGCTTCATTCTGCTTTTCTCTTTAATTTAACTAATAAAACAATACTTGCCTTAAAAAATAAACGAGAATCATTTTATATGGGATAGCGGCAATAAATCGTTATTCTCATAAATGTTAAACACCAGGGAAAAATCGAAGGGGAGAAAGTTGGAGTATACTTTTTGCTAGCAAAAGATGATAATGAAATTTTTTGTTTATTTTAAGTTAACAACGAAAATTGTATGGATTTCTATATTCATAAATAAAAGTGATAAATGTAATGTTTCGCAATATAGGCTAAGCAAAATGTATTTAAGTACACTGGAATATGAACTGCAGACGACAGATGAAGAAAATGGATTTGCAAAAGAATATAAAATAACAGATTTTCGACTGTTAGCATATCGGCGAAATTGGTTTGCCGCTTACCGTGTTAATATGTTTAATCGTACTTTATCATTCTGTATTATTATCTATCACAAATAAGAAGTTGCGAAATGTGCATAAATTCTTCTACTAAATTGTTACTTTGACGGATCTAAAGAACCACAGATTTTTTGTTTGTTCTACCTCGCTTCTGTTTTTTAAGCGGCATTTAACTTTTCTAGACATTGTATGTCCAAGATTCTGAACAGATCTCACTTCTGTCAGAATCTCGTACGAATAGGTCGTATTGAAACGTTCAGACAGACTTTGGCTGACGCCAAAGTAGTTGCTTTTTCAGTGTTGTTACTTTGCTTTGTTCTTTATTCAGACTGTTAGTGATACATTTTACCATCGTTTTTCTCGTAAATGGCAAGCATTACATAGAAACCAAAATTACCAAAAGAAAGCACAAGTTACCAATTTTTTCTTTATTCATAACAATATGTAATCTTATGACTATAAAATACTCGTAAATGCTATATTATAACATGTTCCACATATTTCTTTCATTTCAAATCTTCTAAATAAAAAAAATTTCGCTATCGTATTCCTACCAAATATACTACAACATTCTCCCCTTTGATTTTTTTCTTTTGTTTAATATTTATGAAAATAATGATAATAAGAATTATCGCGCACATATAAAAGAATTCTTATTCATTGTTTGAAGCGAGTATTGTTTCATTAGTTAAATTAAAGAGAAAAGCAGAATGAAGCAGAGAGGATTTCAGAGCGTATACGAAAACAATAAGCCTACGGAGTTCCACACTATCCGCAAACTAAGACATTTGCGTGTGTGCGTAAAGCATTTCTCCTCTATGAAAAAAAAAATAAATAAGTATTACCTTACACTTTAGTAAAGGGATAGAGAATTCTAACTCAACAGAATGTATCGATGCGCGGGGCCCGTGAAAGTATTATGCGTAGCTACGGCGCTTACAAGGAGCGATGGCGTCGTAGTGACAAAACGTTCGGGATGGATATTTTCTTAAATTGTGCCGAAACGAAAACAGTTATGACAATTTCCGCTGATTGTTTTTTATTCAGAAATGTACGTAGAATCCAATGGTGTACAGTAAATTTGTGCTAGCAACAGTCCTCTACGTGAAAATGCAAAGTGAATGAGTAAAAAATTTGCGAATTCGCTCGTTTTTGAACTTTGACAGTGATTTACTGCTATTAATCAATACGGAATATTATAATATGCTTATATACTCATTCTCGGGAAACACTCCTCTATTTTTTGAGACCAAGAACAACAACCTACGTTTCTTAGTTTTCACGTAATACCAGCTTCTTTACCGAAAACGACCGTTTTTACAAATGCTGATTTTTTTCGAAAACAGAAATTTGGTTGCCGGATTCGTGTTCAGGACGACGAACTCTATAAGAATTATATAGTGGCTATAGGAAAACAGAAAATAGCTTCAAATTTGTTGGAGAGTTTTATTAGTCTACTTACATCATTATCCACATTACAAAGTGAACACGTTTTTGTACTAACCTAAAATAAGAGAATCAACAATCAAAGCTGTTGCTTCCCGGATCTCTTTAATACTTTACTTATTACTATTTGACTAGATCCTTGTGGAGGTCCTTAGTTTATTTTATCAACGTTTATTACTTCTAAGTTTATGGAGGTTTCTCTATCTCTCGAGTCAAAGCTCGTGTACGATTTTTTTTCTCTCTATAAGCCTCGTGTGCTCTCCCCGCTGTCTCACGCGGTGATCATGCGCACAAAGCTTACATATGTATATAAATAATTACAAAAAGATGAAAAGAGACTCTTGAAAGGAAGAGATTCTCCTGCCTTACCAGAAAAACATAGGGCTTGCGAAAACCTGGGATCAATCAGCGCCCACGCTGACCCAGGGCCCTATGTATAAAAAGGCGAAGAAAACTCGCCAAAACGTTCATTTTTGTACTCCTAGTCCCGGCGTATTTGTAGTCACATTTACTATCCGAATACACTTATTTTTAAAATTTTAAACCTTGCTCCGAGATTTGTTTCATTTAACTTCACGATGGATTTTTCGCCCAAACTCGCGTATTTTTCCCGCTCAATCCTTTTCTTTCCTTCCCATCGTTCCTCAAGCTTGTGCTCTCGCCATAGGGCGTTCAGTCATCTACTTACCAATTTTTTTCCGTACCCTGATTTTTCCATGAGCAAAACCCGAGCGGGAAAACAACGACAAGTGCGGCGTTTGATTCGCGCACTTCACCAGGCCCGCACAAAGGTCTCAAACGAGGGATTTTCCTCCCTTTTTGAAACCCTCCTGGAGAAGGTTCCTCCTCCTCCTCCTTCCTCTCCCCCTCCTAGCTGTCCTACACCCCCCCCCCCTCCTATTCTGCAACCCCAAGCCTCTCCTGAAACGCAAGGTTATAAGGCCCTCCTGAAGTCGGACCCGAATAGACTTCGGTTAAAAAATCAAGTATCTTTTTGGTTAATTTTGGCGGATCCCAGGATAGGACCCCGTTGATCCCGTGACCCGAAAGAGACCGCGGCTACGACGCGATAGGCAATTATGATACTTATACAAGATTGTTAATGCGAAGTCCACTCGCGGAATTTTATTGCAGAGGAGTGTAGTTCTTAAGCACGACGATTACGATGGCTGTTTTTTTATTTTCAATGACGATTGTTTCTAAAATCATATTTTTAATCGTGAACGAAGATAATATATATAAAACGTAAAGTCGATTGAATAATGAAAAAATATTTAACATAAAAAAAACTTGGTTTTGTGGCATTATTTCATGTTTTTTTCGAAAACCATATGTCGTGCGATTTCCCCCAATTCAATGTAGCATCAATTTTACATAGTTCATTTGTTTAATAATTGAAGCCATTCTGCTGGTATTGTAAAATGTATTTTTACGTTGAAACTGAGAACCATACTGATATGGATTTTAAGGAAAAATGTTCACTCTATTTTTAAAGGAAAGGTCCAAAAACAATATGTACGATTTGCTCTGGCTAACGATGGTGATGGAGAAGGGAAAGTCGTTTATAGAAAGACGTTACGTATGAGTCCTATACCCTTGAAACATGCAACCTAATCCAAATGTTATTGACTAACTCATGTAATTTTGCTTGACGAAAAGCAGACGTCGCACGAACTTGGCGTAAAGTATTTGTTTCGGGACCTTCGACAATGACCAATCCACTAAAATGAACCGTGGACAGTATATATTGTAAAAAATTCAAACTGTTGAAGTCACGATGACTAATTGTAAGTACTGTAGTATATTTTATAAAGTTACTTATGCCGTCGCACAGTGGTCCAGAGCGTGAATTTAGCTGATCACGCACCTCGTGCAGTTTACAATCTTTTTCAAATCGTCACCACGGGCTCAAAACACATCGGATTTAGTTAAAAATTGGTATTCTATTATTTTTTGGGTTGCTGATTACGCATCTGAACTCAAAAATTTTAAAAACAAAATAGCGGGTTAAATATGGCGGACATGTTTGTTTAAAAATAAATTGTTTTGCACAAAAATTAGTATTCTAATGTTTTTTTGGGTCGCTGATTACGAATCTGAACTCAAAAATTTTAAAAACAAAATGGCGGTTGATGTATAGAGGGTAGCTATGTACATTAGCTTATTCAGCTTACATTGCTAACTTCAAAATGGAAAAACTAAAAAGTACCACAAAGTAGCCTCTGAGAACTTTGAAGATGTTTAATTTAAACTATATAGAAATAGTTCCTGCTAAAATTGGCTATATCTATCTGCACTTTTTGTTGATATTCCTTCCTAAAGTTTATGTAACCCAAACCAGCTGCATAGACCCAGTGGGACACGCGGTCAGTAAATTCCCGGGTTTCTTAAAGATACCGTGCAATAAAAACAAAATCTTATTGGCACTAACAAGGGCGCAGACTTCTAAAGCATCACCTTTATTACTTAATTGCTTTATTGTTAGCATGTGAGCAAAGAGGAGTGAGCTCGGTTATCCGATTGAAAGGAAATCCTAGTCTTCGCCGTGCAGGGTTCACTTAAAAATTAAATAACTTATAAGTATCGAAAGATATTCGGCTAAAACTTTCCACATATATTCCTTAGACTATACAGAAGTTATTTCTGCAAAGATTTTGTGCGTCTACCTGCGTTCTTCATTGGTATATCTGCCAAAAGTTTATGAGGCAGTCCCGCGGCACCGCCTGGCCGAGGTGCGCGCGACTCTTTAAACAATGAAAATGCGTCGAAGGTGGATCCAGGTGGATTAGCTTTTTACAGGATCGTTTAGGGGAAGGATCACAGAAAACAGTGTTGTTAATCAGAGAGTGGGATCTAGTGGGACTTTTTAGTTTTTGTCTGCAAAAGATAAAAAGCTTCGACGATTTTCATTCATGTTTTCAACATTAATAACATAAAACAATAATTTTATGTTTGACACGTGAATTTTTATCGTGGTAGAATGCTCTTCAAATAGAAACAATAATTATTAAAAAATATTGCATAATTTCGTCAGAATGTTAAAAAGAAGACAACGTGGTTTCTCGATAGAAAAAGGCCTCCAGAAAAAGTTTCAACTTTAAGCGTTTGTTGTAACTACAATTTTTATCCAATTTCAAAAATTTTTGGATTTCTGAGGTCGTTGGACATTTAGGAATCGATATATGCGAAAAATAAATCGCAATTCCGAAATCGACTTTTTGACTTTTGCGCGGCTAAATGCACATTCTGGAACACTGTGAATCGTCGGGAGCGTAACCACTGTTTTGCTGGTCGCAGTATAAAGTGAATAACTTTTGTGAAAGGGAGTCTATTTCAATTCTGCAAAATGGATGTAGTTCATGAAAGTAAATACGACATTTATTGGTGGAAGAAAAATTTAAATTGTTAATGGTTATGTTCTAAAACTGCAACGCAAATAGTAGGAAATATGGGGTCAATCTCTATGTGAGAATTTTATATACCTATGTAGCGAAAAAGTTAAGTGCTCCACAGTGTTACACTATGATTCTTGTTTAGGCTTATAGGTTACACTTTCAACTTGCTGTAGCTCAAAGGTTTAGGTGCTATTTAGGCTCTATTAGGGTATTTTTATCATTTTTTGTACAGCGGCGTACTCGCGTTCTGAGCTTATAAGAGTGTTTCATCAAGAAATGTTCATAAAAATGTAAAATTAATTTTTTTCTTGCAAGTATACATGTTACGATAGCCATTCGTTTTATTTTAGTAATATATATCAAAAATGTTTAAACTTTTGTAACACTTACTATTTTCCTATATTATTAAATTATTGAATAATTTACACCAAGCAAACATTAATTTGAGGGATATTTGAATGTGAATCTTGGGAGCTTTGAATGCGAATTTTTCTATTTATTAGACTACATGTTAAACTATGTTTTTTAAAGTCTATCATAGTCAGTAATGCATCATTTTGCAACTTTATTGCATTCCAGCATTTTCTGATGGCAGACAATTTTTCAAACCAAACAATTTTTTACATGCTTCGAGACTATTTACTTGAAATTCACTATTTCAACAAAGGGTATAGCAGGATAAGGTGGTCAAAAGTGCCCTTCAACCGATTTCAATGGGAGTGGTCTCATTCGATAGATAATGCTCGGCGATCATTGTGTACCAAATTTTAACCCTTTATCTTGATCGGAAGGGTAGTTACGGGGAAAATTTACAAAACAGGTTTTTGGCCCTTTTCCCCCATTTATTGAAGTGTAAAAAATCCGAAAAAATTCTAACATATTCTACACGGTACCGGACATGTTGGAGAATTTTTTCAGATTTTTCCGTCGAAGTACCTAAGCGTGAAAAATGGGCAAAGTAAAAAAAAACGGAAAAAAGAAGATTTCGTATCGAAATCTTCGAGGTACAACTTTTTGTTTTATATAGTAACAATCTAACACCTACGATTGTTATCCCCTATTTTTTCAGATTTTTAAACCACCTGCGTCATTATGAAAAAAATCGAAAACCTATTTTCGGAACGTATTTTGATCTAAAACGCAAGAAGTAATTGTTATTTTTCCATTATTTTGATAGAGTATATTCATTTTGTGGTTTTTAATGTTTTACCATTACAGATAATTTCATAACAATAAAAGGAATTGGGACAACTCACTTATCTGTAAACTGTGTGTTTCAGTATGTACTGTAATTTTTGACGTTCTTTCAACAGCAGCAGTGGCGACGCGTCTAGAGTGTCTGCTCTGGAACCGCCATGAACTTTTTTGTCGCGGGTTCGCGTCCCGGAAGGTATATTCTTTTTTCTTTTTTTTTTAATCTGTAAATGCATACAAATAATCAATAATCATTTTTAACAGCTATTGCGATAACCCTAAATGCATAAAAATTGTATATCGTATAGAAAATAGTTTTGGAGCATATCTGTTGCTTTGCCGGCTCTCTCTAGCAATATGTTATCCCATGGTTACGGATATTTTTAAACATTTAAATTACGGAAATGTTAACATATCATGGTATATAAAAATGTATATTCGGCACTAAAGAAACGGAGTTTATACCTTGACAAATTCCTGCCGAAGTCATGTTCAATGAAAACAAAAGTTCCTTTCTTTTGGTAGATTATTATTTTTCGCCATAAGTACTAGTTTATTATTTGTTCCGAAATCATATAGAATAAATAGTACGTTTGAGGGCCATAACTGTACAATAGATTCATTCGTTAAAATTGCTTTATTGTTATATACGAATTTACTTCTTAAGCTTTTAGATATCTTACTGATGAGCATTTGTATCGCTTTCAAAATACCTTTAAGAAATAGAGGCATATAATTTAGTTTGCAGGACTTTATTATTTTATTGCGCCTGCTCCAATATCACACGAATCCTTCCTGTCCGTAAGCCTTCACCAATGATCTGCTGGCATTGAAGGTTTGGCGCAGGTACTAAGCTAATCCCCTATGCGTATTTATGTTATATTGGTCAATTCACTGTTAAATGGTTTCTGTCTCTACTTAGTCACATGGAACTGTACATAATTAAAAAAGTACAAATATTCATAAATGGTAACATACCCAGCATTAAATCGGTTTGACACATTGGAGACAATAGCGGAGACCCAACCATAAACTGTCTTCCCTACGCTCATTTCAGAATTAACAAATTAAAACTGACAATATAATACAAAACCAATAGAAATTCATATTTTCCAAGTTTCGAGCATATCCCCTCCATGTCAACGATTCTTCTTTGGATATAAGGGAAAGAAACATGCAAGTAAAGTAATCATTTCGTGCATATACTCTGTTAGTGCAAGTGTTGTGATCTTTGGTGCCGAATATACATTTTTATATACCATAATAAGTTAACATTTCCGTAATTTAAATGTTTAAAAATATCCGTAACCATGGGATTGCTAGAGAGAGCCGGCAAAACAACAGATATGCTCCAAAACTATTTTCTATACGATATACATTTTTTATGCATTTAGGGTTATCGCAATAGCTGTTAAAAATGATTATTGATTATTTTTATGCATTTACAGATTAAAAAAAAAAGAAAAAAAAATATACCTTCCGGGACGCAAACCCGCGACAAAAAAGTTCATAGCGGTTCCAGAGCAGACACTCTAGACGCGTCGCCACTGCTGCTGTTGAAAGAACGTCAAAAATTACAGTACATACTGAAACACACAGTTTACAGATAAGTGAGTTATCCCAATTCCTTTTATTGTTATGAAATTATCTGTAATGGTAAAACATTAAAAACCACAAAATGAATATACTCTATCAAAATAATGGAAAAATAACAATTACTTTTTGCGTTTTAGATCAAAATACGTTCCGAATATAGGTTTTCGATTTTTTTCATAATGACGCAGGTGGTTTAAAAATCTGAAAAAATAGGGGATAACAATAGTAGGTGTTAGATTGTTACTATATAGAACAAAAAGTTGTACCTCGAAGATTTCGATACGAAATCTTCTTTTTTCCGTTTTTTTTTTACTTTGCCCATTTTTCACGCTTAGGTTCTTCGACAGAAAAATCTGAAAAAATTCTCCAACATGTCCGGTACCATGTAGAATATGTCAGAATTTTTTCGGATTTTTTACACCTCAATAAATAGGGGAAAAGGGCCAAAAACCTGTTTTTTAAATTTTCCCCATAACTACCCTTCCGATCAAGATAAAGGGTTAAAATTTGGTACACAATGATCGCCGAGCATTATCTATCGAATGAGACCACCCCCATTGAAATCGGTTGAAGGGCACTTTTGACTACCTTATCCTGCTATTAGTCCAGTCAATGGGACGCTGAAATCACTATTTTGGGTGGGGAGAATGAAACCAACGTGAAAATGTGCTCAAGGGCTGTAGGAATGTTAGTGCAAAAAATCAGGGTCCTGAATGAAAGGGAACCCTTGCAAAAAAGTTGCGAAAGAGTGCAAAACTGACTTTTTCACGAATATCTCGAGAAAGGCTGGGAATATGAAGAAAAGTTTCGAGTAAAAGTTGTAGAGAATTTAATTCTCTACAAAAAAGTATTTATACTATTTTTTCCCATCTCTTATCCTTTATCAATTAAATGAGTTTAAAGAGGCTGTGGAGCATAAAATTTTTTAAAAAATTATTTCATTGTTACAAAAATTTTTTTTTTAAAACAAACACATCAGAGCACTTGTTTATTACTCCGACAACATTTTCTGAGCTTTTTTTTTATAATGAGCTTTTCATTAATTAATATTAATTTGAAAATTTCAAATTAATTTTTTTAGCATTAAATCGAATTGGATATTTTTTTCTTCCCTTCCAATCGATTCAGCATAAAATTTGCGATTAAATATGTTCTATCATTTGGATGTTCATTTTAATCCACGTGAGAAACATTAAAACTAAGAATTGGGCGACTTTTAATTTGCTACGTTACTGCTGCTGAGAGAGAACGACATATCTCTCCTTTTCACTCGCACTCATTACATTTTTCTGCACATGCGCGGCGCATAAAGAAGTGTAAGTGCGAGAGAGAACGGCATTTTCTTCCATTTCACTCGCACTCACTACATTTTTCTGCTCCTGTGTAGTACACAGAAAAACATGAGTGCGAGTGAAATCACATACTTCTACAGTGGGAGTGTAAAGGACAGAAAAGGGCCCAATGGTTCCTACTGTAAACATATAAAATTTTATTGCCTGTCATTGTTTTATATGGATAGTCAGCAGCTATGGAAATTCTTGGTTTTGAGTCAAAAAGGCTTTTCGACACGAGCATAAAATCCTAGAAAATTTTTTTAAGTATTTTCGCGGTTTAAAGTATGAAATATTGGGTCAAAAATAAGTAATGATTTTCATATATACAGATCGATAGAGAATTAAATTCTCTATCGAATAAGCTCAACTTATTTTTTCCCATTTATTTATTGTATAATAAAAAATTTTATCAACTTTTGCTACATTTTCCAGAACTAATATATTCTTGACATATTCACAAACATATGTGCAAAATTTCGTATCTTCGCGATGACCGGAAGTTGCGTATTAGATTTTTAAAGATTGAAAAATGAAAAAAAGGTTGCCATTGTCTGACAATGAAAAATTTTATCTCTGATTCACTGACCAACAGCAATATAATCATTTTTTAGAAAATTTTTTTTTATAAACAGTTGATTGCGATATAAATAAATGTAATGTAATTCAGAGTGAGCTTATGTATCAAATCTTTATTCAATAATTCGCGTGTTTTTTATACCATGGAATATACTTTGTGTGACTTCCTTTTCGTATAAAATTTTGTATAGGTACATAAGTTGACCTTTTTTCTGCTGTTCATGCTCTTATGTGTCAATAATTGTCGAAATCGATTTCCATCGGTTCCGCAATTTTTGTACAGTCTAATTCTTTTTCGATCTGCTCCTCCGGTTCCGACTCGTCTCGCAAATGTTGTTCATCTTCTGCTTCTTCATACTCCTAATCTGTTTAATAAATTTATAGCTAATTTTGATCCCGTTTTACGATAAATGTATGTTCCTACAGATAATTGAAGACATGAGATAAATGACTTTGGGCGAAGTGCTGATATAATAGAGTGGGCAAGATTTTCAATTTTGATGTAAAGTGAAGATTCATTAGACTGCTCCTTTCCATCAGCTATCATTAATTTATGTAAAAAACTATTAAGTAGTGGAGGTATGTCTGATGCAACAGTATCGAGAAATGCCTGAGGTGTAGGATAAGTTGTTGTGTTGTATTGAAATTTCCTAATTTCATCCTGTAAAATCTCTGCAGATACTTGAAGTATGGTTCGTTTCGCGGATTCACTGAGAGACTCACTACCACCATACCAATCGCTACAAATTTGTGCCATATTGTGCTACTTGTAATAGATTAAAGGTTCTTTGCCTTTATGTTGGAATATAAAAATGTCATCTGCATATTTTTTTTTTAAATGTCGAAATAAAGTTGGAGTGGAAATTTGATGATTCTCTTCATCGCCCATTAGTGCTTGTAAAGTCGACAAATGAAATTTACATTCACCACTTGATTCGATATGTTCATATATTCTTTGAAATATAACATCTGTTTCCTTAATTTTGGGAGATGAAGGTTTTTTGTAGAATGGTAGTATCAATTTTTTATGACATTCCGTATGATATCGTGCCTTTGATGCAACAATAGATTCAATGCTTTGTAGTCGTGCGATAATAGGAGCTCCAAAAGAATTATCATGTTCTCTAGCAGCGGCAATTAAACGATCTTTAATTCTGTTTTCGCTGACGATCGAGCCAGGTTTTCTTTTATCCCATACATTCCCACATATGAAGCATAGCTTGTTGAATTGAAAATTATTTTGAAATTCAGAGAATGATGCAGATGATCCTGAGGTGGAGGGGAAGAGGGTATCACGACTGCTGCTGATCGTAGAGCAGGAGCTATTGCAGAAGATGCTGGCAAATACATTGTGTTACGTTCTGATACCGACTGCGTTTCACGTCGCGAAGATAATGCAGCGTATCGTTTCCGACAGTTAAGGTGAAAAGTATAATTTTGTTTACCAATCCATTGCTTCCATTTATCGTCACCTCTTTCTTGGCTTTTTTTAATCAACGTTTGTAGTCCTTTTACATGGACCACAGTAGTCGAATCGGCTGCCAGCTCTCGCAAACAAATGGAGCATAAAATTGAAGAAAATGAAATTTTGAAGTAAATGAAAAATGTACGCCAAAGAAGCACATGATAAGAGCATAATTTATTGCAATAGTATGTATTATATAAGATTTCTAGCATCATAGTAACACACTAATCGGAAAAGAAAATGAAATTGAAGCTAAAACAAAATATATGAAAAGTGCAATGTAGGATAGAAGAGGGCAAACTCTGAGTTTTGGAGATCTAGAGAAGATAAACACATACGAATTAGCAAAAAAGAATTTGAAGCTATGTACCGTATTTTCCAACGGCGTCGGTGGCGCAGCGGTAGAGTGTCGAGCTGCCGCTGCGAACTTTTTGAACGTAGGTTCGAGCCTCGAACTTCCAAGTCCCTTAGGCTAAGTTTTTTTTTTTCGTTAATTACATATATTTCCTAACTTTACGACACAACGATCAATATTTACTTTCAAATGTTTTAAGAATATTTGAAAAACATATTAACCTGAAATATACGTAAATATAAGTTTGGACTGCTTGTTATGCCGCCGTTTATCCTGTCAATTACGGCATTGTTTGAAATTGGTTGAAATTGGTTTTCAAATCTCTTACCTTTCATGCATTGAACCCGTGACAGAAATTCTAACATACATTTTGAATAAAAGAGAGAATAGAATTGTATGATCTAATTCGAATAGACGAAAAGGCTAAATAGTAGAAAAACAACAACACGATTTTTGTTGCCATCCATCCATAACTGTTAAAGGTAAGAGATTTGAAAACCAATTTCAAACAATGCCGTAATTGACAGGATAAACGGCGGCATAACAAGCAGTCCAAACTTATATTTACGTATATTTCAGGTTAATATGTTTTTCAAATATTCTTAAAACATTTGAAAGTAAATATTGATCGTTGTGTCGTAAAGTTAGGAAATATATGTAATTAACGAAAAAAAAAAAACTTAGCCTAAGGGACTTGGAAGTTCGAGGCTCGAACCTACGTTCAAAAAGTTCGCAGCGGCAGCTCGACGCTCTACCGCTGCGCCACCGACGCCGTTGGAAAATACGGTACATACTTTACAATGTAAGGCGCATAACAGTTTCAAATGATTCGGTTTTTTCAGTTTCTTTAATTCCTGTGATGTTTTGCTGTACGTATAAACATAGAAGATCGCATAAAATACCTATTTCATGAAGCAATTCGACGTATAAGTTACTCTGACACGGAAAAAACGACGAAAAAATCGGTTTTTAATTTTTTTAACTGCGGCGCACCAAATTGAAAAATCTGAAAAAAATTCAGGACAATAGTAACAATGATACGTACTTACAGTAAAAATATAATTATAGTGCCAAGACTGCTTCGATACACAATCGGCATTTTTCATCATTTTTTAGCGTTTTTTATTTTTCACAGCTTGTTTTTTCAATTTAAAAATCTGAAAAAATTCTCTAATATGTGCCCTGATAACAGAAGTGCCTCTGAATTATTTCAAAATTTTTTATCCGCTGGTATAGGAGAAATTCGGCAAAAACCTGATTTTCTATTTTTACCCTTTACTACCCCCCGGGTCGAGATTCAAAGTTGAAACTTGGCAGAAATCATTCTTTTTTTATAAGCTTTCGAATGACTCATCGCGATTTGAATTCGGTTCAAGGGCACATTTGACCATCTTAACCGGCTATACCCTTTGTTCAATCGATCAATGTTTTAAATTATCAACGCGTCAGATGGGAGAAATTGCATAGGCAGGATCTTTTACAATGTTTTAACTGTCAACGTATAGGCCATGCATCCGCTAACTGCCATCTAGACTTTAGATGCGTTAAATGCAATTTATCTCACGAGCGTGGGAAGTGCTCGGTCACGGAAGCAACCAAACACGACGCAATTTACTGCGTCAACTGTGAGAAATTCGGCCACCCCGCGTCATACCGAGGTTGCCCGAAATTCAAGGAGAGAAGAGCCGTTGCCGCCCCTACGAGCAACAGAGCTCCCCAGCCAGCCGCAACCAGAAGACTTCCATCTCCCCTCGTCAATCCGACGACGCTATACAGTAGTGTTGCGAGTGGAGTGGGGGGCCTAGTAGGTAAGGCCGCACATGCTTATTCATCGACCACGTTTAACAGAGGATCAGTCCCTCTCGATGCTACGTCCAACGAGCAACAGGTCGACTTAAAAAACATGTTTTCGGCCATCAAAAGTATAGCCGATCAATTACCAATTATTTTTCAACGCATCGGCGAAAATACCGAAAAAATTAATTTCCTCCTTCAATCTTTTATAGATGATCATCATACTCAATCTGTTGATTATCATGGACGTACCACGAGAGGCGTTCGAAATGATTTCCCGCAATAATGGCCACTGCCGATCAAAACAGTATCCCGTTGGACAATCTCCGAATCATTACTGTCAACGTCAACTCTGTTATAAATCTTCACAAACGTGCATATTTGCAGCAATTTTTGAACTCTCATCGACCCGACGTATGTGGTCTCATTGAAACGAAGCTAAATCCGAGACATAATTTGGAGGTTCCACCACAATTTGTAATAATACGCAAAGACAGAGCAAACAACCGTTTCGGCGGCGGTGTCGCTATGGTTATTAATAGAAAATACAAATTCACTCGTATAGAACTCTCCACTTCTCACGAAAAATCTTTAGAAGCCATTGCGATCCGCTTGGATCATTCGGCTGGTAGAAGCCTCGTGATCGCGGCGGTGTATAGCCCTTTCAATGACAAAATCGTGTTCCTTCGTGACCTCGATGATCTATGTGCTCAGTTGCGAGTTGCAAATGACTCGAATCACTTTGTGATCGCGGGCGATCTTAACGCCAAACACATATCATGGCGTAATACAGTCAACAACAGCAAGGGGTTAGCTCTTTTTGACTGGCTACAGTTACAGGGTGCTATCTTCCGCGCTTCCCTTCTATATTCGGAAATACCGACTTATCATCCGGCTAACTCGAACTTGGACATTGCTTTGGTGGACAGCAGGCTGATCGATCGTATTAACGATGGAACGCAAAGGCTGGGTCTGATGCCCTATGATAGCGATCATTGGGCCATAACGATTAATCTCTCTCTCCTCGGTTGGAATACATACGTAGAACGAGCCCCCAGAGTACTGAGACTAAATTATTGTTTGACCAAACGGAAAGAATACAAACTCAAACACCATAATTATATCAACAGCCTAAATCTCCCATCGTTACTTAATGCGTCGATCGAAATGATTAATGCTTCAATAGAGGCCCTCGAGGAAAATATTTCCGTAATTCTGACGAGCTGTACACCTACCGTGGAGGCTCTGAACTGCCCGAGAGAATATGACGACCGACGCATTAATAAGCTCAAAAAATTTAAATCCAAACTTATCACCAGATTATTTCGTTTATTGCGCCTTCGCGACAATTTAACTCCAATACAGTCTAACATGATCAAATTTTATAAATCAATAATTCAGCGTACCAATTACAGACTCAAAAAACTCTACTCTGCAGTTGCAAATAAATTCTGGAACGACAGACTGTCCAAACTAGATACTCGTGATTCCATTAAGCTACACCCTTTTATAAACAGAATTATAAATCCAAAAAACATTGACTTAATTCCGCCACTAAGAGGCGCGATAAACGACGATTTTCTTTGGTCTGAATCCGGAATAGATACATCGACACTCCAGAAAATAGACAATAACTATGTAGTGTCAAGCACTGACGATCGTTTGACCTTACTTGGGGTGCACTTTGCAAGAGTACATACAAAAAATCTGACTCCTACAACCGAGGAAGAGAGGAATCACGAGCACGAGGTAAAGCAGACTTACGATCGAATACGGGATTCGCGTGAAAGTATCAATTGGCAATTCGCTTCGCTACACGAACAGATCTGGCCTTCAATTCACACAAACTATCTAATAACTCCCACAATGATCTTACGAGCCATCAAATATCTTAAAAACAAAAGATCCACCTCGTTCGACGGCATACCAAACGTCGCCATCAAACGCCTGCCAGGCTCCGTTATTGAATATCTCACGCTAATTTTTAACGCATGTTTACGTCTGTCTTACTTTCCCATTCGTTGGAAAACGGCCAAGCTCATCCCATTGCACAAAAAAGGGAAAAACCTTTGCGACTTAAATAATTACCGGCCGATCAGTCTGCTGCCAAACCTGGGCAAATTGTTCGAGATCATGATTAACATACGTTTGAATCATTTTGTGCGGTCCAATAAATTAATTTCTGATTATCAATTTGGTTTCAAACACTCGCACTCTACGGTTCATGCTATTGCCAAATTGACTCGCGACATTGCCGACTCGCTCAACAGCTCAGCTGTGACTGGGGCTTGTTTAATTGACCTCGAGAAAGCATTTGATACTGTTTGGACCACGGGATTGATAGTTAAATTACACAAAATGAATTTCCCCCCCGAGTTGTTGCTTCTAACTGAGAACATGATCACTGGCCGCGCTTTTAAAACTTTTCAGAATAATACTTTTTCCGTTCGTACTTTCAATATTTTAAATGGTCTGCAGCAGGGCGCCGTAAATTCTCCTCTACTATTCAACTTATACTTCTCTGATATTTTAAATAATTTTAACAAAAGTAACGATACTTGCAAAGCTTTGGCCTTTGCTGATGATTTAATCATATATAAATCCGGCGTTGATCCTCTCGACATTCAGTCACACTTGCAGAGGGCTTTCGATTTTGTTGTCTCGGCGTGTAACATGAAGAAGGTGAGAGTAAATATGCTCAAATGCGAGACTATTCTATTCATTAGGCCCACGTCCCAAATTAGCAAAAAACAATACAGGCTCTCAAAAAATTTTTCGATTCACGCGACGGAAAGATTAGACCTTTTAATCCCTCGGCTGAAAAAGGTCAAATATTTGGGTGTAATTCTCAACGAACACTTAAACTATAATGAACACGCCAACTACTGTCTCAGGAAAGCAAAAGGTATAGCATCTAAATTGGCTCGCCTCTTCTACTCAAAACACCTCGGTGAGAATGTCAAACTACTCCTTTACAAGCTTTATGTCAGGTCAGTACTATCTTATGCGATCCCAATCTGGTTCTCAATTTCGCCTTATGTGATGGAGCGCATTCGCACCTTCGAGAGGAAAATATTCCGGGCGATCACGGGTCTTCTCATGCCCAGACGTATGTCGGATGGTACCAAGCGACACTTCCGCAATCAAACAATTTATAGCAGAGTTGACTGTTCGCGGTTTGATATTTTTGCACTTAAAATCACCAGAATGTTTATCCTTAAATCTTTGCACTCAAACTCTGACAATCCTCTCATCATCTCGTTACATACAATGTCGGACGAGGAGGCTAGGAAGGCTCACGAAAATGGGTTTCTCTCTACTGCTGCCTTTCCATATCTCGACAGAGAAGGATACATTCAGGATTTTCGCTCCAAAATTCCCATCATATACCATACGCATAGAAAAAGGGCCTCGCTTGCTCTTCGATACGATCCTTTGGTAGTTTCTGCCGATCTATCACAACTGCAACATTCTGTATCTCTTCCTCCACGGGATACTGTCCAAAATCATTACAATTATCTCGATAAATTACCATGGCTTAAATCTTGACCGATCGTCGTACTCTGAACCGAGCACTTCCATTATTTTAGTTTAAACTCTGTATATACTCTTTAGTGCATAACATAGTTACATTAGTATATCTACTTTAAGTTACTTTAATAATATAGTTGATGTCAACAACATCCTTACTATCCTCTTGATTCGTATGGAACGTTATTCAGTATAATTTCATGCCACTTGTATTTGCAAGCACGGTAATTTTTCTTTATCATGGATTTCTTTACTTATTTAATTCTTCCATCGTCTAATTCTTGACCACTAATCCGTGCAATTTTTCTTATTTATTTTGGTCAAGATCTCATTATTGTTCATTTTGTTTACTTAGTATATTGGCCGTGCCAATATCTTCTCCCCCCCCCCCTTTTTTATAGTTGTTAATTGTTTTGTCAGTCCTGGTACCTCTCTGTAACGAAGATGCCTTTTTTGATGATCATATCAAATCTTTTGGGGCGTAATACTAATCGTTTAACTTTATCATACAGCGCAAATTGATTCTTTCTTGTATTGTATAATTTCCGTTCTCCTGCGAGAAGTCGCTAATGTGCGACCATACAGGAGTTATATAATTGTATGTTTATGCTATCCTAGCATCATGTATATATGTATGATTGAATAAAGGAACTGTTCCATGCACTTGACGTTCTACCTCGCGATTCGTTAAAAGAGCTACACATACAAATCGAACTAAAAGACGAAGAGAGAGAACGCTGCAGATCGAAGCAAGGGAGACAACGCGATTTGGGTTGCGACAGTGAGGACATCGGCGTAGGCACCAGATTTCTAACATCGCTATAGTAAAAACAGAATAAACTCCGGCAGAATTACCCCCACCACATGGGGAGATTCTCCTTGATGAAACGGAGCGCGCGTCGAGACAACAATGTAATACAATATCTCGCTCCTCCAGCCAAACTAATAAGAATGTTTGAATGCTACGACTTTGTCGGGTGCTTACTTTAAGAGGCTGACCGAGTGGGCTCCAAGAAACAAAATGGTACGAATAGGCGGTTAAAAACAAGAAGCTCTGCCGCCGAGGTGCCAGGTCTGTCAGAGCCGCACGGTATATTGGGTACTTTTGACTTTGAAGAGTTTCTCAGGTAGCTCAACTAGTACAGGTCGACTCTGATAGACCTTTTCTGACATTAAATTTTATGACATAAAGTCACACATAACTGTATACCACAGCTTCAAATTCTTTTTTGCTAATTCGTATGTGTTTATCTTCTCTAGATCTCCAAAACTCAGAGTTTGCCCTCTTCTATCCTACATTGCACTTTTCATATATTTTGTTTTAGCTTCAATTTCATTTTCTTTTCCGATTAGTGTGTTACTATGATGCTAGAAATCTTATATAATACATACTATTGCAATAAATTATGCTCTTATCATGTGCTTCTTTGGCGTACATTTTTCATTTACTTCAAAATTTCATTTTCTTCAATTTTATGCTCCATTTGTTTGCGAGAGCTGGCAGCCGATTCGACTACTGTGGTCCATGTAAAAGGACTACAAACGTTGATTAAAAAAAGCCAAGAAAGAGGTGACGATAAATGGAAGCAATGGATTGGTAAACAAAATTATACTTTTCACCTTAACTGTCGGAAACGATACGCTGCATTATCTTCGCGACGTGAAACGCAGTCGGTATCAGAACGTAACACAATGTATTTGCCAGCATCTTCTGCAATAGCTCCTGCTCTACGATCAGCAGCAGTCGTGATACCCTCTTCCCCTCCACCTCAGGATCATCTGCATCATTCTCTGAATTTCAAAATAATTTTCAATTCAACAAGCTATGCTTCATATGTGGGAATGTATGGGATAAAAGAAAACCTGGCTCGATCGTCAGCGAAAACAGAATTAAAGATCGTTTAATTGCCGCTGCTAGAGAACATGATAATTCTTTTGGAGCTCCTATTATCGCACGACTACAAAGCATTGAATCTATTGTTGCATCAAAGGCACGATATCATACGGAATGTCATAAAAAATTGATACTACCATTCTACAAAAAACCTTCATCTCCCAAAATTAAGGAAACAGATGTTATATTTCAAAGAATATATGAACATATCGAATCAAGTGGTGAATGTAAATTTCATTTGTCGACTTTACAAGCACTAATGGGCGATGAAGAGAATCATCAAATTTCCACTCCAACTTTATTTCGACATTTAAAAAAAAAATATGCAGATGACATTTTTATATTCCAACATAAAGGCAAAGAACCTTTAATCTATTACAAGTAGCACAATATGGCACAAATTTGTAGCGATTGGTATGGTGGTAGTGAGTCTCTCAGTGAATCCGCGAAACGAACCATACTTCAAGTATCTGCAGAGATTTTACAGGATGAAATTAGGAAATTTCAATACAACACAACAACTTATCCTACACCTCAGGCATTTCTCGATACTGTTGCATCAGACATACCTCCACTACTTAATAGTTTTTTACATAAATTAATGATAGCTGATGGAAAGGAGCAGTCTAATGAATCTTCACTTTACATCAAAATTGAAAATCTTGCCCACTCTATTATATCAGCACTTCGCCCAAAGTCATTTATCTCATGTCTTCAATTATCTGTAGGAACATACATTTATCGTAAAACGGGATCAAAATTAGCTATAAATTTATTAAACAGATTAGGAGTATGAAGAAGCAGAAGATGAACAACATTTGCGAGACGAGTCGGAACCGGAGGAGCAGATCGAAAAAGAATTAGATTGTACAAAAATTGCGGAACCGATGGAAATCGATTTCGACAATTATTGACACATAAGAGCATGAACAGCAGAAAAAAGGTCAACTTATGTACCTATACAAAATTTTATACGAAAAGGAAGTCACACAAAGTATATTCCATGGTATAAAAAACACGCGAATTATTGAATAAAGATTTGATACATAAGCTCACTCTGAATTACATTACATTTATTTATATCGCAATCAACTGTTTATAAAAAAAAATTTTCTAAAAAATGATCATATTGCTGTTGGTCAGTGAATCAGAGATAAAATTTTTCATTGTCAGACAATGGCAACCTTTTTTTCATTTTTCAATCTTTAAAAATCTAATACGCAACTTCCGGTCATCGCGAAGTTACGAAATTTTGCACATATGTTTGTGAATATGTCAAGAATATATTAGTTCTGGAAAATGTAGCAAAAGTTGATAAAATTTTTTATTATACAATAAATAAATGGGAAAAAATAAGTTGAGCTTATTCGATAGAGAATTTAATTCTCTATCGATCTGTATATATGAAAATCATTACTTATTTTTGACCCAATATTTCATACTTTAAACCGCGAAAATACTTAAAAAAATTTTCTAGGATTTTATGCTCGTGTCGAAAAGCCTTTTTGACTCAAAACCAAGAATTTCCATAGCTGCTGACTATCCATATAAAACAATGACAGGCAATAAAATTTTATATGTTTACAGTAGGAACCATTGGGCCCTTTTCTGTCCTTTACACTCCCACTGTAGAAGTATGTGATTTCACTCGCACTCATGTTTTTCTGTGTACTACACAGGAGCAGAAAAATGTAGTGAGTGCGAGTGAAATGGAAGAAAATGCCGTTCTCTCTCGCACTTACACTTCTTTATGCGCCGCGCATGTGCAGAAAAATGTAATGAGTGCGAGTGAAAAGGAGAGATATGTCGTTCTCTCTCAGCAGCAGTAACGTAGCAAATTAAAAGTCGCCCAATTCTTAGTTTTAATGTTTCTCACGTGGATTAAAATGAACATCCAAATGATAGAACATATTTAATCGCAAATTTTATGCTGAATCGATTGGAAGGGAAGAAAAAAATATCCAATTCGATTTAATGCTAAAAAAATTAATTTGAAATTTTCAAATTAATATTAACCCTTTGCGGTCGTATTAAATTTGGACATGGGTATCGTACTGGTCGGAAATAATTTCCGTCGAAAGAGCAGGGATACATAACATGCAAGATTACAAAGTATAAACAAGATTTAGTAGTTCTTTTGTGAACTTTAGATGTATGTTTACTCAATAAAGTGATCTAATGTCACGTTTTTGTATAAAAATTATATTTTATAGTTTTCCATCGTGTCGTATTTTTCGAAGCAATCTCCAACATGCAGGCCTGGTTTTCGATTGCATGTATCGCAACAATAATTGGTTTGGCCCCTTCCGCCCTTAATCTTTCTGTTTGAACATACTGCGCAATCTTTACTTTTTACGTCTTCACAATGCCACAATATGTGCAGTTTTCCATTCAGTCTTTCCTCCTTATCTGAGGTCGATGGTTTTCCTAGTTTTGATTGTGCTCCATCACGATAACCACCAACCAGTTGTCCCACCAATTTTCGGAAAAAACATAAAATGTGTCATAGGCGTCCTGTTCTCTCTTCTTGCTGACGCCTTATATTCAGAGTCTGTATTGAAGGGGTCAAAATAAAACTCTTCATCGCTATTTTCAGTTTCACAGAACACTTCTTGCGGTAACTTTCTTTTTGCCATTTTGGAGTATTATTTTGAAATATTTTAACAAGTGAGAATGTCTTATTACTGTTAAACACAATTTATACAATATTCTTTGGAATTCTACAAGGTATCGCCAAACGTTGTCGATTTCTTTACGCTCGAAAGGCGACTGACTCGCCACAGCGCAGCATCTTGCATGGGGAGTGCGGGGTGACAGCTTTTGTTTAGATTGGATTTCGTTATCTCCAATTGATAGAAGTACCGAATTGGTTCATGAATAGGTTCCTTAGGCATATAGGTTCGTTTAGAGAAAATGTAAACTGATAAATGAATGAATACCGTATAGGATTTGCATGGTTCCTTGCTGTGGTGGCTGAGAGAAGACATACGACCGCAAAGGGTTAATTAATAAAAAGCAATGAAATAATTTTTTAAAAAATTTTATGCTCCACAGCCTCTTTAAACGCATTTAATTGATAAAGCATAAGAGATGGGAAAAAATAGTATAAATACTTTTTTGTAGAGAATTAAATTCTCTACAACTTTTACTCGAAACTTTTCTTCATATTCCCAGCCGTTCTCGAGTTATTCGTGAAAAAGTCACTTTTGCACTCTTTCGCAATTTTTTTGCAAGGGTTCCCTTTCATTCAGGACCCTGATTTTTTGCACTAACATTCCTACAGCCCTTGCGCACATTTTCACGTTGGTTTCATTCTCCCCGCCCAAAATAGTGATTTCAGCCTCCCATTGACTGGACTATATACCCTTTATTGGATAATACTTTTGAGGCTTTCGCGGCCAGATTCGTTATTATCAGACTTGGCTTCCGGGTTGGAGCCGCGTTCGGTTTTTGAGAGAAACCGACGTTTCGCCAGCATTGCAGTTGGCTACATCAGGGTCGGCAGCAACTCTGATACTAAAGATTTGTATCATAAAACATGAAAGAAAATCCTACAAAGCCAAAAGTATGTTCTGTACTAATTTAATTTTTCTGGACCTTAAAAATACTTTTAAATGTTTGAAAATAGCAACTAATTATTGTTATGTAGTTGACAATTTTTAAAAATGAAAAAAAAATCAAGTCCCCATGGGGATTCGAACCTGCGACAAAATAGTGTCCAGCGCTTCCGCAGGCAGACACCCTACCAACTGCGCCAAATCGTTCACTTGAAAAAATCTTAAAAATTCTTGCAGATCAGATACCATCAAAGTTCACAATTGATTTAATTAATTCGATTCTCTATATTAACATGTAATTGCTTCGTGGCAGAAACACTGAAAGTCACAAAATGAACATACTGTAATCGAAGAATAAGGAAATAATAACTGGATCATGGGGTTTCACATCGAAATGCATCGCGCAAATCGGTTTTTGATTTTTTTCACAATGACGCAGGCGGTTTAAAAATCTGAAAAAAATTGGAGATAACAATCATGAGTGTTGGATTGTTACTGTAATTTGCAAAAAGTTGTCACTCGAAGATCTCGATACGAAATCTACTTTTTTCCGTTTTTTATGCGTTTGCTCATTTTTTACACTTAGGTTCTTCAATGGAAAAATCTGAAAAAAAATCCCAAACATGTATGGTACCTTGTATAATATGTCAGAATTTTTTCGAATTTTCTGCACCTCAATAACTAGGCAAAATGGGGCAAACACCCGTTTTTTTAATTTTCCCCATAACTACCCTTCCGGTCAAGATATAGGGTTAAAAATTGGTACGCAATGATCGCCCGAGCATTATCTATCGAATGAGACCACCCCCATTGAAATCGGTTCAAGTGCACTTTTGACCACCTTATCCTGCTATACCCTTTGTTGAACAGTGTGGTTAGTGCGCGCGGAAAACGTGCCATTTTACGTGTCGCGTCAAATTCGTGTCTCACATCGCGTGAAATAGCTCAGAAAGATGATGTGCAAATAAATCTCTGGAATGTCCGTCATATACTACAAACATCCACAAACATAAAAGAGCATATACAATGGAATAAGAAATGGAGACGAATCTTATTCTCAGATGAAAAGAGATTTAACTCGGATGGTCCAGATGGCTTCGGTTATGGTTATCATGATATACGAAAACAAAAAATGATGCAGATACGACGTCAGTCGGGTAGAGATGGTATCATGCTCTGGGCAGGTATCGGATACAATAGAAAGACGGATGTGATATGTGTTAACAGCAGAATGAATACTACCGTGTATCGTAATTTGATACGAGAGAAAATTAGCAAATATGCAGCAAATATGCAGCAAATATTGTTACTGATCTTTCCGCAAGACAATGCTGCGGTTCACACGGCTAAAGTCGTGAAAGAGTTTTTTTTAATCGAAAATATTTCAGTTTTGGTCCAGCCAGCGTGCTCCCCTGACTTAAATATTATTGAGAACTGTTGGGGTAAACTCGCTAAAGCTGTATGTAAAACTTGTAGACTATAGTTACTACTTATATTATACTACTTATATAATACTTGTAGACAAGATTATATTCAGTTTTGGAGTTACATATGTATTATATTACTGCGAGGTAGTGTTTCAACAACATTCGTCAAATTTCGGGGATTACAAATGTATCTATGAAAACTTAATGATAGTACACATGGGCTATCTTCTTGTCCAAGGGCCTAAGTCTCAGGCGATATAATTTACTTTCCAGTGCAAATAATTGGAAAATTCAGCGACATAATGTTAGGTACTTCCGTGAATGCCGGATGAGGAATATCGGATAGCATTCTCATGCGACACTTTAGTTTAGTCTCCTTAGCGATAAACCTTTCTCGGAATAAAAAGGGCGGCACCGAATCGGCGCAACGAGGCTCACGATTGAACACTCTCGTCTCGACGACCAAACTGTAAAGACGTGCGACTCTTTTAATTAAACTATAATTCTAAGTTTTGCACTTGGTGTCTTTTTCTTTCTGGATATCCTGAAATAAATCAATGCGTTTAAAAGAAGCGAACGCATTTTCACTTAACACGGCATAACAATAAGAACGTTAGTCCTCGCGTCAAACAATACATTGTTGTCGCCGGAATTGTCTTGCTGATAGATGTTAAATTCCCATCTACTCTCGCCAACGAAGTTTTAGTAAGTTTGCACGACTCCCATGGGGTACTATTGCCAATGCGTTTTTTTTTCAGTGGTATCCCCTGTAGGACTATCCCACTCTATCGATGCCTTTTTTGTACAATATTTAGTGAAGAAACGAGTAAAAAGTAAATTACGAAAATATTTTGGATGGTAAATGCTTTGAACCAAACAAGCTTGGCACATTTTTATAATTTGATATGAAATGAATAAAGTTTAGTCCGGGTAATCATGTTTGTTAAAAGAGTTTCGGGCGCGTTTTGCGGTTGGGAAATCTGATACGCCAACAGAGAGGCTGGACGTTCCTAATCGTATCGCTGATGCTAAAGAGGAATCGTGCAGTTGTGTACGACGTTCTGTTTTAATGCGACGCATTTTCGAAAATTAACATTCGCAGAGGTAGGTCGATCCGAATATTGATAAAATGCGAAGACCAAAGTCTCTAAGATTGACATATGTCGACTTATTTAATATTTTGTAGAATTCGGCACCTTTTTCTGCCCTCGTTTTCAAAAAAATATCGCACTGAAGACAGCGCAACTCAGTTTGATACTGGAGGGCCTGTTCTTCGACTTTAACGGTTAAGGGATTCTCAGAGAGGAGTAGATCACTTCGGAGCGAATCGAAATCAGTGAAACGCTTATCGAACTTATCTATCTCCGAATGAAGAATATGAAAGTGATTAGTAAAATTACAATTATTGCCGAATTCATTGAAAATTATTTCACAAGAAGGAATTAAAAACAAACTGTTTTCGTTAAGATGATTTTTTAAAAATACCAGCTTTCTACGGAAATGGTCGACGTGATTGCCCCATGCAGTCCTGTTTTAGTACCTATCATGGCCATCAGTTACCATTGCAAAGCATTTCGATAAATTAGTTCGGATCTTTTGGAGAGTTTTCTCTGCTGCTTCGAAGATATTCGCACCTGTCGCCGTACCATATAATGGCACTAATAGTCAAGGAGGCAGCGTTAATTTTTTCGAGTCATTTCAGTTCAAATGATTTTTATCTTAAATGATTCCTCTAGGGTCGCTGTTTAATGATTTCAACGTCAGTCGTCTAAATATTGGTGGATGTGGTAAGGAGAACATTTGAATGTTGTTAAAAAAAAATTATCTAAAAGTTATTTCAGTCCATTTGAAACTTTGCATAATGAATGTTTATATAATAAAAAAGAATATGAGAAACGTCAGCTATGTGGATAACGGTGGACTAAACGTCAGTCGGATATATAAACATGTTCCAATAACAATTAATTAAAAATTATTTCAGCTTCAATGAAACTTACATCCCTGATTCTTTATATTATTAAAAATATAAAAACAATCGTCAGCTACTTTTTTAAGCGGGGTAAGATCGTCAGCTGAGGGATTATAAGTGCTGAGTGAGCATTTGACACGCGCGGATTATCATATAATTGATGATCTAACTGACGGGCTCTCCCCTCTTATCTTTATAACTGACGTATATTTTTATTTAATTTAATGTTTAAATAACTCATTGTAGCAGTTTCAAGTGACTTGAAATTAATTCTGAACTTATTTCATTATTTTTTATTTATTTTCAGTCGTAATTATGATACGCTTCCCGATACAACTCAACTGACGATCTTTTTTAATACAATGTCATGTTTAAATAGGGTGTAACAAAAATTTCAAGTGACTTACATCTAATTCAAGCTATATTTTACAGTTTATTCATAACGAAAATATACACTTTTGCCTAAACACAAACAACTAAGAGTATATATATTTTTCATTTGTATTTCCATTTACGTAGAATTTCTACCAACACCAAAGCAGACAATTGTCTACCTTTACTACCTGTGCGTTTCTATTTTAATTATCTGAGCCTTCACTGGAGTTCTTAGGTCTCTTCAGGATACATCTAACAAGGGAACATCCCGAAGTGTAAGTCACAGATTTTGATGAAATTTTAGTATGATATAGATCTCGTCAAAATATTTGACACGTATCTTTTTGCTAGCAAACTGCACGACCCTCTTGCTGTACTAATTTTAGTCCTTCTATTAAATCGACCTTCTCTGTCTCGTTATAAGAACCGTATTTTTCCTAATGGCACAAAAAAATGACGTTTAAAATTAAATTTGTTAATCGCGGCGGGTTGGTATCCACAAATAAGACATAACGTACAATCACTAATTTGTGCAAAAAAATACTTTTCCCGTACCTTGTCAAAATTTTGATGATACATCTGTCCCGACATGTCGTTTCCCAACTGCGTTGTTGTATCGTAGTTTTCGGAGGGGGAAGTGGGGCCGAGGCGATGGACTCGGCCTTTTTATTTATGAAATATTCGGAAGAAAGGTTGGATTGCCCTTTGAGAGGGGGGTGGGAAATTCCTTGCATAGTGGAAAAACATTCTGCATGTGCACGGCCTCAGCTACTAACTGTAAGTACCGCACGGTTTATGACCGTACCTAAGTATCAGGCATGCACAAAGTTTCGACCAGACCTACTTGAAAACAACATTCAGAAATATTTTCATAATTTAGTTTTAACGCGATCTTTCACTAAATATTATGCAGAAAAAGGCATCGAAACACTGTAGTAAACCTACGAGGTAGGTATACCGCTGCAAAAAAACGCATTGACAATAGTACCTCTACACGGTCCAACGAAATGGGCAATTTAGGTGGGAAAAAATCAATTTAGGTAATTTTTAATAATTTGATTATAATCCAAAATGTTTAACTCCAGTGATGGAAATAATAATCGATTTTTGAATCATATAAGTGCAAAAATCGGCGTTTAAAACAACGAATTTCCACAGCAAAAAAACGTAGAAATATTTTACTGAAATGAAGATACTGTTAGCAGCATTAAGAATTTCGTGAGGCTTTTCATCTTTTACACAGTTTATCACAATTAATGTTTGACACTTTTTTTTTAAAGACATGTGTTTCGACTTTAATTGCCAAAGGATACAGCCGGAGAAGAACGGTAGAAGTCCCTCCAAAGGTAATTAATTGTAACTTTTCCAGAGTTTTTTGCAAAAGTGGATCATACCAAAAAAATTAAAAACGAATGCCTCAAGGTTAGTTAACTTTTTGGGCATTTTTACCATCCTTATCCGGCTATACACTTTAATAATGAAAAACTTATATTGTACTCCAAATTATCCCCTGGCAACTTTGAGGGTATTTAGTGCATGTTAAGGCCCAAGCCCTTAATGTATAATATAAGGTTTATTACACGGACGAAGACGCAACTATTTTTGAGAAAACAGTTAGTGTAACGGGACGCAGAAGTGCCAGATGTGGATCTTCTGCGGACCATCTTTTCCAAGAAATCCTCGCCTGCGAGTTTGATTATTTCCAGATTTTCAGCAAAGACTCAATGGTTATTGCCGTGCAATAAACTCAGTGCGCCGGAGCGTGTTCTTCGGCCGTCGAGCAGCCCTCGAGCGGGCCTTCTTCTCCTCCCACAGGCCTTTACCCCTCCATCGGTCCCAGAAGGGGGGCGCGCGCCAAAACCAGCGCTCGCGTAAAAACCACCATGCGCTAATTATTTTATAAAAACGACCTTTTCCGTACAACTTCCGAGGGCGCAAAAATCACATTCTTGTCAGCAAGGTGCCCTCGGAAGGGGAAGCGCGGGTAAAGGCCTCGCGACATTCTCTCATTCGAAAAATCGTCAGTCTACGAGTAGCGTTTCGGACACTCACATTCACACCTCCGGCACGAGTAGCGTCTCGTCCAGATTTTGTAACACAAACCTTCTCAGTTCGGCAACATTCACACATCCGTACACGAATAGCGCCTCGACCGGATCTCGCATCAGTCACTAAGCCAAGCTCACGTCCTTTAATAAGTTTATTAATATCAGTTTTTTTTATCTGTGTTAAGTTTGCTCAATTTTATAATAAAACATACAGTCCGCTTCATAACAGAAAGTTATTGCTAAAGACACGGAAAGGGAGAAATTGTCATTTGCGTAATACCACGCCTAAACCCGTAAACATTGGTCCTTTAGCTGGATATCGAACCGAGATGTGCGTTCGCGGTATCTGCCGAAAATGCTCGAAAAAGCATCATACACTGCTTCATCCGGTAAAATCATCTTTCGAATCAGTGCAACCTGTCCCGGCACGAAGTAGTTCTGCGCAAGATGAACGATCCGTTGCGTTACATCAAACGAATACGTGGCGTTCAGGTCCGAGTCAATCCACGCAAGGCCTACTATCGACGGCCATTGTTTACGTTCGCGACCGCGCAGGTAATAATCACGAGTGCCGTGCTCTCTTAGACCCGGGGTCCCAAATGAATTTCATTACCAAGGACTTTTACGAGAAATTGCGTCTTTCAACGGCGCCGGCCAACATTGAAATCACGGGTATTGGCCAAACCGTCTGTCGCGCCGCGCGTAGATGTAAATTAACGATAGCTTCGCGTTCCACCAATTACTGCCGGTCAACCGACTGCGTAATAATCCCGCATGTTACGCAACAATTGCCGTGTACCTTCATCGACCTCATTCCCAACAACATGACTCTCGCGGATACTAATTTCCACAACCCCGGGAAAATCGACCTCCTCATAGGAGTCGCAGTATTCTGGGACCTCCTTTGCGTGGGGCAAATTAGGCTTGGAAAGAATTTGCCGATACTTCAGAAAACGCTGCTAGGATGGATAGTAGGCGGAAGTTTACCTCTTCCTCGTGAATTGCAGCCGCGCAAGGGATCGTGCCATGTAGGAAGCCTTCGAGCTTTAAACGAGCAACTAACGAAGTTCTGGGAAATTGAACAATGCGAGAAAAACCCTTCGTCGCAGGTAGATACGGACGATCCATGCGAACAGCATTTTCGCGATACAACGAAACGAGAAAGCAGCGGTCGTTACGTCGTGAGCATTCCGCTCAAGCGGGACGCAACCGTACTTGGCGATTCGGGTCAAGCGGCAGAAAAATGATTTCATTCGTTAGAAAGGGAATTCCGTCGTGATCCTCAGCTCCGCGAAGCTTATGTAGAATTTATGAACGAATACGAACGAATGGATCACATGTCTCCAGTCCCAACTACACAAATTCACGCTTCTCCGTCTTTTTATCTTCCGCATCACGCGGTACATAAGGAATCGAGTACGACCACCAAATTACGCGTTGTACTTGATGGCTCCGCAAAATCTGCATCGGGCGTTTCCCCGAACGATATTCAGCTGGTAGGCCCTACGGTTCAGGACGATTTAATAAGCATCCTTCTGCGCTTCAGGAAGCACCGTTTGTCATATCAGCTGACGTTTCGAAAATGTACCGCCAAATCCTCGTTAAACCCGAAAAACGGTCGCTGCAGCGCATTCTATGGCGTCCTGCGAAAACGTCCCCATACGCGTGTACGAGCTAAACACGGTTATGTATGGAACGGCATCTGCCTCCTACCTGGCTACCCGAACTCTTCGGCAGGTAGGCGAGCAACACGCCTCAAAATTTCCTATAGCTAGTCGCGCAGTGTTAAAGGATTTCTACGTAGACGACCTCTTAACGGGATCGGACTCGATAGAAGGGGCGCGTCAACTACGTGTAGAAATCTCAACCATCTTGAGCACGGCGGGATTTGAATTGCGTAAATGGGCCTCCAATGAGCCGCGAGTCTTAGCTAGCGATTCGGAGTCATCGGTAGAAATACACGCTGATAAGGACCCCAGAACGTTAGGCCTAGTGTGGAACGCGCGATCTGACAAATTAAAATACGAAGTCAAGACCCTCAGTCACGACCGCCGCGCCAGCAAGCGCAGCATCCTGTCGGATATCGCGCAGATATTAGAGCTTCCCCGGCGTCTTTTCAATTGCACGCCCAAGAGCATTCAATTGCACGGGTTTTGCGACGCCTCCGAAAAGGCATACGGCGCCTGTATTACCTTCGTTCCTTTGATGGACGCGGTCAATGCGTAATTCGTCTGGTTTGCGCAAAATCCCGCGTAGTCCCACTTAAAACTATCAGTTTGCCGCGCTTGGAGCTGTGTGGGGCACTACTGCTTGCACAGCTCGCAGATAAGGTAATTAATTCTCTCGAGCTCAAATTTGAATCTCAACACTTTTGGACCGATTCGACGTTCACCCTCGCGTGGATCCGCTCTCCTCCCACCAGATGGGTGACATTTGTTGCTAGCCGGGTGGCAGAGATACAACGCCTCACAGGAGCGAAACCTGGCGTCACGTCCCTACCTCCAGCAATCCGGCTGACGTAATTTCCAGGGGCATCAGTCCTTCCCTGCTGACATCCGCGAAAATTTGGTGGGAGGGACCCAATTGGCTAACGCGACCTCATTGTGAATGGCCGGCGACAGCGCCCGCTCCTCGGGATCTACCTGAGCTTAGGAGCGCCGGGCTAATAGGAATAGCAGCGATACCTGACAACGACGTAATTAAAAGGTTTTCCTCCTTCACGCGCCTAATCCGCAGCGTATTGTTTCCGATTCATAAAAAATACAAGAGCTCGATTGCATCGCGATACCACGGGAACCACGGAGTTGCTCACTGGATTTCTTTCCGCGAAAGAAATATCAAAGGCAACTGCTGCCCTCGTAAGGATAGTGCAGAACGCAGCCTTCCATCCAGGGGTTCGCGCTTTGAGCAAGGGCGATAAAATCTCGCAATCAAGCGCATTGGTAGCATTAACACTTTGCGGTCCGCCGACGGCACGATGCCCTCGCGCTTATTTCGACGTTGCGGTCCGCCGACGGCATCGTGCCGTCGCGATCTGGCAGCAGTTATTTTAATTTTTTTAGCAGCAGTTGAAAGACATTTTATAAGAAAAATACCACCGACGGATACTAACAAGCACCCTGCAAGAAGATGTAAAGTTTGTGCTGATAAAGGCAAGGCACAAATGGGAATTGCATGTAGAAAAGAAACTTCGTACTATTGTCCACAGTGCAATGCAGCGTTATGCCTTGCTATTTGTTTTGAAAAATACGATACTGAAATATATATATATATAAATTCTATAAAAAAATGTCTCATATTCTTTTATTGTACATTTTTATATCATTTATACGCAGAGAAAACTCGATTATATCAATGTTTGACTTTTTTCCAGCTCAAAATAGACCGCGACTTTAATTGTCTTTCATAACATAACTTTTACATAAAAGTTAATATTTATCGTGTTTAATAATACAAAAATAAATGAACTTCACGACAAAAAATTCGCCGAAGTGTTAGGTGCAGTAGTTTTTTAGATATCAGGATTTGTATAAGAAGAAAATCAGTCAAATAAGCGTGGCCGGTTGCGAACTACGCTTCCCCTAGACTGAAAGGCGTTAGACAAATGTCTTCGAGCGAGTCGCGGACCGCAAAGTGTTAAACCCTTTCCCCGACGAAGCGGGTATGCTCAGGATGGGCGGCAGATTGTCCAACGCGCCAATTCCGAGCAGCGGGAAACATCCGCTGATATTACCGTCCAAACATGCACTTACAAATTGATTAATTGCATACGAGCATGAGAGACTGCTGCATGCCGGATGCCAAGCAGTAGTATGCTCTCTACGGTCACGATACTGGATAATATCATGCAAATGTTCAGTAAAAAGGGTTGTCCGAAGATGCATGCGCTGCTTTCGCGCTAAACCGAGCAGCCATCAACCTATCATGGGGAACTTGCCCGCCGCCCACATGACACCGGCCCGCGTATTCCATATCTGCGACGTGACTACGCCGGTCCCTTCCTTATGCGAGAAGGCAGCCGCGGCCGTACGACCTTGAAGAGATACCTCTGTCTCTTTGTTTGCCTTGCAACAAAGGCAGTTGATTTAGAACTTGCAATCGACCTGACGACGAATTCTTTCTTAAAATGCCTGCGACGCTTCACTTCTCGACTGGGTATATGTAAGGATATCTATTCCGACAACGGGACAAATTTCATCGGCGCGCAAAACGAATTCAAAGAGCTCGCGACACTGCTCACGAATAACCATCATAATCGACGTGTATCCGAATTACTCGGCACAAAAGAAATTCAATGGCACCTTACGCCGCCTCTATCGCCACATTTCGGTGGCCTTTGGGAAGCTGCTATTAAATCGGCGAAATACCACTTAAAGCGAGTCATAGGCGAGACGCGTCTAACACACGAAGAGCTATACACATTGCTAGCGCAGGTGGATGCCTGTATGAACTCCCGACCCCTCTCCTCCGTTTCAACGGATCCAGGAGACCTAACTCCCCTGACTCCTGCTCATTTCCTTATCGGCGATGCCTTGACCTCGTTTCCTCAACCGGACCTCCGAGATGTCAAGATCTCCCGCTTAACACGGTACGAGCATATTCAGTACATGTTGCAGCATTTCAGGTCCCGTTGGCGAACAGAATACCTGCATCAACTGCAGCAGAGAAACAAGTGGCGCTCATCAGAATATTCGGGACTAAAACCAGGGTCCTTGGTGATCATCAAGGAGGATGCCCTTCCGCCGCTACGATGGCGGCTTGGACGGATAACGGAGCTCCACCCGGGACGCGATCACACAGCACGCCTTGCGACCGTGCATACTTCGGACGGTGTCGTTAAGCGAGCTCTCAACAAATTATGCTTTCTGCCTGCTGCAGAGGACCCAGAAGCAGAGGAGCAATAACACGTGCATAATACATAATCTTCCTTACATTTTAATAATTGTATCATCCCTTTAGCGTATCATATCTATTGTATATTCACCTAATTCATATCAATCATATCGCATATACGGTCACTCTATCACATATTTTGACATGTGTACATACACGCAATTTTGATTAAGTTCTGTACAGTGCAAATCACGTAGGGGCCGCGATGGTGGGGGGCCGCGATGGTGGGCACCTCCTCGTTGGTGTGGCCTGGGAGGACCAGGTGGTGGGATCACACCGTAGTGAACCCACCACCTGGTCCTGCGAAGAACCACCACTAGTCATAAGTCATTAATCATTCACTAATCATTTATTTTCAGATTTTCTTTCAGCCCTCTTTTCAGTTTTTCTTTTCAGCTTTCTTTTCAGCTCTATCCCTAACTTCTCTTTAGTCTTTTGCCCTTCTCTTACTTTTTAACCCTTTGCGGACGGAGCCGCTCGGCGAGCGAGCGTCGCTGTGGACGAGAGATATTGGAGTGCTCAGTAAAGAAAATAAATACGTTGAACGTTAAAAAGTTAAGGCTTTATTTAGTACAAAAAAAAAATTTCATAAAATCCAAAAAAAAAATTCATAAAATCAAAAAAAAGTTATAAACAAATTGAAAATAAAACAAAACGAAGTTGGTTGTGTTTATGTATACGTTTTATATTCTGGCATTGTGTATATATAAAAAGCCTGCTGGTTCATCTGGCAATGACACTGAGAGACTGAATCGAAGAACTGAAATTCGTTCTGACTCTGCCATCGTCTCACATCGTAAGTTTACATTATAAGGAAGATAAAACTTCATCGCTAAAGGTCCCTAATTTCTTTGAAAGGAAACGAGACTTTTACTACACCCATGCGTATGTTGTCGTTCAGAACGACAGACGTCGCGAGCTACTTCATAATACGCCTTGCAGCTAATTGTAAGAACTAAGTTGGGCGGCTATATGCCGACACGCGTCCGGAACGGTAAAAAGACTTGGGCGGCTATATGCCGACACTCGTCCGCAAAGGGTTAACTGTTCTACTTTTAGTTTTGTTTTTTCGGGTCTTGTTTCTTTCTTTTCTACTCGGCATTTTGGCACCACCATTACATTCACTCTACATTCACACACACTCATCCATTAACACTACACGCACACACACACACACTCATCCAGCCTACAATCACACAATCTCACTCATCACACTCATCAATGCATACACATTCACACTTTCACGCACACTTTTCCAGTTAAACAACCACACACACAAGCACACATACACGCATTCACGCCTCAATCCAAGGTGGAATGGCATCGTGCCGAGGGATACATGGCTACGGGGGCGTTCTAAATAGCGTAGTCGTAAACGATCCCTCTGGAGTACCTGGCGACCCTCCAGAGTATTTAGCCTTACCCGGGTATGGGGGCTCTAGTCGGGTGTACCTATTTCCCCACCAATAAATTGAGGCCATGGCAGCCAATATGAGTAAAAAAACAAATATAAAAACAAATAAAGGAAAGGAGGAGAGGATGGACGTAGCAGAGGAGAAGGAAAGGAGCGAAGGCAGGATAGAGACGATATATATGGAAGAGGATGAATCGGAAGGAAGTGGGAATCCCTCAGGAGAAGTAGCAGGAAAGAAACTGGTTAACTTGGAAAGGATCGTGAAAAGAAGGAATTTATCCACACCCAGGAGTAACAGGATGGAAGGTATCGATGAGAGTAGGATGGAAACACCGGAAGGAGGAATTATGTACGCGATTGAGAGGATAAGGGAAGTCATGAGAAAAAACCAGATGGTTATCGAGTACCTAGCCCCGAAGAACATCAGGGGAGAAATGAAGGATAAGACAGAGGAGATAGAGGGAGGATTAGAGGACACCGAGAGGATCTTAAGGAACGTCGTAATGAAAATGAGAAGAGAGGAGGATAAGGAAAGGGAGAGAAGAAAAAGGATGGACAAAGAGAGCCAGGTAACACCAGGACTTACGACTTCTTATGCGATGTGCCTCCAATTGAAGAGAAAGGAGAGATCCCCACAAGAGGCTGAAGAAACAAAAAAGAGAAGGACAGTGGAAGAACGTAAAGAAAGGAAGGAAGAGAATGAGCAGGACAGAAAGGGACAAAGGAAGAGAGAAGGAGACACATGCACGGATACACAGGAGGGAGAGAGTCTAGATGAGGAAGAAGAGGGATTTCACATATACGAAAGGAAGAAAGAGAGAAGGAAAAGGCTTCAGGAAAAAAGGAAAATGGATGAAGAAATAAAAGAAATGGAGGAAAGTAAGAAAAGGAATTTGGAAAGGATAAAAAGGCTCAAGGACAGTAACAGGAGAGAAGCAGTGATGATAAGAATCCAGGAAGGAGAAGATTATGTACAAACGTATAAGAGAATTGTGGAAGCAACAAAGAACAACATAGGAGAAATCGAGAAAGTAAGGAGGACGAGAAGACGACACTTACTGCTGGAAGTAGGAAAGAAAGGAGATGTGGAAAGGTTAAAGGAAGAGATCATAAAGAAAACGGAGAAAGAAAAGGATATAAAGGTCTTACAGAAGACTCTCCACATGGAGGTGAGGGACCTTGATCCGATCATTACAGGAGAGGAAGTGGTAAATAGGATCTGTGAAGGGATGAATATAGGGGAAGAGGATATCAGGATCAGGATCATAAGGAGTACACCAAGAGGGGATCAGGTGGCTGTACTGGAGACTCCTTGGAGGTACCTGGAGAATATAAAGAAAAACAGCAGGATGAGGATTGGAATGGTAGTGGCCAGGATCACACCCATCCCGAAGGCAATTAGATGTTTTAAATGCCACGGACTCGGCCACACAACCACCACATGTAAGGAAAAGGTAGAGGGCAAGGAGATATGCAGGAGATGTGGCATGGAAGGTCATACCATCCACACCTGTAAGGAGAAAACAGATTGCCGGAATTGCAGGAGGGAAGGGAGGCCCACGGAGGAGAGGGATCATATTGCTGGATCGATAAGATGCCCAGGATACAGGATATGGATGAGGAGAAGGAAGGAAGAGATGGAATTATGAGACTGAGGATCGTACAGATTAACTTGAATGGATGTAGACTGGCACAGGATCTTCTGTATCAGAAAATGTGTGAAGAAAAAGTGGATGTTGCGATCATCTCAGAACCATACCAGATAAAGGAGGATTGGTTTGCGGAAGAAAGTAGGAAGGCTCCTAGATGGATCATGGGACCCGAAAGAGGAAGAATTAGGGAAGAGGAAACAAAGAAGGGAAATGGATATGTAGGAGTAAGGGTAGGAAGGATCTTCTACGTAGGAGTTTACCTTTCACCAAATATGAAGACAGAGGAATTTGGAAGGAGATTGGATAGGATGAAGGATGATCTCAAAGGAATACAAGGGAAAAGGATTGTTGCGGGAGACTTTAATGCCAAGGCTGGCTGCTGGGGAGAAAGAAGGACGGATAACTGAGGAAGGATGACTATGGACCTAATGGATGAACTGGACCTGAAACCAAAAAACAGCAAAGGGAAATATACTTTCCTGAGAAACGGAGGGACATCAAAAATAGACATCCTTAGTCATTCCGGCGACCTGAAAATAAAAAGCGAAATCCAGAATACTTACACTGCATCAGACCACCTGTATGTGGTACATGAGGTAGAGGAAGAAGGAAGGACATATATGGAAACACAAACGGGAGGGAAAAAGTGGAAGGTAAACACGCTACGGGAGGAAATAGTTGAGGAGGAACTAAGAAGGAACACTACCAGCTGGGAAGAGGGGCAATGAAGGAGGTCGAGGAATATCTAGGGAAAATTGACCGGATCTGTGATAAAGCTATGGACAGACTAAAAGGAGGATTTCACCTCAAACACAAGCCAAACCCTTGGTGGTGCGAGGAGATATCAGAACAAAGGAAAAGGACAATCAGGGCAAGACGAGCATGGCAGAGAAGTAGGAAGAAGGGAAAGGAGGATACGGACAGAAGGAAAGAGGAGTACAGGATGAATCGCAAGGTCCTCAGGTACAAGATAAACGACAAAAAAATGGAATTGTGGAAGGAGTTATGTAATGACCTGGAACAGGATACATGGGGCAAGGCCTATAAGCTTGTTATGAGGAAAATTAAAGGGAAACAACCACCACCAAGGATAGGAAAGGAGAAGGCACGAAATATAATACAAGAACTTTTCCCAAGGGAGCAGCCAGCTGAAAAAAGGAAGATAAGAGGAAGAGGAAGAGGACAGGAAGGAAATAATTACACAGAAGAGGAGTGGGATAGGATACGAGTCAAGGAAGAGGAACTAATTGAGGCGGAAAAAAAGATTAAAGAAAATAAGGCCCCAGGAAATGATGGAATACCCGGGAAGATCATCAAAATGATGATAAGGAAAGAAAGAGAGGATATTATAAAAATGATGGATATATGCATAAGGAAGGGGCAAATACCTAGGAGGTGGAAGGAACAACGATTAGTACTCATTAAGAAAAAGAAGGAAAGGGAAGTTGATGAAGATAAGTTGAGGCCATTGTGTATTATAGACGGGTGGGCTAAGCTTTTCGAACATATAATTAAAGAACGGCTAGTTAAGGAAATCGGGGAACAGGGATTCGAGGACAACCAATACGGATTTAGAAAAGGAAGGTCGACGCTACAGGCATTGGAGAGGGTTAGGGACAGGGTGAAGGTGGCTACCAGGGCACAAAGGTATTGTATACTCCTCACCCTGGACATAAAAAATGCATTCGACAGTCTGGGATGGGGTAGCATAATGGAAGAGGTAAAGGAAAGAGGGATAAGTTTATACCTGAGGAGGATCATGGAAGGATATTTCAAGGAAAGATATATCACGTACGAGGCCATTGAAGGAAGGATAAGGATCAGCATGGAGAAAGGAGTGCCACAAGGCTCCGTATTAGGACCCACCATATGGAACCTTGTGTATGACGGTCTCCTCTCCATGCAGTTACCAAAAGGAATGGACTTAGTTGGATATGCGCACGACGTATTGGTTATAGCCTCAGATACCAAGCTGGAAGGGTTAAAAAGGAAGGTGGAAAGGACAGGCGAGGACATCCACAGGTGGCTGAAAAGGAAGGGACTTGAAATGGCGGCGGAAAAGTCGAAGTTTATATTCGCAAATAGGAAAAGAAACACAGACGATTTCAGGATCAGATTGTTGGGAGTGGAGCTGAAGGAAGAGGAGGACCTCAAGTACCTAGGGATAATCTTCGACAAGAAAGGAAATTTTAGGAAACATGTGGAGAAAACGACTGAAAAAGGGATGAAGGTTTTTGGGGCTCTACAAAGGATCACCAGCAACATCAAAGGACCAGGCAATAGAGGGAGACGGGCGTATTACTGGACAATGCAGTCCATCATAACATATGGAATGGGAATATGGGGCGAAACTGCCATGGAGGTGGGAATTAACAGGCGAAGAATATACCAGGTGCAACGTCTTGGATTAGGGAGAATAGCTAGGGCATATAGGGATACATCGAGGGAAGCTTTATGTGTCATAACAGGAATCGCACCGATGGAACTAACTGTGGAAGAGATGATAGAGAAGACAAGGAAGGAAGCCCTGGGAAGGAGACAGAGAAGAGCTGAGGGACCTTACAGAAAAGGAGCTAGACAAAGATGGTACCAAGGAAAGGATAAGGAAAGAATGGCAGAGGACCTGGGACGAATCGACGAAAGGAAGATGGACGCATGAGTTAATACCGAAGGTCAGCTGGTGGGAGGAAAGAAACTGGAATGAGCATAATTATTACTTCTCCCAGTTTCTTACTGGACACGGGGTCTTTAATAGCTATAGAAAGAGGGTAGGAAAGTATGGTATGGTGCTGGTATGGATGCGAAGAAATCGACACACCAGAACACACCTTCTTCGCATGTGGTAGATGGAGAACATTAAAGGAGGAGACGGAGGACAAAATCGGGACGGAACTCAGAAAGGATAATATTATAAAAGAAATGGAAGAAAGCAAGGACAAATGGAATAATATAATGACCATGATTATAACTATAATGAAAGAAAAAGAAAATGAAGAAAGAAAATGAAGAAAGAAAATGGGAACGGGAAAGAGGAATCAGGAGATAAATGAGAAGGAAGACACGAAGAAGACACGAAGAATAGAAATAAGGAATTCGCCTACCTCTTTGCTCGTTTGTTTGTTTGTTATTTATTTATTTATTTATCTTAATTAATCTATATATATTTATTTATTTATTAGCTAGTATTTATTTACTACTTAATTAATTTAAATTGTATATATAGTTATCTATTCATCTATTTATTTATTATATCTATGTAATTATATTTATTTATTTATAAGTATACTTATCACAGGATACTTAGACAAGACAACTAAGTAACCTTCCAATCAGTTAGTCACCCGAAGGGAAAAAAAAAATGAATGACGAACGGGTGAGCGGGTGGATGGACGGGTGTATAGGAAGAAGAAGGAAACCTAGGAATACGAAGAGAATAAGAAGAAGGAGGAGGCGTATATTAGAAGAAGGAGGAGGAGTATAACAGAAGAAGGAGGAGCCAGGAATCCATCAGGGCAATCCACTGGGAGGTGATAGGAAGTGAAGTAATGTGAGAAACTGTACCTCTTCCTTCCCCAGCTGGCCACGGAGAGGAGATAGAGGAGGCGTTTTAGTGGGTATTCCAGTAATGGCGAGTCCCACACTCCCCCGTCACATCGGGGGGTGCGTAAATGCACTTCCCCTCCTCTGAAAAAAAAGTGCAAATCACGTAGAGGTGACTTCTGCATAGAACGGCTGCGCCTACATGCGCCTTCTGTTTTTGTGCCTTTTTGAAACTGATGTAACATAGTACTGGTGCCGAGTCTCCGTGGGGCTCGCGGTCAATAAAAACCCGGATTTCTGATCCAATAAACTACCATTGGCGTTAATATGGCCGAAGATTTCTTAAACATTACTTTTATTACTTAATTACACTTATTGTTAGTTCACTAGTACAGAGTAGCGAGCTAGGTAATCAGGGTGGAAGGGAATCATATACCCATTGTAAACAGTTCATTCAAAAATTGAATAACTAAGAAGTACCGAAAGGTATCGGATTGAAACTTCTTATATGCATTCATTATAGACAAGTAATTACCGCAAAGATTTCGTTCGTCTACCTGCTCTCCTTTGTTGTATCTGTCTGAAATCTTAAAATCTATCGGCATGACAATCGCGGCGGCAACAATGTATTGTTTGACGCGAGGGCTAACGTTCTTATGTCGCTGAATTTTCCAATTATTTGCGCTGGAAAGTAAATTATATCACCTGAAACTTAAATTTCAAGACATATCAGAGCATACTTTTGTACTACTAATATTATTATTTTATCCTAAACGCGACGTGGTGCGATCTGAAACAGTTTCTCGACATATAACCTCAGTCGATGTGGTCGGCGAGCATGACACGTCTTTCGAGTAGGGATGGCGATCTGAGATCGACTAATTGAAGAATCGATTTCTCGGGCCAAAAATATCGATTTTTTAAATCGATATGAAGTACTGAATCGATTCAGTGAATCAATATTTCACCCTTGAAAATCGACAATCGATTTTTTCTGTTTTGGTAAAAACCATAAATTTATTTACAATTAGTTGAATGTCCCCTAATATTACGGTGTTACCGGTTAGAGGGTTAATTACTCAAAAATTCGCGAGATGGCTGTGTGCTTAGTTTCTTCGCCTCTCTTTAATAAAAAAAAAGTTACGTTTGTAATCTTTGACTTTTTGTATTTGTTGATTGATATTGCGTCATTCATTTCTTTATGTATGCCTTGATTGAGTGACTGTTGTAATATGCATACTGTGATTAACGAAATAAATGTCTTCTCTTATACCTGATCTGATACTTTAATATGGTAATAAAAATAATTGTTAATAATAATAATAATCTAGTTTATTCCCTTCGCGGGGTACAGATAGCGGACCTCCGCTCCGCTTACAATTCCTTTTTCAATACTTAACTACGCTTATAAGAGAGATTGTCCGATATTACGCCTGAGAGAAAGAGAGAACTCGCTCAACCTCCATCCTTCCATTCCATTCACACTCATTCCCTCGACCTCCGCTTCCGCTGCTCGCTCTTTCTCTCCTCTCTTCCACTCGCCTCATCCATACTTCCCCTCCTCCTTCTTCCCCCAACACCTCTTCCACCATCTCCTGCCATCCCCTATCCTGTCCCCACTCCGTACACTCCTCCCATATATGCCTCCAGGTCTCTACCCCTCTCCCACATATTCTACATAACCTATTCTCTGTTTTTTTCCAATACCTCCCTCCTCTCATTTTACTCCCTAATCTATATCCTGCCACCAATTGCCATCTACTTTCCTCCCATCCCATCTTCAAATATCTCGGCACTCCTTCTCCTTTTACCCTCTTATACCATTCATTAAATTTTGATTCTCCTATCTTTCTCCATCTCTCTTCCCTCTGCTTTTCTCTTTCTTTTTTCACTATCACCTCCCCCCTCAGCCTCCCCTCCTCCCTCATCTCCTCTACCTCCTTCAAACTCCACCCCCTTCCTTCATAAAACCCCTTCCTCTCTTCTTCCCAGCCCCCCAATACTTTTCCTTTCTTTGCTCTTTCTCTTACTTCCATCCAACATTGCCTTGCTAACTAGGCCCCCTTCCCCTCACTCAATTTCCTTTCAAAACTCCATGCCCTCATCGCAGCCCTTCCTACCATCAACTCCCTCTGCAACTCCTCCCTTATCATATATCCAGGAACGCTTCTTTCTACTCCTAACACCCATCTTAAATATCTTTCCTGTATCCGTTCCATTTTTACCCTTTCCTTCCATCCCCATATTTCCACTCCATACCCCATCACCGCCCACACTAATCTGTCAAACAGCCATACTCTCCTACCCGAATCTTTGCCAAATTTCCTTTTCCCTATCCCCCAAACCTTCCTCATCGCTACCATCCCTTTCTTTGCCTTTTCCTCCACTTGTTCCTCCTGACTGCCGTTTGCCATCACCACATATCCCAGATACTTGTACCTCTTCACCTCCTCAATCCTTTCACTCTTCCACCACCACGAGCTCTTTCCTCCCCCCCCCCCCCTCTTGCACCTCATTAACTTTGTCTTCCCTACATTCACTTCTAATTTCTTCTCTTCCAAATACCTCTCCAACCTCGCTAACAACCCTCTCATTCCTCCTTCATCTTCTGCCATCACAACTATATCATCAGCAGACGCCAAAGTATAGACCTTTTCCTTCCCCACTTTCACCCCTCCCCATCTCCCCTTCCTCATCTCTTCCTCCAAATCCGCCAGTAACAAGGTAAATAGTGTCGGACTCAACGGGCCCTCCTGTCTCACCCCCCTGAAAGTCCAGAAGCACTCTCCTCCCTTCTCTCCCTCCCTTACTTTCCCCTTCGTCTCTCTCAATACCTCCATACACCTCTCCACCAGCCCTTCCCTTATCCCCCCTTTCCTCATCGACTTTTCCAAAACTTCCCTATTCACTGAGTCAAATGTTGCCTTCATATCTATGAATAAACACAGCATTTTTCCTCCCTTCCTCGCTGTCTGTCTATTTATTAAATAGTTCAGTACGTAAATGTTATCTATCGTACCCATCCCTTTCCTAAACCCTCTTTGATTCGGTGGTAGTAACCCTTTCCCTTCTATTTCCTTTCTTACCCTTTCCGCTAACATTGATGCATATACTTTATACCCAGTTTGAGTTAGCGTCACCCCCCTATATTCTTCCACACTCTTCCCCTGCCCTTTCTTTACTATCGGTATTACCACGCCCTCCGTCCACTCCTCTGGCCAACCCTCCCCCCTCCAAACCCTGCTACATATGTTCCATATTCTTTCCCTAACCTTACCCCCCCCCCCCCCCCCCCGTATTTCCAAACCTCATTTGGAATCCCGTCCCCTCCCGTCGCTTTTCTATCTTTCAACTTATCAATGACCATTTCCATTTCCTCTCTTCTCAAATCCTCCTCAACATCCTCCCCCCTACACCTTCTTACTCCTTCCCCTCTTACCCTCCAGCTAACACCTCCTAACAGCCCTTTAAAAAACCTTTCCTATTCCTCCATCTCTATCCCTTCTGTTGAAAATCAAGGATAGTATAAACTCGGGCTAAGATGTTAAAAGGTTCTTTCTTTATTTCAATCTTGCGTCTCGACGTCCTTACGTCTACGCGAAAGGCAAGTCTCTCCGCGTTGCCTGACAAAGCATGTGCTCTTCCCGCCACTCTCCCGCCACTGTACGACAAGCAACGCAACTTAAAAACTAACTATGGCTGATTTTTTATTTTTTGGACCTCTACATGTCCCGCTTATATTTAAATACCCTGTGCCAAGATGGTGTCCAGAACATCCTCCCCCTCAGGAAAATGCTGGCGCACCCTTTAGGACATAAAGTCGCAAAAACACTTGTATTTCAGAGCATAAGCCTATTAGGTTTTTTACTTAACCTTCCATATTTTGTTGTTACAAAATCTTCCTTACGTTCGATGTAATCGTTGTTCTCTTTCGTAGTGTGAGTTTCGCATTTCTCCTTTTGCTTGTAATTTGCGCTTCTATCCTCGATTACATTCGTTTTCGCGTTTTCGCTATTACAAGACTTATTCGTTACGGTCTTAAATCTATTTATAAAATCACTATCCTTATGTCTTATTTCTAAAGGGTACAATTGTTGTATAGGTCTTTTCAAAAGACCATTCTTAGTTTTTAATACATATAACCTGGTATTTCCATCACGCCCTGTAATCGTTTCGATAACTCGTGCGAGAGGCCAATCTATGCGTTTACGTATATCGTCTCCAATTAATACAATATCACCGACTTCAATTTTTCGCGTATCGTTTTTTCTATTTCTTAGCAACAGTTGGCTTAGATATTCTAAACGAAATCTGGCTCGCAAATCATCTAAAATTTTTTGTCAGTACCGGTATTTCTTATTTAATTTTCTGTTACTGAGCATGTCTAAATCGGGAACTCCAAACTCTTGGGATTCGCGTAAAAACATCATAGGAGTCAATGGTTTTAAATCTTCCGGGTCATCCGATACGTATGTCAGTGGACGTGAATTAATTACGGCTTCTGCATCGCAGAGAGACGTCGTGATACTCTCATACGAAAGACTAGCTTTTCCTAACGTTTTCCGTAAAACTGTCTTAAGCACGCCTATAAGGCGTTCCCACCAACCTCCCCACCATGGAGCTGATGGTGGATTAAACCGCCAATCGATCTGTAACACCGACATCTCCTTCATTATTTTCTGCCAATCTAAACTCTTTAACGCCTTAGCCGTACCTACAAAATTCGTCCCATTGTCGGAGAATATGCACTGTGGTCGTCCACGTCTTGCTATAAATCTTCTTAGGCACTCCACAAAACCCTCTACCGACAATGACGAGGCTGGTTCTAAATGTATCGCTCTATAAACTGCGCAGGTAAAGAGACATATCCATCCCTTCCCCCCACCTTTTATGAAAACTGGACCCGCAAAATCTATGCCAGTTATTTCAAAAACATTTGAATCGCGTACTCGGCTGACAGGTAACGGAGGTGTTTCACATTCCATGCGCTTCGCCTGGTATCTTTTGCAAGTGACGCATTTCGCACTAACAGATCGAACAATTCGTCGCAAAGATATGATCCAAAATCTTTCACGCAGTGTGTTCAGCACGACCTGCGTCCCAGAATGACCACATCTCTCATGTGTCTCACGTACAAGCAAGTCTACAACATCGTGTCTATCTAAAACGATCGGACAGAGAAACATATTCTCGTCGTCTCTATTCAAAATTTTTGTTTTCAAAACAAGCAATCCGTTTTCATTCTTCGATATTTTAAATGATGACAGTTTATTTTTACCAGTGTTAGAAAACATAACCTTTTGTAAAGGTCACAACAAACTAATTTCTGCCTCTTGTATTTCAGTGAAAGATAAAAAATGCAATTTCCCGTTTTTATTACGTGAGCAGCTGTTTACTAAAATTTCTGCTCCACCCGGATCAACAGATGTAGAAGACTTGCGTGTTCGAAGTAATATCTTTCGATCCCTTATAAATCTACGCATCCAAGCTATGAAGCGCACAAGTTTCGTATACGTATCAAAGTAATCACTCGCTTTAAATTGTGGGCCCTGCGTATCCATCATATTTACTAAAGTACTTCTTTTAACCTCGCGTTTTACCTCCTTTTCGTCAGTGTTCTGACTCGCGGAAGGCCAACAATGTTCCGGTCCTTTAAGCCAACTCGGTCCCAACCACCATTTAGACTCGACAAGTTGTAGCGGGCTGCATCCTCGCGACGGAAGATCGGCCGGATTCTGATCGCCAGGTACCTGTACATATCTCCATGCATTCGTACCGGTCAGTGACCTAATCTCCTTTACTCTATTTTGGACGAACGTTCCCCACTGTAAATCGCGCTTTAACCAGGCCAAAACAGTAGTAGAGTCAGTCCAATAAGTCACGTTTTCTATACAACGCGTAAGTGACTTTACAATAGAATCTGTGAGTCTTGCCGTTATTGCAGCCGCCAAAAGTTCAAGGCGTGGTATGGTTACCTTCTTCGGTGCGACTCGCGTCCTAGCATTCAGCAAATATATGTTAACCGAATTTTCTGTTTCAATCCTAGCGAAAACTGCCGCAGCATAAGCTAGACCGCTCGCGTCACCGAAAGAATGGATCGAAAATCTACCTTCTCCTAAATTTCGAGGAATTTCGATTTCCTTCAATAAAGGTAGCTCGTTCGCCCATTGGACAAACTCCTTGCTTCGTTCATCCTCAATTTTCGTATCCCAATCGAGTTTTTCTAACCATAATTGCGTAAGTAGAATTTTTGGCCGCAAGAACACCGGAGCTGTAAAACCGATTGGATCGAGTATTTTCTGTGCGCTCGACAAGATATTTCGTTTTGTTATAATCGTCGGAACATCCAATTCTATAGCTATTGGATCAATACTTAGAGTATCGCGTTGCTTATTCCACGACATACCGAGCACAAACGCAATCTCGTTCTGTGAAGCATCCCCGGAACTCTCCCAGCCGCGTAGATCAAAACTGCCCATGGCCATAATTGCAGTAGCTTCCCTGATAAAACATTGTAGCTCCTCTATCGAGTCGACACTAGTTACGCAATTGTCAACGTAAAATGACTCCTTTAATTTAAAGACAGACTTTTCCGTCCACAAACAATCCTTATTATCCCTCGCGTATCCCAAAGCCCTTTCTAAGAGTAACTGAATCGCCTCGGATAACAAAAAGGGGCTAGGCGATAATCCGAAAACCACGCGGCAATGTCTGAATATAACCGTTTGATCATTGTCGCGCCACAGAAAACGAAGGTAATCTCTATCGTCTTGATGTACAACAATCTGTAAAAATGCAGCTCTAATGTCCGAAATCACGCCTATCCTTCTTTCGCGAAATCTATTTAGCGACGAAGGTATAATCTGCATGAGATTCGGCCCTTTCTCAAGGCATTGATTCAATGATGGATAGCCTTCTTTGTTTGCCGACGCGTTGAACACTGGTCGAATTTTAGTCGTACTAACTAACTTTACAACGGGTCGGTACGGCAAATAATGACACGCGCGCGACGCTTCACTGTCCGGAACTCTTTCAATTATGTTTTCCGCGAGCCACTCTCTAAAAATGTTATCATAGGCGGTAAAAAGCGTTTGTTTCTTTAATTTACCAATGGTCATCTTTAATCGTTGTTCCGCAATATCCAAATTTTTACTTAGAGGTGCGTGATCCTCCTTCCATGGTAGTCTTACCACTAACCGATTATCTCTAGTAAATTGAGCCGTGCTTCGAACGAATTCTCGCGTAATCTCGTTTTTCGTTTCTTCCTGTAATTTCTCTATTGGTTCCGTGATACCTAGAATGTCTAAGCGCCATAAATCGGGTATAAAGGCCTCCCGCACCAGCATCGTCGTGAACATGATGGTATCGTCGCGTCGTTCCTCAAATTGTTTCGGTAATTTTCCCATGACTGTCCACCCTAAATTAGTTTCTATGGCCGTAAGGCCGTTGAGTAACTCATATTTCTTTCCGGTCATAAGTTTGCCCGCTACATCGGCACCTATCAAGATATCAATCGGATCGGCGGCACTACCGACGTCTGTATCTAAATCACTGAGTGATACGTCGCGGTTATGCAATTCGTTCAGCCAATCTGTCTTTTTTATACACGGGACGTTATCGCAAATTATGGATTTATCGAGCACCTGAAAATTACATGCGTATTTTCCGTCGAGACCTTTCGCTCGCGCTAAGTAGATGTTATGTTTCTGACTTTCCGTCTTAACACCGCCGAACAACGAATGAGCAACGTCTAGACTTCCGATCGATTCGTAACCCAAGAAATCAGCTACTTCCTTGCGAATATAAGATCGATGAGACCCTCCATCTATCACCGCTCGTACTGTTTTTTTCCCGGGAGTCTGAATATAAAGCGATTCGCAATGTTTGCAAGTACACGTCTGGCAGATTACCGACATTTGCCAAATTATGTTCTTTTACGGTCTCCGCGGTAGCCGTTACCTGTTTCTTATCCCCGGGACCGCTCTTATTTTTATTGCTACAAAGCGTCGGGCAACTAAGTGTCGAATGTCGGTTACCGCACCAACTACATGTGATTTTTACTTTGCAATCTCTAGAGAGATGTCCGCGCCTCAATCACCGAAAACAGCAACCGTTTTCTTCAATCAGATTTGTTCGATTTTCGACCGATAGTTTTTTCCCCTTTTCGCACGCCGCGTTATCGTGATCGTCTCTGCAAAATAAACATTTCTTACGTCTTTCCTCGATCGTAAACAAAGCACTGGCCGTCGGTATCCCCTTCGCCGAATCCATCTTCGCCTTTGTCCCCGTGGGCTTTTCTCGTTTTTCGGCTTCTCTTTGAGGCGCAAATCCGTGTACAGCCATATCGATCCTTTCTTCGCTTTCGACTTCTGCTTCCAAGAACTCGAGTAGCTTTGATAGTCGATCTGTTGCCGCCATGCCTTCCCCTGTTGCCTCGCCGGTCATCAAAGAGCGCTGCCACGTGCGTAGAATTTCTTCAGGTAACGAAGATTCGACAAGTGGGTACAACATTGTCGCACAGTTGTTCGTTGTGACGCCGAGTGATATTAGCGCGCTGTTAGGTACTTCCGTGAATGCCGGGTAAGGAATATCGGATAGCATTCTCATGCGACACTTTAGTTTAGTCTTCTTAGCGATAAACCTTTCTTGGAATAAAAAGGGCGGCACCGAATCGGCGCAACGAGGCTCACGATTGAACACTCTCGTCTCGACGACCAAACTGTAAAGACGTGCGACTCTTTTAATTAAACTATAATTCTAAGTTTTGCACTTCGTGTCTTTTTCTTTCTGGATATCCTGAAATAAATCAATGCGTTTAAAAGAAGCGAACGCATTTTCACTTAACACGGCATAACAGCGCGAATATGCGCCGATATTTTATCATAAATGCTCGCAACACTTGTTCGTTTTTCTTTATTTGTGGCATTCTGCAATACTAATGCGAGTAACTCTCGGGTGTAAAATTCCACCAACAAGTCGTCTCGCCCAAAACGGTTCTTCAAGCTGGTAAATGCCTTCTCATAGTTTTCTGCCGACGTGGGGTAGCCTCCTACGACATTGTTCGCTTTTGAACCCCTTTCCATACTTTGTTTCAAATATGCTAGCTTGTCTTCATTCGCAATATTTTTATCTTCGCGGCTCTTTTTAAAATGCGACCAGAACTGCAGCCAATTGCTAATTTTCCCGCTGAACCTCGGTATTTCTAGCACTGGTCGCTTAAATGGTTTTTCTTGACGGGCCTGTGTGTAACTACCGGCTTGATCAGTAACATCACTCTCACGATTCACTATTTTCAATTTAGCCGCTAGAAAATTACTCTTGTACTGTTCGTGTGACTCGATTTCTTTTTCACTTGCTTCCGTCTCAAGCAATAGATCTACAAAGGCTATAGGAGGATAAGTATGATCCAGCGGCCTTAGCTCCGATCATGCTCGCTTTTTTTTGTTAAATTAGTACCTATGTGAGTACTTATCACAGCAATTTTCAACCCTTAAAAATTCATCCCCAGGGAGTAATCGTTAAATAAACAAATTTTTTCAAAAATTCATAACTTGAGAACGACTACTTTGATTTTATTGAAATTTATTCAGGACGTACATATAACAACTAAGGTCTCTGATTTTAAAAAATTCCAGACTTGATGAATTGACATAACCTTAGAAAAAAAATTAAAACATTTTTCAATGACTACTATTGGTAGGGTATGTTGGAGGCACAACTACCAAACTTTTTTTATAGCTTTCTAACACCATTTTGCACCATATATAATTTTGGTATAATTTATTTCTTGGTGCGTCATATCCAAAAAAAATAAAAAGTCTAATTTTAATCATATTTAATTTTTTTAAATATGTTATAATTATGGCACACCCATCCTAATTTTTTTATAGCTTTCTAACGTCATTTTGCACCATATATAACTTTGGTATAATTTATTTCTTGCTGCGTCATACGAAAAAAAATAAAAAGTATAATTTTAATCATTTTCAATTTTTTTCATTATGTTAACATTATAGCACAATCATCTTAATTTTTTTTTAACTTCCTAACATTATTTTGCACCATGTATAATTTCGGTAGAATTTATTTTTCGGAGCGTCATATGCAAAATAAATGAAAAGTCTAATTTTAATCATCCTCAATTTTTTTCAATATGTTACCGTTATAGCACAATCATGTTATTTTTTTTGGTTTTCTAACATCGTTTTACTCTATCTGTTTTGACAATAATTTATTCACAATCACAATACAAATTAATCAACACTTAAATGAAAAATGAAAACTTAAATACAATGAAAGAGAGAAAAAAGCTGGCGAGACAATCGCGAAGTGCGCGAATTAATGTTCAGACAGGAGAGATTCGCAAGTGACGAAAACGTAATTAAGCGATTAACGTGTCGGATTAAAGCCAAAGCGAAAATGAGGCCGAGGACGAGGAAGCTATGACTTTTGTTGTTTTGGGATCAAGGAAGTAGGTGGGGATTAGGGAACGGGATGGAAGGTTCGAGAAGGAAAGAGATCGGTTAGGATGAGATATTTAAAATAAGGTAAATGAACTGGGACAAGGTAAGGAGTGGGAAAGACAGAGAACGAAGCATAATGAATAAGGACAGAAGGCAAGGAGCAATGTACTAGGAGTAAACAGAGGAGCGCGATAGATATAGGGAAAGACAAGGATAGGAGAACAACAACGTCGGTAGAGGAACAGCTGTTAGGAAAGAAAGACGAGGTTTAGGAAAGACAAAGGAATTTAAATGGATTTTGAAGAAGGAAACCGAACATTCCGCCCGCCTTCGTCAAGATTGACGAAAGGACTTAGGTGTGGGAGATTTAGGTAGTTAGACAGCGGGGTTACGGCAAGGAAGCAAAATTAACTTAGTGATCGGCCGTTTGATGAAGGAACGATGCGTTTGAAGTTCCGCGACGCGAACTTTACCGTCGTCGCCAGGAAACACGCGAATAACCCGAGCCAAGGGCCATTTACTAGGTGGGTAATTTTCAGCACGAATTAGGCAAAGGTCGCCGACTTCGAGGTTTTTTTGTTCCTTGGTCCATTTGCGTCTCGGTTGCAGGGATTGTAAGTATTCCTGCGCCCATCGTCTCCAGAAATGCTCCGTCATCTGCCGTAGTTTTTGCCACCGAGAGAGATGACAGCTCGGTACTTCGAACAAATCAGGTTCAGGCGTTAATGTCAGTGGAGCACCTACAAGAAAGTGGCTCGGAGTAAGCACATTTAGATCGTCTGGGTCATCGGTAAGAGCCATGAGTGGACGAGAGTTCAAACAAGCCTCGACTTGCGTAAGGAACGTAGACATCTCCTCGTAGGTGAGAAGCGTCTCGCCAAGAACTCGGCGAAGATGATGCTTCGTCGACTTTACTGCCGCTTCGACCAGCCCGTTCATGTGTGGAGCTCCTGGAGGGTTGAATCTCCAAGTTGTACCATCCTGAGCCGTTGCGGCGGCGATGTCCTTGGAAGTGGAGCTAGCGGCTCGGAACAAACGCCGCAGTTCGGCATCGGCTCCGACAAAATTAGTGCCACAGTCAGAGGTTATGGAGGAGCAGATTCCTCTCCGTGCAGTGAACCGCTTGAAGGCGGCGAGAAAAGCTGGAGTGGAGTAGTCCGAGACCAGCTCGAGGTGAACTGCTCGGGTGGAGTGACACACGAAGATGGCGATGAAACCCTTGTACGTTTTATAGCCACGACCATGATGAATTTTGAGGTTGATGAGTCCCGCATAATCGAGTCCTGAGTGAAGAAACGGACGAGTAGGAGTGAGTCGACGTTCCGGAAGATCTCCCATAAGCTGGTTGCGAGGTTGAGCTCGCCATTTCAGGCAGTCCAAGCACTGGAAAATGTGCTTTTTAACCTCGTGTCGGCCTTGCGGGATCCAGAATTCTTGACTGAGCGCGTTCAAAGTCATCTGGACACCCCCATGTAGTTGCCTCAGATGGTAGTATCGTATGTTCAGAGGAGTTATAGGCGAAGTCCTCGGCACGATTAACGGGTGCTTAGCATCGTAGAGCAATGCGGAGTGAGAAAGGCGACCGCCGACGCGTAGTAAGCCATGATTATCTAGAAAAGGATTGAGAGAAAGTATAGTACTTTTAGAGTCGACAGTATTGCCGGCTCTCAGTGCGTGGATTTCCGAAAGGAAGCTGCATCGTTGAGCAGAAGAGATCCAGTACTCTTGTGCCTTCTTGATGTCCTCTGGGGTGAGAATGCCGGTCGGAAGACGGTGATCCTCGGCGGAGTTCGTCGATGATCGCCATCGTTGACACCATGCAGTTATGCGGAGCAATCGAATCCAGCAGGAGTATTTGTAAACGAGGTCCCAAAGATCGTGGACCGATGGTGATAAGTGGCGGTGCAAACATTGTCGCGCTTCCAAATTCTGGTTATTCTCCGTCGGAATGGGTTGGGATGGCCATTCTTTGTTTCCTTGACTTAGCCAAGCAGGTCCAGTCCACCATAATGCGTGAGCGACAAGCTGTGCAGCACCAAGTCCTCTCGAAGCGCAGTCGGCAGGATTTTGATTTCCCGGCACGTGATGCCAGCGAGCGGTTGGAAGAAGCGTCTGAATTCGTGACACCCTGTTGGCGACGTAAGTCTTCCAACGACTGGGATGACCTTGGATCCATCCGAGGGTGACGGTGGAATCCGTCCAGAGGTGAATTTGCTTCACAGGGACGTCCAAAGTTTTCAAGACGTGCGAGGCGAGATTCGTCAGTAAGGAGGCTCCACAAAGTTCTAACCGTGGCAAAGAAATTTGTTTCAATGGAGCTACCTTCGTCTTAGCCGTGAGTAGAGAAACTCGGGCGCTGTTTGCTCCATAACAAACGCGCAAGTAAATGACGGCCGCATAGGCTCGTTCCGAGGCGTCGCAGAAACCGTGGAGGTCGATAACGCAGGTCCCTGCAGAGATTCCGGTCCATCGGGGAATTTGAATGAGTCGCAGTTGTTCGTACTCCTGGAAAAGACTGTTCCAAGTCGCTTTCGAGGCAGCTGGTAGGTCTTCATCCCATGCTACAGCCAGCAACCATAACGACTGGAGGAAGATCTTGGCTGCGGAGGTGAACGGAGCAAGCCACCCTAATGGATCGAAAAGCTGCGAGATTTGCCCTAAAACAGTGCGTTTAGTGAGATTAGAGGCAAACGGAATGATTTTCAAATCAATTGAGAGGCTATCGGTGCGAGTGTTCCATCGTAGACCTAGGACTCCGATATCGCAAGTTGCTGGTAGATTGTCGTCAAGACTCGCAGGTTGTCGTGGAGTGAGAAAGTTTGGAGCGTTGCTGGACCATTTTGCAAGTGTGAAGCCGCCCGCCGTGCAGATCCCGTTTAACTCCGCTTGGACGGACTTCAGCTCTTCAAGAGTATTACCTCCAGTGAGGATATCGTCCACATAGGTGCTGGTCAGTAATACCTGGGCTCCGATACGGAATCGCGATGCTTCTTCTTGTGCCAGCTGCTTAAGCGTTCGTAGAGCAAGATACGGGGCACAAGAACGACCGTAGGTGACGGTAGTAAGGCGATATTCGCAGATCGGCGAATCCGCGTGATTGCGCCACAAAATTCGTTGATAGATTCGGTCTTCTTCATGGATCACGATTTGTCTGTACATCTTCTCCATATCCGCACGTAGACCATATCTATGACGTCGCCAGCGCGTCACAATGGTGCTCAGATCCGCTTGCAGTTTTGGCCCGGTGTAGAGAAGGTCATTAAGAGCGGTTTGGTTGGAGCTCCGAGATGATCCATTGAAAACGACACGCAATTTTGAGGACGCTCCAGTGGTTTTGAAGACTCCGTGATGCGGGAGAAAAGCGTGAGCCTGGTTAGATGTGAGGGAGCCAGCTAGCTCCATATGACCGAGAGATAAATATTCGTCCATGAAGCGGCGATAGGCGTCATGGAACGACGAGTCGCGGCGGAATTTTGCTTCCATCGAGAGAAGTGCTCTCGTGGCGTTTTGACGAGTGTTGCCTAAGGTACTAGGTGATACCTTGAAAGGTAGACGAACGAGAAATCGTCCTGAGGGTAAACGTTTGCACGTTCGTTCAAAGTGGTCTTCGCATAGCTGATCTTCTTCGGACAAGGGAGAATTGTCGTGCGGCTCCTCTTCCTGCTCCCAGAAACGCTCCAGCAGTGACAAAAGCTGCGTGTCGATCGAACACTGCATAGTGGGGCGAGGTTCACTGTCTTCCAAGTTCGTAGACGTACTACCGGTCAAAATCCATCCGAGAGTCGTCCTTTGCGCAATAGGTGTCAGAGGGCCACCCTTTCGCACACCCTCGCGAATGATGGCTCCGTATACATCAGCGCCGAGAAGGACTTCGATAGAGTCGCTCGAAGCGTAGCGTGGATCGGCGAGCGTTAACCCCTCCAAGTGTGGCCAATTCGACCGGACGGCGTGACAGCGAGGTCGATACGTCGAAAGTTTCGATAGGACGTACGCAGAGACCTGATACGTGCATTCAGATTGAGTATGAGAGGACAATTGAAACTGCACTTTACCTCGACACATCACGGTGCTGTTCTCTCCGACGCCGGTGATTGGTATCTGCGCCGATTGTCGAGGGAGATGAAGCCGTTGGACCAGAGACTCGGCAACGAGTGATACCTCCGAGCATGGGTCAATCAAGGCCCGTACGGTCTCATAAACTCCGTGAGAACGAGTAATTCTAACGCGAGCTGTCGCCAAAAGTGTGACCATGCGATCTTCGGGCGCAGATAACGTCGCATGAGTAGCATGTGGAGCGGAAGTGGCTGCGGGATGGTGCATCTTCCCTGCTACGGAGTCATGAAGAGAGGTGTGATGCTTGCCAAGGCATCGTTGACAGCGTTTCGGCGATTTGCAGTCAGCAAAAGAATGGCGTCCTAAACAATTCAAGCAAAGATTCCTTGAAGTAATATTGTTATATTTCTCTGATGGGGTCATCGCCACGAAGGTTTTGCAGAATAGTATGAAGTGGTCGCCATGACAAAGGTCACACTGCCTCTTGGAGGTTGGCTTCCTATCGGAGGCGAGATGGTGACTGCGGAGATTCTTCTGACATGAAGATTTCGGGACTCGGACCGAAGTAGTAGAGGATTCCGACTCTTGAGCCTCAACCACATCTTGAACCTGTATCTTCGTGTCTAAAAACGATTGTAGTTGTTGGAAGGTCGGGGGCTCCTTGGAAGCGCCGAGAAGAGTCTCCCATTCCCTCAAATAAACCGGGTCGAGTCGGTGGGCCGTAAGGTATACCAAAAGATCGTCTTTACCGGAAGCATTTTCCCCGAGTAAGGGCCGATTGATCGATTCCATGGCCGAAATTACGCTGTTCGTAGTGTTTTGCAATCGTTTCAATTCGTCGGACGAGACTTTCTTCATGAAAGGAATCGACATTAATATGCGAAGTTGAGCGTTCACTATTAATCGAGTATTTTGATAACGATTGCGAAGTCGTGCCCAGGCTCCATCGAGATCAGAGCCATCTAATGGAGTATCTCCAAGGAAGGCCGCAGCTTCGCCAGATAAATGAAGCAGAAGATAGTGAAGACGCTCGGCAGCAGTTAAAGAGACGTTATCCAGAACCAAAGAGGTGAACAGCGCGGAGAAACGAGTCCATTCGTGATATTGGCCAGAGAAAGTCGGCAAATCGATTTTCGGGAGAACGATTTGACGTATATTTGTACCGGTTTGTGGATGTTCTAGTTTACTGACCTCTGGTTTGGCGTCGTTTGTTTGAAATGTCTCCAGGTAGGTTGCCAGTAACGACCTTACATGGATGTATTCTTCTTCGGTCGAGAGGTAAACATCGTGCTTGAAATAGTCAGGCAGCGGTTCCTTCATGGTTAACGGAAGAAGAGATTTATGGTTGATCTGGAACGTATTCCAATTTGCGTCCAGGACCGACAATCGAGTCTTCACCACCTCCTTGGGGATCTTAGCTGCACCCAGTTTCTTCATGTTATCGTAGGTCCTCGATATTCTACGCTGGATTTCCAGTTGTTCGAGAAGGATGGTTTGCGGGTCGGCCATGATTGCACGGGTATTCAAACTCACTTATTGAAGTAACGGTTAAAATCCGAAAGTATAAAATCCGAATCACTTTTTTAATCCGAACTAGTTATTCAGATCACTGTTTAATTCAAACTGTATATCCGGCTGGGATCCGGCTCGAAGGACCAAGAAATGTTTTGACAATAATTTATTCACAATCACAATACAAATTAATCAACACTTAAATGAAAAATGAAAACTTAAATACAATGACAGAGAGAAAAAAGCTGGCGAGACAATCGCGAAGTGCGCGAATTAATGTTCAGACAGGAGAGATTCGCAAGTGACGAAAACGTAATTAAGCGATTAACGTGTCGGATTAAAGCCAAAGCGAAAATGAGGCCGAGGACGAGGAAGCTATGACTTTTGTTGTTTTGGGATCAAGGAAGTAGGTGGGGATTAGGGAACGGGATGGAAGGTTCGAGAAGGAAAGAGATCGGTTAGGATGAGATATTTAAAATAAGGTAAATGAACTGGGACAAGGTAAGGAGTGGGAAAGACAGAGAACGAAGCATAATGAATAAGGACAGAAGGCAAGGAGCAATGTACTAGGAGTAAACAGAGGAGCGCGATAGATATAGGGAAAGACAAGGATAGGAGAACAACAACGTCGGTAGAGGAACAGCTGTTAGGAAAGAAAGACGAGGTTTAGGAAAGACAAAGGAATTTAAATGGATTTTGAAGAAGGAAACCGAACACTATCTATAATAATTTCTGAATTCATAATTCTCAGCGTGTTACATTGGAATCAATAAAAGTATACAGTTTTTCTATATTTCGGCAACTTCCAAAAAAAACAAACAAAAAGTCCATTTAAGTACTACAATGACGATGATAGCTTATATTTAATTTTGATTCGGCAGATCGACCTATCGTTCTAATGCAATTTTCGTCCGTTGCTAGTGCTGTGGTAGATAGATGTAAGCGGGGATATGTGTTTTAGTGGTGGGTATAATGAGTTAGGTATCAAGTCTGTCGTTCGCGCGAGCCCGCATGAGCGGCCAAGAGCTACAGCCGTATAGAGCTAATCTTGCCATTGTCTTTATTACTTTTATAACTATTATAATCACTGTTTCTGTTGTTGTTGTTATTATTATTGTTATTATTATTAATATGAATTATGAATTCAGAAATTATTATAGATAAAGTAAAACGATGTGAGGAAACCAAAAAAAGTAACATGATTGTGCTATAACGATAACATATTGAAAAAAATTGAGGATGATTAAAATTAGACTTTTCATTTATTTTGCATATGACGCACCGAAAAATAAATTCTACCGAAATTATACATGGTACAAAATAATGTTAGGAAGCTAAAAAAAATTAAGATGATTGTGCTATAATGTTAACATAATGGAAAAAAATTGAAAATGATTAAAATTATACTTTTTATTTTTTTTGCATATGACGCACCAAGAAATAAATTATACCAAAATTATATATGGTGCAAAATGACGTTAGAAAGCTATAAAAAAATTAGGATGGGTGTGCCATAATTATAACATATTTAAAAAAATTAAATATGATTAAAATTAGACTTTTTATTTTTTTTGGATATGACGCACCAAGAAATAAATTATACCAAAATTATATATGGTGCAAAATGGTGTTAGAAAGCTATAAAAAAAGTTTGGTAGTTGTGCCTCAAACATACCCTACCAATAGTAGTCATTGAAAAATGTTTTAATTTTTTTTTTAAGGTTATGTCAATTCATCAAGTCTGGAATTTTTTAAAATCAGAGACCTTAGTTATATGTACGTCCTGAATAAATTTCAATAAAATCAAAGTAGTCGTTCTCAAGTTATGAATTTTTGAAAAAAATTGTTTATTTAACGATTACTCCCTGGGGATGAATTTTTAAGGGTTGCAAATTGCTGTGATAAGTACTCACATAGGTACTAATTTAACAAAAAAAAGCGAGCATGATCGGAGCTAAGGCCGCTGGTTCATACTTATCCTCCTATAGCCTTTGTTATTCACTGTTTCAAGGTCACACATTCGCGATTCTAGTAACATTAACGCGACAAGGCGTTCTGTCTGTGGTACTGATGCGTTATCATACTTCTCTATAAAACTATTCAGACACTTTGTGCACAACGTACGTTGTACTTTTCTCGACTTCTTTGCCGTCTCCATCACTAATCCTTATTAGTCCTGTCACAGTCGCCAGATGTTGAAAATCAAGGATAGTATAAACTCGGACAAAGATGTTGAAAGGTTCTTTCTTTATTTCAATCTTGCGTCTCGACGTCCTTACTTCTACGCGATAGGCAAGTCTCTCTGCGTTGCCTGACAAAGCATGTGCTCTTCCCGCCACTCTCACGCCACTGTCCGGCAAGCAACGCAACTTAAAAACTAACTATGGCTGATTTTTTATTTTTTGGACCTCTACATGTCCCGCTTATATTTAAATACCCTGTGCCAAGATGGTGTCCAGAACACCTTGATTTACCTTCATCCTACATTTCCTTCCCCTATTCACTACCCAGATACATCTCTTTCTGTCCTCACACCTGCTATCTCCCTTTCCCACTTCTCTTTTTCTCTTCTCTTTTCCTCTTTACACAATCTTCCCAGCTCAACTCTCGCCTTCCTATAGCTCTCTCCACTTCCCGATCCTTCTCTCCACCTCCTCAGCTCTTCTTTAACCTCTCCTTTTTTCCTTCTACACTCCTTGTCCCACCAGCCTTTTCTCTTTTCTTTCCTCTCCCCCACCATCGTCCTTTCTAGCACCTCAACCATTTCTCTTCTCAGCAATTTCCACTCCTCATCCACTCCCCTTCTCTCTCCACTCCTATTGCCAAGTTTTTTAACAATTTCTTCCCTCCTCTCCACCAACCACCTACCTCTTTTCCTTCTCCCTTCTTTCCTACCCCCCCCCCAACCCCTCTATCACATGCCTCTTCCACTTTTTCCCCTCTTATCCAGATCACCATTGGCTGATGATCAGATTCTACTTTTGCCTCTACCTCCATCCTTGCTATTTTCTCCCTCATCTCCTCCTCTCCTAATACATAATCAATTACTGACTCCCCATTCCCTATATATTTAAATTCCCCTTCTTCATCTCCTTCTATTTCCGCATTCAAAATCTCCCACCCCACCTCTCCTAAGAATTCACATAGCCTTTTTCCTTCTCTGTTTACTCTCTTGTCCTTCGACCTTCTTCCTCTTCCCCTTCCCCCTCCTCCTTCCCCCTCCCTCCTCATCTTCCTGTCGTCGCATTAAAATCACCCCCTACGACTACCCTTGCCCCTCTTTCTGGTTCCTCCATCCAGTCATTCAATCTTTCCAACTTCCTTTCCAAATCATTATTTACATATACTCCTATTATTCTCCACACATACCTCCCCAACCTAATTTTTCTAACCATCATTCCTTCCTCCTCCTCTTCTTTTTCTCCGTCCATTATTTTTAATCCCTTTCTCACTCCAACTACCATCCCTCCTATTGCTCTTCCCCTTTTTCCTCTCTCCTCCACAAACTGAATATCCCAAACATACTCTTTCGTCATCTTTCTTTTCACTCCCTCTCACTCCTTCTTACCCACCCAAGTCTCGCACATTACCACCACATCCCACTCTTTTATTCCTGCCCAAAACTCTGTATCTTTATTTTTCAGTCCCGCTACGTTCCAAAACGCTACCTTGTAGATCTTCCTTTCTTCCCTCCACATTATCTTTTCCACTCGCTCTACGCTACCTTCTCCCTTTCTCCCTTCTGCACCCCTATTCCGTTTCCCTGATCCTCTACCCACTTCTCTCCTATTTCATCCCACCTTTTTAGTTTATTATCTCCCCACATTTTCATATATCCAATTTGTACTCTTTTTACCACCCTTCTCTCCTTAGCCGCTTTTTCCTCTATTCTCCACCTTGCTCTTCTTTCCTCTACTGTTAAATCGTCTTCTATTCTTTCTTGCCTCCCTCTCAACTCTTTTTTCGCTAGTATTATCTTTCTTTTCCCCTCCATATTCTCCATCCTAACTAAAATCCTGCCTCTACCATCTCTATCTATTCTCCCCACCCTTCTTACCTCTTCTACCTTCTCCTTCACTCCAATTATCTCCCAAATCTCATACACTGCTTTGTTGACATCATTCCCTTCTACTTTCACTCTTTTTATTACTATATATTTTCTTCTCTCTTCTCTTTCTTTTCTATCTGTGAGGTTTTAAACCCGAAAAATACACACCACGTGGCACTAAGCTAGATACTTTTCATTACACGTCTATACAGGAAGCGATCAGAAATCAAAGTGAAACTACAATTACAAATACTTTTCACTAGAAATTACATAAACGGAAGGATCGGTCTCTGTTCGTTTAAAATTCATATTTTGTAGGCAATCATCGATTCTTCTATACCATTGTCTTCCCGCATGCTTCAAGCCATACAGCGGTTTGTTGAGAAGGCAGACTTTATCGTGATTTCTATTAAATAACTCCGGCTGCTCCATATAAATTTCATCGGATAAATCACCTTGAATGTATGCGGCGACTACATCCATTTGGTGCACGTGCATTTCATATTCCACCGATGCAGCCAATAGGCAACGTATTGTTTCAAGTCTTGCAACAGGTGCAAAAACTTCTTCATAATCGATGCCTTTAGTTTGTCTGTGACCTCCTGCGACTAATCTGGCTTTGTAGCGATTAACGGTTCCATCCTGGTTTCGTTTTATTTTGAACACCCATCGATTTGGTAATACCTTTCTATCTCTCGGTCGATTTACTAGATGCTATGTCTGATTTTCCGTTAGAGACTCATACTCTGCTTTCATTGCATCTCGTCACAATTGTTTGTCTTCACGTGACATTATTTCTTCCACACATGATGGCTCAGTTAAAATCTTATCATCTGGAAGATTTGCTGCACAATTAAAAAGTTTTCTTGGTCTTCCAACTTTTCCGGTTCTGATTATTTTTGGTCTTCCGGGTGCTCTTCTTTGTGTTCTAGCATCAGGTTTCATATAAATTTTGTCTTCTGGTGAGCTTGCATCATTACTACCCTCTTCTTCACTCGTATCGGTATCATCATCGTGTGCGGCGATATCCAAAGGAACACTTATGTACAGGGTGTAAAAAAATTAATGGTCATGGCTTTAAGGGGTTGTTCTACACCTCTGGATCGATGGAGATTTGCGAAAAAAACCGGCCGCAAAATTCGGGAAAGGGTAGCAAATTTTTTTTATTGGTTCATCGTATTCGTCTTGCTATGTAGGCAAAATGTCTGAGAGGAACCATGGGTCAGAAACGAACCGTTTTCTCACAAATTAACTTGAAATTTGCTGCGTCTCCACTGAAGTTCATACCTACAACCATATTATTTTTAAGTAATTTCTTTAAGTCAGCAATGTTTAAATGTCCAAACCTGGAGTGCTATCGACGTAATTTGTCGTCATTAACGCGTGCTGCTTGAGCTTTTTCATTGTCGATTTCGTTAACAATATATAAATCGCCTTGTCTTTTCGCGGCCAATGCTACAGAACCATCTGCGCGTTTCACAAATGCACTGTCATTTATAAATATAACGCTGTAATTATTATCGGTTATTCGCGAAACTGATATAAGATTATTTCTAAAACTAGGCACTAACATAGTATCTTTTAATTTTACAATATTTCTACTTTTATTGTACGCATTCGCATTTATTACAACTTCGCCTATGCCGGTTGACGTTACACATTGTTCCGCCGCAGTATACACTTTCGCGCGCATTTTGTCATTTATTTTTAAAAATTTACCGCGATCGTTGCACATGTGCTTTGTAGCACCACTATGTAAACACCAATTCACTGATTTTTCCGGTTCGGCATTCAAAACTAACGCTGGCATGGCGACTTCCGTGCTGTTTCCGGCGAAATTTTCTTTCTTCGATCTGCATTCAGTTGATCGATGTCCTTGTTTCCCACATTTGAAACAATTTCCACTGAATCTAGATGACCTGAACCTTGTATTCCGTCCTCTGGTGTTTCCTCGATAATTTTTGTTTTCATTCAGTTTTCCTTTCACAAATAGTGCATCATTATTAGGGGCGATTCTTTACTTGTTTTTTCCTCCCTTCTGGCTTTCTGTTCTATAAGCTTCAACTTCAGAGACTCGACACTCGGAATATCGTCGTGTGACTCAATTGCGATACAAACACTTTCGTACTCAGCCGGTAACGAATTCAACAACATTATCGACAATAACTCGTCTGGTATTCTAATTTCGGCTTCTTCCAACTGTTCCGCTTTTGAAATAAATTCGTTAGTGTATTGCGTCATGCTTTGCGTCGATTCCTTTTTCATTCGATATAGTTGCTTATACAAAGCAGCTTTTCTTACCGGTCCCTTGGATTCATGGGCACCCTGTAATAAATCCCACGATTCAGCCGATGTCTCTGCTTTCTTAAGGTAGTTGCTCCACGCAGATACCGTCGCTAGATCGGGTTCATCCCCCCATAGAAATAAAATTAGTATTTTCTACGGAATGTATTAGGAAGTTGTTCCAAAATATAAAATATTTCATTTTAGAGTTTTTGATATTAAAATAAAACTAAAATCCAAAATTAATCATAATGCAACTTTAAAAAATTTTTTAAATCTGCACTTTAATTATGCTACGTTATTGAAACACACATTGTGCTTATTCCGTATATGTACACACGTACACAACCATCCTTATTTGTGACGAGGACTTGGCACCTTCGCATTTTAGTTATCTGTTTAACCTGTACATATGTATACTGTCATATGGCATCTATAGTAATATCCCCTCCTCTACTAATAATTATGAAACGAAGACTTTATTTTTCCATATTTATGAAAAACTAACTGGTAACAGCATTTTTTTTCTTCTAAATGAGTCAGAATATATTATTCTATTACACTGTAGTTTTTCATTTCAACGTTGTTTATTTTCGCCACAATAAAAATTAATATATACTACTTTCCCACGCTTTTCCAATGCAGTGTGTACAAAAGTATCATTTTTAATTGCAATTATTTAGCGTATAACGTGGTGAACGGTCATCAAATTTCACTATCATATGTATTACATATCTATTTATATATAGTTCAAGTTTGAACAACTTCTTGTTTATTTCAAATCATGAGACAACTACCTTAATATGTATAAGTTCATTTTTCAAAACGCTTAATATAATTAACGCTAGTGCTTTTTCGTCTTTGGCAGTCCATATAGCAACGTTTTCTTCCGTTGGAGTAATTTTTCCACTCACATACGCCCAAAGTTCATTACAAATAAGCACACTCTTCATTTGTAGCTTCCAAGATTCATAATTTGTTTCGCACAATTTCTCAATTTGATGCGTTAAAGGCAATGCGGCCATGATGCTTAACTGGTCTCTGCTCTCCACGTGGCAATGTTAACAATCGCGACTTTTATACTTTTATCTTATTTATTCTTCAGTTCACTTGCAATGTTTAACTTATTTATTCTTGAACCGTACGTATACCTGGGCCCATAACCTGTGAGGTTTTAAACCCGAAAAATACACACCACGTGGCACTAAGCTAGATACTTTTCATTACACGTCTATACAGCAAGCGATCAGAAATCAAACTGAAACTACAATTGCGCACCCTACACATTAATTCTATATGACGGCGCATAGATCTTATTTCTAACACTATCCATTTTTATCTCTATTTCTCTCATCTTGCTCTCCACTTTCTTCTTCCCTTCCTCCGGCTCTCCCCCTCCTTTACTATCCTCCTCTTTTAATTCTAATCTCTCTATTTTTTTCTCCAACACTTCTATCTTTCCCAGTAACTCCAATCTCTCCCTCTCCCAACTATCTTTCATTTCACTTAATTGCCTAACCACTTCCTCTCTCCCTTTTTCCATCTTCATCCCTATCTTCTTTATCTCTTCTCCGATCTCATTCCTCAATTCTCTAAACATTCCTCTCATCATTTTTTCTACCTCTCCCCTCCCCATTACTATTTTCTCCAGCGTCCTTTCGATCTTCCTATTCTTCTTAAAAATTTCCTCCTGACCCTCTCCCTCCTCCTCCACCTCTGTTACCCTTTCTTTTCTTTTTCCTTTCCCTAATAGCTCCTCTATACTTCCGCAGCTCCCTCTCATCTCTCTACCCAACAGCTCTGCCTTTGTCGGTCTTCCCCTCTTCTTTCCCCCTCCACGTCACTGATCCCTCCTCTACTTTGCTCAATCGGCAGGGAGCCGTGGGGACTTCGTGAGTGGTTTAGTTCCCCGGCTTTGGGCTTTACGACCCCACCGGACCCGAGTAGTGTTCCCCCAGGGGCCTACCCAGCACGCTGGGTAGGTACGGGCATTCGCGCGCCCGGGGGTCCCCGAGCTGTCTTACGGCAAGGTGTGGGGTTCCCATTTTGTGGCCTGGGAGACCCCACTGGGCTTAACGACCCCACCGACCTGAGTCAAGTGCTCCCAAATCAAGGGTGTATTGGTACCACGGGGGCTGGATTGCCCACGGAGTTTTAGCCCACTCCGGCCCAGCCGTGGGTAGGACCATCGTGGGGGCGAATAGTTTGAAGAGCCAAATGCTGACGAGACATTGGCGGGCTTTATGCTACGGATGTCGCTGTGTGAGATACAGTAAAACTTCCATCTCGGGTACCGACCTGCATAGCCGGTAGGAGTTAAGAAGGTCTCCGCTCCCACCAGTGTAACGCACAATCTTCGTGCTAAGACTGGTAGTACGCCGTTCGTACGCGTTGATCGAGCGTATCTCGATCCCGCGCCCATGGGGGCCGTGAGGATAAGCCGCAAGGCAGGGGCTTCACGTTAAACAAATCATTGACTTTCTACTTTGCTGAACCCCCAGGGGCCTGTCCAGTTTGCTGGGCAGGTACGGGTTTGGCGATCCCGGGGTGCCTGAGCTGGGAACGGATGAACGCCATCCGTTTCCTAATACCGTAACCTCTCCGTCTGCTTCAACAACCACTACAGGGCGTAGTAGTGGTACGTTGCAGGCGGAGAGAACGGGGGCCTTGGCTTAACCGCCCGGGCTGCGAGGAGTAAACCTCTATAAAAAATCCCCAATCCTCAGTTATGGTGCGCGGCGAAAGGATGGATGACTGGCGGGTGAGTCCAGTCGTTAGCGACCACCTCGAGGCACCAGGCGAACCTCTTGTACGAAGCCTTCCCGGGTCTAGATGGACGTATGGCCCGGGTGACTGTTAGATCGTCCGTTCTCGTGGGAACAGCATGGATAAATTACATACCTTTATGAAGCCAGGGAGGAAAGGGAAGGGAAAGGGAGAGGTTGGAGAGGTAATGGAGTTGGATGTTGGAGCAGGAAGGAGTAAGGATAGTGAGTCTGTGGTGTATGGTTTGTCGCGTAGTGGATCGGTGTGTAGTAGAGTGAGTATTGGTAGTGAATGTAGTGCGAGAGTGAAAAGAAGAAGAGCTGAGGTTGAATCGGAGGTGCAAATGGAAGGTATGAATGATGATGATTTGAATGCAATGAAACGTGTGAGTGATGAGTTGCGGCGCTTTCTTTTTACAGACAGTAACAAAATAAGCAAGAGTGCAAGTGAATTTATTTTATCGAAAGTTTCAGAATATGAGTCGTGCATGATAAAAATGATTTCGAAGAATGAGAGACTGAATGGTAGATTGCAAGAGCGAGTGAATGTTAATGTACAATCCTATGCGTCGGCGCTTAAAAGTAGTGTGTCGGAGTCCAAGATTGGTATGCCTGAAAGAAGTGAGAAAGAGAAGAGTTTTGCTGTCATAGTTAGACCAATAGATGAGAGTTTGAAAGTGACAAGTGATGAAATTAAAGCCAAGGTTATGAAAGATGTAAGCAGTTCATTGAATGTACGAGTGCGAGCGGTTAGGAAAATTGGAAGTGGAGGAGTGGTTATCGAAACGATGAGTGAGAAGCAGATGAAGAAGATTAGAAAGTGTGAGAAATTTAAAGATTTGGGGATGAAGATAGAATTGCCGAGGAAGATTGGACCGAAGATGATTGTGTATGATATTCCGAATGAGATGACGAATTACGTTTTAATGTATGAAATGTATGAGAAAAATTTGAAGGGAGTTGTTAGTAATGAGGAATTTAAGGAGAGAGTGAGAATAGTGAGTAGAAATAGTAAGAAAGGAGAGAATAAAAGTAATATCATTATGGAAGTTAGTATGAAAGTTAGAAATAAATTGATGAGTGATGGAAGAATGTTTGCTGAATGGAATTCCTTTAAGATTCGAGATTTTCAGAGTGTTGTGCGATGTTTTGGCTGTTTTTTCTTATGGACATATGTTGCGTGGATGCCCGTTGAAGGAGAAATTGTGTAGAAAGTGTTGTGAGCCTGGGCATCTGGTGAAAGACTGTGTGAATAAGGATGTGTGTAGGAATTGTAGAATGTTAAGAAAAGATGAACACCATAGTGTATTGTCAGAAGAGTGTCCGGAGTATAAAAGAGCGGTGTTAAGAATGAATGAGCGAATTAGTAATGACTAAGTTGTTTAATATTATTCAGTTGAATTGTCAAAGATCGTATGGAGTTATGTGTGAGTTGGGTGTTTTGATGAGAGAAGAACGTATAAGTGTGGCTATCTTGCAAGAACCGTATGTGTCTGGTATGCGAGTGTGTGGTATACCGAGTGATATGGGTGTGTTTGTGAGTAGAAATATGAAGTCTGTTATTGTTGTGAATGATGTATGTCTTGAGGCGATGCTTGTTGAGGAGTGTACTAGTGAGCATGGTGTGTGTGTGTGGATTAAAGGAGCCTTTGGGGAGATATACTTTTTGTCTGTGTATTGTATGCCTGGTTGTGTGTTTGAGCCATATTTGTTGTATCTGCAAGATGTGTTTGAGAAGTTAAATGATTGTAGTGTATTTGTTGGTATGGACGCGAACGCTATTTCTCCCCTTTGGTTCAGTAAAAATGAAGATTGTGGTAGAGAGAAGGATTTAAGAGGAAGATTGTTAGAGGAGTGGGTTTTGGAAAATGGAATGATTGTTATAAATGAGCCGAGTGAGTAGTACACATTTTCGGGTGCGTCTGGTGATAGTGATATTGATGTTACGATGATTAATTCTAAGTGTGATAAATATTTGTTTGAATGGGAGATTAAGAATGAATGGAGTGTAAGTGACCATAATATGATTTACGTTAGTATGAAATATGATGTGATCCATGAGGAGTGTGAGAATGATTGTGGAAAAAGATGGATTGTTAAAAATGTTGACTGGTGTGAATATATAACTAGGATTAAAAATAAAGCAAATTAAGTTAGCATGAATGAATTTATGAAGTTCTCTGCGGAAGAAATGGTGAAATGTGTGACAGAGTGGATTGATAGTGTGAATGAAGAAATGTTAAGGAGAAGAAAGAAATTGTATGATAAGAGAGTGAATTGGTGGACGGCAGATTTGAGAAAGATGCGACAGAGTGTAAGGAAGAAGAGAAAGAAATATCAAAGAGCTAGAATGAGAAATAGAGCGGATGTGGAAGAGTGTTGGCAACAGTTTAGGGATAGTGCTAGAGAGTATAAAAGAAAGGTGATAGAGGCGAAGGAGATGAAATGGAGAAGTTTTGTCAGTAGTGAAGGAAATCAAGATCCGTGGGGGAAAGTTTATAAGATTTGTCGTGGAAAGAGGAGAAATGTGTCTTTGAGTGTTATTGAGGTGAATGGGGTGCGTATGAGTACTTGGAATGATAGTGTGAATGCATTGTTGAATGAATTTTTTCCTATGGATGATAGCTGTGATGAAAGAGTGTGTGAGAATGTTGTTTTGCCAAAAGGAATTGAATGGGATGAAGTGAATGATGCGGTGAAAAAGATAAAGCATGGACGGGCGTCTAGTATGGATGGAGTCACGGGAGAAATGGTACAGTGTGTATGGAATGCTATTCCTGAGTGTGTGCGAATGATGTTTGATGCATGTTTGAATGAGTCGTACTTTCCGAATGAATGGAAGATTGCGAGATTGGTAGTGCTTTTGAAGTCGCCTGATAGGGTCAGGAGTGATCCTCGATCCTACAGGCCGATCTCCTTATTGCCGGAATTGGGGAAATTGTTTGAGCGTGTGATGGTTGCAAGATTGAATGAGCGAGTGAATGATAGTATGAGTGATAGACAGTATGGATTTAGAAAGGGTAGGTCAACAGAGGATGCATGGAACTGCTTGAATGAGTGGGTTAAAGTTACGGATAAGAAATATGTGTTAAGAATTTTTGTAGATTTTAAGGGCGCGTTTGATAATCTAAAATGGACAAGAGTGATTGAGAAATTGCGTGAAAGTGAGTGTTTGGAAATTGGTTTGTGGAAGAGTTATTTTAGTAATAGAAAGGTGTGTGTGGTAGGAGCGATTGAATCGGTATGTAAGAATGTTGAACGAGGATGTCCGCAAGGTTCAATTTCTGGGCCGTTTATTTGGAACCTAATGATGAATGAGTTGTTGTGTAAATTAGTGGAGTGTGGATGTAAGGTAATTACGTATGCGGATGATTTGTTTATTTGTGTGGAAGCGAATGCTAGGAAAGAGTTGGAGAGGTTGGGTTCTGAATGGATGAAGTGTGTAATGAATTGGGGTGAACGAATGGGTGTGAGTGTTTCTGAAAATAAGACAGTATGTATGTTTCTGAAGGGTAAACTAGTTCGAAGTCCGTGTGTGCGAATGAATGTGAAATCTGTTAAGTATGTGAAGAGTGTGACATATCTTGGAGTGACTGTTAGTGAGCGTATGAATTTTAAAGAACATTTGTTGAATGTACGTAAGAAATTGATGCGTGTGGTTGGTCGTTTGAGGCGTGTTTTGAGGAAAGATTGGGGTCTAAAAAGGAAAGCAGTGAGAGTGTGGTATAAATGTTTGTTTTCGGCGTGTGCAATGTATGGTGCGAGTGCGTGGTATGGAAGTATGCGTTATCAGTATGCAAGAGATATTATTAATAGAGCCCAGAGGGTTGTGTGTTATGCTTGTCTGAATGTTTGTAGAACAGTGTCGACTGATGCGCTTCAGGTTCTAATGGGTGGATTGCCCTGGGATCTGGAGTGCATCAGAAGAGCGGTGTGTTTTAAGTTACGAAAGGGTCTGACTATGAATGATATGGATGTTGTGAGTGATGAGGATATACGGGGGAAAGATATGAGTGAATGTAAGGGTATGATTGAGAACCGATTGTATGATTTATGGCAAGCGCGATGGAGTGATTCTACGAAAGGACGTGTGACTTATAAATTTGTTAATAATGTACGTTTTGTGAATGAATGTGAATTTTTTGATCCGGGGTTGTGTCTGTGTTATTTCTTAACAGGACACGGTAGAACGAATGGCTATTTGTGTAAGATTGGTTTGTCGGAGAATGCGTCGTGTGAATGTGAAGATTGGAAGCATGTGTTAGTGGATTGTAGAATGTATGAGACCTATAGAGATTTGGATGCGTTTGGTGTGAGTGTGAGCGAGGATGGTGAAATTGATGTCAGTGGTGTGCTAGAGGAGGAAGAAAGGTTCAAGCTAGTTAATGAGTATGCATGTCGTGTGTTTGGAATTTGGAGAGTATGAGAGAGGTGAATGACTGTGTATTTGCAATGATAGTGCGTCGAGTGGCTGACCAGTGCCAGTGCCGTATTTATTAGCGCACAAAACTGGTAGTAGCATCGCTACGCCACCCCCACCAAGGGTTAATTTGGTACCGCGGGGGCTGGGGCGCCCACGGAGTTTTATTCACTCCGTCCCAGTCACGGGTAGGCCCATCGCGGGGGCAGTACTTTACTAGCCAAAGCTGGCTAGACGTTCGGCAAACCACTTACCTGTAGGTTATCCTGCAGGTATGAGGCCGCGGGCGTCGCTGTGTGAGGTGCAGTGCGCCTCGGGTGCCGGCGTGCATAGTCGGTAGGAGTTTTAGAAAGGCTCCGCTCCCACCAGTGAGGGTACGTAGGCCTTTTGTCCGCGTGCCAACTGGGAGTATGTCTCGGCATATGCGTTGATCGGGCGTATCCCGATCCCCGGCCAATGGGGGCCGTGTGAGTAAGTCGCTAGATAGGTCTCGCACGTAAAATCAACTGTTATATTTCTACTTTGCTGACTCTTCTCTCTTCCCATCCCATACAGCCTCACTGTCCCCCTTGCCTTTTAGCCAAAAAACTGATTCTTTTTTTTCCTTCACTTTTCCTCTCTCCAAAAATTCGCGCGTCCTCCCTACTTTCGGAATTGCCCACTGCGCGTCACCACCTACTGTCCCCCGTACTACCTTCTCGCACTTTCCCGCCACCTAACCTTATTCTCCACGCGCCGATCACCCACTCTTCCCACCACTTTTTCCACCCAATCTCTCTATCCCACTTTAAATTTCTTTCCTCCTCCTACACTTCCTTATCACCCCTACCTCATTCTCTATTTTCTTCCCTAACAACCCGCTCTTTCCACCAAACTTCATAATTATAATCCTCACACCTTTCACACCTTCCACTCACTCTGTCACCGGAAACGAAAGTCCAAAATAATTGTTATTATCGAATTCCCTCAACTAAAAAAATCCCTGAATTTACTGATAAAAGATCGTTTATTATGTATCTTTCTTGTTTTTCATAAAATGGAATTATATTTACATTGCAAATACAAACTTGAAAAAAAAATCGATTTCTTAGAAATCGATCTTCTAGACCTCGATTTTTTTGTGAATCGATTCTTCAGGTTACGATTCGAATCGATTTAAAAATCGATCTTTTTCCGGATGAATCGCCATTCCTACTTACGAGTACGAGCGGTTAGTTGCGAATGTCGCCCCCATGCGCCACCATGCTCGTGCTAATAGGTTCGAACCTGCGAGGTGAAAGGCAAGACAGGCTTGGTTGATTGGGAGTGAAACAGATAGTTGAGAGAAGCAGGCGGAGTTGTTCGAAGGACGGAAAAATGATCAAGTAGCTAAACACCCTGGCTAATATCATTTGCAGTGACACAGCTATTTTTGAGAGAAGTGCCTTTTGTATTTAGTTTCGTTAAGCGTTTTCTAGAATTCCTGCATATTTTCAATAGCTCCTGTAAGTACCATAAATTAGGCATTTCTGATGTCCCTTCGAGTTCAGGCCCAGCAGCAACCTTCGGCCCCGCAAGACGAAACGGGGGCGCCGAGGAAATGCGTACGTGACCGACCCCTTGCCAGCGAAAAGTTGCCGCCAAAACCTTCGCTTCTTTTCCCTAAAAAGCGCGCCAAGGGCACTGGTCCAGAGCGTGAATTTAGCTGTTCACGCACCTCGCGCAGTTTTCAATCTTTTTCAAATCGTCACCACGGGCTCAAAACACATCGGATTGAGTTAAAAATTGGTATTCTATTATTTTTTGGGTTGCTGATTACGAATCTGAACTCAAACATTTTAAAAGCAAAATGGCGGATTAAATAGGGCGGACAGGTTTGTTTAAAAATTAATTGTTTTGCACAAAAATTAGTATTCTAATGTTTTTTGGGTCGCTGATTACGAATCTGAACTCAACAATTTTAAAAACAAAAGGGCGGTTGATATATAGAGGGTAGCTATGTACATTAGCTTATTCAACTTACATTGCTAACTTCAAAATGGAAAATATAAAAACTACCACAAAGTAGCCTCTGAGACCATTGAAGATGTTTAGTTTAAACTATATAGAAATAGTTCCTGCTAAAATTTGCTTTATCTATCTGCATCTTTTCTTGATATTCCTTCCTAAGGTTTATGTAACCCAGACCTGCTGCATAGACTCAGTGGGACACGCGGTCAGTAAATTCCCGTGTTTCTTAAAGATACCGTGCAATAAAAACAAAATCTTATTGACACTAACAAGGGCGCAGACTTCTAAAGCATCACTTTTATTACTTAATTGCTTTATTGTTAGGATGCGAGCAAAGAGGAATGAGTTAGGTTATCCGATCGAAAGGAAATCCTAGTCTTCGCCGTGCAGGGTTCACTTAAAAATTAAATAACTTATAAGTATCAAAAGGTACTCAGCTAAAACTTTTCACATATATTCCTTAGACTATATAGAAGTTATTTCTGCAAATATTCCGTGCGTCTACCTGCGCCCTTCATTGTTATACCTGCCGAAAGTTTATGAGACAGTCCGGCGGCAGCGCGTTGCCGAAGTGCACGCAACTCTTTAAACAATAAAATTTCAGTGAAGCCGAGTCCAGCCGTGTTAGCCATTTGCGGGATCGTTTAGGGAAAGGATTACAGACAACAGTTCTGTCAGTTAGACCTTGCGACTCGTTGGGACTTTTAAGATATTAATTGCAAAGAACAAAAAAATTTGACGATTTTCTTTCATTCATTGAACATTAATTTTTGAATAAGCTACAAGCAGTAATTTTATATTTGGCACGTGAATTTTTATCGTGGAAGAATGCTCTTCAAGTAAAAATAATAATTATTAAAAAATATTTCATACTTTCGTCAAAACGTCACGAAGAAGACAACGTGTTTTTTCGATAGAAAGTGGTCTTCAGAAAAAGTTTCAACTTTCACCGTTTGTTGTAACTACAATTTTTGTCCAATTTCAATAATTTTTCCATTTCTGATGTCGATGTACATTTAAGAATCGATATCACAAGAAAAAAAATCGGAATGGCAAAATTCACTTTTTGAATTTTGCGTGGCTAATCGCACATTCTGGACCACCCTGCGACACTGCGATTCTTGCACATCCATTGGCCAGTTCGCATCTCGTGATTATGGTCGTTGCGTCCGATTTCGCCATATGCGCCGTAACGCAGCAGCGACAAAGAATTTCTGGCCATTTCGCGCAGTTCTGTCAACATTTTTCAGTGAGAGACATTCCTAGCGCGAATCCAAACATTTTTCAATTTCGTACAGGGAAAGAAAACAGTCTTTCATGTTTGGCGGAGAACAACGGCGAACGTAAGCAACAGGCATGATAAAAATAGTGTTAGGACTGTAAGACTATTTTTTTATAAGGCGAGACTAAAGGCTCCACGGTCTTAATGTTTGCCGGAAGTCGCGGGAGTATCGGAACAAGGACAGCAATAGTTGAATAATGAATCGGCCCAATTAGAGTTTAGGACCGCCCACACATAATTAGGAATCTCAGTGACTTCTGGGCTAACAAAGAAATCAGATTTCTTCCAGTAAGTGTAAAGGTATTCGGAATTATCTTTTCTTCTATAATAGAAAGGCGGTAAGCATTTTTTTTTTTAATATTTTCCTATCTCAATAAGAAGTACCATGGATATGGAAATTAGTGATTCGTCAGATGAATCAATAATTGGGAACAGGCGATTTATAAGAACATCACAAATACTCTCAACCTCTTCAGACGAGGAAAGTATCGATAGTGAACCAAGAGCTTATGACGCAAACGTTAAAATTACGGAGGAAGAAGATTTTCAGTCTGACTCGGAGAAAGAGAATGTTGATGATGAATGGCAGAGAATAGAAAGAGGAAATCAATCCATAGATGAGTATGCCGAAGAAGAACAATTGTTAGCCAACGGCACGGACTGCGACGATCCCTTTTCTATATATAAGTTACTAGCTGAAAGTTCCCGTGCTTCGCTACGGTTTAATCGAAACTAAAAAAAAAACCTTAAAATGTCGAATTTTGAAAAATACTTTCTTAGTGGGTGCTTATACCCTAGACGGAACGCTCATGCAAAATTTCAAGTTTCTAGGTCAAGTGGTTTCGGCTCTGCGTTGATGAGTTTGGCCCATACTTTAACCCCCCAAAACCCCCCCTAAAATTTCGAATTTTTCAAAACCCTTTCTTAGTGAGCACCTAAGACCCAAGGGGAAGGTATGTTCCAAATTTCGTTGCACTCCGTTCTGTGGTTTTTGAGATTTCGTGATGAGTGGATGAATGAGTCAGTCAGTCAGTGGTATTTGAGCTTTATATAATAGATTTTTCACGGATCATATAGTAGAAATGATCGTGGAAGAAACAAACAGATATGCTGTACAGCACAGAACAGCTCTTCACCTACGCGCAGGAAACACCAACAGGTCTAGAAGCCTGCCACAATAGAAGAACTAAACATTGTTTATGGGACCTTGCTCATCATGGGTGTAGCTCCGTTGCCAGAGATAATATTGTACTAGTCTCGAAAGACAATGTATTCCAATGCACGAATAAAAAACGCAGTGAAACGCAATTGATTTATAGCAATTGTCAAGTACTTACATTTTACCGATAATACTATAGCTAGAACTGAAGATTGATTGTATAAACTGCGGAATATTGTTGATGCAATTGTACAAATATTCAAAGATACTATGAAACCTGGAAAAACGGTTGTAATTGAAGAAACCATGGTTCCATAGAGAGGACGTCTCAGTTTTCGCCAATATCTTCCAGAGAAGCGTTATAAATATGCAATAAAGGTATATAAGCTATGCCTTCCGGATGGTTAAACCAATAACATTCCTATTTATGCCGGAAAAACTGGTGCCAGAACTGCAAAACCACATGCCCATGGTGTCGTAATGACATTGATGGATGATTTATTATATGAAGGCCGAATATTGTTTACAGATAGCTTTTATACGAGTATTCCTTTAGCCGATGAACTACAGCAAAATAAAACATTTATTTGTGGTACTGTACAAATAAACAAAAAAATTTTACCGGCGCAGGCAAGACAGAAGCAAAAATGGGGCCAGATTTTAACTTTTGGAAAGCGCTGCGGCGTAAGATTTTTAAAATGGACAAATAAAAGACCAGTAGGCATGCTATCCACTTCACAGAATCACAGGTCTGTCAAGTTGAGGACAGTGACAGTGATGTGGTTCCAAAGAGAAAATCAAGAGCTGTTCTAGTGCAATATTCGAGTGATTCCAATGACCCTAGTCATTGTGATATATCCACAAAATCGTTTAGTTGCAGTGAATTATGGTCAAATATTGATCCAGGTCCTAATACAGTACGACTCCTCGGCAATCGAGGAACCTAGAATCTCATTCCCCTCTTTGGGCGGAGAATTAGATACCACCACTCTTTTTACTTCCCCGCTTGTTTAGGCTAACCGCGCAAGCGCTAAAAAATGTAACGTAAAAATTGTAGACCCACATGGCTCCATTTTCTGTGATCTGCATACATATTAAAGGGTCTAGCCTAATAAGGGGGTCAAAAGTGCCCTTGAGCCGATTTTATTCGACGATGGGTCATTCGGTAGGTGATGATGAAAAACTAATGCACAACAAACTTTTAATCCGATACCTTCACTGGGAGGGTAGTTATAGGGTAAAATCGAAAAATCAGTTTTTGCCTCATTTTCCCCAATTAATGTGGTGCAAAAATTCCAAAAAAATTCGAACACATTCTAAACATGAATGTACACGTTAGGGATTTTTTTCAGATTTTTCCTTTGCAAGTTACATTCACGAAAAATGAAAAACCGAAAAAAAATTTTTTAAACATCGATTTCGTATTGTAATATTCCGAGCACAACTTTTTCCTTTTTACAGTAGTTGCATAATGTTATCATTGTTATACCCTAATTTTTTCAGATTTTTTGAGTACGGTGAATCACGGTCGGAAAAATCAAAAACCGATTTCTGGGACACATTTTGGGCTGAAGCTCGCCCATTATCTGCCATTCTTGCATAATTTTAATACAGTATGTTCATATTGTGACCTTCAATGTTTCTGCATAGAAATATGTAGATGTTAAAGAACAATATCGGGATAATTAAATAAATTGCTGATTGTATGGTCTTTATAACCTAGAATTTTAACCGTTCTTTCAAAAGCATTAATGGCACAGTGGCTATGGTGTCTGCCTGTGGAATCGATGGACACTTTTTTGTCGCGGGTTCGAATCTCCATGTGGGACTTAAGTTTTTTTCTGTAATTTTTTTTTTTTTTTATTAATGACATAACAATATTCAGTAGTAGCTTTAAAATGTTTCGAATGTGTTAGAATTTTTTTAGAATTTTTGCTCCACATTAATTGGGGAAAATGAGGCAAAAACTGGTTTTTCGATTTTACCCTATAACTACCCTCCCGGTGAAAGTAAACAACCTAAAGAGAAGGCCTCGGAAAGTAAACAACCTAAAGAGAAAGTACAACGAAGTGCCTCTAAACATAAAGAGCTTTGGTAGAAATTGATAAAGGGACTTCTCTTGATGTAATTGTTGAAGAATTAGATGTCCATAGAACAACTATTAAATTGTGGTAAAAGAAGAAAGATGTAATAATGAAGTGGAATAGTCAATTTGAGTTGGATTGTATGAAAAATCGAAAACGTTTGAACAAAGAGGTTATGTATGATGTGAACAGAGCGGTGTGGATTTGGTTTCAGCAAAAACGTGCTTCTGGTATTCCTATTACTGGACCAATGATTCAGACCGAAGCGTTAAAATTTCATGAAAATTTTGGTGGACAGGAGGACTTTGTAGCTAGTAAAGTGTGGTTGAGGAGGTGGAACGAGCGTCATGGTGTTCGAGCATTAAATATGTGTGGCGAAAAGCTATTAGCGGATACGAATGCAGTTGATCCTTTCAAAGATAAATTTTTAGATTATGTTGTGGCGGCAGCACGACCGAGTGCCTCCACCGATCTACGACCGCCATTACTCCTACACCACCCTAGTTCAAGGTTCGTCCTCCTGACCACGTGTCCACCGAAGGATCGCTCTCGCGAGTTCTCCAACGACGATCGGTGTCTATATATACGATCAACCGGCAGATATACAAAACAGCACACATGATTAATTCAGTTTAGTTAGGGTTCATTTAGGTAAGATTAATATCAAATAAAGATAATAGAGATAACAAGAATTAATAAATAATCGCAGAGAAGAGTATCATTTTTGCGAACTATATATTTCATAGAAGCTGTAATAGTATATGTATATTAAATTATTTTTTTTGTTATAAATAAATTATGTTTTAAATTACTTAATAAACATATTCTTATCATACGTAAAAAACAACGAAATTTTCCCTTATGGCATTTTATGACATCTACGATAGTGTTTGATTGCTGAGTCTTGCCGTATCCGCGCAGCTTGAGTATTGTAAAACAAAACGAAAAATTTGTTAATTTTGATTTTTTATAAAAACAATAATATTCTAGATGAGGAGGGAAAGTATTTGTTGCATAATACATTTTATCCCATCATCACTCGTTTATCAGATATAGTGATGTAAAGTGCCAAAACCGAAAAAAGGAAAGGGTTAATTTCACGATTCCAGAGTAAATTGGGGAAAAACGCAAAAACACGTAACTTTTATTTTTTATTTCTCTATGATTTAAAAAAAGTTTGGTTAAAATCGCATCGTAAATTTAAAGATATGACGAAAAAATGTCATTTTTTAATACAAAATTAACAAAAAATCGTTAAATCAAATTTTCAATTCCATAAGCCTATAGTAGGCGCCGAAACAAACATTTCGTACATTTATCAAAAATGTCTATCATTACACTGCAAATCCAAGTGTGTTAAAAGTGGGTTATTTAAATGCACCAAAATGTGTAAGCACACTTCATTCACACGTCTAAACGTGTAAATGCAATTATGTACATTAAAATAAAACACTAGAAAAAATTAACGAAAAAATCAACATCGCTGTCCTGCGGAAATCTGTGATAAGGTCGAATTTCTAACTTGATATTACGCGAAGAAAATTTTCAGGAAATAAAGTGAAATTACTCGTTAGTTATTAGGTTTAGGGCAAATAAATGTCAATACTATTTTACTCAGAATTCGACATTCTTCCATATTTTGATATAAAAAATATAGCATTCCATTTAAAAAAACAAAGTTGACCTTCAAATCTCCGAAACGCCTCCACCTATAAAAAAAATAACTACACTATATAATGTGCCCCTTCAGACCATGCAACTTCTATATAAAAACTTTTTTGTGCAACGCATATTTTGGTAGTTTTTAACGGTGCACACGTTGTGTGGACCACCCTGTATGTAAGAAGGCAGATAAAATGGGTGAGCGAGAAAGTGAATGAATGACAGAGAGAACGAGATGATGACGTGAGAAACAAAAGACAGGGCCGAAGAAACAAAACAGTTGCAGAACAGCAGTGAAGAACGAAACGTGAAAGCGTAAAGACGCCATAACTGTTACTGCTTATTTTTATTAGTTTCTAAGTGTATGTTATAGTTATTGTTGGTTTTATGTATCTTTTTAATAAATGTTAGTTAATAGCAAGAAGACTGTGGGCACCATCAGAAAAGCAATCTCCTTACATATATATATGTAGGATTGGAATATTTGAACCAGCGGCGGTAAACATTTGTAAATAGAGTCGTGATTGAGCAGTGGTGTGAAGAAGTCGATTTTGTGTCCGAGTTGATCTGATTTGTACCTATTGTATTTATTGTTCTAATCGTTTAATCGTGTTGTTCTAATAAAATATTCTTCTCACATATATATTTATATTTTAAAATAATTTTAAAATGTATTTTAAAAATAACGCACCTACATGCTGAAAAATAACACACATGTACTGTGTTAAATAATAACACACCGGGAAACGTCTAAAAAGTGACTACAAGGAAATAATACGTTTATGTGTTTTAAAATAACACACTTGGATTTGCAGTGTATCTAGTCCTTCTTCGATTGTCATACGTACTGCCAACATCAGGACAGCTATTTGAAGGAACAGGGAACCATCGCTTGTGCGTTGCCTGTTATGGAGACTTATCACCTGAGGGGAAGCAACAGTATGTCCGAGGAGGCTATCATACTCTAATAATAACGAGAAACGCAGACCCGCTTTTGAGATGTAGAAAATGCAACCGAGAAGTAGCAACCACTAGACAAGCAACACGATGCTCCGAGTGGATTGAGGAGTATTTTGAGACCGCGGAAAATCAATTGTTACAAGGAAAACCTATTGATGTTATTACCTGTTGGTGATCTAAATAGAAGAATAAATTAAAGCACGCATGTCCGACAACGAATCATGAAACCAAACTACAGGAAATAATACGTTTATGTGTTTTAAAATAACACACTTGGATTTGCAGTGTAACCGTTTTAAAGTTGTTACATCCGACACAGAAGACATTGAAATCGAACTTAACCCTCAGGTAATTTTCCCTTACATGCAAAATAGTTCGTCCGACGAAGAATACTATCTTTCTACCGTTCAACCGATCAGAGGAAATCAAGAAAGAATTTCAAAAATCAAGAACTCTCTACAGTTGAAACATTTAAACTATGAAGAACTACAACATGTGTTAAAATTAATAGAAGAATTTTCAGACAGATTTTTCTTACAGGGTGATAAATTAGGAAAGGTACCAAATATTCAACATTCAATCCACACTACGGACAATATTCCAGTTAATACACAGCAGAATAGATATCCAGTTGTACATCAAGAGGAAATTCAGCAACAAGTAAACGCTATGATGTCAGCAGGTATAATTAAAAAATCTACTTCACCGTATAATTCTCCGTTGTGGATTAAACCGAAGAAACCCGGTGCGGACGGCGCCCAGCGTTGGCGTATGGTCTTCGACTTCAAGGCATTAAATAATAAAACCATAAAGGACAGGTATCCGCTTCCACAAATAACCGAAATCTTAGATCGCTTAGGAGGAGCTCAGTACTTTTCAGTTTTCAACCTTGCTAATGGATTTCATCAGGTTGAGATAAATCCTAAGGATCGACAAAAAACAGCTTTTACAACAACACACGGGAATTATGAATTTGTAAGAATGTCTTTTGGTTTAAAAAATGCACCGTCTACATTTCAACGACTTATGGATCAAGTTTTATCACGTCTTCAAGGAACAGAATTATTTGTTTATATGGATGACATTGTAATTTATTCCTCATCACTTCAAGAGCATACCATCAAAGTTAAGAAACTACTAAATCGATTACAAGAACATGGACTCAGGCTGCAAACAAATAGGTGTACATTTCTTCGCAAAGAGGTAGCATACCTGGGCCATATAATCTCAGCAACCGGAGTTAAACCCGACCCAAAGAAACTGGAAGCGGTAAGAAATTTTCCAGTTCCGCGATCGCAGAAAAACGTTCAACAATTTTTGGGACTGGCAGGTTATTACCGACGATTTATTAAGGATTTCTCCAAAAAGGCAAAACCTCTATCAAATTTATTAAGAAAAGGAGTTCGATTCGTATGGACCGAAGAACAACAAAATAGTTTCGAAAAATTGTGTGATGACCTTTGTGAACGACCAATTCTGCAATTTCCTGATTTCAGCAAACCTTTCATAGTTACAACAAATGCATCTGAATTCGCAATTGGAGCAGTCCAGAGTATTAAATGAAACAGAGAAGAATTATTCTGCCACCGAAAAAGAATGCCTTGCCATGGTTTATGCAGTACAACATTTCAGACGTTACATTTACGGTAAAAAATTCACTTTGATAGCAGATAACCGACCTCTAGTTTGGTTATACTCCGTTAAGGATCCAACATCCAGACTAATAAATTGGAAATCAAAACTTATGGAATACGACTACGAAGTAATTCATAAGCCAGATAAAACCAACAAAAATGCAGACGTCTGTTTAAAAAATTCAACAACAGTTTGTTTACCTATCATTCCTAAGGATGATGACCGATCTTACAAAAGGTACTCATATAGTAACAAGCAAGAAGGAACTACTGTGGGAAAGAGAGTTCACGAAACAAGAAGAAAGTCAACATATCAACCGTTTTACAAGGAATGGGAATCTAGCTCATCGGATGAATCAGCCCGCCCCAAAATACAACTCTACACGAACAGGTAGTTGCCACATTTCAATTTCAGGATCAGAAGAACAATCGGAAAACCCGTTAGAAAGTGAATCGAATAGGAACAGTACAAATCAATCAAAAGGAAATTCGACAGAAACGAAACAAACTCCAACCAAAATATTAGTAAGAAGAGATATTTCCGAAAATTTTGCATCACCATAAGGAATAACGATCCATCAGCTATCATATAAGCTGCAGCAGGTACATCTCCAGTGATTCTTAAGAATCTAATGCCTGACCTATCGTATCAGTATCTACAGTCAACAGAGAGTTCAACCAGCATGGAAGAGGAAGAAGAAGAAAAAGAAACTATCAATTACCGATCTTCAGAACCGGCTAAATCCAAAAAATCAAGCAATCTAATTCCATGTGAAATATTATTTGAAAAATTAGCCAATTTACCAACTGCCTTTTCGGAGGAGAAAACTTTAGCTTCATATTTAGAAGAGCTAATCACACGAGTTAATGAGATTCAAATCATAGCAGCAAATATTTTGAAAGTTTCTAAATACCGTTCAAAACATTATTACGATCCAAAAGCAAGACCAGTAAGTTTTCAGGTAGACGATCTTGTATATTTGCAATCAGAACCCCAAGTAGGTAAATTAAGTCCACGTTGTACTAAACCTTGTAAAATCATAGAAGTAATCGACTTAGATAACATAGTTTTAAGTACACCAGACGGTAAAATAATTGTCAGACATCAGGACAAACTGAAACACGCACACTTACGTAATTATTGTACTAATTGTAAGATTACAGACGGACACAATGGAACGAACTGCCCTCGAATTATTCTTTCTGACCTATCTTCTGACTCTGATTCTGACGCATATACCGAGATTACAGATGCAGATAACACACAAACTTATTTTTCTTGACGCTTATGCCGATTATTTTTCTACTACTGACTCCGACGAACCATCGGCTACCAAGAGTTACTGGGTTTCGACACCTGATCACAAGGATTGTATCTGACGAGACTGGCATCCTAAACAAATATGAGGATTATTTTCAAGGCCTTTCACAGTACACGGACCCACACATGCTGTAGTGCGATAGTACCAGAGGATAACATTGTTCTTCTAAGTTTTGAGACAACTAAAAATGCAGCCACAGAGTTAGCGAAAATTGATCGAAATTTATTATTGATTCCCAAACACAAATCGCCGTGTATTGCGCCGTTCGACATTAATAATTTTAAAGTTAATATATTCAGGACTAGTGTTAGTCTGTCAGATGGAAAAGTTTTCTTTTCTTTTTCTTGTTGTAAGAAAAACACAAAAGGTCCACAATTCAAAGATAGTAGCAATGCTTATACACTTTGAGAGGTTTCCCTTGCTAGGACCTAAAATTGTTTTAGAGTCAACCATCTGGTAGGCAACCCTTAACGATAAAAGCTAAGTACCTTATCAAAAATCGCCGCCGTCTTTTCTATAACATTATAATTGTAAACCTCTTTGTATCCTAAGTTAAGTTGCGTAGTTTTGTTTTCGTACCGTTTTTATATGTCGTACAACAATGTATATCTAGAAAAATATTTAGCAAGCTGAGCGACTGATTGGCATCGTAGGACGAAAGCGCAACACGATGTGTCACGTTTCATTTTAAGGGGGGAGATGTTACATCCGACCCTGAGAATTTTTAAAGAATTCTTCATTCGATGCCAGTCAGCCGCTCTTGAAAACGAAAGGTTTAAGCGCAAGTGTTCCTCGCTCTACAGGGCTCCTTCCCACTTATCTAAACTTATACAAACCATAGCACTTTACACTTTGGCCAGATGCATTCCATATGTCCTTGGTACCCTTACATCCATGCCAGAGTCCTACCACCTCCATTCATTTTTCCAAATCCTTCCCGAAACGAAGCCCTATATAAGCGAGACACTTTTCTGCCTCTGCGGGTCATTTCTTTCATAGAACGTCACGCTGTCAGTCAGACGGGTGAATTTCCAAAGTCTACGGGACTTGGAAACCCCCGCGATCCGACGCGTGACATTCGGTTAAAATACATTATAATATATATATTGTTAAAGGATCAAATTGTAATTGCATTTTGAATTTAATTCTTTGTTAATAACGTAATATACGAATTTCAAAGATAAAGTTATTTTCAATTAACTTCCTTTTATCTTCTTGTAACTGAGCAACGTTCCCCTTTATTCACTCAAGCCGCTCGGAGTGAATAAGATTATTGAAAGTTACGGGTAATTCTAGAACCAGAATCCTAGAGTCTGCAACAACCTTATAATAGTTAGTGGCAGTAGCCTTGTACTATTTGGCACATCCCGATCTGCTATACTAACGCGAATTACCGAAAGGTTTTTCGTTATTAACGGGTAAACGGCAACTTTATAGCCCTGCTATAAGCTAGTCCGTTTCTCGGAACAGTCTTCTTTATATTGTTGCAACCCTTGGATTCACGGGTAAAATATTTTATTATGCATCACGGTCGCGTTTTTTCTACCACTCGCCCGGCTCGTAACAAAGTTATAAGCGAAACCAGAAAAAAATCGGGAACTTTGAAGGGTGGTTTCACCCCCTAAACATGCGATTTAGCAGATATAAAAAATACGTATCGATTATTTTCGCGTCCTGAACAACTGTACCAAATTTCATCAAAATCGGAGGCGGACACCTTGGGTAGTTCCCTTGTCAGTGGAGGGGCTGGGAACATACAATCTTTTTCCGGGAATTTTCGCTCCGTTGCCGAAGACTGCCGAGAAGTTCTACTGTATACCAGATTTTACTGCTGATCCTGATCCATATATGTTTCTTGCTGATAATAAAAGCAAAAAAGAAGTCGTGGAATTGTTTATTGGCAATGATTTATTTCATTTGGTGGTTAATGAATCAATCATTTACTATTAATTAAATCGGCCTAAAATTAATTCGGCCTGCCCGAAGTGTAAGTGTTTATGCTCTTCTCTCCTTGAACGAACCCAACACCGAACGGAGGTCATTGACATTTTTCTAGTCATTTTCTATCTTCGTTTATATTTCCTTTGCTTTAACTACTGGAACTAGCAACGGTATCTCATGTGTTTCCTTTCGAAAAGTCGGTAACTCGAAGGTTGCCACATGAGCAAAATTTTAATCGGAAGGCCCTATTAACCCTTTGAGGACGACGGGCGAATATATCCGCCCTGAGAAAAAAATTGGTTATAGTTTGTCGGTGCATATATAAACTTCAACTTCAATGTAAATTTCAACTTGTATACATTAACAGACTGTCTTTCCGATGAAAAAGTGTTTTTTCATCGCTAAATAATTGATTGTTTCTCGATATTCAAAAATGCATCCGTCCGCAAAGGGTTAAAAGCTGATTTCCCAGAGGACGGTTCGTTTTTGACCCATGTTTCCTCTCAGACATATTGGCTACGTAACAAGACGAATACGATGAGCCCATGAAGAAAATTTACTACCCTTTTTCGAATTTTGCGGCCGGTTTTTTTTGCAAGTCTCCATCGATCCGGAGGTGTAGAACAACCCCTGAAAGCCATGATCATTAATTTTTGTACACCCTGCACATGAAGGCACTTCACGTTCTACTTCGCAATTCGCTAAAAGAGCTAAACATTCAAATCTAACTAAAAGACAAAGAGAGAGAACACTGCGGATCGGAGCAAGGGAGACAATGCGATTTGGGTGGGGACAGTGAGGACATCGGTGTATGCACCAGATTTCCAACATCACTATAGTAAAAACAGAGTAAACTCCGGTATAATTACCCCCACCACATAAGGAGATTCCTCCTGACGAAACGCGACGCACGACGAGAAAACAATGTAACATCATGCATTTTGTTTCCTTGTCAAGCATTGCGTTTCGTCAAGGGGAATCTCCCCATTTAGAGGGGATAGATATCCTCTCTCCTCCTGCCAAATAAATAAAGATGTTTCAATGCTACGACCTTGTCAGGTGTTTTGTGAGTGTTTACTTTAGGAGCGGTCGGATTCTAAAAACAAAATGGTGCATATAAGCGGTTGAAAGCGGGAAGCTCCGTCGCTCGCGAGACTAGTTTGGATTGTCGAACAGTACTTTTGTATTTGTTCCTGCTCCTCGCACACCCAAATTTGATCACCTCCGCAGATTTTCGGGTGATATGAAGAACCATCAAATTGCTAGAATTTTTAGGTCAGGGAAAATAAACCGATATGTACGGCGTCCATGTAGAGTTTGCTCTGCTAGCAAAAAAAAGGAAGTGAGAGTAACTTTATGTGTGCACAATTCCTAGTACCACTACATGTTGGACAATGTTTCGAAAAATAACATATATGCTTTAACCTTTTTGGTGCAGGACGACGATATATCGTTGCGCAGCTAATAGCGCTTTGCTGTTCGTATCACGAGGGGACCCTATCTCAAAATAAATTTATAATACGTTACAAATGGTATGATTTCATTACAAGAGGGTTAAAAAATAATATCCTGATTTAACTTTTTGTTATATCCTATGCCGGTTGGTGTCAAAATTATCTATATGCTGCAGCGATACGGTAGAAATTCGACACGGGCCAACGTCTTGGGACCCTAATCGCAAAATGTCGATAGCTCTTGAAACTCTTAGCACTCTTACGATTAGAACTCTTACAATTAGACACTCTGGAAACTGTCAGGAAACAATATTGTATTGAGGCGGCTAGACGTAGGACCAGTTAGTCTTTCCTTAATTGTTGTCGTCAGAACGTGCCAATTTCGTAGCAGTAATGGATCGAAAATCGGCAACTTTGTCATTGCCGTTGTTTTCCACTTGTGTCAAATATTTTTGTTTCTGACAAACTTATAATTAGCAACAAAGAATTTTTTACATTTTGCCATTGACTTTTTCTAAAAAAAATACCGCCATGGATGAAGTCGAATTAGGTCAAATTATTGACCAGATAGATGAAGCACATAGTGACGATGACCAAATAGTGTCACCAAGTAATCGGTGTCCGTATAGAATATATAGTGATAGCGAAGATAGTTGAGGAAAAAAATATTGATGTTGAGGAATCACTGAACAATTTCCAGGATGTTACCGTGACCAATGACAACGAATATTATCCTCGCCCATTATTTTTGGAAATTTCTGAGCCTAAACGTATGCTACCGAGGAATTCCACACCTAGAGGTTTCTAGCGATACGTGGTTTACTATTTCTCGGAATTCCTTAAGCCGACTTGTTTTTCTAGGTGACAATGGGCAATAAATAAAAAAATTCTTACTCGCGTACGATTGTGCCGAACATTTGCTGTTGACCTGAAATACACCGCCATAAAACTGCGGGTCGCAAGGAAGTCAAAATCCTCGGCTACGGCGTGATTAGGCGCCGGCCAGGTTTTTCCCGAAAACGTCCTCTCCTTTCCAGACAAACCCTTAAGTGGAGAGAGTTTTTCTTTACCAATTATATAAATTAACCAATCAAATGGTAATAGAGAAAACTCCCTAACCTTCGATCCCCCCACCAAAGTTCTGCGTCGGTGGTCACCGACCAGACACTTCGTCGTGAACAGTGAAGAAGTAAAGACTTGAATTATAAATACGGTGTTGAAGCATACTTGCCTTCTACCACACAAAAAGAACTTTAAAACATTTTCAGTAACACCTCTCGTTCAACGATACCATTCCATGGACAGATCATATTTAGACAAAACAGGTACAAGTGCGAGACGAAAGTATTCAAATTGTGGTGCCATCTTAATTACACTTACGTGGGTGGTCTGAAATGTTTCCGACGTCGACATGAAGATGGTAATACTCATTAACAAAAGTGATGGAGTATGTTTGTGCATGCTTTGATAAGTGCTCATCAAAATTTCAGCCATTTTGGACGCTCAGTTATTGTTTTACAATCGTTGGAGTAAGTTACTGTGAGCGTTTTTGTGAACATGGAGAAAGTCGAGTATCGAGCTGCGAGTAATATTTATTTTTGAAGGGCAATACGACTACGCAAATCAAAGAAGAGTTGAACGCTGTGTACTCGGACTCTGCACCATCGTTTACCACCGTGAAATTTTGGGTAGCTGAGTTTAAACGTGGCCGTACCAGCTTGGTTGACGATGAACGTTTGGGAGGTCCAAAAACTGCAACCACTGACGACAACATCGCTAAAGTTCACCAAATGGTACTAGGCAACCGTCGAATAAAAGTTAGAGAGATAGAAGAGGCCATGAATACACTCTGTAAAATAAGTGCCCGGAATTTGTAAATAAAACTTGCTTACTGAATCATCCAAATTTATTTTGTCGCCTTCAAAATAGGCCCCATGAGAAGCAATGCACATTCGCCAACGCTTCTCCCAGTCTTCGAAACACTTTTTAAACGCTGAAGAAGGTAACGCCTTCAGCTCCTTCTGCGAATTTTCTTTAATGGCCTCTATCGACTCAAAACGCCGTCCCCGAAGGGGTAATTTGAGTTTCGGAAATAAGAAAGAGTCACAGGGGGCCATATCTGGTGAATACGGTGCTTATTCGATCACATTTGTTGAATTCTTGGCCAAAAATTCCGGTACCAAGATCGATGTGTGCGACGGAGCGTTATCATGGTGCAGGATCCAAGAATTGTTTTTCCACACATATGGCCGTTTCCGACGAATATTTTCACGCAAGCGTCTCATAACGCTCAAATAACATTCTTTATTTACTGTTTGTCCATCTGGAAGGAATTCCGAATGAACAACACCACGATAATCAAAGAAAACAGTCAGCATGATCTTAATTTTCGAGCGATTTTTACGCGGTTTTTTAAGGTTTGGTTCATTTTCTAAGCGATATTCCGAAGATTGTTGACTTGTTTGCATATCGTACTCATAAACCCATGTAACATATTTAACGCTTCGGCACAAGAAATTTCGTTAGGAACGCAAAATTTAAGGCAAATTCTTTGCTCGACACTTCTTTCCATCGCAAAAATCGCAGAGCACACTCGCGATCGACTGGTGTAAATAACTGCCATGAGCACATTAGTTGTCATATTGCGATCAAATTTAGTGTTACAACTGAACACAGTGTTCCCTAGTTACACACAGAAATTGGTTTCAATACATGCACCATGGGATTTGAAAGTGAGAAATTTCGGGAACTCATTTTACACAATGTATATCCAAAGACCGTGTTTGCCACATATTGCATACAGATTTAGGCATGAGAAAGCTGTCTGCGCGTTGGGTGCCGCGTTTGCTCACGTTTGATCAGAAACGTGTTCGATCGAACATTTCGATCGCTCTTTTTGCGCACTTTAGGCGCAATAAATCAGAGTTTTGGCGCCGGCTAATTACTGTTGATGAAACATGGATATATCATTACACTCCCGAATCAAAAATGCAGTCAAAACAGTGGACTGCCAATGGGGAATCGGCGCCAAAAAAGGCAAAGGCTGTTCCTTCGGTTGGGAAAGTGATGGCGACTGTTTTCTGGGACAGTCATGGAGTTATCTTTATTGATTATCTTCAAAAAGAGAAAACCATTACAGTTGCATACTACGCATCATTGCTTGACAAGCTGAAGGCAGAAACTGCGAAAAAACGGCCATATTTGAAGAAAAAAAAATCTTATTCCATCAAGACAATGCGCCGGCTCACACCTCAGCGGTAGCCATGGCAAAAATTCTCGAATTATGATTTGAACTGCTTGATCACCCACCTTACTCGCCAGATCTAGCCCCATGTGATTTCTTTTTGTTCCCCAAGTTAAAAGTTGCACTCGGAGGACAGAGATTTTCATCAAATAAGGAGGCCATCAGCTTCGTAAACAGTTATTTTGCAGAGAAAGACGGCAAGTACTATTTGGACGGGTTGAAGAGATGGGAGCATAGTTGGGAGACGTGTATAGACTTACAAGGAGACTATGTAGAGCAGTCAAGTCAAGGTTTGGCTCGACAGAGCCGTTTCTCGAGCTGCGCCGCCTCCTTCACCTACACATACAGCCGAGATGTCACTGATTCACAGACACTCCGGCGGCGTTACGGTCGTACCTACTGGTACAAGCGTGGTAGCATGTGGCGGTATATTGGGGCGACATTTATATTTTAAAAATTTTGCGACAGCAAAATGCAAACTTGTTCGCCTCAAAGAATGTAGAATAATGTAAGAAGTTATTGGGGCGATACATTGTACAATGTTGTGTTGTCTTTTAACAGTAAAGAGGTAATATAGGTTTCCACATTACCCATGGAAATATGCAAATGCACTCTTTGTTACAAAGTTATCTTCTGAAAATCTATTCCACTGTATCAATGTCCTTTTCCGCTGAATCGTTGTCGAGAAATCGCATTAAAATATAAATGAAGAAAATGTTTTTTAACAATCATACAGATGAAAGAAACCGTTGAGATACATCTCTATATGTAAAATTGACAATACTTTGGCATTTTATTACAAAACAACATTGAAATTAAACGAGGCAGAACCACTCTTTGTTCCTAAGAGCTTCTTATAATTAATTATGTTTTAATTGGTACATATATTAGAACTTTGCGTCGAACATTTTGAGACGAATAAAGTTACTGAAAACATTTAAGACAACTGCGGCGGCAACAATGTGTTCTTTTACGCTGGGAAACCTAGCGTTCTATTATCGTGTAGTTACTTTTAACAATTTGCGCTAATAATTGATTTACAACTATTGGTGCTGGAACACAATACTATATTTAGTCGTAATGCATAACGTAGTGGTTAATTTCGGTAAAATCGTCGCCAGAAGCCCAAAAATATTAAAATATATTAATTGTACTTTATTTAACACATATTCGAGCATACTTTTTCACTAACAATACTTTTGTATTACCCTACATGCGATATAGTGCGGTGTGAAATTGTATTTCGACAAATAACCTTTATCGACGTGCCACGCACGACGTTCTGATCTCCGCGACTGACGCGCAAGGCACGACTTTTTCAGCGCGACTGATTGACTACGAATGTCGCCCCGAATACGATCGTGCTCATGCCAATAGGTCCGCTACTATGAAGGGGAGGCAAAGTCAATCAGCGAGCTCTCGAGTGTATAGGAAGGAGTAGCAGGCGGAGCAGCTCGAGAAACGGCTCTGTCGAGCCAAACCTTGACTTGACTGATGTAGAGAAATAAAAATAATTTTGAAGAAAAAATGTCTTATATCTTTGTTAGGTCGGAAACTTTTCAGACCGCCCTCGTATAACTATTGCATTTACACCTGCAAGTCATTGGATAATACAAATACAACACCAAAAAATGTTGTAATGAATTTATGTGAAGATGTGTTTGATTAAAGGCCATACTTTATGTACGGATAACACTGTCCAACAAATTTGAAGCTGTTTTCTGTTTTCCTATAGCCACTATATAATTCTTATAGAGTTCTTCGTCCTGAACACGAATCCGGCAACCAAATTTCTGGATCACCCTCTGTTTTCGAAAAAAAATCAGCATTTGTAAAAACGGTCGTTTTCGATAAAGAAGCTGGTATTACGTGAAAACTAAGAAACGTAGGTTGTTGTTCTTGGGTTCAACAAATAGAGGAGTGTTTCCTGAGTATGTATATATAAGCATATTATAATATTCCGTATTGATTAATAGCAGTAAATCACTGTCAAAGTTCAAAAAAGAGCAAATTCGCGAATTTTTTACTCATTCACTTTGCATTTTCACGTAGAGGACTGTTGCTAGTACAAATTTACTGTACACCATTGGATTCTACGTACATTTCTGAATAAAAAACAATCAGCGGAAATTGTCATAACTGTTTTCGTTTCGGCACAATTTAAGAAAATATCCATCCCGAAAGTTTTGTCACTACGACGCCATCGCTCCCTGAAAGCGCCGTAGCTACGCATAATACTTTCACGGGCCCCGCGCATCGATACATTCTGTTGAGGTAGAATTCTCTACCCCTTTACTAAAGTGTAAGGTAATACTTATTTATTTATTTTTTTTTATAGAGGAGAAATGCTTTACGCACACTCGCAAATGCCTTAGTTAGCGGATAGTGTGGAACTCCGTAGGCTTATTGTTTTCGTATACGCTCTGAAATCCTCTCTGCTTCATTCTGCTTTTCTCTTTAATTTAACTAATAAAACAATACTCGCCTTAAGGAAGTTCGAGCGAATCTAATGTAAAAAAACTTTTTCCAACTTTAAGCTTTGAAACTCTGTATACATGTAATTAAATACTCGATTGATATATCCTAAAAATTTTGAAACGATCCTCCGTCTAGTTCCTTTGAAAAAAAATGTTGAAAATTACATTTTTTAAGTCCTTATACACAGGCTCTTATGGCTGACAAGCTGTATTCGCGTCTTTTTCGATTTTTTTCGATATTAACCTTCCAACTTTAAGGAAAACAAAACTATGTGTAATAAACTTGAATAATTGTAGAATAAAATTAGATTTCAATAATATAACCTTACCGATGTAGTTTCGTTGATAATTTAACGTAAACTTTATTTATTACTCATGCTTATTGGTAGCCGTACACGTTACTGAACGTTTGGCAACGCTGCGAGAACAGCTGAGAAAAGTATAAGGATAGAAAAAGAGTTAAAGAGAAAGAGCGAAGATAGAAAATTTACTTTGTCACCTTAGTTCAAAAATTGTAGTTTGAAGAAAATTAGAATAATTTTAGTTCTTGAATAAATGAATGAATAAAATATATAAAGTTATAAATTAATGAAAATAATATCACAATAATTATATTATAAAGAAAATCAACTGTTTTTATGTTTTTAAAAACTAAAATATTCGATGTCAGTATGAAAACGGGAGTATAACCTCAAATTAAATAAAAATGTAAATAATTACCTATACATTTTTTTTCTTTTCTTTTACAATAATTGCAATTTTTGATTTTGCAATTATTGTTCCTGCAATCAATCCGAGCTTTGTTACTCTTGATAACATTTTGTCTCCATTTCACAATATTTTTTTTACAAAATCGATCGTTAAATCTGTGCATTTTTGTAAATTATTTCCATTCACTCATGGACTAAAACACTTAAATTTGATAATGCTCTCTCCGTGCTCTCTAACTATAGTACACAGGAAGAACAATGCGCTGTTGCCAGATCTTCTTATTCAAACGGATGAGTCAAAAGTCACGTAGTCATTTCGTTACTTTTGTTAATTAAATAAATAATATTTAACAATTTTTGGATTAGATATGTTATTATAAATTGAAATAATGAATTTTTATTACTATTACAAGAATTGAGATTACAGAAAAATTCAATTACTATTTTGAGTCATTAGTTACGCTCGAACTTCCTTAAAAAATAAACGAGAATCATTTTATATGGGATAGCGGCAACAAATCGTTATTCTCATAAATGTTAAACACCAGGAAAAAATCGAAGGGGAGAAAGTTGGAGTATACTTTTTGCTAGCAAAAGATGATAACGAAATTTTTTGTTTATTTTAAGTTAACAACGAAAATTTTATGGATTTCTATATTCATAAAAAAAAGTGATAAATGTAATATTTCGCAATATAGGCTAAGAAAATTGTATTTAACTGCACTGGAATATGAACTACAGACGACAGATGAAGAAAATGGATTTGCTAAAGAATATAAAATAACAGATTTTCGGCTGTTAGCATATCGGCGAAATTGGCTTATCGCTTACCGTGTTAATATGTTTAATCGTACTTTATCATTATATATTACTATCTATCACAAATAAGAAGTTGCGAAATGTGCATAAATTCTTCTACAACATGTTACTTTGACGGATGTAAAAGACCACAGATTTTTCGTTTGTTCGACCTCGCTTCTGTTTTTTAAGCGGCATTTAACTTTTCTAGACATTGTATGTCCAAGATTCTGAGCAGATCTCACTTCCGTCAGAATCTCGTACGAATAGGTCGTATTGACACGTTCAGACAGACTTTGGTTTACGCCAAATTAGTTGCTTTTTCAGTGTTGTTACTTTGCTTTGTTCTTTATTCAGACTGTTAGTGATACATTTTACCATCGATTTTCTCGTAAATGGCAAGCATTACATAGAAACCAAAGGGGTGAAATTCCAGCACAATTTACCAATTTTTTCTTTATTCATAACAATATGCAATCTTATGACTATAAAATACTTGTAAATGCTATATTATAACATGTTCCACATATTTCTTTCATTTCAAATCTTCTAAATAAAGAAAATTTCGCTATCGTATTCCTACCAAATATACTACAACATTCTCCCCTTTGATTTTTTTCTTTTGTTTAATATTTATGAAAATAATGATAATAAGATTTATCGCGCACATATGAAAGAATTCTTATTCATTGTTTGAAGCGAGTATTGTTTCATTAGTTAAATTAAAGAAAAAAGCAGAATGAAGCAGAGAGGATTTCAGAGCATATACGAAAACAATAAGCCTACGGAGTTCCACACTATCCGCAAACTAAGACATTTGCGAGTGTGCGTAAAGCATTTCTCCTCTATAAAAAAAAAAATAAATAAATAAGTATTACACTTTAGTAAAGGGGTAGAGAATTCTACCTCAACAGAATGTATCGATGCGCGGGGCCCCTGAAAGTATTACGCGTAGCTACGGCGCTTACAGGGAGCGATGGCGTCGTAGTGACAAAACGTTCAGGATGGATATTTTCTTAAATTGTGCCGAAACGAAAACAGTTATGACAATTTCCGCTGATTGTTTTTTATTCAGAAATGTACGTAGAATCCAATGGTGTACAGTAAATTTCTGCTAGCAGCAGTCCTCTACATGAAAATGCAAAGTGATTGCGTAAAAAATTCGCGAATTCGCTCGTTTTTGAACTTTGACAGTGATTTACTGCTATTAATCAATACGGAATATTATAATATGCTTATATATACATACTCGGGAAACACTCCTCTATTTTTTCAGACCAAGAACAACAAGCTACGTTTCTTAGTTTTCACGTAATACCCACTTCTTTACCGAAAACGACCGTTTTTACAAATGCTGATTTTTTTCAAAAACAGAGGGTGATCCAGAAATTTGGTTGCCGGATTCGTGTTCAGGACGACGAACTCTATAAGAATTATATAGTGGCTATAGGAAAAGAGAAAACAGCTTCAAATTTGTTGAACAGTGTAATTATTACACCAGTGTGATTTTAGTGAACAAGCTCATATAAAAAAATACGCATTTGTTACGTGCGCCGCTATATTATAAAGGGTGTCCAGCAGAAAATTTTCAATTTTAAATTATCGCTATTCTTTTTTTAGCGGGGCTAGACGCGCTAGAGGGGTACCGTTTGTTGCGCCATTTTTGCGGATTTGTCAGTCACCACGAATCATTGGTCGGTAACGCACTGCGCATTTTCGGTGAAACAATATCTAGTCTGGTGAATCGTTAGTTCGAGCGCGTCGTGCTTTCTGTTCCCACTTTGATATTCGGCGATTAAACGACGCTCCGAGCACGCAGCTCATCTGGTCATGGTGCAAAGATTTCGGCAAGAACGGACAATGGTTAATAGGCCATCACCAGAATCACCCTCGCATTATATCTGCCCTATAAGAAAACAATCGCCGTGAAATCGCTCCAATCAGCCCGACGTTTTGTTCGCGCGTATTTGCCAATATGAGAGTTCGCTTGCAAGTGTGTATTGAAGGGAATGGACGACACTTGGAAGACATAATTTTTAAAAAGTAAAATCCGCAGTCCCCTGTTACATGTAAAAAATAAAATAAATATTCTAGAAATACTTGTTTATTTTTCATTCAATTTTAAAATCGAAAATTTTCCGCTGGACGCCCTATATATATATATATAGCTAGCCGTCCGTCGTCGAGCGGTAGCCGACGGTCGGTGATAAGACGCTCGTTACAGCGGGAAAGGATATAGCCGGTTAAGATGGTCAAATGTGCCCTTGAACCGAATTCAAATCGCGATGAGTCATTCGAAAGCTTATAAAAAAAGAATGATTTCTGCCAAGTTTCAACTTTGTATCTCGACCCGGGGGGTAGTAAACGGTAAAAATAGAAAATCAGGTTTTTGCCGAATCTCTCCTATACCAGCGGATAAAAAATTTTGAAAAAATTCAGAGGCATTTCTGTTATCAGGGCAAATATTAGAGAATTGTTTCAGATTTTTAAATTGGAAAACCAAGCTGTGAAAAATACAAAACGCCGAAAAATGCTGAAAAATGCCGATTGTGTATCGAAGCAGTCTTGGCACTATAATTATATTTTTACTATAAGTACGTATAATTGTTACTATTGTACTGAATTTTTTTCAGATTTTTTAATTTGGTGCGCCGCAGTTAAAAAAATTAAAAACCGATTTTTTCGTCGTTTTTTCCGTGTCAGAGTAACTTATACGTTGAATTGCTTCGTTAAATAAGTGTCTTATGCGGTCTTCTATGTTTATACGTACAGCAAAACATCATAGGAATTAAAGAAACTGAAAAAACCGAATCATTTGAAACTGTTATGCGCCTTACATTGTAAAGTATCTACCGTATTTTCCAACGGCGTCGGTGGCGCAGCGGTAGAGTGTCGAGCTGCTATACCGCTGCGAACTTGTTAACCCTTTGCGGTCGTATTAAATTTGGACATGGGTATCGTACTGGTCGGAATTAATTTCCGTCGAAAGAGCAGGGATACATAACATGCAAGATTACGAAGTATAAACAAGGTTTAGTAGTTCTTTTGTGAACTTTAGATGTATGTTTACTCAATAAAGTGATCTAATGTCACGTTTTTGTATAAAAATTATATTTTATAGTTTTCCATCGTGTGGTATTTTTCGAAGCGATCTCCAACATGCAGGCATGGTTTTCGATTGCATGTATCGCACAAATAATTGGTTTGTCGCCTTCCGCCCTTAATCTTTCTGTTTGAACATACTGAGCAATCTTTACTTTTTACGTCTTCACAATGCCACAATATGTGCAGTTTTCCATTCAGTCTTTCCTCCTTATCTGAGGTCGATGGTTTTCCTAGTTTTGATTGTGCTCCATCACGATAACCACCAACCAGTTGTCCCACAAATTTTCGGAAATACATAAAATATGTCATAGGCGTCCTGTTCTCTCTTCTAGCTGACGCCTTATATGCAGACCCTATCAAAAAAATCCACATGGATTTATGTGGGAATCATGGATTCCCATGGGAATTCACATAGGAACATGTGGAAACATGGATTCCTATGTGGGAATCCACATGGGAACATGGATTCCTATGTGGGAATCCACATGGGAAATGTGAGAACATGGATTCCTATGTGGGAATCCACATGGTAAATGTGGGAACATAGATTTCTATGTGGAAATCCACATGGGAACTTGATAAGGACTTCGACAGTATGAAAAAATATAGTTTTGTGGTATGACAAAGCTAAAAAAAAAAATCAGACTATTTCGAGCACAACTTCTTCCTTTTTACAGTAGTTGCATAATATTATCATTGTTATACCCTAATTTTTTCAGATTTTTTGAGTACGGTGCATCACGGTCGGAAAAATCAAAAACCGATTTCTGGGACACATTTTGGGCTGAAACTCGCCCATTATCTGCCATTCTTGCATCATTTTAATACAATATGTTCATATTGTGACCTTCAATGTTTCTGCATAGAAATATGTAGATGTTAAAGAACATTATCGGGATAATTAAATAAATTGTTGATTGTATGGTCTTTATAACCTAGAATTTTAACCGTTCTTTCAAAAGCATTAATGACACAGTGGCTATGGTGTCTGCCTGTGGAATCGCTGGACACTTTTTTATCGCGGTTCGAATCTCCATGTGGGAGTTAAGTTTTTTTCTGTAATTTTTTTTTTTTTTTTTTTTTTTTTTTTTTATTAAAGACAACAATATTCAGTAGTAACTTTAAAATGTTTCATAGATACTTCTAAAAATAAGTATACAGTATACCTTTTTCTTCATCGACTCTTTCCAGTCATGTCACGATTTACAATTACAAGTCTGTACATTGAATTTGTAGCAGGAGGATGGCCGTTCGTTAAATTATTGAGAGCGTATTAAAATTAAAGATATATATTTATTAAATGAAGTTAAAGAATAGAAATAAGAAATATAATTAAAACAACACTAATTAACTTAATAACTCTTAACAACACGAATCAAACATAAATAACATAAAGAACATAAACCATAAGAAATACATAAGAAAAAATACATAAACCCGTAAAACGTCCGTACTCGATCGTCGCAGAGCACGTTCTGCTCTTAGGCCCATCCGCGGCCGCACGCTGCACGTCGTGACGTCACTAATCTAAACACCATAACATTCGAATATCCAGACGTATCTCGCTACGACGGCATGGCATTATAAAATATACTACAGTTCGTCCATCCTGACAATATGATTGTCCTCAATCATCCAGAACTCACATACAATTTCACATTCAGTCATAATGTCTATGTTGTTTAAAGAATATATGCCTAAAATATAAAACTTAAAGTTACACATAAAATTTCAAACAATCATAACATAAGTATCATAATAATCATAAGGCTTAACACTCTAATACATCCTATACTAAAACACAACACACAAATATGAACACTTAAATTATAATAAAACATGAGACATAATATCCAAGGACATAACTGATTAATACAATACGATTCATAAACTAACTGTCATAACAATCATAAATAGAATAACATAAGAATTAGGTACTGAATAAAGTGAACATTTATAAAGTAAACACAATACTAAATAACTATGCTAAACTAATTCTAACCAAATATGCACAAAAACGTAGAAGATTAAACAATACTTAATAAAGAATCATCTATTCTAATCGGCTGGATTATCCACGCACGCATAAACACAATCATTCACGTCCACTCAACTCGGTTACATAAATACACCATTAGCACTTCTTTCAATATCTTCAAGTTTTCATTTATACTTTTAGTCGCTATTAAAATATTATCGAAATAAATCAAAATTTTCTTATCCAAAATTAACTTATGAAATGCTTCATTAAGATAACGCAAAATAAATGTAGATTCGTTGGACATAAATTTCATAGAAGCTTTACAATGTATAAAATTTCCTTTCTTACTCGCGTAACAAAATTCGTCCCTAAGATCAATCCGCGTAAAATATATTTTGTCATGTAATTCGTCGTTTCTAGAAATCGGATATTTATCTGGTAACGTTGTTTCATTCAAATTGCTATAATTTACAGATATTTGATATTGATCAGATTGTTTCTTAATTGATATAATCGGGCTACAATGCTGTAAAGGACTTGGTTTAACTATCTTACTTTCTAATAAATCGTTAACAGTGTCTGTAACTACATTCTTTTCATCGTACTTAAAATATTGAGGATTAGAATTAAGTTCGCTATTTTCTTCAACCACGTCTATTTTTAAAATTTCTACAATAGGAGATCGAATTTCAGTAAACTCCTCTTTCCGCCTAATAGTAATATTTTTCCCAATGCAAATTTCTAAATCAGTGAGGCACGGTACTTGATCATTTCGGCGTCCTTCGACCAATCCCGCCTGCTTCTCCCAACCGTTCTGTTTCGGCCAACCAGGCTTGTCTTGCCTTTCACCTCGCAGGGTCGGATCTATTGGCGCGAGCGTGGCAGCATACTGGGACGTCATTCGCAACTAAACGCTCGCGCTGGAAAGATGTGTCGCGCTCGCCGACGACTGTAAACAGATGGATGCGCGTGACGCATCGATTCAGATTATACGTCGAGAAACAGTTTCAGATTGCACTACGTCGCGTGTAGGATAAAACAACAGTGTTATTCGTAAAAAAGTATGCTCAGATATGTCTTAAAGATCTAAGTCTCAGGCGATATAATTTAATTTCCAGCGCAAATAAATGGAAAATTCAGCGTTGTAAAAACGTTTGCCCTCGCATCAAACAATACATTGTTGCCGTCGTGATTGTCTTGCTGATAGATTTTAAGATTTCAGGCAGGTACAACAAAGAAGAGCAGGTAGACGAACGATTAGTACGAAATTACTGAATACATATGAGAAATTCCAATCCGGTACCGTTCGGTACTTCTTAGTTATTCAGTTTTTAAATGAACCGTGTTTAATGGGAACATGATTACCTTCCACCCTGATTACCTAGTTCGCTACTCTTTACTAGGAAACTAACAATAAGCGTAATTAAGTAATAAAAGTAATATTTAAGAAATCTTCGACCATATTAACGCCAATGGGATTTTGTCGGTTCAGAAATCCGGGTTTTTATTGACCACGAGACCGACGGCGACTCGGCACCAGTACTATGTTACATCAATTTTAGAAAGGCACGAAAACAAAAGACGCAGGTAGGCGCAGCCGATCTTTGCAGGAGTCACTTCTACGTGATTTGCACTAAATTCCCTTAAAGTTGCCAGGGGATAATTTGGAGTACAATATAAGTTTTTCAATATTAAAGTAAATAGCCGGATAACGATGGTGAAAGTACCCCGAAAGTTAACCAACCTTGAGGCACCGGGGTTTTTTTTTGTTATGATCCACTTTTGCAAGAAAATCTGAAAAAGTTACAGTTAATTACCTTTGGAGCGACTTTTACCGTTCTTATGCTCAAAACATGAAAAGCCTCACGAAATTCTTAATGTCGCTAACAGTATCTTCATTTCAGTAAAATATTTCTACGTTTTTGCGCTGTGGAAATTCGTTTCTTTCAACGCTGATTTTTGCACTTATATGATTCAAAAATCAATTATTATTTCCATCGGTGGTCTTAAACATTTTAGATTTTGATCAAATTATTAAAAATTCCCTGAATTGATTTTTTCTCACCTAGATTACCCATTTCGTTCCACTGTGCAGAGGTACTATTGTCAATGCGTTTTTTTGCAGCGGTATACCCCGTAGGTTTACTCCACTGTATCGATGCCCCTTTCTGCATAAATTTAATGGGAGATCACGTTAAAAATAAATTATGAAAATTTTTCTGAATGTTGTTGTCAAGCAGTTCTGGTTGAAACTTTGTGCATGCCTGGTACTTAGGTACGATCATAAACCGTACCTCGTCCGGTACTTACAGTTAGTAGTTGAGGCCGTGCACATGCAGAATGTTTTTCCGCTATGCTGGTAATTTCCCACCCCCTTCTCTAATGGCAATCCACCCTTCTTTCCGAATATTTCGTTAATAAAAAGGCCGAGTCCATCGCCTCGGCCACACTTTTCCATCCGAAAATTACCATACAACAACGCACTTGGAAATCGACATGTCGGGACAGACGTATCATCAACATTTTGACAAGGTATGGGAAAAGTACTTTTTTGCACAAATTAGTGATTGTACGTTATGTCTTATTTGTGGATACCAACCCGCCGCGGTTAACAAATTTAATGTTAAACGTCATTTTTTTTGCGTCATGAAACAACATACGGTTCTTATAACGAGACGGAAAAGGTAGATTTAATAGAAGGATTAAAATTAGTACAGCAAGAGGGTCGTGCAGTTTGTAGTGAAAATTCTTCGTCCGAAAAAGCTCGTATAGCTTCCTATGCTATATCGCATGTGATTGCAAAGTGGGGCAAACCGTTTACTGCGGACGAATTCGTAAAGGAATGTCTTTTAGAAGCAGTAAAAAGTTTCGACAACTCTATCACTTACCAAGAAGTTGCTAGCATCCCATTAAGCAAAAGAACAGTAAGTTCCCGTGTTTCTGATCTGAACGTATCATACGAGGAGAAGTTAACTGCATACTTAAGCACCTGTCGTTATTTCTCATTGTGTTTAGATGAAAGCACCGATATACGACATACGTTCCAATTGAGCATTTTTGTTCGAATTGTGCAAAATGATTTCTCGTATGTCGAGGAGCTATTAGATTTAGTGCCATTACATGATACGACTACAGGTGCAAATATCTTCGAAGCATTACAGAAATCTCTCCAAAAGTTCCGAACTAATTTATCGAAATGCTCTGCAGTGGTAACTGATGGTGCAAGAGCCATGACAGGTACAAAAACAGGACTGCATGGGCAAATTAAAAGTCGCGGTTTCAAAATTCCAATGATACATTGTGTTATTCATCAGGAAGCGTTATGTGGTAGAGATATAAAATTATCTTCCGCCATGAAAAAGGTTACCGAAATAATTAATTCTATCAGAGGCGGAAATAAATTTCTATCTCATAGGAAATTCAAAGAATTTCTTAAATCGCATAACGCTTCATACACTGATATCCCATTATATTGTGAAGTCCGCTGGCTCAGTGCAGCGGAATGTTTATCAAAATTCTTTGCAATAAGAAAAGAGGTCGTCCTTTTCTTGCAAGAAAACCCAAGTTCGAATTCAAAAGAATATATTTCGTATCTAACAGATGTGAATTTCCTTTGTGAACTCGCATTTGTTGTGGATCTTAGTAATCATTTAAAAATACTGAATTTAAAATTACAGAAAGCCAGCCAAACTATTTCACAATTATTTAGTCACGTCGACCATTTCCGTAGAAAGCTGGTATTTTTCAAAAATCATCTTAAAGAAAACAGTTTCTTTTTATTTCCTTCTTGTAAAATAATTTTCAATGAATTCGGCAATAATTGTAATTTTACTAATAACTTTCATATTCTTAATTCGGTGATAGATGAGTTCGATAAGCGTTTCACTGATTTCGATTCGCTCCGAAGTGATCTAATTCTCTATGAGAATCCCTTAACCGTTGAAATCGAAGAACAGGCTCTCCAGTATCAAACCGAGTTGCGCAGTCTTCAGTGCGATATTTTTTTGAAAACGAGGGCAGAAAAAGGAGCCGAATTCTACAAAATGTTAGATGAGTCGACGTATCCCAACCTTAGAGATTTTGGTCTTCGCGTTTTATCAATGTTCGGATCGACCTACCTCTGCGAATGTTCATTTTCCAAAATACGTCGCATTAAAACAGAACATCGTACACAACTGCACGATTCCTCTTTAGCATCCGTGATACGATTAGGAACGTCCAGCCTTTCTGTCGGCGTATCAGATTTCCCAACCGCAAAACGCGCCCGAAAATCTGACAAACATAAGTACACGGACTAAACTATATTAATTTCATATTAAGTTATAAAAATGTTCCATGCTTATTTGGTTCAAAGCATTTAACCTCTAAGATATTTTCGTAATTTACTATTTACTTGTTTCTTCACTAAATATTGTGCAAAAAAAGGCATCGACACAGTGGAATAGGCCTACAGGGGATACCACTGAAAAAAAAAACGCATTGAGAATAGTACCCCATGGGTGATGTGGAAACCTATTAAAACTTCGTTGGTTAACTGACTTAGATAACGGATTTCTGAACCGACAAAATCCCATTGGCGTTAATATGGTCGAAGATTTCTTAAATATTACTTTTATTACTTAATTACGCTTATTGTTAGTTTCCTAGTAAAGAGTAGCGAACTAGGTAATCAGGGTGGAAGGTAATCATGTTCCCATTAAACACGGTTCATTTAAAAACTGAATAACTAAGAAGTACCGAAAGGTACCGGATTGGAATTTCTCATATGTATTCAGTAATTTCGTACTAATCGTTCGTCTACCTGCTCTTCTTTGTTGTACCTGCCTGAAATCTTAAAATCTATCAGCAAGACAATCACGACGGCAACAATGTATTGTTTGATGCGAGGGCAAACGTTTTTACAACGCTGAATTTTCCATTTATTTGCGCTGGAAATTAAATTATATCGCCTGAGACTTAGATCTTTAAGACATATCTGAGCATACTTTTTTACGAATAACACTGTTGTTTTATCCTACACGCGACGTAGTGCAATCTGAAACTGTTTCTCGACGTATAATCTGAATCGATGCGTCACGCGCATCGATCTGTTTACAGTCGTCGGCGAGCGCGGCACATCTTTCCAGCGCGAGCGTTTAGTTGCGAATGACGTCCCAGTATGCTGCCACGCTCGCGCCAATAGATCCGACCCTGCGAGGTGAAAGGCAAGACAAGCCTGGTTGGTCGAAACAGAACGGTTGGGAGAAGCAGGCGGGATTGCTCGAAGGACGCCGAAATGATCAAGTACCGTGCCTCACTGTTCTAAATTATCCTGAGCCATAAAATCATGACCTAATAAACAAAAGAAACTCATTGTATTCCTTGGAACAACATAAAAATTCAAAATTACATCAATATCAGATACTGTTACTTTTTGTCTTAAGCGGCCTAAAATGTTTATCTTACTTTTATTTACACCTACAAACTGAATAGTATCAGGATCGGATTGAATAATTATATCTTTCGGTACTCGATCTATACTAAGAAATGAGACGGGGCTCCCAGTATCTAAAACTGCTTCAATCTTACCGACGTCTAACGTTACATCTATCGTATAGCAGGGTACGATTGATTCCGATTCCACATAATGAGTAGTGATGTTCGTCTCTGCTTTCCTGGAAGTTTCGTTTGTCGTCACCCGACGTGGACAAGCTCGCTGTAGATGATCTAACGATCCACACTCGTAACAGGATCCTCTGCTTCTTGGCGGCATCGAGCAATCTCTGGCGGTGTGACCTTCATTGTTGCAGTTAAAACATCGTAGTGGCGCTTTCTCACTCTGCTTCATTGGCAACTTTGTAACTTTTTCATTCACTGCACTATTTTCGTTTTGTCGAACAATGCCTCGACTTTTACACACCGGTTTTAAATTAATGTTCGCGAAAGCCGTTAGAAACTCATCCACTGACATAAATGTGTGCATTCGAGCTTGATTTCTAAAGTCTTCATTTGGAATACCCTCAATAAGATAGTCGATAATTTCACAGTCCGCGATCGGCACTCTACTTCCCAACGTAATTTCATCGTGAAAATAGTCTGAGAATTTCTCTCCCGCACTCCACTCTCTTGCTTCAAATTCTTTGCGCAACGACAATTTACTTACATTTTGTCCAAACACTTTCCGTAATGCACTTAATAATTGTTTGTAGTCCATGTCGATACAGTCGCTTTGCGCATGATACCATTTTTTCGTCTTTCCCGTTAATTTATTACAAACTAATGCCTTTGCCGCACAAGCATCAAGCGCGTAAGAGTCTATTAACTTGCACATTTGTTTCTCCCAAATATTAAAATCATAGTTTTCGCCATCATAATGTGCGATTAATTCTTGGAGCTCTTTCCAACCTACTGTAACGTTTGGTGTAGACGGAACACGATTTTCTGTTCTTGCCGTAAGCTGAGCTAATTCCAATTCTCGGCGAAGAATTCGAATTTCCAATTCTGCAAGGTCCCTTTCCCTTCTCAGCATCTCTCGTTCTAAATCCACTGGCGTACGAGAAACAGGAATCGTTCGAGCTTCCTCGTTATTCGGCGTCGTCAATTCTTGCACCTGAGTTTCATTGCTGGTCGTCGCTACAGGTTGTTTTTCGGGCTGCACCCCGGCTTCCAACAATCGCGGAACCAATTCATTTTTTCCACCCTCCGTTGGCAGATCCATGGCTCTTAGCTGCTCTCTTAACTCGGCGACCGTTAATTTTGACGACATTTCGTTCACAAAAATTTTCACAGTTCATAAGTGTCGATTGTTCACACAAACAGTATACAAAACAGTTCTTTAACAAAAATATAGTTTCTTATCCCACTTCTGAAAACTGTAGCAGGAGGATGGCCGTTCGTTAAATTATTGAGGGCGTATTAAAATTAAAGATATATATTTATTAAATTAAGTTAAAGAATAGAAATAAGAAATATAATTAAAACAACACTAATTAACTTAATAAGTCTTAACAACACGAATCAAACATAAATAACATAAAGAACATAAACCATAAGAAATACATAAGAAAAAATACATAAACCCGTAAAACGTCCGTACTCGATCGTCGCAGAGCACGTTCTGCTCTTAGGCCCATCCGCGGCCGCACGCTGCACGTCGTGACGTCACTAATCTAAACACCACACATTCGAATATCCAGACGTATCTCGCTACGACGGCATGGCTTTATAAAATATACTACAAATTTTATATTTCTTTCATACTTAAAATATATTTTCATACATTGCAATAAACCAATATCTATGAAGAATATAAAATGTTTGAGAATACTTATAATTGCAAAACGTTGCATGTCTAATTGTAAGAAAAGCATGTTTTACGATTATTTTTCTATAGGTTTTATATTGCTGAAAGGCATAAAAATATCTGTGAAACATTTTAAAGCTACTACTGAATATTGTTGTCTTTAATAATAATAAAAAAAAAAAAAATTACAGAAAAAAACTTAAGTCCCACATGGAGATTCGAACCCGCGACAAACAAGTATCCAGCGATTCCACAGGCAGACACCATAGCCACTGCGCCATTAATGCTTTTGAAAGAACGGTTAAAATTCTAGGTTATAAAGACCATACAATCAGCATTTTATTTAAATATCCCGATATTGTTCTTTAATATCTACATATTTCTATGCAGAAACATTGAAGGTCACAATATGAACATACTGTATTAAAATCATGCAAGAATGGCAGATAATGGGCGAGTTTCAGCCCAAAATATGTCCCAGAAATCGGTTTTTGATTTTTCCGACCGTGATGCACCGTACTCAAAAAATCTGAAAAAATTAGGGTATAACAATGATAACATTATGCAACTACTGTAAAAAGGAAAAAGTTTTGCTCGGAAGATTTCAATACGAAATCGATATTTAAAAATTTTTTTGTTGGTTTTTCATTTTTCGTGAGTGGAACTTGCAAAGGAAAAATCTGAAAAAAATCCCTAACGTGTACATTCATGTTTAGAATGTGTCAGAATTTTTTGGTAATTTTTGCACTACATTAATTGGGGAAAATGAGGAAAAAACTGATTTTTCGATTTTACCCTATAACTACCCTCCCGGTGAAGGTATCGGATTAAAAATTTGTGTGCAATGGTTTTTCATCATCACCTATCGAATGATCCATCGTCCAATAAAATCGACTCAAGGGCACTTTTGACCCCCTTATTCGGCTAGACTAGCGTCAAGAATATTTTGCACGCCCGAGCCGTCCTTCGAGAAACACCGCCTCCTTCACCCATACATACAGCCGAGATGTCACTGATTCACAACCACTCTGTAGGCGTCATGCTCGTGCCTATTGGCACTGGCGTGGTGCCGCATTTGGGGCGACATTCGTAGTTATTCGCTCGCGCTGGAAAGACGTGCCTCGCACGTCAGTCGCGGAGATAAGAACGACGTGCGTGGCACGTCGACTCAGAATATTTGTTGAGGAACAATTTTAGATGGCACTACGTCGCATGTAGGATAAGACAAAAGTATTGTTAGTGAAAAAGTATCCTCAGATATGTTTTAAATCAAATACATTTAATATATTTTAATGTTTTTGAACTTCTGGCGATGGTTTTGCCGAAATCGACCACTTCATTAAATCTTACGGCATAAATATAGTATTGCGTTCCAGTACGCACATTTGTAAATTAATTACTAGCGCAAATTGTTAAAAATAACTATCCGATACTAGAACGCTAGGCTTCCTCGTATTAAAGAATACATTGTTGCCGTCGCGGCCGCTGCAGCCCATGCGACGTAGTGCCATTTGTAACTGTTCCTCAACAAATATTATGAGTCGACGTGCCACGTACGTCGTTCTTATCTCCGCGACTGACGCGCGAGGCACATCTTTCCAGCGCGAGCGATTAACTACGAATGTCGCCCGAAATGCGGCACCACGCCAGTTCCAATAGGCATGACCGTGACGCCTACAGAGTGGTTGCGAATCAGTGACATCTCGGCTGTATGTTTGAGTGAAGGAGGCGGTGTTTCTCGAAGGACGGCTCGGGCGTGCAAAGTATTCTTGACGCTGGGCTAGACCCTTTGTGAAAAATCTTGCTCAAGCTCTTTGGACTCGCCATGAATTAATTAATCGCTCATTAGATGGTAAAGGAGCAGCGAGGATTACAAATAGATCACCAAGAAAAATTTTAACTCCTAAAAAATGTCAAGTGATAGAAGGTTTATACTTTACATATAACGATTAGTTCTAAAAGTTCTTATAATAATAAGAACTGTTCTTCCATCATATTATTATTATTATCATATTTGATGATACACTAAAACTATTATTCTCACTACGATTATTATTATGTCAATATAATTACTGATGGTTTCTTATTTAATTTTAGATTGTTACCACGACAGACTTGCAAAACAACAACCGGAATTAACAGGAGTTTCATTAGAGAAGAAGGTCAAAGGATCCAGACGATATTTAACCGAATTAATAAATGACTTAATTAAACGTGAAAAGAAAAATTCAAAGTAATAAAACTAATAAGTTGGATTTACTTTTATGATTCATTCATATTTTCATATACTACGTTTTTGGTTATATTATTGATGATTATGTTTAACAAAGTAAATATAAAAATAATCTTTTCAAGATAAGTATTTTAAATAACTGAAGTTATTAATAGTAGCATCCATAATATTCCAGACTGGTATCATATAGGAATCCATGTAGGATTTCAGGCTGGTTTCCTACATGGGAATCCAGCCTAGATTGCCACATGGATTCCCACATGGCGGTTTCGGATGGATTCCTATATAGGAATCCATGTGGGAAACCATGTGGATTTCCATATAGGAATCCATGTAGGAAACCATGTGGATTCCCACATAGGAATCCATGTGGGAATCCATGTGGATTTTTTTGATAGGGGAGTCTATATTGAAGGGGTCAAAACAAAACTCTTCATCGCTATTTTCAGTTTCACAGAACACTTCTTGCGGTAACTTTCTTTTTGCCATTTTGGAGTATTATTTTGAAATATTTTAACAAGCGAGAATGTCTTATTACTGTTAAACAGAATTTATACAATATTCTTTGGAATTCTACATGGTATCGCCGAACGTTGTCGATTTCTTTACGCTCAAAAGGCGACTGACTCGCCACAGCGCAGCGTCTTGCATGCCGAGTGCGGGGTGACAGCTTTTGTTTAGATTGGATCTCCTTATATCCAATCGATAGGAGCACCGAATTGGTTCGCGAAAAGGTTCCTTAGGCATTTAGGTTCGTTTAGAGAAAGTGTAAACTGATAAATGAATGAATACAGTATAGAATTTGTATGGTTCCTTGCTGTGGTGGCTGAGAGAAGACATACGACCGCAAAGGGTTAAACGTAGGTTCGAGCCTCGACTTTCTAGTCCCTTAGGCTAAGTTTTTTTTTCGTTCATTATATATATTTCCTAACTTTACGACACAACGATCAATATTTACTTTCAAATGTTTTAAGAATATTTGAAAAACATATTAACCTGAAATATACGTAAATATGAGTTTGGACTGCTTGTTGTGCCGCCGTTTATTACTCCAACTAGAGACGATACAAGTAGAGTTATTCACAAATTGCACAAGAAAGAAGGAAATACGCATAAAGTACGGAAATACTGTGCTAATGTTATAGCACAAACACAAAAACATTCGGACGCAAGTTAACTAGAAAACTCACAAAACAAGTTGTTACTGTAATAAATGCAGATCTCAACCACATCTTTGCTTAAAATATTTTAATAAACTCGTATAAATTTATACCGTTATAAATTTAATAATAATTTAACCGTTAACAATGCCAGTCTTACGCGATGTCGACGAAACGAAAAGTTCGTTATGAATCCGTAGGGGCTGGCGCCGCATGAGCAGAAAGTTCACTGTCAGTCCCCAAGGACTGACGTAGCACTGAACGTGTTACAAACGTCAGGATTAGTAATATCATTTTGCTGTAATGGTATAAAAATTTTTTTTATTAACCAGGCTCGGATTCACTATCTCTTATGTGTTCATGTTTCAATTTGTCTTGGTGTTTTGCTTTTAATTTATTAGTGTCTATACGGAGTACTACATTGTGTAAATCGGTAACGTCTATAATTTCCAACGGTCCCATGTAGTGGGGGTCGAATTTGCTAACTCGCAGTTTTTTTTAGAACATATGCATAATCCACAACCTTAAAGGTTGTCAGGTTTATGAGCTTGTCGTATTGGTGTTTTGAACGTAATCTTGCATCTACGATATTATCCACCGCTATATTACGAATTTCTGTCATTCTTGTTATTAGTTCCGTGAGATAAGAATCGTGCGTTTCTAAATTTCTATCAGATGGAAATGAACTTAGGTAGCGTCGGTAATTTCCCGAATATTAATTCATGCGGGAAAAAAGTTGGTGGCCTCGTGTACAGATGTGTCGTACGAAAATATTGCAAATGGTAACAGCAAATCCCAGAGTGCGTATGATTCCATATACAGTAAAACTTGGATAAATGCACAGAATTTGGGGCTGAACGAATGAAGTTACGAAGTAGTGGTTTCCATTTTGTGTTTACGTTCTGGCTCCATCCGAGCGTGAACTTGGAAAAGAATAGACAATAGAAGAAACAAAGAGGCCCACTCTACAGGGGGAACGACTTAAACGTGTAGGTGAGGCAATACTACTCGGAGGATTGACCTTTTTCGTTTTTTCATTTGTGACATTTTTCTGATTAAAAAGATACGTTGCATTTCAACAATCATAAAGATCAAATTTTTATGCTAACGTGTGGATTGTGCATAGTGCTTATGGTGTTACATTCAGCCCTGAAAATTACATGCGACCCTGAAAATTTTTAACCTTCGTCGTACTTTCAAGTGATGCACTTGACTATTGGAGACACGCGGTCCGGCCGTACAGGATTCCAACTAGGGATTGCAATACCGGTATACCGGTATTTTGAGCCATTTGTACAATTTTGTAATACCGGTATTCACAAGTTTAAATACCGTTTTTTCGGTATTTACTAGAAATTTTTTAAATTGTCAAATTTGATCAAGTTTATAGTAAGTTTTCTTAAAATTTTTTACCCACAAGCCTATCCAGATTCAGAAGAATTCGGTACAGTTATCGACGATGATGATGACACTAATGTCGATAGTGAAAAAGAATTGTCTCTTGAACAAAAATTAGAATTAGCGATAACTAAAAAAATGTCAACAAACTAAAATATAATACAGAAATCAGTTATATCCAAAACCATCCGACGAGAAATCGATTTATTTGAAGATGAGGGATACAGAAGTAAATACTTGGAAAAAGTATATCGCGCATTGCTAACAGTACCACCAACTAGGGTAGATGCTGAAAGAGTGTTTTCGACAGCTGGTAATTTTTGCACAAAATTACGTTCCAGGCTTAATGACAGTATAATTGATGCATTATGTTTTTTAAGATCTTTAAGATTTCAAAAATTTGTAATAGTGATATTACAGACAGATTACGCAGACTGAATAGTGATATTTACATTTTTTTGTGATTTAAATACATAAGATGTTCCTTGTTCCTTTACTTTTTTGTAATTCTTTATATACTGTTATATTTTATAAGTTTCAAATGATTTTTTTTATATTTACTCCCTATAATAAAACTGGCAAATAAAACAAAAAAACACCTGTGTTTTCTTTCTTTTTCTAAAATTGCTACTATCGGTATTAAAACCGGTATTCCTGTATCAAGATCTAAAAAGTAACGAATGCCGGTATTGAACTTTTGGTCCGATATTGCAATCCCTAGTTCCAACAAGTAATCAACCCCCACAGAATCTCTTCCTCCTTATTCCTTCAGTATTTCATCTCTTTCCCAAGGATCTACCACCTCCATTCATTTTTCCTAATTTTTCCCGAAACGGGGCCCTATATAAGCAGGATGCTCTTTCGTCTTTTGGGTTTATTCTGCCTTACACTGTTACTCTGCCAATCAGAACGACGTAAAAAGCTAATAACTACAAGTTCTTTTCGCTAACTTGTAAGTACGAAAAGTGGATTCCCCCGTAAACCGATGCGCGATACTCGGCCCTCATAAGTATTTTAAGATTCAATTTGTAAGAGTATTTCGAATGCAATGCTTTGTTAATCTATATACCTATACAATATAAAGCTCAAATACCACTGACTGACTGACTCACTCACTCATCACGAAATCTCAAAAACCACAGAACGGATTACAATGAAATTTGAAACATACCTTCCCCTTGGGTCTTAGGTACTCACTAAGAAAGGGTTTTGAAAAATTCGAAATTTTAGGGGGGGTTAAAGTATGGGCCAAACTCATCAACGCAGAGCCGAAACTACTTGACTTAGAAAATTGAAATCTTGCATGAGCGTTCCTTCTAGGGTATAAGCACCCACTAAGAAAGGATTTTTCAAAATTCGAAATTTTAAGGATTTTTTTTAGTTTCGAAGCACGTAAAATATTGCAGGTTTTACATGATTGAATATATATTTTCGAATATGGAAATTAGCAAAAAAAACTTTTAGAACTTTAATAGCTTTGTAGCTTACTTAGGCCTACTGTGAAAAAATCTTCATGTTGTAAAGTTTATTTTGTTGGCTAAAATAATAGTAAACATAAAATTTTTATTGCGGCTCCCTCGATGTGAAATGAGTCTTTAAGTGAATATAAGTGTTTACTGGGTGAAGATTTTCAATTGTAGTTACAATCAAACTATAAAAATAAGTGTTCAACCATCGCGTACTCTCTGTACGACTAATATACAAAGTCAGTGCAGTAACAGTAAGGAAAGACAATGGTTTACAGGTTGAGGCCTGTATTGATTGCCATATCACCTGAGAGCCTATCGTTAACAACTAACCTCTGCCCTCCCCCACCCGCCACGCCCTGTCTCAATAGCGAGTAGACCGACGTAGTCGGAGCTCAGTTAAGTTCATGGTCCTGCTCAATACAGACAGACGTTCTGATCCCTGATCACGGAATATTCAATAGAAACAGAGGAGCCTTCCCGGCAGTGGGAGTGCAAGCGGCTATATGCTCAGGACCCCCCGGCCACCCCGTACCCGCTGGTTCCGCAGGCCAGCATTCAATGCTCCGTGGCGGCGTTGGGGAACCAGGGAGTGGGGGAAGCCTGACACATTGTAAGACCGTTCAGGGCTCCGCTGTTTCTATTGAGTGCTCAGTGTCTCTGATCGTCCAGTCTTGCTCAGTGCTCACTGCTTATTGCTATATTGCTTAGCGTTCTGCCTTCTATTTGAAGAACAATTTCTCTTTCACCGCCACTACTTTCAGGTTTTCTTTTTTAATTTGAGGGGAATCCTGATCACTATTTTATACAAATTTTTCACCTGTTTATGTTAAAAGATTTTTATTTACTATTTCAACTAACTATTTCAACTTTTCTAATAAATATTTTTCATTCAAAAATTCTCACATCATTTGGCTTTTTCAATCCACTTCTTACAATTCCTTTTTAAATTCAGTCTAGGACAGCGCTCTTTAACTTCATTAAAAGGAGTGTTTTTATTGTTTCCATTTATATCTCTTCAGACTTCCCATTTTGTTACATCCACGCTTATTTCAATATTTCAAATTGTGCCGTAATGGCTCTAGAAACTGTAGAAATTGATTGAGTGGCAGTTCCTCACCGAGTCATAAATATCACGGGGGACGGTGCTTGCCTTTTCTCCTGTCTATCATACTTGGTCCACGGTCCAGCTTCATTGACGTTTCGAGTGCGCATAGACATTGTGCCCCATGTTTCCAACAACTGGCGCAGGATTAAGCCGTACACTTTGACCATAAATCAAGTTCCTTATAGCGGTAAACAAAAATACGTTACTGACATGTCAAAACCTTACTTCTATGGTACTTTCTGTGAACTCATGGTGGCTTCAGAGGTGTTCCCTTACCAGTTTGAGCTGTTTCGTGACGGGAAGCTATTAGCCTGCTATGGAGAGGAAGTTGAGAGGGTTAAAAGACTTAAGTTCTCTGGTGATGACATGGAAGGCCACTTCGATGTACTTATTACTTACGACGAACCCACCAACCTTGCTTCACCAGTAGCTTCGTCCCCAACTACTCTTCCTTCAGCTTTCCGGTCATAAGGTAGTTGTTCTGAACCTGGCCCTTCTGAAATCGGCTTTTCTCAACCAGGCCCATCCCAAGTTGTTTTTCCCGAATCTGAACAGGTTGAACCTAGCCTATCTGAATTTAATCCCTTGAACCTAGAATCTACCTTTGTTCTCAGTTCAGATGAGTCTACTTCAACATTGAATTCAACTCATCAATCTAAAAGTAAAAAACGTAGGAAACGATTCACAAGTTCATTTTGCAAAAAACAACTAAGGGAATCGGCTGCAAAATATAGCCAAACACATCCAGAGGTCAACAGGAAAGCTGTTATGAAATACAGGACAAATCATCCTGAAGTTAACAGAAAGGCAGTTAACAAATATATAGAGAGCCACCCCGAAGTTAACAGAAAGGCGGTTAAAAAACATACAGAGATCCACCACGAAGTTAACAGAAAGGCGGTTAACAAATACACAGAAAGCCACCCTGAAGTTCACAGAAAAGCTGTTCACGCATATATTGAGAATCACCCTGATGTTCATAGAGAGGCTGTACAGAAGTATAACGAAACCCATCCTAAAATCCATAGAAAGGCTTCAAAAAAGTACTCCGAAAATAATCCTCTGGTTAATCGCGTAGCTGTAACAAAAGACAATATAAGACGTTCAAGGGAAAGGTTACAGCCATGGACAGCAAAGAGACATTGAGGTTACAAGTATGACCCAAAAACTGAATATGCAAAAGACAAAACAGTCGATATTGGACAACGGTCAACTTGCAATTGGTGTCATGCTGTAAAATGGAAGTACGGGAGCCCTGGCATGTGCTGCAGTAACGGGAAAGTCCAACTTCCTCCCTTTCAAGAATATCCTGAACCCTTGCACAACCTCCTTACTCACCAACATCCTGAGGCTGAGCATTTTCTAAATAATATTCCAAAATACAACGGTTGTTTCCAAATGATGTCTTTTAGAGCAAAAGTGATAAAAGAGGGACATTTCATGCCAACATTTAAGGTGCAAGGACAGCTCTATCACAGAATAGGGAGTTTGATGCCTGGAACACAACAGCACCCGTCTTTCCTTCAGATATATTTTGTTGGTGATGACAACCATGAAAGAGACATTCGTTGTGGTTACTTTCAAAATGTTAAGCCAGCATTGGTAGGCCAGCTCCAGAAAATTCTTCATGAATATAACAAGTATATCAAGGACTTCAAAGCTGCTGTTGAGTCTGGTCCCAAAGATCTACAAGATTTCCAGGTAATTATCAGTGCTGACAAAAAGCCTTCGAATGCCCACAGGGGACGTTACAATACTCCTACCACTAACGAAGTTGCTGTCGTGATTGTTGGCCAAGTATTTGAAAAGCGAGACATCGTTCTCCACAGTAGGGACAAAAAACTGATGAGAATCAGTGAGCTCCATCGAGCGTATGATTCTCTTCAGTATCCTCTCATGTTCTGCCGTGGAGAAGATGGGTATTGTATCAACATCCCTCAGTGTGACCCAAACACCAAGACACCACTTAAGAAAACTGTGTCTGCAGCTGATTTCTACGGTTATATGTTGATTGAGCGAGAAGGCGAAGAATCTTATTTACTTTTGTTTCGTAATCTCCTCCATCAATTTTTGGTTGATATGTACGCAAAAATAGAAACAGAAAGACTAAACTTTACTCGAAGCAACCAAAAAAGGTTGAGAAGTGAAAACGATATTTACTTGAACGATGCCATGAGAAAAGCTGATGGTCAGGTATCGGAGCTGGGTATGATGATAGTGCTGCCATCAAGCTTCACTGGAGGACCTCGCGACATGCATGAACGTACTCAGGATGCCATGACCTATGTCCGCCATTTTGGCCGCCCAGATCTGTTTATAACTTTTACGTGCAACACAAAATGACGAGAAATATGTGAATTGCTCAGGGAAGGTCAGAATGCTCAGCACAGACATGACATGGTAGCGCGGGTTTTCTACTTAACGGTGAAGCAGTTGATGGAGCTCCTTACCAAAGCGTCTATATTTGGGTCATGTAGATGCCACATGTTCTCCATAGAATGGCATAAAAGAGGCCTTCCCCATGTACACATTCTCCTTTGGCTGAAAAAAAATGAAACCAGGCATGATTGGTAAAGTTATTTGTGCAGAGATACCTGACCCAGAGCTAGACCCTGCCCTCCATGATATTGTGATGTCAATCACAATCCATGGCCCATGTGGTGCTCTCAACAGAAATTCGCACTGTATGGTGAACGGATCGTGCAGCAAGAAGTATCCCCGTCGTCTTCTGAGAGAAACACAGAGTGGGGCTGACGGCTATCCTAAATACCGCAGTACAGGTACCTTATAACCATGTCCTGTCTCGAAACTTCTCAGCTCATATCTACGTCGAGTATTGCAGCTCTGTCAAGTCCATCAAGTATATTTGCAAGTACGTCAACAAAGGGTCCAATATAGCAGCCTTCACAGTTGAAAATGAACTTGACGAGGTGACAAGGTACGAAACAGGGCGCTACATAAGTACTTCCGAAGTTGTTTGGCGAATCCATTGCTTTCCCATACACGATTGCTCTCCCTCAATCATGCATCTTGCAGTTCATGTTGAAAACGGCCAGAGAGTGTATTTTAACGAAGAAAATGTCATTGATAGGCTAAACTACCCGCCAAAAACTACACTTTTGGGCTCTTCCGATCTCTGTAAAGCCGATGCGTTTGCAAGAACTCTCCTTTACTCTGAAGTTCCGTCATATTTTGTATGGAAAAACAATACATTTTGTAAAAGGAAGCAAGGGAAATCAGTGCCAGGCTATCCAGGGGTGAAAAAAGATCTGGTTTTGGGCAGGGTATACACTGTTCACCCTAATAACTCTAAATGCTATTTTCTACGCCTTCTCCTACATGAAGTTAAAGGGCCTACGTCATTTTACTATCTTAAGAATGTAAATGGAGTGGTTCACCAAACGTTTCAGTCTGCATGTAGAGCTCTTTGGTTGCTCGAAGACGACGCTCACTGTGATTGAACATTAGAAGAAGCTTCACTTTCAGACTCCCCACCCAAAATCCGCGCATTACTCGCCATCATGTTGGTGTTTTACCAAGTAAGCAGCCCTCTCACCAGGGTCGACAAGCTGTAATGGGCTCAGCGGTTCCGAGTTACGTCCCGCTCGACTCGCAGGTGGCGATAGTGACGCTACTCACACATACACACCGAATTGAAGAATTTAAACTACACTAGCAAGAGAGAATCGGTGTGATTCTGTTACCGCGAGTAAATCGCTCAAGACGAAAACGTGTAACCAAGAGAATTCTAGACATAATTATTATTTATTTCATAGTTCTTATACTTATTATAATTATTAAAATACTGTTATAATTTAAGTTGCTTCCCTTTTTAAGTATGCAACAAAGGAAGAAACGTTCGGTTATTTTCTGTAAAGAAAACAGAGGTTAGAAAGTGTATGTGTTCCTATGTACACCTATGTATATTATAATTCTTTTTTATTGTGAATGTTAATAAAAAATAGTTAATTGAAACATAACGTTGTTATTTTAATTTAAAAATAAAATTGTAAAGAAAACAAGGCCAACTTTAGAATATAACCACTGTATATACATTGATATAGATAGGTATGCTATACATAAATTTATGCCTTTAGTTCGCCGCTCGACTAAAAACGGCACTGTTTGCGGACCTTTTTCATACACGGCAGCTTGCCTACCCTGCCTCTCACGATATGGGAAAAACACCGCGACAGTTTAGCGGACGATGTAAAAAGTTCGTTGGAGCGAGAGTTTGGGGATGTGCAGCAGGGTATGGACATTGTGTACAACAAATGTTTGGCTTTACTTGAAGATTTGGTGTGTTCAATGTCTGGCAACCGTCTCCAACACTACGGTCTTCCTACACCACTTCGCGAGCAGAAGTCCATAACAAACAACCTGGAACGTCTCAGGGAAATATCTTTCGATGTAGCCCAGCTCTCTGAAATGGTTGCTGTGAATGTCCCAAAGCTGAACGAAGAGCAACATAATATTTACAAAGAATTCACAAGCAGCATTATTTCAGAATCTGGGCAACTCTTTTTCCTAGACGCTCCTCGTGGTACAGGAAAAACATTTTTGATAAATTTGTTATTAGCTAAAAGAAGAAGTGAGAAAAAGATTGCCATCGCAGTTGCATCTTTTGCGTGACGGGCGGCGAAGGTGGATAAAGGGTTTTGAAATGGAAAAGGACGAGTTACAGAATCGGCTCTAATGATTTTAATAATGATAAATTTCGGTAGTGGTTAGGTAGTCGAGCTTAAGGAAACTCTAAAAGAAACGCTAAAAGAAACTCCTCCGTCGCGTCAACAGGAAAACTCGCTCGACGTTTTATTATCGAACGATTAATTACACTGTCCTACAAATTTGAAGCTGTTTTCTGTTTTCCTATAGCCACTATATAATTTTTATAGACTTCGTCGTCCTGAACACGAATCCGGCAACCAAATTTCTGGATCACCCTCTGTTTTCGAAAAAAATCAGCATTTGTAAAAACGGTCGTTTTCGGTAAAGAAGCTGGTATTACGTGAAAACTAAGAAACGTAGGTTGTTGTTCTTGGTCTCAAAAAATAGATGAGTGTTTCCCGAGTATGTATATATAATATATTTATTTCTCTTTTTATCTAATTGCTCTAAGAGATAATAGCTTTATGCGGTTTCACTGTAGAAACAAGATTTTATTATTTACAACTATTTACATTTATTTACAAATATTTCGCATCCATTACACATGCTTACCTGTAGAAACAAGAAACGACATTAAAAGCTATTATTCCGAAATGATGCAATTTGTACTCTTAGTATTCGCACGTGGCTTTTGTTCGTTATCTATTTTTCTGTACTCGTTATACTCTCCTGGTTCTACAGGCATGTGCAGTAAAGAAGAGCTTGTCAAAGAAATACACATACATTATTATACCGTGTATTTCTTTTACATATATATAAGCATATTATAATATTCCGTATTGATTAATAACAGTAAATCACTGTCAAAGTTAAAAAACGAGCGGATTCGCGAATTTTTTACGCATTCACTTTGCATTTTCACGTAGACGACTGTTGCTAGCACTTTACTGTACATGGTGTTTCAAAAATATTTGTCATGGCTTTCAGGGGTTGTTCTACACCTCTGGATTGATGGAGATTTGCGAAAAAAACCTGCCGCAAAATTCGGGAAAGGGTGGCAAATTTTTTTTAAGGCTCATCGCATTCGTCATGTTACGTAGGCAACATGTCTGACAGGAACTATGGGTCAGAAACGAACCGTTCTCTCACAAATTAACTTTTAATTGGGCCTTACGATTCAAATTTCGCCCATATGACAGCCTTCGAGTCGCCGACCTTTCGAAAGGAAACACATGAGATACCCTTGCTAGCTCCAATAGTTGAAACAGAGGCAACATAATTAAAGAGAGAGAAAAAGACTAGAAAATGTCAATGACCTGCGTTCGGTGTCGGGTTCACTCAAGGGCCCACCCGGGAAGAAGAGTATAAACACTTACACTTCTCTTCTGGTTCGGTGACACAGTGCCCTATTTTCTAGCTTCGTTTACGTCGCCTCTGCTTTAACTATTGGTGAAATTTTAATCGGAAGGCCCAATTAAAAGTTAATTTGCGAGAGAACGGTTCATTTCTGACCGATGGTTCCTCTCAGACATTTTACCTACGTAACAAGACGGATAGGATGAGCCAATAAAAAAATTTGTTACCCTTTCCCGAATTTTTCGGCAGGTTTTTTTCGCACATCTCCATCGATCCAGAGGTGTAGAACAACCCCTGAAAGCCATGACAAATATTTTTGAAACACCCTGTACACCATTGGGTTCTACGTACATTTCTGAATAAAAAACAATCGGCGGAAAATGTCAGGACTATTTTCGTTTCGGCACAATTTAAGAAAATATCCATCCCGAACGTTTTGACACTACGACGCCATCGCTCCCTGTAAGCGCCGTAGCTACGCGTAATACTTTCACGGGCCCCGCGCATCGATACATTCTGTTGAGGTAGAATTCTCTACCCCTTTACTAAAGTGTAAGGTAATACTTATTTATTTATTTTTTTTTATATATAGAGGAGAAATGCTTTACGCACACTCGCAAATGTCTTAGTTTGCGGATAGTGTGAAACTCCGTAGGCTTATTGTTTTCGTATACGCTCTGAAATCCTCTCTGCTTCATTCTGCATTTCTCTTTAATTTAACTAATGAAACAATACTCGCCTTAAAAAATAAACGAGAATCATTTTATGTGGGATAGCGGCAAGAAATCGTTATTCTCATAAATGTTAAACACCAGGAAAAAATCGAATGGGAGAAAGTTGGAGTATACTTTTTGCTAACAAAAGATGACAACAAAATTTTTGTCTATTTTAAGTTAACAACGAAAATTTTATGGATTTGTAAAAGAATATAAAATAACAGATTTTCGGCAGTTAGCATATCGGCGAAATTGACTTACCGCTTACCGTGTTAATATGTTTAATCGTACTTTATCATTATATATTATTATCTATCACAAATAAGAAGTTGCCAAATGCATAAATTCTTCTACTAAATTGTTACTTTGACGGATGTAAAGAACCACAGAATTTTCGTTTGTTTGACCTCGCTTCTGTTTTTTAAGCGGCATTTAACTTTTCTAGACATTGTATGTCCAAGATTCTGAACAGATCTCACTTCTGTCAGAATCTCTTACGAATAGGTCGTATTGAAACGTTCAGACAGACTTTGGCTTACGCCAAATTAGTTGCTTTTTCAGTATTGTTACTTTGCTTTGTTCTTTATTCAGGCTGTTAGTAATACATTTTACCATCGTTTTTCTCGTAAATGACAAGCATTACATAGAAACCAAAGGGGTGAAATTCCAGCACAATTTAAAAATTTTGTCTCTATTCATAACAATATGTAATCTTATGACTATAAAATACTCGGAAATGCTATATTATAACATGTTCCACATATTTCTTTCATTTCAAATCTTCTAAATAAAGAAAATTTCGCTATCGTATTCCTACTAAATGTACTACAACACTCTTCCCTTTGTTTTTTTCTTTTGTTTAATATTTATGAAAATAATGATAATAAGATTTATCGCGCACATATGAAAGAATTCTTATTCATTGTTTGAAGCGAGTATTGTTTCATTAGTTAAATTAAAGAGAAAAGCACAGAGGATTTCAGAGCGTATATGAAAGCAATAAGCCTACGGAGTTCCACACTATCTGCAAACTAAGACATTTGCGAGTGTGCGTAAAGCATTTCTCCTCTATAAAAAAAAAAAAAATAAATAAGTATTACCTTACACTTTAGTAAAGGGGTAGAGAATTCTACCTCACCAGAATGTATCGATGCGCGGGGCCCGTGAAAGTATTACGCGTAGCTACGGCGCATACAGGGAGCGATGGCGTCGTAGTGTCAAAACGTTCGGGATGGATATTTTCTTAAATTGTGCCGAAACGAAAACAGTCATGACATTTTCCGCCGATTGTTTTTATTCGGAAATGTACGTAGAACCCAATGGTGTACAGTAAATTTGTGCTAGTAACAGTCCTCTACGTGAAAATTCAAAGTGAACGCGTAAAAAATTCGCGAACCCGCTCGTTTTTTAACTTTGACAGTGATTTACTGCTATTAATCAATACGGAATATTATAATATGCTTATATATACCTACATCCTCGGGAAACACTCGTCTATTTTTTGAGACCAAGAACATCAACCTACGTTTCTTAGTTTTCACGTAATACCAGCTTCTTTACCGAAAACGACCGTTTTTACAAATGCTGATTTTTTTCGAAAACAGAGGGTGATCCAGAAATTTGGTTGCCGGATTCGTGTTCAGGACGACGAACTCTATAAGAATTATATAGTGGCTATAGGAAAACAGAAAACAGCTTCAAATTTGTTGGACAGTGTTATTTATGTGGGCAGTGCCATGCTGAAAAACCTCTACAGGATCCACCAATTTCGTTTACAGTGGGAATGGATATTAATGCTAACAACGGTGATTCAAAGAATCCAATGATTAGAATTGAACAAGATTAATTTTATATTAAACTCAAATATTTAGATTTTACAATTAGTATGAATCAATGTTTACAAACTGAATTTTTATATGAAGCCTTCACTTTACTTTACATATGTTTCTGTTTGTTCGATATATAATAGATATGTTACGGTGAAACACCGAAATCTGGAGAATGTCGACTTTCACCGGTGAATGTCAACATTCACATAGTCGCTTGGTGTATGTCCGAATTATTTGCTAAATACCCTTATTCCCGACTTACACCGGCAAATATCGACATTCACCATGCAGTAATGGTGAATGTTGAACATTTCGGAGATTTATATTTTCTTCTCCGTAATTCAGTCGCGATAGCTCGTTACAAGAGTGATGTAACTTTTTCGCCTCTCATTCTGAGAGGAGTGACTATGAATTTAAAACACACAGTATTGGGTTGTTCGGAAAGTAATTTCGTTTTTTTCGGTGGAAATGAAAGACGAATTTGTTGTAGTCCATAAATATTTTACTGAATTATATTTTCTCCATTTTGTTTCAATACCTTTAGTCATCTTTCTGGCAGTAGCATGATTCCATGCTCATTAAAGTTTTGATCTTTTCAAAACTGACCTAAGCCACTTGTCACGTCCGTATCCGAAGTAACAGTTTTGCGGTTTAAAAATTTTGCAAACCAGTTTTGGCACTGGTGTTATGTTAATGCTTCTTCTCCATACACATTGAATAATTTGTTTCCTCCTTGAACAGCATTTTTACCCTTTCGATATTAAAAAAGTAAGATACATATACCAAAAAAGCTGTTTTCGACTTTTCATCTTTAATAGGGCACCAGACAAAAACTATTGTATAGAATCAAACAAATTTTTTCACTAACAAGCGTTACTATATCAACTGTCCAAGTATATAATGGCAATGGGAACTAGGTGTGAAGCTGTGAAAAAATATAATTCTGTCCTTCGTTGGGAAAAAACGAAATTATTTTCCGAACAACCTAATACATTTTAAATGAGAAAAGAAAATAATAGTAATAAAAAAATTACTTAATTATGTGATTCAAATCTTATTTATTGCAACAACATAAACTATTATAAGACTTTGAATTGCACAATTTATTTATTATAAATTAATTTTTAAAACGTCAAATCGTTTTAATCATCTGTAATCCAAAGGTGTGTTGCACTTTATTTTTAGCAGGAACCACTTCAGAATGTATTTTAGAGTACTTTTCTTGAGAAAAATAAAAACAATTATCTTCCCGTTTACCCGCAATTAATGCATTTAACTTTTCAGGAAAAAGATCACGATTTACTGCAGTATCCATTCAGTATAAATGACGGTATCGGAAAAAAATTAAGAAAACGTTGCTCGCATCATCAAAGCTTGCATAAGACTGACAAAACTGACTGACTCCCAGCAGAACAAAGGATTTGGGGGGGGGGGGGGAGAGCCAGTCGCCTATTTGTCAGCACCTCTCTGCATACACCGGTGAGGGTCCGAATGTACAAGAATGTAATGAAATATTCGATCTTTCACCGACGTATTTGGTATATGTTGTCATTCACCGGTGAAAGTTGACATTCCCCAATTTCGGTCTTTCACGGTAACAGCAATTTCCGAACGAGCAGCTCTTGATCACGACGACGGGGGTCGAACAGGTAGGAGTCGACGATTCCCCCTCTACGTCGACCCACTGTTGTTTCCCTCTGTCGTTCTCTTCTTCGTGGGGCAGTCCCTCTCCAGGTGTCCCACTTTGTCGCAGGCCCAACACCTCCAGGGCCGCTTAACTCCGCTACGTCCGGCGGAACTCGTACCGTTCCTCTGCCTTCCGGTGCTCTCGCTATTCCAGCTGCGTCCGACGGTACTCGTGCCACTCGTGCTGGAACTTTCTCTGTTTCCCCGCGTTCGTACGGCCACGCTGTCCACCCTTGTCGGTGGGAATCTGTCAAATGATGGGGCAAGACGAGTACGGGTCCTTTCCTCGAGCGTTTTCGTAGAGAACGACTCTATGGCTTCGATCTCGAGAGCCCTCACCACCGCGGCTCTGAGATTTGCGAATCCACCGAGTCAGAGGGTCCGCCTCATCTCTTCATTGTCCAAGGAAGAGATGAATTGCGAGGCCGCCAGTCTGTCCCGTGTTTCCACGGGGCAGTCGCCAAAAGCAGCGTGAGCAAGTCTCTCTACTTCCGTGGCCAACTCCGAGATTGATTGCCCTCTCCGTTGTCGGCACGATTGGAACAAGAAATAGTTCAAATTTGTTAAATTTTTGGCTCCAAATCGGACCTCAAGTGCCGAAACCAATACTCCGTATTCTGGTGGTCCCGCAACAGAGAGAGGAACCAATACACTTCGCGCCGATCCCCCCAGCGATGCCACTAAGGCCAGAGCCTTTCTCGGGTCATCCCAATTATTAGCGCTGGCCACCGCCTGAAACTGTACCCTATACTCTTCCCAAGAAGAACTTCCGTCGAACATTGGTGGCCTCAACGCATATCCTAATTCTACCCGCGGGGGAACCGACTGTAACACGCGGGGAGCCGCAATCCTAGAATGCGCCGTCGCAATAGGATCGCGACTCTCCGAACTGAAAGCAGCCGCGTCCTGAGAGACCGGCTGTGGTATACAAGGAGCCGTGATCCCTGAGCCAGAGATCGGAGCCGGACCTCTACACTCCAACGAAATTTCGGGGGCCGCCTTAGCCGTGCCTCGACCGAAATGGGAGACAAGCGCTCGGAGCTGGGCCTCGAGCGCTTCAAACCTCTTTTCTGCGGCCGCTCTCTCAGACGCCGCCCTTTCCTGCTCCCGCTCTTGTCGCTCCCGCTCCTGTCTGTTGCATTAAATTCGCCAACAACTGCTCCAGACGACCTGGTTCCTCCGCTGGCGTAGTGGGCCGGAATTCTTCACCTCCGTCCATCCCACTTCTGACACCAGTGTTACGCTTCAGGGTAGGTCGTCCTCGCGGCATAGCAAACGTTTATTAACAGTAAGAAAAGTTACAATAAAATTAACTGTTTATAGTGGAATCGAACGTCCGTCACGTTCGAAAGCTCGAAGCGACTCTCTGTATCAATTCTTTCGGTCGCCAACGCAACGTCCGTCAGATCGATACCGATTCGATCCTCGAATCAGGCGGAAGGGACAACTTCATCGGTTCGCCAACTTCATGTCGGCGTAACACTATAAAAATTGGTAAACAATATACAGTAAAACCTCGATAAACGTACTGAATTCGGGACCGAATCAGTGCAGTTACGAAGCCGTGGTTTCTATTTTGTGTTTACGTTCAAGCTCCAGTCGAGCGTGAACTTAAAAAAGAACAGACAGTAGAAGAGACAGAGAGGTCCAACCTACAGGGGGACCGGCCCGAGCGTGTCGGCGAGGCAATACTAATCCGAGGCTTGAACTTTTCCATTTTTGATTTCTTTTTGTTGAAAACTTCGCTAACGTATTTGTGACATTTTTCTGATTAAAATGAAATCTAACACGATATAGTTTGAGCAATATTTACTTAATATTTAATTCGTTTACTTGCTATTTAGATAAATCAAACATATCGTGTTTGGTATCATTTTAATCAGAAAAATGTCACAAATACGTTAGCGAAGTTTTCAAAACAAAAAAATCAAAAATGGAAATGTTCCATTCTCCGATTAGTATTGTCTCACCGATACGTTAGGGCCGGTCCCCCTGTGCGTTGGGCCTCTCTGTCTTTTCTACTGTTTGTCCTTTTCTAAGCTCGGCGTTCGCTGGAGCCTCAACGTAAACACAGTCCTGACATTAATCGGCGACCTATGTATGCATTTAAGTCTCGCACAGGGAACCATTTAGCAGTGCAGTTATCGGGACAGGTAACTATTCTATGTTTTCAACTGACTCGAGCTGACCACGAATCTAGAAAGGGGTAAGCAATGGAAAACCGCCCCCTCGAAGATGGTAGGGTTAAAGGAACCGGGAGTCGGTTGCGATGCACACGCGATTGACGGCGATGCGTCCGTCTTTGCTCCTTTCACGAGCTAATAGAGTAGATTTTGACGATGCCCAAAGTTTGTTAGATATCTATGCTATTGAGAGAAACGTTCCTCAAAACGTTCGTATGAACGGACTCCTCGCTGTCAATCGCGTGTGCGTCACAATCGTGCCTTAGTACCTTTAACCTCTGCATCTTCGGGGGTGGGGGGTGGGGGGGGGGGGGGAGGAGGGTCCCACTGTTTCTCATTTTCTAAATTCGCGGTCAGTTATAAAAACGCTGAATTGTTACCCAACTCAATAAATGTACAGCAAATCGACAGCTGTGTAATGTCTAAATGCACAGGGCTGTGTTTACGTTACGGCTCCAATTGAGCGCCGAACTTAGAAAATGCATTAAATATAATTCAAACCGTATCGCGTTTGGTATCGTTTTAATAAAAAAAAATCTCACAAACACGTTAACGAGTTTTCAAAAAATAAGAATCAAAAATGGAAAAGTTCGATACTCCGATTAGTACATAGTGCGTAATGCAATAGAAGACGTTACGACGTGACGGAAGTATTACATTATTAAGACGTGAGTTTAAGGCCGACACTGAGTTCTAATTAATTTTAATACAGTGTTATGGAACATACATAAAATGAGGAGACGTTAAGGGTGGCAAACAAGAGGCCATAATAGGTGAGGACGAGCTGGTTGAGAAGGATGATGTTTCTTTTATTAACAACAAATTTTAATATTAAATTTTAGTAAATAGCAAACATAATAACAACAACAAACTCGGCTGCAGCCGTAACGTAAACACAGTCTTGCCATTGAGCCGCAACCGGCGCATTTAAACCTTGCACAGGTTTCATATAGCTGTCCATTTGTCGAGTTGCGTAACTATTCAGTGTTTTCATGCAACTCCAGCTGACCGTAAATTTAGAAAGGTACAGCCAATGGAAAACCATTCTCTCGAAGATGCAACAGTTAAAAATAATGGAAGTCGCCATGTGATGGACACGTGATTGACCGCGATGAGTCCGTTCCTGCGAACCTTTTGAGGAATGTCCTTTCTTCCATCAACGATCTAATGAAAGCAAACTTGGATATTGCCCAAGGTTTATTACATGGCTATGCTATTGGTACAAACAAATTAACATTTTGAAAAGCAAAACACCACTCGGTGCCAATAGGATTCTTGGAAACAGAGTCGTTGAATTAAAGCTGTTCTCCTCAAAATAGTCATGAGATTACTCCTGCAATAAATCTTTAGAAATGTTCTGAATACATTGAAGACAAACAGTTTGCTAAATATTGGGCCAGAAATACAGTTAGAAATACTCCGTGCAAATAATTTTGTATAGAAAATCCATAAAAGTAATTTGAAAAGAGTCTTCAATTTATTAGTCCTTAGCACTCCTATGTAGATTGTGGTTCGACATTACATTTCTTACTTCAACTTTAATGTCGAATTAGATTCGACTTTACACAACGCAATTTCTAAAACAATTGTAATACTAATAACAATTTCCGTTTTAATACAACTTGTTACTCAGGCCTTTTTTTTATATATTTTGCAAATTAATTATGAAGTTATTGGTAAGTAACAAAAAGTTAGGAGTGCAAAGAGTTAATGTTTTAAGATGAAACCGAACACAGAGTGGTTCACGTAAGGGTGTAAAAAAATTAATGGTCATGGCTTTAAGGGGTTATACTTCACCTCTGGATCGATGGAAATTTGCGAAAAAAACCGACCGAAAAATTCGGGAAAGGGTAGCAAATTTTTTTTATTGGCTCATCGTATTCGTCTTGTTACGTAGGCAAAATGTCTGATAGGAACCATGGGTCAGAAACGAACCGTTCTCTCGCAAATTAACTTTTAATTGGGCCTTCCGATTAAAATTTCGCCGATAGTTAAAGCAGAGGCGACGTAAACGAAGCTAGAAAATAGGGCACTGTGTCACCGAACCAGAAGAGAAGTGTAAGTGTTTATACTCTTCTTCCCGGGTGGGCCCTTGAGTGTACCCGACACCGAACGCAGGTCATTGACATTTTCTAGTCTTTTTCTCTCTCTTCAAATATGTTGCCTCTGTTTCAACTATTGGAGCTAGCAAGGGTATCTCATGTGTTTCCTTTCGAAAGGCCGGCGACTCGAAGGCTGTTGTATGGGCGAAATTTTAGTCGTAAGGCCCAATTAAAAGTTGATTTGTGAGAGAACGGTTCGTTTCTGGCCCATAGTTCCTCTCAGACATTTTACCTACGTAACAAGACGAATACGATGAGCCAATAAAAAAAATTTGCTACCCATTCCCGAATTTTGCGGCAAATTTTTTTCGCAAATCTCCATCGATCCAGAGGTGTAGAACAACCCCTGAAAGCCATGACAAATATTTTTGAAACACCCTGTACTTTAGAGCCTTCATTTGTGGGTGGCTTTCGCCCCTATAACGTCGACGATTGCCGATAAAAAAAAATACGTGTCGAAAATTTTAACGAGGAGTACATCATACTTAAATTTCATCATAATTGGTGATTGACAGTTCGGTATGTTCCCCTGTTAGTCTTATTGTTAGTTACTTAGTTTTATTACTTAGTTAGTATTGTTCCGGCGCAGAGTATTGATGGGTTGAGTGCCCACCGGGCGCGTCCCCAGGTGGTGGTTAGGGGGGGACCGAGAGAAGGAGAAGGGACGGCTGGTGTAAAAACCGGCCTAGGACGACCAAGGCCCTGCCGTGGACCAACTCCCCAAGCTAAGGTGGGAGCTATCGTGCCGACGCACGGTGGTCCAGAATGTGCATTTAGCCGGACAAAAGTCAAAAAGTCGATTTTGGAATTTCGATTTTGTTTTTTGATATATCGAGTCCTAAATGTCCACTGACCTCGGAAATAAAAAATTTTTGAAATTGGATAAAAATTGTAGTTGCAACAAACGCTTAAATTTGAAACTTTTTCTGGAGGCCTTTTTCTATCGAAAAGCCACGTTGTCTTCTTTCTAACATTCTGACGAAACTATGCAATATTTTTTAATAATTATTGTTTCTATTTGAAGAGCATTCTTCCACGATAAAAATTCATGTGTCGAGCATAAAATGATTGTTTATAGTTTATTCAAAAATTAATGTTGAAAACATGGAAGAAAATCGTCGAAGTTTTTTATCTTTTGCAGAGAAAATCTAAAATGTGCTACATACTTACACTATCTAATTAACACCATTCTTTTCTGTAATCCTTCCCCTAAACGATCCTGCAAAAATATCATCCGCCCGGATCCGCCCCGGATGGTTTTTTATTGTTAAAAGACTCGCGCGCTCCTCGACAAGGCGCTGTCGCCAGACTGTCTCGTAAACTTCCGACAGGTATAACAATGAAGGGTCCAGGTAGATGCACGAAATATTTGCAGAAATAACTTCTATATAGTCTAAGGAATATATGTGGAAAGTTTTAGCCGAATACCTTTCGATACTTATAAGTTATTTAATTTTTAAGTGAACCCTGCACGGCGAAGACCAGGATTTCCTTTCAATCGGATAACCTAGCTCATTCCTTTTTGCTCGCATCCTAACAATAAAGCAATTAAGTAATAAAAGTGATGCTTTAGAAGTCTTCGTCCTCGTTAGTGCCAATAAGATTTTGTTTTTATTGCACGGTATCTATAAGAAACCCGGGAATTTACTGACCGCGTGTCCCACTGGGTCTATGCAGCTGGTCTGGGTTACATAAACTTTAGAAAGGAATATCAACAAAAGGTGCAGATAGATAAAGCCAATTTTAGCAGCAACTATTTCTATATAGTTTAAACTAAACATCTTCAAAGTTCTCAGAGGCTACTTTGTGGTACTTTTTAGTTTTTCCATTTTGAAGTTAGCAATGTAAGCTGAATAAGCTAATGTACATAGCTGCCCTCTATATATCAACCGCCATTTTGTTTTTAAAATTGTTGAGTTCAGATTCGTAATCAGCGACCCAAAAAACATTAGGATACTAATTTTTGTGCAAAACAATTTATTTTTAAACAAACCTGTCCGCCATATTTAATCCGCCATTTTGTTTTTAAAATTTTTTAGTTCAGATTCGTAATCAACGACCCAAAAAAGAATAGAATACCAATTTTTAACTAAATCCGATGTGTTTTGAGCCCGTGGTGACGATTTGAAAAAGATTGAAAACTGCGCGAGGTGCGTGACCGGCTAAATTCACGCTCTGGACCACTGTGCGACGGCTGGATGACACTGCGGTACAGTGTCGTGAACGATGCCCTTGGGACACCTGGCTCATCCCATTGGATAATCGCCTTACCAGTCCAGGCAGGATTCTAGGCGGGCGGACCAACCCTTGCCTGCTTACTCGTGGGACCTTCATGGACTGCAATTTATCATTATACAAAACTGAAACGGGTGACGGGACCTCGAAAGAGGAACCTGATCCTTCTATCTTGGCACCCAGTGCTGAGGCTGGGAAATGAAATGATCAGTCTCCAATGGAGACGGATCAGGACCTCCCAGCCGACCAAAAAGTTAGCATTGAGGGGCAAGAGGGCGCAGGTAAACATGCGATCTCAGTTACCCTCACTACCACGAGGAAGAAGAGGCTGAGTGGTGCGGCCAGAAGGAAGCTCCAGAGGGCAAGAGCCACAATGGAGACTCCTCTGACGACCACGGGAGCTACTACTCCCTCAGGAAACCAAGCGGCTACAGGGGAACCTTCTGAAGGGTCTAATGTAGCTGGAGGCGGTAAGGACAGGAGGGTGGCCGTCGACTCCAAGGGCCTGAAAAGGACAAGGAACGAGGCGGTCACCCCTCCGGACATCCGCAAGACGATCAAGAGAGGCAAGTCCACCCATTCCTCCTGTAAATTCAGCCAGGTGGTCTCGGTGGATAAAAGGTTGGCAGTAGTGCCGACCGGCTGTCTAAAGAGCACCCTGGATGACGGAGAGGGAGAACTGCTCACCCGGGCGCTGCGCTCGGCGCTGGACAAGCGATCCCGCGCTTTGAGGGGCACCGGTTGGAGCAGGGTGCCCTTTAGGTGACTTGCGCCGATGATTGAGCAAAACAGTGGCTGAATACTGCTGCACCCACTCTTAAACCCTGGGACAACGCAACTCTGGAGGTGTGGGAGAAGGAGAAGTTGCCCAGGTTGAAAAACATGACGGCGGTCCTTCAGGAGTCATCCTCGAAAGCAACCGACGCCATCTTACGGAGACTGACCCGACACAATCACGGGCTCAACACGGTTATGTGGAGAGTCTGGGATAGACAGGTCGGGGAACAAAATCTCCACTTTGTTCTGGGCGTCGACGAGGACTCGGTAGCGGCGCTATCCAAACTAGGATTCGCGCCCTACTATGGGCTGGGAAGGGCTCGTTTTTACGAGGTACTTCCCAAACCAGAGACCCCGAAGACAACAAAAACCCAGGCTCCCAACAAAGCGACGAAGAGGGCAAAAACCAAGCCTTCAGAGCCTTCGAAGGAGCCCACTAAGGAGGTGACGCTGGCCTGCCGCAGCAAGGGCGCGGGTAACACCCCCTTGATTCCTGCAAAGGGGTCTGGGGGGGGGGGGCGCAGCGCCCAGCGCTCAGGCCCCGGCTAACCCAGTTATAAAGCCACCGCGTCTGACGCTGCAAAAGAGGTTAAACAGCCTGTCTCGCGACGAGGCTGGAAGACCTCCTAACGCAAAACTATCGCCAGGAAGGGATAGTCCGAGGTAGAGAAGAGGACTCAAAGCACTCTTCAGGTCCTCAGGACTATCTCACTGGAACCCGCGCCCCCGGCCCAAACGCCCAAGGGTGAAACCTCGTCAAAGGGGGTGATTAATGGCCAGTGATATGGCCCCTTCACCTGCTACCATCCTCCTTTCCCCAATCCTTCGATCCCAATCCCATCACTCCTACTCCTCCCCTAAACCACAAATAAACGAGATAAGGCAGGCTGCAATACAGCGACCAGAGCTGTAGGGTAACCAGCTTCTCACAAGTCAACTTGCAACATTGCAAAGCGGCCTCTGCGGTACTTAACGGAGACCTTGCTATGTCGCAAACCGATGTATCCCTGATACAAGAACCTTGGATCTATAAAGGGCTGATAAGAGGCATAGATAATAAGCATGTATGATATATATCGTCCCGAACAGACACCATGCTCCTCGATCCATATGGGGCTAATCTCTCTAAATGGACGAATTTTATTTTTCCTCGCCTCCGCGTATGAGATTGTATCCGATACACAACGTCGTTTAGCCGCTTTAAGATTGTATATGGCTCTTCCCACGATGTTTGTAGCTTAGGGGACATACCCTTTTTCCGTTGCGGGTTGTAGAGCAACAATAAATCACCCTCCTGAAATCCCTTTGAACTCATGGCTCGGTCGTAACGATCCTTCATTTTATCGCTCATCAACTGTGTTCTTCGTCTCACGTGTTGATGTACTCCTTGCATTTCGGATTGAAGCGTTTCCCAATAGCTGCCGCCGGATTCAGTGCGTTCATTGCATCTTCCAAATTTCAAATCTGAAGGTAGCCGCAAATATGCCCCAAAAATAATCTTCGCCGGTGAATGGCCGGTAGTGTCATGGACCGCTGAGCGGTACGCCAAGAGGAACATTTGGATGTGCTAGTCCAAATCGCGCTGACCTTTGTCCACGACCTTCCGCAAATGTTCTTCCAGTGTGCGGTTAAACTTTTCCACCATGCCATCCGACTGTGGGTGTAGCGCTGTTGTTCGAGTCTTTTTGATTTCCAACATTGAGCACATCTCTTGGAATACGGCAGACTCAAAGTTCCTGTCTTGAATGCAACTCAATTGGTATTCCAAAGCGCTTGACCCAATTTTGCACAAAAATTTCAGCCACGGTCTTAGCCTCCTGATTCGGTATAGCGTAGACTTCTGGCCACTTACTGAAGTAGTCTATCACCACCAGGACATACTTGTTGCCAGAGTCACTAGTAGGGAATGGTCCAGCTATATCCATGGCAATGCGTTCAAGTGGTGCGCCTGCATTATACTGCTGCAACTTCCCTCGGCTTCTGGTTTTTGGCCCCTTAGCTGCCATGCATTCCGCGCAGTTTTTAATCCATTCTGCAACCGTTTCTTGGCAATTTATCCAGTAAAACCGTTGTTTAACCTTCGCCAAAGTCTTTGTTACCCCGAGATGCCCTCCACTTGGTCCGTTGTTGGCAGGACAATCAAATCACGAGTGTGTTTACCGTCCTCACTTTCCCATGAACGATGCAGTACTCCATTTATCAATTTCAAGCAACTCCATTGAGCCCAATAGGCTTTGGCCAAGAGGCTCTCTGATGCCACTTCCTCTTTGGTTGGTCGTTTATCGGCTTCTTTCGCCTTTATTATTTTGACCAAATCTGCATCCTCAAGCTGACTTTCCTTAAGGCGCTGAATTCCCAGTCGTCATCGGGTTGCAGATTTGTTAACCGGATGTCCACTATGCCTTCGCACCTTTCAACCTTGGAACAATGCTTACACTCCAATGCACATGGGCGTCGATATAGGGCATCGACATTTCCGTGTTGCGTACCTTTCCGATGCTGTATTTCACAGTCGTAATTCTGCAACCTTTCCATCCATCGTGCTACCTGCCCTTCTGGATTCTTGATCTGGAGCAACCATCTGTCCTTAAGAGGAAATGCTGTCCGTACAGGTACTTGTGAAAATGTTTCACACATTCGACCACTGGCAAAAGCTCTCGCCTTGTAACGCAATAGTTCCTTTCCGGTTTCCCAAGAACCCTGCCATAGTACCCAATTACCTTTTCTTGACCATCAATACTATGCGAAAGCACGCCTCCTATTCCATGTGCACTAGCATCTGTGTCCAAGATAAATCTTTTGCCAGGGACGGGATAAGCCAACATTGGAGCTGTGCAAAGCAATTCCTTCAATTGCTGAAAGGCGTCCTCTTCCTCCTTTCTCCACGCAAACATGCAATTTTTCTTAGTCAAATTGTGCAAACTCCTCGCAACATTGGCAAATCCTGGCACAAACCGTCGGTAATAGGTACATAGTCCAAGAAAGCTCCGCACTTCGTGAACATTGGTGGTTCGGGGCCAATCTTTTACTGATTTTATTTTGTTCTCCTCTGTGTGAATTCCTTCCGGAGTGATTCTATGGCCCAAATACGTTACTTCGTTTTTAAACAGGTTGCATTTTTTCGGATTCAGCCGCAATGAAGCACAAGCGATTCTCTGAAATACTTCTTCCAGGTTGTTGAGGTGGTCATTGAAACTCTTTCCCATTACAATAATGCCGTCGAGATACACCAGACATGTTCTCCAATGAAGTCCTCTCAGCACGTGTTCCATCAAACGCTCAAAAGTGGCTGGAGCGTTGCATAATCCAAATGGCATCACTGAGAATTGCCACAACCCATCCCCAACGCTAAAAGCGGTTTTCTCGCGATCGGATTTTTCTATTTCTACTTGCCAGTAGCCACTTTGCAAGTCCAGCGTCAAAAACCATTTCGCACAGGCCAATGTGTCCAAGGTATCGTCTACCCGTGGCAACGGGTAGCTGTCCTTCTTAGTGACGTCGTTCAGCTTCCGATAGTCCACACAAAACCGGGTGCTCCCATCTTATTTCTTAACCAGTACTACCGGCGAGCTCCAGGGGCTTGTCGATGGTTCAATGACTCCACCTCGCCGCATTTCATCTATTATCTGTCCCGCCTCGTCTCGTTTTGCCAGTGGGACTCTGCGTGGAGCTTGCCGAATCGGTCTTGCATTGCCAGTGTCTATTCGGTGTTGTACGATGGCAGTTCTTCCAAACTTATTACTTTCATTGGCGAAAATGGTGCCATACTTTTCCAGCAACTGCTCGGCTTTCAACTTTTCTGATCCACTTAATTCGCTCAGCCTGTTACCCATGATCGTCGGATGTTCCGCTCTCTCTTTGAGAACATCGATATTGTTCTGCTTGGGAGCAATGTCGCAGTTGATTACGGCTTCCACGGCCTGGCATTGCCCTACCAGTTCACCCTTGCCGAAAGTGATCGATGAGCAGAACTCGTTCATTACTCTAATTGGTACCCGCTTATTCCTTCCTGCATGCACTAAGGTTCGTCCAACCTGAACATTCGCAGGCTTTTCTAATGCCTCTACTACCCACAGCGTGTCTGCCCCGCAGTCTCCTTCCACACATGCCCATAACACTGCTTCGGACTTCGGTGGAATCTGTTGGTGATGACTTACCCTCACATTTCTGATCTGAGGCCGTTCGTACCCAATGGTTAAAGGTATCTCCATATTTTGGGTCGTCAACATTCTTTCCCTCAGATCTAGCGTAAGATCATGGGCTATCATAAAGTCCATGCCGATGATTACCTCGTCCATTATTCCGGCTACCAAGAAGGTGTGAATCCCCTCTAGCGTTCCAATCTTTACCTTACACACCACTCTTCCGGAAATCCCAGCTTCCTCTCCTGTAGCTTTTCGCAGTTTGCATCCAATCACCGGCTCAACTTTATCTTCTGCCAGGTCCGGTCTAGTAATCGAATGAGTTGCGCCCGTGTCCAAGGTCAAGACCAGCGATCGTCCGTTTACAGCCCCTTTTACAGTTAAATTATTATTTTTACGATGTAACTGTGAAACGGAGACCGTGGGGCATTCCGTTGCGGGAACCAGCTCGCGCCCCTTTGAGCTGGTTCGTTTTAGTTTAACGGCTGGCGTTCTCCGGAAGCGCCACTTCCACTTTCGGTGCTTCTCTTCCTTGGGTTCTCGGTCTTCCTACCAGGCGCGTTACAATTTCGTGCAAAGTGTCCAGCTTTTCCGCAGTTGTAGCACTTCGCTTCTGGGCCCTTTCGTAATGTTGGGAACAACTGAGAGATAGTCTGGTTAAGAGCGCTTATGGTTTTCTCCAGGGATTCGTATGGCTCCACTTCCACCCGATGAATTTCATGCGCTGGTCTGCATAAAAGGCTCGCTGTTTCCTGGGCCAAGGCAAATGACACTGTTTCGGCAAATGTCCTTTTCGGGGTGGCATAGACTACGCGTTTGGTATCCGCATCTTGCATTCCGTTGATGAACGCCTGTATTTTAAGTAACTCAATTACTTCTCCTGGTGCGTCTGCGTAGGCCAAATGCGCGAGACGCTCTATTTCTGTTGCAAATTCTTGTAGCGACTCGTTGGCTTTTTGGTGGCGGTGCATTAGTTCCATCTAGAACATTTGTTTCCTATGATCGCTACCATAGCGCCGTTCAATCGCCGCCATCAACGCATCGTAATCGCCGCGTTTAATTTGCGGAACGGTTTGTAGTACTTCAGCAACGGCACCCTTCACTGACACAACCAAAGCTGCTACTTTGTCTGCCGTAGTCCAGTGGTTAATTTGTGTCGTGGTCTCGAACTGCAGTTTAAAGACGTTAAACGGTACGGTTCCATCGAACGTCGGTGCCTTCAGCTTTGGCGCACTAACTGTAGCGACTGGTCCACTGAACTGCATCTCTCGCATTTGACCCTCCAATCGCGATAGCTCTGATTTTAGTTTCTGCAACTTCTCCTCTACCTTATCCTGCCGCGCCTGCATTCGGCGGAATTCCCTTCTATGCGCGACAATTGGGCGTGCAGTTGTGAGGTATTCTGTGCCAGTTGCTGCTCCATGTGAGAAGTATTTTGCGCCAGCTGTGAGGATAGTTTCTCCTGCAATTGTGAGGTGATTTGAGCCAATTGCTCCTCCATGCGCGAGGACTGCTGCGTTATCGCTACCAAAAGCAGGTTCGTGTCAAGCACTGGAGCTTGCGGTTGTACTGAATACTCTTCCACTTTTGTCGGTGTTTCCGCTTCATCTAGACGGAAATCGTAGGTCTCTACTCCTACGCCGTCTTTCTCCATAGCTTCACGCAACCGGACTTGTAGAGCTGCCTTATTTCCCGTCACTGGCAGTCCTCGGGACTGCAACTCTTTAATAAGCTGCGGCATTTTAAGGTCAACAAATTTCACCATAGCTTCGGATTAATCGACAATCCCTCTTCTGACACCACTTGTTACGTAAATTCTTCAACTCTGATCACTTCACTTTTAGGGGTTCGATCGCAGGATTGTGACTAACCCAATGTAACACGTAAATCTTTCATTGTCCTTAATTCATAATTTCACTCGCTTCCGAACCTCGCTGTCGAATCACCCGTGCATAACTAACTTACTGGACCATCTCGCGGCGGCCTTATATACCTGCCGATGCTACCGCGATTAGTTTCGAAATTTGCTACCGATTCCTCGTCGCTCGCGAAGGTTCTGGAAAAGGCTTGGTATGCATGCGCCTAGATTAGGGCATGCCCTCCGGAACATTCGCGTAGCTTCCATCTCAATACCGTCACAATATATATATATATATATATATATATATATATATATCGGATCGCCCCCTTCGTACTGTGCAATTTTATTTCAGCAAATATTTCTGTGAAACTTATAGTTTCGAAGATATCTGAGGTGCTAATAGTTATTGCCCCACCCTGTATATCAGTATTATCACCACCGCTGTTATTATAATCATTATCATTAACACCATCATTATCATTACTATCAATAGTATTGTTACCATTATTGCTGCTGTTCTTGTTGTTGTTATATTTGTCATTTAACAAGATTTCATACTATAATTTGTTATTAATAAAAGAAACATCATCCTTCTGAACCAGATCGTCTTCATCTATTATGGCCTCTTGTTTGCCACCCTTAACGTCTCCTCATTTTATGTATTTTCCAGGCTCTATGTACTAATCGGGGTATCGAACATTTCCATTTATGATTCTTTTTTTTTGAAAACTCGTTAACGTATTTGTGAGATTTGTGTGTATTAAAATGATACTAAACGCGATACGGTTTGAATTATATTTAATGCACTTTCTAAGGTCGGAGTTCAATTGGAGCCGTAACGTAAACACAGCCCTGTGCATTTAGACATTGCACAGCTGTCGATTTGCTGTACATTTATTGAGTTGGGTAACAATTCAGCGTTTTCTTGCGACTCCAATTGACCGCGAATTTAGAAAGTGGCAAACAGTGGGAAACCACACACACACACACACACACACACACACCACCGAAGATGTAGGGGTTAAAGGTACTGAGGCACCATTATGATACACACGCGATTGACAGCGAGAAGTCTGTTCTTACGAACGTTTTGAGGAACGTTTCTCTCAATAGCATAGATATCTAACAAACTTTGGGCATCGTCAAAATCTACTCTATTAGCTCGTGAAAGGAGCAAAGACGGACGCATCGCCGTCAATCGCGTGTGCATCGCAACCGAGTCCCGGTTCCTTTAACCCTACCATCTTCGAGGGGGCTTTTCCCATTGCTTACGCCTTTCTAGATTCGTGGTCAGCTGGAGTCAAATGAAAATATAGAATAGTTACCTGTCCCGATAACTGCACTGCTAAATGGTTCCCTGTGCGAGACTTAAATGCATACATAGGTCACCGCTCAATGTCAGGACTGTGTTTACGTTGAGGCTCCAGCGAGCGCCGAGCTTAGAAAAGGACAGACAGTAGAAAAGACAGAGAGGCCCAACGCACAGGGGGATCGGCCCTAACGTATCGGTGAGGCAAAACTAATCGGAGGATGGAACTTTTCCATTTTTGATTTTTTTGTTTTGAATACTTCGCAAACGTATTTGTGACATTTTTCTGATTAAAATGATACCAAACACGATATGTTTGAGTTATCTAAATAGCAAGTAAACGAATTAAATATTAAGTAAATATTGCTCAAACTATGTCGTGTTTGGTATCATTTTAATCAGAAAAATGTCACAAATACGTTAGCGAAGTTTTCAACAAAATGAAATCAAAAATGGAAAAGTTCAAGCCTCGGATTAGTATTGCCTCACCGACACGTTCCGATAATATCGTGTTACACTGCCTCGTCACCGAACGTTGAGGCTCGAGCGAGGGGGATCCCCTTATGTGGAGGGGATAGTCGCGATGCATTTAACGGGACAAATAAAACTTGTTGTGCATTCATCGAGGTTTTACTGTATATAGAAATAACAATGTTGATACGATAGTTTTATAATAATTATGATGATAAAACAATAGTGAACAACAATGAGAACATTCAATGATATCATTACACATTTGGTATTCTCAGAGTAAATTCTCACTGTGCAATACTACTTTCAATGACATAAAAGAAATTATAATTACGCTTTGTCGATTCCGGTCACAACAATTCGCCTGGATTTTCGATGTATTCGCTGTACGGGCAGAAAACACCAATCTCGTTAACAGAATCGCTGCGATGACAACCTTTTTGTAATCTATGACTTAAAATAAAGTATGTTAATATTTGGTCGGTTTATCTTTAAATGAAAATAATATATTGAAATCGGAATAAAATACAATGAAGATATAAATGTAACGAAGATAATTATTTACAATGGATTTAATAGAATTATATTAAATTTCCGATGACTCTAGGTAATGTATTGTCGCGTCACTATTAAAGATTTTCACGAACAATGTCACTCTTCAACCACCGTTCTTTAACGAGGGATCAAATCTATTATCGCGTCACTTTTGAGAGATATTCGCGGATAATTTAGCTTAACATCAAGATCCTCGGACCACCGTCTTACATACCTCACGATTAATAATTGTAGCACTGAATTGAACTTCCGAATACTTTGTATTTGCTAAACTATGTTCGATATGTTCGCTGTGCTGTCTGAGATGCTAATTGATCTACACTCTATGCTTCCCAAGACGCTAGTTGATCTGGACTCCGTGCTTTCCAAGACGCTAGTCGAACTGTTCACGGTGCTTTCCAAGGCGCTAGTAGATGTGTTCACAGTGCTTTTCAAGACGCTAGTTGATCTGCACTCCGTGCTTTCCAAGACGCTAGTAATTCGCAAGTTTGAATTTTTCGGGGATGTGAAGACGCTCGTCCGATCTATGACGTTTAAAGCGCGCAAAAAAATGGCCTATTAGAACTATTGAAAGGCTATAGGAGGATAAGTATGGATATGACGCACCAAGAAATAAATTATACCAAAATTATATATGGTGCAAAATGGAGTTAGAAAGCTATAAAAAAAGTTTGGTAGTTGTGCCTCAAACATAACCTACCAATAGTAGTCATTGAAAAATGTTTAAATTTTTTTTCTAAGGTTATGTCAATTCATCAAGTCTGGAATTTTTTTAAATCAGAGACCTTAGTTTTATGCACGTCCTGAATAAATTTCAATAAAATCAAAGTAGTCGTTCTCAAGTTATGAATTTTTGAAAAAATTTGTTTATTTAACGATTACTCCCTGGGGATGAATTTTTAAGGGTTGAAAATTGCTGTGATAAGTACTCACATAGGTACTAATTTAACAAAAAAAAGCGAGCATGATCGGAGCTAAGGCCGCTGGATCATACTTATCCTCCTATAGCCTTTAAAGGTTGTCACAGGATTCGTCAACGCGAATGACGCTCTCTGTTTCGTTGGAGGGGCACAATGCTCGCACCCTCCCTACTGTAATTTTTGCAGGGGGTCTATTTCCTAGAATTTCCTGACGGCCATCGCTGCGACGACGAATATAGTCCTCGAAACGACGTTACAATTCGGATTCATCGTCTGAGAATGCTTCGAGAATAAGATAACGCTAAAAATCAATAAGTCCAGGGACTATTCGGATGAATTATCTGCTTATTCCAAACTAATGCGCAGCCAAAATTGACAGTGTTATAACTTCTATTGACTAAATGAATTGAATAAATGAATTAAATAAATGAATTGAGTAAGTTGAAACCAATGATTCCTTATTAAAGTATGTTGCTTTGTAAAATATAGTATTAGTATTTTAGAGAAAGTTGTAGCAAATATGGTCAACATGTGTGACTGTACGGTTGCGATGCTTCCAAGGAGATATGTGCTACGTAGGTCTGTTTTGTGTCCCGTTAAGCGTTTCTGCGTCTTAATTTAAGGGTAGGCTTTTGTTACAAAGGCATAAACCAATGGTAAAAATAGTATACCGGGTGGTTCATTAGAAAAGGTAGAAGAAAAATTGTAAAATTTGTGTACGGGACGTAACACATCCTCTGGCATTGCTGCAACGCTGCTTGATGGTGGGAAAACGGCTAATTCTGCTTTCAAGTTGCCTCTCAACTTGAACCACTTAGAAACACCTATATGCAACATATCAAGACAAAGCAATATTGGCCAGGTACTCAAAGATACAGTACTCATAGTTTGGGACGAGTGTACCATGGCCCACAAAGGAGGTATAGAGGCTCTGGATAGGACACTCCAAGATGTCAGGTACTGCAAACGTCTAATGGGCGGAGTGACAGTTCTTCTAGCTGGAGACTTCAGGCAAACCTTACCCGTGATATCTCGAGGAACACGCGCTAATGAGGTGAATGCGTGCCTTAAGTCATCCTTCTTATGACCAAAAATTAAAATCTGTCTTTGACAGTTAACATGAGAGTTCACTTGAACGGCGATTTGAAAGCAGAAGGGTTTTCTACATTAGTTTTACAAGTAGGTGATGGTAAACTGTTAGAAGATAATGAAGGTAAATGTGCAATACCTCAAAATCTTTGTCATACTGTTAGTGATATGAAGTCACTGCTTGACAAGATATATTCTAACTTCAATGACAATGTGTACAAAAGTCCAACATGGTTGCAGGAGAGGGCAATTCTTACCTCAACTAACGACTCTGCAAATATAATAAACCTTTCGTTGTTGGAAAAATTACCTTCTGCTGTTGTGAGGTATGAATTCAGTGGTTGAAACAGAAGACGCTGTTCACTATCCAGTGGAGTTTCTACACACTTTGAACCCCCCTGGAATACCACCTCATATTCTTTCTCTCAAAGTTGGTGCTCCTATAATGCTACTCCGCAACTTAAACCCTCCCAAACTCTGTAACGGTACCAGGCTGCAGGTGAAAACTCTGCATAAACATGTTATTGAAGCGACAATATGTACAGGCGTAGGTCAAGGAGAAACTGTCTTTATTCCCCGTCTTCCTCTTATTCCGTCGGACTAACATTTTGAATTCAAACGTCTGCAGTTCCCTGTAAAGTTATGCTATGCCATGACAATCAACAATGCACAAGAACAGAGTTTGAAGATGGCTGGCGTAGATCTGACGAGTGACTGTTTCTCCCATGGCCAGTTGTACGTAGCATGTTCCAGAGTAAGCTCATCTAACAGCCTGGTCGTCCTTCAGCCAAAAAGAAAGGCCAAAAATGGTGTTTACAAAGAGGTATTCAGTACTTAAGAAAAAAATATACAACATCAACTTTGGTAGCCCGCACTTACCTGGGAGTCTGTTAGCAGGTCTACAATTGAGTAATCTATGAGTTTACAGTTAGCATTGTTTAAAGGGTGGACATTTGATTCTGATTGACACCCTATACTCGAAAAACAGTCCAGAAAATTTATCTCAATAACCTCTAAGACTAGATAGATTATCTGGATCAATTAAAGTTATGAAAAACTAATATTCCAACCAACTCAATTCTGTTGAGTTAAATGTATCAAACAGCTTCCCAGTGTCCTATGCTAAAAAGGGGGATGTTTAGTGGTCAGTTCATAGAAGATTGGGAGCCCCACACTGCCGGAAAGGCGTGGTACCTTCCGGCTAACATAAATTATTTTACCTCCTTTCCCCTAAAACAGGGTGTTGAATTAGTTACACGCCGCGAGCCTTTTCTGAGTTGCTCCGCCTGCTTCTCCCTACCAACTGTTTTACCCAACCAAGCTTCTCTTTCCAATCATCTGCCAGGCTCGGCATATTGCACGAGTTAGTGGCGCTTTAGGGCGCCATTCGCCTCTGATCGCTCGCGCTGGAAAGACGCCGCGCACGCCGATTACGGGGAAAAAAAATCGATGCGCGTATCCCGTCGACTGACGTTATCTGTCAACGAACAGTTTCAGATCGCGTCACATGGCGTTTAGGTTAAAACAGAAGTACTACTAGTAAAAAAGTATGCTCAGATATGTTTTGAATTAAATGCGATTAAGAGATTTTAATGTTTTTGGACTTCCGGCGGTGGTTTTGGCAAATTCGGCAGAGAATAGTGACAGGAATAACATTGAAAAACTTATATTGTATCTCAAAATACCAATGGAAACATTGAGGGTATCTAATTTAAACAATGTAAACATATATTTCTATTTGTGAATATATGTCTACATTCAATGTAAATATATATTTCTGTACAAACAATGAAGTTTTCCTTCAAGTAAAGTTGAAGAAATAAATAAATAAAAAAATTAGTTTTGCATCGATATTATCTCCACAATATTATGAAACTTTTATATATACATATAACATTTTCTTCTAAAATAAATGGTTCTACTGTGCATACATTTATACACACAACCATATAAACAACAATCATAACGACAGTTTATTAAAATTATATCCAGTAATCTTTAATTTTTTACCTCTGGTTTCTTTAATTCATATTTATACTAAAGAAACAGTTGTGTTACGATCTAGCACGCGCACGTATAAATTAATTTCCATCGCAAATAATTTAAAAATTCGGCGTTAGCAAAACGTTAGCTCTTGCGTCAAAGAATACATTGTTGCCGCCACGGTCAACTTAGCAATAGATTTTAACCGTTTGAGTGTCAAGCAGCGAAAACGCGCTCCTTTCGTTTTGTATCGAGGAATGCAACAAAGTAAAATATCAATGTTTTTCTGCTAACAATCTGTTAATCGCATTTAATTCAAGACATATCTGAGCATACTTTTTTACTAGTAATATTTTTGCTTTAACCTATACGCGATGTGACGCGATCTGAAACTGTTCGTTGACAGATAACGTCAGTCGACGGGACACGCGCATCGATTTTTTTTTCCCGTAATCGGCGTGCGCGGCATCTCTGTAGCGCGAGCGATCAGAGGCGAATGGCGCCCTAAAGCGCCACTATACTCGTGCAATACGCCGAGCCTGGCAAGTCATTCCTGGTTGGGTAAAATAGTTGTGAGGGAGAAGCAGGCGGAGCGACTCAGAAAAGACTCGCGGCGTGTAACTAATTCAACACCCTGCCCTAAAAACTCTAGCTTTTAAATTTAATTCATCTTTTGAAACTAGTCCTATTTACTTATTGAAATTATTCTAAGAATGGAATTCTTTAGGTTTATTTAAGTAATTATCAACGTTAAACTTAACTTTTACTAATTTAAGTAGTCCTTAATCCTAATGATATTAGACCGTAGCGAAGCACGGGTACTTTCAGCTAGTAACTTAATATACAGTCTGTACCACAAGAGCGTGGACGCGATATTTGTGAAATCTGATACGCAATTTGTTAAAGGCTGTGCTGGTCTAAACATACAAAGTTTCCTCTAATACGCAATAGGCCCAATTCTTTTAGTATCGTTTCTATCTCTGAGAAATTCAGTTCATTTCGAAATGAGTGCCGTGTACGCTAAATGATTCGAAGCGGTCTTCTTGTGCCATCGCCCGAAAGGTCCTAAAATAACTGTTAGAGATGCAGCAAAATATCTGCATAAATTTCGCGCAGTCGTAAATAAGTGGGTACAACGGTATAAAGACACAAATTGTGTCGATGATCTCCCTAGTTGAGGTTCGAAACGGATTACGACGAAACAGGAAGATAAAGCGATTTCACATCTTTTTTCGAAAAATCTAACGCTTTCCTTACGTAAAGGGCAAACAATTTTAACTGAAAAGGGCATAGATATAGATATATTAAAAAGGTATATTATAAAATTACTAATATAGGTATATTTGTATCGAAGCCGTCTTTGGTACGGAATGGAAAACACAGAACGGTATTAATGTGTTGGATTGGCCATCTCAGTCCCCCGATGCCAAACCAATCGAAAATGTTTCGTCTGTTATTAAGTACAAACTCCGAGAAAAGCATATTTTCAAATTGAAAACTCTAGTTCGTCGATTTCGAGAGATATGGAAGTCTCTTCCTGTCTCTTATGCTGAAATGTTGACTGAAAGCATGCCGAGACGTTGTCAAACGATAATCGCTAATGATGGAGATTGGACATTTTAATAAGAAAGTGCGTATCAATTTTTTAGATATACTTTCGATTTATATGATATTTCTTATAAAAAATTTCATTCTCACAGAGATATCGCGTCCACGCTCTTGTGATACAGACTGCACGTGATTTTAACATCTCACAATCAGTTATTTTCAATTTACTTCCTTTCATCTTCGTGTAACAGAGCAACGATCTCCTTCATTCACTCAAACCGCTCGGAGTGAATAAGATTATATTAAGTTACTGATAACAATAGAATCAAAAGTCCTGAGATTGCAGCATAAAATGCATTTCCTTTATACCAGCTAGTGGCGGTAACACTGTATTTCTTGGTGCAGGGCTATCCGCTATACTAGCGCGAATTACCGAAAGGTATATCCGTTATTAACGGGCAAACCGCAACTCTATAATACTGCTATAGGTTAGTTCGGTCCCCGTAATATTCCCTCTATTCTGTTGCAACTCTTGAATTCTCGTATCGGCGTTTCGTCGCCATGCTGTGGAACGAATCGACCATCTAGGTGGGAAAAAATAATAACTCGAAAACCGTTCATTTTAGAGAAAAATGTTTTATACAAAAATTTCATAATATTGTGGAAAGAATATCGGTGTAATACTAATTTTTTATTTTTTATATTTCTTCAATGTTATTTAAAGGTCAACTTAATTTTTTATACAAAAATCGGTAGATTTTTTTATAGACGTTCATTGTACAGGAAAAATAAAGAAACTTTCGTATAAGACATTTTCTTGTTGGACTTTACATTAAAAAGATATTTAATGAAAGCGATCCTACTAAAGCCTTTTTCGATAGGCGGACTGCCCAACAAACATTCAGCAGCTATAACAAAGAATTGCACAGATATGCGCACAAAATCTTCGCGTTAATTACTTCTATATAATCTGAGGAATATATATGTAAAATTTCAGCCCGTTACTTTTCGGTACTTTTTTGTTATTCAATTTTTAAGTGTACCGCGTGCCCCGTTGAGAATCGACAACCGAACTGCCTCGCTAACTTTCAGCAGGTATAACAAAGAAGAGCGCAGGTTTGCGCACGAAATTTCTGCGTTAATTACTTCTACATACTCTAAGGAATATATTTACAAAGTTTCAACAACGTACTTTTCGGTACTTTTTCAATTCAATGTTTAAGTGGACCGTGTACCGTGATTTTTATCATAATTACGTAGTTTGTTAGTCTCTAATGGCAAACTAACAATAAGAGCAATTAAGTAATAAAAGTGATATATCAGAAATCTCCATTCTTATTAATGCCAATGAGATGTTATAACTAGACTGCGGATGTTTATGCAAATGCATATTTTGATAGGAAATACGGCAAGTTATGGGACCTGCACAGAAATTTGTTTTGTCATTAGGAGATTCTAAAAATATACTTTTTATTTTGCATATGTTTTGCATAAGTGCATATTTCTTATATAAATGCATAGATTTTGCATAAGTACATATTCGGTTGATCACCTGCCAAGCGAGAATAAGCAAGATAAAGGTATTTATTAGATCGAACAGTTACGATGACAACGAGGGATAAAAGAAGAACGATAGCATGATATGGTAATTGTCACAGTCACGCTGTTGTAAATCTCCATTGTTCAAATAGATCAGAAGGGTTGCGATTTAATACGAGTTATATCTTTCGTTAAACGTATATATAATAGAATCGGCAAAAATTAAAAATGCCTAAAGCAAAAAACAGCAGACGTGTAGCAGTGAATAAGTGGATAGCATCTGTGCAAGACAATTATATCGTTGCAGAGGGAGAAACGGTACATTGTAAAGCATGCGATAAGGAGATTCAATGCGAAAGGAAATCACAAATAATGCAACATAAACAAATAGCTGTGCACAAAAGGAATGTTGCAGAGCGTAACAGAAGTGATTCTGCTACTACAGCTAATGATCCACATGATGAGGCGAGCTCGTCAAGAAAAAACAATTTTTACACTAATATGTGTCAAGCAATGGTAGCTATTAATATGCCTTGGCGATGTCTCAATAACAATGTGTGGAGAAATTTTTTAAAAACATACACTGGACAAGATATTCCAGACGAATCAACACTGCGCAAAAATTATTTAGATGATTGTTACAATTTGGCTATCCAAAATATTCGAGACAATATTGGAGACAATCATGTTTGGATATCCGTAGACGAGACGACGAACGCTACTGGCCGTTATGTTGCAAACTTAATTGTTGGAAAGCTTTGCGAAACTGAAAGAACACAGCCGTATTTATTAGCTTGCAAGCAGTTACCAGAAACCAATCACGCAACTATTGCTCGATTCGTCAATTCAGCAATGAGAATCTTATCAAATGGGATTGAAGATAAGGTACTACTGCTCGTTACAGATGCAGCATCGTATATGTTGAAGGCCGGAAAAGACTTAAAAATATTTTTCCCAAACTTGTTGCACATTACTTGTTCGGTACATGGACTAAACAGAATAGCTGATGTAGTGCGACTTCAGTTCCCTGCTGTTAATAAATTAATATCATCTATAAAAAAAGTATTTTTAAAAGCTCCACTACGTGTAGAGAGTTATAGAAGGATATTAAAAGATATACCATTACCGCCAGAACCTGTAATTACAAGGTGGGGGACCTGGTTGGAAGCAACGTTTTTTTATGCATCCCATTTAGAAAAGATAAAAGATGTCATAGAATCTTTCGATGATAAGGAGGCTTCTTCAATTAAATCTGCGAAAGAAGTACTAGGCTGTACGTATTTGCAGCAAAATTTAACATTTATTCAAAGTCACTTTCAAATAATACCAGAGGCTATGAAAAAATTGGAAACTGTAGGATTACCTTTAACGGAATCGATTGATTTAGTAACGAGAGTAGTAGAAAATTTAAAAAGTGTGCCCGGGGATTGTGGAGTAAAAGTTGCGGACAAGATAGATGATGTATTGAAACGAAACGTAAATTTCAATGTATTGTCAGAAATCAGTAAGATTTTGAAGGGTGAACACGTTGAAGGGCCACAAGAGGTTCTGGCACATCACTGGTGTAAATTTAAATACGCTCCTATTACGTCATGTGATGTAGAACGCTCCTTTTCAGCTTATAAATTAATTTTATCAGAAAAGCGACATCAATTCACAATCGATAATATGGAAAAAACTATTGTGATATATTGTAACTCTAATTATAACAAATAAAACAATAAAAAATGAACATTTTGTAGATCTGCACACGTATTTCATGTATATTATACATATACATATTGCATATACCTTGCATATACCTTGCATATACCTTGCATATACCTTGCATATACTTTGCATATATCTTGCATATTTCGGCATATTATATCTGCATAAACATCCGCAGTCTAGTTATAACTGCTGAACGATATTTACGTCGCAGACACTGGGCATTTTGTGACCGCGTGCTCCACGGGAACTCGCCACCCGTGCTGTGTCACATAAACTTTAGAAAGGCATGACAACAAAAGGCGCAGGTCGCCGCAGCCAATCTTTGCAGGAGCTGTTTCTACAAGGTTCAAACTAAATTCCCCCAAAATTTCCAGGGGGTACTTTGGGGTACAATATAAGTTTTTCTCTGCAAAAGTTTGCAAATTCCGCCGTAAAACATGTGTCTAAAAAAACTTACATAACTTGTTTAAATAATAATTTTTCGAAAAATCGTTTATGGGTACTTCAAGGTTAACTAATGGTGATAAACTGTACAAAAAATAAAAAGTCTCGCAAAATTCTTAATGCCTCTAACAGTATCTTCTTTTCAGAGAAGTATTTGTACGTTCTCGTGCTGTTGAACTTTGTTGTTTTTAAGCGCTGATTTTTGCATTTAGATGATTGCAAAATCAATTATTATTGCTATCACTGGTCTCAGCAATCATTCTAGATTAAGATAAGATTATTAAAATTCAAATCCCAGGCTTGATTTTTTTTCACCTAGATTACCCATTTCGTTGCACTGTGCCTAGCCTCGGTCGATCACCTCTGTTTAACTCAAATTTCCTAACCGATTTATTTCCTTCTCGAACCTTCTAAACCGCTTCCTTAATCTCCACTATCATTTATATTTATAAAAGTCCTCACTTTCCTCTGTTCGCCCTTATTCTTTCTCAATCTTCTGCTTAGTTCTCCGTTACGTCCTTCGCTTACTTCTCCGCTTATTCTTTCGCACATTCCCTGCTTATTCTTCCGGTTATTCTTCCGCTTCTTATTCCGATTTCCATTCTTACGCTTTTTCTTGTCTGCTCTCGTTAGACGACACCACTTCACAATAAATTAAGTTACCTTACGCAATACTTGTGAAAACCTCAATAAATATCGTTAAGTTCAATACGACAATGGTTTCTTATAGTCATTTATGGAATGACCCATCGTCGAATAAAATCGGCTCAAGGGCACATATGATCCCCTTATCCTGCTAAACCCTTTGTTTGGCTGTATCTTACTAACATAAGACGACAGCCGTAGAGGTAATCACGAAATTAAAAGTGCAAAAAGCCGTTTCTAGGAATTTCAAGAATATTGCAGAGAGCAAGGTATAAAATATTCGGTGGTGACGACTGAATTGCCACGAGGTAAGGGGAAAGTAGAACGCTTGAATCGGATAATTATCCCGGTTTTAACGAAGTTTTCAGTAGACAATTCTACGAAGTGATAAAAGCATGTGGATTATGTACAATGTCCTATTATTTCGACGTTTCAAAGAAGTAGAAACACTACGCCATTCGAATTATTTACCGGTACGAAAATAAATGGTCGTTCAGATTCCAGAACAAGAGAGACATTTGAGGAGGGCGTAATAGAAAATTTTTGCAAAGGTTGTGATAGATAACTTCAGATTGTCAAAATTCAGGAGAAGAAAAACAAGACCAACAATTTACGAAGACGAAAGCCTAATATTTATAGAATAGGTGATTCAGTGACCACAAAATGCATGCAGGCCGGGCTTGGCCTGAAATTAAAAACGAAACATCTAGGACCTTACGTTGTAATTAAGGTTAAAGAACGAGACACGTATGATGTACGAAATGAAGGTCTTCAGGAGGGATCAATTATGTTCTCCACCTGCGCGGAGTACATGAAACCGTGGTATAGAGAAATTATATTTAATAGAAGGGGTCAAATTAGTGTATAAAGAAAGTCGTACAGATGTTATTGAAAATTCTGCTCTTGAGAATGCTCGCATTGCTTCTTACGCTGTTTCGCTTCGAATAGCGAAGGCAGGAAAGCCGAGGGTGAATTCATAAAGAAATGTCTCCTCGAATGCACATTATTTCGGTAGGCCTATAACAGCGGAAGATATTGCGAGCATTAATGTTTGTCTAAATTTTTTTCTGTAAGGAAAGAGATCGTGCTTTTCTTGTAGGAGCACCCGGCCCCTAATTCAGAAGAATATATTTCTCACTTGTCCGACGTTCATTTTCTTTGCGAACTTACATTTATTGTAGATATTAATAATCATTTAAGTAAATTAAATTTAAAGTTACAGAAACCGAGCCAAAGAATTTTACAATTATGCAATCACATAGAACATTTTCGCAAAAAGATAATATTCTACCAAAATCTCATAAATGAAAATAGTTTCTTCTTATTTCCCTCATGTAAAATCATTTTAGAAGAATTTGGTAGTGAATGTAATTTTAAAAATCATTTTCACATTCTTAGCTCGGTGATAGATCAGTACGATAAGCGTTTCACTGACTTCGATTCGCTCATAAATGATCTAGTTCTCTATGAGAATCACCTCACCATGAGAATCGAAGAACAAGCTGTCCAGTACCAAAACGAATTGTGCTTTCTTCAGCGCGATAGTTCATCGAAAACGACGGCAAAAGAAGGTTTAGAATTCTTTAAATTACTTGATAATTCAACGTATCCGAATATTAAAGATTTTATGATTTTGTTAATGGGCCACGCGCATCGTTCTGATTTCCGCAACCGCAGCACGAAGCACGTCTTTCCAGCTACGAATAGATTAGATTACGAATGTAGCCCCAATGCGCCACCACGCTCATGCCAATAGTTCCGCTCCTTGCAAGTGAAAGGCTAGTCAATCAGCGAGTTCTCAAGTGCACGGGAAGGAGTAGTAGGCGGAGCTGCGCCAAGGACGGCTCTGTCATGTAAAAATTTTCCACTTCCGTTTTAGATGATTCTGAACGATCCGCTATAAGACAAATGACTGACGAAAAGACGAGTTTCTGCATGCTCGCTACGCAGGTACGACCATAAACCGTGCCTCGTGCAAGCCGCTTCTTGGAAGTCCAGGCCGCGTACATGCAGCACAGTTTTCGTATTTCGTCAAATTCTCCAACCCCTCTCCAAGAGCAAGTCACCCCTCATTCCCAACTTTTGGGAATTAGAATCCCGAGTCCGAAGGCGCGACCTCTCACTCTTTCAAAAATATTTAACGAGAACGTTACGCTGCCGGTTGACCCGCACGTGTCACCAGCTACTTCTAATACAGTCTTTATACATTAAGATCCACGAGTCGCGCAAGGCTCGCTTGTACAGTATTCATTATAATATAAACTTTGAGTTTTCCCATCAACTCCTAACTATCTCGCGAATCCTCTCGCTGGAGCATCAACCCCTCGAGGAGCTACAACTCGAGAATCATCGACCGAGCAGCATCGGTTGGAACATCAACACCTCGACGAGCTATAACTCGAGAATCATCCAAACCAGCATCAGTTGGAGTATCAGCAGATCGAGCCACATCAACTCCATCAGCGACAACGAGAGCAGCATCAGTTGACATATCATCAGAACGCAACAGTCACATGAGTCGTACTATCGTTTCCCTTCATATAATTTCCACATTCGTCAAAATGACCAGCGAGCTTAAAACACTAGAGAAACAGCACGCCGTAATTCAGGGTAGACTCACGCGATTAATCGGACCTATCGAAACTTTAACTGAGTAATCGGAATTAAGACGTCGATTAGAATGTTTAAATCAATTAAATGAGCAGTTCGAAGCGGTGCAAATACAAATAAAGCTCGGGGACGAAAATATTGATTACACGGCTACGCGAGTGGAATTCGAAATCAAACATTACGATTGCATGGATAGAATCAATAATAAATTATTACATAAGTCATCAACGGCAGCAGTGGGCAGAACGTCACCGCGTAACGAGATTCCAAACGGTGGGTTACATAGTTTATTATCTCCCATCAAAATTAAATCGTTTGGTGGGGAACACGACGAATGGGCCAGCTTTCAAAACGCGTTCAAATCGTTGGTTCACGACGATAAGACGATTCCCGCGGTTCATAAGTTCCAACTATTACAGACCCATCTTTTCGGTCTAATCTCGTCGGTGGTGTCCACCTTCACTGCTACCAAGGAAAATTACGTTGTCGCCTGGTAAATGCTAAAAAAGGAATGCGATAAGCCTAGGACCGCTATACAAGCGCACCTGAAAGGGTTACTCGACCAGCCACAAATCGCTCGGAAATATCCTATCGCCTTGAAACGATTAGGTTTAGATACGAATGCACGACTAAGATCACTAAAACGACTGAAAATACCCGTTGAGCATTGGGACGACATTTTAGTCTTCATCATTGTGCGGAAACTAGATCAGCTCACTCGTAGTGCTTGGGATCAAACGTTAGAAAATCATGATCGACCATCGTTAGACATATTGTAAGAATTTCTTCATAAACGCGCGCGAACCGATAACATCGATTCGGAGAGACAAACGAACAGATCAATGCCAGCAGGTAGCAAGAGTTTTCACAACGATTCGAGTCCGGGAACGCGTACGTCACAAACGTTTACCACCTTTTCATCAAATTGCACATGCGCGATGTGTCAAGGCAGTCATAACATCTAGTCGTGCGCAAAATTCCGCGAACTTTCCAGCCAGAAAAGCTACGAAGCCGTCAGGTAAGCGAACATCTGCATTAATTGCCTTGGTAGGGACCATGCTACGAACCAGTGCCAGGCGTCAGGCTGTAAAAAGTGCACAAAACGGCACAATACGCTTTTGCATTTTAAGGAGAGGGATCCAGGTAGGTACGTATATCGATCACTACACCCGAAGCCGAGGATACCGAGCATGTTCGAACAGTTTTAGCTAGCTTAGGTAATACAGAAGTATTGCTTGGGACGCCACGAATAATAATATTCGACAAGGACTGTAAGGCCCACGAGTGCCGAGCACTTTTAGACAGCTGCTTGCAAAACAATTATATTACTAGAGCACTAGCGGATAAACTAGGTTTAGCAAGACAACACGTAAGTCTAAAACTTTTCGGTATAGTACAAAGTACACAACAAACATCATAGTTAGTCGAGTCACGCGTTAAGTCGAGGCAAGATAAATTCGGAGAAAATATAAAATTAGTTATTTTAGAAAACTTAGTCGGCATAATTCCATCGGGGCAAATAAGACGTAGGAACTTAAACATCCCTCATAACATCACCTTAGTCGACCCAGAATTCGACAGACCAGGCCGAATAGACATTTTACTGAGAAATGAACTATTTTTCAACTCATTGTCTGTGGGACAAATTAAATTAAAATAGAGAAATATTCTGCAAAAAACGTCTAGGCTGGATAGTGACGGGTAACGTGCCAGGTAACAATCCTGGTGAGATATCCAGTCAATGCTATTTGGCTCGGACGGAGGGTGAAGAGCAGGTTCCAAATTTTGCGAGGTTGGGGAATCAACGGTCAAGTTTAAAACTCACTTCCGCAAAACAGTCGGGAATGCGCTTTTCACATTCGAGAAATTAACCAGGTGTATTATTGAAATCGAGGCCATTTTGTACTCCTCTCCGTTAACCCTCGCGAGGCGATGGCGGGGTCTCTGGAGACTCAGCATTTAGCGCACAGTGACACGCACACTAACAAATATGTAATTTGAGAAACCACTTGGCGACTCCGGAGCGATAACAAACACATTTACGATGTTGTGTTCGATACAACCTAAGAGTGTGTAAGTGACTCAGCAGCCAGCATTTGCTTTCGAGTCGCATCAGTTCTCTGCGGAGATTCATACAAGACGGTCGTAAGAAATAAATACTTCCGTGCTTGTTCTTTTTTCATTATCCATGTTGCAAGTATATGTTGCCTTATAATATATAAAAGAGTCGGTTAGATTGACGAGGTCTGGTTTGTACACGATGACCTATAACCTTTTTTATACATAATAAAAAAAAATTTTTTTCCTGTACATCTTCCAAAAAACCTTTTCGTATATTCATATAGGAATTGTTATAAAACATTACATAATTTATTTATTGCCGATTTCATCAAAATTATTGTTAAAAATTTAGTAGTCCATTAGTTGTAGAGAACACAAGCAAAAAAATTATCTTCTCGCCTGCGAGGACAAGATGCGGTTGTATTAGTGAGATGTTTATGTCTCATGTTTCGACGCGAGCGAGCGCGTAATAGTATTAGTGAAAATAGATGTGTGTCTCTAAAGACCCCGCCGTCGTCGGCGGTGCTAGAAGGTCCGTACTCCGAGGGTTAATACCACGTCCAATAATCCAACGATCTCATTGCGTTATCACCCAATCATTTCCTAATCGGCGATAGTACGAGTAGCGTACGTGAGCACGATCTGAGCAAGGAAAAAGTTCCACCACCGATCTACGACCGCCATTACTCCTACGCCACCCTTAGTTCAAGGATCGTCCGCTAGACATCGTGTCCACCGAAGGATCGCTTTCGCGAGTCCCCCAATGGCGATCGGTATCTATATATACGAACAACCGGCAGATACCATCGTCCCATCCGGGGCACAGAGTCTAGGGCAGGGCCTGTTCGGTCAGCTCTACTAACGAGTCCACGAGCAGGCCCAGGACGAAACGCAGCGCGCTACCAACATCTTTACCTTTTCCTAGGAACAGAAGGACACCCGCCGGACCGGCCGCAGCAGTATCACCGAGACCAGCCGGTGACCTCCAACCTTGGGCGCGGATGGGCCCAATCTGGAGCCACGGCCGGCCCGAGCACGTGGTTCCTTTAAAGTTAATAGATTGTCCCAGTGGCAATATATTCAACAGGGGTAACCTGCGAAATATACTGATTGGGACGATGGTGCTCATCACAGACGACAGTTTACCACCGCTATAATGGAAACTGGGCCGAATCACGGCCACTCAACCGGGGAGCGATGGAGTGATCCGAGTAGCCAAGGTCCAACCCAGCTCTGGCGTCTACAATCGAGCCATCAGGAACTTTTGTCCCCTCCCCTTAGAATAGCAATAGTTACAATAATTTTCTTAGTCATAAGACCACATTGATGTACATAATTATATCATTATAAGTAAGTCATGTATATATGTTTAGTCAGTAGCTCAGCTTAAGTTAAGAATTCATGCAAGTTTGTACTTATATCAATTTTGAACACAGCGGTTCAAGGGCGGCGGTATGTCCCGTCGCAAAATCACCGCGAGTTTCCGCATGCTCGCAACACATGTAGCTACATGCAGCACAGTTTTCGTTTTTCGTCAGATTCTTTAACCCCTCTCCAAGGGCAAGTCACCCCCCTCCCTTCCCAACTTTTGGGAATAAAAAGGCCGAGTCCGAAGGCTCGACCTCTCTGTCGTACACAAACATCTAACGACATCGTTACGCTGCCAGTTGACCCGCACGTGTCAACGGCTATTTTCAATACATTTTATAAGTATAAGAACCACGAGTTGCGCAAGGCTCGTTTGCACAGTATCAATTATGATACAGACTTTGAGTTTTCCAAATAACTCCTTCAATTAACTATTTCGCGAAACCTTTCGCGAGTGGTGTCGCCTGAACATACATTCAGAACCGCGCGACGCGACAATTAGTTAAGTAAGAGTAAGATTACAATACCTTGATATTCTGATTGATAGTAGAGCAATACTTTCTCATTATCGAGAGCCCCTATCTTGAAAACGTAACGTGATTTGAGACCATCGTCAGCTGTAAACACAAATGTTATCGAATCCGGTTCATCTGGTTCCCAAGCTTTCAGTGCAAAATGTAGGCCCTCGGAACGTTGTTCGGGCAACACATAAATACGTCTACCGGAGCCATCTCCTCGCACTAGGAACGTAAACTCTTCTGTAAATAATGGAACTATCATTAAATATACACACTATATGTGCGTATCTTGTCATAAAATCTTAGATGTTAATCCTTTTTTTACATTACAATTCGAAAATTCAGCGACATCAGAACATTAGCCCTCGCGTTAAACAATACATTGTTGCCGCCGCAATTGTTTTGCCCATAAATGTTAAATTTACCGGATTGAAACGTCTCATATGTATTCATTATATACAAGTAATTACCGCAAAGATTTCGTTCGTCTACCTTGTCTTTCTTTGTTGTACCTGTCTGAACTCTTAAAATCTATCGTCAAGTCAATCGCGGCGGCAACAATGTATTGTTTAACGCGAGGACTAATATTCTGATGTCGCTGAATTTTCCAATTATTTGCACTGGAAAGTAAATTATATTGCCTGAGACTTAGATTTTAAGACATATCTGAGCATACTTTTTTACTAATAACACTGTTACTTTATCCTACACGCGACGTGGTGCGATCTGAAACTGTTTCTCGACATATAACCTCCGTCGATTAGGGAGTCCACAAACAAACACCAATCTTGTTACTTGGGGGGGGGGGGGGGGGGGGGCTAGGCGGTCTAACGAGTGCAGTCCGCGAAAAACTAATGTTACCATAGTTTCGCGGGAAGGCAAATTCACGACCCCTGGGTACATGCCTGCTAATAAGAAATATCACAGAGGATATGCCAAACGTGCCCATAAATAGAAGCGACTTATCGATACCGCAAGGGTTGATACTTGGCCATCCGGGTTTCGACCGCCCAGGAAAGATTGAACTGCTAATTGGTGCTGGTTTGTTTTGGAATGTAACCTGTGCACGTCAGCACCTCGTGCCTAAAACAAATTTAGTCTGGCATAATACGCGTCTCGGTTGGATTTTGGGTGGCAGCTTTAACTGGCCAGTTCATAACCAGGCGAAGGTTACGTGTCACGCCGTCACCAACGCGAGCCGACACCGGGCCATAACTAAACTTTGTGAAATAGAAAATCCGGAGCCGGAGAGTACAGAAGTAGGGATAGACGCGGTGAATTCGTGAGAAACCCGGATCTCAAGTCCCAATACATTGAGTTCATGAAGAAATATGAGGCATTGGGTAATATGAGTCTTTGCACAGAACCGCAGATATCGAGGGCGGCCTTGGGTTACTATTTACCACACCATGCCGTCTTCAAGGGATTGAGCGCAACTACAAACATGAGAATAATGTTCGACACTTTGGTAAAGACCAATTCGGGCGTTTCACTCAACGGCGCGCAAATTGTGGGGCATGTAGTCCAGAGCTGCCGTTTTTCATACTGCTCAGATTTCGAAAGCATAGATACGTGATATCAGACGACATAGAAAAAATGTATCGACAAATTCGTATTTGACAGCAAGACCGCCGATATCAAAGAATATTACGGCGTCGCGATGATACTTCACCCCTCCTGGAGTACGAATTAGACACAGTTACTTATGGGGAGCTTGCTATATCGGATCCAGTAGCAAGTCTTACGATAATAGAGGACTTCTAAGTCAACGATCTGCTCAGGGATGCGATAGTGTGCAGCAAGCCATCGAGTTACGCTACATCTTGGAAAAAATATTAGAAGGGCCTAGACTACCATTGCGGAAATGAGCGAGCAACGACCCTCGGATTGTCGCGTCACAGAATACTGTCGCGCAGACAAAACGGATAAAGACAAAGCTTAGGTACTCATTGTCAATCACACCCATAATAAACGGTCAAATTACGAAAAGCACGATATTATCTGAAATATGGCAGATATTTGATCCTCTAGATCCGGTAGGGTCGGTTACACTGTCCAACAAATTTGAAACTGTTTTCTGTTTTCCGATAGCCACTATATAATTCTTATAGAGTTCGTCGTCCTGAACACGAATCCGGCAACGAAATTTCTGAATCACCCTCTGTTTTCGAAAAAAATCAGCATTCGTAAGAACGGTCGTTTTCGGTAAACAAGCTGGTATTACGTGAAAACTAAGAAACGTAGGTTGTTGTTCTTGGTCTCAAAAAATAGAGGAGTGTTTCCCTAGTATGTAGGTATAAGCATATTATAATATTCCGTATTGATTAATAGCAGTAAATCACTGTTGAAGTTAAAAAACGAGCGGATTCGCGAATTGTTTACGCAATCACTTTGCATTTTCACGTAGACGACTGTTGCTAGCACAAATTTACTGTACACCATTGGATTCTACGTACATTTCTGAATAAAAAACCAATTTAAGAAAATATCCATCGAGAGCGTGTTCCGACCGTTTTGTTACTACGACGCCATCGCTCCCTGTAAGCCCCGTAGATACGCGTAATACTTTCAGGGGCCCCGCGCGTTGAGGTATTTAGAATTCTCTGCCTCGTGTAAAATGAATATTTCACGATACACGTGAAATATCTATTGTACTACTCCTCTATAAACTTGAAAAACGTTTTTAAGAAGAAAAGGAACCCGTCAATTTGACGGCTTTCGTAAATCTATTGTTAATACATTGTAATTCTTTTTATATTAAAAATGTTAATATACTTGTTACATTAAAGGAATGATTGTTTTATTCAGTACAGTTGTTATTTAAGACTTAGAAAAACGTATATATGGAAACAAGTGCACTGTACATATTTCTGGCGCAAGTTTCCGTTCAGTGACGGTACTTCGACGGACGGGACTGCCGTAGTGAAAGGGTTAAAAACATTGTTGTTACCGCAATTAGAATTATGTGGAGCGTTACTCTTAGCCAAATCAATCCGGCTTTAATTTTAATGAAAGCCGGGTAGAATTTACCCAAGGGTAGTCCATTGCTTTCGTTGGGCACCTTTCGAGACAGTGATGGTGTAATACGAGTAGGGAAACGGCCATGCGAATGCCTCAATTCGCTACGAACAGAAACACCCACAATTTTTACCGTCGAAACAACCCTCAACGAATCTAATAATAGAATACGAACACCGTCGTTCGGACCCGTCGTTAAACGCGGGTTATGAGAAAACTCTTGCATCAATGCGTAAAAGATGCTGGCCTATCGGTGGACGGTATAATGTTAGGTCCATGCTGTGACGTTGCGTCAAGTGTTTTCGATTAAACCCCATTCAGTCTCACTACCTAACGGGAGATCTACCTGCGTCACGAGTAGCTCCCACGCGACCTTTCGATACCTGCGGTATCGACTATGCAGGGCCCCTTATGATATTGGTATAGCTATAATTAATATCTGTTATTCTATATAATTTTGGCAGTAATGATATTCTTCAAAAAAATGTTTAAAACATAAGTGATTTTTACACCATGAACACTTCAAAGTAACTACGTCGTCACCGTCGGAACAGTTGTTAATTTCAAATTGCAAATCTGTGAAACAAAATGCAACGGGATTTGCAAATTCGTTTGGTCTGCTCTCTATGTAGCTGCAGCGAAACCATACATATCTAAACATGTATTCGTATCTCGGTGAGGACAACTGATTGTGAATCAGTGATTGCGATTTTATTATATTATCCTTTGCCTACAAATTTATGTTAATATACAAATTTATGGTTAAATGTGATATTTTTCGTGCAAAATTTTTCCAAACACATCCAGAGGTTAGATCTGTCCTGTTGCACCTTTTGGTATCTTTAGCAACTTTAATGTTTTTCCTTCAGGAACTACATTTTTCATTAACTCCTCGTCGTATCCAGTCCATGACTCAAATGAAAGAATAGCATTGTTTTAGATTTGAGGGAGAAACACGCTTTCAAACCATGTCTTTAAATGTTCTTTATTTAATTTTTTATGAAATTTTGGTTTTTAACAAAGATACTTACTGTAAATTATTACCGCAAGAAGCTAGTACCGCTTTCCAAAATCTTCGCAATAGCAAAAACTATTTCGTCAGCATACGAATGTTGATGCGAATAGAATTCCTCAAATATTAAACAGTCATTATTATATATACCTTAACCCTTTGACTACTGTTGACGCCTATTGGCGTCAGACACATGTTGACTTCCCGGTACTGTAGGCGGCAATTAGCGTCCAAATCAAACTTCGCTTGTTTTTTGCTTCGCTTGTAAAATTAAATTTTATTATTAAACATTGTTATTTAAAACAAAATATATTGTTATTTAAAAAAAAGCTTAAAATTAATGTTCACTTCAAGTAATATTCGTTTAATGTATTAAATTTCAGTATTTTGAATATTTTAATATACTTCCTCAGTGTTATATATATACATACATTAGTAACTGTAATGTTTCCATATCGATAAAGCAGGAACTACTGTAATAACGACATCTGTACAATTACACTTATTACTTATTATATTGACACGCGTTCGACTGTACTAGTCAGATGTATAACGATCTTCAAGAAGTAAACTAGTTTCATAAAGTAATACCACTGAGTAGTAATTCATATAACAGGTTATGGGCCCAGGCACCCAGTAAAATTAATAAAAATAAAAAGTAAAAAAATCTCTTTAATAAATTAAAATAAAGAGAGGTAAAAATTAAAATCAGTGATTGAAGAATTGATTGAGTTCGTAAAATTAAGAACACGTGCTAGTGAGACGAATAAAAATGGTCACGTGTAACGATCACAAAAGTGAAATAGACCAAATCGAAAAACTAAAAGATGAAACAAATTTCCAACTATGGAAGTTTCAAATAACAATCCTAGTTAAATCCATTAACGCGTACGACATAATTACCGGAAAAAATGTGCCTGAGGAAAGTTGGCCACAAACAAAATTAAAAGACTGGGAATTACTTGATGCAAAAGTTCAAAAGGCGATAATCTTATCGATTGATAGAAAAATGCAAATGCACCTTTTGAATTGTAAAACTTCAAGTGAGATGCTTGATAAATTAACATCCATATACGGCAAAGACACTGAACAAAAGAAGTGTACACTACTACAAGAAGTTTTCAACTATTCCTTCGAAAAAGGGAGTGACATAGCAACACATGTGAGTACCCTTGAAAATCTGTCTTATAGATTAAATTCGTTAAACCAAACTATAGACGACACAATGCTAATTACAAAAATTCTATCCACGCTACCTGCTCAATATACCGTGCGGCTCGTCAGCCTGTTGGTAAGCCTGTTTCGGCAGAGTCTGATTCGCTAGGCGTCAAGCGTCATGCCTCTTGTCACACGTACACGAAGGCACTTGACATTCACGTACGCGACGCGAGCTCGTAGCGACAACATCTCTCAGTGCTCGTACGCGACATAAACAAAATTCTTAAGTGCCTATACAGAGTGTCATTCATACTGTGAAAGTGTATCTTGTTATACTCCAAGTGATCGGCTAATTTTCGTTAATATTATTGGGGCTTGCTTTCGCAAGTCCCAATACAGTTCATCATTTTTTTTCATTTTTGACCGTCCATTTTTATGGAACATCATATTGCACACATAGACGCTAGCAACTCTTCCGCATCGGTGGCGGCCGATGCCTATAATACGGACGAAAATTTTGCATCCCTTGAGACTACTAGCCAGGGATCGCTATCTCTGTCTCTAAAAAGACATAAATCATCATCCAATCCGTCTTCATCCGAGGACATTCAAATGAAGAAGTCGCGCAAAATTTCCGCTTCACGCACAGCCGCACGGCAATCTGCCGACGCTAAAACGGATCCAGTCAACACCATGGACAATGACACAGGATTGAAATCGCTCGATCAACAATCCAGCGATGCGATGTCCACAGCATCATCCAAACAAGGCGCTGAAGCATCTTATAACAAAGACAATCTAATACGTGAAAATAAAAGACTCTTAAACGAAATAAAATTGCTCAAAGAGCAAATCCAAGCGCTCGCTGGACCCTCTACATCTACTCGGACCATTGAATCGCCAACATCGGAATGGATCACCATTGGATCCCGTAGACCTGCAGGACGACACGCGCCTTCTCCGACGCCGACGCTGGACAAACCTCCCACCGCCAACCGTTTTCAGGCCTTCGCCGAACCCAACGCTCTACCGGAGGTGTCCAGGGACCAGCCTTCCCCCTTCGGGCATCCGACCCCACCACAGCAAACTACCAGACAAGATAAGTCGAACAAACCACCACCGTTGATCGTGCATGTGGCTTCACCGCAGTTAATAATAAACATAACTAAGAATGCCCTTCAAAAGGCATCCTTCACTATAAAAAGAAGTGGCTCGAAAAGCCACGTCATATACCCGAATTCTCTCGAAGCTTATTCGAAGATCAAAGACATTATGATGAAAAACCAGCTCAAGTTCTTCACTTATACGCCGAAGAACGAAAAACCATTGACGATGCTTCTCAAGGGTATCGACCCAAACACCGACAAGAATGAACTGTTGTCGGAAATTAATTCCATCACCGCACCTAAAGCCAAAGCCACTCGTATTTCCAATTTTGTAACCGCGAAATCGAAACAATCCGGCTTGCCCCTGCCTATGTTCGTAGTGCAATTTGACGCCAATACAGATATCAAATTTGTTCAATCGATCAATGTTTTAAATTATCAACGCGTCAGATGGGAGAAATTGCATAGGCAGGATCTTTTACAATGTTTTAACTGTCAACGTATAGGCCATGCATCCGCTAACTGTCATCTAGATTTTAGATGTGTTAAATGTAATTTATCTCACGAGCGTGGGAAGTGCTCGGTCACAGAAGCAACCAAACACGACGCAATTTACTGCGTCAACTGTGAGAAGTTCGGCCACCCCGCGTCATATCGAGGCTGTCCGAAATTCAAGGAGAGAAGAGCCGTTGCCGCCCCTACGAGCAACAGAGCTCCCCAGCCAGCCGCATCCAGAAGACTTCCATCTCCCCTCGTCAATCCGATGACGCTATACAGTAGTATTGCGAGTGGAGTGGGGGGCCTAGTAGGTAAGGCCGCGCATGCATATTCATCGAATACGTTGAACAGAGGATCAGTCCCTCTCGATGCTACGTCCAACGAGCAACAGGTCGATTTAAGAAACATATTTTCGGCCATCAAAAGTATAGCCGATCAATTACCAATTATTTTTCAACGCATCGGCGAAAATACCGAAAAAATTAATTTCCTCATTCAATCTTTTATAGATGATAATCATGCTCAATCTGTTGATTACCATGGACGTACCACGAGAGGCATTCGAAATGATTTCCCGCAATAATGGCCACTACCGATCAAAACAGTATCCCGTTGGTCAATCTCCGAATCATTACTGTCAACGTCAACTCTGTTATAAATCTTCACAAACGTGCATATTTGCAGCAATTTTTAAATTCTCATCGACCCGACGTATGTGGTCTCATTGAAACGAAGCTAAATCCGAGACATAATTTGGAGGTTCCACCACAATTTGTAATAATACGCAAAGACAGAGCAAACAACCGTTTCGGCGGCGGTGTCGCTATGGTTATTAATAGAAAATACAAATTCACTCGTATAGAACTCTCCACTTCTCACGAAAAATCTTTAGAAGCCATTGCGATCCGCTTGGATCTTTCGGCTGGTAGAAGCCTCGTGATCGCAGCGGTGTATAGCCCTTTCAATGATAAAATCGTATTCCTTCGTGACCTCGATGATCTATGTACTCAGTTGCGAGTTGCAAATGACTCGAATCACTTTGTGATCGCGGGCGATCTTAACGCCAAACACACATCATGGCGTAATACAGTCAACAACAGCAAGGGGTTAGCTCTTTTTGACTGGCTACAGTTACAGGGTGCTATCTTCCGCGCTTCCCTTCTATATTCGGAAATACCGACTTATCATCCGGCTAACTCAAACTTGGACATTGCTTTGGTGGACAGCAGGCTGATCGATCGTATTAACGATGGAACGCAAAGGCTGGGTCTGCTGCCCTATGATAGCGATCATTGGGCCATAACGATTAATCTCTCTCTCCTCGGTTGGAATACATACGTAGAACGAGCCCCCAGAGTACTGAGACTAAATTATCGTTTGACCAAATGGAAAGAATACAAACTCAAACTCCATAATTATATCAACAGCCTAAATCTCCCTTCGTTACTTAATGCGTCGATCGAAATGATTAATGCTTCAATAGAGGCCCTCGAGGAAAATATTTCCGTAATTCTGACGAGCTGTACACCTACCGTGGAGGCTCTGAACTGCCCGAGAGAATATGACGACCGACGCATTAATAAGCTCAAAAAATTTAAATCCAAACTTATCACCAGATTATTTCGTTTATTGAGCCTTCGCGACAATTTAACTCCAATACAGTCTAACATGATCAAATTTTATAAATCAATAATTCAGCGTACCAATTACAGACTCAAAAAACTCTACTCTGCAGTTGCAAATAAATTCTGGAACGACAGACTGTCCAAACTAGATACTCGTGATTCCATTAAGTTACACCCTTTTATAAACAGAATTATAAATCAAAAAAACATTGACTCAATTCCGCCACTAAGAGGCGCGATAAACGACGATTTTCTTTGGTCTGAATCCGGAATAGATACATCGACACTCCAGAAAATAGATAATCACTATGTAGTGTCAAGCACTGACGATCGTTTGACTTTACTTGGGGTGCACTTTGCAAGAGTACATACAAAAAATCTGACTCCTACAACCGAGGAAGAGAGGAATCACGAGCACGAGGTAAAGCAGACTTACGATCGAATACGGGATTCGCGTGAAAATATCAATTGGCAATTCGCTTCGCTACACGAACAGATCTGGCCTTCAATTCACACAAACTATCTAATAACTCCCACAATGATCTTACGAGCCATCAAATATCTTAAAAACAAAAGATCCACCTCGTTCGACGGCATACCAAACGTCGCCATCAAACGCCTGCCAGGCTCCGTTATTGAATATCTCACGCTAATTTTTAACGCATGTTTACGTCTGTCTTACTTTCCCATTCGTTGGAAAACGGCCAAGCTCATCCCATTGCACAAAAAAGGGAAAAACCTTTGCGACTTAAATAATTACCGGCCGATCAGTCTGCTGCCAAACCTGGGCAAATTGTTCGAGATCATGATTAACATACGTTTGAATCATTTTGTGCGGTCCAATAAATTAATTTCTGATTATCAATTTGGTTTCAAACACTCGCACTCTACGGTTCATGCTATTGCGAAATTGACTCGCGACATTGCCGACTCGCTCAACAGCTCAGCTGTGACTGGGGCTTGTTTAATTGACCTCGAGAAAGCATTTGATACTGTTTGGACTACGGGATTGATAGTTAAATTACACAAAATGAATTTCCCCCCCGAGTTGTTGCTTCTAACTGAGAACATGATCACTGGCCGCGCTTTTAAAACTTTTCACAATAATACTTTTTCCGTTCGTACTTTCAATATTTTAAATGGTCTGCAGCAGGGCGCCGTAAATTCTCCTCTACTATTCAACTTATACTTCTCTGATATTTTAAACAATTTTAACAAAAGTAACGATACTTGCAAAGCTTTGGCCTTTGCTGATGATTTAATCATCTATAAATCCGGCGTTGATCCTCTCGACATTCAGTCACACTTGCAGAGGGCTTCCGATTTTGTTGTCTCGGCGTGTAACATGAAGAAGGTGAGAGTAAATATGCTCAAATGCGAGACTATTCTATTCATTAGGCCCACGTCCCAAATTAGCAAAAAACAATACAGGCTCTCAAAAAATTTTTCGATTCACGCGACGGAAAGATATGACCTTTTAATCCCTCGGCTGAAAAAGGTCAAATATTTGGGTGTAATTCTCAACGAACACTTAAACTATAATGAACACGCCAACTACTGTCTCGGGAAAGCAAAAGGTATAGCATCTAAATTGGCTCGCCTCTTCTACTCAAAACACCTCGGTGAGAATGTCAAACTACTCCTTTACAAGCTTTATGTCAGGTCAGTACTATCTTATGCGATCCCAATCTGGTTCTCAATTTCGCCTTATGTGATGGAGGGCATTCGCACCTTCGAGAGGAAAATATTCCGGGCGATCACGGGTCTTCTCATGCCCAGACGTATGTCGGATGGTACCAAGCGACACTTCCACAATCAAACAATTTATAGCAGGGTTGACTGTTCGCGGTTTGATATTTTTGCACTTAAAATCACCAGAATGTTTATCCTTAAATCTTTGCACTCAAACTCTGACAATCCCCTCATCACCTCGTTACATACAATGTCGGACGAGGAGGCTAGGAAGGTTCGCGAAAATGGGTTCCTCTCTACTGCTGCCTTTCCCTATCTCGACAGAGAAGGATACATTCAGGATTTTCACTCCAAAATTCCTATCATATTTCCATACGCATAGAAAAAGGGCCTCGCTTGCTCTTCGATACGATCCTTTGGTAGTTTCTGCCGATCCATCACAACTGCAACATTCTGTATCTCTTCCTTCACGGGATACTGTCAAAAAGCATTACAATTATCTCGATAAATTACCATGGCTTAAATCTTGACCGATCGTCGTACTCTGAACCGAGCACTTCCATTAAAAAAAACAAAAAAAAACGCTAATCACTCAGTTTTCTCCCTTCTAACAGTCTTAGTTTAAACTCTGTATATACTCTTTAGTCCATAACATAGTTAGATTAGTATATCTACTTTAAGTTACTTTAAGAATATCGTTGATGTCAACAACATCCTTTACTATCCTCTTGATTCGTATGGAACGTTATTCAGTATAATTTCATGCCACTTGTATTCGCATGCACGGTAATTTTTCTTTATCATGGATTTCTTTATTTATTTAATTCTTCCATCGTCTAATTCTTGACCACTAATCCGTGCAATTTTTCTTATTTATTTTGGTCAATATCTCATTATTGTTCATTTTATTTTACTTAGTATATTGGCCGTGCCAATATCTTCTCCCCCCCCCCCTTTTTTATAATTGTTAATTGTTTTGTCAGTCCTGGTACCTCTCTGTAACGAAGATGCCTTTTTTTGATGATCATATCAAATCTTTTGGGGCGTAATACTAATTGTTTAACTTTATCATACAGCGCAAATTGATTCTTTTCTTGTATTGTATAATTTTCGTTCTCCTGCGAGAAGTCGCTAATGTGCGACCATACAGGAGTTATATAGTTGTATGTTTATGCTATCCTAGCATCATGTATATATGTATGATTGAATAAAGGAACTGTTCCATGCACTTGACGTTCTACCACGCGATTCGTTAAAAGAGCTACACATACAAATCGAACTAAAAGACGAAGAGAGAGAACGCTGCAGATCGAAGCAAGGGAGACAACGCGATTTGGGTGGTGACAGTGAGGACATCGGCGTAGACGCCAGATTTGTAACATCTCTATAGTGAGAACAGAATAAACTCCGGCAGAATTACCCCCACCACATGGGGAGATTCTCCTTGATGAAACGAAGCGCGCGACGAGACAACAATGTAATACAATGTCTCGCTCGTCCAGACAAACTAATAAGAATATTTGAATGCTACGACTTTGTCGGGTGCTTCCTTTAAGAGGCTGAGCGAGTGGACTTCAAGAAACAAAATGGTACGAATAGGCGGTTGAAAACGAGAAGCTCCGCCGCCCAGGTGACAAGCCTGACGAGCCGCACGGTACACATTTCGCGAGCGCTTGGGATTCCACGCCATTAGCAGAAAAAACGTTAACCAGTCTTATAGCTAGATTACAACTTGAGGAAAACAGGCTAAAAATAAACGAAACCGTGCAAGAAAATGTGGCTTTTAAGTCGTCAATAAAAAAATGCTACAAATGTAATGGAGCTAATCATATAGCGAAGTATTGTAGGCAAGAATCAGCAGAACGTAAGTATTGCAAAGATAGAATCGAAGAGAGATCTAAAACAAATACAGGAAATCAGTCAAGAAACTATCAGAGATGCAGTATCTGTAAAAAAACGAACCATGCCGAGAGAGACTTGTTGCGACTCTTCGGACAGTTAAGTCGTTGGAGTCTAGTTTGTTTTCTTCTCTCGGAGAATTAATAAACACTGCACTCCCGAAATGGTTTTGTGTTTGTTTATTATAACGAGGAACAAGTATTTACACGGAAACAAATAATAACAAAAAGAGAATAACAAATAGATAACAAATATGAATATGAGCGAGCCAAAATGTGTATAAAGAAAACTTGTTGTTACGAAGAATATAGTTACGGAGAGAATCTGAAGATTTGGCTCACTTTTGGTTCTTTTCTGTCATAAATCTAGCGCAGGAATTCTTGAGTGCAAGTCTGGTAGCCACGTGCCATCCTTCGATATTCGAAGGTGTTTGCCAGATGGACGGGTCTACACAGCTGCAAAACTAAAATAAAGAATTTAGAAATCTTGCCCTCGCAACCTCAAGGCCCGCGCTGCAATTACGCCTCAACAAGACTGTTATTTTAGAAAAAATAAAAGTGGAACAACAGATAGATATACTGATGAAAAGGTATGTTTCTTTGTTAATACTAATAAAAGGAAGAATAGCTGGGTAGCTGACTCAGGAGCCTCAAATCATATGATTAACAATATTAATCTGCTAACAAACGTAAAAATCGCTAATACCGAAATTTCCACCGCAAAAAAGTCCGTAAAAATGGAAGGTAAAGGTATAGGTGAAGTAGTAACTGAAAACTGTATATTAAAGAAGGTAATATTAATTCCAGAACTAACGAAAAATCTATTGTCAGTAAATTCAATAACACAAAACGATGGCGAAGTTATATTCACGAAAAATAAGGTCGAAATACGAAAAGATGAAACGACGATTCTAGAAGGATCACGAGGTCAGAACGGGCTGTACGTCATTGACATGAAGGAAATAAACACGATGGAAACATAAGCGAAGGTATGAATCCGATATCTAAATTTAATGATAATCCAGAAATTTGTGACATATGCATTAAGGCTAAGCAAACACGTAATCCATTTAATGGAGAGAGAGATAAAGCGTCGAAACCTTTAGAAATTATTCATACAGACGTATGTGGTCCCATAGACCCCACCACTTGGGATGGGATGAAATATTTTATAACTTTTCTCGATGATTTTACTCACTTTGCTGCCGTCTTTCCCATAAGGGGCAAATACGAAGTAACATAAATAGTAAAATCATACCTAAAACAGTGTGAAGCAAAATGGGAGAGGAAAGTAGTAAAGCTAAGGTGCGATAATGGCAGAGAATATGCTAACAAAGAACTACAAGATTGGTGCAAAAATAATGGAACAATCTTAGACTTTACAGTACCGTATTCGCCACAACTAAACGGTAAAGCAGAAAGGCTGAATCGTACTATTTTAGAAAAAGTAAGAGCTCTGTTATTAGATTCAAAAATAGATAAAGTAATGTGGGGTGAAGCAGTACGCACGGCAATATACCTAATAAATAGAAGCCCTACAACTACAAGTGATAAAACGCCAGCAGAAAATTGGTTAAGAAAAAAACATGATCTTACGAAATTACAAATTTTTGGCTGTGACGCCCATGCAAAAGAACTTGGACACCTAAAGAAACTAGATGAAAGAAGTAAAAAATATACCATGGTAGGTTATTCCACCAATGGATACCGCCTATGGGACAAAGATAAAAAACGAATAATTATTGCAAGAGACGTAATATTTAATAATACCTTCGAAACTGAAGAGGAACCAATAGAAGAAAGCAAAATCTCAAGAGCAATAATTAGGACAGAACAAAATGAAAGGAACGATGTACCGAATACGCACGAAACAGAAAATACATCTGACATACAAGAGTCAGAAGAAAGCAATACATTGATAGAAACAGAGGGAGATACAGAAAACGACAATAATCAATCAACAAGAAGCAGTACAAGACAACAGAACATTCCAGATAGATATGGACACTATTATGTACACTTGACATATAAAGAGGCAATTAGTGGAAAGAACTCCGAAGAATGGAAAGCAGCAATTCAAGAGGAAAAAGATTCACTAAAAAAAAACAATACATGGATCGAAGCCGACCCCGATCAAACATATAATAAGAAAATTCTGAGCACAAGATGGGTCTTCAAAATAAAGGAAGATGGAAGATATAGAGCACGCCTAGTAGCTAGAGGCTTTGAACAGGAAAAAGGCATAGACTACGACGAAACTTATAGTCCTGTGCTACATTCAGATGTTTTCAGACTCTTGATGGCCTTATCAGTTCAAGAGGAGTATCATATATCAAAATTTTATATTAAAACCGCTTTTCTATATGGGCATTTAGACGAGGAAATTTACGTAAAACTACCAGAAGATTTTGTAAATGCAAATAAAGTATACAAACTTCAAAAAACCATTTATGGGCTTAAACCATTTATGGGCAAGCAACAAGCAGGAATCAGCATTTTAAATCCTTCGTAAAACAAAACGGGCTTGCACCGATTCCATCAGATCCTTCCCTAGTAGCACACAAATATTTATTTAATAACTTTTTCGAATATTGAAATAATATTTTTTTGGCGACACTTTTTAATATGAAATAAATATTAGTTTCAAATATTCTATAGATATAAAAACAATGTCAAGTAAATGGTCAGAAAATATAAATTCAATATTTAAATAACGTTCAATAAAATCTTCAAATTTAAGAAAAAGTTATAAGAAAAATCTCTTTCGTTATGTAACATCAACAACTTGCTTGCACTGCTTGCGAGAATATTGCAGTTTGTCTTCGAAAAAACCTTTGACACAATTCAGAAATTTGTATGCAGCTGGGACGGGATTCGAACTCGGGAACTATGGTTTACTGCGTGATGTGCTTCCTTGCTGAGCCATGCGAAACTTACTGTTATATTCATTACTTTTTAGAGTTATTAATGCTCAAATTTTAAAAATAAAGATATATACATCGTATATCAAATTATAAAATTATTGGACGAGATAAACTTCTATTTAAAAAATTACTTAGTTAAAAATCTACTTTTTTGAATGAAGCATGTTATTAATATTATGTTAGATTTTTGGAAACTATATATTAGCGATGTGTATTCTTTCAAAGTTATGGGGTAAGACCCTCTCAGAGGTACCTTAGCAGGAGATGCAATATCTTCTCCACTCTGTGGCCAGATTTTTTAAGAATACGTTTGTCTCGTTTTAAAATCTATGCAACATCGTGACGGCGGGTCATTAACGACTTTGCTACAACTTAGTCACGGATCTAATTTATAGTTCAGAGGCTATCAATACGTTAAATAATCTGTTCCTTGTAATGCGACCGGGCGACGAGACATTTGCCAAACACCCATCGTCTTTCAAGAACACCACACGAAATCGACACAAACTCCAAACGCTGGGGCGACGCGCAGTGGTCGATTTCGCCGAAATTCTGGCCAAAACCCCAAACATTTTCGTAATGATTTTCAAAATCTGGCAATTGCGTTTGATTTGTAACACATCAGAGCGTCGTTTTCCATTCATAAAAATTTTTATCGAACAATGCTCTTAGAGATATGCAATGTCAAATTTGGCACTTGAATAATGAAGGTAACGTTTTCACGTCGAAATTGAGAATACGTTTTCAATGTAAAATTAAAGTACCATACACTTTTTCAATATTGGTAGCTATTTATCATACATTTGATTTATAAATATCTTTATTGTTTTATTATTTTATTTAATATTTTACAACTGTGATGGTACAGAATGTAATACCTATACATCTTTTCCCTTTTGCTAATGAAATAGTTGTGAACGCTCTAAAATGCCACCGTAATTTTTTTTTAAATTCAAGTTTGAAGTTTCCCGAAGAAGACCTCGTTGAGCTTTCTTGCGACTATACGAGTTATTCTTAATTTGTTTGTCGCGCGCGCCATGCTCGAGAAAGTGCATTTATGACATAGGGCCGGGTTATTTTGCCTTACTTAATGAATACTGTTAATCTTACTCTACAGGCACTTTGGTAATTGACAAAATAATATATTTATTTCGTCGCGTTGAAAGTTCAAGGGGGGTTAACTAGACACTGGTAGTTTGATAGTTTTATTTCGAGACAGCAATATACCTATTGCTGCGGACGACTGTTCCGCTGACCGCCATCCGTGAAGCAGTGCATTATTTATTGTTATTTTGTATCCATCAGTATATTTTAGGAAATTTTTGTTTCAAAAACACTTTTTTCTACAGATGTCCGCCATATTGAATCCGCCATTTTATTTTTTAATTTTTTGAATTCGGATTCTTAATTAGCGACCAGAAAAATATAAGAATACTAATTTTCGTGCCGATCCGACAATTTTTCGATACTCGCACCCGCCATATTCAAGCTGCCATTTTGTTTTTGGAAATTCTGAGTTCGGATTCTTAATCAGCGATCCAAATAATACTAATATACCAATTTTGAGCTATATTGAAAAACTCCTCGGGGTTTTGACCAGGATTTCGGCAAAATCGACCACTGTTCTCCGCGAGTCTAGTTTCCAGACTCTGTTTAGACCCGAACAGGTTCCAGAAATGTTATAGGGAGTCTGTTGCTACGAACTTTTTAATCTGACAGTTCAATCATTTGTTTTGTCAATTCAATTCATTCAACTATTTCAATCAAATTGTTACATTAATGTTCTTATAATATAAATAAATGTCGATGACGTGACAAACACGAATCCAAAGTAAATTAAAAGTAAAAAATTTACTTCATATCATATTCTGGAACCAATATTCATCCATGATAAACACAAAATATTTCCTGCATGTTTAAAAAAATTCTCTTTCTAATATTACATAAAGATGCATTTTATAGTAAGAAAAAAATAATTTCTTCGTAATATGAAATAAATATTATCTGTTTACTAGGAAAAAATATTCTATTTCTAATATTAAATAAAGATTCATTTTATAATAAGAAAAAAATATTTTCTTCGTAATATGAAATAAATATTATCTGTATACTAGGAAAAAATATTCTATTTCTAATATTAAATAAAGATTTGTTTAATATTCAGAAAAACATATTTTTCTCGTAACATGAAATGGATATTTTCTGCATATTTAAAAAAAAATATTTGTTTCTAAATATGAAATAAATATTGTATGTATATTTAAATATTAAAAAAAGATTGAATATCTTTTTAATATTATATGAATGTGTATACAATATTTTGTGCTACTAGGGTTGTATCTTCAAATCCAAAAAGGGACTTATGATTTTAGCATTATATGTAGATGACGGTATAATACTGTGCAATAGCATGAAAGATTTAAGTTATATAAAAAATAAATTAGCTACAGAATTTGAGGTAAAATTCTACAATTCTTTTGAAAGTTTTTTAGGTATAAGAGTAACAACAGACAACAATATATTAAAACTAGATCAAACTAACTACATTGAAAAACTGTTAAAAGATTATGGTATGAATGATGCAAAGAATGTCTCAACGCCTATTGTAAGTATAAATATAGATAGAGACACTGATAATACAACGTCAAAAATTCGTTTTCCCTACAGAGAGCTAGTAGGTAGTCTACAGTATCTAACTACGAAAACACGACCAGACATTGCATTCGCGGTTAATTACGTCAGTAGATTTATAGAAAAACCTTCAAATGAGAATATATGTAATATAAAACGCATTCTTAGATATCTACAGGGTACCAAAAATGTCGGCATACAATATTCCAAAAACAGCGCAGACCAAGCAGACGAGTTAATTGGCTTTAGCGACTCGGATTTTGCAGGAGACACAGCAACTAGAAAAAGCACCACAGGCTATGTTATACTGTATGGAAATGGTCCGATAAGTTGGTGTTCACGCAAACAATCTATCGTAGCTCTGTCTACAACGAAATCCGAATACATAGCAGCAGCTGAATGCTGTAGAGAACTAATATACCTGAAGGGTGTATTGGAAACATTAATTAATAAAAAGGTAAAAGCCAAATTACTCATTGATAATCAAAGCGCGCTAAGTTTAATTAAAAATGGTATAATACATAAAAGAAGTAAACACATAGATGTCCGATTTCATTTCATTAACGAAAAGTATAATGATGGTACAATAAACTTAGAATATTGTCCTACTAATAAGCAACTTGCAGACTTACTAACAAAACCATTAAATAATGTAAAATTCGAACAATGTAAAAATAATCTAGTATGTACGATATAATTATTGTTATTCAAAAAAAAAAAGGAAATAAGATTTTTTTTTCGTTTGTAATAATAATAGAAACTTACAGTTAAGAGGAAGTGTTATATATATACATACATTAGTAACTGTAATGTTTCCATATCGATAAAGCAGGAACTACTGTAATAACGACATCTGTACAATTACACTTATTACTTATTATATTGACACGCGTTCGACTGTACTAGTCAGATGTATAACGATCTTCAAGAAGTAAACTAGTTTCATAAAGTAATACCACTGTGTAGTAATTCTATAACACTCAGAAATGCATGTCTAACGAAAAATTTCGCCGTACCCAGTGAACGTCGCGAGTGAATTCGTGCCGTACCGTACGGCCAGTGCGTGCCAAAGTCTGCCGTAGTCAAAGGGTTAAAGACGATGACGTATAGACTTTACCATGTCTGTCATTGGTTATTAGTAGACTGCGGATTTTTATGCATTCATGACAAATTAAATACGGCTAAAATATACAAAAAGAACATAATATAAAAATACATCTAAAATATCCAAAGTATGGTATGTGTTGTAATATTTATTAAGTGCAATAAATCCCTAGATAGGTTTTCCTGTCTCATCTGCATTTGTGAAACTCGAAATTTGCATAAACATCCGCAGTCTAGTAATTAGTATAATGGTTAAATCCCACCCTCTTTTTCCTCGCGAAGAGGAAATTTCCAAAGTATGTTGTAAAAATGGGAAAGATCCCTGAAATTTGTCATCAGGCGAAAGCCTGTGATTTTCGTAACCCATGGACAAAGAATTATAATGTTTGACATTTCTAACAATAAGCAGGCCAAAGCTGTAGATTCGTAAAGTGCGATAGTCATACACTTCGGCTACTTCGCATTGTTGGTAAGCGGTCACTACTTTTTCTATACGCATTTTACACTCCATTCTTGTTGTTCCATTTATTATTCATTCAACTGAAAATATTTAGGCACCATAAAAGGAAATTATTTGTTCAGCTTTGTGCATTTGTAGCAAACCGTAATTAGCATCCGCAATTTATAACATCATCGAATTCACTGAACGAACCGGCCGAGGGTTAATCAGTAACCGTCGATGGCAATTACGAGTCGAAGACTTTTTAAAAATTCATTTCACCATTTTGTACGACTGCTATCGTTAGTATGTGAACAGGTCGAATTTTTTCACACGGCACAGTGGTCCAGAGCGTGAATTTAGTTGTTCACGCACCTCGTGCAGTTATCAATCTTTCTCAAATCGTTACCACGGGCTCAAAACACATCGGATTTAGTTAAAAATTGGTATTCTATTATTTTTTGGGTTGCTGATTACGAAACTGACTCAAAAATTTTAAAAACAAAATGGCGGATTAAATATGGTGGACAGGTTTGTTTAAAAATTAATTGTTTTGCACAAAAATTAGTATTCTAATGTTTTTTTGGGTCGCTGATTACGAATCTGAACTCAACAATTTTTAAAACATGGGCGGTTGATATATAGAGGGTAGCTATGTACATTAGCTTATTCAGCTTACATTGCTAACTTCAAAATGGAAAAAATAAAGAGTACCACAAAGTAGCCTCTGAGAACTTTGAAGATGTTTAGTTTAAACTATATAGAAATAGTTCCTGCTAAAATTGGCTTTATCTATCTGTACCTTTTGTTGATATTCCTTCCTAAAGTTTATATAACTCAGACCAGCTGCATAGACCCAGTGGGACACGCGGTCAGTAAATTCCCGTGTTTCTTAAAGATACCGTGCAATAAAAACAAAATCTTATCGTCACTAACGAGGACGAAGACTTCTAAAGTATCACTTTTATTACTTAATTGCTTTATTGTTAGGATGCGAGCAAAGAGGAATGAGCTAGGTTATCCGATTGAAAGGAAATCCTAGTCTTCGCCGTGCAGGATTCTCTTAAAAATTTAATAACTTAGAAGTATCGAAAGGTACTCGGCTAAAACTTTCCACATATATTCCTTAGACTATGTAGAAGTTATTTCTGCAAATATTTCGTGCATTTACCTGCCCCCTTCATTGTTATATCTGCCGAAAGTTTACGAGACAGTCCGGCGGCAGCGCGTTGCCGAGGTGCGCACGACTCTTTAAACAATAAAAACTCATTGAAGCCGGATCCGGCCGGATATGATTTTTGCAGGATCGTTTAGGGGAAGGATTATAGAAAACAACTGTCAGAATTAGAGCCTGGGGCTCCTTGGGACTTGGAAGATCTTGACTGCAAAAGATAAAAAACTTTGACGATTTTCTTTCATTCATTAAACATTAATTTTTGAATAAACTACAAACAATAATTTTATATTCCGCACGTGAATTTTTATCGTCGAAGAATGCTTTTCAAGTAGAAACAATCATTATTCAAAAATATTGCATACTTTCGCCAGAATATCACGAAGAAGACAACGTGTTTTTTCGATAGAAAGTGGTCTTCAGAAAAAGTTTAAACTTTAAGCGTTTGTTGTAACTACAATTTTTATCCAATTTCAATAATTTTTATATCTGAGGTCCATGGACATTTAAGAATCGATATCACAAGAAAAAAAGTCGAAATTCCAAAATCGAATTTTTGCATTTTGGGCGGCTAAATGCACATTCTGGACCACTGTGCACCGTGCCGACCTGGGAATGTCCCTCTATAAACTGCGCGCAGTGCGGTAGCCGAAAATTATATCGCTTTAAAGTAACGGAAAATTCTTTTCTTTTTGTCAGCAATGAATGTTTATCGGTAGAATCAATTTATTTACAAACTACCGAGGAGTTATGAACAAGGAACGGCTCGAGTAGGGACTCTATTTCGCGCGTCGAACGTTAAAATCTCATATGTAATAACTTTTTTGTAGATGTTAAATTCGAAATTCCTATTTATCCGTAATTTTGTATAGGATATGTAGTTTTCACAAAAAAATATATAAGAAAATTGAATAACATTAAAGTGGTAAAACTGCCGAAAATATGTTATTTTCCAACATATTGTTTAAACAAATGGAGATTTTGCAAAAAAAATTATACCGTTAAATTCGTAATGCAAAGACGCTAATTTCGTCACTTTACGAAAATACTCTATCTCTCATAGTTTCCAAGATATCCAACGAAATACACTTTAGTACCCCAACTTTGGGGGCGGTTTTCACCCCTCTAAAGTGGACGATTGCCGATAAAAGAAATACGTGTCGAATATTCTACCGAGTACTACTTCATATTAAAATTTCATCAAAATCGGTGATTGGTACCGCGGGATGTTCCCTTGTTAGTGTTTTTTTTTCCGGTGTTTAACAATTTAACTACTTTCAAAACAAAGCTGGTTTAATCGTAATCACTAACATTCTACGTATGTTTCAGAAAAAATAAACTAGAAATACGTAAAAAGAAATAAAAAAGTTGGGTCTGTATAACGTTCATAGTAATGTTATTGTACGAGGAAGTGTGTTAAGTATACATGTTCTTTGCAAACAAAATTTAAATACCAGATCTTTCGAAAAAAATCCTTTCCAATGTGTAATCCATACACATCGACAGATTAAATTAGATTTGCAATACTTTGCAACATTTCTGATACTTCTAATTGCTTATTATCTGGTGTTGTTGGATTATCTCTTGACTATATCTATTTTGCGAGTCAAGAAGTAAAATTGCATTCTCCGGAGCATATGGGTAAAAAGCATTTATTGAGCATCACCTAAGTAATTGTTTTGTTCATTTTACTCACGTGAAAGCTTCTATATGAATATTGAATGCAATGAATACTCTTCTTCCTACAAGAAAAATTCGTTTTCTACCCTCAACGTTGGGGGGATATTTTAAGTCTTTCAGAGGGGATGGTTGTCGACAAAAAAAATACGAGTTAAATATTCTTTCGGTAATTACCTGTCTCTCGTTCCCTTTGTTACATCTGTGGCGGCCGTGTCATGAAGTTCAGAAAATCATAACAACTATTTTAATAATTATTAATCAATGTATTTAGTACAGTAAACTCACAGCCGCGGATAATAAGCAAATGATGAGCTTCATGACACGAGGTTCCTAATATAGACGTACCTGCTTAGGGCCTTACCCCCGCATTACCTCCTTGACCAATTGCAAGCGTCGGAGGGACTCGTCTAGCGAGACATAGGTAGACGCCCCCCACTCCGACGCACACAACCGAACCATATTAGACTAAGAGCCAGCGCCTGCCAGACCTACGTTAAAGTATAAAAGCTGAAAATTTGTTTGCGTGTTCTTACTGGTGTAGGGAACAATGTTTAGGGGCTAAAAACCTTGACTAACGGTGCCTTCGGCAGGTAACAGGTAATTTAGGGTGCAGTACATGACCTCTGGCACGTTATAGTATAAAAGCTGAAATTTACACAGAGTCTTCAAATGACCATTCTTAGTCAATATTTAAAATGACAGACCTATCCGAAGGGTCTAACACTCCCCCAGACGCGATAGAAGGGCAAATGCACTGACAATGAGAGAGCATTGCTCAGGTATATGAATGCATTTAAGAGAGTATTCGTGCAGTTTAAATTTTATAATTAATGCAAATTATATGTGAATATTACTTAAAAATTATCATACAATAATTTTCAAATAACCAGACATATTCGAAGGGTTAAACACCCCCTTAGACTGAATAAAGGCCAGCTAGAACTATATATGAGAGAGCATCAGAAAACTGTTAAGTTAAGTGAACTTGATGCGAAGAAAATTATTTATTCAGTACATAGACATTAAATTTAGATTGTTTATTTATTAATATAAGTAAATAAATTAAATTTAGCTTAATATTAATTAGCGGTATAAAGTCAAATGCATCGATAGATCGTAACTTATGTATATGAATAAATGGAAAAAAATATTCGTTTGGAATTAATTAGTAGCGTTTCAAAATAATATAAAATATTATTATATTATAAAATATTACTATATAAAATATTATTGTATATTAGCGGTATAAAGACAAATTCATCGATAGAGCGTTACTTATGTATATGAATAAATGGAAAATAATATTAGTCAGTATTTTGGAATTAATTTGTAGAGTTTTAAAATAATATAAAATATATATAAGTAGATATGTACTATCCAATAATCATGACATAACTAAAAAAATTTAGAATAATTTAATAATATTTAACGAAATATGAATATAATATTTTAATATATTATTGTATTTTATATATTTTCTTGAGAATTATTTTGCAATAATATTCGAACACTTAGATCTATTTGAATAAGATATATATATATATGTATTTACTACTTAACATTAAGATAATTTAATTTATTTACTTATATTAATAAATAAACATTCTAAATTTAATGTCTATGTACTGAATAAATAATTTTCTTCGCATCAAGTTCACTTAACTTAACAGTTTTCTGATGCTCTCTCATATATAGTTCTAGCTGGCCTTTATTCAGTCTAAGGGGGTGTTTAACCCTTCGAATATGTCTGGTTATTTGAAAATTATTGTATGATAATTTTTAAGTAATATTCACATATAATTTGCATTAATTATAAAATTTAAACTGCACGAATACTCTCTTAAATGCATTCATATACCTGAGCAATGCTCTCTCATTGTCAGTGCATTTGCCCTTCTATCGCGTCTGGGGGAGTGTTAGACCCTTCGGATAGGTCTGTCATTTTAAATATTGACTAAGAATGGTCATTTGAAGACTCTGTGTAAATTTCAGCTTTTATACTATAACGTGCCAGAGGTCATGTACTGCACCTTAAATTACCTGTTACCTGCCGAAGGCACCGTTAGTCAAGGTTTTTAGCCCCTAAACATTGTTCCCTACACCAGTAAGAACACGCAAACAAATTTTCAGCTTTTATACTTTAACGTAGGTCTGGCAGGCGCTGGCTCTTAGTCTATATATATAATAAGGCAAATAAGCGTATGAACCAGTGTGTAATCAGAATTCAAGGAACAACTCTCGCAATTCAAGAAACCTCGGTTCTGAACCACTCTCGCCTACACATTACTTCACATCCAACAATCCTATCACCAACACAATTGGAAGAGGCTGGAAGGAAGATAAAAGAGGAATCTGAATACGATCTACCATTAACACCCACCGAATTACTATCCGAACAAGTGACTGGTATCTGCAAAATAAAAACAGGATTCAAGAAAGGAAGAGTTATCTTAGAAATAACACTACCACTGCTGGACCAAAATATTTTCAATTTGTACAAGATATATCCGTGTCCGTCAACAAATCTTCGCCAACCACAATTTAACTGAATTTATCAAACCACCAACACCATATATTGCAGTCTCCACAGATGAACAAGCTTATTTCCTACCGGGAGAAGAATATATACGTAGCTGTTACCGTCACCGCAACAGATTTTTGGGACCACCAACATTACCGATTTATAACGTGGATAGACAGACTACTTGCTAAACCACATTATTACTAAATCCAACAGTGTTAACCTGGATATCCTGCAAGATACAGATAACCAAAACTAGGAACCTGCGTCTAGACCAACTACAAACACATCAGGCCTGGATCTACTACTCGGCGGACGACAGGAAAGTACAATTCACCTGCAAAGGAAAAGTCAAGGGATACAGTTCCATAAAAGGATCTGGGCTAATATTCATCACACCAGGATTCATGGCAATGATAGATTCCACGCGGTTAATGTCTTTTGAAGCCTCGGTTACCCAAGCAGACAGTTACCCCACCATTGGATGATGAACACATAAAACAAGTAATAAATCAAACACCTAACATCACAATAACGAATAGCAGTAGTTGGCAAAAGTCAGCAGCTGCACGATCCTTACAACAAATAGAGACTAGTGCAAAATCCCTAAAACAAGGACACCGAACGCTAGCAAAAACGCACCAAATATATACAGGCAGCGGGGTGACAATAATAATTATAGTAGCAGTTGCCTTTGTGATCACCCACAGATATCGCATTATAAGATGCCCTCAGAAGAAAAAAGGGGCGACAGACAACCACCAACGGACAGAAATGACAGAAGAACAAAACCCTCCAAGACAAACTGATCTATTAAACCCTCCACGCCCAACCTTAACAGGTTTAGGAATAATATAACAAAAAAAGTAGTGTATGTATATATATATATTTTTTTAAGCATGCCGACCGTAACGACCCAAACTGACTCACAAGAAGGAAAACGCACAGCAGCTGTACAAAACGGGGTAAGAAACTCAATGGATAGAAACGCCGCAAGAAGGAACAGTGAGGGAACCAGCAAAGCTTTTCCAACCGAGCGCTCGGTTGGAAAAGCTTTGCTGGTTCCCTCACTGTTCCTTCTTGCGGCGTTTCTATCCATGCGAGCACAGGAACGTTCAAAAAGGGAAGGATGCTAATGACCCGCAACACGTTCACCAGACATGCAGAAACTCAGACAAAAACATCAACAAAAAGAAAAGGGGAAATAGACGTGGAAATCACAGACCAAAATATAAGGGGATGGTTCCCTAAAACGGACTCCCGATATATATAATATATATGGTATATATATAAAATATAAATCGGCGTACTACGGACTGACCATTACAAATAAAACATTGACTGTGATTTTTCTTATAGACCTATCCATTCCTTTTACATATATGTAACAGAATGCCAGTGGAACACCACCTATTTAGGAACGAGGACCAGAATGAGGAGTATTATGGTCCTATAGATGGTGTTTAGCCGAAGCTTACGCAGACGCCTACACTGCAAATCCAAGTGTGTTAAAAGTGGGTTATTTAAATGCACCAAAGTGTGTAAGCACACTTCATTAACACGTCTAAACGTGTAAATGCAATTATGTACATTAAAATAAAACACTTGAAAAAATTAACGTGAAGTTTTAACACATCTAATGCGTTATTTTACACGTTTTATCCGAGTAAATAAATGTAGTATCGAGAATTGAGCATGGCCCCATCGCGGTCGCCTAGAATAAACAGTCTAGGCGACTGTTTACGAGACGCATTCTGCGGAGGCCCTACGGTCGTTAGTTACGATTAGTCTTAAGGAATGCATGTGTGAATGTATGAACGAGTGTATGAATGTTTGAGTTTGAATGAATGCTGAGGACAGACAATTATGTGGCAGTTCTTGGTTGACTAGCGAGTAGTTCAGATCACTTATTTCATTTTATACAATTACTTCGTATATAGCTTTTAATAAATAATCTTAATTTTACATTATTAATTTTCCACCTATACATCCAATCCCACATAAATAATGCATTTTTTTTGTATGTTAAATTTAAACACACTTCACTTTTATGCACAAAAGTGTATTAAAATTACACATTTCGTTAGAATTATACGTTTTTACGTGTTAGCCGTTTGTTTTTTATGTATTTACTGACCAGATATTTATCAGTTATTATTACCACTTAAAAGAGTAGAAAAACAATAACTGTAATTTTTGCATTATTGGTTCGCATCATTTGACACGTTAAACAAACATTCTCATCTATAATATATTGAAATATTCTTGAATGCGGCAGGCTGCATATTAATACCGGAGTTCCTCCACTCCTTTAAAATATTGAACAATAATAATAATATTTAATATAATTTTATTCAATTCTGTGAATATGTAATTGAATTAACTATAAATATGTAAGAAGGCAGATGAAATGAGTGAGCGAGAAAGTGAATGAATGACAGAGAGAACGAGATGATGACGTGAGAAACAAAAGACATGGCAGAAGAAACATGGGGCCGCGATGGTGGGCACCTCCTCGTTGGTGTGGCCTGGGAGGACCAGGTGGTGGGATCACGCCGTAGTGAACCCACCACCTGGTCCTGCGAAGAACCATCACTAGTCATAAGTCATTAATCATTCACTAATCATTTATTTTCAGCTTTTCCTTCAGCTTTTCTTTCAGCTTTTCTTTCAGCTTTCCTTCAGCCCTCTTTTCAGCTTTTCTTTTCAGCTTTCTTTTCAGCTCTATCCCTAACTTCTCTTTAGTCTTTTGCCCTTCTCTTACTTTTTAACTGTTCTACTTTTAGTTTTGTTTTTTCGGGTATTGTTTCTTTCTTTTCTACTCGGCATTTTGGCACCACCATTACATTCACTCTACATTCACACACACTCATCCATCAACACTACACTCACACACACACACACTCATCCAGCCTATAATCACACAATCTCACTCATCACACTCATCAATACATACACATTCACACTTTCACGCACACTTTTCCAGTTAAACAAACACACACACAAGCACACATACACGCATTCACGCCTCAATGCAAGGTGGAATGGCATCGTGCCGAGGGATGCATGACTACGGGGGCGTCCTAAATAGCGTAGTCGTAAACGATCCCTCTGGAGCACCTGGCGACTCTCCAGAGTAACTAGCCTTGCCCGGGTAAGGGGGCTCTACCCGGGTGGACATCTTTTCCCACCAGTAAATTGAGGCCATAGCAGCCAGTATGAACAAAAGAAACATAAAACAAGACAAAGGAAAGGAGGAGATGATGGAGAACACGCTAGGAAAGGAGGCTATTGGATGTACAACGGAAATGATATATACAGGAGGGGAAGAATCAGAAGGAGGTGGGGATCCCTCAGAAGAAAGCGCAGGAAGGAAGTTGATCACGATAGAGAGGATCATGAAGAGAAGGAACTTATCCACGCCCAGGAAGGATAGATACGAGGAAACTAACAAGGAGAGGACCCCAACTGTCCGACTTCGATTTTAACGAGGCTTTGCAAGATGATAGCATGTAGGTTCCTAATGATATGTGTAAAATATTAGCCGTAGTTATGCAGTAGTTTTAAAAATATAAGCGATTAAAGTTCGTACTTGTTTGCATACTATAAATGTGAATCTGGTTACAACAGCTGTGGTGGCGCAGTGACTGCGGTTTAAGGTTCACGAGCCGAACATCTTGCGTTCGAGTCCCCGTGACGGACAATTTTTTTTTTCTATTTTAATTTGATGAAATTGCGCACGAAACATATGGTTTCCAGACTTATATTCTAGGCTCGCTGCATGGCAATCGCTATTGAAAGTACATCGAAAATACGGAATTGAATCAAACTGCAGGGTAAGGATTCCAGAGACCTAGAACATTAAAAGTAAAGAAAAGTGGCACCCGCGTGGCTGAAAAAACGGAAACTTTCCGAAACAAATGCTTTCTCGGACTGTGCAGTAAGGCTTATAAAATTAAGATTGTACGCCTTAAAAAACGCACGACTAATGCTTCCTCCAACGGTTTAAAATTAACTAACTTTTATATAGCTAGTTATACAGTTTGAATTGTCTTCGAGGACTTTGAAGATTAAATATTTCGGAAAGCTGTAAAAAGACAGTTTGCGAGGTCCGAAACGTACATAATGTAAATGTATACATTGCAAGTGTACGATAATTGTTATTCTGCATTGTATGCAATTTTATCAAATTAAAATAGAAAAAAAAATTACCCGTCATGGGAGGACTCGAACGTACGACGTTTGGATCGTGAGCCTTAAACCGCTGCCACTGACCCAACACAGCTGTTGTAACTCAATTTACATTTATAGTATATGAAGAGGGATGAACTTTAATCGCTTATATCTTTAAAACTACTGCATAACTACGGCTAATATTTTACACATATCATTAGGGACCTACATGCTATCGTCTTGCAAAGCCTCGTTAAAATCGAAGTCGGACAGTTGGGGTCCTCTCCTTGTAAGGATAAGAGGATGGATACTACTGAAGGAGGGATTGAATATGCTCTGGAGGTGATAAGGGAAGTGGCGAAGAAAAACCAGATTCTGATTGAGTACCTGGCGCCGAAAAACATCAGAGGAGAGACGAAGGTGAAAACCGAGGAAATCGAAGAAGGATTGATGACCACGGAGAAGATTCTCAGGAACGTACTACAGAAGCTGAGGAGAGACGAAGAAAGAAGAAAGGAGGATAAGGAAACAGTTGATAATGAGGATAAGGAAACCCAAGTTTCTCCAGGGCTCATGACATCTTACGCTAAATGCCTCCAAACAAAGAGGAAGGAGAGGTCTCCCCAGGAGACTGAAGAGCGAAAGAAAAGAAGGACGACGGAAGAACGCAAGGAAAGGAAGGAGGAAAAGGAGCAAAATAGGAGAGGCATAAGGATGAGAGTAGGAGATACTGACTTTGACACGCAAGGAGAGGAAAGTATGGATATGGAAGAGGAGGATAAGTTCCATTTATACGAGAGGAAGAAAGAAAGAAGGAAAATGGCCCTAAAAAAGAGGAAAGTAGAGGAAGAAAAAAAGGAGGCGGAAGAGACCAAGAAAAGGAATTTGGAAAGGAAAAAGAGGATTAAAGAGAACAACAGAAGAGAGGCGGTTATGATAAAAATACAGAAGGGAGAAGACTACTTATCGACGTACAGGAAGGTAGCAGAAGCGACGAAAGAGAAAGTGGGAGAAATAGAAAAGGTGCGGAGAACCAGGAGCGGACATCTGCTACTGGAAGTCAGTAAAAAGGGAGACGTGGATAAACTGAAAGAGGAGATTACTAGGAAAATCGAGAAGGATAGGGAAGTAAGGATTCTGCAAAAGTCCTTTCAAATGGAGATTAGGGACCTGGACCCGGTCATATCAGGAGAGGATGTGGTTACGAGGATAAAGGAAGAAATGAACATTAAGGAAGGGGACATCACGATGAAGGTGATGAGGAGCACCCCAAGGGGCGACCAAGTGGCTGTCCTGGAAATTCCGTGGAAGTAGCTGGAGACCGCTAAAAATAATAACAAGATGAGGATTGGGATGGTGATGGCAAGGATCATACCCCTTCCCAAGATGACACGATGCTTTAGATGCCACGGATTAGGACACACCACTACTACTTGCAGAGAGGCTTTTGAAGGAAAGGAAATTTGTAGAAGATGTGGAAAGGAAGGACACACGCTACACACATGTCAGGACAAGCCGGACTGCCGCAATTGTAGAAAGGAAGGGAGATCTACGGAGGAAAGGGGACACATCGCGGGATCAATCAGATGCCCGGGACTTAGGACTTGGATGAAGAAATGGAAGGATGAAATGGGAATAGCAACCTGAAGATCACACAGATAAACCTAAATGGGTGTAGGTTAGCACAAGATCTGCTTTACCAAAAAATGTGTGAGGAGAAAAGGGATATAGCTATTATCTCAGAACCATACCAAGCCAATGACGACTGGTATATGGATTTGAGCGGAAAGGCTGCGATTTGGATAATGGGACCGGAAAGGATAAGGATAAAGGAAGAGGAACTCAAGAAGGGAAATGGATACGTGGGAATAAGAGTTGGAGGAATCTACATTGTGAGCGTGTACCTATCACCAAACATGAAAATCGAGGAGTTCGGAAGGAAGATGGACGACATGAAGGATGACCTTAAGGAGATAACAGGGAATAGGATCGTTGCTGGGGATTTCAATGCCAAGGCTGGACAATGGGGCGAGAGGAGAACAGACACTAGGTGAAGAATAACTATGGACTTGGTGGATGAATTAAACCTAATTCCTAATAATAGCAGAGGAAACTATACTTTCCACAGAAATGGACGGACCTCTAAGATTGATATCCTCAGTTACGCGGGAAACATGAAAATTAAAAGCAAGATACAGAACACGTTCTCAGCTTCGGATCACCTGTACGTGCAACATGAAGTAGAGGAAGAGGAAATGAATGTAAGGGAACCACCAAGGAAAATGACAGGATGGAAGATTAATACATTAAAGGAAGAAATCATGGAGGAAGAGATGGACAGGATCAACATCAATTGGGAAAACGGCACAATGAATGAAGTGGACGAATACCTGGAAAGGATTGACAAGATTTGTGATAAAGCCATGGATAAAAACAAAGGGAAATACATGCATAAACACAAACCCATCCCATGGTGGTGTGAAGACATTGCAGCTCAGAGAAAAACGACAATAAAAGCGAGACGAGCGTGGCAGAGGAGCAGGAAAAATGGAAAGGAGGACACGGACATCAGGAGACAGGAATACAGAGAAAGCTGCAAGATATTACGGTATAAAATCAACGATAGAAAGATAGAACTGTGGAAAGAAATGTGTAACGAACTGGAGCATGACACATGGGGAAACGCATACAGGATTGTTATGAAAAAGATTAAGGGGAAGACACCACCACCAAGATTAGGTAAGGAAAGGGCGATGAGGATAATCCAGGAACTCTTTCCCAGAGAACAGACCACAGAAAAGGAAAGGGGAAAAACCAATATAAGGAAACAGGAAAGAACAATATACACTGAAGAGGAATGGGAAACAATTAGGATCAAGGAAGAGGAAATAACTGCAGCTGAGAAAAAGATTAAGGAAAACAAGGCTCCAGGGAACGATGGTATTCCAGGAAAGATTATTAAGATTGCCATTAAGAAAGGAAAGGGGGACATTATTAACATGATGAACACCTGTCTAAGGAACGGGGAGATACCGAGGAGATGGAGGGAACAAAGGTTGATCCTTATAAGGAAGAAAAAGGAAAAAGAAGAAGACCCGGGCAAATGCAGACCCCTCTGCATTATCGATGGATGGGCGAAACTATTTGAACACGTGGTGAAGGAAAGGCTGATTAAGGAAATTGGGGAACAAGGATTCCAAGAAAGTCAATATGGATTTAGGAAAGGAAGATCTACGATCCATGCGTTGGAGAGGGTAATGGATAGGGTGGGTGAAGCCAGCAGATTGCGAAGATACTGCATATTGCTCACACTGGACATTAAAAACGCCTTTAACAGCTTAGGATGGAACAGCATTAAGGAAGAGACTAGAGAAAGAGGATTGAGTGGATACCTGAGGACGATCTTGGACGGATACTTCAGGGACAGGTTCATCATGTATGAGGCAACGGAGGGGAGGATTAGGATTAGAATGGAGAAAGGGGTACCGCAGGAGTCCGTACTACGGCCCACTATATGGAACATGGTATACGACGGACTCCTTGCCAGGAAACTACCCAAAGGAATGGATTTGGTGGGTTACGCAGATGATGTCTTGGTGATCGCTACGGACACCAAGCTGGAGGGACTAAAACACAAGGTGGAGCGAGTTGGAAGGGAGATACACGAGTGGCTAAGAGGAAAAGGGCTGGAGATGGCTGCAGAGATATCTATATTCATCTTCGCCAACAGGAAAAGAAACACGGAGGGATTCAAGATTAATCTATTAGGAGTGGAACTGAAGGAAGAGGACAGTTTGAAATACCTGGGAGTATTCTTCGATAAAATGGGTAACTTTAGGAGACATGTGGAGGCAGTGACGGAGAAAGGAATGAAGGTCTTCGGAGCAATGCAAAGTGTTACGAAGCCAACCAATCTCAGCGCGGTCTCCTTTGCGGACCCCTTACCGAGGGTCAGGCCGTGCAAGGAGTTTCTGCTCGCCCCCTTGAGCGGAGGGGTCGATGCCTCCCCCTCCCCCGAATTTCTCCTGCGACGTGATTGGAGAATGGAGTTCGGGTGGGGGGAATCGGCTCCTCAAACTTAGTATAAAACAGGGTAATTTTTAACTAGCTTTTAGTGATTAGAGTAGTCACCGACGTCATCGCATCAACGAGAAGCGTAACCAGCTTGCTGTTAAAACTCTCACAGTTTAATAAAACGTTACCAGAACAACTCCGGTCTACTAATACATACACGAACAACTCTCTCTCTTAAATTACTTGGCGACGATTAATTTCTACGTCAAGACGACGCAACTACCTCACGGTTGCGCCGAACACAAAGGATAACTAACAACATCAAAGGACCAGGGAATCGAGGAAGGAGAGCATACTATTGGGCTATGCTGTCAATAGTGACCTATGGGATAGGAACATGGGGAGAGGCAGCCTTAGACCGCCAAGGCAATCGGACCAAGATATTTCAAGTGCAGCGACTGGGAATAGGAAGAGTGGTCAGGGCTTACAGGGACGTTTCAAGAGAGGCACTTTGCGCCATCGCAGGAATAACACCGATCGAATACACGATGGAAGAAATGACGGAGAGGAGGAAGAGAGAAAAGGAGAAGAGAAGAATCAGAAGGCAAGGATTAAGGGACATCCGGGATATAGGACTGACGGACGAGGAGATCAAGGAAAGGATCAGAGAGAAGTGGCAAAAGACATGGGAGGAGTCCTTAAAGGGGAGACGGACCTATGAACTGATTCCGAGGATCACCTGGTGGGACGAGAGAAGCTGGGGCGAACCAAATTACTACTTCGCACAGTTCCTCACAGGCCACTGGATATTTAACAGTTATAGGAAACGAATTGGGAAGGAGGACAGCGATCTATGCTGGTATGGATGTGAGGAGATTGATACCCCGGAACACACCTTTTTCAGCTGCGAGAGATGGCGGACGAGAAGGGAAGAGACGGAGGAAGAGATAGGAGGAGAAATAAGGAAAGGGAATATAATAAAAAGAATGGAGGAAAGCAAGGAGAATTGGAAATGTATAATGAAGATGATTGTCGAAATCATGAAGGAGAAGGAAAACCAGGAAAGGAAATGGGAAAAGGAGAAAGGAATAAGAAGATGACCTCACAAGTACCTGCATCTATTTATCTACTTATTTATTTATTTATATATTTATATTTATTAATTTATTTATTGATTTATTTAGTTATATCATTTTATATATATATTTATTTATTATTTAAAATATTAGTTAAGTATCCATTTATTATATTTATCATAATTGTACATAATCCATTTATACACATTTAACTAATTTTAAGTTTAATGCCCGTTTTCACCGCCGACACCTAATGTTTCAGTATCCCCTAATTAAATTTAAGCATCACCTAATTGTAAAATCGCTTTCACCAAGGGATAATTGTCACCTAACACAATAAGTGGCCCCTTAAACTTACGGGGTCGAGCAAGGGTCTCCTTTGGCTTAAGTGTCAGTTTATTTCAATCGCGTCTTTTGAGAAGTGCAAGCAATTTTACGAAATGGGCGTTATTTTTGAGTTTTTAGATAATTTAGATGGTATAGAAGCGATTGAAAATGTGTTTGATATTTTTCGAAGACCGCGTATTTTTAGGGAAAGACCGAATTACTTCGAAAAGTACGATGATGTAGATTTTATTCGGAGGTATAGGTTATCAAAACGGAGTGTATTGTTCTTGTTGGAAAAAATTGAAGAGTTTTTAGAATTCCCGGACAATAGGTAAGTACCTACCTACCAAATATGTTTGAAACCAATCTGAAAGATAGGTACCTACTACTACGTGTAACTCTGTGGTAATAATTTCATTATTTATGTGTAATGTCTATCAACGTTAATATTAGCTGACATTTTTTTCAGGAATTATTCAGTGTCTCCTATAAATCAATTACTGATCGCCTTAAGGTTTTACGCCACTGGTAACCATTTGCTCTTAGTATCAGACATGGGAGGAATCAGTGTATCCACTGCTAGTAGAATTGTGAAGCAGGTTTCAGAAGCTATTGTGCGACTTAGAATAGAATTCATTAAATTTCCCGAGACTGAAGAAGAGCAGAGTAAAGTCAAGATGGACTTTTTCAAAATTGCGAAATTTCCTAATTGCTTGGGTTGCATAGATTGTACACATATAAAGATACAATCACCAGGTAACTCTCCATAAACTTCTTCTTGTCAATATCTATGAAAATGAAGAGAAAACCCTGAATAATTTGCAAATTAGGTAGACATACTTAGCTCACCTACTGGATGTCATTGTTCTAGGTGGTAATGACGCAGAATTATGTAGAAATCGAAAATCATATATGTCAGTTAATGTGCAAACGATCAGTACAGCAGATTTATTAATAACAAATATTGTGTCACGCTGGCCTGGTTCAACTCACGACTCAACTATATACCAATATAGTAATATATACAGTAGATTTGAAAGGGGAGTTTACGGCACAGGTTACTTGTTAGGGGACAGTGGTTATCCCCTAAAGGTACGTTTATTTTATCATATTTACAAAGTGTTATTATTAATTAACTTAAATTCTAAAACAAAATATTATATTTTGTAAATTTATCACATTTTTATGAATTTTCTTCTTGCTCCTGTGATGGCTGTGGAGCCCATAACAGGTTACTCATGATTTTTCCATCTGGAAAAAAAACAAACACTAATTTTTTTTTCAGTCTCATCTTCTGACACCATTCCTGAATCCAATGACTGAAGGCCAACACAAATATAATAAAGCCCAAATTAAAACACGCAATGTGGTAGAACGGCAGTATGGACTACTTAAAAAAAGGTTTCCTGTGTTAGCAGTTGGGATAAGGTTGAAGCTGGAAACAGCACTGAATGTTATATTATCTTGCTCAATCTTGCATAATCTGTGCATTTTGAGAAGAGAAGCTGACCCTATAGATGAGCAGTTGTTGCCCAATTTACAAGAACTCATTTTAAATGAACAAATGGAACAAATAAATGAGGATCCAAATGGTGTTGAGCCTATCTATGGCTTTCGAAGAAACCAATTAGTTCAGTACTTTGAAAATGTTGTCCAAGATTACTAAGTTTTAAATATACACAAACCTTTTACTTGACGCAATATCTCATTTTTAATCTCCAATTCTTTTTCAGCAGCTTGCAACTGCAGTTCAAACAATTTGTGTTTAAACTGCAGTTCTTGCTCTAATATAGCTGTTTTTAATTCTTCAACATCCTTCTTCTTTATATGGACTTCTGAAATCCCTGCACACACTGTGGACACAGCTTCAGATCGCTCGCTCGTTTCGGATAATCTCGCTCTACGCCTCCTACACCACAATGGCTTTTGTCTCGTTGCTACAGCTTCTCTTTGTTTCGTTGGCTCTGCAATCTGTTGAACCTCTACAGCATCTTTCTACAAATTATAAAAAGACGTAGTTGATACACAAGTTAAAGTTAATAATGGATGAGCCATTTTCATAATAGGTGTGGGTAACACTATTTGTATAATTAACTTACAAGCTCCCTACTCATCGGTAACTCCACCTCTTCATTCGATGGTGCTTGATTCGGCTCTGGAACCATGTATTCTCTCACAGGCACAGGGTACTCTGCCGCAGGGGTGTCTGTGTCACAATCATTGACATTCAGAATTCCCGTACACCCACGACCCATTATGGAACAAACTTGTTCCATAATTGGATTTATTTGAACACAGGAGGGTCCACCTCCAGTAGCATTAACATTTTTATTATTCTTGGAATAATATAATTTACTTTCGCTTTTAAGCTTTTCCCCCAATTTCATTAATGATTCTTTGTTTCTGAAATGTAAAAAATAATTTTGAAGTTACTTATCGCCCCCATTTTTGTTCTTCAAAACCCATCAAATAAGTGCCTTGTTATAGTCGTCTATATAATTTTAAGAGACTTACCTGTAATTCGTCCCAGAACAGTTAAATTTTTCCGTAAGGGAAATCCATGCATTTGATTTTGCATCATTCGTAGTTCCGTCTGTTTTCTTGCACAAAATTGTTTCTTTATATTCAATCAACAATGCCAATAATTTTTCTTTTTCTTCCACAGTAAAATTTTGACCGCGCCTCCGCTTTTCAGCCATTATTTATAAAATATCACAAAAAAATATGCAAATCCAAACACGTACCTTCCAACCCAAAAGCTTTTCTCTTAAGAAATGGCTACAGTTTATGCAGCCATAGAAAAAAAAACTGCCACTTTGTTAAGGAGCCCATAGTTAGGGGTCGCTTAAGTCGGTGCAAATCAATTTAGGTAAAGGACCGATTTAGGGGAACACTTAGGTTACGGGTATCTTAGCTAAGTAATACTTTAGGAGACCTTGGTGAAAACGGGCATAAGTCTACAATTAACTAACAGAGAAATTAGTTAGGCACCCCTGATTTAAAAAAAAAAGGAGGGTGAATGAATGGATGGATGGATGAGTGGATGAATGGATGGATGGGTGAAGACAGAAGACAGGAATACAGTGGAAACAAGGAAGAAAGAAGTAGGAACAAGGAGGAGGATCCAGATCCATTGGAAGGGGAAGGAACAGAAGTAATGCGAGAAGCCGTACCATTTCTTCCCCTCGCTGGACCAGGCAGGAGATAGAGGAGGGGTTTTAGTGGGTATTCCTTTAATGGCGAGTCCCACACTACCCCGAGACATCGGGGGGGGGGGGGGGGGGGGGTGCGTAAAGGCATTTCCCCTCCTTTGAAAAAAAAGGGGCAGAAGAAAGAAAACAGTTGCAAAACAGCAGTGAAGAACGAAACGTGAAAGCGAGAAGACGCCATAACTGTTACTGCTTATTTTTATTAGTTTCTAAGTGTATGTTATAGTTATTGTTGGTTTTACGTATCTTTTTAATAAATGTTAGTTAATAGCAAGAAGACTGTGGACACCATCAGAAAAGCAATCTCCTTACATATATATATGTAGGATTGGAATATTTGAACAAGCGGCGGTAACATTTGTAAATAGAGTCGTGATTGAGCAGTGGTGTGAAGAAGTCGATTTTGTGTCCGAGTTGATCTGATTTGTATTGTATTTATTGTTCTAATCGTTTAATCGTTTTGTTCTAATAAAGTATTCTTCTCACATATATATTTATATTTTAAAATAACCCATTTATGTATTTTAAAAATAACGCACCTACATGCTGAAAAATAACACACATGTACTGTGTTAAATAATAACACACCGGGAAACGTCTAAAAAGTGACTACAAGGAAATAATACGTTTATGTGTTTTAAAATAACACACTTGGATTTGCAGTGTATCTAGTCATTCTTCGATTGTCATACGTACTGCCAACATCAGGACAGCTATTTGAAGGAACAGGGAACCATCGCTTGTGCGTTGCCTGTTATGGAGACTTATCACCTGAGGGGAAGCAACAGTATGTCCGAGGAGGCTATCATACTCTAATAATAACGAGAAACGCAGACCCGCTTTTGAGATGTAGAAAATGCAACCGAGAAGTAGCAACCACTAGACAAGCAACACGATGCACCGAGTGGATTGAGGAGTATTTTGAGACCGCGGAAAATCAATTGTTACAAGGAAAACCTATTGATGTTATTACCTGTTGCTGATCTAAATAGAAGAATAAATTAAAGCACGCATGTCCGACAACGAATCATGAAACCAAACTACAGTAAAGATCGGGCCGAAATAAATCAGATTCTCTATTCTCCTTTCCCTTCCCCATTTACTCACCTCATTGTAAAGAAATCCGTCGACACATTTTAACAACATTCATCCCAGGAATTGGAATTTCTGCTCGAACGTCGTAGTAATGCTTATAGGGGAGAGTACCCCAGTACCGGCCGGCATCCAGTACCGGCCAGTTGTAAATTCTATAATCCTATAATAGATGAAGTTTAGATTTTTACCGCCATTAGTGCAATACACTCATGCAAGTATATGCCCCGCTCGACGTCGACCTATCGTGACCGGTTTACTGGCAAACCAAAGATTTCTGTTGCGCGCGAAGAACAATTCTGTCGGTGATTTTCGAAGTTCAGAGATTCAATTTAAAACAAATAACTCCGGGTAAGTATAGTTTGCTTGTATGACTATAAAAAAATGGATATTAAATCAACATTTGTACGTTCGTTTTTGTCTGAAATCGAACATATTTTTTTTGTTTGGTTCCTCCAGTACCGGCCATTACGTTGCCCTGCAGTACCGGCCATTCCTTAAGTTCGTTTTTAAAAGATGTTAACAATAAAAGTAAGGTTCCAGGAAAAGATGTTACTAAAAAAGGTAAGAGCTCAGGAAGAGATGTCAGTAAGAAAACCAAGATAAATAAAAACGAAAAGCTACCTCCTCCTCACAGACTGATTGAAGAAGAGTCAGTTTGCCCTTTGTGTGCTGAATCTCATGAAAAAGATTGGATACAGTGTGGAAACTGCAAGGTTTGGGGCCATAAGGCTTGTGCAAACATATCGGAGCTATCCGATCAGTACATTTCCGATTATTGTATTGTATAAATGGTTACATATTTACTGGCCGGTACTGGAGGCCAATTTTTTATAGTCTGATTTTTCCTAGTCTTAGAATTGCTGTAATAAAGCTGATTATTTCTAAACGTATTGGTTGTCTGTTATTTTTTTTAATAGCACAATAGTTCTTTTACATACATCAGGAGGTATTGAATATGTAACCGTAGGTATTTTTATTTATTTGTCGATAAACCTTAAGGTGACGATACCGGAGGACTCTCCCCTACATTTTGAGAGTTTTCTTTAGCTATGTACTGAGAGTAGATTCCTAATTCAATCCCTCCGACTGAACCGTATAGTCCAGTTCGCAATCGCCAGCGTTTAAGCTTTAATAATAATATAAACACAACATCAATCATTGGGAAAAGGATTCAAAATTGAATTAGGAAAGCCTAATTAAAAGTTAATTTGCGAGAGAACGATTCGTTTCTGACCCATGGTTCCTCTCAGACATTTTGCCTACGTAACAAGACGAATACGATGAGCCAATAAAAAAAATTTGCTACCCTTTCCCGAATTTGCGGCCGGTTTTCATCGCAAATCTCCATCGATCCAGAAGTGTAGAACAACCCCTTAAAGCCATGACCATTAATTTTTTTACACCCTGTACGTTAACAGAGAAAACAAACGTGCTTGCCGACCATTGTAAGCTCGAGCGATCAGAGGTGAGAAAACCAAAACAAAAACACTCGCGACATTGTTGCCGCGTGCCGTCTTATTCGAGTTGTTATACAGAATATATGTACATGCAGTGCCGGACAAAATGATAGGACGTTTAATGTATTTGTATATTTCACTTAACATAACATAGAAATGTATTTTTGCATCTTGTATACGAAAGAAGTTAGAGAAAATAATATGAACATGTTGTTGGATGACCAACCTATGTTATCTACATACAACGCGCTGCGTTGCCTTAGTGACTCAATGTCCTAAGCGCCTCTTACAATTAGAGAGTCACCTCCGAACCTTGATTCACGCTGGTCAGGGTTCACTCCTAGGATTTGGTCATCCTCGCCCTCTCCCTTCTTTGTTATCACAAATCTTAAGGTATTTAAGAAACCGCGCGCGAAGAACTACACATTATTCTCGATTCATTATTCAAGTTAGTGCCGAAACTCTGTCGGACTCCGCGGTTAAACATTCGGTCTTCGAAATTATATCAGTTGTAACAACCGTGCCACTGTAAGCCGTCTCGCTTATCCACGGTATACAACAATGTATTGTTCAAAAGCGGACAAAATGATAGAACATTATTTAAAAAACACAATTATTTGAGCAAAAATATTGTTCGTACTTCCATATTAACCCTTTGCGGTCGTATGTCTTCTCTCAGCCACCAAGGCTTTTTTACCGTTCCGGTCGTATGTCTTCTCTCAGCCACCACAGCAAGGAACCATGCAAATCCTATACTGTATTCATTCATTTATCAGTTTACACTTTCTCTAGACGAACCTAAATGCCTAAGGAACCTATTCCCGAACCAATTCGGTACTCCTACCAATTGGAGATAACAAAATCCAATCTAAACAAAAGCTGTCACCCCACACTCGCCATGCAAGATGCTGCGCTGTGGCGAGTCAGTCGCCTTTTGAGCGTAAAGAAATCGACAACGTTCGGCGATACCTTGTAGAATTCCAAAGAATGTTGTATAAATTGTGTTTAACAGTAATAAGACATTCTCGCTTGTTAAAATATTTCAAAATAATACTCCAAAATGGCAAAAAGAAAGTTACCGCAAGAAGTGTTCTGTGAAACTGAAAATAGCGATGAAGAGTTTTATTTTGACCCCTTCAATACAAACTCTGAATATAAGGCGTCAGCTAGAAGAGAGAACAGGACGCCTATGACACATTTTATGTTTTTTCCGAAAATTGGTGGGACAACTGGTTGGTGGTTATCGTGATGGAGCACAATCAAAACTAGGAAAACCATCGACCTCAGATAAGGAGGAAAGACTGAATGGAATACTGCACATATTGTAGCATTATGAAGACGTAAAAAGTAAAGATTGCGCAGTATGTCCAAACAGAAAGATTAAGGGCGGAAAGCGCCAAACCAATTATTTTTGCGATACATGCAATCGAAAACCAGGCCTGCATGCTGGAGATTGCTTCGAAAAATGTCACACGATGGAAAACTATAAAATATAATTTTTATACACAAACGTGACATTAGATCACTTTATTGAGTAAACATACATCTAAAGTTCACAAAAGAACTATTAAATCTTGTTTATACTTCGTAATCTTGCATGTTATGTATCCCTGCTCTTTCGACGGAAATTAATTCCGACCAGTACGATACCCATGTCCAAATTTAATACGACCGCAAAGGGTTAATATTTAGTGAAACCGCCTTTTCGCTGTATAACATCTAGTAAGCGATTAGGAATTGACTTAAACAATTTTTTAATGCGTTTTTGTCTTAAAAGACTCCAATGCGTAACAATACTTTGTTTTAATTCCATGACATTTGTGTATTGCTTCCAATTCTCATAAACGGTTTTTGAAAGTTCTGCCCATACATTTTCAATAATATTAAGGTCGGGTGAACGGGCTGGCCACTCGAGACATGTCACATTTTTAGAATTAAAATAAGCTTTAACGCACTTTGCAGTATGTATTGCAGCATTGTCCTGTTGAAAAATAAACTTACTACCTGCAATACGAATCGCGTGCTTATTTAACTGATCGTCTATTAATTTAATATATTTTTCACTATTTAGACGGCCTGATATCAAATTTATATCAGTTTTTCCATGGTATCCAACACCGGCCCATACCATGACACTACCGCCACCCATTTGTCGACATTTTAAACATTTTTCTTCTTTCCTTAAATCGTGGAAATAGTAATTCCAGCCATCAGGACCATCCAAATTAAATTTTTTTTCATCACAAAATATCACATTTCTCCACTTCTTTTTCCACAAAACATGATCGCGAGCAAACTTTAAACGAGCTTCCTTATGTTGCTCACTTAGAGGAGGCTTTCCTTTCAATTTCTTCCGTTTAATTTGTCTACTGCTTTGGAGGATACGTCGCACAGTTCTTACATTAGCTGAAACGCCTGCTTCTTCAGCGATTCTTCTTGCAGTTCCCTTATAATTGGAAGCCACGCGTAGTATAGCACGTCTACCGCGTTCTGTTATAGCACAAGGTCTGTCAGTACTTTCCTTTTTTCCGTAGATTTTCGGATTTTTTAAAAAGTTATATATAACGTGACGACTTCTATTTGACAATTTGCAATTTTCGTTATAGTTTGGTTTTGTGACTGCAATAGCACGATACGGTCGATTTCACTCTTATTTAATTGCTTTCCTTGACCCATTTTAATTTTAATGAATCAAATGTATTAAATAAGTGAATAATTTAGACATCTGCTGCTAGTCACTACTGATAGATTACTGCCAGAGTACATGAGAATGAATAATATTAAACGCGTTCTATCATTTTGACCGAGTAAGTTAAGCCTATGTTTACACTTCTTCCTCTAACTTTTTGCATATGCAAGGTGAGAACATGCAATTCTATACGCATACGTTAAAGGATATATCGAATACATAGGGTGTATAAAATGTACATATATCTTATTATGTTATGCGACATATACAAATACATCAAACGTCCTATCATTTTGTCCGGCACTGTACATACATACATACAGTGCTAGGCAAAAGTATTGGCACATCACGATTTTTATATTACAATCGCTAATAACGACTAAATAAGTTATTAAAAGCAAAAAGTTTTTCGACATACATATATATATATATATATATATGCCATCTATGCTAATTTGAAATGTAATAACAAGCAGAGGTATAAATAAAGCGATATACAAGATAATAAGAAAAACGTGTTTATTGAGCACTTTATACACGTCAAAAATATTGGCACAGTTCAATAATAATATTCATAACTAATATAAAATCGGGTATTAGTATTTTGGTGCTCGTCATTTTCTTTTAAGAACTTCGTTGAGCGTTTTCGGCATTGAATAGACTAATTTTTTCGTAAATTGGGTATCAATATTGTGCAATTTTTGCAGAAGAATCTTTTTTAGTTCAGTTTTATTCGTGTAAAAGAAATACACGGTATAATAATGTATTGTAGCGACTCGTATGCAACGATAGACGGATAGGTACCGGCAAGGGAGGGGGGTGCGAGTCGACCGTACGCACCCTACCCCCACTCCCGGAAGTCGACCAATCAGGAGCGAGGCCCCACGCATAAAAAGGGCCTCGATTAACCGAAAAGTCGAGTTGTGAGCGGGTGGTCAAGGGCTTCAGACTGGGCAGTACGGACGATCCACTGATATCCAGTCGAAGCCTTGACCTCCACCCGTTGAAGACACTCCGAAGTATTGGTGGACGGACGCAAGCCCTCAACTCCAGTCAAGCGACGGAGGTGGTTACTCGGATGATCCAGGACCACCGATCCTAGCTGACTTGCGGAGGGTTGTTGTCCTCCCCGATATCAGGAGCTGTTCTCCAACTCCCGAGTACCGGCATAACCTTCGACGGAGCGAACTCCGGTGACTCTCGGCCACTCCAGAGTCCGGACCACGCGAGGAGAACGTCGCGGGGAAGCGCGTTACAAATTTGGCGCCCAACTAGAGGCCGACGATCCTCACCATTCTACCACGGAGGAGCCCTCGGCACGAGATGGCGGTCCAGCTGTCCGAGGCACAGTTCATGAAACTGTTGGAATGCGTCTCCTCACGAGCAGCGCAAGGAGCGCAACCAGAAAAGGATCAGGGGAGCTTTGCAGCCTGCACGGCCCGATTCGATGGAACGCGGGACCACGGAAGAGTGGAGACCTTTACAAACACGGTCGCGATCTATAAGGAGATCGAGAATATCAGCGATAGTAATGCTATCTTGGGTCTACCACTCCTCTTGGAAGGCGAAGCGGCAACATGGTGGCAAGGAGTGAAAGGCTCTGTAACATCGTGGAAGCAGGCCATTGACTTGATCCGGAAAGCCTACGCACCCCGTCGGCCGGCCTACCAGGTATATGGCTGCATTTTTGGGCAACGTCAAGAGGAAGCCATGGCGACGGACCTTTTCATCAGTCAGAAAAGGGCGCTAATGGCGGAACTCCCCGAAACGCCGAAGGAGAGCACGCAGCTGGACATGCTGTACGGCTTGCTGCGGCTGAAACTCAGGAAGAAAATCCCGAGAACAGCCGTTTCGAGTTTCGACGAACTCATAGCTCGGTCACGGGAGATCGAGGAGCTAGAGCGGGAGACCCGCAGCAGCCCAGAGCAGGAGCTCGAGACACGAGCCAAAGAACCAATTCAGCGAGGAAAGGAACCCGCTGAACTGCAGGGAAGACCGACGGATTCTTCGGAAGAAAAGAGAACGGAGAGACAACACGCAGCATCCAGGAAACCCCGCTGCTGGGTATGTCGCAGGAACGGACATACAAGCAACGAGTGCCGCACGCTCCAACGAGCTACAGGCCGGCCAGCCCCGAGCGCGGACAACCAACCGCCAACGGAAAACGGCCCTGTAATTAGATGCTACGGTTGCGGCAAGCCAGGCGTCACCCGGAGTCGATGTCCCAACTGCAGCTCCGGGACAATGACCCACGCTGCATTCTGCGCGGTCACGATGCGCCAGGCCCGCACTAGACCCGCGGTACCGATCGAAATCGCTGGATGCCGGGGTCACGGATTCATCGACACCGGGGCCAAGACCAGCATTGCGAGCAATAGCTTGTACGAGGCGCTGCGGGCTGAAGGTAAGTCATTTACAAAGACAAAAATGACAATTACTCTCGCGGATGGACACCCGCGCGAGGAGGAGGTGCTACAAATCAAGGAGGTGGTGATTCTAATGGGTCGAAGAATACCGACGACTCTCACCGTTCTGCCGGGTGGCCGAGACAATCGTACCCTGCTTGGCGTCGACTTCCTGGAGGATGCCGGAATCGTCGTCAACGTCCCACGGGGAACGTGGCACTTCGACGATGCGCCAAGGACTAGTTATATCTTCGGGGAGGAGCCACCTTTGGTCCGGACAAGCGAGCGTGCGCCTACAGGAACCATTGGCCACGCTAAAGAGAGGCCGGTAACCGTCGGTAAACGGCCAACAAATAGGGAATCTCCACTAGCCGTGGAAATCCACGAGATAAGGGAAGCCCTCGCCTTACCGACGCCGCTCAGTCCCCTTCGGAGCCCAGCGAGGGAAACGCAAGGAACCGGCAACGGGGAATACGAAAGGACGTTCATGGACGACCTGTTCGAGCGCTGCTTCCATACGTACGATCAAATGACGTTTGGTTGTGAAATCGGCCGAGTGGACGCGACAGAGCTGCGGAAGGACGAAGCCGAGAATGCGACGCCCCAGGAAGGACAGGCCCTCCGAGCGCTCTTAAGGGAATACAAAGACGTATTCCAACCTGGCGGTCCACCCACCGAGGGCACCGAGCATCGGATAGAGACGGGGGACCACGCGCCTGCAGCCACGCCACCCTATCGACTATCACCGGAGAAGAAGCGGTTTCTCCGCACCGAGATCGATAGGATGCTGGCAGATGAAATCGTCGAGGAGTGCGAGTCACCGTGGGCAGCCCCTGTGGTTCTAGTTCCGAAGAAAAATGGAGGTATACGATTGTGTGTCGATTACCGACAATTAAATGCCGTCACCACTACGGATTCGTATCCACTACCACGGATAGATGACTTGTTACATTCCGCGAAAAGGACCAAATACATGTCCACCATTGATTTACAGACCGGATATTGGCAGATCAGCGTACGGCAGAGTGACCGGGACAAAACGGCGTTCACCACGCCGTATGGCGTCTTCCGATTCAAGCGGATGCCGTTCGGATTGAAGAATGCTCCAGCAACGTTCCAGCGGCTGATGGACCGTATAAAAGCAAGTCTGGGGGACCGAAACATTCTGGTGTACCTCGACGATTTGCTCGTCCTCTCCAGCAGCTTCGAGGAGCACCTCTCCGACTTAAGAGCCGTTCTTCAAAAACTACGGCGGTACAAATTAAGAGCGAACCGTGAGAAATGCCGGTTCTGCTGCCAGGAAATTAAATACCTGGGACACGTAATTTCCAGTCGCGGGATCGCGACGGATGCAGAGAAGGTCGCCGCTATTCGAGACATGAAGGCTCCAACGGCGTTAAAACCCCTTGTCTCGTTCCTTCAAACGTGCTCATGATACCGGCGATTCGTTCCGGACTTCGCGAAGATCGCCGAACCTCTTTCACGTCTCACGAAGAAGAAGGCAACGTGGGAGTGGACGGAGGAACAACAGGGCGCGTTCGACACTCTGAAGGATCGGCTCACAGCGGCACCAGTCCTGCGTCAAGCTGACGAGACTCTGCCATATACGCTCCGGACGGACGCAAGCGGCTACGCGATAGGGGGAGTTCTACTCCAGGGGGAGAAAGAAGATGAGCACCCTGTCGAGTATGCAAGCCGCCTACTTACTCCCGCGGAGCGGAATTACTCCACCACGGAAAGAGAGGCATTGGCACTAGTATGGGCAGTGGATAAATTCCGCGGATACATCGAGGGCGCGAAGGTGACAGTCACGTCGGACCATCAACCATTAAAATGGCTAATGACGTTGAAATCACCGAGTGGACGACTCGCCCGCTGGGCCCTGCTACTTCAGCCTTATAACTTAAACATCCAATATATTCCGGGACGTACGAATGTGGTAGCGGATATGCTGTCACGACTTCCACCAGACCCACCGGCGAGTATCCCGGGTGAGATCGGGGAAGTAACAATCGATCTTCCGGGGAAAGGACCGGCAGAGACGCGGCAGCGGCAGCTGGAGGACCCCGAGTTACAGGAGATCATCACGGCCTTCGAGACGACCGATAACGAGGAGCAAGCATCACGCTGGACATCCCGCGGATACCTCCTCATGAACGGAGTACTCTATCGGTACGCTCCCGAATCCGAAGCGGAGGAGGCACAATTAGTAATCCCCGCGGCTGAAAGGAGGGAAGTCCTGACAGCCTACCACGACGCCCCGACGGCGGGCCACTATGGGATTCAGCACACGCTGCAGAAGATAAAGGCCCGGTATTACTGGCCTGGGATGCATGGAGACATCAAGCGGCATGTCAGAGCCTGTATCGAGTGCCAGCGATACAAAATCAGCACGCAAAAACCGGCCGGACTACTACAGACTCCGGTAATGCAACAACGATTTGAGGTAATCTCAATCGATTTGTTCGGGCCACTGCCTTCCACTGCCAGGGGACACCGGTGGATATTCATCGTGGAAGATGTGGCCAGTCGATGGGTAGAGCTATTCCCCCTTCAGCAGGCCACGGCAGAAGCATGTGCTCAAACCCTGCTCAACGAAGTGATCCTACGATATGGATTACCTCGTAGGATCGTGAGCGACAACGGCACACAGTTTGTGAGCGGTGTAATGCAGCAGCTGACTCACTGTCTAGGCATTCATCAATCTCTTACGCCCGTATACCACCCGGAGGCTAACCCGGTGGAGAGACGAAATCGGGATATGAAGACCCAGCTTGGAATCTACGTAAGAGGCGAACATGGGAGCTGGGACATGAAACTACCCGCCATAAGGTTCGCTATGAATTCCACAGTCTGCAGCGGAACCGGATTCTCAGCCGCGTACCTCACATTTGGGCGAGAACTACGCACCCCGGATGATGTAACCCGGGACCTGCGTACCATCATCGAGTCAGAGAATTTTCTCCCCGAGATTACACCAAAGCTACTGAGCCTCGCCGATACCCTTGCTGTCGCCAGGGAAAACAATGAGAAGGAGCAGGACCGACGGAAAAGGTACGCGGATCTACGACGGCGGGCGAATCCGCCACTAAAACCAGGTGACCTTGTCTGGGTTACATCGCACGCGCTGAGCAACCGTGAGCAAGGAATCACCTCGAAATTCCACCCCCGGCGAGATGGACCGTACCTTGTGAAACGCCGGGTTGGCGCAACAAGTTACGAAATCATCACTCGAGAGGAACCATCCCAAACCATCGGCGTGTATCATTCCTCCGCCCTTCGGATATATATTGGACCACAGGAGAATCCTCCACCACCGGCTATACCGAGGCGGAGACGAGGACGGCCCAAAAGGCCGAACAACACCCGAGGGATGACACTCGAGGATGACACGGAGGGTCCTCAGAGACCCGAAAATGGGAGAACCACTCCAAGGCCGGCACAGAGTGCTATCTTCCCGAAGCGAAAGCGGGGACGGCCCCGAAAGACGAATTCTACCCGATCGAGACTCGCAGCGCTGGATCCTGCTACGGCCCCGAGGACGATGATTCCCGAAGACCCTCAGGAGGGAGGGTCTCCAGCTTCCGGCCTACCAAGGAGAAGGAGAGGACGCCCGAGGAAACAGCAAGCTGGGACATCAGGGATTGTTCTCGCGAGAGAAGCACTACCTCGCCGAGTCACTCGAGCATCGGAAAAACAGTGTGGCAGCCAGGAAGCATCCCCACGGCGGATCGCGACTTCAGGAGGACAACCGCTGCTCCTGGATTACGTTTCGCTGGACTACTCGCCGGGACGTCTTCGCGTCCAGAGGGGGAGGATGTAGCGACTCGTATGCAACGATAGACGGATAGGTACCGGCAAGGGAGGGGGGTGCGAGTCGACCGTACGCACCCTACCCCCACTCCCGGAAGTCGACCAATCAGGAGCGAGGCCCCACGCATAAAAAGGGCCTCGATTAACCGAAAAGTCGAGTTGTGAGCGGGTGGTCAAGGGCTTCAGACTGGGCAGTACGGACGATCCACTGATATCCAGTCGAAGCCTTGACCTCCACCCGTTGAAGACACTCCGAAGTATTGGTGGACGGACGCAAGCCCTCAACTCCAGTCAAGCGACGGAGGTGGTTACTCGGATGATCCAGGACCACCGATCCTAGCTGACTTGCGGAGGGTTGTTGTCCTCCCCGATATCAGGAGCTGTTCTCCAACTCCCGAGTACCGGCATAACCTTCGACGGAGCGAACTCCGGTGACTCTCGGCCATTCCAGAGTCCGGACGACGCGAGGAGAACGTCGCGGGGAAGCGCGTTACAGTATGTGTATTTCTTTCACAAGCTCTTCCTTACTGCGCATGCCTGTAGAACAGTCAAGTCAAGGTCTTGCTCGACAGAGCCGTTTCTCGAGCTGCTCCGCCTGCTACTCCTTCCTATACACTCGAGAGCTCGCTGATTGACTTTGCCTCCCCTTAATAGTAGCGGACCTATTGGCATGAGCACGGGCGTATTCGGGGCGACATTCGTAGTCAATCAGTCGCGCTGAAAAGTCGTGCCTTGCGCGTCAGTCGCGGAGATCAAAACGTCGTGCGTGGCACGTCGATTAAGGTTATTTGTCGAAATACAATTTCACACCGCACTATATCGCATGTAGGGTAACACAAAAGTATTGTTAGTGAAAAAGTATGCTTGAATATGTGTTAAATAAAGTACAATTAATATATTTTAATATTTTTGGGCTTCTGGCGACGATTTTACCGAAATTAACCACTAGGTTATGCATTACGACTAAATATAGTATTGTGTTCCAGCACCTATAGTTGTAAATCAATTATTAGCGCAAATTGTTAAAAGTAACTACACGATAATAGAACGCTAGGTTTCCCAGCGTAAAAGAACACATTGTTGCCGCCGCAGTTGTCTTAAATGTTTTCAGTAACTTTATTCGTCTCAAAATGCTCGACGCAAAGTTCTAATATACCAATTAAAACATAATTAATTATAAGAAGCTCTTAGTAACAAAGAGTGGTTCTGCCTCGTTTAATTTCAATGTTGTTTTGTAATAAAATGCCAAAGTATTGTCAATTTTACATATAGATATGTATCTCAACGGTTTCTTTCATCTGTATGATTGTTAAAAAACATTTTCTTCATTTATATTTTAATGCGATTTCTCGACAACGATTCAGCGGAAAAGGACATTGATACAGTGGAATAGATTTTCAGAAGATAACTTTGTAACAAAGAGTGCATTTGCATATTTCCATGGGTAATGTGGAAACCTATATTAACTCTTTACTGTTAAAAGACTTCCCAATAACTTCTTACATTATTCTACATTCTTTGAGCCAAACAAGTTTGGCATTTTGCTTTCGCAAAATTTTTGAAATATAAATGTCGCCCCAATATACCGCCACATGCTACCACGCTTGTACCAGTAGGTACGACCGCAACGCCGCCGCGGCGCGCCGGTGCGCTTGTGGATCAGTAACATCTCGGCTGTATGTGTCGGTGAAGGAGGCGGCGCAGCTCGAGAAACGGCTCTGTCGAGCAAGACCTTGACTTGACTGCTGTAGAACCAGGAGAGTATAACGAGTACCAGGGTCGGCAAGCTGTAATGGGCTCAGCGGTTCCTAGTTACGCGTCCCGTACCTACCAGGTGGCGATAGTGTCAATTTGAACTACAGTTGCAAGAAGAAGTCGGTGTGATTCTGATACCGCCAGAACTGAACAGTCAATTTTGTTCCGAACGGCCATTGTGGGTAAAAGTAAATCGTTTAAGACGAAAGTGTGTAGTCAAAAGAACTTCAGACATAATTATTATTTATGTCATAGTTCTCATATTTATTATAATTATTAACCCTTAGTGCTCCGTAGGCTCCGCTGCGGAACCAAATGTATTTAGCATAATCATGCTTAAAATGTTGCGGAATCGTCGGTGTTGGCAATTGTTATCTGTAATTAAAATGTGCTCAGTCTCTGTAGTGTTACGATCAAACCATTTTTTTACCTTTTTTATGGTTAGCAACATGGAAAAAGATAATAATTATCTTCGCAGGGCTCCGCAGCGGAGCCTACGGAGCGCTAAGGGTTAAAATACTGTTGTAATTTGAGTTTTTTTCTTTTTCTAAGTATGATGCAAAGGACAAAACGTTCGGTTATTTTCTGTAAAGAAAGTGGAGGTTAGAAAGTATTTGTGTTCCTATGTACATCTATGTATACCTATGTATGTAAATTATAATTCTTTTTTATTGTGAACATTAATAAAAAATTGTTAATTGAGACATAACATTATTTTCATTTTAAAATAAAATTATAAAGAAAACAAGGCAAGCTCTTAAATACAGCCATTGAGTATACATTAATATAGATAGGCATGCTATACATAAATTTATGCCTTTAGTTCGTTCCCGCAGCTACAAGCAGCGCTGTTTTCAGTCCTTTTTTATAACACGGCAGCTTGCCTACCCTGACGAGTACAGAAAAATAGATAACGAACAAAAGCCACGTGCGAATACTAAGAGTACAAATTGCATCATTTCGGAATAATAGCTTTTAATGTCGTTTCTTGTTTCTACAGGTAAGCATGTGTAATGGATACGAAATATTTGTAAATAAATGTAAATAGTTGTAAATAATAAAATCTTGTTTCTACAGTGAAACCGCATAAAGTTATTATCTCTTAGAGCAGGCTGTTGAATTAGTTACACGCCGCGAGCCTTTTCTGATTGTGAGTCGCTCCGCCTGTTTCTCCTTCCCAACTATTTTACCCAACCAGGAATGACTTGCCAGACTCGTCGTATTACACGAGTATAGTGGCGCTTCAGGGCGCCATTCGCCTCTATTCGCTCGCGCTGGAAAGACGCCGCGCACGCCAAGTACGGGAAAAAAAATCGATGCGCATATCCCGTCGACTGACGTTATCTGTCAACGAACAGTTTCAGATCGCGTCACATGGCGTTTAGGTTAAAACAAAAGTATTACTGGTAAAAAAGTATGCTCAGATATGTCTTGAATTAATTGCGATTAAAAGATTTTAATGTTTTTGGACTCCCGGCGGTAGTTTGGCAAATTCGGCAGAGAATAGTGACAGGAATAACATTGAAAAACTTATATTGTATCTCAAAATACCAATGGAAACATTGAGGGTATCTAATTTAAACAACGTAAACATATATTTCTATTTGTGAATATATGTTTTCATTCAATGTAGATATATATTTCTGTACAAACAATGAAGTTTTCCTTCAAGTAAAGTTGAAGAATTAAATAAATAAAAAAATTAGTATTACATCGATATTATCTCCACAATATTATGAAACTTTTATATATACATATAACTTTTTCTTCTAAAATAAATGGTTCTACTGTGCATACATTTTTACACACAACCATATAAACAACAATCATAACGACAGTTTATTAAAATTATATCCAGTAATCTTTAATTTTTTACCTCTTGTTTCTTTAATTCATATGTATACTAAAGAAACAGTTGTGTTACGTTCTAGCACGCGCGCGTATAAATTAATTTCCGTCGCAAATAGTTAAAAAATTCAGCGACAGCAAAACGTTAGCTCTTGCGTCAAAGAATACATTGTTGCCGCCACGGTCATTTTAGCAATAGATTTTAACCGTTTGAGTGTCAAGCAGCGAAAACGCACTTCTTTCGTTTTGTATCGAGGAATGCAACAAAGTAAAATTTCAATGTTTTTCTGCTAACAATCTGTTAATCGCATTTAATTCAAGACATATCTGAGCATACTTTTTTACCAGTAATACTTTTGTTTTAACCTAAACGCCATGTGACGCGATCTGAAACTGTTCGTTGACAGATAACGTCAGTCGACGGGATACGCGCATCGATTTTTTTTCCCGTAATCGGCGTGCGCGGCGTCTTTCCAGCGCGAGCGAACAGAGGCGAATGGCGCCCTAAAGCGCCACTATACCAGTGATGCCAGGACGTGGGATTTTTCCCACCCTTGCGCACTTCCCAATCCTCAGTAACGTATATACTTCACTCAAATATGGGGTATCGTTAGACCCCTGTGACAATTGAAATACGGTAGAAATTACAGGAAGAGGATATTTTACTAGATACGTCTATGAAAGCAACCGCCGCTGAGCTGTGACGTCAGCATGCACATGCGCACGACGGCTCCCACGTGGGAGAAAATCCCACGTCCTGGCATCACTGCACTATACTCGTGTAATACGCCGAGTCTGGCAAGTCATTCCTGGTTGGGTATAATAGTTGGGAGGGAGAAGCAGGCGGAGCGACTCAGAAAAGGCTCGCGGCGTGTAACTAATTCAACAGCCTGTCTTAGAACAATTAGATAAAAAGAGAAATAAATATATTATAAAACGACATTTTGTCAGCTATTTATAAAAACACAAAGGCTATAGGAGGATAAGTATGATCCAGCGGCCTTAGCTCCGATAATGCTCGCTTTTTTTTGTTAAATTAGTACCTATGTGAGTACTTATCACAGCAATTTTCAACCCTTAAAAATTCATCCCCAGGGAGTAATCGTTAAATAAACAAATTTTTTCAAAAATTCATAACTTGAGAACGACTACTTTGATTTTATTGAAATTTATTCAGGACGTACATATAACTAAGGTCTCTGATTTAAAATAATTCCAGACTTGATGAATTGACATACCCTTAGAAAAAAAATTAAAACATTTTTCAATGACTACTATTGGTAGGTTATGTTTGAGGCACAACTACCAAACTGTTTTTATAGCTTTCTAACACCATTTTGCACCATATATAATTTTGGTATAATTTATTTCTTGGTGCGTCATATGCAAAAAAAAATAAAAAGTATAATTTTAATCATTTTCAATTTTTTTCATTATGTTATCATTATAGCACAATCATCTTAATTTTTTTTTAGCTTCCTAACATTATTTTGCACCATGTATAATTTCGGTAGAATTTATTTTTCGGTGCGTCATATACAAAATAAATGAAAAGTCTAATTTTAATCATCCTCAATTTTTTTCAATATGTTACCGTTATAGCACAATCATGTTACTTTTTTTGGTTTCCTCACATCGTTTTACTTTATCTATAATAATTTCTGAATTCATAATTCATAATAATAATAATAACAATAATAACAACAACAACAACAACAACAGAAACAGTGATTATAATAGTTATAAAAGTAATAAAGACAATGGCAAGATTAGCTCCATACGTCTGTAGCTCTTGCCCGCTCATGCGGGTCCGCGCGAACGACAGACTTGATACCTAACTCATTATACCCACCACTAAAACGCATATCCCCGCTACATCTATCCACCACAGCACTAGCAACGGACGAAAATTGCATTAGAACGTTAGGTCGATCTGCCGAATCAAAATTAAATATGCGCTATCATCGTCATTGTAGTAAATGGACTTTTTGTTGTTTTTTTTTTGGAACTTGCCTAAATATAGAAAAACTGTATACTTTTATTGATTCCAATGTAACACGCTGAGAATTATGAATTCAGAAATTATTATAGATAGAGTAAAACGATGTTAGAAAACCAAAAAAAATAACATGATTGTGCTATAACGGTAACATATTGAAAAAAATTGAGGATGATTAAAATTAGACTTTTCATTTATTTTGCATATGACGCACCGAAAAATAAATTCTACCGAAATTATACATGGTGCAAAATAATGTTAGGAAGCTAAAAAAAATTAAGATGATTGTGCTATAATGTTAACATATTTAAAAAAATTAAATATGATTAAAATTAGATTTTTTATTTTTTTTGGATATGACGCACCAAGAAATAAATTATACCAAAATTATATATGGTGCAAAATGGTGTTAGAAAGCTATAAAAAAAGTTTGGTAGTTGTGCCTCAAATATAACCTACCAATAGTAGTCATTGAAAAATGTTTTAATTTTTTTTCTAAGGTTATGTCAATTCATCAAGTCTGGAATTTTTTTAAATCAGAGACCTTAGTTATATGCACGTCCTGAATAAATTTCAATAAAATCAAAGTAGTCGTTCTCAAGTTATGAATTTTTGAAAAAATTTGTTTATTTAACGATTACTCCCTGGGGATGAATTTTTAAGGGTTGAAAATTGCTGTGATAAGTACTCACATAGGTACTAATTTAACAAAAAAAAGCGAGCATGATCGGAGCTAAGGCCGCTGGATCATACTTATCCTCCTATAGCCTTTGACGATGGATAAACTGCGCTTCACATTTGCAGTAAAAGCAAAAATAGATGATCCAAAAACAAGTATATACGCCATAACCTCAATCTCTACTCCGGCTGGCGAAACTTATAGTATACCAGAAGAATTACAAGCAATGAACCTTCATAAGGAAATTCTAAAATGTGATACTATTATCAGTAAAGTAAAAAACTCTTTAAAAAAAAGACATGATAAAAGAGAAGTTTGGATCACTTTAACAGAAGGATTAAAAAAAAACTTATATAGATGAAGGTAATATGCAGTTTGAAGAATATCTGTTAGAAAAAGTTGAAGAACAAAAAGAAAATACAACTACAGAAGAAAGTTTAATAAAAATATTGGAAATCTTAAACATGAAAGACGATACGTCGAAACATAAAAATAAATTAAAATTAATAGAGAAGTTTGTGCTGGAAAAATTTTCAGGAAAAATCACAAACGTTCATCAGTGGTTAGATAATTTTGAAAAAGAATGTACTAGATTAGAAATTGTTACAGATACAGATAAAATAGAAATGCTAAGATTACTAATGGAAGAGTCTGCTATGGACTGGTATCACTCTATGATAATCAAAAATACAGTAAACTCAGAATGGAGCATTTGGAGAGAAAGTTTGTGCGAAACATTTGCAAATAAAGGATGGTCACCTGTTAGATACGCATTCAATTACAAATACAAACAAGGATCAATGTTAGAATATGCTCTGAAGAAAGAAAGATTGCTGTTGGAAATAAATAAATCTATAGATACAGCAACATTGATTAATCTCATCGCCACAGGATTGCCAAACTATATACCAGACAAAATAGATAGAGAAAAGATTAAAACAACAACTGACTTACTTAATGATATCAGAGGTTTTGAACATTTGGTAAAAAAACCGATACCTAAAGACAAACTTGATAATAATATAAATTTTAAAAGTATTAACAAAGATAATAAATCACCATGCTCAATATGCAAAAAGGCTAACAAAGGTGTAAGATACCACCCTGAATCTACTTGTTGGTTTAAGAACAGACAAGAAGATAAACAAAAAAAGCATGAACCAATAAATAATAATTTAATTGAGACAGAATTTTTAGATATAGATCCAAAAAACTAGATTTACCACAATTAATCAGAATACCTATAAAAATCAATGATTCATTAGAACTACAAGGATTATATGATCCTAACACAACCTAACTGCGATACAAAATTTTCCAACACCCATAACACAAAAACAGGTCAGGCAATTTATAGGCAAAATCAATTTTTATAACAAATATATTCCAAACTTTTCAATAATATTGGATCCTCTTTATAATTTACTTCGGAAAAATCAAAAGTTTATTTGGGATGAAAAATGTCAAAACACTTTTGAAAAAATGAAAAGTTTACTGTGCTCAAAACCTATACTAGCCATTTTTGATCCCAAACTACCTATAAATATATACACTGATGCCAGCTTATAAGGTATTGGAGCCGTTCTCAAACAAATACAAGAAAATGGAGAGGAAAAACCAATGGCATATTTCTCCAGAAAATTAAACAAGAGCCAAAAGAAAAAGAAGGCTATTTACCTAGAATGCCTTGCAATCAGAGATACTATAAAATACTGGCATCATTGGTTGGCAGATAATACGTTCACGGTTTTCTCTGACCATAAAGCATTAGAAAAATTAAATATAAAAGCCAGGACAGATGAGGAACTAGGAGACCGAACGTACGATTTGTCACGATATAATTTTAAAATCATTTATTCACCCGGAAAACAAAACGTAGAAGCAGATGCACTAAGCAGAAACCCAGTGTTGGAACCGAATAAAGATGAAGAAAATGATATAAAAACAGCTAACTTAATAACACTAGATGAAATAAAATATGATAAATCTACAAACATAAATATACAAGGAAAAAAGGAAAAATTATTTAAAAAAAAATAATATATACTATAAGAAGATAAAAAAAAAGAGATAAAATTTTATTTTCAGAACATTTTAGTTTAAAATTAATAGAAAAAGTACACAATCAATACTGTCATTTAGGAACAAAACAAATGGAAAATAAAATAAAACCGTTCTATACGGCGAAAAATCTAACGTACAACATCAAGAAAGTATGTAACAGCTGTGAAGTTTGTACTAAAAATAAATCAAGAACAAAGTTTAAAATTGGTCTAATGTCACATCTGGGACCATCTACCCGTCCATTTGAAATTATATCAATAGATACCATAGGAGGTTTTGGAGGGAAACGTTCTACAAAAAAGTATCTACACCTACTTGTAGATCATCTCACAAGATATGCATATATTGTAACATCGAAAACTCAATCCGCACACGACTTTATCAAACTAATCAAACAGATACCTCAAAATGAAAAAATAGGAATGATATTATCAGATCATTACCCCGGAATAAACTCAAAAGAATTTAAACAATTTCTAAAACAAGAGGAGATACCAATCATATTTACAGCTGTTAACGCGCCATTCTCGAACGGTTTGAACGAGAGAGTGAATCAAACGTTAGTAAATAAAATCAGATGTAAAATTAATGAAGAGAAGAATAAAAGAGCCTGGACTAGTGTAGCACAAGAATGTACGAGAATTTGTAATGAAACTGAACACACAGTGACAACATTTTCACCAAAATACTTAATGGAAGGGAAAAATATTAACATTCTACCGAAAGAATTAGAAGAACAAAAAACGCTAGAAGATTTACAAAAAGATAGGCAAATAGCTTTTCAAAACACGTTAAAATCTCATATTTACAATAAAAAATTTTTTGATCGAAATAGAGAAGATTATAATTTAAAAATTGGCGACTTAGTATTCATAGCAAATGGTAATAAATTAAATAGAAGAAAAACAGATGAACTGAAAATAGGTCCATTTAAAATTTTAGATAAAATATCAAACGTCATTTTTAAAATAGATACAGGACATAAAAAAACCGAATCGAACCTATTTCATATAACAAAATTAATCCCATATGTGAACTGAAACATCTTGTAAATAACTCCGTGGAGGGGAGATGTAAAAGAAATACACGGTATAATAATGTATGTGTATTTCTTTCACAAGCTCTTCCTTACTGCGCATGCCTGTAGAACCAGGAGAGTATAACGAGTACAGAAAAATAGATAACGAACAAAAGCCACGTGGGAATACTAACAATAAGAGTACAAATTGCATCATTTCGGAATAATAGCTTTTAATGTCGTTTCTTGTTTCTACAGGTAAGCATGTGTAATGGATGCGAAATATTTGTAAATAAATGTAAATAGTTGTAAATAATAAAATCTTGTTTCTACAGTGAAACCGCATAAAGTTATTATCTCTTAGAGCAATTAGGTAAAAAGAGAAATAAATATATTATATTCGTTATCCTATGTTTTCTGATCCTTTTTTCTAATCATTCCACACATGCTCTACTGGATTCATGTCCGGACTTTATGGTAGTGTGTTTAACGTATTGTAGACGATCCATTGGCGAAATATGTATGCGGTATGTTTAGGACCCCGATCTTGTTGGAAATAAAAATTCCTACAAAGATGTAATTTTTGAGCACTTTTTAAAAGATTTCCTTTTAATATGTTTAAATATTAATATTTATCCATGATGCCATCAATAAACGAAAGTTCGCCAAATCCTGATGACGCCATACATCCCCAAACGATTAAACCACCACCGCCGTGTTTAACCGTGGCTTGCCGATTACACTGTTCGACACGATTTTTTTTCTCGAATATCCAATGGGTGATCCTGATAGAGTTCCTTATCCTAAACACGAATCCGTCGCCAGAATTGCTCCATCAACCTCAGTTTTTTTAGTGAAATGAGTTTTTGTAAAAACACAAGATTTTCGCAGAAAATGAGGTATTACGCGAAAAATATAAACGCTACGCAGTTGAAATTCGTCTTCAAAGATAGAGGAAAACATGCCGAATATTTTAGTGCCTATAGTTATTAAAATTGGTTGTTGTAAATAGTAACAAATGACCGTCAAATTTTAAAAAGAGCGGATGCGCGAACTTGCTATGCTATACTTTTACATTTTTATGGAAATTTATTTATCTAGCACGAATTTACTATACTGGATCGCATCCCTTAGACATTTCTGAAGCGAAAATTGCCCCAAAAGTGACAGTGCCGTAACTACGCATTATCGACGCCGATCTGATAGTACCATCCGAAGAGCGCTTAACTCTTATAAATATAAATAAATAATTTTTTTTAAATGTTTTAGTTAGAATTCTGATCTGTTCTTACAGTTGTTTAAGTTTCTCATGCTAATCAATTGAAAATGCTTTCCTTTGTTCGGAGTAAAATGTATGCTTCGGGGGACACTACCATATGTTCTACGCAGGCCGACTTTTTACCGGAGGTCTGCACGGCATATATCAAGTGTCGAGAACGATTTAGCGCAGATATTTTCCAGAACCCACTTTCGCTAAAATTTCGTTTCTCCCGACTCTTTATACCATAGCCGTTTCTTTCCGTTTTTCCTTGCACCCATAAATTAACGTTCTTTCTTCGTCTCCTATGCTTCTAAATTCCCACAACTTCTAAACCGCCCACTTTTCATCGCCCATCTCCAACATTTTTTCTAACCAATAAAAATCAATGACCTTCCTCTAACAAATTCTTAAAATCACCAACAGCAATTAGTTCCATTTTTTAAGACTAAACTTTTTTCTCCCGATATATTCTCTTTCCTGCACTTACTTGATTCGGTGTAACTGGAAATAGAAAACAATCTTCGCATTTGAGAAAAGAAAACAACCTTTTTCAGGCGAACTTAATTTTAAGTGTTAATATACAGAGTGTCCCATTTAAGTTGAGATTGTAAAAAATCTCGAAAACGGGTGATTTAAGAAAGACCAAGCGATGCGTGCCCCTTACTATTGTGGGTGGGGAGTGTAATGGCATTACTTATTTTTCAATGCGTGGGCGTCTTCAAGGTAATTTCAAGGTCATCTTGTTTTTTTTGTCTCATAAACACCTATTTTTTATTTCGGAATCATATTCTACATAAAAAAATTGATCACTTTTGTTTGAACCATTTAATATTTCTTAAGATATCAGGCGAAACGTCTTTTAAAATTTATGCTGATACCTCATCTGGTAGGCTTACCATATATATATATATGTAGGAATGCAGATGAAATGAGTGAGTGAGAAAATGAATGTGTTACATCCGGCCCTGGAATTTTTCGACTTCCAGTTCAGGCGCCAGTCAGGCGCTTGGTAAAAAAAGCCTAGGAAGCGAGAAAAAGCCCAGCTGTATAGGGTTACTTCCAATCCGCAAACAGCCAAATTCCATTAAGGCCCAATTTACGACTTCCGTTAACCTCGGCGAGAATTTTCACTCGCATCCTTGACGCCCTTCGCTCCCACCAGACCGCTTCCACCTCCACTCAGTTTTCCACATTTTCCAGGACCCCACTCCCAAAAAAACGCCCTATATAAGCTGGCTAGTTTTTGCTTCTTCGGGTTTTTTCTTAAACGTAATCCTTGACGTAACGTTCGTCCTGCGAGATTCGACAGTTCCCCCGCGAACCGACGCGTTATAGTAATTTCGGCCATTTAATTGAAAGCTATTTCAATAGTTAAAGGTAACCACCGAATGGACTTAGTGTTCATTGTTAACCATTTTTGTACAGATAGTATTTAACTTATTTAGAAAATATACCTTTATATTCTTACAACGGAATATTTAGAGTCCCTTATTATTTACCTGCACCTTCGAGTAACCGAGCAACGATCCCTTCTTATTCACTCAAGCCGCTCGGGGTGAATAAGATTATTTGTTAAAGTTACAGGTCAAGTTTCCGATTTAAGAGTTCACCGTTTGCAACTAAATACCAACTCCCTTACCAGCTATTGGCGGTAGTTCCTGCAATTGGTGCAGGACCGTATCCGTTATATTAGCGCGAATTACCGAAAGGTACATTCGTTATTAACGGGCAAACGACGCTCCTATAGAAAACTATAGGCTAGTTCGGTCCCCGGATTACTTCCCAAAACCAGTTGCAATTGGTGGCTCCGCAAACGTAAGCAAAGAATACCGGTCGCGTTCTGCCAACCGCCCGGCTCGTAACAAATGAATGACAGAGAGAACGAGATGATGACGTGTGAAACAAAAGACAGGGCAGAGGAACGCGTGACGATAGGGAAGAACGAGGGACAGTAGTGAAGATCGAGAGGAAAAGAACGAACACGAAAGAGAAAGGACGCCAGACTGCTATTGTTTATTTTGATTAGTTCTAAGTGTTTGTTATAGTTATTGTTAGTGTTATGTATTTTTAATAAACGTTAGTTAGTCGTAAGAAGACTGTTGGCACCATCTAAAAAACAAGTATTCCCATATATATATATATATGTAAAGAAACTATATATTGCACACGATTTTATAAAGCTAGTTAAAATGGGACTGGAAACAGATAAAATTTAAATGATCCTCACAGATTAATATCCGGGCATTAACTAGAAAGTGTTCAAAGAATACGTAAAAATGGTGAATGTAAAATTAATATTCACAGCATTGAACGCAACATTTTCGACCGGCCTAAACGAAAGGCTGAACCAGACACTAGTCAACAACATAAGGCGTAAAATCAATGAAAGAGCAAGAAAGAAGGCATGGACGACAATTGCCAGAGAATGCGTAAAACAGTATAATGAAACCGAACATACAGTGACCGGTTTCACACCAACATACTTGTTAGACGGCGACGATGTGAGTATTCTACCCTGGTAATTAAAAAAGAGAGAAACCAAAGAAAACTGGATCAAAGATAGAGGATTAGCATTAGAAAGAACCATAAAGTCACATGACTACAACAAAAAATTATTTGATAAAAACAGAAAACATTATAAATTTAATACAGGGGATCTAGTTTATATAGAAAACGGAAATATATTGAATAGAAAAAAAATTAGAAGAGTTGAGAATTGGACCGCGCGAAATAGTGGAGAAGATATCAAACTCCATATACAGAATAAAGAATGGAAGAAGAAAACAAGAATCAGGTCTTTTTCATATAACAAAGTTAATACCAGCACCGGACGTGGAAGAAGATTCAGATGAAGAGTATGACAGAAGATGCCAAACACGCAGACGCCTGATTGACAATCATCAATCGATTGCACAGCGCTCACGTCAAACGGCTCCTACTAACACTATAGATTTGAAACAGATAGGGAAAAATGGAGGGCGGATATTGAAGGAAAAAGATATAGAACTAGAGACCACATGCGCACAAAATCAACCAAAGACAGGATAGTTAAATAATAAAATAAACTAGCGTAATATAAGGTCAGAGTAAACAAAGAGAGCGAACAATAGACTTTAATTGACGTTTCTCTATTTACAGGTGAGCTTGTAAATAGTTGTAAATAGTGTAAATACAAGCAGCATATAAAACATAACCTCTATTTACAGGGAAACAAATGTAGTCCGCTGTTTGATTACCTCCTTAGGACAGAGCAACTCATCTTATATAATATATATATATATACGTGGGTCGATCAAATATAAACGAGCCTTTAGTGGTTGAGAGCGGGGAAGGGTATTTGTGTGAGATTGGGTATTTGTAGTTGTTAACTGGGGATACCTAGCGTAGGGAAACAACATGAGCCGACTTGTCCAGTGCTTAAGTTAGAAGCAATTATGATGAGTGCAAGGAATGTGCCCGTCGCAGTTGAGCATAATTATAAAGTTCCTCGGCGGTGAAAACGTGAAACCAGCCGAAATTTATCGCACTGCATGCCCAGGTAGGGGAAGATGCCCTGTCATTTTTGAGAGTGAAGCTTTAGTGGAAAAAATTCAGGCAAGGCCGTGAACGTGTTGCGAAAGAAAGAAAGGCAGAGAAATCCCGTGAAACTCGATTGTCTGTGGGAAAGTGTTGGCCACGGTTTTTTGGGACTGGAAGGTAAATTTCATAGACGAACTTCAGACCACCAACGCAGCCTACTACTGTGGTCTTTTGAATCAAGTTCAGCTTCAGTATCGATGCAATAGACGAGATTGTCCCATCCGCGAGGTGTAACTCCTCCAGGACAACGCTGGGTTACGTACAGCATCTGCAACCCAGCCGAAACTGGTTAATATGAACTGGAAAATACTTGATCATCAACCTTACAGTCCAAATTTATCGCCAAGTGATTTTTACATGTTTGCACCTCTCAAAGAAGCACTTCGAAGAAAGCGAATTGAGACCAACGATCAAGTGGAAACATTTTTGCGCAACTGGGTAGATACACGTTCAACTTCATTCTACGAGAACGAAATGAAAAAATGACCACAACGTTGGGGAAAATGTACAATAAAAGAAGGAAATTACAGTACGACCTGGGAATAAGAACGCTGAGAATAAGAACACTTCCCCAGTCTGGTGTTCGCTCACGGTCCCCCACTCCGACTTAACTTCCGAGCGCGCCTAACATAAAAACGCATAACTACATGGAAACATACAACGCTTTTATTTACACGGGTGAGGATGGCAACACTCATTTGAATAGCCGTTAGCCGCGATGTTCTTATTTTCAGGCGCGCGCTGTAAACAGAAAGAGACAAAGAAGCAGATTAGCGCACGCATGGTGGGGGTACTCGGCTTCCGAGAAAAACACTTCCCCGCGGCGCACTGTGGTCCAGAATGTGCATTTAGCCGCGCAAAAGTCAAAAAGTCGATTTTGGAATTACGATTTCTTTTTTGCATACATCGATTCCTAAATGTCCAACGACCTCAGAAATCAAAAAATTTTTGAAATTGGATAAAAATTGTAGTTACAACAAACGCTTAAAGTTGAAACTTTTTCTGGAGGCCTTTTTCTATCGAGAAACCACGTTGTCTTCTTTCTAACATTCTGACGAAACTATGCAATATTTTTTAATAATTATTGTTTCTATTTGAAGAGCATTCTTCCACGATAAAAATTCACGTGTCAAACATAAAATTATTGTTTGTAGTTTATTCAAAAATTAATGTTGAAAACATGAAAGAAGATCGTCGAAGTTTTTTATCTTTTGCAGACAAAAACTAAAAAGTCCCACTAGATCCCACTCTCTGATTAACGACACTGTTTTCTGTGATCCTTCCCCTAAACGATCCTGTAAAAAGCTAATCCACCCGGATCCACCTTCGACGCATTTTTATTGTTTAAAGAGTCGCGTGCACCTCGGCCAGGTGCTGCCGCGGGACTGTCTCATAAACTTTTGGCAGATATAACAATGAAGAACGTAGGTAGACGCACGAAATGTTTGCAGAAATAATTTCTATATAGTCTAAGGAATCTATGTGGAAAGTTTTAGCCGACTATCTTTCGATACTTATAAGTTATTTAATTTTTAAGTGAACCCTGCACGGCGAAGTCTAGGATTTCCTTTCAATCGGATGACCTAGCTCAGGCTGTTGAATTAGTTACACGCCGCGAGCCTTTTCTGAGTCGCTCCGCCTGCTTCTCCTTCCCAACTATTTTACCCAACCAGGAATGACTTGCCAGACTCGGCGTATTACACGAGTATAGTGGCGCTTTAGGGCGCCATTCGCCTCTGTTCGCTCGCGCTGGAAAGACGCCGCGCACGCCGATTACGGGAAAAAAAATCGATGCGCGTATCCCGTCGACTGACGTTATCTGTCAACGAACAGTTTCAGATCGCGTCACATGGCGTTTAGGTTAAAACAAAAGTATTACTAGTAAAAAAGTATGCTCAGATATGTCTTGAATTAAATGTGATTAACAGATTCTTAGCAGAAAAACATTGAAATTTTACTTTGTTGCATTCTTCGATACAAAATGAAAGAAGCGCGTTTTCGCTGCTTGACACTCAACCGGTTAAAATCTCTTGCTAATTCGACCGTGGCGGCAACAATGTATTCTTTGACGCGAGAGCTAATGTTTTGCTGTCGCCGTATTTTTAAATTATTTGCGTTGGAAATTAATTTATACGTGCGCGTGCTAGATCGTAACACAACTGTTTCTTTAGTATACATATGAATTAAAGAAACAAGAGGTAACAAATTCAAGATTACTGGATATAATTTTAATAAACTGTCGTTATGATTGTTGTTTACATGGTTGTGTGTAAAAATGTATGCACAGTAGAACCATTTATTTTAGAAGAAAAAGTTATATGTATATATAAAAGTTTCATAATATTGTGGAGATAATATCGATGCAATACTAATTTTTTTATTTATTTATTTCTTCAACTTTACTTGAAGGAAAACTTCAATGTTTGTACAGAAATATATATCTACATTGAATGAAAACATATATTCACAAATAGAAATATATGTTTACGTTGTTTAAATTAGATACCCTCAATGTTTCCATTGGTATTTTGTGATACAATATAAGTTTTTCAATGTTATTGAGCGCTTTCCAGCGCGAGCGAACAGAGGCGAATGGCGCCCTAAAGCGCCACTATACTCGTGTAATACGCCGAGTCTGGCAAGTCATTCCTGGTTAGGTAAAATAGTTGAGAAGGAGAAGCAGGCGGAGCGACTCAGAAAAGGCTCGCGGCGTGTAACTAATTCAACAGCCTGGCGTAACTAATGCCTCATCGGTCGTTCCCCTTCCTATACTCCAAGTTACAATCGGGAACTTTCGCGACAGGGCTTTCCAGAAAAGTGCGAAGACGATGAGATCGCCTAAAAAAGGGAAAGGGAAGCTGGGGGGGGGGGGGCAGGGAGAAATGGAACTGCTGGTAATAAAGGATATTAGGGAAATGAGGAGAGAAATGGAGTGTGATAATGAGGAAGTAACGAAAAAGGTAAAAGGAATGGAGAAAACTTTGAGGAAGGAGATTAAAGACGAACTAGAAAGTATGAAGGAAGAAATTAGAAGAAGGGAGAAACGGTGGCAGGAAGAGAGAGAGAAGATATGGGGGGCAATTAAAGAGCTGAGAAAAAAGTTGGAAGAGGTGAAAAGAGAAGGTCTAACGGAAGTAGAGAAAAGAATGGAAGAATTAGAGTTTAAGGTAAAAGAAAGGGAGTCAAAGGGGGAGGAAGGAACGGAAAGAGAAGAGGGGTGCAGGATAAAGAAGATTGAAAGAAAGCTAGAGAAAAAGGATAGAGAAGAAAGGAGGCAGAATATTGTGGCGAAAGTGATAAAAGTGGAAGGGGCAGAAATAAAAACTGAAGTAATAAAGGTATTAGAAGAGGTAGGAGAAGAAGAGAAAATAGAAATAGAGAGTATAAGGAAGGTAGGTATAAGGAGTGGGGAGGGGAAGGTAGTAGCAGTGGTAAGGCTGGGGAGTAAAGAGCAGAAAAGGAGAATAATGGGAGGGAAGAAAAACTAAATGGAAGAATGGAGAGAATAGAAGACGACTTCACATTCAAGGAAAGGAAGATGATGCGGAGATAAAGGACAATAAGACAATAAGAAAAAGGAAATAGAAGGAAGGAAAGGGAAAAGAACATGGGTCACATACGGAAGACTATAGATAGACGGAGAATGGTGGAAGTGGAATGAGGAAGAGCAAGTGCTTAGGAATGGGAGAGGTAAAGTAAGGGCGGAGAGGAGAGGTAGAGGGGAAGGAGGAGAAGGAGAAAAAGGTAAACTAGAAGGGACGGAAAATAAGGGAGTGAGTGAATGGAGAGGAAGGAAGAAAGAAAGAAGACGGGAAGAAGGTAAAGGAGGGGTAAGAGAACAGGAAGGATGGGAGAAGAAAAGAAAAGAAAAAAATATGAAAGAGCTGAAACGACGAGGATTTTAGGAAGCAATTGAAGCAATGGGATGTGTCGGAAATATGGGTAGAAGAGAAAGGTTGGAGCAGGGTGAAAGGAAGACTACCAAAAGGCTTTAAGTGGGAGATTCAGGAGCTAAAAAGTAATGGGATTAGAGGGGAGATAGTAAGGGAGAAGGAAGAAGGCAGAGAAGAAAAAGGAGGGCTGATAGATAGGGTGGTGAAGTTGGGTGAGGACAAATGGAGGGTGATAGGTGTACAGTAAAACCTCGATAAATGCCGAAGAAGTTTGTACCGATAAATGCATCGCGACTATCCCCTCCACATAGGGGGATCCCCCTCGGTCGAACCTCGACGTTCGGTGACGAGGCAGTGTAACACGATACTACCGGAACCATCGGAACGTATCCATGTGACAATACTAATCCGAGGCTTGAACTTTACCATTTTTTATTTTTTTTTGTTGAAAACTTCGCTAACGTATTTGTGACCATTTTCTGATTAAAATGATACCAAACACGACATAGTTTAAGCAATATTTACTTAATATTTAATTCGTTTACTTGCTATTTAGATAACTCAAACATATCTTGTTTGGTATCATTTTAATCAGAAAAATGTCACAAATACGTTAGCGAAGTTTTCAAAACAAAAAAATCAAAAATGGAAAAGTTCCATCCTCCGCTTAGTATTGCGTCATCCATGCGTTAGGGCCGGTCCCCCTGTGCGTTGGGCCTCTCTGTCTTTTCTACTGTCTGTCCTTTTCTAAGCTCGGCGCTCGCTGGAGCCTCAACGTAAACACAGTCCTGACATACAGCAGCGTCCTATGCATTTAAGTCTCGCACAGGGAACCATTTAGCAGTGCAGTTAACGGTACAGGTAACTATTCTATGTTTTCATCTGACTCCAGCTGACCACGAATCTAGAAAGGGGTAAGCAATGGGAAACCGCCCCCTCGAAGATGATAGGGTTAAAGGAACCGGGACTCGGTTGTGGTGCACACGCGATTGATGGCGATGCGTTCATCTTTGCTCCATTCACGAGCTAATGGAGTACATTTTGACGATGCTCAAAGTTTGTTAGATATCTATGCTATTGAGAGAAACGTTCCTCAAAACGTTCGCACGAACGTACTCCTCGCTGTCAATCGCGTGTTCATCATAATCGTGCCTTAGTACCTTTAACCCCTGCATCTTCGGGGGTGAGGGGTCCCCCCATTGTTTGCCACTTTCTAAATTCGAGGTCAGTTAGTCTCACATGAAAACGCTGAATTGTTACCAACTCAATAAATGAACAGCAAATCGACAGCTGTGCAATGTCTAAATGCACAGGGTTGTGTCTACGTTACGGCTTCAATTGAGAGCCGAACTTAAAAAATGCATTAAATATACTTCAAACCGTATCGCGTTCGGTATCATTTTAATAAAAAAAAATCTCACAAATACGTTAACGAGTTTTCAAAAAATAAGAATCAAAAATGGAAAAGTTCGATACTCCGATTAGTAGAGCGTAATGCAATAGAAGACGTTACGACGTGGCGGAAGTATTACATAATTAAGGCGTGAGTTTAAGGCCGACACTGAGTTCTAATTAATTTTAATATAGTATTATGGAAAATACATAAAATGAGGAGATGTTGAGGGTGGCAAACAAGAGGCCGTAATAGGTGAAGACGACCTGGTTGAGAAGGATGATGTTTCTTTTATTAACAACAAATTTTAATATTAAATTTTAGTAAACAGCAAACATAATAACAACAACAAACTCGGCTGGAGCCGTAACGTAAATACAGTCCTGCCATTGAGCCGCAACCTGTGCATTTAAACCTTGCACAGGTTGCATATAGCTGTTAATTTGTCGAGTTGCGTAACTATTCAGTGTTTTCATGCGACTCCAGCTGACCGTAAATTTAGAAAGGAACAGACCATGGAAAACCACCCCCTCGAAGATGCAACAGTTAAAAATAACGGAAGTCGCCATGTGATGGACACGTGATTGACAGCGAGGAGTCCGTTCGTACGAACGTTTTGAGGAACGTTTCTCTCAATAGCATAGATATCTAACAAACTTTGAGCATCGTCAAAATGTAGTCCATTAGTTCGTGAATGGAGCAAAGATGAACGCATCGCCGTCAATCGCGTGTACACCGCAACCGAGTCCCGGTTCCTTTAACCCTATCATCTTCGAGGGGGCGGTTTCCCATTGCTTACCCCTTTCTAGATTCGTGGTCAGCTGGAGTCAGATGAAAACATAGAATAGTTACCTGTACCGTTAATTGCACTGCTAAATGGTTCCCTGTGCGAGACTTAAATGCATAGGACGCTGCTGTATGTCAGGACTGTGTTTACGTTGAGGCTCCAGCGAGCGCCGAGCTTAGAAAAGGACAGACAGTAGAACAGCCAGAGAGGCCCAACGCACAGGGGGACCGGCCCTAACGCATGAATGACGCAATACTAAGCGGAGGATGGAACTTTTCCATTTTTGATTTTTTTGTTTTGAAATCTTCGCTAACGTATTTGTGACATTTTTCTGATTAAAATGATACCAAACACGATATGTTTGAGTCATCTAAATAGCAAGTAAACGAATTAAATATTAAGTAAATATTGCTCAAACTATGTTGTGTTTGGTATCATTTTAATCAGAAAATTGTCACAAATACGTTAGCGAAGTTTTCAACAAAAAAAAAATAAAAAATGGAAAAGTTCAAGTCTCGGATTAGTATTGTTACATGGATACGTTCGGGCCGTTCCCCCTGTAGGTTGGACCTCTTTGTCTCTTGTACTGTCTGTTCTTTTCTAAGCTCACGCTCGGCTGGAGCCTGAACGTATACACAAAATAGAAACCACTGCTTCGTAACTGCACTGATTCGGTCCCGAATTCTCTGCATTTATCGAGGTTTTAATATATATGTAAACAGAGATATGGAGGAAAAAGTGGAAGTGCTAAGAGAAGGGATGGACGAAGGGGGCGCAGGAACAAATACGGTGGGCGGTGATTTTAACGCTAGCACAGGTGTAGAGGGAGGGGGAATAGGAGAAGATGAAGAGGAGATAACTACAAGAAGATCGAAGGATAAGAAAGTGAATAAGGAAGGAAGGAAACTACTGGGAGAGATAGAGGAGAAAGGCTGATGTATACTGTATGGCGGAATATAAGGAGATGAGGAGGGAGAGTGTACATGGTGTTTCAAAAATATTTGTCATGGCTTTCAGGGGTTGTTCTACACCTCTGGATCAATGGAGATTTGCGAAAAAAATGAGCCGCAAATTTCGGGAAAGGGTAGCAAATTTTTTTTATTGGTTCATCGTATTCGTCTTGTTACGTAGGCAAAATGTCTGAGAGGAACCATGGGTCAGAAATGAACCGTTCTCTCGCAAATTAACTGTTAATTGGGCCTTCCGATTAAAATTTTGCCCATGCGGCAGCCTTCGAGTCGCCGACCTTTCGAAGGGAACCACATGAGATACCCTTGCTAGCTCCAATAGTTGAAATAATGGCAACATAATTGAAGAGAGAGAAAATGACTACAAAATGTCAATGACCTGCGTTCGGTGTCGGGTTCGCTCAAGGGCCCACCCGGGAAGAAGAGTATAAACACTTACACTTCTCTTCTGGTTCGGTGACGCAGTGCCGTATTTTCTAGCTTCGTTTACGTCGCCTCTACTTTAACTATCGGCGAAATTTTAATCGGAAGGCCCAATTAAAAGTTAATTTGCGAGAGAACGGTTCATTTCTGACCCATGGTTCCTCTCAGACATTTTGCCTACGTAACAAGACGAATACGATGAACCAATAAAAAAAATTTGCTACCCTTTCCCGAATTTTGCGGCTCATTTTTTTCGCAAATCTCCATCGATCCAAAGGTGTAGAACAACCCCTGAAAGCCATGACAAATATTTTTGAAACACCCTGTACTTATACACTAGTCAGAAGAGAAACAGTAATCGATTATGTAATATGTGATGAAGAGGTGAGGAAAAAGGTGGAAAAGGCTGGAGATAGGGGATAAAGTGGATTCATCGTCAAATCACCACCCAGAGAGAGAGAGAGAGAGAGAGATTTTAATTGCCCAATATTGGGCAAGCCACAAGGGCGATAGGTAGTACGAAGAAGCTTATATTACACAAGAGCACATAAGTAAGTAAAAAAATTACAATAGTTAAAATCATAAGAACCTAGCATTAAACTAGCATTAAATGAGCAAGTGAAAGAAGATAAAGCCAACTAACTACGCAGCTCCTCAGTCTCAAGCAGGAACTTGTAAAGGCCTGCTTTAAACGAAGAGAGCGTACCAGCTGCCTTAAGACTGGCTGGGAGCGAGTCCCAGGCCTACACTCCCTTTACAAAAAAGGAGGAAGCATACTTTTCAGTACGCGCGTGGGGTAAGAGAAATTCCCCCCGCAGTAGTCGAGCGGAGCCATAACTGACTACGACACAGCAGTAGTTCACACAAGTATTCTGGGCGGCCCGTCCGAATCACGGCAAAGTGTAGCGAAAGCATGAGGTAGCGTCTCCTGTCAGCAACCGTGAGCCAACCCAGAGCACGCCTATGAGGAGTGATATGGTCATCACGCGCAGCACCACAAATAAAGCGCACACACTAATTCTGCAATCGTTGCAGTTTCGTGTTTAAGATTCCAGAGAGGTCATTATAGACCACACTGCAATAGTCTAAATGCCGGAGCACTAGCATTACAACCAGGTACTTCCGCATAGACTTAGTGAGAAAGCGACCAGATATGCTAAGCTGACGGAGAGTTCCATGTACTCGTTGCGACACCATCATCACCTGCGCCACCCAGGACAAGGTACGATCCAAGAGAACGCCCAAATCACGCACCTCAACATCAAAAGGAATCGACACACCATTAAGGGATACCATTGGAAGTTGTGTCGCATCGAGCCTTGCTTTATAGCGGTCGCTACCAAAGATGCAGAGCTGAGTCTCAGCAACATTGAGTTGCAATTCAGAGTCTCTGGACCATCTCAGAATCGCCGCTACATCAATGTTGACTTTATCTATAATTGCAGGAAGATCCTGTAGTGTAGCTTGCTGATAAATTTGCAGGTCATCTGCATACATCAAGTGATTCGAAAAGCAGAGAACACGAGCTATATCATTAGCGTAAAGCGAGAAGAGTAGGGGGCCCAAGACAGAGCCTCGAGGAACACCTTGCTCTAGAGTGACCCAGTTAGAAAGCTCACCATTGTCATTAATTGTAGCTTGTGTGCGGCCTTGCAGGTAGGTGGAGATCCAACGTAAGGAATGCTGCGAGCAACCAAGCCCGGCCAGCCTAGCAAGTAGGATGGCATGCGGGATAGTATCAAACGCCTTCCTAAAGTCAAAGAGCACCAGGACAGTTACTTTACGCTCATCAATACCTCGATGAATGTCTTCGGTTAAGCGAAGTAGAGCTGTCTGCGTGCTAAAACCCTGCCGAAAGCTAGACTGCCTAGGATCAAGTAGGGCATGTTCCTCAAGAAAACTAGTGATCTGCAGCAGAACAATGCGCTCTAGTATCTTAGAGAAAAGACGTAGATTAGCAATAGGTCTGATCTGCTGCAAAGTAGTTGGGTTTTTGACCTTGCCTACCGGTCTTACAACTGCACACTTCCAGCGTTCCGGGAAGCTAGCAGTGCGCAAGGAGCTGTTAAGAAGCTGGAGCAGGTATGGAAATATAACCGGCAAAGCCTCAACCAGATCTCGCAACGACAGATCGTCAACACCTCTCGCCTGCGATCTAAAATGGTCAATGACCTCAAGGAGGAGCTCAAGTGATATGTACTTGAAGTAGAAGAAAGAGTCACTATAAGCAGGCGGTGGAAGTCTATCGAAGAACTGGGCAACCTCTCTTACAGATGACGGCCTACGCGAGACCTCAGCAAAATAATTATTGAGTTCGTCTGGAGAAAATGCACCACAGTTGTTAGCCAGGCTAACGAAAGGGACAAGGGCAGGAAAGGAAGGAAGGATAAGGAGACACAGGTATCACCTAGTATGGCCAACACCTATGCAAGCTGCCTACAAGCAAAGAGGAAGGAAAGATCTCCACAGGAAGATGGAGGAACAAAAAAGAGGGAGACAGCAGAGGAGTAAAAGGATAGGAAGGAAGAAAACGAGCAAAGATGGAGACTAGAAAGGAGAAAAGAAGGAGGAACGGACTCGGATACACAAGAGGAAGATAGTCAAGAGATGGAAGAGGAAAAGTTCCACATATACGAGAGGAAGAAGGAGAGAAGAAAAAGATTGCAGGAGAAAAGGAAAAGAGAAGAAGAACGAAAGGAAGTAGAAGAAACTAAAAAGAGGAACCTGGAGAGGACGAGGAGATATAATGAAAACAATAGAAGAGAAGCGGTGATGGTAAAGATACAAGAAGGCGGAGATTACGTGAATACATACAAAAAAATAGTAGAAGCCACTATAGACAACGTGGGCGAGATAGAGAAAGTGAGAAGAACTAGAGGAGGTCACCTATTGCTGGAAGTCAGCAAGAAAGGTGACGTAGAGAAACTAAAAGAAGAAATTGTAAAAAAGATGGAGAATAAGAAGGATATCAGGATCCTACAAAAAACCTTCCTAATGGAGGTTAGGGACTTAGATCCTATAATTACCGGGGAGGAAGTCCTGAGGAAGATAAAGGAAGGAGATATATTGATTAAAGTCATAAGGAATACCCCAAGAGGAGAACAGATAGCGATGTTGGAAACCCCCTGGAAATACCTGGAGAAGGTAAAAAGGAACACTAAGATGAGGATAGGGATGGTGATGGCCAGGATTGTGCCTATTCCCAAAGCAATCAGATGCTTCAAGTGCCATGGGATTGGACACACTGCCACCACGTGCAAGGAGAAAATGGAGGGGAAGGAAATCTGCAGAAGATGCGGCGGAGAGGACCACACGATTCATACGTGCAAGGAGAGGCCAGACTGTCGGAATTGCAGGAAGGAAGGAAGACCGAGGGAAGAAAGAGAGCATGTTGCTAGGTCCATAAGGTGTCCGGGATACAAGGAGTGGATTAAGAGGAGGCAGGAAGAAAGGGAGTCATGAAGATAGGAATCGTACAAATAAATCTGAACGGCTGTAGACTGGCGCAAGATTTACTGTACCAGAAGATCTGTGAAGAAAAAAGGGACATCGCCATCGTATCTGAACGGGGAAGGCGGGGAAGCGGGAAGGCCGCAATCTGGATCATGGGACCAGAAAGAGGAAGGATAAAGGAGGACGAGATACAAAAAGGAAAGGGATTCGTAGCAGTCATGGTGGGAGAAATTTTCTATGTAAGCGTCTACTTGTCGCCGAACATGAAAATTGAGGTATTCGAAAGGAGGATAGATGAAATGAAGGTAAACCTTAGGAGAACAACAGGAAAAAAGATAATCGCTGGGGACTTCAATGCAAAGGCCGGCTGCTGGGGAGAAAGAAGAACGGATAGGAGGGGAAGGATAACAATGGACCTCATCGACGAACTAGACCTAAAACCTAAAAAAAGCAAAGGGAAATTTACATTCCAAAGGAATTTAACAACCTCAAAAATTGATATACTCAGCTACCTGAAAATATGACTCCGGGGACCTGAAAATAAAAAGCATAATACATGTTAGCTCTAGCGCGTTTTATGAGGGTAATATACCCCGCAGTGCACATGGGTTCGGTCCGTAGTGGGACAGTCGCCAGTGTACTTGGGGTTTGTCTCGGTTTCGAGTGGAGTTCTTGGAAGGCGACGGGTGTTTGGCAAATGTCTAGTCACCCTGTCGCATTCCAAGGAACAGATTATTTAGAGTATTGATGGGCCCGGGGCTATAAATTAGACCCGTGGCTGAACTATGGAAATGTGGCGTGTGACACGAGGTCATGGTGCCACATAGTCTGTTTAAGAGTTGGGGTTGGTTTACGGGATCTGGCCACGGAGTGGGAGAGTTAGAAATGACTCTTGGTAAGCGGACTGTGAGGAACCGCACGGCACTTACCCCAGAACCTCCGAGCAAGTCTAACTAAAAAAGATAATTCAGTATATCGGCTGTAGTAGAAATCAGTGAATTTCTAACATACAAGATACATTTTCAGCATCGGACCACCTATATGTTGTACACGAAATAGAAAAGGAAATAAGGACAAACACGGAAATACAGACAGGGGGGAGAAGATGGAGGGTAAACACCTTACGGGAAGAAACGGTCGAAGAAGAACTGGAAAGGAATAATATAAAATGGGAAATTGGTACAATGGAGGAAGTTGAGGAATACCTGAAGATAATTGATAGGATATGTGACAAGGCCATGGAGAGGAATAAAGGAGGACTTCACTTTAAACATAAACCTAACCCCTGGTGGTGCGAAGAAATAGCGGAACAAAGGAGGATAACAATAAAATCTGACGCGCAGGGTAAGGATAACAATAAGACGCGCATAGCAGAGGAGTAGGAGGAAAGGGAAGGAAGACACGGAAATAAGAAAAAAGGAATATAGGAAAAACTGCAAAATGTTACGATATAAGATAAGTGATAAGAAAATGGAGCTTTGGAAAGATCTCTGTAACGAACTCGAAGATGACATGTGGGGTAAAGCCTACAAAGGGATCATGAAGAAAATTAAAGGGAATACGCCACCACCAAGGTTAGGAAAGGAGAGGGCACGTAAGATCATCCACGAACTGTTCCCTAGGGAACATCCCTCGGAAATAAGGAAGACGGCACGAAGAGAGAGGAATCAAGGAAGGACGATCTATACGGAAGAGGAATGGGAAGACATTCAAATCAAGGAAGAAGAACTAGTAGCGGCAGGAAGAAGGATCAAGGAGAACAAGGCCCCGGGAAAAGACGGAATACCAGGAAAGATCGTAAAAATAATTGTAAGGAAAGGGACAAACGACATCATCAAAATGATGAACACGTGCCTCAGGAACGGACAAATCCCGAAAAGATGGAGAGAGCAGAGACTGGTGTTAATAAAGAAAAAGAAAGAGAAGGAAGAGGACAAGGATAAGTTCAGGCCCCTCTGCATTATCGATGGATGGGCCAAACTATTCGAGTACATCATAAAGGAACGTCTGATAAAGGAGATAGCAGAAAAAGGCTTCGAGGATAACCAATACGGGTTTAGGAAGGGAAGGTCCACACTGCACGCACTGGAGAGGGTAATGGACAGGGTGAGGGAGGCAGGTAGGGCGCAAAGATACTGCATACTCCTCACCCTGGACATTAAAAATGCGTTCAATAGCCTGGGATGGGGAAGCATCATGGAGGAAGTAAGGAAAAGAAGATTGAGTACTTACCTGAAGAGGATACTGGAGGGATATTTTAAGGACAGACATAACTTCTAATCTACGGAAGGAAAAATCAAGGTCAGGATGGAAAAAGGAGTCCCACAGGGGTCGGTGCTGGGGCCAACGATATGGAACCTAGTATACGACGGACTTCTCTCTATGAAGCTACCCAAGGGAATGTACCTGGTGGGATACGTCGACGACGTGCTGATTATAGCCTCGGATACAAAGCTTGAAGGACTGAAGCAGAAGGTGGAGAGGATGGGAGGAGAAATATATAAATGGCTGAAAAGGAAAGGTTTGGAGATGGCAGTGGAAAAATCGAAGATCATCTTTGCAAATAGGAAGAGGAAAACGGAAAATTTCAGGATCAAGCTACTGGGAGTGGAACTAAAAGAAGAAGAGGACATCAAATATTTGGGAATCACCTTCGATAAAAAGGGAAACTTTAGGAGACACGTAGAAACGACGGCAGAAAAGGGAATGAAGGTATTTGGAGCCATTCAAAGGATAACAAACAATATAGGAGGACCAGGAAGGCGAGCGTACTACTGGGCGATGCAATCCATAATAACGTATGGAATCGGAATCTGGGGAGAAAACGGTATGGGCCTACAAGGCAACAGGCAGAAGATCGGCCAAGTACAGCGGCTAGGATTGGGGAGAGTGGTTAGGGCCTATAGGGACACCTCTAGGGAGGCACTGTGCGTCATTGCAGGGATCGCCCCAATCGAAATCACCGTGGAAGAGATAACGGAGAGGAAGAGGATGGAAACTGCCAACAGGAGGGAGAGAAGATAAGGATTGAGGGACCAAGGAGGAAAGGTCATTGATAAAGAGGAAATAAAGGAAAGGACGAAGGAAAAGTGGCAGAAGACGAGGGACGAAAGCTCGAAAGGAAGGTGGACCCACGAGCTGATCCCGAAGGTCCAACTGTGGGAAGAGAAGAACTGGTGGGAACCTAATTATTATTTCGCCTAGTTCCTCACAGGTCACGGAATCTTCAATAGTTACCGGAAGAGGATAGGAAAAGACGACAGTGACAGATGTTGGTACGGGTGCAATGAAGTGGATACACCGGAACACACCTTTTTCAAATGTCTGAGATGGAAAACATTAAGAGAAGAAACGGAGAAAGAGATTGGGACCCAGCTACGGAAGGACAATATCATCAAGGAGATGGAGGAAAACAAGGACAAATGGAAACACATAATGACAATGATCATTGAAGTTATGAAGGAGAAGGAAAACTACGAAAGAAAATGGGAACAAGACAGAGGAATAAGGAGATATGGAAGAGGTACTAGATTATTAAAGTACACAAGATTTACTCACCTACTTATTTATTTATTCGCTTATTTATTTATCTATTTAATCAATTATTTATTAACTTATTTATTATATATTAATTGTAAATACTAATTATTAATAATCTGTATAGTGTATGTAAGATTAGTGTATATTCAAATGATGAGACGTTTGGGAGGTGGCGCTGCGAGATGGGAAGAAAGGAGGGAAAATAGAAGGTTCGACAGAAGAAAACGGATAGAAGAAGGGCAATTTGGCTTCCAGCCTATAAAGAGCTTACGAGATTAGTTATTGTAGTTATATTAGTTATTATTAGTTATTATTAGTTAGTAGTGTGAGATAAAGACACCCGAACAAGGATTTATTGACAGAAGGGGTGGAGCACGAACATTAAATTGTTGATTCTTTGTTTTTAGGTTAGTAGTCCACGTGCAACATCCCGGCTAATTTCGTTAAAATAAATTAACTCTTTGTTTTTAGATGAATCACGGTGTATACTTGCTCCAATAACCCTTTCCACATATCATATGTATAATTAGATGTAAGATACCGCCAACAAACAACTAACTAACTTAACAATTAGTTAGGCAAAAAAAAAGTGAATGGGTGCGTGATAGATGAGAAAAGACATGAAGGCAAGAAGACATACGTAGGAGGAGCTTACTGAAGAAGGAGGAGCCAGAAACCACAAGAACTGGTAGGGGAAAGGAACAGAAGTAGTGTGATAAACAGTGCTATTTCTTTCCCCAGCTGACACCAGGAAGGAGATAGAGGAGGGGTTTTAGTGGGTATTCCATTTATGGTGAGTCCCATACTCCCCCGAGAAATCGGGGGGCGCGTAAATGCATTTCCCCTCCTCTGGAAGAAGAAGAAGAAAAAAAAAGTTGTTAGCCAGGCGAGGTGCAATGCCAAGCACCCTAAGCACCCTCCAAAGAGCACGGGGCTCTTTGATGCTAGAAAGACGAGAGGCATAGTAACTAGCCCTAGCCTCACAAGGAGAGTACCCCTACTGTCCTACTTCGATTTTAACGAGGCTTTGCAAGATGATAGCATGTAGGTCCCTAATGATATGTGTAAAATATTAGCCGTAGTTATGCAGTAGTATTAAAAATATATGCGATTAAAGTTTGTTCCTGTTTTTATACTATAAATGTCAATCTGGTTACAACAGCTGTGGTGGCGCAGTGACTGCGGTTTAAGGCTCACGAGCCGAACATCTTGCGTTCGAGTCCCCGTGACGGACAATTTTTTTTTTCTATTTTAATTTGATGAAATTGCGCACGAAACACATGGTTTCCAGACTCATATTCTAGGCTCGCTGCATGGCAATCGCTATTGAAAGTACATCGAAAATACGGAATTAAATCAAACTGCAGGGTAAGGATTCCAGAGACATAGGCCATTAAAAGTAAAGAAAAGTGGCACTCGCGTGGCTGAAAAAACGGAAACTTTCCGAAACAGATGCTTTCTCGGACTGTGCAGTAATCCTTGTAAAATTAAGATTGTACGCCTTAAAAAACGCACGACTAATGCTTCCTCTAACGGTTTAAAATTAACTAACTTTTATTTAGCTAGCTATACAGTTTGAATTGTCTTCGAGGACTTTGAAGATTAAATATTTCGAAGAGCTGTAAAAAGACAGTTTGCGAGGTCCGAAACGTACATAATGTAAATGTATACATTGCAAGTGTACGATAATTGTTATTCTTCAATGTGTGCAATGTTATCAAATTAAAATAAAAAAAAAAAATTACCCGTCATGGGGGACTCGAACGTACGACGTTCGGGTCGTGAGCCTTAAACCGCTGCCACTGACCCAACACAGCTGTTGTAACTCAATTTACATTGTGACGGGCTTGAAGACTAAACAATCATGAGACTAAACAACGAGTCACCATGTTTTCGCCGATGACCAAAAGTGCGTATATGCTCAGGTATAAAAACCCGAGATCACCAATGCGGACCATCATATTGCTCCAGTCGCTCAACCAATTCGTATCGAGCTTGTCAAGAAGTCGACATCAAGTCTTATTGTACCATTCCATTTCGACTAGAATAAGAGAACATTGTAATATCGTAGTATTGTAGTGTAGAATAAAGTTTGCTTTTTAAAAAGTCTAACTTAGTAAACCGGCCGGTCACAACATTTATAGTATATGAAGAGGGATGAACTTTAATCGCTTATATCTTTAAAACTACTGCATAACTACGACTAATATTTTACACATATCATTAGGGACCTACATTCTATCCTCTTGCAAAGCCTCGTTAAAATCGAAGTCGGACAGTTGGGGTCCTCTCCTTGTCAGTGATACGCCTATGGAGTTCATCCCTAGTCAGTCGATATCGTGGTAATGCAACCTCTGTATGAGATCGCTTAAAAGCACGGTATAAGTTATCTCTAGATCCCACACACATCCTAAGTTCTGGTGAGATCCAAGGATAGTGTCTGCGCTTAGAGGTAAAAGTAGCGTAGGGTGAATGAACATCAAGCGCTCGAGTAAGATTCACCTCAAGGCAGCAAACCAACTCATCTACTGTGGCCGATCCATCATATACAAACCAATCAAGGCCCAGGCGACAAGGAAGAAAGGAATCAGTAGAGAGCTTCCTATACAGGGTGGTCCACACAACGTGTGCACCGTTAAAAACTACCAAAATATGCGTTGCACAAAAAAGTTTTTATATAGAAGTTGCATGGTCTGAAGGGGCACATTATATAGTGTAGTTATTTTTTTTATAGGTGGAGGCGTTTCGGAGATTTGAACGTCAACTTTGTTTTTTTAAATGGAATGCTATATTTTTTGTATCAAAATATGGAAGAATGTCGAATTCTGAGTAAAAAAGTATTGACATTTATTTGCCCTAAACCTAATAACTAACGAGTAATTTCGACATTTATTTGCCCTAAACCTAATAACTAACGAGTGATTACTAATATGAGTGACCTAGTGGCTTAACGCAACTAATGTAAATGTTCAAAGTGATATCCATTGGCATTAATACAGTGATGCAATCTATTAACTACTGAAGAAACTGCATTCTGAATCATATCCGCACTGAGTGTAATGCATGCTTCACGAATACTGTCAAGGAAGTTGTGAAATAAAACTGCACTTATTTAGTAAAATAAACTTGATGAAATTTATTAAGTAAAGATAACAGCTCCGGCAGCTCCGGCAGCTCCTACACGACCGAGGACAACAGATCGACTGACTGATCGCACGCGTCGCGTCGCTCGAAAAAATAAAAAGAACAACGTCTCTCTGTAACCTCTATTCGTCCGCGGCGCACATCACAAACGAATATGTCCAGCCAGGACTTATACGATGGAGAGGTTTTCTTATCTCCAACACTCTCCCTAAAACTCTACATTCTATGAATATATACAGCTCTTACTAACTAAACCGAGTTTAGACCTTAATTCTAAATATCTAGCTTTTGCCAAAGGCTTAGTAAAAATATCTGCCGTCTGCTGATCTGTACTAATGTACATAATGTCAACTTCACCCCTACTATATAGGTCACGCAGAAAATGATACTTAACATCTATATGTTTAGTCCTGTTATGAAATTCTGGGTTTTTCACCAGTTTCATCGCACTTACATTATCAATATACAATGTATAGATTTCGTCAGTACAATCACACTCAGTGAGCAGTCTTTTCAGCCATACAATGTCTTTAGCTGCTGAAGCTGCACTTACATATTCGGCCTCTGTTGTTGATAATGAAATACATTGTTGTCGCTTACTTTGCCAAGTTATCGCAGCGCTTGCATGCATACACACACTTCCAGATGTCGATTTTCGTGTCAACTTATCTCCAGCAAAGTCCGCATCACAGTATGCCTCAAAAACACCCGTTTACAATATAGCAATCCCATATCTAGAGTACCCTTAACATATCTTATTATACGCTTAACTAATAACCAGTGAGCTTCACTTGGTTTTTCCAATGCTCTAGCAGCAATATTTACAGCGAAACTAATATCGGGTCTACTGACCACCTGTAAAAACTGAAGATTCCCTACAGCTTCTCTGTATGGTGCAGTACAATTTTTCTCAAAATTTGTCGCATCCCATCCTGGATCTATTGGAGTACACACGCAGTTAGCGCTACTTAAATTAAACCGTTCCACAATTTTCCTGGCATACTTCATTTGATTAATAAACACAGAACAATTTTTCAATACAGAGATTTCCATATCAAGAAAACTAGCAACACTTCTTGCATTAGTCGTTTGAAATTGTTTATTTAACTCTAAGAAGAAGTTGTCCAAAAGATATTCACTTGTAGCAGCCAATAGTCCGTCATCTACATAAATCGCTAGAAGCAGCCGCTCATTACCCTCTTTATATATGTAAAAACAAGGATCAGCTGTACTCTGTTTAAACCCAAAATGCTTCACGAAGGTAGCGAAGTGCTCGGTCCAACACCTCGGTGCTTGCTTCAACCCGTACAAACTTTTCAATAATTTACATACTTTATTTGAACCATCGTTGAATCCTTCAGGCTGTTCCATAAAAATAGTTTCACTTAAAGATCCATATAAAAAGGCTGTTTTGATGTCGAACTGCCCAACGTGCAGTCCATCGCGAGCTATAACACTCAATAATACTCTTATGGTATCAAACCGAACTACCGGACTAAAAGTTTCATTGTAGTCGATTCCCTCTTTCTGCGAATAACCCTTAATGACCAACCGAGCTTTATATCGTTTTGTGCCGTCTGAATTTAACTTTGTAGTATAAACCCAACGATTACCTATGACCTTTTTCCCTTCTTGCTTATCGACAAGGACCCACGTTTCGTTTTTATGCAAAGATTCTATCTCATCCTGCATAGCTTCCTTCCAATTCAAATTATCTACTGAAGTAATGGCCTCTTTATAATTCGAAGGTAAGGACTCTGCAAGAAATGTTACTGGACACCCATAAAATTCCGTTTGCTTAATCGTTTGTCTATTACGCAACTCTCTTGTGTTAGCAAAACTCTCCGTTGAAACGTCCAACGGTTTTTTCTCTTTATCATATTCCTTGCTATCTGACGCACTCTCAAGTAAGCTTTCAGGACTACTTACTGGTGCATTACTATTACTACTTTCGTTGTCCTGCATCCCTACACTTACCTCACTGGGAGCTAATTTTTCTGCCTTAAACACCACATCCCGACTTAGAACTACATCTCCTGCACTTGGCACATAAACCCGGTACCCTTTACAATTTTCAATATATCCAACTAGGTAACCTTTCACTGCTTTCTTATCCAGTTCCTTCCTTTTTTCATTTGGTACATGAACAAAGCATTCTGTCCCGAATATTTTCAGATTATCTATATTCGCTGTTTTACCATACCACAACTCATACGGAGTTGTACCTGTCTTTCTCGTCGGACCTGTCCTATTAATGACATACACTGCGGTATTCATAGCTTCTGCCCACAAAGATAACGGTAAATTTGGTTTTGAGTAAAGCATAGACCGCGCGGCTTCAACGATAGTACGATTATCACGTTCCGCAACCCCGTTCTGCTGTGGTGTATACGGAACATTTACTGTATGATTTATGCCTCTATTAGTTAAAAAATTGTCAACCATCCTGTTCACGTACTCTTTACCTCCGTCACTGTGAAGTTCCTTTATATTCCTACCAAATTGGTTTTCGATTTCCGTACAGAATATTTTCAACTTTTCAACTACTTCCGATTTTTCACGTATAAAATAAATCTGTCTAAACCCTGAAAATTCGTCCTTAAAGATCACATAATACCGTTTTCTACCCAGTGACTCTTGCTGCATCGGTCCGCAAACATCAGTGCTTATTACATCACGCACGCTTGTGGCACGCTCAACCCTGCTGTGAAAACTCATTCTGTGATGCTTACCATACATACACCCATCACAAACATCTTCAAAATCCAAAACATCTATACCCAAATTTTTCAAGAAAACTTTAACATGTTTCTTATTTTGATGACAGAGTCTCTCATGCCATAGTTGCAAACTATCTATCTTATTAACTATATTACATTCTTTCGTTATTACAACACGCATATTCATTTTATACAAGCTACCAAAGTCGGACCCCGTTGCTAAAATGGTACCATCACGCATAAATACGCATCGTCTACCATTATCACTGATTTTGAAATCTACACCTTTTTTAGCAACGAACTTCACCGAAAACAAACTCTGTTCCAAAGACGGTATATATAAAACGTTATACATAGTACCTGCAATCCAGTTGCCGTCTACAAAAGTTTCAATGTCTATATTTCCTCTACCATGTGCGGAAATTACATCACCGTTTCCAATTTTGACCAGCAGTGGTTTTTCAAGCATTTCAAGGCTGCAAAACCAATCCTTCCGATAAGTCATATGCTCAGATGCACCCGAGTCAATCAGCCAGCAATCTGTATGAATCGCCTCGCTAGTTCCAACAAATGCCTGTTTAGTCACTGTGTTCTGCTGCATCGAACTTGCATCGTCTCGCTTCTGTGACCCTCCGTTCCACTTCGGACAATTTCTTCTAAGGTGACCTCTTGAGCCGCAGTTGTAACACCCTGGACAATCCTTCTTCCTGTGACCTTCCTTTCCACAATTGTAACAGCCAAAATTTCCTCTTTTTGTAATTCCACTTTGACCTGTTTTAACGGAACTCATATCCTTTGAGAAAGAACCTCTAGATTTTGATCTTGTATACAATGCAACTGTCGTTTCCTCTGAGGTATTTTGGCTTTGTATCCTCATCTCCTCGGACATCAATCTCGAAATAAGATTTTCCAAGGTCTTCTTTGAGTCGGCTGCAGAATCCCACGCACTATGAAAGTGGTTAAACTTGGGAGGCAACGTACAGACCACACGGGTTAACAACATCGAGTCAGGAATTTCACCACCTAAACTCTTCATTTTCGTCGCGTGCTGTTCAAGCTTCGATACGTTAGACGCGACACTCTCATTAGATTCCCATGCAAACTCGAAGAATTGTTTTTGTATCAACAAGTTTTCATCAGACTTTAGGTCATAAACAGTGTTCAATTTTGTCCACATTTCCCTCGCAGTCGTGCAGTTCAACAGAAGATCTAATGGTTTCCTTTCAACTGTCGTAACAATCAACTTCCGAGCGGCTTTATCCGCTTTCCGGAATCTACGCAGGGCAGCTTCATGGCCCTCACCACCAGCTTTCGGTTCAATCAATCTGCCTTCACAAACATCCAGCAGATCGTCATCATCTTCCAACAAAGTGCGTACAATAAAACGCCACTGGTACCAATTGTCCTTGTCACGCAGCTTTTCGATCTTCAAACTTGTAGCTTCCATCTTTCCGAACGTTTTTCCTTTTCACTAATCACACAGTTTACTTTACTAACAGTTACAGAACTGGGCTCATAACCTGTCAAGGAAGTTGTGAAATAAAACTGCACTTATTTAGTAAAATAAACTTGATGAAATTTATTAAGTAAAGATAACAGCTCCGGCAGCTCCGGCAGCTCCTACACGACCGAGGACAACAGATCGACTGACTGATCGCACGCGTCGCGTCGCTCGAAAAAATAAAAAGAACAACGTCTCTCTGTAACCTCTATTCGTCCGCGGCTCACATCACAAACGAATATGTCCAGCCAGGACTTATACGATGGAGAGGTTTTCTTATCTCCAACAAATACGATGTTTCATATTCTCAGATGTTGTTGGTGGTTCACGATACACTGTGTCTTTTAATGTGCCCCACAGAAAATAGTCTAAAGGAGTAAGGTCCGGTGAGCATGGAGGCCACATAAATCGTCCGCCACGACCAATCCATCGATTAGGAAATTTTCTATCCAGTACTTGCCTTACATTACGCGCGTAATGTGCAGGACAACCATCATGTTGATACCAGATTTGTGTAAGGATATTTAAAGGTACATTTTCCAATAAAGATGGTAAAGTGTCATTCAAAAAGTTAGCATATTTTTGTCCTGTTAGTCGATCATTAATAAAATATGGCCCAATCAATTGGTTGCCCAGTATTCCACACCACACATTAACGCTCCATTGACGTTGGTGGTCGACTTCTCTCATCCAGTGAGGATTTTCTGGTGCCCAATAATGCATATTTTTCAAATTAATCTGCCTGCGATTAGTAAACGTTGCTTCATCAGTGAACAAAACTTTTTGTAAAAAATAATTATCACTGTTCATTTGATGCAGGAACCACTGGTAGAACCGAACGCGGTTTTCATAATCCGTTCCATGGAGCTCCTGATGAAGTGCTAGGTGATAGGGACGATGTTTTTCATTATGAAGAATGCGTAGTACTCTTGTTTTGCTAATTCCAGATCCTCGTGAAATCTGTCGTGTACTAATATGGGGGTTTTCTGTTACCGCTGCTAGGACTGCAATAGCATTTGCATCAGAAGTAGCAGTTTTCGTTAAGTTACGTTTAGTAACATTAAGACTTCCGGTTCGTCGAAGCGATTGACACATTCTCTCAAATATGGCTCGAGATGGCTGATTTCGTTCAGGATACCTTTCGGCATAGATGGCTTTGGCTCTTATTGCATTTTTATGGCACTCACCATAAACTCAAAGCATATCAACTTTTTCGCTATTACAAAATTTCATTTTTACTTTTATCTGTCTGGTAAATACACACAACACCGAAGGTAACTTCAATACTGGATTACGAATATGAAGACGATTGCGAATCATGATAGATGTTGTGTTGATAAACACTGTCACGTAAACATCGCTGTCCTGCGGAAATCTGTGACAAGGTCGAATTTCTAACTTGATATTACGCGAAGAAAATTTTCAGGAAATAAAGTGAAATTACTCGTTAGTTATTAGGTTTAGGGCAAATAAATGTCAATACTTTTTTCCTCAGAATTCGACATTCTTCCATATTTTGATATAAAAAATATAGCATTCCATTTAAAAAAACAAAGTTGACCTTCAAATCTCCGAAACGCCTCCACCTATAAAAAAAATAACTACACTATATAATGTGCCCCTTCAGGCCATGCAACTTCTATATAAAAACTTTTTTGTGCAATGCATATTTTGGTAGTTTTTAACGGTGCACACGTTGTGTGGACCACCCTGTATAATCGCAACTTATAAGTTTTGACAGTAGATAAAATAGGAGCATCAATAAGGACAGATATGAGATTATGCCCAGCAATGAACGACGCCGGAGACTGTTCATAGTGAACCAGAGAGTTGGGATCACTGAGTAGGCATAAATCCAGCCAGGTATCAGACGTACGGGTATGATAGGTGGGCGCACATGGTACACAGTAGAGAGCATGTGTGGCGCAAAACTCTCGCACGTGTCGGAGTCATACGCTTGCCCAAGCTGATTGGCAATGAAGTGCCCAATTATTACATTGAGTGTATAGCCAGCACAAATCTGATCATAGTCAGCCTCAAATAGAGCTAGATTAGATGCTTTAGGTGAGAGAGAGAGAGAGAGAGCTATTGGACAAGCCTCATACAGGCAAAATTAGTGAGTAATGATGTTCACATAAAATATAAATATAAAGATGAAACTTCTTCATGATATTTTATTGGTATAGCCGGAATATCAACCAGTTCGTCCACACGATTTATGAATAAATAACATATTTTACGTGGGCCTGTAACGAAGCGCTACTTCGTTACTCCTCCGCCAGGTGGCGCGCCGCTTTCTCGCAAGAGATCGCGGCCGCCGTCACCTATAAAACCGGCACCGTGGCATGGCAGCGGAGAGATTAACTCTCCCTCCAGAGACGTGCTATTGGCTGGGTAGGAATACCCGTCCGATACCGCCTCAACCGCTTTTGCAAACTCTCGCCCGCTGCCATCCCGACGGACTAACTCTCCGTACGTTGACGTTGCTTTCCCGCTAGTTCGGGACCTACAAACATAGAACACCAGCATGGTTCTTAACCCTTCCTTCTATCGTCCGACCGGATACTGCCGCAAGTGACCGATCGCAAGATCGGTTACAAATTTGGCGCCCGAACAGGGACGTTCTCTCGGGAGAAGGGAGGACCCCCATGGCAGAGCCGACCAGCTGGGTATACACGATGAGGAAGACCGAGCTGACGAAGGAGCTACGGCGGAGAGGGATGGCGACCGTTGGCGATGTGGACAGCGGAGATCAACGGACGGAGTGCCGGCGACCAACACAGCGCTTCTGCTCCCGGTAACCTGCCGTCGAGAACGTCATGACCAAACGGTCACTCCGGCAATCTGCCGTCGAGGACATTACAGCCGAAAGGCCACTCCGGCAATACGCCGTCGAGAACGTCATGACCAAACGGTCACTGCGGCAATCTGCCGTCGAGGACGTCATGACGAAACGGTCACTCCGGCAATCTGCCGTCGAGGACGTCACAGCCGAAAGGCCACTCCGGCAATATGCCGTCGAGAACGTCATGACCAAACGGGCACTCCGGCAATCTGCCGTCGAGGACGTTACAGCCGAAAGGCCACTCTGGCAATACGCCGTCGAGAACGTCATGACCAAACGGTCACTCCGGCGATCTGCCGTCGAGGACGTTACTGCCGAAAGGCCACTCCGGCAATCCGTCGTCGAGAACGTCATGACCACACGCTCACTCCGGCGATCTGCCGTCGAGGACGTTACAGCCGAAAGGCCACTCCGGCAATACGCCGTCGAGAACGTCATGACCAAACGGTCACTGCGGCAATCTGCCGTCGAGGACGTCATGACGAAACGGTCACTCCGGCAATCTGCCGTCGAGGACGTCACAGCCGAAAGGCCACTCCGGCAACATGCCGTCGAGAACGTCATGACCAAACGGTCACTCCGGCAATCTGCCGTCGAGGACGTCACAGCCGAAAGGCCACTCCGGCAATATGCCGTCGAGAACGTCATGACCAAACGGGCACTCCGGCAATCTGCCGTCGAGGACGTTACAGCCGAAAGGCCACTCTGGCAATACGCCGTCGGGAACGTCATGACCAAACGGTCACTCCGGCGATCTGCCGTCGAGGACGTTACCGCCGAAAGGCCACTCCGGCAATCCGCCGTCGAGAACGTCATGACCACACGCTCACTCCGGCGATCTGCCGTCGAGGACGTTACAGCCGAAAGGCAACTCCGGCAATACGCCGTCGAGAACGTCATGACCAAACGGTCACTGCGGCAATCTGCCGTCGAGGACGTCATGACGAAACGGTCACTCCGGCAATCTGCCGTCGAGGACGTCACAGCCGAAAGGCCACTCCGGCAATATGCCGTCGAGAACGTCATGACCAAACGGGCACTCCGGCAATCTGCCGTCGAGGACGTTACAGCCGAAAGGCCACTCTGGCAATACGCCGTCGAGAACGTCATGACCAAACGGTCACTCCGGCGATCTGCCGTCGAGGACGTTACCGCCGAAAGGCCACTCCGGCAATCCGCCGTCGAGAACGTCATGACCACACGCTCACTCCGGCGATCTGCCGTCGAGGACGTTACAGCCGAAAGGCCACTCCGGCAATCCGCCGTCGAGAACGTCTTGACCAAACGCTCACTCCGGCGATCTGCCGTCGAGGACGTTACAGCCGAAAGGCTACTCCGGCAATATGCCGTCGAGAACCCCACGGCCAAACGGCCACTCCGGTAATCTGCCGTCGAGAACGTCATGACCAAACGATCACTCCGGCAATCTGCCGTCGAGGACGTTACAGCCAAACGGCCACTCCGGCAACTTGCCGTCGAGAACTCCACGGCCAACCGACCACTCCGGCAAACTACCATCGAGACGCTGGCCACCGAGTCGACGACCGGGTTGGGAACGTGCACGGCTCGACAACAGGCCGAGTTGCGGCGGCTCCTCGACGAGGAGTTGCCCCAGTTTGACCATATCCACGGCCCGACGCCACTACTGCAGCACCATATCAGGGTACGACCAGGAGAGCCGATTAAACATCGGTATTCACCCCGGAATCCGGCCATGCAGAAGGTGATCGACGAGGAGGTGGAAGCGATGTTACGCGACGACGTCATCGAGCCTTCGTGTAGCCCGTGGAGCTCACCAGTGGTCATCGTAAGGAAGAAGGACGGCAGGCACCGTTTCTGCATCGACTTCCGAAGGGTCAACGAAGTATCCGAGCGAGATGCCTACCCGCTACTCCAAGTCCACGCCACCTTGGACAAGCTCCGGGAAGCCCGTTACCTCTCCACGTTGGACCTTCGGAATGGCTACTGGCAGGTCCCGCTGACTCGCGAAAGCCGCCCGGTCACCGCCTTCGCCGTCCCGGGACGCGGCCTGTACCAGTTCAAGGTGATGCCGTTCGGCCTCCACTCCGCGCCGGCCACATTCCAACGACTGCTTGACCGAGTTATCGGCCCGGAAATGGAACCCTGGGCGTTCGCCTACCTCGACGATATTATCGTCTTGAGCCGAACATTCGAGGAACACCTAGGCCGCCTCCGCACGGTCTTCCGGCGACTCCGGCGGGCTAATCTCCGGATCAACCCGGAGAAATGCAAATTCCGCGTGCCGGAGCTGAGGTACCTGGGCCACCTCATCAACGCCCAGGGTAGCCAAACCGACCCCGAGAAGGATCAAGCCATTATGGCGATGAACGCACCGACCAACATTAAGCAGCTCCGACGATTCCTGGGCGTACTCTCCTGGTATCGCCGGTTTATCACCAGGTTCGCCGAGCTAGCCCACCCGCTGCATCGGTTACTGAAGAAAAAGGAGAGATGGCGCTGGACCCGGGTAGAGGAGGAAGCCTTCCAGGCATTACGGCAACAACTCACCGCGGCTCCGGTCCAGGCCTGCCCGGATTTCTCTCGGCCGTTCGTGCTGCAGACCGATGCGAGTCACTACGGCCTCGGGGCCATTCTCACCCAGGACCACGAGGATGGCGAGCGCGTGATCGCCTACGCGAGCCGAACGCTCAACGCAGCCGAACAAAACTACTCCGTAACGGAGAAGGAGTGCTTGGCGGTCGTATGGGGAATCCGAAAAATGAGGCCGTACCTGGAGGGCTACCCGTTCACGGTACTCACGGACCATCAAGCTCTCAAGTGGCTCAACAAGCTGGAGGGACCAACCGGCCGTCTTGCCCGCTGGAACGTCGAGCTCCAACAGTACGACGTCCAGATTAAGTACCGGAAGGGGAGCGCCAATACCGTGGCGGACGCACTGTCCCGGCAACCTACCGAGATCGCTGGACTAAACCACGGACCGGACGAATGGTACGAAAGGATCAAAGGCGCGGTTGAGGAACAACCAGCACGGTACCCGGAATACCGCATCCAGGATGGGCGGCTCTATCGAAACTGCCTAGACCGACTCCAGGTGGCCGGACACCTGGGCATCGCCAAGACCGCCGCCCGAGCCGCGCACCGCTTTTTCTGGCCAGGAATGTTCCGCGACGTGGCTCGGTATGTCCGACAGTGCGACATCTGCCTCCGCTACAAGGCACCCACGGAAGCTCCAGCGGGGAAAATGAGCACCACCCTGGCGCAGCGACCATGGGACGTGGTCGCCTTCGATTTTGTCGGGCCGATGCCACGCACCAGCAAGGGCAACACCACCCTCCTGGTCATCCAGGATAAATTTTCGAAGTGGGTAGAACTCCAGCCCCTCCACCAGGCAACCTCTTCCGCTCTCATCCGGGCACTAAAAGAACGAGTGGTCTACCGGTACGGGTGCCCAAGGACCTTGATCTCGGACAACGGACGGCAGTTCGAGAGCCGCGAGTTTGCACGGACGCTAAAGGAGCTTGGGATCAGGCACCAGAAAACGCCACCTTACTCACCGCAGTGCAACCCGGTGGAACGGGCCAATAGGAGCATCAAGACAATGATCGCTCAGTACGCGGAAGACGACCACCGGACGTGGGACTGCTGGCTCCCGGAGCTGGCTTTCGCCTTCAACACGGCGAGGCATGACTCCACCGGGTACTCGCCAGCCTTCCTCAACTTCGGACGAGAACCAGAGCCACCGAACACCACGGAGCCAACCGAGAATCACCGACCGCACCCGGAGGAGAATGCACGGCGACTGCAGGAGGCATACGAGCTGGTGAAGGCGAATCTGGCCAGAGCCTTCGACCGGCAACGCGGACCGTACGATCGCCGTCGCCGAGACTGGACCCCGAAGATCGGCGACTGCATCCTCAAGAAGGAGCATCCGCTGTCTAGCGCCTCCAAGGCGTTCAGCGCAAAACTGGCTCCACGGTATGCGGGTCCCTTCCGAATAATCGGAAGGGTCTCATCCGCAATCTACCGGCTCGGAGAAACCGCTAGCCGTCGTCACCGCGGGAGGGCGCACATCAAGGATCTGCACCCCCACTCCGGGCATCAGGGTGGGGAAACGGCCCCCAAAATCGGGATATATAAGGCCGACCAGTCGCACCGGGACAACACTCGAGATGAGCCAGCCAGCCAAGCCGAGCAGCCAGCCAGCCAGCTACACCGAGCAGCCAGCCAGCCAAGCCGAGCAGCCAGCCAGCTACACCGAACAGCCAGCCAGCTACACCGAGCAGCCAGCCATGCCGAACAGCCTGAAGAACGAACAGAAGGCCAGCGTACGCCGCAGAGCAACGCTCCCCGCAGGCGGCACGTACCTACCGCTAGGGCGAGCCCGCCTGCCATCCGCGACGAGGAAGCTGACGGATCAGGCTCCCAGAGGGACCACCGCCTGCCACACCGGCTCCCTCGGCCGGATCCACCAAAAACCGACCGACGACACCGGCCACGGCCGAGCCGATGACGCCGCCAGTGCCAGCCGCAACACCGCCAGCTCCAGCCGCAACACCGCCAGCTCCAGCATGGCCAACCGGCGAGGCCAAGCCGACGGTCCCTGGACACGAGCCAGAGCCAGGGCCAACCTCGGCGACACCAACACCGCCGCCGAGGAACCCAGCGGCGAGAAAGACCGGCCCAGGCGAATTAGAACTACTGCTGCCGCCGCCACCGCCGCCGACGATGCCGTTCCGTGCGAAGACGCCGCCACCGACGGCATGGCCGTCTCCCACCGGGTGGCCTGCTCCGCCGGCTCCTCCGCGTCCGGCCTCCGCCCCAGGCCACTGCGGCCAAGTAGGACGAGCCCCCTCGCACCACCAACTCCACGCTCCACGGTGGAGAGCTGCCGGCAGCCACAGCCGATTCTGGGTGACGGGCAGCCTCTTACGACCGGGCAACAACCTGCGACTCCAGGACGGCCACCACGCCGTGGCCATCGACGTGGGCACAGCCGGGGACCTCGTCCTCACGCTCCTCGTCCAGGACGACCCCCCACGATTAGGTTAAGTTAGACTTAAGCATAGGATAAGTTAGGTTAAGTTGTAAATATAGATAAGTTGTACATAGTTAGGATAAGTTAGGTTAAGAACTACAATGTACCGACCCGCCGTTGAGGGATACCGCCCTCTCACCGAAAACCCCCCGACAACAGACAATGTATTATATGTAAATATTTAGTGACCGAATAAAGACCGAGTCTAGAAACCGTGGAAAAGCACCGGAGGGTACGTTTGAGGCTCAGGAAGAGGGGGGAGGATGTAACGAAGCGCTACTTCGTTACTCCTCCGCCAGGTGGCGCGCCGCTTTCTCGCAAGAGATCGCGGCCGCCGTCACCTATAAAACCGGCGCCGCGGCATGGCAGCGGAGAGATTAACTCTCCCTCCAGAGACGTGCTATTGGCTGGGTAGGAATACCCGTCCGATACCGCCTCAACCGCTTTTGCAAACTCTCGCCCGCTGCCATCCCGACGGACTAACTCTCCGTACGTTGACGGTGCTTTCCCGCTAGTTCGGGACCGACAAGCATCGAACACCAGCATGGTTCTTAACCCTTCCTTCCATCGTCCGACCGGATACTGCCGCAAGTGACCGATCGCAAGATCGGTTACAGGCCTTATGGAAAAAAAATTTTGCTGAGTCCGTAAAATCTTTTTTTATTTTCTAATGGAAATACGAGTCGATGGACTCTAATAAAAAAAATAGCAAGGGATTATTTTATGCTTTTGGAATATTATTGAATTTTTCATTAATTTTTTACTTTATAGTTATAGAGAAAGCTGTTTTTTAATGTCTAAAAAGTGAATGAAATGACATCTGTGAAGTTAGCCCCTGCATTCATTCTTGCGCAAGTTTTTTCATTTCTAATGAAAAATTAAACTTTTAGTTCGGAATCCAGCTAGATCTACCTTAAGGCAAAGGATTAGGAATAAGTGAGATATAACAATAGATAAGAAGCGGAAAGTCATTGTAACCCCACGGGGAATCAATAATATTTATCTAGTAGTTATTAGCGACTGCAGTATGAAAATCAGGATGTGCCAATACTTTTGTCCAGTACTGTATACAGGAATGCTGAGATTAAGTACTGTATATAGGAGTGCTGAGATTCATAACATTTCTCCAAATTCGCATTCAAGGAGCAATACTGACAATCAAATATGAGAAAGTTTAATACACAGAAATTGCTTTTACATCAATATATTTTTTACTCTGTTTACTACTTACAAGGAGAACGCAAGGCCTTCCGATTGCTGATTTTATTGAAATTTTACATATTCGTAGAGTAAGTCACCCCGATTAAGAATATATCCTATTATAGACGCAGAGGGTCAACAGTTTTTAAGATATTTATTGCCTTCCTTATACAGAACTGTAGAACGCACCTTCCAGAGAAGCACATTAAGTATTAAATATATTATAACAAATATTATAGAATATTTTTTTACAATATTAACATAAAATTTCTTAGGTCGATATAATCGATAGAGCCATATGATCGATATATCGATATAATCGATAGGTCAATGTAATGGATAAATCGTTAGATCGTGACTGTTTCAAGACAGCTCTTGACGTTGCGTTTTGCAGTTCTTTATAAGAATGTCAATGAAACTTTAGTTACAAATATCTTAAAAACTATTGACTGTCTGACCCTATAATACTGTATATTCTTAATCAGGATGTCTTGCTCTACGAGTAGGTAAATCTTCAATAAAATGGGCGATGCGAAGATCTTGCGTTCTCCTTATTAGTTGTTAATTTCGAAAGGATCTTCGAACGAGTAGGACGCGTTCTGACGATATCCGTTTCTTGGAGAGACAAGTACATAGTGCAATGTGTATCTACCTAGTATTAAAATTCAAGCCGCGACACTTCTCCCTTGCCAGGTGCGAACCTATTGTAACATAATTAAGCATTCGCAGTAGAGAAACGTTGCTCCGCCCATCGGCCACGGAAATCAAAGTAACATATGTACTTGGCACGTAGACTATCAATAAGACTACTTCTCAAAGAATAGTTCCAAATCGCACTACGTCGCATATAGGGTAAAACGAAAGTATTATTAATGAAAAAATAAGCACACATATGTTTCAAATTAAATAGGATTAATGAGTTTTAATATTTTTAAACTTCCGGCTACGGTTTTCACGAATTCGACTACTACATGATGCCCCATCGCGAAATATAGTGCTGCGTTCTGTAACACGCGCTTGTAATTTAATATTCAACGTAAGAAGTTCGAAAACTGCGACAGCAAAGTATTAGGCTTTCTCACGTTATAACTAGAATACATTTTTACGCGGCAGTCTTGGCAATACATTTTACATTTCTGTCTCATCTCTCGCAAGCAAAGTCTTAGCAGGTTTTCACATTAACCATGGGGTACTATCCCAACAATATATTTCACAGTAAGGCATCAGGTAGTAGGCGAATTCGCGGAAACCACTGCGAGACATCCAGAAACATAAAAGTTGTAGCAAACACCTACATGAGGGTATTTCTGCCCTCGTGCAATGTATTTATATGGTCATAATTTACATTATGTCATTTGCAGGATACAGACGTTGTATGAGTATTCGTACTACATTAATAACCATAAGAAACTCCAACAACATATTTCGCAAGGAACATTCAAAATTACAGAAAAGGAGATCACGAATGTATTGCATTACGTCAAAAAGCAAATGGAAAAAAAACTGGGGCTGCACTGGAGGATTGTTGTGGCGTCAAAGTCGAACGAGAATTAAAATTGACGTCCACTTTTACCACTCGCGGAATGACGACGAGTTTTCCGGGAATGATTGATTGATCATTATTAGTTATGCATTAAAGTATATATTATATGTTACCTGGTTTCTCGCAATCCCGAACGTTACAAAGATCTTGTAATACTAATGGATCCGTGGTATAGCACCAAGTACCAGCAATATTACGCGATGGATTTCTGCAGTAATTACTAGCGTTTCGTGCGCTACCTTCTGGAAATAGAGTGTCATTGAAATGTTTCCGATCGAGTCGGTGACTTCCGAGTGCCGTAGCATTATCTTGTAGTTTTGGCGAATGTGGTAATACTGCAGAAATCAGAGAAGGTGATTCCCGCTTGAATAGATTCTCTTTGTTTAGAGTCGTTATTGGGCTTGCTCTGCTAATCGGTGTGTTAGACATAATTTTTTCTGATACTTTTGTATGATTCGTTTTTTTCCTTTTCAACTCCGTTATTGGCCATTTCGTACAAGTACGTCCTGAACGGGTTACTGATAACTTCCCTATGTAGTCGTTCGCCGTACCAGCCATTCGACATTCTAAGAACAACAATAAAAAGTGAAATATTGTATGATATTTATAACAAATACACGTTGTTATATATACATACTAATGGAAACACGAATAAATGAAATATGTAAAACATGTGCACACACTTAATAATCCAAAACATGCACGATAACGTCTGTCCAATCAGGTCTATTCGTTTACTCTCTATTTGTCCTAATTACCCGTCAACTAGTCTATTAAGCTAGTCGTCTAGTCGTCTATCCTCTATTCGCCGATTCGTCCACCTCTATACATGTCTGTCTTCTGCGTCGTTCGTTTACTCTCTACGGCGCAAAGTTTACTTTCTACGACGATTTCGTCGACATCCTGTCCAAAATCCCAAGGAGTATTTCAATTTAATCTAAAAATTGGTATAACAGTGTTATTTGTGGTGCTGATTAAGAATATAAACTCCAAATATCAAAAAACAAAATGGCGGATTCAATATGGCGGACATCTATAAAAAACAATGTTTGGTGGCGCACCAAAAATAGTTATCAAATGTTTTTTGAGCCACTGCTTATGAATCTGAAATTAAAATTTTCAAAAATATCCTGATGGATACAAAATAGCAATAAATAAAACACGATACCTTGGTCTGAAACCATACGTGTACTGCGTCTCGAATGGCGCGCATGTCAAAGAAACAATAATAACTTCTTAAGTAGCAAAATTTGGCAATAAAAATTAATGCTTTATTGCGAAGCATTAACGATATTTGTTGCTTCAGCAACTCTATTATGGAATCATGTACAGGGTGTAAAAAATTAATGGTCATGGCTTTCAGGGGTTGCTCTACACCTCTGGATGGATGGAGATTTGCGAAACAAACCGGTCGCAAAATTCGGGAAAAGGTAGTAAATTTCTTTTATTGGCTCATCGTGTTCGTCTTGTTACGTAGGCAAAATGTCTGAGAGGAACCATGGGTCAGAAACGTACCGTTCTCTCGCAAATTAACTTAGACGCGACGTAAACGAAGTTAGAAAATGGGGCACTGTGTCATCATACCAGAAGAGAAGTGCAAGTGTTTATGCTCTTCTCTGCGGGTGGGCGCTTGAGCGAACCCAACACCGAAAGCAGGTCATTGACATTTTTCTAGTCATTTTCTACTTTCGTTTATGTTGCCTCTGCTTCAACTATTGGAACTAGCAAGGGTATCTCATATGATTATCTTCGAAAGGTCGGTGACTCGAAGGTAGCCATATGGGCAAAATTGTAATCGGAAGGCACAATTACAAGTTAATTTGTGAGAGAACAGTTCGCTTCTGACCCATGGTTCCTCTCAGACATTTTGCCTACGTAACAAGACGAACACGATGAGTCAATAAAAGAAATTTACTACCTTTTCCCGAATTTTGCGGCTCATTTTTTTTACAAATATCCATCGATCCAGAGGTGGAGAACAACTCCTGAAAGCCATGACCACTAATTTTTTTACACCCTGTACCACAGAGATCTCCATTTTCCTTTTCATTACTAAAAAATTCGTTGGAAAAAGTGAAATACAATATTGAAAAGTGTTATAATTGATCCACTAATCTAAAACTTTATTTACAACGTTAATGTACATTCTTAGTGACTAATATTAAACTAAAGAAAGTCGCTTACCCCGTCTGCGGGTTTTCTACGTATCTACGCAGTGAGGCTTCTCTCACGGTCCATCACCGAATGGGCCGCGTATTCGCATGTACATACGCACGAATCTTATAACTACCTTATCGGCTTGTACGATTGATTTTACCGGCCGGTTGACTATATATATAACACCTCCTCCCTGAATTACAAACTCACATTGAAATTATGATTATTGATAATCGCACGGAGAGAATCTATGCGGTCTTGCGCTTACTCGATGACTCCTACGCATTGTCGGCTCCACTACGTTTTGACGGTTTTCGTCGTCTGCGACGATTTCATCCTTCACATTTTCATCTATACGTTCGTTACTACTATTACTATCATTTACGCTATCACTAATAATATCACTTAAACTATCGTCAACATCATCATGCCTCGCGCCACGTTTTCCAGTGTTCTTGTTATAAACCTGTGTTTATTGTTATAAACGCGTATCTGCACTTCATCGCCAACATTAATCTCTGCGCTAGTCTTATTGTTACGTTGGTACATTTTTTCATTATAACTATTCATTTTATCCATTATACTAGGAATCATTAAATCTAACCGTGAGCGAAGATTTCGCTTCAACATCAATTGCGACGGACTTTCATTAGTTGCACTATGCGGCGCTTTCCGATAATGCATTAAGAAATTTGCTAGTTTTTTATTTAACGTTCCCGGTTCTTTTTCCACCTTTCTAAGCCCCATTTTAACTGTCTGGACACAACACTCCGCCTGGCCGTTCGAACTCGGGTGATACGGTGCGCTCGTAATATGTTTAATGCCGTTACTTTTTAGAAAATTTTCGAATTCGGTCGAAACTAAACTTGGCCCATTATCGCTGATCAGTACCGTCGGAAGTCCAAATCGCGCGAAACTGTCGCGCAGACAATCGATCGTTATATTGCTCGTAATACTTTTGACTGGATAAACTTCCAGCCATTTACTGTATGCATCGACAATAATCAAACAGTATGTGCCGTTAATCGGTCCTGCATAATCTATATGGATCCGGTGCCACGGTGCACTCGGGTATTCCCAGGGATGCATTACTTTCTTTTGTGGGTTATTCCTCTCACTCATGCACGTGCTACACTCTTTTGTGACGTCTTTAATATCCTCGTCCATTCCCTTCCAATAGCAATATGACCTTGCTATTGCTTGCATTTTAGTTGTACCTAAATGCCCTTCGTGCAATTCTGCAAGAATTTTTTCTTTTATTGATTGCGGTATTACTACTCGCCATCCTTTCAGTAGACAACCCTGTACTATAGAGAATTCTGCTGTATTATTCTCTACTCCCTCCCCGTTTAATATAGACCTAAACAATTTAGACAATACCGCGTCTTTTTGTGTTTCCTTCGCAATTTCCTTACCAGTAACGGGAAGAACTGATAATTGATTTAATTCGAATGCGGTCGATTCATCAAGGTATTCCTCCTTTTCCGGATCTACAGGGAATCGTGAACAAAAATCTGCGTTCGCGTGATCATTCGTTTTTCGGTATTCTATCTGATATGTAAATCCCGAAAGAAAAATATAAATATATAATATAAATATATATATAATATATATATAAAATATAAATATAAATAAATATAAATATATAAATACGCGTTGCGCTTAATACCGGAAGCGCTCCATTGGGTGCGAATATTGATTTTAACGGTTTGTGATCCGTCTGTAGTACAAATTTACGACCGTACAAATAATCAAAAAACCTCTTTACACCCCAAAAGATTGCCATAGCCTCCTTATCAATTTGCGAATAATTTCTTTCCGTTTTGTTTAATCTCCGGCTAATAAAAGCTATAGGTCGTTCCGATCCATCCGGGAAGCGGTGACTCAACGTAGCTCCTATTCCATACGCACTGGCGTCCGTCGCTAAAATAATAGGTTTTTTGTGGTCGAAGTGACACAAAACTCTTTCGCTAGCTATTTCTCTTTTAATAGCTTGAAATGCCTCGTCACATTTCTTTGACCAAATAAATTCTTTTTCTTTACCTAGTAACTCATAAATAGGATGCAATACACTCGAAGCGTTTGGAATAAAGCGATTATAATAGTTAACTAGACCTAAGAATGATTTCACTTCCGTTACTGTGGTCGGTCTTTTTGCTCTACTAATTGCTTCTATTTTCCCCTTCGTATTGTGTACACCAAATCTATCTAATTTATATCCGAGATAGTTAATACTGTCGCATTCAATTTCGCATTTGTCCCTTTTTAATCTAATCCCAGCTTCTTTGCAAATTTTCAGAAATTTTCTGATTCTGTTAATAAATTCCGATTTACTGCTCGCGGTGATCTTTACATCATCGTAAAAAACGCAAATTTCCGGTACTCCTCGGAATAGATCGTCCATCGCTCTTTGCCAAATGGCCGGAGCGTTCGTAATTCCGTATAGTATTCGTTTTACTCGGTACAACCCCTTCTGCGTCGTGATTGTTAATAAATCGGCGGACTTTCTATCTGTGCTAACATGTAGGTATGCCTCCCTGATATCAAATTTCGCAAAGTACCGTGCGTCTTGCATCGATGCTAAAATCTCATCTATAATTGGCATAGGATGATGCTCTGGTATGATGTGCTTATTAACCGTGACTTTATAATCTCCACAAATTCGAATGTCCCTACCATTAGCTTTTACTATAGGAACTATGGGTGTAGCCCACTCTGCGAAATTAACCTTTTCCACAATTCCCATTCTTTCTAACCGGTCAATCTCTGCGTTTACTCGATCTGACAATGCGTAAGGTACCTTCCATGGTCCCATATGGATTGGCCTACTATCCCCTTTAACCTCAATCTTCGCTGTAATCCCTTTTAAACAGCCTATTTCGTTTTCGAATACTATGTCGTATTGTTTAATTAATGCTTGGACTTCCCGTTTAATGTCTAGATTAACTTCCTGAACTTGCTGAATCTCTAACCAATTTAATTTCAATTTTCGCAACCACTCGCGTCCACACAGGGTACTCACATCACCATCGACGACGTATAGATCGCCAGCGATGCGCTGCTCATTATAGTCAACTGCAACCATAACCTTTCCTAAAATTTTGATCGGATTTTTGGTATATGAGATAAAAGTATTTTTAACTCTTTCTAGTCGCTTAATTTGAGGCACGATCTCACGAAACTTATGAATGCTAATGAGACTTACTGGACTACCAGTATCGATTTCCATTTTACAGTCGCGATTGTTTATTTGCACCGTTACGAACATTTTCTCAAATTTCGACTTTGGCTCCTTGTCTATCCAGTCAATATGAACAAAATTCGACTCCACGCGACAGCTTCGCCCCTCGAAACGTCTCGATTCCCGGCACGCGGTAGCTATATGGCCTAACCTTTGGCATTTAAAACATTTCACATTTTTATCTAACTTGCAATTTGTTCTCGAGTGACCCGTTTTTCCGCAACGATAGCACACGACCGGCGGTCTATCCGCGCTTATTCTATTTTTATTTATTCCATGACTAACCATATATCTATTTGGTTTGCCCGCAAATACTTTCTTGCGGTCCTTGAAGTTTACCTTTGAAATCTGGGTGGACTCACTGCTGCTCTCACTTTTAAGAATGCCCGCATCCTTTTTCGCCTGTTCTTCCACGAGTACCTTCTGGATCGCCTGTTCCAAGGTAAGGTCCGGTGTACTCAGGAATCGGGTGCGTAATCGGTCGTCCCGGATGCCCCTCACGATCTGTTCGAGTAGCTCTTCCTCTAGCCGGGTGTTATTTCCGAAACCACAGTGTTGGGACAGTTTTTTCAACTCCGCCAGGAATTCTCGAAATGGTTCCCCCGGCTTCTGCATTCTCGCCCAGAAGTTATGCCTTTCTAATATTATCAAATAACGTGGATTATAATGGTTTTCCAATGCTGCTTTAATTTCAGCATACGTGCAACTTCGTATATCCTTTGGTGTGACGAGAGTTTTTAATTTAGCGTACGTCTCGCCTCCTATACTGCTAAGTATTAAGTTTGACCACTTTTCACACTTTATGTCTAACGTTGAACAAAATAATTCAAATCTTTCGAGGCAGGTGCTAACATCTTCGCCTTTCGATCCGTCGAAAGGCTCAAATAATTTGATTTTGGTCGCTGCCATTTTACTTAACTCCGCCACGTGGCTTTACAGAATGTTCTAGATTCGACCACGTGTTCGTATTCCTTGGACCGTATTTCTTTAATATCAGTCCTACCGACTGCGCCAATGTTATAATTGATCCACTAATCTAAAACTTTATTTACAACGTTAATGTACATTCTTAGAGACTAATATTAAACTAAAGAAAGTCGCTTACCCCGTCTGCGGGTTTTCTACGTATCTACGCAGTGAGGCTTCTCTCACGGTCCATCGCCGAATGGGCCGCGTATTCGCACGTACATACGCACGAATCTTATATCTACCTTATATATATAACAAAAAGGAAATGACATCGTCACAACTAAACTACCTAGAATAGTGCGGGTACCTATTGTTGTCTCTAAATAAAACTATCAGACCATCAGTCTACTTAACCCCATTTGAATTTTCAACCGGGATCGAGATACGCTCGATCAACGGGTACGAACGTCGTACTACCAGTCTTGGGCACGAAGATTGTGCTTCGCACTGGTGGGAACGGAGACTTTCTGAATTCCTACCGGCTATGCAGGTCGGTACCCGAGGTGGAAGTTTTACTGCACCTCACACAGCGACATCCATAGTACGATGGCCCGCCAATGTCTCGCCAGCATTTGACTCTTGAAACTTTCGCCCTCGCGATGGTCCTTATCCACGGCTGGGCCGGAGTGGACTAAAACTCCGTGGGCAACACAGCCCCCGCGGTACCAATACACCCTTGGTATGGGAGCACTTGACTCAGGTCGGTGGGGTCGTTAAGCCCAATGGGGTTACCCAGGCCGCAGAATGGGGACCCCACACCTTGCCGTAGACAGCTCGGGAACCCCCGGGCGCGCGAGTACCCGTACATACCCAGCTACAGAGCTGGGCAGGCCCCTGAGGGTAAAATTACTCGGGTCCGGTGGGGTCGTAAAGCTCAAAGCCGGGGGACTAAACCACTCACGAAGCCCCCACGGCTCCCTGCCGATGAGTGCCTGTAGAGAGTCAATGATTTGTTTAACGTGAAGCCCCTGCCTTGCGGCTTATCTTCACAGCCCCCATGGGCGCGGGATCGAGATACGCTCGATCAACGCGTACGAACGGCGTACTACCAGTCTTAGCACGAAGATTGTGCGTCACACTGGTGGGAGCGGAGACTTTCTTAACTCCTACCGGCTATGCAGGTCGGTACCCGAGGTGGAAGTTTTACTGCACCTCACACAGCGACATTCGTAGCATGAAAACCCGCCAATGTCTCGCCAGCATATGGCTCTTGAAACTTTTGCCCCCGCGATGGTCCTACCCACGGCTGGGCCGGAGTGGGCTAAAACTCCGTGGGCAACCCAGCCCCCGCGGTACCAATACACCCTTGGTGTGGGAGCACTTGACTCAGGTCGGTGGGGTCGTTAAGCCCAGTGGGGACTCCCAGGCCACAGAATGGGGACCCCACACCTTGCCGTAAGACAGCTCGGGGACCCCCGGGCGCGCGAATGCCCGTACCTACCCAGATAACTGGGTAGGCCCCTGGGGGAACACTACTCGGGTCCGGTGGGGTCGTAAAGCCCAAAGCCGGGGGACTAAACCACTCACGAAGCCCCCACGGCTCTCTGCCGATTGAGTGCCTGTAGAACGTCAATGATTTGTTTTACGTGAAGTACCTGCCTTGCGGCTTAATCCTCACGGCCCCCATGGGCGCGGGATCGAGATACGCTCGATCAACGCGTACGAACGGCGTACTACCAGTCTTAGCACGAAGATTGTGCGTCACACTGGTGGGAGCGGAGACTTTCTTAACTCCTACCGGCTCTGCAGGTCGGTACCCGAGATGGAAGGTTTACTGCATCTCACACAGCGACATCCGTAGCATAAAGCCCGCCAATGTCTCGCCAGCATTTGGCTCTTGAAACTTTTGCCCCCGCGATGGTCCTACCCACGGCTGGGTCGGAGTGGACTAAAATCTCCGTGGGCAACCCAGCCCCCGCGGTACCAATACACCCTTGGACTGGGAGCACTTAACTAGGTCGGTGGGGTCGTTAAGCCCAGTGGGGTCACCCAGGCCGCAGAATGGGGACCCCACACCTTGCCGTAGACAGCTCGGGGACCCCCGGGCGCGCGAGTGCCCGTACCTACCCAGAAAAACTGGGTAGGCCCCTGGGGGAACACTACTCGGGTCCGGTGGTGTCGTAAAGCCCAAAGCCGGGGAACTAAACTACTCACGAAGTCCCCACGGCTCCCTGCCGATTGAGTGCCTGTAGAGTAGGATTAAAAGTATTCATTAAGTAAGGCACAATGTCTCGGTACTATGTCAAAAACGCGCTTCCTCGTGTATGGCGTGTTACGTGCCAGGGCCAGGAGCGTTGCAAGTGGCCGAGGTAAAAGAATAAGAGAGAGTGTTCGCTTGGATGTTGGTTTTTAGAAGTTGTTAGTAACGAGCAATCCTGTGTATAGGAAACACGAGATAGCCGTAGCAAGTTAAATCACTTGTGGACAATCCTGTGTATTGTTACCACTAGATGCCACAGGAAGTTGGAACACTTGTAGACTATCTCGTGCGATTAACACTAAATAATACGGGAGGTTGGAACACTCGTGGACAATCCCATGTATGATTGACACTAGATGCCACAGGAGGTTAGAACACTTGTGGGCTATCTCGTGCGATTAACACAAGATGCCACAGGAATGTTAGTAAGGCTGAAGTAACTTTGTAATTGTTGCAATACACGTCGAGTGGTAAAGATGTATTGCTGTGGGATCGCAGGCCGGAGATTTCCAATAGGTAGACGTAAAGGATTTAAACCCGAAGTGATTAAAAACTCGATTAAGTTATATTTTCGTATAAATGGCTTATTATAGTTAAAGTGTACTGTATGTGTGGTACAAAGGTCTTACGTGGAGTTGTGTAATGTATTCGCACGCATCTAGTTGCACTGCTCTCTATTTTGACGCACTGAGGGAATGCGGGGTGTTAGAAACAAAAATGCCTGATAGATATCGCGGACTCTGCGCGTATTCTATATGGTTACTTCGTAGCAAAACTCTAAGTGTTCGTCTAACGATGAGGTCTATCCGTGTAATCTAGTCAGTCTAACAACGTGACGATCTTACAGTGAACTAAGCCCGTGACATGATCTGCGGTCGATCTTTTATAGGTCGAAAAAGTGGTGGGGTGCTTCTATTTCAAGGTATTTCTCGAGGGATGTAATAGAAAAGGTATCTTATTGTTAACAGGTCATTCGCCTGTTCGAGTTCCTATTTCCTAGCGTAATTATTCTAAGCAAACAGAGCGTCTTCGGGTCTGATCGAGGAGTCCTGCTGCACATGTGGTAGATTTCCGGCCCCGAGTTGGAGAGTCTAAATTTCTTAGACTCAGGGCCGCATGTAACAAGCGCGCGCGACAAACAAATAACAATAAATCGTAGAGTCAAAAAGTAGGAAAAAAATTGAACGATTCTTCCTTCGGGGGGCTTCGAAGTTTACTCTACAAGAAGTTATTGCCTTATTCCCCTCCATTGTGAAGTTTTAACGATATTTGTCGCGGCAGTCACTGTATTTTTGTATCAGCATATGACTGCTGTTCCATCTATAAATTTCCCTTTGCTTAATAACAATCTCGGCGAAAGGAGTGAAACAGAACATTGTGAGAACTAAATATTATAACTCAATCGAATGCAACCAATCATATTGCATTAGAATTCACAAAGATCTTTCAGTTTATGACGGTAAGCGATCGAGGTATCCGCGGGTATCTATTGTTGCCTCAACAATAAACAAAAGACCACCAGTCTGCTTAAACTCATTTCGATATTTAACCCGTTGAAATAATCATATAATTTCGTAAATTGCCAGGGTGACCTTACAGTAGGATTAGCAGTATTCATTAAGTCAGGGTCTTGAATTAGTTGCTCGCCGCGAGCCTTTTCTAAGTCGCTCCGCCTGCTTCTTCCTACCAACTATTTTACCCAATCAGGAATTACTTGCCAGGCTCGGCGTATTGCACGAGTATAGTGGCGCTTTAGGGCGCCATTCGCCTCTGATCGCTCGCGCTGGAAAGACGCCGCGCACGCCGATTACGGGAAAAAAAATCGATGCGCGTGTCCCGTCGACTGACGTTATCTGTCAACGAACAGTTTCAGATCGCTTCACATCGCGTATAGGTTAAAAGAAAAGTATTACTAGTAAAAAGTATACTCGGATATGTCTTGAATTAACTGCGATTAACAGATTTTAATGTTTTTGGACTTCTGGCGGTGGTTTTGGCAAAGTCGGCTGAGAATTGTGATAGGAATAACATTGAAAAACTTATATTTGAGAAGTTTCAAATCGGTACCTTACGATACTTCTTAGTTATTCAATTTTTAATCGCTCTTGGTCAATTAGCTTTATTACTCTATACTGGCACGCTAATAACAAGAGCAATTAAGTAATAAAAGTGATGGTTAAGACGTTTCCGTTCTTATTAATGCCAATGGGATTTTGTAATTACTACACGGAACCTTGGAGTATTTTGTATACTTCCTGACCGCGTGCTCCTCGAAGAATTGGCAATCGTACAATGTTATACAATGTTATATAAACCTAAAGGCACAGGCAGGCGCAACCGGTGTTTGCAGGAGTCACTTTTACATTGTTTAAATTAGATACCCTCGATGTTTCCATGGGTATTTTGAGATACAATATAAGTTTTTCAATGTTATTCCTATCATTATTCTCAGCCGAATTTGCCACAACCTCCGCCGGAAGTCCAAAAAAATTAAAATCTCTTAATCGCACTTGATACAAGACATATCTGAGCATACTTTTTTACTAGTAATACTTTTGTTTTAACCTACACGCCATGTGACGCGATCTGAAACTTTTCGTTGACGGATAACGTCAGTCGACGGGATACGCGCATCTATGTTTTTTCCCGTAATCGGCGTGCGCGGCGTCTTTCCAGCGCGAGCGATCAGAGGCAAATGACGCCCTAAGGCGCCACTATACTCGTGCAATACGCCGAGCCTGGTAGATGATTGGAAAGAGAAGCTTGGTTGGGTAAAACAGTTGGTAGGGAGAAGCAGGCGGAACGACTCAGAAAAGGCTCGCGGCGAGCAACTAATTCAACACCCTGCATTAAGTGAATCACGATAGCCTGACCCTACGTCTAAATGCGCTTCCTCAAGTATAGCGCGCGTGCCATGCAACAATAACTTCTGGAGTAGCTGTTCGCGCGTAAATCGACGCGAATCTAATCAGAATCTCCTGGTTGATGGAGACGCAATTGTCGTCCAGTTGAATTCTGACTAGATATCCCGAAACGGCAACTTAATGTAGTCCGGGTGTTGAATTGAGACTAACTTTAGTCAGCTTGGTTGAATGTCTTTATTGCGACGTACTTGGGTTGTAGATTACATGTTCGTAGTGTCGCATGAGGCGCTGCCTTCATAGAAAAGAAAAAAAAATGTAATTTTGTATACATCTGGTAATCACATCTCTTTAAACGTACTGAACAGTAGCAAAAAGTAACAAGAGAGCTCAACGAGGGCTCCTTCGGGAAACTTTAAAGTTTAATTTAAGAAAAAATTACGATAGTATTGTGGTATGTGTGAACAGTATGAAGTATGGTATGTATAAAGAGAATGAACGGATCTTGCCGGTATGAATGTTGTGTGTCAGTTGTTTGCCATTAATGAGTGAAACCATCGAGAAGCTTCCAGGAATCAGATTCGTTGATGTTTAAAGGATGATGACCCTGGAGCTATCGATCGGTTATCACTATGGCAAACAGCTGATGACAAGAGTGCGAGTGATGTGAAAGTATGCCATGAGCGAATGTTATAAATAAACCGACATTTTGGAAGCCGAGAGATTCCCTTGGATAGCGTGAGAGAGTGAGAGTCGCAAAAAGTCGCAGTGTGTAGTTGATATTGTGAGTTGTAATTGTGTTGTTTTCTTTCAAGTTACCGTTATTATAAATAAATATTATTCGTTGTTATTTTATTTCCTACAGTATTTTAGGTTCTTCACAACTATTTGCTTGGAAGAAGGAAAAAAATATGTAGGTTTTACATTCTGTACCATTGTTCTGTACCAACAGTGTACCACAGTTGGAAAATATTAAATAAAAAAATGAAACCAAGATATTTATATTATAAATTAAAAATTAATAAATTATATTTATAAATTTAAAGTATGATAAATAACTACCAATATTAAAAAAGAGAATCAAACTTTGCTACCATATTGAAAACGTATTTTCTATTCCGACGTAAAAACGTTTTTAGAGATTGCAATACCGGTATACCGGTATTTTGAGCCATTTGTACAATTTTGTAATACCGGTATTCACAAGTTTAAATACCGTTTTTTTCGGTATTTACTGGAAATTTTTTAAATTGTCTCTACTATACAGGGTGTTTCATTTAAGTTGAGATTGTAAAAAATCTCGAAAACGGGTGATTTAAGAAAAACCAAGCGATGCGTACCCTTTACTATTGAGGGTGGGGAGTCTAATGGCATTACTGATTTTTCAATGCATGGGCGTTTTCAAGGTCATTTCAAGGTCATCTTGTTTTTTGGTGTCATAAACACCTATTTTGTTGTAGATTTAATATTTCTTAAGATATCTATTGACGTTTCATATTTATGTCAAGGATAGTTTTCTTTTTCTATTAATATGACGACATTACGTTCTTGTGGAATGTTTTTTATTTCTTTTAAGGATGTCACAACAAATGCTCGAAATTGTTACCCTCAACTTCCAGACACTTATTAACACGTTTAATAAAAGACTGGTGGACGGATAATAAAGTTCTTCTCGTTATAACACGACAGACAGTTACAATTCGCACTTTCATGTCTTCTGGTGTAGTAGGTGGATCACTGTATACTTTTTCCTTGAGATAACCCCATAGGAAATTGTCGAGTGGAGTTAGATCAGGTGATCTCGCTGGCCAGGACCCTGGACCACCTCGACCTATCCAACGACCAGTAAAGTCCCGATGTAGGATTTGCCGTGCAATTCGTGAATAATGAGCTGGGCAACCGTCTTGCTGGAACCACATGTTTTGCCTGTCGATATGGCTGGTAATACTGGTAATTGGCGGTCCACAAAGTCTCGATACTTGATTTCATTTAACGTACCGTCAATAAAATATATTATTATAATAATATTAATATATATTATTATATAATATTAATATATTCCTATTATTTTTTTCCAAATAATTCCCTCCCAAACATTGACTGACCATGGGTGTTGGAAACTGATCCTGTTCTAGTAGCAAACTGTTAGATACGTTTGTAAACACAATCATAATAGGTATGTTTATCTGTGTTACACTCGATAGAGGGAAATGTCCATACATTGTGGTTCTCAAGGTACCAATAACACTGTCCAACAAATTTGAAGCTGTTTTCTGTTTTACTATAGCCACTATATAATTCTTATAGAGTTCGTCGTCCTGAACACGAATCCGGCAATCAAATTTCTGGATCACTCTCTGTTTTCGAAAAAAATCAGCTTTTGTAAAAACGGTCGTTTACGGTAAAGAAGCTGGTATTACGTGAAAACTAAGAAACATAGGTTGTTGTTCTTGGTCTCAAAAAATAGACGAGTGTTTCCCGAGAATGAATATATAAGCATATTATAATATTCCGTATTGATTAATAGCAGTAAATCACTGTCAAAGTCCAAAAACGAGCGAATTCGCCAATTTTTTACTCATTCACTTTGCATTTTCACGTAGAGGACTGTTGCTAGCACAAATTTACTGTACACCATTGGATTCTACGTACATTTCTGAATAAAAAAAACAATCAGCGGAAATTGTCATAACTGTTTTCGTTTCGGCACAATTTAAGAAAATATCCATCCCGAACGTTTTGTCACTACGACGCCATCGCTCCTTGTAAGCGCCGTAGCTACGCATAATACTTTCACGGGCCCCGCGCATCGATACATTCTGTTGAGTTAGAATTCTCTATCCCTTTACTAAAGTGTAAGGTAATACTTATTTATTTATTTTTTTCATAGAGGAGAAATGCTTTACGCACACTCGCAAATGTCTTAGTTGGCGGATAGTGTAGAACTCCGTAGGCTTATTGCTTTCGTATACGCTCTGAAATCCTCTGTGTTTTTCTCTTTAATTTAACTAATGAAACAATACTCGCTTCAAACAATGAATAAGAATTCTTTCATATGTGCGCGATAAATCTTATTATCATTATTTTCATAAATATTAAACAAAAGAAAAAAATCAAAGGGGAGAGTGTTGTAGTACATTTGGTAGGAATACGATAGCGAAATTTTCTTTAGAAATGAGATTGGCTTCCGGGTAGGAGCCGCGTTCAAGTTGTGGATTATTCCGACGTTTCGCCAATATTGCAGCTAGCTTCATCAGGGCTTCAAGGAAAACTCTGATACTGAAGGAAGTATCAGTTGGGACCCTAACTTATACCTATGCCCAGTCATGCGGATCGTTGCACCGCCCAATCGTTTTTAATTGGGCAGCTGAACAATTAAAAAACTGGGAGGCGGCTGCTCCAAATAGGACTGAGACTGAGACCTTTATCCCGATTGATGTTATTTGGGTTTTTCATAATCTCCAAGGCTTCTCGATATTCCCTCGGGAAAAATGATTTTTCCTTGGTCAAGACCTTAATGTCCTGGAATAGGATTTGGTGGCCAGTCTCAATCTTGTGTTCGGCTACAGCAGATTGTAAGTAGCCTAATCTGGAGCACCTTTCGTGTTCCTTCAGGCGAGTACTGACACTCCTCCCAGTTTCACCGATATACACCTTGCCGCATGAACAGGGTATTTCGTATACCCCTGGGCACGCTAAAGGTGGGGCCGGATCCTTGGCCGAGGTCAGAATTTGACTCACCTTTTGAGCCGGTTGGAAATATGTTTTGATGTCGAATTTCTTTAATATCCGTGCAATCCTGTCTGTTGTTCCTTGTATGTATGGAAGGAACGCCAATGCTGAATGTGTGGATGTAGGTTCCGGGGGCTGAGAGGGTTCTTTTGAGTTAGTAAGTTTACGGATTGTGCGTTTTATCTGTTTTGCGTTGTAGCCGTTCTTGATGAGAGCGTCTTCAATGTGGTTGAGTTCTTGATCGAGTACAGAGGGTTGTGAGATATTAATTGCTCTATTAATTAAGGATGAGATGACGGACGCTTTCTGTGATGGATGGTGGTGAGAGGAAGCCTGGAGGTACCTATCAGTATGAGTAGGTTTACGATAAACTTTATGACCTAAGGTACCATCAGGATTCCTCGTCACAAGGACGTCGAGAAACGGAATCTGATTGTTCTTTTCGATTTCTATTGTGAATTTGATGTTGGGATGCTGGGAGTTAATGAAAGACAGGAAGGTATCTAGTGTTTCTCTACCGTGTCTCCATACTACGAAGGTGTCATCCACGTAGCGGAACCAGATTGTGGGTATAAGATGGGCATCTTTAAGTATTAAACTTTCCAGATGTTCCATAAAAATGTCTGCCACTACTGGTGAGATTGGAGAGCCCATGGCTGCTCCTATCTCCTGCTTGTAGAAAACACCTTGGTAGGTGAAGTAGGTAGAGGTCAAGCAATGCTCTATGAGTGGTAATAGATTTGGTGGTATTCTGTTGGTTTTTTGAATGATGTCGAGTGTTTCCGGAATGGGAAGGGCCGCGATGGTGGGCACCTCCTCGTTGGTGTGGCCTGGGAGGACCAGGTGGTGGGATCACGCCGTAGTGAACCGTAGTGGTCCTGCGAAGAACCACCGCTAGTCATAAGTCATTAATCATTCACTAATCATTTATTTTCAGCTTTTCTTTCAGCTTCTATGGTTGGTATTGCATGCTACTTTAACCACTAATCTTCTCTTTCAGCTCTCTTTTCAGCTTTTCTTTCAGCTCTCTTTTCAGCCTTTCTTTTCAGCTTTCTTTTCAGCTCCACTCTTAACCACTCTTTTAGTTTCTGGCTCTCCCTTTTACTTTCTAACTGTCCTACTTTTGAGTTTTGTTTTTTCGGGCTTTTGTTTTCTTCTCTACTCGGCATTTTGGCACCACCATTACAGTCATACTACATTCACACACACTCATCCATCAACATTACCCTCACACACACACACTCGCATACAGACTACAATCGCACATCCTCACTCATCACACTCATCAATACATACACATTCACACTCTCACGCAAACTTTCACAGGTAAACCAACAAACACACACGCACACATACACGCAGACACGCCTCAATCCAAGGTGGAATGGCGTCGTGCCGAGGGATGCATGGATACGGGGGCGTCCTAAATTGCGTAGTCGCAAACGATCCCTCTGGAGTACCAGGCGACCCTCCAGAGTAACTAGCCTTGCCCGGGTAAGGGGGCTCTACCCGGGTCGACATCCGTTCCCACCATGAAGACTAGGCCCTGGAAGCCAATATGAAAAAACTTAACACAAATACAAACACAAAAACAATTATGAGAGGAGTAGGAGAACATATGGAAACGGTAGGACAAGAGGATGAAGAGGAATGCACGTCAGAATTGACATGCACAGGAGAAGAGGAATATATGAGTATGAAGGAGAGCCCGGAGGAGGAGAGGAAGCGGGATGAAGACTATTGACACTAGAAAGAGTGGTGAAGAGGAAGTTATTAAGATCGCCAAGAGAGGAAAGAATTTGGGATGCGGAAGAGGAAAAGGAAGACTCGATCATGGTGGGAGTAAGATACGCCTTGGAATATGTAAAGGAGGTACAACTACAGAACAAGGCAGTAACGGAGTACCTAGAACCAAAAAACGTCAGAACAGAAATTAAGGATAGATGCGGAGAAATAGCGAAAGGATTAGAATCTACAGAAAAAATCCTGCTAAATGTTCTGCAAAGGATGAAAAGGGAAGAGGAGAAAGAAAAAAGAAAAGAAAGGACTAAGGAAAGAGAGGAAAAAGAAACACAGATCACACCGGGATTGGAAAGGACTTATGCGAACGTCACAAGGACAAAGAGAAAGGAAAGGACCCCACAAGGAGATGATGAAGTCAAGAAGAGGAGAATCAGGGAAATACAAAGGGAAGACACAAACCTACACATGCATAGGAAAAGTAATAGAATTATGACACAGGAGCACTATACCGACGAAATAGAGAGATTTAGGTTATACGAGACAAAGGAAGAAAGAAGAAAAAAGATAAAAGAAAAGAAACTAATAGAGACAAAGGAGGAGGAAAATGAAAAGAGGAACGAAAGAAGAATAGACAAAGATAAGAGGATGTACGATAAATACAAAAAAGAGGCCGTGATGGTAAAAATTGTGGAAGGGGAGGATTACCTAACTATATACAAAAGGATCGCAGAGGCCGGAAAGGAAAAAATGGGAGATATTGAGAAGGTTAGAAGAACAAGGAATGGACACCTGTTGATGGAAATAACAAGGAAAGGAAACACACACAGGATGAGTGAGGAGGTGAAAAAGGCCTTAGGAGGGGGAAAGGAGGTCAAAATCCTTCAAAAGAATTTTGACATAGAGATCAGGGATCTCGACCCCATCATCACAAAGGAGGAAAAAGAATCATCACAAAGAATTAACTTTCTTAAGAATGGCCTCCCCGTAGAGTTGCCGAATACTAGTCTTCAGACTAGGGGTGGCCATTCTTAAGAAAGCTAATTCTTTCAGTAAAACCAGGAACACTTTGCAGCAACACCTCTGCACCCTAACCTTCCTAAAAAGGTGCCGGGACAATAAGATCGTCCCGAAATTCCTTCAACTTAAGAGCCCTGTCGACTCTACAAAATCCCGGAATATCCTGTTACGAACCAGCCATGCGCTTGTTCGAGAACGCATCCAAGCCATCAAGAAACAACTGGACGCATTATCCTAAAAACTCCTATCTCTCCATCTCTTCCTCTCTTCTTCTATATCCCATCACCTCTGGTCTAAGATTGACCGAGTTTCTTTCGAACGAGCTTCCAAGACTCACGAGTTGCGGTCTGAAAAGCAAAAAGAGAAACTCCGAAAACTTATGCCACCCAAATCTGAAGTTCTTCCCTTGACAGGAACAGTCAAAAACTTGACTGACATTCATCTTAATAACGACGCCATTTCCATTCTTTCGAAAGGACACAATTTTGCTGTCAGTCCACGCCAGATTCCAACCGAACAAATAATCAGTCACGTTGAGAACGCGATTTTTCGTCTGCCCTCGGAGGCGGCCAGTGAAGTACGAAGACTCACAGCCAACGCCCTTAAAAAGGCCAAACCTCCAGTTCAAAACATCTCCAGGCGAGAACGTCAAGCTCTGGCTAACCTCCGTAAGAACCAAGACCTCCTCATTACTCTTGCAGACAAAGGCAACTCTACGGTAGTCATGTTCCGCAAGGACTATGACAGTAAAATCCGTGAACTCCTCAGCTCCAATACATATTCCAAAATCAAAAAAGATCCTCCTGCTACAATCACGAGAAAAACAGTCCGTCTCATCAAAGAAGCCAACCTGCCGCCTGACGTCTCGAAATCCTTATCCACCACAGAACCCCATCCGCCAAAATTATACGGACTTCCTAAAATCCACAAAGGTCACATTCCATTACGCCCTATTGTGAGTGCCATCAACTCTCCGACACACAAATTAGCGAAATATCTTTGCAATATCTTACAACCACTCACGGGCAACACACAACATAGTATCAAAAACTCTGTAGATTTTGTTAACAAAATCAAGAGTATCAATACACAACCCCAAGATATTCTGGTTAGCTTCGATATCGAATCACTTTTTACCAGTATTCCCATTCCGGAAACACTCGACATCATTCAAAAAACCAACAGAATACCACCAAATCTATTACCACTCATAGAGCATTGCTTGACTTCTACCTACTTCACCTACCAAGGTGTTTTCTACAAGCAGGAGATAGGAGCAGCCATGGGCTCTCCAATCTCACCAGTAGTGGCAGACATTTTTATGGAACATCTGGAAAGTTTAATACTTAAAGATGCCCATCTTAAACCCACAATCTGGTTCCGCTACGTGGATGACACCTTCGTAGTATGCAGACACGGTAGAGAAACACTAGATACCTTCCTGTCTTTCATTAACTCCCAGCATCCCAACATCAAATTCACAATAGAAATCGAAAAGAACAATCAGATTCCGTTTCTCGACGTCCTTGTGACGAGGAATCCTGATGGTACCTTAGGTCATAAAGTTTATCGTAAACCTACTCATACTGATAGGTACCTCCAGGCTTCCTCTCACCACCATCCATCACTTAACCATCACTGTCATCTCATCCTTAATTAATAGAGCAATTAATATCTCACAACCCTCTGTACTCGATCAAGAACTCAACCACATTGAAGACGCTCTCATCAAGAACGGCTACAACGGAAAACAGATAAAACGCACAATCCGTAAACTTACTAACTCAAAAGAACCCTCTCAGCCCCCGGAACCTACATCCACACATTCAGCATTGGCGTTCCTTGCATACATACAAGGAACAACAGACAGGATTGCACGGATATTAAAGAAAATCGACATCAAAACATATTTCCAACCGGCTCAAAAGGTGAGTCAAATTCTGACCACGGCCAAGGATCCGGCCCCACCTTTAGCGTGCCCAGGGGTATACCAAATACAGTATTCCCTGGTTATATGCACAAGGAGGGGCCCTCGATAACTGCATCGCGAGCATCCCCACCACATAGGGGGATCCCCGTCGGCGAGCCGCCACATTCAACGACGGGGAAGTGTAACATGATACTTTCGGATCGTGTCCATGAGCCAATACTAATCGAAGGACTGAACTTTTCCGTTTTTGATTATTTTTCGTTAAAAACTTCGCTATCGTGTTTGTGACAATTTTGTGATTAAAATGATACCAAACACGACATAATTTGAGCAACATTTACTTAATATTTAAATCGCTTATTTGCTATATAGATAATTCAAACATGTCGTGTTTGGTATCATTTTAATCAGAAAAAACTCACAAATACGTTAACGAAGTTTTCAAAACAAAAAATTTGAAAATGGAAAAGTTCAATCCTCCAATTAGTATTAACTCAGCGATAGGTTCGGGCCGGTCCCCCTGTACGTTGGGCCTCTCTGTCTCTTCTACTATCTGTCTTTTTCTAAGCTCGGCACTCGGCTCGAGCCGTGAGATAAACACAGTGTTGACATTCAGCTACGACCAGTGCATATAAGTTTTGCACAGGGACTCTATAGCAGTGCATATATAGAGTTTGGTAACTATTCAATGTTTACGAATTTAGAAAGGGGTAAGCAATGGGACAATGTCCCCCCCCCCCCCTCTAGAAGATGAAGGGGTTGATGGAACCGAGACTCGTCTTCGATGCACACGCGTTTGACGGCGATGAGTCCGTTTCTACGAACGTTTTAAGGAGCATTCTTTGCTCCATGCACGAGCTGATGAAACAAATTTGTACGATGCCTAAAGTTTGTTAAATGCCTGTGCTATGGAGAGACACGTTCCTCAAAACGTTTGTACATACATACGAACAGAGTCATCGCTGTCACAGTTTTTATCCTTTATCCTTTGCATCTTCGACGGGGTGGTTTTTCACTGTTTTCCGCTTTTTAAATTCGCGGTCAACTTGAGCTGTATGAAAATACCGACTTGTTATTCACGTCAATAAAAGCACAGCAGTGTCGACAGGTGTGCAATGTTTAAATGCACTGCGCTGTGTTTACGTCGCTGCTCCAATTGAGCGCCGAACTTAGAAAAGACAGTAAGTATAATTCAAAGCATATCGTATTGGATATCATCTTAATCAGAAAAATTTCACAAATACGTTATCGAAATTAGCGAAAAAATGGAATATCAAAAATGGAAAAGTTTTATCCTCCGGTTTGTGAAATTTTTCTGATTAAGATGATACCCAACACGATATGGTTTGAATTATACTTACTGTCTTTTCTAAGTTCGGCGCTCAATTGGAGCAGCGACGTAAACACAGCACAGTGCATTTAAACATTGCACACCTGTCGATACTGCTGTGCTTTTATTGACGTGAATAACAATTCGGTATTTTCATACAGCTCAAGTTGACCGCGAATTTAAAAAGCGGAAAACAGTGAAAAACCACCCCGTCGAAGATGCAAAGGATAAAGGATAAAAACTGTGACAGCGATGACTCTGTTCGTATGTATGTATAAACGTTTTGAGGAACGTGTCTCTCCATAGCACAGGCATTTAACAAACTTTAGGCATCGTAAAAATTTGTTTTATCAGCTCGTGCATGGAGCAAAGAATGCTCCTTAAAACGTTCGTAGCAACGGACTCATCGCCGTCAATCGCGTGTGCATCGAAGACGAGTCTCGGTTCCATCAACCCCTTCATCTTCTAGAGGGGGGGGGGGGGGGGACATTGTCCCATTGCTTACCCCTTTCTAAATTCGTAAACATTGAATAGTTACCAAACTCTATATATGCACTGCTATAGAGTCCCTGTGCAAAACTTATATGCACTGGTCGTAGCTGAATGTCAACACTGTGTTTATCTCACGGCTCGAGCCGAGTGCCGAGCTTAGAAAAAGACAGATAGTAGAAGAGACAGAGAGGCCCAACGTACAGGGGGACCGGCCCGAACCTATCGCTGAGTTAATACTAATTGGAGGATTGAACTTTTCCTTTTTCAAATTTTTTGTTTTGGAAACTTCGTTAACGTATTTGTGAGTTTTTTCTGATTAAAATGATACCAAACACGACATGTTTGAATTATCTATATAGCAAATAAGCGATTTAAATATTAAGTAAATGTTGCTCAAATTATGTCGTGTTTGGTATCATTTTAATCACAAAATTGTCACAAACACGATAGCGAAGTTTTTAACGAAAAATAATCAAAAACGGAAAAGTTCAGTCCTTCGATTAGTATTGGCTCATGGACACGATCGGGCCGGTCCCCCTATAGCTTAGATCTCTCTGTCTCTTCTACTGTCTGTTCTTTTCTAAGTTCACGCTCGGCTGGAGCCAGAACGTAAACACAAAATAGAAACCACCACTTCGTAACTCCACAGTTTCGGTCCCGAATTCTGTGCATATATCCAGGGTTTACTGTACCCTGTTCATGCGGCAAGGTGTATATCGGTGAAACTGGGAGGAGTGTCAGTACTCGCCTGAAGGAACACGAAAGGTGCTCCAGATTAGGCTACTTACAATCTGCTGTAGCCGAACACAAGATTGAGACTGGCCACCAAATCCTATTCCAAGACATTAAGGTCTTGACCAAGGAAAAATCATATTTCCCGAGGAAATATCGAGAAGCCTTGGAGATTATGAAAAACCCAAATAACATCAATCGGGATAAAGGTCTCAGTCTCAGTCCTATTTGGAGCAGCCTCCTCCCAGTTTTTTAATTGTTCAGCTGCCCAATTAAAAACGATTGGGCGGTGCAACGATCCGCATGACTGGGCATAGGTATAAGTTAGGGTCCCAACTGATACTTCCTTCAGTATCAGAGTTTTCCTTGAAGCCCTGATGAAGCTAGCTGCAATGCTGGCGAAACGTCGGAATAATCCACAACTTGAACGCGGCTCCTACCCGGAAGCCAATCTCATTTCTAATCATTCTGGCCGCGAAAGCCTCAAGACAAGAAATTTTCTTTATTTAGAAGATTTGAAATGAAAGAAATATGTGGAACATGTTATAATATAGCATTTCCGAGTATTTTATAGTCATAAGTAGACTGCGGATGTTTATGCAAATTTCAAGTTTCAAAAATGTAGGTGAGACAGGAAAACCTATCTAGGGATTTATTGCACTCAATAAATATTACAACAAATACCATACTTTGGATATTTTAGACATATTTTTATATTATGTCCTTTTTGTATATTTTAGCCGTGTTTAATTTGTCATAAATGCATAAAAATCCGCAGTCTGGTCATAAGATTACATATTGTTATGAATAGAGACAACATTTTTAAATTGTGCTGGAATTTCACCCCTTTGGTTTCTATGTAATGCTTATCATTTACGAGAAAAACGATGGTAAAATGTATCACTAACAGCCTGAATAAAGAACAAAGCAAAGTAACAATACTGAAAAAGCAACTAATTTGGCGTAAGCCAAAGTCTGTCTGAACGTTTCACTACGACCTATTCGTACGAGATTCTGACAGAAGTGAGATCTGTTCAGAATCTTGGACATACAACGTCTAGAAAAGTTAAATGTTGCTTAAAAAAAAGAAGCGAGGTCAAACAAACGAAAATTCTGTGGTTCTTTACATCCGTCAAAGTAACAATTTAGTAGAAGAATTTATGCACATTTGGCAACTTCTTATTTGTGATAGATAACAACTCTGTTCAACACGATTCTTTTTCTCAAATATCCAATGGGTGATCCTCATAGAGTTAGTTATCCTAAACACGAATCCGTCGGCAGAATTGCTCCATCACCCTCAGTTTTTTAGTAAAATGTGTTTTTGTAAAAACACCACATTTTGACAGAAAATGAGGTATTACGCGAAAAGTATAAACGCTACGAAGTTGAAATTGGTTTCAAAAGATAGAGGAAATCATGGCGAATATTTTAGTGTATATATTTATTAAAATTGGTTGTTGCAAATAGTAACAAATGACCGTCAAAGTTTAAAAAAGTGCGGATGCACGATCTTACTATGCTATACTTTTACATTCTTATGAAAAGTTATTTATCTAGCACGAATTTGCTATACTGGATCGCATTGCTAAGACATTTCTGAAGAGAAAACTACCCCCAAAAATTTCGGGAACAATTTTCAATCCCGACGGGATGAAAAAATATCCGTCGAGAACGTGTAATCGGCGTTCGACGCCATGCTGCTATTCTACGCGGGCCGCCATTGTCACAGTGCCGTAACTACGCGTTATCGACGCCGATCTGACAGTACCATCCGAAGGGCGCTCAAGTCTGACAAATATAAATAAATAATTGTTTTTTTTTATGTTTTAGTTAGAACTCTGATCTGTTATGCTTATATATACATACTCGAGAAACACTCGTCTATTTTTTGAGACCAAGAACAACAACCTACGTTTCATAGTTTTCACGTAATACCAGCTTCTTTACCGAAAACGACCGTTTTTACAAATGCTGATTTTTTTCGATCACAGAGGGTGATCCAGAAATTTGGTTGCCGGATTCGTGTTCAGGACGACGAACTCTATAAGAATTATATAGTGGCTACAGGAAAACAGAAAACAGCTTCAAAGGCTATAGGAGGATAAGTATGATCCAGCGGCCTTAGCTCCGATCATGCTCGCTTTTTTTGTTAAATTAGTACCTATGTGAGTACTTATCACAGCAATTTTCAACCCTTAAAAAGTCATCCCCAGGGAGTAATCGTTAAATAAACAAATTTTTTCAAAAATTCATAACTTGAGAACGACTACTTTGATTTTATTGAAATTTATTCAGGACGTACATATAACTAAGGTCTCTGATTAAAAAAAATTCCAGACTTGATGAATTGACATAACCTTAGAAAAAAAATTAAAACATTTTTCAATGTCTACTATTGGTAGGTTATGTTTGAGGCACAACTACCAAACTTTTTTTATAGCTTTCTAACACCATTTTGCACCATACATAATTTTGGTATAATTTATTTCTTGGTGCGTCATATCCAAAAAAAAATAAAAAGTCTAATTTTAATCATATTTAATTTTTTTAAATATGTTATAATTATGGCACACCCATCCTAATTTTTTTCTAGTTTTCTAACGTCATGTTGCACCATATATAATTTTGGTATAATTTATTTCTTGGTGCGTCATATGCAAAAAGAATAAAAAGTATAATTTTAATCATTTTCAATTTTTTTCATTATGTTATCATTATAGCACAATCATCTTATTTTTTTTTAGCTTCCTAACATTATTTTGCACCATGTATAATTTCGGTAGAATTTATTTTTGGGTGCGTCATATGCAAAATAAATGAAAAGTCTAATTTTAATCATCCTCAATTTTTTCAATATGTTCCGTTATAGCACAATCATGTTATTTTTTTTGGTTTCCTCACATCGTTTTACTCTAGCTATAATAATTTCTGAATTCATAATTCATAATAATAATAATAACAATAATAATAATGATAACAACAACAACAACTGAAACAGTGATTATAATAGTTATAAAAGTAATTGTTGGTATATTTGTATCCACCGCGGTAAGCGTGGTCCATGATAGGACGCAGACGTTCTATCTCTCTCTCTAGTTAGTTCCCTTTTTATTCAGTAGTTACCTATGTGCGCACCATTGCTGACCGCTTCGATATTCTTTTGTGTGAAATACAAAAATATACATAAATACTTACCATAAAAAGGTGGTTTTCTACCCCTCTTCAAAATAAAATCCTAACAGTAATAAAGACAATGGCAAGATTAGCTCCATACGTCTGTAGCTCTTGCCCGCTCATGCGGGCCCGCGCGAACGACAGACTTGATACCCACCACTAAAACGCATATCCCCGCTACTGTAGTAAATGGACTTTTTGATGTTTTTTTTTGGAAGTTGCCGAAATATAGGAAAACTGTATACTTTTATTGATTCCAATGTAACACGCTGAGAATTATGAATTCAGAAATTATTATAGATAGAGTAAAACGATGTGAGGAATCCAAAAGAAATAACATGATTGTGCTATAACGGTAACATATTGAAAAAAATTGAGGACGATTAAAATTAGACTTTTCATTTATTTTGCATATGACGCACCCAAAAATAAATTCTACCGAAATTACACATGGTGCAAAATAATGTTAGGAAGCTAAAAAAAAATTAAGATGATTGTGTTATAATGATAACATAATGAAAAAAATTGAAAATGATTAAAATTATACTTTTTATTCTTTTTGCATATGACGCACCAAGAAATAAATTATACCAAAATTACATATGGTGCAAAATGACGTTAGAAAACTAGAAAAAAATTAGGATGGGTGTGCCATAATTATAACATATTGTAACACTCGTCGTCGTTCGGGCCCCACGTTGGGCGCCAATTTGTAACACGGCTCCTTTTTACGCCTCGAGTTGGGCGTAGATTGCGACGGTGCGTGTTCCTCGTTCGGGGGAGGTTCTCGAAAACAGAGCTTTAGGACGGGTCGGATAGGAAGAGGAGAGGATGGTGGAGAGAGGCGTCAGGGAAAGAGGGGTGCCGTTGCCGCGGAGGCTACGTCTTCCCCTCCGGATGGCTGGACGTGAGGGATGCAGAGAGAGAGGTGCCGTTGCCGCGAAGGCTCGTCTGCCTCTTGGTCTCTCTGCTTAAGGATGTGGAGTCAACTGTTTCACGCCTCGCAGGAGTGCCGTTGCCGCGAAGGCTCGTCTGCTCCGTACGAGGGCTACTGTAGTTGGGGTGAGAGTGTAAGGAAGACTCTGCTTGTTTCCGGAAAAAGGGCCTCCTTATATTCCTCTTTCCGCTTCCGGGCCTGACCAATCAGGGCCGTTCCCGGCGGAAAGAGGGTAGGAGACCGGGTGGAGGGGCGCGGGACCTCCGGGCGAGGTACCTGCCGCTCTTCGGTGGTAGGCGAAATTCGCGTCGCGTTACAATATTTAAAAAAATTAAATATGATTAAAATTAGACTTTTTATTTTTTTTGGATATGACGCACCAAGAAATAAATTATACCAAAATTATATATGGTGCAAAATGGTGTTAGACAGCTATAAAAAAAGTTTGGTAGTTGTGCCTCAAACATAACCTACCAATAGTAGTCATTGAAAAATGTTTTAATTTTTTTTCTAAGGTTATGTCAATTCATCAAGTCTGGAATTTTTTTTAATCAGAGACCTTAGTTATATGTACGTCCTGAATAAATTTCAATAAAATCAAAGTAGTCGTTCTCAAGTTATGAATTTTTAAAAAAATTTGTTTATTTAACGATTACTCCCTGGGGATGAATTTTTAAGGGTTGAAAATTGCTGTGATAAGTACTCACGTAGGTACTAATTTAACAAAAAAAAGCGAGCATGATCGGAGCTAAGGCCGCTGGATCATACTTATCCTCCTATAGCCTTTGTAGGACAGTGTAATACTTGAAGATGTAAGCCTACCAGATGAGGTGCCAGCATAAAATTTAAAAGACGTTTCGCCTGATATCTTAAAAAATATTAAATCTACAACAAAATGTTTCAAACAAAAGTGATCACTTTTTTATGTAGAATACGATTCCGAAATAAAAAATAGGTCTTTATGACAGAAAAAACAAGATGACCTTGAAATTACCATGAAGACGCCCACACATTGAAAAATCAGTAATGCCATTAGACTCCCCACCCGCAATAGTAAGGGGCACGCATCGCTTGGTTTTTCTTAAATCACCCGTTTTCGAGATTTTTTACAATCTCAACTTAAATGGAACACTCTGTATAATAGAATGGGCAAAAAATAAAGATGCCTAAAACAAAAAACGGCAGACGGGTAGTAATGAATAAGTGGATAGCATCTGTGCACGCCAATTATATCGTTGAAGCGCGAGATACGGTGCATTGTAAAGCATGCGATAAGGAAATTCGATGCGAAAGCAAATTCGTTGCGAAAGGAAATCGCGAATAAGGCAACATAAACAAACAGCTGTGCAAAAAAAGGAATGTTGCAGAGCGTAACAGAAATGATTCTGCTACTACAGCTAATGATCCACAAAGTCAGGCCAGCTCGTCAAGAAAAAACAATTTTTACATTGATATGTGTCAAGCAACGGTAGCTATTAATATGCCTTGGCGATGTCTCAATAACAATGTGTGGAGAAATTACAAAAAAATACACTGGACAAGATATTCCAGACGAATGAAGACTGCGCAAAAATTATTTAGATGATTGTTACAATTTGGCTATCCAAAATATTGGAGACAATCATGTTTGGGTATCCGTAGACGAGACGACGGACGCTACTGGCCGTTATGTTGCAAACTTAATTGTTGGAAAGCTTTACAGATGCAGAGCATCGTATATGTTGAAAGCCGGAAAACACCTAAAAATATTTTTCCCAAACTTGTTGCACATTACTTGTTCGGTACATGGACTAAACAGAATAGCTAATGTAATGCGAGTTCAGTTCCCTGCTGCTAATAAATTAATATCATCTACAAAGAAGTATTATTAAAAGCTCCACTACGTGTAGAGAGTTATAGAAGGATATTAAAAGATATACCATTGCCGCCAGAACCTGTAATTACAAGGTGGGGGACCTGGTTGGAAGCAACGTTATTTTATGCATCCCATTTAGAAAAGATAAAAGATGTCATAAAATCTTTCGGTGATAAGGAGGCTTCTTCAATTAAATCGGCGAAAGAAGTACTAGGCTGTACGTATTTGAAGGCAAGATTTAACATTTATTCAAAGTCACTTTCAAATAATACCAGAGGCTATTACAAAATTGGAAACGGTAGGATTACCTTTAATGCAATCTATTGATTTAGTAACTAGAGTAGCAGAAAATTTAAAAAGTGTGCCCGGGGATTGTGGAGCAAAAGTTACGGACAAGATAGATGCTGTATTGAAACGAAACGTAAATTTCAATATATTGTCAGAAATCAGTAAGATTTTGAAGGATGAACACATTGAAGGGTCGCAAGAGGTTCCGGCTCATCACTGGTGTAAATTTAAATACGCTCCTATTGCGTCATGTGATGTAGAACGCTCCTTTCCAGCTTATAAATTAATTCTATCAGAGAAGAGACATCAATTCGCAACCGATATAGAAAAAAACTATTGTGATATATTGTAACGCTAATTATAACAAATAAAGCAATAAAATAATGAACATTTTGTAGATATGCACACGTATTTCCTGTATATTATATATGTACATTTTGCATATAGGTACCTTGCATATATTTTGCATATATCTTGCATATTTTGGCATATTATATCTGCAAAAACATCCACAGTCTACTTATAAGATATGTATGTGGTGTGTTATATACGTTATTTATAGATATGTCATTGTCTTGTCGATGATATGATGGAGGTTTGATGAAGCCGAGTACCCTCCCGAGAAGAAAGCTTAATTGCGGTGCCTGGGGAGGGGAAGCCTATGCCGGAGAGAAGGAGGAGTGGTTTTAGTGATCTTCTGGATGCTTCACATCCAGTGAGTACCACACTCCCCCCGTCTAGGTCTGGGTTAGGTGGAGGACGACGGGGAGGACGACGGCTGGAAGGGCTCCTGGAGACCAATCCTGGACTTTGTCCGGGGGAGGACTTATCTTCAGGAAAAACACTGACTGATCTGATGTCTTTCCCTAGCAGGTCTTGGGATCTGCTGGTCGCACGGAAGGCGTGGCAGAAAGGCCACTTTTAAAAGGGGGGAAATAGTCCAGGCATCCGCAAGGGGGGAGGGTCCCAGTTTGACTCTGTCGCTGGGACCAACAGAAAAGCTGGGGAAAGGAGGGCCCGTGGAAGCATTTTCATCCACGGGTCAGTTGGGAGGGAGGGCCCCATGTGCGGCACTTTGCGCCATGGGGCCAATACTTTGAAGAAAGTACTTTTTTTTTTTTTTTGAGAACCTTTATTATATCCAATAGGCACGTGTACAGAGTAGAGCCATAAGGCAAAGCGATCGCAATTGGTCGCTCCGGTTTGGCCGAATACTCGGCAACTCAGCGGAGCAAACTAACAGTGTAGACGAAAAACGCGCCAGATTTGAATCGTCAAAAGACACATATTATGATAGAATGCCTCAGAAAAATCAGAATGGAGCGGAAGTAAAAAAAAAGGCTTCGCTTACTCTAAAAGGGTGAAAGGGAGGAATAAGTGGCGATTAAGCCGACGAAGGTACAGTGCAAGTACTAGAGATGGAACCTCTAAAAGACTGATCCAATGGAGGTACGGTATTGATATAACAATATCCTCTCAATTGACCGTACCCCACAAAAACAAGAAAGGAAGAATTAAATAGGGAAAGGGAAGAAAAAAAAAAAAAAAAAAAAAAAAAAAAAAAAAAAAAAAAAAAAAAATTGAACAGAAAAGAAATTTGTGGAAATTTCTTCCTAATACTCTCTCTCACAAGAGAGGAAAGGGAATGGCAACTACGCTTGGTACCATAATTTTCACAGAGTCGCACATATTTACAGTGTAAAGAAAAATACAAAAATAGCAGTATAATATGATGCTAAGAACATACATAATTTTTGTTTGAACAAACATTTAGAAGCAAGGCTTCAATGCGAGGGAGGCGTCGGTGGTAAGCGACTCCTAATGCAACCAAGAGATTCTTTTCAGATATTTATAGCTCGCTACGTCAATGTCTATAGGTGGAAGCGACGTGGAAAACCGAAGCAGACTAGCATCTAGTTTCAATTGCACTGGATCATAATTCAAAGCAAGAGAGCGCTTTCTCCTAGGAGTGTGGTAGATCACTGGCACTTTAGTCTCGTGGTCCTGAATGTAACCATTTTTATCCAAGTATGGAAAGAGAGCAATTGAAAGAAATCCCGACGTGCGGGCTTTTTCCGCGTAACCGTCGGAGGATTCTGTAATGTTTGCTATCAACGGATTATTCGTTTTCGTATGTGCGGCTTTGTGGAGGAACGTGCGCGCCAGTTTTATCGCGAAAATATCGAAACGCGGGCAATTAAGTCTTTTGTATACGGACAAATTAGAAACATACTTCTCCGAGCCGTCAGGGAGTCGGCGAAGTAACCAAAGGCCTGTGATAGCCCGGAAGATTTTTCTCTCAAAAGCCCTGATGCTCTCCATGATGTAAGGAGCAATTGGATACCAGATTGGAAAAGCATAGGATAAAATCGAACGAATGTACATTTTGTAAATTAAGAGTTTAACTTTAATGCACAGTACTTTAGAGTAGAGTAAGCATGCAAGTTTTGACGCTGAACCTCTTGCCTTATTTAGCAAGTAAATCGCATGATGATTGTAATTTAGTCGATCGTCTAAAATTACACCTAGATATTTTACTTGTTTGAGTCTTGGAATATGTACGCCTGATTCATTCGGTACGTGCAGTTTAAATTCCTTGGCTCGTTTGGACTGCTTTTTGCTCAATAATTGAGACGGCTTCGAGAATAGAATCGTCTCGCACTTAAGCGGATTTACGCGAACTTTCTTGTCGTTACAAGAAGCTGTAATCCAATTAAGATCTCTTTGTAGCCGGTCGCGAATTACATACGGATCCGTGTCGCTATTGTACACGATGAGATCATCGGCGAAAGCGATTGCTTTGGAAGACGAGCCGGGGCCATTGAAGTTATCAAGAATGTCCGAAAAATACAGATTGAAGAGTATGGGAGAATTCACCGCACCCTGCTGTAATCCATTTTCGATAGAAAATTTCCTTGGCGAGACCTCACCATTGCAGTAAACACGGAATGATCGGCTAGTGATTGAATTATCGACGAGTTGAATTAAATGTAAAGGCAATCCATGTTTGTGCAAACGCACCAACAACCCCACTCTCCATACCGTATCAAACGCCTTCTCCAAGTCGATTAAACACGCGCCTATCATCGAACTTTCCAAAAGAGCTTTCGCGATATCTGTGGTCAAAACAGCCGTTGCGTGCACAGTCGAATGTGCCTGTTTAAAGCCGAACTGGTAATCCGGCAGCAACCTCATGGAGCGCACCAGAGCATTCAATTTAATGTTGATAATTACTTCAAAGAGTTTGCCTATATTAGGCAGTAAACTAATAGGCCTATAGCTATTCAGGTCTGAAGGAGCTTTACCTTTTTTTAATAGTGGTAAAAGTTTCGCGGTCTTCCAGGTCTCGGGGAAGTAGTGTAAGCGTAAACAAGCGTTAAAAATTGAAGCTAGAAATAATATCGCGCAACGCGGTAAATGTTTAAGGGCGACGTTCGGTATACCGTCGAATGACGCAGATTTCTTATTTTTTAGTTTCTTAATGGCCCAAGCGACCTGCCGCGGAGATGTAAAGTAATCTTGGTGGACGAGAGGCTCCCTTTGCTCGTTACACGAGGCAAATTCTAAGAACGATGTTCTGTACCCGCGTCTCATCGCCGTATAATCATTTTTGACCGCGATTTCGTGAGCGCGTTCTCTTGCTGTTCGAGCCTTGAGGTTTTTGGTGTGCACTCTAGCAAAGTGCACACCTAGCATTGAGAGTCTGTCGTTCATATCACTAATAACAAAACCGTTATTGATCTTTTGCAATGCGGAGGTATCGATTCCGGAATCATGCCACAGTTGTACGTCATTCGCGGCCCCCCTGAGTGACGGGAGGACCCCCGCATCCCTAGGCGATATAATTTTATTTATGAACGAGTGCAGTTTAGCTGGTTCTCTCATATCAAGCTTAGAAAGCTTATCTTGCCAGAACGAGCTGGAGACCTTTGTGAATCTCTTTTTCAAGTGGTAGTTCGTTCTTTTTAATATATTTTTGTAATATTCAATATTATTGGTCAAATCGTTCGAACGATAAATGTTCGAACGAGACAGTGCGAAGATTTTGGTGATTAATCTCGACTTAAACCTCTTCAGTCTGTTAATTAACCAGTCGTCATAATCCGTTGGTTTGCTGATAATTTCGGCTGATGGGGTGCAGTCACAAAGGATCTTTGCAACTCCACATTCGAATTTATCAACGGCCGTATTAATCATATTTACTGGCGGATTTAAGAAATCTGAGTCGAGTGACTTCGTTAAATTTAAAACATTAAGGCGGAATTTTTTCCAGTTTGTTTTATGAAATTGAAATCCCGTTTTCTTTTGTGCCTCTGGAACGGAAGCCCTCCAGCCCGCCAGGGATAGCTCCACGACAGTGGCCCAATGGTCACTGTCGTAGGGCAGAACCCTCAGTCTATCTGAACCGTGATTGATGCGCACGCGCAAACGATCGTCCACAAGCGCTAAATCTAAATTGGAATTGGCCGGGTGATACGTCGGTGTGTCCGAAAAAAGCAACTTGGCGCGAAGGCTTGCACCCCGGAACTGTAGCCAGTCCCAGAGAGCAAGACCCTTGCCATTGTTTACCCTGTTTAGCCAGGTAGTGTGCTTGGCGTTAAAATCGCCAGCTATAATATAAAAGTTATGGTTGTTTTGCAAGTGTAATTGCAGAAAAAGGCTTTCCAGTTCTCTTAAGAATAGGATTTTATCCCTATTTGGTGAATACACCGACGCAACAATTAAATTTCGGCCGTTTCCAAGATCAAGACCGATTGCTATCGCTTCCAGAGATCTGCTCGTCGAGAACGAAAGCTCGAATCGCGTAAATTTAAATTTCTTGCGAATAACAATGGCCACACCGCCGCCGAAGCGGTTGTGCGACCTATCCCTACGCAGTACAGTATACTCGCTGGGAAGATCAAGTCTATGTCTCGGGTTCAGCTTCGTCTCGACAAGGCAGCAGATATCCGGATTATACCTGGTTAAAAACTGTTGGAGATACGCCCTCCTGTGAAGGCTTATGATAGAATTGACATTCACTGTTATTATCAGTAGGCTTTCTAAAGACATTGATGCAGCTAGCTGTTGGACCGCCATTGAAGGGAAAGTCTAATGGCGAACTCTACCGCCGCCGCCTCTCCTCTGCGCCCTGGGGGCGCGGGTTACCTCGCCATCTATAAAGGAATTAAACAAAAAGTTAATTCTTTCTGAGTTTTCGGTAATACGTTGAAAGATTGCCGGCATTTGATCGGCGATACTTTTAACCATCGCAGATAAGTTAGCGATGTTATTATCCCCTTGAGGTTGGGTTGTAGGGTGCGGTGGTCCACCCATTGGTTGCACGGGTAATGGGAAGTTGACCGATGGCACAGGAACGTCCGTACTATTCGCCGTAGCCATCTGACTGTAGGATATGTTCGAGCGAACATAGTTAGCTGGACGTCTTAATGTGGCGGCTTGTTGCCTTGAGATATTCGATTGAATGTTGGAGGGAGCTAAAGCAGCCTTCCTTGCTCGGAACTTTTCGCAACCTCGATAAGAGGCCGGATGTCCAAACTTCTGACAGTTCACGCAGAAGATGGCTTCGTGGCTTGTAGCTTCCGTCACTGAACACTTGCCCCGCTCATGTGACTGGTTGCACTTGACGCAACGGTAATCCAGGTTGCAGTTGATTGCGGCGTGGCCAATTCGCTGACAATTGTGACACTGGATCACTTCCTGGCGGCGGAAGCGATCCCAGCGAATTCTTTGGTAGTTTAATGACTTAATACTAGATATGACATTTATGTCAGACGTTGGCTCAAAATGAACCAGAAACATCGGCAACGGTGTGCCGGTTAGTTTAGATTTAGCTGTTTCGAAAGGCGAAACTTTTATGGCCTTGGCCTTAGGCTCAACGATGGAATTTATTTCTTCTAACAGTTCCGAAGTCGAATTGTTTGGGTCGATGCCCTTCAAGAGCATCATTACTGGTTTTTCACCTTTCGGTGTATAAGTATAGAAATGAATATTTGCTCTTACGAGCATAGCTTTTAACTTATTATAAATTTCTAATGAGTTAGAATAAATAACGTGACTTTTCGGCCCGCTGCGTTTGATGGTAAAAGCTGCTTTCTGAACGCAGCTTTTACTTAAATTAATAATTGTTTGCGGCGACGCTGCATGAACAATGATGGGTGGGGGCTTACCCTTTTCTTTTGTTGAACTTTCCGCCGCAGGTTGCGCGCTTTTTTGTGGTCTGCGGTCCGTAGAGCGTGTGGAGGTGTTTTCTTCAACGTCCATTTCTCTATCCCTGTCAGATAAAGCGACAAATCTGTTAGAAGTCGCAGCCGCAATCTGGACAGATGTCGGGGGTGGTGAGGACCTCCTTGTAGTCTTCTGCGTCGCGGCAGAGAGAGCTAGATTCTGCGCCTTGAGACGATTAATCTCGATTTGCATTTTCTTGATCTCGTTCATGAGGGTCGTGATCGACGGTGAAGCCTCCGAAGTGGACGGGACCGGCCGCGCAGACTGGGCGCTCGTAGAAGATCCATTGTCCATATGGTCCTCCTGGTTGCAGGGGTCAGCAAGTGGCGATACGCTCCTGCTCTTCGTACTTTTGGTGGACAGCTCTCGGTTGAGCGTTGTCTGTTTTTGCTTTTTTGGCGCCATATCTTCAATAGATGAGTCCTTTTCGGTGATCTTATAACGCTTGAGAGAAGTCGACAACCGTGGACGAATCTTCTTTTCTTTTACAGCCTCATCACTCGATTGTCTGTCTTCGAAAGATTGTGAAGGCGGAAGGTCCTCCGCTGCCTCTTTCTTTGATAGGTGTTTGTCCATCCAACGATTGGATGGCAACTAAAAAAAAATGTCGCTGACGGGACTTGCGGTAGCAAGTCCCGTTGACCACCGTTGTGGTCAGTCGCAATCTAAAGTAAGATGAAAGGAGCAGTACTAACGTTAATAAACGAAACAAAGAGTATGAATAGGTATCCCCCGGCTGGATTGAATATAACCAGTTCTTTATGTCTTCGTCGGAACAGGATGATGAAGAAACAACGAACGTCTTACAATTCACTAGATAAATAGGGAGCTTAAGCGCGAGCGGTACGTCAGAGCGTCTGATACGTTCGAGCGTCTAACGTAGACTCTTGAAGAAAGTACGGTAGAGACGGAGTGGCCACGTCCGGTCATCCCCACACCTTGTTTTCTGTCTCGAGGAGATGTTTTTGGTGTGGGGCTCTGGCCGGAGCCTTTACCATTGGCGGTGGAGCAGCCCGGGGCAGCTCCCGCCGGGATGGCCACCGTCGGCGAGGGTGCCACGGACCCTGCATTTGCAGTCCTGCCGGCCTCCGTGAGGAGGACCCGTGGGACGCCCACCGGCTTAGAGTCATAGGGCCGGGTAACGCCCGGCCGGGATTTTAGTTGGTTTTTTGTGCCGGTGGGTGGGTCCAAGCTCCGTCTCCCGTCTATTGTCTCCCATCACACCGGTGGAGGTCGCCCACGGTGTGATGGTAGAGCTTGAGGAGGAAGTAGAGAGAAAGAGAGAGAGAGAGCCGATCGCGGAGGTTACCTCTCCGCGATCTGGGGGGGGGACTGTTTTGGATATTTTGTCCTGTTTTAGTCCCCCCCCCCCCCAGAAAAGAGAATGAGCGGATGCCAGAGACAAGCCAGTACATCGGCTTGTGGGACCCGGGCTGGGGGGTCTGTAGATTTGCGACCAGCAGTGACCTTGTAGACTTGTAAAAGGGGGACTTCGGCGACGTTGGGGGCCTTTCTGGCTAAAAGGTTCCCTTTGCTCTACCTCCAAGTGGTGTCCTCCGGGGTCAGTGTTCTTGCTTGCAAGGATGCTGACGCGAACAGAGCATTTGGGTCACAAGGACGGAATCATTTTTATTTAGACCTGGAAAACTTTAAATAAATAAATAAATATGGACAGGACAACGAACGGAGATAACGTTTACCGCACAGAGGGCTTCGGATCCCTCAGTGCCGGCGCAGACTCGGGTTGTAAAGCGGGCCCGGTTGCGTCGTCATCCCATGACCGCGGCACTTCAGGGGTAAGCCACCAGGCCTCTGCTGTGTCTACCACGACTGGTGGCCACAAGGTAGGTAGTAAGGACGTGCCGGCACCCATGCCGGTCGTCCTTATCTCAAGGACAGAGTTGTCGAAAGACAATGGAGGGGCGGGCTCGTACGCCACTGCTGTAAAAACAGCGGGGGCGGAAAAGCCGCCCAAAACAGGAATGGAGGGTGGATCTTCCGCCGCTGCTGCCAAGGCAGCAGGGGGGAAGAAACCACCTCCTCGTAGGGGCGAACCCGGGTTCGTTCCCATGAAAGTTTTGAGGGAGCAGTGGGAAGAGGAGCTCCTCGACACCATCGTCGGCCACCTTAGGGCGGCTGACGGTGACGTCGAGAAGAAGAGGAAAAAGATCGGGAGGGGAGCGGTTTTCGCGGAGCCCATTAAGATGGGCCCGGGTATGAAGCCGCTCCCCAAATTAGAGCAGGTCATGGCTCGTTACGAGGCCATGACCGGTGAAAAATGCGGCACTGAGATCCTCAGCTGCCTGGAGACGGTTGTGACGGTGGTAAATTCTGCCACCAACCTCAAAACAACCGATTTCCGGGTAGTGAGGCTCATGCTCAGGGCCGCATTCGGTGGGGTTAAAGAATTAACCGGCCGAGCCTTGAGGAGCCGGGCTCCAGACCTATCCTCTCGGAAGGTCCTGGAGCCAACATCCAGGACAGATGCCTCCACGGAGAGGTATCGGGAGCGGGCCAGACGGGCCGAGAAGGAGGCTGACTCCTTCAAGAAGGAGCGTGACTCCCTCAGGAAGGAGCGGGACTCCCTGAAAGGGGAGCGTGACTCCTTAAAGAAGGAGCGTGACTCCTTCCAAAAGGAGTCTGAAAAACTCCGGGAGCTTCTGGAGGAGGCAACCTCCTCTAGAAAACCTCCCGGAGAAAAGGAAAGAGAAACCGACCTCCATAGCGCCGCAGTTCCGGGAACTAGCGAGGCTATGGAGGTTGACAGGGTCCCCACTGAGACTCCGACTGATACTGATCAGTCGGAGTCGAGGATCATGGGGATCCTGAATGAGAAATTTAACAGCCCGGAGCTGAATTTCAGTTCCAGGCTGTTGGCCCTCGGCAGGGTTATCAAGCGCCTTGAGGGCGACACACCCTTGGCAGCTGGAAAGCGCCTGGAGGACAATATGTCCTCGGCTGCTCCCAAGCGCCTTGAGGGTGGTCCCTCGGCTGCTGTGGCCCTAGCCGAGGCGCCTGTTCCCGTTTCTTCGGCAGAAGGCGGGAAGAAAAAGAAGAAGAAGAAGAGGAAGAAGGGCTCCGGGGTTGAAACCTCGGGAGCGACGGGAGCCTCTCAGGCTCCTCCCGCTCTGCAGAGGGTCCCACCTACGGAAACCTGGGTGGAGGTCGTGAAGAGAGGGAAGAAGAAGTCTTCCCCCTCACAGGTGGCCAAAGCCCAGGCTCCCGCCTCTTCTTCTTCCCAGAAGAAAGGGAATAATGGGGGCGGTCAGAGGATGGTAACGCCATCCTTAAAGGCTGCCCCCAAGGGGAAATCTGGCCAGCCTGAGGCCCCGAGACTGCCGCGGCCGCCGAAGAACTCGGCGATCACGGTCTCGGCGTCGGCTGGCCAAGAAAACATCCTAGGGCCTGCGATGTCTCGGGCTATGGCCGAGATTAATCTGCGGGCCCTAGGAATAGAGGGCAATCCAAGGCCCAAAAGGGCGGTCACTGGGGCCCTCGTTATGGAGGTCCCGGGACCCGACAGCCTCCTCAAGGCTGCCGGGCTTTTGGCCGCCCTTAAAAAGGCCACGGAAGGGACGGGCGTGATAGTCGCCTGCCCTCAAAAGACTGCCGAAATCGGCATCACTGGCCTGACTGAAATGTCAGGACCAGAAGATGTCCGCAAGGCGGTCGCGAAGGCAGGCGGCTGCAGCGAGGGGGAGGTCCGGGTCGGGAACCTCCGGAGGATGCCCTCCGGATTATTCTCGGCTTGGGTCTGGTGTCCCCTCGCTGCCGGGAAAGTCCTGGAGAAAGCTGGGCATCTCGATGTCCAATTTCTCCGGGCAAATGTAGCGGTCCTTGAAAGGAGGCCGCTACAATGTTTTAAATGTTTAGAGGTCGGGCACGTCCGCCAGAAGTGCACTAGCACGGTGGACAGGTCCGGCCTCTGTTACCGGTGCGGTAAGGGCGGTCATAAGGCCGCGGATTGTAAGGCGGCCCCCTCCTGTCCGCTTTGCTCTGCTAGGGGCAAAGCGGCGAATCACAGGATGGGAGGTCCTGCCTGCAAGCCGCCGCCGAAGGCCGCCCCAAACAAGGGAGGGGAGAAGCCTCCCCCTGCTAAGGCTAGCAGGGGAAAAGGCAAGACCTCCTCCCTTGCCAAGGAGAAAATGAAGGAGAAGGAGGCGGTTATGGAGATGGAAATCGTTTCCACTCTTGCTCCCCTCCCCCCTTCCCTTCCTATTCCCCCTTCCCTTCCTCCTCCTGCCTCCTCTCCCACTCCACCTCCTTTTTCCCATCTCCTTTCCCCCATCCCCTTTGAAGAGGTGAGGATTGGGTCCCCACCCGCCTCACCGCGAGCATCGGAGAGCAGGAGTTCCTCTCCGATGCTCGAGATTATTATGATAGAGGACGGAGACGAACCGTCCTCTATCGCGGGTCAGGTCGACCCGGGGAGAGCCACGGGGGAGGCTGAATAGACATTTATAATGGCCTGGCAGTGATCGCCGAGCCCTATCGGATCCTCAACCGTCCTAACTGGGCGGGAGATCTGGATGGGGTTGCGGCGATCACGTGGGAGATGGGCCACGGAGCCCTTTCCTGCCACGTGTTGCATCGTGGTAAGGGCTTCGTGGCGGTAGCGTGGGGGGAACACGCGGTGATCGGATGCTACGCATCGCCTTCGATGGGCCTCGGTCTTTTCGAGGAGTATCTGGACGAGTTAGGCAGGTGTGTTGAGGCCTGCCAACCTCGCCAGATATTGGTTCTGGGTGACTTCAATGCCCATGCGACGGCATGGGGAAGCCCCAGAACCACTCCAAAAGGCGATGCGCTAGTCTACTGGGCGACGAGTCGCGGCCTGATTCTCCTGAATGAAGGCAACGCGAGCACGTGCGTTCACGCTAGGGGTGAGTCGATAGTGGATCTATCATTTGCCACCCCTGGCATTGCGCGTCGTGTGACCGGCTGGAGAGTTGCGGAAGAGGTGGCCACCCTAAGTGACCACCTCTATATTTTCTTCTATATCAGCTCTCCAGCACCGACCGGTCCTCGTCGGCTCGATCCGACACCGCGCTGGGCGTTGAAACGCCTTGAGAGGGGCGCCGCGGAGATGGTGGCCTCCGTCGTCGCCTGGCAGGAAATGCCGGGCGAGATTCTCGACGATCCGGAGGCGGGTGCCGACTGGTTTCGGGGCATAATGCACACTATTTGTGATGCGACAATGCCCCGTGTTGGCACCCCTCGTCGGGGATCGGTGTACTGGTGGTCCGAAGAGATTGCGAATCTCCGCACTTTGTGCATGCGGGCCAGACGCCGGTACACCGGACCCGTCGACGTAGACGGGTCACGGAGGAAGAGATCTTGGCGCGGCGCTTGGAATATTCCGAGGCGCGCAAGACTCTTAGACTGGCCATCTTCGATGCGAAGAACCAGGCGTGGAAGGAGGTCTTCGATGGTCTACAGTCCGATCCGTGGGGGCGCCCGTATAAAAAGGTCATGGGGAAACTCAGACCATGGGCGCCTCCGTTGACGGAGAGGCTGGACTCTCAGTTCCTTCGGCAGGTAGTGTCGGTACTATTCCCTCCCGAGGAGGATGAAGCCGACGAGCCTGTCGAAGAGGTGTCGGTGGCCAGTGAAGACTGGACCGACGAGCTGGGAGTCTCCAATGAGGAGCTTTCCGGGGCCATCCGGCGCATGACTGCCCGTAACACGGCACCAGGCCCGGATGGTGTCCCTGGAAGGGTCCTAGGTTCTTCGTGCGGTGTCCTTCGGCCCGGCCTCAAGCGTCTATTTGACGCATGTTTGAGGACGGGTCGGTTCCCTTCACGCTGGAAAAAGGCGAAACTGGTGCTCCTCCAGAAGGAGGGAAAACCAGCGGAGCAGCCCTCGGCGTACCGACCGATATGCCTGCTCGACGAGGCCGGCAAGTTGCTCGAAAGAGTAATTGCCGGCAGAATCGTCAGGCATCTGTCCGGGGATGGCCCGGACCTCTCGGATGCCCAGTATGGTTTCAGGCGGGGTCGCTCTACTGTCGATGCCATCGACAGAGTACGTGGCTTCGCCAAACCGGGAGTGGACCAGGGCGGTGTTACTTTGGCGATATCGCTAGATATAGCGAACGCCTTTAACACCGTCTCTTGGAAAGCTATAGGTAGGGCGCTCGATTACCATCGAGTACCCTCCTATCTGAAGAGACAGGTCCGGCATTACCTGAAGGACAGGAAAGTCGGATGGTACGGGAGGGGCGGCGAGGAGTTCCACGCCGTGCATCGGGGTGTCCCGCAGGGATCTGTTTTAGGTCCGCTCCTGTGGGACTTAGCCTACGACGCTGTTCTGCGGATATCCCTCCCCGGCGGCACGACATTGGTGGCGTATGCAGACGACACAATGATCGTTGTCGTAGGTCCGGATTGGAGGAGCACCATCAGGGTAGCCGAAGAGTCGGTGGCACTGGTGGTCTCCGCTATTAGGGAGCTGGGGCTGGAGGTATCGGCCGCCAAGACGGAGGCCATCTGGTTGTGCGAGGTCTCCGGTCGAGGCGTGCCGCCGAAAGCCTCAGTCAAGGTAAGTGGTGTAGATGTCCCGGTGAGGCGCAAGTTTAAATACTTGGGCCTCATCGTGGATAGCTACTGGCGATTCTCGCATCACTTCGATGCCTTGGCTCCTCGATTGGAGCGCGCAGCGGCTGCTTTAAGTCGTCTCGCTCCTAATCTCGGGGGGCCAAGTAGGAGGATAAGGCGGCTTTATATGGGAGTCGTCAGGTCCATGGCGCTTTACGGAGCGCAAATATGGGCCGGCGGGCTGGCCGTCAACACCCGGGGGGACTGTGTCCTTCGCAAAGTGCACCGGGTGATGGCGATCAGGGTCGTGCGGGGTTACCGCACGATTTCCTACGCAGCCGCCACAGTTCTGGCCAGTTCACCCCCGTTCTCTTGCTATGCGCTTATGGCTGCGGAGGTCTACGTAGACCTTCGGGCTGCGCGGCAGGCAGACGGGGTGAAACGGCCGGAAGCCTCTGGAAGTGAGGTGAGAAGCCAGGCTGAGCAGCGTGTCTGGAACCGTTGGCTGGATTGGTTAGACGATCCGGCCAACGCGGAAAGTCGCGCTGTGAGGGCTATTCGCCCGCTCCTTCGGGAGTGGGTGAATCGAAAGCACGGCCGCCTCACGTACCGCCTGACGCAGGTGCTCACCGGGCATGGTTGCTTTGGTGAGTACCTGTACAACATCGGGAAGGAGGAGACCACTGAGTGCCACCATTGCGACTCGGTGGAGGACACTGCGCAGCACACGCTGGAGGTCTGCCCATCGTGGGCGGTGCAGCGTAGTGTCCTTAGAGATTCCGTGGGGAGGGACCTCTCACTGCAGAATGTAGTGAGAGAGATGCTCCTCACGGAGGATAAATGGAGGGCCGCGATGACCTTCTGCGAGGAAGTCCTCCTGCAGAAGGAAGCCGCGGAGAGAGATAGGGAGGGGTCCAGAGTGGCAGCCAGATCTGCTCGCCGTCCAGCTCGAGCGAGGAGACGGTAATCTTGTTGGGGAGGTAGCGAGGCGAGCATGCGCATCGCTGCCTTCCTTCGGATTACTGATGGCGTCACCCTGCGCCCAATTATTTATTAAATGAGTGAGTGAGTGAATGTATTTATTGGTATGATTGGTGAGTGAAGGTTTTGGGGGGTCATATCTTCAAGGGAGGGTTTTGTTTTCAAGGGAAGGGTAGTCGGGAACCAAGTATCCGGAGAGGTACATACATCCACCTCTTCGGAACTTGCTTCCCGACGCAATATATTATGGGCCAGGTACGAGTTGAGGGACTCTGCCTGGCATAGACTTGTCCACCATGATGGGACGGGGAGCCGTCATGTAAGCTAATCGCATGACGGCTTCAATTTCACGGGAAGACCCGGTTCGGGTGGCAAATGTCATCTCCACCGAGATCGGAGTCTGGCGGGCTGCGGTAGAATTGCGAGCTGGAGCCCGGGGCCCGCCTTAAGGACTCAACGAGGTTGCCATGAGGTTTTAGTGGGTAAGAATCCCACACTAGCCGCTGCCCTCCTCAGGCGGCGGGTGTCTTATGGAAGATTTCCTCATGTAAAAAAAAAGGTGGAGGACGACGGCTGGAAGGGCTCCTGGAGACCAATCCTGGACTTGTCCGGGGGAGGGCTAATCTCCACGAAAAACTCTGACCGAGCTGATGTCTGTCCCTGGCAGGTCTTGGAATCTGCTGGTCGCACGGAAGGCGTGGCAAAAGCCACTTTGAATGGGGGGAAAAAGCTAGCATCCGCAAGGGGGGAGGATCCGGAGAGATTGCACTTGCCCGGATCAACAAACAAGGGGCGGGGGGGGGGGGGGAGGATCCATGGGGACTGCCTCCATGGATCAGTTGGGAGGGAGGGTCCCGGGTAATTTGACCCGTGCGGGCCAAGGAAGGATTGGCAATCGAGAGGAGGAGAGAGAGAGAGAGAGGGGATTTTTTGGCCGCAAAACAGCTTGTTTTGCAAAGGGACCGTCTCCCAAGGCGGTCCGGAAAGATAGATAGATAGATAGATAGATAGTATATATATGTCCATAGCAATGTTGGACAATAATTAGTGTTGAGGATTCTCCCTTTCTTTATCCAGTCCCTCCTTTTTCTCTAAATTCCCGGGTCTACGTTTCTTAATCCTCTCCTTTGTCCCATCGAACGGCTGATTTCAAATCAGCTGTTCTATGTTGTCGCTCTATCCTTGTCTTTCTACCTAACGCCTTGCCTGCTATGTTTACATCTCAGTTCAGCGCCTTATCCTTCTCTATCCTTGTCATCTGTATTCCGCTCTCTTTCCATATCACTCCTTACCTTGTCCCAGTTCATTTACCTCATTTTAAATATCCCATCCTAACCGATCTCTCTCCTTCTCGAACCTTCCATACCGTTCCCTAATCCCCACCTACTTCCTTTATCCCAAAACAATAAAAGTCGTCGCTTCCTCGTCCTCAATCTCATTACACTGTATTCCTCAAACCGCTAACGTATTAAACTATCGCTCTTCGCCACTTGCGAAGCTCAACCGAAATCCGCGCACTTCGCGATTTTTCGAAACCAGTTACACTATTCTGAGGTTCAACCAAACTTGTTCTTTTTTCTTGTTGTTAAAGTGCAATTCTTTATTGTTGTTTGTTTGTGAATTGTTAATAAAGTACTGTTCAAAACAATTAGCGAGTACAACATTATATAGCACGTTAGTATAACAAAAAAGATAACAAAATAAGTAAAAGTAAAGTAAAATAAAATATATAGCAAAACAAAATAAAAATAATAATAATAATACCAAAAGGTAATAACAATAATAATCATAATGGAAATAATTTAGCTTAATCTAAATAAATAAAATAAACTGACTTAGATTAAACTAAATAAATAAATAAAATTAAATTAAGCCGCAGTGCATCAGAGACGAACGAGAGAGGAAAGCTGTGGTGTGCCATATAGAAGGCTAGTTACGTGAGCCCTCCGATTCAAAGAGGTGCTTACAAAGACCAGCCTTGAACGAGGATAGCGTATCAGCCATTCTAAGCCTAGGTGGTAACGAATGCCACAACTGCACTCCCTGCACTGAGAAAGCACGTGCATAGGATTCAGTACGTACATGCGGTAATAGAAATTCTCCCCGAACAAGCCTGGCAGAACCAAAGTCAACTGGGCCACGATCGACAAGGAGATCACGCAGGTAAGGTGGTCGTCCTGTGCGAATTACCACGAAGAGTAGTGCTAACGCGAAATAACGCCTTCGATCAGCGACTGTGAGCCAACCTAGGGTTCGTCTAAAAGGCGAGATGTGTTCATCGCGAGATGCGCCAGTGACGAAGCGAATACCAATATTCTGGAGGCGCTGCAGCCTGGTATTCAGGCCTTGTGATAGATCAATAAAAATAATGCAGCAGTAGTCCAGGTATGGTAGTAAAAGAGCTTCTACTAAACTCTTCCTAACGCTTTTAGATAGAAAGCGACGAGAGAGGCTTAGCTGACGAAGAGTATGATGAAATCTTTGCGAGATGGCTTTTACTTGCGGGACCCAAGATAGAGTAGAGTCAAGAATGACACCTAAGTCACGAACTTGAGAGTCGAAGGGGACAGGTAGTCCCTCAACCACCACAGCAGGAAGGGACTCAAAGTCATATCTGGCAATGTATGGCTCACTGCCAAATAGACAGACGTGCGTCTTAGTGACGTTTAAGTTGAACTCGGAGCCCTTTCCCCAATGTAGGACCACTGCAACGTCCTCGTTGATATTAGAAATGGCATCGGGTAAATCTCGAGGTGAGCACTGTAGGTAAATTTGAAGGTCGTCAGCGTAGAGTAGATGGCTCGAATGCTTCAGGATACAGGAGAGGTCGTTGATGACAAGAGAAAAAAGAAGGGGGCCAAGAACAGAGCCTTGAGGGACCCCTTGCTCAAGCGAGAGCCAGGACGAGAGCTGTCCATCATCACCGATCACTGCCTGCAATCTGCCCTGTAGATAAGTCGCAACCCATCGCAGCACATGTTGAGAGAACCCGAGCACAGATAACTTATGGAAAAGAATGGCGTGAGGAATAGTGTCAAAAGCTTTTTTGAAATCAAAGAGAACTAATACAGTAACTTTGCGACGGTCTATTCCTCTACGAATGTCCTCGGTTAGACGAAGAAGAGCAGTCTGAGTTCTAAAACCCCTTCGAAAGCCAGATTGTCTGGGATCAAGGAGAGCGCGTTCCTCAGGTAGCTCGTGATTTGGAGTAGAACAATGCGCTCAAGAATTTTGGGGAACATACATAAGTTCGCAATAGGTCTAATTTGCTGCAACGATTTCGGGTTTTTAACCTTCGGCAATGGTCGAACAACAGCACACTTCCAGCGCTGCGGAAAAGTGGCCGTCATTAGAGAGTGATTCAAGAGCTGAAGGAGATATGGAAATATTACAGGCAAAGCCTCTGAGATATTACGCAAGGTCAGATCGTCGACGCCCCTAGCTTGTGAGGTAAAATGTCTCACAGCATGCATAAGGTCGTCCGGCGAAATGTCCCTGAAATAGAAGAATGAGTCTTCATAGGATATTCTAGGAAGATTGCAAAAGAAGTCTGCAACCTCACGAACAGAGTCTCGCCTCTGAGATACTCCAGCAAAATGGATGTTGAGCTCATTAAGAGAAAAATTATCACATGCATTTGACGTGCGAGTTGCGATACCGAGAGTACGAAGCACTTTCCATAGTGCTCGAGGCTCCTTCAGACCAGAGAGACGCGAAGTAAGAAATGCTGATCTGGCATTCGAGATACTTCTATGAAGATCATCTCTTGCTTGCCGATATCGTTGAAGTGATATCTCCGGACGGGACCTCTTATAGGCTCGATATAGAGCGTCTCTGGATCGAACAAGCTCTCTCAGCTCTGACGAGATCCACGGGTAGCGGTTGCGCTTAGGAACGATGGTCACATGCGGCGCATAGGTATCGAGAGATTGTGTGATGTTAGTTTCGAGACAGCACAGAAGGTCATCTATGCAAACAGGGTCGCTGGATACCTCAAAGATCGTCCAGTTCAAGCCCAGCAAATGTTGATGGAAAGATTCTAGGGTGAACCCACCATAGCGTCGTGCTCTATAGGTTTTGCTTGGTGAAAGTTTAGAGACAGTTATCGAGATGGAGATACGATCTTGTCCAGCGATGAATGGTGCAGGGGACTGCTCAAATGAGCGAAGAAAACGGATGTCGCTAATAAGGCAGAGATCGAGAAGTGTGTCAGAAGTGCAAGTGTGATATGTTGGAGCATAAGGCACTTGATAGAGAGAGTGAGACTGACAAAAGTCTTTGACGTTATTAGCATCATAAGTGTGGCCCAGCTGATTGGCATTGAAATCCCCAAAAATGATACAAATCTCGTACTCTGAGCAAAACCTGTCATAGTCAGACTCAAAGGAAGCTAAGTTGGCTGTCTTCGGAGGACGATAAACGACCGCGACCAGCAACGATTGTCCTGTCGGTGGTTTCACTTCAACTATCAGATATTCGGGGCTGCAGTGATAAGTCGAAGGCGATGCCACCAATATCTTTGTCCGGAGTGAGTCCAGTACATAAAGCGCCACTCCGCCTCCCATTTTCCCGACCCTATCGTTTCTAGTGAGTAAGTAGCCAGGTAAGGCGACGGAAGAGTCGTCAATTTGAGGGGAGAGCCAAGTTTCCGTTACTGCGATGACATGAAATGACGAGGAAGCAAAGAGAAAGTGCATGATGTCTAGGTGACCTCGAACGGAATTGGCATTGAAATGGCAGAAGCGAAGGCAGGCATCATCTGACGATTTTCCCATAGCTGGAGGTACTGCAGGAGGCGGTCCCCGAGAAGATGTTGGAGTGAAAGAACGTCACGCTGCATCCAGAATCTTGAGGTCATCGGATGTTCTGACTCGCTTGATGGCAGATCCATTTTCTTTTCTAAGGAGTATAACTCCGTTCCGATGCCATATGTATTTGTATCCCTTAGCTCTTGCCTTGGCTTTGACCTCAGTAAAGAGCTTGTAGAGGATTGTTGGTAAGGCCTCATTTATATTGATGACAGTCGGTGGAGCAGAAGGAGGCGGGGTGTGCTCTGCAGTTGTTAGCCGACCCTTTGCCTTTTTTGCCTCAATCAAGCGTTTTGAGATATCCTGCGATCGTAGTCGCACCAGGATGGGCAGAGGTCCATCTTTCCTGGCCTTGCCACGCGAGATGAGAAAGCGGGAAGATACAATGTCCTCGCTAACAAGAGGGCAGCCAGCAGCCTCAGCCACCTTCGAGACGACGGCTTGAGCGTTCTTCTCATCATCACACGGTGCTCCCGAAACGATAACTTCTGGTTGAGAGAGGAGTGAAGTAGTGCGTCTGAGCTCAATTTGCTCCGCCTTTGGAGTTCGGCGTAGTGTATTGAGTTCAGAACGGAGCTCCGCATTCTCCTTGGTGAGATTGGCTATCAACTCAGTGTTAGCTGCTACTTGGGCTTGCAAGTCTGGTAAAGCAGCGAGCCTCAACAAGAGGTCATCTAGACGTGAGCTCAAGACCCGCAGAGTGTCAGATGTAGAGAGCGAGTCAGATAGCGGCAGAGAATGCGCTATAGCACTTTGAGAGGGAAGCGCCGAGGTGCTTGGTCGCGATGTCGTTTTCCGTGTTGATAACGTCGATGCGGTTGAGGGGCCCAATCGCGGGGTGGTGATACTAGCATTTGACGCCAGTGAATCACGCCGACTAGGAACGAATGTTCCACCCGCACATCAAGGCTTCCTCTTAGCACAGCCAGGATGATAAGAAGATTTACATGTGGAGCAATGCACTGCACCCAGTGAGACGTTCTTCTTACAGCCCTTGCAAGGTCCTGTGATCCTCTGCGACATGACGGCGGGCGATTGCAGGTACGATAAGCACAACGGGTTATCGGCCGACTGAAGACCCCAAGAATCGGTACCGAACGATGGCGCCACAGGAGCCCAGGAATCGGCAAGATGATCGGCCGTAAATGGCGGGAGACAAGAGAGGTTATGTTGTCTCCAAAGGTTTAAGAGACCCTTAAGTAGTATGTAGCAGTGAAGTGCAACCCAAAACCAGTTTAGCAAGTGCTCAAAGCAAAGCCTAAGCGAGGTGACCTAAAAGAAATGGCCCGAAGGCAGAAACCGGCAGTAAAGATTCGAGAATGAGAAGGAGCAAATTGTAGCGTGTAGTCGTACTCACAGTGAGGCGGAGAGTGAGAAAGAGAGAAAGGCGCGCGGATGTCAGCAGCAAGGCTCCCTGGTTCGGCCTAGGGCTTGCGGGGACTCGGGGGGGGGGGGGGGGTCCAGTAGAGATTGCGACCAGTAGAGACCTCGTAGATCTGTGATAGGGGGACTTCGGCGACGTTGGAGGCCTTTACTGGCTAAAAGGTTTCCTTTGCTCTACCTCCAAGTGGTGTCCTCCGGGGTCAGTGTCCTTACTTGCAAGGATGCCGACGTGAACAGAGCATTTGGGTCACAAGGACGGACTTTTTGTTGACAACCATGGCGCCCCCATTCAATTTTAAAAACCATGGCAGTACAATCGAACGGAAGCGAAGTTTACCGCACAGAGGGCTTCGGATCCCTCAGTGCCGGCGCAGATGTGGGTTGTAAAGCGGGCCCTGCTGCGTCGTCATCCAACGACCGCGGCACGTCAGGGGTGAGCCACCAGGCCCCTGTTGTGTTGACCACTACTGGTGGCCAAAAGGAGAGGACCAAGGACGTGCCGGTATCTTTGCCGGTCGTCCTTGTCTCCAGGACAGAAGTGCCGAAAGGCAAGGGAGGGGTGGTCTCACCCACCACCACTGCGAAAGCAGCGGGGGTGGAGAAACCATCCAAGAAAGGGACCTCGGGGCCCCTTTCTATGAAGGAATTAAGGAGCAGGTGGGATCAGCGAGGAGGTCGGCAAGCGAAAGAAGATCGGCAAGGGAGCGGTCTTCACTGAGCCCATAAAAATGGGCCCAGGTATGAAGCCGCTCCCAAAACTAGAGCAGGTAATGGCGCGCTACGCGGCCATGCCTGCTGAGGAGTGCGCGTCGGAGGCCGCTGGTTGCCTCGACACGTTGGTCACGGTGGCAAATTCTGCCACCAATCTTAAGACAAACGACCTGAGGACAATCAGGCTGATGGCGCGCGCAGTGCACGGCAGTAACCAGGAGTTGGCCGGCCGTGCACTGCGAGGTGGCGCTCCAGATTTTCCAGCGCGGAAGATCCTGGAGCGCGTGCCTACACTGGACCGCTCGGCGGAGAAATACCGCGAGCGGGCCAGGAAGGCAGAGAAAGAGATCGACTCCGTCAAAAAGGAGCGCGACTCCTTCAAAAAGGAGCGCGACTCCTTCAAAAAGGAGGCGGAGAAGCTCCGGAAACTCCTGGAGAAGGCCACCTCCTACAAGGAGTCTCTCGGAACGAAGGAGACTGATCTCCATGGCGCCGCAGTCCCGGGGACGGGCGAAGCCATGGAGATCGACAGGACCCCCATGGAGACTCCGGTTGATACGGATCAGCCGGAGTCAAGGATCATGGGGATCCTGAACGAAAAATTCAACAGCCTGGAGCTGAGCGTCAGCTCCAGGTTCTTGGCCCTCGGCAGGGTCATAAAGCGCCTTGAGGGCGGTACACCCTCGGCAGCTGAGAAGCGCATTGAGGGTAGTACACCCTCGGCTGCTCCAAAGCGCCTTGAGGGTGGTCCCTCGGCTGCTGCGATCCGTGCCGAGGCGCCTCTTCCCGCTCCTTCTAAAGAGGGCGGGAAGAAGAAGAAGAAGAAGAAGAGGAGGAAGGGTTCCGGGGCGCAGACCTCGGGAGCGACGGGAGCCTCTCAGGCTCTTCCCGCTCCCACGAGGGCCCCGCCCGCGGAACCTAGAACGGAGACCTGGGTGGATGTCGTCAAGAGGGGGAAGAAGAAATCTTCTCCCTCGCAGCCGGCCAAAACCCAGGCTCCCGCTCCTTCTTCTCAAACGAAGAAGGTAAATACAGGGGGTGGTCGGAAGGTGGTGTCACCACCTTCCAAGACTGACCCCAAGGGGAAACCTGATCGGCCTGAGGCACCGAAATTACCGCGGCCGCCGAAGACTTCGGCGGTCACGGTCTCGATGCCGGCCGGCCAGGAAAGTATCCTAGGGCCTGCAATGTCTCGGGCAATGTCCGAGATAAATTTGCGGGCCCTAGGAATTAAGGGCACTCTGAGGCCCAAAAGGGCGGTCACCGGAGCCCTCGTCATGGAGGTTCCGGGACCCGACAGCCTCCTCAAGGCTGCCGGGCTTTTGGCCGCCCTTAAAAATGCCACAGAGGGAACGGGTGTGATAGTAACCTGCCCTCAAAAGACCGCTGAAATCGGCATCACTGGCCTGACAGAAATGTCAGGACCAGAAGATGTTCGAAAAGCGGTCGCGAAGGCAGGTGGCTGCAGCGAGGGGGAGGTCCGTGTCGGGAACCTCCGGAGGATGCCCTCCAGATTATTCTCGGCCTGGGTCCGATGCCCCCTCGCTGCTGGAAAAATCCTGGAGAAAGCTGGACATCTTGATGTCCAGTTTCTCCGGGCAAATTTAGCGGTTCTCAAGAGGAGACCGCTACAGTGTTTTAAGTGTTTAGAGGTCGGGCATGTCCACCAGAAGTGCATCAGCACTGTGGACAGGTCCGGCCTCTGTTACCAGTGCGGCAAGGGCCGTCACAAGGCCGCTGATTGCAGGGCCGCTCCCTCCTGCCCGCTCTGCTCTGTAAACGGCAAGGCGGCAAATCACAGGATGGGGGGCCCGGCCTGCAAGCCGCCGCACAGTGGTCCCGTTTCAGAATTTACGCGACATTTTCGTATAACTTTTGATCCACAAGTCATATCGAAATGAAATTTGAACTGAAATTTAAAGAAAAAATTTCCTTTTCAATGATGTGGACGTTAATAAATTTTATAATTGTTTAAACATTATTTGTTTAATTTTTTATATATTTGTTTTATATAAATTGCGCAAAATGTTTATTTTTCTTCTCATTTACTACTTTTTAAATAGAAAATTAAAAATTTATGAAGAAAAACCGAAGAATATTGCAGTTTGTATGAAAATTGGAATATTTAACGCGACTGAAAAGTAATTTTAAAATTCTGATTGTATATTTAACACATTAATTTTTTATTGGATACTATCAAAGAGAAGATAATTTATAACAATTCCAGAAACGTAATATAACTTACATGTGCGGACTTATTTTAAGATGAACAAATCTGGTTGAAAAAGACGGGATGTCCTCGTTTCATTTAATTATTAGTTGCTCAGCTTCCGGGTCTAATGATTTATGCTTCTTTGTTGTCGATTTAGTTCTCAGCATAGACATGTGTGGATCGGATGTTAATAAAAGTCTATAAAACGTATCTTCATTTGTTGCAGTTCTTGAACACTTCCTCTTATTTTGATTCCTATATTTTTTTAAATCTTTGTGTCTTGTTTCTTGTGCTTCTTCGGATAATTGTCCAATGGGAAGTAATGCATTTTTTATTATTTCTGCTCCATATATCAAAAGTTTATGTACAGAAGCTGGCATATGGTACCACCCATAATTCTGTACAGGGTGTAAAAAAATTAATGGTCATGGCTTTAAGGGGTTGTTCTACACCTCTGGATCGATGGAGATTTGCGAAAAAAACCGGCCGCAAAATTCGGGAAAGGGTAGCAAATTTTTTTTATTGGTTCATCGTATTCGTCTTGTTACGTAGGCAAAATGTCTGAGAGGAACCATGGGTCAGAAACGAACCGTTCTCTCACAAATTAACTTTTAATTGGGCCTTTCGATAAAAATTTCGCCATTAGTTAAAGCAGAGGCGACGTAAACGAAGTTAGAAAATGGGGCACTGTGTCACCGTACTAGAAGAGAAGTGCATGTGTTTATGCTCTTCTCCCCGGGTGGGCCCTTGAGCGAACCCAACACCGAACGCAGGTCAATGACATTTTTCTAGTCATTTTCTATCTTCGTTTATGTTGCCTCTGCTTCAACTATTGGAGCTAGCAAGGGTATTTCATGTGTTTCCTTTCGAAAGGTCGGTGACTCGAAGGCTGCCATATGGGCGAAATTTTGATCGGAAGGCCGAATTAAAAGTTAATTTGTGAGAGAACGGTTTGTTTCTGACCCATGGTTCCTCTCAGACATTTTACCTACGTAACAAGACGAATAGGATGAGCCAATAAAAAAAATTTGCTACCCTTTCCCGAATTTTGCGGCCGGTTTTTTTTGCAAATCTCCATCGATCCAGAGGTGAAGAATAACCCCTTAAAGCCATGACCATTAATTTTTTTACACCCTGTACATAATATTCTGCAGTTTGAAAAGTGTACTCTTTAAATTTGGATGGATCTATTTTATAGTGTGATGAAATCAATTGAAGGATTACGTGGAATCTTTTTATTAAAACAATATCAATATTGGTTATTTCTGCAGAAATTTCAGCATTTATAAAAAAGCTTCGCGCTGTATTCCCGTCATTGGAAGAGCCCCATCCTTGTTTTACAAAATCCACAAGAAGTCCTAGTTTTTCTCTAAATTCAGTTTGTATTTTTTTCTTTCTTTCGCTTCGCATTTTTTTAAATTCCGGTGTATTTGCCGCCCACTTCTTGAAGGGCATGTTATATGATATATTCAACAAACATTCTAAACATCTAATCTAAGCATGTAATGATGAAATTCCAAAACTGTAGCTATCAGGTTTGCATGGCTTGGATCGTATTATATTTAGATTGTTCATTTCTATTGGTGACGCGTTGCAAATGTAACAACGCATGGCAGATGTGGTGCCGGTTCTAGCATTACAGATTTTATTATCTACCATGGTGAGTAGCACGGAATATTTTATATTAACATTATTTATTTTGAGTGGTTTTAAATTTTCTATTTCTTTGGTTACTCTATTTATTTCTAAATTTATAATTTCGCTACTTTCTTTAACAAACTGGTATTTGATAGGGCGGCAAAACCAGGACGAGGATGTACATGGGTTTTCCCATAAAATTTCTTGGTTTAAATTGTTGTGGAGCCTTAAGGGCACTAACCCCGAAACAAAAACAGTTTCCTCATTTATGTCACTGCTAGTGCTGCATATTTGTTTGAATCTCGCTTGTCCTGAGGCTCCGTCACATCCCCATTTGCTTGTTAGAATCAATTCCGCATTTTCTTCTAACGACGCATGTGAACTTTTCAAAATCCTTGATGCAGTGTGATTTAACAAACTTTGTAGCTCAACCTTCACACTTTCTTCTGAAATCTCTATTGAATTAATTGGGGGATAACATCTTTGTTTCTCCCGTAATAATTTTTGATATGAGGGCCACTGATTATTACCACACTTTATAGCTTCGTTCCTTATTGTAATATATTGGTGTTTAGATAAATCAGCAGCGATAAACAGTTTCAGTGCTGTTTCTGGTGTGAATACCTGTTTTTTTTTGTATTTTCTTTGAAATCGTTTCTCAATTTCTTCACTATATTCATTCTTACCCAGAAACTTAATTAAACGCGACTGTTTATGCAAGCCTCGCTTTACCAAACTTAATTTCATCGCATTTAGCAACTCTTCGAGGGAGAAGTTATTAACTAGAGAGCGGGATCTCCGTAGCCGCTCTCTGGTACTACAATTTAAAAATGATTTTCTTCCCTTATGTATTTCTACTACGGACGATTTTGCTTTCGATCCGATTGACTTTGAACTGCTCGTACTTGGAATATCAGTGAGTATAGCTCTAGGGTAAGTCACATCTTTTTCCAACCATTCTTCATTCCGTTTTAAAAATAAGCCTTCTGTATATCGACACTGAACCCATTTTTGTTTTAATTTCCACGTAAACTTGCGCAAAGTTGTTTTTAATAATTTTGCGTGTTGTGTTGAAAAATCAATTTCTTCACTTATTTTTTCGCACAAAAATAAGTAATCTCCCATATCTTTGGATGCACTTCTCAATAGGGAATATAAATCCTTATGTTTCCGAAATGCCTCCATCTTTTGCGAAATGAAAATATATTTATACTACGATATATAAACACGGAACTATAATAAGATATAAACACTATTGCACACTTTTATATATATATAAACACACACAACACACAATATATTAAATCGAAACAAAACCAAACAAAACTTAAATATATAACTTATAGAAATCTAAGTGTAACCGGAAAATACGTGGAAAACGTTTTTGAAATTTCACTGCGTAGCCTTGAATGGTGCAATCCGTACTGAATGCAGTCAAGAAATAGAAAATTTAGTCGAAGGCACATTTGGTTGCAGAACACAGGCACTTCAAGTACCTGGAGTTGAGACTAAACACATGGCTAGAAGAATTTCCTTTCCAGATTGTATTCTTGATGTCAAGCATTTTGCCTCCTTTGACTTCCATTTAAAGAAACAAATTTTCTTAGATCATATACAAAATTTACTAGTCTTAACAATATTTGTTAGGCAAAAAACATAGTGACAAATGTACACTACGTGATAAATTCCGTTACATGCAGAAATTTTGTAACGTAATAATTATTTATTTAGTTCTATTAGTTTAACAATTTTTTCAGCGGTTTAAGAAAATTTAAGACTTCATGTTGGGCCGAATTCAGTACAGCGCGCGGCCGTATGCGTCGCGCAGGCCGTGATTCGTACGTGACACCGTTGTCTTTAAACATTAATATTTTGAAAAGTAGGAAGAAGTTGGACATGAATCCTGCATGGCATTGTAGGGGAAGGCGTACTGAAAAGATCGGAAGTTATAAGAACATGGGATATTGCGGGACTTAAAAGATATTGCTTCACAAATAAAAAAAATAATGTAATTTTCGTTACCCCATTTAGAATTATTTTTTAACCGTTCTGTGTACAGTAATTATTAATTATATATATGATATTGTAGATGAAAGAGTACTCTTCAGTTTAAAAAAAAAGAGGTAAGAAATAACTAACGTAGTTATCAGGATACGTCAAAGAAGAAGCAAGAGATTTTAACTCAAAACTGCAGTTCGTGAAACGTTCAACTTTGACCATACAATGTAACCAAAGATTATCTTATATGTCATTAATTCATTCATTTTTCAATAAACTAGACATTTAAATAGCAATATATGTTCAATTTATTTCGAAATGAGAAAATTGATTTTTTCGTAAAATGTCGCGTAAATTCCCAAACGGGACCACTGTGCGCCGCCAAGGACAGTCCCAAAAAAGGGAGGAGAGAAGCCTCCCCCTGCTAAAACCAGCAGGGGAAAAGGCAAGACCTCCTCCCTTGCTAAGGAGACAGTAATGGAGGTGGAGATGGTCTCTCCTCCTCCTTCCTCTCCTACTCCTCCCCATTTCTCCCACCTTCCTTCCCTTTCCCCCATTCCCTTTACAGAAGCGGGGACGGGCGACCTAGCGCCCGCCTCGCCGCGGGCACCGGAGGAGGCAAAGGCATCTCCGATGCCCGAGGTTATAATGATAGAAGAGGGAGAGGATCGCTCTCCTACCATGGGTCAGGCCGACCAGGGGCGTGCTGCGGAGGAGGCAAAGTAGATATTGAAAATGTCTACACGTCTCCTTCAGAGCAACCTCAATCACTGCCGGAGGGCGCACGATTTGTTGCTGCACACCCTCCGGCAGGGAGGTATCGGCCTGGCGGTGATCGCCGATCCTTACCGGATCCTTGACCGCCCAAATTGGGCGGGGGATTTGGGTGGGGTTGCGGCGATCACGTGGGAGATGGGCCACGGAGCTCCTTCCTGCCGTGTTATACATCGCGGCAGGGGCTTCGTGGCAGTAGCGTGGGGGGAACTCGCGGTGATCGGATGCTATGCATCGCCTGCGATGGGCCACGGCCTATTCGAGGAGTATCTGGACGAGTTAGGCAGGTGTATTGAGACCTGCCGACCTCGCCAGATTCTGGTCCTGGGGGACTTCAACGCTCATGCGACTGCATGGGGAAGCCCTAGGACCACTCCGAAAGGCGATGCACTAGTTGAATGGGCGACGAGTCATGGCTTGGTTTTCCTGAACCAAGGCAACGCGAGCACGTGCGTTCATGCTAGAGGTGAGTCGATAGTCGATCTATCGTTTGCCACCCCTGGCATTGCGCGCCGTGTGAACGGCTGGAGAGTAGCGGAAGAGGTGGCCACCTTAAGTGACCACCTCTACATCTACCTCAGTATCGCCTCTCCAGCACCGACCGGTCCTCGTCGGCTTGATCCGGCACCGCGCTGGGCGCTGAAGCGCCTCGAGAAGGACGCCGCGGAGATGGCGGCCTCCGTCGTCGCCTAGCAGGAAATACCAGGTGAGGTCCTCGACGATCCGGAGGCGGGCGCCGACTGGTTTCGGGGCATGATGCGCGCCATTTCCGACGCAACCATGCCCCGGGTCGGTGCCCCACGTCGAGGGTCAGTGTATTGGTGGTCTGAGGAGATCGCGAATCTCTGCGTCTTGTGTATGCGAGCCAGACGCCGATACACCCGGACCCGTCGGAGAAGACGGGTCACGGAGGAACAGGTCCTTGAGCGGCGCCTGGAGTATTCCGAGGCTCTTAGACTGGCCATCTTCGATGCGAAGAACCAGGCATGGAAGGAGCTCATCGACGGTCTACAGGCCGATCCGTGGGGACGCCCGTACAAAATGGTCATGGGGAAACTCAGACCATGGGCGCCCCCGTTGACGGAGAGGCTGGACTCTCAGTTCCTTCGGCAGGTGGTGTCGGTTCTTTTCCCTCCGGAGGAGGATGGAGCCGATGAACCTGCCGAAGAAGTGTTGGTTGCCAGTGAGGACTGGACCGACGAACTGGGAGTCTCCAACGAGGAGCTTTCCGGGGACATCCGGCGCATGACTGCCCGTGACACGGCACCAGGCCCAGATGGTATCCCTGGAAAAGTCCTGGGGTTCTCGTGCGGCGTCCATAGACCCGGCCTCAAGCGTCTTTTTGACGCGTGTTTGAGGACGGGTCGGTTCCCCTCACGGTGGAAGGAAGCGAAGTTGGTGCTCCTCCAGAAGGAGGGGAAACCAGCGGAGCAGCCCTCGGCGTATCGGCCGATATGCCTGCTCGATGAAGCCGGCAAGTTACTCGAGAGAGTGATTGCCGGCAGAATCGTCAGGCACCTGTCCGGGGATGGTCCGGACCTCTCTGAGGCCCAGTATGGTTTCAGGCGGGGTCGCTCTACTCTCGATGCTATCGACAGAGTACGCGGCCTCGCCAGACCGGGAGTGGACCAGGGCGGTGATGCTGTCGCGGTTTCGCTAGACATAGCGAAAGCCTTCAACACCGTCTCCTGGAAAGCTATAGGTAGGGCGCTCGATTTTCATCGAGTGCCCTCCTATCTGAAGAGATTGGTCCGGGATTACCTGAGGGACAGGAAAATCGGATGGTACGGGAGGGGCGGCGAGGAGTTCCACGCCGTACATCGGGGTGTCCTACAGGGATCCGTGCTGGGTCCGCTTCTGTGGGACTTAGCCTACGATGCTGTTCTGCGGATCTCCCTCCCAGGCGGCACGACATTGGTGGCGTATGCTGACGACACAATGATCGTTATCGTCGGTCCGGACTGGAGGAGCGCCATAAGGGTTGCCGAAGAGTCGGTGGCACTGGTGGTCTCCGCTATTAGGGAGTTGGGGCTGGAGGTATCGGCCGCCAAGACGGAGGCCATCTGGATGTGTGAGGTCACCGGTCGAGGCGTGCCGCCGAAGGCATCAACCAAGGTGAGCGGGGTGGATGTCCCGGTGAGACGCAAGTTTAAATACTTGGATTCTCACATCATTTCGAGACCTTGGCTCCCCGATTGGAGCGTGCGGCGGCTGCCCTAAGTCGTCTTGCGCCGAATCTCGGGGGGCCAAGCGGGAGGATAAGGCGACTGTCCATGGGAGTCGTCAGGTCCATGGCGCTTTACGGAGCGCCGATATGGGCTGGCGGACTGGCCACCAACACCCGGGGGGACTGTGTCCTTCGTAAAGTGCACCGTGTGATGGGGATCAGGATCGTGCGGAGTTACCGCACGATATCGTATGCGGCCGCCACAGTTCTGGCTAGTTCACCCCCGTTTTCCTGCTATGCGATCGTGGCTGCGGAGGCCTATGTAGACCTTCGTGCTGCGCGGCAGGCAGACGGGGTGGAACGGACAGAAGCCTTTAGAAGTGAGGTGAGAAGCCAGGCTGAGCAGCGTGTCTGGAACCGTTGGCTGGATTGGTTAGACGATCCGGCCAACGCGGAAAGTCGCTATGTGAAGGCTATTCGCCCGCTCCTTCGGGAGTGGGTGAATAGAAAGCATGGCCTCCTCACATACCGCCTGACGCAGGTGCTCACCGGGCATGGATGCTTTGGTGAGTACCTCTATAACATCGGGAAAGAGGAGACCACCGAGTGCCACCATTGTGACTCGGAGGAGGACACTGCGCAGCACACGCTGTAGGTCTGCCCAGCGTGGGCGGTTCAGCGCAGTGTCCTTAGGGACTCCGCGGGGAGGGACCTCTCACTACAAAATGTAGTGAGAGAGATGCTCCTCACGGAAGAGAAATGGAAGGCCGCGGTGACCTTCTGCGAGGAAGTCCTCCTGCAGAAGGAAGCCGCGGAGAGAGATACAGAGGGGTCCAGGGTGGTAGCCAGATCTTCTCGCCGTCCAGCTCGGGCGAGGAGACGGTAATCCTAATGGGGAGATAGCGAGGCGAGCATGCGCATTCCTGCCTCCCTAAGGATTACCGATGGCGTCACCCTGCGCCCAGTTATTTATGGAATGAATGAGTGAGTGAAAGTATTTATTGGTATGAATGTTGAGTGAATGTTCAGGGTTTATTTATTTTTCAAGGGAAGGGTAGTCGGGAGCCAAGTATCCGGAGAGGTGCATGCATCTTCCTCTTCCGAACTTGCCTCCCGACGCAATATATCATGGGCCAGGCACGAGTTGAGGGACTCTGCCTGGCACAGACTTGTCCACCACGATGGGATGGGAAGCCGTCATGTAAGCTAACCGCTTGACGGCTTCAACTTAATCGGGAAGGCCTGGTGCGGATGGCAGTCGCCATCTCCACCGGGATCCGAGTCTGGCGGGCTGCGGTGGAATTGCGAGCTGGAGCCCGGGGCCCGCCTTAAGGACTCAACGAGGTTGCCATGAGGTTTTAGTGGGTAAGAATCCCACACTACCCGCTGTCCTCCTCAGGCGGCGGGTGTCTTGTTGAAGATTTCCTCATGTGAAAAAAAAAGGTCTGGGTTAGGTCTTGAGGGGGGGGGGGGGGGGGTGCGAAAATGCATTTCCACTCCTCGTTAAAAAAAAAGAAAAGTCTCGGAGGTCACGGATTTTGATGAAATTTAGCACACGTCTTCGACTTGGAAAATCATTAGTCCCGTGTTTTGCCAAAAGTGTAAAAATAAAAAAAGAATATATAAATAAATATAATGTAGCGACACGCGGTTTACGATTTCTCGGAAATAGTTAAGCCGACTTGGAACTGCCGAGGGTCAAACTCAAAAGCAATAACAAGTCGCAGTTTTCTACAACAATGAATAGTAAAGAAATAAACCCTTGCTCGCGTACGGCCGCGCCGAACATCTGCTGCCGACCTGAAATGCACCGGCATAAAACCGCGGGTCGCGAGGAAGCCAAAATCCTCGGCCACGGCGTGACTCACCGCCGGTCAGGTTTTTCCCGAAAAACATCCACGCCTTTCCAGACACACCTTCAAAGTGGAGGAAGTTTTTCTCTACCAATCATGTAGATTAACCAATCAAAGTGTAATAGAGAAAACCTCCCGAAACTTCGCTCCGCCTACGAAAAGTCTGCGTCGGTGGAAATTTGTCATCGACCAGACACTTGGTCGTGAGCGGCGAAACTGAAAACACAAGAAATGAAAAGTACGGTGTTGAAGCTCAGAAGCCTTCCTCCTCTTTAACAAAAAGACTTTATAAATATTCTCGATACACCTCGCATTCCACAATAATATATACATATATACTACATATATAAAAATATATTTCAATATAGTAGGCACGATCTACGAGCAAAATTAAGCTGTATCTCTTGCAGAAATTCGCCCTATGTGGAGCTTAAAATTTCTACAATCAAAAGGAGGTTACCACTTAAGAGGAAAAGATAAAATAGCGGTGTGGAAAAACGAAATTGCGGAAGGCGGCACAATCCACGATAAATATCTGCATATCGAAAAGTGGACGTATAACAGATTTGTAAAAGGCACGACAAGATAACGCTCCTGTCTCTACGCGCAGTTTGCAGGAATAGGCAACTGCAGCTGCGATGCTGTATAACACCGATTTGTTTCGCTTTACTGCATCGCATTCTTGGATTGTCCGTTTTAAGCGAAAGTTTGATATTCGACAGCTCCAAGTAACTAGATATATATCGAGGCGAAAATTAGCCACGCTGAAAGAGATTGAAGAGAGGGCTGCTCTATTTCAGCAGCAGGTAAGTATGTATATAGAGCAATTGAATTCCTCCTGAATTTATTATTAACATGGACTAGCCAGGATGCGAATACAACCCTAACGTCCGTCGTTGTTTGTCTCACAGAGGTGAGAAAGCTGCAGAAGTTGTGATGAAACACAGCTTTAAAACAACTCACTCCTACACGGCGCAGTATTCAAGAACCCTTTCGGGTACATTGCTACCGAAAGTATTTCTTTATTTGCAGGAGCCACAAGGGTCATTTGGACCGCAAGTAGAGCAGACGGGTCAGCAATTAACATCAGAATTTGGTAACGTTTTTATAACGTGCTCCAAATCAGGAAAATTTACCACAGACAAATATAAATTATTTCTAGATAAAATTTTAAAACCGTATGTGAAAAATAACTAATTCTGTTTGTTAATTGACTCCTGGGCCGGCCAAATAGATGGTATCATGTACGACGAAAGGTTTCATAATGAACGTAAGGAATATGTCTGCCAGTTAAAAATTATACCACCACAATGCACCTCTATTTGTCAACCGTGCTCTATTTTTATCGACAGGCAAAAATTTTATTGAGACAGATACAAAATACCCCGATAGTAATACAGGAAAAAAGATCGTTGCGTACAAAGGGCGATGCGATTAAAATTCATGCATTAATTCACAACCAACTGTCTGCACCAATATTTACAAATATGATACGGTACGCGTGGTACACTTCGAAATTAACGCATACAGTAGCATATTTGTAAGTGTTAACCAAGTTTGTTTCTAAACTATTGATATTAATAAAAGATGTATTTGCAGCGCCATATCGTATATTACTTGTTCGTGGTGTAAATGTCGAATATGTTTTCATTGCTTTTACGGCGAATACTATCCGCACAAATGTGCAGTAGAATAATAAAGTAGAACATAAAATAGAAGTTAAAATGTATAAAATAAGTACAAGACACATATTAAAATAAGTAAAACATGTGCCGTACAGAAAAAAAGATTAAAAAAAATCCAAAATACACCCTACAGGAATCGATCCAATGTCCCTAGTATCCGCAGTCCGCTTCCTTTTTTTGTAAAGAATTGTTTATTGAATTTGGCAGTTTATATACATTTCGTGTCCGTCAATAAACCTCCGGACTAACTTATACTTATTTCAGATAATTTTTCCTTTATGGCACGGACCCGTGCTTCTCAAAGGAAGTACATATTTTTGAACATTTTCTATCACAGATGTTGAAGTATCACATTGTTCTATCACATTCTTTAGTATACGTAATTTTTTATACAGTCAAAACTTAACTAATAATTCCGCTTGCAAAAATACTGTATTTACATCTATACTTAAAATTACTTATAACTACTTAATCTAGGTATGGGGATGCAGGTGAGATGCGATGAGATGAACATGAAGATGAAGCAGGAAGATGAAGCAATATTTACAGATGAATGAATAAGTTACTTTAATCTTGAGAGCAGGGAGGCGGTGAGAGGATTCAGAACTGGGCGATTTGATAAGATGGTATTAATATAACTAATGATGACTGTGCGCGCAACTGTGGGTTAGGCGCACGTGTTTATTGTACTCGCACTAGTTGTAAATTAATATTTTATTGTTGCTCGATATGATACAAAATGATGCCAGTCGGCGTAATAAAAAACTGATGTGCGTTGCTCATCGAGCTCTGACTGCTACTACTCGTAGTGAGGCGCCAACCTACGGCGCAAACTGGCGGAGGACCTTACAATCGCAAACAATGACTTTGATGATGCAACGGAGACTAAAAGAAATAAAATAAACTGAAATAAAATGGAGCGGTGATGGTTGAGGGCATGTGCTCTCGTGTTTAGTTCTTTTGTCCTCCCCCCCCCCCCCCCCCCCATTTGAACGTCTTTTAACGATGACGTTTTAAAATTAATTTACGCTGGGTGACGAATGCACAGTCAGCCAGACGGCATCCAAGGCAGTTTGACTAATTGTAAGTAATTGTGGGTATTTACGTCTCTGTCTATCGCCGGTAGTGCCGTAGAGAAGGCCAACAGGTTGCAGTCCGCTTCCTTGTCCGCTCAGCAACGCCGCTACGTTGAAAACGCTTTTAACTCTAAGGTACTAAACATACTTATCAATTTTCAAAATCGTTTTTACAGCGAAATAAAGAAATACGTGTACCGTGATTTTGCTCGTAGATCGTGCCTACAAAGTTTCTAGTCGATCGGAGAACTTTTTTTTGACCCTGGGTTTTTAAAAAATTTTGACTTATCTACAGTTTTGGCAAAGCAGGGGTGTAATGATTTTCCAAATAGAAGACATGTGCCAAACAGCAAAATCGGTCACCCCCGGGTCTGGTTTTCCCCTTGTTAGTGCAGTCACTTATTAACACAATATTTAAAATGGGAGTGTGATATCTCTGTAGAATGCAATATCTCCGTGTCGGATACAATATCTTGTGAGATTGCAATATCTGATTTGAGAATGTAATATTTCGTTACTGTGGGTATTTACTATCCCGTGAGAATACTCTATCTTTACAAGGCATTTACTATCCCGTAAACATCTACTATCTGAGTCATCGCAGCTCGCGATCGCTAATATATATATTTTGTTTTGGGGCATTACCGTTGTACGCGTAACTGATGGGTTAGTCACACGTAAATATTGTGCTTGCACTAGGTTTATAGTTAACAATTTTATTAAAAGCGAACTTGTAGAGCTATGCCTTTACGTGTAAAAAATGTGTGATGTTTAGCTCATCGAGCACTGGCTGTTACTGCCTGTAGGAGCCGACTGTACAAAGGTTCTATAGTCGACAGTTTTTTGAACTAATGCTTGACTGCAATGAGGCGCTCATAGTTATAGCGCGAACTCATGGAAGGCCGTACACTCGCAAACAACCGTCTTCCCCCAACTCCCTTCTCCAAAGCCGGGAGTATTAGCACTTGTAAGTGGGAGACATCAACGCTCCTGTTCAAAGGGTAGAAGATACATCGGCAACGTCGCATATTTCCGAGGCCCGGTCTTTTCCTTGACCATCAAGGTATTCCAGAAAGACTGGATATTTTTCCTGGAAACATATCTGCAACACAAGTGCAAATGGCATACGCGAGCAGCGAGCGCCTGGATCCTTTGCCAATATCCCTGGTTTGCTATACGGCCATATTTTTTAAGAAATGCAAAAATATAAATAATCTCAAACTCGTCCCCGAGAAGTACCTTGACGATCCGTATAATAAACCTCGTAGCTGTCGAGGGCCTGTGCCTGAACACTTGTTTCGTTGTGGATGAATGATCTTACCAATTTGAGAATCCCGTTGATTTTTGTTTTACAAAACTGGATAATCTTACACGTACTAATTGTAATAACGTAACAGTTCTTAAGTAAATGTTCTTGGTGCAAGGTGCATTTATGTTTATATCATTTTTTATACAATTTCATGTTTACACTCATTTAGAATAAATTCAAAGATTTTCTTTTCTAGTCTATACTTTAATTTTATAATAAAAACAACTTTTTGCCGAAAGAGAATTCTTTCAATGGTTTACTACAGTACAGAGTATATGAAAATTATTTATCATGACCTACAGGTCACCGAAATTGTCATACACGCTGTACGCGGCGAAAGAGTCGACTATCTCGACGTATGGCGACGTCGTGCTACGATTAGATTTCGGCCTGCACCGTGCCTTCAATTGGAGGTTCATCATTGCCGACGTTTCGAAGCTGATCATCTGTGCGGATTTCCTCCGGTTTTACGGGTTACTAGTCGATGTACGCAACCAACGTTTAATTGACAGCAACACGACGATCTCAGCGATCGGACGATTAGTGCAGACGACCGAATCGGTGAAAACTGTAGTAGGAGCATCGCCCTATTATGCGTTACTGACAGAATTCATCGACATTACTCGTCCAGGTGCGCTGCGTTCATCCGTAAAGAAAAAAATTACGCACCACATCGAGACGACTTTTGGAGCTCCTTTTCACGCCAAACCAAGAAGACAGCCTGAAAGCTGCTCCGACGGAATTCGAGCACCTTGTCCATGAGGGTTCGATGTGCCCTTCAAAGAGCCCGTGAGTAACACGTACGTATTCGTGTGCAGAAACATTGAAGGTCACAAAATGAACATACTGTATTAAAATAATGCAAGAGTGGGAAATACTGTGCTTGTTACGGCCCAAAATGCGTTGCAGAAATCGGATTTTGATCTTTCCGGCCGTGAAGTACTATACTCAAATAATTTTAAAAAATTAGAGTATAACAATGGTAATTTTTGACAACTACTGTAAAAAGGAAAAAGATGTGCTCGGAAGATTTCATTACGAAATCGACGTATAAACAATTTTTTTTTTGGGTTTTCATTTTTTGTGCGTGAAACGCAAACGAAAAATCTGAAAAAACCATAACGCGTGCATTTATGTTTAGAATGTGTCAACATTTTTTCGAAATTTTTACACCTCATTAAGTGAGGAAAATGATTTGTTGAATTTACCCCATAATGACCCTCCCGGTGAAGATATCGGATTAAAAATTTTTGTACAATGGTTTCTTATTGTCACTTATCGAATGACCCATTGTCGAATAAAATTGACTCAAGGGCACTCTTGACACCCTTATCCTGCTAGACCCTCTTTAAAGTTTGAAAGTTTCTTATATTACGTATAAATGTTAAATAACTATTAAAAAACATATTATTATTAAAGTTAAATATAACATTATGTTGTTTATTAGAAGAAAAGTTTTTAAAAATAACGAAGACCGTAATTTCCTTAAAGAAATAGTTTTGTCCAGCTAGATCGGCCAAACTGCATACTGTGCGATGGTGACTTACGACGTGGCTGATAATTTTTTATTTAGATTTGTAATAACTCTCGAGGATCCCTAATTTGACTCCGTTCGTTTCTTCGTGAGCAAAAACCGAGAGTAATTCCAAGTAGGTATGTGCGTACGCTTGACACTAACCCACGTTACACTTTTGCAATCAATAAACTTTACACGTTAACCTATAAATATTGCGATTACAAAGAAATTTAATTCGAGGGTATTTTTAATCATATCGTGTTTAAATACTTTTCTCCAAGGACTTTCCAGAAAATTGTCAGCCTGGGATGCCACAGCAATACAATTTTACCGCACGAAGTTTATTGCAAAATTGTAATGTTACGACAGCTTCACATCCTGTGGCAATCTGTGTGAGCTATACAGGAGATGGTCCAGGACTAAACATTTACTTCAAATTGTAAGACTCAACGAACATCGCACCTTATTTTTTTTACCTAGGCTACTCGGAATGTCCACAAGATTAACATTATTTATCTATGTTAGTTCACTACTCAGGCGTCAATGACACCATCTGGCAAAAGAAGAACCACAGAAGAAACACAATATGGTAGGAGGATTCAAATGAATTTTTCTAGATTCTGGTGAAGCAACATGAATATGGGAGATTCCAGACTAGTTTTCTTAATAAATTATTAGGATGGATAAAACTCATTTACTGTTTTTTTTCCGTGTTAGCTATGAGCGAAACATCATTATTCATGATTTGTATAGAAGTACCTGATGATCTACAACTTCGAATTGGGCAGTATTGCTTTGCAGCGTCTCCATTTGTCCATGACGTAATCGTGTAACAGTAGGGGCCATTGGGATCGCGGCTTGGGTTTCTACACTTATTCATGGCTTTCAAGGCGGAACCGTCCACAAATTTGTCATTCACCTTTTCTGCGTCTTTTATCTTCGGAGGAAAAATAATATGAATGTTAAAACACAAAAAATCTCTAATTAGAGTTAGAATGCATTTTATGCGTACACAGAACTTACATAACGTATATGTATCTTTTTATTCTAAATACAATTATCCCTTCTGAAACTACTTGTTTAATTTTATTATCGAATTTCAAGATCTTTCTTCCAAGATATATTCAGTTCCAAGCCGTTCTTTTAATGAAATTTACATGCAGTGTGTACCGTGCCAGCGGGTCTATGGATTTAGCGAAGGGTATCGTATTACCGCACAAAACTGTGACTTTACCGATGACCGAGGACAGTACCGACCAAGACGACGACGAAGACGAACAAGGACAGAAACACGATAAGAATCTCAGAGGCGAAACGCCGCGCTACTGGCTAGACGCTGAACACTTGACGACCAGATCCCGAAGCAGGCACATTGTACACGTTGTTATACGCGACAAAGAAAAATAAATTAAGTGTTGTACAATTACACGGAGTCATATTCTTTATGGCCCAACCACAGTGCAAGCAAATAGAGTTATATAAGTATGTAAGGATAATCAACTTGAACTTTACGGAGTGTTCCAGAAAGATATGTCATGATTTATTAAGCTTTATTCTACACATTTGGTGGAGTGTTTCGCGAAAATGTAGGTGTGTGCAGTTACAATATTCCGTACTTGTTAATGACAGTAATTCAAAGCCCAAGTTTAAATACGAGCGGATGCGCGAATTTTTTACACATTCACTTTCTATTTTAACGTAAAGTACTATTGCTAGTACATATTGTGTACTGTATATCATTGGATACTAACAAGGGAACATACAAATTTAAGTATGATGTAGTCCTCGTGAAAATATTCGACACGTATTTTTTTATTGGCAATCGTCGACGTTAAAGGGGTGAAAACCACCTCCAAAGTTAGGGCCCTAAAGTATATTTCGTCGATTATCTCCGAAACTATGGGAGATAGAGCATTTACGTAAATTGACGAAATTTGCGTCTATCAATAATCAATAGAATGGTAAAAATTATTTTGCAAAATCTCAATTTGTTGAAACAATATATGGAAAATTCGATTTTTTTTGTTAGATGTTCCCCTTTAATACCGATGAATTTTTTTGAGTATTTGTTTATAGAAACTATATATCCTTTACAAAAATATGGATAAATCAGAATTTTGATTTTTTCACCAGAAAAAATCTTATTAAACTTGAAATTGTACCGTTCAAGACGCGCGAAATAGAGTGCCTACATGAGTCGTTCCTCGTTCTAATTGTAAGCTTTTCACAACGTAACCGAAATTGTTAAGCGGACTGGTCAAGATTTATTTAGATTTATATTAGTTACTAATTATAGTAACCTTCAACGGAAGGTACAAATCGAGAACTTTTCAAAAATTTATTTTATCCTTCATGACGGTTCTTATTGTTAGTCCGCGAGCAGGTCGAGCTTGTCCGTATCGTGCCGATTTGGAAATATCCCGCCATAAACCCCGTCACAAATTGTCTCACTTTAACCCTTTGACTACTGTTGGCGCCTATAGGCGTGTGAAACATGTTGGCTTCCTGGTACTGTTGGCGCTAATAGGCATCCCAATAAAATTTCGCCTGTTTCGCGAATGATTGCCGTTTAAAGATTTTATAATTGCTCTTATGCAAATCAAAAGGTAAAAGTCGTAACAATGAGCAGTTCAGTTTGTCGCAAAAGCATTTTCCGTCTCCATATGAAACCAATACTGCGATTCGGATAAATGCAAAGCGTAAATGTGTAGTGTGTGCTGTTACGTCCCGTACACAAATTGTACAATTTTTATTCTACTTTTTCTAACGAACCACCCGGTATACTATTTTTACCATTGGTTATTGGACTTTGTAACAAAAGCCTACCCTTGAGTTAAGACGTAGAAACGCTTAACGGGACACAAAACAGACGTACGTAGCATGTACCTCCTTGGAAGCATCGCAACCGTACAGTCACACATGTTGATCATATTTGACACTACTTTCTCTAGCAAACTACAGTGCGACCTATGAATAAGAACGGAAAAGCCGCCGCGGGGAAGTGTTTTTCTCGGGAGCCGAGTACCCCCACCATGCGTGCGCTTATCTGCTCTTTGTCTCTCTCTGTTTACAGCGCGCGCCTGAAAATAAGTGTTGCCATTCTCACCCATGTAAATAAAAGTGTTGTATGTCCATGTAGTTATGCGTTTTTATGTAAGGCGCGCTCGGAAGTTAAGTCGGAGTAGTGGACCGTGAGCGAACACCAGGCTGGGGAAGTGTTCATATTCTCAGCGTTCTTATTCCCAGGTCGCACTGTATTATTATTTTTCACAATGCAACATAGTTTATAGTAAGAAATCATTGGTTGCAATTTATTCAATTCATTTACTCAACTCATTTATTCAATTTATTTAGTCAATAGAAGTTATAACGCTGTCAATTTTGGCTACACATTAGTTTGGAACAAGCAGATAATTCATTCGAATAAGTCCCTGGACTTATTGATTTTTTGCGTTATCTTATTCTCGAAGCATTCTTACAAGGGGAGGACCAGACCCGGGGGTCACCGATTTTGATGAAATTTGGTACACGTCTTCTACTTGGAAAATCATTAGACCCATGTTTTGCCAAAAGTGTAGATAAGTCCAAATTTTTGAAAAAATCAAGGTAAAAAAAATTTTTCCGATCGACTTGAAACTTTGTAGACATGTTCTACAAGCAAAATTAAGGTATACGTATTGTTTTATTTCGCTGTAAAAACATTTTGAAAATTACTAGGTACCATTAGTACCTTAGAGATAAAAATGTTCTCAACGAAGCGGCGTATCTGAGCGCATGAGGTAGCGTACTGCGGGTACTATGGACGCAGGATCGATTCCCACATGGTGTTTTTTGTATTTTTTTTTTATTTTTTATCTCTCTACAAATACATATAAATTATTCCTAGACAATATTTTAAAATCGTATGTACAAAATAACAAGTTCTGTTTACTAATTGACTTCTGGACCGGCCAAACTGATGGTAGCATGAACGACGAAATATTTCATAATGACCGTATGGAGTGCACTTTTCAGCTAAAAATTGTACCACCGCAATGCACATCCATCTGTCAACCGTGCGATGTCTATTTTTATCGGCAGGTAAAAATTTTACTGAAGCAAATACAGAACGCCCCGTCAGTGATACAAGAAAAAAGGTCCTTGCATAAAAGAGCTGATGCAATTAAAATACATGCAATAATCCATAACCAACTATCTGCTCCGATATTTACAAACATGATACAATATGCGTGGTATGCATCGAAATTAACACGTACCATATTTGTTAACGTTAACCAAGTTTGTTTTCCAAAGTCGGATGTTAATAAGAAATGTACTTGCAACGCCGTATCCTTTACCACAGTTCTTGATGTGAATATCGTTTATGTTTTCAATGTTTCTACGACGAGTTCCACCCGCACAAGTGTGTAGTTTTTAATGAGAAATAAATTATTTTTATTAAAATACAAAATTGTGAACTTCATAGTACCTAATCCTAACAAGAAATCCATAAATAACATAGAACATAACGCGCAATTTAAAATGTATAAATTAATTACTAGACCATATTAAAATAAATAAAACATGTGACGTATGGAAAACGATGATTGAGATAAAAAATTAAAAAAAAAAAATACAAAAAACACCATGCGGGAATCGATCCTGCGTCCATAGTCCCCACAGTACGCCACCTCATCCGCTCAGCTACGCCGCACAGTGGTTCATTCGGCCGAATACCTGGCCAAAAATCAAAAAATTTTTTTCGCGATTTTCTAAATTTAGCAATTGCGTTTGATTTGTAACATATCAGAGCATCGGTTTCCATTAATAAAAGTTTTTATTGAACAACGCTCTTAGAGATATGCAATGTTAAAGTTGGCACTTGAATAATGTAACGTATTCACGTCGAAATTCAGAATACGTTTTCAATGTGAAATAATAGTAGAATCAACTTTGCAAGTATTTGATGCTATTCGTCATACTTTTAAATTATAAGTACCTTGGTTTCATTTTTTTATTTAATATTTTACAACTGCGATGGCACAGATTGCAAAACCCATACATTTTTTTCCTTTTGCAGAGGAAATAGTTGTGAAGTACGCAAAAGTACAACGCGACTTTTTTTTTAAATTAAACTTTGAAGCTTCCCGGAGAAGTCCCCGTTGTAAAATTTTGCGACTTTTTGCGATTCTACGAGATATTCTTATTTGTTTGTCGCACGCGCCATGCTCGGGGAAGTGCATGTATGACATAGGGTCGGGCTATCATAAGACTACTGATTTTCGTGCCGATCCGACAATTTTTCGATACTCGCACCTCCCATATTAGAGCCGCCATTTTGTTTTTGGAAATTGTGAGTGAGGATTCTTAATCAGCGACCGGAAAATCATAAGACTACTGATTTTCATGTCGATCCGACAATTTTTCGATAATCGCACCCGCCATATTAGAGCCGCCATTTTGTTTTTGGAAATTCTGAGTTCGGATTCTTAATCAGCGACCGGAAAAACATAAGACTACTGATTTTCATGCCGATCCGACAATTTTTCAATACTCGCATCCGCCATATTGAAGCCGCCATTTTGTTTTTTGAAATTTTGAGTTCAGATTCTTAGTCAGCGACCCAAATAATACTAATATACCAATTTTCAGCTAAATTGAACAACTCCTTGGGGTTTTGGCCAGGTTATCGGCCAAATGAACCACTGTGCGCCGCTTCGTTGAGAACAATTTTATCTCTAAGGTACTAATAGTACCTAGTAATTTTCAAAATGTTTTTACAGCGAAATAAAACAATACGTATACCTTAATTTTGTTCGTAGAACATGTCTACAAAGTTTCAAGTCGATCGGAAAAAATTTTTTTTTTACCTTGATTTTTTCAAAAATTTGGACTTATCTACACTTTTGGCAAAACATGGGTCTAATGATTTTCCAAGTAGACGACGTGTACCAAATTTCATCAAAATCGGTGACCCCCGGGTCTGGTCCTCCCCTTGTTAGACGATGAATCCGAATTGTAACGTCGCACAGTGGTCCAGAATGTGCATTTAGCCGCGCAAAAGTCAAAAAGTCGATTTTGGAATTTCGATTTGTTTTGCATATATCGATTCCTAAATAACCACCGACCTCAGAACCGAAAAGATTTTTGAAATCGGATAAAAATTGTAGTTACAACAAACGCTTAAAGTTAAAACTTTTTCCGGAGGCCTTTTTCTATCGAAAAACCACGTTGTCTTCTTTCTAACATTCTGGCGAAACTATGCAATATTTTTTAAAAATTATTATTTCTATTTGAAGAGCATTCTTCCGCGATAAAAATTCACGAGTCGAATATAAAATTACTGTTTGTAGTTTATTCAAAAATTAATGTTGAAAACACGAAAGAAAATCGTCGAAGTTTTTTATCTTCTGCAGTCAATATCTTCATAGTCCCACATAATCCCACTATCTAATTAACACCACCCTTTTCTGTAAACCTTCCCCTAAACGATCCTGCAAAAAGCTAATCCGCCCGGATCCGCCTCGGACGAATTTTTATTGTTTAAAGAGTCGCGCGCACCTCGGCAAGGCGCTGCCGCCGGACTGTCTCGTAAACTTTCGATAGGTATAACAATGAAAGGCGCAGGTAGACGCAAGAAATATTTGCGGAAATAACTTCTATATAGTCTAAGGAATATATGTGGAAAGTTTTAGCCGAATATCATTCGACACTTATAAGTTATTTAATTTTTAAGTGAACCCTGCACGGCGAAGACTAGGATTTCCTTTCAATCGGATAACCTTTGCTCGCATCCTAACAATAAAGCAATTAAGTAATAAAAGTGATGCTTTAGAAGTCTTCGTCCTCGTTAGTGCCAATAAGATTTTGTTTTTATTGCACGGTATCTTTAAGAAACCCGGGAATTTACTGACCGTGTGTCCCACTGGGTCTATGCAGCTGGTCTGGGTTACATAAACTTTAGGAAGGAATATCAACAAAAGGTGCAGATAGATAAAGCCAATTTTAGCAGGAACTATTTCTATATAGTTTAAACTAAACATCTTCAAAGTTCTCACAGGCTACTTTGTGGTACTTTTTAGTTTTTCCATTTTGAAGTTAGCAATGTAAGCTGAATAAGCTAATGTACATAGCTACCCTCTATATACTAACCGCCATTTTGTTTTTAAAATTTTTGAGTTCAGATTCGTAATCAGCGACCCAAAAAACATTAGAATACTAATTTTTGTGCAAAACAATTAATTTTAAACAAACCTGTCCGCCATATTTAATCTGCCGTTTTGTTTTTAAAATTTTGGAGTACAGATTCGCAATCAGCAACCCAAAAAATAATAGAATACCAATTTCTAACTAAATCCGATGTGTTTTGAGCCCGTGGTGAGGATTTGAAAAAGATTGAAAACTGCGCGAGGTGCGTGAACAGCTAAATTCACGCTCTGGACCACTGTGCGTCGTTTCGAGGACGATATTCGTCGTCGCAGCGACGGCCGTCAGAAAATTCTAGGAAATAGACCCCCTGTAAAAAATGAGAGTAGGGAGGATGCGAGCATCGTGCCCCTCCAACGAAACACAGAGCGTCACTCACGTTGACGAATCCTGTGACAATCTTCAAATTTCAATAGTCCTAATTGGTCATTTTTCCGCGCGCTTTAAACGTCATGCATCGGACGAGCGTCTTCATAACCCCGAAAAATTCAAACTTGCGAATTATTAGCGTCCCGAAAAGCACCATGAACACACAAACTAGCGTCTTGGAAAGCACGGAGTGCAGATCTACTAGCATCTCAAACAGCACAGCGAACATATCGAACAGCGTTTAGCAAATACAAAGTATTCGGAAGTTCAATTCAGTGCTATTATTAAAAATCGTGAAGTACGTAAGACGCTGGTCCGAGGATCTTGATGTTAAGCTAATTTATCCGCGAATATCTCTCAAAAGTGACGCGATAATAGACTTGATCGCTCGTCAAACAACGATGGTTGAAGAGTGACATTGTTCGTGAAAATCTTCAATAGTGACGCGACAATACATTACCAAAAGCCATCGGAAATTTAATATAATTCTATTCAATCCATTGTTAATTACTATCTTTATTACATATATATCTTCGTTGTATTTCATTCCGAATTCAATTTATTATTTTCATTTAAAAATGAACCGACAAAATATTAACATACTTTATTTTAAGTCATAGATTACACAAAGGTTGTCATCGCGGCGATTCTGTTAACGAGATTGGTGTTTCTGCCCGTACAGAGAAATCAGCGAAAACCCAGCCGAATTGTTGTGTCTGGAATCGACTAAACGTAAATATAATTTTCTTTATGTTTTTGAAAATAGTATTGCACAGTGAGAAATCACTCTGAGGATACCAAATGTGTAATGCTATCATTGAATGTTCTTTTTATTGTTCACTATTGTTTTATCATTGTTTTATCATTCTTTGCCAATTATATATATCAATTGTGTTACTCAACCTTACGATATAATTAATTAAGTAAGCCCTTTTTTTTTCATCGGTTGAGGTGTGTATTTTTGTTCAATCCGTCTACTCTACATGTTTCGGCACAGTCTAGGAGGACAAGTTTACAAACAGATTTTTGGTTCACCAATGGGTTCACCGGTATCTGCCACATTAGCGAATCTAACAATGGAATATGTCATATCTGATTTAATGAAAAGACCCCCCCACAGACCCGTTTTCTTAAAAAGATACGTCGACGATATCATTCTAGAGATCCCATAAAACAAAATAGACATAATGCTACAACACTTTAATAAATACAACAAAAAACTACAGTTCACACACGAAATAGAAAAAGACAATTGCATCAGTTTTTTGGACATACTACTAATTAATAATAAAAATGGCAAAATCTCATACAAATGGTATAAAAAACCGACCGCCTCAGAACGCTATCTAAACTTCAAATCACACCACCCTAGAACACAGAAAACCAACCTAGTTTCACACACAATAGACAGAGCACTCAAACTTTCGGACCCACAACACAGACCAGATGCACTAAAAATAGCAAAAACTGACCTGCTAGCTAACAACTACCCAGAGACCTTAATAGAATCACAAAAAAGAAATAGAACACAGAAACTATATAACCCACTTAGCAAAAAAGACAAAAAACATCCCGGAGAGCCTCCACCTATCTCCACCATAGTGTTTCCTTATGTGCACGGCCTAAGCCAGAAAATCAAAAAATCGCTAGAGAGGTATAAGATATGTGCAATTTTTAAAACACCCATGAATGTGTACAGAACCATCTTTAGCAAGATTAAAGACAAAACACCAAAGGAAATGATACCAGATGTGGTGTACAAAATTCCCTGCCTTGGTTGTGAGATGAGTTATATAGGACAAACTAAACAAAACCTAAAGAATAGAATTGCAGGACATAAAAGCAATATGAAACAACACACTAACACACACACAGCCTTGACCAAACACATATTAGGAACAGACCATAACTTCGATTACAAACAAACCAAAATTTTAGAAATAGAACCGAACTACAATAAAAGATTAATAAAAGAAATGATACACATACACAAAGAGAAAACAGTTAACTTAAAAACAGATAGCAACAACTTAAGCAATATTTACCTACCGGTGATCGAAAAATAAATTAACCTCTGGAAATACAAATTTATACAACACACTGGTCAAAAATACTTTAGACAACACGAGTACAATAAACTAAGACACCACAGTAACTAATAACATAGATTGTAAGGAACACACGAACTCACACGCCACAAACACACGCACGCAATACAACGCACACACACACACACACACAGACACTTGCTAAAGCGACACGACCATACGAAAGCGTCAAATAAGCCACCTACCGGGGAGGAAGAACATCCATACCCCCCACCCAGGGCCATATAATCGAAAGGTAACAGGGAATCGCCCAGGAGTAATTAGTCCTTAAACGAACACCACCGAAAAAAGACGACCCATATAATAAGGGCGAACAGTATGGAAAGAAACGATTAATTGCGCTTAGCACACACGTCAAAAAAACACACATACACACACCACTCCACAGCTCGTAAGTGCCGTTCAATAATATAAGAAAGAACCCACAGTAATAACCGATAAGACACCTTTTGTAACATAATCAAAGCATACACCATTTATAATAAATATTTTAATTTAGACTCCTGAGGAGGGCACACTAGACTGTGCCGAAACATGTAGAGTAGACGGATTGAACAAAAATACACACCTCAACCGAGGAAAAAAAGGGCTTACTTAATTAATTATATATATCTATTATATATCGAACAAATAGAAACGTATGTAAACCAAGATCAATAATTGTAAACAAGTTTTTATATAAAAATTCAGTTTGTAAACATTGATTCAGATTAATTGTAAAGTCTAAATATTTGAGTTTAATATAAAACTAATCTTTGTTCAAATCTAATCATTGGATTCTTTGAATCACCTTTGTTGGCGTATCCATTCCCACTGTACGAAATTGGTGGATCCTGTAGAGCAGTGAGTCACGGTACTTGATCATTTCGGCGTCCTTCGAGCAATCCCGCCTGCTTCTCCCAACCGTTATGTTTCGGCCAACCAAGCTTGTCTTGCCTTTCACCTCGCAGGCTCGGGTCTATTGGCGCGAGCGTGGCAGCATACTGGGACGTCATTCGCAACTAAACGCTCGCGCTGGAAAGATGTGCCACGCTCGCCGACGACTGTAAACAGATCGATGCGCGTGACGCATCGATTCAGATTATACGTCGAGAAACAGTTTCAGATTGCACTACGTCGCATGTAGGATAAAATAACAGTGTTATTCTTAAAAAAGTATGCTCAGATATGTCTTAAAGATCTAAGTCTCAGGCGATATAATTTAATTTCCAGCGCAAATAAATGGAAAATTCAGCGTTGTAAAAACGTTTGCCCTCGCATCAAACAATACATTGTTGCCATCGTGATTGTCTTGCTGATAGATTTTAAGATTTCAGGCAGGTACAACAAAGCTCGTGGTCAATAAAAACCCGGATTTCTGAACCGACAAAATCCCATTGGCGTTAATATGGTCGAAGATTTCTTAAATATTACTTTTATTACTTAATTACGCTTATTGTTAGTTTCCTAGTAAAGAGTAGCGAACTAGGTAATCAGGGTGGAAGGTAATCATGTTCCCATTATACACGGTTCATTTAAAAACTGAATAACTAAGAAGTACCGAAAGGTACCGGATTGGAATTTCTCATATGTATTCAGTAATTTCGTACTAATCGTTCGTCTACCTGCTCTTCTTTGTTGTACCTGCCTGAAATCTTAAAATCTATCAGCAAGACAATCACGACGGCAACAATGTATTGTTTGATGCGAAGGCAAACGTTTTTACAACGCTGAATTTTTCATTTATTTGCGCTGGAAATTAAATTATATCGCCTGAGACTTAGATCTTTAAGACATATCTGAGCATACTTTTTTACGAATAACACTGTTATTTTATCCTACACGCGACGTAGTGCAATCTGAAACTGTTTCTCGACGATCTGAATCGATGCGTCACGCGCATCGATCTGTTTACAGTCGTCGGCGAGCGCGGCACATCTTTCCAGCGCGAGCGTTTAGTTGCAAATGACGTCCCAGTATGCTGCCACGCTCGCGCCAATAGATCCGAGCCTGCGAGGTGAAAGGCAAGACAAGCTTGGTTGGCCGAAACAGAACGGTTGGGAGAAGCAGGCGGGATTGCTCGAAGGACGCCGAAATGATCAAGTACTGTGACTCACTGCTGTAGAGGATTTTCAGCACAGTACTACCCACACAAATAATTAATCGTTCCATAATAAAACATCGAACGAGTTTTCCTTTTGACGCGACGGAAGAGTTCCCTTAAGTTCGACTACCTAACCGCTACCGAAATTTATCATTATTAAAAATTAATAGAGCCGATTCTATAACTCGTCCTTTCCTATTTCTAAACCCTTTATCCACCTCCGCCGCCCGTCACGCAACAGTGCAAAAAATGACAAGAGAAAGGATACACATTACGAATGCAAAAAATGTAATGAAGGATTATGTATTCATCCATATTTTGAAATACATCAAACGTTATTATATTATTAAATTTGATTATTAAATATTGTAAAATAAGCTTAAAATTAATGTTCACTTTTTAGTATGTGCCCTAATGATTTAAAGTAGCATATAAGCAAATAAATAATATTGGTTTAATGTAATAGAAATCAGTATTTTGAATATTTTAATATACTTCGTCAGAAATGCATGCCTAACGAAAAACTTCGCTGTTCTCGGTGTACGTCGAGACTGAATTCCTACCGTATGATACAGCCGCGGCCGCAGCTGGCCGATGCGTGTCAAAGTCTGCAGTAGTAAAAGGTTCAAAATAAGCAAAGATTCTTTCATTTTCAACGGCAACGAATATAATTCAATAGTATCCGATCTTTTAAGAGCTATCAACTACTCATCAACAAGGAACGACCTATGTAGACACTGTATTTCGCGCATCGAACGGTACAATTTCAAGTTTAATAACTTATTTTCTGGTGAAAAAATAAAAATTTCGATTTATCCGTATTTCTGTAAAGGACATATAGTTTCTATTAACAAATACGCAAGAAAATTCATCGGCATTAAAGGGGAAAAAACTAACAAAAATTTCGAATTTTTCATATATTGTTTAAACAAATTGAGATTTTGCAAAATAATTTTTCCCATTCTATTGATTATTAAGACTGGTAGTACGCCGTTCGTACGCGTTGATCGAGCGTATCTCGATCCCGCGTCCATGGGGGCCGTGAGGATTAAGCCGCGAGGCAGGTGCTTCACGTTAAACAAATCATTGACGTTCTATTGATTATTATCGGCAGGGAGCCGTGGGGGCTTCGTGAGTGGTTTAGTTCCCCGGCTTTGGGCTTTACGACCCCACCGGACCCGAGTAGTGTTCCCCCAGGGGCCTACCCAGTTTTTCTGGGTAGGTACGGGCATGCGCGCCCGGGGCTCCCCGAGCTGTCTTACGGCAAGGTGTGGGGTCCCCATTCTGTGGCCTGGGAGACCCCACTGGGCTTAACGACCCCACCGACTTGAGTCAAGTGCTCCCAAACCAAGGGTGTATTGGGACCGCGGGGGCTGGGTTGCCCATGGAGTTTTTAGCCCACTCCGGCCCAGCCGTGGGTAGGTCCATCGCGGGGGCGAAAGTTTCAAGAGCCATATGCTGGCGAGACATTGGCGGGTTTTCATGCTACGAATGTCGCTGTGTGAGGTGCAGTAAAACTTCCACCTCGGGTACCGACCTGCATAGCCGGTAGGAGTTAAGAAAGTCTCCGCTCCCACCAGTGTGACGCACAATCTTCGTGCTAAGACTGGTAGTACGCCGTTCGTACGCGTTGATCGAGCGTATCTCGATCCCGCACCCATGGGGGCCGTGAGGATAAGCCGCAAGGCAGGGGCTTCACGTTAAACAAATCATTGACTCTCTATTGATTATTGACAGACGCAAATTTCGACAATTTACGCAATGCTGTATCTCTCGTACTTTCCGAGATAATCGACGAAATATACTTTAGGGCCTTAACTTTGGGGGTGGTTTTCACCCCTTTAACGTCAACGATTGCCGATAAAAAAATACGTGTCGAATATTTTAACGAAGACTACATCATACTTAAATTTGATCAAAATCGGTGATTGACAGTTCGGTATGTTCCCTTGCAAGTGCATTTTTTAAGAAAAAGTATCGGCGAAAAATGTAATAATTGTAGCCGATAGTTGTCACAATCTAATTGTAAGAAAACAGCGTCCTCCCGCTCCAACGCCGCACAGTGGTTCAAATCATGAAATTCAGTGACATTTTGTCGAAAAACCAACTTTTGCATATCAATATACAGTGTGGAGCGCCACATTTTGCCATTCAGATTTACGTCATTCTTATTGCGCATATCAAAAAATGATGTACAGGGTGTTTCAAAAATATTTGTCATGGCTTTCAGGGGTTGTTCTACACCTCTGGATCGATGGAGATTTGCGAAAAAAACTTGCCGCAAAATTCGGGAAAGGGTAGCAAATTTTTTTTATTGGCTCATCGTATTCGTCTTGTTACGTAGGCAAAATGTCTGAGAGGAACCATGGGTCAGAAACGAACCGTTCTCTCACAAATTAACTTTTAATTGGGCCTTACGATTAAAATTTCGCCCATACGACAGCCTTCGAGTCGCCGACCTTTCGAAAGGAAACACATGAGATACCCTTGCTAGCTCCAATAGTTGAAACAGAGGCAACATAATTGAAGAGAGAGAAAATGACTAGAAAATGTCAATGACCTGCGTTCGGTGTCGGGTTCGCTCAAGGGCCCACCCGGGAAGAAGAGTATATACACTTACACTTCTCTTCTGGTTCGGTGACACAGTGCCCTATTTTCTAGCTTCGTTTATGTCGCCTCTGCTTTAAGTATCGGCGAAATTTTAATCGGAAGACCCAATTAAATTTAATTTGCGAGAGAACGGTTCGTTTCTGACCCATGGTTCCTCTCAGACATTTTGTCTACGTAACAAGACGAATATGATGAGCCAATAAAAAAATTTGCTACCCTTTCCCGAATTTTGCGGCAGGTTTTTTTCGCAAATCTCCATCGATCCAGAGGTGTAGAACAACCCCTTAAAGCCATGACAAATATTTTTGAAACACCCTGTACATGATATTGAATGGTTTTGAGAGCGGCACATTCTAATGGTACTAACTTTTTTGTAGGCTGACGTGTGAAGGATATATGAAGGTCATTAATGTTTTTTTAAATGGAATCATATATTTTTTATTGCATCAGCTGATGCTCCTTTATATTCTTTAGAAAAAAGTATTAACCTATTTGTGTAAAAAAATCATTAGGTTAGGAGATATTTTAATTCTAATTTGTCAGGAAATCGTGACTTTCTGGTCAATATTATGAATTCAATATGATAATGTAGTAGGAGAGCAAGAATTATCAACACAGAAAATGTAAATATTGTAAGCACGGAGGCTGTCCGATAAATGAATAAGAGGGCTGTTAAACTACACTAATAATGATTAAACATAAGGAAAGTACATAAAGCATAAAGTAACATAACGAAACATAAGGAAATACATAAACGTCCGGACGCGTTCGTCGGGAAGCACGTTCTGCTCCTTCGGCTGATCAGCGGCCACACGCTGCACGCTGTACGCTGTGACGTCACAAAACAAAAGATCGTGGGTCTCTGGCCACGTTGGCATAATTCATAAATATCTACTACAATGTTTACATTGATAATTCTTGCTCTCCTACTTATGAAATTTAGTCTCTGTTACGTCTCTGATACGGCGATACGGTGAATACGGCTATACGGTGAATTATCACTTCATAATGAAGTATTCTAAAGAAGAAAAGATAGACATGTTATCAATTTATTTTGAAGCAGGGAAAAGTGCTACACATGCAGAAAGATTGTACGCCAATAGATTTCCTCAACGAAATCATCCATCACGTCGTACCTTTGATTATGTTTTTGAAACATTTCACCAAACGGGGCATTTATTACGCAAAAAGGCAATTCGTAATAAAACAGTAACAAATGAAGCAAACGAAATTGTAGTGTTAGCCGCAATTACGTTAAATCCATCCGTTAGCACTCGCGAAATCGAAAGACAAGTTGGAATTAGCCGCAAAAGCATTTTACGCATAATCAAAAGGTATAAATATCATGCATATCATCTATCAAAGGTTCAAGAACTGACCGCAAATGACTGTTATCGACGTTTAGAATTTTGTAATTGGGTTCTCTCTCAAAGAGACTACTTTTTCAACAATGTTATGTTCACGGACGAAGCAACGTTTACGAAAAATGGATCAATTAATTCAAGAAGTATGCATTATTGGTCAACGGAGAATCCTCATTGGTTTAGACAAATGGATAATCAACATCGATGGAGTGTAAATGTTTGGACAGGCATACTCGGCGATAGACTTATCGGTCCATACTTTATCGAAGGATCGCTAACCGGACCAAAATATGCACATTTTTTATCAAACACTCTATGGACATTTTTAGATGATGTACCATTGCATATGCGACAAATAACGTGGATTCAACAGGATGGTTGCCCTGCTCATTATTCAAGAACAGCAAGGGATACATTAAATCGAATGTTCCCAAATCGTTGGATAGGCCGGGGTGGCCCCATTCATTTTCCGGCAAGATCACCAGATCTAACGCTCCTCGACTTTTTCTTGTGGGGCTACTTAAAAAATAAAGTGTACGCTGAGTCTCCGACTACAATGGCCAATATGAGTGATCGTATCATCAATGAGTGTAACAAAATAACATCAGGTACACTACGCAATGTTAGTGAGTCATTAACTTCTCGATTCAGAAAGTGTTCTGATGCAAATGGTCGCCACATTGAACCTTTTCTGTAAATATGAATTAAAATATCTTGTAAACTAATGATTTTTTTACATCAATAGGTTAATACTTTTTTTTAAAGAATATGAAGGAGCGTCAGCTAATGCGATAAAAAATATATGATTCCATTTAAAAAAACATTAATGACCTTCATATGTCCTTTACACGTCCGCCTACAAAAAACCTAGTACCATTAGAATGTGCCGCTCTCAAAACCATTCAACATCATGTACATCATTTTTTGATATGCGCAATAACAATGACGTAAATCTGAATGGCAAAATGTGGCGCTCCACCCTGTATAGTAAATACATATGGATTATTAAATGTTTATGAGTTTTGGAACCAAAGGTATTAATAGGATTTAACATAAATTATAATTACAATGAATATTTAAACTTAGATATTTTAACCCTCGCTTTACGATGGTGGTATCTCTGGAGACTCAGCGTTTAGCGCACAGTGACACGCATACTAGCAAATGTGTAATTTAAGAAACCACTCGACGACTTCGCAGCGATAACAAACACATTTACAATTTTGTGTTCGATACTACCCAATAGAGTGTAAGTGACTCAGCAGCCAGCAGTTCTTTTAGAGTCGCATCAGTTGGTTGTGGAAATTCGTACAAGCACAACGTTCGTAACGAATACATTTTTCCGTGGTAGTTGTTATTTCATTACAGTAGGACTCCTCGGCAATCTACGGCAGCGGCGGGCGATTATTGCACGCCCGAGCCGTCCTTCGAGAAACACCGCCTCATTCACCCACACATACAGCCGAGATGTCACTGATTCACAACCACTCTGTAGGCGTCACGCTCGTGCCTATTGGCACTGGCGTGGTGCCGCATTTAGGGCGACATTCGTAGTTAATCGCTTGCGCTGGAAAGACGTGCCTCGCGCGTCAGTCGCGGAGATAAGAACGACGTGCGTGGCACGTCGACTCAGAATATTTGTTGAGGAACAGTTTCAGATGGCACTACGTCGCATGGACCGCAGCGGCCGCGACGGCAACAATGAATTCTTTAATACGAGGAAGCCTAGCGTTCTAGTATCGGATAGTTATTTTTAACAATTTGCGCTAGTAATTAATTTACAAATGTTCGTACTGGAACGCAATACTATATTTGTGCCGTAAGACTTAATGAAGTGGTCGATTTCGGCAAAACCATCGCCAGAAGTTCAAAAACATTAAAATATATTAATTGTATTTGATTTAAAACATATCTGAGGATACTTTTTCACTAACAATACTTTTGTCTTATCCTACATGCGACGTAGTGCCATCTGAAACTGTTTCTTGACATATAACCTCAGTCGATGCGTCATGCGCATCGTTTTGTTTTCTGTGGTCGGCGAGCGTGACACGTTACGTCTTTCCAGCGCGAGCGATTAACTACGAATGTCGCCCCAAATGCGGCACTACGCCAGTGCCAATAGGCACGAGCGTGACGCCTACAGAGTGGTTGTGAATCAGTGACATCTCGGCTGTATGTGTGGGTGAATGAGGCGGTGTTTCTCGAAGGACGGCTCGGGCGTGCAATAATCGCCCGCCGCTGATCTACGGCATCGGGTCGAAAATTCCCGGAAAAAGATTGTAGGTTCCCAGCCCCTCCACTGAGTGACGCTCAGTGGAGGGGAGCTTTAAGAAAGGGCAGAAAACTCTTAACATATCTTTGTTCCGCTCACTCTCTAGTTGAAAAAAGCGGGGAAGTAAAAAGAGTGGTGGTAACTAATTCTCCGCCCAAACAGGGGAATGAGATTCTAGGTTCCTCGATTGCCGAGGAGTCCTACTGTACCTGCGTTGCAAGTCTGTCTTGACTAAGAATATATAAAAGAGTCAGTAAGCACGACGAAGTCTTGTTTGAACACGATGACCTGCCGTAGGTTCGATTACCTGCGTGTTTCTTTCATTTCGATTTCGTCAACAGTCATAAAAGGTCATAAAATTATTCCCTTTCCCAATTGCAACGGCCTGGGTCTAGAAATTTATATTTCGGTGGCGACGATGGTCATTTTTAGTCGAATCATCGTACAAGGAAGCACGTTTAGAGCATATTTCATTACGTTTTTCTACAATATTCAAAATCCTGAGATGGCAACGTTTCAAGAATCTGTTTTCGAGCAATTGGTTGCGGAGGAAGACACATATAATTGCAACGTTTCATCCGACGGTGCATCGAACATATTGGATAGTGATAGTGAGCCCGAATTACAAGAACGTGAATTGGATGAATTCTATATGGACGCATCCAATGAAGAAGTGGATCCGCGAGATTTTACTTTTGCGGGTCGCACATGGAAATATATTGCACCATCCAGTGATACTGTTTCGCAAAATGTTTCCTGGGAACCGACTCTAACGGCGAAGAGTGGAGGAGTTGAGAATATTGCCGATTGCTTCCATTTATTTATAAGTGACGAAATTGTGGATAAAATAATTTTATATACTAATCGGAAGGCCGAAGAAAGTATGCCACCAAATAAAACGTGGAAGCCAATAGATCGCATAGAAATAAACGCGTTCTTTGGTTTGCTACTTTTGATAGGACGTTTCAGAGAATCTCGGGAAAGAAAATCGGATCTATGGAAGCAGGATAATGCATTCTCGAGACCCTACTATTGTGCAACAATGTCGCGTGATCGGTTCACCGATATACTGAAGTATATTCTAGGGTGGGTCGAAACAAATTTTTTTTTTTTCGAATCGCTATAGTGCGAAAAAGTTGCTATTTAATATTAAAAGAAAATTGACGAAAAGAAATTGAGAATTGATCGATATCTTCCGGTCGCGCATCGTACTTAAAGTTTATAGAAATTGACGAAATTGAGCATTTTTCTTTATTTTTTTAATATTATATAAAATTCAATCATCGTCATGCTATATTTGATTGTGCTTACTTTATAGTTCAATGAAGTTAAAATAATTATAACATCATTAATATTTCAATGTTATCCGGTCGCGCAATGTGCCCGAAAAACGGGGATTTTCAAAAATTTTGCCAATTTCATTGTGCAGTTAATCTCCTTACAATTAGTCTATAATGGTTATTAGAATAATATGTGGTTCTATAATATTGGACAACAGCTTAACGGGTCTGAAAAGCTCCCTGTGGTCAAGTATAAATCTTTAGATTATTTGATTCCAGAAGTAGACAGAAATATATTAAGCAAAGACCAACGGTATTTACTAGACATATCCAAAGCAATAAAGTCGGGTCATTGTCCAGACGATTTATCGATTCGAGATCCTGGTCTTTTATCACATTCAAGATGGCTAACTGCGGGTAATAGATTGCTTAGGTTATACATAAGCTCACCCAACATTACTGAGAACTTGAAACAAATAGATTTCTTCATACTGAAATCTTACATGCCTGTGTGGTTCAACATCAAGAAGAGCAAATATTTTACGGACGGCCCCAAACATGTATTTCTAGCAATTCAAACATCACGGTATTTATCTGATGATCTACTTCAAGTTGTTAATCCAGTTATTGAACGAAATGCGTTCTTTGCACACCCTGAAAATTTACTGTTGGCTATGATCGTTGACGACAGAGAGCACATTAGAGAGTTTGGGTATAGGAGAATTTTAAAAGCAAGACAATCCACTTCTTGTGGAAGAACTATTAGAAACTTTGTGCCACCTAAGATAAACTTTCAAGCTACCGATTATACTGAAATTATTGACTGGTACACTTGTCCATTGTATAGTCTTCCAATATTACGAGGAGTAAGTGATGATGATATTAAATTACTTATAAATTTCGACACAAAGATTATCAGAGACATTAGAAAATTTCCTTGTCACACCCAGGCAGTAGAGAGATGTGACAAACTTGTAACTGAGGCCTCAACTAAAGTGTGTGGATATGAAGCTAGAGATGGCTATATTAGATCAACGCTTCTTTCAAGGTCGGCTATGCCTAGTTTCAATCAAAAGTCAGACTTTAAACTTGTTTATCTTGAGAAGAAACCAATGAATGCCGAAAACAATTTGTTGTAATTTGTGATAAACTATAGTTTAAATGCAAATAACACATGCCCAAACATCGCCTGCTTTGGATGGTTGGTTGGGAAGGGTTAGGGTGGAATTTAACGTGCAGCCACCTCCTCGTGGTGAGTTCTGGGACGTTATGCTTTGACAAAACGTGCGAAGAGCTGCACAATAAAAATGGCACAATTTTTGAAAATCACCGTTTTTCGGGCACATTGCGCGACCGGATAACATTGAAATATTAATGATGTTATAATTTTTTAACATTATTGAGCTATAAAGTAAGCGCAATCAAATATAGCATGACGATCACTGAATTTTATATAATATTAAAAAAATAAAGAAAAATGCTCAATTTCGTCAATTTCTATAAACTTTAAGTACGATGCGCGACCGGAAGATATCGATCAATTCTCAATTTCTTTTCGTCAATTTTCTTTTAATATTAAATAGCAACTTTTTCGCACTATAGCGATTCGAAAAAAAAAAATTTTTTTCGACCCACCCTGGTATATTCGCTTCGATGATTATGCGACACGCGAAGAAAGAAGACAGGGTGATAAGTTTGCCCCACTGAGGGAAATAGCTGATCTCTTCAAAAACAATTGTAAAGCTAGTTATCATGCTGCAAATGTCGGATGTATTGATGAGCAGCTTGTTACATTTCGAGGGCGTTGTCGTTTCAAAGTTTATATGCCCAGTAAACCGGGTAAATATGGCATAAAAATATGGACGCTCTGCGATTCAACAACGTTCTACTGCTGCAATATGGACTTGTACCTGGGAAAATTAGATGGAAGACCAGAGAGACAACAAGGACAACGTGTGGTGAAGCAGCTATCGGAAATGTGGAATAATTCAAACCGTTCAATCACCACTGATAATTTTTTACGGACATTAGATTGGCAGAAGAATTACTGCAAAATAAAATTTATTTAATCGGTACTTTGCGGAAAAATAGGCGCGATTTGCCGAAAACCACCACAGAATCGCGAAATCGTGCTGTTTATTCGTCCCAATATTTATTTACTAAAGATGTGACACTAGTATCTTACGTACCGAAACCCAAAAAGTGCGTAGTGATGCTTTCCACGCTACACCATACTCACAATATATCAACGGCGGAAAATAATTATAAACCGAATATTATTACTTTTTACAATAGAACGAAAAGCGGCGTAGACGCACTCGATAAATTGATTCGCGAATATTCGTGTAGACTGTAGACGGAATACTCGCCGTTGGAGCTTGTAACTGTTTATGCACTTCCTAGACATTGCAGCCTATAATGCGTTTATTATCTGGCAAATAAAACATCCGGAATGGCAAAGTCAAAATCAAATAAAAACACGGAGAAAAATTTTTATTGAGTCATTAGGTAAATTACTAACGGAACGAAATATAGATAGGCGGGCTTCCGATTTCGAAAATCATAGAATTTATTTTCATGCCAATGTCATAAACGCAATACAAGCGACAGGAAGGATTATAGTAAAACAAAAATTAGCCATAGCTGGTCAAAAACGATCCAGATGTTATATTTGCGTCGGAAGCAATAACAAATACACCACGACATGTGATGATTGTAAAAGACACATTTGTCAAAACCATTCCTCACAAAAAAAAATTATAAAATGTAATAATTGCCATGCAACCAGAGAATAAATGTAATTTGTTTGTACATTATAAAAAAAAATATTTTTTGCTACCTCTTTTCCTCATCTTCCACAAAACCTTTTCGAATATTCATTTCTTAAATTGTTACAAAACATTGCACCATTCATTTATCGTTGATTTCACGAAAATTATTGTTAAGAATTTAGTAGTCCAATAGTTGTAGAGAATACAAGCAAAGAATATATGTATGTTCTTGCTCGCACGAACAACATGCGATTGTATAGTGAGATGTTTATGTCTCATGTTTCGACTCGAGCGGCCGCGTAATAGTATTAGTGAAAATCGATGTGAGGCTCTCGAGACACCGGCACCGTCAGCGGCGTTACAAAGTCCGTAAACGGAGGGTTAATCTTCCAACAGCGCCTCGAAATATTGGATAGAGTGGAAGCTGGCGAGTCAGCAACAAAGTTAGCTAGTGAATTTGTAGTTTGTGTATCTATAATATCTCATATTAAAAGAAATAACAGAGAAGTTTTGGAAAAGAAACGGATACTGGAATCATGTGATGGAAATTTTGAACAGAAAAAACTTAAAAATAAAGAAAATACTCCGCTCGAAAAAGCTCTGTACAACTGGATGTGTATATATCCTCCGGTCATACTGGAGCTACAGTAACTGGGCCTATTTTACAACAAGTTGCTCTAAATTATAATTCAACCATCCAGGGACCTAGTCAATTCAAAGCAAGTTCAGGTTGGCTGCGAAAGTTCCGAACAAGACATGATATAAAATGGAAATCCGTACAAGGTGAAAAGCTGTCAGCAAATTCTGATGCAAGTGAAAAATTCAAATCTAAATTTGGAGGCTTCATGGAGTTGACTGAAAACAGGAATCTTGACTGTATATACAACTGTGATGAAACAGGCTTATACTGGAAATTGCTACCAAACAAAACTTTCGTTAAGAAAAATGAAAAACAAGTAACAGGTTGGAAGAAAGCAAAGAGCCGGATTGTTTTTAATTGGAAAATCGAAAAAACCTCGATGTTTTTGTCAAGTTGGTAGTAAACTTGCATAGCGCGACATCTAATTGTAAGTTGGTGATGTGAAAAGGCTAGAATAAAAGGCGAGGTCTTGAGCCACGTGGTGAGTGAAAGTGTAAAAGCATGGCGATAGTTTTAAGTGTACTGTTAATAAAGACTATTATAAGTTAGTAATTAAGAGTTGATACATATTATTCAAAAGGAACCTAATTAATTTAACATGGTAGCAGACCAGTGGTTCGATGAAGACAAGAATTAAGCGACTAATTTGGTTGTTCAATTGAGGGATAGAAGTCGTGGAAAAGTTTCAGAAAAATTCCTTTTGAGAGAAAAAAAAAAGGGTATAAGTTGTGAGCAAAAATGGTGGACGAAATAAAGATTCCTATTTTTGATGGAAAAGACTATGAATGCTGGAAGATAAGAATTACAATGATTCTGAAAATGAAGAAGTGTAAACACGTGGCAAATAGACAACGGTTAGCGGCAGACAAAGAAGAAGAATGGAATGAAATGAATCTGAAAGCCATGAATATAATATAAAGTGGAATTTCGAATGATCAATTACAATTTATTAAAGATAAAGAAACGGCTTATGAAATTATGAAAAAATTCGATGAGATGTATTAAAAAGAGTCAACTGCTCTTCAAATATGTGTGAGAAACAAACTAGAAAGACTAATTGTAAGATTGAAAGACTTTGAAGATACAGCTACATTTTTTGTTGAATTTGAAAAGTTAATTAATGACTTAAAGTGTGCTGGTGCTACAGTTTCTGAAAAAGAAAAACTAAGTTATATGATAAAACTGCTTCCAAGTTCGTTAAGCTATGTTGGTGACCTTGTCGATGTTTTGAATGAAAGTGATCAAACAGTCGAGTATGTGAAGAGTAAAATCAAAATAATGGAACAAAAAGAAAAAGAGGACAATGGTAAAAATAGTACAAGTGTATTCAAAACAGAAAAGAAATAAGACCAAAATTGTTTTAAGTGTGGGAAATATGGACATTTCAAAGCTCAGTGCTGGAACACAAAGCCAGGTGGCAATTCATGGAAACCCAGGGGAAGCATATATCAGCAAGGAGGCGGGCGCCAACAAAATTGGCAGTACCGTGGAAATAGTCGTGGGAGCCGGGGTTCCAGTCAACATCGCCGTGGTGGCGGTTGGCAGCAAGGATACTATCAGAGAACGGAAGATGGCAATTCAAGTAGTTTTTGTACGGAGATTGAATCACATGAATCTACAATTAAGGGTTGTGGTGATAAAGTTGAACGGCTATTAGATAGTGGATGTTCTGACCACATTGTCAATAATCACGAATATTTTTATGAATCAATTGTTCTCAAAACCCCTGTGAATGTTAAAATTGCTGATGGTCGTATATTAAAAGCTACTAAAATAGGTAACATATTACATGAGTTCAATGTTTTTGGTCAGATGATAAAGAATAAAATGTCAAATGTATTTTTTGTAAAAGAAATGGACAAAAATTTAATTAGTTATGGTAAAGTCACTTATAAGAACAAAATTGTATCTCTAGGAAATACTTGTAAGATTTACAATCCAATGGGTAATGTAATTGCAGTAGCATTTAAAGTAAATAATGTACTCCGTATGAGTAGTAAAATTGTAAAACCTGAAGTAAATGTGACAACTAAAAATAACATGACAGAGAAGGAAAAATATCACAGAACACTAGGTCATGTAAATTTTAATTATTTGAAAACCATGTGTGATAAACAAGTATTGAAAGGTCTACCTAAGGAGTTAGAGTCTGATTATTTTAAGTGTGGTACATGTTTAGAAAATAAAATGCATAATTTACCGTTTAAAAATGATAGAACTAGGGCGAATGATATATTAGAAATTGTTCACACGGATCTGAATGGCCCTCATAGTACTCCTGGATTGAATGGTGAACGGTATTTTTTGACTTTCATTGATGATTTCAGTAAAGTGGCTCAGGTTTATGTAATAAAATCTAAGAGTGAAGTTTATAACTGTTTTGTCAAATATGTAAATTTAATTGAAAATATAACGGATAAAAAGATAAAGAAATTGCGTTGCGATAATGGTAAGGAATATACAAATAATGAAATGTTTAAATTTGCAAGCGAAAAGGGAATTGAAATAGAACCTTGCCCACCATACATTCATGAGCTAAATGGGACAGCAGAAAAATATAATAGAGATGTAATGGATATGAGTAGATGTTTGCTAACAGAAGCAAAGGTACACAAGCGGTTTTGGCCAGAGGTTGTTAAGACTGCAACTTATTTAAAAAATAGAATAATAACAAATACAATTATTAAAAATAAAACTCCTTATGAAATAATGTTTGGTGTAAAGCCAAGTGTAGAACATCTAAAACTGTATGGTAGTAGGGTTTTCGTGAGAATACCTGAACAAAAGAGACATTCAAAATGGGATAAAAAAGCAAATCTGGGTATTTTGCTGGGTTATGAAAATGTTGGTTACAGAGTCTTGATAAATAATAAAATAGTTATAGCTAGACATGTTGATATAATAGAAGAGGGCACACCTTGTATTGGCCTTGAGTTAGTAGATAATTATAAAAACTATACTGGAATTCGTCTAAATGATGATAAAAATGTAAATGAGAATGGAAAACTAAATGATGATCAATATTTAAATGACATCAAAAATCCCGATGATAATCAAAGCTTAAAAGAAGATACTAATAATAGTTACAACAATGAAAACACTGAAATAAGACGATCAACTAGAGAAAGAACAAAACCTTCTAGATTTAATGATCAAGATTTTGTTTGTAATAATATTATTTATGTAAATTATGTGGACGCCAGTAATCCTATTTCCTATACTGAAGCAATGAATAGTAAAAGTCCTGAAAGATGGAAAGAAGCAATGAACAAAGAAATAGATTGTCTAATTAAAAATAAAACTTGGGTATATGTGGAAAAACCATATAATAAGAGAATACTAGATCTCAAATGGGTTTATACTATAAAAGCTAATGATGTTTATAAAGCAAGGCTAGTTGTTAGGGGGTATCAACAAAATGAACTAATTGATGATATTTATTCACCTGTTGAGAGAATGCAAACATTAAAAATTCTACTGTCATATTGCTGTAATAATAATTTAAGCATAATACAAATGGATGTTGAAACAGCCTTTTTAAATGGCAAAGTTAAATCTGAAGTCTATGTAAAACAACCTCAAGGTTTTGAGGATGGAACGGAGAGAGTTTTAAAGCTGGATAAAGCATTGTATGGTCTTAGAGAAAGCCCTAGAGCGTGGTACGAGTGTTTTGATGAATATTTAAGATACTTAAACTTTAAAAGAAGTGGAAATGATAACTGTTTGTATGTTTTAAAAGAGAAGGATCATAATATCTACTTAATTTTATTTGTCGACGACCTATTAATTTGCTGCAAAGATATAGAAAACTTAAATAATATTAAAAAATTGTTAATGAAAAGATTCAAAATGAAAGATTTAGGTTATGTTAAAACTTATCTTGGTATCAATATCGAATATGACCATATTGATGGAAAAATGACTTTGGATCAGAAAAATTACATTGTATCATTAGGAAAGAAATATGATCTTGAAAACTCTAAGTTGTTTGCAACTCCGATGGAGCAAAATTTAAAACTATTGCCTGCAAAAGTAGCGAGTGAAGAGATTAAATATAGAAATTTGATTGGTGCATTACTATATATTAGTTCAGGTACAAGACCTGACATAAGCTTTAGTGTAAATTATTTAAGTCGATTCCAGAACTGTTATGATAATACTCACTATAAAAATGCGTTAAGAGTTCTTAAGTATTTATTGTTAACCAAAGATTTGAAGTTGACTTATTATAAAAATGTTAATTCTGATATTCTAAGTTGCTATGTAGATGCCGATTGGGCAGGTGATGTGAATGATAGAAAATCTACGACTGGTTATGTATTAAAAATGTATGATAATGTAATATTTTGGAAATCTAAGAAACAGAACAGTGTCACAAAATCTTCTACATCAGCTGAGTATGTAGCATTATCAGAGTGTGTAAGCGAGTTAAAAATTGTAAAAGATATATTGTCAAATTTGGATGTTAAGGTTTCAATACCTATAAGAATTTATGAAGATAATTCTGGTGCAATAAGCATAGCGAAACATGGCAATCTTACAAAGAATTCCAAGTATATTGAAACTCACTATCATTTTGTAAATGAGAATTATATGAACAAAACTGTCGATATTGTTAAGATAAATTCGGAAGAGAATGTTGCTGACATTCTAACTAAATCTTTAGGATGTGTAAAATTCGAAAAATTCAGGAAAGACCTATGTATTCTATAAAATGTTTATCTTGTTTAACCCTAGATCACTAACCTTCGTCGATTCGACGACACGGATTTAATAAGTATGCCATGTTAGTTAACGTTATCGTAATAAATAAATACCTATCTTTAATAATAGAAAAAAACATGTTTAAATTTTATTTAAATAATACCTTTTAACCCCTTTTGTGAACACCGTAGTCGAAGAGACGAAGGTTAGTGTTAAGCGTCGAAAAATAAGGTTAGTGGTCTAGGGCAGCGGCGGGCGATTATTGCACGCCCGAGCCGTCCTTCGAGAAACACCGCCTCATTCACCCACACATACAGCCGAGATGTCACTGATTCACAACCACTCTGTAGGCGTCACGCTCGTGCCTATTGGCACTGGCGTGGTGCCGCATTTGGGGCGACATTCGTAGTTAATCGCTCGCGCTGGAAAGACGTGCCTCGCGCGTCAGTCGCGGAGATCAGAACGACGTGCGTGGCACGTCGACTCAGAATATTTGTTGAGGAACAGTTTCAGATGGCACTACGTCGTATGGACCGCAGCGGCCGCGACGGCAACAATGTATTCTTTAATACGAGGAAGCCTAGCGTTCTAGTATCGGATAGTTATTTTTAACAATTTGCGCTAGTAATTAATTTACAAATGTTCGTACTGAAACGCAATACTATATTTGTGCCGTAAGACTTAATGAAGTGGTCGATTTCGGCAAAACCATCGCCAGAAGTTCAAGAACATTAAAATATATTAATTGTATTTGATTTAAAACATATCTGAGGATACTTTTTCACTAACAATACTTTTGTCTTATCCTACATGCGACGTAGTGTTATCTGAAACTGTTCCTCAACACATATTCTGAGTCGACGTGCCACGCACGTCGTTCTGATCTCCGCAACTGACGCGCGAGGCACGTCTTTCTAGCGCGAGCGATTAACTACGAATGTCGCCCCAAATGCGGCACCACGCCACTGCCAATAGGCACGAGCGTGACGCCTACAGAGTGGTTGTGAATCAGTGACATCTCGGCTGTATGTGTGGGTGAATGAGGCGGTGTTTCTCGAAGGACGGCTCGGGCGTGCAATAATCGCCCGCCGCTGATCTACGGTTAAATCGCGATGCAAATGTAAGGAGGCGTGTCAAGTTGGCAGTAAACTTGCATAGCGCGACATCTAAGTTGGTGATGTGAGAAGGCGAGGTCTTGAGCCACGTGGTGAGTGAAAGTGTAAAAGCATGGCGATAGTTTTAAGTGTACTGTTAATAAAGACTATTATAAGTTAGTAATTAAGAGTTGATACATATTATTCAAAAGGAACCTAATTCATTTAACAGTTTTGAGCAAATGAAACGATATCCTATACATTATAGTCATCCAAAAAGCGCATGGATGGATAGCGAAATAATGAAGGATTGGTTCCTTACTTGTTTTATTCCAGAAGTTAACAAGTTCCATAATTACGAGAGTAATAAAAATTTGAAAATTCTTTTTCTTTATCTTTATTTAGCCGAAAGTACGATCTTCCCGGCCGCTTTTCACTGCGGGAACAACGGCTTTTGCAGTCAGCTCGAGCTAACGCGTGCTCTGATTGGTTACAAGAATTTTCTGGCTCGCAGTCACAGCGCCAACGTTTTGTCCAGAATTATCGTATTTGATTGGAATATAATCAACCTGAAATGCTTTACTAATAAATTACAGAAAGTTGTACATATATTCATGGCAATCGGAAAAAAATTGACAAATGGAATTAGGCCACTTTCAAAATAAACGGCTCATTTATGTTGTTGTGAATGTTTTTTCATTTAAACTGTTAAAAATGGACGATTCAGTATTATTATTGTTATAGCTACGTATGATAGATTAATAAAGTTTTACATTCAAACAATTTCGGTTTTTCCATTTTTTTTCTTTTGTACATCTATTATATACGATTTTAACGCCCGCTCCGACCAGCAAAAACCTCGGCTTCGCCTCGGTTTTGCAAAAGTCGGCGGGCGATTCCCAATAATCAGCTGATCGAGAGTAGCAGAAGCCGGGCACACTGCACTACGCTTCGCAAGGATGCCGAAAGGGCGCGCTGATGCCGGCCACAAAAATCAAACCTAATAGCTGTCAGCGTTCTTTTAACAATTAAAATTGATTATTTAACGTACTTTCGGCTGGAGATAAAGAAAAATAGTATACGACACCCGGCCAGGAAGTTGGATGCCCTAACGTGCGTGATATAAAAGCCTCGGCTTTTATATCACACACGCCAGGAAATCCAACTTTCTGGCCTTGGGTCGTAATATACTATTGCTACTGGAAAACGCCCCTTGTCACCTATCAGCTGAGATTTTCCATGAAATGTACAACTTTTGTAAAGTTATTTTTTTGCCGCCCAATATAACATCTTTACTCCAACCGATGGATCAGGGTATCATCGAAAAATTTAAAAGATGCTATAAAAATGCTTTATTAAGTGACTCATTGATAGAAAAATCCACAGAAGGATTTGAGAAAGAATACAATTCCCTTCAGCTTTCCGATTGTTTTCGATTTTGTACGCAAGCATGGAACGAAATTACACCAGATAATATAAGAAAATGCTGGATGCCATTGATTCCTATGGAAAATAATGGGACATTTGATACTTATATCGAAGTACCTAATTCTAGTGATTTACAAATATTGATTTCATCTATTCCAGAATTATGTGATATGAATATTGAAGAGACTGAGGAATGGATTAACGCAGATAAACATGAGCCATGTTGGAAAAGACCTTCAAATGATTAACTTAGAGGAGAATGCTCTTCAGCAGCTAACGAAGTTTTAACCGAATCGGAGATGACTTCAGAGGATAAAGAGCCAGTAATTGAAAAAATACTGATATTACTTTAAAAATTGTTTATTGTGCATTAAAAATGATCATGGATTGGTCTTTGACAAGTGATGACCCAACATTTGCTGGTCTTCTTATAGAGTTAGAAAATTGGCGCCAAATTATGAGTAAAAAATTATTTGAAAAACTGACATAACCTTATATTATTTTATAGTTCATTGATAATATTCAATTATTTATTGTCAGCTGTTGCCTTTCAAAACCATTTAAATTTATATTTAGTGATCTCATATTTTCATAAGGAAAACAAATTGATATTAGTTTAATTTCTGTGTTTGAGATATATTATATCAAAGGTTTGAAGTTAAATTGGTATTATTATAGTTTTATAAAAAAGAAAGGAAAATATTGTTATTATTACTGTTTTTAAGATAGCTACAATCAAATATTTAAAGATGTGATGAAAATTTCCATATTTTTATAAAAATTAATAGTATAATATTAGTATTATTACCATGCATAAGACAGGCAATATAAAATATTTGATGATTTATTTTAAGCTTTTTATATTTTTGAAAACAAAACTTTAATATTAGTACATATGATTTCTGTGTTTGAGATACATATTTCATACCAAAAAGTTGAAGCTATATGATATGTTATTACTGTTTCATATATAAAAAATTGTATTATGAGTATTATCATTCTACATGAAAATTTGTATAAAAAACTGAAAAAATGATAAAACTATTTTCTTTTGGCCTAACTATGATGATTCTCTTAAATATTAATTTTTATAAATAACTGAAAAAATAATAAAACTATTTTCCTTTGGTCTAATTATGATAATGCCCTTTCTTAAAGAAATACGACATTTGAAAAATGCGCCAAATGACTGAAGAGACCATCTCTTCCGCTCGGAAGCACTGGGGATGAAAAAGTTGATTATAACAGCTACGTTAAGTTGATTACATCGGGATTTATTATATCGGCGGTTGACTGTACCCCTATCACATGGAGAGATTCACCATGACGAAACGCCACGCGCGACGAGGAAACAATGTAACATCATTTGTTTTGTCTCCTTGTCAAGCATTGCGTTTCGTCAAGGGGAATCTTCCATGTGGAGGGGATAGATATTCTCTGTGCTCCTGCCAAATAATAAATAAAGATATATCAATGCTACGACGAGACTTAGATTTTAACACATATCTGAGCATGCTTTTTTTCTAACAACACTGTTATTTCATCCTACACGCGACGTAGTGCGATCTGTAACTGTTTCTTGACATATAACCTCAGTCGATGCGTCATGCGCATCGTTTTGTTTTCTGTGGTCGGCGAGCGTGACACGTTACGTCTTTCCAGCGCGAGCGGTTATTTAGATGCGAATGTCGCCCCATTGCGCCACCATGCTCGTGCCAATAGGTCCGAACCTGCGAGGTGAAAGGCAAGGCAGGCTTGGTTGGGTGAAACAGAGAGTTGGGAGAAGCAGGCGGAGTTGCTCGAAAGACGCAAAAATGATCAAGTAGCTAAACACCCTGGACTAGCATACGCAGACGATGTTCTCCTTTCTGCTGCTACCAAATGGGGACTCCAGACCAGTCTGGCTGCAGTGGAGAGTAAAGCGAGGGAGCATGGCTTGAGGTTTAATTGTGGGATGTGCTCGGTGTTGTCTTTACTACCTTCCGGCAGAGAAAACATCAAGGTTGTGTCGATCACAACATTCCAACTATTGGACGGTGCCTTCATTCCACAAATAAAATCCACTGCGGAATGGAAGTACCTGGGGGTCAACTTAAAGCCGGAAGGACCGAAGAAGGTCGAGGTGGTCTTGAAAATTTACCTGAACCGGTGAATCCGAGCCCCTTTGAAACCTCTGCAGCGTGTAAAAATTGTGCACTGCTTCCTGCTCCCTCGTCTCTACTACAGTCTAGTTCGGAGAAGGGTCACACTTGGTAAATTAAGAGCTCTGGATCTTTAGACACGGAAAACGATTCGCGCATGGCTTCGTTTATCTGTGGATACTCCAACCGGTTATTTTCACGCGTCCACAATCAATAGGGGTCTTGGCATTCCCGCGCTGTCCACCACAATCCCGGAACTGCTAAGGCAACGCTTAAGCAGTCTGGGGAACTTCCATTCGCCCTCTCTACGGTTCATCGAAAATAGCGAGTGGGTGACCAGCAGGCTCCGATGTGCTAAGAATGGTCTTAGCTGCGCCGGAGACTTCTTGGTGACCAATCATCGGCGGGAGAAGTGGTGGACCCAGTCGCTCTACTCGAGCGTTGACGGGTACGAGCTGCAGGAGTGCCACAGATCTCCGCTGTCATCATGGTCGATCCCTGGTCGTGACTATCATACGAGAGCCGATTTTCCGAGACAAATCTAGCTCGTTCGTCCTCGCCTTTAAAGGCATACGCCACAAATTCCCTTTGGATCTACTCTCTAGCGATCCAGTACCACTGGAACGGGCGATGGAAAAACCCAGAACATGCCTGTGCGATCATTTTCACAGGAGGACGAACTCAGTTACAGTCCAGGTGGTGACGTTTCCATCTCCACCGGAATCGCATCAGCGGGGTCCCCTGCGCAGCATTGTCCTGGTGTCATGCGTGACACCCATTTGACCCCGTTCATAGCTCAAAGAAAAGTTCTTCATTAGTGGCCTGAAGAGTCGGCCGTTCTAATCGCTCGAGGACATGATAACCTTACGAAAGTTGTGAGGCCCAGTCTTCATGCCTGAAAGCTCCGACGCTCTTCAGGTGAGCGGCCCAGATCTAATTTAAAACCCCGGTAGTGACTATGTCCAATTCACTCATGTCCGAATCAATCACCCGTATTAGGGGAGCAGGGGGTTGAGGAGGGCGACGCTCCCCATTATGTGTTGTGCCGGCTGTCAAGTCACCGAGACAGCTGCGCATGTTATCCAAGGATGTCATAGGACACATGGTTGGGGAATCGTGTGGCATAATACAATTTGTAGAATTGTAACCGCAGGATTACGTCTGTTGAATTGGACAGTACTGGAAGAACACCAGTACGTTATGACCGAGTGCGAACTCAAACCAGACATGGTCTGCGTGCATGAGAGGCAAGTTGTCGTTGATTCGCAGGTAGTCAGTGGAGTTGTACCCTTGGACGACTCCAACAAGAGGAAGGTCAGTTATTATCGTAATAACGCTTCCCTCGGAGCGGCATTTGCCTCGCAGATAGGTGTGCGGGAGAAAAATGTCATAGTCTCCTCCTGTACTCTATCGTGGCGGGGTACTTAGCCGTCCAAGGCCGCTGACTACCTATTGAGCATAGGACTTAGTAAGGGGCTGCTAAAAGGGATGACACCAAGAGCGCTACAGAGAAATCACACTCTTTTTTAATTAATTCCGAGCTGTCTTCATGCGCTTGCGAGGAACAATCGTCGATTTCTTTTATCTGTGAATCATTTCATCGCCATCCAATTAATTAATCGGTGTAACTATTTAACTGGATTATTTTTACGGTGACAGTTTAATTATTCAAAGATTTTTAATAGAATCTTTTTTAATATAAAATTCCTCTGTCACTTTAAATTGCTATTGGATAGGAGCAAATGTAAATTTGTCCTTCGCTGTTTTATTTCTGCAGATGATGTTTAAGATATTTTTATTCATAGTGAAATCGTGGAAATCGGTGCAACAGGAAGAAGCGAATGTTAGGTTTACGTGAAACTGAGAGAGCAAGAACGCGTTCAGAGATTTTATTTCGATGACAAATATTTTGAAGTATAGTTTAACCGTGATACTTGAAATTTCAATGAATTACTTCTCAAGTACATGAAAACCGGTGGTACGATAAATGAATGTTTATTCGCTTTTCGCGCAACGGTCATCCTCATATTGTACCGTTTATTTGGTAGTAGTTCCATGTAAAACCGTTTATATTTGCATTTGATTAATAAGGAACCACTCACCGGGTGACACCCGTAGCCCATCTTTCTTTCTATTGTGCATGCGTCCGTTTTCCATATGTGTTGCGGGAAACTATTTAAAAAAAGGTGGCCGAATGATTCGTAATCTAATTAGTGACGCTCCTAAGGTTTCCTTCTGGGTTAGGTCTGCGTTTAGCAAGCAGTTACCTCTCCGTTGGTTTCCGCCACCAGTAAGGTACAGTCGTCAAATTTCGTCCCCGGGCCTAATTTCGTCCCCGTCCGTTTCTTCTTTTCTAACTAGCGTCATGTAGTTTTCACAGCCCGAATCTTTAGTTAATGATCTCAGTCGGCCATTGTAAACAATTCGCGGTGAAGTGTCGCTTCAGTGACAAGATATTTAAAAAATGAAAAAATTGTTCAAGGTGAGTTTTTGATTAATATTGTATATTGTCGAAATGGTTAAATTGCTAGGATTGTTTTACTGAAATGATTTTTTGGACAAAGTAAATTGTTATTGCATAGATTCAAATCGGTACGAAAACATGTGACATGTGTTTCTTGTTGAATGGATGTTATTCATAAAAGTAACAAATTCGTAATGTCGTACCCCCATGTGTGCCTAATATCGTCCAGGGGAGATCCATAATACCTCGTCCATAAATGAGAAAATATAGACGCAGAACAGAAGCGGAAGGAAAAGGAAAAAAAAGAGCAAGAAATATAAAAAAAGGTTAAACAGTAGGAAACAACAAAAATAAAACCTATTAGCGACGAAAGACACAGTCTTTTTACGAAGACACGTCTGATAGTGATAGTGACCCAATTTTGGTCTCTACTGACGAGGAAGACAGCGGCAATGATGGCACTGAATGCCCTGTTTATTATAAAAGATTTTCTCAAGACAAAAAAGGACAGAAATGGATAAGATGCACCAAATGTTTCCAATGGATGCACGAGGACTGTGTTCACAATCCAGGAGCAAAATTTATTTGTGCAATTTGCTGCGACAAACGAAGTTTCTTAAACTAAACCAATTATCAAGGACTGATTAGATACAATAATTATAATGATTACATTATTGTTAAATTGTTAAAAATATAATTTAAGTTGAAGTGATTCTTGTGATCTCGATATCGTTCCCGGGACGTAATTAGGTGCCAAAAAATATATTCCTAGAATTTCCACTTTATTGCAAAATCTATTCTTGTAGAAATAGTAACAAAGATAACGAGTCGTTGATTATTCTAAATAATAAAGACGTGTTCTCCCTAAACTTTGACGTTTCATTTATTATTTCTTTCTTAATATTGTTTTCTATAATTTTTTTAAAAAAGGGGGGCGATATTTGGCGACTGTACCTTATCCCTTCGAGGGGAAGGTAATACTGCCTCTGTGATCAACGGTCTTACGGGTTGCCAGCCCTCTCGATCAGTATTTTCGTCGGCCCAAAACCAAGAAAAATAGCTGGAATGAAACCAATTTTTGTGCTGGAAATCCCTCAGGTCCTGCCGGCCCAACAACTTCCGCTGATAAAGCCGACCAAAATGAAACCTTGCCCTGCAGAAAGACCGGCTACGACAAGTTGTTCTCGACCTTAAGTGGTCTGGGTATCCATAAACAACGCGCCCACAAAGACTGACATGATGAACGGCAAGTCGATCTAATTGACGGCAAGAAAGAACTCAGGTGTGCCGAAGAACAAGCGCTCCTAGTACGGCACGAGGCGCATATAATACTTAATGGCTCCAAATTCTTAAATCCAGCATTATTATCCATGTTTCCGAACCGTACTCTCGAGTATTACAAGAGACAACTAATTCATTATAATCCAATTAAAGTATGTTAGAGCAATGTTACGGTGCTTGATCAACTGGCCGCAAATCTGCTCCAGTCCGTCAAGGACTTATTCGAAGACCTGCAACCACTAAATGGCTCTCAAATTCACGCAGATCTGTTGAATCGGATATGCGAGAACGTAACCGTTTGGCGGAGGGATAAGATCTTGGAAGAGTTCGAGATTTACCTATTTCGAACGTTCCCAATTATCGAAAGGAACAAACATTAAGCCACAAACACGTCTGCTAATTGTCTTCTAATGAGACGAAAAGCGAGACGCATTGATTACGCTAAAACCCAAAAACTCTGGAGGAAGAACACTTGCAACTGTGCAAGAGTTACATTAAAAAGCAATACCACCGAGGAACCTCCGGTCAAACAACAAATGATCAATTTCTGGCATACTACAATGACGTACGGGGCGAATGTGTCCCCCGAAAACGAAAGCAAGCGACCAGATTTATTTAGCCTCTGGCAACCTGTAGTCCCATAGGAAATCCGCAGGTCGTTTCCAAAGCTCGCCACCTGTCCGGGCCCAGACGGACTAAATGTGAGGCTTCTAAAGGCAGTCCCAACTAAGATCCTATGTAGGATCTTCAATCATCTACTACTAGCGCGTAGAACATTAATACCTAATAAGGATAATGCGCTCAAGCCAGAGGACTACAAGCCAAATTTTAAAATATTAAGGTAAAAGATTAAAATATTTAAATTTGATTAAAATGGCATTATTACATCATTAGACATGTTCATTATACCATTGGAGATGTTGAGTTGATAAGGCAATTGTTCACTCATTCCACAAACATCTAGTTAAAAAATGCTTATTCTTGTTACCCCGAAAAAATCGAATTCTTCTGACAGATCAATCTAACATATGTATACAGTGCCCGAAATTACCATAAAGCCACCTCTATTTTGACGTATTTTTTTTTAAATATGATCAAATTTACTACTTTTCCTCATCAACAATTATATTTAGTTGATACTACTAATAGAACTACGAATATCTGTTCGGAAATGTATACCTTTTGCGTGTGTTTACATTGTTGCTGGATGAAGCGAAATGTAAATGCGAAATTTCTATAAGTAAAGCCACTCAGTTTGTGCTTCGATTCTGAGTGGATAAGTTCAGCTAAGCAAAATAAAAGAACTGTAACTGCTATTAAAAGGTAAGTATTTGTGTAAAAATAGATCTGTAAATTTATTGACATCGTAATATGTTATATTTTAATTTCTTATTAGTAAAATGCCACGAGGACAATTGTTGACCAACGAAGAAAAGGCATCCATTGATGCTTATAGGGATATGGGCTGTTCTAATCGCATAATTGCAAAAAAAATTAATCGATCACGTACCGTTGTAAATAATTACATTAATTTGGGAAAAGATTATGGCAAAAACCACGCTAAAGAGGGAAATCAAAAGCTGACCAGGAAACAGCATTCATTGTTAATGAGATCTGCATCGACGGAATTAAGAAGTGCATCACAACTTTGCGCTGAATTAGATCTACCAGTAACTACGAGACGCGTACAACAAATTTTAAAAAGTTCTAAACGATTTCAATGGACAAAAATGGTACAGGGTGTAAAAAAATTAATGGTCATGGCTTTAAGGGGTTGTTCTACACCTCTGGATCGATGGAGATTTGCGAAAAAAAACCGGCCGCAAAATTCGGGAAAGGGTAGCAAATTTTTTTTATTGGCTCATCGTATTCGTCTGGTTACGTAGGCAAAATGTCTGAGAGGAACCATGGGTCAGAAACGAACCGTTCTCTCACAAATTAACTTTTAATTGGGCCTTCCGATAAAAATTTCGCCATTAGTTAAAGCAGAGGCGACATAAACGAAGTTAGAAAATGGGGCACTGTGTCACCGTACCAGAAGAGAAGAGCATGTGTTTATGCTCTTCTCCCCGGGTGGGCCCTTGAGCGAACCCAACACCGAACGCAGGTCAATGACATTTTTCTAGTCATTTTCTATCTTCGTTTATGTTGCCTCTGCTTCAACTATTGGAGTTAGCAAGGGTATCTCATGTGTTTCCTTTCGAAAGGTCGGTGACTCGAAGGCTGCCATATGGGCGAAATTGTAATCAGAAGGCCGAATTAAAAGTTAATTTGTGAGAAAACGGTTCGTTTCTGACCCATGGTTCCTCTCAGACATTTTGCCTACATAACAAGACGAATACGATCAGCCAATAAAAAAAATTTGCTACCCTTTCCCGAATTTTGCGGCCGGTTTTTTTCGCAAATCTCCATCGATCCAGAGGTGTAGAACAACCCCTTAAAGCCATGACCATTAATTTTTTTACACCCTGTACAGAAACCAGCACTCAAAGCACAACACAAACAGGCTCGTCTTGATTTTGCAAAAACACATATGTCTTGGTCCAAAGAATGGGAATCTGTTATTTTTAGTGATGAAAAGAAATTTAAATTGGACGGACCAGATGGTTTTATATATTATTGGCACGATCTAAAGAAAGAAAAAGACATAACAATGAGTCGTAAGTTTGGTGGTGGTACATTAATGATCTGGGCTGCATTTAGAGCAGATGCCAAGACACCGATCTGTGGCATTACCCCTAAAATGAATTCTGAAGAATATACAGTATTATTAGACACAATTTTAATACCATTTACTGAAGATATTGGGCACGATAACTTCATTTATCAACACGATAACGCTGCCATCCATGCATCGAATTACACGAAGCAGTGGTTATATCAAAAAAGAATCACGGTTTTGACATGGCCAGCTTGTTCCCCAGGTTTAACCCCAATAGAAAATCTTTGGGGGATACTCGCAAGGAAAGTTTACGGCAATTGTAAGCAATACAGTAATGTTAATGAATTATGGAAAGCGGTGAACGAAGCATGGGCATCTATGCAAGAAAACACTCTGCGAAGGTTGATTTCGTCAATGCCTCAGCGTATTTTCGAAGTTATTCGAAGAAATGGCAGTTCTACTAATTACTAGTGAAGAAATGAACACTAATTAATTGTTAATTTTGAACCTACTTTTCCAAAAAATGTATGGCTTTATAGAAATTTCGCAGTATATTTTATATAAAATTCTATAATTACGTTTATTTTTTAATACAAATATTATTTCTATTATTTCAATCGATATATGTGTGTCTTTAATATGCCTGAAATGAAGTGGTACTAAAATTTGTCATAAGTACAGAATAATTATAAGATATTACCAAAAAATGTGGTGGCTTTATGGAAATTTCGGGCACTGTATGTGGTCTGGTCTTAAAGTCCGACACGTTGAAGTCGTCAACCACTATTCTCACTCACGAAAAGCGCGATGATTTTTCTTGAATGACTAGTTAATCGGCACGATGGGTCTCGACCGATGGAGAACTTTGGCGAGTTCGCGATAGATTTCTATCATAGAAATTGATAAACTTCACAAATGTGATGACAAACTGTGACTGGTTTGGTCCTCAGCGAGGTCGGTTTGCGTAATTAGCGTTGCGAGAAAGCATTTTCTTCCGAAGACGCTCAACGAAGCTATGGGCCGGACCTCGCGCTTGCTCAAATTTCGTGGCGTTTCAGCAGGCGGGTTTTTCGAATTTTCTGGACGATGCGAGATATTAATTGGCTGCATTTTCCTCCGAGAGGAGTCACCACTCCTATTAGTTTTCCAGCGAGAAGGGCCACAGGAGATAAAATCTCGCCCTCTGCGACTACATGGTGGAGGAAAGTGTTACCAGATGTGCACAAACAATCGTAGTCCGGCCAATGCACAGTGCGGCATAGATGGACAAGAATACAAAAACTAAATATTCAAATGAATAACGGTACTAGATCTTAGAGAATTTTTATATGAATGTTTTTTACAGATTATATGTAAAAAGTATATATATATATATGTGTAGGAACAGGTATCGGTAAGGGCGGTCGCGACCTAACCGCACGGTTAGAAGCGACTACGTTCGCCGGGTCATTAACCCGTGATTCCAAAACGTATCGCAAAAATCGAAAAGGTAACGAAAATCGCAACCGTCGCGGGGACGCGAAAAGGTCAACAGTCGAGTCGGAAGAGTAAACAATAACGAGCGAATAAAATTTCCTTAGGCGTAGTCGGTAGAGATAAGAATAGTCGTAATTATTAATAAGTTTTTTAGTATTAGGTGCGAAAAGTGAACATTAATCGATAGGTGTGTGTGTGTATTCAATAAATAAGAAAAACAAAGAACATATCTGAGTCAAAAATAAACCGTACTACCTCCGCCTACAACTAAGATCCTACATATATATAGGATATATGTGCCCATAATTATGAAAGTGGTCTAACAAGGAGATATTACACCCGTGGACATGGGGATTTTAATGAGCTTCATATTAGGTGAAAGTACGTCGAAAAATATTTGTGTCATGTCCGGGCGTTTTTGTGAATGGGCCCTCAATTTTGAGAAATCGCATTTTGAAAAACGCAATTTTTCTATAGTACCTGATATACTCTTAAAGAGAACGGGTCTATCGAATAAGTGCGATGGCTCGGCGGATGCGTGCTTGGCTTATACTTTTGCACTCCGCCGCGCTTCAGGTTCGAATCCTGCTTGATGAGTAAATTTTTTTTCTAAAATATTTTAATCCTCGTAAATATCATTTAATTGAAAATTTGTATATGGGCAACATAGTATAACTTTTAAAAAATGTTTACTACAAAATTACATTTCTTGGATGCAAGCAAATATAAAGGGTAATTGTTTTATTACGTGGTTCACTATTCACCACAACGAATATATTTACCGTTAGGGTACCTGTGTTTTATTACTTTACCGTAGACTTTTTGTAACTTTTCAAGTGTTCGGTAAATATTTGAAAAGCATTCTTTTACATTTTGAACGTGATCATTAGTTTCCTTGCAACTGCCGAAGTGAAAGGAAGTGTTATCCAGTCAACAAGCTTTCTTTTGGCTTTCATAGTGATATTTACATTGAACATTATTTAATCTTTTTGTAAAAATGAGTGCACCAGGAGGTTCTTCACAGTGTAGTGCGATGAATATTGATGAAAATATTAATCCAACATTATCATCCCTTTTGAACGTAAACGAAGCATGTTTTCCGCCTGAAATTTCAAAATCCAAATGTTCTTGTTCGAAAGCAGCGTTTATAAAATGTTCCTGGTGCCGGAAATTTATATATTTTGTGTGTTTTTATGAATCATTTCACCCTAACACTTGTGAAATCAGTAATTTAACTAGATAGATAAATATATTACTTTTAATCCGTTCTGAAATCAGTTTTTTAAAGCGTTATCTACTTACAAAAAAAAAATACTCATCAGGCAGGATTCGAACCTGAAGCGCGACGGAGTGCAAAAGTATAAGCCAAGCACGCATCCGCCGAGCCATCGCACTTATTCGATAGACCCGTTCTCTTTAATTGTGAGTCTGGGAATGAGACAAGTAATCCAAGATCGGCCCAAAATTCAGATGCATTCTGTGAAACAGAAATAGCGGTCAATGGAACAATTTGGACGAAATTGGAAGTGGGCGGATCTAATGGTCGACCATCTGTCCACTAAATCTTCAAAGACATCGCTGGGCCTACTGGCTACGCAAAACGAAATGTGATGGAAGGTAACGTAAGCAGTGCTTTTCATTTGATTATAACCAAAAACATGATAGAACATATAAAATGTTGTACCGAAGAAGAAGCACGTCGTGTTTTGAAAGGAGATTGGAACATTTCAACCACCAAGTTACTTGCGTTTATTGGGATTTTGTACGCTCGGGGAGCATATGACGCAAATTCGCTAAATACTTTTTATTTGTGGTTCAAGGAATGGGGACCCGTTTTTTTCTAATACAATGCCCACAGATAAATTCATGCAAATTCTTCGATTCGTCCGATTCGATAAAAAAACGGAACGATCTAAATGTTTACGCACCGACAAAGGGTCTAGCCGAATAAGGGGGTCAAAAGTGCCCTTGAGCCGATTTTATTCGACGATGGGTCATTCGATAGGTGATGATGAAAAACCATTGCACACAAATTTGTAATCCGATACCTTCACCGAGAGGGTAGTTATTGGGTAAAATCGAAAAACCAGTTTTTGCCTCATTTTCCACAATTAATGTGGAGCAAAAATTCCAAAAAAAATACAATCAGCAATTTGTTTAATTATCCCGATATTGTTCTTTAACATCTACATATTTCTATGCAGAAACATTAAAGGTCACAATATGAACATACTGTATTAAAATCATGCAAGAATGGCAGATAATGGGCGAGTTTCAGCCCAAAATGTGTCCCAGAAATCGTGTTACGAACCTTAGGAGGGGCATTTGCATTTCTCAATGGATGCAGATGTTCCTTCTTATTTTCACAAGTGAGCTCGAGATTTAGGTCACGTACGTTTCAAAAGGCACTAGCTTTGAGAATGGTATTTATTGCAAACACATTTTGTCCTTTCTTACCAGGCTGGAGAGGCATTGGATTGTACCCTTCTTTGGGATATTTATTGCCTCTTCAGCCCTCACTAGTGCACGACGTGCCTTGTGTCTCGGCAGGGTTTTCTAGACCACCCTGGTATAATTCATGCACAAAGGAGTTCCAAGAATTTTGGGACTTTCGCCAGGGTTGCGTCTGGAAAACCTCAAAGTCAGTGTCCTTCTTCTCATGCCTCTCAAGGATCCCTCTCCTTATCTTCGCAGGAGAGGGAAAGTTTATAACTTTTTAACCCCGAAGGAGGTAGGGAAAAGGGACAACCCACCACCTTGGAAGGGCCGCCTTAAACAAATTCAAAGCCCAATCAGGGCATTTTCCATCTCCTCGCATGACACTGCTGATTGGATTTTCAGTTCGTGCCGCGGAGATATAAGGCCATACAACTTGGTCATTTTCAGATTTATTCTCAATTATTTCTCAAGATTTATTCTGATTTATTCTCAAAGATTTATTCTGAGATTCACTCAGTTAGTCATCCAAGATCACATCTTTACCGGAATCTCATGTCACACGTTCAACGCAATTTAATATAAGTTTTTTAGTTTATCGTCACAGTGTAAATATAAGTGCAACTAGTTAAATTATACAATAAATTATTTTTTAATCATATTCAGAGGAATTCATAACCAGCCTACCATAGACACTTAAAAATATACAGTCCACTTCAAAATCAATAAAGAATTCCTCAACAAATCGGATTTTGATTTTTCCGACCGTGATGCACCGTACTCAAATAATCTGAAAAAATTAGGGTATAACAATGATAACATTATGAAACTACTGTAAAAAGGAAAAAGTTGTGCTCGGAAGATTTCAATACGAAATCGATGTTTAAACATTTTTTTTCGGTTTTTCATTTTTCGTGAGTGGAACTTGCAAAGGAAAAATCTGAAAAAAATCGCTAACGTGTACATTCATGTTTAGAATGTGTTAGAATTTTTTTGGAATTTTTGCACCACATTAATAGGGGAAAATGAGGCAAAAACTGATTTTTCGATTTTACCCTATAACTACCCTCCCAGTGAACGTATCGGATTAAAAATATGTGTGCATTGGTTTTTCATCATCACCAATCGAATGACCCATCGTCGAATAAAATCGGCTCAAGGGCACTTTTGACCCCCTTATTCGGCTAGACCCTTTGTAATGATATCCGAAATATGGAATCAATTTATACACAATAGCCAATGCTGTTATAAACCTCACTGCAATATTTCAATAGATGAACAACTATTTCCTACTAAAGCCCGCTGCAAATTTACACAATATATGCCAAAAAAGCCGCAGAAAGGGTATAGCACGATAAGGTGGTCAAAAGTGCCCTTGAACCGATTTCAATGGGGGTAGTCTCATTCGATAGATAATGCTCGGCGATCATTATGTACCAAATTTTAACCCTTTATCTTGATCGGAAGGGTAGTTATGGGGAAAATGAAAAAAAACAGGTTTTTGGCCCTTTTCCCCCATTTATTGAGGTGTAAAAAATCCGAAAAAATTCTGGCATATTCTACACGGTACCGGACATATTGGAGAATTTTTTCAGATTTTTCCGTCGAAGTACCTAAGCGTGAAAAATGGGCAAAGTAAAAAAAAAACGGAAAAAAGAAGATTTCGTATCGAAATCTCCGAGGTACAACTTTTTGTTATATATAGTAACAATCTAACACCTACGATTGTTATCCCCAATTTTTTCAGATTTTTGAACCATCTGCGTCATTATGAAAAAAATCGAAAACCGATTTTCGGGACGTATTTTGATCTAAAACGCAAGAAGTAATTGTTATTTTTCCATTATTTTCATAGAGTATGTTCATTTTGTGGTTTTTAATGTTTTACCATTACAGATAATTTCATAACAATAAAAGGAATTGAGATAACTCATTTATCTGTAAACTGTGTGTTACATTATGTACCATAATTTTGAACGTTCTTTCAACAGCAGCAGTGGCGACGCGTCTAGAGTGTCTGCTCTGGAACCGCTATGAACTTTTTTGTCGCGAGTTCGCGTCCCGGAAGGTATATTTTCTTTTCTTTTTTTTTAATCTGTAAATGCATAAAAATAATCAATAATCATTTTTAACAGCTATTGCGATAATCTTAAATGCATAAAAAATGTATATCGTATGGAAAATAGTTTTAGAGCGTATCTGTTGTTTTGCCGGCTCTCTCTAGCAATATGTTATCCCATGGTTACGGATATTTTTAAACATTTAAATTACGGAAATGTTAACTTATTATGGTATATAAAAATGTATATTCGGCACTAAAGGAACGGAGTGTATACCTTGACAAATTCCTGCTGAAGTCATGTTGAATGAAAACAAAAGTTCCTTTCTTTTGGTAGATTATTATTTTTCGCCATAAGTACTAGTTTGTTATTTGTTCCGAAATCATATAGAATAAATAATACGTTTGAGGGCCATAACTGTACAATAGATACATTCGTTAAAATTGCTTTATTGTTATATACGAATTTACTTCTTAAGCTTTTAGATATCTTACTGATGAGCATTTGTATCGCTTTCAAAATACCTTTAAGAAATAGAGGCATATAATTTAGTTTGCAGGACTTTATTATTTTATTGCGCCTGCTCCAATATCACACGAACCCTTCCTGTCCGTAAGCCTTCACCAATGACCTGCTGGCATTGAAGGTTTGGCGCAGGTACTAAGCTAATCCCCTATAGGTATTTATGTTATATTGGTCAATTCACTGTTAAATGGTTTCTGTCTCTACCTAGTCACATGGAACTGTACATACTTAAAAAAGTACAAATATTCATAAATGGTAACATACCCAGCATTAAATCGGTTTGACACATTCGAGACAATAGCGGAGACCCAACCATAAACTGTCTTCCCTACGCTCGTTTCAGAATTAATAAATTAAAAATGGCAATATAATACAAACCAATAGAAATTCATATTTTCCAAGTTTCGAGCATATCCCCTCCATGTCAACGATTCTTCTTTGAATATAAGGGAAAGAAACATGCAAGTAAAGTAATCATTACGTGCATATACTCTGTTAGTGCAAGTGTTGTGATCTTTGGTGCCGAATATACATTTTTATATACCATAATAAGTTAATATTTCCGTAATTTAAATGTTTAAAAATATCCGTAACCATGGGATAACATATTGCTAGAGAGAGCGGGCAAAACAACAGATATGCTCTAAAACTATTTTCTATGCGATATACATTTTTTATGCATTTAGGATTATCGCAATAGCTGTTAAAAATGATTATTGATTATTTTTATGAATTTACAGATTAAAAAAAAAATAAAAAAAAATATACCTTCCGGGACGCGAACCCGCGACAAAAAGTTCATAGTGGTTCCAGAGCAGACACTCTAGAAGCGTCGCCACTGTTGCTGTTGAAAGAACGTTCAAAATTATGGTACATAATGTAACACATAGTTTACAGATAAGTGAGTTATCTCAATTTCTTTTATTGTTATGAAATTATCTGTAATGGTAAAACATTAAAAACCACAAAATGAACATACTCTATGAAAATAATGGAAAAATAACAATTACTTCTTGCGTTTTAGATCAAAATACGTCCCGAAAATCGGTTTTCGATTTTTTTCATAATGACGCAGGTGGTTTAAAAATCTGAAAAAAATTGGGGATAACAATCGTAGGTGTTAGATTGTTACTATATAAAACAAAAAGTTGTACCTCGAAGATTTCGATACGAAATCTTCTTTTTTCCGTTTTTTTTTGACTTTGCCCATTTTTCACGCTTAGGTACTTCGACGGAAAAATCTGAAAAAATTCTCCAATATGTCCGGTACCGTGTAGAATATGCCAGAATTTTGTCGGATTTTTTACACCTCAATAAATGGGGGAAAAGGGCCAAAAACCTGTTTTTTTAATTTTCCCCATAACTACCCTTCCGATTAAGATAAAGGGTTAAAATTTGGTACACAATGATCGCCGAGCATTATCTATCGAATGAGACTACCCCCATTGAAATCGGTTCAAGGGCACTTTTGACCACCTTATCCTGCTATACCCTTTCATCAAAATCGGTGTGTGGCACCTCGGAATGTTCCCTTGTTAGACCACTTTCATAATTATGGACACATATAGGAATATGTATATGTATAGGAATGAGATAAATATGTGAATATTTATAATTTTTGTTATATAATAGAGACTTAATGAGGAATTTTTAATTATATGTTGGGATACGTATATACAGGGTGTCTCATTTTAATCTTTACAGTCGAATATCTCGAAAACTATTGACTTTTCGAAAAAAATGTTTAGACGAAGCATACTCTATTCGAAGGGGGACAGACAATGGTGAACACCGTTTTTTTCTAGATGGAGGCGCCTCCGAGATATGAAGGTCACCTTTGTTTTTTTAAATGGAAACGTGGTTTTTTGTTATGGTAGATACATAGCTTAGCTCAAGACGAATTCACTGGCCTACATTATGTTGACCTTGAAATGTCATTCAAGGTCATTTCAATGAATTAAAGTTCTCTTACAACTGCGCGCCCAGAAAATGTTTCTCATCTTCTTGAGCATTAACACTATTGATATTAATGTTTACAAACACAGAATACCTGCTAGCAGAATATCTTTAAGTTGATTCGAAGCAGTGAGTAGGTAGTACAAGTGTTCTTTTTGATAGCAATTAATTTCACGATGGCTGATTATACGCCTGATGAAATTGTTGACATGATTTTAATTTTGGGAGAATGTCAGCAAAGTTATAGGGCAGCTGCCCGAGTGTATCGGGAAAGATTTCCGAATCGCCGGCACCCAAGTGCAGTCGTCATTAGAAATTGCGAAATTCGGGCTCGGCAAGGATTTTTGCATCGACGCCGTCATCAGCGCCGTTCAGAAAGATCAGAAATTTTAATGCTGGCAGCAGTAGCAGCAAATCCTCATACCAGTACCAGGTGCATAGAAAATAATATCGGTGTATCACGATCTACGGCGTCCAGAATCCTTCGGCAACATCGTTTTCACCCGTATCACATTTCGTTACACCAAGCATTGAGTGATGCCGATTATGGTGCCAGATTGAGATTTTGCCAATGGTCTATGCGTAGGATAATGCGTGATCCTTTCTTTTTCTCCTACGTGCTCTTTTCGGACGAAGCAACTTTTAAAAACACGGGAGAAGTAAATCGTCACAATTTCCACTATTGGTGTGATGAAAATCCTCACCGGCATCGAGCAATTGAACATCAACATCAATGGTCTCTAAATGTTTGGTGTGGCATTGTTGGTGGCTCGTTAGTGGGTCCGTATTTTTTTAATGGTACACTAACTGGAGAACGATACAATAATTTTCTTCGTAACGAATTTCAAATCCTTTTGGAAGACATTCCACTGGCCACCAGAGTGCGGATGTGGTTCCAGCATGATGGTGCTCCAGCTCATTACGATCGCCGCGTTCGACAAACCTTACATGAAATGTTTCCTGGCCAGTGGATAGGTAGAGGAAGTCCGACACCCTTTCCACCAAGGTCGCCAGATTTAACACCTTTGGATTTTTACTTGTGGGGTTACATAAAAGATAAAGTTTATGTGGAAGAGCCAACCACACCCGAAAACATGAAGACTCGAATAATAAATGCTTGCAGTCAAGTTACCAGGCAAACTTTAGAACAAGTGGAGCTGTCATTTAGGAACAGAATCCAGTGCTGCATTGATGCTCAAGGTCATCCATTTGAATTTAGAAGATGAGAAACATTTTCTGGGCGCGCAGTTGTAAGAGAACTTTAATTCATTGAAATGACCTTGAATGACATTTCAAGGTCAACATAATGTAGGCCAGTGAATTCGTCTTGAGCTAAGCTATGTATCTACCATAACAAAAAACCACGTTTCCATTTAAAAAAACAAAGGTGACCTTCATATCTCGGAGGCGCCTCCATCTAGAAAAAAACGGTGTTCACCATTGTCTGTCCCCCTTCGAATAGAGTATGCTTCGTCTAAACATTTTTTTCGAAAAGTCAATAGTTTTCGAGATATTCGACTGTAAAGATTAAAATGAGACACCCTGTATATGTATTAGTATAGATCAGTAGAATATTGAGGGAAATGTATGAATGCGATATGCGATAAAGATATGAGAAGTTAGTTCATGTTTAAACTATCACTGTTAGGACTATTGGAGATGATATAACGTAGTTTTCAGTATTTTTCTTCGACGAATTGCAGAAGGGAAGGAATGTTTGAGATGAACGCATTAAGAAAATTACACGTAAGAAAGAATTAAAATAATTAGTCTAGAATTGTGAGTCAGGGAATTAAAAGTCTCTATAATACAAGCTAGTTGCCGTGACTTAGAATTCCACGAATTATGTTTTTCGTTTTTCTTTCGGACTGTCAAAGGACAATATTTTCTGTATGTGTGTACTTAGGTACTGCCTAAGTCCATAAAACGTCTGGCGTCCAGGCCAAAGGACGGATCTCGGTCACTCAGTCTGTGGACACGTAAATATTTTTCCGTATTTTTTTTACCGTTAGACTCATCCCTTCTTCATTTTTCTCATTGATCACACCCTCAAAACGAACGTGTTACTGAAAGTACAAGGACTATTTGAACATTAATCTAATTGGAAATCAATGATGCAGTAAGCATAATTGTGGAATTTAACAGAATCCTGTCGGGAATACAACATTTCTGAATTATTGCTCCACATTATCAGTATTTTATATTCATTATTGAATATATTGATAATAACACATAATAATTCACAAAGTCAGCGTGACAGTTCCAGCAAAGCTTTAAACATTTCTTTTGATTAATCAACTCTAAGTTAAGATATAAAAAGGTGGTGCAAAATATCCTGAGGTTTTAATAGTTTTCGATTCGTTGAATATTCTATTTTGGAAATTTGATACTTTTGTTTCCTGAAAAATGCTACATATAATGTTATATGTTATATTATACATGGATTTTCACCGAACAATCCCAGAAAATAACGAATCTTCTGATTAAAATGAAGGCAATGCTGAACATCAATGAGGAGAATAGCTGTTTCGACGAGGTGCTACATAAATTTTGTAGTGTTTACAATTTAGATCCAACAAGGGAACAAATCGAAGACGAACACACCAATTTTGATGAAATTTATGTCACAGGTAGACCTCGAAAAAATATTAGACACATCTTTTTTATCGGCAACCATCCACTCTGAAGGGGTGAAAATACCCCTCAACGTGGAGGGCAAAGTTGTAAGTAAAATATGACATAGTTGTTTGCGAAATAGCAATTACCTTTCGCGTCGACACGGTACGTGGCTAAACAAAGAGGTTCGTATACCTGAAGGTATATTACTTCAAGAAACGAATTTTAACGAACCGCAACCTTCTACGAGTCGAGGTACGCCTGGTACGTGCGCCGCTATATTATACATATATAGCTAACCGCCGTCGTCGAGCGGTAACCGACGCGTCGGTCGGCACTCGTTACAGCGGGAAACTTTAAGATTTTGAAAGGTTATTGGATTGGGGATGAGAGAGAGAGGTAAAAGAATATATAATTGAAATTATACTCTACCTAGCTTAAGGCTTGTAGAGGACAGGATGCATGGGCTGATCTGTTGAGATGGCCGATTCCAATAGACCTGACCCGTACAGGTCTATTGGAATCGAAACTTGAAAGAATGAGGAATTTAAATAATAATATTGGTTTTGACTAAAGATTGAACTGGTAAAATGAAGTATATTCAAACTGTTCTGAGGAAATTATACAGATCAAAGAATGAAAGAGAGAAGCTTTGGAATTATGAATTATCAAATATAAAATGACAAGGGGTGGTGAAATTTATTCGAAATGAGGTTCGAATGAATTTCCCATTCACAAATATAATTAATCAAACTTTACTTTGGTGGTTCGTTTCAGGGCTCGTAGTCAATGAAATAATCGAGGAATATACAGGGTGGTCCACACAACGTGTGCACCGTTAAAAACTACCAAAATATGCGTTCCACAAAAAAGTTTTTATATAGAAGTTGCATGGTCTGAAGGGCCACATTATATAGTGTAGTTATTTTTTTTATAGGTGGAGGCGTTTCGGAGATTTGAAGGTCAACTTTGTTTTTTTAAATGGAATGCTATATTTTTTATATCAAAATATGGCAGAATGTCGAATTCTGAGTAAAAAAGTATTGACATTTATTTGCCCTAAACCTAATAACTAACGAGTAATTTCACTTTATTTCCTGAAAATTTTCTTCGCGTAATATCAAGTTAGAAATTCGACCTTATCGCAGATTTCCGCAGGACAGCGATGTTTACGTGACAGTGTTTACTAATATGAGTGACCTAGTGGCTTAACGCAACTAATGTAAATGTTCAAAGTGATATCCATTGGCATTAATACAGTGATGCAATCTATTAACTACTGAAGAAACTGCATTCTGAATCATATCCGCACTGACAAGGGAACCTCCCGAGGTGCCAATCACCGATTTTGATAAAATTTGAGTATGATGTAGTACTCGTGAAAACATTCGACACGTATTTTTTTTTATCGGCAATCGTTCAGGTTTAAGGGGTGAAAACCGCCCTCAAAGTTGGGGTGCTAAAGTATATTTCCTTGATTATCTCGGAAACTATGAGAGATAGAGTAATTGCGTAAATTGACGAAATTAGCGCCTTTCCATCACGAATCTAACGGCATACTTTTTTTTGCAAAACCTTCATTTGTTTAAACAATATGTTAAAAAATAACATATTTTTGGCAGTTTCACCAACTTAATGTTGATCAATTTTCATGAAATTTTTTTTATATAAACTAGATATCCAATGCAAAATTACGGATAAATGGGAATTTCGATTTTTTTATTAACAAAAAAGTTATTGCACATGAGATTTTATCGTCCGCCGCGCGAAATAGAGTCCCTATATGAGTTGTTCCTTGTTCATAATCACTTGGTAGCTCTTAAAAGAGCTGATTTTATGAATGTATATGTATTAGTGCTTTTAAATTAATGATGGAGCTGCAAATAATATATGTTATTGTATATAATTTTGGCAATAATGATACTCTTGAAAAAAGTGTTGAAAACACAAATGATTTTTACACCATGAGCACCTCAATGCAACTACGTCGTCACAGTCGAAACAATTGTTAATATCAATTTGTAAATCGGTAAAACAAAATGTAACGGGATTTATAAATTCGTTTGGTCTATTCTCTGTGTAGCCGCAGCGAAACCATGCATATCTAAACATGTCTTCATATCTCGGAGAGGACAGCTGATTGTGAATCAGTGACTGCAATTTTATTATATTGTCCCTTGCGTATAAATTTATATTAATATTCAAATTTATTGTCAAATCTGATATTTTTCGTGCAAAATTTTTCCAAACACGAAATCCAAACACGTCCAAAGGCTGGATCTGTCCTGTTGTACCTTTTGGTATCTTTAACAACTTTATTGTTTTTCCTTCTGGAACTGAATTGTTCAGTAACTCTTCGTCGTATCCAGTCCACGCATCAAGCAAGAGGACAGCACAGTTTGACACTTGAGGGAGAAACACATTTTCAAACCATGTCTTTAAGTTCTCTTTATTTAATTTTCCTGACGTAGTTGCTCCGATCACGATGTTGGGAGCTTTAAATACATTGTGCTGCACACGAGGTCCTAATCGCCCACTTTGTTCTTTTAATACAATAAATAAAGGAGATAGAAGTTTTCCATCTGCTGATACTGTGGGTTGTATCGTATAACTATGCGTGATTGCAGATGACGATTGAATCATGCTTTGAGTTTCTTTTTCACCTCTCCATGATAAACTTCTTCCCGAATGCATTTCTAACTGAAAACCGCTTTGATCGGTATTAAAAATATTTTGTTTTCCATATTCTTCAAAGAATGGTTTGGCGTTTTGGATAAAGTTGGTTGCTGTTGCCGTTATTTCTGATAAATTTTCCGTATAATTTCGAGTTATAAATTTTGTCGTCTTTCTTGAAACAATGCCATATCTCGTTTTGAAATTATGTAACCAATGCGGTGATGCTCGAAACCCATCTAAATTCCATTTTTTATTTTCTTGTAGAGACCATCTCCGAATGTCAATATCATGAACCAATACTTTTCTATTTCTTGCCTCTACGAATCTGTTTATGGTATTTGTTGTAATTTTTTTCATCTTATCAGCATAAGATCCGCCTACGGCTAGTTGTTTCTCCCATCTATACAATTGCTTCAGGTTCTTCACCTTTTTATACCGTCCTCTCACTGTTTCGACCGATAATCTTTTCCTTTTTCCACTCTTCCAAAAATTGATGACATTTTCTTTATATTCTAAACCTACTTCGGCAGGATCAGATCTTTCCTCATCTTCGATATCGGGCGAGCTCCCAGATCCTGCACCAGCCGGGTGCACTTCGGAGGATGAACAGGAAGCAATTCCTTCTGTATCTCCATAGTCACATGGTGTTGACATTAAATCTTCCATTGCATCGTCAAATAGCAATTCTTGCTCTGTCTCTATTTCTATATATCCACTAGACTTATACCTGTTAATTAAATCTATAATGGTGTTTGCTAATTCAACGTCCATAGCACTTACCGGCGATGGTCTATCGTCATTACTACAATCATACGTTTCAATTAAAATATTGATAATATTTATAGGATTTACTGCCATGGCTAAAAATCTAAATTGCTTTAATTATGTAATAAACAACGTCTAATTATAAACAATAACAGATAAATTGCAATTTTGCACAAAGGTACTTACTGTAAACTATTACCGTAAGAATCTTGTAGCGCTTTCCAAAATCTTCGCAATAGCAAAAACTCTTTCGTCAGCACACGAATGTTGATGTGAATAGAATTTCTCAAATATTAAACAGTCACTATTATATATCCCTCAAAGACAATGACGTATAGACTCTACTATGGCTCTCATTGGTTATTAGTATAATAATTAAACCCAACCCTCTTTTCCCTCACGGAAAGGAGAATTCCGAAGTATGTTGTAAAAAAGGGAAAGAACCCTAAAATTTGTCATCAGACTAAAACCTGTGACTTTCTTAACCCCTAGACAAAAGGCCATAATCTTTGATATTTCTAACAATAAGGAAACCGAAGCACTAGATTCGTGAAGTGCTGTAAACATACGCCTCGGATACTTCCCATTTATTATAAGCGGTCAGTACCTTTTCTATAAATATTTTGCACTCCGTTCTTGCTGCATTTATTATCCATTCAACCCACCATTTTTAAGCATCATAAAACGTAATTACTTGTTCGGCTTTATGCATTTGTAACAAATCATAATTAGCATTTATAACATCACCGAATTCACTGGACGAACTGGCTAAGGGTTAATAAGTAACCTTCGGTGGCAATAACGAGTCAAAGACTTTTCAAAAATGCATTTCACCATTCTTTAGGGTTGCTATTGTTAGTCCGTTAACAGGTCGAAACTATTCCCACCCTGCCGACCCGGGAATGTCCCACCGTAAACCGCACGCAGTGCGGTAGCCGTAAATCGTATCCTTTTAAGGGAACGGAAAATCCTTTTCTTTTTGTTAGTAACCAATAATTAACTGTAAAATCAACTCATTTACGAACTACCAATTGATTATGAGCAAGAACCGACTCATGTAGGGACTCTATTGCGCGCGGCGGACGATAAAATCTCATGTGCAATAACTTTTTTGTTAATAAAAAAATCGAAATTCCTATTTATCCGTAATTTTGCATTGGATATCTAGTTTATATAAAAAAAATTTCATGAAAATTGATCAACATTAAGTTGGTGAAACTGCCAAAAATGTGTTATTTTTTAACATATTGTTTAAACAAATGAAGGTTTTGCAAAAAAAAGTATGCCGTTAGATTCGTGATGGAAAGGCGCTAATTTCGTCAATTTACGCAATTACTCTATCTCTCATAGTTTCCGAGATAATCAAGGAAATATACTTTAGCACCCCAACTTTGAGGGCGGTTTTCACCCCTTAAACCTGAACGATTGCCGATAAAAAAAAATACGTGTCGAATGTTTTCACGAGTACTACATCATACTCAAATTTTATCAAAATCGGTGATTGGCACCTCGGGAGGTTCCCTTGTGAGTGTAATGCATGCTTCACGAATACGATGTTTCATATTCTCAGATGTTGTTGGTGGTTCACGATACACTGTGTCTTTTAATGTGCCCCACAGAAAATAGTCTAAAGGAGTAAGGTCCGGTGAGCGTGGAGGCCACATAAATCGTCCGCCACGACCAATCCATCGATTGGGAAATTTTCTGTCCAGTACTTGCCTTACATTACGCGCGTAATGTGCAGGACAACCATCATGTTGATACCAGATTTGTGTAAGGATATTTAAAGGTACATTTTCCAATAAAGATGGTAAAGTGTCATTCAAAAAGTTAGCATATTTTTGTCCTGTTAGTCGATCATTAATAAAATATGGCCCAATCAATTGGTTGCCCAGTATTCCACACCACACATTAACGCTCCATTGACGTTGATGGTCGACTTCTCTCATCCAGTGAGGATTTTCTGGTGCCCAATAATGCATATTTTTCAAATTAATCTGCCTGCGATTAGTAAACGTTGCTTCATCAGTGAACAAAACTTTTTGTAAAAAATAATTATCACTGTTCATTTGATGCAGGAACCACTGGCAGAACCGAACGCAGTTTTCATAATCCGTTCCATGGAGCTCCTGATGAAGTGCTAGGTGATAGGGACGATGTTTTTCATTATGAAGAATGCGTAGTACACTTGTTTTGCTAATTCCAGATCCTCGTGAAATCTGTCGTGTACTAATATGGGGGTTTTCTGTTACCGCTGCTAGGACTGCAATAGCATTTGCATCAGAAGTAGCAGTTTTCGTTAAGTTACGTTTAGTAACATTAAGACTTCCGGTTCGTCGAAGCGATTGACACATTCTCTCAAATATGGCTCGAGATGGCTGATTTCGTTCAGGATACCTTTCGGCATAGATGGCTTTGGCTCTTATTGCATTTTTATGGCACTCACCATAAACTCAAAGCATATCAACTTTTTCGCTATTACAAAATTTCATTTTTACTTTTATCTGTCTGGTAAATACACACAACACCGAAGGTAACTTCAATACTGGATTACGAATATGAAGACGATTGCGAATCATGATAGATGTTGTGTTGATAAACACTGTCACGTAAACATCGCTGTCCTGCGGAAATCTGTGACAAGGTCGAATTTCTAACTTGATATTACGCGAAGAAAATTTTCAGGAAATAAAGTGAAATTACTCGTTAGTTATTAGGTTTAGGGCAAATAAATGTCAATACTTTTTTACTCAGAATTCGACATTCTTCCATATTTTGATATAAAAAATATAGCATTCCATTTAAAAAAACAAAGTTGACCTTCAAATCTCCGAAACGCCTCCACCTATAAAAAAAATAATTACACTATATAATGTGCCCCTTCAGACCATGCAACTTCTATATAAAAACTTTTTTGTGCAACGCATATTTTGGTAGTTTTTAACGGTGCACACGTTGTGTGGACCACCCTGTATTTTATATTAATAAAATAAGGTAAGATAAGGTATTCTAATAACATTATGACCATTTAGTAAGTAACCTATGTCTTCAAATATCGTAGTAAATCCAGTATTACAATGTTTGATAATAGCCGTAATCGCAGAAGATGGTATGACTAGAAAAACTCGATAAACCAAAAAGTATGTTCTCTGTTAATTTATATTTTTCAGGACCTTAAAAATACTTTTAAATGTTTGAAAATAGCAACTAAGTATTGTTATGTAGTTGACAATTTTTAAAAATGAATAGAATATGTTGTTCACTTGTAACAATGATTGTTTAAAGGAATACAAAGTTTCTTTCTATCCGAAGATAATAACTTTTCCTACATCCTTTGCTGATTAAGATACACCTTCCTACACCGTAGAACAACCGATGTCTATTCAATGTTAGAGTGTTTAATAATACTCGTAGTCGTAGAACAGTGTATGAATAGAAAAATCCTACAAAGCAAAAAGTATGTTCTGTATTAATTTATATTTTTCAGGACCTTAAAAATACTTTTAAATGTTTTAAAATAGCAACTAATTATTGTTATGTAGTTGACAATTTTTAAAATTGAAAAAAAAATCAAGTTCCCCATGGGGATTCGAACCTGCGACAAAATAGTATCCAGCGCTTCCGCAGGCAGACGCCCTACCAACTGCGCCAAATGGTTCACTTGAAAAAATCTTAAAAATGCTTGCAGATCAGGAACCATCAAAGTTCACAATTGATTTAATTAATTCGATTCTCTATATTAACATGTAATTGCTTCGTGGCAGAAACACTGAAAGTCACAAAATGAACATACTGTAATCGAAGAAAAAGGAAATAGTAACTGAATCATGGCGTTTCACATCGAAATGCGTCGCGCAAATCGGTTTTTGATTTTTTTCACAATGACGCAGGCGGTTTAAAAATCTGAAAAAAATTGGAGATGACAATCATGAGTGTTGGATTGTTACTGTAATTTGCAAAAAGTTGTCACTCGAAGATCTCGATACGAAATCTACTTTTTTCCGTTTTTTTTTGCGTTTGCTCATTTTTTACACCTAGGTTCTTCAATGGAAAAATCTGAAAAAAATCTCACACATGTATGGTACCTTGTAGAATATGTCAGAATTTTTTCGAATATTTCGCACCTCAATAACTTGGCAAAATGGGGCAAAAACCCGTTTTTTGAATTTTCCCCATAACTACCCTTCCGGTCAAGATATAGGGTTAAAAATTGGTACGCAATGATCGCCGAGCATTATCTATCGAATGAGACCACCGCCATTGAAATCGGTTCAAGGGCACTTTTGACCACCTTATCCTGCTGTTACGTGCCAGGGCCAGGAGCGTTGCGAGTGACCGAGGTAAAAGAATAAGGTAGAGTGTTCGTTTGGATGTTGGTTTTTAGAAGTTGTTAGTACCGAACAATCTCGTGTATAGGAGACACGAGATAGCCGTAGGAAGTTGAATCACTTGTGGACTTTCCGGTGTATGGTTAACACTAGATGCCACGGAAGGTTGGAACACTTGTAGACTATCTCGTGCGATTAACACGAGGTGCTACGGGAGGTTGGAACACTTATGGACTTTCTCGTGCGATTAACACAAGATGCCACAGGAGGTTAGAACACTTATGGACTTTCTCGTGTGATTAACACAAGATGCCACAGGAATGTTAGTAAGGCTGACGTAACTTTATAATTGTTGCAATACACCTCGAGCGGTAAAGATGTATTGCTGTGGGATCGCAGGCTGGAGATTTCTAATAGGTAGTCGTAAAGGATTTAAACCCGAAGAGATCAAAACTCGAAGAAGTTATATTTTCGTATAAATGGCTGGTTACAGTTTAAGTGCACTGTATGTGTGTGGTACAAAGGTGTTACGTGGAGTCGTGTAATGTGTTCGCACGCACCTAGTTGCACTACTCTCTATTTTGACGCACTGAGGAAATGCGGAGTATTAGAACAGAAATGCCTAATAGATATCGCGGACTTTACGCGTATTCTATATGGTTATATCGTAGCGAGAACTCTAAGTTTCGTCTAACGATTAGATCTATACACGTAGTTTAATCGGTGTAACAACGTGACGATCTTACAGTGAACTAACAAGGGAACATATCGAACTCGAACACACCGATTTTGATGAAATTTATGTCACACGTAGTCCTCGTAAGAATATTAGACACGTATTTTTTTTTATCGGCAACCATCCACTCTGAAGGGGTGAAAACACCCCTCAAAGTTGAGGGCAGGAAACACATTTTTGGGAATATCTCGGTAACCAGCGGTCAAAAAAATTTGATTTTTTTTTCAAATTGTTTGTTTTTCGACCAGGAATTTAACTGTGTAAGAAAAGTCGCCTAAAAGTTATTTGTTTAAAAAATATATTAAAAAATTAATTTTTTTTGTTAATATCTCTCAGAAAACATTCGCAATAAATTAAATAAATTTATGTACACAAACTATGGTCCAAATTAGCGGATACGTGTTTTTGGTTTTTTCCGATTTTTGACTATATGGGTCATTATTTCGCGTTTAACTTTTCTCGCTCCGTGCGGGACTGGGCGGCCGAAATGGACTTTTTTCATAACAAAGCTGATTTTATTGCAGACTTCTTTTCCATGTAGTTCTACATCGTAACAATCCGGAAGTATATAAATGAAATCATAAAAATTAGTCTATATAGTCCCCGTTACTGAAAAACTTATTTCGAAATGCGTGGTTCAGTTGTGGCTATATAGATGAACGACCTGAAGAATTCGAACATCCTGTGGACTTTTCTTTCATTGAATTAGAAAATATGAAATGTTTACAGTAGAATTGTGTGATCACATTTAAATGTTCTTGGTGCAAAAAACATTTATGTTTAACACACTTTTTCGTACAATACCATTACTGTGAACGCTATACAGAATAAAGTTTTTTATTTTTTTTTATACTTTCCCGATTTTTCCTTTTGTCATATGCGTAGAATATTAGTCCTTACAACTACACCAGTTTTGTTTTGAAAGGAGTACATTTTCGTTTAATTGCTCCGTGCGGAACTGCCCAGTCGAAGTGGACTTCTTTAAGGACACAGATGTTCTTATGGCAAAGACCAAAATTTTAATAATCTTGTTAAAACATCAAATAATAACGATTAGCGTCAAAACCCAAAAAGTTCAAAAATCACGTATCCACTGATTCAGGTCATAGTTTTTGTACATGTTATACGATAGCAGAATAACTCTTATGAGAAAAATTAACGAAAAAATTCAAATTTAATTATATCATTTAAACAAATCGTGTATTAAAAAATTGAATTTTTTCGTTAATTTTATCTTATCAGATATCAGCCTTATTCCGCTATCGAATAGTATGTACGTTAACTATGATCTAAATCAGTGGATACGTGAGACTGGAATTTTTTGGTTTTTACCACTAGCCGTTCTTATTTTATGTTTAACATTCTTTCACATAAATTATTAGAATACTAGTCTTGGCAATCAAATTAGCTTTGTTATGAAAAAAGTCCATTTCGGCCGGCCAGTCCCGCACGGAGCGAGAAAAGTTAAACGCGAAATAATGACCCTTATCGTCAAAAATCGAAAAAATCCAAAAACACGTATCCGCTAATTTGGACCATAGTTTGTGTACGTACATTTATTTAATTTATTGCAAATGTTTTCTGGGAGATATTAACAAAAAAAATTAATTTTTTAATATATTTTTTAAACAAATAACTTTTAGGCGACTTTTCTTACACAGTTAAATTCCTGGTCGAAAAACAAACAATTTGAAAAAAATTCAAATTTTTTTGACCGCTGGTTACCGAGATATTCCCAAAAATGTGTTTTCTGCCCTCAACTTTGAGGGGTGTTTTCACCCCTTCAGAGTGGATGGTTGCCGATAAAAAAAAATACGTGTCCAATATTCTTATGAGGACTACCTCTGACATAAATTTCATCAAAATCGGTGTGTTCGAGTTCGATATGTTCCCTTGTAAGCCCATGACATGAACTGCAGTCGATCTTTTATAGGTCGAAAAAGTGGTGGGGTGCTTCTATTTCCAAGAATTTCCCGAGGGATGTAATAGAAAAGGTGTCTTACTGTTAAGAGGTCATTCGCCTGTTCGAGTTCCTATTCCCTAACGTAATTATTCTAAGCAAACAGAGCGACTTCGGGACTGATCGAGGGGTCCGGCTGCACAAGTGGTAGATTTCCGGCCCCGAGTTGGAGAGTCTATATTTCTTAGACTCAGGGCCGTATAAAACACTGCTATACCCTTTGGTAAAAATCGGAACTCACCGTGGTTTTCCAGTAGTTGATACAATTATATATATAATACTACGATGTGTGTGTGTATGTGTATGTGTTCTCCGGTTATGATATTCCACTCTCGGTGATACAATTCTGTAGGTAATGCGGCGTTTACAAATTTTGCTTAGCGTTTGGAAATCTGGACAGAGAAGATGTATTAGAAGTTGCATTTCGTATGGATATATGTACAATACAGAATATTTGATGGACGTTAATATATAAAATATAATGAAATAAATTGAATTTTAAAGGTTATCGAATTTAGATAACAATATCTCGCACGAAACACTGAGTCTATCGGTACTATTTATCGTAATCGAACTTTCGTTCTCTGAGAATCGAAGATTCTCACTATCGCGGTTTCGCAGGCTAACAATCACGCAATCGCGACTTGATGATTAAAAGCCAAGAGTTTTTGTAAGTTAACGAGGATATCAAAGTCCGTCACCGCGTATCAAACTATTGAAGTTATTCGCGGATAACTCGGCTTAACGACACCCCGGACTCAATGCCTACGCACCTCGCGACTTTCCAGACAAGAGAGGCGAATTGATCTCGCCCCTGGTCTCACGAAGGCTGGGCCCGTGGTGGAGGTGGTAGCCACGTTCCGTGGTCACGTTATGCTTAGGTTTTAATTCTGGGAATGCAATTCTTTATTCTTCTTCTCCATTTAGTTCTTACTAAATTCTTATCGATAGGTACGTGACGGAATGCGCTTAGGGCGCAACAGTCCTATAACGCTTCTGATAAAACATTGTGGGAACGCGCTTACTAGAGAAATTACATCTGCTAGTCAAGATATAAGCGGAAATAATAATGAGAAATAATACGAGGAATGAACGAAAAATTTAGTTCGGGACGTAACACGCCCACTGTACCCTTTAAGGAGGTCAGTTAAAAACTGAAGTATTAGATAAAACCTTGAATTTGAAATATATTATTCCTGAAATCATGTAGAATAATTCTGAAAAAAATTCAGACCATCTTATCGAATTATTAAAAAAGATATCAGGCTTTAAACATCGACGGTAATACACGACGGTATATGGTGTATAGTCATAATGCAAGTTGAATTGCAATATTTAAAGTATTTCCAATTTAGATATTGAGTTCAAAAAGAATTTTATTCATAAACTAATAATTATATTTTTATTTTATCGAAGAAAAAACATTCCTTATCGATGTATTTTTTAAATTATTTGGAAAAGAAAAGTCGAAAAACGGGGAATTCATGTCCCATCTACACCGCCATTTTGCCGCCATGTTGACTGAGTGGAGAATTGACAACGTCGCAGTCTGATGTACCGTATGCATCATAGAGAATTATAGGTTATGGGACATCACTCGAAAGAGATCTTATTAATCGACAATACGCGACGTTGCCAAACGTTTTTTCAGTTCTTTGCAACTAAAGTCGATTAAATGACTTCATATTCTAAAGCATGGCATTAAATATTAAAATTGCATAATTTATTATTAAATTGAAAATAAAAATTTATTGCTATCAGAAAGCATCATAATATACGATTTAAAAAAGTTATTTAGTTTTTATTGTCTAAAAATTGAGTAGTAGTCAATCGACCTTCTTAGGGAAGCGTCGTTAACCGCAAAGGCGTCGCGCGAAACAGTTAATGGCAGAAAAAGAGCCGGAAATAATTCAGCTTGCTGCTGAAATGCTAAAAATACCCTCTACGACTCAAGTACATACGGATGTTGCACCTCACCAAATTATAGCTTTGTACCTAGGTACATTTAAATTTATCCGATAGGAAATATAATATTCGCCATTCTTTTGTAAATGCACTTCATAAGAAATGTTTTCGTCGATCAAGATATTGAGGCAAATGAAAAAGTCATTTTTACCATCGACAGTACTAGTGACGGAGACATTTGCAAACATTAGTGTACAAAGTTTACTAAATGCAACGATTGATAGCATTTTAAAAATAATTGTTGTAAATAGTAATTGTAATTTGCAGCTGATCTGCAAGTGGGGCTTCAACGGATGCGCCGGCGACAGTACTTACAAACAACAACTTAATACTAGCATACCTGAGACCAGTGGTCGGCAAACTTATTAGCCAAAGAGCCAAATATGAACATTACAACAATTTAAAAAAAAATTGGGAGTCAAATCTGCTTGTTTAGTAAACTTTTATTACACTAACAACTTACCCCAAGTCGGGGTAAGTTGTTACTTTCCGACTTTAGGCATTAAAAAATTAATAATAAAAGAATCTCTCAAAAAATGACCCAAATAACTGTCTTAATATCAAAGTGACATATGTAAGTTGATTTTGATCACATCGTATGAATACTAAAAGCAATTATATTAACAAATTTTGAAGTTAACTAAAAATCGGAACTTTTAGCCCCGATCTCCCCTACGCCGAAAACATACGAACAATTTCAGCCGGTAGCTTGTACATGGTTTGTGTTTACGTTTACGACAACTAATAAAATTAAACTCGATGTTCGTTACATATTTTTACAACAATATAAAATTTTAATTACCTATCTATCTTTTAACTTAAACAAACAATTATACATGTTCTCGATTTATAGAAGAATTTTACTTTATCAAAATAAGATGTAATTTTTTTCTTACCAAGTTTTCTTTTAAATGAAAATATTATTGCGCCTTCCGTGGATATTTGTGCCAGAGGTGCACTTAAACAGCCAAAGAGCCATATGCAGCTCTGTTGCCGCACTTTGCCGACCACTGCCTTAGACAGACGAATTTCTGTTCGTAGAAGCGTTTGTTTTGACAATAATTTATTCACAATCACAATACACAAATTAATCAACACTTAAATGAAAAATGAAACTTAGGAACGTTAGGAACGTTAGGAAAGTCCTCAGCGGGAGGGTGACCGGTGCCACCCCAAGGCGTTAAGCTGGAGCAGCGTTGACTCCCGTGCCTACACAATACTCCCCGGCTCGGCCGCAGGCCTCCCCGGCGGATGAAGGATCGCATTACCCGCCCGGTTTTAAGCTGGTGCTAGGGCCCCTGGCTTTATCCGGATTGGCCCGGGCCACTTGCCAAGGGTGCCCCCGCATTGCAGGGTGAGACTTCATCGCCGGTGCAGCCATCCCTCCCTATCGTTAGCTGTTGCCCCAGGAGGAGCGTGGTATTACGTTGGGCTGCCCGGCTCGGTCTCAGTTCCTCCTGTCCCTCGCCCCATCACTGCCACCAACTACGTTCGATGTCGATGGGATAACATATCGAGTGTTGAAGTGGTATCACCAGCCTATAGCCAGTAACTCGTTCGATCGCCACATGTAGCAGCCATCAACAACGACAGCCACCGTCATCGACAAGTGACAATAATAGGCTTGGAACAGGATTCGGTATCCGATGCTTCCATGGGTAGACATGTTCCTATCATGCATGAGCTGCCATGCCTACATATGTGTATGTGTTAATAGTAATAGCAATAATAATAATGATACCGATGCCTAATGCCAAATTCATTATTCATTATTACTATTATCATCATTTCTATATGCATATGTGATGCAGGTGTAACAGCTATGCTATGTTGGACTAACAGGCTAACTAGACTGCCTACTGTTGTTGTTATCTAAACACAATCCTGCCACGTGACTCTAATTTCAGCAAACGTTTCGGGTTTGATTCCCTTATCCAATCCGATAGGTGAGTCTGGCGGGACTCTAGGAGCTGGTACCCCCCACCCTTTGCCTACTCAAAGTCCCTGATGGAGGGCCCCTTTCAACTTCATCGAAGTCTCCTTACAGGTGTGACATCGATTCCATAGTGGGTTGAACCAGCCGGCTGGGTCCCTCCCGCGGTTAGGTTGCAATCCCCTACCCAGCGAGGTCTGGTGAAAAGTTGAGTTGGTCTGGTTAAGTTTTCACTAAGCTACTCGCGTACCCGGCTTTTTAAGTTCGGTCTTTATGCTGATTCTAAGTTTGGGAAGCATCGGATCTTCGCGGTTAGTTGGGCGAGCAGGTCGCTCAGGGTGGTCCTCCCGGGAGGCTTCCTGATACGGTTTGCTCGCAGAGAGAGGGATTCTTGTTCACGAAGGCCGGCGAAGGGGACCCGGACTCTATGCATCTTTCATATCGTGCCTGAATCCTGGCCATCCTCCGCCCGCTTACTCTCCAATTCCAAGAGCCCCTTTCTCGTTCCCTTGCGCCGCAAGTATAGGATTTCCCGTTCATGGACCGTCTGGCCATTTTTTTTTCCTTCTTCTTCCATTGGTGGCTTCTGCTCGTGCCCTGTCCATCATCCATTCCCTTGTGATGGTGATGGAGTTGATTGCTTCGAGTTCCCATGCCTCCCTGCGTACTGCAGAGTGGGTCGGGGGTTCCTATAATGCTCTTCCCTTCGTGAAGGAGAGAGCTGGTTGTTGGGATGAATTCGCTTTCATCCCTTTCACCCCTGTCTCGGATCAACGTGCTAGCCAGTTGCCTGGTTTGTTCGAATCCTCAGATGATAGGGGGATCAGGGGATTTTTGCGGGTTCTTTGATAGTTCGCTCAGGGCGTGTTCAAAGATGTTCGTGGGCTTCGTTTCCCAGCTGGCCTGGCTCGTTCGTGGAACTGGAACGGGGGAAGTCCATCCTTCCGGGGACTCCTACCTCTGCTCCTCCTTCTCCACCGTTATAGTTGTTCATGGTGCCGCGCCTGGAGGTACGGAGGGAGTCCAGTCTTCCCTGAACTCCTTCATCCGTTTGCCCCTCGCAGCCTTGAGGTTCGGGATCCTTGATCAGTCCCGGATGGCGGACGGACCAATGGGAGGGAGTAGAGGGAAGCAGTTATCGCTGCTCACCATAAGCCATATCGGAATTTCCCCGGTTCAGACGCGAAGCCTTAAACCGGTTACTCTTCTTCCTCGTTCGATGGCTTCTCCTCGTACCCTGTCCACCGTCCGCTCCCCCATGGTGGTGAAGACGCTGTCTGCTGCAACCTCTTTCCCTCCCTGCGCATTGCAGGCAGGATCGGAGGTACCTATAGTTCTGTTTCCCTTGCGGGAGAAAAAGTCTATTTTTTAAGGTTCGCCTGAAGCGTATCTTCCAGGAGTCCATGGGCTTTCCCATCTAGACCAGGTTGTTCGTGTTACGGGGGGATTCCAACCTTCCTTGCTCTCCTGCGTCCGTCAGCCCTTCGCAGCCACGAAGTTCGGGATCCTTGATCAGTCCCGGATGGCGGGCGGACCTGTGGGAGGGAGTAGAGGGAAGCAGTCATCGCTGCTTACCAAAAGCCATATCGGAATTTCCCCGGTTCAGACGCGAAGCCTTAAACCGGTTACTCTTCTTCCTCGTTCGATGGCTTCTCCTCGTACCCTGTCCACCGTCTGCTCCCCCATGATGATGAAGACGCTGTTTCCTGCAATCTTCCTTCCCTCCCTGCGCTTTGCAGGCAGAGTCGGAGGTACCTATAGTTCTGTTTCCCTTGCGGGAGAGAAGTCAGTTTTGTAAGGTTCGTCTGAGGCGTATCTTCCAGGAGGCCATGGGCTTTCCCTTCTGGGCCAGGTTGTTCGTGGTACGGGGGAACGGGGTGATTCCATCCTTCCTGGATCTCCTACGGCCGTTTCTCCTTCTTTACTGTTGAAGTCGTTCGTGGTGCTGCGTTTGAGTAGACGGGGGGATTCCATCCTTCCTTAGTCTCCTACAGCCGTCTACCCTCCGCAGTCTTGTGGTTCGGGTTGCTTGATCGGCCCCGGGTGGACAGCGAGTCAGTGAGAGGGAGTAGAGGGAAGCAGTCATCGCTGCTCACCATAAGCCATGTCAGAATTTCCCCGGTTCAGACGCGAAACCTTAAACCGACTACTCTTCCTCCTTCGTCGATGGCTTCTCCTCTTACCCTGCTCAACGTTCACTCCCCGGTGAGTGAATCACCTGGTGATGGTGAAGTCGCTGGCTGCTACAAGCTCCCTCTCCTTCCTGCGCATCGGCAGGGGGCCGTGGGGACCTCGTGAGTGGTTTGGTTCCCCGGCTTTGGGCTTTACGACCCCACCGGACCCGAGTAGTGTTCCCCCAGGGGCCTACCCAGCACGCTGGGTAGGTACGGGCATTTGCGCGCCCGGGGGTCCCCGAGCTAGTTTCGGCAAGGTGTGGGGTCCCCATTCTGTGGCCTGGGAGACCCCACTGGGCTTAACGACCCCACCGACCTGAGTCAAGTGCTCCCAAACCAAGGGTGTATTGGTACCACGGGGGCTGGGTTGCCCACGGAGTTTTAGCCCACTCCGGCCCAGCCGTGGGTAGGTCCATCGTGGGGGCGAAAGTTTCAAGAGCCAAATGCTGGCGAGACATTGGCGGGCTTACGCTACGGATGTCGCTGTGTGAGATGCAGTAAAACTTCCATCTCGGGCGCCGGCCTGCAGAGCCGGTAGGAGTTAAGAAAGTCTCCGCTCCGACCAGTGTGAGACATAAGCTTCGTGTTTAGACTGGTAGTATGCTGCTTAGGCACGTACGCGTTGATCGAGCGTATCTCGATCCCGCGCCCATGGGGGCCGTGGGGATTAAGCCGAAGGGCAGGTGCTCCACGTTAAACAAATCATGACGTTCCTTCCTGCGCACTGCAGAACGGATCGGTGGTTCCTTTGGTTCCTTTTTCCGTTTTGGGGAGGAGTATTTTCAGTGGAGCGCCCAGTCCTTGGAGGCCGGTAGATAAGGAGAGAGAGAGGAGGGAGCGGTGTCGCCGCTGCCAGTAGCCAAAGGGATGGCTTTCGCCGACCTTGATCTGAGGTCCAAGGCCAGTTACTTCCATCTCGTAAGTCGACAGCCCCGACTCCTCAACTTTCATCCCATCTCCGTTCACCCCCCTTGGGCTGAGCTTTGAGGTTTCGCTATCATCCCCGTCTCCCCCGCCTCGGATCAACGTGTTCATCCGTTGCCTGATTCACTCGGATCCTCGAGCGGCCAGGGAGATCGGGAACTTTTGCGGATTCTGCAATGTTCGCTTAGGGCGTGTATTAGGAGTCCATGGGCTTCGTTTCCCCATAATCGTGTAGTCGCCTTGGTTGGTTCCAGGCATTCGTCATTCATTCTTCCTCCATGGATTTACTTCTTCTAGGAATTTGATTATCTTTTCTGGTGGTATCTCTCTGGTCTCCTCCTCGGTAAGGAGTTCCTTTCCTATGATTCTCTTTCTTTTCCCCATTATCGCCGGGCAGTGGCATAGGATATGTTTCCCTGTCTCCGGGGTTTCTTCGCAGGCCCTGCAGTTCTCACTCACTTCTTTCCCCATCCTCTTTAGGTGATTTCCTAATGCTGCGTGATTGGTCATGATGCCAATCATCTTCGAGAGATCTTTTCTCTCCATGTCCTTTAAGACCTTCCTTTGCTTATATGGGACTTCGTCTCCCAAGAGTTCTTTCGCATGTATGCATCCGCCTGTATTCGTCCATTTCCTTTTCCTCTCTGTGATTCTCCATTCCTTAATGGCTTGCTTCGCTGTTGCCTCCGAGACCGGTAGCATGGGTTCCGGTCCAGTTGGTGGTTCGTCCGATCCCTCGTTCGCTAATTTATCCGCTAGCTCGTTTCCTTGGATTCCTCGGTGGCCCGGTACCCATATCAGGGTTATCTTGTTCCCCATTGTTGCCAGTTCGTTGAGGGCTTTCCTGCAGTCGATCAGCGTTCTTGAGCGTGATGTTCCATTGTTCAGCGCCAGAAGTGCCGTCTGGCTGTCCGAGCATATTGTTATGCTCTCGTTTCTCGTCCTCTTTTCCATCAGGTGCCCGATGCAGTCCCTGATCGCCGTGACTTCCGCTTGAAATACTGTGGGCAGATTCCCAACCCTCAAGATTCTTTTCTCGCTCGGGATACCCTCTCTGATCCAAGCTGCTCCCGTGAGATCGTTTTTTCTAGATCCATCGGTGTAGTATACCCTGCTATTTGAGTCATATGGTTTCTTCCCTCCTTCCCAGTCCTTTCTCGGTCCGATGTGAATTGTGTATCTTCTCCCGAAGTCGTATTCCATAACGGTCTTGTCCGCCGGCATGTGGAAGATATCCACTACCTCCCGTGGTGCTTCCTTGTAGACTATGTCGGTGTGACGGTTCATTCCTTCCCTGGTCTTCTTCTCTCCGCTCCAGAGATTCCAGTAGTTCAGCCTGTAGGCCGTTTTTAGTGCCACTTCCCTAACCTTGACATCCAATGGGGTGACATCGCACATTACTTCCAGTGCTCTCGTCGGGGTGGTCTTGAATGCTCCAGTGATGCGTCTCAGCGCCATTCCTTGAATGCTGTCCATTTTTGCTTTTATGGTGACCAGTGATGTCGCTCTCCACCAAATCAGTGCTCCAAAAGTTATCCTTGGTACTATTATTGCTTCATAGATCCACTTGCTCCTTGCGGGGTCTAATCCCCATTTTGCTCCTACCATCCTGTACATCACATTCAGATTCTTTTTCGCTCTTTCGAGTTGTAGTCTCACATGTGTCGACCATATCAATTTATCCGTGATATGTACCCCTAGATATTTGACCTTTCTCACGAAGGTCAGGGGTTCCCCTTTATACAGTAAATCTTTTATTACAGGTCGTTGTGCGTTGGATACAAAGCTCCTGGAGAACATCATCATCTCCATCTTGGCCGGATTCACTGATAATCCCGTCGCTTCACACCATACTTCCAGTATCTGTAGAGCCGTCCTTGCTTTATCCTTTGCCTCTTCTATAGTCTTCCCTTTCGCGAGGAAATTCACGTCATCCGCGTATGCTGCTGCTTCTACTCCGCATTCCTGTAGTGCTCCTATCAGGCCGTCCACTGCGATACACCATAGCAGTGGAGATAATATTCCTCCTTGCGGGCATCCTCTGTTCACCGCTGCCTTCAGTTCCGCCGTTCCTTTATTGACTTGCAGAGTTCTTTTCCTGAGCATCTTCATAATCCATATTCTGATTTCCTCTTCCACTTCGAAGTCCCTCAGAAATTGTTCGATTAGTTCCGTTGGAGTCATATTGAAGGCTCTTTCGATATCCGCGAAGCCTCCTATCGCTATACCTTTTTCGTTGAAGGTATCCTCTACGCTGCCTACCAGATCGTGTAGCGCCGTTCCCACAGATCTTCCTGCTCTAAAAGCGTGTTGCTTTGGGTTCAGAGGTTTACTCTTCAGGGTGACTTCTTTCAGGTGTCTGTCGATAAGTCTTTCCGCCGTCTTCAGTAGAAACGGTGTGAGGCTGATTGGCCTATATGCTTTAGGCGTCGTGTAGTCTGGTTTACCAGGTTTTGGCAGGAAGACAACTCTTGTTTCCCCCCATTTTGAGGGGTAACATCCCGTCGCTATGGATGCTCTGATTATTTTCACCACGAAGTCCTCGATCCATGGCAAGGCCTTTTTCAGGAGCTGCGGATAGATTCCGTCCGTTCCTGGAGCCTTGTATGGGTCGAACGACATTATCGCCCATCTTACCCTCTGTTGGCTGACTACTTTATTCGCCTATTCCCAGTTTGGTTTTATCTTTTCATTCTCTTCTTGTCTGTTGCCTTGATCGTTTGAGATTCTATTGCATCCAGGGAAATGTTCCTTTAGCAGTAGTTCCAGTATTTCCTCATCGTTATCCGTGAATTTACCAGTCTTCTTCTTCAGGGCTCCGATTCCCTTTTGTCCGTCTTCGGAAAGCATCTTGTTTAGCCTTGCAGTTTCCGGTAATTTCTTCACGCTTTCGCAGTATTTTCTCCATGATGTTCTCTTGCTCTCAAAGATCAGTTTCCTTAAGTTCCTGTTGACCTTGTTGATCTTGTCCCATATTTCCCTTCCGCCTCTTCTTCTGGCCAGCTTCTTCAGATTGGAGATCCTATTGCTTTCCTTCTCTAGCTTCCTGTTCCACCAGGGTAGTCTAATCTTGTTCTTGTATTCTTTCTCTTCCGTTGCTTCTTCCCAGGCTTCGTTCAGTAGTCGGTTCAATGCCTCTATCGCTTCATCGATCTCTTCTTGGTTGCCGTATCTCTTAGGCAGTGTATGTCTATTCATTTCTATTAATGTTTTGTATTTCCTCCAGTCCGTCTTCCTCGGGTCTCTTTTCCATACTCTTTCCTTTATGTCTTCTTCAGTTACATCCATCACTATATATTTCTGATCCGATTTCGAGTCTCTTTGGCTCACCTGCCATTTCTTCAGCATGCCTATCACTCCTGGGGATCCTAGTGTGACATCCAGTACTTCTTCTCTCAGTACGTTGTGGAACGTGGGCTCGTTTCCTCTATTCAGGCAGGTCAGGTCCAAGTCCTGCATTTCTTCCATCAGCATTCTTCCCCTTGCGTTCGTCTTTGTGCTTCCCCATACTTCGTTCTTGGCATCTGCATCCATGCCTATTAGAATTTCTTTTCCTTTGTCGGTGCACCACTCGCAGGCTTCCTTGCCTTTCTTTCCTAACACCGTGTCTTTTCCATCCCATTTTGAGTAGATCGAGGCGATTACTAATCCTTTGTTTTCTCCGGATTCGCTTGATTTCCAGGTCAGCTCCGCTACCGTGGTGTAATTGTCGTTGAACTGCGGTAAGAGCGTCACGTTTATCCCTTTTCTTGTTACGATGCAAGTTCTTGAGTCTTTATTCACCGATGTGCACCAGATGCTTCCTGCGGCGTTCAGCCCTCTTATACCTCCATGTGTTATGTAGGGTTCTTGGATTAGCGCGATGTCGATGTCGCCTTTCTTCATAAATGTTGTTAGCATTGCTGCGGCGACAGGTGCATGATGAAGGTTAATTTGTACGATCTTCATGTTGACGTTGTCGTTTTTTATGTCGCGCTATGCTAAGAATCTTACTTTATTAGTTTTGTTTACTAATGGTTGCACCGTTAGGGAAGGATTTTACCTTTCTTTATACGTCGTACTCTGAAAATAAATAGGAGGGTGCAATCACCAGTGGTAATGATATTGTTATTATTGAGAACATGTATCATCTCTTTTTGAACTTGAAGGTTTATATACATTTAACGTTAATAGGATAACATATATTGTTGTCTTGTAGGATTTACTTTTCTCCTCCTTTTGATTAATGTGAAAAGTTCTGTTATAAGAGGATGGGAGCTATTGTTTGCCCACAGTACGTAAACAATTCCTGAAGCATGGACGGACAAATTTATATAGTTACATTATCGGTAAAAAAAAAAAAAAGATTCCATTCAATTTCGATTTCAATTTAGGATGTTGATAAATATTGATTGGTTCTTACAGACTTATATGTGTGAGTCAGGATTATGAGGTTTTGCGAAATGTTATTTACTCTATGAGGCCAAGTTGATCGTGATCTGACTTCACAATGTTTATTACTAGGTAGTTTTATTGTATGTTTGATCTTCAGTTGTCAATAATAGGTTATTATGAGGGTTTAGGTGGGTATGGTACAAAAGTTATGTAATTTGAGCAGAACACGGGAAAGAGTTAAAGAGTGAAGGGAGATATAGAGTACGCATAGCAAATATTAAAGTCGTAGACCGTCGGTTGTGTATATTTAGCTTGTTTATTGAGGTCTACCTGATGTGCTTAAGATTGGTAGTATGCCTTGGTGATATTTAAGGTAACTCAGGTGGGTTACATGTTTTAACTATTTAATGGGCAGGAGTTAGTTTCTCTTGATTCATGCGTACAAGTCAGCATTCATAAATAATTGCTTCTTGGTTTTCTATTAGTTTGTGTTTATGTGAGAGGGTGGGTCTAAGTCAGATTTAGTTATAATTAAAGTTATTGTTTCTTAATATTAATCATGTTGTTATAAGTTTAGAGAAGATTTATCTGTGGAATGTACAAAGTATATTTAGCCTATTATCCTGTATGGGGTAGGGATTATACAAATTGTGAGTGGTTTAACAGGGCATAGCATAGTTAATACAATCCTCGTAATTTAATATGAGTATTAGTGACCTACCTGATGCATCTGAAGTGGGGGGAACATGTACATATATATATATAAAGGTAATATTATCGGAGTCGGAATTGATTGTGGGCAAACATAGTCATTCTGCAAATGTTGTAGGTACATGTGGCTCGAAATTAACATATGGTTTCAGTTTGAACGTTAGATAATATTTATAAAGTTGTATGACTAAGCATCTGAGTCGAATGTGGTCAGGTTGTTGTTATTTATTAAAGGACATATTAGCCATAGTGGACAAGAATATATTATTAGAGAGGTTGCATAAATGAGATGTATAGGTTGCAGACAGTCGATAAATTGTATATGGCAGAGAGATATAGGTTATAAAATATGTTCACAGTACGTATAGTTTATGAAGAAAATCCTAATGTTATAATACAATAAGTACATCGGGGTATATGTGGTCAACGTGGTATGTATATATATATATATATATATATATTGAGGACCTACCTGTTGTGTCTGGAAATAAATCATATATATGAGGGGTATTATTGTCAGAATGTGTGGAGTGAGCAATCTTGTTTATAGTTAGTTGTAGCGGCGAGTCGATTTTAGACGATGAGTATGGATCGAGATTGTTTTATATATTCCCTTTAATTGTATAGTGTGTTATATAAAGATATGTATATGCAAATCAGGGGTTTAACTGTAAGCCAGTATTCTTAGGTAAGCGAGGTAAATCCTATGGTTTAAGAATTAGTAGATAAGACTTAGTTTCCCTTGTTTCATACATATAGGTCGGGTTAGTGGATGATTGTTACTTAATATCTAAATAGCATGTGTATATTTAGAGAAAGAAGGGTGGGCTCAGGTCAAGGTTAATCACAGTTATTGTTTCTTCTATTGACTACATTGTTGTAATTTTAGAGAAGGCTTGATCTGTGAACTGTACAAGGTATAGTTAGTGTATAATTTTATACGGACTATGAGTATGAGTTGCGCTAATTGTAGGCAGCTTGTCAGGATAGAGCATAATAGATACAATCGTCGTAATATTAATAAATGTATTAACGATCTACCTGATGTATCTGGAATAAGAGAGGCATGTACGTGAGAGTAGTGGCATCAGAGTCAAAGTTAATTGTGGGCAAGCATAGCTATTCTATAGATGTTGTAAGTACTTCCAGGTCGAAACTACTATATGATTTCAATTTGGACGTTAGCTATTATATGTATGGGTGTATGTTTGATTGTCCGAATCATTTGTGGTCAAGTGATTATTGTTTATTGGAAATTATGTTATTTATATTTGATCGTACGGAATAAGGATGTATTATTAAGAAGTTGCATGAATGGTATGTACAGGATGTAAACGACCAATGAGTCGTATACATAGAAGAGGTATATTAGTGATATGGATTACACGACTTATGATCCTATTGCTTACAGGTTATAAGGAAGGTCTATTGCTATAAATACAGTAGTGTGTACGTAGTCATCATAGTGTTAATATACGAGGGCGGTCCGATAAGTACTTAGGCTCACCACCCGATGGTCGCCACGATCGCAAGAGAAATTTACTATCGTGTAGTACATTCTTGTAGACAGCTACTATCAAAATTTCAGCCGAATCGGACTCGTAGTTTTGTTTTGAAAGCGTGTGGAAGCGGGTGTGTCCGCGTATTTTAGAAAAATGGAAAAAGAGCAATATCGGTCGGTAATTCGATTCTTGTTTTTGGAAGGGAAATCGCGCAGCGAAATCAAAGAGCGCTTGGATGCTGTATACGGTGACTCTTCTCCTTCGATGGCAACCGTCAAAAATTGGTTTAACGAGTTTCAACGTGGTCGCACGTCGGTTTTTGATGAGCCACGCCTAGGTACCACGAAAACGGCTAACACGGAGGATAACGTGAAAAAAATTCACGATCTTGTATTGGCAGACCGCCGATTGCAGATGCGCGGGATAGCTGAGACAGTAGGCATCTCAAAAGACTGCGTGGGTCATATCCTGCATGAAATATTGGGCATGAGAAAGCTGTCGGCGCGATGGATGCCGCGTTTGCTTACTCCGGACAACAAGCGCAACCGTGGGGCCACTTTAGAGCAGTGTTTGATGCTGTTTAGGCGCAATCGGAAGGAGTTTCTGGGACGTTTCGTGACCGTCGATAAAATATGGATCCACTGGTACACACCAGAGACCAAGGAACAGTCGAAACAGTGGACTTCACCCGGCGAACGTGCTCCGAAGAAGGCGAAGACTTTTTTGGGATTCAAAAGGTGTGATCTACATCGACTACCTGGGCAAGGGCAAAACGGTCACAGGACTCTACTATGCCGAATTATTGGGCCGATTCGACGCCGAATTGCAGAAAAAACGGCCCCATTTGGCGAAAAAAAAAGTGATCTTCCACCATGACAACGCACCGGCTCACACCTCCGCCGTCGCCACGGCCAAATTGGTCGAATTAGGCTACGAACTGCTGCTCCATCCACCGTATTCTCCAGATTTGGCCCCATGCGACTTCTTTTTGTTTCCAAACTTGAAAAAGTCACTCGCCGGGCAGAAATTTGAGTCAAATGAGGAAGTTATCGCCGCCACGGAGGCCTACTTTGCAGACCTCCAGAAAACGTATTTTTCAGACGGGTTAAAGAAGTTGGAGCATCGCTGGATCAAGTGTATCGCGCTGAAAGGAGACTATGTAGAGAAATAAATCGCCACTTTTCAAAAATTGTCGTCTTTCTTTTGTAGGCTAAGTACTTATCGGACCGCCCTCGTATATATTGGGACCCTACCTGTTGTGTCTTGAAATAGGTCGTACGTATGAGGATAATATCATCAGGATGGGTGAAGTAAACAGTAATATTCGGAGTCAGTTGTGGGCAGGTAAATCCGATTTGGTCATTGAATATAGATCAGAACTTTCTTTATAAGTTAGCTATATGTAGATATATACCTATAAACCACTAGTTTATTGTGACTAGTTATTTGGATATATTTAAATTATGATTGAATCTCAATATTCTAAGTTTTTATAGAAGGGTGTAGGTTGGATATATTCAGTTATTCAATTAGGTGTTAGAGAATAGTTAAGGTTAGATCATAACCTAATGATTAAAATCATAGGTGATAGTGTGGGTTATGGGTGAGATAGTAAGCGGGTTATATTAGTGGGATACACAAGATAAATACCATAAAGGAAAGCACATATATACATAAATACAGAATTATGGGCGACATATATAGTATATGGGATAATTAATAGTGTTATGATTATGTAGATATGCGTATAATCAACATATTATTAGTATAGATACTAGAAATTTACCTAGAGCATCTAAAGATAGGTATATACATGAAGGGTAATGGTGTCAGAGTAGATAGAGTAGACATTTTATTTTAGTTTTAATTAATGGGCCGGATTGGTTTCGGTCAATTTATATGGGTTAATAGTGTGGATATCTCGCGATTTAGTGTTTTTTGAAAGTTGTATAAGTGTACCGGAGCGTATAGATATAGTTCGAGATTGCTGTTTGGCCTTGGATATATCGTTATACGAATCTAAGCTTTACCTAATGTTCTGGGGATACATTTTTTTTTTCAATAGGGATAACTGGATGGTATGAGTGATTTTGAGAAGAGCATTGATTATAATATTTCGTGGTTAACTGTAGTGTGGGGCTTCGGTTTGCTGTTGTATGGCTAAATTCTTTTTCTATTACTGAGGGTTTTAGAGTTAATCTAGAATTTGTTAGTATTATTAAAAAAATGAAACTTAAATACAATGAAGGAAGAAAAAAGCTGGCGAGACAATCGCGAAGTGCGCGAATTAATGCCTAGATAGAAAAGATTCGCAAGTGACGAAAACCGTGATTAAGCGTTTAGCGTGTCGGATTAAAGCCAAAAGAGAAATGAGAGCGAGGACGAGGAAGCTATGACTTTTGTTGTTTTGGGATAAAGGAAGTAGATGGGGATTAGGGAACGGTATGGAAGGTTCGAGAAGGAAAGAGATCGGTTAGGATGGGATATTTAAAATAAGGTAAATGAACTGGGACAAGGTAAGGAGTGGGAACGACAGAGAACGAAGCATAATGAATAAGGACAGAAGGCAAGGAGCAATGTATAATACTAGGAGTAAACAGAGGAGCGCGATAGATATAGGGAGAGACAAGGATGGGAGAACAACAACGTCGGTAGAGGAACAGCTGTTAGGAAAGAAATACGAGGTTTAGGAAAGACAAAGGAATTTAAATGGATTTTGAAGAAGGAAACCGAACACATTAGTACCGTTAAAGTTAATAGATGTAGATAGAAATAATAATATCTTATGGACGAATCCGCGCCCTTCTTCAACATTTTTCTTTCTTCCGATAAAATTCATATTCATGAAAGGAAATGATCTTATTGGGCAAGAGGAATCAGAGATTAATCTCGAAGTAGCAAATCTTTCCCCGTATGAATGTAATTTTGCCGACAATAATATAAAAGTTAGTTTTCAATTACATTTCACAATGTTAGATGGCATTGTTAGTAATATTTTATTGAATACTAATTCGAATTCAAAATGTTACATTTGTGGGGCATCTCCGAAAGAGACGAATGTGTTAGGAGTTGCTGAAAAACCTGCAAATCTGAGCATTACCGTTTTGGCTTGTCCACTCTACATTGCTGGATACGATTTTTTGAATGCCTCCTGCATATTGCCTTTAGGCTTCCAATTAAAAAGTGGCAAGTGAGAGGAGAAAAAAAAAAAGAAAATAGCAAAATACGTATTCAAGGGGAAATTAAATCTGTGACGGCAGCCACCACCGATCTACGACCGCCATTACTCCTACGCCACTCTAGTTCAAGGATCGTCGGCTAGACCTCGTGTCCACCGAAGGATCGCTCTCGCGAATTCTCCAACGACAATCGGTATTTATATATACGATCAAAGAGCAGATACCAGCGTCCCATCCGGGGCACAGAGTCTAGGGCAAGGCCTGTTCGGTCAGCCCTACTGACGACTCCACGAGCGGGCCCAGGACGAAACGCGGCGCGCTAATTACCATCTTTACCCTTTCGTAGGAACAGAAGGACACCCGCCGGACCGGTCGCAGTCGAGGCACCGAAACCAGTCGGTGACCTCTCAACTTGGGCGTGGAACGGCCCAACGGAGCCGCGGCCGCCCCGAGCACGTGGTTCCTTTAAATCAAAGTTGGGGCTAATTGTGGAGAAGCCAAAACCTTCTGGCTGTATTGCCGTCATTGGTGGTACCATATCCCACCAATGACGGCAATACAGCGAGAAGGTTTTTCAGCAATTCAAATATTACCTCAGAAATAACAAAAATAGAAAAAAATTTAATTGATCATTTTTACACAATTTTAAGAATTTTGTCGTGTGGGCAGAAAATAAATACAGATGCTTTTAATCCATTTTTGAAAAACTCCTTCAAATTATATAGAGAATAGTGGCTCTATACCGTAACTCTCCATAAGGTATTAATACACGCCTCTGAAATTATAAACTTTTTCAATTTAGCAATTGTTCTTTCCGCAGAAGCTCTGGAGGCAAATCGTAAGAAGGTTAGAAGGCATTTGAATTAGTTGATCGCCGCGAGCCTTTTCCGAGTCGCTCCGCCTGCTTCTCCCAACCATCTGTTTTTGTTGGAAGGAAAAACGGTCGCAGAGAATTCTCGGCCATTGTATTCCTTTTTTGTTTTCTTGCGCTCTCTGTATCTTCCCCCCAGTCGATAACCACATGCGGTAATGGTTGGTTCGGAGAGCCACGTGTGTTTCCTAATAAAGTTTCATTTTTCGTTGCGTTACACGTAAAAGCATCTGTTATTCAACCCCACATCCAGCATAAAAACAATAAAAACTATCAGGTTATGGGCCCAGGAGTGGTTGAAGAGTAAATTAAGCAAAGTATTAAGTGAAACGCGCGAAATTTTGTCGACCGAAAGGAAAGTGAGGTTATCCACGTGCCACGTGTTTCTCTGCATAAATTAAAAATGAATAGTGCAAAGATAGAACGTATACAAAAGCTAAGTTCTACGAATTATGACACGTGGAAAATCCAGATGAGAAGTATACTTCGGTTTAATGAATTATGAGGATATGCGAATGGAAGTATCGCAAAAACAGAAGGAAACAGCGCAGATTGGACCGCAAAGGATGAGAAGGCCCTGGACTCAATTATTTTAAGCGTTCAACCCGACCAATTCAACTATATTAAGAGGGCAGAAACTTCTGCAGAAGCATGGCAAGTATTAAAAGATAAATACTAGTCTAAAAGTCCCATGCGACAATGTGCTTTATTTAAGCAGCTGCACCGCTTAAAGAAAAATGCAAACCAAAATATGACACAGTTTATAAACGAATTTATGTACATAGCTGAGCAACTCGAAGAATGCGACTTAAAATTACCAGAAAACCTGCTGTCAGTTTGGTTGTTGAGTTCATTACCTAGTCAGTACGAAACTTTGTGTGTAGCAATAGAATCAAGAGAACGGATGCCGTCGCTGGCTGAGCTGAAAAATAAAATACTCGAGGAGGAATCCAGACAGAACGAAAAAGGAAAGGGACAAGAAGAAAATACAGAAGAAGCCCTATTGTCAGGTAAAGGAAAAGTACACAAGACTAGGTTGTATAGTGAAAAAGAAAAGAAACCAGATTTCAAATGTTTCTCATGTGGAAAAGCACATGAACTTTACGAAATTAGAAAATGAGAACATGGCTGAGCATCTTAACAAATTATTTTCTATAGTGGACAAACTAAGGGAGACGGACATAAGAATTCCAGAAGATATGATTTCTATAATAGTTTTGTATAGTGTACCTAACACATATGAAAACTTTAGGTGCGCTATGGAATCTAGAGACGTTCTTCCAGATCCACAGCTCCTCAAAATAAAGCTCTTAGAAGAAGCTCAAGCAAGAAAAAGAACTGAAACAAATAGTAATGCACAGCAAGATGCATTCTATACTAAAAGTGGAACAGAGTCAACAAGATACAAGTCGAACAAAGAACCTCATGTCAGTGAAAAGAGAAGCCAGACTGGAAACCAACAAGTATGTACTTACAATAATAAGAACTTTAGAAATTTCAAATGCAACTATTGCCACAAACATGGCCACAAAGCAAGTAATTGCTGGCACAAGAAAAGAGATCAACAACCTCAAGCGAACCACACCAACGAAAAAGACGAGGTGTTTATCGTACATGGCCAAAATAATTGTAATGAAGCGTTGACAGCTACAAACGCTGTCAATACAAAGAAAATAAAATGGTGTCTCGATAGTGGGGCTACGTCTCACATGTGCAATGACGAGACGTTATTTTCTAAATTAAAAACTGTCACTTGTCAGCGAGTAGGTCTTGCCGTAAATGAAACCGCAGAAGTAAAAGGAATTGGAACAGTATATGTGAAAACCAGGAATGGAGAAAGTGTCAAAAATATAAGATGTGAAGATACACTCTATGTACCTGAATTAAAAGCAAATTTGTTTTCAGTTTCAAAGGCAGTACAGAATGGAAAACGTGTCATATTTCTAAATGATAAAGCTGTAATAACCAACCAAATGGGTGAAACCATTATCACAGCGCTCAAGGTAGGAAGCTTATACATTATAGAGACATTTTTAGAAGTTGACCATACTGCTAGCGTAGAAGGACAAGAGACTGCAAATTTAGCTTGGCATTTGCGATACGGACATTTAAATGAATCGGACCTTAAAAGTCTAGTAACCAAAAATATGGTGGAAGGACTGAAATTAAGTAGCAAGGACAAAATGCCCATCTGCGAGACATGCATCAAAGGTAAGCACGCCATGACTCCATTTACTCCGTCACAAACTAAGAGCGAGCACACGCTCGACTTAATTCATTCGGACGTTTGTGGTCCTATGCGCACTCAGTCTATCGGTGGCGCAAAATACTTTGTAACCTTTATTGACGATAAGTCGCGTTGGATCGAAGTTTACTTCTTAAAATCCAAGGACGAAGTAAGGGAAGCGTTTGGAAGGTTCAAAGCAAGCGTTGAGAATGAAAAAGAAAGAAAGATAAAAATACTTAGAACAGACAATGGTTTGGAATATTGTGGCAAAGAGTTTGAAATACAATTGCAAGACTGGGGAATCAGAAGGCAGAAGTCCGTCCCGTACACGCCCCAACAAAATGGCGTCGCGGAAAGAGCGAACAGGACATTAATGGAGATGGCGCGTTGCTTACTGATGGAGGCAGACTTACCAAAGAGCTTTTGGGCAGAAGCAATTCACACTGCTGTTTATATCAGAAATAGATGCCCCTCGAAAGCTCTGAAGGATGCTACACCATTTGAATTATGGCATGGAAGTAAACCAAATGTTTCTCATTTTAGAATTTTTGGTTGTAGAGCATATGCATTGGACAAAACTCCAAACAAAGACAAATTACAAGCCAAGTCACGATTATGCACTTTTCTTGGATATGCAGAAGACACTAAAGCTTACAGGCTATGGAATGTCGAATCACACAAGTTAATTAAAAGCAGGGATGTAAAATTTATTGAGAATGTTCAAGAAAAGAAACAGGAAGGTGACATCCTGAAGATAACCATTCACAAGGAGGATGATCAAAATAAAATGATTGAAATCCAACAGAAATCTGCTGATAAGTATGGCGATAAAAATGAAGACGCTGACGAAGAGCCAGATAATCCTGCAACCACAGACGGTTTCAAGAAGGGGCCAGGTAGGCCAAGGAAAATTAAAACGGGCCAAAAGGGTGCACCTAGAAAACAGTACAACATGATACCAGCTGGACATCAAGCCCAATTGGCATATGAGGGAAACCCAACCGTTGAGGAAGCCCTCAAAGGACCGAATTCCGAAGAATGCAAGAATGCGATGGAATTAGAGTACACCGCCTTAACAGATGCAGGCGCTTGGAAGTGTGTTGCAAGGCCTGCAAATAAAAATATTATTGGCTGCAGATGGGTACTGCGAACGAAGTACAAAGCGGACGGAACCGTCGAAAGACGTAAAGCCAGACTGGTAGCGAAAGGTTGCAGCCAGCTACCTGGCATCGATTTTGAAGAAACCTACGCACCAGTAGCTCGTATGAGTACCATACGGACTGTGGCTGCAATCGCCATAGAGTGGGATTTATCCTTATTTCAATTAGACGTCGAAATGGCATATATCAACGGTGACCTCGAAGAGGAAATATATATGCAACATCCTACAGGTTTTGACGACTGTAAAGGAACAGTTCTCCTCCTAAAGAAAGCATTGTACGGCTTAAAGCAATCCGGAAGTCAGTGGTTTCAGAAGCTAGACAATAAATTAAAATCATTCGGATTGAAGGCAATAAATGCAGACAAATGTTTGTATTTACGAAAATATGACCAGACCGTACTGATAGTGGTCATATATGTGGAAGATATTATCATAGCAACAAATCAGCTGAGTTCATTCAACAAACTCAAAGAAGAGTTGGGCACTGATTTTCGCATGAAGGATCTCGGACCACTGAGTTATTGTCTCGGGATTGAATTTAAACGAAATAATAAAACAGGTACATTATGTATGTTACAGAAAAAGTACATTGCAGATATAATACGACGTTTTGGAATGATGGACGCCAAACGAGTATCAACACCGATAGAACCAAAGATCAAATTAACGCAGGAAATGAAACCAAAGACTGATGACGAACGATCGAAGATGAAGTCTGTGCCATACCGATCTTTGGTAGGCTCACTTATGTATGCGGCTGTATCCACGAGACCGGACATATCGTATACTGTAAGTATGTTGAGCCGATTTAATGAAGATCCAGGTAGAGAACACTGGACAGCTGCAAAAAGGGTACTCCGTTACCTCAAAGGGACGATATCGTATGGTATCATTTATAAGAAGACGGGACGTGACCTTCACGGATATGTAGACTCGGACTGGGGCAGTAACATAGATGACAGAAAGTCCCAGACTGGTTACATATTCAAATTAGCAGATGCACCCATCACGTGGGAGTCCAGAAGACAAAGATGCGTAGCTTTGTCTAGTGTTGAAGCTGAATATGTCGCTTTAACGGAAGCCATCAAAGAAGCTGTCTACCTACGAGGATTATTAAAAGAGCTGAATTTATTAAAATCGGATGACTGTGGGACGCTTATATATTGCGATAATCAAGGAGCGCAAAAACTTTAAAAAAATCCAATTTGCCATGCTCGAACTAAACATATTGATATACGATATCATTATGTTCGGGAAATATATCAAAAAGGCGAGGTTCGGGTTGAATATCTACCTACAGAAGAAATGCAAGCCGATATATTGACCAAAGGCATAGTTAGCTGTAGCCATTTGAAGCTAATGAAAAGTTTGGGCATCATAGATTTATCTAATACGCTTAATAATGATGAGTGTCCGCGTTGAGAGGGGGTGTTGAAAATAAATTCTAATGCATCCATGTACACCGCGTAAACTCACAAGCGCGCCCTCTGCTTATTCGTTTTACATTCAAATATAAGCTCTGTACTTCTCGATATATTCTGTAAAAACCACGTGTGTATTTCTTTAATAAAGTATTAAAAGTTTCTGATAAGTCTGAGTTAATTGTTAATAAGACTGAGCCTGATACAAGTATAAGCCATCGATAGCTAAAATCAACATTATCGGCAATTAGTTGGTAGTTTATTGTATTTAGCAAACACGAGTAGGCCTGACATAATGTTTTCAGTTCATTTTCTGGCGCGTTTTTGCGAGGAACCGAGATTGTTGCATTGGAAAATGGCAAAACGTATACTAAGGTACTTGCGAGGTATAATGAATTACAGTATTAAGTACGAGAAAACGAATAATTCATTGCAAGCGCATGTAGACTCCGATTGGGGTGGAAATCTCGAAGATAGACACTCATGCTCCGGTTTCGTAACGTTCTTGGCTGGGGGTCCGATAAGCTGGGCAACCAGAAAGCAAGGATGTGTCGCGCTTTCCACCACGGAATCGGAATACATCGCTTTGTCCGAAGTAACTAAAGAGATAGTATATTTGCGCGAATTATTAAAGCATATGAAGCAATGTAGGTTTATTTCTGAAGAGACGCAAATATTTTGCGACAATCAAAGTGCAATCTCGTTATGCAATAACAGTGTTTTTCACGACAGAAGTAAGCACATTGATATTCGATAGCATTTTTCTAGAAAAGCCCAACAAGAGGGGCATATTAAAGTACTGTATATATCCACGAACAAAATGGCAGCTGAAGTGCTGACGAAGTCACTGCCAAGACAAAAATTAGAAATATGTGTTGGATTGTTAAAATTATTTAAGTGAGAATTTTGTGTTGCGTTAAACTAAAATACTGTTTTAATTGTAATGATGTGAAAATGGCCCACGAATTAGGGGGAGTGTTGGAAGGAAAAACGGTCGCAGAGAATTCTCGGGCATTGTATTGCTTTTTTGTTTTCTTGCGCTCTCTGTATCTTCCCCCCAGTCGATAACCACATGCGGTAGTAGTTGGTTCGGAGAGCCACGTGTGTTTCCTAATAAAGTTTCATTTTTCGTTGCCTTACACGTAAAAGCATCTGTTATTCAACCCCACATCCAGCATAAAAACAATAAAAACTATCAATTTTACCCAACCAGGAATGACTTGCCAGGTTCGGGCCTATCGCACGAGTATGCTAGCGCTTTAGGGCGCCATTCGCCACTGATCACTCGCGCTGGAAAGACGCCGCGCACGCCGATTACCGGAAAAAAATCGATGCGCGTGTCCCGTCGACTGACTGGACACGTATAAATGCAAAGCCTCTCCTCGTGCGGTGAGCCTTTGTTCGTCCCACAATTCAAACGTTATAGCTGCAGAGATCAATCACAGGTCGTTATATTTTATATTCTTTCCTTTTTATCTATATTTACAGGTACTTACAAATTGTTGTACTTATAAGTTAAATAAAGAATATTAATCTAAATCAAAATTCCATTATGTATATCTAAAAACACACGCGGCTTCATGTTCTCTTGTTAAGTTTATACTACCATTTTTTTGCGTAGATATAAGGTTTTCTCAAATAAATCAATAAATCACCAAGTTATGGACCAAGAATTTGAAAGTGTGTGAAAGTAGTGACCAGGTACATTAATAAAAAAATCAGGACGAAGATACGAAATACATACTGCTATCGAGGGACACACGGTTTACTGGAAGCCCTGTATAACATAAAATAGTGAGTTCCGCTATTTGATCGCTGCGTGCGACCTTGGAGTAAGTCCAGGCTTAAGAAAGTCATCCCGTGTGACAGCTATTTTATCGCTTTCTTCTGGGAATTTTTTTTTCGAACCATGAAAATGTTCAAACTTTGAATTTTTATCACATATTAATTGACACTTTTGCAGTCTATTGAAATTTTTGTATGGAAAAATAACGATTGTCATTAACCGTTCGAAAGACACTCATGTATTTTTGACGGCTGCCATGATTCCAGAAGTTTCGTTCATCTTAAATCAAAAATCAAACGGCATTTTAATTTGTAATTTTAAGGCTATCGCCTGACCTAGAATAAAGTAAAAGTATTGAAAATTGAAGTTTTGGCTCGGTTTTAAAAGCAAAATTCCAATTGTCGTCATATTTTTTTCGGCTTTTTCAGCTTGCAAAAAAAACATGACAGATATCATAATTATTCTCGTTCAGGCAAGAACCACAGATGTATTGACTATAAAAATTTGATCGAAATCCATTCAGTAGTTTTTGAGATTTCATGTCAGCCAATATGAAAAAAATAGTTTTGAAGAAAACACATTTAAAAATTCAAGTACGAGATTCACACAAAAAAATTACTAGTTCAACATCAGTCTACTGTGCTGGGTGCGTATAACACGCCTTCATCTGCCTCATAGAAGTCACATAAAGAAGCCACTTCTGCTTTCCTGGCTTCGAACCTGGCTTTTTTAGCAAACTCTGTGGCCTATCCCTCAGAACGGTCAATGCGAGTTTGATCCCGATGACTAGCATATGATTGCCCTCTGCAACCAATTTCGTATCCCATTGTGCTTATTGTCTTTAAACATGTTTAAAACCCTTCATTGAAAATGTAAACTTCCTAAAAACACTCTAACCTGTTTTCGTGCGATTTTTTATTTGTACGATTTGTTTTGTACGGTATGTGAAAATTTCAATGAAATTGAAACAAAATTGACGAAGTTATCAATAAATAAGTAGTAGGTGTGATTGGCCATATAGTTTTTTCGATTTTTAATATTTATTTCATCACATTACCTAAGTATAGCCGATTACATTATATGTATATTGAACACTGTAATCGCAAATCGCAAAGAGTTGCTATTATTCGTCTCTGATCTGCGCAAGTGACAAGTCCAATAAATAAAGTAATTAAATAAAAAAGAATATTAAGTGTTTTAATTTTTAAATCTAATATTAACTGACGTCCTTCAAAGTGAGTTCACATTCCTGGATCATTAAGATAAGATTAATTTCAAAGCGTAAATTGAAGATACATTTATTATTATTTCTATTTACGAAGGATAATGGTTATACGTTTTGAAAAGTTTTGTGTGTGTAAAATAAGTAAATATTTAAATAAAATATTTACAATTGTTTGCATATGTATTTTCTAAATCAGATTCCAAGTAGCTGCCAAGCCTCGTGTCTTGATTTCGTTTAAAAAAGCAATTCCCAGTTATTTCGAAAGGTTTTGACTTATTTTCTACGTGAGACTTTTTTTACGCGGTCCCTATTCACCGCAAAAAAAATACATTTTAATTCTGTTGCGATAACTATTTCTTATAGCTGCTCGTGAAGTTTTGTGCGATTTTTTTATGCGGTCCCTATCCACCGCACAAAAACAGGTTTGAGTGTATATAATTGCCGCACAATTTTCGTTTTCTGCTACGACTACAACGCGCAACATTATATTTTCTTCTTTTTTTATCACTCTCTTCCAACGTAAAAATCTCTCGCGAAAAGGTGATGCTCCGCTCTGTCGCTCATTTGACCACACCAGGCAAATAGCTGCTCCGTTCTACATTTCTAACTTTCTAACCATTTCGATTATCAAAATATCCTTTTGGTTGCATATTTTCGACACGTTATAGAAAGAATTTATGCAAAAAAAATTTTTTTCTTATTTGGACCCGTCGCACAGTGGTCCCAAATGGCCAAAAAATGCGATAAACCTCAAAGCGTGCTCCAATTTAGCTGAAAATTGACATACCGAGGTAATTTGGGTCGCTGATTACGAATTTGAACTCAAAATTTACAAAAACAAAATGGCGGATCCAATATGGCGGACACATATATTTCAAAATTGCTGCTTCGGCGCGAAAGTTAGTATCCTAATGTTTTTTGGGTCGCTGAATACGAATCTGAACTTACAATTTCCAAAAACAAAATGGCGGATTCAGTATGGCGGATACGTATATGTAAAAACTGCTGGTTCGATGCGAAAGTTAGTATGCTAATGTTTTTTGGGTCGCTGAATACGAAATTGAACTTACAATTTCCAAAACCAAAATAGCGTTTTCAATATAGCCGACGCGTGTGTCTAAAAATCGCCGGTTCTGCGCGAAAGCTAGTATGCAACTCATTTTTACTCTAACAAGTAATTCAAAAATGTGACAATAAATATTGTTCGTTAATAAGCAAGAAAATCTATCACAAGTGAACAATTTATTTAGTAATTCCAATAAATTTGTTGACACAGTAAATTTCAAATAATAAATAGTCTCGGACCATGAACAAAATTGTTCGCTTTGAAAAATTGTTTGCCACCAGAAGATGCTGGAATGCAATAAAGTTGCAAAATGATGCATTAATGACTATAATAGATTTAAAAAACATAGTAAACATGTAGTCTAATAAATAGAAAAATTCGCATTCAAAGCTCCCAAGATTCACATTAAAATATCCCTCAAAGTAATGTTTGCTTGGTGTAAATCATTCAATAATTTAATAATATAGGAAAATAATAAATATTACACAAAATTTAAACATTTTTGATATATATTACTGAAATAAAACGAATGGCTATCGTAACATGTATACTTCCAAGAAAAAAATGAATTTTACCTTTTTATGAACTATGTATATTAGTTTAAACAAATGTATTATAATTAACTAATAAGTTATTCACAAATCGTATAAAATTCATATGAGAATTTTTTTTGTATCGTCCACGATTCTTGATGAAACGCGCTTATAAGCTCAGAATGCGAGTACGCCGCTGTACAAAAAAGTACAAAAATACCCTAATAGCGCCTAATAGCACCTAAACCTTGGAGGTACAGCAAGTTGAAAGTGTAACCTATAAGCCTAAACAAGAATCATAGTGGAACACTGTGGAGCACTTAACTTTTTCTCTACATTTGTAAAATTCTCACATAAAGATTGACCCGATATTTCCTACTATTTGCATTGCAGTTTCAAAACATAACCATTAGCAATTTTAATTTTTCTTTTACCAATAAATGTTGTACTTACTTCCATGAACTCCACCCATTTTGCAGAATTGAAATAGACGGACTTTCACAAAAGTTATTCACTTTATACTGCGGCCAGCAAAACAGTGGTTACGCTCACGACGACTGCGGGACTAATGAACGCGATTTTCAAAATGCGACAACGTCGCAGGTGTAAGTAAAAAAACCCTGCCCTTCCAGGTTTTCATAGACAAACTATCTGAGTACCAAATGCAATAATAAAAATGGCCCGAACGAAAAGTTTATTTTTGAGGTTTTTCGCACGTTTTAGCGATTTGGGACCACTGTGCGTCGTACGGCATGAAAAGATGCATTTTATTACGCTTGTTGTTATCCCACTTGTGATAACTTGTAAGGACATTTTCAAAAATAATTGCAATACAGGTGAAAGGTTAGGACTACACGAGACTTAAACAAGTTGTCGTATTAAAATAATAGTGGATAAATGGATAATGGTAAAAGGACCAGCCAGTACGTGACGCACACCCAACCGCGAAGATCGAATCGAATCATTTGTAACCAGAATAAAGCGAAGTGAAGTGAAGTAGCTACGCGGCCAGTTATTTTTCCCGGTCCACAAAGATCTGCGAAGCACGTAGCGATGCACAAAGTGCCGTTAAATATATATTTTTCAATGGATCTGTTGCGACTATCTGCATTGAGGGTTTCTCCGCCCTCGTGCACACGGTAGTCATGGCTTATGTCATTTGACAGTAGCGACACATCTATTTTTTGAGAGAAGTGCCTTTTGTATTTAATTTCGACAACCGTTTCGTAGAATTCACGGAGCCATAAATTACGCATTTTCGATGCCACTTCGAGTACGAGCCCAGCGACAACATTAAGCCGCACAAGACGAAACGGCCCGCACAAGACCTCTCTTCCCTAAAAAGCGTGCCACGGGAGTAAGGAAAAGAGGGCGCAATCGGAGAATTTCTCGAGTTCCGATTGGCTGAGCAGCCACGGCAATTCGCCGGGTGCGTGGGAGTGGCTTCTTCGAGCTAAGTCATCGCGAAAACAAGTCATTGTATTTTCAACAATCTTAAAAACTAGTCATCAGTTTAATAAAACAATTTGTGTTCAACAATTTCTTAAACACATCCGTGGACATCGGGATTTTAATGAACTTCATATTAGATGACGGTACGAAAAATATTTGTGTCATGTCCGGGTGTTTTTGTAAATGGACCCTCAATTTTGAGGTGATTTCTCATGACAAATATTTTTCGGTGAACTTTCACCTAATATGAAGCTCATTAATTAAAATCACGATGTCCACGGGTGTAAGGTCTTCTTGGTACCTGTAACAAAAACGAACGTCGACCGCAGTCAGGAGGGTGAAACTCTTATCGAAAAACGTCGAGCCGTTTTAATTCTCGTTCACGGGTTCCCTTATAGACGGCGCCACGTATGCTGAACTAATACACGTACAATTGCAGAATCCATGAGAAACCTACATATTCACTCCTTAGACCAGGGTGTTGAATTAGTTACACGCCGCGAGCCTTTTCTGAGTCGTTCCGCCTGCTTCTCCCTACCAACTGTTTTACCCAACCAAGCTTCTCTTTCCAATCATCTGCCAGGCTCGGCGTATTGCACGAGTATAGTGGCGCTTTAGGGCGCCATTCGCCTCTGAACGCTCGCGCTGGAAAGATGCCGCGCACGCCGATTACGGGAAAAAAACCGATGCGTGTATCCCGTCGATTGACGTTATCTGTCAACGAACAGTTTCAGATCGCGTCACATGGCGTTTAGGTTAAAACAAAAGTATTACTAGTAAAAGAGTATGCTCAGATATGTCTTGAATTAAATGCGATTAAGAGATTTTAATGTTTTTGAACTTCCGGCGGTGGTTTTGGCAAATTCGGCAAAGAATAGTGACAGGAATAACATTGAAAAACTTATATTGTATCTCAAAATACCAATGGAAACATGGAGGGTATCTAATTTAAACAATGTAAACATATATTTCTATTTGTGAATATATGTCTACATTCGATGTAGATATATATTTCTGTACAAACAATGAAGTTTTCCTTCAAGTAAAGTTGAAGAAATAAATAAATGAAATAATTAATATTGCATCGATATTATCTCCACAATATTATGAAACTTTTATATATACATATAACATTTTCTTCTAAAATAAATGGTTCTACTGTGCATACATTTATACACACAACCATATAAACAACAATCATAACGACAGTTTATTAAAATTATATCAGGTAATCTTTAATTTTTTACCTCTTGTTTCTTTAATTCATATTTATACTAAAGAAACAGTTGTGTTACAATCTAGCACGCGCACGTATAAATTAATTACCAGCACAAATAATTTAAAAATTCGGCGACAGCTACACGTTAGCTCTTGCGTCAAAGAATACATTGTTGCCGCCACGGTCAACTTAGCAATAGGTTTTAACCGTTTGAGTGTCAAGCAGCGAAAACGTGCTTCTTTCGTTTTGTATCGAGGAATGCAACAAAGTAAAATTTCAATGTTTTTCTGCTAACAATCTGTTAATCGCATTTAATTCAAGACATATCTGAGCATACTTTTTTACTAGTAATATTTTTGCATTAACCTATACGCGATGTGACACGATCTGAAACTGTTCGTTGACAGATAACGTCAGTCGACGGGATACGCGCATCGATTTTTTTTCCTGTAATCGGCGTGTGCGGCGTCTTTCCAGCGCGAGCGATCAGAGGCGAATGGCGCCCTAAAGCGCCACTATACTCGTGCAATACGCCGAGCCTGGCAAGTCATTCCTGGTTGGGTAAAATAGTTGGGAGGGAGAACCAGGCGGAGCGACTCAGAAAAGGCTCGCGGCGTGTAACTAATTCAACACCTTGCCTTAGACCAGCGCCGGGCGATTATTGCACGATCGAGCCATCCTTCGAGAAGCACCGCCTCATTTACCCATACATACAGCCGAGATATCACTGATTCACAACCACTCTGTAGGCGTCACGCTCGTGCCTATAGGCACTGACGTTGTGCCGTATCTGGGGCAACATTCGTAGTTAATCGCTCGCGCTGGAAAGATGTGCCTCGCGCGTCAGTTGCGGAGATAAGAACGATGTGCGTGGCACGTCGACTCACAATATTTGTTGAGGAACAGTTTCAGATGCCACTACGTCGCATGTAGGATAAGACAAAAGTATTGTTAGTGAAAAAGTATCCTCAGATATGTTTTAAATCAAATGCAATTAATATATTTTAATGTTTTTGAACTTCTGGCGATGGTTTTGCCGAAATCGACCACTTCATTAAGTCTTACGGCATAAATATAGTATTGCGTTCCAGTACGCACATTTGTAAATTAATTGCTAGCGCAAATTGTTAAAAATAACTATCCGAAAGGCTTCCTCGTATTAAAGAATACATTGTTGCCGTCGCGGTCGCTTGTCGACATATGTATTATCATATTTTGCAATCCTGTCCATTCTCTTGCCAGCAAAGTGCTAATAGGCTTCCGCATCACCCATGGGGTACTATTATCAATGCGTTTTTTTTGTTGCAGTGATATCCCCTGTAGGCCTATTCCACTGTATCGATGTCATTTACCGTTGAATTGTTAGAGAAAAACCGCGTGAAATATAAAACTCGACAATATCCGCTTATTCACTACTGGGAAATTAGATGTTCGTGCACGTTTAAATCTGTGTGATACATCCGATGCACAAACTGGAATATTAGTGTAAGACCCCACGACAGCAAGGCGCCGAGCTAGGCGTTCTCACGCCTGGCTTTCGTCAATGGGACAATTCCTCCAGCGAGGGAGGAAAACGACCCTTACCCCTACGGGGCCTTTTCGAGGAACAGGAGGTCCTCGAAGGACCCAGCAATAGAAGAGGAGTCGATAGACAGTCGTTGTAGACTCGACACATAGAGTCGTCATACAGTCGTTACGAGATCGACGTTTTGTATACATCGAAAGAACACTCTTAGAAGAGTGTCGTCGCGAAGACGCATTATTAATATTTATATTAATATACTTATATTTATATACTTGCCGCAAAACCTAATAATTATATATACAAATATTATATACTGTATTTATCAAAGGATATTTATAAACGCCAATAATATATCATTATATTATTTTATAAAAAAAGAGAAATCGTTGTTGTGTCTTACATTAGATGTTGTTAATCGTATCGATGACGCGAGTGAAGAATTGCTAAGATTTGTCCGATATTCTACTAAGATTTCGCAAGAAAACTCAACGGGTATTCTTCGGGAAGGTTCAAAGTTTAATTTAAAAAAAATGTTATATTACTTCACTTCCTTCCAAAGTTCTAATGATACTTATTGCAGCAGTAGCTGTATCTTAATACAAGCATATCACTGCTGTTCCATCTCCGAATTTCCCTTTGTTTAATATAAATTTCGGCCGAAGGTGAAAGATGGAACATTGTAAGGAACAAATATTACCCTCATACCTGCAACTAGCCAGATTTTCATTCGAATAGTCAAAGATTTTTCGGTTTATGACGGTAACCGGTCGAGGTATCCGCGGCTATCTATTGTTCCCTCGAAACAAAAGGCCACCAGTTTGCTCAAACTCATTCCGATTTTTAACCCGATGAAATAAACATATTATTTCGTTAATTGCCAGGGGATCTTAGAGAAGGATTAGCAGTATTCATTAAGTAAGGCACGATAGCCCGACCCTATGCCATAAATGCACTTCCTCGAGCATGGTCCGCGCGACAAACAAATAACAATAACTCGTAGAGTCGCAAAAAGTGGCAAGAAAACGCAAAGGGCATTCTTCGGGAAGGTTCAAAGTTTAATTTAAAAAAAAATGCGGTGGCATTTTGCGGCCTTAATAACTATTTCATTAGCAAAAGGAAAAAAATGTGTAGGTTTTATATTCTGTGCCATCACAGTTGTAAAATATTAAATAAAAAAGTGGAGCCTAGATATTTATAAATTAGAAGTATGATAAATAGCTACCAATACTGAAAAAGTGAATCGTACTTTAATTTCAGATTGAAAACGTATTCTCAATTTCGACGTGAAAACGTTACATTATTGAAGTGTCAACTTTGACATTGCATATCTCTAAGAGTATTGTTCAATACAAATTTTTTTGGGCACATCTGATTGCACTTTCCTCCACCACGTGTTCGTAGGGGGTGAGCTTCCACCTCCGTGGGGTCTTTCTCGCCAAGGGCCCCATGGGGGTGGTCACTTTTCTCGGAGGAAATTGTGGCCAATCAACGCCGCGCTCCGCCCGGAAAATCCGAAAAATCCACCTGTTGAAACGTTGCGAAAATTGAGCAAGTGGGGATGTCCGGTTAAAAGTCTGGGTTACCGATCCTGGAAACGATAATAACAAACCGTGCTCGCTGACGACTAAATCCGTCATCATTGTGAACTCTACAATTTCTCCGTCTGTCGAGGACTATCGCGCCGATAAATCACTCATTCACGAAAGAAAATCGTCGCGATCTCGCTAGTGAGAATAGTGGCAGTTAACTACACCTACGTCGGACCTTGACGTTTCGTTGGGAGCAGATAGTGTTATCATTATTGATAGAGCAGTGCACAGAATTATGAGCGAACAAGCTTATCACCAGGATTATAGTGAAGTATGGGAAAATTATTTTTTTGTAAAGATCGGTAACTGTACGACTTGTCTTCTCTGCGGATTTAAGCCTGCTGTTGTCAAAAAGTTTACTGTAAAACGACATTTTTCAACTAGTCACGCGAAAGATTATGTTTCATACGATGATAGAGAGAAATTAAATTTAATTGAAGGGCTCAAATTAGTATATAAAGAAAGTCGTACAGATATTATTGAAACTTCTGCTTTTGAGAAAGCTCGCATTGCTTCCTATGCTGTTTCGCTTCAAATAGCAAAGGCAGGAAAGCCATTCGCCGAGGGTGAATTCATAAAGAAATGTCTCCTTGATGTGGCACATTCTTTCGATAGGCCTATAACAGCGGAAGACATTGCGAACATTCCCTTGAGCAGAAGAACAGTAACTTCCCGAATTTCGGATATAAACGCATCTGTCGAAGAGAAGTTAACTGCATTGTTAAACACCTGTAGTTATTTTTCATTGTCATTAGATGAAAGTACTGATAGAAGCCACACTAGCCAATTAAGCATTTTCGTGAGAATTATGCAAAATGATTTTTCCGTTGTTGAAGAGCTTTTAGATTTCGTTCCTTTGCGTCATACAACGACAGGTTTGAATATTTTCAATGCAGTGCAAAAGACTCTTCAGAAATTTCAGATGAGTTTATCGAAATGCTCTGTAATTGTAACTGACGGCGCGAAAGCAATGACAGGTACAAAAACAGGGCTATGCGGGCAATTTAGAAGTCGCGGAATAAATGTTCCTATGTTGCATTGCATTATACATCAAGAAGTGTTAGGCGGGAAAAATATAAAGTTATCTTTTGCTTTACAAAAAATTACAAAAATAATAACATCCATTAAAGGAGGGAATAAATTCGTCGCACATAGAAAATTTATACAATTTCTGGAAACACATAACGCTGCTTATACTGATGTACCCTTATATTGTGAAGTACGTTGGCTTAGTGCAGCTCAATGTTTATCAAAATTTTTTTCTGTAAGAAAAGAGATCGTGCTTTTCTTGCAGGAGAACCCGTCTCCTAATTCAGAAGAATATATTTCTCACTTGTCCGATGTTAATTTTCTTTGCGAACTTGCATTTATTGTAGACATTACTAATCATTTAAGTACATTAAATTTAAAGTTACAGGAAACCAAGCCAAAGTATTTCACAATTATGCAATCACATAGAACATTTTCGCAAAAAATTAATATTTTATCAAAATCTCTTAAATCAAAATAGTTTCTTTTTATTTCCCTCGTGCAGAATAATTTTACAAGAATTTGGAAGTGAATGTAATTTTAAAAATCATTTTCACATTCTTCGTTCGGTGATAGATCAGTTCGATAAGCGTTTCACTGACTTCGATTCGTTCAGAAATGATCTAGTTCTCTATGAGAATCCCCTCACCGTGAGAATCGAAGAACAAGCCGTCCAGTATCAAAACGAATTGTGCGTTCTTCAGCATGATAGTTCACTGAAAACGACGGCAACAGGAGATGCAGAATTCTTTAAATTACTCGATAATTCAACGTATCCGAATATTAAAGATTTTGCACTTCGGATTTTTTCAATGTTTGGCTCAACGTATTTGTGCGAATGTTCGTTTTCAAAAATGCGTGTCATTAAATCAGAATATCGCACAAGTCTTAGCAATTCTGCACTCGCGTCATCGATACGATTAACAACATCTAATATTCCAGTTTGTGCATCGAATGTATCACACAGATTCAAACGTGCGCGAACATCTAATTTTTCCAGTAGTGAATAAGCGGATATTGTCGAGTTTTATATTTCACGCGGTTTTTCTCTAACAATTCAACGGAAAATGACATCGATACAGTGGAATAGGCCTACAGGGGATACCACTGCAAAAAAAAACGCATTGATAATAGTACCCCATGGGTGATGCGGAAACCTATTAGGACTTTGCTGGCAAGAGAATGGACAGGATTGCAAAATATGATAATATATATGTCGACAAGCGACCGCGACGGCAACAATGTATTCTTTAATACGAGGAAGCCTTTCGGATAGTTATTTTTAACAATTTGCGCTAGCAATTAATTTACAAATGTGCGTACTGGAACGCAATACTATATTTATGCCGTAAGACTTAATGAAGCGGTCGATTTCGGCAAAACCATCGCCAGAAGTTCAAAAACATTAAAATATATTAATTGCATTTGATTTAAAACATATCTGAGGATACTTTTTCACTAACAATACTTTTGTCTTATCCTACATGCGACGTAGTGGCATCTGAAACTGTTCCTCAACAAATATTGTGAGTCGACGTGCCACGCACATCGTTCTTATCTCCGCAACTGACGCGCGAGGCACATCTTTCCAGCGCGAGCGATTAACTACGAATGTCGCCCCAGATACGGCACAACGTCAGTGCCTATAGGCACGAGCGTGACGCGTACAGAGTGGTTGTGAATCAGTGATATCTCGGCTGTATGTATGGGTAAATGAGGCGGTGCTTCTCGAAGGATGGCTCGATCGTGCAATAATCGCCCGGCGCTGCCTTAGACTATCCGCGAGGCGTGCTATCCCCACTCTTTAAAGCAGCTTTGTCAAGGCCTTGCTCGACAGAGCCGTTTCTCGAGCTGCTCCGCCTGCTACTCCTTCCTATACACTCGAGAGCTCGCAGATTGACTTTGCCTCCCCTTAATAGTAGCGGACCTATTGGCACGTGCACGGGCGCATTCGGGGCGACATTCGTAGTCAACCAGTCGAGCTGAAAAGACGTGCCTTGCGCGTCAGTCGTGCGTGGCACGTCGATTAAGGTTATTTGCCGAAATACAATTTTACACTGCACTATATCGCATGTAGGGTAACACAACAGTATTGTTAGTGAAAAAGTATGCTCGAATATCTGTTAAATAAAGTACAATTAATATATTTTAATATTTTTGGGCTTCTGGCGTCGGTTTTACCGAAATTAACCACTACGTTATACATTACGACTAAATATAGTATTGTGTTCCAGCACCAATAGTTGTAAATCAATTATTAGCGCAAATTGTTAAAAGTAACTATACGATAATAGAACGCTAGGTTTCCCAGCGTAAAAGAAAACATTGTTGCCGCTGCGGTTGTCTTGGCTATATGTTTTGCAATACTGCCTATTCTCTCGTAAACTAAGCGATAAGTAATAGGTTTCCACATTACCCATGAGGTACTATTTTCAATGCGTTTTTTTAAGTGGTATACAATTCATTGTGCCAGTCTTGAAAATGTTTTCGGTAACTTTATTCGTCTCAAAATGCTCGACGCAAAGTTCTAATATACCAATAATTAATTATAAGAAGCTCTTAGTAACAAAGAGTGGTTTTGCCTCGTTTAATTTCAATGTTGTTTTGTAATAAAATGCCAAAGTATTGTCAATTTTACATATAGACATTCATCTCAACGGTTTCTTTCATCTGTATGATTGTTAAAAAACATTTTCTTCATTTATATTTTAATGCGATTTCTCGACAACGATTCAGCCGAAAAGGACATTGATACAGTGGAATAGATTTTCAGAAGATAACTTTGTAACAAAGAGTGCATTTGCATATTTCCATGGGTAATGTGGAAACCTGTTACCTCTTTACTGGCAAGAGACAGCACAACATTGTACAATGTATCGCCCCAATAACTTCTTACATTATTCTACATTCTTTGAGGCGAACAAGTTTGGCATTTTGCTGTCGCAAAATTTTTAAAATATAAATGTCGCCCCAATATGCCGCCACATGCTACCACGCTTGTACCAGTAGGTACGACCGTAACGCCGTCGGAGTGCCTGTGAATCAGTGATATCTCGGTTGCATGTGTAGGTCAGCGTCAAGAATATTTTGCATGCCCGAGCCGTCCTTCGAGAAACACCGCCTCCTTCACCCAAACATACAGCCGAGATGTCACTGATTCACAACCACTCTGTAGGCGTCACGGTCGTGCCTATTGGCACTGGCGTGGTGCCGCATTTGGGGCGACATTCGTAGTTAATCGCTCGCGCTGGAAAGATGTGCCTCGCGCGTCAGACGCGGAGATAAGAACGACGTACGTGGCACGTCGACTCATAATATTTGTTGAGGATCACTTTCAAATGGCACTACGTCGCATGGGCTGCAGCGGCCGCGACGGCAACAATGTATTCTTTAATACGAGGATGCCTAGCTTTCTAGTATCGGATAGTTATTTTTAATAATTTGCGCTAGTAATTAATTTACAAATGTGCGTACTGGAACGCAATACTATATTTATGCCGTAAGATTTAATGAAGTGGTTTCGGCAAAACCATCGCCAGAAGTTCAAAAACATTAAAATATATTAAATATATTTGATTTAAAACATATCTGAGGATACTTTTTCACTAACAATACTTTTGTCTTATTCTATATAAGACGTAGTGCCATCTGAAATTGTTCCTGAACAAATATTCTGAGTCGACGTGCCACGCACGTCGTTCTTATCTCCGCGACTGACGCGCGAGGCACGTCTTTCCAGCGCGAGCGATTAACTATGAATGTCGCCCAAAATGCGGCACCACGCCAGTGCCGATAGGCACGAGTGTGACGCCTACAGAGTGGTTGTGAATCAGTGACATCTCGGCTGTATGTTTGGGTGAAGGAGGCGGTGTTTCTCGAAGGACGGCTCAGGCGTGCAAAATATTCTTGACGCTGGTGTAGGTGAAGGAGGCGGTGCAGCTCGAGAAACGGCTCTGTCGAGCAAGACCTTGACAAAGTTGCTTTAAAGCAACATTTGACTGCATCGGTATCGATTTTCGATACAAAAAAATATCAGAGAGAGAGAGAGAATATTCCGTTTGAAGGCGTCAATACGGTGATAGGCCGAATTCTTTTCTCAAGGTCATTGTTTTCAAAATTTCAAGGTCATCATATTTTTTTTAAATGGGAATGTATACTTTTGGTTTGACAGTCTTATAGCTTATAAAAAGACGAATCCAACGAGGTGCAACTTGTTGACCTTCACGTGAGCTTTAACGAGGAAATTGTGAAATGTTTGCCAGTAACTTCAGTACGCGTTTGAGGACGGTAAATGAAGGAATTTCAATTTCGTTGAAACAGTGTAGATATATTTGACTATCGAGATGTTGCAGCGGCTTGCGGCTACAATGTATCGCTTACAAAGGCGTTTCTATGCTACTACACATTGTTATCAATTGCTTTACAATCAGTATCAGCACAATAAAGTACGGTATCGGTATCATTGTAACAAGCTTATCATGTACACCACCGCAGAAAAAACTGAAATGATTTTAATCTACGGAGAAGCAGAGAGGAATGCTACGCGTGCACAAAGGCTGTATGAAGAAAGTTATCCCGATCGTCACGTTCCTTCCAGGCGAAATTTTAGTCAAACAGTAAAATTATTTGCCGGATCAGGCAGTTTCGTTTTAGCTAAAAGAAATCGTATCAAAATTAAAACAAACGAAGAATCTGAAATCGGAGTTTTGGCTGCAGTGCAAGCAAATCCGCATGCTAGTTGCTCGCAGATTGCATCCGTGTCTGCCTTGTCTTGCACAAGCGTGTGGCGAATTTTAAATAGGAATAAATTCCATCCGTACCATGTTTCGTTACACCAAGCACTTGATGGTACCGATTTTGAGAACCGATGGGTCTTTTGTAACTGGGCATTGAATCAAGTACAGTACAATAACCAACATTTCTTTCATAATGTGTTATTTACTGACGAGGCCTCATTTACGAATAACGGGCAGATAAATAATCATAATATGCATTACTGGTCTATGGAAAACCCACATTGGCTAAGGCAAGTTCAGAATCAGCGTCCATGGAGTATAAATGTGTGGTGTGGTATCATCAACCATCGAGTTATTGGCCCGTTTTTGATAGCAGGAACATTAAACGGTCGAAAGTATGCAGATTATTTAACACACGAATTATCCATATTGCTAGAAGACGTTCCGTTACAATACCAGTCAAGGATGTGGTTTCAGCATGACGGCTGTCCAACTCATAATGCACTCGTCGCACGAGATGTATTAGAAAGAAATTTCTCTGGATAGGACGCGGTGCACGAATTTGTTGGCCACCTCGATCACCGGATCTTACACCAATTGATTTTTTTCTGTGGGATCACCTCAAAAGTAAAGTTTATAATGATGTTCCCACAACAGCAGAAAACATGCGACAAAGGATTTTACACGAATGCAAATCAATCACTGTAGAACAACTTAAAAATGTACAGCAAGCATTTATTTACCGCCGCCAAAAATGTATCCAAGTTCATGGTGCACATTTTGAAAATATTCTAGAATAAAGATTTAACATAAAACTGTTTCAACGAAGCTGACATTCTTTCATTTATTTGAGAGAACAGAAACATTTGGTACGAAAGGGGAGTCTGCTCGCGCACTACCTATCTCTTTCTATAGCACGCGTGTGCTGTCCTTTTCATTCATTGTCGTAGCAATTCACATTCATATAAGAAGGTAACAGCGGTGTCTATCTATCGTGATAGTAAAAATTTCGTACCTACGTCAATGCTTCGATTTTCACGATCGACATCGTGCTGTCGCACGTATTGTTCGTTCCACGGCTGTTTCATTTCTCTCCTTCTTTTACAGTCCGATTACCCCTCAAATGACATGTTTCGATTCCGCGTCTGTACCGTCCCCGAGCGAGTACTGAAGTTACTGATAAACATTTAACAATTTTCTCACTAAAATTCACGTGAAAGTCAACATGTTGTACCTCGTTGGATTCGTTTTTTTTATAAACTATAAGACTGTCAAAGCGAAAGTATACATTGCCATTTAAAAAAAAATACGATGACCTTGAAATTTTGAAAACAATGAACTTGAGAAAAGAATTCCGCTCACCACCATATTGGCGCCTCCAAACAGAATATTTTCTCTCTGTAACATTTTTTTCTATCATTCAAAATAAGCGATATATTTAAGGTAGTCAAGTTAGGTGAAATACCCTGGATATTAGGAATACAAATAAGTTTCAACCGTTTTAAGAAAGACGGTGCTGCACAAGGCTTAGCTTAAAATTGCCCGATGAAAATTGGCTTAAAGTAAGTTTGGTCATTTTGTAACAACAGAACCCTAAATTATTATTGACTTCATATCAGTATCATATATTTTTTTTCGTCCAAAAATGTCTAGACTTGTGTCATATAAGCATCATTTGTGAGAACTTTTAATTTATTATGTTTCTTTAATTTACAAAAATCTGCAGCTGAGGCACATCGGTTGCTTGTAGAAGCATATGATGAGGCTGCTTTGAGTGAGAGAAGTTGTTGTGAGTGGTCTCAAAAGTTTAAAAAAAGTGATTTTGGCGTAGAAGACAAAGATCAGCAGTGGAAGGCCGAGAAAGTACGAAGATACGGAATTGGAAGCATTATTGGCGGAAGATTCGTCTCAAACACAAACAGAACTTGCACTTACGTTAGACGTGACTCAGCAAGCCGTTTTACATCGTTTGAAATCGTTAGGGATGATTCAGAAACAAAAATTCTTAATTTTTAATAAAAAGCGGTACTTCGTACTTTCTCGGCTTTCCACTGCCGATCTTTGTCTTCTAGGCCAAAATCACCGTTTTTAAACTTTTGAAACCACTCACGACAACTTCTCTTACTCAAAGCAGCCTCAGCATATGCTTCTACAAGCAACCGATGCGACTCAGCTGCAGATTTTTTTAAATTAAAGAAATATAATAAATTAAAAGTTCTCGCAAATGATGCTTATTTGGCACAAAGGGTATAGCAGGACAAGGTGGTCAAAAGTGCCCTTGAACCGATTTCAATGGGGGTAGTCTCATTCGATAGATAATGCTCGGCGATAATTGTGTACCAAATTTTAACCCTTTACCTTGATCGGAAGGGTAGTTATGGGGACAATTTAAAAAACAGGTTTTTGGCCCTTTTCCCCCATTTATTGAGGTGTAAAAAATCCGAAAAAATTCTGGCATATTCTACACGGTACCGGACATGTTGGAGAATTTTTTCAGATTTTTCCGTCGAAGTACCTAAGCGTGAAAAATGGGCAAAGTAAAAAAAAACGGAAAAAAGAAGATTTCGTATCGAAATCTTCGAGGTACAACTTTTTGTTTTATATAGTAACAATCTAACACCTACGATTGTTATCCCCAATTTTTTTCAGATTTTTAAACCACCTGCGTCATTATGAAAAAAATCGAAAACCCATTTTCGGGACGTATTTTGATCTAGAACGCAAGAAGTAATTGCTATTTTTCCATTATTTTCATAGAGTATGTTCATTTTGTGGTTTTTAATGTTTTACCATTACAGATAATTTCATAACAATAAAAGGAATTGAGATAACTCACTTATCTGTAAACTGTGTGTTACATTATGTACCATAATTTTGGACGTTCTTTCAACAGCAGTAGTGGCGACGCGTCTAGAGTGTCTGCTCTGGAACCGCTATGAACTTTTTTGTCGCGGGTTCGCGTCCCGGAAGGTATATTTTTTTTCTTTTTTTTTTAATCTGTAAATGCATAAAAATAATCAATAATCATTTTTAACAGCTATTGCGATAATCCTAAATGCATTAAAACTGTCTTCCCTACGCTCGTTTCAGAATTAACAAATTAAAAATGGCAATATAATAAAAACCAATGGAAATTCATATTTTCCAAGTTTCGAGCATATCCCCTCCATGTCAACGATTCTTCTTTGAATATAAGGGAAAGAAACATGCAAGTAAAGTAATCATTACGTGCATATACTCTGTGATCTTTGGTGCCGAATATACATTCTTATATACCATAATAAGTTAACATTTCCGTAATTTAAATGTTTAAAAATATCCGTAACCATGGGATAACATATTGCTAGAGAGAGCCGGCAAAACAACCGATATGCTCTAAAACTATTTTCTATACGATATACATTTTTTATGCATTTAGGATTATCGCAATAGCTGTTAAAAATGATTATTGATTATTTTTATGCATTTACAGATTAAAAAAAAAAGAAAAAAAAATATACCTTCCGGGACGCGAACCCGCGACAAAAAAGTTCATAGCGGTTCCAGAGCAGACACTCTAGACGCGTCGCCACTGCTGCTGTTGAAAGAACGTCCAAAATTATGGTACATAATGTAACACACAGTTTACAGATAAGTGAGTTATCTCAATTCCTTTTATTGTTATGAAATTATCTGTAATGGTAAAACATTAAAAACCACAAAATGAACATACTCTATGAAAATAATGGAAAAATAGCAATTACTTCTTGCGTTCTAGATCAAAATACGTCCCGAAAATCGGTTTTCGATTTTTTTCATAATGACGCAGATGGTTTAAAAATCTGAAAAAAATTGGGGATAACAATCGTAGGTGTTAGATTGTTACTATATAAAAGAAAAAGTTGTACCTCGAAGATTTCGATACGAAATCTTCTTTCTTCCGTTTTTTTTTTACTTTGCCCATTTTTCACGCTTAGGTACTTCGACGGAAAAATCTGAAAAAATTCTCCAACATGTCCGGTACCGTGTAGAATATGCCAGAATTTTTTCGGATTTTTTACACCTCAATAAATGGGGGAAAAGGGCCAAAAACATGTTTTTTAAATTTTCCCCATAACTACCCTTCCGATCAAGGTAAAGGGTTAAAATTTGGTACTCAATGATCGCCAAGCATTATCTATCGAATGAGACTACCCCCATTGAAATCGGTTCAAGGGCACTTTTGACCACCTTATCCTGCTATACCCTTTAGACATTTTTGGACGAAAAATAATATATGATGGTGATATGAAGGCAATAATAATCTAAGGTTCTGTTGTTACTAAATGACCAAACATACTTTATACTAATTTTCATCAGGCAATTTTAACCTAAGCCTTGTGCAGGATCATCTTTTTTAAAACTGCGAAAACTTATTTGTACTCCGAATGTATTAGTTTAAACAAATATATTAGGATTAACTAATAAGTTACTCTTAAATCGTATAAAATTCATACGAGAACTTTTTTGTGCCGTCCACGATTCTCGATGAAATGCACTTCTAACAAGGGAGGTTTCCCAAGTGTCAATTCCCGATTTTAACGAAAATTACAGGGTATATACAATTCGATAAAATATTTGACACGTATCTATTTTATCTGCTGACGTTCATATCTAGGGGGTGAAAACAGCCCTCAAAGTTGGGGACTAAAAAGTTATTTTTTAAATATCTCGAAAACTATTTGGTGTAGATCAACAATAAAAAATGCAAATTGTTCGTATTTCAAAGACGGATTTAGTGGGAAAAGTAAAATTGCTTCAAGTTTATTTATTTAAAAAATATATTAGAAAATCACATATTTTTTAATTTTTTTTTAGTAAAACGTAGAGTTACTTTTGTCAAGCATTGCAAGAAGAAACTATAGACCAAACCCAAGAATGCGGATAAATCAGAATTTTTAGTTTCACCGGCATAATGGATATTTTCGTTCCACAAATTATAAGTTGAGAACTCGCCTTCTGGCATATGATTGCTTCTACGTGCAATCGTTTTATGCTTCAGTAATTATATTACATTACGTATAATAATTGTCCCTTGATAACTGTATAAAAAATAAAAATGTTTTTGCGATAATCCCTGCCATTCCATGGGTATTACAGGTATATCGCTGCGTCCGGTACGGGCATGCAAGGCGCGACCGGTGCGTGACTCGTAACAAAAGGCTGGTCGAATAAGAAACGGTTGTTTCCAGAAGCTTTCCCTACATATATAGAAGCATGGTACCCATAGAAAACTTGGATCTTGTGGAATACAAGCGGGGTCAAATTAAGGACAAAACATATTTCTTATAATTGATTTATGATTAGCAGTAATAATTTTGTCGACCATCTGCTGACATTTGGTCACAAAGAGCGCAACTGGATACCAAGTAATGGGCATTAAAAATTTTTAAATCTTTGCTTTGAAAGGATTCCTTAAACTTATTACTAATCCCTAGTTCCGTTCGCTGGTGGTAATTAGTCTTCGGGCGGGTAAGGATTCCTGACCATCGCTAACTCGTAAAAACACCATCATAAAGAATAACCCTGCTACCTATATTCGATGAACTCATGCCAATTAAAATTTAGGGCCCTGCTGGTTCATTTTCTTTCTCTCCTACGCAAGGGGGTCGAAAAATTGCTTTCCACCACCGAGGTACCAAAGAAAAAGTTTCATCCCTCATAGTAAAAATGTAGCTAATTCGTTGTTTTGCACCTCCCTGAATTTTGGAACCGCTCATATCGTGTTTCCGAAATTTTTGAATCTTGACCAAGAGTCTTCACTTAGCGGACACACAGATTTTTTTTTACACCGCAAAGATAATGGGCACGATTCACGGCTTCAATCGAGGTTTCATTCTAGCCTGTTAGAAAAGTGAACTGTTTCTAACGGTGTTTTAAGTGTACAGTGTAGAATACAGTGGTAGGATTTTAACGTATACGGGTTATAGTTTCGTAGAAGTAAAAAATGAAGATAAATCCGATTAATATCATAAATATCTTAAAAACTACGTACAATTATGAAAATTCTACAATTGAAGATCCCGTCAATAACAAGGAAATTGAATTGGCAGAAAATATTATTGGTATTATTAATAGATGCCAGATAACTGGATATGCCGTTGTAGAAGCGCAGCAGGAATTAATATTCGATAACATCGGTAATCTACCACAAAATGTGACAACTGATGAAGAATTAATGTCTACCCAATCCCCGTCTACTAGTTCATCGTGTTCTTCCAATGAAGAAACAATTCAAGAAACCTGTAATAAGCACATCAATTATGAATATAAAAAAAGAGCAGTCGACTACTGGCGAAGTGGAAAACGGAAACGTTTGTCATTTGACTCGGAGCGGAATAGATTTAGAAGCTTGAAGACGGCACGACAATTATATAGATGGGAAGCACAAGTCATGAAAGGTGGATCGAAGCAAGACAAAATAGGACACATTGCAAATATGGTACTCAACAAATTTATTGAAGCCAGAGACAAGAAATTCGCAATTCATGACATTGATTTGGGACGATGGGCTCTAACAGAGAATTCACAAATAAAGGTAGGATTTACTGCTTCGAAGAAATGGTTGTGGAAATTTAAGCAGGAACATAACATCGGTTCCAGAAAAATAACCAAATTTATTACACGTTTCCAAAGTGAAAATATATCAATGATCACAGAGACTGCAGATAATTTCGTTTTGGATGTTAAGGAGCGCATTGAACACCATGGAGCACATAACATTTTTAATTCAGATCAGAGTGGGTTTCAACTCAAAATGCACGCAGGGAGAACCTTATCATGGATGAGTGAGAAAAAAAAGCGAGGCCATCGTTCAATCAAGTGCAGCTATAACGCATAGCTATACAATACAGCTGACTGTATCAGCCAGTGGACAATTATTATCACCACTGTTCCTAGTATTAAAAGAGCCACAAGGAAAAATAGGGCCTCGTGTTCAAAAAACAATATTTAAGGCCCCAAATGTTATTATTGCAGCATCGACGTCAGGCAAATTAACCACAAATCATGTGAAAATGTGGTTTGAGCAAGTCTATTTGACAAATGTTCCTGAGGCGACAGTTTTATTACTAGATTCGTGAACGGGATACACAGAAGCAGCAACACACGGGACTGTCCCAGAAAATAAAAATTTTGAGATACTGAAAATACCGAAAAGTACCACAGGATTGATACAGCCTTTAGATGTCTACGGCTTCAAGGTATGGACGAATCTCGCAAGAAAAATTTCAGATCTAGCCATGCTATTAAATGTGAATATCAATTTATACTCCAGAAATAATATCATAAAGATGCAGTCTCTGATCTATAATCAGTTATCGATACCGCTGTATAAAAATTTATTCATGTATGCATGGTTCCGTTGTGGATATGTTGAGGAAAGACCTGGTGAATTTCAAAATCCAGTAAGCTTTTGTTTCACTGAAGTAGATAAAATAATATGTGATAAATGCGCAAATGTTGTAGCAATCAAGTGCTCTTGGTGTAAAGAACATTTATGTTTCCATGAGAATCACTACTGTCAGAATAGCGTTCCGGATTAGAATTTATAAATTATTGATTAGTGGTACTTTACATTACTTATTATTAGACTGCGGATGTTCATGCACGATAAATATGCAAAGAACATATGCAAATATGCACGTGAAATATGCAAATATGCACGTAAAATATGCAAATATGCACGATATTAAATATATACTATGTTAAATGTTAATTGTAATATTAAGTATCAACAAACGTTTTACAGTTATTCTGGTTTATTATAATTAGAATTACAGTAAATTACAATCATTTTTTCTAAGTTTAATGGCGTTAGTTGATGGCGTTTGTCGGTAAAAATTAATTTGTACGCGGAAAATGATCTTTCCACATCACATGATGTAATCGGTGCATATTTAAATTTACTTATACAATTTTGAGCTATATGTTTCGGCATTTCTACAGCTTCACCGCTTAAAACCCGTGAAATTTGTCTTAACTCCATTAATCCTGTATTTTTTGTATTATGGCATTTATTTTCGTTTTAATTTTTTCTCCGCAATCACCAGGGATGTTTTCTAATTGATTTATACATTGCGCGTATATTTCCGTAGAAAGATTTAATGGTAAACCTATGGTTTCCAATTTGCGAATCGTAGCCGGCAATGTGCTTAAATGCGCCTTTATAAACATTAAGTTTTGCAGGAGCTCGTTTTGTTGAAGCACTTCTTGTGCGGTCTTAATGGCAGCAGCATCTTTTTCTTTAAAACTTAGAACTACCTATTGATATGAAAAATAAAATGCATATAGCTTTATTAAAATCAATTGAAGTTCATTTTGCTTACCTTCTTAATATTTCAAACTGTTCAGCATAGAATAACGCTGCCTCAATCCACGTACCCCACCTAGTCAAAATTGGTTCTGGTGGCAGCGGAGTATTTTTTAATATTTGGCGATACGCTTCTATGCGAAGTGGTGCTTTTGAAAATATCTTTTTCACAGATGATATTACTTTGTTAACCAATGGAAAATGTAGCCGGACTTCTTCAGCAATTCTGTGCAGCCCATGAACTATACATGTGACATGTATCATATTTTCGAAAAATAATCTTAATTTCCTCCCGGCTTTTACCATGTATGGTGCTGCATCTGTCACAAGCAATAAAACTTTCTCCTCGCTGCCATTTGGGAATAAAATTCTTAAACTTGAATTCACAAATCGAGATATTGTCGCATAGTTAGTTTGCTCCAATTCTTTACAGCATAACAAGTGCGGCTTGGTTATCTCATTTTCACACAGTTTGCCGACTATCAGATTGGCGATACATTGACCAGCAGTATTAGTAGTTTCATCCACAGAAATCCATACATAGTGGTCTGCTATGTCCTCCCTGATATCTTTAATTGCTGAATTATAGCAATCGTCCAAATAATTCTTACGTAAAGTCGATTCATCGGGAATGGGGTGGTCTATATATTTTTCCAGAAAATTCCTCCATATATCGTTATTTAAAGAACGCCATGGTATGTTGACAGCAACCATCGCTTTTGTTAAGTCCGAATAAAATTCACTTTTTTTGGAACTTGTTGCTTGCTCGGAACCGTTTGCCTCGAATCTGCCAGCTTCTGCTTGATCACTTTTTCGTTTGTGCATAGAAGTAATAGTATGCTGAACATATTGTGATCTCCGCTCGCACTTTACACTTTTATTACATATTTTACAGTAAATACTGTTTTCATTATTTTCATCATGAATGAAATTGGGATCGCCTTCGATCCAGCTTTTCATTAATGCTACTCGACTTTTCCGAACCTTCGGCATTTCAGATATGTTAGAACGCACTTAGAAAATTTACTAAGACGCCTCAGTGATTAAACTGAACTGATCGAATTCGAAACACTAACAGGCACATCTGAACTTCAATTACCACCTCTATGTTTTGAAAATATGGTCCGATGTCGCGTTTGTATTGAATCAATGTCAATAATATTGACATATAACCGCTTTCAACACTATCCGATAATGATACAAGTGCTAACTAGTAGACTAAATTATTATCACGATATAGATGATTCAAATGAGCATGATATGTGCATATTCGCCGCAAATAACATATGCAATATACTTCTGCATATGCGCTTAAAAAAAATATGCAAAACATATGAAATATGCAAAATATGCAAAATAAAAAATGCATTTCTGGAATCCCCTAATGACAAAACAAATTTCTGTCAAGGTCCGATGTTTGTATCTATTTTCCATAAAAATATGCAAATGCATGAACATCCGCAGTCTACTTATTATATTACGTTATATCATATCATATCACATCATATTATATTATATTATATTATATCATATTATATATTATATTAGATATTATGTTATATTATATGTTGGAAGGCATGAGCATAGAAATGATCTCTGCGCGTACGGCCCTGGCCGATTTTCTTAGCTCTCTCCTCACCTCAACTGTTCTCCCCACCTTCCTTCTTCTCCTATGGAACGCAGTGCAAGACGCACGTGCTTCGCGGGTTTAGTTATGTACAATAAACGTTAGTTACATAATAGACTCTGTTTAATTACCTACCCAATAACCTATCATTATATGACATTATATTATAGTATATATTAGTTATAATTATAGTTATAATTTATTGAAATAACCGTTTCTTACTCGACCAGCGTTTTATTACGGGTCACGCACCGGTCGCGCCTTGCATGCCCGTAGCGGACGGAGCGATATACCTGCAATACCTATCGCAGCGTCAAGAATATTTTGCACTCCCGAGCCGTCCTTCGAGAAACACCGCCTCCTTCATCCAAACATACAGCCGAGATGTCACTGATTTACCATCACTCTGTAGGCGTCACGCTCGTGTCTATCGGCACTGGCGTGATGCCGCATTTGGGGCGACATTCGTAGTTAATCGCTCGCGCTGGAAAGACGTGCCTCGCGCGTCAGTCGCGGAGATAAGAACGACGTGCGTGGCACGTCGACTCAGAATATTTGTTGAGGAACAGTTTCAAATGGCACTACGTCGCATGGGCTGCAGCGGCCGCGACGGCAACAATGTATTCTTTAATACGAGGAAGCCTAGCGTTCTAGTATCGGATAGTTATTTTTCACAATTTGCGCTAGTAATTAATTTACAAATGTGCGTAGTGGAACGCAATACTATATTTATGTCGTAAGATTTAATGAAGTGGTCGATTTCGGCAAAACCATCGCCAGAAGTTCAAAAACATTAAAATATATTAAATGTATTTGATTTAAAACATATCTCAGGATACTTTTTCACTAACAATACTTTTGCCTTATCCTACATACGACGTAGTGCCCTCTGAAATTGTTCCTCAACAAATATTCTGAGTCGACGTGCCACGTATGTCGTTCCTATCTCCGCGACTGACGCGCGAGGCACGTCTTTCCAGCGTGAGCGATTAACTACGAATGTCGCCCCAAATGCGGCACCACGCCAGTGCCGATAGGCACGAGCGTGACGCCTACAGAGTGGTTGTGAATCAGTGACATCTCGGATGTATGTTGGGTGAAGGAGGCGGTGTTTCTCGAAGCACGGCTCGGGCGTGCAAAATATTCTTGACGCTGACCTATGGAATGGCAGGGATTAACGCAAAAACATTTTTATTTTTTATACAGTTATCAAGGGACAATTATTATACGTAATGTAATATAATTACTGAAGCATAAAACGATTGCACGTAGAAGCAATCATATGCCAGAAGGCGAGTTCTCGACTTATAATTTGTGGAACGAACATTTTTAAAACATAACCATTAACAATTTCAATTTTTCTTTTATCAATAAATGTTGTATTTAGTTTGCTGAACTACATCCATTTTGCAGAATTGAAATAGACTCACTTTCACAAAAGTTATGCACTTTATACTGCGGCCAGCAAAACAGTGGTTACGCTCACGACCATTGCGGGATTAATGAACGCGATATTCAAAATGCGACAACGTCGTAGGTATAAATAAGAAATTCCTACCCCTCTAGGTTTTCATAGACAAACTATCTGAGCACCAAATGCAAAAATAAAAATGGCCCAAACGAAAAGTTTATTTTTGAGGTTTTTCGCACGTTTTGGCGATTTGGCACCACTGTGCGACGATTCGAAAAAATATCCGTCGAGAACGTGTAATCGGCGTTTCGTCGCCATGCTGCTATTCTGCGCGGGCCGCGGTGTGACAGTGCCGTAACTACGCGTTATCGACGCCGATCTGACAGTACCATCCGAAGGCCGCCCAAATCTGATAAATATAAATAGATAATTGTTTTCTTTGTATTTCAGTTAGAGCTCTGATCTGTTCTTATATTTGTTTAACCACTTAACGCTCATGCCCGTGACGTTCACGGGCATAGCTGATACGGCCGCCACTCTGCGGTTTGTTTATCTTACAATTAGCCGCTGATATTTTAGAACTCAGTCCTTTGGCATCTTACACTGAAATGTATACATTTCCAAAAACTTTATACATTGTATATTGGAGGAATAAACACAGATAATCTCTCCGTCTTTTGCCGTTAGCTTTTGTCTGTTTCTTCAGTCTTTGAGCGATCATTGTGCAGTATACGTCATCCTTGTAATATCTTTTTCGTCTTACGATTTTTAGTTTATAGTGTGTTTATTTCTTATATTATTACTTTTGTGTTCTGCTTGTTATAATTAATTGTTGTTGTTAATGTTATTTGGTTAAATAAGTTATAGAAGGATTTCCCTTAGATAAACAGGTATGATGAAAAACTTGTTATTTTTCCGAAAAAAATAATTCGTTCGCCACTAGGAGTACAAAAAACATTTTATAATATGCACAAGACAAGCATTCAGGCAAAACAAAACTTGTGCGTTTTTGGACGGTCGCACAGTGGTCCAGAATGTGCATTTAGCCGCGCAAAAGTCAAAAAGTCGATTTTGGAATTGCGATTTCTTTTTTGCATACATCGATTCTTAAATGTTCAACGACCTCAGAAATAAAAAAAATTTTGAAATTGGATAAAAATTGTAGTTACAACAAACGCTTAAAGCTGAAACTTTTTCTGGAGGCCTTTTTCTATCGAGAAACCACGTTGTCTTCTTTCTAACATTCTGACGGATCTATCCAATATTTGTTAATAATTATTGACTGTCTCATAAACTTTTGGCAGATATAACAATGAAGAACGTAGGTAAACGCACGAAATCTTTGCAGAAATAACTTCTATATAGTCTGAGGAATATATATGGAAAGTTTTAGTCGAATATCTTTCGATACTTATAAGTTATTTAATTTTTAAGTGAACCCTGCACGGCGAAGACAAGGATTTCCTCTCAATCGGATAACCTAGCTCATTCCTCTTTGCTCGCATGTTAACAATAAAGCAATTAAGTAATAAAAGTGATGCTTTAGAAGTCTTCGTCCTCGTTAGTGCCAATAAGATTTTGTTTTTATTGCACGGTATCTTTAATATTATAGAATAAATTATAATTTATTATTATAATTTAATATTATAGAATTTCTTAAATAATATTTAAGAAACCCGGGAATTTACTGACCGCGTGTCCTACTGGGTCTATGCAGCTGGTCGGGATTATATAAACTTTAGGAAGGAATATCAACAAAAGGTACAGATAGATAAAGCCAATTTTAGCAGGAACTATTTCTATATAGTTTAAACTAAACATCTTCAAAGTTCTCAGAGGCTACTTTGTGGTACTTTTTAGTTTTTCCATTTTGAAGTTAGCAATGTAAGCTGAATAAGCTAATGTACATAGCTACCCTCTATATATCAACCGCCATTTTGTTTTAAAAGTTTTTGAGTTCAGATTCGTAATCAACAACCCAAAAAACATTAGAATACTAATTTTTGTGCAAAACAATTAATTTTTAAACAAACCCGTCCGCCATATTTAATCCGCCATTTTGTTTTTGAAATTTTTGCGTTCAGATTCGTAATCAGCAACCCAAAAAATAATAGAATACCAATTTTTAACTAAATCCGATGTGTTTTGAGCCCGTGGTGACGATTGGAAAAAGATTGAAAACTGCGCGAGGTGCGTGAACAGCTAAATTCACGCTCTGGACCACTGTGGGTCGGTTCGAAAAAAACCTGAGCGTTAAGTGGTTAAGTTTCTCATACTAAGCAAATGAAAATGATTTCCTTTGTTCGGAATAAAATATATGCTCTGCGGGACATTATGTTCTACGCAGGTCGACTCTTTGCAGGAAGTCTGCATGGCGTATGTCAAGTGTCGAGAACGACTTAGAGCAGATAGTTTCCAGAACCCACTTTCACTACAATTTCGTTTCTCACGACTCTTTATACCCTAGCCGTTTCTTTCCCTTTTTCCTTGCACCCGTAAATTAACGTTCTTTCTTCGTCTCCTACGCTTCTAAATTCCCTCAACCTCTAAACCGCCCACTTTTTCCAACTCCAACTTTTTTCTAACGAATAAAAATCAATGACCTCCCTCTCACAAATTCATAACATCAGCGATAGCAATTAGTTCCATTTTTGAAGACTAAACTTTTTTCTCCCGAGACATCCTCTTTCCTGCACTTACTTGATTCGGTGTAACTGGTAATAGAAAACAATCTTCGCATTAGAGAAAAAAAAAACAGCCTTTTACAGGCGAATTTAATTTAAGTCTTAATATATACCTACACTGCGGTGCATAACTATAGCACCGCCTAAATTTTTAGTTGTTACGAAGTTTACATTAAAATTACAAAAAAAGGGATCGCATAAATTAAAAGAGCATGAAAAACGATGAACTTTAGATCAAACCAAATTTAAATTGCGGTCTTATACAAAACGATATAATTGGGATTGTGATTTTCAATTGTTGCGTAAGTATAGCACCAGCATTCTTTATTACTAATTTCAGTGTGTTTATCTGCAACGTTTATCTTATTACGAGTCGTACAACTTTCTAGTAGTAAATTAATAAAGATTCACTAAAGGAGATAGAAAATTACAAAGATTTTGTCACAATAATATAAAAATTTATCTCTTGGAAATGCCGCGTGGTAGATATTTAACGGAAGCGGGAAAAGGTCAAATTTTATTTATGAAGGGGGCTGATTTTAGCCTGCGCGAAATTGCTCGCAGGCTGGGAAGATCGCATAAAGTTGTAATAAACTTTTTACAAGACCCAGCTAATTATGGGAAGAATAAAACAGGTGGACCAAAGAAAAAATTAAGCCCACGAGCGGAACGGATAATTGTGAAAACCGCTAGTAATACTTTAAAAAGTTGTGACAAAATTAAAAAGGAGTTTAATATTGATGTTTCACGGTGGACTGCACATCGAGTTTTACAAAAAAATCAAAATATTGTAAGACAAAAATTAAAATCCGCTCCTAAACTTCTACCGCGTCACAAGACTGCGAGACTTGAGTATGCGCGAGCAAACATGGATCGGAACTGGCGCCTTGTAAGTTAATTTGAAATATTAAGATCTTCTAAACCCGAATAACTGAAGTTTTTTCTTTGGTAACTAGACCATCTTTCGGATGAAAAGAAATTTAACCTTGATGGACCCGATGGATATAATTCATACTGGCGAGATCTCTGTAAAGAACCACAGTATTTCAAGAAAAGAAATTTCGGTGGAGGAAGTCTGATGGTTTGGGGGGCTTTTTGCATTGATGGCATGTTGCTATTAGCTTTTCCATCGAAACGAATAAACAGTGATGAATACATTGAAACTTTAAAAAACAATTTGCTACCATTTCTTGAAGAAAATGATACATGCAATTTGTCATTTCAGCAAGAATACAGCAACATACAAGTAAAAAAGTGATGGCATGGTTTAAAGCAAATGGTATTGATGTTATTAAGTGGCCAGCATGTTCACCGGATCAAAATCCTATGGAAAACGTCTGGGCTCTAATTGTCAGAAACGTTTACGCCGATAATCGGCAGTACAGAGACGTTTCAGAGCTGCAGGATGCAATAATTAAAGCAAGCAGCGAAATTAATAAAAATATTTTTCGGAAACTCATCGATAGCTTACAAAATAGAATCTTTGAGTTAATAAAAAAATCTGGTGGTCCTACAAATTATTAAAATTGTTTATTTTCACTTTACCTAATGTGGTGCTATAGTTATGCAACTTTGCATAATTTTTTTTTTGCTTTTCATGCCCTTTACTTTGATGTTACTGATTTTTTGGACTTTCAACGTAAACTTCAAAACTACTAAAAATTGAGGCGGTGCTATATTTATGCACCGCAGTGTATCTATATAGTATCGATATATCTATATATATCGATATCTGTCTTATTTTATTTATACACTTACTTCTAAAATAATAAATTAATACCAAATTATATTTAAACTTTATAGGAAAAACTTTTTGTATATATATATATAAAGAAGATCACCAGGTTATATGAACATGCTTAGGCTGTAGTCCGCAAACAGCTGTCCGCAAAGGGTTAAGTGTATGTCGTTTACTGCAATGTTTCGCAAATGGCAAAAATCAGCCAGACTCTTTCTGTTATGTTTGTGGAGAGGTGCTACCAAAATCGCAACGCCGAAGTATATCACAGTTTGTTCAGGCCTTGGACATTTACAAGGTTTATTATGCGGACCATTAAATTCTCCTCGGCCACGAGTTTGAGATTTTTTCATACCTTTTCATTTCTTAAAAATATGGCCTTATAGTAAACCAGGGACATTGGCAAAGGGCCTAGGCGCTCGTTGCTTGCCCGTGCGTCGCAAATGTGCTTCCGAGAAAATTGTCCGGTCTTCCTGGAAACCTTGAGGGATAACGGAAAGACTGGGCCTGGGAAATCTGCGACGTTGCCAATGTCCCTTCCACCCTTCGACGGGGGCGTTGACGTCTCCCACCTACAAGTCCCACTGCTCCGGGCCTTGGAGAAGGGAGTTGGGGGTAGATGGAAACGCCCCTAAACTAAAATTATAAATTAAGCGTCCCAGTGCGCGACGCGTTAGATATTGAACTCTCACAGTTAGATACTGCATTCTCAAACGATATTGTTAACATTCAGATATTGAATTCTCAAGGAATATTATATTCTCGTGATAATGTGTCGTAATAGGAGATAGTGTATTCTCCGGGATAGTACATCCCATGTGTAATAAAGTGTTGTTTGTTACAAAATAATACAATTTTTCCCCCTTCACGAGGGTGGTCCTTCGAGCTAAATAATTTTAAACAAAGTAAACCAAGTTTCGATAACTCGATCGACGAGCGCCGAACCACGCGTCGAAACACCGTTAATAGCATTTGCCTATGAACATTATTTTGGCTGCCAACTAGCGGATTAAGATAAGTGTTGGGCTCCTCACATTTGTTGTTCGTGATGCTACATCGGTCTTTTAGCTTGGCTGAAGGGCAATCGGAAGAATATGCCATTTGCAGTTCCAATGGAATGGCGAGAGCCTACGGATTACAGCACAGATTGTTACTTTTGCTGAAGAAAAATCTCTGGCTTCAACAAGAGAGGCAAAAAGAAAATTGTATGCCCAAGTGTACCTTCTGCTATCCGACCTGTACCTCATTCAAGTATGAAGCTGCTGACGAAGACGCGAAAACCGGAAGCGAAGAAAAGGATGATTATTCCATAGAATCCCCATCGTCATCAAAAGAGCCACATTTATTAAGTCAATCCAACCTCAATGATCTTGACCGAGATTTTCAACTCTCGAAGGATCAGACAGAGCTCTTAGGATCCCCGTTACAAGGGTGGAATTTACTGCAGAGTACAACCAAAATTACATATTTTAGAACTCGGCAACATACATTAGAGGAACAATTTTGTATGTACGAGAACCTGTGCGTGTGTGCTGAAATAACTTCTTTAATGAAAACATTGGGTTTTGAACATTATCCGAAAGAGTGGAGATTATTTATAGATTCGTCGACGTATAGTTTAACACGTTCACGACGGGCTGTACCACCGGTGGCGCATTCATGTCTGTCCCATCGGGCAGGCTGACCCAGCGGCGGTACATTCATGTCTGTCCCATCGGGCAGGCTGACCCACCGGCGGTACAACTCATGTTTGTCCCATCGGGCAGGCTGAGCCGCGGGTGCTGGCGTATGTAAAGAGTTAATTACTTTAATTGGTAAATTTTGTACATCTTTATATAGTATAATATAACATTATATTGGAAAGTTTTTCTTAAGCAGCTATAATAAGATAACATTTGTTCAGATAAATCAACGTTTTTTTTTGCATTCCTACGCCGCCAGGAGAAAATACAAAAAACACAACCGCTCCACGGAGGAAACACTAAATCCAGGCCCCGTCGTGAACGTGTTAAGGCGTGTAACGGGACGCCGCCTCGTTACGTCGCCGCTGGGCGGCGTAGCGGGCGGTACTCCGCTGCCTCGCTGCTGTGCGGCGTGGTGGGGCGCTACTTCGCTGCTCCACCGCTAGGCGGCTCCCGATTCCCGCAAGAACTCCCGACCGCGACACTATTTAAAGCGGCATTCCGACAAAGCGGGAAAGAGAAAAGCATCATCCGACGGAGAAGCGTCAGCTGAGGGAGCGTTAGCTACCAGTGCTTCTATACTTTTTGCAAAGCTACCGCTTCCCGCCATCCGAGACACCGAAGTGCTCGAGGCGACGAAACAAGCGCGCTCTCGCCGGTACGATACCGATCAGCAACTAATCTCTGGCGTTGGTCATTTACTATAACCTCAGCGTCCCGTCCTCACCTCCTACGTCACCAACCGACCGGCTCTGTCACCCATAACCGATTCCGGAAGGAAACGATTACAGGTGGTATTGTTAGATATTCAGAAAGAACGCCGTTCCATCCCTGTTGCGTACTCGACGAAAATGAAAGAATCTTATGAATCATTAAAAACAGTTTTGTGTAAAATTCAGTACGAAAAGTACGAGTGAAATGTGTGTGGTGACTTGAAAGTCATCGCTATATTGCTTGGACTACAGACGGGTTATACTAAAAGGGAACATATCGAACTGTTAATCACCGATTTTGATGAACATTGAGTATGATGTAGTCCTCGTGAAAATATTCGACACATATTTTTTTTATCGGCAATCATCGCCGTCTATGGGGTGAAAACCACCCCCAAAGTTAGGACCCTAAAGTTTTTTTCCGTTGATTATCTCGGAAACTATGAGAGATAGAGCATTTGCGTAAATTGACGAAATTTGCGTCTATTAACAATCAACACAGTGGTAAAAATTATTTAGCAAAATCTCAATTTGTTTAAACAATATATGAAAAATTCGAATTTTTTTGTTAGTATTTCCCCTTTAATGCCAACGAATTTTCTTGAGTTTTTGCTTATAGAAACTACATGTCCTTGACAAAAATACGGATAAATCAGAATTTTTATTTTTTCACCAGAAAAAAAGTTATTAAACTTGAAATTGTACCGCTTGATGCGCCAAATAGAGTGTCTACATGGGTCGTTCCTTGTTCAGGAGTAGTTGATAGCTCTTAAAAGAACGAATACTATCGATTTATATTCCTTGCTAGTGAAAATGAAAGAATTTTCGCTTATTTTGAACCTTTTACTACGGCAGACTTTGACACGCATCGGCCAGCTGCGACCGCGGTTGTATCATACGGTAGGAATTCAGTCTCGACGTACACCGAGAATAGCGAAGTTTTTGTTAGGCATGCATTTCTGACGAAGTATATTAAAATATTCAAAATACCGAATTCTATTACATTAAAACAATATTATTTATTTGTTAATATCCTGCTTTAAATCGTTGGGGCACATACTAAACAATGATTATTAATTTTGAGCTTTTTTCACAATATTTAATAATCAAATTTTATAACATAATAACGTTTGATATATTTGAAAACATGCATAATCCTATATTACATTTTTTGCATTCGTAATGTGTATCCTTACTCTTGTCATTTTTTGCACACATTTACGCTTTGCACTTTTCGGAATTGCTGTCTTGGTTTCATATTGAGACGGAAAATGCTTTTGCGACAAACGGAACTGCTCATTGTTAGGACTTTTACCTTTTGATTTACATATGAGCAATTATGAAATTTTAAAACGGCAATCATTCGCGAAGCAGATGAAATTTGATCCGGACGCCTATTGGCGCTTTCAGTACCAGGAAGCCAACATGTTTCAAACGCCTATAGCACCAACAGTAGTCAAAGGGTTAAAGTGAGACAATTTTCGACTCCCTTGAGACAGGTGGTTTATGACGGGGTTTATGGCGGGATATTTCCAAATCGGCACGATGCGGATAAGCTCGACCTGTTCGCGGACTAACAATAAGAACCGTTATGAAGGGTAAAATTAATTTTTGAAAAGTTCTGGATTTGAATCTTTCGTTCAAGGTTACTAATTAAATCTCGGCCAGTCCACTTAACAAATTCGGTTACGTTGTAAAAGGTTTCGGACGAGGAACGACTCATGTAGGCACTCTTTTTCGCGCGTCGAACGGTACAATTTCAAGTTTAATAACTTCTTTTCTGGTGAAAAAATCAAAATACCGATTTATCCGTATTTTTGTAAAGGACATATAGTTTCTTTAAACAAATACTCAAGAAAATTCATTGGCATTAAAGGGGGAAAACTAATAAAAAAATTCGAATTTTTCATATATTGTTTAAACAAATTGAGATTTTGCAAAATAATTTTTACCACTGTGTTGATTGTTAATAGACGGAAATTTCGTCAATTTACGCAAATGCTCTATCTCTCATAGTTTCCGAGATAATCGACGAAATATACTTTAAGGTCCTAACTTTGGGGGTGGTTTTCACCCCTTAAACGGCGACGATTGCCGATAAAAAAAATACGTGACGAATATTTTAACGAGGACTACATCATACTCAATTTCAATCAAAATCGGTGATTAACAGTTCGATATGTTCCCTTGTAAGTATTGTTGTTTTTTGTGCGAGTGGGATAGTAGAGCAAAAGATGAACATTATATTAACCCTTTGCGGTCGTATTAAATTTGGACATGGGTATCGTACTGGTCGGAATTAATTTCCGTCGAAAGAGCAGGAATACATAACATGTAAGATTGCGAAGTATAAACAAGATTTAGTAGTTCTTTTGTGAACTTTAGATGTAGGTTTACTCAATAAAGTGATCTAATGTCACGTTTTTGTATAAAAATGATATTTTATAGTTTTCCATCGTGTGGTATTTTTCGAAGCAGTCTCTAAGATGTAGACCTGGTTTTCGATTGCATGTATCGCAAAAATATTTCGTTAGCGCCTTCCGCCCTTAATCTTTCTGTTTGAACATACTGCGCAATCTTGACTTTTTACGTCTTCACAATGCCACAATATGTGCAGTTTTCCATTCAGTCTTTCCTCCTTATCTGAGGTCGATGGTTTTCCTAGTTTTGATTGTGCTCCATCACGATAACCACCAACCAGTTGTCCCACCAATTTTCGGAAAAAACATAAAATGTGTCATAGGCGTCCTGTTCTTTCTTCTAGCTGCCGCCTTATATGCAGAGTCTGTATTGAAGGGGTCAATATAAAACTCTTCATCGCTATTTTCAGTTTCACAGAATACTTCTTGCGGTAACTTTCTTTTTGCCATTTTGGAGTATTATTTTGAAATATTTTAACAAGCGAGAATGTCTTATTACTGTTAAACACAATTTATACAATATTCTTTGGAATTCTACAAGGTATCGCCGAACGTTGTCGATTTTTTTACGCTCAAAAGGCGACTCACTCGCCACAGCGTCTTTCATGGCGAGTGCGGGGTGACAGTTTTTGTTTAGATTGGATTTCGTTATCTCCAATTGATAGGAGCACCGAATTGGTTCGTGAATAGGTTCCTTAGGCATTTACATTCGTTTAGAGAAAATGTAAACTGATACATGAATGATACAGTATAGGATTTGTATGGTTCCTTGCTGTGGTGGCTGAGAGAAGACATACGACCGCAAAGGTTTAAAAACGAGAGGACACCACACTGCCAATTAATACCGCGTACGAAAAATGTAAAATTGAATAGTTTAATGGATTCCCAAAATGTGTATTTACCGCCACCACACATTAAATTGGGGATCATGAAAAATTTTGTAAAGGTGATGAGTATCTCAGAGTTTTTCTATCAGGTCCTGGATTTGAATATTTTAAAACAAAATTTCCGCAAATAACAGATGCTAAAATAAAAGAAGGTATATTTGTTGGTCCTCAAATTAGAAATTTGATGATGGATGAAGATTTTACTACAGTATTCAATGACTCGGAAAAAGCCGTATGGATCTCAGTTTAAAAAATGGCAGAGAACTTTTTGAGAAAACATAAATCAAAAAATTATGTTTCGATTGTAAACAAACTTTTAAAAAGCTGCAAAGATCTTGGCTGTAATATGTCCCTCAAATTACATTTTTTACATTCACATCTGGACTTTTTCCCTGCTAATCTCGATGACGTGAGCGACGAACATGGAGAACGATTCCACAAAGACATTTCAAAAATCGAAAAGCGACACCAGGGATGGAAGATGACTGCTATGCTTGCGGACTATTGCTGGACGATCATCAGCAACACCGAAGATGAAACGTATAAACGAAAGACAAGACAAAAACTCTTTTCCATTTTTTTAGGAACAGTATTACAGTTTACAGTGGTACAATTGTTCACTTTATATCGATTAGTTTACGCTACATGCGAAGTGAAGTCAAGTGAAGAACGTACTGGTTACATCCTCTTTGTGTTTGTAAAATTTCGTGTGTGAAGTTTAATACATAAGTGTGTGGGCAATGGAAAAAGTGTGGGTGACCTTACTTGAGATCGAATGGAAGGATCGCTCGTGGGATCGATCAATATCAAAATAGTTCACGATATTCGCTGAAGGTGTTGACTACACAAAGAAAAGGACAAGGAAAAGAATAATGAATACGGTTAGAAATTTAGGGTGATGACCATCGGACCGTTATCCGTACCTGCTGAGGTCAAAGGCGAAACGGCCACATGGCAGGTGTCGCACGACAGTAGGACAATGCAGAGTAATTCAGGAGAACCAAACGCAGACGTCAAAACCGAACTATTGAGTGGCGATTTAGTATAGGAAAATTGAGAATTACATTATATAGATTACTGCAATTCGAGGTTCGAAAGCTAAGTATTTCATTTAATAATATTATAATACTAGGATATGTATATATTGCATGACAAAGAAAGAACATAATCTTGTCATATCAGTGAACGAAGGGAATTCTGCCTCCGTACGGTAAATGTTCTTTATCGTTACAGGACGAAGAAATAAGTTGTTAGTGTGGTACTATTGGTGTTCGACAATACAGCGGGAAAAATTGATTCAACAATGAGTACATTAACTGGAATGTGCTGCAGTTTATCGATAAAATCGACAACATGTAACACGGAAAAACCGGGGAGTACTGTATTCAATAGAATTGCCCTTTTATAAGGGTCGGTTAAGACGATGCTACTTAAAGGACGTTTCCTCGATTTCTTTTTCAGAAAACTACGTAGTGTTTGAAAGCAAACGCTAACCATAAAACCAGTTTGGTGATACGTAAGATTTCAAGCCGAGGCCGGTATTCTTACGCTTCACTTTCGTCACGGCAACTATCTCCAGCGAGGGAGGAAAACAGCCTCACCCAACATGTGGAGAAGAAGGACCTTAAAGGATAACATCCATCAAGGGAGGTATCGTAGATCAATTCGATGTCTAGGGCACAACTGGTCACACATTTCCTTCTCGGGTATTTTTTCTATGAATTATTGTTACGAAAATTCTAGAGATCATTTCTGTTAACATCCCGACAAATGCCCACTATACAGTATGATCCCCTTGTCGGAAGATCATATTTTATTGTTGTTATAAACAACGATATTTTTTAAAAAAGAACAAGAATATTATAGTTTCAATAATATTCTCTTGTAACGAAATGCTAAAATGGTTTTCAGGAAGCAGCATTTGTAGATCAATTAAAATTAATTAAAACGAAATTTACAATTCGGTGACCAAATTATAAATAATATTTTTAAAGAAAAACTAATGAAAAACAATTGATTATTTATATTTATCAGAGTTGAGCGCCCTTCGGATGGTACTGTCAGATCGGCGTCGATAACGCGTAGTTACGGTACTGTCGTACCGCGGCCCGCGTAGAATAGCAGCATGGCGACGAACGCCGATTACACGTTCTCGACGGACATTTTTTCAACCCGTCGGGATTGAAAACTGTTCTCAAAACTTTTGTGGATAGTTTTCTCTTCAGAAGCTCTTCAATAGCAAATCCATGCTAGATAAATAAATTTTCATAAAAATGTAAAAATATAACGTAGCATGTTCGCGCATCCGCATTTTTTAAAAATTTTACGGTCATTTATTAGTATCTACAACAGCCAATTTTAATAACTATACACACTAAAATATTCGGCATGTTTTCCTCTATCTTTTAAGCCAATTAAAACTTCGTAGCGTTTATACTTTTCACGGAATACCTCATTTTCTACCAAAATTTGGTGTTTTTACAAAAACTCACTATACTAAAAAATTGAGGGTGATGGAGCAATTCTGCCGTCGGATTCATGTTTGGGATGAGCAACTCTACAAGGATAACCCATTGGATATTCGGGAAAAAAATCGTGTTGAACAGTGTTATTTAACACAATTGACAGGAAGTTATCGATTTGATGCTGGGGAGTCGCAAGATAGCCCGGTCAGTCGCCAACTGGCACGTCTGCAAGGAGGACACTCTCTCGGATCATCGACAAATAAGATTTATGATCGAGGGAGACAACCTCATAGGTACAGTAGAAACATACAGGAACCCCAGAAATACGGATTGGTCCTGTTTTAGGACAGAACTAACCAAACGACTGGGGGACCCCAAGAAGGGAGTAAGTACCGAGGGCAAGATAGAGCATGCAGCTGAACAAATGCAAGAAGCAAATGTGCATGCACTTGAAACAGCATGTCCCCTTAAAACCAGAAAATGTAGCAAAAAGGTAACGTGGTGGACCAGTGAGCTGAACAAGCTCCGCACCAGGTCCAGAAGACTACTGAATAAAGTTCTCAAGACCGATGCAGTACCTGACTCGGCCAACTACAAATTGACTCAGAGAGAGTACAAGCATGAAATCAAGGTCTCGAAAGCCGAAGGACGGCGTAAGTTCTGCGAAGAGATAGAGGTCCTACCACTGGTAGCCCGTCTCCACAGAATATTTACAGCTGGTCAAGCCTCGAAACTCAACAGTCTCATTTTGCCTAACGGCAAAGAGACTGAGTCACAAGAGAAGATCGTTGCTCATCCCTTCGAGGTACACTTCCCTGGATCGGAACTCACGAGTACCACGGAAGGGCAACGGGAAGAAACTGAGGAGCGCATACGCACCAATCTGAGGGATTGGAGAACAGCCGCAAAAGCCATAACATCTAGCAGACTGAAATGGGCGGTGGAGTACTTCGAGGGATTCAAAACCCCTGGAGTGAACGGTATATTCCCGGAGATGCTTGAGGAAGGCGAAGAGACCTTGCGTAGGCATCTACTGCCCGTTTTCCGGGCCTGCATTGCTTTGAGCTATATTCCCTAAGTTTGGCGCGAAATCAAGGTAGTTTTTATACCTAAACCAGGGAAAAGCTCCTATGACAAAGCCAAATCCTTTAGACCCATCAGCCTGACATCCTTCCTACTAAAAACGTTGGAAAGGTTGGTAGACAGGCATGTCAGAGAGGAGGCTCTCACGAGCATGCCATTGCTTAACTCGCAACACGCGTACCAGGCTGGGAAATCAGTTGACACGGCCCTACACGACGTAGTAAAATACATCGAGGGTGCCCTAAACAACAACGAGTCAGCCCTGGGCGTTTTTATTGACATAGGAGAGGCGTTTGTCAACACACCCTTTGAGGCAATATGTGAAGCAGCGGATGACTTTGGAATGGAGAAATCCATTACGAGGTGGATCCATAAAATGCTGAGATCAAGATTAGTGACCACTGAGCTTAACGACACTGCCAAAGCTCGGATGAAGAGAGGCTGTCCACAAGGCGGCGTCTCCTCCCCACTCATGTGGATCATGGTCATTGACGAGCTTCTAGGGAAACTGGAGAGACTAGGGGTCCACATAATAAGCTATGCTGACGACGTGGCTGTACTAGTCAGAGGAACCAGTTCAGAAGAGATGAGGTGGAGAGTACAAAGACCTCTCAACCACATTCAAGAATGGTGTACATCCCGATCACTAATGGTCAATCCTGAAAAGACGGAGATGGTGCTAATCACCAGAAAGAGGAAATTGTCTGAAATTGCTGTCAAAGCGCCCTCAATATTCGACACCAAGCTGAAGTTCTCCAGGGAGGTACGCTACTTAGGCGTTACCCTGGATAGTAAACTCAGCTGGAACAGCCACATCACCAAACAGGTTCAGAAGGCAACTGCCACCTTTTGGGCTTACAGGAGGATGTCTGGACAAACTACGGGCCTTATACCTATTATGGAAAGATGGATATACACAGCCATCCTGGTACCACAAATCACTTTCGCCTCCGTTGTTTGCTGGCCAGCCCTAAAGCTGAAAACCAACAGTAAGGCACTATCCAAAGTCTATAGACTCGTAATGCTAGGGATCACGGGAGCCATGAGGACTACCCCGATCTTAGCAATGGGGGCACTATTAAACATAGCGCCGCCACACCTTCAAACAGAGGCCATGGCGGTGAAACCCGCCATGAGACTGCGATTTGGAGGTTTCTGGAAGGGAGCTAGACAGGGGCATGTGGCTATTCTAAGGGGGCGGGACCTCGAAGAGATCCTAACCCTGGGGGGCGATTGTTGCACCAGTAGCTACCATTTCAGAACCGATTACAAGGTTCTCTTCCCTGATAGGCAGGACTGGATAGAGAACAACCTGCACTTCCTGTCCCCAAAAGGATTGATCTGGTTCACAGATGGGTCCAGAAACAGGAGGGGGTCGGGAGCAGGCTATTGGAGCGATGGGCCCAAAGCAGAGGAAACTCGAAGATTGAGCCACACCGCCACAATATTTCAGGCAGAGATATATGCCATTTGGACCTGTGTTGAACACATAATAAATCTAAAACACAGGTACAAGAATATGTACATTAGCAGTGACAGCCAAGCAGCTCTCAGAGCGCTCACATCAGTGGTGGTGACCTCAAGGTTAGTACACGACTGTATTGAGCTCCTGCAGCCAGCGCGAGCGATTAACTACGAATTTCGCCCCAAATGCGGCACCACGTCAGTGCCAATAGGTACGAACGTGACGCCTACAGAGTGATTGTGAATCAGTGATATCTCGGCTGTATGTTTGGGTGAATGAGGCGGTGTTTCTCGAAGGACGGCTCGGGCGTGCAATAATCGCCCGCCGCTGCTCTATGTGTACCAGATTGATCGTGGCCTGTAAAAAGATTGAAAGAGTTAACTCTCTAAGTTGTTTCTTTTATTCTACTCTGTACCGGTCATTCAAAATGTGCGTGCGAGAAATGTGTGACTTATGTGATTGAAAGATGGTTGAATTATAATAAACGAATGACTTTAAATAAAAGTGTAAGTTAATTCTACGGGTTCCCATCTAAAAGAATCCAACAGTATCGAGGAATGCAACAAAATAAATTTCAATGTTTTTCTGCTAACAATCTGTGAATCGCATTTAATTCAAGACATATCTGAGCATACTTTTTTACTAGTAATACTTTTGTTTTAACCTATACGCCATGTGACGCGATCTGAAACTGTTCGTTGACAGATAATGTCAGTCGACGGGATACGCGCATCGATTTTTTTTTTCCCGTAATCGGCGTGCGCGGCGTCTTTCCAGCGCGAGCGATCAGAGGCGAATGACGCCCTAAAGCGCCACTATACTCGTGCAATACGCCGAGCCTGGCAAGTCATTCCTGGTTGGGTAAAATAGTTGGGAGGGAGAAGCAGGCGGAGCGAATCAGAAAAGACTCGCGGCGTGTAACTAATTCAACACCCTGGTGTATCATATTTCACCAACGACGTTACGCTACCGGTTGATCAATACGTGTTTTCCGTTCTTCCAATACACTTTATATATATTATAACTTTAGTCAAGAGACGCGCAAGATTCAATTTGCAAATTTATGGTGAATTTGTAAATAATAATCTAGACGAGAGGTAGAAAATTTTTGCACGCCAAAGCTGTTCTTGGAGAAAGACAGCCTCCTTTACCCATACATACATCCGAGATGTCACCGATTCACAGATACTCTATCGACGTTACGGCCGGGCCGACTGGCATAGCCGTGGTGGCGCCTGTTGGAGAGACATTTACATTTTAAAAATTTCGCGAAAGCAGATTATCAGGCTTTTTCACTTCAACGAATGTTGTCATCAGGACGACACATTTTACAATGTTGTCTAGTCTCTGACCAGTAAAGAGGTAATATAAAATAATCGCCAAGGCTGTCTCGGCGGCAACAATGTATTCTTTAACGCAAGGAAGCCTGGAGTTATACTATCGTACAGGTTTTTTTAACAGTTTTCGCTAATAATTCATTTACAAATGCGTGAGCTAGAACGCAATACTATATTTAGCCGTAAGCCTTAACGTAGTGGTCGATTTCGGCCAAACCATCGCCAGAAGCTCAAAAACATTAAAATCTATTAATTGTATTTGATTTGACACATACAGTGACTCACGAAAGTATTTGAACACTTAGCATAAAATACTTTATTAATAAGAAAAAGTATATTATACAATACTTACAAAAATATTATTTTTTGTTTATTTTTTTTTGTTTATATATTCACGGGATATACCCTTTGGTACAAGAATGTGAAGAAAAATTCTTACAAAAATTAAAAAATAAGAAATAGAAAGATAAATAGTAAAGATAACATAATTATATTACAATAGAATAGACCTTACGGCTAAAACCTAAAACCTAAAACAGTTGCAGAAAGCCTAGTCTAGTTACGTTTTCGCACTGCAGTGTATGTTGACTGCTTAAAAGTGGTGAGCGCTGGTAAGTAGAAGTCCACTTTGTCACTAACACGATTTGCGTTCAAGCAAAGACGATTGATGCAATTGTTAGTGCCATAGTGAGTACGGTGCGAAGAGGGTACAAAGATAAAGTTGTTCCTTGGGCGAAGAGTAGGTATATATATATTTAATTGATGTAATAACTCCGGTGAATTTACTAGGTTATGCAAAATCTTATAAGCGAAATGAATATCTGCTAGTGTGCGTCGTTGTTCAAGTGTAGGTAGTCCGAGCTGCATTTGAATAAGGTCATAATTATGACTTGAATAGTGTAATGGATTGTCAGTAAATTTCGAGGCTGTCCTGAAAAATTTGTGCTGGCAGCGCTCGATTTTATCAATTAAATATTTGCAGTATGGAGACCAGATAATAGATCCATATTCCAGATGTGGACGGACTAATGAAACATAGAGCGTTCGAAGTGTGTAGATGCTTGTGAAATGTTTTGCAGTGCGATGAATGATGCCTAGAGTTTTTAGGGAAGTGCTAACTACTTTTTCACAGTGAGTACGAAAAGATAGGTCGCTAGTAAAAGTTATCCCGAGATCACGGATGCTGTCTACTGTAGTTAGTTGTATGCTGTTTAACATGTAGGGGACGTGTAAAGCTGTGCGCTTTCTGCTGAAATGAATAACATGGCATTTTTTAATGTTAATGTTGAGCTCATTTTGACAGCACCACAATGTGAATTTGTTTAGGTCATTTTGCAGACTTTTCGCGTCGTTTGTACTTCGAATAGTCCTATAAATCTTTAAGTCGTCTGCATATAACAGTATTTTACTGTGTAAAAATACGCAATCAATGTCATTGATAAATAGAGTGAATAATAGGGGACCCAAGTGAGAGCCTTGAGGTACACCCGATGGTGGAACCATTTCCCTAGAGTAACTGTCATTAAATTTGACTATTTGAGTTCTGTTGGAGAGGTAGCTGCTTAGCCAAGATAAGAATTTACCGTTGAAACCGTAGGAACGAAGTTTAGCAGTGAGGATAGTGTGGTTGACTGAATCAAAAGCTTTACTAAAATCTGTGTAAATCGCATCTACTTGAAGCCCAGATTCAAGGGCATTTGATATATATTGCTGATAGAGGGCAAGATTAGAGACTGTAGAGCGTCCAGGTACAAAGCCATGTTGTTCGCTGATTACGAGATTTTTACAAAGAAAAGAGAGTTTGTCTGTTATGATGCTCTCAAATATTTTAGGGATGACGTTTAGTTTACTAATAGGACGATAGGATGATGCTTTAGAAGGATCACCGTTTTTAAATATGGGGGTAATTAGGGAAGTTTTCCACGATGAGGGGAAGATACCCGACTTGAGTGATCTGTTGTAGAGAATCCACAGGATTCGTGAAATAATAAAGGAACAGGACTTAAGGAGGATAGGAGGGATTTCATCGCTGCCGGCTCGTTTACTCAAGTCCAAGGAGTTGATTTTGTTAAATATCTCACTGATACTTATATCGATGTGAGAGACATCCGTTGTATTAGTAACGTTAAACATGGGGGATGAGATACCTGAAGTCTGAGAATATGTAGAAATAAAATAATCAGCGAACAAATTGGCAATGTCCGAGTCTGTAACAGCCAATGCATCACTGAACGAGACAGTTGAGGGAGTAGAGTTAGATTTTTTGAGATTTCGCAAAAAACTCCAGAAAGACTTTGGATTATCTTTCAGATTATGCTCGGTTCGATTGATATAGTTCCTCCAACAATGTGCCGTTAATGACTTACATTTAGCTCTTAATTCAGAGAAATTTAAGTAATCAGAATATGAGTTTGCTCGTTTATAACTTTGATGGGCTATCTTTTTTTGTCTGATTAATTTTATAAGTTTGCCAGAAAACCACGTAGGATAAGATGAGGGAGTACGCGTGATACTAGGTACATATAGTTCAATTGCATGGTAGAGGTTGAGATAGAGATAGTCGACTGCATCATTTAAAGGTAAAGAATGGAGCACTGAATCCCAGTTTATTTGGGATAGGTAGTTGTTGATGGATGAAAAATCTGCAGCCCTAAAAAGTCTTCTTGTTATCGAGTTCTGTTTATGGGAGATAGAAACTGGATAAGGTAGTGAGAAAGAAATGGCTGGGTGATAGGAGTCTTCAGGTAATAGTTGGTCAGCGGGTTCTGTTACTAATAAATTCTTTAGTGAGGAGAAGATTAAGTCTAGTAAAGAGCCATGTGAGTTGTTAATTGAGTTATATTGATGGAGATTATGAAATTGGATGCATTCTTGGATTATTGAGTGAGGAGAAATAAGGGGATTACCTGCCGGGGAGGGAGAAGGATTGTGGTGGGGAGAACAAGGTAAGCGATAACAGGAGGAGAACATATGAGGAATATTATAGTCGCCGGTTATGACAAATTCTGCCTGGGGAAATTGAAGGTAAAGGTCGTCAATAGTTTTGCAATGTGTATGGTAGGTCGTAGGAGAGGAGTCGGGAGGAATGTAAACAGCACCTATAATAACAGTTTTAAAATTGAAACGAACTTCAACGAAAAGTTGTTCAACGCTGTTGTCTTGTAATGTTATCAGACTGCTCTTAATAGATTTATTAACAGCTATTAGGACACCACCCCCTCTAAGGAAATTGGTTGTTGCAGAATTTCTATCATAGCGGTAAATATTTAAATCGTCAAGTCCCAGCTCTGCGTTATATATACCATCATGTAACCAGGTTTCAGTGAAAATTATTATGTCATTTTTGTGCGTTAAAGAAGTTAAGATTATTAACATTGTAAATAGGTATCTCGCTGTAGATTATATAAATTAAATTTTAAGCAAATAGAAATAATTATAGAGTAGTTATAAATTATTTCTTACCAACATAAAATTCGCCGATGACACAAAAGTATTTGAACACACAGAAATGAGTTCTAAGGATCAACGAAAATGAAGTTTTTGAGGCACTTAACATAAATATTTACTTTTGGTAAATGGCATCTGTGCGTGGCTCAGTTATAGTCTAGCATTTATAGTGAACTATTGGGTGTATAAATAAGTTTTGAGGGTTTCTTTTTGTAACTTTGAAGCTTTATTCAGGGAAATTGGAAGAATGTATTTCGTTCAAAGTATTGCCCATCATTTGCTACGACTTTTCCACATTTTTCAGGTAGCTTACGGATTCTGCGTTTAAAAAATTCCTCGTCTTTTGAGGCGATCCAAGAATCGATCCAATTTTTGGCTTCTTCGTATTTAGTAAAGTGCTGCTCGGCCAAGCCACTAGGCATCGACCGGAACAAGTGGAAGTCGGGAAGAGCAATGTCTGGTGAATACGGCGGGTGGGGTAGGACACCCCATTGAAGCACCTCCTTCGGCAGGGAGCCGTGGGGGCTTCGTGAGTGGTTTAGCTCCCCGGCTTTGGGCTTTACGACCCCACCGGACCCGAGTAGTGTTCCCCCAGGGGCCTACCCAGTTTTTCTGGGTAGGTACGGGCACTCGCGCGCCCGGGGGTCCCCGAGCTGTCTACGGCAAGGTGTGGGGTCCCCATTCTGCGGCCTGGGTGACCCCACTGGGCTTAACGACCCCACCGACCTAGTTAAGTGCTCCCAGACCAAGGGTGTATTGGTACCGCGGGGGCTGGGTTGCCCATGGAGATTTTAGTCCACTCCGGCCCAGCCGTGGGTAGGACCATCGCGGGGGCAAAAGTTTCAAGAGCCAAATGCTGGCGAGACATTGGCGGGCTTTATGCTACGGATGTCGCTGTGTGAGATGCAGTAAACCTTCCATCTCGGGTACCGACCTGCATAGCCGGTAGGAGTTAAGAAAGTCTCCGCTCCCACCAGTGTGATGCACAATCTTCGTGCTAAGACTGGTAGTACGCCGTTCGTACGCGTTGATCGAGCGTATCTCGATCCCGCGCCCATGGGGGCTGTGAAGATAAGCCGCGAGGCAGGGGCTTCACGTAAAACAATCATTGGATTCTGAAGCACCTCCAAAGTTTCCTTGACGACTTATGCAGCATGTGGGCAAGCGTTGTCATGCTGAAAGATCACTTTCTCGTGTCTTTTGGCAAGTTGGGGGCGTTTGAGCTTCAATAATCGGTTCAACTGCATCAACTATTGTTTGTAACATTCCCCAGTGATGGTTTCGTAAGGCTGGAGTATAATAACCCCCAATAACTCCTCCAACTCAGCGTGTTCAAGCTTTACTGGCCTTCCTTGGCGTTCTTTGTCGCTGGTATCAAAATCGCCACTTTTAAAACGACGGAACCAGTACTCACATGTTTTTATTGTTGGAACATGTTCCCCATATGCTTCACACAGCAATCAATGACCATCAGCTGTACTTTTCTTCAAATGAAAACTGAAAACAAGCGCTTCCCGCAAATTTCGTTTTGTTGGTACAAAGGTTGCCATGGTTTGAGCACAACGAAAGTATGTTGTTTACACTTCAGCGAAATGAAAGAGATTGATTTTTAGAGGGAAATGATGACACTTTAAAATGAATATAGTTACAAAGTTCTCCGATAGGATTTAATACCAGCAACGTCATGTTATGTAATACCCTCAAAACTTATTTGTATACCTAATATTAAATTTATTGAACATGTGTCCTAAAACATCTGAAATTACTGAGTGTAATAGAAAATTAATTTTCAAGTGGCGTAACGAAGGAAACTCGTATGGCGAAATAAGTAAATTATTAAATATAAATAGATCTTCAATACATTATATTGTTTAACAATCAAACGTTGAAGGAACTATAAAAAAACAGTACCGTTGAGGCCGTCCAAAGAAATTAACGGAAAGAGAGGAAAGAGCTTTGATCGGTGAAATAAAAAAAAAACCAGAGATTTCGGCCAAAAAACTTCCAATGATAGTTAAAGAGAACTTTAGGGAAGAAGTTCATCCAGAATTATGCAAAAGAGTACTAAGTGAAATTAATTATCATGCCAGAGTTCCCATGAAGAAGCCGTACATTAGTGATACTACAGTGCGACCTGGGAATAAGAACGCTGAGAATAAGAACACATCCCCAGTCTGGTGTTCGCTCACGGTCCCCCACTCCGACTTAACTTCCGAGCGCGCCTTACATAAAAACGCATAACTACAGTAAAACCTCGATAAATGCAGAGAATTCGGGACCGAATCAGTGCAGTTACGAAGCAGTGGTTTCTATTTTGTGTTTACGTTCAGGCTCCAGCCGAGCGTGAGCTTAGAAAAGAACAAACAGTAGAAGAGACAAAGAGGTCCAACCTACAGGGGGACCGGCCCGAACGTACCGATGAGTCAATACTAATCCGAGACTTGAACTTTTCCATTTTTGATTTTTTGTTGTTGAAAACTTCGCTAACGTATTTGTGACAATTTTCTGATTAAAATGATACCAAACACGACATAGTTTGAGCAATATTTACTTAATATTTAATTCGTTTACTTGCTATTTAGATAACTCAAACATATCGTGTTTGGTATCATTTTAATCAGAAAAATGTCACAAATACGTTAGCGAAGTTTTCAAAACGGAAAAATCAAAAATGGAAAAGTTCCATCCTCCGCTTAGTATTGTGTCATCCATACGTTAGGGCCGGTCCCCCTGTGCGTTGGGCCTCTCTGTCTTTTCTACTGTCTGTCCTTTTCTAAGCTCGGCGTTCGCTGGAGCCTCAATGTAAACACAGTCCTGACATACAGCAGCGTCCTATGCATTTATGTAAGTCTCGCACAGGGAACCATTTAGCAGTCCAGTTAACGGTACAGGTAACTATTCTATGTTTTCATCTGACTCCAGCTGACCACGAATCTAGAAAGGGGTAAGCAATGGGAAACCGCCCCCTTGAAGATGATAGGGTTAAAGGAACCGGGACTCGGTTGCGGTGCACACGCGATTGACAGCGATGCGTTCATCTTTGCTCCATTCACGAGCTAATGAAGTACATTTTGACGATGCTCAAAGTTTGTTAGATATCTATGCTATTGAGAGAAACGATCCTCAAAACGTTCGTACGAACGGACTCCTCGCTGTCAATCGCGTGTTCATCATAATCGTGCCTTAGTACCTTTAACCCCTGCATCTTCAGGAGTGGGGGGTCCCACCATTGTTTGACACTTTCTAAATTCGCGGTCAGTTAGAGTCGCATGAAAACGCTGAATTGTTACCCAACTCAATAAATGTACAGCAAATCGACAGCTGTGTAATGTCTAAATGCACAGGGCCGTGTTTACGTTACGGCTCCAATTGAGCGCCGAACTTAGAAAATGCATTAAATATAATTCAAACCGTATCGCGTTTGGTATCGTTTTAATAAAAAAAAATCTTACAAACACGTTAACGAGTTTTCAAAAAATAAGAATCAAAAATGGAAAAGTTCGATACTCCGATTAGTACATAGTGCGTAATGCAATAGAAGACGTTACGACGTGGCGCAAGTATTACATAATTAAGGCGTGAGTTTAAGGCCGACACTGAGTTCTAATTAATTTTAATATAGTATTATGGAAAATACATAAAATGAGGAGACGTTGAGGGTGGCAAACAAGAGGACATAATAGGTGAGGACGACCTGGTTGAGAAGGATGATGTTTCTTTTATTAACAACAAATTTTAATATTAAATTTTAGTAAACAGCAAACATAATAACAACAATAAACTCGGCTGGAGCCGTAACGTAAACACAGTCCTGCCATTGAGCCGCAACCTGTGCATTTAAACCTTGCACAGGTTGCATATAGCTGTTAATTTGTCGAGTTGCGTAACTATTCAGTGTTTTCATGCGACTCCAGCTGACCGTAAATTCAGAAAGGAACAGACCATGGAAAACCACCCCCTCAAAGATGCAACAGTTAAAAATAACGGAAGTCGCCATGTGATGGACACGCGATTGACAGCGAGGAGTCCGTTCGTACGAACGTTTTGAGGATCGTTTCTCTCAATAGCATAGATATCTAACAAACTTTGAGCATCGTCAAAATGTACTCAATTAGCTCGTGAATGGAGCAAAGATGAACGCATCGCCGTCAATCGCGTGTGCACCGCAACCGAGTCCCGGTTCCTTTAACCTTATCATCTTCGAGGGGGCGGTTTCCCATTGCTTACCCCTTTCTAGATTCGTGGTCAGCTGGAGTCAGATGAAACATAGAATAGTTACCTGTACCGTTAACTGCACTGCTAAATGGTTTCCTGTGCGAGACTTAAATGCATAGGACGCTGCTGTATGTCAGGACTGTGTTTACATTGAGGCTCCAGCGAGCGCCGACCTTAGAAAGAGACAGACAGTAGAAAAGACAGAGAGGCCCAACGCACAGGGGGACCGGCCCTAACGTATGGAATACAATACTAAGCGGAGGATGGAACTTTTCCATTTTTGATTTTTTTGTTTGGAAAACTTCGCTAACGTATTTGTGACATTTTTCTGATTAAAATGATACCAAACACGATATGTTTGAGTTATCTAAATAGCAAGTAAACGAATTAAATATTAAGTAAATATTGCTCAAACTATGTCGTGTTTGGTATCATTTTGATCAGAAACTTGTCACACATACGTTAGCGAAGTTTTCAACAACAAAAAATCAAAAATGGAAAAGTTCAAGTCTCGGATTAGTATTGTTACATCGAAACGTTCCGATAGTATCGTGTTACACTGCCTCGTCGCCGAACGTCGAGGTTCGACCGAGGGGGATCCCCCTATGTGGAGGGGATAGTCGCGATGCATTTATCGGTACAAACTTCTTCGGCATTTATCGAGGTTTTACTGTACATGGAAACATACAACACTTTTATTTATTGGGTGAGAATGGCAACACTCATTTGAATGGGCGTTAGCCGCGATGTTCTTATTTTCAGGCGCGCGCTGTAAACAGAGAGAGACAAAGAGCAGATAAGCGCACGCATGGTGGGGGTACTCGGCTTCCGAGAAAAACACTTCCCCGCGACGGCTTTTCCGTTCTTATTCACAGGTCGCACTGTAATAATAAAAAGATATTCAAATTCGCCAAGGGATTTATTAGTAAAGACAATGCATTTTGGAATAAAATAATAAGTTCAGATGAATTAAATTTAACGTTCTTGGGTCGGGCGGACGCAGTTTTGTATGGAGATAAGCAAATACCTAGATGGAAATGAAAAACTTGCGTGCTACGGTAAAACATGGGGATGGCTCGATTATGATCTGGGGGTGTATGGCAGCTAGCGGTACCGGAAATGTAGTCTTCATAGAAGGAATAATGGATAAATATAAATATCTGAACATATTAAAACAAAATTTAAAAGAAACTGCAAGCAAATTGGACATACACCAAGATTTCTATTTTCAAAAAGATAATGATCCTAAACATACGGCAGCAGTTGTTAAGGAATGGATGATATATAGTACTCCCCACATGTTGGTCGCACCACCACAAAGCCCTGATATTAACCCAATTGAACATCTAGGGGCAATAATAGGTAAAGAGTTGAAAAAATTTAATGTAACAACGAAGGAAAGTTTAAAAGAAAACAAATATGCGAAGTGTGGAATATTATATCACCGAGTGTTACAGAAAAGTTAGTAAACAATATGCACACTCGTTTACAACATATTATTCGTGCCAAAGGTGGACCTACAAAATATTAAAGACTTATTGTTAGATATTACGTGTTCAAATACTTTTGTGGAATCGACGAATTGTATCTTGGTAAGAAATAATTTATATCTACTGTATAGATATTTAGATTTGCTTAAAACTTAATCTGTATAATCTACAGAGTCCTACTTACTTACAATATTAATAATATTTTTGTAAATATTGTATAATATACTTATTATAATTAATAAAGTATTTTATGCTAAGTGTTCAAATACTTTCTTGAGTCACTGTATCTGAGCATACTTTTTCACTGATGTAGGGGAATTTGTAATAAAATAAGGAAATAAACGTTGAATAAATTTATTTGCACCATAAGCGTTCGGTCGACATGAAGAGACTGTTTTCTTCCCCTTTCTCGTTGTCCAGCAACGGCTTCTTTTTGTTTTTCCCCAGATTGCCGTACGTACAGCCGCATTTGTCGCACACATGTGCACGCACATAGCTACGCCTATACAAGTCGTTACACTGACAATACTTTTGTTTTATCGTATTTACATGCTATGTAGTGCGATCTAAAATTGTTCAACAAGTAACCTTAGTAGACGTGCCATGCACGTCGCTCTGATTTCCGCAACAGACGCGCTAGGCACGTCTGTCCAGCGCGAGTGATTAACTACGAATGTCGCCCTATTGCGCCACCACGCTCATGCTAATAGGTTCGATCCTTGCAAGTGGAAGACTAGTGAATCAGCGAGCTCTCGAGTGCACGGGAACGAGTAGCAGGTGGAGCTGCTCCAAGAATAGCTGCTCCTTTCACGAGTGGTGTCACCAGAGATATTTTCTAATCCGTGCGACGCAAAATCGCATAAATTTTAGTTTATACCTCTTTTGATATCCACGGAATGCAGGGAGTGTAATGAAGGCTCGTCCATTGCAGACCTTGGTATCCGTAATCCTTTTGATCCGTAATACAATTTGGTGGCCAAGGCTCTTCCACTAAGTTCTTTTCTGTTGAAGTATAAATTCTGTTACTTTTTCCTATATGCAGGGACACATTGAGAATTGAACTAGTTGATTTATTACTATGCCAAGTACATGAGAAGAGAGGACAGACAGTTTCACGACAACGACCGCATAAAGCGTTTTCTTACAAATATTTTTAGGTATATGGGATAAAGCAAGTCCTACAGCAACTAAAAAAAATTATTACTCACTATCTCAGTGAAAAACAATATTTTAGTTTGTAGCATATTTTATAAGTCTGTAAAAATGCCTCATTTCAGGTGCTGATAATTAAAAACATTTTCTCAAATATGCCTCTATAATGCTATAATTAGTGATAGCAGTAATTCAATTAGGGTGTCAAGATAATGTTCGATTGTCACAATTACCTTAGTAGATTGAAGACGACTTATAGAAAATTTTATGTCCGTTAATCTTTAATTCTTATATTGCTATTATACAATTCATTGTATCTTCAAGGCTCGAAGTTGGGAGCAAAAACATCTGTCTTCAATGTACTAAAAGGTTCAATGTACTAAAGGGTCATTTAAAAGGTTTATTGCATGTCCAGGTCGTAGTTATTTTTGAGGAATACTTGTAAAAGAGGACGAAAGGTCCCTTTTGTTTGTCGAGACTCCAATACGTGTTTCTCAATAACAATCAACGTGCAATAAATCTTGAACATCGTCCGGGTTTGCTTCCCTCTTTGTCAAGGATTAGGACAAAGAAATCGGCCTGGACACGCGAGGCGACGGTGCACTCAGTCGTCCAGGTGGTCACCACATGACGAGTCCCGTTACCTCTGGGCCCTTCTTGGCTGGAGGGGCGGCAAGCGCGGACGACACCTCATAATTCGGGAAATTCCGCGGTTCCCCTCCAAGGAAGTCAATCTTCGACCTTGTAATTCTCGGTGGGGATGGTTACGCCCAATTCCTTAATCGGCATCAGGAATGGCTAATTATCGTCCCCAACGAAGAAGTGAAAAATTCGCATCAGGGTCCTTGGAGGGAGACGAATCTTAGATTTTTCCCAAATTTTGTTGAAGTTCACCAGTCATCACCAATCATTCAACGCATCGACAACTAGTCTTGTTTTGTAACGAAAAATCGTGCCCACTGTTCATTCTTGTAAAAATTTCAGAGTTAGAATTTGTAAAAGTTATTATTATTTTTGTTAAACGATAAAAACAAAAAGACAACAATCAGTCGCGGTTTATTAAGTTAAAGCGCGACGTATCGTGGGAACAAATTCACGGTACAGATAAAACACCCGACGTTACAAATCAGTTATAAATAACCTAAAATAATTTTAAAGAGCTATTAAGAGTCTAATGAAATTTTTACCGAAATGATGATTGATGTTCGACTTATGATCCCTTCGAGAATATTTATATTATATTTGTTGGACAAAAACGTTGTGTGACCCGATACGTGCACGCGTGTCGCCATCTACTCTAATCCTTTTTTATGTATGGCGATCTTCTTCTTGTTTCTGTTTCTGTTTACGTTTGGATTTGTTCGCGAAGGCATGTAATTCTAACATTTACTAGTAATACAGTTCTATTATGTTCGGTGTTGCATAACAAGGTGTTGTTATTTTTTCCTTCCACGTCTAAAAATATTTACAATTTTTAGAGTAGAGTATACATTCTAAAGTAGAATGTACAGGGTGTTTCAAAAATATTTGTCATGGCTTTCAGGGGTTGTTCAACACCTCTGGATCGATGGAGATTTGCGAAAAAAACTTGCCGCAAAATTCGGGAAAAGGTAGCAAATTTTTTTTATTGGCTCATCGTATTCGTCTTGTTACATAGGCAAAATGTCTGAGAGGAACCATGTGTCAGAAACGAACCGTTCTCTCACAAATTAACTTTTAATTGGGCCTTCCGATTAAAATTTCGCCGATAGTTAAAGCAGAGGCGACGTAAACGAAGCTAGAAAATAGGGCACTGTGTCACCGAACCAGAAGAGAAGTGTAAGTGTTTATACTCTTCTTCCCGGGTGGGCCCTTGAGTGAACCCGACACCGAACGCAGGTCATTGACATTTTCTAGTCTTTTTCTCTCTCTTCAATTATGTTGCCTCTGTTTCAACTATTGGAGCTAGCAAGGGTATCTCATGTGTTTCCTTTCGAAAGGTCGGTGACTCGAAGGCTGCCGTATGGGCGAAATTTTGATCGGAAGGCCCAATTAAAAGTTAATTTGTGAGAGAACGGTTCGTTTCTGACCCATGGTTCCTCTCAGACATTTTACCTACGTAACAAGACGAATACGATGAGCCAATAAAAAAAATTTGCTACCCTTTCCCGAATTTTGCGGCCGGTTTTTTTTGCAAGTCTCCATCGATCCAGAGGTGTAGAACAACCCCTTAAAGCCATGACAAATATTTTTGAAACACCCTGTACATTTGTTACAAAGTGTTTCAAAATGAATTGTCACAATCAGACGTTATTCTAGACAGGGAGCCGGAATTATTTACAGAGCAGACGCGTTTATGAAAAATGCCGCCTACTTCTTGCGATTGCATGGTTTGGATCCCATTGATCTCCAAATGCTCTACTCCGGGAGGCACGGAGCTATTAGCACGCAGATGATGGCGTATTCTCACTCCTGTGCTAGACGTTTGAGTGGGTGGACATTCGCAAAAAATGCAGCTGCGACAATCTCGGAAGCATTGCAAATAAAGATCAATATATTTATTAGCGTATTACATTCGTCATGTTGCCTACGTCAAATGACTAAAAAGAGTCATGAATCAGAAAGGAAAATTTGTCTTCTAAATTCGTGTTTACGTGTTAACGTTTCGTGGCCGAGATAATCATACCAACTACCCTTATTGGCCGAAGCGTCATTTATGTGCGTATTTTTCTAGATTTCTCCCTTCGCAGCCCTTTGAGAGGACCCGTAGGCGCTTGCAGATCATTGACATCCTAGCCTCCAAAAATTTTCATCGAAATGTCTGTTTCGCGCTCTATCACGAGTCAGCAAACAAAATTGGAACCATGTGGATTATTCTTATGATTTAGTACTTACCGTTCGGCTCGACAGACGTGTCACCTAGGAGGTAAGCCTGTTTCGGCAGAGTCTGATTCGCCAGGCGTCAAGCGTCATGCCTCTTGAAACACGTACACGAAGGCACTTGATGTTCTGAGCCCCCAGAGTACTGAGACTAAATTATCGTTTGACCAAATGGAAAGAATACAAACTCAAACTCCATAATTATATCAACAGCCTAAATCTCCCATCGTTACTTAATGCGTCGATCGATATGATTAATTCTTCAATAGAGGTCCTGGAGGGAAAATATTTCCGTAATTCTGACGAGCTGTACACCTACCGTGGAAACTCTGAACTGCCCGAGAGAATATGACGACCGACGCATTAATAAGCTCAAAAAATTTAAATCCAAACTTATCACCAGATTATTTCGTTTATTGAGCCTTCGCGACAATTTAACTCCAATACAGTCTAACATGATCAAATTTTATAAATCAATAATTCAGCGTACCAATTACAGACTCAAAAAACTCTACTCTGCAGTTGCAAATAAATTCTGGAACGACAGACTGTCCAAACTAGATACTCGTGATCCCGTTAAGCTACACCCTTTTATAAACAGAATTATAAATCCAAAAAACATTGACTCAATTCCGCCACTAAGAGGCGCGATAAACGACGATTTTCTTTGGTCCGAATCCGGAATAGATACATCAACACTCCAGAAAATAGATAATAACTTTGTAGTGTCAAGCACTGACGATTGTTTGACCTTACTTGGGGTGCACTTTGCAAGAGTACATACAAAAAATCTGACTCCTACAACCGAGGAAGAGAGGAATCACGAGCACGAGGTAAAGCAGACTTACGATCGAATACGGGATTCGCGTGAAAATATCAATTGGCAATTCGCTTCGCTACACGAACAGATCTGGCCTTCAACTCACACAAAATATCTAATAACTCCCACAATGATCTTACGGGCCATCAAATATCTTAAAAACAAAAAATCCACCTCGTTCGACGGCATACCAAACGTCGCCATCAAACGCCTTCCAGGCTCCGTTATTGAATATCTCGCGCTAATTTTTAACGCATGTTTACGTCTATCTTACTTTCCCATTCGTTGGAAAACGGCCAAGCTCGTCCCATTGCACAAAAAAGGGAAAAACCTTTGCGACTTAAATAATTACCGGCCGATCAGTCTGCTGCCAAACCTGGGCAAATTGTTCGAGATCATGATTAACATACGTTTGAATCATTTTGTGCGGTCCAATAAATTAATTTCTGATTATCAATTTGGTTTCAAACACTCTCACTCTACGGTTCATGCTATTGCCAAATTGACTCGCGACATTGCCGACTCGCTCAACAGCTCAGCTGTGACTGGGGCTTGTTTAATTGACCTCGAGAAAGCATTTGATACTGTTTGGACTACGGGTTTGATAGTTCAATTACACAAAATGAATTCCCCCCCCCCCCCCCCCCGAGTTGTTGCTTCTAACTGAGAATATGATCACTGGCCGCGCTTTTAAAACTTTTCACAATAATACTTTTTCCGTTCGTACTTTCAATATTTTAAATGGTCTGCAGCAGGGCGCCGTAAATTCTCCTCTACTATTCAACTTATACTTCTCTGATATTTTAAACAATTTTAACAAAAGTAACGATACTTGCAAAGCTTTGGCCTTTGCTGATGATTTAATCATTTATAAATCCGGCGTCTATCGCCTCCTACAACTGCGAACATCAAACATTTTTCGAAACTTGGGTAAAAGCCTTTCCCATCTAAGCTTGGACCCCCTGGATCAGTGTAGCCAGAACGAGGATCCTCGGATCCGAATCTTACCCCCTCTTCCATCTACAGTATTCCCCTACTGGCTTCTTCCGTTCACACGCGCGTCACCTCTACTATCGTACCACTACTATGTCCGTGTGCGCTGTTTCTTCGCTTGCGCTTTTCAACTGGCGGGAAAGCGTGATACCACCACTTCGACTTATTGTATTCCCCGACTGGCTTCTTCCGTGCACTCGCGCGTTACATCTACTATCGTACAACTACCATGTCCGTGTGCGCTGCTAATGCGCTTGCGCTTTTCATACCGGCGGGAAAGCGTGATACCACCACTTCGACTTATTGTATTCCCCGACTGGCTTCTTCCGTGCACTCGCGCGTTACATCTACTATCGTACAACTACCATGTCCGTGTGCGCTGCTAATGCGCTTGCGCCAGCCACAATCTATTTTTAACACTGCATCGCGATTGACTTTACGGCAACGAAACTGAGAATCGATGATCGAGCGTATGAATCGCAATCTGGAGCTCTCCTTCGAGTCCCCACATAGCGATTTTTATTTTTATTTTTAATTATTTCCCTAAACACATTTTGTAGCCTATACAAATAAGTTTTCTTATAATTTAAACAAATGCAGTCAAGATTTTAATTGCAATAAAATTTAATAAAATATTGATATTACTACAAATTATTTTTAAAAATTATTTCCCTAATCACATTTTGTAGCCTTTAGAAAAATATGAAATATAGAAACTATCTTAAAGCACATATATTTAATTTCCACAGAAACGTATAATTGTTGTAAAAATTTCATTATTAAAAATTGGTACGTAAGAACTGATTGTTGACATTTATTTGGACGAATTCTAAAATGTGGAAATACAGAAAGTGTTTATTAATTTTTTAAACAAACGGTTTATTATTTGTCAAATATGTAAATAATATTGTACTGGCTGGATCGTGACTGCGAATATGCCATTCGATAGCCTATCCAAAAAAAAACCCTTCATGCCAAGTTTTAACCCCCTGGCACTTCTGTAAGGCTAGTTATGGGGAAAAATTGAAAAATCCGTTTTTGACCATTTTTTCCTAGTTAATATAAATTGGAAAATGTGATTGAAAAAAATCACACATATTCGTGGTATAGGATCACGTATTTGAGAATTGTTTTGAATTCTTTGGTTTGTGCGTTTTTGCATAAAACATTAAAATCGTGAAAAAAAATGAAGAAATGTTAATTTTATAGCGAAGTTTCAGAGTGACACCTCTGGATTTAATTTTGTAACAAGGTATAATCACTAGTAATATGCATGATTTTTTTCAGATTTTTATTCCCGTGCAATTTTGAAAAAATTAGAAAAAAGGTACTTTCAAGATTTTTTATGTGCATTAGTTAAAAATATATTAACGTTTTATTATCTTTTTTTGCATAATGTACAATATTGAACATCCCCCTACGTAGAGGCGTAGCGATCGCATTTTTAAAATTCCGTATTTGCAAGGAATAAAAAGTCATCACTTTGGGGCAGGATCAATGATATGGTCAGACATAGCGATAAAGCGGGGATAACTTGTGCCAAAATTACATTATCTTCTCAAGTAAAATACACAGTATTGAGCATCGCTTAACACAAAGAAACAGCGTTCGCATTTTTTAAATTTTGCTATTGCAATCAATAATAAGCTGTTACTTTGAAATAGTATCAATGATTGGTAAGACGTACGGTTAGACATACGGACTTGGAAAACTGGCATTTTACCCTTAATTACAAGAGTGGCGGTTGGCGTAGGGATTAGGGTCTAGACTTTGTAGTCTCTGGGTCTCCGGGTCGAAACTCGATATGGAACTTTTATTTATTCTTTCTCTCGAATGTTTTTTACTTTTTGTCCTTAAAGTTTTTCATATTTTATTCTAAATATATTTCTTCCGAGTATTATAGTGTTATTTTTAAATTACTTAAGGTAGTTGTCTTATGATTCGAAATAAACAAGAAGTTGTTCAAACTTGAACTATATATAAATAGATATGTAATACATATGATAGTGAAATTTGATGACCGTTCACCACGTTATACGCTAAATAATTGCAATTAAAAATGATACTTTTGTACACACTGCATTGGAAAAGCGTAGGAAAGTAGTATATATTAATTTTTATTGTGGCGAAAATAAACAACGTTGAAACGAAAAACTACAGTGTAATAGAATAATATATTCTGAACCATTTAGAAAAAAAAACATGCTGTTACCAATTAGTTTTTCATAAATACGGAAAAATAAAGTCGTCGTTTCATAATTATTAGTAGAGGAGGGGATATTACTATAGATACCATATGACAGTATACATATGTACAGGTTAAACAAATAACCCGATAACCAGTGTACGTGTGTACATATACGGAATAAGCACAATGTGTGTTTCAATAACGTAGCATAATTAAAGTGCAGATTTAAAAATTTTTTTAAAGTTGCATTATGATTAATTTTGGATTTTAGTTTTATTTTAATATCAAAAACTCTAAAATGAAATATTTTATATTTTGGAACAACTTTCTAATACATTCCGTAGAAAATACTAATTTTATTTCTATGGGGGGATGAACCCGATCTAGCGACGGTACCCGCGTGGAGCAACTACCTTGATGCAAAATATTTATAAAACAATATTTCATTATTTCATTAAATATTTCTGGGTTCTAATACAATTATCATTAACATCTTTCGCATGCAACAAATATATTCAGTTTAAATATTCGTAACTTGCGATGATGAACGATCACGAAACGCATAAAGTCTTTTTTTCAAAGTTCTCCTTGCTGTATATTTGTTACATGAAAAATTTATTTGCATAATTGAAAGTTAGTTTTATTAAAAATAGTCCGATTTATGTCATATTTGGTATTATTTTCATAGGAAAAACACAAGGAATCCATCGGTATTACTTTCATATTGATACGACGAAAGGTAAAGAATGTGATTTTCTATAGAAATCGTAACTCATCGCTCTTTGTTTTGCTTTGTCCTTTTCTACGTTCGCTGCCGTTAGAAAGCGACGATTTCGATGACCAACCTTTAACTGTTTTGTAACATGATCCGGGTTCAGGTATATCGGTGAAGGCAACGATGAAACTTCTTTATTTTTCATTCTTTTTGTATGTGGCATTTTTCTGATTAAAATGATACCTAGAATGGCATGATTCGGCCTATAATTAACGAAGTTACATGAAAACTTTGTTTGCGTAATTTAAGGATATCTTTCTTAAATATAGTTCGATTTATGTCATATTTAGTATCATTCTCATCGGAAAAGCATAAGGAATTGATTGGTATAATTTTTATAACGATTTAACAGAAAATATAGAAATTTTAATGTGCAGTAATACAAATTATACGCTTGACTGCGCGGCACCGCTTGATCTTCGAGCGTCATGCGATGTGTGTGCCTTGGGTCGCTCGAGCGATGAGTCACGATTTCTTTAAAAAATCAAATTCTTTACCTTTTGCCGTATCAATATGAAAGTAATACCAATGGATTCCCTGTGTTTTTCGATGAAAATGATACCAAATATGACATAAATCGGGCTATTTTTAACAAAGTTAGCGTTAAATTATGCAAATAAATGTTTCATGTAACTTCGTTAATTATAGTCCGTATTATGTCATTCTTGGTATCATTTTAATCAGAAAAATGTCACCAATTTATTGGTAAAAGTTTCATGCAAAAAGAATGACAAATAAAGAAGTTTCATTGTTGCATTAGTATTGGCTCACCGATACGCTGCTTTTTGTTTTGCCTTGTTTCACCAGTCGCTGCCGTTGGTAAACGTAAAAAAGATGTACGCTCTACACGATGGACGCAAGCGCTCAGACCTTTGCTTCCTGCGAATCAAATTAAAGATCCCGGAATACGTTACACTTGTCGACGCGTGGGCTTCGGCTCAGTGGTGGGGATGCACCTGCGCATCAATGTTATAGATGTTCACTTGGCGGGATTATACGCTATACGGCACGTGCCTACATATGTGACGGACGTGAAATCTTGGTTTGCTCTGTGATATGTTAATTTACATAAAAACTTTTATGTTAATATGTGACAGTGGGTTGTGAAGCGTTTTATAGTGTGAGAGTGATTTTGTTATTAGTGGATTTTGAATTTTAAATTTAGTCATGGAAAGTGTAAATGTACAAACTCAAAAGAAATCTAAAAGATTTCTACGCCATTGGTACGATGTTGATAGTACTTTAAAGGTTTGGCTGGAGGAACATCCTTCGGATGCATCAAAATGCGTGTGTAAGATCTGCAACAGAGTCTTCTGTTGCGGACTTTCACAAACACGCAAGCATGCATCCTCGCAGGTTCACCAAAATAATTGGTTGAAACTGAATCCAGGGCAACCTGATGAAGAGATATCAACATCGCCCGATGAGCATGCCAATAAGGTGAAAATCGGAGAGATCAAGTGTTCGGCTTTTATCGTCGCAAACAATCTCCCGATTTCGCTTGCGCCAAAATTACTTGCACTTATGCAAGATATAGGCGAAGGGCACCCTGTCCTACGGGACATGAAATTAGGCCGCACAAAGTGCGCCAAAATAATTTCAAACGTGCTATCCGTTCGGGAAACCGAACGTATAGCCGACAACGTGCGGCACGGTAAATTCTCTGTTTACGAAGATGAGTCTTCGGATTCGACAAGCGACAAATGGCTTACACTTGCCGTCAGGTACGTGGAACCATGTCGTTTGTCTGTAACGACAGAGTTGTTACAGCTTATTCACCTAGATGCAAGCGATTGCTCAGCGGAGAAGCTTTTCAAAGCTTTTGAACATCATTTGCTGAGAATGCAAATTCCGCTGAGAAGCGTCGCTGCTCTTAGCTGTGACAACGCGTCCGTTATGACAGATTGTCGCTCTTCATTTAAGAGCAAGTTGCTTGAGAAAAATGCAAGCGTAATTACTATGCCGTGCGTGTGCCATTCCGCAGCGTTAGCAGCAAGCGCTGCTTGCGGAATGCTTCCAAGGGAATGCGACGATTTGCTTCGTGGGGTCGCTTCCTTTGTAAATAGCAGCCCCAAACGGGCTGCTATTTTTCGACAATTTCAGGAGAGTTATGAAAACTCTTCTGTAAAAATTCTAAAGCTAGCTGAGACACGTTGGCTGGCAAGATACCAGTGTGTCGAACGGCTTTTGGAATGTTGGGATCGATCTCGTTCAATTTTTTATAGAGCAGGCGTTTTCCGAAAGGTCGGCAACTGCTGAGAGTTTTTCTTCTCTCCTTAGCAGATCTGACCTGAAAGGATATTTCTTTTTTTTTAAATACGCCTTGAATGCTCTGAACGAGTTTAATGCCTTCTTCCAAGCGAAAAAAGACACTAGTACAGGAGTTGCAGCCTTCTTCTGCAAAACTCCTGCGTTTCTTTTTGCAAAATTTTATTAGATGTCCCCTAATAAGTACTCCCCAAAACATTCGGGAAATTGATTTTACAATAAAATCAAACCAAGTCGCGCTAGATAAAGTGCGTCTTGGGCCCGAAACAGAGGAGTTTTTGGAAGAGGCATTACGTCATGGGATGCCCGAAGTAGAAGTGATCTCTTTCCGGGAACGTTGCTTACAATTTTATATCACTGTAAGCAATGAAATAAGATCTCGACTGCCCCATGACGATACCTTTCTTTTGCAATTGGCGGTTTTCAAGCCGTCAATTGCACTTTTCAGCAGCGACAGGAATTCTTCGTTCCTTATTGTCGCTGCTGTAGCCCAAAAATTGGGAAATTACAGTGTCAAAGATTTACAGAATGAGTGGGACATTCTGTATTTTGGCACATCCCAATCTCAAAAAGATCGTTGGGCGCTTCTTTCTTTCGACGGCATGTGGATGGATATCGGCATGCAAAAAAATTCAGAGAATTTTCCTATTTTCCCGCACTTAACATCTCTGTTGAGCAATGTCCGATGTCTGCTACACTCCAATGCCGAGACAGAAAGAATTTTTTCCATGCTTCCTGACATTAAGTCGAAAAAAAAGGAATAAAATAGAAGCTGATCTCCTAAATTCCATCTGTGTGGTGCGCACATCACTCAAAGCTAGATAGGAGTCTAGTCGCACCATGTCTATCGATAATAGACATTTAAGACTAATGTCAGGAGCAAACTTATATGCAAGTTCGCCGTGTGCACGAAACACGCAACTGTTGACATTGCACACAACGGCGAACTTGTAAATAGATTGTGATTTGTGTATAATGTGTATCTGTGATTGTGATTAATAGTGTTTAAAATAGTAGTGTAGAAGTATTGTTTGTAGTGTCAGTGCCATTATATTAATAATAAGTGTACATAATTTAGTAGCATAGTATTAATTAAATAATTTATAGTATTTTATATTTTTTATATTATATTTTCATAGTATTTTATAATTTATAGTAATTTATAGTAGCATAGTATTAATTAAATAATTTATAGTATTTTATATTTTTTATATGCTTTTTATAGTATTTTATAATTTATAGTTATTTATATTATTTTATATAATAAATATCATTTATTCTAATTTTCCAGGAATACCGAGAAGCAAAAAAAATTAGAACACCATTACAAAAAGAAGTAAGTTTATATTAAAATCAATACTTCATTGAACTTTATTACAACTGAAATCGTGACTGATCTTGTTTTTTTTTGTTATAGGACGATATTTTATCTGGAATGCCTCCACCTTGGAACGAAGGAAATATCGAAAAAAACGGTGAAACTGGACAATTATTGCGGAAAAATAATTTGTAGTAATATCAATATTTTATTAAACTTTATTGCAATTAAAATCTTGACTGCATTTGTTTATATTATAAGAAAACTTATTTGTATAGGCTACAAAATGTGTTTAGGGAAATAATTAAAAATAAAAATAAAAATCGCTATGTGGGGACTCGAAGGAGAGCTCCAGATTGCGATTCATACGCTCGATCATCGATTTTCAGTTTCGTTGCCGTAAAGTCAATCGCGATGCCGTGTTAAAAATATTAGGTGTACAAATAAGTTCTCGGCCTGAGAGTAAAAATAACTGTACTGAATATTTGAATGTAAAAATTTTCTCTCCAAGTCTAGTACCATATAATACTAAACTAGCAGACTACTTTTCCGTAGCAGCAAATTAACATAACCTTAAAATATACATAATTAGCACATTGATCAAAATGAGTTGCAATAACGTCCATATTAGGCACTGTATGCTTTTCGCGTTTCAATTAAAAAAAAATAGTTCCGACGCTAAAGACATGATTTGTCAGGCATTGGGAGAGAATGCCGTATTTATTAGTACCGTGAAAAAGTGGTTTCAGAGGTTTCGGAATGGAAATTTCGATCTGGAAGATGGCGAGAGAAAAGGTCGCCCAAACAAATTTAAAGACGATGATTTGGGACAGTTGCTGGACGAAGATCCTTGCCAAACACAATCAGAGCTTGCTACGACATTAGGAGTTACCCAGCAGGACATTTCTAATCGTTTAAGGAAGCTCGGTAAAATTCAAAAGATGGGCTGCTGGGTTCCGCACATGCTTTCGGAAAGCAACAAAGCGAGGCGATGCGACACAGCATTGTCTTTGCTGTCTCGCTACAAAAGAAAAGACTTTTTGCACAAAATAGTGACTGGCGATGAGAAGTGGGTACAGTATGATAATCCAAAAAAACGTAAATCATGGGTTAACCCGGGTGAACCATCCAAATCGACAGCTAAACCCAATATCCACGGTAAGAAGCTCCTTCTGTGCATATGGTGGGATTTCAAGGGTGTCCTATACTTTGAACTGCTGAAACCTGGTGAGACCGTCTCGTCTGAGCGCTATAAACACCAACTAGAGCGTTTAAACGACGAAATTGAGCGCAAGCGGCCATACAGAGGCAAAGGACCTAGGCCGGTCATATTACTGCATGACAATGCCAGACCACACACTGCAAAATTGACCAGAGATACATTAGAATCGTTGGGTTGGGAAGTTTTGCCACACCCGGTGTATTCACCAGACTTGGCCCCATCAGATTTTCACTTGTTCCGATCACTGCAACACCATTTGGCTGATAGCCACTTCAAAACGTTCGACGAAGTAAAAAATTCCATTACCGCCTTTGTTAATACAAAACCACCATCTTTTTACCGGCAAGGAATTCGCAAGCTGCCTGAAAGGTGGGAGAAATGTGTAGCAGCAAACGGGGATTACTTTCCTGATTAAAACGTACCTAGACTTTAAGTAAATAAATCATTATTATCATGAAAAAAGGCCGAGAACTTATTTCTACACCTAATAGATTGTGGCTGGCGCAAGCGCATTAGCAGCGCACACGGACATGGTAGTTGTACGATAGTAGATGTAACGCGCGAGTGCATGGAAGAAGCCAGTCGGGGAATACAATAAGTCGAAGTGGTGGTATCACGCTTTCCCGCCAGTATGAAACGCGCAAGCGCATTAGCAGCGCACACGGACATGGTAGTTGTACGATAGTAGATGTAACACGCGTGTGAACGGAAGAAGCCAGTAGGGGAATACTGTAGATGGAAGAGGGGGTAAGATTCGGATCCGCGGATCCTCGTTCTGGCTACACTGCCCTGGATTAGTTGCGATTGTCGTCCCAATGCGCCACCATGCTCGTGCTAATAGGTCCGAACCTGCGAGGTGAAAGGCAAGACAAGCTTGGTTGGGTGAAACAGAACGGTTGGGAGAAGCAGACGGAGTTCCTCGAAGGACCCAGAAATTATCAACTAGCTAAACTCCCTGATGTATACAGTGAGTAACTTTGACACTTTATCTGCCGCTGTCACGTATGCGTGACTTTGCTCGCAAGCGGTTATCAGCCGGTATCACGTGCGTGTGATTTTGTTTTAAGAACGGTTATACGCGCGATGAAAAGTATGCGGCTGAGGAGCGAAATCAGGCATACGAGACAGCGGCAGATAAAGTGTTAATATTCGGACGGTATGAAATTTTTGGTTTGTTACATCATAATTTATTCTCTAACAAAACAAAAAAAGAACAAAATCAAGTATTATATTAAGGTATATGTCTAGTAAGCAATAGTACAAGGTTTATTTACATAACTTGCAACAGTTGTTAAATAACACAATTTAAATAAAACATTGTCCGATTTTCACGTTACTTTAATATTCGGACACTTATAGAAACTACGTATTTTTAAGCTAATTTTTATAATAATATGTACCTTAATATTTTGTTGGGTAGTAATTCTGCTGTATTACTTCTTTTAAACGTTGTGGCATATTTCTAATGATTTTGTTTAAATATTCTTTGTTTATATTGTTCCATTCCTCTTTTAATCTATGTTTCAACATTTCTTTTGAAGTTATTGTTGTTTTTCTGATACGTCTACCTAGTTCATTCCACATATTTTCAATAGGGTTGAGGTCTGGTGATTGGGGTGGTGGTTGTAACACTTTTAGGCAATTATAAAGTAATTATTCGTGAACAATAGGTGCCTTATATTTTGGGTCGTTCTCTTGGTAAAATTTAAATGTGTTTAAAATTCTCATTTGTGTAACACTTTTGTGTAAATTGTTTTTTAATATGTTCAAATACACATTTTTATCCGTAATATTATCATTAAAACTAATTCGCCTGGTCCAAATGTGGATATACAGCCCCAGACTAGTACACTGCCACTTCCGTGCTTTACAATAGATCTTACATTTTTAAATTTAAATTCTTCATTTTTCTTCCGCCATACCACCCTTCGTCCATCTGACCCAGAAATGTTAAATTTACTTTCGTCAGCAAAGATGACATCGTTCCACCATGCTTCTTCCTTCAAAACAAATTTCTTGGCAAAATGTAATCTTTTCTTCCGATTTTGTTCGTTCATATATGGTTTCTTCGTAGCCACGCTTCCATTGTAGCCACTATGTTTTAAGGCTCTGCGGATAGTTTGAGGATGTACCTTTTTGCCAGACTCGTTTAAGAGCTCAGCTGCCAATTTTGATGCACTAACAACGGAACATCCCGAGGTGTAAATCACCGATTTTTATGAAATTTTAGTATGATACAGTTCTCGCGAAAATATTTGACCCGTAGTTTTTTCATCAGCAACCGTCCACGTTAAAGGGGTGAAAACCACCCTCAAAGTTGAAAAAAAGTTTTTTTAAAAAATGTGTATTCCATTGGATTCGTGGTCGAAATACGTTAATTTTCAGTCCTTACGAAATTTTCGAATCTCTAATAGTTTTCGAGATATTCGATAAAGAAGTTTCAGGACCTCAACTTTGAGGATGGTTTCACCCCTTTAACGTGGACGGTTGCCGATAAAATAATAGGGGTCAAATATTTTCGGGAGGAGTATATCATACTAAAATTTCATAAAAATCGGTGATTTACACCTCGGGATGTTCCCTTGTAATTGTAGGATCTTTCTTTATTTTTCTGATCAATTTCCTCTTATCACGTGCATCCAACTTTTTTGGCTGGCCCTTTTAAAGTAAAGGGTCTGTGCGCTCCTCACACTTGAATCGTTTGACGATATCTGCCACTGTACTCATGGCAGCAATTTGTCTGTATGATTTCCCTATTGCATTGTGAACAATCACAAGTTGCCGTATACTGATACAGGTATTACTTACACTTTGTTCCACAAGAGCGTGTCGATAATATTTTCTTGAAAAAAGAAAATTGGTTCTAATTAGACGCATAAGATGGAAATATAAATATTGTACTATAATGCAGTTACTTAAAACATTGTTTAATTGCTATCAGTGTCAATAATAGCCTGGTACTCTTTAGGCATACTTTCGCAAAAGTTTTTCACCACTGTTTCGGGTGAAGATCGTCATATTTGGCGGATGTGAAGTGTTAGGTGCTTGACATTGAACACTCAATTTTCCTTGGGTTAATCTTCATTTTTGCCCGCACACTTTCCATGGGATTAGTGTCAGACAAATGAGAAAGCCAATCAAGTATCCTGATCCCATTTTCACGTTTCCACTTCGCGCACGAACAGCTTAGATTTTTCAGGCCTTTATCTTCTTGTTCTTCATTGCTAATTTTTTCAATTTCAAGGCAGATAATAGTTCTACTACTAATTTAATCACAAAGCATCGAAGCCAAATGTTCAAACAATTGAATTACCCACATCTTAAACAAATGCGTCATCTAATGACAAAATTGGGAACGACACGCTCTTGTTGAACTGACTGTATCAGCGGCATTATAAACGTGAAGTTAACGATTATCGAACAGTAACTAATGAAATAATATTCGTTAGTATCATCCGAACAGTCGACTGTGTTTGTAAACAAACATTGCGTTCTATCTCGAAGCAACTCGGCATATACACTCACAAAAGGTGCTACACTACCAAGTGTCCGAATATTAAAGTAACGTGAAAATAGTATAATGTTTTATTTAAATCATGTTATTTAACAACTGTTGCAAGTTATATAAATAAAACTTATACTATTGCTTATTAGACATATACCTTAATATAATAATTGATTTTGTTCTTTGTTTGTTTTGATAGAAACGAAATTATGATGTAACAAACCAAAAATCTCATAGTGTCCGAATATTAAAGTTACTCACTATACAAATGTGCCGACGCATATCGTTTAGCAGTTCGATTTGAGCATCTAAGCTACTCGGATGCGAAACCTATAATACCCTCTTTAATACTGTTATTAATACCCTTATTAACATTATTATTAATATCATTATTATTATTACTATTATTATCACTATTATATTATCAATCAATATTCTTTGATCTAAATATATGTCGGAATGGTTGGTGCAGAGTTATATGAATGAATGATATATATCCTATCCTACGATAAAAATATAATTAAAATAATAAAGTAAAAGAAAATGCAATACAAAATATGATCTAAACGCAGCAACACACAGTTCTACTTTTAACCGACTCTCTTTTCCGACTGCCTTCTCTGCTCTTCGCAAACCCTCTTGATCACCCTCTGTACACTTCATACACTCTCTGTTTCTTACGCACATTTTTCGGTCCCAATTCAAATCGGCATTTACTCATCGCATTTCACACACACACACACACACACACACTAGTTGTTTTTGTTAATTTGTGTTGTGAATTTGTTTATTACTTAATACCCTTTACTACAAAAAAATGGTTGAAATAAAAGTTATATCAGTTCTGGAAAGCTATAAATCTCCATGTAACTATTATGGAAAAAGACATTTTCTTTTCAAATAGGACACTTTCTTCCATTTTTTTAAGAGTTTTATTTTTCCTTCTGATTCAAAAAAGCATGTTTTTCTTACATACGCTCGTGTAAAGCTATGATGTTATAAACAGGCAACTTTTTGAAATATTTTCTAAACGTCGCAACGGCTCTGTCCCGAACCCCAGATAGTGGTGAAATTATCCTCCTAAAAAATGTTCACTATCAAGGATACATTTTCATGCGAAGAAGTCCTATTCCTGGCTTCTTGCCTTCTTCTATTTCTAAGCACATACATATGTATATGTTACAATATTTCCAAACTTGTTTTCGAATATTTGTTTAGGCGTGGTTTCAGTGAGATGAATTTGACTTTGATTTTGGGTTTTAAGATTTAATGCACTGTATAACTTTAACAAATATTTACGAACGTGAAACTGGTTGTTGTGATTGTCGAGGTGTTAATGCACAATAAGAATGAGTGCGTGTTTCTTATATGCGTTACGGGTTGTCACTGCATTCTCCCACTCTTTTCCAAGAGCCAATCAGAAGACTCTGATATTTTGGTAGAATGCAGTGACATCGTCGTGCAAGGGGGTGTAAGGGCATCAGCAACGCTGCAATACCTCCGGTTGAAACTCCTTGCCCTTGACCTCCGAGAGGTTCGTAAAGGTGAGGTCGGGTTTGCCTGGTGGCGCAGCTCTTACGGCCTGCCGGCCCAGGGGGTGGCTATACGATGAATTTGGGCCGCCTTGCCAGCGCCTCACCAGTGTCCAAGGGTACACATCTGCGTCCTTTAAAACCAATTATTAGTCAAAAATAGTCGACTAGTCGTCCGTATAATAATCCCGGTACATTAAGCCAGGTTCTTGACAGCGATCTTATTAGGTAAGTGTAAGAAATATTTACACAAAATACTTCATAAAGGTCGAAATGTATGAATTCTCGATCTTCCCTTATGAGTTGCCCACGACTTTATAGCTTTGATCTCCGAGTCACGTTCATCAACTCTTTAATATGTACCGTGTAGAATGCACGTCTCGTTCGATTTCTCGAAGTCTGGCGTGTCGGCTACAGTATAAATTAATATAACGTGGCCTGGTTGTTTTGGGTCTCCCGAATCAGCTGGTAGGTTCAAATGTACTTAGATGTAATTTATTTACATTTAAAAACGAAGTAACATTAACACAACAACACTTAAGCTACTGTATCTCTTGGTCGAGATGTTTGAGAATGTGTGAAAGTCTCTCAGTCAAGGATGAGATTGCAACTATCGAAAATAATCCTCAGTCGAGGATGAGTTGTTCCACAGTTCTGGATTGGAAAGCAACTGATTTTGAGGGAGGATCCTGCATCTATCCTCCCTCCTTCCGATGTCGCTGAGCTCAAGGATCCCGTCCTGAGCGCCATCGGAAGACACACGGAAAATTGGTAAAAATTAATTTTACCGTGTGACTGTGTTCTGGCGGATGTTTGGTCGCGCGCTTCTCTTGTTCGCCCGCCCCCTTTGGAACCGGATGGTCTTCGGTAGAGGGGCTGAGGTCCGTGGGTGGCGAAAGACGGTACAGTAGAACTCCTATAAGTTCGAAGCTACGGGACCAGAATTCTGAGAATTAGAACTTATAGGATACCCCCTCCACTCGATTCTGAGTGAGACAGAAATAGCTGTCTCTCTCTCTTACGCTTCTTACTAGTCGTAGAGGGGATATCACACTACGTGACACTGCGCAGACAGATGGCAAGGAGTAGGGGAAGTAGGGATAGGAGAAGTCGAACTTAAAGTGTTCGAAGATATAGGAGTTCTACTGTAGCTCGTCGGCGCAGGCGAAGGTTTACGATACGGCTATTCCTATTGAGCAAGAGAGAAGTGACAATGCGAAACTGAAGATTAACATTTGAACTCCTCTCTTTGCTAAAGATCTGGAAGGCACATGTTGAGTTGAATATATTTGCAATCCTCGCAAATATCCTTGCCGCTAGTACCCTAAGCCTATTGTTTATACGGAACCGGACATCTGCATGCCAGGGAAACTCTGAATTATTGCAAGGAAAAAGTGCTAACTATTGATGAAGGAAAAGGAGACAAAGAGATTGACGGGGTCCGAAGGCCTGTGAGCCTAAAACGCTGTCGTTTCCTGGAAATGCATTGTCAATTTTAACAGAAACATTCCGTGAAACAATTAAACTTCGGCGCTCGATGTCTTGGTTGTATCAAAGCTCATTCAAGAGGTAACAATGCGTTAACATACCGAGAGTATGAAAATGATTTATCACGAGGCACAGTGGTCGATTTCGCCGAAATCCTGGTCAAATGGTATATTAGTATTACTTGCGTCGCTGATTAAGAATCCGAACTCAGAATGTACAAAAACAAAATGGCGACTCCAATATGGCGGGTGCGAGTATCGAGAAATTGTCGGATCGGCACGAAAATAAGTATTCTTATGTTATTCCGGTCGCTAATTAAGAATCCCAACTCAAAATATAATATAATATGGCGGACATCTGTATAAAAAAAATGTTTGGTTGCGCGCCAAAATTTATGTTCTAATATTTTTTGAGTCACTAACTACGAACCTGAAACAAAAATTTCCTAAAATATACTGATGAACACAAAATAACAATAAATAAAACACGATATCCTGGTCTGAGGCCATACATGCATTGCTTCACATATGGCGGTCAGCGAAAGAGTCGTCCGCGGCTACCTATTGCTGTCTCGAAATAAAACTATCAGACTACCAGTCTATTTAACCCCATTTGACTTTTCAACCCGACGATATAAATATATTATTTTGTAAATTGCCAGAGTGCCTGTAGAGTAAGATTAACAGTATTCATTAAGTAAGGCTCGTTGACCCGGCCCTAAGTCATAAATACACTTCCTCGAGCATGGCGCGCGCGACAAACAAATAAGAATAACTCATAGAGTCGCATAAAAGCGCAAGAAAACTCAACGAGGTCTTCCTCTGGAAGCTTCAAACTTTAATTTTCAAAAAAATTACGTTAGCATTTTGCAGCGTTCACAACTATTTCATTAGCAAAGGGGAAAAAATGTATAGGTTTTACATTCTGTACCATCACAGGAGTAAAATATTAAATAAAAAAATGAAACCAATATATTTATAAATTAAACGTATGGTAAATAGCTTCCAATACTGAAAAGGTGGATCGTACTTTAATTTCACATTGAAAACGTATTCTCAATTTCGACGTGAAAACGTTACCTTCTTTATTCAAGTGCCAACTTTGACATTGCATATCTCTAAGACTATTGTTCGATAAAAATTTTTATGAATGGGAAACGATGCTCTGATATGTTACAAATCAACCGCAATTTCTAAATTTCAAAAATCGCGAAAAAAATGTGTCAGGTTTTGGCCAGGATTTCGGCGAAATCGACCACTGTGCGACGTGCCACGCGCTTGTCTAGATTTTTTGATCGCCAAACATTTGAAATAAAATGAACCATCCAATTTGCAAAAGTCTTGAAAAAATGAGACTTTTTTAATTGGGTCATCCTCTTCGATTCATGGCGCCGATAACATATTTGAAAGGATCTATTAGCCGCGAATGAATTGTTTTCTCGCAAATGAATGTAAAGTTTCGATCAACGTGCTTGGCTATCCGATCGGTGGAGCAATCTTTATAGACAGATACATACATAAAAAATAACATACTTTTAGCATTACCGTTATTGGTCGAAATATCTTATCCACTATTATATAAAACCTAACTGCAGTATCACATCACAATCGCTTCAGAGGTAACGAGCCCATCCAGCCAGTAAAAAAAGATCATGGGTCGCGGTTCTTCACCCCGAGAATTCAAGCGTAACAGTACCTTGCGGCTCGTCAGACTTGTCACCTGGGCGGCGGAGCTTCTCATTTTCCACCGCCTATTCGCACCATTTTGTTTCTTGGAGTCCACTCACTCAGCTTCTTAAAGGAAGCACCCGACAAAGTCGTAGCATTCAAATATTCTTACTACTTTGGCTGGAGCAGCGAGACATTGTATTACATTGTATTCTCGTCGCGCGCTCCGTTTCATCAAGGGGAATCTCCTCATGCGGTGGGGGTAATTCTGTCGGAGTTCAGCCTGTTTTTACTATAGAGATATTAGAAATCTGGTGCCTACGCCGATGTCCTCACTGTCGCCACCCAAATCGCGTTGTCTCCCTTGCTTCGATCTGCAGCGTTCTCTCTCTTCGTCTTTTAGTTCGATTTGCATGTGTAGCTCTTTTAACGAATCGCGAGGTAGAACGTCAAGTGCATGGAGCAGTTCCTTTATTCAATCATACATATATACATGATGCTAGGATAGCATAAACATACAACTATGTATATAACTCCTGTATGGTCGCACATTAGCTACTTCTCGCAGGAGAACGGAAATTATACAATACAAGAAAAGAATCAATTTGCGCTGTATGATAAAGTTAAACAATTAGTATTACGCCCCAAAAGATTTGATATGATCATTAAAAAAAAGGCATCTTCGTTACAGAGAGGTACAGGACTGATAAAACAATTATAAAACAATTATAAAAAAGGGCGGTGGGGAGAAGATATTGGCATGGCCAATATACTAAGTAAAACAAAATGAACAATAATGAGATCTTGACAAAATAGATAAGAAAAATTGCACGGATTAGTGGTCAAGAATTAGACGATGGAAGAATTAAATAAGTAAAGAAATCCATGATAAAGAAAAATTACCGTGCTTGCGAATACAAGTGGCATGAAATTATACTGAATAACGTTCCATACGAATCAAGAGGATAGTAAAGGATGTTGTTGACATCAACGATATTCTTAAAGTAACTTAAAGTAGATATACTAATCTAACTATGTTATGGACTAAAGAGTATATACAGAGTTTAAACTAAGATAATGGAAGTGCTCGGTTCAGAGTACGACGATCGGTCAAGATTTAAGCCATGGTAATTTATCGAGATAATTGTAATGCTTTTGGACAGTATCCCGTGGAGGAAGAGATATAGAATGTTGCAGTTGTGATAGATCGGCAGAAACTACCAAAGGATCGTATCGAAGAGCAAGCGAGTCCCTTTTTCTATGCGTATGGTATATGATGGGAATTTTGGAGCGAAAATCCTGAATGTATCCTTCTCTGTCGAGATAGGGAAAGGCAGCAGTAGAGAGGAACCCATTTTCGCGAGCCTTCCTAGCCTCCTCGTCCGACATTGTATGTAACGAGGTGATGAGGGGATTGTCAGAGTTTGAGTGCAAAGATTTAAGGATAAACATTCTGGTGATTTTAAGTGCAAAAATATCAAACCGCGAACAGTCAACCCTGCTATAAATTGTTTGATTGCGGAAGTGTCGCTTGGTACCATCCGACATACGTCTGGGCATGAGAAGACCCGTGATCGCCCGGAATATTTTCCTCTCGAAGGTGCGAATGCGCTCCATCACATAAGGCGAAATTGAGAACCAGATTGGGATCGCATAAGATAGTACTGACCTGACATAAAGCTTGTAAAGGAGTAGTTTGACATTCTCACCGAGGTGTTTTGAGTAGAAGAGGCGAGCCAATTTAGATGCGATACCTTTTGCCTTCCCGAGACAGTAGTTGGCGTGTTCATTGTAGTTTAAGTGTTCGTTGAGAATTACACCCAAATATTTGACCTTTTTCAGCCGAGGAATTAAAAGGTGAAATCTGTCCGTCGCGTGAATCGAAACATTTTTTGAGAGCCTGTATTGTTTTCTGCTAATTTGGGACGTGGGCCTAATGAATAGAATAGTCTCGCATTTGAGCATATTTACTCTCACCTTCTTCATGTTACACGCCGAGACAACAAAATCGAAAGCCCTCTGCAAGTGGGACTGAATGTCGAGAGGATCAACCCCTAGTAGCACAAAATATTGTATACACATTCATATCATATTAAAAAGAGATTCAATCTTTTTTTAATATTCAAATATACATACAATATTTATTTCATATTAAGAAACAAATATTTTTTTTTAAATATGCAGAAAATATCTATTTCATGTTACGAGAAAAATAAGATTTTCTGAATATTAAACAAATCTTTATTTAATATTAGAAATAGAATATTTTTTCCAAATATACGAATAATATTTATTTCATTTTATGAAAAAAACATTTTTTTCTTATTATAAAATGCATTTTTATGTAATATTAGAAAGAGAATTTTTAATTTACTTTGAATTCGTGTTTGTCACGTCATCCACATTTATTTATATTATAAGAACATTAATGTAACAATTTGATTGAAAGAATTGAATTCACAAAACAAATGATTGAACTGTCAGATTAAAAAGTTCGTAGCAACAGACTCCCTATAGCATTTCTGGAACCTGTTCGGGTCTAAACAGAGTCTGGAAACTATACATTTGCCAAGCACCCGTCGTCTTTCAAAAACACCACACGAAAACGAGACAAACTCCAAACGCTGTGGCGACGCGCAGTGGTTGATTTCGCCGAAATCCTGGCCAAAACCCCAAACATTTTTGTCACGATTTTCAAAATCTGGTAATTGCGTTTGATTTGTAACACATCAGAGCATCGTTTCCCATTCATAAAAATTTTTATCGACCAATAGTCTTAGAGATATGCAATGTCAAAGTTGGCACTTGAATAAAGAAGGTAACGTTTTCACGTCGAAATTGAGAATACGTTTTCAATGTGAAATTAAAGTACGATCCACCTTTTCAGTATTGGAAGCTATTTACCATACGTTTAATTTATAAATATATTGGTTTCATTTTTTTATTTAATATTTTACAACTGTGATGGTACAGAATGTAAAACCTATACATTTTTTTCCTTTTGCTAATGAAATAGTTGTGATCGCTCTAAATTGCCACCGTAATTTTTTTTTAATGTCAAGTTTGAAGCTTCCCGAAGAAGACCTCGTTGATCTTTCTTGCGACTATACGAGTTATTCCTATTTGTTTGTCGCGCGCGCCATGCTCGAGGAAGTGCATTTATGAGATAGGGCCGGGTTATTTTGCCTTACTTCACGGTGTTGAATTAGTTACACGCTGCGAGCCTTTTCTGAGTCGCTCCCCCTGCTTCTCCCTACCAACTGTTTTACCCAACCAAGCTTTTCTTTCCAATCATCTGCCAGGCTCGGCGTATTGCACGAGTATAGTGGCGCTTTAGGGCGCCATTCGCCTCTGATCGCTCGCGCTGGAAAGACGCAGCGCACGCCGATTACGGGAAAAAAATCGATGCGCGTATCCCGTCGACTGACGTTATTTGTCAACGAAAAGTTTCAGATCGCGTCACATGGCGTTTAGGTTAAAACAAAAGTATTACTAGTAAAAAATTATGCTCAGATATGGCTTGAATTAAATGCGATTAAGAGATTTTAATGCTTTGGACTTCCGGCGGTGGTTTTGGCAAATTCGGCAGAGAATAGTGACAGGAATAACATTGAAAAACTGATATTGTATCTCAAAATACCAATGAAAACATTGAGGGTATCTAATTTAAACAATGTAAACATATATTTCTATTTGTGAATATATGTCTACATTCAATGTAGATATATATTTCTGTACAAACAGTGAAGTTTTCCTTCAAGTAAAGTTGAAGAAATAAATAAATAAAAAAATTAGTATTGCATCGATATTATCTCCACAATATTATGAAACTTTTATATATACATATAACATTTTCTTCTAAAATAAATGGTTCTACTGTGCATACATTTATACACACAACCATATAAACCACAATCATAACGACAGTTTATTAAAATTATATCCAGTAATCTTTAATTTTTTACCTCTTGTTTCTTTAATTCATATGTATACTAAAGAAACAGTTGTGTTACGATCTAGCAGGCGCACGTATAAATTAATTACCAGCGCAAATAATTTAAAAATTCGGCGACAGCAAAACGTTAGCTTTTGCGTCAAAGAATACATTGTTGCCGCCACGGTCAACTTAGCAATAGATTTTAACCGTTTGAGTGTCAAGCAGCGAAAACGCGCTTCTTTCGTTTTGTATCGAGGAATGCAACAAAGTAAAATTTCAATCTTTTTCTGCTATCAATCTGTTAATCGCACTTTGGTAATTTACAAAGTAATATATTTATTTCGTCGCGTTGAAAGTTCAAAAGGGGTTAAGTAGAGACTGGTAGTCTGATAGTTTTATTTCGAGACAGCAATAGGTATGTAGCTGCGGACGACTCTTCCGCTGACCGCCATCCGTGAAGCAATGCATTATTTATTGTTATTTTGTATCCATCAGTATATTTTAGGAAATTTTTGTTTCAAATTTGTAATTAGTGGCTCAAAAAATATTAGAATACCAATTCTGGCGCGCAACTAAACACTTTTTTATAGAGATGTCCGCCATATTGAATCCGCCATTTTATTTTTAAATTTTTTGAATTCGGATTCTTAATTAGCGATCAGAAAAATATAAGAATACTAATTTTCGTGCCGATCAACAACCGACAATTTTTCGATACTCGCACCCGCCATATTGAGCCGCCATTTTGTTTTTGAAAATTCTGAGTTCGGACTCTTAATCAGCGATCCAAATAATACTAATGTACCAATTTTGAGCTATATTGAAAAACTCCTCGGGTTTTGGCCAGGATTTCGGCAAGATCGAACACTGTTCTCCGCGAGTCTAGTTTCCAGACTCTGTTTAGACCCGAATAGGTTCCAGAAAGGCTATAGGGAGTCTGTTGCTACGAATTTTTTAATCTGACAGTTCAATCATTTCTTTTGTCAACTCAATTCTTTTAATTGTTTCAATCAAATTGTTACATTTTTAACAGCACTTTGTGTGCCGCTGCGTTTCGCGCATCTTTATGGACCGGGAAGAATAACTGGGCCCCTTACTCGTTGCTTCACTATACTTTATTTACGTTACAATTGCTACGCGTTAACCTACCGTGCGGCTCCACAGCCGTGTCACCTGGCCGGCGGAGCTTCTCGTTTTCAACCGCCTATTCGTACCATTTTGTTTCTTGGAGTCCACTCACTCAGCTTCTTAAAGGAAGCACCCGACAAAGTCGTAGCATTCAAATATTCTTACTACTTTGGCTGGAGCAGCGAGACATTGTATTACATTGTTGTCTCGTCGCGCGCTTCGTTTCATCAAGGCGAATCTCCCCATGTGGTGGGGGTAATTCTGCCGGAGTTTATTCTGTTTTCACTATAGAGATGTTAGAAATCTGGTGGCTACGCCGATGTCCTCACTGTCGCTACCCAAATCGCGTTATCTCCCTTGCTCCGATCTGCAGCGTTCTCTCTCTTTGTCTTTCAGTTCGATTTGTATGTGTAGCTCTTTTAACGAATCGCGAGGTAGAACGTCAAGTGCCTTCGCGTACGTGTGACAAGAGGCATGACGCTTGACGCCTGGCGAATCAGGCTCTGCCAAAACAGGCTTACCTCCTAGGTGACACGGCCGTGGAGCCGCACGGTACGTCGCTGAGTGTCTGTCCCGAACTGGGGAGCCCTTTTGCGGCGCCACCTGCCTTGCGCTTTGGCCGCGGGCGCCACAGCCACTCCCTCCCCAGTGTCCATCGCCTTTTGCGTTGGAGACGATGGTCCAGAATCTGGTTCTTTCTTGTGTGGGTGACGGGAGCAATCCTGTGGGTCCGCCGTCTCGAGATATGCGGGCTTGAGCGCGTCCGTCGAAACCGTCCGCTGTTTACCGCCAACGTCAATGACATACGCCTTTTCGCTTAAGCGTTTGATAACGCGATGTGGCCCGGTGTATGGCTGCTGCAGCGGCTTGCGGATGGTATCCACCCTTCTAAAAACCTGCTCGCAGGTTTTTAGATCTTTAAACGTGAAGGGCCGGTGGTTTCCGTGCCGCGCGGCCGGTGTTGCCCTCATGGCCCCCGTGAGTCTGCGGAGCCGTCGGACGAAATCTGGTTGTGCCGGCGGCGCCGTCCCGGGAGTTATGAGCTCACCCGGAACCCTTATCGGTGCGCCGAAGAGCATCTCGGCTGGTGATGCTTCGAGGTCGTCCTTATAGGCCGTCCTGAGTCCCAGCAGGACCGTTGGCAGCGCGTCCACCCACGGGGTATCCGGGCTGCACATGAGCGCCGCTTTCAGTGTCCTATGAAGCCGCTCAACCATCCCATTGGCCTGCGGGTGATATGGCGTGGTATGGATGTGGTTCGCACCTACGAATTCCGCCAATGCCTTAAAAAGACCCGCCTCAAATTGCTTTCCTTGATCCGATGTAATTGTACGCGGGGTGCCGAAGGAGCACATCCATTTCTCATACAGTGCCCGCGCTGCAGGTTCAGCATCGAGGGATCGGAGTGGGATGGCTAGCGGCCATCTTGAGTACCTGTCGATCACCGTGAGGCAGTATTGGTACCCCCTACAAAGCGGCAACTTAATGAAGTCCACGTGAATATGGTCGAATCTACCGTCAGGTAAAGGGAAGTCGTCAAGGGCAGCTCTATTGTGGCGGTGAACCTTTGCCTTTTGGCAAGCCTCACAAATCCGCGCCCAGCGCACCACGTCTCTCCGCAGGTGCGGCCAGAGGAACTTCTGCACGACAGAGCGAGCAGTGGCCTTACCACCTGAATGTGCCAGACCGTGGACGACGTTGAAGGCTCGACGTCGCAGAGACACAGGGAGATACGGTCTCGGATTCTTACCTGTCGTCTCACAAAAAACCAAGTGCCCGTCGATTGACATCTGCTGGAGCTGGACGCGCGCTGAACCAAGCAGGTGTGGTAGTTGCGGGTCTTCTTTCTGCTCCGAGCTCAGCAACTCAGCGTTTAGGCCGGTGGGCATGGATACCGAGCAAGTACGCGACAGCGCGTCCGCGACCACGTTTTCCTCGCCCCTCGAGTAGACCAGTTGGGTATTATACTGAAAGATGAGGTCGAGGTGTCGGCTCTGCCTGGGAGATGCTTTGTCGGACGGCTGTGCGGCTGCGTATGTCAGAGGGCGATGGTCAGTGTATGTAGTGAAAGTCCGGCCCTCCAGGATTCGCTTAAAAAACTTGATGGCCGCATAGACGGCCAAGAGTTCCCGGTCATACGTGCTGTACCGCTGTTCGGCCGCATTGAGTTTTCTAGAAAAGAAGCCGAGCGGCTTCCAAGACCGGTCCGGTTGCTGTTGTTCAAGAACCGCGCCCAGTGCTGTACTTGAGGCGTCAGTGCGCAGTGCGAGCCGTGCCGACGGGCAGAGGAAGGTTGTACCGACGGCAGCGGTGATGCTCTCTCTACACCGCTGGAACGCATGTGAGGCCACGTCCGACCAAACAAGTCTTGCCTTCTTCGTTCGCGCGCTCTTCAGCATCTCACTGAGAGGCGCCTGCACCTGCGCCGCGTGCGGTATGCATCGGCGATAGTAGTTCAGCATGCCGAGGAACCTTCGTAGCTCCGACGAGTCCGTGGCGGCAGGCCTAGTTTTCCCGATCACGTCGGGGTCGCCAAATTTAACAGCACTTTGTGTGCCGCTGCGTTTCGCGGATCTTTATGGACCGGGAAGAATAACTGGGCCCCTTACTCGTTGCTTCACTGTACTTTATTTACGTTACAATTGCTACGCGTTAACCTACGTCGCTGAGTGTCTGTCCCGAACTGGGGAGCCCTTTTGCGGCGCCACCTGTCTTGCGCTTTGGCCGCGGGCGCCACACATTAATGTTCTTATAATATAAATAAATGTCGATGACGTGACAAACACGAATTCAAAGTAAATTAAAAGTAAAAAATTTACATCATATCATATTCTGGAATCAATATTCATCCATGATAAACACAAAATATTTCCTGCATGTTTAAAAAAAATTCTCCTTCTAACATTACATAAAGATGCATTTTACAATAAGAAAAAAATGTTTGTTTCATAATATGAAGTAAATAGTATCTGTATACTAGGAAAAATCATTCTATTTCTAATATTAAATAAAGATTCATTTTATAATAAGAAAAAAATATTTTCTTCGTAATATGAAATAAATATTATCTGCAGTATACTAGGAAAAAATATTCTATTTCTAATATTAAATAAAGATTCGTTTAATATTCAGAAAAACATATTTTTCTTGTAACATGAAATAGATATTTTCTGCATATTTAAAAAAAATATTTGTTACTTAATATAAAATAAATATTGTATGTATATTTGAATATTAAAAAAAGATTGAATCTCTTGTTAATATTACCTATATGAATGTGTATTAGTATATCACGCACGTTAGGGCATCCAACTTCCTGGCCGTGTGTCGTATACTATTTTTCTTTATCTCCAGCCGAAAGTACGTTAAGTAATCAATTTTAATTGTTAAAAGAACGCTGACAGCTATTAGGTTTGATTTTTGTGGCCGGCATCAGCGCGCCGTTTCGGCATACTTGCGAAGCGTAGTGCAGTGTGCCCGGCTTCTGCTACTATCGATCAGCTGATTATTGGGAATCGCCCGCCGACTTTTGCAAAACCGAGGCGAAGCCGAGGTTTTTGCTGGTCGGGGCGGGCGTTAAAAGCGTATATAATAGATGTACAAAAGAAAAAAAATGGAAAAACCGAAATTGTTTGAATGTAAAACTTTATTAATCTATCATACGTAGCTTTAACAATAATAATACTGAATCGTCCATTTTTAACAGTTTAAATGAAAAAACATTCACAACAACATAAATGTGCCGTTTATTTTGAAAGTGGCCTAACTCCATTTGTCAATTTTTCTCCGATTGCTATGAATATATGTACAACTTTATGTAATTTATTAGTAAAGCATTTCAGGTTGATTATATTCCAATCAAATACGATAATTCCGGACAAAACGTTGGCGCTGTGACTGCGAGCCAGAAAATTCTTGTAGCCAATCAGAGCACGCGTTAGCTCAAGCTGACTGCAAAAGCCGTTGTTCCCGGAGTGAAAAGCGGCCAGGAAGATCGTACTTTCGGCTAAGGGATCAAGAAAAAAGTATTTTTTAACATATTGTTTAAACAAACGGGTTTTTAAAAAAAATGTTTATAGCATTGGATTCGTGATTGAAATATGTTAATTTTCACTCCTTAGGAAATTTTCGTATCTCTAATAGTTTCCGAGATATTCGATAAAACAGTTTTCATAATCCGAACTTTGGTGGTGGTTTTCACCCCTTTAACGTGGACGATTGCCGACCAATGAAAGTAGATATTAAATATTTCCACGAAAAGCACCTTATACTATAGTTTCATAAGAATTGGTGAGTTACACCTCGGGATAGTCATTTATGATATCAATGTGAATCCGCCGACAGGCCAAATAAATAAATTAATTCTCGGGAGGTATGCGTTATATATTTACTATTTTCTAACGTTATATGCTTGAATTGATTATAGGGATGCTTTAGAATGCTCATGGTGTAAGAAAATATTGATTATAAGAATAACAATGAATACCATTATTACAATAATTGTTACAAATTATTAATTAATCAATCAAATTTTTTTAATTTATATGAAGACGATATGTGTGTCTGGCAATGAAATCTGGCCTTTTAAAGCAGTCATACGAAGGCATAACTTAACAAGAACGTAAGAGAAAAAATTAAAAATGCAATAACTTTTTTTACAAAAAAAATTTTAAATTTCCATTTTATCCGTATTTTGTGTTTCAGTATATGGTATTCTCAGAAAAATATTCATGAAAATTTATTGAAATTTGACTTACAAAATCATTAAAAAAGTTGTATTTTTAAGCATATTATTTTAACAAACGAGTTTAAAAAATATATATTTATATCATCAAAGGGTATAGCCGGATAAGGATGGCAAAAGTGCCCCTAAAGGTAATTAACTTTGAGGCATACCATTCGATAGGGCTCTTTGGAAAAACCCTTCCTGCAAAGTATAAACCCGGTACCCCTACCGTAGAGGTAGTTATAGGGTGAAACGTACTTTACGGTTTTTGCTCGATTTCTACCGTTTGAATCGATAGAAAATTCTGAAAAAAATCACACATATTATACCCAATGGCGTGCATAGTTTAGAATTTTTTCAGATTTGTTGGTTCGCAAATCGATTTTTAAAAAATTAAAAACGTTTATAAACATTAATTTTTTATTGAAAATATGAAGTGAACACTTTTATATTTATACAGTACCTGCATAGTACCCTAATTATTAATGTGTAATTTTTTCAGATTTTTACGAATAGTGGACGGCAATTCAAAAAATTAAAAACCAACAATTGGTTATATTTTTTGCTAAATTATTGATGTGACCACGTTACTATTTTCACAGTTTCTCAAGTTTGCTATAAACAATTGACTGTAATTTTTTCAAATTTTTTGCAACAGTGTATCATACCAAGAAAAATAAAAAACCGATGTTCACTCATGACCAATACACAAATAAGTGTAGACTTGGATGATCGAAAATTATACGCAATACCCACTATTTCACATGAAATAAACTAATATACTTCATTATTAAATATTTTTACATTTGAAAAATTAATTTTACTGAATGAGTTTTACCTTTTCTAATTTTTGGACTCAGGACCGTGAGGCGCATAAGTTCCGTCTCCACCGTTCTCACTGTATTATCGAATTTAAGCATTCACCAAGGAAAATACATAAATTATCCTCGTTTAAATGTAAAAAATATTGCGAGTTAGGTATGAATTATTAGATACTTTTACATTTGTAAAAATATTTTACAAATATAAAATATTTATTTATTTATTTAATGTTTATAATACGTCAATTGCTATTTAAATGTTAGAGAAACTCCAAATTCTTACATAATGCATGAAAATTAAAAATTGGTAAAAGGCAATGTACATATATACTCATTACCCTCCTTAGGGCAAAGTCTACAGAGGAGAGCTTTTACCGGCTAGTTCCAGCCGTAAGACTCGAATGGCTACAGGTTTATGAAACATCTATTACAATTTTATTTGGATACGAGAAAAGTTCTAAATCCTCCAATAAGCTTTAATAATTAGGAATTGGTATAGCTGTGGATTGTTATAAACAAACTAACATAAAATACGCATTCCAAAAAACATCGGTTTCTTATTTTTTTTTGTATGATACACTGTTGCAAAAAATTTGAAAAAATTACAGTCAATTGTTTATAGCAAACTTGAGAATTTGTGAAAATATAAACGTGGTCACATCAATAATTTAGCAAAAAATATAAACAATTGTTGGTTTTTAATTTTTTTAACTGCCGTCCACTATTCGTAAAAATCTGAAAAAATTACACATTAATATTTAGGGTACTATGCAGGTACTGTAAAAATATAAAAGTGGTCACTTCATATTTTCAATAAAAAATTAATGTTTAGAAACTTTTTTAATTTTTTAAAAATCGATTTGCGAACCAAAAAGTCTGAAAAAATTCTAAACTATGCACACCATTGGGTATAATATGTGTGATTTTTTTCAGAATTTTCTATCGAGCCAAACGGGAGAAATCGAGCAAAAACCGTAAAGTACGTTTCACCCTATAACTACCCCTACGATATGGGTACCGGGTTTATACTTTGCAGGAAGGGTTTTTCCAAAGAGCCCTATGGAATGGTAAGCCTCAAAGTTAGTTACCTTTGGGGGCACTTTTGCCATCCTTATCCGGCTATACCCTTTTTGGTCGAAATACGTTAATTTTCTCTCTTTGCGAAATTTTCGTATCTCTAATAGTTTTCCAGATATTCAATAAGTAAGTTTCAGGGTGCCAACTTTGAGGGTGGTTTTCACCCCTTTAACGTGGACGATTGCCGATAAAAAAAATACGTGTCGAATATTTTTGCGAGGACTATATCATACTAAAATTTCATCAAAATCGGTGATTTACACCTCGGGATGTTCCCTTGTAAGGGGCCTTACAACCCTCGAAGAGTTTTAGAGAACGATGCAGCAATAAACTTATTGTTAGTGGAGTTGTATAGTGCCTTTGCTGGTTTCTACCTGTTGGGGACCTATGACCTGCAGATGTTAAGGGAAATTGACCGATTCTCGGAATTAGCGATCGGGACTTCGATTTTACCCCCACTCTTGTTTCGTTAACAATGTTAGCAAATTACGGTTTTCATGTTGTGACTACTTTTTTGACACAAGTCCATTACCGTTCCTGTGACACGCAGTAACGTTGGCTATCTGGTGCTATTCATGCAATTAGAAAGAAGTGATTTTTCCTTTAAAAAGTGCTAAATATTTAAAACAAAATATGGATCATATATTAGAAGGTAAGTACAATACAGATATCACACTGCATAATTAATTAATAATTAATTCTAATTATTTAATTAGAATTTAAATAGGCACATATTCCAGTCACGATCAATTAATACTAATATTTATATACGAGAAATGTAGTGTGAAGCATTAGGAAGTACCGTTCTGTTTAGATTTCCTGGTAGTTTAACATGTACATTAACAGTATTTCATTAAAATTTTTGCTGGTTTTTGCTGGTTTTTGCTGGTTTTTGCCGGTTATTGAAATATTAATGTATTTTCCAGAACATAACGTAATATCAAGAAGAGAGTTATTTGATCAATGGAGAAACGTAAAAGATGTGGCAAAAGAAACAGTTTTATTAGCTTATATTTTAAACAAATTTAAGCGTGAAAATTGCTGTGAAGATGAAAGAAAACAAATAAAAACAATTGTGAAGATATTTTGTGGAACAATTGCCAAAAAATGGAAGGCGAAACATCGAGTTTTAAGTGACTTTCTTTCTTCTAATACTTCCTGGCTGGATGTCAATTTGAAATTGCCGTTTTTGAAAGATACAGTTTCTAAAACTGAATGCCAACCTGGTCCATCAAGCTCACATTTTGGAAGACCACGAAAAAGTTTCGAGGATGCAAGTTCCGCAACCAAAAGGCGCAGGATAAAACATTTACTAAATTCAGCTAGCAGTTCTGAACTATGTTATGCAGCAGAAACATGTTTACGTGTTGAAGGAAGAAGAGATGCTGCAGCAATTGTGAAAGAAGTGACAACAAATTCCCCAGAAAGAGCAACCAAAGTAAAGAGAGCCTTCAAATCCCCTCCTTTAACACCAACTAAATATTCGCCGGAACGTGCTCTAGTTATGCTGTTGATGCAAAGCTCACAAAAAGCAGTTACCAAATTATTCAGCGGAATGCTAAGGCTGTAAATGCCGATATTTACCCTCCATATTATCGGTTATTAGAAGCTAAAAAAAATTGTTATCCTGAAATGATAAGCATCACTGAAACCAAGGCTGAAGTGCATTTACAGACATTGATAAATCATACAATTGAGCGAATTTTTAACACATTAGATGTTCAAAATTTTATCAATGTTTTGTAGCTCAGAAAATGTAGATGTGATATTTAAATGGGGTTTTGATGGAAGCTCTGGCCAACAAAACTATAAACAATGTTTTGCGGAAACACCTGATGCAACCGATTCAGATTTGGTCCTCGTATCACTTCTTCCATTGCGCATAGTTACAGAGAACAATCAGCAAATTATTTGGAAAAATCCTAGACCGTCATCAACACGATATTGCCGTCCGATTCAAATTATGTTTCAAAAAGAAACAGCACAATTAATACGAGAAATAAATGAAAATATTAACAATCAGATCAATCAGCTCAGACCCACAGTTATTGAATTGTCCGGGAAAAAGTTTATCGCGAAACAAAAGATGCTTCTGACAATGGTGGACGAAAAGGTTTGCAGTGTTTTATCGAATATTTCGTCACAGAGGTGTTATATCTGCAATGCAACTCCGAAGGAGATGAACAAAATAGTAACAAGCACTGTTACAATAAATTCGGCTAAAAATGACATTACAACCTTCAATTTTGGATTATCCACACTTCATGCATGGATTCGTTTTATGGAATGTTGCCTTCATATTTCGTATAAACTACCAGTTATGAAGTGGCAAGTAAACACAGAAGGAGAGAAAGTAACAGTTCAAAAAAGAAAGGAAGAAATTAGAGAAAAATTTCGAAAACAGTTAGGCTTGCTTATAGATATACCTAAACCTGGTACTGGTACGACAAATGATGGCAACACGCCACGTCGCTTTTTTAAGAATGTTAAAATCACAACGGCACTCACTAATTTAGATATATCATTACTGACAAGATTTTCCACAATTTTACATGCCCCTTCTAGTGGGCATGACATTGATACAGGAAAATTTGACACATATTGTAAAGAGACTGCAAACCTTTTCGTCGCACTATATCCGTGGTATTACATGCCACCAACTGTTCACAAAGTACTCATTCACGGTGCAGATATTATTAAATGTGCTTTGCTTCCTATTGGGGAACTATCCGAAGAAGCACACGAAGCACGAAATAAAGATTGTAAATACTTCCGCGAACATAATACCAGGAAGAATTGCAGAAGGAATACCATGGAAGATTTATTCCACATGCTTCTTGTAACTTCTGATCCAGTTATAACGTTTTACCGCGGAACAGGAAAAAAGAATTTGTCAGCATTAACACCGGATGTTATTGCTCTTTTAGAAAATACTGATCCCCCGAATATGGAATGTCATGAGCAAGAAGAGTTAGCAGAAGTTGAAAGCGGCGATTGCGAATCAGATTCTGATTGAAATAAGATTATTGTGTGTGTGTGTGTGTGTGTGTGTGTGTGTGTGTGTGTGTGTGTGTGTGTGTGTGTGTGTGTGTGTGTGTGTGTGTGTGTGTGTGTGTGTGTGTGTGTGTGTGTGTGTGTGTGTGTGTGCGTGCGTCACTACATTTATATGTTTGTAATATTTTCTTCTATTGTACATAATATGGATATAATCAGTAAATACAAAGTTTCACCGAGAAATGCTATTTTTTTATTTACATAACAAACAAATAAAAAACAATTATAAATAAGTAGGAATAACATTAAAAATAACAAATGAAGAAACACTATTAATTACTATTAATTACGTAATTACATACGTAAAAGACTTTTGCACAGATAGAATCGCATTTTAAACCACTGTGCGTCGGAGTGCCTGTGAATCAGTGACATCTCGGTTGTATGTGTAGGTGAAGGAGGCGGTGCAGCTCGAGAAACGGCTCTGTCGAGCAAGACCTTGACAAAGCTGTCGTAGATTAAGAAAAACTTCATGTATTTTAAAAACATTAATATAAACTTTATACATTACAATTGGTTACAAAGAAATTTATTTAATAATATATAAATAAGAATTTATAATAATAAACATTACATTACTCTGTTATTTGTTGTACTATATTCTATATCTATATGTTCTAATAAATCTATATATTCCACAATTTTATATTTGTATTTTTATTACGTCTTGTAAATTAATAAAATATTCGTAACACAAGGGTAGAAAACTTGTATCTCTGTGTGTGGAGGTATAGTATGCTATATATATGGCTTTGTTAACCCTTTGCACTCCGAGCCATCTCTGAAGTTATCTATTAGCAACTTGTCAGCACTTTACTATTTTGTATTTTGTGCAATTTCAATAGAAAAATTCAGGTAAACATATATTTCTTAAAATCTTGGGGTGCAGTAAGTTGATCCTCTGTAATTACTAATAAATTCATGGTCCCCTTAGAGGGTGCAACAGAGTGATATGATAAACTTACAATGTCCCCTCAGGTGGGACATCGGACTGCAAAGGGTTAAAATTATCTATCGATGGCTTATACTTGGATCAGGCTCAGTCTTATTAACAATTAACTCAGACTTGTAAGAAACTTTCAATGCTTTATTAAAGAAATACACACGTGGTTTTTTGAAAAATATATAGAGAAGTACAGAGATTTTTCTTCAATACAAAACGAATAAACAGAGGGCGCGCGTGTGAGGTTACGCGGTGTATTTTGACTCGTTAGAATTTATTTCCAACACCCCCTCTCAACGCGGACACTCATCATTATTACGCCCAAACTTTTCATTAGCTTCAAATGACTATAGCTAACTATGCCTTTGATTAATATATCGGCTTGCATTTCTTCTGTAGGTAGATATTCAACCTGAACTTCGCCTTTTTGATATATTTCCCGAATATAATGATATCGTATATCAATATGTTTAGTTCGAGCATGGCAAATTGGATATTTTAAAAGTTTTTGTGCTCCTTGAGTATCGCAATTTATAAGCGTCCCACCGTCATCCGATTTTAATAGATTTAGCTCTTTTAATAGTCCTCGTAGGTAGACAGCCTCTTTGATGGCTTCCGTTAAAGCGACATATTCAGCTTCAACAATAGACAGAGCTACGCATCTTTGTCTTCTGGACTCCCACGTAATGGGTGCATCTGCTAATTTGAATATGTAACCAGTCTGGGACTTTCTGTCATCTATGTTACTGCCCCAGTCCGAGTCTACAAATCCGTGAAGGTCACATCCTGCCTTCTTATAAATCAGTGAGTCTAGCTACTTGATCATTTCTGGGTCCTTCGAGCAACTCCGCCTGCTTCTCCCAACCGTTCTGTTTCGCCCAACCAAGCTTGCCTTGCCTTTCACGTCGCAGGTTCGGATCTATTGGCACGAGCGTAGTAGCATATTGGGGCGACATTCGCAACTAACCGCTCGCGCTAGAAAGACGTGCCGCACTCGCCGACGACAGTAAACAAATCGATGCGCGTGACGCATCGATTGAGATTATACGTCGAGAAACAGTTTCAGATCGTACTACGTAGCGTGTAGAATAAAATAACAGTGTTATTCGTAAAAAAGTATGCTCAGATATGTCTTAAAATCTAAGTCTCAGGCGATATAATTTAATTTCCAGCGCAAATAAATGGAAAATTCAGCGATGTAAGAACGTTAGCCCTCGCGTCAAACAATACATTGTTGCCGCTGCGATTGTCTTGCTGATAGATTTTAAGATTTCAGGCAGTTACAACAAAGAAGAGCAGGTAGACGAACGAAATCTTTGCGGTAATTACTGAATACATATGAGAAATTTCAATCCGGTACATTTCGGTACTTCTTAGTTATTCAGTTTTTAAATGAACCGTGTATAATGGGTACATAATATATGCGACGTAGTGCGATCAGAAACTGTTTCTCGACGTATAATCTCAATCGATGCGTCACGCGCATCGATTTGTTTACTGTCGTCGGCGAGCGCGGCACGTCTTTCCAGCGCGAGCGGTTAGTTGCGAATGTCGCCCCAGTATGCTACCACGCTCGTGCCAATAGATCCGAACCTGCGAGGTGAAAGGCAAGGCAAGCTTGGTTGGGAGAAGCAGGCGGAGTTGCTCGAAGGACCCAGAAATGATCAAGTAGCTAGACTCACTGTTATAAATGATACCATACGATATCGTCCCTTTGAGGTAACGGAGTACCCTTTTTGCAGCTGCCCAGTGTTCTCTACCTGGATCTTCATTGAATCGGCTCAACATACTTACAGTATACGATATGTCCGGCCTCGTGGATATAGCCGCATACATAAGTGAGCCTACCAAAGATCGGTATGGCACAGCCTTCATCTTCGATCGTTCGTCATCAGTCTTTGGTTTCATTTGCTGTGTTAATTTGATCTTTGGTTCTAGCGGTGTTGAAACTGGTTTGGCGTCCATCATTACAAAACGTCGTATTATATCTGCAATGTACTTTTTCTGTAACATACATAATGTACCTGTTTTATTATTTTGTTTAAATTCAATCCCAAGACAATAACTCAGTGGTCCGAGATCCTTCATGCGAAAATCAGTGCTCAACTCTTCTTTGAGTTTGTTGAATGAACTCAGCTGATTCGTTGCTATGATAATATTGTCCACATATATGACCACTATCAGTACGTTCTGGTCATATTTTCGTAAATACAAACATTTATCTGCATTTATTGCCTTCAATCCGAATGATTTTAATTTGTTGTCATGGTACTCATACGAGCTAGTGGTGCGTAGGTTTCTTCAAAATCGATGCCAGGTAACTGGCTGTAACCTTTCGCTACCAGTCTGGCTTTACGTATTTCGGCAGTTCCGTCCGCTTTGTACTTCGTGCTCAGTACCCATCTGCTGCCAATAATATTTTTATTTGCAGGCCTTGCAACACACTTCCAAGCGCCTGCATCTTAAGGTAGTTGCTCCACGCAGGTACCGTCGCTAGATCGGGTTCATCCCCCCATAGAAATAAAATGAGTATTTTCTACGGAATGTATTAGGAAGTTGTTCCAAAATATAAAATATTTCATTTTAGAGTTTTTGATATTAAAATAAAACTAAAATCCAAAATTAATCATAATGCAACTTGAAAAAATTTTTTAAATCTGTGGGATCGGGGCGGAGGAGCCCTCCTATAAAAGAACTTAAGAGAAAAGGACGTGAAGAGAAATTATCAGCAGCGAGAGGTCGCTGGCGCAGTGGTTTCGCGCCGACCCAGGCGATCGTCGACGTTCAGCTACTCTGGCCGAGTTCCTGCATTGGATGGGTTGCCGCGCGCCTCTCCTTTCTTTTTCACGATCCTACAAATTGGGGGCTCGTCCGGGATAGGAGGAACAGCTACCGCAACGATCCCCGCGAAGCTGGAAGACGTTTGGAGAAGAGAAAAAAAATCGGCGTGCGCAAATAGCGAAGTTGAGGAAATGAACGGGTCACACACTAGGCACCAAGCTAAGTTGTGTTGATACGTTGTGTAAAGTCGGCCTAGGTGTGTGGACGTTCAAACAAGTGACGACGATGATGCGCCGCCGATAAAGACGATTTAAAGACGAGTGACGTTACCGACATTTGAGGGCAAATGTCATTATCAGGATGGCCGAGTGTGGGAACGGAGCGAGGAGCCCTCCTATAAAGAACTTTAGGAGAAAAGGACGTGAAGAGAAATTATCATCAGCGAGAGGTCGCTGGCGCAGTGGTTTCGCGCCGACCCAGGCGATCGTCGACGTTCAGCTACTCTGGCCGAGTTCCTGCATTGGATGGGTTGCCGCGCGCCTCTCCTTTCTTTTTTACGACCCTACAAATTGGGGGCTCGTCCGGGATAGGAGGAACAGCTACCGCAACGATCCCCACGAAGCTGGAAGACGTTTGAAGGACGAGAAAAAAAATCGGCGTGCGCAAATAGCGAAGTTGAGGAAATGAACGGGTCACACACTAGGCACCAAGCTAAGTTGTGTTGATACGTTGTTGTGAAGTCGGCCTAGGTGTCTGGACGTTCAAACAAGTGACGACGATGATGCGCCGCCGATAAAGACGATTTAAAGACGAGTGACGTTACCGACATTTGAGGGCAAATGTCATTATCAGGATGGCCGAGTGTGGGATCGGGGCGGAGGAGCCCTCTCCTTTCTTTTTCACGATCCTACAAATCTGCACTTTAATTATGCTACGTTATTGAAACACACATTGTGCTTATTCCGTATATGTACACACGTACACTGGTTTCAGGTTATTTGTTTAACCTGTACATATGTATACTGTCATATGGTATCTATGGTAATATCCCCTCCTCTACTAATAACTATGAAACGAAGACTTTATTTTTCCATATTTATGAAAAATTAACTGGTAACAGCATGTTTTTTTTTTCTAAATGATTCAGAATATATTATTCTATTACACTGTAGTTTTTCGTTTCAACGTTGTTTATTTTCGCCACAATAAAAATTAATATATACTACTTTCCCACGCTTTTCCAATGCAGTGTGTACAAAAGTATCATTTTTAATTGCAATTATTTAGCGTATAACGTGGTGAACGGTCATCAAATTTCACTATCATATGTATTACATATCTATTTATATATAGTTCAAGTTTGAAGAACTTCTTGCTTATTTCGAATCATGAGACAACTACCTTAAGGCGGTGTACTCTAATTCCATTGCATTCTTCCATTCTTCGGAATTCGGTCCTTTGAGGGCTTCCTCAACGGTTGGGTTTTCCTCATATGCCAATTGGGCTTGATGTCCAGTTGGTATAATGTTGTACTGTTTTCTAGGTGCACCCCTTTGGCCCGTTTTAATTTTCCTTGGCCTGCCTGGCCCCCTCTTGGAACCGTCCGTGGTTGCAGGATTATCTGGCTCTTCGTCAGCGTCTTCATTTTTATCGGCGTACTTATCAGCAAATTTCTGTCGGTTTTCAATCATTTTTTTTGATCATCCTCCTTGTGAATGGTTATCTTCAGGATGTCACCTTCCTGTTTCTTTTCTTGAACATTCTCAATAAATATTACATCCCTGCTTTTAATTAACTTATGTGATTCGACATCCCATAGCCTGTAAGCTTTAGTGTCCTCTGCATATCCAAGCAAAGTGCATAATCGCGACTTGGCTTGTAATTTGCCTTTGTCTGGAGTTTGGTCCAATGCATATGCTCTACAACCAAAAATTCTAAAATGAGAAACATTTGGTTTACTTCTATGCCATAATTCAAATGGTGTAGCATCCTTCAGAGCTTTCGAGGGACATCTATTTTTGATATAAACAGCAGTGTGAATTGCTTCTGCCCAACAACTCTTTGGTAAGTTTGCCTCCATCAGTAAGCAACGCGCCATCTCCATTAATGTCCTATGCGCTCTTTCCGCGACGCCATTTTGTTGGGGCGTGTACGGAACAGACTTCTGCCTTCTGATTCCCCAGTCTTGTAATTGTATTTCAAACTCCTTGCCACAATATTCCAAACCATTAAATGTTCTAAGTATTTTTATTTTTCTTTCTTTTTCATTCTCAACGCTCGCTTTAAATCTTCCAAACGCTTCCATTACTTCGCCCTTGGATTTTAAGAAGTAAACTTCGATCCAACGCGACTTATCGTCAATAAAGGTTACAAAGTATTTTGCGCCACCGATAGACTGAGTGCGCAAAGGACCACAAACGTCCGAATGAATTAAGTCGAGCGTGTGCTCGCTCTTAGTTTGTGACGGAGTAAATGGAGTCATGGCGTGCTTACCTTTGATGCATGTCTTGCAGATGGGCATTTTGTCCTTGCTACTTAATTTCAGTCCTTCCATCATATTTTTGGTTGCTAAGCTTTTAAGGTCTGATTCGGATAAACTTCCGAAAACGGGATGCCTCCGAATTTTTTGAAACTTGGTATTCTTATGTATTTTGATGCGCTGATTACGAAAATGATAGTGAAAATTGGCGGAAATTTGATTTTCATGGTGAGAACCATGAGGGACCTATGAGAATTTCTATGCTTAGAAAAATATCGTTCCTTTGGAATAAGTTCAATATCTCGCAACCACTGGAGCGTTCTCCCCGATTTTCAAAAATCCTACTCAAACTAAAAATATAAAATCTTTGCTCCATCTCTACAAAAAAGAAAATAAAAGAAAACGAAAAAAACAGAAAAATCGATAATTATATCATGAAAAGAACTGTAAGGTTATCACTCTGCTGATCGTTTAAATAAGCACAGCATTTGCCACACTATCCGCTCAAATCGCCGTACGATAAACACCATACCAGAAGAAAGAAACCAAAGGAAATTGCGAAACAATGAAGCAGCGTTATATCAGTACTTCATTCCTGGCACATGCGCAATGTATGTCATCCACCCCACCATTCACTTTACAACTGACCGCGGTCGCCAAGCGCTACGCGATTTTCTCAAAAACTATAATTCATATGACTATCACTCATATGACAAAAATTCATATAACATAAAATATGTATATAAGACAATAATCGTGTGGAGGGGTACTAAGTAAACAGTATTGTGTTTCTCTGTAAACAAAGAGGAGGTTTTTCTTTTATTTTTCTATTATTATCTACACTATTTACAACCTTACCTGTAAACAAAGAAACGACAATTAAAGTTACTGTATTCTACTTCTTTGTCTACCCTACTTATTCTAATCATATTATTATTCTAATTATATTATTATTATTTCTTCTGCACGTCCTATTGTGTAATCTCTCTCTTCTTTTTCCAAATCGTCCCTCTATCGACGATTAATAGAAGTTCGCGTGGAGCATGAGAAACACGGCAATTTTTAACCCTAAGGATAGTATACTTTCCTTACATCTCCCCCCTTTAATAGTGAGAGTTCCTACAACTATCAGTCTTTGTCTCTGTCTTCTGATGTTAGAAGTAATTTTGTTACGTAGAAGAGTCCAGTTTCTTGTCTTTGTTTCCCTGTTTTTATTTTGTATAATGAATCTGATATCTTTTCTATTATTTCGAAAGGGCCTACCCTCAATTCATCCAATTTCTTTCTGTTTAATCTGTTACCATTTTCTATATATACTAGATCTCCTGTGCTAAATCGGTGATTCTTTTTATTCTTGTTAAATATCTTTTTGTTATATTCGTGTGATTTTCGCGTTCTTTCTAGAGCTAGTTCTTTGTCTCTTATCCAATTTTCGTTATTGTTTTTTCTTCTTATTTCTTCAGGTACAATACTGGTATCTGTGCCATCTAATAAATACTTAGGCGTAAAGCCAGTTACTGTATGTTCTGTGTTATTATATTTATCGGTACATTCTCCAGCGATCGTTGTCCAAGCTCTTTTTTCTTTCTCTTCATTTACCTTGCATCATATCTTGTTGACTAAGGTCTGGTTTAGTCTCTCGTTCAAACCGTTGGAGAAGGGCGCGTTGACGGCCGTAAAAATTAGTCTGACATCGCTCTCTAACAGGAATTCTTTGAATTCTCTTGAGTTTATTCCCGGATATTGATCCGTAAGTATTATTCCTATTTTGTCTGATTCTAGCACCTTATTTACCAACTTGATAAAGTCCGTTGCACCCTGAGTTTTTGATGTTAGAATGAATGCGTATCTTGTGAAGTGGTCCACCAGCAAGTGGAGGTACCTTTTTGTTGATCTTTGTCCTCCAAAGCCTCCAATGGTATCTATTGACATTATTTCGAATGGTTTTGTTGCTGGGCCCAATTGAGACATAAATCCATATTTTCCTTGCCCTCTGGATTTGTTCTTAACACTTTGCGGTCCGCGACTCACTCGAAGACATTTGTCTAACGCCTTTCAGTCTGGGGGAAGCGCAGTTCGGAACTGGTCACGCTTATTTGACTGATTTTCTTCTTATACAAATCCTGATATCTAAAAAACAACTGAACGTAACACCTCGGTGAATTTTTTGTCGTGAAGTTCATTTCTTTTTATATTATTAAACACGATAAATATTAACTTTTATGTAAAAGTTACGTTATGAAAGACAATTAAAGTCGCGGTCTATTTTGAGCTGGAAAAAAGTCAAACATTGATATAATGGAGTTTTCTCTGCGTCTAAATGATATAAAAATGTACAATAAAAGAATATGAGACATTTTTTTCATAGAATTTTTATATATACATATTTGTTCAGTATCGTATTTTTCAAAACAAATATCAAGGAATAACGCTGCATTGCACTGTGGACAATAGTACGAAGTTTCTTTTCTTAATGCAATTACCATTTGTGCCTTCCCTTTATCAGCACAAACTTTACATCTGCTTGCAGGATGCTTGTTAAGTATCCGTCGGTGGTATTTTTCTTATAAAATGTCTTTCAACTGCTGCTAGAAAAATTAAAATAACTGCTGGCCGATCGCGACGGCACGATGCCGTCGGCGGACCGCAACGTCGAAATAAGCGCGACGGCATCGTGCCGTCGATGGACCGCTACGACAAAAGAAGCGCGACGGCATCGTGCCGTCGGCGGACCGCAAAGTGTTAATACATAGGGGAGAGTGGGGTAATTGAGAACGGCGGGTAATTGGGAACAGATAAATAAATAATACTCCCCCCGCACCAAACCGTCCCTCATTTGTTTAATGGACGCATTCAGCGTCCTTCAGTGCGTACGCAATATTAACAGTAAAACGTCGCATGCTCGTTGTCACGGTGAGCCTAACAATGTTTCTCTGCATTTCTTTCTAATTTTTATCGTGTGTTATAATAGACGTAACAATCATATTCTTGAGTTCAAAGGCACCATATTTTGATACTATCATGCTCGTACTATCTGTTTTCAATCCTTACGTTTCTAAGTTTTCTACAAATGTTATTGAAGATGGTGGCCATTGTTACTTATATTGACTACTTGGGGCAATTGGGAACGGCGTCAAGCGGGTAATTGGTAACGTTCCCAATTACCCCTTGCGTTCTTAATTACCCCTAGTACTGCTGGATGATTTTATAAAAATGTTTAAGCGTTACAAATGGTTTTAGATGCCTCGAAATTACATCCGAAAGACTGAAACAAAATACATAATTGAAGATCTTCGCCGTGCAGTCGAAAATGTCACATGTAAACGATTCGCATTAGGTCAAGCTGCTATCAAATACTCAATACCGAAAACAACATTATTCAAACAAGTAAAACAAAATAAATTCAAGATACCAAAAAAAGGCCGGTCTGCTGTATTTAATAAAGAACAAGAAGACCAGCTAGAAAAATACATACGTGATTGCTGCAAGACTTTTTATAGCATAACACCAAGTTCATTACGTAGAATTGCATTTCGATTTGCTGAAGCTAATAAATTGAAACATAATTTTAACAAAGAAACCCATCTGGCAGGTAAAGACTGGTACTATGGTTTTATGTCTCGACATCCTTCCATCAGTTCACGGATTCCAGAAGCTACTTCACTTAATAGAATAACAGCTTTTAACGCCACCGAAGTGAGACTGTTTTTTGATCAACTAAAAACGATCCAAACAATGCACAATATACCTGCTCATCGTATTTTTAATATTGATGAAACTGGCATTAGCACAGTTCAAAAAAATTACAAGGTTTTGGCTCCGAAAGGTTTGAAACACATAGCAAAAGCGACAAGTGGAGAACGCGGTGTCACAACAACAGTAATTTGCGCCGTCAGCGCTAGTGGCGTACACGTACCTCCCATGTTTATATTTAAAAGAAAAAGGATGAATGAACTTTTAATTAAAGGCTGTAACAGCGACATGATTGCCACGGTTTCCGATTCCGGTTGGATAAATTAATCTATATTTCTTGACTACTTGCGACACTTCATTTCTTTTGTGAAGCCGACTAAAGAAGAACCTGTATTATTAATACTCGATAATCACGATAGCCATATCAGCCTGGGGGCATACGAGCTTTTCGAGAACATTATCTGGAAGTTCTTTCCTTGCCTCCCCATGTATCTCATAAGATGCAGCCACTGGACCTTACCATCTTCAGTTCACTTAAGACGGCATACAATAAGGAATGTGAGTTCTACATGGTCAACAATCCTGGGAAACGAATAACCCAATATGAAGTTGGAGAACTTTTTACAAAAGCGTACAACAAAACAGCTAATATAAGCAAGGCTGTCAGTGGCTTTAGATCTGCTGGAATTCATCCTATTGATCCTGACAAATTTCAAGACATCTTTGAAAGTATGATACTTGATCAATCCCACACCAGTCAGATTCAAGAATGCAGCGTTCATAACACTGCAGCTGAGCCAAATTTGAACGTGTCCGTTAACACTATCAGCCAGAGAAAGACACCAACACAGGACGCCACTTTTATTTCTGAAAATGCCAACGATTTGGGCGTTACGATTAATATTCCTTCATCATCCACTTCTGTGTCTCTTGCCGAAATTACCAATATGCCTCTGATTCCTAAAACAGGAACCACTTCTATGCGTCAGAATAAAAGGCATTCTCAGATTTTATCCAGCACACCAATAAAAATTCAACTCGAGGAAAAACAGAAAAGACGAAGTGAGAGAAAAGTTAAAAAAGAAAAAGTTCCGAATAAAGAACCAAAAAAAAAACATTAAAACCATACAAAAGAAGCCACGAGTCAAGGGTAAAGCAGTAAGAAATTTGAAGCTGTAGTTTATTATAAAGATTTAATTGTGTCATTCCTTATTACCCCATACTGTTCCTATTTCCCCCACGGGATGATCTCAATTACCCCATAGGGTATCGGGTAAAAGGGAACGACAATGTTTTTTGTTTTCGTTCATATTTCTAATAAAATGTTTATTTTTGAGAATTTTATGTCACTAATAAGTAGATAGATAAGTAAAGTTTATGTTACAATAAAAGTTAATTATATTTGTGACTTTTTTCTAATATTATTGAGTGTTGAAAGTTAAGGATGATTTGTTGGTATATTAAGAGCGATGAGAATCCTTTGAAAAAATTATATATTATTTTTATAAGTCTTCTGAAACCCCACAAAAAATTAGAAATGTTTTCACAAGCCCGTTCAAAAGTTATAACATTTTTTAATTACAACAAATTTACACGTACTTAAATGGAAAACATGTTATCAGGACAAGTTAAAGTAAAAAAATCATTGAAAATACGATTGGAAAAATCCACAAAATTGTAGACTAGTAGATTAAATACCTACGAAGCACATAAGCAATTAACATTTCGTGGTTTCAACATTATTTATAGAGAAAACTAATAAAAATGAGTGATATTTTTGGTATAATTGAATGCAGAGCGTAATTCACAATGAAAAAATGGCAACCTCGCAAACAGCTACGGGAAATAAAATTAAAGTCGGCTATAGCAAATTAAAAATATGCTATAGGCTATGTTACAGCGTGAATTTAAATGTTACTAACAAGGGAACCTCCCGAGGTGCCAATCACCGATTTTGATAAAATTTGAGTATGATGTAGTACTCGTGAAAATATTCGACACGTATTTTTTTTTATCGGCAATCGTTCAGGTTTAAGGGGTGAAAACCGCCCTCAAAGTTGGGGTGCTAAAGTATATTTCCTTGATTATCTCAGAAACTATGAGAGATAGAGTAATTGCGTAAATTGACGAAATTAGCGCCTTTCCATCACGAATCTAACGGTATACATTTTTTTGCAAAACCTTCATTTGTTTAAACAATATGTTAAAAAATAACACATTTTTGGCAGTTTCACCAACTTAATGTTGATCAATTTTCATGAAATTTTTTTTATATAAACTAGATATCCGATGCAAAATTACGGATAAATAGGAATTTCGATTTTTTTATTAACAAAAAAGTTATTGCACATGAGATTTTATCGTCCGCCGCGCGAAGTAGAGTCCCTATATGAGTTGTTCCTTGTTCATAATCACTTGGTAGTTCTTAAAAGAGCTGATTTTATGAATGTATATGTATTGGTGCTTTTAAATTAATGATGGAGCTGCAAATAATATGTGTTATTGTATATAATTTTGGCAATAATGATACTCTTGAAAAAAGTGTTGAAAACACAAATGATTTTTACACCATGAGCACCTCAATGAAACTACGACGTCACAGTCGAAGCAATTGTTAATATCAATTTGTAAATCGGTAAAACAAAATGTAACGGGATTTATAAATTCGTTTGGTCTATTCTCTGTGTAGCCGCAGCGAAACCATGCATATCTAAACATGTCTTCATATCTCGGAGAGGACAGCTGATTGTGAATCAGTGACTGCAATTTTATTATATTGTCCCTTGCGTATAAATTTATATTAATATTCAAATTTATTGTCAAATCTGATATTTTTCGTGCAAAATTTTTCCAAACACGAAATCCAAACACGTCCAACGGCTGGATCTGTCCTGTTGTACCTTTTGGTATCTTTAACAACTTTATTGTTTTTCCTTCTGGGACTGAATTGTTCAGTAACTCTTCGTCGTATCCAGTCCACGCATCAAGCAAGAGGACAGCACAGTTTGACACTTGAGGGAGAAACACATTTTCAAACCATGTCGTTAAGTTCTCTTTATTTAATTTTCCTGACGTAGTTGCTCCGATCACGATGTTGGGAGCTTTAAATACATTGTGCTGCACACGAGGTCCTAATCGCCCACTTTGTGGAAACCGAAGCACTAGATTCGTGAAGTGCTGTAAACATACGCCTCGGATACTTCCCATTTATTATAAGCGGTCAGTACCTTTTCTATAAACATTTTGCACTCCGTTCTTGCTGCATTTATTATCCATTCAACCCACCATTTTTAAACATCATAAAAGGTAATTACTTGTTCGGCTTTATGCATTTGTAACAAATCATAATTAGCATTTATAACATCACCGAATTCACTGGACGAACTGGCTAAGGGTTAATAAGTAACCTTCGGTAGCAATAACGAGGCAAAGACTTTTCAAAAATGCATTTCACCATTCTTTAGGGTTGCTATTGTTAGTCCGTTAACAGGTCGAAACTATTCCCACCATGCCGACCCGGGAATGTCCCACCGTAAACCGCACGCAGTGCGGTAGCCGCAAATCGTATCCTTTTAAGGGAACGGAAAATCCTTTTCTTTTTGTTAGTAACCAATAATTAACTGTAAAATCAACTAATTTACGAACTACCAATTGATTATGAGCAAGAACCGTCTCATGTAGGGACTCTATTTCGCGCGGCGGACGATAAAATCTCATGTGCAATAACTTTTTTATTAATAAAAAAATCGAAATTCCTATTTATCCGTAATTTTTCATTGGATATCTAGTTTATATAAAAAAAATTTCATGAAAATTGGTCAACATTAAGTTGGTGAAACTGCCAAAAATGTGTTATTTTTTAACATATTGTTTAAACAAATGAAAGTTTTGCAAAAAAAAGTATACCGTTAGATTCGTGATGGAAAGGCGCTAATTTCGTCAATTTACGCAATTACTCTATCTCTCATAGTTTCTGAGATAATCAAGGAAATATACTTTAGCACCCCAACTTTGAGGGCGGTTTTCACCCCTTAAACCTGAACGATTGCCGATAAAAAAAAATACGTGTCGAATATTTTCACGAGTACTACATCATACTCAAATTTTATTAAAATCGGTGATTGGCACCTCGGGAGGTTCCCTTGTAAAATGCGTCGCAAAGTTGGAGCGATCAAAATCGAATCATTCACGACTACCAACTATCGAAATGTTGCGATGTTGTCACGTTTCATCAGATAAAAATTTAACTTATTTTATTTTATTTACTTAAATAAAATCAAATTTATGATTTTCTGTGGTATATATCTGTCTTCTAATTTTTATTTAAATACATTGAGAAAAGGCTATAGGAGGATAAGTATGATCCAGCGGCCTTAGCTCCGATCGTGCTCGCTTTTTTTTGTTAAAAAGGTTCCTATGTGAGTACTTATCACAGCAATTTTCAACCCTTAAAAATTCATCCCCAGGGAGTAATCGTTAAATAAACAAATTATTTCAAAAATTCATAACTTGAGAACAACTATTTTGATTTTATTGAAATTTATTCAGGACGTACATATAACTAAGGTCTCTGATTTAAAAAAATTCCAGGCTTGATGAATTGACATAACCTTAGAAAAAAAATTAAAACATTTTTCAATGACTACTATTGGTAGGTTATGTTTGAGGCACAACTACCAAACTTTTTTTATAGCTTTCTAACACCATTTTGCACCATATATAATTTTGGTATAATTTATTTCTTGGTGCGTCATATCAAACAAAAATAAAAAGTCTAATTTTAATCATCCTCAATTTTTTTCAATATGTTACCGCTATAGCACAATCATGTTATTTTTTTTGGTTTCCTCACATCGTTTTACTTTATCTATAATAATTTCTGAATTCATAATTCATAATTCATAATAATAATAATAATAAGAACAACAATAATAATAATAATAACAACAACAACAACAGAAACAGTGATTATAATAGTTATAAAAGTAATAAAGACAATGGCAAGATTAGCTCCATACGTCTGTAGCTCTTGCCCGCTCATGCGGGCCCGCGCGAACGACAGACTTGATACCTAACTCATTATACCCACCACTAAAACGCATACCCCCGCTACATCTATCCACCACAGCACTAGCAACGGACGAAAATTGCATTAGAACGTTAGGTCGATCTGCCGAAACAAAATTAAATATTCGCTATCATCGTCATTGTAGTAAATGGACTTTTTGTTGTTTTTCTTGGAAGTTGCCGAAATATAGAAAAACTTTTATTGATTCCAATGTAACACGCTGAGAATTATGAATTCAGAAATTATTATAGATAGAGTAAAACGATGTTAGAAAACCAAAAAAATAACATGATTGTGCTATAACGGTAACATATTGAAAAAAATTGAGGGTGATTAAAATTATACTTTTTATTTTTTTTGCATATGACGCACCAAGAAATAAATTATACTAAAATTATATATGGTGCAAAATGACGTTAGAAAACTAGAAAAATATTAGGATTGGTGTGCCATAATTATAACATATTTAAAAAAATTAAATATGATTAAAATTAGACTTTTTATTTTTTTTGGATATGACGCACCAAGAAATAAATTATACCAAAATTATATATGGTGCAAAATGACGTTAGAAAACTAGAAAAAAATTAGGACGGGTGTGCCATAATTATAACATATTTAAAAAAATTAAATATGATTAAAATTAGACTTTTTATTTTTTTTTGGATATGACGCACCAAGAAATAAATTATACCAAAATTATATATAGTGCAAAATGGTGTTAGAAAGCTATAAAAAAAGTTTGGTAGTTGTGCCTCAATCATAACCTACCAATAGTAGTCATTGAAAAATGTTTTAATTTTTTTTCTAAGGTTATGTCAATTCATCAAGTCTGGAATTTTTGAAAATCAGACTCCTTAGTTATATGTTCGTCCTGAATAAATTTCAATAAAATCAAAATAGTTGTTCTCAAGTTATGAATTTTTGAAAAAATTTGTTTATTTAACGATTACTCCCTGGGGATGCATTTTTAAGGGTTGAAAATTTCTGTGATAAGTAGTCACATAGGAACCTTTTTAACAAAAAAAAACGAGCATGATCGGAGCTAAGGCCGCTGGATCATACTTATCCTCCTATAGCCTTTGTATTAGTGTTTTCTGATGCAAAAAAATTTACGTATTTTTTTTTTAATTGTTAAATTCAGGGCACAGCCACTATCAAAAGTTTTTTTATGATTGTGACAAATATTAAAAATTTCATTGAAAAATTAATTAAAATCAAATGAATTTCCATTTTATTACAAATTTGATATTAAAAATGTAGGAAATTTCTAGATATATGAACACTTGATTTATATATGTTTATTCTACAACGTACAGAACGGAACTAAACTTAAGTGAAAGTGGGAACTATATATATCTGATTACAGTAATTACTCGGTTTACTTATGCGTAAACAGGTGTCGCGATTGGTAAATACCAGATTCTAACAAAAAATAAGCTTGGGAACAAAAGACATTTTGTTAAAGTGGCATATTTTAAAAGATATTGAGAGATATTGGTTTAATCAAAATTTCACATACCCATGTCTCCGATTGTACAGGGTGTTCCAAAAATATTTGTCATGGCTTTCAGGGGTTGTTCTACACCTCTGGATCGATGGAGATTTGCGAAAAAAACTTGCCGCAAAATTCGGGAAAGGGTAGCAAATTTTTTTTATTGGCTCATCGTATTCGTCTTGTTACGTAGGCAAAATGTCTGAGAGGAACCATGGGTCCGAAATGAACCGTTCTCTCGCAAATTAACTTTTAATTGGGCCTTCCGATTAAAATTTCGCCGATAGTTAAAGCAGAGGCGACGTAAACGAAGCTAGAAAATAGGGCACTGTGTCACCGAACCAGAAGAGAAGTGTAAGTGTTTATATTCTTCTTCCCGGGTGGGCCCTTGAGTGAACCCGACACCGAACGCTGGTCATTGACATTTTCTAGTCTTTTTCTCTCTCTCTTCAATTATGTTGCCTCTATTTCAACTATTGGAGCTAGCAAGGGTATCTCATGTGTTTCCTTTCGAAAGGTCGGCGACTCGAAGGCTGTCGTATGGGCGAAATTTTAATCGTAAGGCCCAATTAAAAGTTAACTTGTGAGAGAACGATTCGTTTCTGACCCATGGTTCCTCTCAGACATTTTGCGTACGTAACACGACGAATACGATGAGCCAATAAAAAAAATTTGCTACCATTTCCCGAATTTTGCGGCAAGTTTTTTTCGCAAATCTCCATCGATCCAGAGGTGTAGAACAACCCCTGAAAGCCATGACAAATATTTTTGAAACACCCTGTACACTCCCACTACCCTCCATTCTTCCCCGTCCACTTTAATCCTTCTCATCATTATCCCCTCTATTTCTTTCATTTTCCTATCTTCCTCGTCACCTATCAACTCTTTTCTCATTCCCATCAGTATTCCTCCGATCGCCCTACCCTTCCTGTTTCTCCTTTTCCCCCATTGTACTCTCCAATCATATCCGCTTGGGAGCTTTCTTTTCACTTTCTCCCATCCCTTCTCCTCCAGCCATGTTTCCAATAAAACTATCACGTCCCATTTTGCTATCTTTTCCCAGAATTCTTGTCCTTTATTCAAAACCCCTGCCACATTCCAGTATCCTATTTTCCATCCCCTTTTCTCCCCTGCTCCTGTTTCTTTTCTTTCTTCCCTTGCCCTCCTTCTTATTTTTCCTTTTCTTCCCTTCCCCTGTCTACCTCCTTCCCTTTCTGCTCTTCCCCCTGCCCTTTTATTCTTCCTCTCGTATCTATTATTCCCCCTTCCTTCTCATCCCACCTCCATAATTCTCCCTCTATCCACATCCTACCATATCCAACCCTTACATTCCTCCCTTTCCTTCCTTCCTCCCACGCGAGCCTCCCTAAATTCCATTGTACTTTCCTTCCCTCCCAAGTCAGATCATTTTCTATCCTTTCCTTTCTTCCCTTCAAGTTCTTCTTCCTTTCCATTACCTGTCTTTTCCGCTCTGTATTTCTGAGCTCTACAACTACCATTCCCTCTCCCTTTTCTGACACCCTTCCTACTCTTCTCACCTTTTTCACCTCCACCTCCGCCCCTATTTTCTTCATCAGTTCTTTTACTTCTTCTTCTGTCTCTCCTTCCACTTTAAACCCTTTTATTATTATATTTTTCCTCCTTTCTTCTTTCTCTTTGTTTTCTAGCTTCTCCTCCATATATCTTAATCTTCGCTTTACTTCCCCCACCCCTTCCCCTTCTTTTCCCATTCCTGCCTTTCTTTCCATTTCCCCTATCCTCCTTTCCATTTCTTTATTTTTTTCTTCAATTCTTCGTCCCTCTTCCCAACCTCCTCAAGTTTTTTTCCTACGTCTTCCATTCTATTCCATAGTTCCTTTCTTTCTATCTCCCATTTCTTCTCTCTGCTCCTTATTTCTTCCTTCAAATTCTCCATCTCTTTCCGTAAACCCTCCCCTTGCTATTTTACCCCTTCTAATCCTATATTCATCTCCTTTCTCATCTGCATTATTAGGCCCACCATTTCCTCTTCCTCCTTCTCTTCTGTTTTTTGTTCCGGTGACCTTATCATCCTTTTGCTCCTTTCAACAGCCCACTCTCCTTTTTCTCCCCCCTCCTCTTCCTCTCTCTTTCTTTCCAGAATTCCTCTACCGATCCTACACTTGTACTTCTCTCCCTTTGCTTCCCTATCCTTTCCACATTCGTGGGTATCCCTCTCTTCTTCATCTCCCCCTCCTTTCTATTTTCCATCTTGACCACTTCGTACCCTTCCTTACCTTCTTTTCCTGTTTCCTACTTTCTTCCACAGATCGCGCTCTATCCCTATCCACTATCCCACTCTTGACTCGCGTATTCCTTTCCTTCTCCTCTTCACTCCCAGCGTAACTCCTACCGTTACCTTCCTAACCTCACTTCCTCCTACTCCCTTTACTCTCTTTTTCCCTTTGAGGGATTTTCTCCTTCCCTTCTCTATTCTGCCCAAAGAGCCTACTCCTTCTTCGCTCCTTCCTCCCTTCACTTCACTATCTTTTCTCCTGCTTTACCCTCCTAACTTTCTTACAAATACTCCTCTCGCTTTCCCACGTGCACTCACATTCACATCCGGAAGCGGAAGCCTGTTATATTTTCTTTTTGGTCTGTTTTTATCTCCTTTATTTTTATTAGATTAACTATTTTTAGCATTTCTTCTGTATTTTCGAGAGGATCTAGTACTGGGTTCCTACTCAAACTATCTGCTTCGGCATTATTTTTCCCCGGAATATATTTAAATTCAAAATCGTATTGTGACAGATAATAAGTCAACTCACCAAGTTCTTCATCCGTTCTAGCTTTTATGTTCATACTTTCTAGTGGTTTATGGTCTGAAAATATCGTGAACTTTCTTCCAATCAGCCAGTGTTGCCAGTTCTTTACGGCTTCCTTGATTGCCAGGCATTCTAGATAAATTGCTTTTCTTCTTTTTTGTGAATCATTTAATTTTTTTGAAAAATGTACTACTGGCTTTTCTCTACCATTATTTTGTATCTGTTTAAATATTGCACCAATGCCTTCTAGTGATGCATCCGTGTAAATCCTTATTGGTAAATTTTTATCAAATATTTCCAATACTGGCTGAGAGCATAACAACTTTTTTATATCTGTAAAAGATTTTTCGCATTCTTCAGACCATATAAACTTCTCATTTCTTCGTAATAGTTTGTGTAATGGGTCCAATAGTATTGAGCTTTTCGGTATATTCTCATGATAGAAATTAATTTTTCCAAGAAACTGCCTAATATTCTTTTGAGTTTTCGGGGTGGGAAAATTTTGTATTGAGATTAAATTATCTTTCACTGGTCTTACTGTATTGTGTTCTATTATATGTCCAAGGTATTTTACTGACTCTGTTGCAAATGTACATTTCTTTAATTTTAGTCTGAAACCTTCATTTACTATTGCCTTTATTACTTTTTCTATATGTTTTATATGTTCTTCGAATGATTCTGAAAAAATTAAGATATCGTCTATGTAATTTTCTGAAAAGTCCTTTAAATTGTGCTTTCTTAAGATATTGGATAAAATTCTCTGGAAAATAGCTGGTGATGTTTTTAGTCCGAACGGTAAACACGTCCATTGAAAGTGCCCCTCTTGTGTAACGAATCCTGTTTTTTGTCTATCTTCAATGCGTAGTGGAATTGACCAGAAAGCAGAATTTATATCTAGCGTGGTAAAGTATTTACAGTTTCTTGTTTTTATTATTAGGTCTTCTATTAATGGGAATGGTTGCGCTTGTGGTATAACTATTTTGTTCAATTCGCGAAAATCTATGCATAATCTTGATCGTTTCTTTTCATCTTTTTTGAATGCTAGAGTTACTGGTGCTGCAAACGGGCTATAAGATTCTTCAATTAACTTATTTTCTAGTAATTTTGCCACTTGACTTTCTATTTCTTTTTTATCCTCTGTGGTACATCTATATGGCCTTTTACTACAGTATTTATCGATCAATAAGTCTATTCGAGCTTCGTAGTCTGTAACGGTGCCTACATCGTATTTATTTTTTACGAATATTGTGTGGGATTGTGTGGAGAAGAAGATAGGAGTCGACGAAAACAATGACGCATAGACAGACGACGAATGACACCAAGGACATACGATGCGCGACGGGAGAGAGGACCGGACGGTTAGTTTTAAGGCAGACGTCGAGAGAGTAGGTGCGACCGCTAATTTAAAACTGCATCATTTTTATATTTAATAAATCCTTTTTAATACCTAAGAAAGGAACTACATTTGGGGGCTCGTCCGGGATAAGCCAAGAATTGGATAAGTAGCCATGAAATAGTGAACAAACTCAAGTGAACGGTGTACACGTGTGTGACGATTTCCGCGGCATTATGGCATCCGAGACTGCAGCGAGTGAACTTGGAAAGGAGACGACGACGACGACGATGAAGACGTTTTATACGAAGAACACGAGTGCAGTGGACGCCATGAAGGTCGAGGAATTGAAAACAGCACTGAAAGCTCATAAACTAAAAACCGGTGGTAATAAGGCCGAGTTAGCCGAACGTCTCAAAGCTGCCTTAATTCTCGATGACGAGAAGGAAGATGAAACTGAAAACGACGACGACGACGCTGCGGATGTAACAGTCGTAAATAAATCACGCAACGACGACGATGACAACGATGATTATGACAACGATGATGATGATGACGATGACGACAGTGACCGAAGAACACGACGTACGAGGAGGTCGTGTAGAACTGCAAAATACGTGCCTACATTCAAAGACGTGGAGGAATCGCTCGAAACCTTCAGCGGCGATGGGAGAACGAGTGTTAAACGGTGGTTAGAAGAATTTGAGGAAACGGCCAAACTGTGCGAGTGGACTGATATACAAAGGATTATCTACGCAAAACGTTTGTTGAAAGGTTCAGCTAAACTTTTTGTCAATTATGAAAAGTGCAGTAAGACATGGAAGCAACTGAAGAAAGCGCTTAAGACGGAATTTGCGCACAAGGTGGACAGCCACAAAGTGTACAGAGAATTAGGACGAAGGAAAAAGAAACAGAACGAAACATATCACGAATACATATATACAATGATTGGAATTGCGGCACAAGCGGACGTGGAGACACGCGCAATTATTCAATACATTGTAGACGGCATTGAGGATGAGGACGTGTACAAAACCATTTTATACGGTGCCAATAGTATATCCGAGCTGAAAGCAAAGTTCGAGATATACGAAACCATGAAAAATAATCGGAAGCCGAAACAGAAGCACAATGACGCACCCAGGAAAACACCATCTCAACCGACGACATCAAGGACAACGACCGAAACGCAGAGGTGTTTTAACTGCGGGGCGAAGGACCACACAAGTCGAGAGTGTCCATTTAGAAGTCGAGGGGCAAAGTGCTTCAATTGCAACGAATTTGGACACAAATCCGCCAATTGTCCCGTTGGAGTACAGAAGAAGGAATGCAACACCACCACGGATAAGAAAACGAAGAAGAAACCTACGAAGACGGTGGACATCGGAGGACAACAACTGGTGGTCTTGATAGATACAGGAAGTGATCTCAGTTTGATAAGATCTAAATGTTACGCTAGCTTAGATTCGCCTAAATTAGACACGGGTACTGAATTTAAAAGCGTAGGACAACACCGACATGACTCATTAGGACAGACGCGACTTAAACTTACAATTGATGAAACTGAGTTTGAGATAGTTTTCCATCTAGTAGTCGACGATCTGATAAACCACGAATTACTGATAGGCTCAGATTTTACAGATACAGTAGACCTACATATAACACAAGGTAAAGTTACAATCACCAAAATAGACGATCCAGATATTCCAGAAGTTCTTAAAATAGACGTTATCGCTGACAGTAATGAACAGGATTTATCTAGCAGTAAAGACGTTAAAGACCGAGACGAGGTAGCTACAATTATACAAAAGTATCAGCCGAATAAATGTAAAGACGTGGACGTTAAAATGCAGATCATTTTGAAGGACGAAGCACCGATATGTCAGAGACCGAGACGATTGTCGTTGTCAGAGCAACAATTTGTAGATGCCCAGATAGAAACGTGGTTGAAAGTGTAGCAGGAGGATGGCCGTTCGTTAATTATTTGAAGACGTATTGAAATTAAAGATATATATTTATTAAATTAAGTTAAAGAATAGAAATAAGAAATATAATTGAAACAACACTAATTAACTTAATAACTCTTAACAACACGAATCAAACATAAATAACATAAATGAACATAAGACCATAAGAAATACATAAAAATAAAACATAAATCCGTAAAACGTCCGTACTCGATCGTCGCAGAGCACGTTCTGCTCTTAGGCCCATCCGCGGCCGCACGCTGCACTTCATGACGTCACTAATCTAAACACCATAACATTCCAATATCCAGACGTATCTCGCTACGACGGCATAACTAACTTTATAAAATATACTACAAAAGAAGGGATTATTAGACCCTCAACATCCGAGTTTGCGAGTCCAATAGTTTTGGTAAACAAGGGAGTCGATTCGAAACGAATGTGCATCGACTATAGAAAGGAAACGAAAAAATAATCAAAGACCGTTACCCTTTACCGTTGATAGAGGACCATTTAGACAAATTACAAGGCGCAAAGGTGTTCAGCACATTAGATTTGAAAAACGGGTTTTTCCATACGAAAATTAAAGAAGACAGTATTAAATATACCGCATTTGTCACGCACCGCGGACTATATGAATTTTTACGCGTTCCATTCGGTTTGTGGAACTCACCGAGCGTTTTTCAGAGATACATCAATCATGTTTTCCAAGACCTTACTTCAACAGGAATTTTACTAATGTATGTAGATGATTTGATTAGTCCGTCGGTCACCTACGCGGAAGGGTTAGACAAATTAAAAAAGGTTTTGCAAAGGGCAAGCGAATACGGACTCAATATAAATTGGAAGAAATGTATGTGGGATCGGAACGGGGAAGCCCTCCTATAAAGAACTTTAAGAGAAAAGGACGTGAAGAGAAATTATCATCAGCGAGAGGTCGCTGGCGCAGTGGTTTCGCGCCGACCCAGGCGATCGTCGACGTTCAGCTACTCTGGCCGAGTTCCTGCATTGGATAGGTTGCCGCGCGCCTCTCCTTTCTTTTTCACGATCCTACATGTATGTTCCTACAGAATAGTGTAGAGTATTTAGGATATGTGATAACAAATGGACAAATATCCCGAGTCAAAGAATTGATTTTCTGTTGGTTCTCTCGATTTTTTACACTTGAAGAAAATCAAAAGAGAATTATAATCTGTATGATCTGACCATTAAACTCTGTATTATTTTGATTATCTGTTGGTACTCTGTGGATGCGGATATTTCCGTTTTCACACTTGAAGAGAATCAAAAGAGTATTATAAAAAGATTTTCTAGGTTCTCCTTTAATCCTCTTTCATTGTATTTTAGATGGAATTTTTCATTATTTATTAATTATTAATATTACTTAATTTTTTAAAAAGTAAATTGAGTGACAACTACGAAAAAATTAATTTCCCGGAAACTTTATTGTTATAACATTTCAGTTACATTAGTAATATTTATGCGGTTTATAAATTGAAGTAAAATTTATTACTACAATTCACTATTTCCAAAGGCTCTTCTAAAATGTTTCCCTCGTACTCTTCAGGTTCTGAGACTCCTGAAAAGTATAGATATTTGTATTGTAGAATAACTGCATCATTTTCACAATTTACACGTGATAGTCAAATTTTTTGACGTGTAACTAATAGAAAAATAATATTATACAATGTTTTATTAATTTGCACTGGAGCTTGTACTGGAGCATGTGATGCCATTGGCTCGATAATTTGTTTCGAAGAACTATCTGATGCTACCAAAAATTTAGCGTTTAATGTCTGAACTTCAAGAGTCAGATATGGTACTTGAAAGCAAAATTTATATACCTTTTGAATTTTTGCTACCACTTGTTCTCTCAAAACGTTGGATCATCTATAACATAATCATTATGTCATAATGTAATATTCGAATTGTGTAGTATATCGTATTATAAGTTATTCAATAGAAAGTGATTTTGATTTCATATAAATTGTTAACTTCAATGAAATAGCAGTAAAGTTTCATCAATAAAAAATAAACAAAAAGTATACTTACGACTCATAGCCATGACTTTTGCTTGAAATTTTTCTTTTTTCCCCAAACATTTTGCTATGACAAGGTAGTTATAGAATGAATTGTTCTATCTTTTAGTGGTATTGCACTTAATGGTATAATATTCGAAGATTTATTCTGAATCCACCAAATAAGTGCCCACTTTTTTTACGACCAGATGGATTTTTAGGTTCTGGCGGCATTTTTCACTTTATTCTAAAGCTATTGTTGACACTAAATAGTTTATTCTTTAGTAATTTCCGCACTTGATAACAATCCAATGTTATTGACAATTGTCACTGCTAATTTCATATAATTCACATCTTTTACTGGACTGCCTGATTTTTCGCGAACGTCGTCACGTTACGTCACGCCGCGACGCTCAGTACTTTTTTTCTCCTTTAAATCGCGAGGGCAATTGTTCGCCGTTGCTAGCGAATGTAGGATCGCTGCAATTGGCTGTTTTACGCTATAATCGGCCGTTTTACGCTTACAGTTAAAAATTAAATTAATTGTTTACTCTAATAATAAATATATATTTATATATTATATATTTGAATTTATCAAAATAATAATACTAATTTAATATACTTAAATTTAAAAATTAAGATTGAAACAATGATAAATTAACGGAAATAATCATTTGGTAATAAAGAATTTTGGGTCTAATCGTATTAAATTAATATATTTTAATTCAGAATTGAAATTTGGAAAAAGCATAAATTAACAGAAATAATTATTTACAGAATTCATACCTTCCCTTTTTCACTAATTCTCTTCTAATCACAAGATCCAAAATGGGATCTATTGTATATATATATATATTTGTTCCCTTTCGGGGTACAAAGCGGGCCCCGCTCCGCTTACAATCTTAATCTACTTACATACTAACTTATTCTACATAATAACTACCCTAACCTAACTCCTAAACCAGGTAGCGAGAGAGAGAGAGCCATTCACGTACGCTTACATTTGCACGCTTACATCTAATCGCCAGTACGCACTTCTGCACGCTCCGCTGTGCCTCCGCTTCCGCCGCTCTTTCTTTATACCCTCACCCTCTCCCTTCCCATTTTTCTTTTCCTATCCTTTCTCCCTATCCTCCCCCTTCATTTCTCCACTCATTCAATTCCTTCATCCACATCCATCCTTCCCCATTTTCCCTCATTATCTCACGCACCCTATCACTCACACTCCTTCCACCCTCCTCATTCATCCCCATCTTGCATTCTTCCAACACATGTTCCCAACTTTCCCTCCTCCATCCACACATTCTACATTTTCTCCTCTCTTCATTCTCCCAATACCTCCCCTCCTTCATCTCGTTCCCCATTCTAAACCTCGCTATCATTCTCCACTTCTCTTCGTTCCATCCTTCTTTCATATACCTCGGCATACCTTCCACTCTCACAAACTTGTACCATCTATTATATTTCGACTCCCTAATTTTCTTCTCAATTTCCTGTCCTTGCCTCATTCTCTCTTTCCTCTCCATTCTCTCCCATAACTCATTCCTCTCGTCCGCTGTTCCCTCTTTTACTTCTCTCACACTCACTCCCATGCTCACTAAACACTCCGCCCTTTCTTTCTCCCATTTCGACCACTCACTCATTCTTCCACTTCTTTCATCCATCTCTTTCACACACTCTCTTGCCCACCAGTTCCCTTTCCCTTCTCTCAGCCTCATTTCATACTTCCACGCCCTTTTCACACACCTCATTCTCATTTTCTCTCTGCCCAACTCATCCCTAACCATATACCCAGGCGTTACCCCATCCACTCCCAGCACCCACCTTATAAATCTTTCATGCATTCTTTCGCACCTTTTCCTCTCCTTCCATCCCCAAATCTCTACACCATACGCTGCTACCGGCCATACCATCACATCATACATCCATAACCTTCTCCCTCCATCCTTTCCAAACATTCTCTTTCCCATCCCCCATACTTCCCTCATCGCTACACACGCTTTCCTCATTCTCTCATCCACTTTCCCTTCTTGCATACCATTTCTTCTAAACACATACCCTAAATACTTATACTCATTCACTTCCTCCACTTCATCCTCTCCCCACTTCCATACTGTTCTGCCACTCACCCTCCTCCCAAATCTCATTACCTTTGTTTTCCTCACATTTATACTTAATCCTTTCTCCCTCACATACATTCTCATTTCCTCCATCATCATACTCATTCCCCTCTCATCGCTTGCGATCAACACTATGTCATCAGCATACATCATACAATACAATTTCTTCCCTCTTACTCTCACCCCTCCTTTCGCTCTCTTCTCCATTCTCTCCTCCATGTCCGCTAAGTACAACGTGAATAACCTTGCACTCAGCGGACATCCTTGTCTCACACCCCTTGCCGTCCAGAAAGGCTCACTCACTTCTCCATTCGCTCTCTCATTGCATACTGTTTCCCCATATATTTCTCTTATTCTCTCAATCAGCCCCACACTCACTCCTTTCTTCTCTAGCACGCCCCACATCGTTCCTCTATCAACCGTATCAAATGCTGCTTTCAAATCTATAAAACACACTACCATTCTTGCACCCTTCATTCCAATCTCTCTATTCACTACATAGTTCAACACGTACACATTATCCATTGCACTCATACCCACTCTAAACCCTGTTTGGCATTCCGGTAGCATCTTCTTCTCATTCACTTCCACATTCAGCCTTCTTTCTAAAATCGTCACATACACCTTGCACATTGTCTCCATTAATGTCACTCCTCTATACTCACTCACGCTTTTTCCACTCCCACTCTTTTTCACTGGCACAATCATACCCACCTTCCATTCCTCCGGCCACCCTTCCCCCTTCCACACTCTGTTGCACACTTCCCATACTAATTCATTCACTCTCTTTCCTCCATACTTCCATACCTCATTCCCCAACCCACTTTCTCCTGCTGCTTTTCCATCCTTCAGTTTCTTTACCACACACTCTATTTCTTCTATGCTTAATCCCTCCCCTTCTTCATACCTTTCCCTTCTTCCTCCTTGCCTTACTCTCCTTTCCACTCCTCCTAATAGTCCCATGAAATATCCTCTCCATTCTTCCATACTTATTTCCCCTGCTCGTACCCCTCTTTTTTTCCCATACTTTTTAATTACCTTCCAAACATCCGCTTCAGTCCTTGCTTCTCCTATCTCTCTTATAATCTCCTCCTTCCTTTCCTCCTTTTTCTTAGCACACAATTCTCTATATTCCTTCTTTGCTTTCCTGTACTCTTCCTCCCCTTTCCCCATCTCTCTCCACTTCCTTAGCATCTTCCTCATATCCCCCCTCATTTTCTTACATTCCATGTCCCACCATCTTTCTCCTCCCCTTCTTCCTTCTCTTTCCTCTTCACATTCCTTATTACATCTCCTTACCATTTCCTTCACCCTTCTCATTTTTTCCTCCCAGCCTTCCTCCTTTCCCTTCCTCCCCTCTACCACCCGTCCAAACTTCTCCACCATCTCCCTATCCCACACCACTTTCCTCCCAATTTTCCTCTCCCCACTTCCCTCCTTCCTTCTACCCACTTCGCCTTTCATTCTCACCACTACTGGCATGTGATCTGCCCCTTCTCCATCCCCCACTTCCAATCTCTCTATCCCCTCTTTCACTCCCCTCCCTCCTATCACATAATCTATCACTGACTTCCCCCTTTCACCCACATATGTATATTCTCCTCTTTCATCCCCCTTTACCCCTCCATTCATTATCCCCATCCCCATTTCCTTTAGAAGCTCCAATAGTCTCCTTCCCTCTTTATTTATCTTCCTATCTTCTGATCTCCTCCCCTCTACTTCCTCCTCTTCCTCTTCCCCTATACCCCCTTCCTCCCCCGTCCTCGCATTGAAGTCCCCTCCCATCAAAATGTTTTTCACCTTACTATTCTCCACTATTTCTCTTATCTTCCCTAGTTTTCTCTCCCAATTTCCCCATATATATACCCCTACTACCTTCCTCATTTCCCCACCTATTACTCCTTCAATCTCCATTATTCCTTCCCCTCTATCCTCTATTTTCACCACGCCTTCTCCCACTATATCTTTCCTTACTCCCACTAAAATCCCCCCGCTCGCTCTCCCCTTGATACATTCTCTCATAGCTCCTTGCCACTTCCATTCATACCCATTCATTACCATCCCTTGCATTCTTCCCACATCCTTTTCCTCTACCCACGTCTCTAACAAACATACAATATCCCATTCCCTTATTTTGTTCCACAATTCGTTACCTTTATTTCTTATTCCTCCTACATTCCAAAATCCTACCACCATTCCCCCCTCCTTTCTGCCTTCCGTCTCCCTCTTCTTCACTTGCCTTTCTTTCTTTTTCCTTTCCCCCTTCACCCCACCACTCCTTTCACCCCCTTTCCCCTTCCCTTCATCCTCCCTTCTCACCCCTCCTTTCCAAACCCCCCTTCATTCTTTTCTTCATTCCTACTCCCCATCCCCTCCCCCCCTTTCTTTTTCCCATTCTCATCCACAAATTCCTCCATCCATTCATTCCATCTCCACATTCTCCCATTCACCCAGAATTTCATGTACCCGCTTCTCACATTCATTCCCCTAGCCTTTTCTTTCTCCAACTCCCTCCTTATTCTCCATTCTACCATCCTTTCCTTCCAAGTTTGATCATCACTAATCCATATCCTCTTTTCTCCTCTTAATTTACTCTTTGCCCTCATCACTTTATCCTTTTCCTCGATACTCCCTAATCTTACACACACCACTCCTTTGCTTTTCCCTTTTTCCACCTTTCCTACCTCCCTTACCTCCCTTATTTCCGCCTCTACGTTAATCTCCTTCATTAACTTTCCCACCTCCTTTATCATACCCTCCTTGCCCTCATCCATCCCCCCTATCCCTCTTATTATTATATTCTCCCTCCTCCTTTGTCTTTCCTTCCTTTCCATTTCCATTTCCAAGCTTCTCAACCTAGTCCCCCATTCCTTATCTTTTTCCCCTCTCCCGATTCCTCCTCCACCTGCCTCTTTAACTCTCTCCTCTATTTCCTCACACTTTTTCCCCAGCACCTCCATTCTCCCCATCCTTTCTTCCAGATCTCCGATTCTCCTTTCGTATTCCTTCCTCTCCCTCTCCCATTCCCCTCTCATTTCCTCCATAAACTTCCTCACTTCCTTTCCTTCTTCCTTCCCCCTCTCCATTCCTTCCCTTATACCTCTCATTTCCTCCCTTATTTCCATCATCATCTCCATTATTGCATCATTCCTCTCCTCCTTCTCTTTCCTTGGTGATGTTCTAACCTTTTCAACTTTCTTAAAAATTTCCCACTCCTCCTCCCTTCCCCTTTCTTCTTCCACCTTCCTCTTTTTACCTATTAACTCCTCCATACAACCTGAGAAACTTCCTGACCTTTCTCTCATTAATCTCTCCGCATTCGTAGGTCTAACCCTTCTCTTTTCCTCTCCTTTGTCCTCCATCACCGCTATTTCTAGCCTTCTTCCTCTACCCTTCTTCCTCTACCCTTCTTTATCTTCCGTTCTACCTTTCACCTACTTCCCACACTCCTCAGATGTCGCCACTATCTCTGCACTTTCCCTCCTAATCTCCACCGTCCCTCCTAACCTATAACTCCCTATCCTCACTCCACACTCACTCTCTTTCCTTCTCCTTCCTTTCTTTACCTTTTTCTCTCCTACACGCACTCCCACTCACTCTTTCTTCTTCACCTATTCTCCTTCCACACACTCTCTTTCCTACTTCTATTTCAAAATGGGATCTATTGTTTCCATGATATTCTCAATTAAATATTAAATTAATTTCTGCCTTTCCAAAGAATTTAATAATAATATTATATATTATAATTATATATTATTATAATATATAATTATAAATATTATAATTATTATAATTTAATAATAATATTATTATTTAGTCTATATGTTCACCTGTACCTACGAAAATTACTGGACTCTGTGTTGCTGCAACACTAAAAAAGTTACGTATCTTTGAAAAATACTGTAGGAAATAATTAAATTATTAAATTATAATTCGATGTCTAATTAATAAAAATTTGTATATTTATTTTCCGAAAGTAAAAGAGAATCAAGAGAGAATCACAACGACTAATAGAGAACTAAGGAGAATAAAAGAAATATGAAGAAAATGTAAGAGAATCATAAATGATGATTTCAGGGTCCGAGATAATCAAAAGAAATTCAAAACTTCGACTCGGGATACGACCGTCACCTAAGAAAGTTGCCGCAGTGATAGACTTTCCGAGGCCTACCTGTGTGAAGGCTGTTCAAAGTTTTTTGCGTCTTGCAGGGTATTTTAGGAAATTTATTGAAGGATACGCACGAATTGCCAAACCTTTGACTAATTTATTACGCGCAGATAGCACGTTTCAATTCGGGGCAGACGAAGAAAATGCATTTAGGCGATTGAAATTATTCTTGTCGAACGAACCACTGCTAAATTTATATAACCCTGAAGCAGAAACTGAACTCCACACGGATGCGTCTAGTATAGGATACGGTGCTATTCTATTGTAAAAAAATAGCGAAAGTGGTAAGTTACAGCCCGTGTATTATGCGAGCGGTACAACAACACCTGCAGAAGCCAAATACTGCAGCTGTGAATTGGAAGTACAGTATTCCCTGGTTATATGCACAAGGAGGGGCCCTCGATAACTGCATCGCGAGCATCCCCACCACATAGGGGGATCCCCCTCGGCGAGCCGCCACATTCAGCGACGGGGAAGTGTAACATGATACTTTCGGATCGTGTCCATGAGCCAATACTAATCGAAGGACTGAACTTTTCCGTTTTTGATTATTTTTCGTTAAAAACTTCGCTATCGTGTTTGTGACAATTTTGTGATTAAAATGATACCAAACACGACATAATTTGAGCAACATTTACTTAATATTTAAATCGCTTATTTGCTATATAGATAATTCAAACATGTCGTGTTTGGTATCATTTTAATCAGAAAAAACTCACAAATACGTTAACGAAGTTTTCAAAACAAAAAATTTGAAAATGGAAAAGTTCAATCCTCCAATTAGTATTAACTCAGCGATAGGTTCGGGCCGGTCCCCCTGTACGTTGGGCCTCTCTGTCACTTCTACTATCTGTCTTTTTCTAAGCTCGGCACTCGGCTCGAGCCGTGAGATAAACACAGTGTTGACATTCAGCTACGACCAGTGCATATAAGTTTTGCACAGGGACTCTATAGCAGTGCATATATAGAGTTTGGTAACTATTCAATGTTTACGAATTTAGAAAGGGGTAAGCAATGGGACAATGTCCCCCCCCCCCCCCCTCTAGAAGATGAAGGGGTTGATGGAACCGAGACTCGTCTTCGATGCACACGCGATTGACGGCGATGAGTCCGTTTCTACGAACGTTTTAAGGAGCATTCTTTGCTCCATGCACGAGCTGATGAAACAAATTTTTACGATGCCTAAAGTTTGTTAAATGCCTGTGCTATGGAGAGACACGTTCCTCAAAACGTTTGTACATACATACGAACAGAGTCATCGCTGTCACAGTTTTTATCCTTTATCCTTTGCATCTTCGACGGGGTGGTTTTTCACTGTTTTCCGCTTTTTAAATTCGCGGTCAACTTGAGCTGTATGAAAATACCGACTTGTTATTCACGTCAATAAAAGCACAGCAGTGTCGACAGGTATGCAATGTTTAAATGCACTGCGCTGTGTTTACGTCGCTGCTCCAATTGAGCGCCGAACTTAGAAAAGACAGTAAGTATAATTCAAAGCATATCGTATTGGGTATCATCTTAATCAGAAAAATTTCACAAATACGTTATCGAAATTTGCGAAAAAATGGAATATCAAAAATGGAAAAGTTTTATCCTCCGGTTTGTGAAATTTTTCTGATTAAGATGATACCCAACACGATATGGTTTGAATTATACTTACTGTCTTTTCTAAGTTCGGCGCTCAATTGGAGCAGCGACGTAAACACAGCACAGTGCATTTAAACATTGCACACCTGTCGATACTGCTGTGCTTTTATTGACGTGAATAACAAGTCGGTATTTTCATACAGCTCAAGTTGACCGCGAATTTAAAAAGCGGAAAACAGTGAAAAACCACCCCGTCGAAGATGCAAAGGATAAAGGATAAAAACTGTGACAGCGATGACTCTGTTCGTATGTATGTACAAACGTTTTGAGGAACGTGTCTCTCCATAGCACAGGCATTTAACAAACTTTAGGCATCGTAAAAATTTGTTTCATCAGCTCGTGCATGGAGCAAAGAATGCTCGTTAAAACGTTCGTAGAAACGGACTCATCGCCGTCAATCGCGTGTGCATCGAAGACGAGTCTCGGTTCCATCAACCCCTTCATCTTCTAGAGGGGGGGGGGGGGGGACATTGTCCCATTGCTTACCCCTTTCTAAATTCGTAAACATTGAATAGTTACCAAACTCTATATATGCACTGCTATAGAGTCCCTGTGCAAAACTTATATGCACTGGTCGTAGCTGAATGTCAACACTGTGTTTATCTCACGGCTCGAGCCGAGTGCCGAGCTTAGAAAAAGACAGATAGTAGAAGTGACAGAGAGGCCCAACGTACAGGGGGACCGGCCCGAACCTATCGCTGAGTTAATACTAATTGGAGGATTGAACTTTTCCATTTTCAAATTTTTTGTTTTGAAAACTTCGTTAACGTATTTGTGAGTTTTTTCTGATTAAAATGATACCAAACACGACATGTTTGAATTATCTATATAGCAAATAAGCGATTTAAATATTAAGTAAATGTTGCTCAAATTATGTCGTGTTTGGTATCATTTTAATCACAAAATTGTCACAAACACGATAGCGAAGTTTTTAACGAAAAATAATCAAAAACGGAAAAGTTCAGTCCTTCGATTAGTATTGGCTCATGGACACGATCGGGCCGGTCCCCCTATAGCTTAGATCTCTCTGTCTCTTCTACTGTCTGTTCTTTTCTAAGTTCACGCTCGGCTGGAGCCAGAACGTAAACACAAAATAGAAACCACCACTTCGTAACTCCACAGTTTCGGTCCCGAATTCTGTGCATATATCCAGGGTTTACTGTACTAGCTATAGTAAGAGCGTTGAAAAAATTCAGAGTCTATCTGTTGGGCGTCAAGTTTAAGATAGTCACGGATTGCAAGGCTTTTGTGTGCACGATAAAGAAAAAAGATTTGAACGTTAGGATTGCGCGTTGGGCTCTGCTGTTAGAAGAATTTTCGTACACGGTAGAGCACAGGTCCGGTAATCGAATGGCTCACGTGGATGCGCTAACAAGGAGACGGTACGGTTGTCGGGTCTCAGAATTTTTTCAAACTTGGCAGAGGGGGAGGCCACCCCTCGAATATTAAGCGTGTAAAGCCATTCGACTAGATGGCCAGGCATTTTCGAGAAAAACGCCTTTTTTAATTTAAAGCGAAATAAATACAAGGGACGCTATCATGTATTCAAAAGAGTTCGTAGCTCATTTGGTAGCGTGCTGGTCTAGTAACCGATAGGTCGCTGGATCGAGTCTCGCTGCGTGCAACTTTTTTTCTCCCCCTTTTTTTCCTTGCTTTCTACGTGTATTTCAAATAAAATGATTGGAACGGAAATTTTATTTTACTTTACATAATAAAATGAATACACAGTTTTACGTACTCGTATACTTTGTAGCGACTGTCGCGTCGCACTGGTTGTTAAATCTCCTTATTGTTATATACCATAAGGATTTTATTGCATGTCGAACGTCTTGCTCATCAACTAGTAAAATGTAGTTTTGTTAAATGTTTTATAAAATGTAATTTTAATAAAGTTGTAACGACAGTCGCTACGAAGTATACGAGTACGTAAAACTGTGTATTTATTTTATTATCTAAAGTAAAATAAAATTCTCATTCCAATAATTTTATTCCAATAATTTTATTGGTAATACATGCAGAAAGTAAAGAAAAAAGGGGGGAGAAAAAAAGTTGCACGGAGCGAGACTCGATCCAGCGACCTATCGGTTATCAGACCAGCACGCTACCAAATGAGCTACGAACTCTGGTGAATACATGATAGCGTCCCTGGTATTTATTACGCTTTAAATTAAAAAAGGCGTTTTTCTCGAAAATGCCTGGCCATCTAGTCGAATGGCTTTACACGCTTAATATTCGAGGGGTGGCCTCCCCCTCTGCCAAGTTTGAAAAAATTCTGAGACCCGACTATCGTACCGTCTCCTTGTAAGTAGATTTCCGAAACCTTCGATTTTTGTGATTGAGGAAAATTCAGATGGCATTTTGACGAAATTGAAACGGGCTCAACAGAAAGATGACGAAATAGTAAAATTATTAGATACGACGCAAGCGAATAATGCACCCGGTTATAGTGGTGGAGAACTATCGATGGTACTATCGATAGTTATCGATGGTTGCCACTATCGAATACTATCGATAGCCTAGTTTCACTATCGATAATTATCGAAAACTTAGGTTGGTATTCCTTAATTTCTTTCTTCTGTTACATGTACCGCGAATTTAAAAATTTAGTAATTATAATCTGTTGAATAGTATTTGTACATCAACAGAATCAACAGAATTTTGGAAGTTGCTGATGCTGTAAATAGATCTTTAATCAAATTATGCAATGCTCCATTACCACTGACAATTGATGAAATAGCGATATTAGAAGATGTAAAAAAAGTGTTAAGTTGTTTTGAAGACGCAACAAAAAAAGTTTCGGGATCTAATTACATAACAATTTCTATGATTATACCTCTTAGTTACGGTATATATAATCATCTAACAAATCTGTATCCAGAATTAAATATAGACGAAGGCAAAATGATTTGTAACATAATTATACATTCAGTAACAGAAAGATTGTTTCCTTACGAATTAAGATCGGAGCCACGAATCGCCACAGTTCTTGATCTCAGATTCAAGAAATTTGGTTTTAGAAACTTAGAAAATTTTAATCATGCGTCAGCTTTTCTGGAACTAGAACTAAATAATGTAATGAAAGATTCATGAGTAAATGCACAAGTGGAAAACCTGAAAAATTCAGAAAATAATTGCTAAATGAACAAAAAATCTTTATTTTTTTTTTATGGAACAAAGAATAAAAGAAAAAGATAAATCTATTTCTGCAGATGCCATACTGATAAAAAGGAAATATTTAGAAAGACCAAATATTTCAAAAGACTGCGATGTTTTAGATTTTTATAAAATAAATAATGCATAACAAATATTTTAAACCAATTAATATTTAAGTACTTGTGCATTCCCGGATCTTCCACTGAAAGTGAAACAAATTTCAGTGTTGCAGGACAAATCGTATCTGAACGCAGAACCAGGCGAAACCGGAGAATGTGAACATATTACTATTTTTAAACAGAAATGTCTGAAATAGTAGATTCGCAATGTATCAAATTGAAATAAAAATTCTTTATTTTGCATCGATAAATATACTTTACTCCCAACACAGAACAATAAAGTACGATATACAAAATTACTTACATTCTATTGCTATCAATATCAATGATTACTATCGATAACTATCGATGGTCTATGATCCAACTATCGAAAACTATCGATAGTGCCGACTATCGATATTTCTCCACCTCTACCCGGTTATGCGGTAAGGAACAATCTTTTGTATAAGGAAAAGGACGGTGATATGCTCGTAGTAGTGCCTAGTGTAATGCAAGAAAGTATAATCCGACAGGCTCACGAACGAGGACATTTCTCCGTTGATAAGACAATGAAGATTGTGCATATTTGTAAATGTTCATCTTGAATTAGTTAGAATTTTTTTATTATGTCTAAACCGATAAGAAAATCTTCAAAATCGTTTCGTTCTACAATAAATACGTCTATGTATTCCTCTTTTTCAAAAATTTTTATTTTTATGGTTACTAGACCTTTTGATTGTGTCACAACATTGACTGTTTTTAGAAATATTTAATTTTTATCTTCTGTCTTTTTCTTTATCTTGACTAGTTTTGAATTTATTAGAGAGACTTGGGAGCCTGGATCATATGTTCCGTTTACCTCTAACTTATCCTCTAATAATATTTTTACTTTAATCAATGGTGTGATTATTCGTTTTTTTCTTCTGTATTTAAATCCACTTCTATCACTGCGTTGCTTCCAATTACTGTAGTTTCATTTCCACTTTTCCTTTTAAACCAGCATGAATCCTCTGGATGATATCTAATACCTTTGTTTAATTTTTCACAGTTTTTACATGGCTTCTTCTCTTCAAATTTCTTTTTATTGTCTTGTCTTTCCTCTTTCCTTTTCATGAAACTGTTCTTACTTGTTAGGTTTTCGCATTTTCTAATTTCATGTAGTAGTCCAGTTGAACTTTCACAAGTTTCTCTGTCTATTTTGTTTCTAACAAATTCTGGTAATCCTGCTGCTATAAGCATCACCAGAGTTTTTGTACCAATCGCATTGTCCATATCTAGCAATAGCTTCTCCTTTTTCATAGCATATTCCATCAGTGAACCTTCTTTATACCTGTAGGATATAGCGTACATTCCTGTACTCCATCCTTTGTCTGCAAATGTCTCCAAGAATTTCTCTTTCCATTCAGACCAAGCAGCTTCTATTGTCAACGTGGTTAGTGTTGCTGAGTGCCAGTCTAAACATGCCTTGTCCAGGAATAATCTCAGTATCTCAACCTTCATAGCATCATCAATGATTTCGAATCTTTTGCATTCTTTCTCGAATGTCTCTAACCATTGTTTGGCATTTGAGTGTTTACTTATAAATTTTTCAATCATGAATCTCTCTGCTATATTTTTTAAATTTAATTGGTTTCCTTTTTTCTGTGCGGATTCCATTATACTTGCTTCTACTATCTGTTCTAAATATAAATCATTAAATATTATATTTTCATCTTGATTGAAATAGATCTTCTCCATTTCCTGTGTGCATGTAATCCATATTGTTCTTTCCTGGCCTCTTTGATTAAAGCTCTTTTTCACTCTTTTATAGTTTTCTGTTCTTGTCAACTCATTATGGTTACTTGCAAATTTTTCAGCTTCTGGCAGCACATACTTCTTATTGTCCACTGTTGTAATAGAGGTTATAATAATAACACTTGTCTTTTTGTCGTTTGGTGATGCCACATATTTAAAGGCAAACTGTAGTTTTTTTGCCATTGTAAACAAAAATTGTCGTTTTATAAGACAATAATCGTGTGGAGGGGTACTAAGTAAACAGTATTGTGTTTCTCTGTAAACAAAGAGGAGGTTTTTCTTTTATTTTTCTATTATTATCTACACTATTTACAACCTTACCTGTAAACAAAGAAACGTCAATTAAAGTTACTGTATTCTACTTCTTTGTCTACCCTACTTATTCTAATTATATTATTATTCTAATTATATTATTATAATTTCTTCTGCACGTCCTATTGTGTAATCTCTCTCTTCTTTTTCCAAATCGTCCCTCTATCGACGATTAATAGAAGTTCGCGTGGAGCATGAGAAACACGGCAGTTTTTAACCCTAAGGATAGTATACTTTCCTTACATGTACTTCGAAACGATCTACAACTTTTGTTTGAAACTTTTTCAAAAATTCTCAACATTTCCAGAGATAGACACGAAAAACTATAATTTTAATGGGTTTTTCATGGTTTTCACCATGAAAATCAAATTTCCGCCAATTTTCACTATCATTTTCGTAATCACCGCATCAAGATGCATGGGAGTACCAAGTTTCAAAATTTTCGGAGGCATCCCGTTTTCGGAAGTACACCCTCTGATTCATTTAAATGTCCGTATTGTAAATGCCAAGCTAAATTTGCAGTCTCTTGTCCTTCTACGCTAGCAGTATGGTCACCTTCTAAAAATGTCATTTATTTCCAACAGTCTTAAATAACGACTAAGCCGGCCGAGGCGCTACAGTCATATGAGCAACAGAGCCTCGTAGTGACGCATCGATTGAGGTTATATGTCGACAAACAGTTTCAGATCACACCACGTCATGTGGAGGATAAAATAACAGTGTTATTAGTAAAAATGTATGCTAAGACATGTCTTGAAATCGAAGTCTCAGGCGATATAATTTACTTTCCAGCGCAAATAATTGGAACATCCAGCGACATAAGAACGTTAATCCTCGCGTCAAAGAATACATTGTTGCCGCCGCGATTGTGTTGCCTATAGATTTTAAGATTTCAGGCAGGTAGAACAAAGATTTCTTAAACATTACTTTTATTACTTAATTACGCTTATTGTTAGTTTGCTATTAAAGAGTTACTAGTAAAAAAATATTTTTAAGCAACTACTGAATATTGCTGTCTTTAATTTTAAAAAAACGACAGAAAAAAATTAAATCCCACATGAGATTCAAATCCGCGACAAAAAAGTGTCCAGCGAATTCACAGGCAGACACCACAGCCACTGCGCCATTAATATCTTTGAAAGAACGGTTAAAATTCTAGGTCAGCGGCGGGCGATTATTGCACGCCCGTGCCGTCCTTCGAGAAACACCGCCTCATTCACCCAAACATACAGCCGAGATGTCACTGATTCACAACCACTCTGTAGGCGTCACGCTCGTGCCTATTAGCACTGGCTTGGTGCCGCATTTGGGGCGACATTCGTAGTTAGTCGCTCGCGCTGAAAAGACGTGCCTCGCGCGTCAGTCGCGGAGATCAGAACGACGTGCGTGGCACGTCGACTCACAATATTTGTTGAGGAACAGTTTCAGATGGCACTACGTCGCATGGACCGCAGCGGCCGCGATGGCAACAATGTATTCTTTAATACGAGAAAGCCTAGCTTTCTAGTATCGGATAGTTATTTTTAACAATTTGCGCTAGTAATTAATTTACAAATGTGCGTACTGGAACGCAATACTATATTTGTGCCGTAAGACTTAATGAAGTGGTCGATTTAGGCAAAACCATCGCCAGAAGTTCAAAAACATTAAAATATATTAATTGTATTTGATTTAAAACATATCTGAGGATACTTTTTCACTAACAATGCTTTTGTCTTATCCTACATGCGACGTAGTGCCATCTGAAACTGTTCCTCAACAAATATTCGGAGTCGACGTGCCACGCACGTCGTTCTTATCTCCGCGACTGACGCGCGAGGCACGTCTTTCCAGCGCGAGCGATTAACTACGAATGTCACCCCAAATGCGGCACCACGCCAGTGCCAATAGGCACGAGCGTGACGCCTATAGAGTGGTTGTGAATCAGTGACATCTCGGCTGTATGTTTGGGTGAATGAGGCGGTGTTTCTCGAAGGACGGCTCGGGCGTGCAATAATCGCCCGCCGCTGTTCTAGGTTATAAAGACCATACAATCAGCAATTTATTTAATTGCCCCCATCCTGTTCTTTAACATCTACATATTTCTGTGCAGAAACATTGAAGGTCACAATATGAACATACTGTATTAAAATCATGCAAGAATGGCAAATATTGTGCGAGTTTCAGCCCAAAATGTGTCCCAGAAATCGGTTTTTGATTTTTCCGACCGTGAGGCACCGTACTCAACAAAAATCTGAAAAAATTAGGGTAAAACAATGATAACATTAGGCAACTATTGTAAAAAGGAAAAAGTTGTACTCGGAAGATTTCAAAACGAAATCGATGTTTAAAAATTTTTTTTTTGATTTTTCATTTTTCGTGAGTGGAACTTGCAAAGGAAAAATCTGAAAAAATCCCTAACGTGTAGATTCGTATTTAGAATGTGTCAGAATTTTTTGGGAATTTTTGCACCCCATTAATTGGAGAAAATGAGGCAAAAACTGTATAGGTATTCGTTATATTTACTCGCGACTTGTCAGAGTTCATTTTTTTCTTTATTATTCGATCCGGCAACTGTATTTACATATAATTTACAGTGAACTCTAGTTAGTAATTCGGGGCGTAATTTCTAATCTCTCTCGGGAGACCGCGTGTCGGCCCTTATGACCTCTCGGTCCTCCCCCTTCTCTCGAAGACTTTTTCATTCCTTCCTCTCGGTGACCCGAGAGTAAGGGAGAGTTGTCTTCTTACCTTGTCTAGGAGAATTCGCAAAATTGTCGAAGTCGCCTCGAGACGTTTGTAAACAATGGAGGCGTTTTGCCATGGAAAATCCCACATCTGGCTAACACTCTCCAATGCCCAGCCGCCTCGAGGCGAAGTCCCACCTAGACAATGATTTTCTCTCTCGGATGGTTTATGACCTGGTCCCCGTCTACCGCGGACGGTCCTAGACTTGCGGGGCCAGATGTACATAAAAATTGCAAGTTAAAAATATATATTAAGCCCATCGCAGAGTCGGCCGTCCGAGACGGAAAGTACGGAGGACGGACCATAAACCTTTGTCCCGACAAACTGGTTTTTCGATTTTACCCTATAACTACCCTCCCGGTGAAGATATTGGATTTAAAATTTGTGTGCAATGGTTTTTCATGATCACCTATCGAATGACCCATCGTCGAATAAAATCGGCTCAAGGGCACTTTTGGCTCCCTTATCGTGCTAGACCCTTTCATCAAAATCGGCGTTTGACACTTCCCTTTAAGAAGTTTCCCTAGAACGTTCTGTAACGTACACCAGTTTGTGCCGAGTGATAAAATCGATTCCGTTCACGCTAATGTTATCGAACGTCGCGTCAGCACTTCCGCGACCACGTGCTTCTACACAACAGCCATCGACCGCCAAATCAGTCCGATGACAGTCTATGATTGCCAAATCAAGAGCATCGGCTCTAATATAGTCGCGTGCGTCGCACGAAAACTTTGAGACGACTTGGGTTTTCTCCTATCCGGAGAAGCACAGGCAAAGCAGTCCCGACATCAGCATCAAAGAAACACCAATTTAGCGTAAGTCATTTGGTTCGTCTTATTCCTTTCGCTCTACCCTTTGATTGGGTCAATATGAACCAGATGGCTTCGCAATTGTTAGGATTAATCAAGGGACGCAACGTAATAAAGAATAAAGTAACTAGATTCGGTAACTCATGTCCAGGTTCACAAACACCATTGTGCGCAGAAATAGAAATTTGCAACACCTCGTTGGAGCAAGTTTGTGTAGAATTCGACGCGGTGCAAACCGAGATTGAATTACTCAATAACGAATCTGGTCATAATGAGAAACGCTTGAAGCTTAACATCTGCGTGTTGATAAATATTGTGAGACGAGTTTTACGCTACATCTGTGAGCTTTATAGGCGCACTTTTGCTCCTCAACAATATAGTTTTCTTGAAAATATTTGAGACGTACTTTTTTATATCGGTAATCGTCCCTTCCAATGCACAGTGGAACGAAATGGGTAATCTAGGTGGAAAAAAATCAAGTCTGGGATTTGAATTTTAATAATCTCATCTTCATCTAGAATGTTTGCTGAGACCAGTGATAGCAATATTAATTGATTTTGCAATCATCTAAATGTAAAAATCAGCACTTAAAAACAACAAATTTCAACAGCGCGAAAACATCCAAATACCTCTCTGAAAAGAAGATACTGTTAGAGGCATTAAGAATTTTGCGAGACTTTTTATTTTTTGTACAGTATATTAGTGTTAGTTAACCTTGGAATGCCCATAAACGATTTTTTGAAAAATTAATTTTTAAACAATTTATGGAACTTTCTTTAGACACATGTTTTTTGGAGAAATTAGCAAACTTATAATGTATATCAAAATATTACCTCGAAATTTTAAGGGTATTTAGTTTAAACCTTGTAGAAGCAGCTCCTGCAAAAAAAGGCTGCGCTTTCTGCCGCCTTTTGTTGTTATTCCTTTCTAAAGTTTATGACATAGTACGGCTGCCGACTCCCTGCGGAGCACGATGTAACAAAAGGACCAGATGTCTACAACTAACAAACAACGAAATGTATATCTTTGAAACTCCGTCTATATATTCTTTAGATTGTGTAGAAGTAATTAGTGGAAAAAATTCATGGATCCACTTGCGCCCTTTTTAGTTTTACCTACTTAAAGGTAGGGATGCGATTCGGCAGTCTAATTTCACCGCGGCGCGCGGTCCCATTAAACAATGCATAACTAACAAACAACGAAATGTACCCGTGCATCATCCGCAGGTGTGCGTAAAGCATTTCCCCTCTATAAAAAAAAAAGTCTCGCAAAGTCAGTTTGGTATCGAATAAGTAATAGACCAACTTAAACAGTATCAGTTGACATCGCATCCTCTGCAGGAGGAAGAGAAAGACGTTAGTAGGATATTTTGCATTAAATATCTCTTTAACTTAAAGTGCAATGAGAAAATGACTTATGCAAAAGTTTCTTTATTTCTTGCGTAGAATGAAAGTCCGTAAAGAAATATATAGACTTTCGCATAAAAAATGATGTTAACCATTAAATATTAAAAAATATAAAAAATAAAAAACTAACGATGCAGTGATATTCTTTTCACGATGTTATGAAACTTTTGTATAATACATTTTTCTCTAAAATGAACGGTTCTCGAGTTATTATTTTTTTCCAGCTAGATTGTCGATTCGTTCCACTGTGCAACAGGGTGAAAAGAGTCCTCAAACTTTGGATTTCGAAACTTATGTAACAAATATCTCGGAAACTATTAGAGATACGGCAAATTTTTACACACTGAAAATTAACCTCTTGGGATGGCGAATCCGATGATGTAAGTATTTTTGTAGAGAATCCATTTGTTCAAACAATGTGAAAGATAACATTAATTTTTTTCATCATCTTGTCAGTTAAATTTCAATCAATTTTCTTGAATATTCGTCTGGATATTTTGTAAATTGAAGTAGAAAATATAGATAAATTAGAAATTTAATATTTGTGTTACAATAAAATTAGTGCTTTCAAAACATAATAACGTTCGTTGTAACAGAAATATTAAATTTCTAATTTATTCGTATTTTATTTTTATATATAGTATTATTACAATAATCAGCTGGAAAACATACCTTCAGGAGCACAGAAGAGAGTCCATTGTGCTATGGTATCCTTACTCCCAATACCGAAATGTCTCAGGGTAAGAAAGATGTTGTGGTTTGCGTATAACAGCTCTACATTCCCATGAATTTTATGTGAAAATAGCCGCAAATGCGAACCAAAGATGCTGAAATGAAAAATATATTCTATGAATCGTGTACAAGGCTCAAATAAATTATACGCAGATATCAGTAAAAGCAATTAAAATATCCGTTGCATGCTGTCTAATTTAAGGCCAGAAATCCCTTTAGAACCGTGAAAAACAGGAATTTTACGGGAATTTTTTTAGAGGGGATAAAATAATCGAATCATTTTCAAATTTTGACATAAGTTTATTATAACATCCAAATTGAAGAAAAAATTTTTTTTCTTGGGATGACCAACAAAATGGCGGCGTTGTTAAGGGTCTTCGGTCACCTGTTTTCCGCGACATGGAAAACTGCTGCAGTTGTCACTCTTTTGCTATTGATCTGAAAAAGATTTAACAAGTGTCATGCGTTTACTGACATATTAAGGGGAAGGATATACGTAAAAAATTATGGAAAAGTGCAAAATTGAAAATTTGGCAGCCTTTTTACTCTATAGGTCGAATTTTCGATCATTTTTTCGACATATTTGACCTCAAAAAAATTATTTATTTACACGCTACCTTTCAAACTTTAGGTATATCCTTCCGATAATATTACTGAGAGTAACCTCCCAGAATTTCATCGAAATCGGTCGATAACTTTTTGAGCTACAACACGAGCAGTTTTTGAAAATGTAGTTTCGAGATAATCGCGTTTAAAGTTTCAACATGTGAAAACTATTAATTGTAGTGACCTACCGTTTAATCAGCGTTTCCAGGCGTGTACAGTAGACCTTCGACTGCCCCGAAAAACCTATTTTCTTCCGCCAGCTGTTGTTTCCGGGCTGTATGAGCTTCTCTCGTCTCAGAAAGACTCAGCCTGTTTTGTCTCACTATTCACGCCTCATCAGAGGTTTCGGCGAAATCTCTGCACTTGGTGCCAACGACTATGTCCAACGCATTCATAACCCTTAACACATTGTACGCCGGCTAAATATCTGCTATCTAATTTATTATATTTGATAATGTTACTATTCAAATCAATATAAATTTAAACACATTAAGTAATGCACAAATTAAAGGGAGTAATATTGCCTTCTTTGTCCACTTTACCGTTTTCCTCAAGATAAAATAATATGATTGATATTGATCGGTAAAATCGTAAAATCATATATTTGAAATCCCGCATTATCGCGGGACCGGCGTACAATGTGTTAAGATCGAAGAACAGCCGTCATTGAATCTGCCAGCAGCAATGTAGGCCGAAATTTCAACAATTTTTAAACCAGAATGCAGGTGTTTTGAAGCCAATCGCCAGATCGTCGAGTTGAAGCTTTCATTTGCATTCTGGGTATGGACTCCCAAGCACCTTTCTAGCAAATCATCTCTCGACAAATCTTGATACATTGGCAGGAGATGCTGTTTGATATTTTGACCAATGCATTCACTTTTTATGACTTGCACTTGCACTTATGTCATCACTGGTACTCGGCCCGAAACCTTCCTTGCTCGCATCAGTGAATTGATTTCCTTGAAATCTCTTTTTTCTTATACATTTTCGAGCTATATTGCCTCGAGTTCCTTTCGGATAGTTCGGCATTTTACTTTAGAAAACTCAACCGTTCACGACAAAATTTGAAACGAAACTGAATCTGTTGCTCGGGTAACATTTTGTTTCGTATACTTACCGTTTCACGCTATATAGATATATAAATAATGTCCTTGTCATAAAAAGGAGTGACGTGTCGTATCGAAAAATTTCCTGAAACATCTGCCTGGTGAAACAGAGTATAAATAAAGAAGTATTGTTAAACAAAGCTTGCTCCGGCACTAACGGTCTCTGACCGAAGCTGTCCCTCCGCTCTATACTACATGCGATAACTTCACTAATATCCAATATTTCGGATTTCCCTTTGGTCAGTATATTCTTTGGGTATTATACTTTCGAAATATGTAATAAAAAAAAACGATTTTTTGAAAATTCTAAAGGGATTTCTGGCCTTAAGCTATATTAAGCATATAGCTATATCCAAAACCACTTCCGAGACCACTTCGAATTTGAAAGATCCTTCATGGACGACCTATTCGATCGATTTTTCCAGTTATACGGTCAAGCGACTATCTGTAATGAAATGGGCCTAGTAGACGCATCGCAATTACGAATGGACGAAGCCGACACGAGTCTACCATACACGCTCCGAGCGGACGCAAGCTACTATACAATTGGGGGACTTCTGCTCCAAGGGAAGAAGGAAAATTGAACACTTCGTACTGTCGAATACGCAAGCTGCCTACTTATTCCCGCTGAGCAAAACTACTCTATCACAGAAAGAGAAGCATTGACACTCGTTTGGGTAGTAGACAAATTCCGTGGATACATCGCGGCGGCGAAGATAATAGTCACGTCAGTATCCACCACCACCGGTAGTCCCAAGGCGGAAACGAGGTCGACCCAAAAAGCAAAAAGACGATCCAGTGATAACACCAATTCTTCGGACACCAGGAGACGGAAATATTCCCCTGAATCCGTTCCAGAATGCCGCTTTGTCGAAGCGAAAACGGGGTCGGCCCCGCAAAACAGACTCCATCCTACCGGGACCCGTAGCGATCGATCGCGCTGCGGCCCCGAGGGCGACGACTCACCAAGATCCAGGAAGAAAGGGCCTCAAGCTTCGGATTCACTGAGGAGACAGAGAGAGAGGATGCCCGAGGAGACAGAAAGCCGGGTCTCCAAGGATTCCTCTCGTAGGAGAAGCACTACCTCGTCGAGTCACTCGAGCAGCGGAAAAGCAGCATCGTAGCCAGGAAACATCCCCGCAGCAGATTTCGACTTTAGGTGGGAAACCCACGCACCTGGATTTCGTGTTGCTAGACTACTTTCCAGGGCGTCATCGCATCCAGCGGGGGAGATTGTAGCGAATATGAAAACGGGTATGTTCTGTTGAGAGATAGGTACCGACGAGGGAGGGGGTGCAAACCGACCTACGCACCCCCCCCCCCCCATACACACACACACACACACACTACCGGAGGTTCACCAATTATAAACAAGGCCTCGCGTATAAAAAAGTCCTCGGTTAACCCAAACTGTCAGTTGAGAGCGGGTGATCAAGGATTTCGGACTAGACAGTTGGATGAACCACAGGTTTCCAGTCGAAATCTTGATATTCAATCATTGGAGAAACTTCGAGATATCAGCGGACGGACTCTAGCCCACAACTCCAGTCAGGCGATGGAAGTGGTTTCTTGGATAAGCCAGATCGACCGGCCCTAGTTGACTCGCGGAGGGTTCTTGCGTTCCTTGTTATTTACGGCAACGTGAAAGCTCCACTTAGCGGCGCACGGTACGATGGAGCGTGCAACGGTGACTCTGAGACAATCCAGAGGCCGGGCTAGCGCAAATTATACGACGCGGGAGTGCGCGTTACAACATTAATTATTTATTAAAGATATGAAATGGTCACATTTATGTTTTTACAGTAGTTGCATTATACCATAAATATTAATGTGTATTTCTTCAGATTTTTAAATGCTTGGAACACAGTTAAAAAATGGAAAAATCAACAATTGTTTATTTTATGAGCGAAATTATTGTTTTTACCACATTTATATTTTTACAGTTTCCCAAGCTTACTATTTATAAATATGAAGATGCAATTTTCTTAGCTTTTTGCAACAGTGGATCATATTAAAAAAGAATAAAAAACCAATGTCTTTCCGAATACGCATTTTAAGTTAATTTGTTTATCGTAATTCGTTACTACACAAATTTCGAATTATCAGAACTTATTGGACGATCTGCAGCTTGTCTCGTACCTAAATACAATTGTAATTAACGTTTCATATACCTGTAGCCATTCCAGTCTGACGACTGGAACTAGCAGGTACCATCTCTCCTCTTTACACTTTGCCCTAATGAGCGTTAATAAGTAGATACATTGCCTTTTATCAGTTTTTAATTTTCATGCATTAAGTAAGAATATGGAGTTTCTCCAACATTTAAATAGTAATCGACGTATCAAAAACATTAAATAAATAAATAGATATCTAATAACACTGTCCAAAAAATTTGAAGCTGTGTTCTGTTTTCCTATAGCCACTATATAATTCTTATATAGTTCGTCGTCCTGAACACGAAACCGGCAACGAAATTTCTGGATCACCCTCTGTTTTCGAAAAAAAAACAGCATTTGTAAAAACGGTCGTTTTCGGTAAATAAGCTGGTATTACGTGAAAACTAAGAAACGTAGGTTGTTGTTCTCGGTCTCAAAAAAAGGAGTGTTTCCCGAGTATGTATATATAAGCATATCATAATATTCCGTATTGGTTAATAGCAGTAAATCGCTGTCAAAGTTCAAAAACGAGCGGATTACCGAATTTTTTACGCATTCACTTTGCATTTTCACGTAGAGGACTGTTGGTAGCAGAAATTTACTGCACACCATTGGATTCTACGTACATTTCTGAATAAAAAACTATCCGCAAAAAATGTCATAACTGTTTTGGTTTCGGCACAATTTAAGAAAATATCCATCGAGAGCGTGTCCTGAACGTTTTGTCACTACGACGCCATCGCTCCCTGTAAGCGCCGTAGCTACGCGTTATAATTTCACGGGCCCCGCGTATCGATACATTCCGTTGAGGTAGAATTCTCTACCCTTTTACTAAAGTGTAAGGTAATACTTATTTATTCTTTTTTTACAGAGGAGAAATGCTTAAAGCAGGTGTGCGTAAAGCATTTCCCCTCTATAAAAAAAGAATAAATAAGTATTACCTTACACTTTAGTAAAGTGGTAGAGAATTCTACCTCAACAGAATGTATCGATGCGCGGGGCCCGTGAAAGTATTACGCGTAGCTACGTCGCTCACAGGGAGCGATCGCGTCGTAGCGGCAAAACGGTCAGGACACGCTCTCGATGGATATTTTCTTAAATTGAGCCGAAACGAAGACAGTTATGACATTTTTCGCTGATAGTTTTTTATTTGGAAATGTACGTAGAATCCAACGGTGTACAGTAAATTTCTGCTACCAACAGTCCTCTACGTGAAAATGCAAAGTGAATGCGTAAAAAATTCGCTAAACCGCTCGTTTTTGAACTTTGACAGCGATTTACTGCTATTAACCAATACGGAATATTATGATATGCTTATATATACATACTCGGGAAACACTCCTTTTTTTTGAGACCGAGAACAACAACCTACGTTTCTTAGTTTTCACGTAACTCCAGCTTCCTTACCGAAAATAACCGTTTTTACAAATGCTAATTTTTTTCGAAAACAGAGGGTGATCTAGAAATTTCGTTGCCGGATTCGTGTTCAGGGCGACGAACTCTATAAGAGTTATATAGTGCCTATAGGAAAATAGAAAACAGCTTCAAATTTGTTGGACAGTGTAATTAACACCTAACACCCAATATCTTTTATGTTTAAACGTCAAGAATTTGTGGATTTTCCATGGTACATGCTCAAACTCGATAATAAAAAGTGAGGAAAATGAAGACTAAACTCACGCGCTTCACAATCCTGAGTTCAAACACCAGAAATATTAAACATAAAAATCGATCACTACAATCCATTTTTCAAATATCAAAATATTTAATAATGAATTATATTGACGTGAGACTTTCGTTTCCGGTCGTGATAGAAAGCGTGTGTTGTGAGCAAGAGAGATTAAAAATAGGCGAGAAAGTTAGAGAAAAGCAGTGCTGAAGGGTGCTAACGAGTGAAAGGGAGGGGTAGGAAAAGGGAGAAGAATAAAGGGATTGGAGGCCTCTGGGGAAGGTGTGGAAGGAGTTGAAAGAGTCGACGAGAAGTGAGAAAGGATTTGAGGTTAGAATTTGAGGTAAGGGTATCAAGGTGGGAGAGCAGATAGTGTTAGGGAGAGAGGTAGGGAAGGGTGAGATAGAACGTGTAAGTGGCGACGGCGGAGGATAAGAGAAGTAGAGGAGCGAAGAAGGAAGTAGATAAGGAAAGAATAGGTAAAGGAAAAGGAGGAAGGGGGAGAGAGACAGCGGGTTAGGAAGACAGAGATGTAGGGGGAAACAGGAAGGGTAGGGGAAGGGGAAAAGAAAGGTAGAGGAAGGCCAACAAAACAAGAACAATGGAGAAGAGAAAGAGTAGGAAGTGGGGGGAACATAATGGAGGCAATTCTGAGGGGAAAAAGGAAGGAAAGGGAGCAAGAAAGGAATAAAAAAGAAAGGAGTGAAGGGGAAGAGGCAGAGGTGTTCAAATGGAGCAAAATAGTGGAAAGATCGCCTTCAAAGAAGAAAGACGAGGGGTGGGAGTGGCTCATAAAGAAGATGAGCGGGAAGATGGGAGAAATAATGAAAGAGGAATGTGGTAGGATAGAGAGGAAATTAAGTGAATGGGAGGGGGAGGCAACAAGGGAATGGGAGGAAATGAAGAAGAAATGGGAAACGGAGAGAGAGAGGAATTGAGGGATAGAGTAGGGAGATCTAGAAAAGAAGGTGAAGGAATTGGAATTGGAAAAAAAGAACAAGAAAAGAGGAGAGAAGAAGGTAAAGATGAAATTGACACAAGAAAGGTAGAAAAGACGGAGGAGAGGATCAGAGAGATGGAAATGAGGTTGGAAAGAAAAGAGAGGGAGGCAAGGAGAGGAAACATGGTTATAAAGGGAGTCAAAATGGGGAAGGATACAGACTGGGAGAGAAAGGTTAAGAAGATTTGGGAGAAAATAGGGGTGGTAGGAGGTAGGAAGGGGATGAGGAGAATAGGAGGTATAGATAAAAGTGGGAGGGGGATGGTATTGATAGAGATCGAAGGGTTAGAAAATAAAAAAGAGGTGATGAAAGGAAAGAGTAAGCTAAGGGGAGGGGGGGGAGGATAGAGGACGATTTAACGAGAGAAGAGTGGAGAATAAGATGGTTGATAGGGAGGGAAGCGGAGGAAGAAAATAGGAAAGGAAAAGGGGTACACGTGGGATACAACAGAATGTGGGTAGACGGTGAGTGGAAAATCTGGGATGAAAGGGTGAATGGATGGTTGGTGGAGGGAAGGGAAGAAGCGGCGGGAAACTAATAGGAAAGGTAACGGGGGAGAAGGAAAAAGAGAAGAAAGGGAGAGAGAAAAAATGTTTAAAATAAGTTTCCGGAATGTAGCGGGAGTAAAAAATAAGGACGAAGAATTCTGGGAGGGATTAAAGGAGTGGGAGGTAGTAGTGCTCTCAGAGACATGGACAGATAGAAAGGGATGGGAGAAGGTAAGTGAAGGGTATAAGAAAGGGTTCAAATGGGTAATACAGGGGGCTGCGAAGAGTAAGGGAAGAGGAAGAGATAGAGGTGGGATGGCAATGTGGAGGGAATAGCGGATGAGGAAGGAGAGATAGAAAGGAAGGAGGAGGAGTGGATAGGGAGAAAGGTGAAAATAGGTAGGGAACGGTGGTGGGTAATTGGGGTGTACGTGAACGGAGATTTGGAAAGAAAATTAGAGCTGATGGGAGGATGGATGGAGAAAGAAGGGGGAGGCAGAAATATAGTGATCGGTGAAGACTTTAACGCAAGAACAGGATGCGTGGGAGGGGGAGGGAAGAATGGGGTAGGAGGGACGAAATCAAGAGACGAGATCGTGAATAGGGAAGGGAAAGAGCTATATCGGTTTATAAAGGAAAGAGGATGGGGAATCGTGAATGGATGCGTGAAAGGGGGTAGGGAGGGAGAATGGACGTACGTAGGAGGAAGAGGACGGTCGGTAAAAGACTATGTGTTAATGGGGGAGCAGGGAAGGGAAAACATAGAAAAAATGGTGGTGGAAGAGCGCACAGATTCAGACCACATGCCGGTGGTGATACGGCTGATAGGGGAAGGGGGTATTAGAAAGAAGAAAAGTAGAGAGGGAAAGAAGGAAAGTATGCTTGAAAGGGGGGTGTGGACGGATGAAGGAAGGGAGAAATTCAGGGAGGAATTTAGAAGGTGGGAATGGGAGGAGAGGAAGGTAGAAGAGGGGTGAGGGGGGGGGGGGGGGGTTAAAGCACGGAATAAAGAAGGCGGTAAAGAAATTCTAAAAGTTAAAGGTGAGGAAGGAAAAGAGGGGCTCGTGGGATGAAGAATGTAGGGAGGGGAAAAGAAAGGTGAGGATGGAGCTGCAAGCATAGAGAAGCGGAGAGGGAAATATTGAGAGGTATAGGAAGGAGAAAGGAAAATACAAAAAGCTGTGTGAGGAGAAGAAAAGGAGAGAGAAGGAAAACTGGGAGGAGGAAGTTAAAAAGATGAGAACAGAAAGTCAGGTGTGGGAGACAGTTAACAGGGGTAGAAGGAGAAGGAAAGGAGTGAACAATACAATTAAGAGGGAGGAGTGGGAAAGATATTTCAGGGAAGGACTAGGATGGGTGTTAGAGGGGTGAAGGAGAGAGGGAGGATGTGGGGAGGGAGAAAGACATCTCGTTAGAGGAGGTAAAAAAAGTAGTGAGAAGATAGAAAGATGGGAAAGCGATGGGAGATCATGGGATAGCGGATGAGGTATGGCAGCGTCAAGAATATTTTGCACGCCCGAGCCGTCCCACAGTGGTTCATTTGGCCGAAAACCTGGCCAAAACTCAAGGAGTTTTTCAATTTAGCTGAAAATTGGTGTATTAGTATTATTTGGGTCGCTGATTAAGAATCTGAACTCAAAATTTCCAAAAACAAAATGGCGGCTCTAATATGGCAAGTGCGAGTATCGAAAAATTGTCGGATCGGCACGAAAATCAGTAGTCTTATGTTTTTCCGGTCGCTGATTAAGAATCTGAACTCAGAATTTCCAAAAACAAAATGGCGGCTTCAATATGGCGGATGCGAGTATCGAAAAATTGTCGGATCGGCACGAAAATCAGTAGTCTTATGTTTTTCCGGTCGCTGATTAAGAATCCGAACACAGAATTTCCAAAAACAAAATGGCGGCTCTAATATGGCAGGTGCGAGTATCGAAAAATTGTCGAATCGGCACGAAAATCAGTATTATTTTGATTTTTAACCTGAACGAAATAAATATAGCGTTTCGTTAATTACAAGGGTAACCTTAGTGAAGCATTAGCATTATTCGTTTGTCCAAGGCACGATAGCCTGGCCGTATGTCATAAACGTATTTCCCCGAGCATGGCGCGTGCGACAAACAAATAAGAATATCTCGTAGAATCGCAAAAAGTCGCAAAATTTTACAACGGGGACTTCTTCGGGAAGCTTCAAAGTTTAATTTAAAAAAAAATTCGCTTTGTACTTTTGCGTACTTCACAACTATTTCCTCTGCAAAAGGAAAAAAAATGTATGGGTTTTGCAATCTGTGCCATCGCAGTTGTAAAATATTAAATAAAAAAATGAAACCAAGGTACTTATAATTTAAAAGTATGACGAATAGCAACAAATAATTGCAAAGTTGATTGTACCATTATTTCACATTGAAAACGTATTCTGAATTTCGACGTGAAAACGTTATATTATTCAAGTGCCAACTTGCCACTGCATATCTCTAAGAGTATTGTTCAATAAAAATTGTTATTAATGGAAAACGATGCTCTGATGTGTTACAAATCAAACGCAATTGCTAAATTTTGAAAATCGCGAAAAAAATTTTTGGCATTTTGGCCAGGTTTTCGGCCAAATGAACCACTGTGCGTCCTTCGAGAAACACCGCCTCCTTCATGTTACGAGTCATTATTCCTACACTCTGCTCACAGTCCTTCTTCTGTCATATTTCTTTCTTAAATCTTTTCCAGACTTCCCATCTGCCTACTTTCACCCTATAAATCATTTTCCAGATTCGTCACTTGGCCTTCTCAAAAATTCACTACTCCTGCTTAATCCTTGTCTATATTTTTTAGTCACGTACCTCAACTTCTCATTACCTTCCTTGACTTTCCTATCGTAAATCTTTCTCTTCCGACCGTTCTCCAAATATCCGAACCTGACACGTGCACTTCTTGACCGTTTCCCTCTCTTCCTTAACTTCTGAATTTCCTTCTTCCAATCTTTGCCTTCTAATAGGTCGAATTTTCGACCTATTAGAAGCCAAGTTAATGCAAAATTCCCCGATTCGTCAACTCCCTTCCTTGCCGAATTTCCGACTCGTCGTCCTTCCGATCTCCTGCCCGGGAACTCACTTGAATCACAACCGCGACAGTACACACTACGTTCAGCATTACCGACACTCGTATACACACCAATCAGTATTAGTATTTTCTAACAAGTGTACATAAAATTGTTAATATAAGACGAAACATCTAGTCACCATCACAACGTGTTTTAACTTATTATTCACCAACAAACGAAACTAATTCTGTTACGAGAAATCGCATGCAGAATCGCGTTCGGCCATCATCGACGAATATCGTATCGCGGATTTACGACCCGCGTGGATCCGGTATCCTTATACCGCGTCCCGGTGAAAGGTCGCGCGCAGTTCGCGACAGCCAAACATCGTCGTGAACATTTTTGGTCCTTCGAGCCGGATCCTCAGACTGACGATCGAGAAACACCTTCGCTGCTCTGCAACTGGATCAACCTATCGACACCGTGACAAGAGATTCTCCAATCACATCCCAGGCACTGAGAACATCACTGCAAGAACATTCCAGGATTACAGAATCTCTGCTTCATTAAGGTAGGCTCATCTTTGTTTCGCCGACTCCCTTTAATACCATTCTCGACTCAATCATGTCCCAATCGGATCGTTCCACTGACTCCATTTCCACTTTACGCCGTCGTCGCGGATCTATCATCGGGCAGATAACTGCATTTAAAAAATTTATTGACGGATACGAAAATTCGGGACGCAATGTGGATCTCCTACAAGTCATGCTCGACGCGCTTGTCGAACAATGGAAACGCTTTGATGATCTTCAATTTGAGATAGAGGTACTCGACAATACAGAAGAAGCGCGTCGATACGAAATTCAAAACAATTACTATGCGGTTATTGCACGTGCACGCGCCTATTTGCGTGAAGGAACGGTAACCCTGCAGAACTCTCTGACCGGCAACAGTACTCCAACACCAAGTAATACATCGACACCGACTAAACTCCCAGAAATAAATCTTCCAACATTCGACGGATCATATGAAAATTGGACGTCCTTTTATCAACAATTCATAGCCATAGTAGACCGTAATGAATCTTTACAACCGATACAAAAACTAACCTACCTGAAATCGTCCGTAACCGGTCGAGCGTTCTCCTGCATTAAGGAAACACCTCTAACCGATGAAAACTACTACTCCGCGTTACGAACGTTAAAGAAGAAATTTGACTGTAAACGGAAAATACTTCTACGATATTTCGAAGCCATCATGAACCTCCCCAAGATACAAAAAAATACTGCGCAAACATTAGGGGAATTTGTTGACGCCGTGACTCAACATTTATCTGGATTAGAGAATCTAGGGGAACCCATTGGAACTTGGAACACGCCCATCATCTCCATACTATTATCTAAACTTAATTCTGACCTTGTTTATCAATGGGAAATAACCCTGAAGGACAACGATATGCCCCCTTACACCCATCTAATTGAATTCCTAGAAAAGAGATCGAATTTCATATCTCAAGAGCCATCGGAAACTCCGTACTCTACAGACAGAAATGAAATGCGACGGCCACTACGACCCACAGTTCGAAAGCAAAGCTTTGCGATAACAACACTACCGTGTCCGATATGTAAAGAACTCCATAAGATCTGGAGCTGTGAGGAATTTAGAAGTTTACCCATCAAGGAGCGGTACATGGCTATCAAGAAGGCTTCTTTGTGTACCAATTGCCTTAGCGCAGGACATAATAACAAAGGCTGCCGGTCAACGTCGTGCCGGGTGTGCAACAAACGACATCATACTTACCTGCACGGAGCTCCAAACAACGAAGACGACGCACAACCATTGTCCACCGAAGACAAAGAAGGTAATACGTATAACGGGACAGCGTGACTACGAAAGAAACAGAAAACCGAAACAAGTGTGCGGTCGGTTTTTGCGGTAGACACCTCTATAAATCAACTAATCGTCACCGCGCTAATCAATATAACAAACAGTAAACAAAAACCTGTCTGCGGTCGAGCCCTCGTAGACACCTGCGCATCGGCTAATTTTATGACCGAGGATTTCGCCCGAAAACTCGGTCTGAAAATGAAACCGTGCCAGGTAGCTATTGGCGCCGTTAACTCCTTGAACACCACGTCAAGTCATATCATTGAAACCACGATAGAATCACGGACAGGAACATTCAAAAAAAGAGTACAGTTTTTAATCATACCGCAAATAGCAGCACAGATTCCAGATCAAACAATTGACCGCTCACATATCACAGTACCTCGCAATATAAAATTAGCTGATCCTAACTTTCACCAACCTGCGCCGATAGACATGCTACTGGGATCAGGTATAGCATTATCCGTCCTATGCGTCGGGCAGATAAACTTATCCATCACGAACGGCCTAGACCTATACCTGCAGAAGACGAAACTCGGGTGGGTCATCGGGGGGAGCGTACCTGCAACCCATTCTTGTTCAACCGAACAACCGGAATCATGCTATATTAACACCGTGGAGCAGGACATATCAAGATTCTGGGAACTGGAAGACGGTCCACAAACGAAACACTTGTCTGCAGAGGAGACAACCGCAGAAGCACACTTTGAGAAGAACGTGTCGAGAAACGCCGACGGTCGATATATCGTAGCATTACCGTTTAACAATAAATTATTACAGCTCGGCGATTCCCGAATTCAAGCCATCAAACGTTTTAACGCATTAGAGCGTAAATTCAGAAGAGAACCCGAATTTAAAACACGATACTCCGATATAATGCAAGAATACTTAGACCTCGGCCACATGTCTGAATTGAAGGAAGAAGAAACAAGGGATCACGGATATTATCTCCCACACCACGGAGTCACGAAAAAGAGCAGTCTTACGACGAAGCTACGAGTTGTCTTCGACGCGTCCGCGGAATCTTCCTCCGGAATCTCCCTCAACGACTCACTCTCCATCGGACCGAAAATCCAAGACGACTTGCTGTACATTCTGCTTCGGTTCCGATTACACCGCTATGTTCTCACTGGGGATATCGAGAAAATGTACCGCCAGTTTCTCGTTCGCCCCGAAGACAGAAAATATCAACGGGTGATATGGCGAAATCCACAAGGTTCATTAAAAACGTATCAGCTCAACACCGTCACATTTGGGTTATCAGCTGCGCCCTACCTGGCAATCAGATGTCTTACGCAACTGGCACGAGACGAAGGGCACCGATTTCCCAAGGCATCAACCATTTTACAACGCGATTTCTACGTCGACGACCTGCTCACCGGAACTGCGACGCAGCAGGAGGGCGTAGAGATTCGCAATGAAATCACACAACTTCTTAGCCTCGCCGGTTTACACATACGACAATGGGCCTCCAACGACAAATCATTACTGGACGGCTTACCACCACACACCATCAACAAACAGTTACAACTCGGCGACCAATCGTCGTTGAAAACATTAGGGATCATGTGGAACTCCATAGACGACTCCATCCATTACACCGTGAAGATCTCAGCTCCTCCTCCACATATCTCTAAACGTCTAGTAAGTTCGGAAATTGCGAAAATCTACGATCCGCTCGGCCTACTAGGACCGGTTATCGTAAACGCAAAAATCTTGTTGCAAAAGATATGGGCCTTGAAGGTTGATTGGGATGAATCGCTTCCAATTAGCCTACATTCTGAATGGACAGAATTTTACAAACAACTACCGTTGCTGAACAATATATCATTTCCAAGATTCATATTAACTGACGCCGCGACAAGGATACAGCTGCACGGATTTTGTGACGCGAGCGAAAGGGCATATGGTGCATGCGTTTACATAAGATCAACAAATCGCGAACAAGTAACCGAAACGCAATTATTAATAGCCAAATCAAGAGTAGCGCCGCTCAAACAACAAACGATACCACGTTTGGAATTATGTGGAGCGCTATTATTGACATCGTTAATATCTACCGTACAAAAGGCATTGCACATCGAAATAAACAACATTACCTTCTGGACAGATTCAACAATAGTATTACACTGGCTAAATACATCTCCACACTTACTTAAGACCTTCGTCGCCAACAGAGTGGCCGAAATTCAATCGAAGACTGACATATCCAATTGGCGGCACGTACGAACAGTAGATAACCCTGCCGATCTGATTTCTCGTGGTCAAACTCCACTCGAATTTCTGCATAAGTCTATCTGGCACCGCGGACCAGAATGGCTTAAATCTTCCGAGGAACATTGGCCCGTAGTCGAACTGAAGGCACCGATAAATCTTCCAGACGAACAAAGAGTCACATGTTTAATAACAACCAACATAGAACCAGATTTATTTCTCCGCTTCTCCAAGTGGACGAAACTACAGCGTGTAATTGCATATTGCCTCCGATGGAGATACAAGGAACAGAAAATTGGACCTATCACCGCCCAAGAAATTCTCAGAGCACAACAGACGATTATAAAACAGATCCAACGAAACTACTTTCAAAGTGATCTGAAGCAACTCAACGACAGAAAACCTTTGGAACACAAAAGCCGATTGAACCGGCTGAATCCATTCTTAGACAAAGACGGTATACTCCGAGTCGGTGGCCGATTAAAGCACGCTACACTATCGTTTAACCAGAAACATCCGATCATCTTGCCAAAATCACACGTCACGAGGCTCATCATCGAAAATGAACACATAAATCAACTACATGCCGGAGTACAAGCTACATTATACGCAATTCGTTCACGTTACTGGCCCCTTGACGGCCGCAGTCAAATCTGGAAGACAATCAAATCGTGCATAAAATGTTGTAGATTCCAACCGCCATCAGTAGATTATATAATGGGGAATCTACCTGAAGCACGGGTCACAGAATCGCGCCCATTCGTTAAGGTCGGTGTCGATTACTGCGGTCCGTTTCTTATTAAGGAGAAGAAATATCGTAATCGGGCGAAAATAAAGGTCTACGTTGCCGTCTTTGTGTGTCTTTCCACCAAGGCCGTACACTTGGAACTGGTAAGCGATATGACCACCGAAGCCTTTATCGCGGCTCTTCGACGTTTCGTTTCTAGAAGGGGATTATGTACTGACATTTATTCCGACAACGGGTCGAATTTCGTCGGTGCAAACAATCAATTGCTAGAACTTCGAAATTTGCTCAGAAACGACGACCACGTCGAAAAGATAAAAAACGAGCTGAGTACCAAAGCCATTACATGGCATTTTATTCCACCCTATACCCCACATTTCGGTGGTCTTTGGGAAGCTGCAGTGAAATCTTTCAAACACCATCTGAGACGCGTCGCTGGAAACACCTTATTCGCCTTCGAAGATCTTAATACGCTAGTAATAGAAATCGAAGCAGTACTCAATTCACGCCCTCTCACACCTATCTCCTCTGATCCGCACGACCTCCTTGTTCTCACTCCGGGTCATTTCCTTATCGGCGATTCATTAATGAGCCTGCGAGAGCGAGATTATAGGGATGTTCCAGAGAACCGATTGTCAAAATGGCAACATCTACAACAACTAAAACAACATTTCTGGACTCGTTGGCACCGAGAATACCTCAACGAATTGACAAATCGTAGTAAGTGGAATCGAGGTAGCCATTCCATCAAGGAGGGGACATTGGTTCTCTTGCGAGACGATAAAACGCCACCGATGCATTGGACAATGGGCCGCATTGTCAAACTTTTACCTGGTGCCGACGGAGTGACCCGCACGGTCACCGTTAGAACAGCTTCCGGAACCCTGGATCGGAGCGTCAAGGGACTGGCGCCATTACCAATTGAACCAGGAGAGGAACAGACGTCGCCGATATCAAATTAAAACATTATAGCAATACAACACAACTTAACTCTACTCTAACAACAGACTCACATTAACCAGGGCATTTGATCGGATAAACCCTCTCAACGGGGGGAGGATGTTACGAGTCATTATTCCTACACTCTGCTCACAGTCCTTCTTCTGTCATATTTCTTTCTTAAATCTTTTCCAGACTTCCCATCTGCCTACTTTCACCCTATAAATCATTTTCCAGATTCGTCACTTGGCCTTCTCAAAAATTCACTACTCCTGCTTAATCCTTGTCTATATTTTTTAGTCACGTACCTCAACTTCTCATTACCTTCCTTGACTTTCCTATCGTAAATCTTTCTCTTCCGACCGTTCTCCAAATATCCGAACCTGACACGTGCACTTCTTGACCGTTTCCCTCTCTTCCTTAACTTCTGAATTTCCTTCTTCCAATCTTTGCCTTCTAATAGGTCGAATTTTCGACCTATTAGAAGCCAAGTTAATGCAAAATTCCCCGATTCGTCAACTCCCTTCCTTGCCGAATTTCCGACTCGTCGTCCTTCCGATCTCCTGCCCGGGAACTCACTTGAATCACAACCGCGACAGTACACACTACGTTCAGCATTACCGACACTCGTATACACACCAATCAGTATTAGTATTTTCTAACAAGTGTACATAAAATTGTTAATATAAGACGAAACATCTAGTCACCATCACAACGTGTTTTAACTTATTATTCACCAACAAACGAAACTAATTCTGTTACGAGAAATCGCATGCAGAATCGCGTTCGGCCATCATCGACGAATATCGTATCGCGGATTTACGACCCGCGTGGATCCGGTATCCTTATACCGCGTCCCGGTGAAAGGTCGCGCGCAGTTCGCGACAGCCAAACATCGTCGTGAACACTTCACCCAAACATACAGCCGAGATGTCACTGATTCACAACCACTCTGTAGGCGTCACGGTCGTGCCTATTGGCACTGGCGTGGTGCCGCATTTGGGGCGACATTCGTAGTTAATCGCTCGCGCTGGAAAGATGTGTCTCGCGCGTCAGTCGCGGAGATAAGAACGACGTACGTGGCACGTCGACTCATAATATTTGTTGAGGAACAGTTTCAAATGGCACTACGTCGCCTGGGCTGCAGCGGCCGCGACGGCAACAATGTATTCTTTAATACGAGGAAGCCTAGCGTTCTAGTATCGGATAGTTATTTTTAACAATTTGCGCTAGTAATTAATTTACAAATGTGCGTACTGGAACGCAATACTATATTTATGCCGTAAGATTTAATGAAGTGGTCGATTTCGGCAAAACCATCGCCAGAAGTTCAAGAACATTAAAATATATTAAATGTATTTGATTTAAAACATATCTGAGGATACTTTTTCACTAACAATACTTTTGTCTTATCCTACATGCGACGTAGTGCCATCTATAATTGTTCCTCAACAAATATTCTGAGTCGACGTGCCACGCACGTCGTTCTTATCTCCGCGACTGACGCGCGAAGCACGTCTTTCCAGCGCGAGCGATTAACTACGAATGTCGCCCCAAATGCGGCACCACGCCAGTGCCGATAGGCACGAGCGTGACGCCTACAGAGTGGTTGTGAATCAGTGACATCTCGGCTGTATGTTTGGGTGAGGAAGACGGTGTTTCTCGAAGGACGGCTCGGGCGTGCAAAATATTCTTGACGCTGAGGTATGGCGATACGGGGGGGAAGAGGTTATAAGAAGCCTGTGGGAGGTATGTAAAAGAGTCTGGAAAGGGGAGGGTTGGCCGGAAGGATGGAAAGAAGGTGCAGGGCAGGGGTACGGAGAAGGAGAACGGTCAAGTGGTGAGGGAGGGGGGAGGAAATAAAATAATACAAATATCTGGGTTACAATGTAAAGGCTAATGGGGATCAATCGGAACAAGTGGAGCACCGAGTGAGTAAGGGGGCAAGGATAATGGGGCAGGTGTGGGGGATTGGAAAAAGGAAGTTTGGGGATGATTGGGGTACAAGGTTGTGGTTGTTCGACAGGATGGTATGACCGGTGGTAAGTTATGGGGTGGAGTTATGGGGGTGGAAGAGGAGAGAGGAGATAGAAAGGATACAGGAGAGGTTTTTTAAGGTGGGTGTTGGGGGTATCGAGGAGGGTGGTAGGATCCTTCGTAAGGGAGGAATTGCAGAGGGATATGATGGAGACAAGAGCAGGGTTAAGAGCATGGGGTTTTGAAAGGAGGTTGGAGGAAGGAAGAGGAGGAGAACTAGCATGGAGGTGTAGAATGGAAATGAAGAGAAGGGCGAGAGCAGGTAGAGGTAGATGGCGGGATGAGAGGGGGAAAGGAAAGAATACTACCAGAATAAAGGCTGGGGGTTGGTAGAAGTAGAAAGGAGATGGGAGGAGGGAACGATGAGTGGTGAGGAGGTGGTGAGAGGGGATTAGAGTAGGCAAGAGGAAGAAAGATGGAAAAGGATTGTGGAGTCAAGGGGGAATAAGGAATACAAATTTATAAAGGGGATAGGAGTGCCAGGGTATCTAAAAAAGGGACGGAAAGAGGAGAAATGGAGGAGAATCGCTAGATTTAGATTGGGGGATGAGACGAATGGTGGAAAATAGTGGGAAAGAAAGGAGAAGAGGGAATGTAGGATGTGCGGAAGTGACGAGGCAACATGGGAGCATGTGTGGGAAGTGTGTACGGGGTGGGGAAGAGATAAAGGGTGGCAGGATATGAGGGGTGAGGTATTGGGTGAGGAAAGGGAAGGAGAATTTTGGATGAAGGAGATTGAAAGTTGGAGGGACGGAGAGGGAAGAAAATAGGGGGTAAGAAGAAGGAAAGAGACGGGATTAAGAAATAGAAAAATACAGCGGAAGCGGAAGTTAGGTGTGAGTGAGAGACGGATGGAACTATGTAAGGAATGCACGTGCGCCCTCTCTCTCTCGCTAGGAGTATATGATTGTAAGCGGAGCGGGAATCCGCGCCTGTACCCCGTAAGGGAGAAATAAAGACACTATTAATAATAATAATTAATTATATTGACTTATTTTATGTGAAATAGTGGATATTGCGTATAACGTACGCGAAATAAACAAACTACAGTAAAACGTGTTTTTGTGCAGTAGATAGGGACCCCACCGCACAAAAAAAGGAATATTCAGAAATTTCATAAACACTTGTAACAAATAATTTTTTACAACATATTAGAAAAAATTTTTTATGCGGTGGATAGAGACCGTATAATCGCGAATCATAGTGTCGTATAGGACAGTACCCGCTTTATTGGCTGTGTTGTTATGCCAGAAACGGTGTTTAGCGTTCCAATTACCACCAATGAGAAAAGGGGTACCGTGGTGCAATATGGTATCGAAGTCACCTCTGGATAAATTTTGTCCAGGAACTATATAAATAACTCCAACCGAAATCTTAGGCTGATCGAGTTGAATCACAAGTAACTCCAAATTCGTCTGAATTTGTGTCACTGTGAAATTAAAGGAATTGTTAATAAGGATGGCCACACCACCACAACGGGTTTGCCGATTCCTGCGGACCACGGTAAAACCGGGGAACGCAAACGGCGTATTGGGAGAAAGCCAGGTTTCAGTTACCAACATGATGTCACATGCATTAACATGTAATTGATTAATTATTTCATTACGCTTGGAAACAACAGAGCCAGCGTTCCAGGTGATAATATGCGGGAAGGAAGCCATTATTTAAGTTGGGAGACTACCTGCCAGTAAGCATGAAATTTTTCGAGGTTGGTGTTACAAGTTTTGAGTTTGTCTATCAAGTTAGTGACAGTAGAATAAATCATATTAAGATCTCAAAGGGAGTTGAGTTCATTAAAAGCATCATTTATTTTATTTAAATTATTAAGATCAGAAGGCAGCCCAGAAGAGGCATCCAGTGGAGTGCGGGCCTTAAGATCAGCTACATACGTACGAGAACGTAATATGGAAGAATTAGGTTTAGGAACCGGTGTGTTCACGGATGGCGGAGGAAAATTGCCTACAGAAAAAGTAGGTGGTAGATCACGATTGACAGGAAGATTTGTGTTATTAGTTGAAGACAGGGACGACATTTTCATTAAGTATTTAGCCAACGACAGGCATCTACTGTAATTTGCAGTGTGGTCGCCCTTGCAATTAACACAAGAGGGAACAACGTCGAATGGTTTCGTACAGACAGAGGATGAGTGAGTACCCGCGCATTTGACGCAGCGGGGAGGTAAATTGCAATTATTAGCGGAATGCCCATTCGCTTGGCAGCGAAAACATTGAGTGTAAGGTCTTTCGGAGAGAAATTTTTCCCAGTATACCCGGATATTAAACAAAAACCCTACTTTATTAACTTGGGCTATGGCGGTCAAAATAGGAAAATTAATTTTATGAATCGCAAAGTGCGATTTCGAATTTTTTGGACTAATATTTGTGCAGGATACCGGAAATAGGCCACGTGACTTTAGCTCAGCGATGAGCTCATCGGCAGGGATGAGGGGTAAGCCCTTAAGTACCATGACGAGAGCCCTCTCATCGGAGGAGCTGTACGTGAGGAAAGGAACGTAGGATTCCTTCAGTGAGTCTTTAAACCGATTGTGATGTTCCATGGAGTTGAATTGCAGACGAATACGTTTACCAAGGAATTTAGCGGAGTAGGATGAAACACCGAAGTCGGCATTCATTTTCTTATTAAATGCGGGAATATTCATATCAAAGCCCGAAACATACAGGGTGCTTCAAAAATATTTGTCATGGCTTTCAGGGGTTGTTCTACACCTCTGGATCGATCGAGATTTGCGAAAAAAACTTGCCGCAAAATTCGGGAAAGAGTAGCAAATTTTTTTTATTGGCTTATCCTATTCGTCTTGTTACGTAGGTAAAATGTCTGAGAGGAACCATGGGTCAGAAATGAACCGTTTTCTTGCAAATTAACTTTTAATTGGGCCTTACGATTAAAATTTCGCCCATACGACAGCCTTCGAGTCGCCGACCTTTCGAAAGGAAACACATGGGATACCCTTGCTAGCTCCAATAGTTGAAACAGAGGCAACATAATTGAAGAAAGAGAAAAAGACTAGAAAATGTCAATGACCTGCGTTCGGTGTCGGGTTCACTCAAGGGCCCACCCGGGAAGAAGAGAATAAACACTTACACTTCTCTTCTGGTTCGGTGACACAGTGCCCTATTTTCTAGCTTCGTTTACGTCGCCTCTGCTTTAACTATCGGCGAAATTTTAATCGGAAGGCCCAATTAAAAGTTAATTTGCGAGAAAACGGTTCATTTCTGACCCATGGTTCCTCTCAGACATTTTACCTACGAAACAAGACGAATAGGATGAGCCAATAAAAAAAATTTGCTACCCTTTCCCGAATTTTGCGGCAAGTTTTTTTCGCAAATCTCCATCGATCCAGAGGTGTAGAACAACCCCTGAAAGCCATGACAAATATTTTTGAAACACCCTGAACAATGGGGGAGGACGGACTTTGCGCTGATTTTCACCTACTCCACCCTGCTGAGGAGGGGGGCGAGGGACGATAGGGGGAGAACGAACGTATATAAAGTTGGCACAGCCAAATGAGCACAATCGAACCAAACCGAATTACGAATTTAGGGCTCTTTTCGTGCTAATTTGTTACTTTATTCGCAATTTTTTTGCTCTTACCGATTTATAAAAATTGATGGCTGTGTCAGGTTAATTTGGAAGCTAGCATAGCCATTCCAAATAAACTGAGAAAACGAGACAACAATGTAGTTTCCGTAGCATCGAGATTTAGTGCTTTTTTCGTGCTTTCGAGAAATGCTCTGAAAAAATTATATAACCATCCCTTTCGCCGAAAAACTACCCCCACTTTCATAGGCTCAAGAGAGAAGTGCTCCAACTACGCGGCACAATTCTATTGTCGTGAATGATTTCCACCGCAGGAATTCTGTGCTCTAAAAATATCCCATCCGCGAATTTATTGCTCCATCCCTTTCGCCGAAAAACTACCTGCTCTTTCACAGGCTCAAGAGAGAAGTGCTCCAACTACGCGGCACAATTCCATTGTCGTGGATGATTTCCACCGCAGGAATTCTGTGCTCCAAAAATATCCCACCCGCTAATTTACTGCTCCATCCCCTTCGCCGAAAAACTACCCCCTCTTTCAGAGGCTCAAGAGAGAAGTGCTCCAACTACGCGGCACAATTCGATTGTCGTGGATGATTTCCACCGTAGGAATTCTGTGCATACCTCATGGCTCGATTGCATTTTTCAGATTGCACACTTCGGGATGTTCATAGGTATGAAGGGACCGTCGCACAGTGGTCCAGAGCGTGAATTTAGCTGTTCACGCACCTCGCGCAGTTTTCAATCTTTTTCACATCGTCACCACGGGCTTAAAACACACCGGATTTAGTTAAAAATTGGTATTCTATTATTTTTTGGGTTGCTGATTACGAATCTGAACTCAAAAATTTTAAAAACAAAATGGCGGACTAAATATGGCGGACAGGTTTGTTTACAAATTAATTGTTTTGCACAAAAATTAGTATTCTAATGTTTTTTGGGTCGCTGATTACGAATCTGAACTCAAAAATTTTAAAAACAAAATGGCGGTTGATATATAAAGGGTAGCTATGTACATTAGCTTATTCAGCTTACATTGCTAACTTAAAAATGGAAAAACTAAAAAGTACCACAAAGTAGTCTCTGAGAACTTTGAAGATGTTTAGTTTAAACTATATAGAAATAGTTGCTGCTAAAATTGGCTTTATCTATCTGCACCTTTTGTTGATATTCCTTCCTAAAGTTTATGTAACCCAGACCAGCTGCATAGGCCCAGTGGGACACGCGGTCAGTAAATTCCCGGGTTTCTTAAAGATACTGTGCAATAAAAACAAAATCTTATTTGCACTAACGAGGACGAAGACTTCTAAAGCGTCACTTTTATTATTTAATTGCTTTATTGTTAGGATGCGAGCAAAGAGGAACGAGCTAGGTTATCCGATTGAAAGGAAATCCTAGTCTTCGCCGTGCAGGGTTCACTTAAAAATTAAATTACTTATAAGTATCGAAAGATATTCGGCTAAAAGTTTCCACATATATTCCTTACACTATATAGAACTTATTTCTGCAAATATTTCGTGCATCTACCTGGGCCCTTCATTGTTATACCTGTCGGAAGTTTACGAGACAGTCTGGCGACAGCGCCTTGTCGAGGTGCGCGCGAGTCTTTAAACAATAAAAAACCATCCGAGGCGGATCCGGGCGGATGATATTTTTGCAGGATCGTTTAGGGGAAGGATTACAGAAAACAATGGTGTTAATTAGATAGTGTAAGTATGTAGCACATTTTAGTTTTTCTCTGCAACAGATAAAAAACTTCTACGATTTTCTTTCATGTTTTCAACATCAATTTTTGAATAAACTACAAACAATAATTTTATTTTCGACACATGAATTTTTATCGTGGAAGAATGCTCTTCAAATAGAAACAATAATTATTAAAAAATATTGCATAGTTTCGTCAGAATGCTAGAAAGAATACAACGTGGTTTTTCGACAGAAAGAGGCATCCAGAAAAAGTTTCAACTTTAAACGTTTGTTGCAACTACAATTTTTATCCAATTTCAAAAATTTTTTATTTCTGAGGTCAGTGGACATTTAGGAATCGATATATATATATAAAAAAAATCGAAATTCCAGAATCGACTTTTTGACTTTTGCGCAGCTAAATGCACATTCTGGACCACCGTGCGTCGTGGCTCGGGCCGGCCGCAGTTCCTGACTGGGCCCATCCACACCCAGTTGAGAGGGCACCGGCTGAGTTCGGTGCCTCGGCTGCGGCCGGTTCGGCGGAGGGTCCTTCTATTCCTAGGAAAGGGTGAAATGGTAGTTAGCGTGTGCTGCGTTTCGTCCTGGGCCTGTTCGTGGACTCGTCAGTAGGGCTGACCGAACAGGCCCTGCCCTAGACGCTGTGCCCCGGATGGGACGTCGGTGTCTGTCGATGGTCGGTATATATAGACACCGATTGCCGATGGTGTAGCAGCGAGAAGATCCCATCGAAGGAGACACGGTCTAGCGGCCGATCCTTAAACTAGAGGCGTAGGAGTAATGGCGGCCGATAGATCCCTAGCGGCGAGCGAGAGATCGTACCGCTACAGGTAAGTGTAAGAACATGTTCATAATTACTCTCTGATACACCGCTTGACGGGATCGTTTGTATGACTTTATCATGTATGTAATGGATGTAAGGGTGTAAATCGTTCATTCATTCTGAATCTCTATTTAAATGCCCCATATGTAAGAAATACTTGACGTTTCTTAAAGTACACATCTGGAATCTAGAAATTCATAATCCACGTTAAAACGGTGTACCACATGTGTTTGCATCAATAAAGGCTTATTTCATAAATTTTCCGACGAACAATTGTATTTTTTTTTCTTTTGTTCTTTGATTTACTATTGATTTTTTCTACAAACTAGTGAAATAGTAATTTCCGCGTCATTTCCTAAATCTTTCATATCTCGACGAAAACAGTCAAGTCATCATTCATGCTTCAAAGAATAGGCTATTATGTTTGCGTAAAAAGCGGCATCGCTTCACTGGTCATCTTCATTAGTAGCCATGTGAAAATAAATATTTGGCCATAACAATATATGTATTTGTAAGTTTCACATGAAACATCAATGAGAAAAAATTATATCTCCCAAAATACGCAACAATTAAAGGCGCGGATCCAATAAGAGGAGTAACGCGCGATCGGCCATGAATTTCCGTGGTAAATCACTCAAATTTCCGAAGTTACAAAAATGGATTTCGAAAAATACCATCTTGTAGGGAATCAAGAAACGCATATATCCAATATCATTGTTTTTACGTGAAATTTGTCGTTTCGGAGAAAAAAAATAGGAGCTGAAATATTTTTCTCTCCAATTGAATTATTTGCAATATACGACTTGAGTTATAACAAATATCATCAAAACTCTTTGATTTTTCGTTTTTGACGGAGATACGTAAAGTCGTGTAGCGATTGTGACTAACCCAATAAAAGTTCAATATTGACAATGAATAATTTTCATAGAACTTTCACATCGCATACTAGTATGTAACATTTGATGAGGTACATACGTATTGTTATGCCGTGTTAAGTGAAAATGCGTTCGCTTCTTTTAAACGCATTGATTTATTTCAGGATATTCAGAAAGACACCAAGTGCAAAACTTAGAATTATAGTTTAACACTAGGTTTACGGGCGTTTCTTATATACCTATCTCTACGATCACGCGTCAAATTGACGCGTAAGCAAAAATGCGCATTTCCTTTAAAAAATCAGTTTTTTCAAATTAAATATAAATTAAACAACACTAGGGTTCACAGTTAGATTCATTATTAACAAGTAAAAAGTAAATTTTTTTAAATTGCCACGGAAATGTTAGCAATGGTATTAACGGTATATGGCAATCACATTTATTGAGCACATTTTTTATAGACATACTGAATTTTGTTTGTGCATTTTCCGCACATGATCTGTTTGCAATATATACAAAAATTACTGTTTTCATTTTTCTGGAGGTTTTTCGTGCCTCCGTTTGAGTGCAGTCTTTTATGTGGTCTATTACGTGTCTGTCAATTATCAATCCGAAAGCACTAGTTACATAACCTGACATAATATTTCTCTTATCATAGCCAGTAGGTCCTGTGATATCCTTGAATATCAAATGAATGGGCGGCCTACTCACAGATTCGTCTGCTTTCAATTTTATCCACCGTGTTCTGTCAATTGTAATTTCAATTTTATCCATTATATGTTGGGATGTGCTTGGAATGCTCGTCCTCTCATCCTCGGAATCAAAACAAGAAAACATACTCATCCTTTTCTTACTATGATATACTTTCAAGAAATTTTCCTCTTTACTACCCGAAAATCCTTCTATCTTTCCACTTTCAATGCATTCGGAGCTTTCACTCTCATCTTCGCTTTAGAGTAATTCATATTGGTCATCTTCGGAGGTATCCCCACAACAATCTTCATTGATTTTGACAATTTTGCTCAACATCTTATTTTACTATATCACCTGGATTTACGTCATATTGCTAGAAAAGGCGGATTGACCAAAATAAAAAAAAATATTGTGCTCCAATTCGATTACCCTATCGCAGAAAGTTACAATTAGCGAAGACTGTCTGAAATAACAATAACTGTAGAATCTTTTGCACATTATGTTTTAAAAACTGTAGTAGTAAGTAAACTGAAATAATGATTTTACGAACAAAGCAAATATATAAAAACTACTCGTGAAATTAGCTAATTCGTCAATTTGACGCGTTTCGTAGAGATAGGTATACTACATACAGATTTTAAAAATTAGAAGGCTTAGGATAAAAATAATTGAGTGTATAAATTCTTTGGTTGAAATGATTAATTTACGACAAAAAGTGGTTGCAATTAATACTATAGTTTTTGAGATATTTCATTTCGAAGTTTGAAATGCGTCAAATTGACGCGTCCCGTAAACCTAGTGTTAATTAAAAGAGTCGCACGTCTTTACAGTTTGGTCGTCGAGACGAGAGTGTTCAATCGTGAGCCTCGTTGCGCCGATTCGGTGCCGCCCTTTTTATTCCGAGAAAGGTTTATCGCTAAGGAGACTAAACTAAAATGTCGCATGAGAATGCTATCCGATATTCCTCATCCGGCATTCACGGAAGTACCTAACAGTATGTTCAGCGACAAAAAATATTGGGAGGAGTACGAGTCTCGGAAAACTTCCAGCGAGTCATTTGTTCATTTGACTTTGAGGATGCTCCACAAAAAATTTAAGAGCTGTATGTATATCGTAAAAACAGAAGAAAACTGAAATCGGCTGTTCCAGTATCAACGCTTATCTATTGCTTCTGTAATGTTATACAATTATTACAAATTAAATTATCAAGTAATTGTTTGGATAATTGAAAAGTGTATTTTTCAGTTTTTTTGTAACGAGGAAGAAATTAGAAAATTGAAAAAAAATTGAATTTCGACTATTTTTGGAATTTTGAAAAATTTTGAGCGACCTCTGACAAAATTTTGTGGACCTGATTTTTGGAGGGGGCTCTCAAAACATGATAAACTAACATGATAAACTAACATTTTCATAGGAGGCTAGAGGAAAATAAGTCTTTTACGCCACCGTTAGTATTCAGCGTATACAATGTAATAATATTCCGTAGTTCCACAAAAGTTAATTCAGATTGGTACTGGATGTCAGTTCAGTTCTTCGTACATTTATTTCAATGGCAAGGTGTGGGTGATACCAACAGTTTTGATTTCATTATTAACCCTTTGCGGTCGTATGTCTTCTCTCAGCCACCAAAGCTTTTTTACCGTTCCCGTCGTATGTCTTCTCTCAGCCACGACAGCAAGGAACCATGCAAATCCTATACTGTATCATTCATGTATCAGTTTACACTGTCTCTAAACGAACCTAAATGCCTAAGGAACCTATTCACGAACCAATTCGGTACTCCTATCAATTGGAGATAACGAAATCCAATCTAAGCAAAAGCTGTCACCCCGCACTCGCCATGCAAGATGCTGCGCTGTGGCGAGTCAGTCGCCTTTGGAGCGTAAAGAAATCGACAACGTTCGGCGATACCTTGTAGAATTCCAAAGAATATTTTATAAATTGTGTTTAACAGTAATAAGACATTCTCGCTTGTTAAAATATTTCAAAATAATACTCCAAAATGGCAAAAAGAAAGTTACCGCAAGAAGTGTTCTGTGAAACTGAAAATAGGGATGAAGAGTTTTATTTTGACCCCTTCAATACAGACTCTGCATATAAGGCGTCAGCTAGAAGAGAGAACAGGACGCCTATGATACATTTTATGTTTTTCCCAAAAATTGGTGGGACAACTGGTTGGTGGTTATCGTGATGGAGCACAATCAAAACTAGGAAAACCATCGACCTCAGATAAGGAGGAAAGACTGAATGGAAAACTGCACATATTGTGGCATTGTGAAGACGTAAAAAGTAAAGATGGCGCAGTATGTTCAAACAGAAAGATTAAGGGCGGAAGGCGCCAAACCAATTATTTTTGCGATACATGCAATCGAAAACCAGGCCTGCATGTTGGAGATTGCTTCGAAAAATACCACGCGATGGAAAACTATAAAATATAATTTTTATACAAAAACGTGACATTAGATCACTTTATTGAGTAAACATACATCTACAGTTCACAAAAGAACTACTAAATCTTCTTTATACTTCGTAATCTTGCATGTTATGTATCCCTGCTCTTTCGACGGAAATTAATTCCGACCAGTACGATACCCATGTCCAAATTTAATACGACCGCAAAGGGTTAAACATAAATTATGGCACCGAAACGCAGCCGGCCATCGACTGTTGATAAAGAGAAGGTGAAAAAAATCATTTTCAAGTACAAGGACAATATATTGTGCGAAAAAGGTAAAATTATATCCAAATTAGACAATATTTGGAAAATAATTTCCAAAGAATTAATGGACGAAATCTCGCCATCGTCTTTGTACACGTTCGTTTCGTGGAATCACGGTAACGTACGAGATTCACTCAATACAAACAATTCGTTCATCGATAGTGCGGTATGTGACTCGTTGAACAATGTGACCGAATCTGATGATAGTTCTAACTTCAACGATTCAGTTGAAGAAAACTCGGTGAACGAATTCACCTTCTGCCTAGCGAGGGAAGATTTCAAGTCTCTCATTATAAAAAAGATCTATTGAAGGGTAATTAGAAGCCGTACGTCGCGACGTGGAGACGGTGAAAGGTACTTCGCCCTGGAATATGGGAAACCTTGGTCACCGATAAAATTTGGCAAGCATCCCGCCAAAAATGCGGTTTTGGTTTTGAAAACCATTACATCGCACTTGACGAAAAATCGGGTTATATTAACGGTATGTGAACATAATTTTTCATCTCACCATCAGAGATGGGTAACGTAATTCGTAGTAAAATTTTTGCAAAAGTGTGACGTTTCCTCTATTTTTCTAATGTAAAATTTACCATCAAATTTGTTTTTCATACTTTCATTTATTGTTATTATTATTATTTTTATTAACAATTTTTTTTTCTTCAATTTTATGTGTGTAAGATAATCCACGCCAAATCGACCATTTTTGAACGCAACCCCTTTTTATTTGGCAGAAATTGTTTACATAATATAGTTAACCTACTGAATACCTTCCTGTAATTTTCTTTCAAAATTTCTTGGCCAACTTGGAAAAAGTTACTATTTTGTTAGAAAAAACGGTGTTTCCAAATTCAAATCGTCCTAACGCTTCTAAAAATAGACAACATGAAAAACTTTTTTTCTGAATTGTGTGTTTTCGAGTGAACTTTCTATTAAAATAGTACAAGAAAATTATTTGAATCCATTTTTTCATGAAAGGGTATAGCCGGATAAGGATGGCAAAAGTGCCCCCAAAGGTAATTAACTTTGAGGCATACCATTCGATAGGGCTCTTTGGAAAAACCCTTCCTGCAAAGTATAAACCCGGTACCCCTACCGTAGGGGTAGTTATAGGATGAAACGTACTTTACGGTTTTTGCTCGATTTCTCCCGTTTGGCTTGATAGAAAATTCTGAAAAAAATCACACATATTATACCCAATGGTGTGCATAGTCTAGAATTTTTTTCAGATTTTTTGGTTGGCAAATCGATTTTTAAAAAATTAAAAAAGTTTATAAATATTAATTTTTTATTGAAAATATGGAGTGACCACTTTTATATTTTTACAGTACCTGCATAGTACCCTAATTATTAATGTGTAATTTTTTCAGATTTTTACGAGTAGTGGATGGGAGTTAAAAAAATTAAAAACCAACAATTGTTTATATTTTTTACTAGATTATTGATGTGACCACGTTTATATTTTCACAGTTTCTCAAGTTTGCTATAAACAGTTGATTGTAATTTTTTCAGATTTTTAGCAACAGTGTATCATACCAAAAAAAATAAAAAACCGATGTTCACTCATGACCAATACACAAATGAGTATAGACTTGGATGATCGAAAATTATACGCAATACCCACTATTTCACATGAAATAAACTAATATACTTCATTATTAAATATTTTTACATTTGAAAAATTAATTTTACTGAATGAGTTTTACGTTTTCTAATTTTTGGACTCAGGACCGTGAGGCGCATAAGTTCCGTCTCCACCGTTCTCACTGTATTATCGAATTTAAGCATTCACCAAGGAAAATACATAAATTATCCTCGTTTAAATATAAAAAATATTGCGAGTTAGGTATGAATTATTAGATACTTTTACATTTGTAAAAATATTTTACAAATATAAAATATTTATTTATTTATTTATTTAATGTTTATAATACGTCAATTGCTATTTAAATGATAGAGAAACTCCGAATTCTTACTTAATGCATGAAAATTAAAAATTGGTAAAAGGCAATGTACATATATACTTATTACCCTCCTTAGGGCAAAGTCTACAGAGGAGAGCTGTTACCGGCTAGTTCCAGCCGTAAAACTCGAATGGCTACAGGTTTATGAAACATCTATTACAATTTTATTTGAATACCAGACAAGTTCTAAATCCTCCAATAAGTTCTAATAATTAGGAATTGGTATAGCTATGGATTATTATAAACAAACTAACATAAAATACGCATTCCAAAAAACATCGGTTTTTTATTTTTTTTTGTATGATACACTGTTGCAAAAAATCTGAAAAAATTACAGTCAACTGTTTATAGCAAACTTGAGAAACTGTGAAAATATAAACGTGGTCACATCAATAATTTAGTAAAAAATATAAACAATTGTTGGTTTTTAATTTTTTTAACTCCCATCCACTACTCGTAAAAATCTGAAAAAATTACACATTAATAATTAGGGTACTATGCAGGTACTGTAAAAATATAAAAGTGGTCACTCCATATTTTCAATAAAAAATTAATGTTTATAAAATTTTTAATTTTTTAAAAATCGATTTGCCAACCAAAAAATCTGAAAAAATTCTAGACTATGCACACCATTGGGTATAATATGTGTGATTTTTTTCAGAATTTTCTATCAAGCCAAACGGGAGAAATCGAGCAAAAACCGTAAAGTACGTTTCACCCTATAACTACCCCTACGGTAGGGGTACCGGGTTTATACTTTGCAGGAAGGGTTTTTCCAAAGAGCCCTATCGAATGGTATGCCTCAAAGTTAATTACCTTTGGGGGCACTTTTGCCATCCTTATCCGGCTATACCCTTTCCAGGTTTTTGAAAAATATCACGAATACAATTTTCCAAAGTATGCCACTTCTGATTTTTCTTCTTTTCCTGAAAAAAATTCTTTTATGTAACAAAAGCTATCGTATTTTTTTTCGAAAATGAATTTAATTTTTCCCCAATTCAACTATATGTTTCTCACAGAATAATTTTGATTGAGTATAAATCGAAAAAAAAGATAGAATGAAAAGTCGGCCCACAATGACTTTTGCGGCATTAAACGCCGGATAAAAAAAGCTCTGTTTTTAGGAATAGAAGAAAAAAATTCAAAATAGCGAGCTTTGGAAAATTCAAGATTTTTTTCAAAAATCTTGAAATTTCATACATGATTCAAATATTTTTTCCCCTATTTTTTCGTGAAAAATGCATTCAAAACGCAAAATTGAGAAAAAAAGTATCTCATCTGGTCGATTTTTAGAAAAGTCACGGCGATTTGAAGCTAAAAACACTTTTTTAAACAAAATCCTCATTTTTTCTCAAGTTGGTGGAAAAATTTTGAAAAAAATCACAGGAAGGTGTTCAGTAGGGTACTACATCATATGTATGTATAACAATTTCAATCCATTCAGCTGAATATCTTGTAAACTGAAAGTGTTAACGGAAAATGGTTCTGACAGAAGTTGTATGGTACAGAGGAAGTTGGTGGGATAGATTTCGTCATAGGTAGCCCTTCTTGCGAGCTAGTGCTAATGAACTTTCTTTCTTTTTTTTTTAATGGAACCAATTTTGTTGTTCATACCAAAGTTGTAGTGCGTGATTTTACAATGTGGACGCTTCTGTATATGTGCCCATCCTTTCCCATGTTTTTTTTTTCTTCAAATTTTCCAGTGCGTGTTTCACTATTTTTGCCCATAAACTAATCGTAAGGACAAATCGAAGGGTAAACCTTTATTCGTATAACGTGTGCATAAGAACTGAGTGTTGATGTTAATTATTATAACGAATGTTCGGAAACATTTTCACGGACTTGAATGCATCGTTTGATGATCTTTGAAATCCAGACGTTAAATTTCCTAAATAAAAAATATGTATCGCTCATCGGAATGCATTTCCACGACAACGAGCTATAAAATTATTAAAAAAATTCTCTTATGTTATTCAAACGGAATATACAGAAAATCGTGATACACGACTCCCAAATATTAATATTTAGAGCTGAAGTCTTAACAGACATCTCATTTCACCTCGACGAAGCTATTAAGCAAGAGGTTTCGAAAAAAGTTGTCGATTTTTTCAATCAGTCTAATATATGTACATGGGGCTTTTCATGCCAAATCAACCTGCTCACGAAAACAAGAAGGGGTTAATTTCGAAAGAAATGTCCCATCGACACAGGGTGATAAATCAGCAAACCAATAATCAGAAGTAGGTTTTTTTACTTGCAGTATGCGACAAAAAAAACATTTTGGAGAAGTTGAGGTTCGCGGGCCGGTCGATTTGACATGGAATTCCCAATATACAATACAAGCATTCTATTTTCGGGTGTCGCGTTGATATAGCGATCGTCTCGCGTAGTGATCGTATGAGAACATGTGAAAATGTTCATGTACAAACGGGAGACATTTGATAGCGCACACTAACATTAATATATGATATTTTGATCCGAAATAAAATCTTTTGCCGCATTACTCTATTAGAGAAATAATTTTCCTGCCACAGATTTATATAATGGTTTTAAATGGTTCTGAAACCTTATAGGCTTCACTTTTTCACTAATTGTAAGATTGATCTGACTTTTTGGGATTTTCGAATAGGAAACTGCGACTGTGGCAAGCGAATTCGTATAGATATAGAGGATTGCGGTGACACTGATATTGTGTTTCATGCAAAAGTAACTCCAAGCCCATCAAAAGACACACGAGCCCGCTGCGGGAAGGTATTCTTGAGGCAACCTACTCGCAAAGCTGTTGCGATTGAGTTGACTTCGAAATCTGTCGAGGTTTATCGGGCCGAGAAGGCTAAGGAACTGATGCGGCCTGGAGATCCAGAGCCTCCACATATTCACAAAGCCAGCGTTTATCGCCGAGCAAAACACGAGCATTTCGCTCAGCAATATGCGGACAGTGATCCGATTGTTGCTTTAATGAAATTGAAAAATATGACTTTTCCAGAGGCAATCCATAACATTGGAGCTGATCCTTTTTACGTACATTATTGGACAAATCATCAGAATCATGTATACAGAAATTATATGTCTGCAGAGTCAAGTTGCTTATGCATCGATGCCACTGGTGGAGTATGTCACAAGCTAACGCGCGTGAATGGACAAAAATCTTCGCATATCTTCATGTATGTCAGCGTAGTGAACTCCAAAGCAGGACAGTATACAGTTAGCCAAATGTTATCCGAGACTCACAACACTAATACTATACAGTATTGGTTGATGGAGTGGGTTCGTTCTGGTTGTGCACCCCCAAAAGAAGTGGTGACCGATTCGTGCCGAGCTCTCCTCACAGCAGTTGTTAGATGCTTCACTTCACATTCGACAATTGAAGAATATGCCGATCGCTGCAAAACATCCTCCTTGCCGAAATGTTACATTCGCATAGACGTAGCACACTTCTTAAAAAATTATTCGACATTCTTGAAAAATGTGCGGCGAAGTATAAAAATTGTTTACCTTGCTTCTATTGGAGCCTTAGTGAGCACAATGAAGGAGCGAAGTCGAGTTATCGTCCACGACATTTTGACGGTAGCTTTGAACGAAAAGTGAATGGTGATCCATGCCCATGCGAAAAAGCTCGGATCAGACTAACCAATCTAATAACTGGTATGATATCACAAGCAATTTATTATTTGACTTTCACTTTTCAGTTAGGATAGTGTAACATTATTAGTCATTTTATAATCCTGAATGTTTTTCTCGGCTAATCTTCGAACTCATCAGACTTACTTATTGTTAGAACAAGGTTTTGTTGCTTATGTGGTTGTTGATTTTTCATTAATATAAGATATGAAAAGTGAAGTTGTTTCGGATTGCAGAATTACATGGATAGGTACTCCATCAAATTTTCGAAATTTATCTGTGATTTTTATTACTATTATACATGTGAAGTGATCGTCAGCTGAAAAAATCCTATTCTAGCTTATGTCAAAAAATAATTACTCTATTTTATGAACAATATTTCAATTGGATCAGAATGTTCAGAATATTATTCTCAATATTCTAAATCAGCTATTCTTGGACTAATTCATCTGCAGAATTGTTCTCTATATAATGTGACATACTCTTCACTTCGGATTACCACTTGCATTACTGGTGTTACACTAAAACTATGATTTGAATGATTACAACAAATTAAATTGTTCTCACTTATTGCCATACAATCATGATTCATTTTTCCCCTTACAATGTGTCCCGAATTTTTTTTGCGACGATTCTTCAATTTATACGTAATCGTGGTCTCAACGTGAGATTCTAATGAAAAACAACATAGAAAATCAATAGCATTCCAGTTACAGTAACAGAAGAATTATATTAGCTATAATTATTCTCGTATATTACTTGTCTCACATTTGTACTGGTAAATAATACTGAAAGTTAGTATGCATACATTCTAGATATAGCCTCACATGATAAAGGTGATTGAAATTTTCGCACTTGATATGCCAAATGGAATAGTTTTAATTGATTTTCATACTTAGGTTCATCGGTAGAGGAAGAGGCTCTAAAAATTATCGACGGAATGGACAAGAACGATACAAATAGAAACGCAACTCAGGCTGATGCTCATCATGAAGAGCATGACGAAATTGAAAGTAATAGTTGGTCAGAATGGGCTGAATCCATTCGTACAGAGGTGGAAGGATCACGAGATTCTATTGGCGACCGAGAAAATGCATATTTTTTCCCTGCAATTGCTAACCGATTATTGAAAGATATAAGGCTGTTTCCGCTGTGGTCTTGTATTGTCCGTGAAAAGTTCGGATACGGTCGTATACCTGCGTCGAGTGCTCCTACATTTTAAGACTGGATACTTTGGTCGAAAAACATTTAAATTACATCGATGGCAGGATGAAAATAGTAGACGCCGCATCTGCAGATTTGATGGATTCGATTGACTGTAATGCCAGTGTTACACTTGATGAACCCGAAGTGTCAACACGAATTATAAATACCGATAATTCAGCTGATATTTCTGCTCTTACCAATGATCGACATGAGAATAGTCCCTTGGACCAATTCTGTCCGGCATGCATGAATGGAGGTACACCCGATGGTGCACACACATGTGTATCATGTGAACGCTTTGTCCATTCCTTGGATCAATGCTCTATTGCTGTCGATAGATCGCAAGAAGGATATGGACAAGTGCGCATTTGCAAGTCGTGTTATGTCAGTGTGCCGCCAGTTGGACCAGAAGTAACAGGTTCACGATAAATCGAAAACTGGAAGGGCCTTTCGATAAAGCCTGAGTCTAAACGCAAGGCAAGGTATTTAGGAGGTAGTACCCACAACATCAGGGATGCACTAGTGTGGATGAAACATAAGACAGTTTCAATCATGAAAAACGGACTATCAATGAAGCTTCAGGCAGTGCAAATAGGAACAAAAAAATATAGTCTCACAAAGACGTGTGCTTTCGACAGCCTGTTCCAGATTATACTTGCCGGGGCTTTAGATTATCCGGAACTGCGAGAAACGGTTAGAGATTTGGATACAGACATTACTTTTATTATCAGTGCAGAGATGCATACAATGAAGCGTGAACATCTAATACATAATAATTAAATGATGAAATAGATCTCATCGCGCGTTCAAAGGACATTCATTTACTATAACACCCACTTATATTTAGGGGCTTAGCTTTTTCAATATGCCTCGTTTCGGATTCTTGAAACACCATTTTTTAGGAATCATACGTTAATTTACCCGGAAAAATTTCATAGATTTAGAATGAACGAATTATCATAAAATTTCCACTAAAAAAATGTGGTTCGCTGTAATCAATTTCGCCACTCTCCTTAATACGCGCTTAATTACCTTACGCCTGTTACGTGCCAAGGCCAGGAGCGTTGCGAGTGGCCGAGGTAAAGAATAAGGTAGAGTGTACGTTTGGATGTTGGTTTTTAGAAGTTGTTAGTAACGAGCAATCTCGTGTATAGAAGACACGAGATAGCCGCAGGAAGTTGGATCACTTGTGGACAATCTTGTGTATGGTTACCACTAGATGCCACAGGAGGTTGGAACACTTGTAGACTATCTCGTGCGATTAACACGAAATGCTACGGGAGGTTGGAACACTCGTGGACAATCCCGTGTATGATTGACACTGGATGCCACAGGAGGTTGGAACACTTATGGACTATCTCGTGTGATTAACACAAGATGCCACAGGAATATTAGTAAAGCTGACGTAACTTTATAATTATTGCAATACACCTCGAGCGGTAAAGATGTATTTCTGTGGGATCGCAGGCTGGAGATTTCTTATAGCTAGTCGTAAAGGATTTAAACCCGAAGTGATCAACAACTCGAACAAGTTATATTTTCGTATAAATGGCTGGTTACAGTTGAAGTGTACTGTATGTGTGGTACAGAGGAGTAACGTGGAGTTGTGTAATGTCTTCGAACGCACCTAGTTGCACTACTCTCTATTTTGACGCACTGAGGGAATGCGGGGTATTAGAACTAAAATGCTTATGACTTGACGCGTATTCTATATGGTTACTTCGTAGCGAGAACTCTAAGTTTCGTCTAACGATGAGATCTATTCGCGTAGTTTAATCGGTCTAACAACGTGACGATCTTACAGTGAACTAAGCCCGTGACATGTTCTGCGGTCGATCTTTTATAGGTCTAAAAAGTGGTGGGGTACTTCTATTTCCAGGAATTTCCCGAGGGATGTAATAGAAAAAGGTGTTTTATTGTTCAGGGGTCATTCGCCTGTTCCAGTTCCTATTTCTTAGCGTAATTATTCTAAGCAAACAGAGCGACTTCGGGTCTGATCGAGGGGTCCGGCTGCACATTTGGTAGATTTCCGGCCCCGAGTTGGAGAGTCTAAATTTCTTAGACTCAGGACCGTATGTAACACGCCTATTGCTGCAATTATATACATATAAGATATTATACGTGAAAACGAGAGTGACCAAACCTTGTGGTTTTTGATTTGGATGAAAATTTTTTTTCACGTACTCTATTTCATGAGGAAAATATACCCGGAAGCGTTTTTCAGTAGTACTCATACATTTCGATCACCCAATCACCAAAATATCGAGAAAATAATTTTCCGACTGAATTTCGTATTTTTTCAGCCCAGCCGTCTTATTTGGGGGAAAAAAAATGGTTCAATCCATTTGGTAATTTCGAATCCAACATTTTGAAAGATTTTTGTCCCAACTCCCATTACTGACAATGATGATATTCCAATTCAAATACTTAAATTGAAATTTCCAAAAAGGCCATTTTTAATTCAGGATTTTTTAGAGAAGAAAATATTACACGAAAAGACTATTTTTTTAGCACTTAAGCCAGATGGGCCGATTTTTCCTTCTTTTCTTTTCGGGAGTTTAAATTTCGAATTTTTTTCCCATAAGTGGTTTGTTGGGTCGCTCCATCGTTTTCTTACGTTCTTTTCGCTATGAAAATTGAAGAAAACGTCAAAAAAGTATGTCGGAATCGAACCGACGCACAGTGGTTCATTTGGCCGAAAACCTGGCCAAAAAGCCAAAAATTTTTTTCGCGATTTTCAAAATTTAGCAATTGCGTTTGATTTGTAACATATCAGAGCATCGGTTTCCATTAATAAAAGTTTTTATTGAACAACGCTCTTAGAGATATGCAATGTCAAAGTTGGCACTTGAATAATGTAACGTATTCACGTCGAAATTCAGAATACGTTTTCAATGTGAAATAATAGTACAATCAATTTTGTAAGTATTTGTACTTCTTACCTTGGTTTCATTTTTTTATTTAATATTTTACAACTGCGATGGCACAGATTGCAAAACCCATACATTTTTTTCCTTTTGCAGAGGAAATAGTTGTGAAGTACGCAAAAGTACAACGCGACTTTTTTTTTTAAATTAAACTTTAAAGCTTCCCGAAGAAGTCCCCGTTGTAAAATTTTGCGACTTTTTGCAATTGTACGCGATATTCTTATTTGTTTGTCGCACGCGCCATGCTCGAGGAAGTACATTTATGACATAGAGCCGGGCTATCGTGCTTTACCTAATGAATACTGCTAATCCTTCTCTAAGATCAACCTGGCAATTAACGATATAATATGTTTATTTCATGGGGTTAAAAATCGGAATGAGTTTAAACAAGCTGGTGGCCTATTGTTTCGAGGCAACTATAGATAGCCGCGGCTACCTCGACCGCTTACCGTCATAAATCGAAAGATCTTTGACGATTCTAATGAAAATCTGGCTAGTTGTAGGTATGAGGGAAATATTTGTTCCTTACAATGTTTCATCTTTCTCCTTCGACCGAAATTTTTATTAAACAAAGGGAAATTCGGAGATGGAACAGCAATGACATGCTTGTATTAAGATACAGCGGCTGCTGCAGTAAATATCATTAAAACTGCAGAAGTCCGTGGAATAACATTTATATATTTTTTTTTAAATTAAACTTTGAAGCTTCCCGAAGAAGACCTCGTTGAGTTTTCTTGCGACTTTTTGCGATTCTTCGAGTAATTGTTATTTGTTTGTCGCGCGCGCCATGCTTGGGGAAGTGCATTTATGACATAGGGCCGGGCTATCATAAGACTACTGATTTTAGTGCCGATCCGACAATTTTTCGATACTCGCACCTGCCATATTAGAGCCGCCATTTTGTTTTTGGATATTCTGAGTTCGGATTCTTAATCAGCGTCCGGAGAATCACAAGACTACTGATTTTCGTGCCGATCCGACAATTTTTCGATACTCGCACCCACCATATTAAAGCCGCCATTTTGTTTTTGGAAATTCTGAGTTCGTATTCTTAATCAGCGACCAGAAAAACATAAGACTACTGATTTTCGTGCCCATCCGACAATTTTTCGATACTCGCACCCACCATATTAAAGCCGCCATTTTGTTTTTGAAAATTCTGAGTTTGGATTCTTAATCAGCGACCGGAAAAACATAAGACTACTGATTTTCGTGCCGATCCGACAATTTTTCGATACTCGCACCCGCCATATTAAAGCAGCCATTTTGTTTTTGGAAATTCTGAGTTCGGATTCTTAATCAGCGACCATAATAATACTAATATACCAATTTTCAGCTAAATTGAAAAAGTCCTTATAGTTTTGGCCAGGATTTCGGCGAAATCGACCACTGTGCGTCGACCGCGTGCGTGGTCGGCAGTCGGAAAGCGTCAACCGTCGAGCGAAGTAGCGATCCTATTAATTTTGTTCTTTCTTTTATTTGTTATATTTTTATCCCTATTTTTGTTATTAAAGTATTTAGCACGTATACCTGCTGTTAGTTTTTTCAAAATCCTACATTTATTAGAATTCTCTATTGAGCCAAATGGGAGATATCGGGATTCACATGGAACAAATCACGGAGACAATAGAGGTGATAGAAAGTATGAAAGAAATAAGATACCTAGTAAAGGACTCAAATACGCGAAAGGAGACAGTAGCGTTTAAATCCACTCTTGAGAAAATGATTAAAATGCATGAGAAATTACACACTATTCTACAGCATTTAAGGGGAAGGAGTGAAAAAAGGTTATGGACAAGGGAGTAAGTGAGAACACAGACGGAGGTGTTACGTCCCGACACAAAATTTTCCGTCTAAATTTTTCGTTCATTTTTCGTATCATTTCTCATTATTATTCCCGCTTATATATTGGCTAGCAGATGTAATTTCTCTAGTAAGCGCGTTCCCACGATGTTTTATCAAAAGCGTTACAGGACTGTTGCGTTGTTACGTGTGGCGCTTTATTCTTCGCGTGTCGTCCGCCGTCGAGCGGGTGCCGACGGACGGTAGACTCCGCGCGTTCTAGCTACAGTAGAACTCCTATAAGTTCGAAGCTACGGGACCAGAATTCTGAGAATTAGAACTTATAGGATGCCCCCTCCACTCGATTCTGAGTGAGACAGAAATAGCTGTCTCTCTCTCTTACGCTTCTTACTAGTCGTAGAGGGGATATCACACTACGTGACACTGCGCAGACAGATGGCAAAGAGTAGGGGAAGTAGGGATAGGAGAAGTCGAACTTAAAGTGTTCGAAGGTATAGGAGTTCTACTGTAATACGAAAACGAATCGCACGCTGGTTTCCGCGTTTAACTCTATTAAAATTTTGTTGCTCTCCCTAGCCTAAGGCGAGGAGAGGACAGGATGGATGGGTCGTTCTCTTGATACCAGTACAGGTCTATGTGAATCAAAATTTGCCGTTTAGGATATGGATGTCTAGGTCGAATGAAAATGAATTGAGATTTCTTTATTTAGTTAAACAAAACATATTTACATATATTCAAAGTGTATTCAAGTGAAAATGAATTGGAGATTTCTGTACAAACGTTTAGATCATGAACAGGGATACGCAATATTACAAATTTGGGTGGTGAAACTGTCTCCGTTCCGTATCGGTTGGGTTTCTAGGGTATTGTCCCACAACGAGAAACTCGTTAAAACCCGTCCTCAACAGGAAGGAGAGAATTTCCCATTTACAGAAATTACAATATAAAATATTATATACTTCCGAAATCAGGGTTCGCCAGTGTAGTAATAATAACAAAAAGTCGTATTCGAATAAGGGAAAATCCCACAACACAATGTGTCAATCTGAATAACGACTAGCAAAATAAAATGTTTCATAGATATGGAACTCACCCTGATAAATCTGATTATAAATGAATAAGCCGTTCTGCTCTATTCTGCTGGTTCCTGTATTCGTCTATAAACTGGACGCTGGAGAGAAGGATGGAGAAGTTAGATTTCTTTTTACACTGTCGCGAACTTGCGGATGTTATTTCGTGAATTAGATTTAGATTGCATTTAGTGACAAATTATAGATTGGAGTTGAACTAACAATTATAACATAAAGTACAACAATAAAAAGGTACAAAGAAGTGAAAGAAATATTATTTTCACGGGAAAAACTAAGTCCTTCGGATCACAATATCTTCACCGAACTATGCTTAAATAGAGAATCTACGATTCACTACATTCGTTTTCACGGACCAACGTCTACACCAGCGGCGGGCGATTATTGCACGCCCGAGCCGACCTTCGAGAAACACCGCCTCATTCACCCAAACATACAGCCGAGATATCACTGATTCACAACCACTCTGTAGGCGTCACGCTCGTGCCTATTGGCAGTGACGTGGTGCCGCATTTGGGGCGACATTCGTAGTTAATCGCTCGCGCTGGAAAGACGTGCCTCGCGCGTCAGTCGCGGAGATCAGAACGACGCGTCGCGGAGAAATGAACGACGTGCGTGGCACGTCGACTCACAATATTTGTTGAGGAACAGTTTCAGATAGCACTACGTCGCATGGACCGCAGCGGCCGCGACGGCAACAATGTATTCTTTAATATGAGGAAGCCTAGCGTTCTAGTATCGGATAGTTATTTTTAACAATTTGCGCTAGTAATTAATTTACAAATATGCGTACTGGAACGCAATACTATATTTGTGCCGTAAGACGGACATTGCCAATTTGTTCGCTGATTATTTTATTTCTACATATTCTCATACGTCAGGTATCTCATCCCCCATGTTTAACTTTACTAATACAACGGATGTCTCTCACATCGATATAAGTATTAGCGAGGTATTTAACACAATCAACTCCTTGGACTTGAGTAAACGAGCCGGCAGCGATGAAATCCCTCCTACCTTCCTTAAGTCCTGTTCCTTTATTATCTCACGAACCCTGTGGATTCTCTACAACAGATCACTCAAGTCGGGTATCTTCCCCTCATCGTGGAAAACTTCCCTAATTACCCCCATATTTAAAAACGGTGATCCTTCTAAAGCATCATCCTATCGTCCTATTAGTAAACTAAATGTCATCCCTAAAATATTTGAGAGCATCATAACAGACAAGCTTTCTTTTCTTTGTAAAAATCTCGTAATCAACGAACAACATGGCTTTGTACCCGGACGCTCTACAGTCTCTAATCTTGTCCTCTATCAGCAATATACAGGGTGGTCCACACAACGTGTGCACCGTTAAAAACTACCAAAATATGCGTTGCACAAAAAAGTTTTTATATAGAAGTTGCATGGTCTGAAGGGGCACATTATATAGTGTAGTTATTTTTTTTATAGGTGGAGGCGTTTCGGAGATTTGAAGGTCAACTTTGTTTTTTTAAATGGAATGCTATATTTTTTATATCAAAATATGGAAGAATGTCGAATTCTGAGTAAAAAAGTATTGACATTTATTTGCCCTAAACCTAATAACTAACGAGTAATTTCACTTTATTTCCTGAAAATTTTCTTCGCGTAATATCAAGTTAGAAATTCGACCTTATCACAGATTTCCGCAGGACAGCGATGTTTACGTGACAGTGTTTATCAACACAACATCTATCATGATTCGCAATCGTCTTCATATTCGTAATCCAGTATTGAAGTTACCTTCGGTGTTGTGTGTATTTACCAGACAGATAAAAGTAAAAATGAAATTTTGTAATAGCGAAAAAGTTGATATGCTTTTAGTTTATGGTGAGTGCCATAAAAATGCAATAAGAGCCAAAGCCATCTATGCCGAAAGGTATCCTGAACGAAATCAGCCATCTCGAGCCATATTTGAGAGAATGTGTCAATCGCTTCGACGAACCGGAAGTCTTAATGTTACTAAACGTAACTTAACGAAAACTGCTACTTCTGATGCAAATGCTATTGCGGTCCTAGCAGCGGTAACAGAAAACCCCCATATTAGTACACGACAGATTTCACGAGGATCTGGAATTAGCAAAACAAGTGTACTACGCATTCTTCATAATGAAAAACATCGTCCCTATCACCTAGCACTTCATCAGGAGCTCCATGGAACGGATTATGAAAACCGCGTTCGGTTCTGCCAGTGGTTCCTGCATCAAATGAACAGTGATAATTATTTTTTACAAAAAGTTTTGTTCACTGATGAAGCAACGTTTACTAATCGCAGGCAGATTAATTTGAAAAATATGCATTATTGGGCACCAGAAAATCCTCACTGGATGAGAGAAGTCGACCATCAACGTCAATGGAGCGTTAATGTGTGGTGTGGAATACTGGGCAACCAATTGATTGGGCCATATTTTATTAATGATCGACTAACAGGACAAAAATATGCTAACTTTTTGAATGACACTTTACCATCTTTATTGGAAAATGTACCTTTAAATATCCTTACACAAATCTGGTATCAACATGATGGTTGTCCTGCACATTACGCGCGTAATGTAAGGCAAGTACTGGATAGAAAATTTCCTAATCGATGGATTGGTCGTGGCGGACGATTTATGTGGCCTCCACGCTCACCGGACCTTACTCCTTTAGACTATTTTCTGTGGGGCACATTAAAAGACACAGTGTATCGTGAACCACCAACAACATCTGAGAATATGAAACATCGTATTCGCGAAGCATGCATTACACTCAGTGCGGATATGATTCAGAATGCAGTTTCTTCATTAGTTAATAGATTGCATCACTGTATTAATGCCAATGGATATCACTTTGAACATTTACATTAGTTGCGTTAAGCCACTAGGTCACTCATATTAGTAAACACTGTCACGTAAACATCGCTGTCCTGCGGAAATCTGTGATAAGGTCGAATTTCTAACTTGATATTACGCGAAGAAAATTTTCAGGAAATAAAGTGAAATTACTCGTTAGTTATTAGGTTTAGGGCAAATAAATGTCAATACTTTTTTACTCAGAATTCGACATTCTTCCATATTTTGATATAAAAAATATAGCATACCATTTAAAAAAACAAAGTTGACCTTCAAATCTCCGAAACGCCTCCACCTATAAAAAAAATAACTACACTATATAATGTGCCCCTTCAGACCATGCAACTTCTATATAAAAACTTTTTTGTGCAACGCATATTTTGGTAGTTTTTAACGGTGCACACGTTGTGTGGACCACCCTGTATATCTAATGCCCTTGAATCTGGGCTTCAAGTAGATGCGATTTACACAGATTTTAGTAAAGCTTTTGATTCAGTCAACCACACTATCCTCATTGCTAAACTTCGTTCCTACGGTTTCAACGGTAAATTCTTATCTTGGCTAAGCAGCTACCTCTCCAACAGAACCCAAATAGTCAAATTTAATGACAGTTACTCTACGGAAATTGTTCCACCATCGGGTGTACCTCAAGGCTCTCACTTGGGTCCCCTATTATTTACCCTATTCATCAATGACATTGATTGCGTATTTTTACACAGTAAAATACTATTATATGCAGACGACTTAAAGATTTATAGGACTATTCGAAGTATAAACGACGCGGAAAGTCTACAAAATGACCTAAATAAATTCACATTGTGGTGCTGTCAAAATGAGCTCAACATTAACATTAAAAAATGCCATGTTATTCATTTCAGCAGAAAACGCACAGCTTTACACGTCCCCTACATGTTAAACAGCATACAACTAACTACAGTAGACAGCATACGTGATCTCGGGATAACTTTTACTAGCGACCTATCTTTTCGTACTCACTGTGAAAAAGTAGGTAGCACTTCCTTAAAAACTCGAGGCTTCATTTATCGCACTGCAAAACATTTCACAAGCATTAGCACACTTCGAACGCTCTATATTTCATTAGTCCGTCCACACCTGGAATATGGATCTATTATCTGGTCTCCATACTGCAAATCTTTAATTGATAAAATCGAGCGCTGCCAGCACAAATTTTTCAGGACAGCCTCGAAACTTACTGACAATCCATTACACTATTCAAGTCATAATTATGACCTTATTCAAATGCAGCTCGGACTATCTACACTTGAACAACGACGCTCACTAGCAGATATTCATTTCGTTTATAAGATTTTGCATAACCTAGTAAATTCATCAATTAAATATATATATACCTACTCTTCGCCCAAGGAACAACTTAATCTTTATACCCTCTTCGCACCGTACCCACTATGGCACTAATAATTGCATCAATCGTCTTTGCTTGAACGCAAATCGTGTTAGTGACAAAGTGGACTTCTACTTACCATCGCTCACCACTTTTAAGCAGTCAACATACACTGCAGTGCGAAAACTTAACTAGACTAGACTTTCTGCAACTGTTTTAGGATTTAGCCGTAAGGTCTATTCTATTGTATTATAATTATGTTATTTTTACTATTTATCTTTTTATTTTTTATTTTTTAACTTTTGTAAGAATTTTTTCTTCACATTCTTGTACCAAAGGGTATTTCCCGTGAATATATAAACAAATATATATATAAGACTTAATGAAGTGGTCGATTTCGGCAAAACCATCGCCAGAAGTTCAAAAACATTAAAATGTATTAATTGTATTTGATTTAAAACATATCTGAGGATACTTTTTCACTAACAATACTTTTGTCTTATTCTACATGCGACGTAGTGCCATTTGAAACTATTCCTCAACAAATATTCTGAGTCGATTGATTCACTATGAATGTCGCCCCAAATGCGGCACCACGTCAGTGCCAATAGGCACGAGCGTGACGCCTACAGAGTGGTTGTGAATCAGTGATATCGCGGCTGTATGTTTGGGTGAATGAGGCGGTGCTTCTCGAAGGGCGGCTCGGGCGTGCAATAATCGCCCGCCGCTGGTCTACACACCTCGTGATTATTCGGACGATAGCGGCGAGTCAACTCGTCTATTGGATTTTATTAATTTTAGGGTGTTTGGAGGTGATAGGCCCGGCCCGTGATCACGTTTTGCAGAGTTCGATTCCTGGAGTTGTTTCGGAATGTTCCATCCTTCCTTCCATCCAGGCCCACAGATCAACCGCTGTCAATTCGCAAGTCGCAAGTCGCAATTCGCGGAACCGGATGGTCTGCATGACCACGAATCGACACCCTATCCGCTGAGCTAATGTGTTTTATCTAGATCGCTAATTTCCAGCCGGATGTATCGCCGTAGTCTTTTGTAATATTTTCGGATTTCGCAGAATTCGGGAGTATTCCTGCATTAGCGGAATTTGAATATTCTTTGTTCTACAAACATTCGATTAGGGGTAAATCCCAAAATACCGATGGTATTTGTAAATGTAGTGTAAAAGAAAGAAAAGAAAGAGAAAGTAAAATTTAAAGAAAAATTAAGGAAGGGCAAGATTAACTCGTCACTCTTGTCTGGAAAGTCGCGAGGTGCGTAGACAATGAGTCCGGGGTGTCGTCAAGCCAGAGTTATCCGCGAATAACTTGTATAGTTTGATACGCGGTAACGGACTGAGATTTCCTCGTTATCTTACAAAATCTCTTGGCTTTCAATCGTCAAGTCGCGAAGTGCGTGATTGTTAGCCGCGAAACCGCGATAGTGAGAATCTTCGATTCTCAGTGAGCAAAAGTTGGGTAAGGATAAATAGTACCGAAAGACTCAGCGTTTCGTGTGAGATTATATCATCTAAAATTCAACTACCTTCAATATTCAATTACCTTTTATATATTATCTTCCGTCAAATATTCTGTATCGTATAATCGTATAATTCTTAATCCGTTAGGCATAAGCTAACGTATATTCATACCGTATTACAACTTCTAATTCTGTTTCTTTGTCCAGATATCCAAACATTAAGAAATTTTGTAAACACAGCGAAAACTGCAACAAATTTTGTCACCGAAAGTCAGAATTGAACCATAAGAGAACACACACGTACGCAAACACAACGTCGTGTTGTATATATCTATTATATAAAGCTCAAATACCACTGACTGACTGACTCACTCACTCACTCATCACGAAATCTCAAAAACCACAGAACGGATTGCAATGAAATTTGGAACATACCTTCCCCTTGGGTCTTAAGTGCTCAATAAGAAAGGGTTTTGAAAAATTCGAAATTTTAGGGGGGGTTTTGGGGGGTTAAATTATGGGCCAAACTCATCAACGCAGAGCCGAGACTACTTGTCCTAGAAATTTGAATCAATGCATGAGCGTTCCTTCTAGGGTATAAGCACCCACTAAGAAAGGATTTTTCAAAATTCGAAATTTGAAGGTTTTTTTTTTAGTTTCGATTAAACCGTAGCAAAGCACGGGAACCTTCTGCTAGTATGGTATAATTGTATCAGCTACTGGAAAACCAGAGTGAGTTCCAATTTTTACTAAATTTAATATTGAATATTTCCATTGATTATTTCATTGACAACGAGCCCTGAAGCGAACCGCTAAAAGTAAAGATTGATTGATTATTTGTGAATGGGAAATTCATTCGAACTTCGTTTCGAATCAATTTCACCACCCGTACGTTGTCATTTTATCTTCAAAAATTCAGAGTTCCAAAGTTTCTCTCTCTCATTCTTTGACTTGTATAATTTGCTCAGAACAGTTTGAATATACTTCATTTTACCAGTTTAACCTTTGTTCAAAAACAATGTTATTTAAAGTCCTTATTCTTTCAAGTTTCGATTCCAATAGACCTGTACGTGTCTCAACAGATCGGCCCATCCATCCTGTCCTCTATCAGCCTTAAGCTTGGTAGAGTATAGTTTCAATTATATATTCCTTTTACCTCTTTCATATACCCAACCCAACAACCTTTGAAAATCTTATAATTTCCCGCTGTAACGAGTGTCTTATCACCGACCCTTCGGCTACCGCGTGGACGCACAGTGGTCCAGAGCGTGAATTTAGCTGTTCACGCACCTCGCGCAAATTTCAATCTTTTTCAAATCGTCACCACGGGCTCAAGACACACCGGATTTAGTTAAAAATTGGTATTCTATTATGTTTTGGGTTGCTGATTACGAATCTGAACTAAAAAAATTTTAAAAACAAAATGGCGGATTAAATACGGCGGCCAGGTTTGTTTACAAATTAATTGTTTTGCACAAAAATTAGTATTCTAATGTTTTTTGGGTCGCTAATTACGAATCTGAACTCAAAAATTTTAAAAACAAAATGGCGGTTGATATATAAAGGGTAGCTATGTATATTAGCTTATTCAGCTTACATTGCTAACTTCAAAATGGAAAAACTAAAAAGTACCACAAAGTAGCCTCTGAGAACTTTGAAGATGTTTAGTTTAAACTATATAGAAATAGTTCCTGCTAAAATTGGCTTTATCTATCTGCACCTTTTGTTGATATTCCTTCCTAAAGTTTATGTAACCCAGACCAGCTGCATAGCCCCAGTGGGACACGCGGTCAGTATATTCCCGGGTTTCTTAAAGATACCGTGCAATAAAAACAAAATCTTATTGGCACTAACGAGGACGAAGACTTCTAAAGCATCACTTTTATTACTTAATTGCTTTATTGTTAGCATGTGAGCAAAGAGGAATGAGCTAGGTTATCCGATTGAAAGGAAATCCTAGTCTTCGCCGTGCAGGGTTCACTTAAAAATTAAATAACTTGTAAGTATCGAAAGATATTCGGGTAAAACTTTCCACATATATTCCTTAAACTATATAGAAGTTATTTCTGCAAAGATTTTGTGCGTCTACCTGCCTTCTTCATTGTTATATCTGCCAAAAGTTTATGAGACAGTCCCGCGGCACCGCCTGGCCGAGGTGCGCGCTACTTTTTAAACAATAAAAATGCGTCGAAGGTGGATCCGGGTGGATTAGCTTTTTACAGGATCGTTTAGGGGAAGGATCACAGAAAACAGTGTTGTTAATCAAAGAGTGGGATCTAGTGGGACTTTTTAGTTTTTGTCTGCAAAAGATAAAAAACTTCGACGATTTTCTTTCATGTTTTCAACATTAATTTTTGAATAAACTATAAACAATAATTTTATGTTCGACACGTCAATTTTTATCGTGGAGGAATGCTCTTCAAATAGAAACAATAATTATTAAAAAATATTGCATAGTTTCGTCAGAATGTTAGAAAGAAGACAACGTGGTTTTTCGATAGAAAAAGGCCTCCAGAAAAAGTTTCAACTTTAAGCGTTTGTTGTAACTACAATTTTTATCCAATTTCAATAATTTTTTATATCTGAGGTCCATGGACATTTAAGAATCGATATTACAAGAAAAAAAGTCGAAATTCCAAAATCGACTTTTTGACTTTTGCGCGGCTAAATGCACATTCTGGACCACCGTGGGACGTCTCGAACGTGATTATGGCGGAAACGGGGAAGGGATTGCAGGGATATGGGCATGCAGGCGAGGAATAAGGGTGGGCAATTGTGGGAATAAACGAAGGTAGAGAAGAATGGGGAAATAGAAAGGGCAGTAAAAGAAAGGTTAGGTCACCGCCTGAAATCGAGGAAGATAAAAAGAAGAGAAGAATGAGAAGACGTAGGAGTGAGGACGAAACCACAGGCGATGGATTAATATAACCTACGACAGATAGGATCGGGAACAGGGAGAAGAATAGGGCTAGAAACCCTGAGGGAGGGCTGGGACAGAGGGAAGGGAGCGAGGAGTGTGGGAGGAGGGGGGAGTAAATAGGGAAAGGGTCAGGGAAGGGAATAGGTATATGAGGAGAGAGGATGGGAGAGTTACAGGAGAGGATGGTTATGGGACGCGTTAAGTGGTAAGGAAAGGGGCAGAGAAGGAAGAAGGGATTGGGAGAGAAAAAAGGAAAAGGTAAGGGACTAGGACACGGACGAGGATGTAGCTGAAAGATGGGGCGAGGAGAGGATCAAGACTGAGGAGGAAGCGAACGACGAAGGTACATGGGCAGTAACTAAAGTCGCCCCCTTTTGAGCTACGTGTCACGAAAATCGAAATATGCGGAGTATACTCGTCAATCACAGAGTAAGTGACATTGTTAAAATATTGGATCAAGAAGATGGTTTCATTTTATAAAAGTAATAATTGTATTGTTAATATTTACTTATTCACTTAACATAAAACTATATTGCATACATAGTAAGCGAAACACGCAAGAAAAATGGACTACTTACAGAGTTAAAAATCGTCAAGCATTTGTCCCGTGGTGAACCATCCTTGAAGGAATTCTACAATAAATCACTCCCAGGGTTTAGTGCTAGACTAGTTACTATTTGATTTTTGCTTCTATACATTTTACGCTAATATCTGAAAAACATTATCGTCGTAAATGTATAAACCGGTTATACAAGCTGAGAGGCAGCTACAGGATACACATATTCAACTCATATGATTTATATTTTTTAATTATTCGTTTTATTTCAGCATGGCCTCAAAATATTCCGAACATCTTGAAATTTATGAATATATTTTATTTTTCACAAAAATAACGATTTAAGTAACCAATAGTTACTAACTTTTACGCATGACGAGTATACTTGTCAATATACAGAATTCTACCGTTACTTCATGATGAGTATTTTAGGAGAGACTTTAGGAGAAAATGAGGATTATATGCACGATGAGAAGGAGGTTTATGGTGGACCAAATAGCTATCTTTGAGGTGCCTATGAGATATCTTGAAATGATCAAAACGAGGGAAAGGTAAGAATAGGCATGGTTAGATCCAGGTTGATGGCGGTACCTAAAGTATTTAGGTGCTACCTAAAAAACTAGGTCAGTGCACAATATACAAGAGTGCAAAGAAAAACCTTGCTGCACCAGCTGTAGAAAGAAAGCTAAGGTAGGAGTGGAAATTGAACACGCAACGGGTTCAGTTAAGTGTCCAGAATTTAGGAAATGGATAGATAAAATGGGTAGGGATATGGGATTAGCAAAATTATGAGACTGTATCGACCACCTACATTGAGGGTTTTTCATGGTTGTTGAGTGTGAGGGAACGCGAAGAGAACGTCGCGGGGGAAGTGCGTTACATAATGGCGCCCAACGTGGGGCCCGAACGACGACCGCCGTTACAACTTTTCATTTATTTTGCATATGACGCACCGAAAAATAAACTCTACCGAAATTATACATGGTGCAAAATAATGTTAGGAAGCTAAAAAAAAATTAAGATGATTGTGCTATAATGATAACATAATGAAAAAAATTGAAAATGATTAACATTAGACTTTTTATTTTTTTTGGATATGACGCACCAAGAATTAAATTATACCAAAATTATATATGGTGCAAAATGGTGTTAGAAAGCAAAAAAAAATTTGGTAGTTGTGCCTCAAACATAACCTACCAATAGTAGTCATTGAAAAATGTTTTAATTTTTTTTCTAAGGTTATGTCAATTCATCAAGTCTGGAATTTTTTTAATCAGAGACCTTAGTTATATGTACGTCCTGACTAAATTTCAATAAAATCAAAATAGTCGTTCTCAAGTTATGAATTTTTGAAAAAATTTGTTTATTTAACGATTACTCCCTGGGGATGAATTTTTGAGCGTTGAAAATTGCTGTGATAAGTACTCAGATAGGCACTAATTTAACAAAAAAAGCGAGCATGATCGGAGCTAAGGCCGCTGGATTATACTTATCCTCCTATAGCCTTTGCAAACCTTTCATACACTCTTGATCTTTGGTCTTCTAATACTTTCTCAGTCAGACAGTTGAGTTCCGAGTCAACCCAAGATCCCGTAGAAGAACTATCTGGTCTGGAGAGGTTTTCTTCCTGGATCTGCTCTAGTTCAGCCTGATTTATTATTTGTGCTATTTTGAACTTGACTTCTGCTTGCCTTGCCCGAGTGAAAGTCTTGATAGTTTTCGAATACCCAAGCATCAGGTGATCTGTTGCATCTGGATCAGGTTTATTTTTCCCCTCTAAATACTGAACCACCTTATCTCTGTTGCTCCCATGTGACTTAGGTTTCCTTCTTTTGGCAGCTGGTTCAGATGGACTAGGCGTAGGACAATTTCTAGCATGATTCCGATTGATTGGTTCTTCTTGGTTAGGCATTTCTCTGGGTGCTGGCATTTCTTGATTTTCACCTCCATCGCTAACCATTTCATCGGGTTGATCAACAAACTCATCATGGTTTGTGTTGTCGCCTTTAATTACAGGTGCTGTGATGTTAGACATAGTTTTGGCCATTCCAACAAATGACTTAAAACTTTCCATCTGAGTAGTCCAAGGCCATTTTTTATAGTTTCTCTTTGCCTGACCAGTCGTTGTTTTGCTATCCCTAAGATATTTCATGTAGCAATCACGCATTTTTTTCCACTTCTTTTACATTTCGTCACCTGCAAATAAAGTAACTGTCGAAATAAAATTGCAAAAAAATTGTTGTTAGTCGAAGGACTCCGAGGACTCGAAAACTCCACGAAAATGCTCTTGCAGTATTCTTGAATAGAGAGAAAAAATGAGAAATAAAAAATAGCTTTTAAACAAAAACAGAACCGTGTTTTTTAGCGTTAAAGTTTTTAACTTACAAATACGATAAACAAACATAACTTTGTTTCAGGTTTCTGGCCACAGGAGACTCATTCAAAACCATTGGCCACAGCTTCAGAGTTGGGTTTTCAACAGTGAGTTATATTGTTGAGGAAGTTTGCAATGCTATTATTCAACGACTACAACCTCTGTATTTGCCTGAACCCTCTAAAGAAGTATGGGAAAAATCTGCTAGTGGTTTCTACGAGAGATGGCAATTTCCGAATTGCGTAGGAAGCATTGGCGGAAAGCATGTCACTATCAAGTGTCCATCCAAATCATGTTCGACGTACTTTTGTTACAAGTACAGGTTTTCAATTGTTTTGTTGAGCATTGTTGATTCAGATTATAAGTTCATTTGCGTTGCTGTGGGGGGATATGGAAAAAACAGTGATGGGGGTATATTTGAAGAATCTGTTATGGGGCAAAAGTTCAACAAAGATCAACTCAATTTACCTGAAGACACACCTCTTCCTGGACAAACACAGGAGACCCCGTACTGTTTAGTAGGTGATGAGGCATTTGCCTTGAAACGAAACGTTATGAAACCATTCCCACAAAGAAAAGCTATACGAGACCGAAGAAAGAGGAGGTACAACTACGGTGTTTGCAGAGCACGTGGTGTGGTTGAAAATACCTTTGGCATACTTTCACAAAAGTGGAGAATTTACAATAGACCATTGGAAGTTAAAGTGGAATTAGCTAAAGTTATTGTGCTAGCTACGTGTGTTTTGCACAACTTCTTACGATCGAAGAACTCTGATAAGGATTTCTGCGAATGCCTTGAAGAAGATGCTGACGAGCCACGAGGGGGTGCTTTTTCTCGATTCACTTCCGAATTCAAGAGAAGTCCTCGTTATTCAATGATTGTGCGCGAGAGGTTTGTCGATTTTTTTAACAAGGCAATCAACCCGACCTAAGTGAGATGGTTGCAGACTTTTTAAATGACAAAAACTAATTTTTCGCAAGCATGAAAAATTATAATTATGTACAAATAACCATTAATAGTTGTTCCAAATTTTCAGTTGTTCAAACCAGTAAAACTTTTGATACTTACCAGAAGTATTCAGTGTCTTTCCAATGTCCTCCCAGATCTTGTCCTTCTTCCGTATGTTCTTATAATCCTTGTGATTTAAATCATAGAGCACCGGGTACGTATAAACAACTTCAAGTAAGTGTTCGGTGATACACGACGTTGTTCTTGTTGTTACACGTGCACAGGACAGACAAAACTGAGTAGTTTATGGCTTGGCCGCATGGTATCGCTGCGATAAGGCGCTGCGAACAGTGCATGCAGCGTTACTGCGATAATATCGCTACAGTATCGCATTCGCCTTGGTATCGCGTATCGCAGTTCGCTCTGGTGTGTGCGGCTCCATAAGCCACCATGGTACCGACCTCTGTGAAGTTAGCCCCTGCACTAATTCCTACGCAGTTTTTTTCGTTACTAATCTATTGAGAATCGTTTGAGAGAGTTTGAGAGTACAAGAAAAATGTTTGAGAGTTAATAGTTTTTTTGAAAAACGCAATTGAAAATTTGACGTGAAGTTGGCCCCCACTTTTTCTAAATCTCGAAAAATGAAACGTACGGCCCTTTTTTTTAATCGACTTGAAATCGTTTGAGAGAACATTAAAAACTTCTAACGAGGCTTATTTCAATAGAAAAAAAAATTAAAAATGTGGTGGCTTGTACGCTCACATATGGTACGGGACTCGGTGCAATGCACAGTCTATAATTAAAATATATTAAAAGACTTATGCACCAATTTAAAATAGAGAGCATGTCGGTGTGTGTAGAGGACTCTTAGAAATGTAGAATCGTTTGAGAGTTTGTTTTTTAATTGAAAAAGGCGAATGAGAAGAGACGCCTACGCCTAACTCGGTTGATACGGCAGACTGAACAATGCATACCATATGTGCACGTACAACTCACCACATTTTAGATGGGTTAAGTTAGCGCCGGACTAAAAGCAATCTTAATGAATTATATCTCAAAAAATTGCTCGCAATTTGCTCATCAAGAATATAAAATTGCTCACTCGGCGCCGATTATTAAAAAAAAGTTATTAAACAATTTCGTAACAAACACTGATTTGGCAATTACTAAGTTATTCGAGTACGAACGGGATCCTTTCTGAGCTCAAAAGATTCCGATTAATTTGCTCATCACTGCCCCACCTTTTTATTCGCGTTTTATTAACGTTTTTTGAGTTAAAAATAATAATTAAATTTTCGATGTTTTAAGGCCTGGGAAAGCAACAGTAGCGCCGCTAGTTTTGAAACATGGAACTAGCGCCCAGTAAAAGCAGTTCTCAAACCAAATCCGAAATAAAAGTTCCCGTGAAGGAGAGTTCGATTGAATATAGCAAAAAAAAAGAATTTACATGTAACTTTAACACATAAGGCAATGATGTATTTGTATGTGTTTTTTAAAAATACTTACAGTACAAATTTATAAGATGCGGAGATCTATAAAATTTGTGATTAACGAATGGAGCCAAGAAAATTATATTTCTATGTTCTTCATAAGCCAAATAAAATGTTCATCTTTGCAAATATAAAGGTATTGAAGCTTGTTTACCATGATCATTCAACAACCTAAATTTAAGTATTTCCTCATGCATCAGTGAAAATTTATATTTCTGATAACGATGTTATAGAAGTCTCGATATAGTTGAAATACTGGAAAAACTTAATCCAGATAAAAACTGAACCAAACAATCATCGGATCCACGATTCGGATAAAAACAACACGAAATTTAATCTCAATATCATAATGACGTTTCAAAAATAAATCCTGAATAATTTCAAAATTTCTATTAACAAAAATAACTTATTGACGCTTAAGTATGAAACTAAATGGTAAGAAACGTCGTTACCGTGTCGTAATTGCAAGAAATTGGAAACAAATATGATTAATCTGTCCTACGTGGTGAATCAGTTGCGTACAGCGCACTTGAGTTTTCGAAAAGCACACATAAGCGATTCGAATGTGACTGGTCGACTTTTGAAAAAGTTTTTTTTGGCATAAACGTATTTGGGCATAATTACACTTTTCAATCGAACTCTCCTTCGCGGGAACTTTTATTTCGGATTTGGTTTGAGAACCGCTTTTACTGGGCGCTAGTTCCATGTTTCAAAACTAGCGGCGCTACTGTCGCTTTCCCAGGTCTTAAAACATCGAAAATTTAATTATTATTTTTAACTCAAAAAACGTTAATAAAACGCAAATAAAAAGGTGGGGCAGTGATGAGCAAATTAATCGGAATCTTTTGAGCTCAGAAAGGATCACGTTCGTACTCGAATAACTTAGTAATTGCCAAATCAGTGTTTGTTACGAAATTGTTTAATAACTTTTTTTTAAGAATTGGCGCAGAGTAAGCAATTTTACATTCTTGATCAGCAAATTGCGGGCAATTTTTTGAGATATAATTCATTCAAATTGTTTCTAGTCCGGCGCTAACTTAACTTCACTCCACAGTTTTCATTTTTTTCTATTGAAATAAACCTCGTTAGAAGTTTTTAATGTTCTCTCAAACTCTCTCAAACGATTTCAAGTCGATCAAAAAAAAAATAGAGCCGTACGTTTCATTTTTACAGATTTAGAGAAAGTGGGGACCAACTTCAAGCAAAATTTTCAATTGAAGTTTTCAAAAAAACTATTAACTCTCAAACGTTTTTGTTGTACTCTCAAACTCTCTCAAACGATTCTCAATACATTAGTGACGAAAAAAACTGCGTAGGAATTAGTGCAGGGGCTAACTTCACAGAGGTATGGTATCGCACGTAGTGGTGGAGAACTATCGATGATACTATCGATAGTTATCGATGGTTGCCACTATCGAATACTATCGATAGCCTAGTTTCACTATCGATAATTATCGAAAACTTAGGTTGGTATTCCTTAATTTCTTTCTTCTGTTACATGTACCGCGAATTAAAAAATTTAGTAATTATAATCTGTTGAATAGCATTTGTTCATCAACAGAATCAACAGAATTTTGGAAGTTGCTGATGCTGTAAATAGATCTTTAATCAAATTATGCAATGCTCCATTATCACTGACAATTGATGAAATAGCGATATTAGAAGATGTAAAAAAAGTGTTAAGTTGTTTTGAAGAAGCAACAAAAAAGTTTCGGGACCTAATTACATAACAATTTCTATGATTATACCTCTTAGTTACGGTATATATAATCATCTAACCAATCTGTATCCAGAATTGAATACAAACGAAGGCAAAATGATTTGTAACATAATTATACATTCAGTAACAGAAAGATTGTTTCCTTACGAATTAAGATCGTTGCCACGAATCGCCACAGTTCTTGATCTCAGATTCAAGAAATTTGGTTTTAGAAACTTAGAAAATTTTAATCATGCGTCAGCTTTTCTGGAACTAGAACTAAATAATATAATGAAAGATTCATCAGTAAATGCACAAGTGGAAAACCTGAAAAATTCAGAAAATAATTGCTAAATGAACAAAAAATCTTTATTTTTTTTTTATGGAACAAAGAATAAAAGAAAAAGATAAATCTATTTCTGCAGATGCCATATTGATAAAAAGGAAATATTTAGAAAGACCAAATATTTCAAAAGACTGCGCTGTTTTAGATTTTTATAAAATAAATAATGCATAACAAATATTTTAAACCAATTAATATTTAAGTACTTGTGCATTCCCGGATCTTCCACTGAAAGTGAAACAAACAGTGTTGCAGGACAAATCGTATGTGAACGCAGAACCAGGCTGAAACCGGAGAATGTGAACATATTACTATTTTTAAACAGAAATGTTTGAAATACTAGATTCGCAATGTATCAAATTGAAATAAAAAGTTTTTATTTTGCACCGATAAATATACTTTACTCCCAACACGGAATAATAAAGTACGATATACAAAATTAATTACCTTCTATTGCTATCAATATCAATGATTACTATCGATAACTATCGATGGTCGATGATCCAACTATCAAAAACTATCGATAGTGCCGACTATCGATATTTCTCCACCTCTAATCGCACGGACCACTGGTACAGTGATGCCAGGACGTGGGATTTTTTCCCACGTGGGAGCCGTCGTGCGCATGCGCATGCTGACGTCACAGCTCAGCAGCGGTTGTTTCCATGGACGTATCTAGTAAAATGTCCTCTTCCTGTAATTTCCAACGTATTTCAATTGTCACAGGGGTCTAACGATACCCCATATTTGATTGAAGTATATACGTTACTGAGGATTAGGTAGTGCGCATGGGTGGGAAAAATCCCACGTACCGTGCGGCTCGTCAAGCTTGTCACCTGGGCGGCGGAGCTTCTCGTTTTCAACCGCCTATTCGTACCATTTTGTTTCTTGGAGTCCACTCGCTCAGCCTCTTAAAGGAAGCACCCGACAAAGTCGTAGCATTCAAATATTGTTATTAGTTTGTCTGGAGGAGCGAGACATTGTATTACATTGTTGTCTCGTCGAGCGCTTCGTTTCATCAAGGAGAATCTCCCCATTTGGTGCGGGTAATTCTGCCGGAGTTTATTCTGTTTTCACTATAGAGATGTTAGAAATCTGGTGCCTACGCCGATGTCCTCACTGTCGCCACCCAAATCGCGTTGTCTCCCTTGCTTCGATCTGCAGCGTTCTCTCTTTTCGTCTTTTAGTTCGATTTGTATGTGTAGCTCTTTTAACGAATCGCGAGGTAGAACGTCAAGTGCCTTCGTGTACATGTGACAAGAGGCATGACGCTTGACGCCTGGCGAATCAGGCTCTGCCGAAACAGGCTTACCTCCTAGGTGACACGTCTGACGAGCCGCACGGTACTGGCATCACTGCACTGGTATCGCGAGAGAATTTCCAAGAAAAAGTATCGCGCCCGCTCTGGTATCGCACGGAGTATCGCTCTGGTCTGTGCTTACCTTTATCACTTTTATTTATGAATATAGAAATCCATAAAATTTTCGCTGTAAACTTAAAACAAACAAAAAATTTCGTTATCATCTTTTGCTAGCAAAGTATACTCCAACTTTCTCCCCTTCGATTTTTTCCGGGTGTTTAACATTTATGAGAATAACGATTTATTGCCGTCATCCCATATAAAATGATTTTCGTTCATTTTTTAAGGCGAGTATTGTTTCATTAGCTAAATTAAAGAAAGAAGCAGAATGAAGCAGAGAGGATTTCAGAGCGTATACGAAAGCAATAAGCCTACAGAGTTCCACACCATCCGCAAACTAAACATTTGCGAGTGTGCGTGAAGCATTTCTCCTCTATAAAAAAAATAAGTAAATAAGTATTACCTTACACTTTAGTAAAGGGGTAGAGAATTGTACCTCAACGGAATGTATCGGTATGCGGGACCCGTGAAAGTATTACGCGTAGCTACAGTGCTTACAGGGAGCGATGGCGTCGTAGTGACAAAACGTTCAGGACACGCTCTCGATGGATATTTTCTTAAATTGTGCCGAAACGAAAACAGTTATAACATTTTTTGCTGCTAGTTTTTTATTTATAAATGCACGTAGAATCCAATGGTGTACAGTAAATTTGTGCTAGCAACACTCCTCTACGTGAAAATGCAAAGTGAATGCGTAAAAAATTAGCGAATCCGCTCGTTTTTTAACTTTGACAGTGATTTACTTCTATTAACCAATACGGAATATTACAATATGCTTATATATACATACTCGGGAAACACTAAGGGTGTGCGCGTGGGCGAAAAAAAATTGAGGGTCTATGAAATGAAAATGGGGGTCAATGGCAAGAAATTTCAAAAATTGCACAAAACAGTATAATTGATATAACTTTGACATTTACAAAAATTACAAAAATATAATTAGATTCAATGTTACTGGGTAACGAGACATGTCAATTGTTTGTTAAATAAAAAGAGTAGAGATTCTACGGTCGGTGGTCCTCGTAGACGGACGTGTTCTCCTAAATAAAAAGTTATCGCTTTTTAATTGTGTTTTAATTAATTATGTCTGAAAGGACAAGGCGTTCGCGGTCGACTCGTAACAATGGTGTCAGAAGTGGGATGTCCACTTCTGTTCGCGACGGGAGTGTTTCCGCGTCAAGAAATTGTGCAAGACGAGGGCGACCAGCGCGAGAAGATCCTGGACATATTAATTCTTTCATGGCCATCGAGGGAATGTTCCTTAGGATGGAGGAAAGAATGAGAATACGACAAGAAAATTTTATGAGGGAATTGATGGGAAAATTTGAGAACGACCGTCAGAATCGTGAATCATTTGAAGAAAAGCAGGAAATGGATCGCCAATGTCAGGCTAGATTTACTCTTTTAGAATCGCAACATTCCACGTCGGAAAATAAGTTCAGATAATGTTGATAGATTACCTATAGAGCAGGCTTCGGTTAATTTTGATAATTCTAAAAGTTTGACTAATCCGAATGAAATTACACCTCACGGTTTCACGAATTTGAAAATTTCTGTTGCTAAAGGTTTTGATGTTGAAGCCGTGAAGTCAATTTCAGAAAACTCTTGTCCAAATAGGACCCGTATTTGTCTGTCCTCATTATTCAACAGGCCCAGTCTTTTGAGCTTTCAACGGAGCCGGCAAAGCACGGCAAGAAAAAAGAAAGCGAGCAGATGGTCGCGCTGGCACGTCGTTCGTGAATCGAACGCTTCTCGAAGATCGTCGACGTGCTGTTCGCAGAGGCGAGGACGCAGCTTCGTCGAAATACCACCAATCGTGAGGTCATCATCGTCGATCTGGAATCCAGGGATAATCAAGAGAAAGATCGCCGGCTGTTTGAGGTTCGCAAGAGTTCGCAAGAGTCTGCGACGAAGAGAAATCCGCAAGCTTAAAGAACTATTTAAGGAAAAGAAGAACAGGAATTTCTGGAAATACAAAAAGACAAAGCCACTATATAAAATTGCAAGAGTTACCACAGAATAAGTATTGCAGAATACCATCGTTCTTCCCAAGGTTTTTGAAGTGGTTTTCCCTTGGGACGAAGAGTGAATACTAGAACGAAAGTGATTTGAGTTAGACCACATTTTAGTACATCAATACTCCTACTCAAATCACAGGTGAAGAATTCTATCCCCTTTGAATGAATTGCATCCATGAAAGAAGAAAGCTGTTCTATTAAAATTTTGAAGAGGATGTTGCCATCGGGACGATCGCGTATTCGGAAGGGAGGATAGTGTTACGAAGCACCCAGTAGATTCAATGTTACTGGGTAACGAGACATGTCAATTGTTTGTTAAATAAAAAGAGTAGAGATTCTACGGTCGGTGGTCCTCGTAGACGGACGTGTTCTCTTAAATAAACGTTATCGCTTTTTAATTGTGTTTTAATTAATTATGTCTGAAAGGACAAGGCGTGCGCGGTCGACTCGTAACAATATTATTAATATAATTAATATCGTCGGTCTAAAACTACTTTTACTTGATCTCGGAGCATTTTATACGCGTCTCACTCTCTTCATAGTACGCGCCTAACTTAGCGACTCACTCATTCCACACAGCTGTGAGTCTTCTAAAAGAGAAACAACGATCGGTGCTTTCACTAAGGCCGCGCGAAAATCGCATCGACTCATAAATTTTGTGTATTTTTGTGTATTACAGTGTAACCCCTGTAATCCGTATATCTTATTCTCAGGCCTCATTCAGATTGTTCGAGTTGTTTGGATTAACGAAGTCACAGAAATTGTATGTTATATGATTGTATGTTAGGAAATATACTTCAATATAGTTAGATAGACCCACAGCAAGGGGTCTATCTAAAATTGAAAAACATGACAAGGGGTCTACGAGAGAAAAAAGTTTGGGAACCTCTGATCTAGGTGGAAACAAATAATAACTCGAAAACCGTTCATTTTAGAGAAAAATGTTTTATACAAAAGTTGCATAATAACGGGGAAAGAATATTGGTGTAATACTAATTTTGTATTTTTTAGATTTCTTCAATGTTATTTAAAGGTCAACTTAATTTTTTATACAAAAATCGGTAGATTTGTTTATAGACGTTCATTGTACAGGAGAAATATTGAAACTTTTGTATAAGACATTTTCTTGTTGGGACTTTATATTAAAAAGATATTTAATGAAAAAGATCCTACTAAAGCCTTTTTCGATAGGCGGACGGCCCAACAAACATTCAGCAGCTATAACAAAGAATTGCACAGATATGCGCACAAAATTTTTGCGTTAATAACTTCTACATAGTCTAAGGAATATATATGTAAAGTTTCAGCCCGGTACTTTTCGGTACTTTTTAGTTATTCACTGTTTAAGTCAACCGCGCGCCACGGTGAAATTCAACAGCCGAACCGTATTCCTCACTTTCCACAGGTATAACAAAGAAGAGCGCAGGTGTGCGCATGAAATTTTTGCGTTAATTACTTCTACATAGTCTAAGGAATATATATGTAAAGTTTCAGCCCGGTACTTTTCGGTACTTTTTAGTTATTCAATGTTTAAGTGATCCGTGTACCGTTATTTTCACCCTAACTACCTAGCTTGTTAGTCTCTAATGGCAAACTAACAATAAGAGCAATTAAGCAATAAAAGTGATATTACAGAAGTCTCCATTCTTAATGTTGCCAATGAGATGTTATAATTGCTGAACGATATTTACGTCGACGACATCTGGGCATTTTGTGACCGCGTGCTCCACGGGAAGTCGCCAGCCGTGCTGTGTCACATAAACTTTAGAAAGTTATAACAACAAAAGGCGCAGGTAGGCGCAGCCGATCTTTGCAGGAGCTGTTTCTACAAGGTTCAAACTAATTACCCTCAAAATTTCCAGGCGGTACTTTGGGATACAATATAAGTTTTTCTCTGCAAAAGTTTGCAAATTCCTCCGTAAAACATGTGTCTAAAAAAACTTACATAACTTCTTTAAAAAATAATTTTTCGAAAAATCGTTTTGGGTACTTCAAGATTAACCAATGATGATAAACTGTGCAAAAAATAAAAACTCTCGCATAATTATTAATGCCTCTAACAGTATCTTAATTTCAGAGAAGTATTTGAACGTTCTCGCGCTGTTGAAATTTGTTGTTTTTAAGCGCTGATTTTTGCATTTAGTTAATTGCAAAATCGATTATTATTGCTATCACTGGTCTCAGCAAACATTCTAGATTAAGATAAGATTATTAAAATTCAAATCCCAGACTTGATTTTTTTCCACCTAGATTACCCATTTCGTTCCACTGTGGACCGGTTCGCTTCCTCGAGCCGAGTCGAGCACTTGAATTTTTCGAGCTACTCGAATCGTCGAACTGCTTGAAAAAAATTCGAACTACTCGAAAACTTCGAACAGATCGAATATTCGAACTACCTGAATACATTCGAGCTACTCGAATATTATCGAACTACCCGAATATATTCGAGCTACTCGAATATTGTCGAACTACTCGCATACGTTCGATTAACTCGAATATTTTCAAGGTACCCGAAAACATTCGAGTATTCGCGTCCTTATGAATTTGCTGTCAAATGTCGCTCTTATTTCAATGGTAAAATATGTTAAATACACATTATTTCTTGACCACCAAATTTATTTCATTTTTATATTTTATAATTATAATATTTTATATTATTTATATTTTATATAATTTATTATTATTCTAGTTATAATTTATAATTACTTAATTATTATTAAATAAGTTATAATTTAGTATAATTGGTGGAAAACACATCAGAGCCGTTTCCCTACTTTAGCTAGATTAGTAAAAAGTCTATTAGGAATACCCGCTACTCAGGTGTCCAGTGAGCGTTTATTTTCAATGGCTGGAAATATTGTTAGTGCAAATCGCACTAAATTAATAACGGACCACGTTGAAGAAATATGTTTCCTACATGAAAGTATACAAATAAAATAAACCTTGAGGCCAAGTAATAATTAGTGTTTAACACATTTTACAATCGAAATAAGAGTGACATATGACAGCAAATTCATAAGTACAGGGTGTTTCAAAAATATTTGTCATGGCTTTCAGGGGTTGTTCAACACCTCTGGATCCATGGAGATTTGCGAAAAAAACTTGCCGCAAAATTCGGGAAAGGGTAGTAAATTTTTTTTATTGGCTCATCGTATTCGTCTTGTTACGTAGGCAAAATGTCTGAGAGGAACCATGGGTCAGAAACGAACCGTTCTCTCACAAATTAACTTTTAATTGGGCCTTACGATTAAAATTTCACCGATAGTTAAAGCAGAGGCGACGTAAACGAAGCTAGAAAATAGGGCACTGTGTCACCGAACCAGAAGAGAAGTGTAAGTGTTTATACTCTTCTTCCCGGGTGGGCCCTTGAGTGAACCCGACACTGAACGCAGGTCATTGACATTTTCTAATCTTTTTCTCTCTCTTCAATTATGTTGCCTCTGTTTCAACTATTGGAGCTAGCAAGGGTATCTCATGTGTTTCCTTTCGAAAGGTCGGCGACTCGAAGGGTGCCGTATGGGCGAAATTTTAATCGGAAGGCCCAATTAAAAGTTAATTTGCGAGAGAACGGTTCGTTTCTGACCCATGGTTCCTCTCAGACATTTTGCCTACGTAACAAGACGAATACGATGAGCCAATAAAAAAAATTTACTACCCTTTCCCGAATTTTGCGCCAAGTTTTTTTCGCAAATCTCCATCGATCCAAAGGTGTAGAACAACCCCTGACAGCCATGACAAATATTTTTGAAACACCCTGTACGTGAATACTCGAATGTTTTCGGGCAGCTTGAAAATATGCGAGTAGTTCAACAACATTCAAGTAGTTCGAATGCATTCAGGTAGTTCGTTAATATTCGAGTAGCTCGAAAGTATTCGGGTAGTTCGAATTTTTTTCAAGCAGTTCGACCATTCGAGTAACTAGAAAAATTCAAACGCTCGATTCGGCTTGACTCGTCGATTATTACTCGACTCAAAATTCGAGCAGCCGAATAAATCGAGTACTCGCACACCCCTAGGAAACACTCCTCTGTTTTTTGAGACCAAGAATAACAACCTACGTTTCTTAGTTTTCACGTAAAACTAGCTTCTTTACCGAAAACGACCGTTTTTACAAATGCTGATTTTTTTCGAAAACAGAGGGTGATCCAGAAATTTCGTTGCCGGATTCGTGTTCAGGACGACGAACTCTATAAGAATTATATAGTGGCTATAGCAAAACAGAAAACAGCTTCGAATTTGTTGGACAGTGTAATCAGACACATTACCAATTTTCACGATGTAATTCGTACCTGATATAGATACGTCTTTCCTTAACAATATAAAAATCTTAAATTACTAAAAGATACAATGGGAGTAATTTGAACGCCACAAAACCATACAGTGTAAAACTGCCAAAGACTATGACATGCCCCACTCAACTGCTTCTTAGAATTGAGGTGTGCCAAGTGCAATGGATCATATGTAAAAGGACTGTGCAAAGCAGGAGATAACCTATATGGAGATGCAATATACTGTGTAAATTGCCAGAAATGTGGTCACTCCACGTCTTACAGAGAGTACCTATCATTCCATGAAAAAGGAGCAAACTTAGTGCAGGAAGAAATCACGCCAGACCTATGAAAAACACTACAAAAATAATTGCATCATTTGGAAACTCAAACAACAGGCAATCATACAGCCAAATGGTACAAAGGGACGTAGCACAAAATCCAGCTCAATATACAGCCCATGCAAAAGACATTGGAGATCCAGCCTTTAGATTACATTGCATGTTAGAAAACAAGCAAGTACAACTGACACAAACGGTAGACCTAGAATCAGTAAATAACACCGTAAATCAACTAGTCTCCCAATACCCCAAATCTTGAAATAAATACATGAAAATGAAGAAAAAATTAATTTACTATCTCCCAATAGACCGGTATGGTGGCGATAGCAGCCAGGTGAATTTAAGACGAGCCTTTTAAATGGCTGACTATGCAGGGACAACTGCAATTATCGCAAGCTTCCCACAACTCAAAATTATAAGTATCAACATAAAGTAAACGCAAAACACAATATCTCAGCCATTGTTAAGTATACAATGACTTGCGTTTTCCGGGTTTAAGCCGCCTTGTGAATTGTGAAAATTCCGACGTTTCGCCGGCATTTCAGCTAGCTTCATCAGGGTAAAACTGATACTGACGTGTTCTGTTAATAGTACTCCTATTTATAATGGTGCTCAGTGACACGGAACCGTGCTTCAGCCAATCAGATTTTTAGTTGATCAGCTGAGCGACTAAAAAATGGGAGGAGGAATGGGCTCTCCTGTCTCTCCGGTGATCGCTAACATCTTCATGGAATCGTATCAGATGGTTCAGATACGTGGATGATACCTTCATTATATGGAGCCATGGAAAAGAAAAACTCAGCTCATTCTTCTCATACCTCAACACTCCATCCCAATATATCTTTCACCATGGAAATAGAATCAGAAGGAAAAATACCTTTCCTTGATGTTCTAGTCTCACGTAAACCAGACGGGAAACTGGGACACCAAGCACTCCTACGAGACGCGATCTAGCAAACACCCCTTCCTTAGCAGAGAAGCCGAGAGAGGAAGACGTAGCCTTCGCGGTAACGGCACCTCTCTCTCTGCATCCTTCACCACCGATACCAATCCCATCAACAGAGAGGGGAAGACGTAGCCTTCGCGGTAACGGCACCCCTCCTTCCCTGACTTCCCTAGTCACCACCCTCTCCTCTTCCTCTTTTCGATTCTGTCCAGGAACGCCTGTTTTCGGGAAACCCTCCCCCGTAACGTCGCGAAATCGCGGAGCGTCGCATAGACCGTTACATATGTAGGATTTATATTGAATAATATAAATATATAGTTTATTACAATAAAAATATAAAATAAGAAATAAAGAATAAAAATACAAGTACACAGATAAATAAATTAAAGAAATAATCGTCACAAGGAACCACACATCGTACTTCTTTTCGCTTCGCTCGTTCACCCTTGACTCTCTCGCTGCATCCACTCCACGTGCCGTTCATCCTCACTCGCTCGTCATCTCTTTTCTCTCACTCGATTCACTTACAATTAGCATACCTCACACATACACACTCATTCCTCACACACTACATATACAAGTCCAAAAAGTATAAGTTCTCTGGTTTGGCGGATCGTAAGCGCAAATTACCCTATTCCCAGTTACAAAATTGGTGTCAGAAGTGGGATTCCTTCTGTATAAGGTAACAAAATTCGAGAGAACTTTATGCCTAACGGGGACTGCTAAGTCTTCAATTCACGGACAGATCCAAATTGGAAGAACGACGCACAGTGGTTTAAAATGCGATTCTAGCTGTGCAAAAGTCTTTTACGTATGTAATTACGTAATTAATAGCTATTAATAGTTTTACGTGATTAATAGTGTTTCTTTATTTGTTATTTTTAATGTTATTCCTACTTATTTATAATTATTTTTTATTTGTTTGTTATGTAAATAAAAAAATAGCATTTCTCGGGGAAACTTTGTATTAACTGATTATATCCATATTATATACAATAGAAGAAAATATTATTACAAATGTATATGTATAAATACAGGCATATATCAATATGCAAGAAGGAAAGGAAATTAAGAGACCTTCAGCTATCTGGTGCTATCCGTGCAATTAGAAAGAAGTGATTTTTCCTTTAAAAAGTGCTAAATATTTAAAACAAAATATGGATCATATATTAGAAGGTAAGTACAATACAGATATTACACTGCATAATTAATTAATAATTAATTCTAATTACTTATTTAGAATAAATAGGCACATATTCCAGTCATGATCAATTAATACTAGTATTTATATATGAGAAATGTAGTGTGAAGCATTAGGAAGTACGGTTCTGTTTAGATTTCCTGGTAGTTTAACATGTACATTAACAGTATTTCATTAAAATTTTTGCTGGTTTTTGCTGGTTATTGAAATATTAATGTATTTTTCAGAACATAACGTAATATCAAGAAGAGAGTTATTTGATCAATGGAGAAACGTAAAAGATGTGGCAAAAGAAACAGTTTTATTAGCTTATATTTCAAACAAATTTAAGCGTGAAAATTGCTGTGAAGATGAAAGAAAACAAATAAAAACAATTGTGAAGATATTTTGTGGAGCAATTGCCAAAAAATAGAAGGCGAAACATCGAGTTTTAAGTGACTTTCTTTTAATACTTCCTGGCTGGATGTCAATTTGAAATTGCCGTTTTTGAAAGATACTGTTTCTGAAACTGAATGCCAACCTGGTCCATCAAATTCACATTTTGGAAGACCTGAATTTGTCAGCATTAACACCGGATGTTATTGCTCTTTTAGAAAATACTGATCCCCCGAATATGGAATGTCATGAGCAAGAAGAGTTAGCAGAAGTTGAAAGCGGCGATTGCGAATCAGATTCTGATTGAAATAAGATTATTTTGTGTGTGTGTGTGTGTGTGTGTGTGTGTGTGTGAGTGTGTGAGTGTGCGCGCGTGTTTGTGTGTGTGTGTGTGTGTATGCCTGTGTGCGTGCGTCACTACATTTATATGTTTGTAATATTTTCTTCTATTGTACATAATATGGATATAATCAGTTAATACAAAGTTTCACCGAGAAATGCTATTTTTTTATTTACATAACAAACAAATAAAAAATAATTATAAATAAGTAGAAATAACATTAAAAATAACAAATAAAGAAACACTATTAATCACGTAAACACTATTAATAACTATTAATTACGTAATTACATACGTAAAAGACTTTTGCACAGCTAGAATCGCATTTTAAACCACTGTGCGACGATCTCCAAGCAACTCCCAGCTGCTTATCGTCGAATTCCAATCCTCGAAGGCACATAATTTCTTGTCGAAATTCACTTTCGCATTTGAGAGAAGAAGGACAACCAAAGAGAATGAGCTGCTGCCCACCATCCGACGACTTTTCACGCTGTGAACTCGAAAAAGATCGACAACGGAAGAATCTCAGACGAATGTATCAACCTCCAAATAAACTATCGAATGGGGATCACCGTGAACTTCGAAGGATTTCCTGCAGTCCATCAGCCTTCAAACAAACGATTTATCACCTGATTAATAATTGAGTGTACGATCAATATCGAATTAGCCGAGAAATTACTTATCCGATTCGACGGGACGAAAAGTCGTCTTCATGAATTCTGTAACAATTGCAACAAAGCAATGACTTTTATAAATCCGGCAGATAGACCAATCTTGCTTGCAATTATAGAAACGAAAATAACGGGAACCACGAGGTCGCTTATTCAAACCCACGACTTCGCATATGGGGCAACCTTAAAATCATACTTATTAGAAGCTTATTCCGATAGACTCTCACAAAGCCAATGGCAACTAGAGCTAGCTCCATAATTAAATTAACTGGTAGTCTAGAACAGAAGTGGAAATTTTATGCATGCCAGAGCTATCCTGGCAAAAACACCGTCCCCTTCACCGATACATACAGCAGAGATGTCACTGATTTAGAGACACTTTATCGGCGTCACGACCGGGCCTATTGGCACTGACGTGGTGGTGCATTGGGGCGACAATCGTACAGGGTCGACAAGCTGTAATGGTCTCAGCGGTTCCTAGTTACGCTCCGCCTCACTAGAAGGCGGCGCCAGTGACACTACACATACATAGACACCGAATTGAAGAATTTCAACTAAATTAGCGAGAGAGAATCGGTGTGATTCTGTTACCGCCAGAACTGAACATTCCGAACCACCATTGTGGGTACAGTAAAACCTCGATAAATGCACAGAATTGTGGGCCGAATCAGTGCAGTTACGAAGCAGTGGTTTCTATTTTGTGTTTATGTTCGGGCTCCAGTCGAGCGTGAACTTAGAAAAGAACAGACAGTAGAAGAGATTAAAATGATACCAAACACGATATGTTTGAGTTACCTAAATAGCAAGTAAACGAATTAAATATTAAGTAAATATTGCTCAAACTATGTCGTGTTTGGTATCATTTTAATCAGAAAAATGTCACAAATATGTTAGCGAAGTTTTCAAGAAAAAAAAATCAAAAATGGAAAAGTTCAATCCTCCAATTAGTATTGCCTCACCGACACGTTCCGATAATATCATGGTACACTGCCCGGTGGCCGAACGTCGAGGTTCGACCGGGGATCACCCTATATGGAGGGAATAGTCGCGATGCATTTATCGGGACAAACTTCTTGTGCATTCATCGAGGTTTTACTGTAATAGTAAATCGCTCAAGTTTCTTCATAGTTCTGATACTTATTATATTTATTAAAATACTGTTAAAATTTAAGTTGTTTCCTTTTTGAAGTATAAAGCAAAGGAAGAAACGTTCGGTTATTTTCTGTAAAGAAAATAGACGTTAGAACGTGTTTGTGTTCCTACGGACACCTATGTATACTATAATTATTTTTTATTGTGAATGTTAATAAAAAATAGTTAATTGAAACATAACGTTGTTATTTTTATTTTAAAATAAAATTGTAAAGAAAACAAGGCCAACTTTAGAATACAACCACTGTATATACATTAATATAGATAGGCATGCCATACATAAAATTATGCCTTTAGTTCGCCCGCTCCACTGCAAGCAGCGCTGTTTTCGAACATTTTTCATAACACGGCAGCTTGCCTACCCTGCATTTGTAGTTAATCTGACAATGAGTTAATCACTCGCGCTGTAAAGACGTGCCTCGCGCGTCAGTCCCGGAAATCAGAACGACGTGCGTAGCACGTCGACTCAGGATATTTATTGAAGAACAGGTTAAGATCGCACTACGTCGCATGTAGGATAAAATCAAAAGTATTGTTAGTGAGAAAGTATCCTCAGATATGTCTTAAATCAAATACAATTGATATATTTTAACGTTTTCGAACTTCAGGCGATGGTTTTGCCGAAATCGACCACTTTGTTACGTCTTACGGCTAAATATAGTATTGCCTTCCAGTACGCACATTTGTAAATTAATTACTAGCACAAATTGATAAAAATAACTATGCGATACTAGAACGCCAGGCTTCCTCGCGTTAAAGAATACATGGTTGCCGCCGCGGCCGTCTTGGCGATCTGTGTACATATTTTGCAATCCGATAAACGAAATATTACAATAATTGTAATCGTCCAGGACATACAACTTCAAATTGTTACTACAGGAACAGTCCTGTATACTCTCCGCGTCAACCAAATGTTCAGATAAAATCCGAACAGAATTTACGGTACTTCGATTGTGGTAACGGTGAAGCATATCCTAATACAGGGTGTAGAATTAGTTGCTCGCCGCGAGCCTTTTCTGAGTCGCTCCGCCTGCTTCTCCCTACCAACTGTTTTACCCAACCAAGCTTCTCTTTCCAATCAACTGCCAGGCTCGGCTTATTGCACGAGTATAGTGGCGCTTTAGGGCGCCATTCGCCTCTGATCGCTCGCGCTGGAAAGACGCGCGCACGCCGATTACGGGAAAAAAAATCGAAGCGCGTATCCCGTGGACTGACGTTATCTGTCAACGAACAGTTTCAGATCGCGTAACATGGCGTATAGGTTAAAACAAAAGTATCGTTAGTAAAAAAGTATGCTCAGATATGTCTTGAATTAAATTGCGATTAAGAGATTTTAATGTTTTTCGACTTCCGACGGTGGTTTTGGCAAATTCGGCTGAGAATAGTGACAGGAATAACATTGAAAAACTTATATTGTATCACAAAATACCAATGGAAACATTAAGGGTATCTAATTTAAACAATGTAAACATATATTTCTATTTGTGAATATATGTCTACATTCAATGTAGATATATATTTCTGTACAAACAATGAAGTTTTCCTTCAAGTAAAATTGAAGAAATAAATAAATAAAAAAATTAGTATTGCATCGATATTATCTTCACAATATTATGAAACTTTTATACATATATACATATAACATTTTCTTCTAAAATAAATGGTTCTACTGTTACGAATCACTATTCCTATACCCTGCTCACAGTCCTTCTCCTGTCATATTTCTTTCTTAAATCTTTTTCAGACTTCCCATCTGCCTACTTTCACCCTGTAAATCATCTTCCAGATTCGTCACTTGGCTTTTCAAAAATTCACTACATCTGCTTAATCCTTGTCCATATTTTTTAGTCACGTACCTCAACTTTCATTACCTTCCTCGACTTTCCTATCGTAAATCTTTCTCTTCCGACCGTTCCTCGAATATCCGAACCTGACACGTGCACTTTTTGACCGTCTCCCTCTCTTCCTTAACTTCTGAATTTTCTTCTTCCAACCTTCTAATACAAAATTCCTCTTCCTAATACAAAATTCTCCGATTCGCCAGTTCCCTCCCCTGTCGAACTTCCGACTCGTCGTCCTTCCGATCTCTTGCCCGGGAACTCACTTGAACACAAACCGCGATAGCATACACCTCGAACAACAGTACCGCCATTCTTACCCACACATACCACTAGTAGTATATTTCAAATAAGTGTATATAAAGTATTAATATATTAAGTATTATCTAGTCAACATCAACGTGTTCCAATCTCTTATTCAACAAACGAGCGAAATCAATTCTGTCACGAGAAATCGTATACAGAATCGCGTCCGGCCATCACGGACTATTAACGTATCGCGGATTTACGACCCGCGTGGATCCGGTATCCTTATACTGCGTCCCGGTGAAAGGTCGCGCGCAGTTCGCGACAGTTCAACATTGTCGTGAACATCTACTGTGCATACATTTATACACACAACCATACATACAACAATCATAACGATAGTTTATTAAAATTATATCCAGTAATCTTGAATTTTTTACCTCTTGTTTCTTTAATTCATATGTATACTAAAGAAACAGTTGTGTTACGATCTAGCACGCGCACGTATAAATTAATTTCCAATGCAAATAATTTAAAAATTCGGCGACAGCAAAACGTTAGCTCTCGCGTCAAAGAATAGATTGTTGCCGCCACGGTCGACTTAGCAATAGATTTTAACCGCTTGAGTGTCAAGCAGCGCAATCGCGCTTCTTCCGTTCAGTACTGAAAAGTGCGAAGGTTATCGACCGATAGAATGAATGACACTTTTAGCATAAATAATAAATATAGTTCAGTAGTATATACTGATTAGGACAGTACAGCTACAACATAGACAATATTTTTAATTAACAAATAGAACAAGAATATTTACTATTTGTTAGCAGAGAAACATTGAAATTTTACTTTGTTGCATTCCTCGATACAAAACGAAAGAAGCGCGTTTTCGCTGCTGGCAATTTTCGACCAGATTTTCGCAAAGAGCTCTGGCGCTCAATCGGTTAAAATCCTGCCTAGTCTCTCGCCAGCAAAATCGTAATAGGATTCCACATCACCCATGAGGTACTATTGTCAATGCGTTATTTTTACAATTTTACTTGAAGGAAAACTTCATTGTTTGTACATAAAGATATATCTACATTGAATGTAGACATATATTCACAAATAGAAATATATATTTACATTGTTTAAATTAGATACCTGTTAGATATAATGAGTGAAAAGTCTGATTTAATTAAGTGGTGCGTATTCTCTGAAGGTTCTAGGGTAAGTGCCGTGCGGTTCCTCACAGTCCTCTTACCAGAAGATGCATCATCTTCCCCACTCCGTGGCTAGATCCTTCGAGAACACCCTTATTTCTTTACACGTGCCATGCGGCACCATGACGTCGGGTCATCGGCCACACGCGCGTATCTTTCAGATCGGTAATCGAACTCTATCGCCGATTCTTAGAGAGGAGATCCGCGACTCTTAGAACTCGTCGCGCCTCTTGAATAAACTACCGCCGGGCCCTAGCCCGATGACAGACACATGGTCTGGGGTATCGGTAACCTAAAGAGCTCTTAGAAGTAGGTTAAACTCCGAGAACCCTTCAGAGCATTGACTTTTAACGCGTGCGTCTCCTCTACAAATGACTCGACGCTAACATACCCTCAATGTTTCCATTGGTATTTTGAGATACAATATAAGTTTTCCAATGTTATTCCTATCACTATTCTCAGCCGAATTTGCCAAAACCACTGCCGGAAGTCCAAGAACATTAAAATCTGTTATTCGCATTTAATTCAAGACATATCTGAGCAGTGCCGATTTTAACACTACCAGTGCCCTGGGCGAGATTTCCACGCTGGGGCGCCCCATAATTGCAATTCAAACGTATACGAAAGAAGGCAAAGGATATAATGAAATAACCATTTATTAATAACTAGCCATTTATTTTAAACAAAAACTAATAAAAGGGTCTAGCCGAATAAGGGGGTCAAAAGTGTCCTTGAGCCGATTTTATTCGACGATGGGTCATTCGATAGGTGATGATGAAAAACCATTGCACACAAATTTTTAATCCGATACCTTCACCGGGAGGGTAGTTATAGGGTGAAATCGAAAAATCAGTTTTTGCCTCATTTTTCCCAATTAATGTAGTGCAAAAATTCCCAAAAAATTCTGACACATTCGAAACATGAATGCACACGTTAGGGATTTTTTTCAGATTTTTTCTCTGCAAGTTCCACTCATGAAAAATGAAAAACCGAAAAAAAATTTTTAAACTTCGATTTCGTATTGAAATCTTCCGAGCACAACTTCTTCCTCTTTACAGTAGATGCCTAATGTTATCTGTTGAATATACCGCCATAAAAACAAATGCGACACGCGTTACCTACATGCCATCTATGTACATCTTTACTCTACTGTAATGTTTTACCTCGTGTATTATTAATAAAAAAAACTCTGCTCTTTAATTAGTGCATCAGTAGTTATTTGAGAGTAAACCCCATAAATAACCACAGGTTATGGGCCCAGTACACCGCTACTGCGCAATGCGGTGAGATTTTAAAGAAAGTTAACTGGCAAAGAGAAATATTCTCAACGGGGACTCTAGATAACCTAAAAGTGATAAGCCGAGCACGTGGTGGTCGACACAATGTCTTCATTAACGCATGTCGAAAAGTTGCATAAAGAAAACTTCGATACTTGGAAGATTCAAATGCAAGCTATCCTGATTCAGTCTGACCAATGGGAATATGTGAATGGATCGAAATTGAAGCCTGAAGACGAAGCCGAGGCTGCCACATGGAATAAAATTGATCAAAAGGCTAAGTCGAGCATTATATTAGCTATGAAACCATCGGAGCTGTGTCACATAAAGCACTGTAACACATCGTACGAGGTATGGACAAATTTATCCAAAATTTATCAATCAAAAGGTCCTGCAAGGAAGGCCACATTATTAAAACAATTGATTTTCACAAAAATAAAAGACGGAGAAAATATGGCCGATCACATTAATTCCTTCTTTACGATAGTAGACAAATTAAATGAAATGGACGTTAATGTAGCGGACGACCTAATAACAATATTATTGTTATACAGCATCCCCGATAGTTACGAAAACTTTAGATGCGCGGTCGAGACGAGGGACGATCTCCCGAAACCTGAAGTATTGAAGGTAAAGTTAATAGAAGAAGCGAACTCCAGGAAAGAAAAACTACATCGGCAAGGCACGGACGATGCACTTTACATGAAGTATGTAAAACCCAAGTATCCGAATGCGCAAACGAAAGGTACAAATAAAACAAAGTACAAATGTAACTTCTGTAAAAAGTTTGGACATAAAACCAGTGATTGCTGGGAAAGATCAAAAAGGCAAAACGCCGCTCATGTTGCCGAAACTTTTCTAACTACAGATCGTCATTCATATAACAAAATAAAAGCAGGACATACAGATAACAAAAATATTAATCAAATATCTGCACTAGGCGCTACTGACATCAGGGAAGAAAGCGGTCGACGATGGTGCATCGATAGCGGTGCGACTGCACACATGTGCAATGATAAAACACAATACTTGCACTTCTCTCCTGGAAACAATCACGAAGTCTGCCTAGCGAATGATAAGACTGCAAACGTAAACGGCTCGGGCACGGTAAGTCTAAAAATCCGTCACGGAGATCACCAACAGGAAATACGTCTCGAAAATACGTTATACATCCCTGGGCTGAGAACGAATCTCTTATCGGTACCAAAAGTTACGGCGGCAGGACGGAAAGTTATTTTCGAAAAGGACACTGCAAGAATAATTAACCCTAATAATAAGAAGACAATCATTACAGCTAAACGAGAAGGCAATTTGTTTTTCATTGAAGAGTCATACCGACGTAATATTGCCATGCACACCACTGAAGATGGAGATCTTGTTAAATGGCACCGACGCTATGGACATCTCAATGAAAATGACCTGAAAAGATTAAATAAAATGCAAATGGTTCGAGGATTAGCGCTAAAGGACTCAAACAAGATGCCATTCTGCGATGCTTGCGCGAAAAGCAAGCAGGCTCTTCTTCCTTTTAACCGATCCGACGGTAAGCCAAAAAATATAGAAATCTTAGAGATCATACACTCCGACGTATGCGGCCCGATGAAAACGACATCGAATGGTGGATCTCGCTATTTTGTTACGTTTATTGACGAAAAGTCAAACTGGGTTGAAGTATATTTTTTAAAATCAAAACATGAGGTTAAAGAAACTTTTATAAAATACGTGGCTAAAGTTGAGAAACAATTAGGTAAACAAATAAAAATTTTAAGAACAGATAACGGCACTGAATACTGTTCTAATGAGTTCAAAGAATTTTTAGATAAAAATGGAATCCGTCATGAAAAGAGTTGCCCGTACACTTCACAGCAAAACGGTACCGCTGAGCGCATGAACCGGACACTGGTGGAGATGGCAAGAAGCATGATCGTACACTTTGGACTTTCTAAGGGTTTTTGGGCCGAAGCGGTAGCAACAGCCGCTTACATCAGGAATAGATGTCCTACAAGGAAAGTGCCTGACAAAACCCCTTACGAAGTTTGGCGCGGATACAAACCTAATGTTTCACACTTTAAAATATTTGGATGCAAAGCCTATGTGTTGGACAAGGTTCCAGGGAAAGATAAATTTGAAGCAAAATCAGCCCAATGCATCTTTGTTGGATACTCTTGCGAAAGCAAGGCATATCGCCTGTGGGATCCGAAAAGCAGAAAAACTATAACTGCTCGAGACGTAAAGTTTTCAGAAGATCATGAAAATGAAAATATAAATGAAAACATAAACGTAATGGTTCCTGAGCACGTAGATGAACTTGAATATCAAGAAGAGAAGGGAACTGAACCGGTCTCTGCCACCAACGAACCCGAAGAAACCCTTGAGGACGAACCTTCAACTAGTTTCGTAATTGAGACTAACGCAAACGAGAATGTCACCGAACCTGAGTCTGAAGTTAGTGAGTACAGCGAAACACCCAAAAGAGGAAGAGGACGCCCCAAGAAACTGAAAACAGGCTTAAGAGGACGACCCCGGAAACTGTATCATGAACATCAGACGAATCCAGAACAGGTTAACTTAGCTCAGTCAAGTCAAGGTCTTGCTCGACAGAGCCGTTTCTCGAGCTGCTCCGCCTGCTACTCCTTCCCATACACTCGAGAGCTCGCTGATTGACTTTGCCTCCCCTTAATAGTAGCGGACCTATTGGCATGAGCACGGGCGTATTCGGGGCGACATTCGTAGTCAATCAGTCGCGGAGATCAGAACGTCGTGCGTGGCACGTCGATTAAGGTTATTTGTCGAAATACAATTTCACACCGCACTATATCGCATGTAGGGTAACACAAAAGTATTGTTAGTGAAAAAGTATGCTCGAATATGTATTAAATAAAGTACAAGTAATATATTTTAATATTTTTGGGCTTCTGGCGACGATTTTACCGAAATTAACCACTACGTTATGCATTACGACTAAATATAGTATTGTGTTCCAGCACCAATAGTTGTAAATCAATTATTAGCGCAAATTGTTAAAAGTAATACACGATAATAGAACGCTAGGTTTCCCAGCGTAAAAGAACACATTGTTGCTGCCGCAGTTGTCTTGGCTATATGTTTTGCAATACTGCCTATTCTCTCGTAAACTGAGTGATAAGGTTTCCACATTACCCATGAGGTACTATTTTCAATGCGTTTTTTAAAAGTGGTATACACTTCATTGTGCCAGTCTTGAAAATGTTTTCAGTAACTTTATTCGTCTCAAAATGCTCGACGCAAAGTTCTAATATACCAATTAAAACATAATTAATTATAAGAAGGTCTTAGTATCAAAGAGTGGTTTTGCCTCGTTTAATTTCAATGTTGTTTTGTAATAAAATGCCAAAGTATTGTCAATTTTACATATAGAGATGTATCGCAACGGTTTTTTTCATCTGTATGATTGTTAAAAAACATTTTCTTCATTTATATTTTAATGCGATTTCTCGACAACGATTCAGCGGAAAAGGACATTGATACAGTGGAATAGATTTTCAGAAGATAACTTTGTAACAAAGAGTGCATTTGCATATTTCCATGGGTAATGTGGAAACCTATATTACCTCTTTACTGTTAAAAGACAACACAACATTGTACAATGTATCGCCCCAATAACTTCTTACATTATTCTACATTCTTTGAGGCGAACAAGTTTGGCATTTTGCTGTCGCAAAATTTTTAAAATATAAATGTCGCCCCAATATACCGCCACATGCTACCACGCTTGTACCAGTAGGTACGACCGTAACGCCGCCGGTGTGCCTGTGAATCAGTGACATCTCGGCTGTATGCGTAGGTGAAGGAGGCGGCGCAGCTCGAGAAACGGCTCTGTCGAGCAAGACCTTGACTTGACTGACTTAGCTTGTCTCCAGAATGATGGAATGTCATTGGAAGAAGCCGTGACTAGGCCAGATTCAAATGAATGGAAACTTGCCATGAAGCAAGAATATAGTTCCCTATTACGCAACGAAGCGTGGACCTTGGTGGAACGACCCAAGAACAAAAATGTGATAGGATCTAGGTGGGTCCTGAAAACCAAATACAATTCCGACGGTACAATTGAGCGTCGAAGAGCCAGACTCGTAGCTAAAGGGTTTGGACAACAACGAGGTATCGAATACAACGAAACTTACGCACCAGTGGCTAGAATGAGCTCACTGAGAACACTTATAGCTCTATCGGTTGAACACGACCTGAAATTGTATCATTTGGACGTGGTAATGGCTTATATCAATGGCAATTTGGAAGAAGAAATTTATATGGAGCAAGCGGAAGGATTTGTCGCAGCAGGTAAAGAGGATCACGTCTACAAATTGAAGAGATCTATTTACGGCCTGAAACAATCCGGGCGACAGTGGTCAAAAACTCTGGAAGCTCGGCTGTCCAAGCTAGGATTAAGTAAACTTAACTCTGATAAATGCATGTACATAAAAAGAAATGGGAACTCTATACTTATCGTCCTTGCATACGTGGATGATTTGGTAATAGCCACGATTTCCGAAGCAATGTTTAAAGAACTGAAAAAGGATTTAAACCGGTGTTTCGAAATGAAGGATCTTGGCTTCCTAAACTATTGTCTTGGTATTGAAGTCTCTCGAAATCCTACTACAGGAGGCGTTACACTTACCCAGAAAAGGTATACTGAGAATATACTTAGAAGGTTTGGCATGGAGAATGCAAAGACGGTAGCTACTCCGTTGGACGCCAATTGTAAGATGACGAAGGATGGTATACCAAATGGAAACCAAGAAAATGAAAATACTGACGAAGCCTTATACAGATCGGCAATTGGGTCATTAATGTACTTGAGCGTGGCCACGAGACCCGATATTGCCCATGCCATTAGCCGACTGAGTCAATATAACAAAGATCCGAAGAAGACACACTGGATTGCTGTTAAACGTATCCTTAGATATCTGAAAGGCACTAATGATTATGGTTTAGTTTTCAGGAAAACTAGTCAACCCCTTAAAGGTTTTGTCGATGCCGATTGGGGAGGCAACCTGGACGACCGACTATCCTATACGGGATACTGCTTTATTATGGCTAATGCGGCTATATCTTGGGAAAGTCGCAAACAGAAGTCTGTCGCACTATCGAGTAGCGAATCTGAGTACGTCGCCATTTCCGAAGCTGCTAAAGAAGTCGTTCACCTCCGTAACATGCTAAGAGAACTAGGATTTTTGGGGATTGATTGTGGACCTACTATTATATTTTGCGACAATCAAGGCGCGCAAAAATTAGTTCGGAATCCTGTACACCATAATCGTACGAAACATATCGAGATTAGACACCACTATGCCCGAGAAGTATTAGACAAGGGCGAAATGAATATAGAATATACTCCTACACACGATATGACCGCGGATATTTTCACTAAAGGGTTGTTCGGACCTGCCCACCGAAAGTGTAGCAAAGATTTTGGTCTCCAGGAAACGAACAAAATTTCTTGATGTAACTCGCGTCGAGGGGGGGGGGGGGGGGGGGGTGTTGAATATACCGCCATAAAAACAAATGCGACACGCGTTACCTACATGCCATCTATGTACATCTTTACTCTACTGTAATGTTTTACCTCGTGTATTATTAATAAAAAAAAACTCTGCTCTTTAACCACTTAACGCTCATGCCCGTGACGTTCACGGGCACGCCAAACGGTCGAATTTGAGCATGCCCGTGACGTTCACGGGCATAGCTGATACGGCCGCCACTCTGCGGTTTCTTTATCTTAGCCGCTGATATTTCAGAACTCTGTTCTTTGACATCTTACACTGAAATGTATACATTTCCAAAAACTTTATACATTGTATGTTGGAGGAATAAATACAGATAATCTCTCCGTCTTCTGCCGTTACCTTTTGTCTGTTTCTTGAGTCTTTGAGCGATCAGTGTGCAGTATACGTCATCCTTGTAATATCTTTTTCGTCTTACGATTTTTAGTTTATAGTGTGTTTATTTCTTATATTATTACTTTTGTGTTCTGCTTGTCATAATTAATTGTTGCTGTTAATGTTATTTGGTTATATAAGTTATAGAAGGATTTCCCTTAGATAAACAGGTATGATGAAAAACTTGTTATTTTTCCGAAAAAAATAATTCGTTCGCCACTAGGAGTACAAAAAACATTTTATAATATGCACAAGATAAGCATTCAGGCAAAAAAAAACTTGTGCGTTTTTGGACGGTCGATTCGAAAAAAACATGAGCGTTAAGTGGTTAATTAGTACATCAGTAGTTATTTGCGAGTAAACCCCATAAATAACCACATTATCATTGTTATACCCTAATTTTTTCAGATTTTTTGTGTACGGTGCATCACGGTCGGAAAAATCAAAAACCGATTTCTGGGACACATTTTGAGCTGAAACTCGCCCATTATCTGCCATTCTTGCATGATTTTAATACAGTATGTTCATATTGTGACCTTCAATGTTTCTGCATAGAAATATGTAGATGTTAAAGAACAATATCGGGATAATTAAATAAATTGCTGATTGTATGGTCTTTATAACCTAGAATTTTAACCGTTCTTACACAAGCATTAATGGCGCAGTGGCTATGGTGTCTGCCTGTGGAATTACTGGACACTTTTTTGTCGCGGGTTCGAATCTCCATGTGGGACTTAAGTTTTTTCTGCCATATTTTTTTTTTTTTTTATTAAAGACATAACAATATTCAGTAGTAGCTTTAAAATGTTTCACAGATACTTCTAAAAATAATTATACAGTATACTTATTTCTTCATCGACTCTTTCCAGTCATGTCACGATTTACAATTACAAGTACTTTTTTACATTCTGTACATTGAATTTTATATTTCTTTCATACTTAAAATATATTTTCATACATTGCAATAAACCAATATCTATGAACAATATAAAATGTTTGAGAATACTTATAATTGCAAATCGTTGCATATCTAACTATAAGAAAAGCATGTTTTACGATTATTTTTCTATAGGTTTTATATTGTTGAAAGGCATAAAAATATCTATGAAACATTTTAAAGCTACTACTGAATATTGTTATGTCTTTAATATAAAAAAAAGAAAAAAAAATGACAGAAAAAATCTTAAGTCCCACAAGGAGATTCGAACCGGCGACAAAAAAGTTGTCCAGCGATTCCACAGGAAGACACCATAGCCACTGCGCCATTAATGCTTTTGAAAGAACGGTTCAAATTCTAGGTTATAAAGACCATACAATCAGCAATTTATTTAATTATCCCGATATTGTTCTTTAACATCTACATATTTCTATGCAGAAACATTGAAGGTCACAATATGAACATACTGTATTAAAATCATGCAAGAATGGCAGATAATGGGCGAGTTTCAGCCCAAAATGTGTCCCAGAAATCGGTTTTTGATTTTTTCGACCGTGATGCACCGTACTCAAAAAATCTGCAAAAATTAGGGTATAACAATGATAACATTATGCAACTACTGTAAAAAGGAAAAAGTTGTGCTCGGAAGATTTCAATACAAAATCGATGTTTAAAAACTTTTTTTTGGGTTTTTCATTTTTTGTGAGTGGAACTTGCAAAGGAAAATCTGAAAAAAATCCTTAATGTGTACATTCATGTTTAGAATGTGTTAGAATTTTTTTTGAATTTTTGCACCACATTAATTGGGGAAAATGAGGCAAAAACTGATTTTTCGATTTTACCCTATAACTACCCTCCCGGTGAAGGTATCGGATTAAAAATTTGTGTGCAATGGTTTTTCATCATCACCTATCGAATGACCCATCGTTGAATAAAATCGGCTCAAGGGCACTTTTGACCCCCTTATTCGGCTAGACCCTTTGACTTTTCTAGCCTTTCTATCGGTGAACTCTTTTATTAAGTTATCAAAGTCGATGTTTTCAGCAATTTCATTTTCAATTGACAAAGTTGTCAAGTTTGTCAATCTAAATTGAGATATTGTCGATCGCAGATAGGTTTTTATCAGATTAAGCTTAGAAAAACTACTCTCCCCACTAGCAACCGTTACGGGTATAGTCAATAATATTCGCAATGCTATCCATACATTTGGGTATAGTTCTTGTAAGTTGCGATCTTTGATAAAATTTAAAACAAAAACAGGAGTGACCACATTCTGATCAGGCAAAAAAAGATTTCAGACTTATGAGTTCATCACACGGCATACAACCATCTATATCTGATTTAGGGCCTACAGTTAATTTCAATTGGAGATCACCACAGAGTTTGACATGGTCGGGTTTTTCCGGAATCTGTTTTATATTGTATTAAAAAGACCAAGATTCCGTGTACTCATTTAATTGTTTGAATTTTTCATTGACTGAAATTAATGTGATGACCAAAAGACAGTTGAAAATTTCAACCTGCGGCGCCCCTTTATGTCCGGCGCCCTGGGCGGTCGCCCCACCGCGCCCTACCCTAACGCCGCTACTGTATCTGAGCATACTTTTTTACTAGTAATACTTTCGTTTTCACTTATACGCGATGTGACGCGATCTGAAACTGTTCGTCGACAGATAACGTCAGTCGACGGGACACGCGCATCGATTTTTTTTCCCGTGATCGGCGTGCGCGGCGTCTTTCCAGCGCGAGCGATCAGAGGCGAATGGCGCCCTAAAGCGCCACTATACTCGTGCAATACGCCGAGCCTGGCAAGTCATTCCTGGTTGGGTAAAATAGTTGGCAGGGAGAAGCAGGCGGAGCGACTCAGAAAAGGCTCGCGGCGAGCAACTAATTTAACACCCTGTCCTAATACATCGCACCATAACACAAATATTCTGCAACTATTGTAAACATTTCGGCCACGTAATTGGCGAATCTCCGAAATGCGCTTATAATAACAGTAGAAAGACGTCATACGCTAGATTACACAATCGTGTTGGACACTCCTGTTCATCGAATTCTTCTAATCATAGTGCAACACAAAATATAAATTCTTTCAACCCCAATCAAGCCCCGGCGTCTGCCACGCCGCGGACAATTCAAACGATTCAGGTAGAACTATAAGTCCGTTTCGAGCAATTACGACGTTTGTAAGATTAGAAATTGAAGGTGGAATAAACAATCAGATTAAAATGTTCTTAGATACGGGCGCGGATATTTTGGTCATTCAAATTTCGCAACTTTACCATTCTCTGTTACGAAGATATGAAATTAAAGATCTGGGATTCAAGGTTTGAGCCGTAGGAATCTTTGGGCTTATTATTAGTTGAGAGTTAAGTTAAATGAAGAACTTTACAATTGCCTTTTCCACGACGTAAGTGAAAGCTTTCCCATCTCATATCCACAAATCCTTGGTAACGATGTAATTTCTAACCTACAACTGAAAATCGATTACTCGAACGATTTATTGCACTTCTCTTCGCAGTCGTGCGTACCCTTATTACACGAAGAGAAGAATTTATCACATAAACTAAATTCAAAAAATCGCGAACCAGATAAAACTCAAACACCTGGTACAAATTTTAAATCTTCGACGGATTTCCTAAATCAAACCCAAATTCGAATTCAAATTCAAACATTTTGCATATCCCGGCTCGAACTGAAATGTGTTTTTTTTTTATAAAATTTCGTTTATTGAGCGTAACAGATAGTACAATAAGAGGCCCGATAGACGGTGATCTATTATATTATAACACAGTGAAAACATGAATCATGACAGCCACGGCTGCAACTCGACACATAAGATCTCTTTGTATGATATTCAAATGGATGCATTGGAGATTGTGAAGATACAGTTATGGTGTGAACATTATGAAGATGGTATGGTTGTCAGAAAAAAAAGGGTGCGACGCTTATGCAAAAACTGACAAACGGTATGACTTATAAACTATCTTAAAACTAGCTTAAAACTAAATTTAAGTTAAATGGGGTGAAATGATTGTGTTTAGGCGTGGTTTCAGTAAGATTTGAATTCGCCTTTTGATTTTGTGTTTTAAGTTTAGATTTTAATGGTCTGTATAAATAACTGTATTTACAAAGTGTGAAGAGTACTTGGTAATCGAGGTGTTAATACGCCTAACAATAACTGTAAAATAAGTGCTCCTTTTATGCGTTACGGGTTGTCACTGCATTCCCCCACTCTTTTCCAAGAGCCAATCAGAAGGATCTGATATTTTGGTGGAATGCAGTGACATCGTCGTTCAAGGGGGTGTGAGGGCATTGGCAACTCTGCGATACCTCCAGGTTGAAACTCCTCACCCTTGACCTCAGAGCGGCTTGTAAGGATGAGGTGGGGTTTGCCTGGAGGCGCAACTCTTACGGCCTGTTGGCCCAGGGGGTGCTATACAATGGATTTGGGCCGCCTTGCCAGCGCCTCACCAGTTTATTACACGGCAATAACTATTGAGCCTATGTCAAAATATGGAAACAATCAAACTCAAAGGCGAGGACGTCTTGCACGATTAGGTCCGCAGATGTGTCCAAGGGTACACATCTGCGTCCTTTAAAACTAATTAGTACTCAAAAATAGTCGACTAGTCGTCCGTATAATAAACTCGGTACATTAAGCCAGGGTCTTAACAGATTGTGCTGGTGAGGATGATAACGAGATGAAGGCGAGATATGAAGGTGGAGGGACTAGAAGCGAGAGTAAACTCGCTTGTAAGATATGTTTTGCACACTGCGAAATTAAGAATGTTTTGAACTTAGAAATCTAACAGTATATGAGGGACGTGAGAAGGTTAGCTCATGTGGTGAGTAGGTGGCGATTCCGGAGAATCAGCAGCGCACGACACGGATCGAAGCCATGGCAATGTGGAGAGACATTTATACTTTCGGGGATCACGAACCACTGGAGATAACAGGGTGGAGAAGACAAGTCTTCCCGGATCATCTCGTAAGATGAGAGGTGAATAGTCTAGAGAAAGCGATCTCTTTTTATGTTTGATGTGATAGATTATAGGAATCTTCGATATAGGATCTTGGAGGAAGTTATTTGCATCAAGATACAGAAATGCATCAAACGAAATGTGGCCGGAGAGCCTGGATCTCTCAGCATATTCAGGGCAAACGCAAATCAATTCATCAATTAATGTGTTGTTGGAACGATTATTAATAGGTTTCAGCGCGTGTAACCGTAAAAGTTTTAGAGCGAAGATATCGAACCGAGAGGCACCCACCCTCGCGTACGTCCTGGCGTTAGACACTTGACGATATTGGCCATCGGGTTGTAAGGTTTAAGGGTTAAAACCACCAATCGCTCGATACACTCGTCTTTCTAGTGCTCGAAACATTTCCATGATATATGGAGAGATCGGGAACCACGTGGGAAAAGCATAAGACAGGATAGATCTTACATATAATTTGTAGATTAGTAATTTGACTTTCGTGTGGACATGTTTGGAGTACAGCAAACCCGATATCTTAGCTGTCGCTCCTCGTGCTTTTTTCAAGAGATATTTCGCATGCTCGTTATAATTGAGCCTTTCGTTAAGCATTACACCGAGATATTTAACCGTTTTTTTGCGAGGTAACAACGCCGACGCGTTCGCTGGATCCCTTATATTAAAGTCTTTGGCCAGACGACGTGCCTTTTTGCTGGTTTTGTGTGAAGATTCGATGAAAAGAATTGACTCGCATTTATTTGAATTTATTTTGATTTTTAAACTATTGCAGTATTGGAAAGTCTGCCCGAGTGTTCGCTGAAGCTTCCTTTGGATCTCTCGTGGATCTTCGTGTCTCACGTAGACCATAAGGTCATCCGCGTACGCGAGGGCACTGCACCCGCGATTGGTGTTTAAGTCGAATTTCCTTAGGATGTCGGAAAAATAAAGGCTAAAAAGAATGGGCGAATTAACGGCCCCCTGTTGAAGACCGTTCTCAATTGAGTGCGTTACGCTAGCTGTTGTATCTCTCATGCTCACACGGAATTTCCTGCCCGTAATCATGCTATATATTAATTGTTGTAAAGGGTATAGCAGGATAAGATGGTCAAAAGTGCCCTTGAACCGATTTCAATGGGGGTAGTCTCATTCGATAGATAATGCTCGGTGATCATTGTGTACCAAATTTTAACTCTTTATCTTGATCGGAAGGGTAGTTATGGGGAAAATTAAAAAAACAGGTTTTTGGCCCTTTTCCCCCATTTATTGAGGTGTAAAAAATCCGATAAAATTCTGGCATATTCTACACGGTACCGGACATGTTGGAGAATTTTTTCAGATTTTTCCGTCGAAGTACCTAAGCGTGAAAAATGGGCAAAGTAAAAAAAACGGAAAAAAGAAGATTTCGTATCGAAATCTTCGAGGTACAACTTTTTGTTTTATATAGTAACAATCTAACACCTACGATTGTTATCCCCAATTTTTTTCAGATTTTTAAACCACCTGCGTCATTATGAAAAAAATCGAAAACCGATTTTCGGGACGTATTTTGATCTAAAACGCAAGAAGTAATTGTTAGTTTTCCATTATTTCCATAGAGTATGTTCATTTTGTGGTTTTTAATGTTTTACCATTACAGATAATTTCATAACAATAAAAGGAATTGAGATAACTCACTTATCTGTAAACTGTGTGTTACATTATGTACCATAATTTTGAACGTTCTTTCAACAGCAGCAGTGGCGACGCGTCTAGAGTGTCTGCTCTGGAATCGCTATGTACTTTTTCGTCGCGGGTTCACGTCCCGGAAGGTATATTTTTTTTTCTTTTTTTTTAATCTGTAAATGCATAAAAATAATCAATAATAATTTTTAACAGCTATTGCGATAATCCTAAATGCATAAAAAATGTATACCGTATAGAAAATAGTTTTAGAGCATATCTGTTGTTTTGCCGGCTCTCTCTAGCAATATGTTATCCCATGGTTACGGATATTTTTAAACATTTAAATTACGGAAATGTTAACTTATTATGGTATATAAAAATGTATGTTCGGCACTAAAGGAACGGAGTTTATACCTTGACAAATTCCTGCCGAAGTTATGTTGAATGAAAACAAAAGTTCCTTTCTTTTGGTAGATTATTATTTTTCGCCATAAGTACTAGTTTGTTATTTGTTCCGGAATCATATAGAATAAATAATACGTTTGAGGGCCATAACTGTACAATAGATACATTCGTTAAAATTGCTTTATTGTTATATACGAATTTACTTCTTAAGCTTTTAGATATCTTACTGATGAGCATTTGTATCGCTTTCAAAATACCTTTAAGAAATAGAGGCATATAATTTAGTTTGCAGGACTTTATTATTTTATTGCGCCTGCTCCAATATCACACGAACCCTTCCTGTCCGTAAGCCTTCACCAATGACCTGCTGGCATTGAAGGTTTGGCGCAGGTACTAAGCTAATCCCCTATAGGTATTTATATTATATTGGTCAATTCACTGTTAAATGGTTTCTGTCTCTACCTAGTCACATGGAACTGTACATACTTAAAAAAGTACAAATATTCATAAATGGTAACATACCCAGTATTAAATCGGTTTGACACATTCGAGACAATAGCGGAGACCCAACCATAAACTGTCTTCCCTACGCTCATTTCAGAATTAACAAATTAAAAATGGCAATATCATACAAACCAATAGAAATTCATATTTTCCAAGTTTCGAGCATATCCCCTCCATGTCAACGATTCTTCTTTGAATATAAGGGAAAGAAACATGCAAGTAAAGTAATCATTACGTGCATATACTCTGTTAGTGCAAGTGTTGTGATCTTTGGTGCCGAATATACATTTTTATATACCATAATAAGTTAACATTTCCGTAATTTAAATGGTTAAAAATATCCGTAACCAGGGGATAACATATTGCTAGAGAGAGCCGGCAAAACAACAGATATGCTCTAAAACTATTTTCTATACGATATACATTTTTTATGCATTTAGGATTATCGCAATAGCTGTTAAAATGATTATTGATTATTTTTATGCATTTACAGATTAAAAAAAAAGAAAAAAAAAATATACTTTCCGGGACGCGAACCCGCGACGAAAAAGTTCATAGCGGTTCCAGAGCAGACACTCTAGACGCGTCGCCACTGCTGCTGTTGAAAGAACGTTCAAAATTATGGTACATAATGTAACACACAGTTTACAGATAAGTGAGTTATCTCAATTCCTTTTATTGTTATGAAATTATATGTAATGGTAAAACATTAAAAACCACAAAATGAACATACTCTATCAAAATAATGGAAAAATAACAATTACTTCTTGCGTTTTAGATCAAAATACGTCCCGAAAATCGGTTTTCGATTTTTTTCATAATGACGCAGGTGGTTTAAAAATCTGAAAAAAATTGGGGATAACAATTGTAGGTGTTAGATTGTTACTATATAAAACAAAAAGTTGTACCTCGAAGATTTCGATACGAAATCTTCTTTTTTCTGGGCATGTTGGGCAGCAGGCTGATTGGCCGATAGCTATTTAAATCGTGTTGGTTTTTACCTTTTTTCAGCAGCGGAAGCAACTTAGCCGTTTTCCAGCCATTTGGGAAGTAGCGCCGGTTGAGGCAAGCGTTAAAAATTTCGGTTAATAGGCTGATAATGCTTGATGGCAATCTTTTTAGCGCAGCATTTGAGATGCCGTCGAAGGAAGATGATTTTTTATTTCTTAGAGATTTTATGGCTCTGCGCACTTCTTCAGGGTTCGTGAAGTAATTGGTCGCGTCGAGTACGTCAGAGGGTTGTCTAAGTTCTCGTCTGTCAGTGAAATTATGTAATCGTGTGTTTGCAGTATCGAATTTTTGTAATATAGTCCTGTATGAGTTCTCTGTGTCTAAGATGAGGGCGTGTGTCTCGTGATCTGTCGTTGTGTTATGCATGTCAAAGAAGTTAGTTTTATGAACCCTGGAGAAATGTGTGCTAATTAAGTTAAGTTTATCATTAAGATTCGTTACTATATAGTTGTTGTTATCGATCTCGAGCAAAGCTAGGTTGATTTCACTATCAGCGAAAAGGCTCGCATCGAGCATCCCAGTCCTAAGACCTGGCAGCGAGAGATCCGATTTAGTGCTTCTTTCAAAAACGGGCCAAAATTTGTTAGGCTTTTTGATATCTAGATTACTTAAGCTGTTATTCCAGTAGTTTTGCGTTATTTCGGTAAATTCCCTGCGATGCCTGTGATTGACTCTTTTGATGCCGTTTCTTAGGAAATTATCCGAGTAGTCTCACGGTTGTACAGGGCGTTTCAACAATATTTTGATGTTCTACACCTCTGGATCGATGGAGATTTGCGAAAAAAACCTGCCGCAAAATTCGGGAAAGGGTAGCAAATTTTTTTTATTGGCTCATCCTATTCGTCTTGTTACGTAGGTAAAATGTCTGAGAGGAACCATGGGTCAGAAATGAACCGTTCTCTCGCAAATTAACTTTTAATTGAGCCTTCCGATTAAAATTTCGCCGATAGTTAAAGCAGAGGCGACGTAAACGAAGCTAGAAAATAGGGCACTGTGTCACCGAACCAGAAGAGAAGTGTAAGTGTTTATACTCTTCTTCCCGGGTGGGCCCTTGAGTGAACCCGACACTGAACGCAGGTCATTGACATTTTCTAGTCTTTTTCTCTCTCTTCAATTATGTTGCCTCTGTTTCAACTATTGGAGCTAGCAAGGGTATCTCGTGTTTCCTTTCGAAAGGTCGGCGACTCGAAGGCTGTCATATGGGCGAAATTTTAATCGTAAGGCCCAATTAAAAGTTAATTTGTGAGAGAACGGTTCGTTTCTGACCCCTGGTTCCTCTCAGACATTTTGCCTATGTAACAAGACGAATACGATGAGCCAATAAAAATAATTTGCTACCCTTTCCCGAATTTTGCGGCAGGTTTTCTTCGCAAATCTCCATCGATCCAGAGGTGTAGAACAACCCCTGAAAGCCATGACAAATATTTTTGAAACACCCTGTACTACAACTTTCGCGGAGAAAACTGAAATGTTTATACCAGTCAGAGTGACAAATTCAAATCTACGCGAAGGACTTATTTCCAACAAAAAATTATAAGAAGGTATTTTCTTGCGTCCGAGTACCCTTAAATTCTATAATGAATCCGATGCGATATCCTGGGCAAATAGCATAACGGACAAAGACCAGACGATCAAAAAGCCGGAAATAGAATTAGAAGGTTTAGATCATGGAGTTTTACAAATATTAAATCTCGATATCACTGTCAACAATTCGGTAAAGAAAGATCCACCAGAAATCGACTCTAACTCTGGTAAGCTACAAAAACTATTTGGAAACCTCAGGCTACATTATTTAAATTGAATTGAAAGAAACTCCATCGATGAAATTCACACAGAATTCAATCATGTATTTTATCTAGACAGAGATCGACTAAGCAGTGCAAACACAGGACCTCACCGAATTTCTACTCACAGTGACCGCCCGATAACAGTCATATCGTATCGATATCCCGAAATCCACAAAAGGGAAGTAGATAAACAAGCTAAAAACATGTTAGATAAGAATATTGTTACGCCTACTTCATATTGGCGTATAGAACGAAGCTGTTCCGTCGAACCAGCTGGATTCGAGTATCAAATCGAAGTCGATGGATCGATCGGCCGGTCGTTGCTTGACGACCGGAAACGTTTATTCAGGAAGTCGCTACCGAGCTTTCGTAGAGAACAGACGTTCTATTTCATACTGTATTTGTAATTGTGAAATAAAGAAATGCCAAAACGCGGTAGACCCTCCGCCAGGTGTAACAATATAATAGAACCTTCCAATTCACCTTGGAATTCTCCCTTATGGGTTGTCCCCCCAAAAAACGATGCATCCGGCAAATTAAAATGGCGCCTAGTGGTATATTAGCGAAAATTAAATGATATTATAATCCGAGAAATCTTATCCACTGCCTAATATCACGGAAAGTCTAGACCAGTTAAGAAATTCGAAATATTTCACCACTCCAGATTTGGTATCGGGTTTCTATCAAATTAGCATTTGTCGCACACTGCGTCATAGCGAAAAGTATCGCCCAGAAGAGAAAGCTAGCTACAGCCCTGGTTTTTATGAGGACCCAAAACGTTGGCCAGCATGTCTAGACAAAAGGGTGTGCTGCCCAACGTCAACTCCCCCCCCCCCCCCCCCCCCCCCTCAAATAAGGAAATTCCTTATTCGGCAAACACAGCACAAACATATAAAATACAAACTACAAATATTCTGGAACAAACACAAGTTCGCTAGCATTTTCTTTTGGACCATTTACAACATTTGTAAGTGGACTCACCCGGTATCATTAATTTCTCTTAATCTTTTAAATTATATTACAAATTCATTAGTTTCTTTTAAAATTCATATGAAATCATGAATCAAAAACCACCAGAATCCTAATTTTGTAAATGAGATGAACCCAAAATAATTAAAAACTATAAAAATATATATATATAAATAATAACAAGAAAAATAAAAAGAGACTCTGGAGAGGAAAGGATGCCCCTTCCTTACCAGAAAAATAGGCCGTGCGAAAACCTGGGCCCAATCAGCGCTCACGCTAACCCAGGCCCTAAGTATAAAAAGGCGAGGAAAACTCGCCGAATTGCTCAGTATCGTTTTTCCGCTCAGTTCCTTTTTTCGTTCAGTTCAGTTCAGTTCAGTTAATTTTCGTACTTGTAGTTCCCGACGTATTTGTAGTGACATTTGGTATCCGAATACACTCGCTTTTAAAAGATTAAATCTTGCTCTGAGCTGTGTTTTCATTTAACGTCACGGTGGATTTTTCGCCCCAAGGACCATAGGGCGTTCAGTCATCTATTTTTTCACCAATTGTCTTTTTCGTACTCTGATTTTTCCATGGGCAAAACCCGAGCGGGAAAACAACAACAAGCCCGACGATTGATTCGCGCGCTCCATCAGGCTCCCACAAATGTTTCGAACGAGGGATTTTCCTCCCTGTTTGAAACCCTGTTGGAGAAGGTTCCTCCTCTTCCTCCTAACTCTCCTTCCCCTCCTCCTCTTCCGCAACCCCAACCCTCTCCACAAAAGCAAAATTACTAGGCCCTCCCGAAGTCGGACCCGAATAGACTTCGATTAAAGATTAAGTACCTTTTGGGGTGATTTTGGCGGATCCCAGGATAGGACCCCGTAGGTCCCGTGATCCAAAAGAGACCGCGGCTACGACGCGACAGATGCACAAATCGGGCGCAAAAAAACTGCTTTTTCAACACCAACAGGGTACTATCAGTTCAATCGAATACCCTTCGGTTTGGAATGCTCCCGCGACATTTCAACGCCTAATGAACACAGTATGTATTAGCAAGCATCCAAAGAATTCGATGTTTAGTATTGTGGGAAATAATAAAGGTTTTCGTCACAAAAAGGTCTTTATTAAACAAAGTTAATACTAAAACGCTCACTGAACTTTCTTCTACTCTCGCTCAAAACACTCTGACGCTCTTTCCATTCTTACTTGCTTATTTCCATCCTCATTTATACAGTGTTGATCTTTTCCTAATTGTAAGATGCGCCCACATCGCGAATTCGGGCAACTCTAGTATTCTTCCACGATTCAGTCTCGTTTATACAAACAGACACTCTTCAGTCACAATACTATTTCACATCTAAACATTCACTCGTTGCCCACGCAGTCAGCAGATATCCTTACAGACGCTTTCAGGTGTCGTAAATGTCCTCCTAGAAAAGGCCTCTCATTAAAACACATTCCAATGCTGCCACAACCGAATTTCCCAGGGACCGCTGCATAACAATAAGTTGATCCACGTCGTCCTTATCTTTATCTTCCAAATTCCCTCCCTATTATTCTAACTCGATTTCCATGTTCCAAATCGGATAGACCTTTTTCCCTATTGATGACCACCAAACGCTGAATCATTATCGAAAGCGTCCTAACTAATTTCCCTTTCCAACTTTTCACCTCTAACACTTCCTCCCCTAAAACTATCTATTAAATATAAAAAGGAGACTTTCTGGAGGAATACACAGTTCTAATACAATTCGTCCTGCCGTAACTTTGTCCGTTTACAATTTGTATCAAACGTATTATTGTAAAACTTGATTGTTTTCAAATAAAATATCCAAACTTATATCGTCTTGTGCGGTTCGGCAACACAGGCAGCTTCTGCATTCCAATACATTCTTTCATCCTACAGTATGCCTTGACGATGTTGTAATATACGCAGACTGAATCGAGAATCATAGCAAACTACTCAAAGAAATATTAGGTCAAGGAAAAAGTTCGTAGCGTTTTTTCACAAAAATTCAAGCACATTTTTTTTATATTTCAAATGAACTTTATTAAACTAAATATGGGCCGTTTTGATCGATAACCTTTTGCCATTTTTCTGATAAAACTGTTATGCCATAGCTGTAAAACTTCTGTGATTTCTGAGCGAAAAATTGATCCAAGTGATTTTGGCAGGCCTCTTTTGAAACCATCTTTACCCCATTAAGAGAATTTTGGACAGAACGAAGTAGGTGATAATCGGAAGGGGCAAGATCTGGACTATACGGCGGATGCATTGAAATTTCCTAGCCGAATTCTCCCAATTTTTTCCGTGGTCATTAAAGAGGTGTGCGGTCTGGCATTGTCGTGATGGAAGACAACGCCATTCATATTGATGAGTTCTGTTCGTTTTAACTCTATTGCGCGTTTTAATTGCATTAATTACTGACAGTAGATATTTAAATCAATCGTCTGACCGAGTTGTAGCAGCTCGTAATTCACAGTTGCCTTCCAGTCCCACCAAATGCAAAGCATTACGTTACGACGCGTCAAGCCGGGCTTTGGCACCGTTTGTGCAGCTTCACTAATCTTGGACCACGATCTTTTTCGTAAATTATTGTCGTATGTGATCCACTTTTCATCACCCGTTATCAGTCTCTTCAAAAATGGCTCGATTTCATTTCGTTTCATCAGCGATTCGCAGAGGGAAACTCTGTCTATTAAATTTTTTGCTGTTAAGTCATGAGGTACCCCACATCGAGCTTTTTTTTGTACCCAGCCTTACGTGGGAATTAGTTTATTAGGTCCTTTCATTATTGGTGGAACAACACAAAGAAAACACAAAAGAAAAAAAAGCAATACAAGTGTACAATATCGACACTAAGTCGCACTTTCTTCGCTCGCTATTCTCGCTCGCTCTTTCGCTTTCACAATCGCACGCGGGACCTGTTGTCGACGGGATTTAACCCTTCGCGGACGAGTGTCGGCATATAGCCGCCCAAGTCTTTTTACCGTTCCGGACGCGTGTCGGCATATAGCCGCCAGACTTACAAGGAAGGTATTCGAAGTGCAACTCACGGATTCAATTAAACTTTTGTGGGTTTGTAGAGTGATCGAAGACAAGAAAAATGGTATACTCCATTCGTGCCCAATCACCCTTTAAGGGCATGAAATTTAACCTCAAAGTGAAATCGACACTTGCACTTCCTCGCTTATATCTCCTAAAGTACGAAAGATAGAAAAAAATGTTTTAGGTAAAAGTTTAACGGTAAAAGGAGCACTATAAATTTTCATTAACAAATGTTTGAAAAAAACTTTCCTTTTTGAAAAAAAAATTTTTATTTGCGTTATTTTAAACAATTTTGAAATCTTTTTGGTAATGAAAAATGTGGCATTTTTTATTCTGAATTCAACCATAATAATATTTTTATTATACACCGCTAGGGTTACAGAGATACACGACAAAACGTACTCCCTAGCGCGCGGTACCGCGCAATACCGCGCTAACACATATAGAATTACATATTAAGAATGCTCATTTTCGTTGCAGGACATAACTATGTGACGAAGATGGGTGTGGTAACATAAAAATCGCAAATTATGAAATATTACGTAAAGATTAATGACTTATAATACAGATCGTACTATATCCCATATAGATACATAAATATTTTTAAACGCTTATTTAACATTTTACTACATTCTTAGCACACACCAATACATGTTCTTCACTCGACATAGTTTTCGTAAAGTGAAAAAGACGAAATACTATCTTCATTAAAAAAGTGATCTACACACAGATACTTTTTACACCAAGCACATCTTATAATAGCAGGCTTATCACATAATTCACAACGTGGCAGTTTATCTACTTCAGGAAATTTAAAACAGAAATCTACCGGATTTTCAAACTGTTGTTGTAACCTTTCCTCTAGGTATCCACTTTTATACTAAGAGTTCTTAAATAATTCGCGGACTCTCGGAGATGACAACTAGTTCGATGTGAGAGATTGCAATTTTATGATATTGTGGGATCGGGGCGGTTACCGCTCCTAGAAAAGAACTTGGAAGAAAAGGACGTGAGAAGAAAGTGTCGTCAGGGAGAGGCCGCTAGCGCTGTGGTATGGGCGCAACCCGGAAGATCTGCGGGTTAAGCGACTCGGCCGAGGACCGCCGGAAGGATGGGTGACCGAGCGACTCTCTTTCTTTTTCACGATCCTACAATATTATTTCCTAGATGCAAATTTGTAAAAAGTTTATATGGTAAAACTCGATTGGTACAAGTTCTCACAAAATTTTTTCATACCCAAAAATAAAAGAAAAAGCAACGAGTAACGGTGATAAGCCTGCTATTATAAGATGTGCTTGGTGCAAAAAGTGCCTATGCGTATATCATCTTTTTAACAATTTCACTACTGTGAGCGCCTATAGGCGCTTTGCGCTAGTGATACCCAGGAGCGCCTATAGGCGCTTGACGCTGACTGGCTTTCTGATACTGATGGCGCTTAAAGGTGCTCATTATAATTTGGCTTTCTGACACGAAGGGTACTTTTAAATTTGTCATATTTGTAGTATATTTGTAATTTGTCATATTTAAAAAATGTTTATTTGTGTATATATGGGATATGGTACGATCTGTATTATAAGTCATTAATCTTTATGTAATATTTCATAATTTGCGATTTTTATGGTACCACACCCATCTTCGTCACATAGTTATGTCCTGCAACGAAAATGGGCATTCTTAATATGTAACTCTATATGTTGTTAGCGCGGTACCGTGCGCCAGGGAGTACGTTTTGTCGTGTATCTCTGTAACCCTAGCGGTGTATAATAAAAATATTGTTATGGTTGAATTCAGAATAAAAAATGCCACATTTTTCATTACCAAAAAGATTTCAAAATTGTTTAAAATAACGCAAAAAAAATTTTTTTTTTCAAGAAGGAAAGTTGTTTTTAAACATTTGTTAATGCAAATTTATAGTGCTCCTTTTACCGTTCATGTTTTACCTAAAACATTTTTTTCTATCTTTTGTACTTTAGGAGATATAAGCGAGGAAGTGCAAGTGTCGATTTCACTTTGAGGTTAAACTAATGCTTCAGGTCCTGTGGGTTTAGGACCGTCTGCGGTGGCCATGGGCCGGGTCGTTAACCGACAGTAAAGGTAAATCCTATTGTTTAGGTGGGTGTGTTGCCTCGAAACGGCCGGGGCCTCGAGGGGTGTCCACCGGATGTGGAATTTCCCATACCAAGACGCCCCCACGGTTGCGAACGTCTCGAGGCGACCTTAACACGTTGCGTACGGGAGACGAGATATCTCGTCTTTAGGAATCCGAACGTTGTGGCCGGGAGACGAGATATCTCGTTTTCAGGGTTCTTCGACTCAATCGACGATTTATGGAACTAAAAATAGACTTTCTTGTTACGTTACAAGGGTAACGAAGTCTTGCGTATTCCCTTAAGAAATGGTTAGCGAAAAAAAATGAATGTCATCATTCTGAGAACGTAAAAATCAGTCGGTTAGTATAGAATGCTTCACTCAGTATCATACGCTAAGGAATATTCGAACTTGTAAAATAAATAATTAAAATTTTTAAAAATGTAAAAAATATAAAAGATGTATAAAAAACTATATACATAGTAATGTTTAAGAATACTTTATGTGAATATGTGCTACCAAATGCGAATTAAAGAAGTGAATATGTGCATTGTATAAAGTGTTTCTAGAGCGCTCAAAGATGTGTAGGCCCTGGGAGTGCGTTACGCGAGCGGAGCGCCGTACGCAATGTGTTAAGAATTTTTCGCAACCCGCCTAGACAAGGATAAGACATCTTTCCCTTACTCTCGTTATTTGAAGGGTAGAAAAAGAGCGACACGCGGTCGTCACGGGATTCTATTCTTGTGGAAAAGCGAAGAAGTGATAAGCGACTCGATATATGTAAAACCAACTTTGTACATATAAAAATAAAGCACTACGTATTGCGATCACCAAGAACACGATCTCTAAATTGGTGACCCCGACGTGATATAAGTGTGCAAGTAGTGATATTTTTATTTTATTCTCTAAAGTGCAAAGTGAAACTATAATGGCAACAACGCGGAAAACAGGTGCTGGCATGGCTTCCACAACGGGTGACAACGCGACCACTCTATCAAGTGGAACTCAGGAAGTCTACCGCGTGGGATTTCGCGTGCCGCAATTTTGGACAGAACAGCCTGATTTGTGGTTCAACCAGCTTGAAGCCCAATTTTTTCTCAATAATATAACTGCGGATACTGTCAAATTCTACCACGTGATGTCGCAGTTGGAACCGAAATACACGTTAGAAGTTCACGCTATTATTCAGAATACACCCGAAACGGAAAAGTATACAACGTTGAAACGAGATTTGATCTGTTGACTGTCAACGTCCTAGGACCAGAAAATCCTACGGTTTCTGGAGCAGGAAGAGATCGGCGACAGGACTCCGTCGCAACTCCTTCGTTATATACAGAATTTAGCCGGTACGTCGACAAGCAAAGACATCTAACGACCACTGTGGGCAAGAAGACTTCCGAATGTGACGGGGGCGATTGTGAAATCACACAAAGACTTGCCGTTAAATATGTTGGCAGAAATAGCGGATCAAATCCACGATGGGACGGATAAAGTGCAGGTGGCGAATCTTGCGTCGGAAAATGGGTTCAATGTGATACTGAAAAGACTCTCCAAACGTCCTATTCTTTCAGTTTATGGAACCGATCGGCCTCGCCGAAATATTCCGGCAGTCGACCAGTCGAGTCTGTTTGAGACCCCTATTATGGTATTTTGGAGAAACTGACGACCTAGCGGGGCGCATTGTCCTTGCTATGCGCCTGAGTCAAGCGGTTCTCGTAACGTTTCACTACCCAAACGATTATACGTAAATGTCAAGAATCCGGTAGGTTTCTGCACACCAATAGCACGGTTACTCACTAACTTGATGTTCAATTCTTCTATATGTTCGTTTGATATTCTCCGTTCCAATTATTAGCGTCTTTTTTTTATGACACGGATACTGTGTGCCTTTTACGGTTGATTTTTCAAAAGCTCTACAAAGATGGCATTGGTACCCTTCATAAAAAAAATGTACTTCATTTTGTTGAAAGGGTTAATTGAGAGGTATGGAATTTCATTCGAATTGAAAGCTCGACGTAGAATAAAATTTACGTTGAGCGTACCCTGTAATGCTGTCCTTTTTCAAAGACATTGCTTGTAAGGATGGGAACGGACAATAGAAAAGAGGAACGCTGTCTCGACATTTGCAACGCACGTTTCAATACCTGCACTTTTGTAAGCGAAGACATTGGGCAGGGCCCTGGGTTATTTTCTCTACTGTCCATTTTTAGCCTCAAGAGAAATGCCTCTGAAAAAACGACATTCGAAATTTGTAACTGGTTATCGTTAACTCCGAATTTCCGATGGGAAAGCACCACAGGGTTCGGGCATCGTGGGCCGCGATGGTGGACGCCTCCTCGTGGTGTGGCCCGGGAGAATCACATGGTGGGATCACGTAGGAGTGATCCCACCATGTGGTTCTGCTAAGATCCACCATACACATCTTCATCACGCACACATATACACACAAATCATTACACACACTTACAGACAAACAACACAATCACACTAAAATCATTCATAATACTTACCTTACTTACGGACGGACGCACTGACATACTAGCATTTTCACAGACAAACATGACTGACGGACAGACACAATACATACCTGGATTTGGACTAAATTATGACGACCTGGCGAAAAAACAAATTTAAATTAAATATGGCTGAAGAGAAAGATAATTATAACGTTTACCGAACAGAGGAGGGAGACCTCAGTTCCGGTGGGACCCGCGGTGGTCGAGCAGGCCGTGACCCATCGTTATCCATTGACTGTGAGACGCGTGATGTGGGTGACCAGGCATCATCGTCTAATAAAGCACCTGGAAGTGAAGTTGCACCTAGGAGATCTGCTAGAGGAATTGAGCGATATAGTTCAGACCCCTCGCCGACGGTTATAGCCTCGGTCCTGGATGCGCAGAGGGAGACGCCAGTCTCCTTGGCGATGTTAAAGATAGGAAGGATGGGAGAGGGAAAGAAAGGAGAAAGTATGGAGATAGATCAAGAAAGGACGGAGATAGGAGGAAGAATCAGAGGTAGAAGTGCGGAGAAGAGACCGAGGATTGATGATAGAGAGGAGATCGATTTTGAAATGGAAGACGGGGTAGTTGCGGATATGGAATATGAAATAAGGAGAAGGAAAGGATAGGAGAAGCAGAGAAGAGAGAACATTGAAGATGCGGCGGAGAGTATGATGGATCTGAAAGAAAAATTAACTGGTATTATTAAGGAAATTGATATAGTACACGTGCATATTGAAAAAAGCCATAATGTTAAAGTAGACATTAAGAAACTATTTAGGAAGATTATAGACGATGTAAAAGAAGTACATAAAGTCACTGAAGGAGTTGGAGAAAAAACTAACAAGATGAAAAAGTACTATAGAGAACTAGAAGGAGAAATAAACAAAAGTGGTAGTGGAAGAACGGAAGAACAAGTTATAGGTCGAGAGATTAGAAGAAGAAAGGATTTGGAAAGAGAGTATGAGGAGATAGGAGAACTATATAGAAGAAATGAGACCGAAAATCAAAGGGCATCCTACAGTGAAGTAATAAAGAGGAGAGAAGACGGTTGGACAACTGTTTCAAGAGGTAGGGGAAGGAACAGAAACAGGATAGGATATCAGGAAAGAGTAGAGCAGGAGTATCAGGGAAGGAATGAAAGGAATTATCAAGGACAGGAGCCAAGGAGAGGTGTAGGAGAGTATGGAAGCGGGAGTAGGAACGTGAGCCTGGAAAGGAGGAACATCGGAGGATTCGTTAAAAATGACGCGATTATTATTAAAGCAGAGAATAAAGATATTGAGGAGAAAGTTATGAGACAGATAAGAGAAAAGTGTAACAGGATTAGAGATGATATAAAAATGGTAAGGAAAGGTAGGAATGGACACTATATCATGGAAATGAAGCCAAATGCTGACACTCATAAAATTAAAGAACAGATTACGAAAGTCACTGATGGAAGGGTCGAGGTGGCTACAAGGGTGCCCACCATCGATATAGAAATTCACGGTATAGAACCCTATATGGAGCAAGATGAGTTTAATGATGCGTTAAAAAAGGAATTTGGGGAAGATTTTATAAGAGATGTAAGAGTGAAGCTACTGCGAGAAACAAGAATAGGAACTAAAAGAGCGATTTTAACGGTACCAATGCTACGGAGAAGAAGACTTAAGAATGTGAATAAGGTTAAAATTGGATGGGCAATCTGTCGGATTAGGGAGTGCCCTAGGATAATCAGATGCTACGTGTGTCATGAAAACGGTCATGTTAGTTACAATTGTAAGTTTAAGAGCAAAAAGATATGTAGGAAGTGTGGTGGCCAAGGGCATGAAATGAGTGTGTGCGATAAACCTATAAAATGTTATTTGTGCGAGAGAATAGGCTTAGAAGAACATATGGTTAGGCATTTGCCGGGTACATATAGGTGTTTAGTAAATAGGGTAAATTATAATAATTATAATGGATAGTATTAAGATATTGCAAATAAATTTAAATAGGTGTAGGTTAGCGACGGATTTAATGGAAATTACGGCTAAAAAACTAAAGGTACAGTCCGCGACACTTGATTAAACGCAATAATATTTTTCCCATATTTCCTTCGACTCAATCCGAAATTAGTGAATTGCATTTTTATAACATAGCATGTTCTATTTAATGAATGTATAGAAATTTGTTTGGGGCAATCTTTTAGTTTATTTTGAAATATTCGTATTTTATGGAAAAATGCGCGAAGACTCATGCGTCACTTGAATAATCGCATCTGGTTTCCTCACTGTTTGTTTCTGATTATCAACGTTTTTCTTTTGTTAATCCGTTGCTCAGTAACAAACATAACATAGAGACGTTTTCATTACATTTGCGTGGAAGTATTGTGTTCAAGAAGGCAAATGGGTCGATCCGTGCAATTAAACTCTGAAGAAATGGGAAAAATTCAAATATTAAAAGAAGAGGGTTATTCCAACAGGGAAATAGCAAGGAGAATCAGCAGAAGCGAGTTTGTCATTCGTTCATACTTAAAAAATCCGGAGAATTATGGAAAATTATATAAAGGAAGAAGTAAAACGGCTCTATCGCCCAGAGATAAGAGAAAAATCCTTCGTATAGCTTCGAATTCCAGCTGTAGTGCAAAACAAATTAAAGAACAAGCTAATGTTTCGGCTTCTGTGCGAACTGTACAGCGGTTTTTACTAAAGACACAAACAATTCAACGAAAATCATTAAAAAAAAAAACGTGTCTGAAAGACCGGAATAAAAAAAATAGGCTTGAATTTGCGAGAAATCGTATAAATTGGACAACCCAGTGGGAAAGAGTAGTCTTTACCGATGAAAAGAAATTTAATTTAGATGGCCCTGATGGGTATTCAATTTATTATCACGATTTAAGAAAGGAAGAAAAGATTTTGTCATGTAGACAACATGGTGGAGGATCAGTAATGATTTGGGGCGCTATAAGCTTCAAAGGCGTTGTCGATCTCCAAATTATGAGAGGACGGCAGGATGCAAAAAAATATCTTGAGATATTGAAGTCAGCTAAGACTAAGATTTTTAATACAATGCGAAATAATCAATGGATATTTCAGCATGATAACGCGGCTATACATACAGCTAAATTAATTAAGGACTGGCATAAGGAGCAAGAAATAAGGTGTGTAGATTGGCCAGCAATATAACCGGATTTGAATATCATTGAAAATGTATGGGGATACTTATCACGACGAGTTTACGCAAACAATCGTCAGTACTTATGTCAGAACGATCTTATAATTGCTATTGAGACCGAATGGAAAGCGATACCAAATTCTTATATACACACACTGTATAAATCTTTGGCAACCCGAATTTTTCAAGTTATAAATAAAAACGGTGGATATACGAAGTATTAATAAAGTATTTCTGTTGTAAAAATATTGTTTTAAATGTTTTATTTTATATGCGTTTAATCATGTGACGCAAGAGTAATCACTCCCTTTTCCAGAAACCATGAATACTTTTAATTAAACAAGTAGTCGCTCAAAATAAGTACCTAAATTTTCATTAAATCGGATACATGAACTTAAAAAAATAGATTTTCTTAATTCGAAAATGAATCACGATTAATATAAGAAAAAATGTGGTGCGTTTAATCAAGTGTCGCGGACTGTATACGTTGTGATTATCTCGGAGCCGCACAAAGGCCTCAATAACTGGGTAAATGATAAGAACAATAACGCTTCGATTTGGTGCACAAATATAAATAGCAAGAGAGAATTTAAAGAGGAACGTAAGCAAAGTAATGGTATAGTCATGATTAAAATTAAAAATTTGTACATAATTTCGTGTTACGTGTCTCCGAACATTAGAATAAGAGATTTTAATTTATACCTTGATGATTTGGAAAGATTTTTTAAAAGTTGTAAGGGAGATATTATCGTTGCCGATGATTTTAATGCAAAAAATAAAGCCTGGGGTAGTAATAAGATAGATCAAAGAGGAGAATTACTATTAAGACTGTTAGACAAATATAATCTTAGCCCGGTTATAACGAGAGGTGGAAACACGTTTAGCAGAAATAACAAGAAATCGAAAATAGATTTTTTGGCGGGTTCTAGGAAAATTATAGGCAAAATAAAGGATAGCAAAGTCTTAAACACTGAGACGGCATCGGATCATTATTACCTGCTGCATAGCTTTAAAAACTTTAAATACATAAAAAGTCCTAAAAGAGGATGGAAAATAGATACTTTTGACGATGAGAGATTTAATGATATATATAAAGAGAAATTAAAAGCGTTACCTAGTAATAGTGAAATAAGATTAATACCTACAGCTAAGTATATTGATAAGTTAGATAAAATAACGCGCGAAGTTTGCGATGAGGTAATGGTCAAGATGAAAGGATACTACGGTGATAAAAAGCCAGTAATATGGTGGAACGATGAAATTAAAAAGATTAGAAAAGAAATGAATAGACTAAGAAGAGTGTATCAGAGACGAAAGAAGAAAGGAAAGGAAGCTACTAAAGAAAAGGAAATGTATTATGATAAGAGAAAGGAGTTGAATATAAAGAAAATAAAAGCAAAGGAAATGTATTATGATAAGAGAAAGGAGTTGAATATAAAGATCATAAAAGCAAAGAAAGAAACGTACGAGAAGTATATAAAAGAGATAGAAAAGAACCCATGGGGTCGACCCTACAAGGATCTGATGAATAAATTCAAGGAGAAAGGCGAAAAAATAAGCATCACGGACAAAAGAATCAAGGAAACGATATATAATTTATTCCCTAGAGAAGACAAGCCAAACTTAGAAGTAATGAAGAAGGTTAAAAGAAACAGATTTTATGAATTCATTGAAGAAATTAGTGAGGAGGAATTAAAAAGTGCTGTAAGTAAAATGAAAAGTAATAAAGCCCCAGGTATGGATGAAGTACCGGGTTGAGTGATTGAGAAGTTACTTGATAAATGTCCGGACAAGATTGTGAACTTATTTATGATGTGTTTTGAAAGTGGTATTTTTCCTAAGCAGTGGAAATTACAAAGATTAATTCTTATACCTAAGCGTAAAAAAGAAAACGAAAACAAGCAGGATTATAGACCGATCTGTTTGATAAACGAATGGGCTAAACTGTTTGATCAGGTCATTAAAAACAGGATGACTAGAAAGGAAGGCAAAATGTTTGCTGTAAATCAGTTCGGTTTTTGTAAGGGTCGAGATACAATAAGCGCGATGGAGATAGTCAGAGAGACGGCGGAGGTATCGAGGTTGAAAAACAGATACTGTATTTTAGTTACATTAGACATTAAGAACGCGTTTAATTCAATTAGATGGTCCGAGATTATTATTAATTTGAAAGAGAGAAACTATGATAATTATGTGATAGAATTAATAAAAGATTATTTTAATGATAGATATATAGTATATAATAGTAATGATAAGGAAATTGTATATAAAATGGAAAGGGGAGTCCCTCAAGGATCAATCCTGGGCCCCTTTCTATGGAATTGTATCTACGATGAGGTGATTGAAAAAACAACGGTGGCCGAGTGTAAGATTATTGGTTTTGCGGATGACATAGGGCTGGTTTTCACAGGAATAGATATTAATATAATTAAGGATAGGATAGATACGGAAATTAAGGAAATCAAAGAAATATTAAACAGGAAAGGATTGACTCTAGCAGGAAATAAAACAAGAATAATCACGTTAAATAATAAAGTAATAGATAACAAGATATGCGAGATAGGAAGCGAGATATTTAGAATTAGGAATAGTACTAGATATTTAGGTGTCATTTTTGAAAAAGGCATGAGATTTTTTGAACATGTGGAATATATAACCAAAAAAAGTATTGGGCTAATAACGGTACTAACAAAAATTATGCATAACATAGGTGGGGTGAATAATAAAGGCAGACTATTGTACTAGTCTGTGTGGGAGTCAGCAATACTTTATGGGGCATCGATATGGGAAGAAGGATTAAAATTCGAAAAAAATATCAAGAAATTAAAAATGGCACAAAGAATATGTCTTTCTAGGTTAGCTAGATCCTACAGAAATGTATCTAATAGAAGGTTATGTGCGATAACAGGCAAATTGCCCATAGATTTTAAGATTAGGCTTAGAAAAGAAATATATTATAAGAGGATTAAAATAAAAGGAAACAGATTTCTAACTGAAGAAGCAAAAATAGAAAAGATAAAGCCGGAAGAAGAGAGAATAGAAAAGGAGATATGGGAATTATGGCAGGAGAAATGGAGTGTAGAACAGCAGACTTGGACGCATAGGTGGGTGCTGGATGTTAAAAGGTGGAAGGAAAAGAAGAAAGGAGAATTAACTTACCATACAACGCAAATGTTGACAGGAAATGGGTGTTTTAACTATTACAGGCGAAAGATAGGCAAATCGGAAAACGGTATATGTTGGTATGGATGCAATTTGGATGATACGCCGGAGCATACTCTAAGTTATTGCGGAAGGTGGACAGTGGAAAGAGAGAGACTGAAGGATAAAATGGAATGGGTGGGTGACTTTACGCCGGAAAGGATAGCGGAAAAAATGATGGAGAAGGAAAGTTTTTGGTTTTTAGTAACAGATTTTATTGTCGGAATTATGACGATCAAGGAGAGTGACGAGAGAAGGATTGAGAAGGAGAATTGAAATAGTTAAATGGAATTAGAATGATCAGTTTTGTGAGCGAGGTAAAACTTGTGTGCCGCTCCAAACCTGCCAGTCCAAGAGAGGACGATAGAGGAGGGGTTTTAGTGGGTATTCCGGAAGGTAAAACTCCCGGCGAGTCCCACACTACCCCGGAACTGCCGGTTCCGGGGTGTGCGTAAACGCATTTCTCCTCTCTAGAAAAAAAAAAGGGTTCGGGCATCGTAAATTTTGTTCTACGTTTAGCTCTTAATTCAAATACACTTCCGTACCATTCATCCAACTTTTTCAACCATCTGCAGCACTGTTTTTCTCTATGAAGAAAACCAACGCCACTTCCGTGGGCGTTTTGGAAAACTATGCAAGAAATCCACGGCGTCAGAATCGTTTTGGCAACTGCATCGTCAACACCTCTAAGCGACAGATTATAAAGATTTATTTTTTAATACTCTTTATTATCATCAGTATTCCTGCTATTATTATTATTATTATTATAAAATTAAATATTTATTTATTTTATATTATTTAGGATTGCTTGGGATTGTTTAGTGCCACACAGTGTGAGTGTTCTTTTAAGTGAAAGTGCTATTATCCTTAACAAAAAAATTGTGAACGATGGCCCGCGGCAACGGAAGCAATGGTTCGGGTAGAAACGTTCGCGAGATGCTTCGTGTCATGGACGAAGCAGGCCGGGACTACAACGAAGCGCGCGAAATTTATCGAAAATGGATCCGTGCGAATGGAAGATCCTCAGGATTCAGGACGATCCCCGATAGACGGCAATTTGAATGATTGGATCACCGATTCAGCGAGATTTCGCTGGATCAATTCACCAATCATCACCGCAATGCAGGGCGGCCCAGGATCCACTGGCGAAAGGAGGAGCAAGCAATTGCACTTGCTCGGAGTTACCCTTTTATGGGACTTCGTGAGATTGCGCGACGATTAGATATTTCCCACATGACGGTGCGAAGGATTATACGAGAGGAAGGACTACGCCCATATCGGATTCAAAAAGTTCAAGCCCTGAAGAAAACTGATTATGGACAACGATTGAAATTTTGCAAGTGGGCACTACGAAAAGTTGAAAGGAACAATGACTTTTTGAAAAATATCCTTTTCACCGATGAGAGTAGCTTTTCGAGCGTAAATCTCCAGAATCGGCAAAATACAAGAATCTGGGCGCGCAGAAATCCTCATGTAATGACCCAGCATTTCAATCAAGGAAGATTTTCCGTCAATGTATGGGCTGGGATAATCGGAAATAAAATAATTGGGCCCATTTACCTGCCTGCGCCGTTGACAGGACAACGGTATTACCAATTTATTGGGAAATTTGGTGTGGGCGGTCGCTGATTCGAAGAGAAACATTTCATGTTATAAATATTTAATGAGAATATAATTGAAACAATAAAAGAAAATTACATATATACTCGAAAAATGAAAATAAAACCACACATTACACACCAACCGAACAAAACCCACCGTACCGTTCGACCACGAGAAACCTTCTAGTAAAAAACGGAAGAGCATCTAAAAACCAAAAAAACTAAAAAGAAACAAAAGTGCGCCGAGATGCAGTCGGTACTGCAGAACACCAGAAAACGCTAACGGCGCGTCATTAAAAAAAATATATGATAAACCTAACAAAAAAAAACATTTATTCCAATACAATTTCTTCGGACGGAGCTAGTGCGACAATTAAAAGAAGTAATTCGCCGTCGACAACGAGGGAAAATATATTTTATGCACGACGCACAGTGGTCGATTTCGCCGAAATCCTGGTCAAAACTATAAGGAGTTTTTCAATTTAGCTGAAAATTGGTATATTAGTATTATTTTGGTCGCTGATTAAGAATCCGAACTCAGAATTTCCAAAAACAAAATGGCGGCTCCAATATGGCGGGTGCCAGTATCGAAAAATTGTCGGATCGGCACGAAAATCAGTAGTCTTATGTTTTTCCGGTCGCTGATTAAGAATCCAAACTCAGAATTTCCAAAAACAAAATGGCGGCTTTAATATGGTGGGTGCGAGTATCGAAAAATTGTCGGATCGGCACGAAAATCAGTAGTCTTATGTTTTTCTGGTCGCTGATTAAGAATCCGAACTCAAAATTTCCAAAAACAAAATGGCGGCTCTAATATGGCGGGTGCGAGTATCGAAAAATTGTCGGATCGGCTCGAAAATCAGTAGTCTTATGATATCCCGGCCCTATGTCATAAATGCTTTTCCCCAAGCATGGCGCGCGCGACAAACAAATAACAATAACTCGAAGAATCGCAAAAAGTCGCAAGAAAACTCAACGAGGTCTCCTTCGGGAAGCTTCAAAGTTTAAATTAAAAAAAAATATATTATGTTATTCCACGGACTTCTGCAGTTTTAATGATATTTATTGCAGCAGTCCCTGTATCCTAATACAAGCATGTCATTGCTGTTCCATCTCAGAAGTTCCCTTTGCTTAATAAAAATTTCGGTCGAAGGAGAAAGATGAAACATTGTAAGGAACAAATATTTCCCTCATACCTGCAACTAGCCAGATTTTCATTAGAATCGTCAAAGATCTTTCGGTTTATGACGGTAAGCGGTCGAGGTAGTCGCGGCTATCTATTGTTGCCTCGGAACAATAGGCCATCAGCTTGTTTAAACTCATTCCGATTTTTAACCCCATGAAATAAACGTATTATTTCGTTAGTTGCCAGGTTGATCTTAGAGAAGGATTAGCACTATTCATTAGGTAAAGCACGATAGCCCGGCTCTATGTCATAAATGCACTTCCCCGAGCATGGCGCGCGCGACAAACAAATAACAATTACTCGAAGAATCGCAAAAAGTCGCAAGAAAACTCAACGAGGTCTTCTTCGGGAAGCTTCAAAGTTTAATTTAATAAAAAAATCACGGCAGCAATTTGCAGCATTCACAACTATTTCATTAGCAAAAGGAAAAAAATGTTTAGGTTTTACGTTCAGTACCAACAGAGTTGTAAAATATTAAATAAAAAAATGAAACCAAGATATTTATAAATTAAAAGTATGATAAATAGCTACCAATACTGAAAAAGTGGATCAAACTTTAATTTCATATTGAAAACGTATTCTCAATTTCGACGTGAAAACGTTACATTATTTAAGTGCCAACTTTGACATTGCATATCTCTAAGAGTATTGTTCAAGAAAAATTTTTATTAATGGAAAACAATGCTCTGATGTGTTACAAATCAAACGCAATTGCTAAATTTTGAAAATTCTAAAAAAAAATTTTGGGGTTTTGGCCAGGATTTCGGCGAAATCGACCACTGTGCGACGGTGCGCCGCCGCATTTTAGCAGGCCAATCGGTGAACATTTGTCGCGAATGTTCGGATCGCGTTGGATTGGGAGGAGACCTGCTCCACATTTGTGGCCTCCACGCTCCCCAGATTTAAATCCACTCGATTTCTTTCTCTGGGGAACAGTAAAAGCAGCGGTTTACAAATCGGGACAAGAAATAAAGACAATTACCGAATTGAAGCGCCGCATAAACAATGCGTTTCATGAAATACAAATGAAGGAGGACAGTTTTGTAAAAGTGCGCCTAAATTTCGTTCAACGATTACAGAACTGTGTGAACAGTGGTGGTGGACATATTGAAGGTGGCGAACAAGCGAGACTGTTGCGAACCATTGGTCAAAATGGTAGCACTCTGTGGGTTAGGCAAAGACAGAGGCCTCAATGAACAATTAACGATAAAAATGTGCATGTGAGGGTGAAGGTGAATGTGAAAAAAAGGTGAAGGTGAGTGTGAAGGTGATGGTGAAGGTGAGAAAAAGGTGAAGGTGAGAGTGAAGGTGATGGTGAAGGTGAGAGAAAAACGGTGAAAGTGAGGGTGAAGGTGGAGGTGAAGGTGAAGGTGAAAGTGAAAATGAATGTGAAGGTGAGGGTGAAATAGAAAGGTGAAGGTGTGAGTGAAAGTGAAGATGAAGATGAGAGCAGAAAGAGGAGTGGTTTTAGTGGGTATTTCGGAAGCTCGATATCCGGTGAGTCCCACACTACCCTCCGAGTTCACTTGGAAGGTGTGCGTAAAGACATTTCCACTCCTCGTAAAACAAAAAAAAACTATGACGGCGAAAATAAGAATGGAGAAGATGGGACGGAAGTATAAAGGAATTGTGGATCAAATTGATGAGTGAGTATACCTATCTATATAAGTAAATCGCTTTGCGCAAATCTACAGTTAAAATCCTTAGTATTTCTGGATCCTCCTTCAGGTAGTGAAATGTAATAAAACCCACCTGACTCAAGCTCAAGGAAAAGTCGGCTACATGTATTACGGTGGTGAAAACGAACTCTAGCCATGGAATTTTTTGGAAGCTGCGAAGATATCAATGACGTGCGTTCGGTGTCGGGTCCGCTCAAGAGCCCACCCGGGGAGAAGAACATAAACACTTGAACTTTCCTTAGTGGTTCGGTGGCACAATTCTCCATTTTCTATCTTCGTTTACGTCGCCTCTGCTTTAACTATTCGCGAAATTTTAATCGGGGAGGCCGAATTAAAAGTTAATTTGCGAGAAAACGGTTCGTTTCTGACCGATGGTTCCTCTCAGACATTTTGCCTACGTAACTAGACGAATCCAATGAGCCAATAAAAAAATTTGCTACCCTTTCCCGAATTTTGCGGCCGTTTTTTTTGTAAATCTCCATCGATCCAGATGTGTAGAACAACCCCTTAAAGCCATGACCATTAATTTTTTTACACCCTGTACATACGCGAGAAACACTCCTCTATTTTTTGAGACCTATAACAACAACCTACGTTTCTTAGTTTTTACGTAATACCAGCTTCTTCACCGAAAACGACCGTTTTTACAAATGCTGATTTTTTTCGAAAACAGAGGGTGATCCAGAAATTTCGTTGCCGGATTCGTGTTCAAGACGACGAACTCTATAAGAATTATATAGTGGCTATCGGAAAACAGAAAACAGTTTGAAATTTGTTGGATAGTGTAATCGGAGCTGATTTCCTGAGGCATTTTGGTCTTTTGGTGGACCTAAGAAACCGAAGACTTCTGGACCAGACGACATCGCTATCCTCCAGCTATCTTGTTACATACGGCCCTGAATCTAAGAAATTTAGACTCTCCAGCTCGGGGCCGGAAATCTACCACATGTGCAGCCGTACCCCTCGATCAGACCCGAAGTCGCTCTGTTTGCTTAGAATAATTACGCTAGGAAATAGGAACACGAACAGGCGAATGACCTCTTAACAGTAAGACACCTTTTCTATTACATCCCTCGGGAAATTCTTGGAAATAGAAGCACCCCACCACTTTTTCGACCTATAAAAGATCGACTGCAGTTCATGTCACGGGCTTAGTTCACTGTAAGATCGTCACGTTGTTACACCGATTAAACTACGCGTATAGATCTTATCGTTAGACGAAACTTAGAGTTCTCGCTACGACATAACCATATAAAATACGCGCAAAGTCCGCGATATCTATTAGGCATTTCTGTTCTAATACCCCGCATTTCCTCAGTGCGTCAAAATAGAGAGTAGTGCAACTAGGTGCGTGCGAACACATTACACGACTCCACGTAACACCTTTGTACCACACACATACAGTACACTTTAACTGTAACCAGCCATTTATACGAAAATATAACTTGTTCGAGTTTTGATCACTTCGGGTTTAAATCCTTTACGACTACCTATTAGAAATCTCCAGCCTGCGATCCCACAGCAATACATCTTTACCGCTCGAGGTGTATTGCAACAATTATAAAGTTACGTCAGCCTTACTAATATTCCTGTGGCATCTTGTGTTAATCACACGAGATAATCCATAATTGTTCCAACCTCCTGTGGCATTTAGTGTCAATCATACATGGGATTGTCCACGAGTGTTCCAACCTCCCGTAGCATTTCGTGTTAATCGCACGAGATAGTCTACAAGTGTTCCAACCTCCCGTGGCATCTAGTGGTAACCATACACCGGATAGTCCACAAGTGATTCAACTTCCTACGGCTATCTCGTGTCTCCTATACACGAGATTGTTCGGTATTAACAACTTCTAAAAACCAACATCCAAACGAACACTCTACCTTATTCTTTTACCTCGGCCGCTCGCAACGCTCCTGGCCCTGGCACGTAACAATCTAATCATACAGTTCCAAAACGCGAGGTAAAACACGATGTCGTACATTCTATTAATACCACTCTCGGACAACCGACATATAGTAGACCGCGAAGATTATCACCGGAATTGCATAGAATCGCGAATACGGAATTTGAGATCCTCTTGAGCCAAGGCTACATTGGTCCTTCTAACAATAAGAGCCAATAGGCCGTCCCATTGCATATAGTGGCTAAGAAGGGGAACGAATGGAGACCTTGCGGGGACTATAGAGCTCTCAATGCCCGCACGATTCCGGATCGCTATCCCATACCTTATATCGAGGGTTTTTCGCGAACGTTAGCGGGAAAAAAGGTTTTTTCTACCATAGTTTTGGTTAGAGCTTATCACCAAATTCCTGTTAACCCGAGTGATATTCCTAAGGCAGCGATAACGACGCCATTCGGTTTGTTCGAATATATAGCGATGCATTTTGGATTAAGTAATGCTGCACAAACTTTCCAAAGGTTTATCGACACCGTGTTAAGAGGGCTGGAATTTTGTTATTCATATTTAGATGACATTTTGATAGCCTTTAGCAGCGGCGGACAATTATTGCACGCCCGAGCCGTCCTTCGAGAAACACCGCCTCATTCACCCAAACATACAGCCGAGATGTCACTGATTCACAACCACTCTGTAGGCGTCACGCTCGTGCCTATTGGCACTAGCGTGGTGCCGCATTTGGGGCGACATTCGTAGTTAATCGCTCGCGCTGGAAAGACGTGCCTCGCGCGTCAGTCGCGGAGATAAGAACGACGTGCGTGGCATGGCGACTCAGAATATTTGTTGAGGAACAGTTTCAGATGCCACTACGTCGCATGTAGGATAAGACAAAAGTATTGTTAGTGAAAAAGTATCCTCAGATATGTTTTAAATCAAATGCAATTAATATATTTTAATGTTTTTGAACTTCTGGCGATGGTTTTGCCGAAATCAACCACTTCATTAAGTCTTACGGCACAAATATAGTATTGCGTTCCAGTACGCACATTTGTAAATTAATTACTAGCGCAAGTTATTAAAAATAACTATCCGATACTAGAACGCTAGGCTTCCTCGTATTAAAGAATACATTGTTGCCGTCGCGACCGCTGCGGTCCATGCGACGTAGTGCCATCTGAAACTGTTCCTCAACAAATATTGTGAGTCGACGTGCCACGCACGTCGTTCTGATTTCCGCGACTGACGCACGAGGCACGTCTTTCCAGCGCGAGCGATTAACTACGAATGTCGCGCCAAATGCGGCACCACGCTAGTGCCAATAGGCACGAGCGTGACGCCTACAGAGTGGTTGTGAATCAGTGACATCTCGGCTGTATGTTTGGGTGAATGAGGCGGCGTTTCTCGAAGGACGGCTCGGGCGTGCAATAATCGCCCGCCGCTGGCCTTCAGTAACGAAAGCGAACACATCGAATATTTGCGTCATTTATTCGCTCATCTAGATAGGTACGGGATTAATCCTAGAAAATGCGATTTCGCGAAAAGCGAGGTCAAATTTTTGGGATATACCGTGGATGGACAAGGCACGACACCATTGAGAGAAAAGGTTCACGCAATAATAGACTTTCCAAAGCCGAAGAAAATCAAAGAATTACGGATATTTTTGGGTATGATTAACTTCCACCGACGTTTCATACCCAACGCAGCCGTATTACAATCACCTCTCAACGAATTGCTTAAAGTTAAACAGTTAAAGAGCGATAGTCCGGTAAATAAGACAAAAGAAGCAGAAGATTTTTTTGAAAACTTGAAAGCTGCCTTAAGTAATGCGACTCTTTTATCGCATCCAGTAAACAACTCAAGCCTTTGTCTCATGGTTGATACATCCGATTATGCGTTAGGCGCAAAGTTGCAGCAGCGTGAAGGGGAGTCATGGCGACCTTTACCTTTTTTCACGAAATCATTGACGACGCACAGTGGAACGAATCGACCATCTAGGTGGGAAAAAATAATAACTCGAAAACCGTTTATTTTAGAGAAAAATGTTTCATACAAAAATTTGATAATATCGTGGAAAGAATATCGGTGTAATACTAATTTTTTATTTTTTATATATCTTCAATGTTATTTAAAGGTCAACTTAATTTTTTATACAAAATCGGTAGATTCATTTATGGACATTCATTGTATAGGAAAAATAAAGAAACTTTTGTATAAGACATTTTCTTGTTGGACTTTACATTAAAAAGATATTTAATGAAAAAGATCCTACTAAAGCCTTTTTCGAGAGGCGGACTGCCCAACAAACATTCATTAGCTATAACAAAGAATTGCACAGATACGCGCACAAAATCTTTGCGTTAATTACTTCTACATAGTCTAAGGAATATATAGACGGAGTTTCTAAGAGGTATTTACATTTCGTTGTTTGTTGGATGTAGACATCTGATCCTTCTGTGACCGCGTGCTCCGCAGGGAGTCGGTAGCCGTACTATGTCATAAACTTTGGAAAGGAATAACAAAAAAAGGCAGCAGAAAGCGCAGCCTTATTTTGCAGGGACTATCGCGGCGGCAACAATGTATTGTTTGACGCGAGGGCTAACGTTCTTATGTCGCTGAATTTTCCAATTATTTGCGCTGGAAAGTAAATTATTTCGTCTGACAAGGAAGGTATTCGAAGTGGGGACTCACGGATTCGAATGAAATTTTGTGGGTTTGTAGAGTGATCCAAGACAAGAAAAATGGTATACTCCATTCGTGCCCAATCGCCCTTTAAGGGCATGAAATTTAACCTCAAAGTGAAATCGACACTTGCACTTCCTCGCTTATATCTCCTAAATGACAAAAGATAGAAAAAAATGTTTTAGGTAAAAGTTTAACGGTAAAAGGGGCGCTATAAATTGGCATTAACAAACTTTTAAAAACAACTTTCCTTCTTGGAAAAAAAAATTTTTTTTGCGTTATTTTAAACAATTTTTAAATCTTTGTGTCAATGAAAAATGTGGCATTTTTTATTCTGAATTCAACCATAACCATATTTTTATTATACACCACTAGGGTTACAGAGATACACGACAAAACGTACCCCCAGCGCGCGGTACCGCGCAATAGTGCGCTAACAACACATAGAGTTACATATTAAGAATGCTCATTTTTGTTGCAGGACATAACTATGTGACGAAGATGGGTGTGGTAACATAAAAATCGCAAATTATGAAATATTTCATAAAGATTAATGACTTAAAATACAAATCGTACTATATCCCATATACAGGGTGGTCCACACAACGTGTGCACCGTTAAAAACTACCAAAATATGCGTTGCACAAAAAAGTTTTTATATAGAAGTTGCATGGTCTGAAGGGGCACATTATATAGTGTAGTTATTTTTTTTATAGGTCGAGGCGTTTCGGAGATTTGAAGGTCAACTTTGTTTTTTTAAATGGAATGCTATATTTTTTATATCAAAATATGGAAGAATGTCGAATTCTGAGTAAAAAAGTATTGACATTTATTTGCCCTAAACCTAATAACTAACGAGTAATTTCACTTTATTTCCTGAAAATTTTCTTCGCGTAATATCAAGTTAGAAATTCGACCTTATCACAGATTTCCGCAGGACAGCGATGTTTACGTGACAGTGTTTACTAATATGAGTGACCTAGTGGCTTAACGCAACTAATGTAAATGTTCAAAGTGATATCCATTGGCATTAATACAGTGATGCAATCTATTAACTAATGAAGAAACTGCATTCTGAATCATATCCGCACTGAGTGTAATGCATGCTTCGCGAATACGATGTTTCATATTCTCAGATGTTGTTGGTGGTTCACGATACACTGTGTCTTTTAATGTGCCCCACAGAAAATAGTCTAAAGGAGTAAGGTCCGGTGAGCGTGGAGGCCACATAAATCGTCCGCCACGACCAATCCATCGATTAGGAAATTTTCTATCCAGTACTTGCCTTACATTACGCGCGTAATGTGCAGGACAACCATCATGTTGATACCAGATTTGTGTAAGGATATTTAAAGGTACATTTTCCAATAAAGATGGTAAAGTGTCATTCAAAAAGTTAGCATATTTTTGTCCTGTTAGTCGATCATTAATAAAATATGGCCCAATCAATTGGTTGCCCAGTATTCCACACCACACATTAACGCTCCATTGACGTTGATGGTCGACTTCTCTCATCCAGTGAGGATTTTCTGGTGCCCAATAATGCATATTTTTCAAATTAATCTGCCTGCGATTAGTAAACGTTGCTTCATCAGTGAACAAAACTTTTTGTAAAAAATAATTATCACTGTTCATTTGATGCAGGAACCACTGGCAGAACCGAACGCGGTTTTCATAATCCGTTCCATGGAGCTCCTGATGAAGTGCTAGGTGATAGGGACGATGTTTTTCATTATGAAGAATGCGTAGTACACTTGTTTTGCTAATTCCAGATCCTCGTGAAATCTGTCGTGTACTAATATGGGGGTTTTCTGTTACCGCTGCTAGGACCGCAATAGCATTTGCATCAGAAGTAGCAGTTTTCGTTAAGTTACGTTTAGTAACATTAAGACTTCCGGTTCGTCGAAGCGATTGACACATTCTCTCAAATATGGCTCGAGATGGCTGATTTCGTTCAGGATACCTTTCGGCATAGATGGCTTTGGCTCTTATTGCATTTTTATGGCACTCACCATAAACTAAAAGCATATCAACTTTTTCGCTATTACAAAATTTCATTTTTACTTTTATCTGTCTGGTAAATACACACAACACCGAAGGTAACTTCAATACTGGATTACGAATATGAAGACGATTGCGAATCATGATAGATGTTGTGTTGATAAACACTGTCACGTAAACATCGCTGTCCTGCGGAAATCTGTAATAAGGTCGAATTTCTAACTTGATATTACGCGAAGAAAATTTTCAGGAAATAAAGTGAAATTACTCGTTAGTTATTAGGTTTAGGGCAAATAAATGTCAATACTTTTTTACTCAGAATTCGACATTCTTCCATATTTTGATATAAAAAATATAGTATTCCATTTAAAAAAACAAAGTTGACCTTCAAATCTCCGAAACGCCTCCACCTATAAAAAAAATAACTACACTATATAATGTGCCCCTTCAGACCATGCAACTTCTATATAAAAACTTTTTGTGCAACGCATATTTTGGTAGTTTTTAACGGTGCACACGTTGTGTGGACCACCCTGTATACATACATAAATATTTTTTAAACGCTTATTTAACAGTTTATTACATTGTAAACACACGCGATTACATGTACTTCACTCGACATAGTTTTCGCAAAGTGAAAAAAACGAAATACTATCTTCATTAAAAACGTGATCTACACACAGATACTTTTTGCACCAAGCACATCTTATAATAGCAGGCTTGTCACATAATTCACAACGTGGCAGTTTATCTGCTTCAGGAAATTTAAAACAGAAATCTACTGGATTTTCAAACCGTTGTGGTAACCTTTCCTCTAGGTATCCACTTTTATACCAAGAGTATTTAAATAATTCTCTGAATCTCGGGGAAGACAATTGGTTGTGGGTGAGTGATTGCAATTTGATGATGTTATTTCGTAGATGTAAATTTATATTAATATCGTACAGCAAAATTCGATCGGAAAAGGTTCTAACAAAGTTTTTCCATATCCGGAAACCAAAAACGTCCAACGGTTGTATCAAACCTGTCGTACCTTTCGGTATAGTTAACGTGATAAGTTGCTTGTCACTCGGAATACTTTGCTGAAACGTGGACGGACAATGACCACTCCACGAATCAATTAGTAGTACACTTCGTGGCCCAGTCTTTGGTAAAAAGACTTCTGCGAGCCAGGTGTTGAAATGGTGCGATGTTTACCATTTCCGCGAGCGGTCAGTTACTGTCACCTTTGTTCATAGTATTAAAAGAACCAAGTGGAGAATTTGGACCTCGGGTAGAAGGAAACTTATTCAGACCGGATAATGTGTTTGTCACTGCTTCCAAATCTGGGAAGTTAACATCGCACCATTTCAACACCTGGCTCGCAGAAGTCTTTTTACCAAAGACTGGGCCTCGAAGTGTACTACTAATTGATTCGTGGAGTGGTCATTGTCCGTCCACGTTTCAGCAAAGTATTCCGAGTGACAAGCAACTTATTACGTTAACTATACCGAAAGGGACGACAGGTTTGATACAACCGTTGGACGTTTTTGGTTTCCGGATATGGAAAAACTTTGTTAGAACCTTTTCCGATCGAGTTTTGCTGTACGATATTAATATAAATTTACATCTACGAAATAATATCATCAAATTGCAATCACTCACCCACAACCAATTGCCTTCCCCGAGATTCAGAGAATTATTTAAATACTCTTGGTATAAAAGTGGATACCTAGAGGAAAGGTTACCACAACGGTTTGAAAATCCGGTAGATTTCTGTTTTAAATTTCCTGGAGCAGATAAACTGCCACGTTGTGAAGTATGTGACAAGCCTGCTATTATAAGATGTGCTTGGTGCAAAAAGTATCTGTGTGTAGATCACTTTTTTAATGAAGATAGTATTTCGTTTTTTTCACTTTGCGAAAACTATGTCGAGTGAAGTACATGTAATCGCATGTGCTTACAATGTAATAAACTGTTAAATAAGCGTTTAAAAAATATTTATGTATGTATATATGGGATATAGTACGATTCGTATTTTAAGTCATTAATCTTTATGAAATATTTCATAATTTGCGATTTTTATGTTACCACACCCATCTTCGTCACATAGTTATGTTCTGCAACAAAAATGAGCATTCTTAATATGTAACTCTATGTGTTGTTAGCGCACTATTGCGCGGTACCGCGCGCTGGGGGTACGTTTTGTCGTGTATCTCTGTAACCCTAGCGGTGTATAATAAAAATATGGTTATGGTTGAATTCAGAATAAAAAATGCCACATTTTTCATTGACACAAAGATTTAAAAATTGTTTAAAATAACGCAAAAAAAATTTTTTTTTTCAAGAAGGAAAGTTGTTTTTAAAAGTTTGTTAATACCAATTTATAGCGCCCCTTTTACCGTTAAACTTTTACCTAAAACATTTTTTTCTACCTTTTGTCATTTAGGAGATATAAGCGAGGAAGTGCAAGTGTCGATTTCACTTTGAGGTTAAATTTCATGCCCTTAAAGGGCGATTGGGCACGAATGGAGTATACCATTTTTCTTGTCTTGGATCACTCTACAAACCCACAAAATTTCATTCGAATCCGTGAGTCCCCACTTCGAATACCTTCCTTGTGAGACTTAGATTTTAAGACATATCTGAGCATACTTTTTTACGAATAACTCTGTTATTTTATCCTACACGCGATGTAGTGCGAACTGAAACTGTTTCTCGACGTATAATCTCAAACGATGCGTCACGCGCATCGGTTTGTTTACTGTCGTCAGCGAGCGCGGCACGTTTTTCCAGCGCGAGCGGTTAGTTGCGAATGTCGCCCCAGTATGCTACCACGCTCGTGCCAATAATAACAACAATATTTTTTAAAAAAGAACAAGAATATTATAGTTTCCTTGTAATAATATTTCCTTGTAACAAAATGCCAAAATGCAGCATTTCATTTCATCATTTCAGCAGGCAGCATTTGTAGATCAGTTAAAATTAATTAAAACGTTTTTTATAATTCGGTGACCAAATTATAAATAATATTTTTAAACAAAAATTAATGAAAAGCAATTTATCATTTATATTTATCAGTAGACTTCGGATTTTTATGCATTTATGACAAAATGAATACGGCTAAAATACACAAAACGAACATAATATAAAAATATATCCGAAATATCCAAAGTATGGTATTCGTTGTAACATTTATCAAGTTCAACAAATCCCTAAATAGGTTCTCTTGTCTTAACTGCATTTGTTGAATTTGAAATTTGCATAAACATCCGGAGTCTATTTATCAGTGTTGAGCGCCCTTCGGATGGTACTGTCAGATCGGCGTCGATAACGCGTAGTTACGGCACTATCACACAGCAGGCCCGCGTAGAATAGCAGCATCGCGACGAAACGCCGATTACACGTTCGCGACGGATATTTTTTCGACCCGTCGGGATTGAAAACTGTTCCCAAAACTTTTGGGGGCAGTTTTCGCTTCAGAAATATCTAAGGAATGCGATCCAGTATAGCAAATTCGTGGAGGATAAATAAATTTTCATAAAAGTGTAAAAGTATAGCATAGCAAGTTCGCGCATCCGCTCTTTTTTAAACTTTGACGGTCATTTGTTACTACTTATAACAACCAATTTTAATAGCAATATACACTAAAATGTTTGGCATGTTTTCCTCTATCTTTTAAGACCAATTTCAACTTCGTAGCGTTTATACTTTTCGCGTAATACCTCATTTTTTGCCAAAATTTGGTGTTTTTACAAAAACTCATTTTTCTAAAATACTGAGGGTGATGGGCGAATTGTGCCGACGGATTCGTGCTTATGATGAGCAACTCAACGAGGATCACCCATTGGATACTCGAGAAAAAAAATCGTGTTGAACAGTGTTATCATGCGTTAGCAGAATCTGTTGGACAAGTGACTAATATCGATATATCGATTGCGCGATCGATAAACAAAGCACGTGCGCAATACCTCAGCGTGGGGTGTTACCGGCACTTCCGATCGGACTTTGTACCGTGTAGATATAGAGATTGACTCCACTGTGTATTAATAGAGATATAAGTTTAAATATATTCTTTTCTACCCTAAAATATTATTGTGTGTGCTCATTTTACAACAGAATCGCAACAAACTGACGAAGAATTAAGAGAATTTATTAAATCCGAAAACAGCACGTTGCATTTGATACGCCTTAGTCTGATTCCTGAGACTTTGGTGTATTGCGATGTCGCAACAGGACGGATTAGACCATATGTAACGAAACCATACCGACGCCAAGTGTTTAACTCCATACACGGGCTAGCGCACCCCGGAGTCAAGGCTACGGTAAAGCTAATCAAGGAACGGTTCTTTTGGCCAGCCGTAGACAAAGTGCGAATGCCGTAGAAAAAATGCCAACGTGCGAATATATCCAGGCTCGTCAGTAGGCCGGTTGGAAATTTCGCGTTGCCCACGGAAAAGGTTCGAGCATGTCCATATAGATCTAGTAGGACCTTTACCGGTCTCGCGAAATTACAACTATTTCCTGACCTGTGTCGATCGCTTTACACGTTGGTCTGAAGTTTTTCCCTTGGAAAATATGGAGGTCGAAACAGTTGCGAGGACATTTATGACCGGCTGGATAGCGCGGTTCGGAGCACCAGTCCGAATTACTACGGACCAAGGTCGCCAGATCGAGAACAACCTTTTCAAACAAATGAATACCATACTCGGTACAAAACACCTGAAAACTACAGTATATCATCCTGCGGCGAATGGTCTTGTCGAACATTTGCACCGGCAAGTGAAAGCTGCCATAAAATGCCATGGTGACAAACGTTACCGATCATTTTGTTAGGTATGTGAGCTGCATTCCATCCTGGCTTAAACGCATCGGTGGCAGAATTAGTTTACGACGGAAACCTACGATTACCTGCAGAATTTTTTATTAAAACTTTAGATATACATACAGATCCAATAGAATTAATTAAACAATTAAAACAGCATTTCAATAATTTACAACCCGCAGCAGGTTCGTGTCACAGAAATAAAAAAATATTTATTTTTAAAGATTTAAAAACAGCATCACACGTTTTCGTACGTGTAGACTCACTTAACTAAAGGTCCACTACAAAATACGCACGAAGGACCATTTCCAGTAATTGCAATGGCAAAACTTTTGTTGTTTCCGTGAATGATGATAATGCGAAACCTCCAGAATTGCCAGAAAATAACAATGCTAATGCACATCTGGAATCAAGACAAATGCCTGTTCGCACGCGCTTAGGTAGGCGTGATAGATTTCCGGAACGTCTACAAGTCGGAAAATAGATGTAACTTTAATATCAAGTAGGATAAATTGTACATAATAACTGTAAGTAATGTTATGTTAGTTGTAGATCTTTACCGATATGTAAATAAGATAACGTTTGCACTGGAAAGGGGATAAATGTACGGACGATGGTTTACGATCCGGTCTCCCCCATTGTTCGACTTCGGGCGGTTCACTCTGCGCAGGACCTGTTAGCTATTCTAATTTAGAAAATTTCTAATGCTTCAGGTACCGCAGGTTTAGGACCGTCCGTGGTGGAGAGAGACCGGGTCCTGAACCGACAGTAAAGGTAAATCCTATTGTCTAGGTAGGTCTGTTGCCTCGAGACGGCCGAGGCCTCGAGGGGTGTCCAGCAGATGTGGAATTTTCCATACCAAGATGCCCCCACGGTTGCGGACGTCTCGAGGCGACCTTAACAATTTTTCGCAACCCGCCTAAACAAGGATAAGACACCTCTCCCATACTCTCGTTATTCGAGAGTAGGGAGAGAAAAATATTAAGAAAGAGTAGGGATGACCGAAGGGTAGAAAGAGGGAATTCTCAACAAGAATGACAGGTTTTCTACCAGGGAACTACACATTCTCGCCAACCTTCCTGTCCTGTGTGATTACATTGACGACCTGATCAATAACTTTTCCGTTGAAAATCATGCGAACTCTTTGGCTTGTATGATTGCCGACTATACTCCTGACAAACTTCAGCTGATAAGTGAGCCAAGGCTCACAGGTGCAGTTCGTGTAGGGTGACGGTCAGGGCCAATGAGCCATCTTGGCTCCCTGGCTACCATTGTCCTCTTCCCACCCTATACTCCTGTAATTTAAAAAAAAAAGACCGAAGGGTAGAAAGAGGGCGACACGCGGTCGTCAGGGGATTCTATTCTTGTGGAAAAGCGAACAAGTGACGAGCGACTCGATATATCTAAAACCGACTTTATTTTTATATGTACAAAGCACTACGTATTGTGATCACCAAGAACACGATGTCTAAACTTTAAAATCTGCTCTGACTAATGAATCAATATTAAAATATCCGGACTTCTCAAAGGAATTCATTCTAACGACAGATGCAAGTAACATTGCCATTGGAGCCGTTTTATCGCAAAAACCGATAAGCAAAACCTTCCTATCGCGTATGCAAGTAGAACTCTAAACTCAGCAGAAGCTCAAGAGGATCTCAAATTCCGTATTCGCGATTCTATGCAATTCCGGTGATAATCTTCGCGGTCTACTATATGTCGGTTGTCCGGGAGTGGTATTAATAGAATGTACGACATCGTGTTTTACCTCGCGTTTTGGAGCTGTATGATTAGATTGTTACGTGCCAGGGCCAGGAGCGTTGCGAGCGGCCGAGGTAAAAGAATAAGGTAGAGTGTTCGTTTGGATGTTGGTTTTTAGAAGTTGTTAATACCGAACAATCTCGTGTATAGGAGACACGAGATAGCCGTAGGAAGTTGAATCACTTGTGGACTTTCCGGTGTATGGTTACCACTAGATGCCACGGGAGGTTGGAACACTTGTAGACTATCTCGTGCGATTAACACGAGATGCTACGGGAGGTTGGAACACTTATGGACTTTCTCGTGCGATTAACACAAGATGCCACGGGAGGTTGGAACACTTATGGACTTTCTCGTGTGATTAACACAAGATGCCACAGGAATGTTAGTAAGGCTGACGTAACTTTATAATTGTTGCAATACACCTCGAGCGGTAAAGATGTAGTGCTGTGGGATCGCAGGCTGGAGATTTGTAATAGGTAGTCGTAAAGGATTTAAACCCGAAGTGATCAAAACTCGAACAAGTTATATTTTCGTATAAATGGCTGGTTACAGTTAAAGTGTACTGTATGTGTGTGGTACAAAGGTGTTACGTGGAGTCGTGTAATGTGTTCGCACGCACCTAGTTGCACTACTCTCTATTTTGACGCACTGAGGAAATGCGGGGTATTAGAACAGAAATGCCTAATAGATATCGCGGACTTTACGCGTATTCTATATAGTTATATCGTAGCGCGAACTCTAAGTTTCGTCTAACGATTAGATCTATACGCGTAGTTTAATCGGTGTAACAACGTGACGATCTTACAGTGAACTAAGCCCGTGACATGAACTGCAGTCGATCTTTTATAGGTCGAAAAAGTGGTGGGGTGCTTCTATTTCCAAGAATTTCCCGAGGGATGTAATAGAAAAGGTGTCTTACTGTTAAGAGGTCATTCGCCTGTTCGAGTTCCTATTTCCAAACGTAATTATTCTAAGCAAACAGAGCGACTTCGGGACTGATCGAGGGGTCCGGCTGCACAAGTGGTAGATTTCCGGCCCCGAGCTGGAGAGTCTAAATTTCTTAGACTCAGGGCCGTATGTAACACCTGAATTCTACTGTTTATGATATTGTGCGAAAGTATGCGGCTGTAGAGAAGTTCGTTCAAGGCTCTGCTAATCGGTCAAGGAGAAGAAAAGTCGAAAGAAAAGTCTGTAAGCATAGCGGCTGCCGACGAAAGAGCTCAGCATTAACAATAAACTGTACCTCCGGATCATAATTTCGTTAGTGAAGCCAAATATGGAAAGTGTACCATCCGGGAGATCCCACATTTTACAATTAGGTTGACGCACAAGCTCATCCGAGTCATTTAATGCAAAACTGGTTTTCCGATAACGTCGAAATATTTCGGTCCAAAGACTTCTGGCCTCCCAATTGACCAGATTTGAAGCTCCTAAGTTATTATGTTTGGAGTGTTATTGAAAGGGTGTCTACTAAATCCAGGCACCCCATCGTGGCATCCCTTCAGATCGCTATAGAGGCAGCATTCGCGAATTTGGACAAGGATCAGGTGAAAAGAGCATGTTCGCGCTTCAGATCAAGAATTCAAGAAGTGATCGCAGCGGAAGGAGGTTATACTGAACGATAAAACTTAATAAGGATCCCCTAATTAATTTACACATTTTTTTTCATCAATACAACTAATTTCTAACTAAACAAATGTTTGAATGTACTCTTAATTTTGTCCGGATTTTGCTGACGGACCCTGTATATTAACGTTGCAAGACGATTTATCGACAGTTTCTCAAGCTTACGCTATTGCGAATCACGAAGCCCAGACGATAGCTGAAACTTTTTTAAACAATTTTATTTGTAAATTTGGGATATCATATTCTATACTCACAGACCAAGAGAAAGATTCCACTTCTAATTTATTAAAAAACGTTGCACGACTATTTAAAATTAAACAAATCCTAACAACTGCCTATCTTCCACAAACTAATTGTGCGTTAGAAAGGAGTCATGACACACTTGCCGACTATCTCAAACACTACACACAACTCGACCAAACAGGCTGGGACAGATGGTCAGAATTCGCGATGTTCTCTTACAATACAGTGAAAATCCAAGTGTGTTATTTTAAAACACATAAACGTATTATTTCCTTGTAGTCACTTTTTAAACGTTTCCCGGTGTGTTATTATTTAACACAGTACATAGGTATGTGTTATATTTATATTTTAAAATAACACACCTACATGCTTCAAAATAACACACTGTTTTGACAATAATTTATTTACAATCACAATACAAAATTAATCAATAAAAAAAACCAACACTTAAGGATGATTTGTTGGTATATTAAGACCGATGAGAATCCTTTGAGAAAATTATATGTTATTCATATAAGTCTTCTGAAACGCCACAAAAAATTAGAAATGTTTTCACAAGCCCGTTCAAAAGTTATAACAGTTTTTAATTACAACAAATTTACACGTACTTAAATGGAAAACATGTTATCAGGTCAAGTTAAAGTAAAAAAAATCATTGAAAATACGATTGGAAAAATCCACAAAATTGTAAACTAGTAGATTAAATACCTACGAAGCACATAAGCAATTAACATTTAGTGGTTTCAACATTATTTATAGAGAAAAATAATAAAAATGAGTGATATTTATGGTATAATTGAATGCAGAGCGTCATTCACAATGAAAACATGGCAACCTCGCAAACAGCTACGGGGAATAAAATTAAACTCGACTATAGCAAATTAAAAATATGCTATAGGCTATGTTACAGCGTGAATTTAAATGTTACTAAAATGCGTCGCAAAGTTGGAGCGATCAAAATCGAATCACTCACGACTACCAACTATCGAAATGTTGCGATGTTGTGACGTTTCATCAGATAAAAATTTAACTTATTTTATTTAATTTACTTAAATAAACTAAAATTTATGATTTTCTGTGGTATATATCTGTCTTCTAATTTTTATTTAAATACATTGAGAAAATTTGTATTAGTGTTTTTTGATGTAAAAAATTTACGTATTTTTTTTTTTAATAGTTAAATTCAGGGTATAGCCACTATCAAAAGTTTTTTTATGATTATGACAAATATTAAAAATTTCATTGAAAAATTAATTAAAATCAAATGAATTTCCATTTTATAACAAATTTGATATTAAAAATAAGCTTGGGAACAAAAGACATTTTGTTAAAATGCCATATTTTAAAAGATATTGAGAGATATTGGTTTAATCAAAATTTCTTATTCTCATGTCTCCGATTGTACCTACAAATCATCCTTAAATGAAAATGAAACTTAAATACAATGAAGAAAGAAAAAAGCTGGCGAGACAATCGCGAAGTGCGCGAATTAATGTTCAGATAGTAGAGATTCGCAAGTGACGAAAAACGTAATTAAGCGATTAACGTGTCGGATTAAAGCCAAAAGCGAAATGAGGGCGAGGACGAGGAAGCTATGACTTTTGTTGTTTTGGGATAAAGGAAGTAGGTGGGGATTAGGGAACGGTATGGAAGGTTCGAGAAGGAAAGAGATCGGTTAGGATGGGATATTTAAAATAAGGTAAATGAACTGGGACAAGGTAAGGAGTGGGAACGACACAGAACGAAGCATAATGATTAAGGACAGAAGGCAAGGAGCAATGTACTAGGAGTAAACAGAGGAGCGCGATAGATATAGGGAGAGACAAGGATGGGAGAACAACAACGTCGGTCGAGGAACAGCTGTTAGGAAAGAAAGGCGAGGTTTAGGAAAGACAAAGGAGTTTAAATAGATTTAGAAGAAGGAAACCGAACACACACATGTACTGTGTTAAATAATAACACACCGGGAAACGTCTAAAAAGTGACTACAAGGAAATAATACGTTTATGTGTTTTAAAATAGCACACTTGGTTTTGCAGTGTACCACAGTACACTTTTCCACTAAATATTCTCCCCACGAATTAGTTTTCGGTAATAAAGCCGAATTATTTACAGAAATTCTCAAAGAACCACAATTCAAATACACATACGATTGCTACTTATGTAGGATCGTGAAAAAGAAACGAGAGGCGCGCGGCAACCACTGCGCCAGCGACCTCTCCCTGCTGACAATTTCTTTTCACGTCCTTTTGTCCTAAATTCTTTATAGGAGGGCTTCCCCGCTCCGATCCCACACTTATACGATTTAAATTTGAAATTACGGATGTCTCACGAAATTGCAAGAAATAGTATCATCACCTCTAAAGAATTTAATAAAAAATATTACGTCAGACGGAAAAATATACAGAATATAAAAAGTAGTAACAGTTTCCAAATTCAAAGAAATTAACACCTAAATACACCGATGCGTATAGTGTTACAGAAATTAATTCTTCCACAAACGCACAGTGGTCCAAAACGTGACTTTAGCTTTTCACGCATCTCGCACAGTTGTCGATTTTTTTCAAATCGTCACTAAGATCGCAAAACATATCCAATTTAGGTAAAAATTGGTATTCTAATATTTTTTGGGTTGCTGATTACGGAACTGAACTCAAAATTTCACAAAACAAAATGGTGGATTAAATATGGCTGGCTGGTGTGTTTAAATATTAATGATTCCGTACAAAAATTAGTATTCTAATGTTTTTGAAATTGCTGATTACGAAACTGAACTCAATATCTCAGAAAATAAAATGGCGGATCAAGTATGGCGGTCAAGAGTGTTTAAAAGTTAATGGTTCCGCCATTGAATTGTGTGAAGAGTTTTTAAACGTCACGATATCCGTAAACAGGAAGAATTTTGACTGACATCAGATAACAGAACCTCACTTGTTTCAGAATCCTCTCTATCGCCTTAGCTGCCATGACTACTGACAACCATAACATAACAATATTTGATCATTCACCTGGCACATACTACGACAACATAGAGGAATTGAAATTTCATGACTCAACGTGGAAATTAGTTACGTATCGCAACATATCGTATCTTGACAAGAAACTTGAACTAAGTGACACAACCTTCCTAAAGAGTCACTACTATTGCAACCAATACGCTCTATTACAACAATTTTCATCTCGCAACACATCTGCACAGCTACTATATCATCAAATTCTCGAATTAAAATCGAAAGAACGTGATCCAAAACATGGACAATAACGATGCCGCATACTATCATGACCAGTGGTGGCCAAAGTAGTGGTCCGCGAGCAAATTTCGCTGGTCCCCAGAAAAATGTGGAATAGAATTACTCATCACGTTAAGTTATGTTTTAAGATGCATTGAAACATAATTCATTTCATAACAATACATTTTATGTGTTCTTAGATCACAATTTTTTTTATAAATACGTAAGAGTTTTTTTTTCTTTATGCGGGGTCGGAATTAAAGAGAGCCGCTGATGCCTATAAACAGGGTTTTGATTTTATTTAAACAATGAATTAATTAACAAATAGACAAACAAAACAAAATAAACGAAATAACAATTTCCTAACCTATAAACAGGAATCGGAAGCGATGCTCCTTTTCCCACGTTTCCGCTCTATCTCTCACAAGTGCCGATCTAAAAGTCTATCGGTGTAGCAGTCGGTATGGTAGTGGGGCCCTCACCACAAACCGCCGCAACTGTGAGGATTTCTTCTTTACAAATATATTTAACACTTAAAAAATCCTATTAGTGGTCCGCAACCACTTTTTCGTTTTTCACAACTCTTCCGATCCCAAATTCAAGTAGTACAGACCACTATTACAAACTTCAATAACTCGTTAACGAACCTACATAAAACCGAGGCTATTTTTAATGAAAATTTCAGAGTTATCGAAGATTTTACAAAAGATACCGAAGACCGAATAAATGATTTAGAAGCTGAAATGAGTATGAAATCACATATCTCTTTTCTAACACTCGCCTGTAGCAAACTAGACCGCGAAATTTCTACTCTTACAAACGCTGTTCTGTTCGCGAAACGACAAGTTCTGCATCCAAATTTATTACTCCGATTCAATTTATTAATGAATTATGGAAAAGTAGCCAATTTTTAACACCAAATGTTCACTATCCTTATACTCTAGATGAGGTTAAAGCGCATCAATTGTTAAGTCTCATAGGCCTACAGGTGTACTTCATGAATGTAGGGCCGAGATGTTTTGGCGGCAGCTTGATACGCACGCGACCTTATCGTGCGGCAGAACAAAAAGGAGAATGAGTTCTAAGGATCTGCTGCCGATAAAAGTGGCACGTGAGACCTCGTGCTCCAGGAAAATTGGAAGTGTGTGTACATATGTGTGTATTCAAGGATATGTGTGGCGTGTGTATGTGTGTGCGTGTGTATGTGTGTGCGTGCGTGCGTACCTGTGTGTGTTTGTGTGTGATGCGCTGCCGAAGCGGGTTAAAAGAAAGGAGGGCAGTTGCTGATAGAAAGACGCGCCGAGAGGTCGTTGTTGCTCAACATTGTAGTAAGGGAATAAAGATTTTTCTTCTTTTGTTTTTTCGTTAAATAATATATTACCTGTGGTTTTTTGTTCCCTCTGCCACATGAATGACAAACTAATTTTCGTAATCGATAACCCTTTAGTAACCGATACAAGATATAAACTTTACCATCTCATACCCTTACCCGTTCCATTAGAAAACCAAAGGTACCTTTCCACACAACCCTCCAAAAATATCTAGCGATGTCTACTACAAAACATCAGTATGCAACATTAAACGATATTAGTTATTGCAAAAGAACAAGCGAGAAATACTATATCTGCAGACTGCTTGCGCCACATATTCTCATCCAATTTACGAGACCGAAATTTTATCCGCCATTAAACAAATACCCCGTTGTTGCGACACACGAATAATTTATATAAACAAGGAGATTTTTCATAAATTAATCACAAAATCTCAATGGATTTTTGTTCTACCTAAAGCAAATGAAGTAATGATTAGCTGCCGCCATCAAACTCAACCCGTCAATATCGCAATATCAGGTATAACATAATATATGTTATGTTTTATTGTATGTATCTTTAAAGCTCATTAAAATGGTATTTCTCAAAATTGAGGGCCTATTCATAAAAACTCTCGGACATGACACAAATATTTTTGATGTACTTTCACTTAATATGAAGCTCATTAAAATCTCTCTTGGCCACAACTATCGTCTATATCAATGATAATTGTGGTAATCCACATGCGGTTAGAACCGTATTCGACAGTGGATCACAATCTAATTTCTTGACGGTAGGCAACGGCCGCGAAATTAGAGTTACACAGGAATAGCATAATGTACCCATATTCGGGATCAACCAAGTTACTTCCAACATTATGTATGCAGCAACTGCGAACATCAAATCACGATACAACGAGTTTTCTACTGATATTCCCTTCCTTCTCGTACCCAGAATTGCTGAAGCACTGCCCTCGTATGCGATTAGTAAAACTCAAGTAAAAATACCAAGTCTATCTCGCATATCTGTAATTCAACAGACCTGCTGAAATAGACCTTCTAGGAGCAGGTGTCGCGTCGTAGCCGGTGTCTCTTTCGGGTCACTGGACCTATGCAGTCCTACCCTGGGATCCGCCCAAATTAACCCCAAAAATGAAAGATATTAGAGAAAATAGGAAGGCTAGGAAAGGATGGGTTAAACGCCCTATGGCGAGAGCGCAAACCCATATGAAGGGACCAAGCTGAACGCCCTATGGCGAGAGCGCAAGCTTGATGGAAAGGAATGAGTTGAACGCCCTATGGCAAGAGCGCAAACCCATATGAAGGAACCAAGCTGAACGCCCTATGGCGAGAGCGCAAGCTTGGAGGAGAAAAGGTATTTGGAAACAAACAAAAAAACGAGAAACGAGACCATTGACTTTCGACAAGAAATATAGGGGACCAGAACTGCACGAAGGGAAAGTGTCTCCGACTGACCTCGTCAAGATTTCTTTACGTACTTCTTCGTTCGTGATTTTCTCTGTCTTTTTATAGGAAAATCCTGGGACCAGTGCGGGTGCTGATTGGTCCCAGGGTTTCCTTTGCTTCAAGAGGAGGGAGAATCCCTTCCTCACCACTTTTCCTTCCCTTCGTGTGTAATTCTTTCCCTTTTTCTTTTTGTTTATTAATTATAAATAAACTATAAGGTTCCCCTTTTTTTTATATACACTTTTATTATATTCACGATATTAGGATTCTAATGGTTTTTGAACGGTGTTTATAGCTTGATTTTTAAGAATAATACGGAAATTTATTTAATTGAGCATGAAATATATATATATATATGAGATAATGTTTTTTGTTAATATTACCGGTGAATCCAAATATCGTGAATGTTTATCCTCCGTTCCAGAAGGAAAAGCTAATAATTATCTGCTTTTTACTTTTGCCTAAGCAACTTGGCTATTTTCTTCGGCTACTTTCGCCTGGTTAGTAGGGGGGGAAGTTGACATTTGCCAGTACACCCTTTTGTTCGGTCTTGCTGGCCGATGTTCTGGGCCCTGTGTATGGTCATAAACCCAGGGCCGCATTTAGCTTTTCCTTCTGGGGATGCCGATCTTATCTATTCTTATTTTTAATAATATAAGTTAATACAAGGGGAGGGCGCGACGCAGGATGCGACACAGGATTATTCTATGAATTATTATGCACTGGACAGATAGCATTGTTACGTCCCGTACACAAATTTTACAATTTTTCTTCTACTTTTTCTAACGAACCACCCATTATACTATTTTTACCATTGGTTAATGACTTCGTAACAAAAGCCTACCCTTGAGTTAAGACGTAGAAACGCTTAACGGGACACAAAACAGACCTACGTATCACATACCTCCTTGGAAGCATCGCAACCTTACAGTCACACGTGTTAACCATACTTGCTACAACTTTCTCTAGCAAACTATTATTATTTTTCACCATGCAACATACTTTATAGTAAGGAATCATTGGTTGCAATTTATTTAATTCATTTATTCAATTTCTCTATTCAATAGAAGTTATAACGCTGACAATTTTGGCTACGCATTAGTTTGGAACAAGCAGATAATTCATTCGAATAAGTCCCTGGACTTATTGATTTTTAGCGTTATCTTATTCTCGAAGCATTCTTAGACGATGAATCCGAATTGTAACGTCGTTTTGAGGACGATATTCGTCGTCGCAGCGATGGCCGTCAGAAAATTCTAGGAAATAGACCCCTTGTAAAAATCAGAGTAGGGAGGGTGCGAGCATCGTGCCCCGCCAAAGAAACGGAAAGCGTCACTCGCGTTGACGAATCCTGTGACAACCTTTAAATTTCAATAGTCCTAATTGGTCAATTTTTCGCGCGCTTTAAACGTCATGCATCGGTCGAGCGTCTTTACATCCCCGAAAAATTCAAACTTGCGAATCGTTAGCGTCTTGGAAGGCACCGAGAACAGTTCGATAAGCGTTTAGCAAATACAAAGTATTCGGAAGTTCAGTACAGTGCTATTATTTAAAATCGTGAGGTACGTAAGACGCTGGTCCGAGGATCTTGATGTTGCTAATTTATCCGCGAATATCTCTCAAAAGTGACGCGATAATAGACTTGATCCCTCGTTAAACAACGGTGGTTGAAGAGTGACATTGTTCGTGAAAATCTTTAATAGTGACGCGACAATACATACCAAAAGCCATCGAAAAATTTAATATAATTCTATTCAATCCATTGTTAATTATTATCTTCGTTATATTTATATCTTCGTTGTATTACATTCCGAATTCAATTTATTATTTTCATTTAAAGATAAACCGACCAAATATTAACATATTTTATTTTAAGTCATAGATTACAAAAAGGTTGTCATCGCAGCGATTCTGATAACGAGATTGGTGTTTTCTGCCCGTACAGAGAAATCAGCGAAAACCCAGCCGAATTGTTGTGTCTGGAATCGACTAAGCGTAAATATAATTTTCTTTATGTTTTTGATAAGTAGTATTGCACAGTGAGCAATCACTCTGAGGACACCAAATGTGTAATGCTATCATTGAATGTTCTTTTTATTGTTCACTATTGTTTTATCATCATAATTATTATAAAACTATCATATCAACATTGTTATTTCTATATATATTCTTTACCAATTATATATCTATTATATGTCGAACAAACAGAAACATATGTAAACCAAAGTCAATAATTGAAAACAAATTTTCATATAAAAATTCAGTGTCTAAACATAGATTCAGATTAGTTGTAAAATCTAAATATTTGAGTTTAATATAAAATTAATCTTGTTCAAATGTAATCATTGGATTCTGTGAATCACCTTTGTTAGCGTATCCATTCCCACTGTAAACGGAATTGGTGGATCCTGTAGAGGATTTTCAGCACAGCACTACCCACATAAATAATTAATCGTTCGATAATAAAACATTGAACGAGTTTTCCTTTTGACGCGACGGAAGAGTTCCCTTAAGCTCGACTACCTAACCGCTACCGAAATTTATCATTATTAAAATCATTAGAGCCGATTCTATAACTCGTCCTTTCCTATTTCAAAACCCTTTATCCACCTCCGCCGCCCGTCACGCAACAGCATTAAGTAACACCAGCATAAGGCTTCAAAAAATACAATTCGGATGGATTGTCACTGGGGAAGCGTCACTGTCACCTTATTCAAAGAATACAATTTGTAGTTTTCCAATAACAGATTTAAATCAACAAATGTCAATTCTGGAAAATAGACGAAGGTCATCATGAAGCCGTGCTCTCATAGGAAGAAAGGGAGTGTGAGTCACATTATACAAAAACAAACAACGTGATTCAAGTGGCAGGTACATTGTCAGGTTACTGTTCAAAGACAATTATCGAAAGCTATGGGAATCTTACAATACGGCAATCAAACGACTCATCTCTTTGGTACGGCCATAGAATAAAAATTCTAATCTGAAACAACAGTATACCGAGTTTTTAAATGAATATCAACAGTTAGGGCACTTATCCTCAGTAGAGTCATCTTCTGGCCGAGAAGGTCATTACTTGCCGCATTATGCTCTCATAAAACAATCTAGCGTTACCACTAAACTCCGTGTCCTTTTTGATGGCTCCGCAAAAACATCGACCGGTATATCGCTTGAATCACTAATGGTAGGCCCCACTATCCAGGATTTATATTTTGCTTTGGTTTCGTACACACCTTTGCGTTTTAACTGCCGATGTGGAAAAAATGTATCGGCAGATTCTTATTCATCCAGATGATCGCAAATTCCAAAAAATTCTCTGGCGCTCCAACCCTAAGAAACCGATTAAATCCTATCAATCAAATACAGTTACTTATGGAATATCAGCTGCACCGTTTTTGGCTATACGGACGTGACATCAACTCGCAAATGTCGAATCGCTTTCCCATCCGCAGACCTCCGTGATCTCAAAACAAGATTTCTACGTAAATGATTTGTTTGTTGAGGTGTAATTGAACACGTGGGCCTTGAGGTTGCGAGGCCAATTTCTAGATTTTCTATTTTATTTCCACAGGCGTGCAGACCCGGTCATCTGGCACACACCTTCGAATATTGCGGGGTGGCACGTGGCTGCCGAGTTTGCACGGAAGAATCCTTGCGCTAGATTTATGACAGCTGTCATAGCCGTTTCGTGTACACCAGGGTCACTCTCGCGGCCCAAGGCCACCTCTGCCTGGGCCTTCGATGGGTTTTGGCAAAACCAATGCAAACTCTGCTTTTTGGAAACCACCCAAGAAGCCCAGGCAGAACCAATAACATTGCACCAAGGCCCAACATTCTCCTCTCTACCAAGCCACCACTTCCTCCTCGTAGGGGTTGCCGACAGTGGAAGGGATGCATTGAGAATTGAAGAAGGGACCGAAAAGTAACCAAAACTTTAGATTCTCTCCCGCAACACAAGTTCTTAACACGCACTCGCTCACATTTTGTTATTGTTATTCTCTATTTAACCTTTTTTTGTTATTTGTTTTCCGTGTGTATACTCGTCCTTCGTTTATAATGAACAAACACGAAAACCAAAATTGGGTGTGTCAAGTTTTCTTATTTCGAGAGAAGATAAGAATTTGGCTCCAACGCCTGAACCGTCCGAGGAGTCTGACACTGTGCCTAACCGGAATTACGGCAAAAGGCACACAAATTAACATTGTCAACGGGTGCAAAAACGTATCAAGGGGCAGAAATAATTCGCGATTAGCTCATTGAACTAACCCAAAGAGATGGTTCGACTTTGCGAAGCTGGGCATCAAATGAAGCACGACTATTAGAAAAATTTCAAAATTCAAGTAACAATGTAAATCTTTTTTTGGATCTAAATGAGACCGCGAAAACATTAGGAATTCACTGGACTGCAACAAACGACTCTATTATATATTCAATTAAAAAAGGAGAAATTGAATTACGCGTAACAAATCGAACCATCCTTCCACAAATAGCGCAACTTTTCGATCCGTTAGGCCTATTAGCACCAGTAATTGTAAAAAAGAAAATTATCATCCAGCGACTGTGGCAGTTGAAATCAGATTGGGACGAGTCCGTGCCTGTTGATATGTATACCTCATGGTCGAATTTTAGAAATCAGTTACCTCTATTAAACCACGTACATATACCGCGTAATGTAATAATCGAAGACGCATCCGAATTGCAACTTCACGGGTTTTGTGACACAAGTGAGAGAGCCTATGGACTGTTTTTCAACATTCGATCAGTAGACAGCCGCGGAAATTCATCGACACATATTCTATTTTCCAAATGCAAGGTAGCGCCGTTAAAACTCATTTCGTTACTGCGATTGGAATTACTTGCAGCATTATTACTCGCCAAATATTATATTCTGGTCAGGTTCAATCATCACGTTACATTGGATTAACCCTTTCGTGCCGGCAGTCCCATCCGCCGAAGTACCGTCACTGAACGGACGCTCGCGCCAGAAATATGCACAGTGCACTTGTTTCTACATATACGTTTTTCTAAGTCTTGAAGTTGAAGAAGTAATAAGCTTTGATGTTGTTTTAACAAAGAGCAGTTTTAAAAAGTTTTAAGAAATGATTAATCCAATACGTCAATAAAATCAACGGAAAATGCTCTGCCGATAAAGAAAAATGTTGCCATCGACTATAGATGGCACTTGTACAGATCATTTCGATGCCGCATGTATGCGGCGCTCGTACCCAGAAGTCGTGGCGTGGATGCCGCGTATATGCGGTGCCCGTACCCACAGGTCGTCGAGTGGATGCCGCATATATGCGGCGCTCGGCGCGAAAGGGTTAATACGCCGGCTGAGACACTGAAAACATTCATCGCCAATCGGGTTGTTTAAAATCAGCAATTAACGAATCCCAAACAATGGCGTCCCCTGGTATTACGTGCAATAACACCCATAGATTTCATAAAGAAAAACATTTGATTCAACGGTCCAAGTTGGCTCAACGACAACGAAGCACAATGGACGCATACAACGTTACAAATACCCGATGATATCCCTGAAAAGCGTCCGGGCACTACATTGACAGCAACAGTAGCTAGAAGCAATGTACTAAACAAATATTCATCCTTTACAAACCTGGCACGTATCATTGCACACTGCCTCGGTTTCAAAAACAACGCGAGACGTCAGGCTGGAAGCACCGGTCATATCACTACCACAGAAATGCAAGACGCGCCCAAGCGAGTAACATCTATAGTTCAGGATGAGGAATACGCAGAAGAGGTTGCTCAACTAAAATCGAAAGAACACGTGAAGGATAGGTTGGCGTCATTGAATCCTTTTATAGATGTAGACGGTATCTTAATCCTTTGCACTCCGAACGATTTTGGACGTTGACTATCAGCTACTCCGCGCCACTTTACGGCAGAAACGAACATTTACAGACCCTCGTATTATTTATTATAATTTTGAAACTAAGTAACGTATTATAATGATATTGGACTTATATGAATTGGGTGAAATCGAGGAAAGTATATTTGCAAAAAAATCAACATTCTATTGTTCATAATTTTGTACAGTATGATAAATTATGGAACACTCCCCAATATGCATTGCAGACAGATTAGTGAATGTTTGACAATAATAAGTTGTTTGAATTTTTGCCACCAGGTGTTTTCCTGTCAGAACAAACAATGGAATCCCGTTTTCTTTCTCCCACATCGGAAATATGTAGCTTATTATTCAATCTATTATCCGCCGAAGATGTGGATGGAAGCGCTCTTGATTAACGAAAATCACTTCTCAACTCATCAATAAGTGCTTTCAATAAACTTGTAGTGCGTCATTTGTGTTTGATTATTTTTTTGAGATGCGTTAAATTATGTAGGAGTATGATATTTACCAAAACAATATCATTGTTTTGATTTTTTCACTTGTTAGATCTACCTATACCGCTCGACACTTCAAACCAGACTGACATGAGCTCAGCTTTGAATATATTTTTCTCCAGTTTTAGATTTTTCAATTTATATTTATAAATCTCACTACATATACAGTGCGAGGTATGCTGGCATACCGAACTGTCTTCTATTTACAAACTCTCCTTATCGCTCTTATCAAGTGGCGCGCCATGGCGCCGAGAAGTGCTCGGACCGTCGTGACATTTCTTATATACAAGGTCCGTCAGCAAAATCCGGATAAAATTAAGAGTTTATTCAAACACTTGTTTAGTTAGAAATTACTTGTATTGATGAAAAAAAATGTGTAAATTAATTAGGGGCTTCTTATTAAGTTTTATCATTCAGTATAGCCTCCTTCCGCTGCTATCACTTCTTAGATTCTTGATGTGAAACGCGAACATGCTCTTTTCACCTGATCCTTGTCCAAATTCGCGAATGCTGTCTCTATAACGACCTGAAGGGATGCCACGATAGGGTGCCTGGATTTATTAGACACCCTTTCAATAACGCTGCAAGCATAATAACTTAGAAGCTTCAAGTCTGGTCAATTGGGAGGCCAGAAGTCTTTGGACCGAAATATTTCGACGTTATCGGAAAACCAGTTTTGCATTAAATGACTCGTATGAGCTTGTGCGTCAACCTGTTGTAAAATGTGGGAACTCCCGGATGCTACACTTTTCATATTTAGCTTCACTAACGAAATTATGATCCGGAGGTACAGTTTATTGTTAATGCTGAGCTCTTTCGTCGGCAGCCGCTTTGCTTACAGACTTTTCTTTGGAATAAATTCGCCTTGACCGATTAGCAGAGCCTTCCGCGAACTTCTCTACAGCCGCATACCTTCGTATAATATCATAAACAGTAGAATTCGGGTATCTAAAGAATCGAATAATTTCAATAGCTGAACGCTCCGCGCGAAGCCTTCAGTCATTGCTGCTTTGTGAATATATTCCGAACACTATCTAATCAAATCTGCCATTTAGATGTTACGTACGTATTGTACAGGGTGTAAAAAAATTAATGGTCATGGCTTTAAGGGGTTGTTCTACACCTCTGGATCGATGGAGATTTGCGAAAAAAACCGGCCGCAAAATTCGGGAAAGGGTAGCAAATTTTTTTTATTGGCTCATCGTATTCGTCTTGTTACGTAGGTAAAATGTCTGAGAGGAACCATGGGTCAGAAACGAACCGTTCTCTCACAAATTAACTTTTAATTCGGCCTTCCGATCAACATTTCGCCCATATGGCAGCCTTCGAGTCACCGACCTTTCGAAAGGAAACACATGAAATACCCCTGCTAGCTCCAATAGTTGAAGCAGAGGCAACATAAACGAAGATAGAAAATGACTAGAAAAATGTCATTGACCTGCGTTCGGTGTTGGGTTCGCTCAAGGGCCCACCCGGGGAGAAGAGCATAAACACATGCACTTCTCTTCTAGTACGGTGACACAGTGCCCCATTTTCTAACTTCGTTTACGTCGCCTCTGCTTTAACTAATGGCGAAATTTTTATCGAAAGGCTCAATTAAAAGTTAATTTGTGAGAGAACGGTTCGTTTCTGACCCATGGTTCCTCTCAGACATTTTGCCTACGTAACAAGACGAATACGATGAACCAATAAAAAAAATTTGCTACCCTTTCCCGAATTTTGCGGCCGGTTTTTTTCGCAAATCTCCATCGATCCAGAGGTGTAGAACAACCCCTTAAAGCCATGACCATTAATTTTTTTACACCCTGTACGTACAGGGTGTTTCAAAAATATTTGTCATGGCTTTCAGAGGTTGTTCTACACCTCTGGATCGATGGAGATTTGCGAAAAAAACTTGCCGCAAAATTCGGGAAAGGGTAGCAAATTTTTTTTATTGGCTCATCGTATTCGTCTTGTTACGTAGGTAAGATGTCTGAGAGGAACCATGGGTCAGAAACGAACCGTTCTCTCGCAAATTAACTTTTAATTGGGCCTTCCGATTAAAATTTCGCCATTAGTTAAAGCAGAGGCGACGTAAACGAAGTTAGAAAATAGGGCACTGTGTCACCGTACCAGAAGACAAGTGCATGTGTTTATGCTCTTCTCCCCGGGTGGGCCCTTGAGCGAACCCAACACCGAACGCAGGTCAATGACATTTTTCTAGTAATTTTCTATCTTCGTTTATGTTACCTCTGCTTCAACTATTGGAACTAGCAAGGGTATTTCATGTGTTTCCTTTCGAAAGGTCATTTATGAGAGGCCATTTATGGAAAGGCCATTAATGCTTTTGTAAGAACGGTTAAAATTCTAGGTTATAACGGTTAAAATTCTAGGTTATAACGACCATACAATCAGAAAGTTATTTAATTACCCCGATCCTGTTCTTTAACATCTACATATTTCTATGCAGAAACATTGAAGGTCAAAATATGAACATTCTGTATTAAAATCATGCAAGAATGGCAGATAATGTGCGAGATTCAGCCCAAAATGTGTCCCAGAAATCGGTTTTTGATTTTTCCGACCGTGATGCACCGTACTCAAAAAATCTGAAAAAATTAGGGTATAACAATGATATCATTATGCAACTACTGTAAAAAGGAAAAAGTTGTGCTCGGAAGATTTCAATACGAAATCGATGTTTAAAAATTTTTTTTTGGTTTTTCATTTTTTGTGAGTGGAACTTGCAAAGGAAAAATCTGAAAAAAATCCCTAACGTGTGCATTAATGTTTAGAATGTGTTAGAATTTTTTTGGAATTTTTGCACCACATTAATTGGGGAAAATGAGGCAAAAACTGATTTTTAGATTTTACCCTATAACTACCCTCCCGGTGAAGGTATCGGATTAAAAATTTGTGTGCAATGGTTTTTCATCATCACCTATCGAATGACCCATCGTCGAATAAAATCGGCTCAAGGGCACTTTTGACCCCCTTATTCGGCTAGACCCTTTGCTCAAAGCCCGCGGATTCGTATAAGCGCCCCTTTCTAGAAACCGGGATTGACTACTACGGACCTTTTTTCGTTACGTTCGTGACGTTCACGGGCATAGCTGATACGGCCGCCACTCTGCGGTTTGTTTATCTTAGCCGCTGATATTTTAGAACTCAGTCCTTTGACATCTTACACTGAAATGTATACATTTCCAACAAACTTTATACATTGCATATCGGAGGAATAAACACAGATAATCTCTCCGTCTTTTGCCGTTACCTTTTCTCTGTTTCTTCAGTGTTTGAGCGATCAGTGTGAAGTATACGTCATCCTTGTAATATCTTTATAGTGTGTTTATTTCTTATATTATTACTTTTGTGTTCTGCTTGTAGTACAAATTTATTATAAAAAGGTTTTAAAGAAATATAATATATTCTAATTGCGCAACGCTCTGAACTCTTCGATGGTGTCGTTTAGAATGCCGCTTTCGGTACGCCGAACAGTTTTTCAGCGTCACGACCCATCGCCTTCCTCGACCCTTTGTATATATCATACTTCCAATGCTTTAAACAAATCCTCAAGTGGCATCGACTCCGGCGACGCAACGGCTTCAAAAAAATTCCTTTACATGCTTGTTATAATTAATTGTTGTTGTTAATGTTATTTGGTTATATAAGTTATAGAAGGATTTCCCTTAGATAAACAGGTATGATGAAAAACTTGTTATTTTTCCGAAAAAAATAATTCGTTCGCCACTAGGAGTACAAAAAACATTTTATAATATGCAGAAGATAAGCATTCAGGCAAAAAAAAACTTGTGCGTTTTTGGACGGTCGCACGGTGGTCCAGAATGTGCATTTAGCTGCTCAAAAGTCAAAAAGTCAATTTTGGAATTTCGATTTTTTTTTGGGGATATATCGATTCCTAAATGCCCACCGACCTCAGAAATAAAAAATTTTTGAAATTTGATAAAAATTGTAGTTACAACAAACGCTTAAAGTTGAAACTTTTTCTGCAGGCCCTTTTCTATCGAAAAACCACGTTGTCTTTTTTCTAACATTTTGACGAAACTATGCAATATTTTTTAATAATTATTGTTTCTATTTGAAGAGCATTCTTCCACGATAAAAATTCGCGAGTCGAACATAAAATTATTGTTTGTAGTTTATTCAAAAATTAATGTTGAAAACATGAAAGAAAATCGTCGAAGTTTTTTATCTTTTGCAGACAAAATCTAAAAAGTGCTACATACTTACACTATCTAATTAACACCATTCTTTTCTGTAATCTTTCCCCTAAACGATCCTGCAAAAATATCATCCGCCCGGATCCGCCTCGGACGGTTTTTTATTGTTTAAAGATTCGCGCGCACCTCGATAAGGCGCTGCCGCCAGACTGTCTCGTAAACTTTCGACAGGTATAACAATGAAGGGCCCAGGTAGACGCACGCAATATTTGCAGAAATAACTTCTATATAGTCTAAGGAATATATGTGGGAAGTTTTAGCGGAATATCTTTTGATACTTATAAGTTATTTAATTTTTAAGTGAACCCTGCACGGCGCAGACTAGGATTTCCTTTCAATCGGATAACCTAACTCATTCGTCTTTGCTCGCATCCTAACAATAAAGCAATTAAGTAATAAAAGTGATGCTTCAGAAGTCTTCGTCCTCGTTAGTGCTAATAAGATTTTGTTTTTATTGCACGGTATCTTTAAGAAACCCGGGAATTTACTGACCGCGTGTCCCACTGGGTCTATGCAGCTGGTCTGGGTTACATAAACTTTAGGAAGGAATATCAACAAAAGCTGCAGATAGATAAAGCCAATTTTAGCAGGAACCATTTCTATATAGTTTAAACTAAACATCTTCAAAGTTCTCAGAGACTACTTAGTGGTACTTTTTAGTTTCTCCATTTTGAAGTTAGCAATGTAAGCTGAATAAGTAAATGTACATAGCTACCCTCTATATATCAACCGCCATTTTGTTTTTAACATTTTTGAGTTCAGATTCGTAATCAGCGACCCAAAAAACATTAGAATACTATTTTTTGTGCAAAACGATTAATTTTTAAACAAACCTGTCCGCCATATTTAATCCGCCATTTTGTTTTTAAAATTTTTGACTTCAGATTCGTAATCAGCAACCCAAAAAATAATAGAATACCAATTTTTAACTAAATCCGGTGTGTTTTGAGCCCGTGGTAACGATTTGAAAAAGATTGAAAACTGCGCGAGGTGCGTGAACAGCTAAATTCACGCTCTGGACCACTGTGGGTCGGTTCGAAAAAAACCTGAGCGTTAAGTGGTTACGCAGAGATTGACGAAGTGCGTTCCACCCTGCAATAGGCAACAGGAAAACGACAAACCCCATCACTATCAGCGGCAAGTGGTGATGGTGTGGAATTACGCCGCCTGTTCGTGAAGGAATGCGAACACAAAAATCGAGTTGCTAGTGGACACTGGTGCCGATTTATGTGTATTTCCGCGGTCTCGAGTGCGTGAAAAACGGGCAAGGTGTGCGTACCAACTTTACGCAGCAAACGGTTCGGTAACTTCAACGTACGGGACATTGACGTTGGCGTTGGACTTGCAATTACGTCGAAATTTTTCATGGCGTTTTGTTGTGGCAAATGTCATTATCGGTGGGAATACTAAATATCACAGAATACTTTCCTTTCCCGACCTCTTCCGACCTCAAGAAACCGAATAAGCCGTAAAACATACCGTAAAGCATCATATTACAACAACGCTAGGACCACCTGTTTTCTGTCGCCCACGACGCCTCGCACCGGATCGTCATAAAGTAGTGAAGATCGAATTTCAACAAATGCTGCAGCAAGGAATAGTAAGATCTTCCAAGAGCCCTTGGGTCTCTTCTCTTCACGTGGTGCCGAAAAAGGATCAAAACATCCGACCATGTGGCGATTATAGAGCGCTAAACACACATACTGCTCCTGACAGATACCCAGTACCACATTTGGAAGATTTCACACATATGTTAGCAGGTAAAACCGTTTTCTCAACCATCGACCTTGTACGAGCGTATTATCAAATCCCGGTCGCAGAAGAAGACATCGAAAAAACGTCCATAACAACATCCTTTGGTTTGTTTGAATTTTCACGAATGCCGTTTCGTTTGCGTAATGCAGCTCAAACATTTCAAAAATTTAACGACGAAGTGCTGCGGGATTTAGATTTCATGTACGCGTACATAGACGATTTATTAGTAGCTTCGGAAAACGAAGAAGAACATGAAAAACATTTTAAAATCTTATTCGAGCGTTTGAGTCAGTTCGGTATCATAATAAACTCGGCAAAATGTGTATTCAGACAAAAAGAAGTGCGTTTCCTAGGATATACCGTAGACAAAAAAGGAATTCGACCAATACAAGAACGTGGCGATACAATAGTGAAATTTCCAAGACCGAATAGGTAAAACAATTAAGTCGTTTTATCAGAATGATACATTTTTACCGCAGATTTATACCTCGAGCCGCGGCATTGCAAGAACCCTTGAACCGTCTTGTAGAAGGTGTGCAAAAGAAAGGCAACACACCCATTATATGGACGGACCAAGCAAAGACGGTATTCAACAAAATGAAATCGGGACTTGCAAATGCAACACTGTTAGTACATCCGAAAAGTAACGTTCCACTTTCTGTAACTGTAGATGCTTCCTATACCGCAATAGGCGAGACGTTACAACAATTTGTTGAAAACGAGTGGCAACCGCTCGGATTTTACAGCAAAACGCACAGCGCAAGTACAGCGCGTATGATAGGGAATTATATGCTATTTCCGCTGCTGTAAAGCGATTTAGATATTTAGTTGAAGGACGTAACTTTACCAATTTTACAGACCATAAACCATTAATATTTTCTTTTCGTCAAAAACCAGAGAAATGTTCACCGCGTCAATTTAGATATTTAGATTTCATTTCACAGTTTACAAACTCAATCAAGCATATTAGTGGTAAAGATAACGTCGTTGCCGATTTTTTATCTCGCATAGAAACTGTATCATAATCAATCACCCACGAAGATTTAGTTACAGCCCAGAATAACGACGAAGAACTTAAACGACTATTAGACTCCAACATAAACACCACACTTCAACTCCGTAAAATATCGTGGCCGGAAAAAGGAGACATTTATTGCGACGTTTCTAATGACACGGTAAGATCGTAGGTACCGAAAACATTGAGACGTAAAGTGTTCGACAGCCTCCATGGATTATCGCATCCAGGAGTACGAGCTATGCAAAAGATCGTCTCGCAAAAATATGTATGGCCAGAAATGCGGAAAGATGTTGTAGAATGGGCAAAGTCATGTATCCCTTGTCAACGGGCAAAAGTAAGCGGGCATGTGTTCGCAACACCAGCAAATTTCAATAAGGTAAGTGAGCGTTTCGAACATACATATACACATTGACATAGTCGGACCGCTACCTATTTCTAGTAGGTATCGATACTATCTAACATGCGTCGATAGATTTTCACGATGGCCAGAAGTGATGCCAATGGAAGAGGCAAGCGCTGAAGTCGTAGCGAGAGCGTTTCTCGAGGGTTGGATTTCACGGTATAGAGTACCTCGGAAAATAACAACAGACCAAGGTCGACAGTTCGAGGCACATCTGTTTAAGGAACTCAACCACCTAACAGGTGCTACTCATTTTAAAAGCACATCATACCATTCCACAGCTAATGGAATGGTTGAAAGATTCCATAGACAATTTAAAGCCGCAATAAAATGTCACAGTACTGATGCATGGACTGAAATTTTGCCAATAGTATTATTAGGAATTCGAACAAAGTGGAAAAAAGATATAAATGCAACACCATTTGAAATAATTTACGGTGCATACATCCGTTTACCAGGAGAATTTTTCAACACCAAAACCACAATAGATACATCCGCATTCATAACACAACTGAAGAATAAAATGAAGAATTTACAACCAGTTCCTGCAAACATGGTACAAACAACGTATTTTTATACAAAGAATTAAAAAATACCTCGCATGTATTTCTTCGTTATGATGCTGTGAGAAAACCATTGCAACCAACGTATGATGGACCGTATAAGAATCTTTGCAACCTAGTGCAACCGGTGGCAAATGATGACCGAGAGGTGGCTCGGCTGATCGGCATGCGGAGACAGCGGAAGTTTAAGGATTATACAGAGGAGGATATCCTCGAGATTGAAGTAATTCCCGTCAAGGGGATACAGTCGCTGATATCCACGTTCGTTATACATCCAAGCTACACGCCTATAACGGATCATCTACATAAACTGGTAACAGAGCACCTGCATATGGAAGAAATACACGTCGATTTGAAAAAAGGACCTCATTTAATCTCCAGGGGGAGAACGATGCCCTCCTGCCGGTTCAGAATGATCTTCAAGGCGTTATTCAGCCCGGAAAATGAACACGAGTCTACTATCAAACAGGCAGTCAACTTGCTAGTCTCCGGTGTTGGTTAAAAGAAAACTTTTAGAATAGAAATTAATAGAAAACCGACAACAGTGTCAATCGAATGACTTAAACTCGCGCACATTCTGAATGAAGATTTTTTTGAAAATCCTGAAAATCACGGAACCGAAATTATTTAGAACAATACTGTAGGATCGTAAAAAAGGAACGAGAGGCGCGCGGCAACACATCCAAGGCAGCAACTCAGCCAGAGTAGCTTAACGTCGACGATCGCCTGGGTCGGTGCGGAACCACTGCGCCAGCGACCTCTCACTGATGACAGTTTCTTTTCACGTCCTTTTCTCCTAAAGTTCTTTATAGGAGGGCTTCTCCGCTCCGATCGCATAATACAATCAACCGCACTGAAGTTACAAGAAATCCGACAACACCCAGTGTAGTGCAAAGTGACACTCCGCAAACAATAAATATAAGACACAATCCGCACCCGCAAAGAAAAGTGCGTTTTCCGGATCGGTATCAAGCCGGATTTAATTAATTCAGTGTGTACCGTGAATTTGTTCCCACGATACGTCGGGCTTTAACTTAATAAACTGCGACTGATTGTGTTCTTCTTGTTTTTATTGCTCAACAAATAAATAAAAGCTTTTACAAGTTCTAACTCTGAAATTAATACAAGAATGGACGCGATTTTTTTACAAACAAAGACTAATTGTCGGTGCGTTTGACGATTGGTGATGACTAGGGATTGCAATACCGGGATACCGAATACCGGTATTTTGAGCCATTTTTACAATTTTGTAATACCGGTATTCACAAGATTAAATACCGTTTTTTCGGTATTTACTATAAAGGCTATAGGAGGATAAGTATGATCCAGCGGCCTTAGCTCCGATCATGCTCGCTTTTTTTTGTTAAAAAGGTTCCTATGTGAGTACTTATCACAGCAATTTTCAACCCTTAAAAATTCGTCCCCAGGAATCGTTAAATAAACAAATTTTTTCAAAAATTCATAACTTGAGAACAACTATTTTGATTTTATTGAAATTTATTCAGGACGTACATATAACTAAGGTCTCTGATTTAAAAAAATTCCAGACTTGATGAATTGACATAACCTTAAAAAAAAATTAAAACATTTTTCAATGACTACTATTGGTAGGTTATGTTTGAGGCACAACTACTAAACTTTTTTTATAGCTTCCTAACAACATTTTGCACCATATATAATTTTGGTATAATTTATTTCTTGGTGCGTCATATCCAAAAAAAATAAAAAGTCTAATTTTAATCATATTTAATTTTTTTAAATATGTTATAACTATGGCACACCCATCCTAATTTTTTTCTAGTTTTCTAACGTCATTTTGCACCATATATAATTTTGGTATAATTTATTTCTTGGTGCGTCATATGCAAAAAAAATAAAAAGTATAATTTTAATTATTTTCAATTTTTTTCATTATGTTATCATTATAGCACAATCATGTTATTTTTTTTGGTTTTCTAACATAGTTTTACTCTATCTATAATAATTTCTGAATTCATAATTCTCAGCGTGTTACATTGGAATCAATAAAAGTATACAGTTTTTCTATATTTCGGCAACTTCCGAAAAAAACAACAAAAAGTCCATTTACTACAATGACGATGATAGCGAATATTTAATTTTGATTCGGCAGATCGACCTAACGTTCTAATGCAATTTTCGTCCGTTGCTAGTGCTGTTGTGGATAAATGTAGCGGGGATATGCGTTTTAGTGGTGGGTATAATGAGTTAGGTATCAAGTCTGTCGTTCGCGCGGGCCCGCATGAGCGGGCAAGAGCTACAGACGTATGGAGCTAATCTTGCCATTGTCTTTATTACTTTTATAACTATTATAATCACTGTTTCTATTGTTGTTGTTGTTATTATTATTATTATGAATTATGAATTATGAATTTATTATAGATAAAGTAAAACGATGTGAGGAAACCAAAAAAAATAACATGATTGTGCTATAACGGTAAGATATTAAAAAAAATTGAGGATGATTCAAATTAGACTTTTCATTTATTTTGCATATGACGCACCGAAAAATAAATTCTACCGAAATTATACATGGTGCAAAATAATGTTAGGAAGCTAAAAAAAATTAAGATGATTGTGCTACAATGATAACATAATATTATAAAAAAATTGAAAATGACTAAAATTATACTTTTTATTTTTTTTGCATTGACGCACCAAGAAATAAATTATACCAAAATTATATATGGTGCAAAATGATGTTAGAAAACCAGAAAAAAGTTAGGATGGGTGTGCCATAATTATAACATATTTAAAAAAATTAAATATGATTAAAATTAGACTTTTTATTTTTTTTGGATATGACGCACCAAGAAATAAATTATACCAAAATTATACATGGTGCAAAATAATGTTAGGAAGCTAAAAAAAATTAAGATGATTGTGCTACAATGATAACATAATATTATAAAAAAATTGAAAATGACTAAAATTATACTTTTTATTTTTTTTGCATTGACGCACCAAGAAATAAATTATACCAAAATTATATATGGTGCAAAATGATGTTAGAAAACCAGAAAAAAGTTAGGATGGGTGTGCCATAATTATAACATATTTAAAAAAATTAAATATGATTAAAATTAGACTTTTTATTTTTTTTGGATATGACGCACCAAGAAATAAATTATACCAAAATTATATATGGTGCAAAATGGTGTTAGAAAGCTATAAAAAAAAGTTTGGTAGTTGTGCCTCAAACATAACCTACCAATAGTAGTAATTGAAAAATGTTTTAATTTTTTTTCTAAGGTTATGTCAATTCATCAAGTCTGAAATTTTTTTTAATCAGAGACCTTAGTTATATGTACGTCCTGAATAAATTTCAATAAAATCAAAGTAGTCGTTCTCAAGTTATGAATTTTTGAAAAAATTTGTTTATTTAACGATTACTCCCTGGGGATAAATTTTTAAGGGTTGAAAATTGCTGTTATAAGTAATCACATAGGTACTAATTTAACAAAAAAAAGCGAGCATGATCGGAGCTAAGGCCGCTGGATCATACTTATCCTCCTACAGCCTTTTTTAAATTGTCTCCACTATACATTCAGGGGTCGCCAACATAGCAAAACCGTATACATTTTTGTTTTTATGTCTCCCTAACGGGCGAAATTAGTTAGACTGTGAATACAAAGTTGCATTGTACAATCTAGAGAAGTGATATAATGTGTGAATCATCCAAGGAGGCGGGTCAAAACTGTTCTATTACAGCTCAGAGCGATACTGCACACGCGCAGGATTCATAGTCTGATATTCGTCTCTGTGAAAATAAGGCTATATTTGTGAAAAAAATGCTTAATATTTCGAAAAATTTCGATATTTTTTAAATTGCTGATTTTTTATTCACATTGTATTTGCATATCATACTTTAGGGTTAAAAATATTTTTCAGATTTATTATACACTCATAATTAATAAACCTTTAGATGATATGTTCTTTATTCACTGTTCGGTGATATTCTGTACAAAGTGATTCGACCAATCTTTCGAGCCTTCCAAATAATCTTCTTCAGGAGGACCGCGTGTCACCCTTTTTGTCACCTCGGTCCTCCCTACTCCTTTAGGTGAATTTGTCTCCCTACTCTTGTCGTTCGAGAGTAGGAGAATATTAACTTTTGTCCTTGTCTAGGTGAGTCCCGAAAAATTGTTAGGATTGCCTCAAGACGTCCGTAGACCACGGGGGTGCTGCTGGTATGGAAAAATTCCACATCTGGCAAACATCCCTCAAGGCCCGGCCGCCTCAAGGCAAAACACCCAGACAATAGGACTTCGTTCCGACGGCTCACGACCCTGAAGCTTGGAAATTTCGTAAAATTCTTAATAGCTAACAGGCCTCGCACACGGTCAACCGCCCGAAGCCGAACAATGGCGAATACCGGATCGTAAACCGTCGTCCCTACAAACCCATAATAATGAATAAGAATAACTTAAAAGAACATAAAAAATCTGTTGATAATACTTCGGCTTGGTTTCATTATTTATATGATGAAAAGAATATGGTGGCACAATGTAAAAAATATTCAACAGTTACAACTAGAATTGGGTTCCGGGTTTTAATTGGGCAGCTGCCCAATTAAAAACTATTGGATGGTGCACCAATCCGCAACGATGGACACAGGTATAAGTTACGGCCCCGTCTGATACTTTCCTCAGTATCAGAGATTATTTGATTCCCTGATGAAGATAGCTGCAATGCTGGCGAAACGTCGGACTTTCTCGTCTTCTGAACGCGGCTCCAACCCGGAAGCCAATTCTAGTAGTAATCACTATGGCCGCGAAAGCCTAAAAAGTATTAATGTTCAAGAGTTATTAAAGTGAATGGAGGAAGTACAAGCGGACTCCATACACATGTAAAAACGAAACATGATACGAATTTGTTAAAGAGGAAAGAATCTAATTGCGATGAAGATACAAATTTAAGCAGAGTTTCTAAGCTCAAGCCATCAGGGATTTTAGATTATTTTGAAAAAAAAAGATAATTTGGATGAAATTATAAGTAAAATTACAGCATTAGATGGTTTGCCATTTCGAGTGTTTTGCACTTCTACTGAATTAAGAAAAGCACTATCCGCCAGAGGTTTTAAAAATCTACCAACATCGATTAAAGCTATAAGAAGAACTGTCATAAACTACAGTGCGGCTCGGCCAACTTGGCACCTCGGCAGCGGAGCTTCGCGCTTTCAACCGCCTATTCGTACCATTTTGTTTCTTGGAATCCACTCGCTCAGCCTCTTAAAAGAAGCACCCGACAAAGTCGTAGCATTCAAATATTCTTACTAGTTTGCCTGGAGGAGCGAGACATTGTATTACATTGTTTTCTCGTCGCGCGCTCCGTTTCTTCAAGGAGAATCTCCCCCATTTGGTGTGGGTAATTCTGCCGGAGTTTGTCCTGTTTTTGCTATAGAGATGTTAGAAATCTGGTGCCTACGCCGATGCCCTCACTGTTGCCACCCAAATCGCGTTGTCTCCCTTGCTCCGATCTGCAGCGTTCTCTCTCTTCGTCTTTTCGCTCGATTTGTATGTGTAGCTCTTTTAACGAATCGCGAGGTAGAACGTCAAGTGCATGAAACAGTTCCTTTATTCAATCATACATATATACATGATGCTAGGATAGCATAAACATACAACTATATAACTCCTGTATGGTCGCACATTAGCGACTTCTCGCAGGCGAACAGAAATTATACAATACAAGAAAAGAATCAATTTGCACTGTATGATAAAGTTAAACAATTAGTATTACGCCCCAAAAGATTTGATATGATCATCAAAAAAAGGCATCTTCGTTACAGAGAGGTACAGGACTGACAAAACAATAATAAAAAAGGGGGGGGGGGAGAAGATATTGGCATGGCCAATATACTGAGTAAAACTAAATGAACAATAATGAGATCTCGACCAAAATAGATAAGAAAAATTGCACGGATTAGTGGTCAAGAATTAGACGATGGAAGAATTAAATAAGTAAAGAAATCCATGATAAAGAAAATTACCGTGCTTGCGATTACAAGTGGCATGAAATTATACTGAATAACATTCCATACGAATCAAGAGGATAGTAAAGGATGTTGTTGACATCAACGATATTCTTAAAGTAACTTATAGTAGATATACTAATCTAACTATGTTATGGACTAAAGAGTATATACAGAGTTTAAACTAAGACTGTCAGAAGGGAGAAATCTGAGTGATTAACGTTTTTTTTTGTTTTTTTTTAATGGAAGTGCTCGGTTCAGAGTACGACGATCGGTCAAGATTTAAGCCATGGTAATTTATCGAGATAATTGTAATGCTTTTGGACAGTATCCCGTGGAGGAAGAGATACTGAATGTTGCAGTTGTGATGGATCGGCACAAACTACCAAAGGATCGTATCGAAGACCAAGCGAGGCCCTTTTTCTATGCGTATGGTATGTGATGGGAATTTTGGAGCGAAAATCCTGAATGTATCCTTCTCTGTCGAGATAAGGAAAGGCAGCAGTAGAGAGAAACCCATTTTCGCGAGCCTTCCTAGCCTCCTCGTCTGACATTGTATGTAACGAGGTGATGAGAGGATTGTCAGAGTTTGAGTGCAAAGATTTAAGGATAAACATTCTGGTGATTTTAAGTGCAAAAATATCAAACAGCGAACAGTCAACCCTGCTATAAATTGTTTGATTGCGGAAGTGTCGCTTGGTACCATCCGACATACGTCTCGGCATGAGAAGACCCGTGATCGCCCGGAATATTTTCCTCTCGAAGGTGCGAATGCGCTCCATCACATAAGGCGAAATTGAGAACCAGATTGGGATCGCATAAGATAGTACTGACCTGACATAAATCTTGTAAAAGAGTAGTTTGACATTCTCACCGAGGTGTTTTGAGTAGAAGAGGCGAGCCAATTTAGATGCGATACCTTTTGCTTTCCCGAGACAGTAGTTGGCGTGTTCATTGTAGTTTAAGTGTTCGTTGAGAATTACACCCAAATATTTGACCTTTTTCAGCCGAGGGATTAAAAGGTGAAATCTGTCCGTCGCGTGAATCGAAAAATTTTTTGAGAGCCTGTATTGTTTTCTGCTAATTTGGGACGTGGGCCTAATGAATAGAATAGTCTCGCATTTGAGCATATTTACTCTCACCTTCTTCATGTTACACGCCGAGACAACAAAATCGAAAGCCCTCTGCAAGTGTGACTGAATGTCGAGAGGATCAATGCCGGATTTATATATGATTAAATCATCCGCAAAGGCCAAAGCTTTGCAAGTATCGTTACTTTTGTTAAAATTGTTTAAAATATCAGAGAAGTATAAGTTGAATAGCAAAGGAGAATTTACGGCGCCCTGCTGCAGACCATTCAAAATATTGAAAGTACGAACGGAAAAAGTATTATTGTGAAAAGTTTTAAAAGCGCGGCCAGTGATCATGTTCTCAGTTAGAAGCAACAACTCGGGGGGGAAATTCACTTTGTGTAATTTAACTATCAATCCCGTAGTCCAAACAGTATCAAATGCTTTCTCGAGGTCAATTAAACAAGCCCCAGTCACAGCTGAGCTGTTGAGCGAGTCGGCAATGTCGCGAGTCAATTTGGCAATAGCATGAACCGTAGAGTGCGAGTGTTTGAAACCAAATTGATAATCTGAAATTAATTTATTGGACCGCACAAAATGATTCAAACGTATGTTAATCATGATCTCGAACAATTTGCCCAGGTTTGGCAGCAGACTGATCGGCCGGTAATTATTTAAGTCGTAAAGGTTTTTCCCTTTTTTGTGCAATGGGACGAGCTTGGCCGTTTTCCAACGCATGGGAAAGTAAGATAGACGTAAACATGCGTTAAAAATTAGCGTGAGGTATTCAATAACGGAGCCTGGAAGGCGTTTGATGGCGACGTTTGGTATGCCGTCGAACGAGGTGGATTTTTTGTTTTTAAGATATTTGATGGCTCGCAAGATCATTGTGGGAGTTATTAGATAGTTTGTATGAATTGAAGGCCAGGTCTGTTCGTGTAGCGAAGCGAATTGCCAATTGATATTTTCACGCGAATCCCGTATTCGATCGTAAGTCTGCTTTACCTCGTGCTCGTGATTCCTCTCTTCCTCGGTTGAAGGAGTCAGATTTTTTGTATGTACTCTCGCAAAGTGCACCCCAAGTAAGATCAAACGATCGTCAGTGCTGGATACTACAAAGTTATTATCTATTTTCTGGTGTGTCGATGTATCTATTCCGGATTCAGACCAAAGGAAATCGTCGTTTATCGCGCCTCTTAGTGGCGGAATTGAGTCAATGTTTTTTGGATTTATAATTCTGTTTATAAAAGGGTGTAGCTTAATGGGATCGCGAGTATCTAGTTTGGACAGTCTGTCGTTCCAGAATTTATTTGCAACTGTAGAGTAGAGTTTCTTGAGTCTGTAATTGGTACGCTGAATTAGTGATTTATAAAATTTAATCATGTTAGACTGTATTGGAGTTAAGTTGTCGCGAAGGCGCAATAAACGAAATAATCTGGTGATAAGTTTGGATTTAAATTTTTTGAGCTTATTAATGCGTCGGTCGTCATATTCTCTCGGGCAGTTCAGAGTTTCCACGGTAGGTGTACAGCTCGTCAGAATTACGGAAATATTTTCCTCGAGGGCCTCTATTGAAGAATTAATCGTTTCGATCGACGCATTAAGTAGCGATGGGAGATTTAGGCTGTTGATATAATTATGGAGTTTGAGTTTGTATTCTTTCCATTTGGTCAAACGATAATTTAGTCTCAGTACTCTGGGGGCTCGTTCTACGTATGTATTCCAACCGAGGAGAGAGAGATTAATCGTTATGGCCCAATGATCGCTATCATAGGGCAGCAGACCCAGCCTTTGCGTTCCATCGTTAATACGATCGATCAGCCTGCTGTCCACCAAAGCAATGTCCAAGTTCGAGTTAGCCGGATGATAAGTCGGTATTTCCGAATATAGAAGGGAAGCGCGGAAGATAGCACCCTGTAACTGTAGCCAATCAAAAAGAGCTAACCCCTTGCTGTTGTTGACTGTATTACGCCATGATGTGTGTTTGGCGTTAAGATCGCCCGCGATCACAAAGTGATTCGAGTCATTTGCAACTCGCAACTGAGTACATAGATCATCGAGGTCACGAAGGAACACGATTTTGTCATTGAAAGGGCTATACACCGCCGCGATCACGAGGCTTCTACCAGCCGAAAGATCCAAGCGGATCGCAATGGCTTCTAAAGATTTTTCGTGAGAAGTGGAGAGTTCTATACGAGTGAATTTGTATCTTCTATTAATAACCATAGCGACACCGCCGCCGAAACGGTTGTTTGCTCTGTCTTTGCGTATTATTACAAATTATGGTGGAACCTCTAAATTATGTCTCGGATTTAGCTTCGTTTCAATGAGACCACATACGTCGGGTCGATGAGAATTTAAAAATTGCTGCAAATATGCACGTTTGTGAAGATTTATAACAGAGTTGAAGAACGTCAAGTGCCTTCGTGTACGTGTGACAAGAGGCATGACGCTTGATGTCTGGCGAATCAGACTCTGCCGAAACAGGCCTACCTCCCAGATGCTGAGTTGACCGAGCCGCACTGTACAGTAACGGTGTTCGCAATTCTTTGAAACATGAGTTAATACAATTAAAAGTAAATGGCGAAAAATTTAGTCTTACATTTGATGAATGGACAAGTGTAAGAAATAGACGCTATTTAAATATAAATATTCATTCAGAAAAAAAATGTTGGAATATAGGACTTACACATGCCTCGGGAAGTATGCCAGCCGAAAAATGTGTGGAAGTGCTTAAATCTAATTTACTGAAGCATGGATTATGCCTGAAAGAAGATATTGTATCCATGAAAAAAGTTGGAAAGTTGATTGGTGCAAATCAGCAATTGTGCTATGCTCATGGAATTCAATTAGGAGTAATAGATATATTATACCAAAAAAAATAAAGAACAAAAGAACCCAAACACTGTGGATATAGAAATTGCTGATTCCGACTTTGCAGAGAGTGAGAGTGATACTGACAATGATGATAATGACAATGTAATTGTTGAAGAAGATATTGCTAATGAGAATGAAATATTAACTCATCAAGAATTGCTTCCTATAGTTAATAAAATTCGAAAAACTGTTAAGATATTTAAACGTTCCCCTACAAAAAATGCCTTATTACAAAAATATATACCAACTCAAAATAAAACAGAACATATGTTAGTATTAGGTTCTAAAACACGTTGGAACAGTTTACTCCTAATGATGGAACGATTTTTGAAACTGAAAAATCCAATCCAAAAAGCAATAATCGATTTACACCTGCAAATTCATTTTTCCGATAATGAATTCGACTTAATATCCAGAACTGTATCAGCGCTACTTCCAATAAATCTGGCTGTGGAGGCATTATGTTGGAGAGTTTTTAATTTATTAACAACTAATGCAACAATAAATTTCATGTTGCAGTCACTGAAAGAACAGTACGCATCACTACCTGAAGAGTTATATATTACATGGAAAAAGCGCACAGAAGAAAGGCATACCGAAACAGAAAATGTCCTACGGTATTTACATAATTATAATGATTTTAAAAATGAAAATGAAAAAGAAGAAAAAAGACTATCCAATTCAAATTGGATCAAGTTTATAGTAAATTTTCTTAAAATTTTTTACCCACTAACCTATCCACATTCAAAAGAATTCGGTACAGTTATCGAAGATGATGATGACACTAATGTCGATAGTGAAAAGGAATTGTCTCTCGAACAAAAATTATAATTAGCGATAACTAAAAAAATGTCAACAAACCAAAATACAATACAAAAAACAGTTATATCTAAAAGCATCCGACGAGAAATCGATTTATTTGAAGGTGAGGGATATAGAGGTAAATACTTGGAAAAAGTATATCGCGCATTGCTAACAGTACCACCAACTAGCGTAGATGCTGAAAGAGCGTTTTCGACAGCTGGTAATTTTTGCACAATATTACGTTCCAGGCTTAATGACAGTACAATTGATGTGTCACCGTGAAAGACCGAAATTGGAGAATGTCGACTTTTACCGGTGAATGTCAACATATACCAAATACGTCGGTGAAAGATCGAATATTTCATTACACTCTTGTACATTCGGACCCTCACCGTTGTATATCGACAATCACAGATATGCTCTGGTGGAGGTCCAAAAGAGAGGAGGCGACTGGCTCTCTTCCGCCAAATCCTTTGTTCTGCTGGGAGTCAGTCAACTTGTCAGTCTTATACAAGCTTTGATGATGCGAGCAACGTTTTCTTAATTTTTTTCCGATACCGTAATTTATACTGAATGGATACTGCAGTAAATCGTGATCTTTTTCTTGAAAAGCTAAATGCATTAATTGTGGGGAAACGAGAAGACAATTGTTTTTATTTTTCTCAAGAAAAGTACTTTAAAAATACTTTCTGAAGTGGTTTCTGTTAAAACTAAATGCAACACACCTTTGGATTAAAGACGATTAAAACGTTTTGACGTTTTAAAAATTAATTTATAATAAATAAATCCACAAGTAAATGCAGTTGTAAAAGTAAGGGACTCATGTGCAATTCAAAGTCTCATAAAAGTTTAAGTTGTTGCAATAAATAAGATGTGAATCACATAATTAAGTAATTTTTTTATTACTATTATTTTCTGTTCTCATTTAAAATGTACTGTATGTGTTAAATTCTTTGTGACTCCTCTCAGAAAGAGAGGCGAAAAAGTTACATCACCCTTGTAACGTGTTATAGCGACTGAATTACGAAGAAAAATAATATAAATCTCCGACATGTTCAACATTCACCATTAGTGCATGGTGAATGTTGACATTTACCGGTGTAAGTCAGAAATAAGGGTATTTAGCAAATACTTCGGACATACACCAAGCGACTATGTGAATGTTGACATTCACCGGTGAAAGTCGACATTCTCCAGATTTCGGTGTTTCACCGTCCCTTCCTGCAAAGTATAAACCCGGTACCCCTACAGTAGGGGTAGTTATAGGGTGAAACGTACTTTACGGTTTTTACTCGATTTCTCCCGTTTGGCTTGATAGAAAATTCTGAAAAAACCACACATATTATACCCAATGGTGTGCATAGTCTGGAATTTTTTCAGATTCTTTGGTTGGCAAATCGATTTTTAAAAAATTAAAAAAGTTTATGAACATTAATTTTTTATTGAAAATATGAAGTGACCACTTTTATATTTTTACAGTACCTGCATAGTACCCTAATTATTAATGTGCAATTTTTTCAGATTTTTACGAGTAGTGGACGGCAGTTAAAAAAATTAAAAACCAACAATTGTTTATATTTTTTGCTAAATTATTGATGTGACCACGTTTATATTTTCACAGTTTCTCCAGTCTGCTATAAACAATTGACTGTAATTCTTTAAGATTTTTTGCAACAGTGTATCATACCAAAAAAAATAAAAAACCGATGTTTTTAGGAATGCGTATTTTATGATAGTTTGTTTATAATAATCCACGGCTATACCAATTCCTAATTATTAGAACTTATTGGAGGATTGGGAACTTGTCTCGTATCCAAATAAAATTGTAATAGATGTTTCATAAACCTGTAGCCATTCGAGTCTTACGGCTGGAACTAGCCGGTAACAACTCTCCTCTGTAGACTTTGCCCTAAGGAGGGTAATAAGTATACAGTAAAACCTCGATAAATGCCGAAGAAGTTTGTACCGATAAATGCATCGCGACTATCCCCTCCACATAGGGGGATCCCCCTCGGTCGAACCTCGACGTTCGGCGACGAGGCAGTGTAACACGATACTATCGGAACGTATCAATGTGACAATACAAATCCGAGGATTGAACTTTTCCATTTTTGATTTTTTTTTGTTGAAAACTTCACTAACGAATTTGTGACAATTTTCTGATTAAAATGATACCAAACACGACTTAGTTTGAGCAATATTTACTTAATATTTAATTCGTTTACTTGCTATTTTGATAACTCAAATATATCGTGTTTGGTATCATTTTAACCAGAAAAATGTCACAAAAAGATTATTTAGTTATTAGTTTTCAAAACAAAAAAATCAAAAATGGAAAAGTTCCATCCTCCGCTTAGTATTGCGTCATCCATGCGTTAGGGCCGGTCCCCCTGTGCGTTGGGCCTCTCTGTCTTTTCTACTGTCTGTCAGTGATGCCAGGACGTGGGAGTTTTCCCACCCGTCCGCGCTACCCAATTCTCAGTAACGTATATACTTCACTCAAATATGGGGTATCGTCAGACCCCTGTGACAATTGAAATACGGTAGAAATTACAGGAAGAGGACATTTTACTAGATACGTCCATGGAAACAACCGCTGTCGAGCTGTGACGTCAGCATGCGCATGCGCACGATGACTCCCACGTGGGAGAAAATCCCACGTCCTGGCATCACTGCTGTCTGTCCTTTTCTAAGCTCGACGCTCGCTGGAGCCTCACGTAAACACAGTCCTGACATACAGCAGCGTCCTATGCATTTAAGTCTCGCACAGGGAACCATTTAGCAGTGCAGTTAACGGTACAGGTAACTATTCTATGTTTTCATCTGACTCCAGCTGACCACGAATCTAGAAAGGGGTAAGCAATGGGAAACCGCCCCCTCCAAGATTATAGGATTAAAGGAACCGGGACTCAGTTGCGGTGCACACGCGATTGACGACGATGCGTTCATCTTTGCTCCATTTACGAACTAATGGAGTACGTTTTGACAATGCTCAAAGTTTGTTAGATATCTATGCTATTGAGAGAAACGTTCCTCAAAACGTTCGTACGAACGGACTCCTCGCTGTCAATCACGTGACCATCACATGGCGACTTCCGTTATTTTTAACTGTTGCATCTTCGAGGGGGTGGTTTTCCATGGTCTGTTCCTTTCTAAATTTACGGTCAGCTGGAGTCGCATGAAAACACTGAATAGTTACGCAACTCGACAAATTAACAGCTATATGCAACCTGTGCAAGGTTTAAATGCACAGGTTGCGGCTCAATGGCAGGACTGTGTTTACGTTACGGCTCCAGCCGAGTTTGTTGTTGTTATTATGTTTGCTGTTTACTAAAATTTAATATTAAAGTTTGTTGTTATTAAAAGAAACATCATCCTTCTCAACCAGGTCGTCCTCACCTATTATGGCCTCTTGTTTGCCACCCTCAACGTCTCCTCATTTTATGTATTTTCCATAATACTATATTAAAATTAATTAGAACTCAGTGTCGGCCTTAAACTCACGCCTTAATTATGTAATACTTCCGCCACGTCGTAACGTCTTCTATTGCATTACGCTCTACTAATCGGAGTATCGAACTTTTCCATTTTTGATTCTTATTTTTTGAAAACTTGTTAACGTATTTGTGAGATTTTTTTTTATTAAAATGATACCGAACGCGATACGGTTTGAATTATATTTAATGCATTTTCTAAGTTCGGCGCTCAATTGGAGCCGTAACGTAAACACGGCCCTGTGCATTTAGACATTACACATCTGTCGATTTGCTGTACATTTATTGAGTTGGGTAACAATTCAGCGTTTTCATGCGACTCTAACTGACCGCGAATTTAGAAAGTGTCAAACAATGGTGGGACCCCCCACTCCTGAAGATGCAGGGGTTAAAGGTACTAAGGCACGATTATGATGAACACGCGATTGACAGCGAGGAGTCCGTTCGTACGAACGTTTTGAGGATCGTTTCTCTCAATAGCATAGATATCTAACAAACTTTGAGCATCGTCAAAATGTACTTCATTAGCTCGTGAATGGAGCAAAGATGAACGCATCGCCGTCAATCGCGTGTGCACCGCAACCGAGTCCCGGTTCCTTTAACCCTATCATCTTCAAGGGGGCGGTTTCCCATTGCTTACCCCTTTCTAGATTCGTGGTCAGCTGGAGTCAGATGAAAACATAGAATAGTTACCTGTACCGTTAACTGGACTGCTAAATGGTTCCCTGTGCGAGACTTACATAAATGCATAGGACGCTGCTGTATGTCAGGACTGTGTTTACATTGAGGCTCCAGCGAGCGCCGAGCTTAGAAAAGGACAGACAGTAGAAAAGACAGAGAGGCCCAACGCACAGGGGGACCGGCCCTAACGTATGGATGACACAATACTAAGCGGAGGATGGAACTTTTCCATTTTTGATTTTTTTGTTTTGAAAACTTCGCTAACGTATTTGTGACATTTTTCTGATTAAAATGATACCAAACACGATATGTTTGAATTATCTAAATAGCAAGTAAACGAATTAAATATTAAGTAAATATTGCTCAAACTATGTCGTGTTTGGTATCATTTTAATCAGAAAATTGTCACAAATACGTTAGCGAAGTTTTCAACAAAAAAAAATAAAAAATGGAAAAGTTCAATCCTCGGATTAGTATTGTCACATTCATACGTTCGGGCCGGTCCCCCTGTAGGTTGGACCTCTTTGTCTCTTCTACTGTCTGTTCTTTTCTAAGCTCACGCTCGGCTGGAGCCTGAACGTAAACACAAAATAGAAACCACTGCTTCGTAACTGCACTGATTCGGTCCAAATTCTCTGCATTTATCGAGGTTTTAGTGTATATGTACATTGCCTTTTACAAATTTTTAATTTTCATGCATTAAGTAAGAATTTGGAGTTTCTCTAACATCTAAATAGCAATTGACGTACTATAAACATTAAATAAATAAATAAATAAATAATATCTTATATTTGTAAAATATTTTTACAAATGTAAAAGTATCTAATAATTCATACCTAACTCGCAATATTTTTTATATTTAAACGAGGATAATTTATGTATTTTCCTTGGTGAATGCTTAAATTCGATAATACAGTGAGAACCGCGGAGACGGAAGTTATGCGCCTCGCGGTCCTGAGTCCAAAAATTAGAAAACGTAAAACTCATTCAGTAAAATTAATTTTTCGAATGTAAAAATATTTAATAATGAAGTATATTAGTTTATTTCATGTGAAATAGTGGGTATTGCGTATAATTTTCGATCATCCAAGTCTACACTTATTTGTGTATTGGTCATGAGTGAACATCGGTTTTTTATTTTTTTTGGTATGACACACTGTTGCAAAAAATCTGAAAAAATTACAGTCAATTGTTTATAGCAAACTGGAGAAACTGTGAAAATATAAATGTGGTCACATCAATAATTTAGCAAAAAATATAAACAATTGTTGGTTTTTAATTTTTTTAACTGCCGTCCACTACTCGTAAAAATCTGAAAAAATTACACATTAATAATTAGGGTACTATGCAGGTACTGTAAAAATATAAAAGTGGTCACTTCATATTTTCAATAAAAAATTAAAGTTTATAAACTTTTTTAATTTTTTAAAAATCAATTGGCCGACGAAAAAATCTGAAAAAATTCCAGACTATGCACACCATTGGGTATAATATGTGTGATTTTTTTCAGAATTTTCTATCTAGCCAAACGGGAGAAATCGAGCAAAAACCGTAAAGTACGTTTCACCCTATAACTACCCCTACGGTAGGGGTACCGGGTTTATACTTTGCAGGAAGTGTTTTTCCAAAGAGCCCTATCGAATGGTATGCCTCAAAATTAATTACCTTTGGGGGCACTTTTGCCATCCTTATCCGGCTATACCCTTTATAATAGTACCACTGATTGAATTGTGATATTTATACTTTTTTAAGATTTAAATACATAAGAGGTTCCTTGTTTCTTTTTATTCTTTTACTTTTTTCTGATTCTTTATATACTGTTATAATTTATAAGTTACAAATGATTTTTATGATATTTACTCTCTCTAATAAAACTGGCAAATAAAAGCAAAGAAACACCTGTGCTTTATTTCTTTTTATAAAATTCCGGTATTATGATCTGAAAAATACCGAATAACGGTATTGAATTTTTGGTCCGATATTGCAGTCTCTAGCGATGACTGATGAACTTAAACAAAAGGGTATAGCCGGATATGGATGGCAAAAGTGACCCCACAGGTAATTAACCTTGAGGCATACCATTCGATAGGGCTCTTTGGAAAAACCCTTCTTGCAAAGTACGAACCCGGTACCCTTACCGTAGGGGTAGTTATAGGGTGAAACGTACTTTACGGTTTTTGATCGATTTCTCCCGTTTGGCTTGATAGAAAATTCTGAAAAAAATCACAGATATTATACCCAATTGTGTACATAGTTTGGAATTTTTTCAGATTTTTTCGTCGGCAAATTGATTTTACAAAAAAGTTTATAAACATTAATTTTTTATTTAAAATATGAAGTGACCACTTGCGGACTTCCGTTTCGGTCGCGTGAGAGAGTGAGCGTGATTCAGGTGTGAGGAGTTTTAGGCAGATAGAGCGGTGTGAAAGAGGAAAGAAGGAAGAAGGCGCGTGGTGAGGAGTGTTTTAGGAAAGGGCTTGGCGGTAGGGAAAGGGACAGTAACGGAGAAGGCGATAGAAAGAACAGCAGGAGGGATAAAGTAAGCGGCTAGAGAGGTTAGGTTCGGGGGTCCGTAAAGAGGAAACCGTGGGAACAAAACGGGAAGGGGAGGAAGGAGGCGTCACCCAGCGGCAGAAGGAAAGATTAAGGAGGTAGGAGAGCTTAGGAAGGAGATAAGTGATCGGCAGAGAAGAAGTGAAGAAGGAATGAGCGAGAAGGGAGCAGAAGGGAAGGGGGTGGAGATGGCAGAAGGGGAGTTAAGAAGAGGGAGAGTGGAGAAGATAAAGAAAGATGACAGACTGGAGCGCTGGTTCAGCACGGAAAGTCTGGAGAGCACAGAAAGCGGTGGGAGGAAGAGGGGAATAGAGGAGGTAGGTGAGAGGGAGGGAGACAGTGTCTTCAAAAGGTGTGAGGTCACCAGAGAAGATAAAGAAGAAGGAAGAGACAGAATTTGAAGGAATGGAGGAAATTATGAGAGGGTTAATAGGTGAGGTGCGACGGATGAGGGAGGAGATGAGGGAGGAGAGGGGGGAAGGGAAAAGATTGGTAGAGAAGTGGAAGAAAGAAAGGGAAAGATGGAGGGAGGAGAGGAAGGAAGAGGAGGAAAGAAGGGAAAAGATAGAGATGTGGCTAAAAAGTATAGATGAAAGGGTATGCAAAGTAGAGGGGAGAGTAGAGGAAGTTGCCAAGGGAGCGAGGGAAGGGGGGAAGGGAGAGGGAGGGATAAAAGGGGAAATAGAAGAGGATAACAGGAGAAGAATTAGGAGAATAGAACTAATGCAAGATAGGAGGGAAAGGGAGGAGGAAAGGAAGAACATAGTAATAAGGAGAATACAAGTAGAGGGAAAGGACTTGAAAGAGGAAGTAAAGAAGGTGTGGGAATTAGTAGGGGTGAAGGAAGACGGAATAGAAGAGATAGGGAAGATAGGGATAACGGGAAAAGACGGATGTGGGATGGTAAGAGTTAAGATGGTGAATATGGAGCAGAAAAGGAAGGTAATGGAAAGAAGGAGATTGGTAAAGGGAAGGAAGGAATGGATAGACGATGACTTAACGGAAGAAGAAAGGAGAGCTAGGTGGAAAATAGAAAGGGAAGCGGAGAAGGAAAGAGCACAAGGAAAAAACGTACAGGTAGGATATATGAAAATGTGGGTAAACGGTAGTGTGAGGGGATGGAACGAGATAGAGGAAGTGTGGTTCGAAGAACAGGGAAACGGGAAGGGGGAGGGGGAAAGTGAGGGGAGAGGGAAAGAGGGGGAGCACGGGATACAAGATAATGTTCTGGAATGTTGCGGGACTGAGGAATAAGGATGAGGAATTTTGGAAAGAGATGGGGAATTGGGACATAATAGTTCTAATAGAAACGTGGGTGGAGAAAAGGGGGTGGAATTTGGTAAAGAGACGGCTACCAAAAGGTTATGTGTGGGAGACGCAGTGGGCGAAAAGAGTAGAAAAAAAGGAACGAGCAAAGGGGGGGATGGTAATAGGAGTAAGGAGAGAGTTAGAGTGGGGTAGGGAGGAGGTAGGAGGTGAAGAGGGCATACTGACGCGAAGGGTGAAGTTGAATGAGAGTTGGTGGAGGGTATATATCAATGGGGATCTGGAAAGAAAGCTGGAAAAGTTGGGGGAGTGGACAGAGGAAAGGGGGTGCCGAGAATGAGTAATTATAGGGGGGGGGGCTTTAATGCGAGGACGGGGAGAGAGGGAGGGGAAGTGATAGGGGAGGAGGAGGAGGATGACGGAGGGAAAGGGAATAGAAGGTCGAAGGATGAGAAGGTAAACGCAGAAGGAAAGAGACTGATAAGATATCTAGGAGTGAGAGGGTGGGGGATATTAAATGGAAACATAAAGGGAGACGAGACAGGGGAATGGACATACGTAGGCGGGAGGGGGAACACGGTAATAGATTACATACTAGGGAACGAGTATACAAGGGAAGGGGTAGAAAGGATGGAAGTAAGGGAAAGGATAGAGTCGAACCACCTACCTCTGGCGGTATGGATTAAAGGAGAGAAGAGAAGAGACAACAAAAATAAGAAAACCCCATACCTCTCTCATTTCCACATTCGCTCTCCTCACTCTTTCATTCACATGTCTCTCCTGACCCCCTCCCCTCTCCAATACATAACCTAAATATTTGTACTCCTTCACCTCCTCGATTTCTTCCTCCCCCCACATCCATTTCTCTCTTCCACATACCCTTTTTCCGCACTACATCACCTTCGTTGTCTTCACATTCAAAACTAGTTCTTTCTCCCTTACATACGCTCTCATTTCCTCAATCATTAGTCTCATCCCATTCTCATTGTCCGCCATTAATACAATATCATCCGCATACAACAAACAATACAACCTTTTTCCCCCCACATTCACCCCTCCTTTCCCTCTCTTCTCCAATCTTTCCTCGATATCCGCCAAGTACAGGGTAAATAACTTCGCACTTAGCGGACATCCTTGCCTTACTCCCCTCCCGGTCCAAAATGGTTCACTCAACTCCCCATTCACTCTTACCTTGCACACTGTCTCCTCATACATTTCTTTTATCCTCTCCCTTAACCCTTCACTCACTCCTCTCTCACTCAAAACTCTCCACAGCTTACCTCTATCCACCATATCAAACGCTGCCTTCAGATCCATAAAACACACCACCATCCTTCCGCCTTTCACACCAATCATTCTACCAATCAGATAATTCATCACATACACATTTTCCATCACACCCATTCCACTCCTAAAACCCGTCTGACACTCTGGCAACATTCCCCTCTCTTTCATCTCCTCTCCCATCCTTCTCTCTACCACCGTTACATATATTTTGCATATCGTTCCCATCAGGGTCACACCTCTATAGTCATTCACACCCTTCCCATTCCCACCCTTTCTCACTGGCACAACCACTCCTACTTTCCATTCATCTGGCCATCCATCCCCTCTCCACACTTTGTTACATACGTCGTAAACTATTTTCTTCACTTCCATCCCACCATACTTCCACACCTCATTCTCTAATCCATCCTCTCCTGCCGCCTTCCCATTTTTTAATTTCCCTGTCACACTTTCTATCTCATCCCACCCTATCTCACCATCCATTCTTTCCTTCTTCACACCACAACCATGTCTCACTCTCGTCCCTATTCCCCCTAGCAATCCCATAAAATATTCTACCCACTCAACCATCCCTATATCCGCTCCCGAACCTCCCCCTCTTCTCCTTAGCTTATTCAGCACTTCCCATACTTTCCCTTCCGTCCTGGCCGCACCTATCATTCTCATTATCCCTTCCCTCCATTCTTGCTTTTTCTCCTCACATATTTTCTCATACTCCTTCTTCCTCCTTCTGTAGCACTCTATCTTTTCTTCCCCTCTTTTCCACTTCCTCATTACCATCCTCAAATCTTTTCTTTTTTCTCTGCATTCCCAGTCCCACCACCCCTTTCCCTTCTTTTTTCCTTCCTTTCCTTTTTCTACTTCCTCCCTACATTTTTCTACTATTTCCTTCACTTCTTCTACTCCATTCTCACACCCCTCGCTCGCTCTTTTCCATTCACTCAATTTCCTCTTATACTTTTCTACCATATCATTTTCCCATCTCACTCTCCTCGATCCCGCGTATTTTATATTAGTTTGTTTATAATAATCCGCTGCTATACCAATTCCTAATTGTTAAAACTTATTGGAGAATTTGGAACTTGTCTCGTATCAAAATAAAATTGTAATAGATGTTTCATAAACCTGTAGCTATTCGAATCTTACGGCTGGAACTAGCCGGTAACAGCTCTCCTCTTTAAACTTTGCCCTAAGGAGGGTAATAAGTTACATTGCCTTTTACCAATTTTTAATTTTCATGCATTAAGTAAGAATTTGGAGTTTCTCTGACATTTAAATAGCAATTGATGTATTATAAACATTAAATAAATAAATAAATATTTCATATAGAAAATAGGACACGCCTGCAACGTTTCAAGTCAATCGGAGAACTATTTTCTTGATCCCGGTTCTTTCAAAAATTTTGACTTACCTACAATTTTAGCAAAGGGCAGGTCTAATGATTTGCCAAGTAGAAGACATGTACGAAATTTAAACAAAACCGTGGCCCCCGATTCTGATCCTATCCTTGTAAATTCGCAGTCGGCTGAAGCCTTAACGTAAGGACAAAGTCGACAGCGGTACTTCGTAACTGCACCGTTTGAGTCCCGAATTCAGTGAATTTACCTAGCTTTTACGGCATACAGTACAACAGTACGAGGCAATATTCAAAATTTCGGTAAAATTTCAGCACATTGTTCAGTATTTTGGAACTATTGCATCTTAAAATTAGAAAACGTCAATACAATGTAAGACAGTTTAGACTGACCTTTTATAATAATAAAGGACAAAGTGCTTATAATACACCCACTGTCCCAAAAGTAACCGGAATGGATTTAAATAAGCATAAGTACTTCAGAATAGTTGACAAAAATCATTTTAATATCTCGAAATGATCTCCCCCAGCAGAAATACAACGATTTGCGCATTCAAAAAGACCATCAAATTTTTTATGCCGCTGACTAAAATGATGCTGAGGTTGTTCATCGTTTACCGTTGAATGTGTTTGTTTATCTTTAAATAACAAATTTTATTAACACGCAACAGATAACAACAAAAAAACTGAACGAGACACAATATAACAATAATCTTAAATGATAAAATAAAACTATTAGCGAGATTCGCAAGTGGCGAAAGCGTGAATTGATATCGTCGACTTTTAGCGCGAGCGTTAGCACAGTAAGTGAGGAAGGGAGTTGAAATCGAGGACTTTTATCAGGTGAGGATAAAGGGAAGTAGGTGGGGATAAGGGCAACGGTTTGGAATATTCGGGAAGGAAATAATCGGGTGGCTTGGTACATTTAAAATTAAGGTTGACGAACGATGACAAGGTAAAGAGTGGGAGAGACAGAGAACGAAACATAAGGAATAAGGACATAAGGCAAGGAGCAATGTACATACTAGGAGTAAACAGTTGAGCGCGATAGATATAGGGAGAGACAAGGATGGGAAAACAACAACGTCGGTAGAGGAACAGCTGTTGGATAAGAAAAGCGAGGTTTAGGAAAGACAAAGGAATTAAATGGATTTTAAGAAGGAAACCGAACAGTCTTTGATAACTTCTCAAAAACGATTGTAACTGGAGATCAGACGTAGTGTTTCAAAAATCAAATTTTTTTGCCTCAATATCGCCAGTATTCACCCGATATGGCTCCCGGTGATTATTTTTTGTCCCCAAAATTGCATTTAGCGATGAAAGGAAACCGTTATGCATCAATCAAAGACATTCCACGGTCAACGACGTACAACCTCGGCATCATTCCAGTCAGCGACATAAAAAAGTCATTTTATGCACTTTATGAACGCGCACATCGTTGTGTTTCTACTGGAGGAGAATATTTCGAGTAAATAAAGTGATTCTTGACAACTATTCTGAAGCACTTGTGTTTATTTAAATCTATTCCGGTTACTTTTGGAACAGAAGGTGTATACATCAGAGGTAGAAAATTTTTGCAAGCTAGAGCCGTCATTGGAGCAGCTCCGGCTGCTACTCCTTCCCGTGCACTCGAGAACTCGCTGATTGACTAGCTTTCCATTTGCAAGAAGCGGACCTATTGTCTACATTCAGACTACATTCGTAGTTAATCAGTGGCGCTGGAAAGACGTGCCTCGCGCGTCGCTTGCGGAAATCAGAACGACGTACGTGGTACGACAACTAAGATTATTTATTGCAGAACAGTTTCAGATCGCACTACGTCTGCATGTAGGGTAAAATAAAAGTATTGTTAGTGAAAAAGTATGCTCAGATATGTTTTAAATTAAATGCGATTGACAAATTTTTAAGTTTTTGCACTTTCAGCGATAGTTTTGGCGAATTCTACTGAAAACAGTGATAAAAATAACATTGAACAACTTATATTGTAGTCCAAAATACCCATGGAAACTTTGAGAGTAATTAGTTTAATCAAGTTGTCGCCAAAGTGATGGTTTGCGGACCACTAGTGGTCTGCGAGGAAATTTCGCTGGTCCCAAGAAAAGTGTGGAATATATTAGGGGTACCCATAAGTAATCAATTATTTTCGCAAGATACCATTTCTCATTAGTCCTGCGACAACCAGACAAGTGTAAGCATACTTTTTTTTGTGTTATTCTTCAACCAGTTTGTTAGTAATTTATTCCCAACAATATAAATTTTTTGTTGTAGCCCTGAAATAAAATGGCGGACTTTGTACCTTCTGAGAGCCATATTCGTAATTGTGCGCTTTTCCATTTTAACGCCGGTTTAAGTGCCACGGAAACAACAAGCAAAATTTGCGACATATATGGAGATGTGTTGAAGGTCAACAAGTGTCAACGTTGGTTCAGAAGATTTGCTGCAAGTGATTATCACCTCTTCCAACCCCTAAACCAACCCTATCCATGAGGAAGGTGTTATTGTGTATTTGGTGGGATTTTTCCGGTATAGTGCATTACGAATTATTGAAACCTGGGGAGACAGTTACTGCTGACCTGTATTGTCAACAATTACAACGGTTACAGTCCGCACTCATAGAAAAAAGACCAGCTTTAGTAAACAGAAAAGGTGTGATGCTCCAACAAGATAATGCCCGTCCTCATGCAGCGAAGATTACTCAAGAGAAAATTAAGCAGTTAGGCTGGGAACTTCTACCGCACCCTCCATACTCTCCAGACCTAGCACCGTCGGACTACCATCTGTTCAGGTCACTGGAGCATTCGTTACGAAATAAAAATTTTAATTTCTTATCCGATGTCCAAACGCACCTTGAGTTATATTTTGAGTCACGTCCACCCCACTTTTTCAAGAGGGGGGTTGAACTTTTGTAGGAACGATGGCAACAAGTCGTCGCAAACGACGGTGACTACATAAACGCTTAAAAAATAAAAATGTCATTTCAAAAAAACATTTTGTCTATGAATGCAAAATAATTGATTACTTATGGGTCCCCCTAATACTTACTCATCACGTTAAGGTATGTTTTAATACTTACAATTAGCCGACCGCACGCACCACAGACACCTGTGTAGTTTCCACCACGCTCGGGAACGCCAAACTGCGCTGTCCACCGCGCATTTTTCTACGTAGAGCCGTAATAATGAGCAATTAAAGCCTTAAAAAATTAGATAAAATCAAATTCTTCCCAGTATTTAGGTTGACGAAATATGGTTAAATTTTTAAATTTTTATTCACTCTACATGTTTCGACATCTTACGATGTCCTCTTCAGGAGTTTCTACAAATAATTAGGCTTATAATAATTGTGTCAATGTATATGTGTGTCTATGATATAACGGTTTCGAAATGAACAAAAAGAGAATTTTATAGTGTTTTTTGGTTTACCTGTGTTATGTGTAGTTTGTTTTATCGCGAAAAATATGTGTTTCCATAGTTTTTCGGGTTTTATTCTGAGTCTAGATGTGAATTTGAAAAAATTTTTGTCTTCTACATACTCGGTCTTAATATCGAGTTACTGTGAAGAAGAACCTCTTTCTGTAACTGGCGATGTTCGTTACGATTTGTATTTCCCGTAATGGAGGTGGTGGGGGAGTTTTTTTGTTCTCAGGTGTCGTGAGATTTCGTATATTTTCGCAGTTTCGCTTCGGGGTACTTCGGTCTCTATCGTTTAATTTCGCTATTGCCTTCGTACCTCCTTATGTAGTGTATGTGTAGTGATGGTTGGTGTGTGCGTATGCGCGCGTTCTTTCCTGATTTATGAAATTCTAATTCGTTCTCTGTTTTCTATATGTTAGTGGAATTTGGTGGTTTTTCCTAGACTATTGTTACAACAGAGTCTGAACTTGAATTTTGGATGGTGTGGTTGTTATTTTCCGAGCTTAAGTTATTATTGTTGATCACTGGTAAATAAATATTGCTTAGATTTTGCGTGTCTGTTCTGAGGTTTACTGTGTTGTGGCTGTGTATGTGTATCATTTCTTTAATAAGACGTTTTTTGTAATTAGGTTCTATTTCTAGTATTTCAGTCTGCTTGTAGTTAAAATTATGGTCTGTATCTATTATGTGTTTTGTCAATGCTGTGTGGGAGTTTGTGTCTTGTTTTATGTTATATTTGTGTCCAGATATTCTATTTTTTAAATTTTGTTTAGTTTGTCCAATGTAACTCTTCTCACAAAAACCACAAGGTATCTTATACACCACGTTTGATGTCAACTCCTTTTTCGTTCGATCTTTAATCTTGCTGAAGAGTATGTCATACAAATTTTTGGATGTTTTGAAAATTGTACCTATGTTAAATTTCTCCAGCGTTTTTTTAATTGTTGGTCCTAGACCTTGTATGAACGGGATGACAATTGTGGCTGCATATTCCTTTTTCTCTTGTTTTTTTATGCTTAAAGAGTTATATATTCTGTTCGTTCTATTTTTTAATTGTGATTGTACTAAGTCTTTGGGGTATCCGCTGTTTCTTAAGTCAGTCGTGATCGTTTATATTGTTTCCGGTCTATATATGGGTTGTGATAAAAGTAGTGCTCTGTCAATTGTGTTCATAGCTATATTCTTTTTTTGTATTTGTGGGTGGTGTGATGTGTAATGCAAATATCTACCTGATGAAGTTTGTTTTTTGTGCCATTTGTAACCTATAGTTTCGTTGTTGTTGTTTATTAAAGAAATATCTAGAAAATTAATTTTGTTATTGCTTTCTATTTCATGAGTGAATTTTAATCTATTATTATAGCTATTGAAATGTTGTAGCATGTCGTCTATTTTGTCGTCCGGAATTTCTAAAATGATGTCATCGACGTATCTTTTTAGGAAAGAAGGTTTATATGGCGCATTTCGTAATAAATCCAAGATTGTGTATTCCATCACTAAATTGGCTACCGTAGCTGAAATTGATGAGCCCATGGGTGATCCAAATATTTGTTTATAGATTATTCCGTCATAAACGAAATAAGTGGAGTTAAGGCAAAGTTTAACACCTTCTAGGATTTGATTCAGGGGTAATTTAGTATTTTTTGTCATTTTGGCCCACCTTCTTTTAATTGATTTTAGGACGAGATCTGTGTCCAAATTCGTGTATAAAGATACCACATCAAAAGACACCAATTTATGGTTTGTAGGTATGTGTATTGATTGTAAGGTTTTTGCTAGTTCGAAACTATTAGTTACGTCATGTGTAGTTTTCCCTAATGTAGGTTGTATTAACTTTGATAGATATTTGGCTAGATTATATGTGGGTGAATTTACACAGGAGACAATCGGGCGTAATGGAATATTTGGTTTGTGTATTTTTGGTAGTCCGTATATTTTTGGAGCGATGGAGGCGTGATTTTCTATATGTTTTCTTGTGAATTTTGTAATGTATTCTTTTTGTTCCCAGGTTTTAACTAAGTTATTTACTGCTGTTTGGTATTTTATTGTTGGGTCGGTTTTTTGTTTTAAGTATGTCGTCTCGTCTTGTAGGAGTTCTGTCATTTTATTGTGGTAATCGGTTTTTTTAATTATAACTGTACTGTTTCCTTTGTCTGCTTTGGTAATTGTAATATCACTATTGTTTTTGATGAATTGTTTTGCTTGTTTAATTTGTTGTATGTTGTTTCTGCTATTTTTTGGGGTTGTGTTTTTTGATTTGAACTGTATAACGTCATTTACTATTTCAGATCTAATTTTGTTTTTGGTGTCTTTGTCAGCAGGTTCTATGGATGTTTCAACACTTGCTATTATGTCTGTAATGGGTAATCTATTGTTTTCATATGGGATACTGAATTTTGGGCCTAATACTAAAACAGTTTTTATGTTTTGTGGAATTGTTTTATCGGTTAAATGGTGTAGCCATGTTTCTTGTGTGTGTAATTGTTTTGTGTATGTGATATTTTGGTCAGTGTTTAATTTGTCCATTTTTTGTTGTAATTTGGATGTTTTTTTGTTTTTATGGTCTATGTACGTCTGTTTAAAAAATTTTGTATAAGTTTCGTGATCAACAATATCGATTAAGCTTTGAAAATACCTTATATTTCTATTTGCGGTGTCTCGTAGTATTCCTTCCTGGTAAAATGTGTCGTTTATCTCTAACTGTAGTAGTGTGCGCTTAAAAAATTAGTGCATTTTATTATATGTTGTTGTACTCTATAGAAATAAGAAGCTCTATAGAGAAAGAAGCGTTCCCAGGTCAAAAATAAGACCCGATCGGTCGGCCATCGACTAACTTGGAAATGGGTAGATCTACCCGATCGGTCGGCTAACAAGAAGTGCATTGAAACATAATTCAATTTATAACAATACATTTTATGTGTCCTTAGATCACAATTTTTTTTATAAATATATTTAACACTTTAAAAATCCTATTAGTGGTCCGCGGGGCTTAAATTATGAGTTTACTGGTCCGTGAGGTCAAAAACTTTAGTGACCGCTGGTTTAAACCATGTAGAAGTCAGTCGGTGGGACATACACATCGTTTTGTTTTCCGTGGTCGGCGTGCATGGCACGTCTTTCCAGTGCAAGCGTTCAAATATGAATGTCGCCCCAATGCGTCACCATGCTCGCGCCAATAAGCCTGAGCCTGGCAAGTCAATGTTGGTTGGGTAAAACAGGTAGTTGGGAGAAGCAGGCGAAGCGACTCGAAAAAGGCACGCAGCGATCAACTAAATAAAATCACAGCGACAGTAGAACGCCAGGCTTCCTTGCATTAAACAATACATTGTCATCGCCGCGACAGTCTTAGCGATGTACTTTATCGCCCCGATGACAATATTCTTTGACTCGTGAAAGCTTGGCATTCTGCTGTTGCGAAAAATGTTTAAATATAAATGTTGCATCAACCCACTGCCTCGCGTCATCTCGCCTGTGGCAGTAGACCCGTCCTTGACGCCGATACAGTGTCTGTGAATCAGTGACATGTCAGCTGTCTGCCTGGGTGAAGGAGGTGGTGTTTCTCCAAGGGTGGCTTTGGCGTGCAACAATTTTCCACCTCTGATATACATATTTCCCATGATACTCGGAATACTTTATCTTATGTAAATAAAACGATGAGGCGTCTGTTCTTTCTCCACCATCCGGGCCCTGCGTTGTTTTAACGTAAACAGCGCCGGATGGGCCTTCTTAAGAACGACGTCCTGGCGAGACAGTCTTATTGCACCTTTCGTTTAGGTACCTCATTGCTGCCAGATTCAAATTGTGTTGATTGCAACCCTATTGTATTCCAGTGTATTCAATTGTTTTGTTTTGTATTTTTTTAACTTTAAATATATTATTTTTATCAAATTAAACACCACAGTTATTATTTTACTAACCTGACAGTAAATTCTTTCCATGCCCAAAAGTTAAGCAATGCTTTAACAAAAGTTTCCTTCAAATGATGTTTGATAGTTTCTTCGCTTTCTTGATAAGTTATAGATGCAAGGTTCCCTTCTATCGTTACCTGTAATCATGTTACGAAACGAGATAATTTTTTCAACGAAATAATTAGATGCATATTTTACAAAACCATAAATCATAAAAAAGAATCGATATCACTGTTCAACAAATTTGAAGCTGTTTTCTGTTTTCCTATAGCCACTATATAATTCTTATAGAGTTCGTCGTCCTGAACACGAATCCGGCAACGAAATTTCTGGATCACCCTCAGTTTTCGAAAAATATCAGCATTTGTAAAAACGGTCGTTTTCGGTAAAGAAGCTGGTATTACGTGAAAACTAAGAAACGTAGGTTGTTGTTTTTGGTCTCAAAAAATAGAGGAGTGTTTCCCGAGTATGTATATATAAGCATATTATAATATTCCGTATTGATTAATAGCAGTAAATCACTGTCAAAGTTCAAAAACGAGCGGATTCGCGAATTTTTTACGCATTCACTTTGCATTTTCACGTAGAGGACTGTTGCTAGCACAAATTTACTGTTCACCATTGGATTCTACGTACATTTCTGAATCAAAAACAATCGGCGGAAAATGTCATAACTGTTTTCGTTTCGGCACAATTTAAGAAAATATCCATCCCGAACGTTTTGTCACTACAACGCCATCGCTCTCTGTAAGCGCCGCACAGTGGTCGATTTCGCCGAAATCCTGGCCAAAACCCCAAAATTTTTTTTTAGAATTTTCAAAATTTAGCAATTGCGTTTGATTTGTAACACATCAGAGCATTGTTTTCCATTAATAAAAATTTTTATTGAACAATACTCTTAGAGATATGCAACGTCAAAGTTGGCACTTAAATAATGTAACGTTTTCACGTCGAAATTGAGAATACGTTTTCAATGTGAAATTAAAGTTTGATCCACTTTTTCAGTATTGGTAGCTATTTATTATACTTTTAATTTATAAATATCTTGGTTTCATTTTTTTATTTAATATTTTACAACTGTGATGGCACAGAATGTAAATCCTATATATTTTTTTCCCTCTGCTAGTGAAATAGTTGTGAATTCCAAAACCATCCAAGCTAATTTTTTTTTTAAATTAAACTTTGAAGCTTCCTGAAGAAGACCTCGTTGAGTTTTCTTGCGACTTTTTGCGATTCTTCGAGTAATTGTTATTTGTTTGTCGCGCGCGCCATGCTCGGGAAAGTGCATTTATGACATAGAGCCGGGCTCTCGTGCTTTACCTAATGAATATTGCTAATCCTTCTCTAAGATCAACCTGGCAATTAACGAAATAATATGTTTATTTCATGGGGTTAAAAATCGGAATGAGTTTAAACAAGCTGGTGGCCTATTGTTTCGAGGCAACAATAGATAGCCGCGGCTACCTCGACCGCTTACCGTCATAAACCGAAAGATCTTTGAAGATTCTAATGAAAATCTGGCTAGTTGCAGGTATGAGGGAAATATTTGTTCCTTACAATGTTTCATCTTTCTCCTTCGACCGAAATTTTTATTAAATAAAGAGAAATTCGGAGATGGAACAGCAATGACATGCTTGTATTAAGATACAGCGACTGCTGCAATAAATATCATTAAAACTGCAGAAGTCCGTGGAATAACATAATATATTTTTTTTTAAATTAAACTTTGAAGCTTCCCGAAGAAGATCTTGTTGAGTTTTCTTGCGACTTTTTGCGATTCTTCGAGTTATTGGTATTTGTTTGTCGCGCGCGCCATGCTCGGGGAAGTGCATTTATGACATAGGGCCGGGCTATCATAAGACTACTGATTTTCGTGCCGATCCGACAATTTTTCGATACTCGCACCTGCCATATTAGAGCCGCCATTTTGTTTTTGGAAATTCTGTGTTCGGATTCTTAATCAGCGACCGAAATAACAGTAATATACCAATTTTCAGCTAAATTGAAAAACTCCTTGGGGTTTTGGCCAGGATTTCAGCGAAATCGACCACTGTGCGCCGTAGCTACGCGTAATACTTTCACGGGCCCCGCGCATCGACACATTCTGTAGAGGTAGAATTCTCTACCCCTTTACTAAAGTGTAAGGTAATACCTAATTATTTATTTTTTTTATAGAGGAGAAATGCTTTACGCACACTCGCAAATGTCTTAGTTTGCGGATAGTGTGGAACTCCGTATTGCTTTCGTATACGCTCTGAAATCCTCTCTGCTTCATTCTGCTTTTCTCTTTAATTTAACTAATGAAACAATACTCGCTTCAAACAATGAATAAGAATTCTTTTATATGTGCGCGATAAATCTTATTATCATTATTTTCATAAATATTAAAGAAAAGAAAAATTCAAAGGGGAGAATGTTGTAGTATATTTGGTAGGTATACGATAGCGAAATTTTCTTTATGTAGAAGATTTGAAATGAAAGAAATATGTGAAACATGTGATAATATAGCATTTACGAGTATTTTATAGATTACATATTGTTATGAATAAAGAAAAAATTGGTAAATTGTGCTGGAATTTCACACCTTTGGTTTCTATGTAATGCTGGCCATTTACGAGAAAAACGATGGTAAAATGTATCACTAACAGCGTGAATAAAGAACAAAACAAAGTAACAATACTGAAAAAGCAACTAATTTGGCGTAAGCCAAAGTCTGTCTGAACGTTTCAATACGATCTATTCGTATGAGATTCTGACAGAAGTGAGATCTGTTGAGAATCTTGGACATACAATGTCTAGAAAAGTTAAATGCCGCGTAAAAAACAGAAGCGAGGTCGAACAAACAAAAAATCTGTGGTTCTCTACATCCGGCAAAGTAACAATTTAGTAGAAGAATTTATGCACATTTGGCAATTTCGTATTTGTGTTCTCCTCTATAAATAAAAAAAAAATAAATAAGTATTACCTTACACTTTAGTAAAGGGGTAGAGAATTCTACCTCAACAGAATGTATCGATGCGCGGGGCCCGTGAAAGTATTACGCGTAGCTACGGCGCGCCGCGTAATAGCCTCTGTAAGCTACGGCGGAGTGCAAAAGTATAAGCCAAGCACGCATCCGCCGAGCAATCGCACTTACTCGATAGACCCGTTCTCTTTAAGAGTATATCACTTACTACAGAAAAATAGCGTTTTTCAAAATGCGATTTCTCAAAATTGAGGGCCCATTCACAAAAACGCCCGGACATGACACAAATATTTTTCGACGTACTTTCACCTAATATGAAGCTCATTAAAATCCCCATGTCCACGGGTGTAATGTCTCCTTGATAGAATCGATCGTATTGCCCAAGATGCGAGATTTGTGCAAGTGAGTTAGTTCAATTGATTTGTTACAAAATATTAAATTCCTCCGTCAAGAGGGCTGAACGATTAATTATTCCTGTGATTGACGAATATACTCGTCGCAACGCGGAGAAACAGCAGTAGTTTGTGTATTGACGAGTATACTCGTCATGCGTAAAAGTTAGCGACCATTCGTTGCGTAAATTGTAATTTCTACGAAAACTAAAATATATTCGTAAATTTCACGACGTTTGGAATATTTTGTGGCCATGTTGAAATAAAAAGAATAACTAAAAAGTATAAAAAATTTGAGATAAATGGTATAGCAGTGTTACATCCGACCCTGAGAATTTTAAAGAATTCTTCATTCGATGCCAGTCAGCCGCTCTTAAGAAACGAAAGGTTTAAGAACGAGTGTTCTTCGCTCTACAGGGCTGCCTTCCACTTGTCTAGACTTATACAAACCATGGCACTTTACATTTTGGCCAGATGCCTGCCATATGTCCTTGGTACCCTTGCATCCCTACCAGAGTCCTACCACCTCCACTCATTTTTTCCAAATCCTTCCCGAAACGGTGCCCTATATAAGCGAGACACTTTTCTGCCTTTGCGGGTCATTTCTTTCATAGAACGTCACGCTGCCAGTCAGACAGGTGAATTTCCAAAGTCTACGGGACTTGGAAACCCTCGCGATCCGACGCGTTCGACATTCGGATATTACAATATGATACATACAGTGGGCGTAAAAAGTATTCGTACAGCACTAAATTTGAACAAAAGCTTTATATAACTTTGTTTATTGCATGAAAATGTTACCAACAAATACACATACATATTCTTAGACGTCTGTAAAATAAAATTATTTATATTTATATTAATTATATGTAGTATCGAGAATTGAGCTTGGCCTCGTCACCATAGAGCCTAGACTAAACAGTCTAGGCAACTGTTTACAAAATGCGGGTTGCAGAGACCCTACGGTCCTTCCTTAGTATTGAGGAATGCATGTGTGTATGTGTGAACGAGTGCATGAATGTTTTAAGTACGAATGAATGTTTCGACGGCATGAATGCGAGTTAGTTCTACTTTGACCGCGAAGCTGTAAAGACGATTTTTATTTCATTTTGTATATTCTACTAGTATATAGTTTTTAATAAATATTCTTATTTTACTTAAATATTAACATAAAATAACACTGTTCAACACGATTTTTTTTCTCAAATATCCAATGGGTGATCCTCGTAGAGTTAGTCATCCTAAACACGAATCCGTCGGCAGAATTGCTCCATCACGCTCAGTTTTTTAGTAAAATGAGTTTTTGTAAAAACACCAAATTTTGGCAGAAAATGAGGTATTACGCGAAAAGTATAAACGCTACGAAGTTGAGATTGGTCTCAAAAGATAGAGGAAATCAAGCCGAATATTTTAGTGTATATATTTATTAAAATTGGTTGTTGCAAATAGTAACAAATGACCGTCAAAGTTTAAAAAAGTGCGGATGCGCGATCTTACTATGCTATACTTTTACATTTTTATGAAAAGTTATTTATCTAGCACGAATTTGCTATACTGGATCGCATTCCTTAGACATTTCTGAAGAGAAAACTGCCCCCAAAAGTTTCGGGAACAGTTTTCAATCCCGACGGGTCAAAAAAATATCCGTCGAGTACGTGTAATCGGCGTTCGACGCCATGCTGCTATTCTACGCGGGCCGCCAGTGAGACAATGCTGTAACTACGCGTTGTCGACGCCGATCTGACAGTACCATCCGAAGGGCGCTCAACTCTGACAAATGCAAATAAATGATTGTTTTTTTTTTTATGTTTTAGTTAGAACTCTGATCTGTTCTTAAAATTGTTTAAGTTTTTCATGCTATGCAATTGAATATAAATATAATAATATAAATAATATAAAAAATAAGCATATAAATAAAATAAGTATCGACATATCTCTATATATATTGTAGTGCCCCTTTAAGAAGGAAAAAAATTCTTTCAGGTCGAAGGAGTGAAGTAGGCTCGAGCGAGATATCTTAAGTTTACATTTAATATAAACAACTGTGCTAGCGACCGTCGTTGGAGTTCGTTTTAGGCAGTTCGTTTTGAGCATCTATTCGAGTAGGATGCGAAATGCTTATTAATACCTTTATTCACCATTATTAATACCATTATTATTATTGTTATTCATTATTATTATTACTATTATAACCATTGTTATATTATATCACTCAATATTCTCATCTATCTAAATATATATACTCTAGTTTTGTTTTTGTTAATTGGTGAAGTGCATTTATTGACTATTTAATACCCCCCTTACTACAATATATATATATATATATATATATATATATATCGATATTCATCTTATTTTATTTATACACTTGATTCTAAAATAATAAATTAATAACAAATTATATTTAAACTTTATAGGAGAAACTTTTTGTGTATATGTATAGGCAGATTTAAGTAGCAAATGGTTCATACTAAGTGTGAAGTGGTAATCGTTTTGTATCAAGTCTTAAGTGTGTGTCGTTTACTGCAATGTTTCGCAAGTGCAAAAATCAGCCAGACTCGTTTTGTTATGTCTGTGGAGAAGTGGTACCAAAATCGCAACGACGAAGTATATCACCGTTAATAACATTTGCGGTGATCAAATTATAAATAATATTTTTAAACAACAATGAATGAAAAATAATTGATCATTTATATTTGTCAGAGTTGAGCGCCCTTCAGATGGTACTGTCAGATCGGCGTCGATAACGCGTAGTTACAGCATTGTCTCACTGGCGGCCCGCGTAGAATAGCAGCATGGCGTCGAACGCCGATTACACGTTCTCGACGGATATTTTTTCGACCCGTCGGGATTGAAAACTGTTCCCGAAACTTTTGGGGGCAGTTTTCTCTTCAGAAATGTCTAAGGAATGCGATCCAGTATAGCAAATTCGTGCTAGATAAATAACTTTTCATAAAAATGTAAAAGTATAGCATAGTAAGATCGCGCATCCGCACTTTTTTAAACTTTGACGGTCATTTGTTACTATTTGCAACAACCAATTTTAATAAATATATACACTAAAATATTCGGCATGATTTCCTCTATCTTTTGAGACCAATCTCAACTTCGTAGCGTTTATACTTTTCGCGTAATACCTCATTTTCTGCCAAAATTTGGTGTTTTTACAAAAACTCATTTTACTAAAAAACTGAGCGTGATGGAGCAATTCTGCCGACGGATTCGTGTTTAGGATGACTAACTCTACGAGGATCACCCATTGGATATTGGAGAAAATAAGAAAAGTTAAAATTTGTTGAACAGTGTAATCCAATCCCACATATATATATTTATTATGAAAGTATCAACAACTGTTCCGAAATCGGCGGAAAATACACGCGTAATAAGTATTCGTACAGTCCTTGATTCGTGATATTGTTCGTAGGATAAATACAAGTTAATACATCTCATGTCAACATATCTAGGATCAGTATATCTGGAGACGTTACCAATACAGGTAGTGTTCTAAATTCGTATACAGTCACCTGCGGTAACCGTAAAATGGGACGAAAAGGCAAGGAAACCACTGAAGAAGAAAGGAAAATTATTATAAATTTACATAATAAGTGTAAAACACTAATTGTAAGTGAAACTTCCAAAATTGTAAATAGACCACGGTCCACGATTCAAGGGATCATTGACAGATATGGAAAGCGAAAAAGTTTAAAAAATAATCCAAGAAATGGACGTAAACGCAAGATAAATGATTACACTGGCCGATGGATAATTCGAACAATAAAAAAGAATCCAAAGATAAGTGCAGTGAACATCGCTGCTGCACTTAAAGATAGTCTCAATTTTAATGTGTGCAGTAGTACAGTGCGTAATTTTTTGCGAGCTGCAGGCTGCCATGGCAGAGCAGCCCGTAGAAAATATTTTGTCAATGAAGTTAATAGGAAGAAAAGATTAGAATTTGCGAAAGAGTATGTCAATGTTCCTATAGAGTACTGGAATCGTGTTATGTTCACTGATGAAAGTAAGTTTAACATATTTGGGTCGGATGGTCGATGTACTGTATGGAGAAAAAATAATACCGCTTATGAGAAAAACAATTTGCAGGCGACCGTGAAGCATGGAGGTGGGTCGGTTATAGTTTGGGGCTGCATGAATGCAAACGGGGTTGGGTCTCTGCATTTTGTCGATGGATCATAAAGTGTATAGTAATATTTGAAAACAACATCTACAAGCTAGTGCAAATAGAATTGGATTACAGGATAATTATGTGTTATTACATGATAATGATCCAAAGCACAATGCTTACAATACGAGACAGTGGATCCTATATAACGTACCAAGTCAATTAAAAATCCCACCTCAATCTCCAGACTTGAATGTTATAGAACATTTATGGGCTTATCTTGAAGAGAAAATTCGTCACCGCCATATTTCTTCAAAAGAAGATTTAAAAAAAGCACTCTTAGAAGAGTGGAATAAGATTCCCACTACTGCAACCAGGATGTTAGTAAATTCGATGCAACAAAGGCTTAATGCTATTACACAATCTAAAGGGAATCCCACCAGATACTAAGATTGCAAATAAATTGCTCCTTTGTTACGTTTATGTAATAAAGTGTATAATTTTTGTTGCAAACGAAGAACTGTACGAATACTTATTACGCATGTATTTTCCGCCGATTTCGGAACAGTTGTTGATATTTTCATAACAATTATAAATAATTAATGTAAATATAAATAATTTTATTTTAGAGACGTCTAAGAATACGTATATGTATTTGTTGTTAACATTTTCTTGTAATAAACAAAGTTATATAACGCTTTTGTTCAAATTCAGTGCTGTACGAATACTTTTTACACTCACTGTACTTTAACTTCATAATACTATTTAGGGATCAATTTGTAATTGTATTTTGAATCCAATTCTTTTGTTAATAACTTAATATACGAATTTCAACGATAAAGTTATTTTCAATTTACTTCCGTTTATCTTCTTGTAACTGAGCAACGTTCCCCCTTATTCATTCAAGCCGCTCGGAGTGAATAAGATTATTTAAAGTTACGGGTAATTGTAGAACCAAGAACCTCGAGTTTGCAACAACCTTATAAAAGTTAGTGGCGGTAACCTTGTACTATTTGGTACATCCCAATCTGCTATACTAACGCGAGTTACCGAAAGGTTGTTCGTTATTAACGGGCGAACGGCAACTTTATAGCTCTGCTATAAGCTAGTCCGTTTCCCGGAATATTCTTTCTTACATTATTGCAACTCTTGGATTCACGGGTAAAATATTCTAATTACGCAATACCGTCGCGTTTTTCTGCCACTCGCCCGGCTCGTAACAGCAGGATAAGGGGGTCAAAAGTGCCCTTCAACCGATTTCAATGGCGGTGGTCTCATTCGATAGATAAATCTCGGCGATCATTGTGTACAACATTTTAACCCTGTATCTTAACCGGATTGGTAGTTATGGGGAAAATTCAAAAAACAGGTTTTTGACACATTTATGCACTGCTATACCTTTTAACCACAAAAGTGAAATTGACACTCGCACTTTTTCGCATATATCTCCTAAAGTACAAAAGATAGAAAAAAATGTTTCAGATGAAAGTTTAACGGTAAAATGAGCGCTGTAAATTTGCATTAATAAATTATTAAAAACAACTTTCCTTTTTGGAAAAAAATTTTTTTTTGTGTTATTTTAAAATTTGTAAATCTTGATGTTAATAAAAAATATGAAATTTTTTTATTCTGAATTCAACCGTTATAATATTTTTATTATACATACACCGCTGGGTTATAGAGATACACGACAGAACGTACTCCTTAGAGCGCGGTTCCGCGCAACAGCGCGCTGACAACATATAGAGTTGCATATTAACCTTTTGACTACTGTTGGCGCCTATTGGCGTCTGAAACTTGTTGGCTTCTTGGTACTATAGGCGCCAACGGGCGCTTGACTTACTTTGCTCCGCTGGTACTGTTGGCGCCAATAGGCGTCCAAATTATTAAATATTGTGAAAAAGCTTAAAATTAATGTTCACTTTTAGTGCCCTAACAATTTAAAGCAGAATATTAATAAATAAATAGTATTGGTCTAATGTAATATAATTCAGCATTTTGAATATTTTAATATATGTACTTCGTCAGAAATGCATGCCTAACGAAAAACTTCATTTTTCTCGGTGTACGTCGCGACTGAATTCCTACCGTTCGGTACGGCCGGTGCGCGTCAAAGTCTGCTGTAGTTAAAGGGTTAAGAATGCTCATGTTTGTTGCAGGACATAATATGTGACGAAGGTGGGTGTGGTACCATAAAAATCGAAAATTATGAAATATTACGTAAAGATTAATGACTTATAATATGGATCGTACTATATCTCATATATAGATATGTACATCAATATTTTTTAAATGCTTATTTAACATTCTACTACATTGTAAACGCACGCAAATATATGTACTTCACTCGACATAGTTTTCAAAAAGTGAAAAAAACGGAATACTATCTTCATCAAAAAAATGATCTACATTGTTACATCCAGCCCTGAATAAATATCTGCGGCCCTGGAATTTTCAAAACTTACTTAGTCTAAACCTTCAAGTGACGCACTTGAACTACGGAGACACGTGGTCCGCAGTACAGGGCTCCAACGAATAATCAACCCCCACCGAAACTCTTCGTCCTTCTTCCTTGATTTTTCATCTCTTTTCCAGGACCTACCACCTCCACTCAATTTTTCCTAATTTTCACTAAACTGGGCCCTATATAAGCAGGACACTCTTTGGTCTTTTGGGTTCAGTCTTCTATAAGCCGTTACTCTGTAAGTCGCGACGACGATCTTTAGAATTGTAACGACGAGTTCCTTCGCTTAACTTGTAAGTAAAGGGTGATTTACCCCCGCGAACCGACGCGTGATTCTCGGCCCAACATATAGAATTAAATCATAAAGTTGTAATTGCATTCTGAATTTAATTCTTAGTAAATAACTTAATATACAAAATTCAAGGATAAAGTTATTTTCTATTAACTTCCTTTCATCTTCTTGTAACTGAGCAACGTTCCCCTATATTCACTCAAGCCGCTCGGAGTGAATAAAATTATTGGAAGTTACGGGTAATTTTAGAACCAGAATTCTAGGGTTTGCAACAATCTTACAATAGTTAGTGGCGGTAACCTTGTGTTGTTTGATACAAGCCTATCCGCTATACTAACGCGAATTACCGAAAGGTTTTTCGTTATTAACGGACTACCAGCAACTCTATAGTATTCCTATAGATTAGTCTGGTTTCCGGAGTTTTATACTTAGTTAGTGGCAGTAACCTTGTATTGTTTGATACAAGCCTATCTGCTATACTAACGCGAAAGAACTGCAAGGTTCCTTTCGTTATTAACGGGCGATCAGCAACTCTATAGTATTCCTATAGATTAGTCTGGTTCCCGGAGTTTTACCAGTTAGTGGCGGTAACCTTGTATTGTTTGATACAAGCCTATCCGCTATACTAACGCGAAATACCGAAAGGTTTTTCGTTATTAACGGGTTAACGGCAACCTTATAGTTCTGCTATAAGTTAGTCCGTTTCTCGGAACAGCCTTAATTGTATTGTTGCAACTCTTGGATTCACGGGTAAAATATTTAATTACGCATCACGGTCGCGTTTTTTCTGCCACTCGCCCGGCTCGTAACAACATACAGATACTGTTTACACCAAGCACATCTGATAATAGCAGGCTTATCGCATAATTCACAACGTGGCAGTTTATCTGCCTCAGAAAATTTAAAACAGAAATCTATCGGACTTTCAAACTCTTGTTCTAATTTTTCCTCTAGGTATCCACTTTTATACCAAGAGTACTTAAATAATTCTCTGAATCTCGAGGAAGACAATTGGCTGTGGGCGAGTGATTGCATTTTGATGATGTTATTTCGTAGATGTAAATTTATATTAATATTGTACAGCTAAACTCGATCGGAAAAGATTCTAACAAATTTTTTCCATATCCGGAAACCAAAAACGTCCAACGGTTGTATCAAACCTGTCATCCCTTTCGGTATAGTTAACGTAATAAGTTGTTGGTCACGCGGAACAGTTTGTTGAAAGGTGGACGAACAATGACTGCTCCACGAATCAATTACTAGTACACTTCGAGGTCCAGTTTTTGTTAAAAAGACTTCTGTGAGCCAAGTGTTGAAATGGTGCGATGTTAATCTCCCAGATTGGGAAGCAGTGGGAAACACTTTATTCGGTCTGAATATGTTTCCTTCAACTCTAACTCCAAATTCTCCACTTGGTTCTTTTAATACTATGAACAAAAATGACAGTAATTGATCACTCGCGGAAATGGCAGGGAGAATCGTATAACTGTGAGTGGTCGAGGATAATGACTGCACAGCTGCTTCTACGGTATTTGTACCACGATACGATAATGTACGACCAGAATGAATTTCCAAATTAAATCCACTCTCATCGACATTGTATAAATTATTTCGTTCATACGTTGCAATATGTATACGGTTTCACCTGGTCTATGAAATCGGTGGCAGTCAATTGTACACTTTGCTTGTTTCGGCTTGCGGAACGACTAACGAATTTCGTAACCTTCCTCGAAACGATGTTGTGCGCTGTCTTGAAATTTGCGATCCACTGGTGGCTAACTTTAAATCATGGCAGATTGACGTTCTCCTTTGCTTTTAGAGCCCAATACTTTAAATCCGTATTATGCACAAAGAAGCCTCAATCGGTAGCAGCTTCAAATTTGCCCAGCACAAATTTCGCGATTGACATCATTTTATCCCTGTGTGTACCGCCTCTTGCAACTTTTCTTCCCATTATATGTAATTGTTTAATCGATTTTATTTTCCGAAATTTGTGTTGCACGCTATCGAGAGTCCTGGGTATTTTCTTATCGCTTCTCCAGAACTCAACTGCTCCAGTTTTATAGCTGAGGTCTACATTACCACTTTTGCCTGAGACGCAACTTTCATCAAGTTCGTTGTTACAAAATTCTTCGTCTTCCTGGTTATCCTCTTTATGAACAAATTCATATTCTTGAGGTCGCGTTGGATTTTCATATTCCAGGGTCATAACGTAGTCGGCCGTAAATGAATCTTCAGTCATACTCTCACGTATCATACTGTGTATAATCTCCGAGAGTTCGACCTCTCGATGATTAACTGGAGATGGTGGTATACTGATTATGTGAAGCGCTGATATTAGTAGACTAATAACGTTTACCGGATTCATGTACACCATTTTATCTACAGCTAACGCGACATGCATTTGAACGAATTCCAGTAACACTGACAATGAATTCCAGAGCCGGAGGAGGGCAAAAACATCGTACAAAGCAGTGCAAAGTTCATAAGATATGGGGATAATAATTAATCGAATATTCGCGAAAAAGATCAACAATGGAGCGTACCCTTGATACCATAATATAATATGGCGAAACCAATATCTTAAGTCGGATCTGCATTACGCAACGCGAGAGCAGGTAACACACATTTTAATATCTTTAAACATGTTATCGCGCCACTGCATCCCCAAATATGTTTCTCATATTACCGCGACATAGCATCAAAGTTGAAATGGTATCGTTAAATTGAGAGATTCCGAGAATTGAAGGCCAGAAGAGCAATTTGAAAATCCAGAAGATCTCTGTTTTAAATTTTCTGGCAATGAAGCAAATAGCGTGCGACATTGTGAATATAATAATACGATAATCCTGCTATTATGAGATGTGCTTGGTAGTAGTTCGTGTAGATCATTCTTTTAATGACGATAGTATTTCGTTTTTTTCACTTTGTGAAAACTATGTTCGACAACCTCAAGAAGTCTCCTAAGCGGCGGAGCTTCTCGCTAAATACCGCCTATTCGCATCGTTTTTTTTTATTTAATCCACCCTGCTCAGCCTCCTGAAGAAGGCACTTGACAAAGTCGTAACATTGAAATATCTTTATGACGCCTGGCGAATCAGATCCTGCCGAAACAGGCCTACCTCCGAGGAGACTTCTTGAGGTTGTCGCGTTATACATGTATGCGCGTGTGTTTACAATGTAGTAAAATGTTAAATAAGCATTTAAAAAATATTTATGTATGTATATATGCAGCATAGTACGATCTTTTTATAAGTCAAGATTATTATAAGTCATTACTTAATCTTTATGTAATATTTCATAATTTGCGATTTTTATGTTACCACACCCATCTTCGTCACATACGTATTATATCCTGCTACAAAAATGAGAATTCTTAATATGCAACTCTATATGTTGTCAGGCGCTGTTGCGCAGAACCGGATGCCAAGGAGTAATAAAAGGATGCCAAGGAGTAATAAAAATGACACATTTTTTATTACCATAAAGATATAAAAAATTTTCTTTTAAGAAGGAAAATTGCTTTTAAAAGTTTGTTAATGCAAATTTATAGAGCTCATTTTACCGTTAAGCTATTGCCTAAAACATTTTTTTTATCCTTTGTAATTTAGGAGATGTAAGCGAAAAAGTGCAAGTATCGATTTCACTTTGAGGTTTTTCATGCTCTTAAAAGGGCAATTGCGCACAAATAATATATACCATTATTCTTGTCTCGGATCATTCTACAAACCTACAAAATTTCATTCGAATCCGTGAGTCCCCACTTCGAATACTTTCCTTGTTAGTGAATTTGTTGTTCTCAAATTCACTAAACCATTTGCAGGATGTGGAAGAAATATAATTGTTTTGCAATTGCCAAGTACGAGTACACCGATATTTTTTTACCAGTAAATCTTAAGCAACAAAACTTCTATTAAAACGAACTGTTTCATTGATAGCAGGAACTATTCGAGCGAATACTAGGGAATTATCCCAATCTGCAAAACAAACGAAAAGCAATATGTCACGTTTTTCAACGCAGCTTTACAAGTCAAATAGTTGTACTCTGACAATTTGCAAAAGCTAACCGAAGAAAAAAGATTTCTTATTAATTGTAAGTTCAAAACATAAAGGGTCTAGCCGAATAAGGGGGTCAAAAGTGCCCTTGAGCCGATTTTATTCGACGATGGGTCATTCGATAGGTGATGATGAAAAACCATTACACACAAATTTTTAATCCGATACCTTCACCGGGAGGGTAGTTATAGGGTAAAATCGAAAAATCAGTTTTTGCCTCATTTTCCCCAATTAATGTGGTGCAGAAAATGAGGCAAAAACTGATTTTTCGATTTTACCCTATAACTACCCTCCCGGTGAAGGTATCGGATTAAAAATTTGTGTGCAATGGTTTTTCATCATCACCTATCGAATGACTCATCGTCGAATAAAATCGGCTCAAGGGCACTTTTGACCCCCTTATTCGGCTAGACCCTTTGTAAAAATTGAAAAAACAGGTAAATGTACACCTGAAACTATTGCTTCTTATAATAACATTAAATTTAGCGTACATATGTAAGGTCTGAATTTATGAAGAGGAAGAAAGAAAGGCCCAAGTATTAAAAAATAATAATATTTGATGAAAAACATTTGGAATAAAATCATGGAGTGGCGTGGCAACTCACGCTTCCAACGAAAAACTACCGTTATTCTCTTTTCTTTCCAGCTTTCTGGAAAGCTATACGGCTTTTGTTTTCAGGGCCGGCGGTATCGGCCGTCACCCTGCATGTAATATAATTCGTACAATCATATAAATTTCCGTTACTACACATATAACAGATAAAATGGCTAGAATAAATAGCAATAACGATGTGACGAACGTAATTGCTTCGTTGTAGAAACACTGAAAGTCACAAAATGAACATACTGTAATCGAAGAATGAGGAAATAATAACTGGATCATGGCGTTTCACATCGAAATGCGTCGCGCAAATCGGTTTTCGATTTTTTTCACAATGACGCAGGCGGTTTAAAAATCTGAAAAAATTGGAGATAATCATGAGTGTTGGATTGTTACTGTAAGTTTCAAAAAGTTGTCACTCGAAGATCTCGATACGAAATCTACTTTTTCCGTTTTTTTTTTGCGTTTACTCATTTGTTACACTTAGGTTCTTTAAGGGAAAATTCTGAAAAAAATCTCAAACGTGTATGGTACCGTGTAGAATATGTCTGATTTTTTTTCGAATTTTTTGCACCTCAATAAATAGGAAAAATGGGCCAAAAACCCGTTTTTTGAATTTTCCCCATAACTACCCTTCCGGTCAAGATACAAGGTTAAAAATTGGTACACAATGATCGCCGAGCATTATCTATCGAATGAGACCACCCCCATTGAAATCGGTTGAAGGGCACTCTTGACCACCTTATCCTGATATGTATACGATTTATAAAAATCTTATATATAAACATACTATAAATATTCTTTGGGCAAAAAATCGTGTTAACAAGTGTTGCCGAAGCTGGAGGCAATTGGAGGAGGTAATCGGTGCCGAGGGATGTTCTGTGTTTTCTTTTATCAATTTTGGCTTTACTTTTAGTAAAATTTAGGAGTATTTTCTTCATAAATTAATTTTTCAACGCGGTTTTACACAAAAGATACTTTTTAGTTATTAATACAAGTGCCGACTCAGTGCACCATTACGCGCATTTCAAAACTTTCGTGCTTGTCTACAACGAGAAAGGATCTGTATAGGATATAAGACGTGCAGTCGGAACAGATAGGCGGTTCTCCTCCGAAGATGCCTCTTGCTACCTCTTAACTTCAAGTCCTGCTGTGTATTACACAGAAGACTACTTTTCTACATACAGCTTTAACAAGTAGCGTTAAAAGTTAACCTCTCAAACTACGTCATCCATTACAACTGAAACTAAAATTTAACTTGGAAAGTTGAAAAAAAAAATTTTTACCGTGCAACAAGGATATTCCATAGCAGGTGTCGTGTACAGTCTTATAGCGATATTGTGATCTGCACGGACATAAAAGTGAACCTCGTTTGTACCATTATTCTTTTCCATTGCCCACTTTCTGGAGAAATCAGTTCCATAAGTGATGTGCATTTCACAGTCTGAAAATAATTAATAAAATAAAAGCATACATTAATATATACCTCTAAAAAATATAATGTTTTCTATTACATAGGCTGCAAAATATTAATTTATACTTTACTATCAACTTATGATGTATGTATTTGTGGCAAATGTCAGGAGTGTCACAAATCAACAAGTCTACGCATAAATGTGTTGGGGCAAACAGAGTATGTTGCACACGCATTCCTTTATTTGTGTATGTAAAAAAGACGTCTGTTATTAACAAAGCCTGTGAGCTCAGTTACATCTTTCTATGGCAAGAACCAGTAGCTAACTAAGCTAGCTGCTGCCAATCCAAAATGAAGGGTATCGGTTCACGCTGCCACGTGCTTAGGTGTCTCTAGAAATGAAAGAATTGGAAACGGCTCGAAACCACGTCATCGGCAAGGACTCGTATCGTATTCGCTAATATCTCTAATATGTGGCTAGAGTAGTGAATCCAGTTATTTGATCGCCGCGTGCTTTCTTGGAGCAGCTCCGTCTATTTCTCCCAACCATCTGTTTCGCCCAACCAAGATTGACTTGCCTTTGACTTGCCAAGCTCGACCTTATTGGCACAACCGTGGTGGTGCATTGGGCCGACATTCTTATCTATGCGCACGCTGTTGAAAAACGTGCCACGCACGCCGATCATGGACAACAAAACTATACGCGTATCCCGTCAAATAATGTTGTAGAATCGTGAAAAAGAAACGAGAGGCGCGCCGCAACCCATCCAAGGCAGCAACTCGGTCAGAGTAGCTTAACGTCGACGATCGCTTGGGCCGGCGCGGAACCACTGCGCCAGCGACCTCTCTCTGCTGATAATTTCTTTTCATGTCCTGTTTTCCTAAGTTCTTTTATAGGAGGGCTTCTCCGCCGCGATCCCACAATGTTATTTGTCGAAGAAAAGTTTGAAATAGCACCACGTCGCGTGTAGGGTAAAACAAATGTATTGCTAGTAACAACGTATGCTCACATATGTCTTAAATCAAATAAGATTACTAGATTTTTATGTTTTTGATTTTTTGGCGAAGGTTCTGACGAATTCGACTATTGTGTGTTTTCTGGAAATCTGAGATAAGGTCGAATTTCTAACTTGATATTACGCGAAGAAAATTTTCAGGAAATAAAGTGAAATTACTCGTTAGTTATTAGGTTTAGGGCAAATAAATGTCAATACTTTTTTACTCAGAATTCGACATTCTTCCATATTTTGATATAAAAAATATAGCATTCCATTTAAAAAAACAAAGTTGACCTTCAAATCTCCGAAACGCCTCCACCTATAAAAAAAATAACTGCACTATATAATGTGCCCCTTCAGACCATGCAACTTCTATATAAAAACTTTTTTGTGCAACGCATATTTTGGTAGTTTTTAACGGTGCACACGTTGTGTGGACCACCCAGTATATATAGTTACCGTTATATAAACATAGTCGCCCGCTATGAACGGTATTTTCAAGAGTATTTCTTCGGATTCTGCATCCATTCAAAACTGTCCGATTGTGGGTTTCCTATAGTATCACTATCGCTGTCACGATAGTTTTGCATTCTCATCAAGCTCTGTGTGTATAGATGTTTATTACTGCAAAAAATAATCGGCGTTAATCGTAGAGATGACCTAGAATGAAGAATGAGGTGAACTGGTCGAAGGGAGAGAAGGAAGGAGGTTCGTTGGTACAGCCGATAAGAGTTTTCCATGCCTGAAGATCTTCCATATCGAGTCGCATTCATGTAAAATACATCAAGAGATCATTGGTACCGATGGAGGACTCCGTCACAGTAGGCCGTATGAGGGCTTCTACAGCTGAGGTGATATTGCATGTGTCATCAAGAAGGCGTTCGAGATCGTTCGCAGAATATTTTGTCGCGGGAGGGATGATTACCAACGTTTGAAGCTGCGACTGCACCAACCATCGAAGATTATCATATCCATCGCTTTATTGAGCCAAATCTGGATCGAAATTATTGCCACTCAGGCCTGCATTGCGTAAGAGCGAGGTAGATTCATCGGAAACGTGGCGTAACAGATAGCATCATTTTTCCACCTTACGAGGGAACATTCTCAACCCGTACACGCCGATTTTTATGAAAATTATGTGGTAGATAGTTCTCGAAGAAATATTTGACACGTATTTTTGATATCTGCTATCGTCCACATTGAAGGGGTGATAATAGCCCTCAAACTTTGGAGTTGAAAATGTTTTTTTCGAAATATCTCCGCCATTAAAGGGCGTAGGCAAACATTTTTTTCAAATTGTGCGTCTTGGAATTCAGAAGCCATCAATATAAATAATGATAGCAAAAAGTTATTTGTTTAAGCAATATATTAAAATTTCGAGACTTTTGTTAATTTTTCCGGCACCTGGATTACATCGGCCAGTTTGCGACCGACATACGCCACATCTCCTGCGAGGAATACGACGTCGCAGATGCCCCCTCGAGGATCGAGAGTATCTCACTGACGGCAGTAGACCTGAAGGCCTTAGCAGACTCCCAATTGGCTGACGAGGGGCTCCAACATCTCCTTCAGTCGGATTCTTCGCTGACACTGCGGGGCACAAGTCTGCCAACAGCTTCCGGCAACGCGGACATCTTCTACGAATTCTCCACGGAACGAACGCGTCCGTACGTTACAGAACCGTTCCGAAAAAAATCTTCGCTGCGCCGCACAACCTGTTGCATCCTGGCATACGGGCGACGACGAAACTCGCCAGTGACCGATTCATCTGGCTGTCCATCAACAAGGACTCCGGACCTCTTGAAAATCGGAGCTCTCGGGAACTTCAGCCGAGATCGTCTACGGGACGAACCTCAGGCTTCCCGGGCAGTTTTTTGCTAAGGATCCGGAGGATCTTACTTCCGGCTTCGTAGACCAACTAAGAAAGAAGATGCAGGACATCTGTCCCGTTCGAGGCACGGTATAACGCGACAACCTCAAGAAGTCTCCTCGGAGGTAGGCCTGTTTCGGCAGGATCTGATTCGCCAGGCGTCATAAGGATATTTCAATGTTACGACTTTGTCAAGTGCCTCCTTCAGGAGGCTGAGCAGGGTGGATTAAATTAAAAAAACGGTGCGAATAGGCGGTATTTAGCGAGAACCTCCGCCGCTCAGGAGACTTTTTGAGGTTGTCGAACGATACAAGAACTGCATTCGTGCACAATGACCTGGCATCTTCGACGCCCATCTTTGACAGACACGCGGTCGTGCGGAAACGTCTTCAGTCTCCGTACGATATCATTCTTCGAGGTGAGAAGAGTTTCATCGTTCGAGTCGGGGACCGAGAGATCACAATCCCGATCGACCGATTAAAACCTGCTCACCTCCTCTTGGACAATCCTTTAGAACCATCCGAACGAACTGCGCGAACGGTCATTGCATTTAATCATAACGTGATTGCGGGAACAAACGCGGACTCCGCGACAGATACGAGTGCCGTAACCAACGCGAGTACCGCTTCTATCGCGAGTGCCGCTACTAACGCGAATTTCGCGACAAATGCGAGTGCCGCATCTAAAACGAGTGCCGTCTCCAAAACAAATTCCGCGAGAAACACGAGCTCCGTGGGTCCAGCGAGGCCCGTTACCGCGAGAAACGCAAGCGCTACGTCAAACGGGCAAGTAATAACGTGTTCCGGTCGCAGATTGCGCTTTAGGAACGTTATCAAGCCTGAGCAACATAGCAGCATTCACGTATATACCGATGTACATAATTTTCGCACATTTTTTTTGTAAATAGTAGCTTTAACACGTTGAGTGCCGCGTCAGTAATCGGTGACTGACACTGAACTTTCCGTTCAGGCCGCGTCAGTCACCACTGACTGGCACAACTTTTCGTTCAGGCTGCGACAGTCGCCGGGGAGTGACTGTTCCAAGTTTTGTCTGGAGTTTGTGTCATTGTTTTCTACAAGTTGCAATAATGAGGTAAGAAACAATGGCCCTAATATGTTTAAAAACTATGTTTAAAAATTAAAATATGCTACTAGTTCGTTTCCCATTGCTGTACCACGATACCACCGCGCTTCTAAGCAGCGCGCGTGGCCTGACGGGAGTTTCCGTATAAAATCGCGTGGCACTCAACGTGTTAAGATTCTGTAAATATTGTATAATAAATACTATAGCGTTTGCACTGGAAAGGGGATGATGTAGCGACATGCGGTTTACTATTTCTCGGAATTCGTATGATGCAGTACTCGTTAGAATATTCGACATGTATTTTTTTATCGGCAATCGTCCACGATAAAGGGGTGAAAACCGCCCCCAAAGTTGGGGTCCAAAAGTGTATTTCGTTGAATATCTTGGAAACTATGAGAGATAGAGCATTTGCGTAAATTGACGAAATTAGCGCCTTTCATTACGAATTTGACGGCTTAATTTTTTTGCGAAATCTCCATTTGTTCAAACAATATGTTGAAAAATATCATATTTTCGGCAGTTTTACCACTTTAATGCTATTCAATTTTCTTGAATATTTTTTTGTGAAAACTACATTTCCTATACAAAATTACGGATAAATAGGAATTTCGATTTTTTCATCAACAAAAAAGTTATTACATATGAGATTTTATCGTTCGACGCGCGAAATAGAGTCCCTATGCGAGTCGTTCCTTGTTCATAACTGCTTGGTAGCTCTTAAAAGAGCTGATTTTATTAATATATAACCGTTGGTGTTTTCAAATAAATGGTAGAGCTGAAATTAATATTTGTTATTTTATATAATTTTGGCAGTAATGATATTCTTCAAAAAAATGTTTAAAACATAAGTGATTTTTACACCATGAACACTTCAAAGCAATTACATCGTCGCAGTCGGAACAGTTGGTAATTTCAAATTGCGAATCTGTGAAACAAAATGCAACGGGATTTGCAACGGGATTTGCAAATTCGTTTAGTCTGGTCTCTATGTAGCAGCAGCGGAACCATGCATATCTAAACATGTTTTCGTGTCTCGGTGAGGACAACTAATTGTGAATCAGTGATTGCAATTTTATTATATTGTACCTTGCGTACAAATTTATGTTAATATTCAAATTTATGGTTAAATCTGATATTTTTCGTGCAAAATTTTTCCAAACACGAAATTCAAACACATCCAAAGGTTGGATCTGTCCTGTTGTACCTTTTGGTATCTTTAGCAACTTTAATGTTTTTCCTTATGGAACTATATTTTACATTATCCGTCTTATCCAGTCCATGAATCAAATAAGAGAGCAGCATCGTTTGAGACTTGAGGGAGAAACACGCTTTCAAACCATGTCTTTAAATGTTCTTTATTTAATTTTTCTGATGTAGTTGCTCCGATGACGATATTGGGGACTTTAAATACGGTCTGCTGTATCCGGGGGCCTAATCGCCCACTTGGTTTCTTTAATACAAGGAACAACGGAGACAGAAGTTTTCCGTCTGCAGATACCGTGGGTTGTATCGTGTAACTATGCGTGATTGCAGATGACGATTGAATAATGCTTTGAGTTTCTTTTTCTCCGCTCCATGATAAGCTCCTTCCCGAATGTATCTCTAACTGAAATCCACTTTGGTCGGTATTAAAAATATTTTGTTGTCCATATTCATCAAAGAATGTTTTTGCATTTTCAATCAAATTATTTGCTGCTTCTGTTATTCCTGATAAGTTTTCAGCATAGTTTCGAGTTATCAATTTTGTTGTTTTCCTCGAAACAATGCCATGTCTTAGTTTAAAATTGAGTAACCAATGAGGTGATGCTCGAAATCGCTCTAAATTCCATTTTCTATTCTCTTGTAGAGACCACCGCCGAATATCAACATCATATACTAATACTTTTCTATTTCTTGTCTCTACGAATCTGGTCAAAGTATTTTTTATAATTTTCTTCATCTTATCAGCATATGATCCACCTGCGGCCACTTGTTTCTCCCATCTGTGCAACTGCTTAAGGTCCTTCACCTTTTTATATCGTCTTCTTACTGTTTCGACTGATAATCTTTTCCTTTTTCCACTCTTCCAGAAATTTATTACATTTGCTTTGTACTCTAAGCCCACTTCGGCAGGATCAGCTCTTTCGTCATCTTCAATATCGGGCGAACTCCCAGATCCTGCATCAGCTATATGCACCTCGGAGGATGAGCAGGAAGCAATTCCTTCTATATCGTCAACATCACATGGTGTAGACATTGAATCGTCCATTGCATCGTCGAATAGCAATTCTTGCTCTGTTTCCACTTCTATATATCCACTAACCTTATACCTCTTAATTAAATCTATAATCGTGTTCGCTAATTCAATGTCCATAACACTTACGGGCGATTTTTACGTCATTACTACAATTATAAGTTTCAATTAAAATATTGATAATATTCATAGGATTTACTGCCATGACTGCAAATCTAAACTGCTTTAATTTTGCAATGAACAATGTAAAATAATAAAGAATAGCAGAAAAATTGCAATTTTGGCTTTTAACAAAGATACTTACTGTAAATTATTACCGCAAGAAGCTATTAGCGCTTTCCAAAACTTCGCAATAGCAAAAACTCTTTCGTCAGCATACGAATGTTGATGTGAATAGAATTCGACAAATATTAAATACTCACTATTATATATACCTTAAAGACGATGACGTATCGACTTTACCATGTCTGTCATTGGTTATTAGTATAATAGTTAAACCCCACCCTCTTTTTCCTCGCGAAGAGGAAATTCCCGAAGCATGTTGTAAAAATGGGAAAGATCCCTGAAAGGCTATAGGAGGATAAGTATGATCCAGCGGCCTTAGCTCCGATCATGCTCGCTTTTTTTTTGTTAAAAAGGTTCCTATGTGAGTACTTATCACAGCAATTTTCGACCCTTAAAAATTCATCCCCAGGGAGTAATTGTTAAATAAACAAATTTTTTCAAAAATTCATAACTTGAGAACAACTATTTTGATTTTATTCAAATTTATTCAGGACGTACATATAACTAAGGTCTCTGATTTAAAAAAATTCCAGACTTGATGAATTGACATAACCTTAAAAAAAAAATTAAAACATTTTTCAATGACTACTATTGGTAGGTTATGTTTGAGGCACAACTACCAAACTTTTTTTATAGCTTTCTAACACCATTTTGCACCATATATAATTTTGGTATAATTTATTTCTTGGTGCGTCATATCGAAAGAAAATAAAAAGTCTAATTTTAATCATATTTAATTTTTTTTAAATATGTTATAATTATGGCACACCCATCCTAATTTTTTTCTAGTTTTCTAACGTCATTTTGCATCATATATAATTTTGGTATAATTTATTTCTTGTTGCGTCATATGCAAAAAAAAATAAAAAGTATAATTTTAATCATTTTCAATTTTTTTCATTATGTTATCATTATAGCACAATCATCTTAATTTTTTTTTAGCTTCCTAACATTATTTTGCACCATGTATAATTTCGTTAGAATTTATTTTTCGGTGCGTCATATGCAAAATAAATGAAAAGTCTAATTTGAATCATCCTCAATTTTTTCCAATATGTTACCGTTATAGCACAATCATGTTATTTTTTTTTGGTTTTCTAACATCGTTTTACTCTATCTATAATAATTTCTGAATTCATAATTCTCAGCGTGTTACATTGGAATCAATAAAAGTATACAGTTTTTCTATATTTCGGCAACTTCCAAAAAAAAACAACAAAAAGTCCATTTACTACAATGACGATGATAGCGAATATTTAATTTTGATTCGGCAGATCGACCTAACGTTCTAATGCAATTTTCGTCCGTTGCTAGTGCTGTTGTGGATAGATGTAGCGGGGATATGCGTTTTAGTGGTGGGTATAATGAGTTAGGTATCAAGTCTGTCGTTCGCGCGGGCCCGCATGAGCGGGCAAGAGCTACAGACGTATGGAGCTAATCTTGCCATTGTCTTTATTACTTTTATAACTATTATAATCACTGTTTCTGTTGTTGTTATTATTATTATGAATTATGAATTCAGAAATTATTATAGATAAAGTAAAACGATGTGAGGAAACCAAAAAAATAACATGATTGTGCTATAACGGTAACATATTGAAAAAAATTGAGGGTGATTCAAATTAGACTTTTCATTTATTTTGCATATGACGCACCGAAAAATAAATTCTACCGAAATTATACATGGTGCAAAATAATGTTAGGAAGCTAAAAAAAAATTAAGATGATTGTGCTATAATGATAACATAATGAAAAAATTGAAAATGATTAAAATTATACTTCTTATTTTTTTTGCATATGACGCACCAAGAAATAAATTATACCAAAATTATATATGATGCAAAATGACGTTAGAAAACTAGAAAAAAATTAGGATGGGTGTGCCATAATTATAACATATTTAAAAAAATTAAATATGATTCAAATTAGACTTTTTATTTTTTTTGGATATGACGCACGAAGAAATAAATTATACCAAAATTATATATGATGCAAAATGACGTTAGAAAACTAGAAAAAAATTAGGATGGGTGTGCCATAATTATAACATATTTAAAAAAATTAAATATGATTAAAATTAGACTTTTTATTTTTTTTGGATATGACGCACCAAGAAATAAATTATACCAAAATTATATATGGTGCAAAATGGTGTTAGAAAGCTATAAAAAAAGTTTGGTAGTTGTGCCTCAAACATAACCTACCAATAGTAGTCAATCAATATATATTTATGTTCCCTTTCGGGGTACATGCGGACCCCGTTCCGCTTACATTCCTTTCTTTCTCTTATTCTAATTATTTTTATCCTATTTCTTACTACTTAACGCTTATTCCTACTATCCTATACCCTATCCTTTCCACAATTATTCCATCCAATTGTATCCGCTAGCGCGAGAGAGGGAGAATGGCGCCTTATGGACCTCCGCTTCCGCCGTTCTATTTTATTTACTTTATATTTCTATTCCCCTTTTTTTTTGTTCCATTCACTTCCCCTCCCTTTCCTTCCTCCATTCATTCAATTTCTCCATCCATTCTATCCCTCTACCATCCTCATTCAGAATTTCTCTCATCCTTTCTTGCAATCCTATCTCTTCCATTCTTTCCTCTTCCCTTCCGCACCTATCAAAGACATGCTGCCAGCTTTCTTGTTCCCATCCACACACCCTGCATTTTCTCTTTTCCTCACTCTCCCAGTATCTCCCTTCCCTCATTTCGTTTCCTAGTCTGTACCTAGCTACAGTTATCCATTTCCTTTCTTTCCATCCTTTTTTCAGATATTCTGGTATCCCTTCCTTCCTTATCAGTCCGTACCATTTGTTATATTTTGTCTTTTCTACCTTTTCTCTTATTTCTATTTCCTGTAATCTTTTTTCCTCTTTTTCCGCTCTTTCCCAAATTCGCTCCCTTCTCCCTTCATCTGCCCCTCTTACATCTTCTATACCTATGTTTCTTTTCTCCATCCATCCCGCCCTTTCTTTTTCCCATCCAGACATCCTTCTTTTTCTTCCCATTCTTTCATCAATCTCTCTCAAGCACTCTCTCGCCCATACATTTCCTCCTCCTTCTCTCAGTTTCGCTTCATATTTCCATGCTCGCTTTGCGTACCGTTCTCTTAACTTCGTTCTTCCACCTTCATCCCTCACCATGTACCCGGGTGTGACCCAGTCGACTCCAAGCACCCATCTCACATATCTCTCATGCATTCTCTCTATCTTATTTCTTTCACTCCATCCCCATATTTCCGCACCATAGCCCATTACCGGCCATACTAACACGTTGAACAGCCACAATCTTCTTCTCACATCATTCCCAAATACTCTTTTTCCTATTCCCCATACTTCCCTTATTACCACCCCTGCTTTCTTTATTCTCTCATCTATCTGCTTCTCTTGCCTCCCATTCGTACCGAACATATATCCCAAGAATTTGAATTCTCTCACTTCCTCAATCTTTTCCTCTCCCCACTTCCATTCTTTCTCTCCATTCGCTCTCCTTCCAAACCTCATCACTTTCGTTTTCTTTACATTCAGTACCATTCCTTTTTCTTTCATATACATTCTTACTTCTTCCAGCATCATCCGCATCCCCCTTTCATCCTTTGCCAATATCACAATATCATCCGCATACATCATACAGTACAACCTCTTGCTTCCTACTTTCACCCCTCCTTTTCCTCTTTTCTCCATTCTTTCTTCCATATCAGCCAAGTATAAGGTGAAAAGCCTTGCGCTTAGCGGACACCCCTGTCGCACACCTCTCGCAGTCCAAAACGGTTCGCTCAATTCCCCATTCGCTCTCACCTTGCATACTGTTTCTCTGTACATCTCTATCATTCTGTCTCTCAATTCATCACTCACTCCTCTTTTCTCAATCATATCCCACATTTTCTTCCTGTCTACCATGTCAAAAGCGGCCTTCAGGTCCATGAAGCATGCTATCAATTTCCCACCTTTCTCACTTACTTCTCTATTCACTATGTAATTCAAAACATATATATTCTCCATCGCGCTCATCCCTTCCCTAAAGCCGGTTTGACATTCTGGTAACATTCCTCTATCATTCACTTCCTCATTCAGTCTCCACTCCATTATCATCGCATATATCTTGCATACTGTCTCCATTAGGGTCACACCTCTAAAATCATTTACACACCTTCCACTCCCACTTTTTCTCACTGGCACTATCACTCCTACCTTCCATTCTTCCGGCCATCCTTCTCTCTTCCATACCTTATTACATATTTCCCATACTAACTCTTTCACTCCTTTTCCTCCATATTTCCATATCTCGTTTTGCATACCACTCTCTCCCGCTGCTTTTCCGCACTTCAATCTTCTGATAACCCTCTCGATCTCTTCCATGCTTATTCCCCCATCGTCCCTTCTTTCCAAACTCCCTGCCCCTTGAACTACCTTTCTTTCCACTCCCCCTAATAAGCTTATAAAGTATTCTTTCCATTCCTTTATATCTATTCCTTTCTGTCCCCCCTTCCCTTTTTTTCTATACTTTTTTATTATCCTCCATACCTCTCCTTCTGTTCTCGCTTCGGCCACCTCCCTTATCACCTCCTCCTTCCTTTCCTGCTTCTTCCTTTCGCACAACACCTTATATTCTTTCTTTTTCCTTTTGTACTCCCCTTCCCCGTTCCCTTCTCTTTTCCACTTCCTTAGCACTCTCCTCAACTCTACCCTCCTTTCTCTGCATTCATTGTCCCACCAATTCTCCTCCTTACTTCCTCTTGTCTCTTCCCTTCTTATCTCTTCTCCACATCTCATCACTATACCCTTTATCTCCCTCATTTCTTCCCTCCACTCTTCTTTCTTTCCTTCCCATTTCTTTATCTCTTCTTCATATTTCCTTATCATCTTTTCTCCCCACTTTACCCTTCCTATCGTCTTCTTTTCTCTCCGTTCCTTCCCTTTTCTTTCCCCATTCCTCCTTCCTTCTATTGTGACCACTACCGGCAGGTGATCCGAGTCGATTCTTTCCTCTATTTGCATTCCTTTTATCATTTCCTTCGCTTCCCAATTTCCTATTGCATAATCTATTACTGACTTTCCGTTTTCTCCTATATATGTCCACTCTCCTTCCTCATCCCCCTCTATCCCCCCATTTAGTATTCCTATTCCTGTCTCCCTCATGAATCCAATCAGCTTCTTGCCCTCCTTATTCACATTTTCGTCTTTACTACATCTTTTCCCTCTTTCCTCTTCTTCCCTCTCTTCCCCTTCCTCTAAACCACCTTCCTTTCCCGTTCTTGCGTTAAAATCCCCACCTATCAGTATTCTATTTTCTCCTCCTCTATCGATCATTTCCCTCAAGCTTGCTAGTTTCCCTTCAATTCCTCCCTGTATATAAACTCCTATTATTACCCATCTATACCCCTCAATCTCCATTTCAACTTCCATTATCCCTTCTTCTCTTTCGCTTATCGCCACCTTCCCTTCTTCCACTATCTCCCTCCTTACCCCCACTAACATTCCGCCCTTCGCCCTACCCTTTTTATATTCCCTCTTTGCTACTTGCCACTTCCATTCGTACCCTTCTGTTATCACACCTTTCCTCTTCTCTATCTCCTTTTCCTCTACCCATGTTTCCGTCATGAATACTATGTCCCATTCTTTTATTTCCTCCCAGAATACCCTTTCCTTATTTTTTGCTCCTCCTATGTTCCAGAAAGCCACCCTGTGCCCTCCTCCCCCTTTCTCCTTCCTTTTCTCATTTCTCCTTTCTCGCTCTTTTTCTTCCGTCAGTACTAATCCCCTACTCTCACTTTCCCCTCTCTCTTTTCGTCTCGCACTCTTCTCTCCCCCTCCACTTCCTTCCTCCTTCCAAACCCCTTTCCTTCTTCTCCCTTCACTACCTCCGCTTCCTCCCTCTCCTTTTTTCTTCCTCTTCCCATATCATCCACAAAGTCTTCTTCCCATTCACTCCATCTCCATACTTTTCCGTCTATCCAGAATTTCCCATGCCCCAGTTTGCCTTTTCTGCCCTTCTTCCTTTCTTCCTCTACCTCTTTTCTCATCATCCATTCCACTCTCCTCTCATTCCACGTCAGATCATCATATATCCATTCTTTTCTATCCTTTCCCAACTTCCTTTTACTTTCCATTAATTTTTTCTTCTCCTCTACGCTTCCCAATCTCGCCCATAGTATACTTTCTCTATTACCTCCTCCTTTCTTTCCCTTTTCTTTAGCTTCCTTTACCTCTACTTCTACTCCTATCTCTTTCACCAAATCTCTTATTATTCTCTCCGCTCCCACTTCTTCTATCTCTTTCTGTCTTATCCCCTTCACTATAATGTTCATCTTTCTTTTTTCTCTTTCCTTCCTTTCCATCTCTATTTCCACCCTTTTCAGCTTTCTTTCCCATTCTCTTTCTCTTTCCTTCTCTCTTTCTCCTCCATTGCTTTCTACCTCTGTCAGTCTTTTTTCCATCTCTCTCCATTTTCTTTCCTCTATCTCTACCCTTTCCAATCTTACCTCCAGTTCTTTCATCTTCTCCTTTACCTCCCTCTTCTCCTCTTCCCATTTCACCTTCATCTCTTCCATGAATTCCCTTATTTTCTTACTCTCCTCTCTTTCTCTTTCCATTCCGTCACTTAACCTTCTCATTTCCATCCTCATTTCCTTCATTATTTCTATCATCTCTTCTTCCTTACCTTTATCTCTTACCGGTGATCTCTTGGTCTTTCCCGACCTCTCAAACACTTCCCATTCTTCTTTCTCTTCTCCTTCCTCTGCTACTATCTTTCTTTTCTTTCCCAGCAAATCCTCTATATTTCCTGAGAAGCTACCGCTTCTTGGTCTGTTCAGTCTCTCCAGATTTGTGGGCCTCGCTCTTTTCTTCTCTTCCGTTCTACCTTCATTCACTTTTTCCTTCCCGTTCCCTTCCTCCCTATTTTCCATCCTTAACCCCTTCCTACTGTCTACCTACCTACTGCTATTACTCCCTTCTGCCCTGCAATCCCCTCTCCTTTTGCCCTTGTGCAGTTTCCTACCTTACCTTCCCTCTTATTCTCTCACCTCTTCTAGATGTCGCCACTCCCGCTCCCACTCACACCATTACTCTCTCACCTGTTTTCTTTCTCGCCTTCTACCTAACCTCACAATCTCACTCACTTTCGCACCACTTTCCTACTTTCCTCTCTTTTCCCTTTTCCCTTTCACTCGTCCCTTTTATTCTCCACTTTCTCCTTTCTCTTCTTTACACCCTCCCTCAATCTTATCCCTTTATATCCTCTCTAATTACTTCTCTTCGTTCACTAACAATTCGTCCCACGCTACTCTACTGTCGCCGGAAACGGGAGTCCCCTACCAATAGTAGTCATTGAAAAATGTTTTAATATTTTTTCTAAGGTTATGTCAATTCATCAAGTCTGAAATTTTTTTTAATGAGAGACCTTAGTTATATGTTAGCGCTAGCGCGTTTTATGAGGGTAATATACCCCGCAGTGCGCATGGATTCGGTCCGTAGTGGGACCGTCGCCAGTGTACTTGGGGTTTGTCTCGGTTTCGAGTGGAGTTCTTGGAAGGCGACGGGTGTTTGGCAAATGTCTCGTCACCCGGTCGCATTCCAAGGAACAGATTATTTAGAGTATGATGGGCCCGGGGCTATAAATTAGACCCGTAGCTGAACTATGGAAAAGTGGCGTGTGACTTGAGGTCATGGTGCCACATAGTCTGTTTAAAAGTTGGGGTTGTTTTACGGGATCTGGCCACGGAGTGGGAGAGTTAGAAATGACTCTTGGTAAGCGGACTGTGAGGAACCGCACGGCACTTACCCCAGAACCTCCGAGCAATCTTAACTAAAAAATAATTCTAGATATCGGCCGCGGTAGAAAACGGTTAATATCTAACATCAGAAGTGGGATACGTTCAGTTTTTTTTTTGTTTAAAAAAAAAGTTCACGCTCACGATGAAGGGTACACCGAGTACATCTAATTCGCCGTCGTTCAATGTACTTTTCCGTCGATTTATGGAAAGTGTTATGTCTGGTGCGGTATCGAGTTCTACGCCCGCGACGAGTGATAAAGCGATTGCCGATGCAATACCAGATTTCGGCGGTACAGATCTTGGTGAAGACGCGAATCAGTGGTGTAATATTGTTGAAAAAAATTACCGAAAAGCTTCCTGTTTCGCAAAGACTGAGTTTGGCTACCCATGCTTTGACGGGTGCTGCGAAAAAGTGGTATAAAACATGGGAGGGCAATCCGAGAACGTGGACAACGTTTCGGGAAGATTTGTGTTCTGTGTTTGTGTCCGAGGATAGACTGTGCGAAAGACTGTCACGTGCTGTAAATTGTACCAGCGATAACGCAAATTAGAGGTTTTGCGGAACGATGCAGTTAAAAAATCGAATGTGCCGACCTGTAGTATTTGCTCGAAGAGAGGGCATAAGGTATCCGAATGCTGGGTAAAACGAAAACCATCTCGCAAAGACAAGGATGCGAGGAGGTCAGATAGCAGTCGTGGAAATCCGGAGGACAATGCCTGATTAACAGTGGACTGCTTGGACTTCTGTTGTCTTATGGGATAAGATTGTTCGACTTCTGTTATGGAGATGGAACGAACAAACTATGGTTCGTGAGTAAAAACAAAATAAAAGTCAAGCTTGAGGAAAACAAGGTAATGAAGTTATTTTTCCTAAGATTCTGAAATGCCTGTGACTGTGTGGGACCGTTTGAACGGTCAAAAGGCAGTTGATAACATGTTTCAGTTATCGTAAATGTTGTTTTTTTTTTTTTTGCAAAATATGAGCAATCATTGTTAGTGACGGAAATGTTTCAAAAATTTAGAGGGTATTAACATTGTCCGGTACATCGAGAATCGTGGTAATGGTTCAAAGAAATTATTTTACATTGAAATTGTCAGCTTAATTTGGCTTGAAACACGGGATTGCATTGTATTTTGTTGTAACAGAAGCGTGTCGTTCTAACAGGCAGATCGAACGCATATTTTGACAAAAGTAAGTTTACTCATTACGGAAAATAAAGAATATTTCAGAATGGCCGAGCAAATTGGTTTAATTAATGTTCTCTTTGAATAGAATTGTAAAAAAAACAAAATCTTCAGAGTTTTCTTATTGTTTATTGTTCGACGTGGAGCGAAGCTCGAGCACCGTTGATTTTGCTGAATGTAAAATTCGGAATACGGATGATAAAGTTCATATTATTAAAGATAGAGAGTAAGCAACGAAAAGGTTGTTTGAATATGTTTAAAAGCAGTATAGTTGCTTTGATAAGAAACGTAGATCGAATGTCGAATTCAAACAGGGTGACAGAGTTTTTGTAAAACCAGATGATACTAAGAGAGCGAAACTAGATCGTAAATATGTTGAACCTTTCGTTATAAAAGAATTGTTACCGAACGATTGCTTTCAAATCATCGGTAAATCGGGTAAGCCACAGATTGTGCCTCAGGACCGTCTATGTCCTTGGAAAGGCGGGTGGTCAGGTGATATTTATATCAACGATGATGCAATGAGTGTTGTTAATGAGATCGAAGACGCGGATGAACCGTGTTAGCGATAAAATATTAATATGTTAGTTCATTTATTTTATTCCTTCTTATATTTTCTTTTTCTCTTATTTTATTATTTAGTATATAACGTTTGCATTTCCTTTCGTACAATTTCAATTATTGTAACATCATATTTGATTTAATACGATAACAAGCATTATTTCGTGTTTAACTTAATTTCAATTCCATTGTAGAAAAATGATAGATCGACAGTTTTGAATTTCAGGCTGTACTTAATAGTATTTGGTAGCAATGACCAAATCAAAATTTGAAATTGAATGTTTGAGACATTGTTTAAATGTGTAATCTGATTGTGATTTGTATGGAAATGTTATACATCATTTGAATGAAGAGTAATGTTAGAAAGATACCTGGAGAGTATGGAATAAAAACGTTACTTGTATTTTGTGTCGTGACATTTGAGAGATGCTAGTTGAGAGCATGGAATTGTGATGTCATTGATTGTCTGTAATGTTTTGATGTTCACGTGGAAATTGTGACGTGACTGAACAGCTGATTGTGGTTGAGAGTGGTGGCAGAAGGGTACAAGTGTTGGTACGGATCTGTCTGAGCCGCTTGTAAGTGGAATGGTTGTGTGCAGTGTGTGAGAGTAACGTTTGAAAAGTATACGGTGTGGTATACGGAATGGATAACGTTACGATGCTGCATGTTGAGTGCTGTTATGCACTGGTTTTTAGTGTTCGAAAGTAACAAGTTGAAAAGCGTAAGAGGTTGTATGCAGAATAGATATCGTCTCTCTTTGGATGGAGATCCATGACTGCCGTGATACGGACTTGATTGAAGAATCGAGATTGACGGTTGAAAAGCATATGACGTACGTGGAATAGATACTGTTACGGTCTTGATGTAACACTATGTTTTGAGTGCTGTTATGCACTGGTTTTTAGTGTTCGAGAGTAACAAGTTGAAAAGCGTAAGAGGTTGTATGCAGAATAGATATCGTCTCTCTTTGGATGGAGATCCATGACTGCCGTAGTACGGACTTGATTGAAAAATCGAGATTGACGGTTGAAAAGCATATGACGTACGTGGAATAGATACTGTTACGGTCTTGATGTAACACTGTGTTTTGAGTGCTGCTATGCACTGTGCGGAAGTGACGTCAGGCAGATGCACTGTATGTGCGTGAGACTGTAGGCGTACTGTCCGGTGTTTTGAGTGCTGCTATGCACTGTGCGGAAGTGACGTCAGGCAGATGCACTGTATGTGCGTGAGACTGTAGGCGTACTGTCCGGTGTTTTGAGTGCCGCTGTGCACTGTGCGATTGAGACGTCAGGCAGATACACTGTATGTGTGTGAGACTGTAGACGTACTGTTCGGTGTTTTGAGTGCTGCTATGCACTGTGCGGATGAGATGTCAGGCAGGTGAATGAGACTGTAGACATAGCTGTTTATGTTTTGACTGTTGAAATACAGTGGTGTTTGATACTTTATGTTTTATGGTTTGATTGCGAATCTGAGACCATGGAGTTGAATTGTGTTTTGAAAGAAAGAATGTATGGTACATTGTTCTAGATGCTTCTCGAGAGCGCGAAGCATGTCAGGCTGGCCGTGTTAGCGCTAGCGCGTTTTATGAGGGTAATATACCCCGCAGTGCGCATGGATTCGGTCCGTAGTGGGACCGTCGCCAGTGTACTTGGGGTTTGTCTCGGTTTCGAGTGGAGTTCTTGGAAGGCGACGGGTGTTTGGCAAATGTCTCGTCACCCGGTCGCATTCCAAGGAACAGATTATTTAGAGTATTGATGGGCCCGGGGCTATAAATTAGACCCGTAGCTGAACTATGGAAAAGTGGCGTGTGACTTGAGGTCATGGTGCCACATAGTCTGTTTAAAAGTTGGGGTTGTTTTACGGGATCTGGCCACGGAGTGGGAGAGTTAGAAATGACTCTTGGTAAGCGGACTGTGAGGAACCGCACGGCACTTACCCCAGAACCTCCGAGCAATCTTAACTAAAAAATAATTCTAGATATCGGCCGCGGTAGAAAACGGTTAATATCTAACATATATGTACGTCCTGAATAAATTTCAATAAAATCAAAGTAGTCGTTCTCAAGTTATGAATTTTTGAAAAAATTTGTTTATTTAACGATTACTCCCTGGGGATGAATTTTTAAGGGTTGAAAATTGCTGTGATAAGTACTCACATAGGTACTAATTTAACAAAAAAAAGCGAGCATGATCGGAGCTAAGGCCGCTGGATCATACTTATCCTCCTACAGCCTTTGTCATCAGGCAAAAGCCTGTGATTTTCGTAACGCATAGACAAAGAGTTATAATCTTTGATATTTCTAACAATAAGCAGGCCGAAGCTGTAGCTTCGTGAAGTGCGATAGACATACACCTCGGCTACTTCTCATTGTTGGTGAGCGGTCCCTACTTTTTCTATAAGCATTTTACACTCTTTTCTTGTTGTTTCATTTATTATTCATTTAACTGAAAATATTTAAGCACCATAAAAGGAAATTATTTGTTTAGCTTCGTGCATTTGTAGCAAACCGTAATTAGCATCTGCAATTTTTAATATCATCGAATTCACTGAGCGAACCGTCCGAGGGTTAATCAGCAACCGTCGATGGCAATTACGAGTCGAACACTTTTCAAAAATTCATTTCACCATTCTTTACGACTGCTATTGTTAGTCCTTGAACAGGTCGAATTTGTTCACACCGTGCCGACCTGGGAATGTCCCTCCAAAAACCGCGTGCAGTGCGGTAGCCGAAAATTATATCGCATTAAAGTAACGGAAAATTCTTTCTTTTTGTTGGCAACGAATGGTTATCGGTAAAATCAATTTATTTACAAATTACCGGGGAGTTATGAACAAGGAACGGCTCGCGTAGGGACTCTATTTCGCGCGTCGAACGATAAAATCTCATATGTAATAACTTTTTTGTTGATGAAAAAATCGAAATTCCTATTTATCCGTAATTTTGTATAGGAAATGTAGTTTTCACAAAAAAATATTCAAGAAAATTGAATAGCATTAAAGCGGTAAAACTGCCGAAAATATGTTATTTTTCAACATATTGTTTAAACAAATGGAGATTTTGCAAAAAAAGTTGTGCCGTTAAATTCTTAATGCAAAGGCGCTAATTTCGTCACTTAACGCAAATGCTCTATCTCTCATAGTTTCCAAGATATTCAACGAAATACACTTTTGGACCCCAACTTTGGGGGCGGTTTTAACCCCTTTAACGTGGACGATTGCCGATATAAAAAAATACGTGCCGAATATTCTAACGAGTACTACATCATACTAAAATTTCATCAAAATCGGCGTGTAGCACCTCGGGATGTTCCCTTGTTAGAATTGCCGAGGGTCAAAGTAAGGACCCTCGAAAGCAATTAAAAGTCGCAGATTTCGGCCTGAAATGCACCGCCATAAAACCACGAGTCGCGAGGAAGTCTAAATCCTAGGACACGGCGTGACTCACCGCCGTCCAGGGTTTTCCCGAAAACGTCTTCTGCTTTCCAGACACACCCTTAGAGTGGAAGGAGTTTTTCTCTACCAATCATGCAAATTAACCAATCGAATTGTAATGGAGAAAAATTCCCGAAACTTTGCTCTGTCTACAGGAGTCTTGCGTCGGTGGAAAATTATCACCAATCAGACACTTGGTCGTGAGCGGTGAAACAGGAAAGACTTTTAATAAACAAAGTATTAGAGCACAACAGCCTTTCGCCTCACACACGCAAAAAGAACTTAGAAACATTTTCATTGATATCTCGCGTTCCACAGATGGAACATATACTATTTAATATTGTCGAGATATTCAAATATCTAGAGTCATTAGGGGTAACCGTGCGCAGTGGGTAAGTGTGCGCACCCTTTCTATCTACGAAGGGCAGAGGGGAAAGTTGTGATATGCGTAGGGAACTGAAAGGTATGATGATAAGGACTTAATTCATCTACAAGATTGCGACATCGTCTCGTCCATTTATTTTTAAATAAAAATAAATAGAATTCGACGTTTAAACTATAACTTTTGTCATCTTGACAAAGATTGTCACATCAAACTGAACATAATTACCAAGGTAAATCAATTTTTTGTATATTAATGATTTATTTAAGTTTACTATTCTGTATATGATTTGAGGTTATGTTCTGTATGAGTAAAGTTATGTGAGCATCTATCAAAAATCTCAGTTTGGGGCAAGTGTGCGCGGGTAAGTGTGCGCGTTCGCACACTTACCCCCGTTGTTTTATGTGCGAAAGGAATTAAGTTGTTGCTAAAAAAATTGATTAACCCCTTGCACTATTTTCACGACTTTGACTCGTGATGAAAATTTTAGGCCAAACATGGATGTCACGAGTCGGGCTCGTTGTTCAGTTCCAGACCAAACATGAATATCACGAGCCTGACTCGTACTCGACATTTCAGGCTGAACATGAATATCACGAGTCTGACTCGTGGTCTTAATTATATTATTATTACTTACTTAAAATTTCTTTTAAGTTCAATTTAGTCATCTGATTTTATGTGATTTTATATTTATAAGTCAATCTCTCATTATTTAATTATCTAGTCTTCAAGATAATTCTTTATTAAAAAGTTTATAACTATTAATAGACAATGCGCATACTTACCCGAACGAATGCGCACACTTACCCGCAAAGCGGGTCAAGTGTGCGCATTTTGAATTTTTCTCATTAACCATTTTTTTTTAATGCCAAAGTTCTATGTGTTATTACTTAATTTAATTGTTAGTTCAATAAATAGTTTATCATATGCATGGGTTCTTTTGTCTTTATTCCTTACTGTTTAATTTTGACATGAGTTTAAATCCTTAAGTGCGCACACTTGACCCGAACGACTCTATGTGTATTTAAAGCAGAACTAATAATTAGTAGATTCTTTGCTTTTGATTCATTTTTCGACTGACGTATATAAAGTATTGTAATTTGGCGCGTCGTATCTAGTAATGGAAGTATAATGAATTTTTTACAGATTGTAAAGAAAAGCTACCTCTTCATAAATCAAAATCCATCTACCAATCCAAAGTGACGCTATTAATTCTGTCAAAACAGAGCCATTCTAGAACAGAGGGTTTAAATTAGCATCGATCGACTTGAACGGGGAAGACCGATCCGTTGTAGCGTGCATGTGTCTGCATGAATGCAAGATGCGAGACGTTATATGAATGACGAGTAGAATCATTACTAAAATTTTGTAGTTTCCGATTTATTTACGCCTAAAGCACTGTATATTAAACATAGAGCACACAAACTCACTAAATATAAAGAAACTCTATCGAAAATAATTCTAAATACTCTAACTCGCACTCTCACGAGATCTCTAACTCTCCTCTCAAGGTTTACTCTTCACTGTTCTCGACTCTGTTCGCAACTCGCTGTTCTTAACTCGCTCTCTGTTCATAACTAGTTCTTCCAAAAATTCATGCTCGCATCCACCCTCGGTACTTTTTCTTCCAGCATGCATTCTATGTCTTTCCCACAACATGCATTCTCTATTGAAATCAATTATTTTCTCATTATCCACAAATTAACATTCACGTTAGCCTTAACATTTGTCACCTTCCGAATCACACATTCTAAACATCCACTTTCGCTTATGCAGAAACGATTCACGCTGACTAACTCTAAAGCATTTCTTTGTTCGTTTTTCTCTTCTACGAATAGAGTATATTGGAACGTAGGTACAAAAATCAATTGTATATTTCTTCCTGGAATGCTTAACAGGTTACGGCTGTGGAGCTATGCACTCTGTTTCTATGCTCAAGCTGAAAAGGGTCCTTAGACCTGGCTAAATTGTCTAAAAAGTCACTCTGCGACTTTCACTCGTATTGAAAAGACGTACCCTCCTCATATATTCTAGAATAAAGTTTCTAGTTGATTTTAACCCGGCGATTGTGTGGCAGGGTATGTCATACCCACCATGTTTCTTATTTGCGTCTATTTTTTGTTTGTGGCCTTCTAAACTGTTGTTGCTTTGAGTAGCTGGAGTTACAGGGGCGCGGGAGGGGATAGTTACGTGATAGCAGTGTCGCGGCAGCCTACGCTCGATTTATACGCTTGCAAACTGCGTTCAGGTACGTGATACCCTGCCACATAGCTGGTGCATATATTTTGTTCCGTCGTACGGAAACAAAAGCGCGTTCGGAACGAAGCGAAAGTTTGCCGTTCCTTGAGGTCCGGGTCTGGCTGCCAGATTTATTATTATCAACCAACATTTGGCGACCATCGTGCGCCAACGCGGATGGCCCAGATTGTGCGATTAGCCGCGCAAAATGCAAAAAGTCAATTTTGGAATTTCGATTTTTTTTCTTGTGATATCGATTCTTAAATGTCCGTCGACCTCAGATATGAGAAATTAATGAAACTGGACAAAAATTATAGTTACAACAAACGCTTAAACTTTTTCTGAAGACCAATTTTTATCGAAAAAAAACGTTGTCTTCTTCGTGACATTGTGGCGAAAGTATGCAATATTTTTTAATAATGATTGTTTCTACTTGAAAAGCATTCTTTGACGATAAAAAACCACGTGCTGAATCTAAAATTATTGTTTGTAGTTTATTCAAAAATTAATGTTAAATGAATGAAAGAAAATCGTCAAAGTTTTTTATCTTTTGCAGTCAAGATCTTCCAAGTCCCAACGGGTCCCAGGCTCTAATTGCCACAGTTGTTTTCTGTAATCGTTACCCTAAACGATCCTGCAAAAATCTAATCCGGCCGGATCCGGCTTCAATGAATTTTTATTGTTTAAAGAGTTGCGCGCACCTCGGCAACGCGCTGCCGCCGCGCCGGACTGTCTCGTAAAGTTTCGGCAGGTATAACAATGAAGGGCGTAGGTAAACGCACGAAATATTTGCAGAAAGAACTTCTATAAAGTCTAAGGAATATATGTGGAAAGTTTTCGCCGAGTATCTTTCGATACTTTTAAGTTATTCAATTTTTAAGTGAACCCTGCACCGCGGAGATTAGGATTACCTTTCCAATTATATCTTTGCTCTCAACCTAACAATAAGAGCAATTAAGTAATAAAAGTGATGCATTAGAAGTCTTCGTCGTCGTTAATGCCAATAAGATTTTCTTTTTATTGCACATTATCTTGAAGAAATCCGGGAATTTACTGACCGCGTGTCCCACTGGGTGTCGACAGGTGGTCTCTGTTACATAAACTTTAGGAAGGGCTAGCGATTTATATGATATATTTTGTATATTTAAGTTTTTATATATATTTACTCGTATAAATTAATTAGTATATTTGAAATAGCGGAAACTCTGTCCACACAATTCAATGGCGGAACCATTAATTTTTGGACACTCCTACCCGCCATTTTGTTTTCTGAAATTATGAGTTCAGTTTCGTAATGAGCAACCTCAAAAACATTAGGATACTAATTTTTGTGCGAAACCATTAATTTTTAAACTCACCTGACCGCCATATTTAATCCGCCATTTTGTTTTCTGAAATTTTGAGTTCAGTTTCGTAATCAGCAACCTCAAAAACATTAGGATACTAATTTTTGTGCGAAACCATTAATTTTTAAACTCTCCTATCCGCCATATTTAATCCGCCATTTTGTTTTTTGAAATTTTGAGTTTAGATTCGTGATCAGCGACGCAAAAAATATTATAATCCCAATTTTTAGCTAAATCGGATGTATTTTGCACTCTTGGTGACGATTTGAAAAAGACCGAAAACTGTACGAGGTGCCTGAACAGCTAAATTCACGTTCTGGACCACTGTGAGGCGGCTAGAACTCCGGTCCATGAGGAATTAGGCAGTCTTCGTTTTGAATGAACGTTTTCGTTAATCCGTCGTGCTCTGTCAGCGGGTAGTAAACAGGGTCTTCGGCCCGAACGGTCTCATCGAGCGCCGCTGATTCGCGATGACAAATCGGTCATAAATCACGCCTTCGAAGAGAAATTCTGCCAATCGGCCGGACTAGGATGTTTTGGGCACATCTGGTTGCACTTTCCTCCATCACGTATTCGCAGGGGGTGAGATTCCGCCTCTTGTCCCTTCTCGTCGAGGGCCCCATGGGGGTGGTCACTCCTCTCGGAGGAAAGTGCGGCCTATCAACTTCGCGCACCGCCCGGAAAATCCGAAAAACCCGCCTGCTGAAACGTTGCGAAAATTCAGCAAGTGGGGATGGCCGGCCCATACCGTCGTCGAGGGAATTCGGAGGAAAAATCCTCGAAGTTACTTGTCTTCAGAACACCGATACGCAAAAACGAAACCGAGCTCGGTGACGACGAAAACCGCCAATGTTTGTTATTGTATATTTTGAAGTATTCACTTTCTCGCGAACCAACAAGTTCTCCGTCGGTCGAGGACGATCGCGTCGATAAATTACTTACTCGCGAAGCATAATCGTCGCGATTTCGCGAGTGAGAGTAGTGGTCGCCGAACACCATCCACGTCGAATCTTGACGCCACACAACATATTTCGTGACAAAAACTAACATTACTTTTTCTGCTATTTTAAGTTACTTTGGTTGTTGCAATCTTGTTTATAATAGAAAATGGACATTGACAGTGAACAAAACCGACTTCGGTCCATGCTGGAAGAAGTACTAGAAAATAGTTCCAATGAGGCGAGTTTTGAAGAAGAATCTGACCATTGTAGTGAACACAGACTTCAATCTGATACTGAACAAGAGATTTCCGATCACTCAGAAGACAATATCCTGCTGTCTGTTTTGAGAAAACGCCGCCGCCGTCCAACACTTGACGTCCATGCACCGCATTACAAGTCAAGGGATGGCCAAAAATGGTATAAATGTCCTCTACGAACGAATATTCGTACGAGATCTGAAAACAAAATTGTTGAAGAGCCAGACGTAAAAGGAGCAGGAAGAGAAGCAAATACCGAGTTACAATGTTGGATTATTTTTATGACTGAAGAAATAAAAGCTATCGTATTGAAACACACCAACGAAGAAATAATAAAAAGACGAGAACAGTACGATGATTCTGCTAAATTATACAATTTGAAGGAAACAACATCTACAGAGTTTGATGCTTTCATCGGGTTGCTTTATATTGCTGGTTCCAATAAATCAAGTCGCCAGAGTCTCAAAGATTTGTGGAGAACGGATGGGACAGGAGTGGACATATTTAGAACAACAATGTCTCTGCAAAGATTTTACTTTTTGCAAAACTGTGTTCGCTTTGATAATAAATCAACAAGAGAGGAACGTAAAAAGCTTGATAACGTGGCTCATATCAGAACAACCTTTGAAAACTTTGTTAACTGCTGCCAGAAAGCGCACACCCCTCACGAATATATGACAATAGATGAAATGCTTTTCGCATTCAGGGAGCGATGTGAATTTCGCGTTTACATTCCCAGCAAACCTGCCAAGTACGGCATCAAAGTCCAAGCTCTTGTTGACGCAAAATTTTTCTACACAGTAAATTTGGAGGTATAAGCAGGAGAACAACCTACAGGCCCGTGTTCTGTAAGCAACAAGGCTTATAATGTTGTAGAAAGACTAGTCCAGCCCGTATCGCGCACGAATCGGAATGATGATAATTTTGATAACTGGTTCACCAGTTACGAATTGATGATGCGTTTGCTGAATAAGCACAGGCTTACGTCGACAGGAACTGTGCGAAAAAACAAAAGATGAATTCCAGCCGCATTTTTGAAGACCGGAAAGACTCCAGGAAGTTCCATGTTCGGTCATCAAAAGGATATTTCTATGGTTTCATATGCCCCTAAAAAGAATAAAGTAATGTCAAGCCTACATCATGACGACAAAATTGATAACGCTACAGGAGACCAGAAAAAGCCAGAGATGATAACATTCTACAATTCATCTAAAGCTGGAGTAGATGTTATCGATGAACTGTGTGGTAGTTACAATGTGTCGTGTAATAGCAAGCGCTGGCCTATGACCATTTATTACGGGATGTTGAATATACCTGCTGTCAATGCAAATATTATTTTTCGTGAAAATCAGGGCAAAGACACCAAACGAACTAATTTCATTGGTAACTTACGTTTGGCTTTAGTGTACGAACATCTGAAGTTGCGAAAAGACCAAAAAAATATTCCGACATATATACGTCAGAGAATGTCTTCCCAGATCAATGAACCACTTTCATCGACTCAAAATGTTCCTGGTCGTTATATTAGATGCGGAGATTGCCCATACAAAAAGGATCGGAATACAAAATACGCATGTGCAAGCTGTGGGAAGGCTATCTGTATGGAGCGTGCAACATTTTTTTGCAAAAACTGCACTGATTTGAACTCCAGTTCCTAAGATGTTCCTAAGATTTTTTGTTATTTTTTTAGGTTATATAGTTACTTATTTCATGTTCTATCATACCTTTACGTTTTTTCTTTCATAAAACTTGTTTTCTTTAGTTCCTTTGTAGTTTTTTTGAGAGTGTGAATATTGTCGTTGAAAATTCATAGTGACTTGTTTCCAGTTAAGTAAAATATACAAATTTTTTAATGGCGCAAATGTTTTATTTCCAATACGTTATAATATAGTCATATTTTAATAAAGAATAATTAATATAATGCTTTTTCTTGAGAATCAAGTTTTACAGCCAATTTTGTAAACGGGTATGTCGTACCCTGCCACATACTCCTTGTTACATTTTTTCACCACACTCTCGCCGGGTTAATATGTATTCTTACAATTAGTCTACATTTCGTCTCGCTCTGTCTAGAAATGTTTGCGTCTTACTTGTCGCATATAGGTATTTGTATTGCGACTATATTCTCTATCACTGCATACTGAATATCTAGACTTGAACTATACTTAATACCACTGCACCCTTAGTACCTGCACTTACGATCAGGTTAACGTTTCTAGTTAGTATCACTACACACTTAATATATTTTCTTAGAATTCATGTTACCGTGTTTAAAAATGTTTCCGTTTTACTTGTTGCTTGTATGTATTGTATTCATTTTCCATTGTAAGGGTCTAACAATAATCACCCATCATTGCACACACTTTTTTCTCGTTGTATCGTTTTTCCGTTTCTGAAATGTCTTGGTGATAACGTTGGCCATGGTCATCACTGACGTCACCGAGGTTTGGCCGAAAAAAGTCCAAATGAGAGTGTAGGAAATGGATCTTCAGGGACATGTTGTAGCTGAGTTTTTCACAATTTTTTAGAAGTTTTCCGACGATCGAAACATAATTATCTTTTTTTTTCTTGCCAAGGAAGTTTTCACTAGTGTCCATATTAGAAATCCACGCTCTTTTTTCTAAACGATTTAATTTCGGGATAAAATTTTCGTCTTTCATTAATTCTCTAATTTGTGGTCCAATAAAAATACCTTATTTAATTTTTGCATCTGATCAGCGTGGGAACTTCTGTTTGAGGTAGGCAAATCCTGGTCCTGTCTTATCCATAGCCTTTACAAAGTTCTTCGTGAACCCTAATTTAATATGTAATGGGGGTAAATACACATTCTTAGGGTTAATTAAATTTTCATATTTTACATTTTTTCGCCAGGTAGTAGTTGCCTTGGCGGCCAATCGTTTCTTCTGTAATGTTGCTCCTTCGCTCTGCTATCCCATTCACAAAGGAAACTGCAATACTTAATGTAACCCAATTGTAGGCCAAGAAGTATAGGTATTATTTTTAAATCTCCACAAACATGCCATTTGTATTTGGAGTATTCTATTTTCAATAGCACCAGTTTTAACGTTTCATAATTTTACTTTGCCTCTGTGGCATAGGCAGTTTCGATAGAGGGATGTACATTTCCATTATGTAACAAAGTAACTTTCAGGCTATGCTTTGGCGAGTCTATAAACACCCGCCTTTCTTCGGGATGATGCTGTACACCTAATGCTTTCAACACAGCATTTACATCCGTACACACGCAAAGGTCTTCCTCCATGTTGAAATATTCTTGCAATGTATGTTGCCGTGTTCGAAAGTGTGTCACTTTCGTTGTCTTCTCCAGAAAATTCCATCCTTGTAATTGAGATCCGAAAAGTTCTGCCTGTGCCTTAGACAATTGCAAGTCTCGTACAAGGTCGTTGAGATCGAATTGTGTCAGCAAATGCGGCTCCCTCGATGATATGGAAGCTTCTGGCTCCTAATCTTCTAGTTCTTCATTTTTCTTCCCGACAATATCTTCAGAAGTGCTGGGCACTGGCTACGTTAACGCAGGCAGTTCTTCGGAACATGTAGTAGGACGGATGGAAGAATATGTGGTCGCATATTCGATTTTCTTTTTTTCTTTGGTATTAATGCCAAATATAGCAGATAAACAGAAGTAGCAATCGTTAGAATGATTCGTTGCTTCACACCATATCATTGGAACTACAAATGGCATATATCTTTTTTCACCTCTCGCCCGCGCTAAGAGGATAGTGGCGTAACGTTGACAAGAAACGCGCGGAACCCAATAATTGTCTTGATTCATGATTGGGCGTTTAAAATATTATTCATACGCAACTGTAATTGCGGGAGTTATGTTTCTTCGTTTGCACTTCAAATCAACTTCACCACAAATGTAACAAAACGAATTCGGATCATGTATACACGTTCGCGGCATTGTACTTTATATCATAAGACACTAATGCTGTACCGTATACACTATTGTCTAAATTTAAATTACTAGGGTTATTTTAAACACTACAATAAGAGGTATATTGTGTTAGGAAGAACACAGGCCATCACGAATAAAATATCAATCAATTAAATAATATAAGCAATACAAAACATGGAACTCTATAAATGACGCAAACTGAATTCTCTCGACTTTTTTTCGCAAGTCAAAGGCTGTCCGAACTTTTTAATACGACCTATTCGTCTGAGATTCTGACAGTAGTGAGATCTGTTCAGAATCTTGGACAAACAATGTCAAGAAAAGTTGAATGCCGCTTAACACGTTGAGTGCGGCGCCGATCTTGCTACACTTTCCAATCAGGCGGTAGCGCGTAAGGTATTCACAAATTTCAAAAGAAAAAAAAAGGCACATAAAGTTTTGGAAGACTCTGTTAAATGTTATAGCACAAACACAAAAATATTTGGACGTAAGTTCGCCAGAAAAATTACTGTAATACAGTGAGTAACTTTAATATTCGGACACTATGAGATTTTTGGTTTGTTACATCATAATTTCGTTTCTAATAAAACAAACAAAGGACAAAATCAAGTATTGTATTAAGGTATATGTCTAGTAAGCAATAGTATAAATTTTATTTACATAACTTGCAACAGTTGTTAAATAACACGATTTAAATAAAACATTGTCCGATCTTCACGTTACTTTAATATTCGGACACTTGGTAGTGTAGCACCTTTTGTAAGTGTATATGCCGAGTTGCTTCGAGCTAGAACGCAATGTTTGTTTACAAACATGGTCGACTGTTCGGATGATACTAACGAATATTATTTCATCAGTTACTGTTCGATAATCGTTAAGTTCACGTTTATAATGCCGCGCAAAAGTAATACCTGTTTCAATCTACGACAACTTGTGATTTTTCACAATGCAAAAGGAAAATCATATAGACAAATTGCTGTCATGCTCAACATGAGCAAGAGTACAGTGGCAGATATCGTTAAACGATTCAAGTGTGAGGACCGTATAGACTCTATACCTCAAAAGGGCCAGCCAAAGAAGTTAGATGCACGTGACAAGAGGAAGTTGATCAGAAAAATAACGAAAGATCCTACACTTACAAGGGAGGTTTCCCAAGTGTCAATTCCCGATTTTAATGAAATTTACAGGATATATACAATTCGATAAAATATTTGACACGTATCTTTTTTTATCTGCTGACGTTCATATCTAGGGGGTGAAAACAGCCCTCAAAGTTGGGGAATAAAAAGTTATTTTTTAAATAACTCGGAAACTATTTGGTGTAGATCAAAAATAAAAAATGCAAATTGTTCGTTTTTCAAAGACGGATTTAGTGGGAAAAGTAAAATTGCTTCAAATTTATTTATTTAAAAAATATATTAAAAAATAACATATTTTTTAATTTTTTTTTAGTAAAACGTAGAGTTACTTTTGTCATGCATTGCAAGAAGAAACTATGGACCAAACCCAAGAATGCGGATAAATCAGAATTTTTAGTTTCACCGGCATAATGGATATTTTCGTTCCACAAATTATAAGTCAAGAACTCGCCTTCTCGCATATGATTGCTTCTACGTGCAATCGTTTGATGCTTCAGTAATTATATTACATTACGTATAATAATTATCCCTTGATAACTGTATAAAAAATAAAAATGTTTTTGCGATGATCCCTGCCATTTCATGGGTATTGCAGGTATGTATATCGCTCCGTCCGCTACGGGCATGCAAGGCGCGACCGGTGCGTGACTCGTAACAAAAGGCTGGTCGAATAAGAAACGGTTGTTTCCCGAAGCTTTTCCTACATATATAGAAGCATGGTACCCATAGAAAACTTGGACCTTGTGGAATACAAGCGGGGTCAAATTAAGGACAAAACATATTTCTTATAATTGATTTATGATTAGCAGTAATAATTTTGTCGACCATCTGCTGAATGATGATTCGTTGTAACTTTATGATCGTAAACATTATATATTATATTAGATATTATGTTATCTTATATGACATTATATTATAGTATATTTTAGTTATAATTATAGTTATAATTTATTAAAATAACCGTTTCTTACTCCACCAGCGTTTTGTTACGGGTCACGCACCGGTCGCGCCTTGCATGCCCCTAGCGGACGGAGCGATATACATACCTGCAATACCCATGGAATGGCAGGGATCATCGCAAAAACATTTTTATTTTTTATACAGTTATCAAGGGACGATTATTATACGTAATGTAATATAATTACTGAAGCATCAAACGATTGCACGTAGAAGCAATCATATGCGAGAAGGCGAGTTCTCGACTTATAATTTGTGGAACGAAAATATCCATTATGCCGGTGAAACTAAACATTCTGATTTATCCACATTCTTGGGTTTGGTCCATAGTTTCTTCTTGCAATGCATGACAAAAGTAACTCTACGTTTTACTAAAAAAAATTAAAAAATATGTGATTTTTTAATATATTTTTTAAATAAATAAATTTGAAGCAATTTTACTTTTCCCACTAAATCCGTCTTTGAAAAACGAACAATTTGCATTTTTTATTTTTGATCTACGCCAAATAGTTTCCGAGTTATTTAAAAAATAACTTTTTAGTCCCCAACTTTGAGGGCTGTTTTCACCCCCTAGATATGAACGTCAGCAGATAAAAAAAAATACGTGTCAAATATTTTATCGAATTGTATATACCCTGTAAATTTCATCAAAATCGGGAATTGACACTTGGGAAACCTCCCTTGTTAGTGCACCAAAATTGGCAGCTGAGCTCTTAAACGATACTGGGAAAAAGGTACATCCTCAAACGATCCGCAGAGCTTTGAAAGATAGTGGCTACAATGGAAGAGTGGCTAGGAAGAAACCGTATGTGAACGAACAAATTCGGAAGAAAAGATTAAATTTTGCCAAGGAATTTGTTTTGAAGGAAGAAGCATGGTGGAACGATGTCATTTTTGCGGACGAAAGTAAATTTAATATTTTTGGGTCAGATGGGCGAAGGATGGTATGGCGGAAGAAAAATGAAGAATTTAAATTTAAAAATCTAAGACCGACAGTGAAGCACGGAGGTGGCAGTGTACTAGTTTGGGGCTGTATATCCACATTTGGACCGGGCGAATTAGTTTTTATTGACAATATTATGGATAAAAATGTATATTTGAACATATTAAAAAACAATTTACACAAAAGTGCTACACACATGGGAATTTTAAACACATTTAAATTTTACCAGGACAATGATCCGAAACATAAGGCACGCATTGTGCAGGAATATTTATTGTATAATTGCCCAAAAGTGTTACAACCACCACCCCAATCACCAGACCTCAACCCTATTGAAAATATGTGGGATGAACTAGATCGACGTATCAGAAAAACAACAATAACTTCAAAAGAAATGTTGAAACATAGATTAAAAGAGGAATGGAACAATATAAACACCGAATATTTAAAAAAAATCATTAGAAATATGCCACAACGTTTAAAAGAAGTAATCCAGCAGAATGGCTATCCAACAAAATATTAAGGTACCTATTATTATTAAAATTAGCTTAAACATAAGCTTCGGAATACGTAGTTTCTATAAGTGTCCGAATATTAAAGTAACGTGAAGATCGGACAATGTTTTATTTAAATCGTGTTATTTAACAACTGTTGCAAGTTATGTAAATAAAATTTATACTGTTGCTTACTAGACATATACCTTAATATAGTACTTGATTTTGTTCTTTCTTTGTTTTGTTAGAGATAAAATTATGATGTAATAAACCAAAAATTTCATAGTGTCCGAATATTAAAGTTACTCACTGTATGTGCTCATCTCAGCCACATATTTGCTTTGCAGCAATAAAGTATAGCAATAAATCTCAGGATAGCATCTGGGAAAAAATTTCATTTTATTCATTAGTTCCCTTTCGAGGAAGGTGAATAATGTACAGATAGGATCATGGTTTTGTCGGAAGAACGAACAAACATAATAAACTAAGAATCGACCAGCAAACTGACTAGAGTTGACTGTACAAAAACTCTTTCCAAATATAAGGTTTCGTGGATCTATCCGCGATTCTAATTTCGCGATTCTGTTTTACCGACCAGCGTCCAGGATATGCTGTGTACTCTCTTGATCGGTAGGTGTCCAGGCAACACATCTGTACTCTCCTGCCAGTGGGTCCTATTCTGCATATAGAGAGCGGCCGATGGTCTTATCTCGTCCTCTCTCTCGGCGCAGAAGAGCAAGCCTATCCTTTTTTTGTTTTCTTGATTGAGTAGGGGGGCGAGATGCACTTCAAAAGCATAAGAGTGGGTCTTCTCTTAGGAGAGTGCACGTTCCCTGGGAGGTAGTTCCCGTGAACAGAAGCCCACATACCTACCAATGGAGGTAAAAGTTGAGTTACCAATAGAGGTAACGTATGGTTTCAATAGATAGAGTCGGCGCAAAAGAGGAATCCTATCGTGTCGTGCACTTCTTTTTATATGCGACCGTTGCTATTTTCGGTCGCGGAAATCAACATTCGCGTTGTCAAGCCTGGTCTCGCGGTTACGCGCTTCTGCGCCTCACGCCTCCGCTCCCTTCAGCGGTCCACTGCCGAGCTCCAGAACTTCTCGAAGCTTCTCGGAGCTTCACGAAGTTTCTCGAAACTCGTCGTCTTTTCTGTCGCCATGCTACAGCTTAAAATTTTTTTATTCGGTTGGTTTGTTCCGATGCTGGCTCGTCCGGGAACACTCCGAAATCGGAAGACGGTATTGTCCTGTCGTGCCGATTAATCAGAGGAGTCGATCTTCCGTACGCGTATAAATGTGGAGATTGAAGGCGTAACTTTCCAACCTCGCCGCGGTGAAAATTAATGCACTGAGACTGGTTGTTTGGTGAAGAATAAAAATATATTTAAAACAAACATTAACGTATTAAAATAGTACTGGGTGTAAATAAAAAATTATGAGTTGGCGATGTGTCGATACAAGGAGCAGAAATCCAGAAGTGCCGTTGCGGAGCGCGGCTACCTGTATTTATCTGTTCTGTTGTGGGATGTGTGTGGTGTGTATGTATAAGAAATTGTCTAGGCGGATGTACAGAATTGTTTGGAAGTTTCTATGGCAAGATATGAAAATGCGTGTAATGTTTGTTTCATTAGTGTATGTATCGGCCTGTTTGGAATATTCTATGGGTAATTGTGTGGAATATATGTAAAGAGGCGTGTTATTGTAGATACAGTTGCGTCGGTATTTATGTTGACACTGTTACATTTCTGGTATTACCGATTTTGTTTCACAATGTAAACACTTCCCGGGAAAAACGAATTAGATCTGACCATATATAATAAGATCTGCCTTCCAGATCTGGCCAGATCTTTAAATTGTCTCTATCTGACGAGATCTGATCAGATATATGTAATCAGATCTGACCAGATATAACCCAAAGAAAAAAACATTATATGTAAATATTATATGTAAAGTCACTTAAAAATTCAATATGCATATTTACATCAAGATGCATGTAGCACTAACATGTAAATGAATAAAAAAAACTTTTTTTTTATTTTCCGTGGCAGGACTTGAACCCCAGTTTTTTCTGCGCGAACCCTGAACGTTGTCACTGTACCACAACAGCTCTTAAAGTTCTTTATAAGAAAGCCAACGATGTTTTTTGGTTATTGATAATAACTTGTATTTTTTGTACAGTATTATCGCGTTGTGCATATAAAAATATTTTTTAATCACAATTGTATAGAGAAAGTAAATCATATAATACCAGTTGAGTTACGAAACGAATTCTGTTTGATTAAAGTAAAAGATATTAATACTCTTATAAAAGATGAAAATTATTTATGTCAAGTTCCAAATAACTTGAACAAAATTTGTTGATGGATAATAAATAATAGCCAAAAAATCATACTGACAAAAACTACAATTTACGGAAAAAATATCCAGTGAATAATATTTTCTTTTTACACTTTATGTATCTTTCGTCATTAATTATTAAAAAAAAATTTTGTCAAACAAAAGCTTGTTGAAAATACCTATACTTTAAAAAATATGTAATAAATAAATTTCTCAATAAATAAATGATAAGAATTTAAGAACTATTGTTATTTGAGCTTTTTGATAGCTATATGCATGACTTTATAGAGTGTACATAATCAGATCTGATCGGATCTGATGCTGTTGACAGCCCAGATATGGTTATATCTGGCCAGACGTGATTAGATCTGATCATATCTGGTGAAGTTTTCAGCCCAGATATAGTTATATCTGATCAGATCTGACCAGACATAACTAGATCTGATCATATCTGGTGAAGTTTTCAGTCCAGATCTTGTTATATCTGATCAGATCTAACCAGATATAACTAGATCTGATTATATCTGAAGTGTCATATCAGACCAGATATAAATAGATCTGACTAGATATAATCAGATCTGAGCAGATATAATTATATCTGTTCAGATCTAATTCGTTTTTCCCGGGGAACTGTGTCGGGACGGATAGTTGGTGAATAATTTGAACTTCAGTTTCCCGTGAACAAAGGCTTTAATAAAAAAGTAGGATCTTAACTAACCGAGCGCTTAAAATGTAATGTCTAAGTTACTATCTATTTAGCTCGAAGGAGCCGCTCCCACGCAACCGGCGAATTTCCGTGGCCGCTCAGCTAATCGGAAAACGAGAAAATTAACCGATTGCGCCCTCTTTTCCTTACGCCCTTGGCGCGCTTTTTAGGGAAAAGAGGCGAAGGTTTTACGGCAAGTTTTCGCTGGCAAGGGGTCGGTCACGTACGCATTTCCTCCGCGGCCCCGCTTTGCCTTGCGCGGCCCAAGGTTATCGTTGGGCCTGCACTCGAAGGGACATCGGAAACGCGTAATTTATGACACTTACAAGAGCTATTGAGAATGTGCAGAGATTCTAGAATACTCTAACAAGGAGAGGACCCCAACTGTCCGACTTCGATTTTAACGAGGCTTTGCAAGATGATAGCATGTAGGTCCCTAATGATATGTGTAAAATATTAGCCGTAGTTATGCAGTAGTTTTAAAGATATAAGCGATTAAAGTTCGTACCTCTTTATATACTATAGATGTGAACTTGGTTACAACAGCTGTGGTGGCGCAGTGACTGCGGTGTAAGCCTCACGAGCCGAACATCTTGCGTTCGAGTCCCCGTGACGGGCAATTTTTTTTTCTATTTTAATTTGATGAAATTGCACACGATGAAGGATGATAATTATCGTACATACACGAAAAACATAAAACATTTCGACACCATGAACACATAATGAAACCTTGTTTATTGCACTGGCACTTTTCACTTCTTATTTCTTCCGGAAAAGCCACTTGATTCACGTTTACAAACAGTTCTCTGGTAGAAATTAATTTGGATGCACACCACGCATATCTTATCATCCTTGAATAAATTGGCGCTTGCAGTTGATAATGTATAAGTGCATGCATTTTAATGCAATCAGATCGTTTTGCAATATTGCGATCGGTTATAAAATGCTCGTAATAATTTTGAATCCGTGAAACATAATTCTTTACCTGCCGATAAAAATAAACATCGCAGGGTTGGCAAAGTGCTGTACACTTCGGCGGAATAATTTTCAATGTGCATGTCGGTTCATTATTTTCATCGACGAATTTCTGGTCATATAAAGTTGAGTTGGTTTGACCACCCCACGAGTCCACAATTAGTAAAAATTTATTATGTTGCACATATGGATGGATTATTTCGTTCAAAAATAACTCGTACGTGTCCTTCTGCAATTTTCCCGATTTCGTGGCAGTTACAAAAACATTCTTCATTTTTAAACATAATTCTCGAACTTCTTCGGCAACCTGCGGTCCAAATGTCCCATTCCTTTCTTGAAGACACAAAAACACTTTGGGCAGCAATTTTCCAGATGCGGTTATAGAATATTGTGCGGTGTACGAATGTGATACTTTAGATGTGTCTTTAATATAAACTTCTGTTGCTTTTTCTCCTTGATGTGATAATGTTCGACGTATATTAGCACGATATTCAACTCCGGTTTGATCTGTATTGATCACGAAATCCAATTGTGAGGAATTATAATTTTTAATAATATTTGCTGTTTGTTTCTGAAAAAGTTCTGCTAATTTTAATGTATTTTCGAACGAGTCACGATCTTTGTTGCTCACATATTTTGTGACATGTCTCTGTCGTATTTTATATTCTTGTTTAAATCTTGTTACCCAATGTTTCGATGCCATAAATGAAAACTTTTGTGATATAAATTGAGATGCTGCTGCCATGGCCCACTGTTGCAGAGTTCGCGTAGTGATAAAATGTTTTGCTGCACGAGCTTCAGCAAATCTGTCGTACACCCACAAATTAATAAATTTGCACTTATCAATCCGGCTTCCACCTTCTCTGACTTGGTCCTTCCACCTTGTTAATTGCCGTTTATTCGTCAAAGCTTTCGTTGTCTTGCTTCGCAATGTGGTTATTGACCAATTTGGATGCAACTCGGCTAACGAAACTGCTTTTCTTTTCGTTTCGAACAAAACTTTGGTAATAGGTGATCGAGATCGAGATCGTGATCGGGATTGATTGTGAGATTGTTCTTCGGGTGGAGATGAATCTATTGCTTCACCGCTGCTGGAACTTGTATGTTCTGCGTGAACATAATTGGGGCCGGTTTCAATAAACAGTTCATCCTCGATAGTTAATTCGTACTCCGAAAAAACTGTAATTAAAATTTCTGCAAGTTTATCACCTATTACTTTCGACCGTTCTGATGCGTTCACACTCCTTTCCCTATTAATATATTGGCGTTCATACAGCACATCCACTGCATGGTACACTGCGTCCGTAACTTCTTGCATTTTTTCAAAATTATATGTACTTGAACACAGACAACACCAACTCACATAAAATGATCTCCGAATAAGAAATACGATGGTTCTTCGTTGGTTTCTTGTAGTTGCCTTCTTACAACTAATTTGGACAACGCTGTGCAAGCCCTTTTAAAGACTTTTTACATCAAGACCACCCCCGGTTTTCTTCTAAAACGTTCTTGGAGTGGTTGTCAAGGGTTGCACAGGTCCAGCCGCTTGATTCCATTTAACGAAACACATGGTTTCCAGACTTATATTCTAGGCTCGCTACATGGCTATCGCTATTGAAAGTACGTCGAAAATACGGTAATAAATCAAACTACAGGGTAAGGATTTGCAGAGACCTAGGTCATTAAAACTGAAGAAAAGTGGCACCCGCGTGGCTGAAAAAACGGAAACTTTCCGAAACAGATGCCTTCTCGAACTGTGCAGTAAGTCTTGTAAAATTAAGGTTGTAAGGCTTAAAAATGCACGTCTATTGCTTCCTCCAACGGTTTAAAATTAACTAACTTTTATTTAGCTAGCTATACAGTTTGAATTGTCTTCGAGAACTTTGAAGATTAAATATTTCGAAAAGCTGTAAAAAGACAGTTTGCGAGGTCCGAAACGTACATAATGTAAATGTATATAATGTAAATGTATATATTGCAATTGTACGATAATTATCATCCTTCATCGTGTGCAATTTCATCAAATTAAAAGAGAAAAAAGAAATTGCCCGTCACGGGTACTCGAACGCAAGTTGTTCGGCTCGTGAGGCTTACACCGCAGTCACTGCGCCACCACAGCTGTTGTAACCAAGTTCACATCTATAGTATATAAAGAGGTACGAACTTTAATCGCTTATATCTTTAAAACTACTGCATAACTACGGCTAATATTTTACACATATCATTAGGGACCTACATGCTATCATCTTGCAAAGCCTCGTTAAAATCGAAGTCGGACAGTTGGGGTCCTCTCCTTGTAAGCGAAACTAAATACAAAAGGCACTTTCTCTCAAAAATAGCTGTGTTGCAGCAAATGACATAAGCCATGACAACCGTTTGCACGAGAGTTGAAAAACTCTATGTAGATGGTCGCTACAACTGAAAGAATAGTTTGCTCCAATTTTTTTCCTTCAGCAGTGTATATCTCCATATTGCATATGTAGCCGGTGCCACTCTCGCACACCACCCGAACAAGTAAACCATATTTTGTCAGTTTTGCTGGGTTGTAGATGCGAAACCTTAGGCGTCCTCTCCATGGGATCATTCCCTCGTCCAAGGACAATTGTTGCTTCGGTTTGTATACCGCTCTAAATTTATGCAGGAAATAATCCAGTACGGGTTGAATTTTGAAAAGTGTCCCGGAGCGACTGTCCATTTTTCTATTATCGTTGAATTGCGAAAATCTCCATGTTTGTTCAAATCTATGGAGGCTCATAGTTTGCGCAGATGTAGGGGAAAATATCAAAGGATCGGTGGACCAATAATCTTTCCACCTATCTTTTCTTGTTTGACTCATCAGAATAATTAGGCCAAGGAATTTCTTCATGTCTTTCTTTGTAACCGGAGACCACTTGAGTGTTCTGGATGTTGTTTTGCGTTTCGTTGCAGTTTGATCGTGATAGCTGTTCAGCTCCTTGCAAAACATTTAAAATAAATCTTCATCAAAAAAGAAATTGGTCACAGAGGCTACAGAGTCACACTGAGATGGAACTGTAGTGACCCCAGGATGACCTGCAAACATTTCTAAGCGTGGTGGTGTGTCAATGTCAGACCAATAATTATTGTTATTTTCGTCAGTGCGGAATCACTTGAAAACACTGCCACCTTACTCTTCTTTACAGGTCTAATAATTTCACTGTCACTGGAATCGTCTTCGCAATGTACAAAAGAATTATCCGCATCTTCGTTCTCACCAGGAACGTCTGACAAATTATCGTCAAAAACCTCAGAAATTATTTCTGCTTCGTTCGTTTCCATTTCTTTTCTGAAGGAGGCCATTTCTAAGAAGGCGAGGAACTTGCGCCGGAGTAAAACGAAGGCTATTCAAATCACCAAAATACAATGCAACGTGTCGAATTCATTCTGAGACTAAGTTGTTTTTATTTTACGTTCCTGTATTTATACATTTCTTCGTAGCTTCATTTCTTCGGATTCCACCAATAGGATCGTTTCCCTCATTGTGGATGAGACGAAGGCAAACCGATGATTTACATTGATTATTAGTGTACATACTAACACTTGGTCGACCAATCGGGTTGATCTACCTATTTCCAAGCTAGTCGGGGGCCGACCGATCGGGTAGATCTACCATTTTGACCTGAGGAACGCTTCTATCTCTATAAAACTTCTTATTTTTATAGAGTACAACATAATATTAATAACATGCACTAGTTTTTGAAGTCTTTTATTGCCCATTATTACAGCTCTTTATGATCACATAAATAATTTCACTAGAAATCTCATGAGCGTTCCGTAACAGTTGGGACGCCAAACACGAGAAATCTCGTGAGCGGTCCTGCAAGTGTTAACAATTCAATGCGCATCGTACTTCTTAGTTTCGTCGTAGCAGATCGGAAACTGATTTCTCCGCATCTCCACCGTCACCAATCGTCATTCTTTCATGGTGTCGAGAAAATATCATTGCGAACCCTGTCGAGCCCGCTTTTATCGACGGGTCAGACGCGTGACGTATGTCCGGTGGCATTGGAAGGGAAGTGGAGAGAACGTGCTAGCGTGAAGAGGCATTCTGTAAGAAACGAAGGCGCGACTACGTTGTAGTGTCATAAAGATAACCTTCCACAGTAAGTTTTTCTTTTGGTGTTTCTTACCCACCTACCCCCACGTGGGAGATCCCGGAAATTCGGGGTATATAGAACACATGGCATCATTCAGTCTCATCTCACTCATACATCCTCGCATGCTCATACACATTACACCAACACCCATACTCATTCCTCACATACTACATTCATGCTGCGCAACCGCTTCCCAAGTGGATCAATTAAAGGAAGAAATTTAAAAAAACGGCCCGAGTTGACCAAAAGGAAGAATGTCGGTTTCCACCAAAAAATCACTAGACCGCATGTGTCAATGAAAACCCGATATAAATGATTGGTTTTCGGTTAGGAAATTTTACCCCACCCAACTTACTCGCGAGATCTAGCACCATCTGATTATGATTTAATTAGGTCCATGCAAAATTTTTTGAATGACCAAAAATTTAGTAGTCTGCAGGCTTGCAAATATCGACTGAGGTTATATATCGAGAAACAGTTTTTAAAAAAAAGTAGAAAAGTATGCTCACGTATGTCTTAAAAACTATGTCTTCGGCGATATACAGTGGCTCACAAAAGTGTTCGAACGCGTATAAGTAAAAACAAAAACAATAGATACATGTATGTTAGACATAAGTTTTGAAGGTAGTACTGTAACTACTGTCAGACACAACTATCAGGATAGTACATATAAATTTTCAAGACAATCGAAAAATATATGTGGGAATTATTAAGCCTTTATTATATAGATATACTGTAACGGAGTCACAAAAGTGTTCGAACGGTCGAAAGTATTTATATCTTACTCTATATTAATATTTAGTTGGACCTCCTTTCGCCTTCATTACGTCCGTAAGACGTCTTCCCATGCTGTGTACAGGGTGTTTCACAGCAATTTGCCTATAGGATTTTCCGTCTTTATGCATTTTCAGAATAATCTGTCTCTCGCACATTTGTGTTTCTGTTCTTCTTGAATTCATTGCCATTATAAACACGGTGATAAACAATTAACAACATGAAACTTACTACACGATGTCTAGAGACTAACTGAAGCCACATATCGTTTGTTTGATCCAAGAAATGCACATCTTTTTTTTTCATAACATTGTTTCTCCTACTGATTTCTACACGTCCGAACACTTTTGTGACTCCGTTACAGTATATCTATATAATAAAGGCTTAATAATTCCCACATATATTATTCGATTGTCTTGAAAATTTATATGTACTATCCTGATAGTTGTGTCTGACAGTAGTTACAGGACTGCCTTCAAAACTTAAGTCTAACATACATGTATCTATTGTTTTTGTTTTTACTTGCACGCGTTCGAACACTTTTGTGACCCACTGTAAATTACTTTCCACCGCAAATAATTAAAAAATTCAGCAATGCCAGAACGTCAGCTCTCGCTTCAAAGAATACATTGTTACCGCCGCGATCGTCTTGCTGAATACTTCTTAAATATTACTTTCATTATTTAAACACGCTTATTCTTAGTTTACCAATAAATAGTAGCGAGCTAGATAATCAGAATGTAAGGGAATCATATACCATTGGATACGGCTCACTTAAAAATTGAATGACTAAGAAGTACCAAAAGATACGGGATTGAAACTTCTCAGATGTATTCATTTTATGTAAGTAATTACCGCAAAGTTTTGGTTCATCTACCTGCTTTTCTGTGTTGTATCTGTCTGAAATCTTAAAATCTATCGGCAAAACAATCGCAAGGGCAACAATGTATTGTTTGACGGGAGTGCTAACATTCTTATGCATTGATTTTTTAATTATTTGCGTTGGAAAATAATTTATGTATATCGCCGAAAACTTAAATTTTAATACATATCTGGGCATAATTTTTACTAATAATACTGTTATTTTATCCTACACGCGGCGTGGTGCGATCTGAATCTGTTTCTCGACATATAGTAGTCCAGTCAAATAAGACTTTGAAGGTTACAAAAATTCCCATAGAGCTAAAAATTGGTATGAATGTTCAGAATGCTATTATAAATGAATTGTGAAAAGTCCCCATCAATCCCCCTTGTGCAAAAAATTTTATTGATGGTGAAAGTTTGCAAAAATAGGTTTTTCGCGTTTTTCAGCTAAACGGTGAGTTTTACAGCAAAAATAGTTCAGACAAAAATTGTAGATCATTCGATTCTCTACAAAAAATGTATCCACACTTTTTTTCATAAGTATTGCCATTTCCGTGATACAGCGGTTAAAAGAACTGAAAAAATTATTTTATTCGTAATATGCACACGTTTCCACACCACCTATGAGGTAGTGTGCTTGGTGCTGTTTTTTTTAACGTGGTTTCCCCGGTAGGCCTATTCCACGATCTATTGTGATTCTATTGAATTCAAAGTGAGTATTGAAAATGATGAAAGCTGTGTAAATTATGTAATATATAAATGAAAAAATAATTTGGAAAAATTATTCGTCGGATTCATAATAATCCAATGGAACTTCTAGTGTACTGTCTTCGTTTTCTTCATCTTCTTTTTCTTCATCTTCCTGCTGGATACAAATATGTTCTAAAAGTGGTACATCATATGTCTCATCACTGATATCGTAATTATCCTCATCTAGTATCGATTCAACATTGGAACACGACTGTCCTTGACAATTGGTACATACTAAAGAACAAAACAGTCCAATCTTTTTACAGCCGCATTTAGCATTGCAACCTTTTTTGCAATTGCAAAAGATGGTGTTAAGGAGTTTTTCTGGTGCAGGTGGGAGTAATGTATGAATTGGTTCCAATGCATTGTCAACTAACTTCCAACCCCAGTCTTCTGGATCCATTTTATTACCAAGCCACACTTGAACTTGATAATATACCCGGAATAGATGTTGTTGAGCAGCAGCAGAGGTTGGGGGAAGACAAGCTAATTGCACTTGTTTTTTATTATAAGTTTTTTTTTGCAAAAGATAAGTATCGGAGTATATCCAAGCAGGTAACTTTTTTTGGAGCTCCGTACATAGAAAGAAGAAAGTGAATTCCATTAGTGATTATAACTGCACATGAATTTTTACACATGTCTGGTCTTTCACGTACTCCGAAAACTCATCATCTCTTTCAATACTTGCATCAATTAATGTTTAATGCCGCGATCAACAGTAACAACTCCACTTTCAGTCAAAGGTTGACTACAAATAAAGCAGAATTGCGACATTTTTTTTTAATAACAGTAAAATGCACAAACTTTGTTACAAAATATAAGCGATAGCCACGAGTTGTCACTACGAAGGAATGCTTACGACTAACAGTATTTTGTTGAGTATGAGACCTTTGAAACGGAGCAGGTATACGAGCATCGTCACGCTGACAATTGAATGGAAGACAAATGTTACTCAAGGCCATGCGACTAAATGAAAATAGGGGCGGAGTTTTTGACGTTCATTTATATTCTAAGAATTTTATAATTTGTATGTATAAGACATAGGGACTCATATTTTTACTCGTATAACGGTTCAAAAATGTATATAAAAGTACATTACGTGCATATTACGAATAAAATAATTTTTTCAGTTCCTTGAACCGCTGTATCACGGAAATGGCAATACTTATGAAAAAAAGTTTGGATACATTTTTTGTAGAGAATCGGATGATCTAAATTTTTTGTCTGAACTATTTTTGCTGTAAAACTCACCGTTTAGCTGAAAAACGCGAAAAACCTATTTTTGCAAACTTTCACCATCAATAAAATTTTTTGCACAAGGGGGATTGATGGGGACTTTTCACAATTCATTTATAATAGTATTCTGAACATTCATACCAATTTTTAGCTCTATGGGAATTTTTGTAACCTTACTTCTATTTTAAGGATTAATTTGACTGGACTATAGCTTCAATCAACGGGTCGCGCGCATCGTTTTGTTTTCTGTGATCAGCGAGCGTGGCACGTCTTCCCAGCGCAAGCGGTTAGATACGAATGTCGCTCCAATGCGCCACCATTCTCGTGCCGATAGGTCCGAACCTGCAAAGTGAGGGACAAGGCAGGCTTGGTTGGATGAAACAGATAGTTGGGAGAATCAGGCAGAGCTGCTCCAAGGAGGCAAAAATGATAAAGTAGGTAAACATCCTGTACTAGACTAAAGTTTCTAGTTGATTTTAAACAAAGTTGTTCCTACTTAAAGCCTTAAAAATCCATATTTTTGTTCTTAAAAAATTCTATTCCCACAATATTAAATTTTTCTTATACACTAACATACAATACAAGTTGCTCCCACTCTGTCACCATTCCAAGACTATTTCTCTGTAGTGCGCTCCTGTAACAATGAAGCCTGCCGAGGTGTCTGCCGCCAATTTTGATGAAATTTAAGTACTATATAGTTCTCATAAAATATGTGGTACTTTCTTTAATATGCAATCGTCTACTTTAAAGGGGTGAAATCACCCCCCCCCCCCCCCCCCCCCCAAGATAGGATGGTCAAATATATTTAAGCGAATTTCTCGGAAACAATGCAAGATAGAGCAATTATGTAACTTAACGAAATATGTTGCTTTTTATGGCGAATGTAAAGATATAAATTATTTTTAAATATTCATTTGTTTAAATCTTACGTTAAAAAATAACATGTTTTTGACAGTTTTACAAATTTAATATCATTACATTTTTTTGAGTGTTTGTTTCTAGAAACTGTATGTCCAATACAATGTTGCGGATAAATTGAAATTTTGAATTGTTCATTAACAAAAAGGTTAATACACTCAAAATTGCATAGTATGGCGTAAGAATGAGAGCGCTTGCACAAGTCGATCTTTATTCATACCTACTTGGTAAAGTTCACAAAAATTCTGATGTATTTTTGTGAACTTTAGCTCTTAAATGAACTAATTTGTCGACAAAAATTCGTTTCTAACGAAAATAAATGATTATTTTAAAACACTGTACTGTACCATTTCAAATGTAATAACTTTTTTTGTGATGATACAATCAAAATTCCAATTCATCCATAATTTTGTAAAGGATGTATAGATCCCATGAACCGATACTCAAGCCGATTTATTGGCATTAAATTGATAAAACTTTGAGAAATATGTTATTTTTCATCATATTGTCTAAATTTCTGAATGTTATAAAACTTATTTACACATTTAAATTCGTCATAAAAGCTAATCATTTCGTCAACTTACAATTAGATAATTACTTTACTTCTCATAGTTTTCGAGGTATTTGCTGAAGTATAATCTACCACCAGACTTGGTGGGTAGGGAGGGAAGGAGGTTGATTTTTGCACCTTTAAAGTGGACTATTGGCCAGGAGAAGGTACCAAATATTTTAATGAGTACTATATCATACTCGAGTTCCACAGAAATCGGTGATTCGCACCTCAGCAGGTTCCCTTGTTTGTGAACGTGTGTTTCGTTACACCGTTTTACTTTCTGAAGATATACTCAACCAAGCATCGCTCGACAAGCATCGGCAATCAAAATCGCCTATATTGTTTGAAATATACCAATATTAGATATACGCACGTTGTTGACAAAAATCGGTGCTCCACAAAACATCCGCTCCTTGAAATCCGTAATACAAGAACGTATCAGGATATATACTCAAAATACTATGTTTCCTCTTATACTCTTGCATAATGAGCGGCTTCGATGTACCATAAATTCCAGCAGATATAAAGCCACCACCCCATGTTATCCACAATTCGGTCCACTTTGTACCAAGTACTATGTCTGATTTAGCTTCAAAGTATTCTTGATTCTGCAAAGTGTATACAAGTTAATTGAAAAGACAATTATATTTTAATGCAACATGTACAAAATGCGCAATATGTATATGCAGAAATCGGCAACATCTATTGCGATATCAGACATAGCCAGACGTGGACGAGCGCTCGAGCAGTAAACACCCTTTCATTCGAGCTCCCGCACTAGTCGAAAGTAAACGGATTATACGCGCCATCTTAGTGGTTCGAATATTTCATACGAATGTGAGACAAACTTTTCAACTAGTGAGAGTGATTTATTTAAACTGTTATTTTGGGACTTGCTTACACAAGTCCCAACGTTTCTTTTGTGTAAATTTCGTGCCTGAAAGTGCATGGACAATCACGTGTCGAGGAAAGACACACCGAAGCAGTCCTCGCCGTCGAAAACCGACGGTAACAATTGCTTGCTTCCCCGGTAACAATCAAGCCACGGAATTTGCGGCAAAAAAGCACACAGTTGACGTTCTCGACGGAAGCCATGCAATCAAAAAAGACAAAGAAGATAACGGCTACCCGTTCATTGACGCGAGTCGCTTCCGTGACTAGGCAACAAGCCGCTGCCTCCGCGGATAACGCGGAGGAGCTGCAAAAAGACGCTGCGAACTGAACGAGCGATGCCATGTCTACGGCATCCTCGATTCAAGGTACCGAATCGCCGGAAGCTACCCTAGAATCGGTGCTGCAAGAAAACAAACAACTCCTGAGCCGCATCAGGCTCCTGGAGTCTCAAATCAAGACACTGTCTGGACCCTCCACCACCAACAAGCAGGACGGAGGCCCCTTGATGGACTGGCTAGCAGTCGCACAGTGGAACGAATCGACCATCTAGGTGGAAAAAGATAATAACTCCAGAACCGTTCATTTTAGAGAAAAATGTTATATACAAAAGTTTCATAATATCGTGGAAAGAATATCAGTGCAATACTAATTTTTTATTTTTTATATTTCTTCAATGTTATTAGGAGGTGAACTTCTTTTTTATACAAAATCGATATATTTCTTTACAGATATTCATTCTACAGAAGAAATAAAGAACCGTTTTTATAAGTCAATTTCATGTTGGACTTTATGTTTAAAAAATATTTAATGAAAAAGAGCCTACTAAAGCCTTTTTCGATAGACGGACTGCTTAGCAAACTTTCAGCAGCTATAACAAAGATGTGCACCGATAGGTGCACAAAATCTTTGCGTTAATTACTTCTATATAGTCTGAGGAATATACAGGGTGGGGCAATAACTATTAGCACCTCAGACATCTTCGAAACTATAAGTTTCACAGAAATATTTGCTGAAATAAAATTGCACAGTACGAAGGGGGCGATCCGGTAGCGATAATAGTTTTTTTGTAGGTGGAAGTACTTCGAGCATTTGAAGGTCACCTTTATTTTTTTAAATGGTTCGGTATGTTTTTGCTTCCGTATCATGATAGAGGATCTTAAAACGAGTTCAACGACCTATTATACAAGGTCATTCACGGTCATAGAAAGTAGAGAAAGGCGATAATGCTTAGGTTTTTGTATTAAATGAAACATACGTATTGTAAACAGTAAAGTATGGCGTAATGCTTACCGTTTACTTCACTGGGAGTAAACACTGCTTGAAGGACACTTTAATAAGTTTGCAGGATAAGATAAACATGATAAGATTAGTGTAGGGTTTCATTTCAAACACTAAGTTTTATTAAAATCCAGGATAAATAAAAGGTATATTTAAGTAATATTATTTATTTTATTTAAGTTAAAATATTTATAAAAGGTAATTAAAAGTAATTTTCTCCTTTCGCCTTACTTCGTTGATCGCTTATTCTCGACTGGCGCTAGGCTCTTCGCCGTTACAAAACAAACAAACGCTTGCACTCATTGTTAGATTTATTCTACGCACTCTGATATAGATCATTCTTTGTTTCTGTCTTTCTCGCATCCCACATTAGTATCGATAAATCGGCCACTCCGGCACGATGTACATATCCGTTTGAAGAGCAAGTCGATATGCTTCTTATTTATGGCGAATGCCAACAAAATTCTGCAAGGGCGAAAAAGTTGTATGCTGAACGATATCCACATCGGTCTCAGCCTTCGCGTCAAACATTTAACACTAGATTTACGGAGTCAATTTGACTCATTCAAAATTTGATTACTACATATATAATATATTGGTTGGTTCATTTTTTAATAATAAATCTTTCATTTCAATTAATTTGGAACTATTTTCTTTGCAAAAAATTTCAATTTTCTTGTATGATTCGAATTGGCTCGCTTCAGAAAAATAGGTAAATCAATATCCGTAAATCTAGTGTTAAAAATGTGTGTGATAAACTTAGGCAAACCGGTAGTTTAAGTTTTTGTGAAAGTGAACGCCAGAAACGAGTAATTAACGCAGAAATGGAAATCGGTGTGCTCGCAATTGTGTCTAGAAATCCTCATATTAGTTCGCGACAAATTGAACGCGAATCTGGCATTAGTAGGAGGAGTGTACTTCGCATTTTGCACCGTTTCAAATTTCGTCCGTACCATGTTAATCTTCACCAAGAATTGCATGGGAACGACTTTATGAATCGCTTTGAGTTTTGTCGATGGGCTAAACGTCAAATTCAATACAATCAGTTTTTCCTTAATACCGTCTTATTTACTGATGAAGCAACATTCACAAATCACGGGAATGTTAATTTGCATAACATGCATTTATGGGCAGCGGAAAATCCACATTGGCTGCGACAGGTTGAACATCAAAAACAATGGTCTGTGAATGTATGGTGCGGTATCATAGGTGATAAAATTATTGGTCCTTATTTTATCAATGGAAATTTGAATGGCAACATCTATGCTAATTTTATAAAGGATACATTGGGTCTTTTGATAGAAGAGTTACCTTTACTTACACGACAAACCATGTGGTATCAACATGATGGATGCCCAGCACATTATTCATTGATTGCGCGAAGGGAACTCGATGAAAACTTTCGAAATCGTTGGATTGGACGCGGCGGTCCAATATCGTGGCCAGCTCGTTCACCAGACTTAACACCACTAAATTTCTTTCTTTGGGGAACACTGACAGAGAAAGTGTACAAAGAAGTACCAACTACACCTTACGACATGCAACAGCGAATTATTGCATCCTATGCGTCAATAAGTTCTGACGCTGTAAGACTTACAAGTCAATCAATCGTAAAAAGAATCCAATGTTGCATTGACAGTGATGGTCATCATTTCGAACACCTACTATAAACGTATGTTTCATTTAATACAAAAACCTAAATATTATCGCCTTTCTCTACTTTCTATGACCGTGAATGACCTTGTATAATAGGTCGTTGAACTCGTTTTAAGATCCTCTATCATGATACAGAAGCAAAAACATACCGATCCATTTAAAAAAATAAAGATGACTTTCAAATGCCCGAAGTACTTCCACCTGCAAAAAAACTATTATCGCTACCGGATCGCCCCCTTCGTACTGTGCAATTTTATTTCAGCAAATATTTCTGTGAAACTTATAGTTTCGAAGATATCTGAGGTGCTAATAGTTATTGCCCCACCCTGTATATATTAAGCATATAAATAAAATAAGTATCGACATATCTATATATATATATATATTGTTACGGCTGCCAGAGGCGTCACGATTCGCGGTTTTACGCGGCATAATCTTTATTTACAAAGGCACTATTTTGTATTATATCACAATCGAGATCCACTCGCTACGGAGATCCGGTAACGACTACTGCTTCGTTACATCCGGTCTCCAGGACGACGACAGAATCGATCTTCCGATTCGATCCTTGACAGGTTCGAGGGGCAACTTCGACCGATATCACTTCAGGTCGCGTAACAATATATATCGTTATTCATCTTATTTTATTTATACACTTGATTCTAAAATAATAAATTTGTCGTGTACTTAACAAAAACTAGCCCACCGAGGGCAAGATGCACTTTATTATAACTGATTACTTTACAATAGAATATAGCACGTGTTGCCGCGGCGAGAGTCGATGATCGAACGAGATCGAGGATCCCGGAACTACCCGAGGGGGGGGTAGCGGGCCGCTTAGTCGCTAATTTTTCCGGGGGAAGGCGCTATCGCCGAATTCGCTTGTTTTAGCGCGCCCTTCGAAAGTGCTCCCTATTTGCACGTATATTACAAAATTAATAACAAATTATATTTAAACTTTATAGGAGAAACTTTTTGTGTAAATGTATAGGCAGATTTAAGTGGCAAGTGGTTCATACTAATTGTAAGTGTCAAGTGGTAATTGTTTTGTATCAAGTCTTAAGTGTGTGTCGTTTACTGCAATGTTTCGCAAATGCAAAAATCATCCAGGCTCTTTCTGTTATGTTTGTGGAGAGGTGGTAATTAAAAAATTAATGAAAAATAATTGATCATTTATATTTATCAGAGTTGAGCGCCCTTCGGATGGTACTGTCAGATCGGCGTCGATAACGCGTAGTTACGGCACTGTCACACTGGCGGCCCGCGTAGAATAGCAGCATGGCGTCGAACGCCGATTACACGTTCTCGACGGATATTTTTTCGACCTAACCTTTCACGCTGCAAAGCAATTGCATTCGCGGATGATTTAATCGTATATTAATCCGGAACGGAACCATCCGAGTTGCAAGCTCATCTCCAGAGGGCCTTCGACAGTGTAGTCAAGTCTTGCAATCTGAAAAAAGTACGGGTGAACATGCTCAAATACGAGACGATTCTATTCATCCGGCCAGACGCGAAGTTAAGCAAGAGGCAGTACAGAATCGCGAAGAGGTTCTCCAATCACGCTACGGATAGATGCGACCTACTCTTACCACGCGTAAAGAAGGTGAAATACCTCGGAGTGATCCTTAGTGAACGTCTCAACTACAACGAGCACGCAAACTACTGCCTCGAAAAAGCAAAAGGCAGCGCAACCAGAATGGCGAGGCTATTCTACTCTAAACATCTAGGAGAGAACGTGAAGCTATTGCTTTACAAGCTTTACGTTAGATCAATTCTCTCGTACGCCTTTCCAGTCTGGTTTCTAATCGCGTCTTACGCGATGGAACGTATCAGAGCATTCGAAAGGAAAATCTTCCGAGCGATCACGGGGCTTCATATGTTGCGCAAATCTCAGGACGGTTCCACGTTATACCTATATACAGAATCAAGCACTTTACAATAGATTAAACTGCTCGCGATTGGACATATTCGCCTTAAAAATCACACGTTCCTTCATTCTCAAAACCATCAATAACATCACTGACAACTCACTCATAACAAACATCCACAAAATGCCTCCTGCCGAGGCAGAGAAAGCCAAAGACAATGGTTACTTGTCGATCTCAGCCTTTCCCTACCTCCACAAAAAAAGGCTACATTCAAAATTCACAGTCTAAAATTCCGATCATTTACCACATTCGCCGCAAAAAAACATCATTACCTCTACACTACGATCCAATAGCAATTCCATCAGATCACTCTCATTTGCAATTTTCATTGTCGCTTCCCCCGCGGGACACTGATCCGAGGAGCTATGGGTACTTACAAAACTACCGTGGCTGGCTTAACCACCCCCTCCGCGGCTCGAAGGCGCCGAGCATTGCCACACTCGTGCGTCGTTCCCTGACGCGATGCTCGTTAGAGCTGTATATATGTATGAATATATCGCTTAGACTAATTGTAAGTATTATTTAATCTTATTACATATCTATATTTAATCTTATTACATTACTATAACTAGCCTTAAGGATCCATCGCGAATCTAATTAATTCAATTCAGACTAATGCAATAAACTCTCAGAAATCTTCTAAATTACATCTATCCATATTATAGCAGTTAGTTACTGCATCAAGATCCTGCCATCTCTTATTTAATATTTCCAATTCAGCTATATTGACCACTATTCCGCCTACTTTCTTTACACTACTTAATACAGGGTGTCGAATTAGTTGATCGCCGCGAGCCTTTTCTGAGTCGCTCCGCCTGCTTCTCCCTACCAACTGTTTTACCCAACCAAGCTTATCTTTCCAATCATCTGCCAGGCTCGGGCGTATTGCAGGAGTATAGTGGTGCTTTAGGGCGCCATTCGCCTCTGATCGCTCGCGCTGGAAAGACGCCGCGCACGCCGATTACGGGGAAAAAATCGATGCGCGTGTCCCGTCAACAGACGTTATCTGTCAACGAACAGTTTCAGATCGCGTCACATCGCGTATAGGTTAAAGCAAAAATATTACTAGTAAAAAAGTATGCTCAGATATGTCTTGAATTAAATGCGAAATTTTACTTTGTTGCATTCCTCGATACAAAACGAAAGAAGCGCGTTTTCGCTGCTTGACACTCAAACGGTTAAAATCTATTGCTAAGTTGACCGTGGCGGCAACAATGTATTCTTTGACGCAAGAGCTAACGTTTTGCTGTCGCCGAATTTTTAAATTATTTGCGATGGAAATTAATTTATACGTGCGCGTGCTAGATCGTAACACAACTGTTTCTTTAGTATACATATGAATTAAAGAAGCAAGAGGTAAAAAATTAAAGATTACTGGATATAATTTTAATAAACTGTCGTTATGATTGTTGTTTATATGGTTGTGTGTAAAAATGTATGCACGGTAGAATCATTTATTTTAGAAGAAAATGTTATATGTATATATAAAAGTTTCATAATATTGTGGAGATAATATCGATGCAATACTAATTTTTTTATTTATTTATTTCTTCAACTTTACTTGAAGAAAAACTTCATTGTTTGTACAGAAATATATATCTACATTGAATGAAAACATATATTCACAAATGGAAATATATTTTTACGTTGTTTAAATTAGACACCCTCAATGTTTCCATTGGTATTTTGAGATACAATATAAGTTTTTCAATGTTATTCCTGTCACTATTCTCTGCCGAATTTGCCAAACCACCGCCGGAAGTCCAAAAACATTAAAACCTCTTAATCGCATTTAATTCAAGACATATCTGAGCATACTTTTTTACCAGTAATACTTTTGTTTTAACCTAAACGCCATGTGACGCGATCTGAAACTGTTCGTTGACAGATAACGTCAGTCGACGGGATACACGCAGCGATTTTATCCCGTAATCGGCGTGCGCGGCGTCTTTCCAGCGCGAGCGAACAGAGGCGAATGGCGGCTAAAGCGCCACTACACCAGTGATGCCAGAACGAGGGATTTTTCCCAAGCATGCGCACTACCAAATCCTCAGTAATGTATATACTTTACTCAAATATGGGGTATCGTTAGACCCCCGTGACAATTTAAATACGGTAGAAATTACAGGAAGAGGACATTTTTAAAAGGAATAATATATTTACGTGTAAATAAATAAATATAAGTTTTCTTATTATTTTGTATATCTGCAGCCGATTTATTAAATGAATACCAACATTTGTTGCGAGAGTAAGGAAAACTGCAGAAAACGTCCAGAGTTTTGGACGTCTTTGCGCGTGATGGTCGCCAAATGTTGTTAAATAATAAAAAATTTTGCGACCAGACCCGGGCCTCAAAGAATGATAAACTTTTGCTTCGTTTCGAACGCGCTTTTGTCTCCGTACGAAGGAACAGTCACTCTGATATACTAATATTGCACTACGATACAATATTTTATTCAGTTTAACGAAAAGCGCGGAAAACGACTGGGAAGGGCCCCTTATGCGACGTACTGTTGCATAGATATATACGTCTATGGAAATAATTCCAGCCGAGCTGTGACGTCAGCATGGGCATGCGCACGAAGGCTCACGCATGGGAAAAAATCCCTCGTCCTGGCATCACTGCACTTCACTCGTGTAATACGCCGAGTCTGGCAAGTCATTCCTGGTTGGGTAAAATAGTTGGGAGGGAGAAGCAGGCGGAGCACCTCAGAAAAGGTTCGCGGCGTGTAACTAATTCAACAGCCTGATGTAATACAATGTCTCGCTCCTCCAGACTAACTAATAAGAATATTTGAATGCAACGACTTTGTCGGGTGCTTCCTTTAAGAGGCTGAGTGAGTGGAGTCCAAGAAACAAAATGGTACGAATAGGCGGTTGAAAACGAGAAGCTCCGCCGCCGAGGTGCCAGGTCTGGCGAGCCGCACGGTAATAAAGTTTGCAAGGCGCGGTAGCTATTTTTCGTTAAAATGCACATCTGTAATGTATTAAAAATCCTACAACGAATTAAGTTACATCTGTGAGCTTCAGGGCGTATTATTGCTCCGCAACAGTTGACGAAAATATTATGGTTTGCAAAAAATATGCAAAAATTACAGTTACTTATTTATAGCAAGGTTGAGAAATTGTTAAAATATAAACATGGTCACATCAATAATTTAGCTAAAAATATAAACAATTGTTGGTTTTTAATTTTTAACTGCCGTCCACAACTCCTAAAAATCTGAAAAAATTACGCATTAATAATTAGGGTATGCAAGTACCGTAAAAAAATAAAAGTGGTCATTTCATATTTTCAATAAAAAATTAATGTTTTCAAACTTTTATAATATCTTAAGAATCGATTTGCCAACCAAAAAAGGGTCTAGCCGAATAAGGGGGTCAAAAGTGCCCTTGAGCCGATTTTATTCGACGATGGGTCATTCGATAGGTAATTATGAAAAACCATTACACACAAATTTTTAATCTGATACCTTCACCGGGAGGGTAGTTATAGGGTAAAATCTAAAAATCAGTTTTTGCCTCATTTTCCCCAATTAATGTGGTGCAAAAGTTCCAAAAAAATTCTGGTACATTCTAAACATGAATGTACACGTTAGGGATTTTTTTCAGATTTTTCCTTTGCAAGTTCCACTCACGAAAAATGAAAACCAAAAAAAAATGTTTAAACATCGATTTTGTATTGAAATCTTCCGAGCACAACTTTTTCCTTTTTACAGTAGTTGCATAATGTTATCATTGTTATACCCTAATTTTTTCAGATTTTTTGAGTACGGTGCATCACGGTCGGAAAAATCAAAAACCGATTTCTGGGACACATTATAGGCTGAAACTCGCCCATTATCTGCCATTCTTGCATGATTTTAATACAGTATGTTCATATTATGACCTTTAATGTTTCTGCATAGAAATATGTAGACGTTAAAGAACAATATCGGGATAATTAAATAAATTGCTGATTGTATGGTCTTCATAACCTAGAATTTTAACAGTTCTTTCAAAAGCATTAATGGCGCAGTGGCTATGGTGTCTGCCTGTGGAATCGCTGGATACTTTTTTGTCGCGGGTTCGAATCTCCATGTGGGACTTAAGTTTTTTGTCATTTTTTTTTTTTTTTTTTTTTTTATTAAAGACAACAATATTCAGTAGTAGCTTTAAAATGTTTCACAGATACTTCTAAAAATAATTATACAATATCCATTTTTCTTCATCGACTCTTTCCAGTCATGTCACGATTTACAATTATAAGTACTTTTTTACATTCTTTACATTGAATTTTATATTTCTTTTATACTTAAAATATATTTTCATACATTGCAATAAACCGATATCTATTAACAATATAAAATGTTTGAGAATACTTATAATTGCGAAACGTTGCATGTCTAATTGTAAGAAAAGCATGTTTTATGATTATTTCTTCATAGGTTTTATATTCTTGAAAGACATAAAAATATATGTGAAACATTTTAAAGCTACTACTGAATATTGTTATGTCTTTAATAAAAAAAAAAAAAAAAATTACAGAAAAAAACTTAAGTCCCACATGGAGATTCGAACCCGCGACAAAAAAGTATCCAGCGATTCCACAGGCAGACACCATAGCCACTGCGCCATTAATGATTTTGAAAGAACGGTTAAAATTCTAGGTTATAAAGACCATACAATCAGCAATTTATTTAATTATCCCGATATTGTTCTTTAACGTCTACATATTTCTATGCAGAAACATTGAAGGTCATAATATGAACATACTGTATTAAAATCATGCAAGAATGGCAGATAATGGGCGAGTTTCAACCTAAAATGTGTCCCAGAAATCGGTTTTTGATTTTTCCGACCGTGATGCACCGTACTCAAAAAATCTGAAAAAATTAGGGTATAACAATGATAACATTATGCAACTACTGTAAAAAGGAAAAAGTTGTGCTCGGAAGATTTCAATACAAAATCGATGTTTAACCCTTTCGGTACGGAGGGGCTGGCCGCGGTTATACATTCGTGGGACGAGGAAGTTGTCCACGAGAGGGGTTGCACTCTACGGCGGCGTAAGCCGCGAAAACGTGTTTTCCAGCATTCATAGAAATTTCGAGCGTGATTGACACTAAACTTTTCATTCGGGCCGCGACAGGCATCGGTGACTGATGCGGCATTTAACGTGTTTAAAAAACATTTCTAAAATGTTTATACTGCTTTGTCGTAACCTACACATATCCTCAGCCAAAATCAGATTTCGACGGAATCTTATCTCGCGGATAAGAAGGAAAGACAGACAAAACAGGCATAGCGCTTAACGTTTTAAAATCATCTATTTCTTCATAATACATTAATTAAAGAGAATGGCGTTGATATAAATAATATGTTTCAGTATTACAAAATTAAAATAAATAACAAAACTAAGGGTATAATATAATAAATGACAAAGCTAATAGTGCAACTTGGTGTGATAGATTTCGAAACAAGGAGAAACGCACAAGCCCACATTGCATTGTTCACACTGATACATCGATTCACGTCTCACACCACCAGCCGCACATACAACGCATCTTCGTTTTCGATTTTTCTTCTCCGACTGGTATATTGAAGGAAAATGTCTCCCTGTGAGCCTTGTAGGATAATTATTTCCTGACCTGCTGCACCGATGATGTTCATGATTTTTGTGATATTCGTGTAATATTTCTTTGATCAGCTGAAGCTGAAATTTCGCCATTGATATTTGTATTTTTGTGGTGTCCTTATATAGACAGAATGCGTTCCAGACGCAAATATCAATCAAGTGGAAAAAGTATTTCCGATACCATTTTAAACTTTTGCGAGTTGCATCGATAGTACTTATCACCATATCTGATTTGTCGATTATGCCCATTGAAGAATTATAATCTATTACGCATTTTGGCCTTAGAATAAATTCATTTTTTCTTGACTTTTTTGGTACTTCTGCAAACTCTTCGTTATGGATAGTAGAAAGCATATAAAATTCCTTTCTGTCAGACCATTTCATTGCCAATAGATTTTCAGATGAGCGGAACACTGCCTCTCCTTTCTTCAATTTATCATTTATCTTCGGCATATCTTTTCGTCTTTTCTGCACGGTGCCACAGGCGTTCGTACCTTTTTCGTGGAGTAGATTAAACAATGTGGGACTGGAAAACCAGTTGTCCAGATAAACAGTATGGCCTTTGTTCAGGAAAGATTGCAAAAGCGACATTACAATGTTCCCTGGCTTTCCAATATATGGATATTCGGTAGTTACAGAAGTACTAGCCCCACAATAAATGATTATATCTTGGATATAACCTGTTTTGCAGTCACAAAGAAGGAATAATTTTATCCCAAATCTACTGCGTTTCGAAGGGATATATTGCTTAAACGACAGACGGCCTTTGTAGAGGAGTAGGCTTTCGTCTATACATAATCTTTGGTATGGCTGAAACGCATTGCTAAATGATGTTCGTAACATTTCCACTACTTCATTTATTTTGTGTAAACGATCAGTAGTGTGGCCGACTATATCCGTAAAATGCAACATTTGCAATAATGAAAAGTAGCGATCCCTACTGATAATTACACTAAAAATATCGCTTCGGAGAAGCTTATCTTTAGACCAGTATTCCTTTAAGGATAGCTTTTTGTTTCGCGTCATTAATAACGACGCAGCAATAAAACAATATAATTCATCCACATCCGTCCCTTCTGAAACGTCCAAGTTATCCCTTTTGAGCTGTCGACACCAGTATTTGTTTGTTTTTTCCACAATAAAGGGTATAGCAGGATAAGGTGGTCAAAAGTGCCCTTGAACCGATTTCAATGGGGGTAGTCTCATTCGATAGATAATGCTCGGCGATCATTGTGTACCAAATTTTAATCCTTTATCTTGATCGGAAGGGTAGTTATGGGGAAAATTAAAAAAACAGGTTTTTGGCCCTTTTCCCCCATTTATTGAGGTGTAAAAAATCCGAAAAAATTCTGGCATATTCTACACGGTACCGGACATGTTGGAGAATTTTTTCAGATTTTTCCGTCGAAGTACCTAAGCGTGAAAAATGGGCAAAGTCAAAAAAAACGGAAAAAAGAAGATTTCGTATCGAAATCTTCGAGGTACAACTTTTTGTTTTATATAGTAACAATCTAACACCTACGATTGTTATCCCCAATTTTTTTCAGATTTTTAAACCACCTGCGTCATTATGAAAGAAATCGAAAACCGATTTTCGGGACGTATTTTGATCTAAAACGCAAGAAGTAATTGTTATTTTTCCATTATTTTCATAGAGTATGTTCATTTTGTGGTTTTTAATGTTTTACTATTACAGATAATTTCATAACAATAAAATGAATTGAGATAACTCACTTATCTGTAGACTGTGTGTTTCATTATGTACTATAATTTTGAACGTTCTTCCAACAGCAGCAGTGGCGACGCGTCTAGAGTGTCTGCTCTGGAACCGCTATGAACTTTTTGTCGCGGGTTCGCGTCCCGGAAGGTATATTTTTTTTTTCTTTTTTTTTTTAATCTGTAAATGCATAAAAATAATCAATAATCATTTTTAACAGCTATTGCGATAACCCTAAATGCATAAAAAATGTATATCGTGTAGAAAATAGTTTTAGAGCATATCTGTTGTTTTGCCGGCTCTCTCTAGCAATATGTTATCCCATGGTTACGGATATTTTTAAACATTTAAATTACGGAAATGTTAACTTATTATGGTATATAAAAATGTATATTCGGCACCAAAGGAACGAAGTTTATACCTTGACAAATTGCTGCCGAGGACATGTTGAATGAAAACAAAAGTTCCTTTCTTTTGGTAGATTATTATTTTTCACCATAAGTACTACTTTGTTATTTGTTCCGAAATCATATAGAATAAATAATACGTTTGAGGGCCATAACTGTACAATAGATTCATTCGTTAAAATTGCTTTATTGTTATATACGAATTTACTTCTTAAGCTTTTAGATATCTTACTGATGAGCATTTGTATCGCTTTCAAAATACCTTTAAGAAATAGAGGCATATAATTTAGTTTGCAGGACTTTATTATTTTATTGCGCCTGCTCCAATATCACACGAACCCTTCCTGTCCGTAAGCCTTCACCAATGACCTGCTGGCATTGAAGGTTTGGCGCAGGTACTAAGCTAATCCCCTATAGGTATTTATGTTATATTGGTCAATTCACTGTTAAATAGTTTCTGTCTCTACCTAGCCACATGGAACTGTACGTAATTAAAAAAGTCCAAATATTCACAAATGGTAACATACCCAGCATTAAATCAGTTTGGCACATTCGAGACAATAGCGGAGACCCAACCATAAACTGTCTTCCCTACGCTCATTTCAGAATTAACAAATTAAAAATGGCAATATAATACAAACCAATAGAAATTCATATTTTCCAAGTTTCGAGCATATCCCCTCCATGTCAACGATTCTTCTTTGAATATAAGGGAAAGAAACATGCAAGTAAAGTAATCATTACGTGCATATACTCTGTTAGTGCAAGTGTTGTGATCTCAAAATGTTCCGTGAAAGTTCGCAATTTGTCGACAGAGAGAGTGTGCGTGATAGGTGCATCAATTGCAATATTGTAGTTCGTGCAGTACCTGGGTACCAAAGAAAAATTAAATCAGCTAGTGATGTTGCAAAGTTTTCACGAGCGTTAGGGAAATCAGTGGCTATTGGCGATATAGTTTGCAATAAGTGTCGCATGTCCTTTTACAAAAGACAGCAAAGAATTTCTGCTACACAGTCTGTCGAATCTTCAGACGGAGAATCTGTAGTCATATCTTTGCCTATAGTTCAGCCCACTTCAGGTTCATCAGAATCATTCAGTTTTGAAATATCAGAACCTTCCACTTCTGAAATTCAAATACCTTCAGCCGCAACGCGAGTAGCCACACAATCTTCCTCCCTGTTATCTTTGCCGGGAACATCGAAAGAATCACCTTTAGTTACGTTATCTACAATTCAAACGCGTTTACACGAAACCGCATCTGATACATCATCTTCAGGTGGGATATCTTCTCACTCCGAATCTTCGCCGATAACGGAAGATCCATCGATTATTTTCAATTTTAGTGATTCCCCTCAATTTGATTCGCAATATGTCGAATTACCTTTTGCTAGAGTCATTGCGACACATGGGTATTGTTTCGTATGCGGGTCCAAAACAAATATTATCAATGTACCATGCGAAGCACGCAAACAAGTTTTTATTATGCGCCGATTATACATTCCTAATGGCAATCGGTGTTGCCCTATTCATTTATTACACGATGAATTCTTTCAAGATGTTGTTTTCGGTTTACGCATCCATTCAAGCAATAGCTTAGTTGACTCCAATGAACTAAAAACTTATTTGGAAATGATTTCAAAAAATGTAGATTGCAGCATAAAAGATAAAATAGGTGATTTTACATTATCGGAGGAACGACTTAAGGTATTCACAGGTTTAACTTGGGAAAATGTTATTTGTTTGCGCGATATGATGAGTTCAATGCGTAATTCGGAAAAACGTAATGTGACACAAGCTATTGTTGTCTTCTTATTCAAATTGCGCACTGGTAATTCGAATAAGATGATAGCAGCAATTCTTGGTTTAGAACACGAACAACAAGTTTCTAATTATTGCAAGTCGGTTTTAACGTCATTTGAGAAGGATATTTTACCATTTCACTTCGGGTTAGGTGCGTTCAGCCGCGAATATCTTATAGAGAACGAAACCTCCAATATTGCAAAACAACTTCATAATATTACGAATCAGTTAGCGTTGATTTTCGATGGTACTTATATTCGGCATCAGAAAAGTGCCAATAATGAGTATCAACGAAAATCATATTCGGGCCAAAAGAAGCTTCCGTTGTGTAAACCATTTACGGTTTGTACAACGAATGGATACGTTGTTGATGTTTTTGGACCCTTTTACGCAACGCAAAATGATGCTCAAATTATGAGAATCATTTTAGAAGACCCAAATGGCTTGAAGACTTTTATGCAACAGGGTGATATTTGTTTTGTTGATCGCGGATTTCGGGATGTAAAATCGTATTTAGAAGAATGTGGTTTTCAAGTCCTAATGCCTGCGTTGAAGGGAAAACGGAATCAGCTAACAGCAGTAGAAGCAAATGCTTCTCGGCAAGTAACTAAAGTTCGTTGGGTGGTTGAAGCAGTTCATGGTATTATAGGACAAAAATATAAATTGCTTCATCACCAAATGGATAACAAGCTCTTGCCAGAAGTAGGATTATTTTGTAAAATTGCTTGTTTTTTAAACAATAAATTCGGGAAACGTTTGAATTCTGACATAGATATGTCAAATGAGATAATACAGAGGATAAAATCACAGGAAAATATAGAAAACTCGCTTGCAAATGAAGTAGAAAGAAAACATTGGGGTAGACGAAAAGTTCTCTTCAACAAGGTTTTAGCGACCGATCTTCGCGACTTTCCGAAAATGACGGAAAGGGACTTGAAAATTCTATTTACTGGGTCCTACCAGTTAAGTCAGGCAGTTTCATACTTGGCTGAGTTGATCGACGTGGAAAATAACATTAATCTTCAATGTTTAAAAGAACGAAATCATATCGTGAAATTCCTTGTTCGGTCACGCCAAATTAGCAGCAGATATTACCGTTGTTTCATTGATTATGTGCCAAATTCGAGAGGTGTCTCAGGTATTAGGCGTTATTGCTGCGAATGTGCGAACGGTAACCGTACCGTAGGCTGTTGTTCGCACGTCGCAGCAGTAATATACTACCTATCACTTGCGCGATATCTGTCGACAATTGTAAGACCCTCGGAAATTCTTACAAAAATATTTAATAAAAATGGAGTGGTTCCTGTCATTAACGAGGATAGTGACGAGGATTGAATCCATATGAAGTATGCTTCGATTGTAATCACCAAATTATTAAGATAAGTATTTTTCACTAACATTTTTTCTACAGTATGTGACAAATATATTGAGCAATTTTGTAATTAGCAGCACAATCGAGGAAACGATAAAAAACGGAGAATTTGGCAGAATATCGTGTTGGTATCACTGAGGATAAAAACTACGTGAAAGCTATTATAATTATCAATCGACCAATAAAAAAGATAAGTATTTTCACACTCAAACTAATTACTCTCGGGTAAAAGAAATACTAATTCTAAAATCTATTACAGAGGGTGTATGTAAGGCGTACGACAGTAAGACCAAGAGGTAAACTAAACATTAGACATGACATCTGCAGGAATTTGTCAAGGTATAAACTCCGTTCCTTTGGTGCCGAATATACATTTTTATATACCATAATAAGTTAACATTTCCGTAATTTAAATGTTTAAAAATATCCGTAACCATGGGATAACATATTGCTAGAGAGAGCCGGCAAAACAACAGATATGCTCTAAAACTATTTTCTACACGATATACATTTTTTATGCATTTAGGGTTATCGCAATAGCTGTTAAAAATGATTATTGATTATTTTTATGCATTTACAGATTAAAAAAAAAAAGAAAAAAAAAATATACCTTCCGGGACGCGAACCCGCGACAAAAAGTTCATAGCGGTTCCAGAGCAGACACTCTAGACGCGTCGCCACTGCTGCTGTTGGAAGAACGTTCAAAATTATAGTACATAATGAAACACACAGTCTACAGATAAGTGAGTTATCTCAATTCATTTTATTGTTATGAAATTATCTGTAATAGTAAAACATTAAAAACCACAAAATGAACATACTCTATGAAAATAATGGAAAAATAACAATTACTTCTTGCGTTTTAGATCAAAATACGTCCCGAAAATCGGTTTTCGATTTTTTTCATAATGACGCAGGTGGTTTAAAAATCTGAAAAAAATTGGGGATAACAATCGTAGGTGTTAGATTGTTACTATATAAAACAAAAAGTTGTACCTCGAAGATTTCGATACGAAATCTTCTTTTTTCCGTTTTTTTTGACTTTGCCCATTTTTCACGCTTAGGTACTTCGACGGAAAAATCTGAAAAAATTCTCCAACATGTCCGGTACCGTGTAGAATATGCCAGAATTTTTTCGGATTTTTTACACCTCAATAAATGGGGGAAAAGGGCCAAAAACCTGTTTTTTTAATTTTCCCCATAACTACCCTTCCGATCAAGATAAAGGATTAAAATTTGGTACACAATGATCGCCGAGCATTATCTATCGAATGAGACTACCCCCATTGAAATCGGTTCAAGGGCACTTTTGACCACCTTATCCTGCTATACCCTTTAACTAAATCTTCAGAAAAAAGCTGTCGGAAGTAATCTAAAATTCTTGACGAACGACTTAAATTGTTCCCTACTAATCCCGAATGATGTGGCGTAAAACTATGCATTTTTGGACTATGTTTCTTAGATGTCCATTTGATGCCAGAAGGAGTATCAATTCGTACTTCAGGCATTTCTGCTTCTTCGGACTCCGAGGTCCTAAGTACACGTGCCGGATTGTTTCTCCTCCTTTTTCGAAATGCTAATAAATATTCATTTTCTTCTTCAGAATCACTTTGAAGCAATGATTTTCTTTATCCATTGTGCTCCTTTCAAACGTTTTACACTCATCCTGAAGGGAACTAAATTCAAATTGTAAAAGTTTTACATTCAAAAAATTAACATATAAACAGACATACCAATTTGTTTTTCGTAGCTTATCTATAAAGCAGCTAACGTAGCTAAACCGTATCCCGACGATTAGAAAAGCCGGGAATTTTAAACACAGAATAGTAAAGTAATGCGTACTATAGAGAGTAATCATACCCACATACTTTCCGTGGGTGCCACTAGGCGGAAGTGGTAGAGCACCCACATAACTTTCTTAGGATGCCGCCAATTGGCGACGGTAGGACCCAGAAAATGTTTAGTGGATGCCGCCAATAGGCGACGGTAGGACCCAGAGAATGTTTAGTGGATGCCGCCAATGGGCGACGGTAGGACTCAGAGAATGTTTAGTGGATGCCGCCAACGGGCGGCAGTAGTACCGAAAGGGTTAAACATTTTTTTTCTGGTTTTTCATTTTTCGTGAGTGGAACTTGCAAAGGAAAAATCTGAAAAAAATCCCTAACGTGTACATTCATGTTTAGAATGTACCAGAATTTTTTTGGAATTTTTGCACCACATTAATTGGGGAAAATGAGGCAAAAACTGATTTTTAGATTTTACCCTATCACTACCCTCCCGGTGAAGGTATCGGATTAAAAATTTGTGTGTAATGGTTTTTCATAATTACCTATCGAATGACCCATCGTCGAATAAAATCGGCTCAAGGGCACTTTTGACGCCCTTATTCGGCTAGACCCTTTTTTGGTTGGCAAATCGATTCTTAAAGTATTATAAAAGTTTGAAAACATTAATTTTTTATTGAAAATATGAAATGACCACTTTTATTTTTTTACGGTACTTGCATACCCTAATTATTAATGCGTAATTTTTTCAGATTTTTAGGAGTTGTGGACGGCAGTTAAAAATTAAAAATCAACAATTGTTTATATTTTTAGCTAAATTATTGATGTGACCATGTTTATATTTTAACAATTTCTCGACCTTGCTATAAATAAGTAACTGTAATTTTTGCATATTTTTTGCAAACCATAATATTTTCGTCAACTGTTGCGGAGCAATAATACGCCCTGAAGCTCACTGATGTAACTTAATTCGTTGTAGGATTTTTAATACATTACAGATGTGCATTTTAACGAAAAATAGCTACCGCGCCTTGCAAACTTTATTACCGTGCGGCTCGCCAGACCTGGCACCTCGGCGGCGGAGCTTCTCGTTTTCAACCGCCTATTCGTACCATTTTGTTTCTTGGACTCCACTCGCTCAGCCTCTTAAAGGAAGCACCCGACAAAGTCGTTGCATTCAAATATTCTTATTAGTTAGTCTGGAGGAGCGAGACATTGTATTACATCAGGCTGTTGAATTAGTTACACGCCGCGAGCCTTTTCTGAGTCGCTCCGCCTGCTTCTCCCTCCCAACTATTTTACCCAACCAGGAATGACTTGCCAGACTCGGCGTATTACACGAGTGAAGTGCAGTGATGCCAGGACGAGGGATTTTTTCCCATGCGTGAGCCTTCGTGCGCATGCGCATGCTGACGTCACAGCTCGGCTGGAATTATTTCCATAGACGTATATATCTATGCAACAGTACGTCGCATAAGGGGCCCTTCCCAGTCGTTTTCCGCGCTTTTCGTTAAACTGAATAAAATATTGTATCGTAGTGCAATATTAGTATATCAGAGTGACTGTTCCTTCGTACGGAGACAAAAGCGCGTTCGAAACGAAGCAAAAGTTTATCATTCTTTGAGGCCCGGGTCTGGTCGCAAAATTTTTTATTATTTAACAACATTTGGCGACCATCACGCGCAAAGACGTCCAAAACTCTGGACGTTTTCTGCAGTTTTCCTTACTCTCGCAACAAATGTTGGTATTCATTTAATAAATCGGCTGCAGATATACAAAATAATAAGAAAACTTATATTTATTTATTTACACGTAAATATATTATTCCTTTTAAAAATGTCCTCTTCCTGTAATTTCTACCGTATTTAAATTGTCACGGGGGTCTAACGATACCCCATATTTGAGTAAAGTATATACATTACTGAGGATTTGGTAGTGCGCATGCTTGGGAAAAATCCCTCGTTCTGGCATCACTGGTGTAGTGGCGCTTTAGCCGCCATTCGCCTCTGTTCGCTCGCGCTGGAAAGACGCCGCGCACGCCGATTACGGGATAAAATCGCTGCGTGTATCCCGTCGACTGACGTTATCTGTCAACGAACAGTTTCAGATCGCGTCACATGGCGTTTAGGTTAAAACAAAAGTATTACTGGTAAAAAAGTATGCTCAGATATGTCTTGAATTAAATGCGATTAAGAGGTTTTAATGTTTTTGGACTTCCGGCGGTGGTTTGGCAAATTCGGCAGAGAATAGTGACAGGAATAACATTGAAAAACTTATATTGTATCTCAAAATACCAATGGAAACATTGAGGGTGTCTAATTTAAACAACGTAAACATATATTTCCATTTGTGAACATATGTTTTCATTCAATGTAGATATATATTTCTGTACAAACAATGAAGTTTTTCTTCAAGTAAAGTTGAAGAAATAAATAAATAAAAAAATTAGTATTGCATCGATATTATCTCCACAATATTATGAAACTTTTATACATACATATAACATTTTCTTCTAAAATAAATGGTGTAGTAGTAGCATACATTTTTACACACAACCATATAAACAACAATCATAACGACAGTTTATTAAAATTATATCCAGTAATCTTTAATTTTTTACCTATTGCTTCTTTAATTCATATGTATACTAAAGAAACAGTTGTGTTACGATCTAGCACGCGCACGTATAAATTAATTTCCATCGCAAATAATTTAAAAATTCGGCGACAGCAAAACGTTAGCTCTTGCGTCAAAGAATACATTGTTGCCGCCACGGTCAACTTAGCAATAGATTTGAACCGTTTGAGTGTCAAGCAGCGAAAACGCGCTTCTTTCGTTTTGTGTCGAGGAATGCAACAAAGTAAAATTTCGCATTTAATTCAAGACATATCTGAGCATACTTTTTTACTAGTAATATTTTTGCTTTAACCTATACGCGATGTGACGCGATCTGAAACTGTTCGTTGACAGATAACGTCAGTCGACGGGACACGCGCTTCGCTTTTTTCCCCGTAATCGGCGTGCGCGGCGTCTTTCCAGCGCGAGCGATCAGAGGCGAATGGCGCTCTAAAGCGCCACTATACTCATGTAATACGCCGAGTCTGGCAAGTCATTCCTGGTTGGGTAAAATAGTTGGGAGGGAGAAGCAGGCGGAGCGACTCAGAAAAGGCTCGCGGCGTGTAACTAATTCAACAGCCTGTATTACATTGTTGTTTCGTCGCGCGCTCCGTTTCATCAAGGAGAATCTCCCCATGTGCTGGGCGTAATTCTGCCGGGGTTTATTCTGTTTTTACTATAGAGATGTTAGAAATTTGGTGCCTACGCCGTTGTCCTCACTGTCGCCACCCAAATAGCGTTGTCTCCCTCGCTTCGATCTGCAGCGTTCTCTCTCTTCGTCTTTTAGTTCGATTTGTATGTGTAGCTCTTTTAACGAATCGCGAGGTAGAACGTCAAGTGCCTTCGTGTACGTGTGACAAGAGGCATGACGCTTGACGCCTGGCGAATCAGGCTCTGCCGAAACAGGCTGACCTCCTAGGTGCCAGGTCTGGCGAGCCGCACAGTACCTCAACATCAATGAGCTTTTTGGGCCTATTGTCGTCAAGACTTCTTCAGGAAAAGTTTTGTCCTGTAAGGAGTTGAAGGAGCCGTCGTGGCTCGGGCCGGCCGCAGTTCCTGGCCGGGCCCATCCACACCCAGCTGAGAGGGCACCGGCTGAGTTCGGTGCCTCGGCTGTGGCCGGTCCGGCGGGGAGTCCTTCTGTTCCTAGGATAGGGTGAATTGGTAGTTAGCGTGCGTTGCGTTTCGTCCTGGGCCTGTTCGTGGACTCGTCTGTAGGGCTGACCGAACAGGCCCTGCCCTAGACGATGTGCCCCGGATGGGACGTCGGTGTCTGTCGGTGGTCGGTATATATAGACACCGATCGCCGGTGGTGTGGCAGCGAGAAGATCCCATCGAAGGAGACACGGTCTAGCGACCGATCCTTAAACTAGAGGCGTAGGAGTAATGGCGGCCGATAGATCCCTAGCAGTGAGCGAGAGATCGTACCGCTACAGTACCCTCTTGACAGTGACTAACGCTAGGATTATCACTACTATGATACAGTATCCATTGGATGAAGACGTCGTTCGGTTCCTGGTGACTTCTTGTGGCAGGGCGATCTCTGTAGCTATGAAAAATTCCGAGCATTGATGTCGCGTGGCGGCAAGGTGCTGTATTCGTGTCGTGTGCGTGTGTTCGAAGATAGAGCAGGAAGATGGTCGTGTGCTGTAGACGATATGCAGAGCACGAGCGAGAGAGAGAAGAAGTCTTCGATGTCGGCCAAGAGTGTCTTCTGTCGCTGATGCTGCTAATGCTACCACCTTTCCTAGAAACTACTTAAAACTAAACTTAATCTAACGCCGGGGTCACCAATGTCGAGACGGATGGTTGTTTGAAATAATTTGTGACTTCAGTTACCGTGAACAAGGTTCTTTTAATAAATGTACGATTTAACTACACGAGCGCTCAAAATATAATGTATAACTGAGCTATCTGTTTAGCTGGAAGGTGCCGCTCCCACGCAACCGGCGAATTGCCGTGGCCGCTCAGCCAATCGGAAAACGAGAAAATTAACCGATTGCGCCGTCTTTTCCTTACGCCCTTGGCGCGCTTTTTAGGGAAAAGAGGCGAAGGTTTTGGCGGCAAGTTTTCGCTGGCAAGGGGTCGGTCACGTACGCATTTCCTCCGCGCCCCCGCTTCGTCTTGCGCGGCCCAAGGTTGTCGTTGGGCCTGCACTCGAAGGGACATCGGAAACGTGTAATTTGTGGCACTTACAAGAGCTATTGAGAATGTGCAGAGATTCTAGAATACTCTAAGCAAAACTAAATACAAAAGGCACATTCTCTCAAAAATAGCTGTGTTGCAGCAAATGACATAAGCCATGACAACCGTTTGCACGAGAGTAGAAAAACTGTATGTAGGTGGTCGCTATAAAGTATTGACCAGGGACTTCTTCCCCCACTCGAGCCGGGGTTTTTCCTAAGACACCAACGGCTGAGGGAGGTTCTTAACCTATGGGCAAAGGACGATTCCTTTGCCCACCAATCGCAAATTTTATATTTGCAATATTAAGGAGTCTCCCAATCAGCAATGTCCCTGCTCTGCAGCAGTGACCGCCCCCGCCAAATCTTGACGGAAGCGCGTTCTCACGCGCTTTAACAAATTAGTCTTCTACAAACAGTGAGCCGAATAACATCCAGCGTTCCTAATAGAAGCTCCGTTTGCGAGGTTAAGACCCGGACGTAATGTCCATAGTTGTTTTGTACAAAGTGTAAATAAAACCATTTAAGTTAGGCAACTTTGGACCATTTCATCATCTTTCAACACAAGACCTTCGTACGTGGCTCAAATCGGGTCAGCCTGTTTTAATATACGCTCACTCTAGAGGTGTCGCCGAAAAATCGTGGAGCAAGTATCAACCCGCGAGGCGTACATCCGTAATATCAACCATAATTCATCTTCATTGGCTAAAGAAAGGGCCTCAAAGTCCCTTTTTATGCATCCAAGAGTATTCCTGGCATACAGATGTCTTTTCGTAAAGACAATGGGCTTATGGTGCGAGCAGCAAGGCTATTTTTGAGGGCTACATTTATCATCCGCACACGTGCAACGCAGGCCCTCCGTAGCTTCGCGGAGTGAGAAGTCTAAAGGTAACACTTGAACTTTCACTCCTCTTTGCCTCATTAGATTATTGCCGTGCCATAAAGCTTCGCCTTGCGCCGGCAAGTCTTCAGTGTCACCTCCCTCGTCGACCGCCCTCGGTCCCTAACCGGGGTGGCGACGTACGGGCCCTTATTCCGCGCGGACTCAACCGCTGTCCCCTGCAAGGAATGTCCACGGACATTCCACTACGGTATTCGCACCCACAGGAAATATTAAGAAACCATATTAGGTGTTGGCATACCCCACTATTTCCGGTGGCGTGCGAGCCCTATTCTTGGGGCCGTACCCGGACGGTGGAGGGGGAGAAACAGTTCCGAGCAGGACTCTTCCAATTTTGGAAATGACAGTCTCTCCGTACCATCCGCAAAGTAAAGTCACTCTTCCGTTATCCGCAATAATCACTGTACATAAAATTCCGATCTCTGTTAAGTTTTTTAATACACCATATTTATACAGTTAGTCTTGTGTTGTCGTTTGATGAGTACTGACGTATATTGCCTGCTCCGCTTACGGCCTGGATTACGTGTTCTGTTCAAATTTCAGTCTTATTGTGTATATCGTCATATAGTGTATAAGTGTACTAGTGTCTTTTCTACAATTTAAAATGCCACTTGATGGCATTCGAATAGCCAGCTTTTCTGTGACGAATCCTCATTCTGGTCAATCTGCACCAAGTTCGAGGAAGCCATAAAGAAAAGAAGCAAATGTGCAGTTCGAAATATCAACATCGAATAGATTTGAATCGTTATCTGAGAGTGATGAAATGAATGACGAAGATGAGGCACCTAACAATAGTGCTTCAGCTACCAGAGTATCTGTGAAGAATGAAAAAATACCTCCGATTGTTGTTTATAGTTATATAAATAACCATACTGAAGCCTTGAAGTCTTTAAGAGCTAAATGTAAAATGAATTTTGACCTCAAGTGCAGAGGTGGCAAGCTATCTTTTTACTGTATAATAAATGTAAAGAGGACTATATGCTTCTACTCAACGAAGTTAAACAAGCTAAGCTAGAATTTCATACCTACATATACTAGTTCTAAGAAATCTACCAGCAAATATACCGTGTGAAGATATATTAAGTGAACTCAAAGCGAAGAATCTGGCTGTTCTTAAAGTTTCACAAACGTCTAAAAGGGAAAGTGATGGCAAGGTTACACGATACCCTCTATTCTTAGTCACATTTAGCAGTGCCGCAAATGTAAAAGAAATTCTTTCTATTAAAAACTTGTGTTACTGTGTGGTTTCCTGAGAACGATACCAAAACATTAATCATGTTACGCAGTGCTATCGATGCCAATCTTTCAATCAAATTGATCGCAACTGCTTTCGCACACCGAAATGTGTTAAATGGCTGCTGATCATTCTGCTTCTGACTGTACTTTGGATATACACAAAAGTCCTAAGTATGTAAATTGTGTTTGCCCTGTCAAAAACTGAAAATACGTCCTGCCGCCAGAAATTCCTCAACCACTGGTGGATTCGACAAGCGAGCACCAGAGTTTCAATACAACAGAAATGACTTACCGTTACCTCCGAAAACAAAAACAAATACGTGTACCAACACTCTTATAAACTCTGCCTGGCGTTCGCACCCATCTGCAAGGTCTTCTGGCAATCCTAATGAATTATCACTGTCAGACATTTTCCTGGGAGTCAAGAACCTTCCCTCGGGATTCAACATTCATAGCTTTCTTCAAATAATCAAAATTTGTATTGACAACTTAAAAAGAGCCGCTGACGCCATAACTAAAGCAACAATTATTGCTGAATGTTTGTGTAGCTTCATATGTTAACTAATCCCAACAACTGCAAAATTGTAACTTGGAATGCTCGGTCAGTTATCGACAAGTTGGCTGAACTTTCGCACTTTGTGTATACAAATAATATTGGAATTGTAGCTTTAAATGAAACCCTTCTTAAAGCAAAACATAATCTTAAATGTCCAAACTTCTCTGTTTACAGAAACGATCAAGGAAGAGGTGTAGCTCTTTTAGTGTCGAAAAATATACAGCACTATCAAATAGCTCTCCCTAACTTCTCATTTTTTGTTGCAGTCGGTGCAATTGTCAAATTCTCAAACTGTACCATATTAATTGTAGCTGTTTACCTATCGCCAGCGGCTAAAATTAGCGAGAACTCAGCACTCAGAACTCAGTCAGCGGCTAAAATTAGCGAGCTTCACAAAAAAGTTATAATTGTTGGTGAGGTAATTCGAAAAACTACGCGTGGAACTGCCCTTCTAACAATAGTAATGGCAAGAAACGACTTGGTCTCTCATTCAAACATAATTTTGATATCATTGCTCCTGACGAACCTACTTATTATCCTGACAGAACAAACTTCAAACCTAGTGTTCTCGACATTGCCATTGTCAAGAGCATATCCTCTTTTATTCGAGCCAACACGCTCCACACTCTATCCTCTGATCACTGTCCGGTCGTTTTTACCATAAATCAAAGATATACACACTGCCAAATTAACACAACTTACAATTTTAAAAAGGCTAATTGGAACTTATTCCGTTCTGTAATAGAAAAAAATATTGACATCAATCCTCCTATTAACTCTCCATCCAAAGTGGAAGAGTATGCTAAAAACTTTCAAAATCTTATAATAACTTTAATTCTGTTCCTCTAGTCACTCATCACTCTCAACAGTCTAACACCCCATTTCGTGCTTTAATATTAATAGCATTTAAAAATCGTCTCTAAAAAATTCTCTCTAACGTATTAAACTGCTTTCGTAATAAGAGGTGGAACACTTTTTTAAACAATTTAAACCCCAACGATGTTAAATTACATCGTATCACCAAAATAATTAGAAATCGTAAAACCAATATTCCTCCTCTTGTTTCAAGTAACAACTCCTATGCCTACAGTCTCTCAAGCAAAGTTAACATATTACCAAGCTCCTTTGAATCAATGCACACAATGAACATATCCTTAGGCACTCCATCCTTCACTCGGCATGTATTCAGTGTTGTCAAAAATTATCTAACTCCCTTAACTAATAAACATACTGACTGTTACCTCACCTCTCCCATACAATTACGCAATATTATAGTTAAATTGCGCAATAAAAAAATCTCCTGGTCGTGACAAAATCTATCCTACATTCCTCGAGTAGTTATCTAGGAAAGCTCTGATTCACTTAACTAAAATTGTCAACCATGTTTTACTATTTGCCTACTTTCCTACTGTGTGGAAAACTGTGAAAATTGTTCCACTTCCAAAACCAGGCAAGGATCTTAGCCTTCCTTCAAACTATAGGACTATTTCACTACTGAGTTGCCTTGGTAAATTAGCTGAGCGTATTATTCTTAAAAAGCTAAATAAGTTCCTTGCGCACAATAACATTCTTTCCTCCTCACAATTTGGGTTTAGAATTCTACAACTCTGCAACTAACCAGAGTTGTCGACACTATCTTACACAACTTTAATTTAAACAAGCACACCGGTATGGTCTTAATAGACGTAGAAAAGGCTTTTGACTGTGTATGGCACAAAGGCCTCATTTTTAAACTTATTCAATACCAAATCCCGAGGTATCTCATCTACCTAATAAACAACTATCTCACCGGGAGAACTTTCTATGTTGAAATTTGTAATGTCAAGTCTAACGATAAAAAAATCCTAGCAGGTGTACCACAAGGTTCCATACTCGGACCCTCACTTTTTAATCTATACATCAACGATATCAAAGAGCTCAACACTACTGCAGAATTAGCCCTATTTACTGATGACACTACTTTTATAAAGTCGTCCTTCAGAACTGACACTATTGCCAACCAGCTTGGCGATGCTATAAATAAATTGTTTAAAATATTATCATCGCTGGAAAATCAAGCCAAACGAACATAAAACTCAAGCTATTTTATTTACGAGACGTAGACCAAACTGCACCAACTTAATCACTGTAAACGGTACGCCTCTTCCGTGGTCAAAAAACATTAAATATCTTGGAGTGTACCTTGACTCGAAATTAACATTCACTCACCATATTAATACTAAACATAATCAAGCCCTAGGAGCGTCGAGCAGCCTCTTTCCTTTGTTTAATCGACACTCTTATCTCAGTTTGATTAAAAAAAGACTAGTTTATTACGCTTATATCAGGTCGCTCCTTGCTTATGCGGCGCCTATAAGGCCCAATACCTGTCCCACAAATTATAAAAAGTTACAGCTCATTCAAAACAGATGCCTAAGAATAATAGGGAACTACCCGAGATGGACCAGAGTAGACTTCATGCATTACACCCTTAACATGCCTAGCATCATCAGTTTTGTATTTTCATGGTGCGAAAGATTCTATTTTTCTCACTTTAAAAGTCCTTATCCAAATATCAGGAACTTAGTTAATTACGATATTTTAAACCTTCACTACAAAAAATACAAACACAAAAGCCTAAAACACGTGTTGTCGTAGATCCAAATTCTTACTGACTCGATCAGCCAAATAGCATAGTCGCCAAGCGTTGAGGTTTTTTTCTCTTCTTTTATCCTCAAATCGATATTATATTACTAACACTGTAACTCTTAAGCGCACTTTAATATTTTCTTACCATGTTACATAAACTGTTGTTGCCAACGCGAGCCGTCGAACGTAGACGGCGAATAGCAAGGTGGACCATTGTCAACATTGGCGCGGCGGCTCCGAAGGAGAGTCACTTGACCACGGGCGCTCGTAGAGAACGGACGTGCGGCAATCGCTCGGCGCGTACGTTAATTATTAATATTTTTGATTATTGGGCTACACGTAAGCGGCTTCGGGACTATCGAGGCTAAGCATCGATTCTGATCCTTCCACTTAGCGGGAGTGATCCTGAAAGATGGATTTGAATACAAGAAAATCCAGTTACTTGGACTCGATTAGTTAGTGGCGTGTTTATTGTCGATCGCGGATCGAACAATATTCATGTGACCACGTCCGAGCACCTTACAGTCATATGATTTTCTCATTGTTTTATATTGATTATTATATTCCGTCGCCGAGCGGTTGTACTTCTACGTTGCGGCCATTTGTATTGACCACATCATTGTAATATGTTTGGAAAATATAAGAACTGAGTTTTTAATCAAATATGTGTTCCATTGTATTCCCGAGCGGCTGCGTCCACCATTTCGGAACCTACCTCTACACGCCGAGGCCGTGAAAATAATGTGCGAAAATTCGATTTAATCGAATGAATTTCGTTTTGGACACACGATTGGTTAGTGTCTTTGAGCGCCCGGCGTGTGTTGTCGTTTACAACTGTTCGTTTGAAAACATGTAAATAACTTAGTATAAGCCTGACTTACTGTTCTTCAATAAAGTTATTATTATTATTTATACAGTTTAGTTCATTACAGTTCAAAGCAAAACTCGGAGTGATTCATCAACCAAGTTCCTTCCACTCCACCACGAAAAAACCTCGCGACGCACAGTGGTCGATTTCGCCGAAATCCTGGCCAAAACCCCAACATTTTTTTTCACAATTTTCAAAATTTAGCAATTGCGTTTGATTTGTAGCACATCAGAGCATTGTTTTCCATTAATAAAAATTTTTATTGAACAATACGATTAGAGATATGCAATGTCAAAGTTGGCACTTAAATAATGTAACGTTTTCACATCGAAATTGAGAATACGTTTTCAATGTGAAATTAAAGTTTGATCCACTTTTTCAGTATTGGTAGCTATTTATCATACTTTTAATTTATAAATATCTTGGTTTCATTTTTTTATTTAATATTTTACAACTGTGATGGTACAGAAAGTAAATCCTATATATTTTTTTCCTTTTGCTAGTGAAATAGTTGTGAAGTCCACAACCATCCAAGCTAATTTTTTTTTTAAATTAAACTTTGAAGCTTCCCGAAGAAGACTTCGTTAGTTTTCTTGCGACTTTTTGCGATTCTTCGAGTTATTGTTATTTGTTTGTCGCGCGCGCCATGCTCGGGGAAGTGCATTTATGACATAGGGCCGGGCTATCTTAAGACTACTGATTTTCGTGCCGATCCGACAATTTTTCGATACTCGCACCTGCCATATTAGAGCCGCCATTTTGTTTTTGGAAATTCTGAGTTCGGATTCTTAATCAGCGACCGGAAAAACATAAGACTACTGATTTTCATCCCGATCCGACAATTTTTCGATACTCGCACCCGCCATATTAGAGCCGCCATTTTGTTTTTGGAAATTCTGAGTTCGGATTCTTAATCAGCGACCTAAATAATACTAATATACCAATTTTCAGCTAAATTGAAAAACTCTTTGGGGTTTTGGCCAGGATTTCGGCGAAATCGACCACTGTGCGACGTTAACCATTAACCAAAATCGCGGGGAGCGTTGTCGTCTTGTGTACCTCGCGGCAAACAAGCGAGAGTTCGGCCTTACACCCCGAACAGGTTCAGCCGAGATCTCAACGCACATTTTGACGCGCAACAATATCACTGACCACAATGTTTTGCGAAATCCTTACCGTTTTTTCGTTTGTTAGCCTTAAATTCGTTTTTGACGTAGCATGTCGGAAACCCAGTTTTTAAATTTACCCCATTGTTGCTCTCCTAGTCAAGATGCAGGACTGAGATATGATAAACAATGATGATGTTTTTCATTGCCTTGTTTTTGACAAAAACACTAAGTTGGCTGTACGTAGATATATATGATAAAAATTTCTTTATCTTATTACCCAATTAACATGTTGCATTACTTTATTGTGACTTATAATTTTCTATTCTCCAATATTTTTGTAATCGCGTGATATAATATAATTAAACATTATATTGAAATAAATTGTAAGACAGTTAGGAAAAATGAAATTCTGTGCAAGACTAACCTCATTATTTGGATATGACATATAAGAAGCAGCATTCGTAAATACTAACTCCACTCCTGCACTCCATTCATCAGCAATTTTTTCAGCAAAGCCAGGAATTGGTAAAAGACTTAACAGAATTCTTGCCTCCCCCTGTAAACATAACAGCAGCTTGTGTTTATATTAACCCCTTAACGTGTGCGCTCGAGTCAATTCGAGCGGCGTTGTATTTAAAATTAAAATAAAAATTTTGTATTTTTTTGTCAAGACAATGTTCTAAAGCGTGTTTTTTACATTAAAAAAATTGATTTTTTTCCGTTTTTTTTCAAAAAATCTGTACGATAAGGGGTTAATATTGCTGGACCTATTATATGCACCAAGAAACAGCCATTATTAAGGAGGAACCATTCCAGCTTCTGCCTCACTAAACTTCTCTGATTCTATAAGGTTTAGGCTTTCTACTTTGCACTCACAAATCAGAGCGAGAAGTTTACCGTAAGCTAAAGTACCAGTAGTTGACCATTTTTTAGAAAAGATAAAAAAATAGGGTTTGCATAAATTGTGCACTTTCGATGAAAGTGAATTTCAGATGCCACATCATCTGTCGATTATATTTTGAAACAATTACATGTAAAGTGAAGAAAACCTATTAATAGTGAACGTCTGAAGTCAATAAGGTGAGTCAGGGTGGTTAGCTACTTGATCATTTCTGGGTCCTTCGAGCAACTCCGCCTGCTTTTCCTAACCGATCTGTTTCACCCAATCAAGCCTGCCTTGCCTTTCACCTCGCAGTTTCGGACCTATTACACAGGTCCACAAAAAAAAAGTGGTCTGTGCTGGGTGTTGGACAGAGATTTTCCGACGTATTTTTTACCGCTGAACACGAATCTGAAGTCAAAATTGGGGGTCAAACTCCAAAAAACGGAGAAAAATAAAAAAAAAAACGATAAAATCCACGATCTAATAGTATTTTCAGTATCTTATTATCAATTTGCAGTTTCTGCTTGTTTCTCTCTGTAGTATCCATCAGTGATTCGCAAATATGTTTTTATGCCGCTTATTGTGTCTTATTTAAGTCATTTATAGAATGAATTTTGTTTTTGATAGAAAATAAAACGTCAGGACATTGAATCGGTACATTTACCGGCAAAAACCTGCTACCACGGAGTGTTTAGACTACGATGACAACTGCCCTTTAACGGGATGTGTAGAATGATTCGGACGTTATTCAAAGATGAAGCATTTGTTTCAGTTATGAATGACCAAGAAAAGGCATCATGGCTAAGTTTCAAGGAAGTATGTATGTACCAAATTTTTAGGTAACACCAAGGATGCTGATTACGAAAATATTGTGGCCAATATGATCGCAAACTTTCAGCGTTCAGGGTGCCTAATGAATTTGGAACTTCGCTTCCTTGATTCGCATCTCAACCACTTCCCGGAGAACAACGGAGACTTTAGTGAAGAGCAAGGAGAGAGATTTCATCAACATCTCAAAGAATTTGAACGGCGATTTCAGGGACAGTGGGGAGTTAATATGTTTGCAGATTACTGCTGGATGCTACAAAGAGAAACTCGACAGAGAGGAAAAAAGCGTAGCAGAAATCCGTTGCACAGGTCATTTGAGGAGAAAAAGGCCAGGAAACAACAAAAATTATAAGATTGTTATTATCATGCAGAAAAAATTATTAGATCGTGGATTTTATCGTTTTTTTTTTTTATTTTTCTCCGTTTTTTGGAGTTTGACCCTCAATTTTGACTTCAGATTCGTGTTCAGCGGTAAAAAATACGTCGGAAAATCTCTGTCCAACACCCAGCACAGACCACTTTTTTTTGTGGACCTGTGTTATTGACACGAGCATGGTGGCGCATTGGGGTGACATTCGTAACTAACCACTCGTGCTGGAAAGACGTGCCGCGCTCGCCGACGACAGAAAACAAAACGATGTGCGTGATGCATCGACTGAAGTTATATGTCGAGAAACAGTTTCAGATCGAACCACGTCGCGTGTAGGATAAAACAACAGTGTTATTAGTAAAAAAGTATGCTCAGATATGTCTTAAAATTTAAGTCTCAGGCGATATAATTTAATTTCCAGCGCAAATAATTTGAAAATTCCACGACATAAGAACGTTAGCCCTCGCGTCAAAAAACAAAACCATTGGCAATAGTACCCCATGAGTGATGTGGAAACCCACTTAAACTTCGTTGGCGAAAGTAGATGGGAATTTATCCCTTTGCGCTCGAGGCCTTTTTCGTAGCATCTGTGGGGAATTTCTTACCTCTAACTTAAAATGAATACATATACAAATTGTTAGGCCGTATAGGGAGCGTGCGATCCGGGGTCTAACATTGCGTCATTGTAACGGTGGCGCCGCGGTAGGAACTGCGATTGTTCTTATTCGGACGCGCCTTTGTCTGTTGTCTGCGGCACTATGCGTTAAGACAAATTAACGTATAAAACTTATATATTTTAATTTGTTGTGCATCTGTACACCTTTATGAAGATATTTACTTACATATTAATGTTTGTAATTTTGTTTTTTATGACATTTTTCGTAACAACTACTTAGATGCATGCCCGGTTTGTCGGGACAAGTATTACAACAATATGTTGTCTGATGTCTTTTGCCCGGTGTATTTCTTTCAGAGCAGACTTTACAATCCTTCCTAGTTCCTGTGACAATGGTATGTAGCTTTCCATTTAGACGGATCTCTTCGAAATTGAAGGTCGAAGTTGAGGCACGGTCACGTCGTTATGGTACGCCCCTCTCTTGAAATCGTGTATGAAATTTGTGATGTTCTGTGGGATGGAGTCTTTTAAAATAAACAACTATTGGTTATTAAACTAATTTTCTCCACCCCCTCGAGGACTTCAAGAGAGGGAAGGCAAAGATATGCCCTCAACCCCTTATGGAGGATTCCAAATTTTCTAGCTTCCTCGGAGCAAGCCCAAAGTCCCGTTAGAGTCATCGGTGGGTACGCAAAAACATTCTTTACATTAATTATATATAAATAATGCACAAGTGTGAGCACCCTGAGCAAGCCCTAACCATACCTTTGGGTTTTATTTCCGAACAGAGCTGTCGACAAGATGTTTGCCGCTCCACCAGCTACTAAGTTTTAGGATTCCTTAACATTAATAGTCCTTTTTCGAAGTATAAATAAGGCCCAAAGGGCTTAAAAACTCACGTCAAAGAAACAAAACAAAAAACAAATCATTTTCGCGCATTGGGTCTTCGCATCAAACCAAGTGGTGAGCGAGAGTCACCTCTCGAATTGTGGCACCGAATCATGTGGCGCCTGAGACGTGCCGCTCGAGCGCAAAGGGTTAACATCTACCAGCAAGACAATCGCGGCGGCAACAATGTATTGTTTGACGCGAGGGTTAACGTTCCTATGTCGCTGAACATTCCAATTATTTGCGCTGGAAATTAATCCGCCATTTCGTTTTTAAAAATTTTAAAGTTCATATTCGTAATCAGCGACCCAAAAAATATTAGTATACCAATTTTTAGTTAAATCGAATGTCTTTTGCGTTCTTGATGATGATTTGAAAAAAATCGAAAACTGTGAGGTGCTTACCTAAACAGCTAAATTCACGTTCTGGACCACTGGGCATGGTGACTAATGCACATTACATATTGTCATTTAAATTTTAGTTCTGTAATGCGAATCTGCACCAAGATCTGCGAGTACTCCAAAGGCAAAAACTTAATCTTTTAAGACTACGTTTCTTTCGATGTCGCATATTGTTAAAGTAACATGTGTAAGGTATATGAGCTGTTATTTTTGAAAGTGGTATAAGTCCATTTTTTCATGTATCAAGATATTTAAGGGTTTGTTCAAGTAACGTTTTTAATACAGCACACCTTTTAAATTTTACAGTGCGACCTGTGAATAAGAACTGAAAAGCCGCCGCGGGGAAGTGGTTTTCTCGGAAGCCGAGTACCACCACCATGCGTGCGCTTATCTGCTCTTTGTCTCTCTCTGTTTACAGCGCGCGCCTGAAAATAAGAACATCGCGGCTAACGGCCATTCAAATGAGTGTTGCCATCCTCACCCATATAAATAAAAGCGTTGTATGTTTCATGTAGTTATGCGTTTTTATGTAAAGAGCGCTCGGAAGTTAAGTTGGAGTGGGGGACCGTGAGCGAACACCAGACTGGGGAAGTGTTCTTATTCTCAGCGTTCTTATTCCCAGGTCGCACTGTATTTTGTAGAGCCACCTTTACATCTAATAACTTCAATCATTCTATTTGGTGTAGATTTATACAGTTTTTTAATACTTTTCTGGCTGATGTTCTTCCACTCGTCCAAAATGCATTGTTTTAAATCATTAATATTTTCAAATTGTCTGCCATTTTGGTATACGGCTCTGGCAAGATATCTGCAACAATTTTCGATGATGTTGAGATCGGGGGATCTGGATGGCCAATCCAAAACACGAATATTTTTTTAAAAAAGTATTCTTTTACTGCTTTCGCCGTGTGGATTGCGGCATTATCTTGTTGAAAAATGTATTGATTTCCGGCAATTTTTTCAGCATATGTGTGTAATTGTTCACTTATCATTTCAATATATTGTTTACTATTCATTCGTCATTTTATAAATTTTATTTCTGTTTTACCTCAATATCCAATACCAGCCCAAATCATCACGCTGCCGCCTCCCATATGACGACGGTTTAAAAATAGCTGTTCTCTTCTTAAATCATGGTAGTAATAATTAAGGCCGTCCGGTCCATGCAAATTGAATTTCTTTTCGTTAGTAAATATGATCCTTCGCCATTTTGTCCCCAAAGGGTATAGCAGGATAAGGTGGTCAAAAGTGCCCTTGAACCGATTTCAATGGGGGTGGTCTCATTCGATAGATAATGCTCGGCGATCATTGCGTACCAACTTTTAACCCTATATCTTGACCGGAAGGGTAGTTATGGGGAAAATTCAAAAAACGGGTTTTTGCCCCATTTTGCGTAGTTATTGAGGTGCAAAAAATTCGAAAAAATTCTGACATATTCTACAAGGTACCATACATGTTTGAGATTTTTTTCAAATTTTTCCATTGAAGAACCTAAGTGTAAAAAATGAGCAAACGCAAAAAAAACGGAAAAAAGTAGATTTCGTATCGAGATCTTCGAGTGACAACTTTTTACAAATTACAGTAACAATCCAACACTCATGATTGTTATCTACAATTTTTTTCAGATTTTTAAACCGCCTGCGTCATTGTGAAAAAAATCAAAAACCGATTTGCGCGACGCATTTCGATGTGAAACGCCATGATCCAGTTATTATTTCCTTATTCTTCGATTACAGTATGTTCATTTTGTGACTTTCAGTGTTTCTGCAACGAAGCAATTACATGTTAATGTAGTGAATCGAATTAATTAAATCAAGTGTGAACTTTGATGGTTCCTCATCTGCAAGAATTTTGAAGGTTTTTTCAAGTGAACGGTTTGGCGCAGTTGGTAGGGCCTGTCTGCGGAAGCGCTGGACACTATTTTGTCGCAGGTTCGAATCCCCATGGGGAACTTGATTTTTTTTTTCATTTTTAAAAATTGTCAACTACATAACAATAATTAGTTGCTATTTTCAAACATATAAAAGTATTTTTAAGGTCCAGAAAAATATAAATTAATACAGAACATACTTTTTGCTTTATCGAGTTTTTCTAGTCATACCATCTTCTGCGATTACGGCTATTATCAAACATTGTAACACTGAATTTACTACGATATTTGAAGACATATGTTACTTACTAAATGGTCATAATATTATAAGAATATCTTGTTCACTTGTAACAATGATTGTTTAAAGGAATGCAGAGCTTCTTTCTATCCGAAGATAATAACTTTTCCTACATCTTCTGCTGATTAACATACACCTTCATACACCGTAGAACAACCGATGTCTATTCAATGTTAGAGTGTTTAATAATACTCATAGTCGTAGAGCAGTGTATGAATAGAAATATCCTACAAAGCAAAAAGTATGTTCTGTATTGATTTATATTTTTCTGGTCCTTAAAAATACTTTTAAATGTTTGAAAATAGCAACTAATTATTATTATGTAGTTGACAATTTTTAAAAATGATAAAAAAATCTCAAGTCCCCATGGGGATTCGAACCTGCGACAAAATAGTGTCCAGCGCTTCCGCAGACAGACGCCCTACCAACTGCGCCAAACCGTTCACTTGAAAAAACCTTCAAAATTCTTGCAGATGAGGAACCATCAAAGTTCACAATTGATTTAATTAATTCGATTCACTACATTAACATGTAATTGCTTCGTTGCAGAAACACTAAAAGTCACAAAATGAACATACTGTAATCGAAGAATAAGGAAATAATAACTGGATCATGGCGTTTCACATCGAAATGCGTCGCGCAAATCGGTTTTTGATTTTTTTCACAATGACGCAGGCGGTTTAAAAATCTGAAAAAAAATTGGAGATAACAATCATGAGTGTTGGATTGTTACTGTAATTTGCAAAAAGTTGTCACTCGAAGATCTCGATACGAAATCTACTTTTTTCCGTTTTTTTTGCGTTTGCTCATTTTTTACACTTAGGTTCTTCAATGGAAAAATCTAAAAAAAATCTCAAACATGTATGGTACCTTGTAGAATATGTCAGAATTTTTTCGAATTTTTTGCACCTTAATAACTAGGCAAAATGGGGCAAAAACCCGTTTTTTGAATTTTCCCCATAACTACCCTTCCGGTCAAGATATAGGGTTAAAAATTGGTACGCAATGATCGCCGAGCATTATCTATCGAATGAGACTACCCCTATTGAAATCGGTTCAAGGTCACTTTTGACCACCTTATTCTGCTATACCCTTTACATGCTTTTCGGCAAATTGTAAACGGAAAGCTTTATGCTCCTTCTTTAGCCAAGGTTTCTTCTGTAATTTTCTTCTCACTAAGTGCTTGCATTGTTGTAAAACACGACGTACATTCTTCACGCTAGTGTTTATACCAACACTTTCTGCGATTTGTCTTGCAGTCGTCTTCGAATCCGATGCTGCTGTCAATATTTGGCGTTTTTCGCGAGCAGTTAAACTCTGTGGGTGGCCAGAACTCGTCTTTTTTCCGTACTTTTCAGGATTTTTTAATAAGTTCATAATAACTTTTCCGCTCCTATTTACAATTTTTTATATTTTTGTAATTGAATATTGTTCTTCCTTTGACTTCACTATAGTTTGTATTTCACATTCATTTAATTTCTTTCCACGACCCCTTGTTAATATTTTACTATGTTAATATAACAAATAAGCAAAAAGAAAAGTAGTACACACTTTATGATTTTCGTTTTACAATGAATACTTGCTATAGAGAAACTTTATGTACAACTAAAAAGTGTAAATCTGCTGCGTGTGCTATCATTTTGTCCCGCCTGCGAACCACAATTTTTACGTTTTCATTCCTAGCATTCTATCGAAGTAAATGTTGTCGATGATATTCAATACATTATACATACAGGTATGCTTAAATTTGTTAACATATTAAACTGTTCATTTTGTTAAGTTTATAGTATCAAATACGAAAAGTTATATGGTGTGCTATCTTTTTGTCCCGGAGTCTACTTATTATGAAATTTAGTCTCTGTTACGTCTCTGATACGGCGAATACAGCGATACGATGATTTATCACTTCATAACGAAGTATTCTAAAGAAGAAAAGATAGACATCTTATCAATTTATTTTGAAGCTGGGAAAAGTGCTACACATGCAGAAAGATTGTACGCCAATAGATTTCCTCAACGAAATCATCCATCACGTCCTACCTTTGATTATGTTTTTAAAACATTTCACCAGACGGGGCATTTATTACGCAAAAAGGTAATTCGTAATAAAACAGTAACAAATGAAGCAAACGAAATTGTAGTGTTAGCCGCAATTACGTTAAATCCATCCGTTAGCTCTCGCGAAATGGAAAGACAAGTTGGAATTAGCCGCAAAAGCATTTTACGCATAATCAAAAGACATAAATATCATTCATATCATGTATCAAAGGTTCAAGAACTGACCGTAAATGACTGTTATCGACGTTTAGAATTTTGTAATTGGGCTCTCTCTCTCAAAGAGACTACTTTTTCAACAATGTTATGTTCGCGGACGAAGCAACGTTTACGAAAAATGGATCAATGAATTCAAGAAATATGCATTACTGATCAACGGAGAATCCTCATTGGTTTAGACCAATGGATAATCAACATCGATGGAGTGTAAATGTTTGGACAGGCATACTCAGCGATAGACTTATCGGTCCATACTTTATCGAAGGATCGCTAACCGGACCAAAATATGCACATTTTTTATCAAACATTCTATGGACATTTTTAGATGATGTACCATTGCATATACGACAACTAATGTGGATTCAAGAGATTGGTTGCCTTGCTCATTATTCAAGAATAGCAAGGGATACATTAAATCGAATGTTCCCAAATCGTTGGATAGGCCGAGGTGGCCCCATTCATTTTCCGGCAAGATCACCAGATCTAACGCCCCTCGACTTTTTCTTGTGGGGCTACTTAAAAAATAAAGTGTACGCTGGCTACTAACTTCAATACCAATTAATGTTAAAATTGGAGAATCTCTTAACACTAGATTTACGGACATTGATATATCTATTTTTCTGAAGTGTGCCAATTTGACTCATACAAGAAAATTGAAGTTTTTTGCAAAGAAAATAGTTCCAAATCAATTTAAATGAAAGATTTAGATATTATTCAAAAAATTAACCAACCAATATATTAGACATATGGTAATCAAATTTTGAATGAGCCAAATTGGCTCCGTAAATCTAGTGTTAAACATAGCGAAAATTCTGACCTAACGCTAAACAATATCCTGCTTAACGATAATTCATACGTAATATATACGGATGGCAGTAAAATTCCAGAGTTCAACTCTGTTGGATCAGCCTGTATCTGCAAAAGCCTAAGTAGACGTTATGAAAATTAGGAGTATCCCAAACGTATCATCTGTATTTACTGCAAAATGCGTAACTCTAAACGACGCTCTAGATACAGCTTTGTCTAACGCAAATAATAATGTAAAAATACTAACGGACGGCCTCAGTACTCTTCTCTGTCTTCAAAACCCGAAGATGGATATCAAAACAAATTATTATATCCTTGAAATTAAAAGAAAATATAGAGAACTTGCTAAAAACACTCTAAATGACAGCAAAATTGAATTTCTTTGGATCCCGTCTCATGCAGGTTTACAAGGCAATGAAGAAGCTGACACCCTAGCCAAAGCAGCTAAATCAAAACAACCAGATAACTCTTTCTGTGTTCCAATGACAGACTTTCGACAGTACTTCTTAAACGAATGTACTACAAAGAGCAGTAAATTCGCACAAGATCAAGGTGAAAGAAAGGAAAAGAATACATTCAGTATTATTTTAAAAACACCAATAAACCATGGTTTGCAAACAAAGCCCTCTCACGAGAATTCACTGTCACAATCAATCGCTGTAGGTCTGATCATTACAATCTCACTGTCTCTCTAGAACGTATCGGCATATTAAAAGAGGCAAAATGCAAGTGTAATTGTGAGAAAGAAGATCTAAATCACATTATTTGGCAGTGTGAAATTTATAATAAGGAAAGGATAGAACTGTTAAAAAGTATTAGTAAATACAAATGCTACCCACCACTGAACATGAGATGTCTGTTGTGTAAACCAAACGTTAGAATCTGTTTTAAAATATTTAGTTTTCTTAAAAAATGTAATCTTCGTATGTAATTACCTAAACTGAATGTAAATTACAATGTAAACCATATAACCCTCGACTGAGAGTTGCTTTTGGATAATAAAGAAAAAAAAATATTCTTCTTAGTTATAAAAGGATTTACTTGTTGCTTCCTTTTTTCTAGGTCAGACAGCCCTTTTTTTTAATAGCTTCTGAATATATTGTATAATAATTTCAGAAGCCATTGTGAATAAGTACACCTTTTATCAATATTTTTTTACATAAACTTTGAAATAAAAATTAAATTCTTTTTCTTTGAATATTTGTTGGTAACACTGAAAAACAACAAATTCATAGTGTTGCGTGGCTCGTGGGGAATTTTGTAAAGAGCTGGGTTGCCTCCCGTGGAAAGTCGGAGCTTCCCACTTGTGGTGGTGGATTTAAATAAAAATATTCAAATGTGTATGTTTTGCAAAACTTTAGAATATAATTGAACTGAATAAACACAAAACTGGATATTTTGTATTAACAATGAGAATACACGTCCGTTCATTCCAAATTCTAGCGCTAGAGACAGAGTTTCGTTGCTAAGCTTGTTAAACAATTCAAACTCATACAATTTTTACAATCGCTCCTTCCTACTGTTAGGTACTTCCGTGAATTCCGGATGAGGAATATCGGATAGCATTCTCATGCGACACTTTAGTTTAGTTTCCTTAGCGATAAACCTTTCTTGGAATAAAAATGGCGGCACCGAATCGGCGCAACGAGGCTCACGATTGCACACTCTCGTCTCGACGACCAAACTGTAAAGACGTGCGACTCTTTTAATTAAACTATAATTCTAACAATAAGTTCTGCACTTTGTGTCTTTTTCTTTCTGGATATCCCGAAATAAATCAATGCGTTTAAAAGAAGCGAACGCATTTTCACTTCACACGGCATAACAGTATGCTGATGAACAAATTTTTTATGAAGATTTTGGAAACCGTTATTACCTTCGTGTGGTAATATGTAGCTAACAGCAGCGACGAGTATATTTTGCACGCCAGAGCCGTCCTTCGAGAAACACCGCCTCCTTCACCCACATACAGCCGAGATGTCACTGATTCACACAGTGATGCCAGAACGTGGGATTTTCTCCCACGTGGGGCCATCGTGCGCATGCACATGCTGACGACACAGCTCGACGGCGGTTGTTTCCATGGACGTATCTAATAAAATGTCCTCTTTCTGTAATTTCTACCGTATTTCAATTGTCACAGGGGTCTAACAATACCCCATATTTGAGTAAAGTATTGTTACGAGTCGACCGCGCACGCCTTGTCCTTTCAGACATAATTAATTAAAACACAATTAAAAAGCGATAACTTTTATTTAAGAGAACACGTCCGTCTACGAGGACCACCGACCGTAGAATCTCAACTCTTTTCATTTAATAAACAATTGACATGTCTCGTTTCCCAGTAACATTGAATGTACTGGGTGCTTCGTAACATTATCCTCCCTTCCGAATACGCGATCGTCCCGATCGCAACATCCTCTTCAAAATTTTAATAGAACAGCTTTCTTCTTTCATGGATGCAATTCATTCAAAGGGGATAGAATTCTTCACCTGTGATTTGAGTAGGAGTATTGATGTACTAAAATGTGGTCTAACTCAAATCACTTTCGTTCTAGTATTCACTCTTCGTCCCAAGGGAAAACCACTTCAAAAACATTGGGAAGAACGATGGTATTCTGCAATACTTATTCCGTGGTAACTCTTGCAATTTTATAGAGTGGCTTTGTCTTTTTGTATTTCCAAAAATTCCTGTTCTTCTTTTCCTTAAATAGTTCTTTCAGCTTGCGGATTTTTCTTCGTCGCAGACTCTTGCGAACTCTTGCGAACCTCAAACAGCCTACGATCTTTCTCTTGAGAATCCCTGGATTCCAGATCGACGATGATGACCTCACGATTGGTGGTATTTCGACGAAGCTGCGTCCTCGCCTCTGCGAACAGCACGTCGACGATCTTCGAGATCGCTCCGACGTCTTCGTCGTCCGTCTCAGACCGCGACAGTCCGCTTTCGATTTTCCCAGGAAGCCGCTACCTGAGTCGCGAGAGCAGCACCCCTTGCTGCTTCGAGTTGAGGGAGACGCATTCGTCCTTCCGGTACTCCCGAGTTCATTTCTGCTTCTCCATCGCCACGTCGTCATCCTAAGTATCCTCGATCTCCGAGAAGCGTTCGATTCACGAACGACGTGCCAGCGCGACAATCTGCTCGCTTTCTTTTTTCCTGCCGTGCTTTGCCGGCTCCGTTGAAAACTCAAAAATCTGGGCCTGTTGAATAAAGAGGAAAGACAAATACGGGTCCTATTTGGACAAGAGTTTTCTGAAATTGACTTCACGGCTTCAACATGAAAACCTTTAGCAGCAGAAACTTTCAAATTCGTGAAACCGTGAGGTGTAATTTCATTCGGATTAGTCAAAGTTTTAGAATTATCAAAATTACCTGAAGCCTGCTCTATAGGTCATCTATCAACATTATCAAAACACTTATTTTCCGGCGTGGAACGTTGCGATTCTAAAAGAGTAAATCTAGCCTGACATTGGCGATCCATTTCCTGCATTTCTTCAAATGATTCACGATTCTGACGGTCGTTCTCCTCAAATTTTCCCATCAATTCCCTCATAAAATTTTCTTGTATTCTCATTCTTTCCTCCATCCTAAGGAACATTCCCTCGATGGCCATGAAAGAATTAATATGTCCAGGATCTTCTCGCGCTGGTCGCCCTCGTCTTGCACAATTTCTTGACGCGGAAACACTCCCGTCGCGAACAGAAGTGGACATCCCACTTTTGACACTATTGTTACGAGTCGACCACGCACGCCTTGTCCTTTCAGACATAATTAATTAAAACACAATTAAAAAGCAATAACGTTTATTTAAGAGAACACGTCCGTCTACGAGGACCACCGACCGTAGAATCTCAACTGTTTTCATTTAATAAACAATTGACATGTCTCGTTTCCCAGTAACATTGAATGTACTGGGTGCTTCGTAACAGTATATACGTTACTGAGGATTAGATAGTGCGCATGGGTGGGAAAAATCCCACGTCCAGGCATCACTGGATTCACAGCCACTCTGTAGGCGTCACGGTCGTGCCTATTGACACTGGCGTGGTGGCGCATTGGGGCGGCATTCGTAGTTAATCACTCGCGCTGGAAAGACGTGCCTCGCGCGTCAGTCGCGGAGATCAGAACGACGTGCGTGGCACGTCGACTCAGAATATTTGTTGAGGAACAGTTTCAGATGGCACTACGTCGCATGTAGGATAAAACAAAAGTATTGTTAGTGAAAAAGTATCCTCAGATATGTTTTAAATCAAATACAATTAATGTATTTTAATGTTTTTGAACTTCTGGCGATGGTTTTGCCGAAATCGACCACTTCATTAAGTCTTACGGCATATATTAGGTTGGTGCGTATGAAATGTCGGATTTTTAAGTGAATATTTAAAACTGTATATCTTTTTTCAAAAGCTGTTTATTTCATCAAAATATGGTTGATTTGATTCAATACACTTTTCCCAGCGAGATTTTAATGCATAGATACCTGTTTTAAAGAAATTCTGATCTTTAGAATGAATAAACTCTGATATGGAATTTTTCAGACAGTCTTCATTTTCATACTGTTTAGACCGTAAAAACTGTTTTAAATGTTTAAATAAATGAATGTCGATTCACGATGGATCCGGTGAATAAGCTGCGTGTTGCAAAATTTCATATTTTTTAATTCATTTCATTTCAACATTATTTTGTACGACGCATGCGGCCGAGCGTTGGCGTGGAGAAATAGTGGGCCATGCTGATTAGCAAGTGATAGGAGTATAATTTTCAATCTTTCGTGCATTTCATCAATTTATTGTGGCAGTACTTTTCGGCTGTAATTGCCTCCCTAATTCGAAGAAAAGAGTAGCAAATTACTCCACGCACATTCCACCAAATTGTTGTTAAAATTTTCCCTGGACGAAGCGATCACCTTAGAGTATGAGCACAAGCCTGATTCTTATCGAGCCACCAAGAAAACCTTTTCCTATTGTAAAGAACTCACTTTCCATCCCAAGTAATAATGCGATCGAAAAATGACAATTTTTGCAGCATTATTAACAAATTTATACTCATGTAAAAAATTACACGAATATCGATTGAATTTATATCGGTATAAAATTCAAAACAATTAACAAAAGGGAACGCTTTTGAGAAAATCTTCTTTGCTGAAATGTGTCTCTAGCAATGGACAATACGACTATAAACGTGGTTATACCAAAAGCAAAAGCATAATGAAAACAGGGAGACAAATGTTCACATGTAAAGAAAATCCGACATTTCATATGCACCAACCTAATAATAGTACCCCATGGGTGATGCGGAAACCTATTAGCACTTTGCTGGCGGGAGAATGGACAGGATTGTAAAATATGAAAATACATATGTCGACAAGCGGCCGCGACGGCAACAATGTATTCTTTAATACGAGGAAGCGTAGCGTTCTAGTATCGGATAGTTATTTTTAACAATTTGCGCTAGTAATTAATTTACAAATGTGCGTACTGGAACGCAATACTATATTTATGCCGTAAGACTTAATAAAGTGGTCGATTTCGGCAAAACCATCGCCAGAAGTTCAAAAACATTAAAATATATTAATTGTATTTGATTTAAAACATATCTGAGGATACTTTTTCACTAACAATACTTTTGTCTTATCCTACATGCGACGTAGTGCAATCTGAAACTGTTCCTCAACAAATATTCTGAGTCGACGTGCCACGCACGTCGTTCTTATCTCCGCGACTGACGCGCGAGGCACGTCTTTCCAGCGCGAGTGATTAACTACGGATGTCGCCCCAAATGCGGCACCACGCCAGTGCCAATAGGCACGACCGTGACGCCTACAGAGTGGCTGGGAATCAATGACATCTCGGCTGTATGTTGGGTGAAGGAGGCGGTGTTTCTCGAAGGACGGCTCTGGCGTGCAAAATATTCTTGTCTCTGGCTTACAGTAAGTATCTTCCTTCAAAACCAAAATTACACTTTATCTGTTATTCTTTATAATTTTACATTGTTCATTAAAGCAGTTTAGGTTTGCAGTCATGATAGTAAATCCCTTGAATATCATCGATGTTTTAATTGAAAATGAGCATCGCCGTTACCTGCTACCAAAATTATATAGAGAAACTTATATTAAATGCAGCTTCACCATTTGTTTAAAAGCATCAACGCATGTATATCAATAAAATCAGCTCTTTTGAACTACAAAGCAGTTATGAACAAAGAACGCCTCGCATAGGGATTCTATTTTGTGCGTCGAACGACAGAATTTCATGTGTAATAACTTTTTTGTAGATGAAAAAATTATAATTCCTATTTATCCCTAATTTTGTATTGGATATGTAGTTTTCATACAAAATTACTCACGAAAATTTATTGATATTAAATTGGTGAAACGGCCGAAAATATGTTATTTTTCAACATATTGTTTAAATAAATCGAGATTTTACGAAAAAATAACACCATTATATTCGTAATGCCAATGCGGTCATTTCATTAACTTACGAAATTACTCTATCTCTCATAGTTTCCAAGATATTTAACGAAATACACTTTAGCCTTCCAACTTTGGGGGCGGTTCTCAACCCTTTAACGTTGGCGATTGCCGATAAAAAAATACGTGTCGAATATTTCAACGAGTACTACATCATTCTTAAATTTCATAAAAATCGGTGATTGACACCTCGGGAAGTTCCCTTGTAAGTGGGCACGAGCTCTACTTCTTGATCGGTGCTAGACCCGAAACGTGTAAAGACACATTTTATGAGCCTAACAATAAAAGAATTTATTAATTCAAACTATACGGAATTACTTAAATACCCTTTCCAATATGACAGTATAATCGTTGTCGCGGCGCATCGTCGCGAAATAACTTTTTACATTGACTGTCTAACGCGGAAACTTTCTGCAGGATCTGTCCCTAGGTACGATCATAAAACCATACCTGGGCGCAGACCGACAGAACGAAAAATCGGCAACGTTCGTCAAGTGGCGACCAAATGTTTCCGCGTTTGGCAGAAAGGTTGTTCCCCTTCTCCAAGCATAAGCATACCGCCCCTTGGAAAACACGTATATATAAGAACCGAGCACATCGGCTCGGCCTCTCTCTCACACAAGCAAGCTCAGCAGAAACGTCACGTTATACATCACATTCACACAACCATTGAAACCAAGTTGTACAGTCGTAGTTTTAGTCTTGTAAATATATCAAGTTAACCTCAGTGGACTTTAATTCAACTACCGATCGAGCATCCGCGATCGGAACGCCAAGAAGCAACTTCTACGGCGTAACATTTGGTCCTTCGAGCCGGATGCAGCGGTCTACTGGAACTGCAGCCCACTGATCCGAGTCTACTGAGAAGCAACAGCATCCGTGCATCAACGGAAACATCAACGCAACTACAAGAAACTACGTACTCGAAACAACCCAGACAAGCTGAGCAACGAGACAGAGAGCAGCATCGCCGAGACCAGCAACATCCAGTCATCGGTCACGTGAGTCGTATTATCGTCTTCCTAGATCATTTCCAAATCGTTCAAGATGGCTATCGATCTCAAAACCCTCGAGCGTCAACGCGCCGTAGTTAAGGGCAAGCTAACGCGATTAATCAAAACGGTCGACGATACAAATGACTCCGTCGGACTCAAGAGTCGTCTCGATACACTAAAACAATTAGAAACACAATTTGACTCGGTACAATTCGAAATTGAGGGTTTGGATCAATCGTCCGACCACGAATCCACGCGTGCAGAATTCGAAACAAAAATGCATGAGACCACGGTTAACATCCACCGAAAACTCACCGAATACGACCCGACCGCTGCAGGGGTTCGAACGGCTTCGCACAGCGAAACTCCAAAGGGGACACCACACAGTTTACTGTCGCGAGTAAAGATACCGATGTTCTCCGGAGAATACGACAAGTGGGCCAAGTTCCACGACATTTTCAAATCAGTCATACACGACGACGAATCTACACCCGCGGTACACAAATTTCACGTATTAAAATCACACTTGTGCGGGTCGATAGCCTCGGTGATGGCCGATCTACCAGCCACCGAGGAAAATTATTACGTCGCGTGGGAAATATTAAACGAAGAATGCAGCAAACCCCGACTCGAGATACACGCCCATTTAAAGGCTCTAGTAGATTTAAAGGAATTAACGCAAGATTGCCCGATCGCTCTAGGAAAACTAACCCGCGTAATCGATGCACGAGTAAGAGCATTAAAAGGTCTCAACGTCCCAGTCGAACAATGGGATGACATACTGGTCTTTTTAATAGCTCGAAAATTAGATCGAGGCACGCGCAGAGTTTGGGACCGCGGCCTAGAAGACACAGACCGTCCATCGTTCCCGCAGCTCATGGCGTTTTTAAAACAATATTCGCGAACCGATGACGTAGAGTCGGTATCGAAATCAGGTAAACCATCGTCGGCGGACGACGAGGGTAATTACAGGGACTATAGTCCAGGTACGCGTGAGGCGCAAACGTACGTAGCAGTCGCACCAAACGTAGCTTGCGTTGTTTGCAACAACGAACATAAAATATGGAAGTGCGCACAGTTTTTAAAAATGACCGTCGGGAAGCGTTACGAAGCAGTACAGCAGGCACGGATCTGCATCAACTGCTTAAAACCGGGTCATACAGCAAGCGAATGCCTTAGTTCCGGCTGCAAGAAATGCGGGAAGGGGCATAGTACGTTATTGCATACGCAAGAAACGAATCAAGAAAAATCAATACATACGTCACGGGAAAGTCACGATGAGATGGTCGGTCATTGTTTTCTGGCTCAGACGAGCGTGGAACAAGAGCCGTGGAAATTCGGGAAGGGCAAGGAAACGGTCAATTCATTTTCTAAGCCCGACCAACAAGCGAAGACCGAAGTCCAATACCTGCTAAACACGCGCCGCGAACCTCCGGAGCAGGTACCGAAAACACGGGTAGCTACAACGCGAGGTAGAATTGAAACGAAGCCGCATAATGTCGAGCGGTCTTACAATATTTCGCAACTTCCAAGCCGCTATTCGCGCTCAAGAAGAGGCCATCTTGAATTCCCTACCAATTTTTGTCGATCCCAACGTCCGCATTACCCTCTCTCCAAACATTACCTCATAGGCGATAATATGAGGAACGTATACGACTACACTGCAAATCCAATGTACAATCTCCGAAACGTGCCTATTAATCAAGCATCTCAGCGGCAACAGATCCTGAAGGCGGAACAACACTTTTGGACCCGCTGGAAACAGGGCTACTGTACGTACTGCACTCTTGCAGTAAATAGTACATGGGGAAACCGAGGAACGCACTAGACAATATTCACAACGGTACTGATCAAGGAGGACAGCACATCTACGGTCCAACGGAGGCTTGGAAGGATTGCCGAACCACATCCATGGCATCAGACGAGAGGCCATCGTCAAACCCTGCTCGAGCATCTGCGAGCCCATCAAGACCTGCGCCCCTTCCTCCTGAAGCCGAGACTGTCTCTTAACAGTACCACATACACACACACACACACACACAGACCCATCCGTACCGAGATGGAAATAGTTGTTTAAGCATCATCAACATAATCAACTCTACACACACGAACATAATTAATCTCAATGTAATTCATACAATCTTACAGAAGCGTGCATATCATGTTATTGAACATAACCGTTCAAGGGCGGCGGTATGTCGCGGCGCATCGTCGCGAAATAACTTTTTACATTGACTGTCAAACGCGGAAACTTTCTGCAGGATCTGTCCCTAGGTACGATCATAAAACCATACCTGGGCGCAGACCGACAGAACGAAAAATCGGCAACGTTCGTCAAGTGGCGACCAAATGTTTCCGCGTTTGGCAGAAAGGTTGTTCCCCTTCTCCAAGCATAAGCATACCGCCCCTTGGAAAACACGTATATATAAGAACCGAGCACATCGGCTCGGCCTCTCTCTCACACAAGCAAGCTCAGCAGAAACGTCACGTTATACATCACATTCACACAACCATTGAAACCAAGTTGTACAGTCGTAGTTTTAGTCTTGTAAATATATCAAGTTAACCTCAGTGGACTTTAATTCAACTACCGATCGAGCATCCGCGATCGGAACGCCAAGAAGCAACTTCTACGGCGTAACAATCGTGTTAATGACGATTGAATATTTGTGAATAATGAGAGACTGACACGGGTAGGACCAGACCCGGGGTCACCGATTTTGATGACACTTGGCACACGTCTTCTATTCGAAAAATCATTAGACCCGTGTTTTGCCAAAAGTGTAGATAAGACAAAATTTTTGAAAAAATCAAGGTAAAAAAAAAGTTCTATCGACTTGAAACTTTATAGGCAAGTTCTACGAGCAAAATTAAGGTATACGTTTTTTTTATTTTGCTGTAAAAACATTTTTACAAATATACATGTCTGTTTAGTACCATAGAGTTTGAATGTTTTTCAATGTAGCGGCATGGTTGAGTGGACAAGAAAGAAGCCTGCGGATACTATGGACTCCGGATCTTTTTTTTGTTTTATTTCTACCGCCAAATTCATTTTACTTACTTATGAGACACGTTTCATTTATTTTTATATTAAGTTGTACATATTTCGTAAATAACTACTAAAATCACTAAATTTTCATAACTTATTTCGTAACGCTATTAGCAGAAAAGGTCATCGATACAGTGGAATAGACATACCAGGGATACCATTGTCAAAAACGCATTGGCAATAATAATGCAAATAAGTAACAACGAATTTCACCCGAATGCACCAGTATGCCCGTTAGAAAAGATTCGCATGAGGAAAACCATCTAGATTGTTGGTTTTCCTTCCAAACGATTACTATCCAAAGGAATGTGGCTGCAGGAGTTGAATAGCACATGTTGAGCCTTCCCCTATCTAAGTCAATGAACTATATTTTTTTATTTCATTGGATGGAGTTTTACAGAGTACCAGAAACACTAATAGTGCAAAGGAGGAATCAGTAGATTTACAAAAATGGAACTAAGCACAGTGTTCTTCCAGGAAATTTGTGTAGCACTCATGGTCTCAAAATTTTGACAAAAATATTGTTAATTTTGCAGCTTTATGACGTACGTCATTAGTGAACCGTGTCGTTGCTTACTTTGAATTTCAAACAATATAGTAGAATTTGGTGAAAACAAGAAGGAGATAAGTGAATAATAAAAGATGTCCAATAGTCTAATATGAAGGGTGTAGATCAGCGACGGGCAATTTTTGCACGCCCGAGCCGTCCTTCGAGAAACACCGCCTCATTCATCCAAACATACAGCCAAGATGTCACTGATTCACAACCACTCTGTAGGCGTCACGGTCGTGCCTATTGGCACTGGCGTGGTGCCGCATTTGGGGCGACATTCGTAGTTTAGGTTTGGTTCTGTTCTAACTAGTTAAAGTTTTATTAAAGAGGAGACGTTACATCTGCGTTCTCGAACAATCGGCTGGAGATTGCTGCCCAACACACGCACTCAAGTGTTGTGCGATGTGTTGGTCGCCACAGCACCCCCCTGTCAGTGCTAACGTTACCCGAATTACATAATGAAAGCGTCGCATGGTTATTCGCATTTCTATAGACTACTAATAATGATTAAAATAATATCAATAATAACAGTCTTACAATCTAATTACAATGTTTAGTCTAATTACGGGTTTAAGATTTATAACGATCGGTAAATCTGACTACGCGTCTCGATCGTGTCACTATGCGTTCGCGTGAAACGTCTCGATTCATTCGGTTTTCACCGGCTACGCTACGCGAGTCACGCGCACTTCGTGTACACTCATCATCTTTATCACCACTCACTGACATGGGCATTGTATCAGATGTCTTCTGTTGTGTCTCTTCTCCTTCCTCTAAGAGTATGTGTGCCGGCTTGACACGATCGATTGACACTATTACAGCGTTGCTGCCGATTTTTATCTTCAGTGTTTTATCCGATCGATTGATTACCTCGTACGATCCATCGTAAGGTGGCTGCAACGGCTTACGTACCGCGTCGTTCCTAAGGAAGACGTGTGAAGACGTTTTCAAATCCTTATATACGAACGTGGGGCGTTCCCCGTGTCTTGCCACAGATACTGCTCGTAAGCGGCCTATCCTTTCCTTTAAACTTTTTACAAAGTCCGAAGTGGTAGGCATCGGTTGTGGTGAAAAAAATTCATCTGGCAACCGTATACCTGCTCCGTAAAAAAACTCTCAAATACTCGTCGTCGGAATGGTTGCGTAATATACGGTCGTATTATGTTATTCGACGTATCGCAATATACCGTTACGTCCGATGATGGCAGTTGCATTTTCTTAAGCTCCAACGTAACATTGGACTGCAAAAGATTCTGCAACTCACCGTCGGTCGTTTGCGATTCCGCGAGACGTTCATAATCTATCGGCTGCATAATGGATTCCACTCACTGTTGTAAAGAATGATATCAAAGTGGTGTGTGAAGACATCTGTTAATGATTGTGTGAACTAAGTTGTCGACGTCGAGCGTTAATTTTCTTCAAATAAAGTCGTCAGTCGTTATCCTATAACCACGTGTTTCACTAATAGGTTATGGGCCCAGATCCATTTTAGTAGTAAAAACAGTTTAATTGTAGGATTTTTTCGTGTTGTGCAAGCAAAAATGAGTTCCAGTTATCTCGCTAACGTGCCAAAGTTGAAAGGTCGAGAAAACTTCGACGATTGGGCGTTCGCAGTTGAGAACTTGCTAATTTTGGAGGGCGCCGAGAGGTACCTCAAGCAAGAAGGAACAGATGAAAATGCAAGGGCAGCAGATGCAAAGGCACGCGCGAAAATGATTTTGACGATCGATTCATCGCTTTTCGTGCACATAAAGGACACAACGACCGCGAAGGGATTGTGGACAAAGCTACGTTCTTTGTTCGACGATTCAGGATTTTCTCGGAGAATTACGTTGCTTCGTCATCTAATTTCTATAAGGCTGGAAAACTGTGAAAATATGACGAATTATGTGACACAAATTGTTGAAACGTCTCAACGTTTGAGCGGAACAGGCTTTGCTATAAATGATGAATGGGTTGGTTCATTGTTACTTGCGGGACTACCAGAGCGATTTATGCCTATGATAATGGCTATAGAGCATTCCGGGATTCAAATAACCGCAGATTCGATCAAGTCGAAATTACTTGATATGGAAGTGGCGGATACAAGTGAATCGGAACGTGACTCAGCACTAGCAGCAAAATGGCATAGAAAATCGACTAAAGGGGGCAGCACTAGTAAACATGGCGGACAGACACCGAACACGTCAAGATCGGCATCATCAAATGTCAACAACAACAAAACAATAACCTGTTATCGTTGTAAGGAAATTGGTCACTACCGTAACCAGTGTCCACTTTTGAAGGAGAAAACAGAAAAGAAGAAACAAAGTAACGCTTTCAACGTTGTTTTTCTCAGTGGCGGATTCAGTAAAAGTGACTTTTACATCGACTCGGGTGCAAGCATGCACATGACGCCGAATAAATTTTGGTTGAAAAATCCTAAATACTCATCAAGTTTACCAGAAATCATTGTCGCCAATAAGACGAAAGTTCCCGTTTTATGTTCAGGAGACATAGAAATAACGACAAGCTACAATTACGACATCACTGTGCAGAATGCGTTGTGTGTACCAAGTCTCACTACTAATCTTTTATCGGTGAGCGAATTAATTAAAAATGGGAACAGCGTCGTATTTGAGCACAATAAGTGTCTCATAAGAAACAAATTGGACGAATTAGTTGCAATGGCTGACCTGGTTGATGGAGTATATAAGTTTAGAATACAAACACAGAATTGTTTATTGACACTCAGTGGAGATACATGGCACAGACGGCTTGGCCACATTAATAGCACGGATATGAACAAAATGAAGAAGTGTGGATTGGTAGAAGGACTTGATTATGCTGACGGGTTCACAACAAACAAATCCAGCTGTCAAATATGCTGTGAAGGAAAGCAATCAAGATTTCCATTCAGTAATCACGGGTCACGTGCCACAGAGACTCTTCAGGTAATTCATTCAGATGTCTGCGGACCCATGGAGACAGTGTCAATAGGCGGTGCACGGTATTTTTTAATATTTATTGATGACTACACGAGGATGACATTTATTTACTTTCTGAAGACTAAGAGTGAAGTATTAAATCATTTCAAAGAGTTCAAATCTATGGCAGAGAATTTTCAGAATAAGAAAATAAAAATCTTGCGTACAGACAATGGCTGTGAGTACTGCAGTAATGATTTTGAAACTTTCTTAAAGAAAGAGGGAATTATACACCAAAAAACAAACCCTTACACACCGGAACAGAACGGACTGAGTGAAAGGTCAAACCGAACCATAGTGGAGAAAGCGAGATGCTTACTTTTCGAAGCAGGTCTTAAGAAAAATTTTTGGGCAGAAGCTGCTAACACAGCTGTCTATTTAAAAAACAGATCAATAGCTTCAGATATTGAAAAGACTCCATATGAGGCTTGGACCAAGAAGAAACCAGAGTTACAGCATATACGCATATTTGGAAGTCCTGTAATGGTGCACATACCTAAAGAAAAAAGGGCCAAGTGGGATAAAAAATCAAAGATGCACATATTAGTTGGTTTCAGTGAAAACATCAAAGGTTACAGAATTTATGATCCCGTTAAAAGGAATGTAACTACGAGTAGGGATGTTGTGATCATGGAAAAGCCGAGAAATATGGAAACTGTAACTGTTCCAGTTGAGACCACAGATTCAGTGGGGGAATTGCTGCAGGAATCTGCGGTGAAGACAGAACCTTCTCATGATCAGTCGAGTTCCAGTGAGTGTGAATACTTGGAAAGCCTAAATGATTTTTTAAATAAAGAAGAAATACCTAATGCAAAAAAGGAGAGTGACAGGAAAGAGCAAGAAGATGAAACAAGTAAAGTTCCTCAGACAAACTATGAAGAATCAAAGAAAAGGCAAAGGAAAAAACCAGAAAGACATGGATTTGCAAATTTGAGTACTACACCTATAGGAGAAGATGAACTGACTTATGCAGAAGCTATCAGCGGTCCTGAGAAACAACAGTGGCTGCAGGCGATGGCAGAAGAGCTACAGTCACTCGACGACAACCAAGCGTGGGAGATTGTCGATGCTCCAGATAGTGCTAGTGTGGTGCAATGCAAATGGGTTTTAAAAAAGAAAATTGATTGTGATAATAAAGTGAGATATCGTGCTAGACTAGTTGCAAAAGGCTTCACGCAGAAGGCTGGTGTGGACTATCAGGAAACTTTTTCACCTGTGATTAAGCACTCAACCTTGCGGTTACTGTTTGCTTTGAGTGTGCAATTAGATATGGATGTTACTCACTTAGACGTCACAACAGCCTTTCTTAATGGTTGTTTAAAAGAAACCATCTTTATGCATTTGCCAGAAGGATTTCCTGTTCAAAATTCTAATAAAGTACTAAAATTAAAAAGGGCTGTTTATGGTCTCAAACAGTCATCCTTAGCTTGGTACCAAAGAGTAGAAGAGACATTGTGCAATTTAGGGTACAGCAGATGCAAACTTGAACCTTGTGTTTTTATAAAGAGTCATAATAACAATAAGAAAACCATTGTTGGTCTTTATGTTGATGATTTTTTAATTTTTGCGAATAATGAAATGGAAACCAAGTCTCTAGTAGAAGCATTGAGTCAAAAATTTAAAATTAAAAATTTGGGTCAAGTTAAACAATATTTGGGTATGAAAATAAATATAAAGAAAAATGTTATTACAATAGATCAGGAGAATTATATTGAACAGTTAGCAAGTAAGTTTAATATGACTGATTGTAATTTAGCAAGCACACCCATAGAAAGTAAATTGAACATAGAGAAATCTAATACGTGCGATAATAACTTACCTTTTCAGAGACTAATTGGTAGCTTGATGTATTTAGCGGTCTTGACACGACCAGATATTGCATACGCAGTAAGCTATCTTAGTCAATTTAATAACTGTTATTCACAATTGCATTGGAATTATGCCAAGAGAATTTTAAAGTATCTGTTAAAAACAAAAAATTATTGCTTAAGATATTCCAAAGAAGGAGCAGAACTAGTTGGTTTTGCGGATGCAGATTGGGCCAGTGATGCCATTGATAGACGTTCATACACAGGATTTTGTGTCATGAAATCTGGATCTGCTATTTCTTGGGAAAGTAAAAAGCAAAGAACTGTGGCTCTCAGTAGTTGTGAAGCAGAGTACATGGCTTTGTCAGAAGCATGTAGGGAAGCTTTATATTTACAAAGTTTAGAATGTGAACTGACGGGTTGCTGCAATAAAATTATTATACATAGTGATAATCAGAGTGCACTGAAGATGGCAAGCAACCATTATTCTCATAAGCGTTCCAAACATATTGATGTTAGATATAATTTCATCAGAGATGTAATTAGCAATAATAAGATTGAGACAAAGTACTTGCCAACTTCTAGTATGCCTGCGGATCTGCTAACTAAAGGATTGTCAGGAATGAAACACTATGAGTTCATGCAAACGCTTGGTATCGTTCAAAGGTAAATTGATTATTATTTGTGATGTATAAGTTTATTTGTTACTTTGATATAGTGGGGGTGTTGTAAAGAATGATATCAAAGTGGTGTGTGAAGACATCTGTTAATGATTGTGTGAACTAAGTTGTCGACGTCGAGCGTTAATTTTCTTCAAATAAAGTCGTCAGTCGTTATCCTATAACCACGTGTTTCACTAATACTCACGATAACGCATCTGCTACCACGTTGTCTTTTCCCGCTACATGACGAATATCTGTCGTGAATTGGCCGATCCAGTCTAAATGTCTAAACTGCCGCGGTGTACACTTATCATGCCGCTGCCGAAACGCGAACGTCAAAAGCTTATGATCTGTATACATAACAAACGATCGACCCTCTACGGCGTATCGGAAACGCTTTACCGCTGCGTACGCGGCGAGCAGCTCGCGGTCATATGCACTATATTTACATTCCGCGCTCGTTAAGGACCTGGTGAAAAATGCTAATGGCTGCCACGCTTTATCAGTCCATTGCTGTAGTGTAGCACCTATAGCATAATCACTCGCATCTACTGTTATCGACAGTGGGGCTCCCGGAATCGGATGCGCTAACAAGGTCGCGTTCGTAAGAGCGTTCTTTAAACTTAACCACGCTTGTTCGGACACTTCACTCCACGCGATGGGCACATTTTCTTTTTTACCGGGTCTTTTTAACAGTTCATTTAACGGCTTTTGCAGAGCAGCGGCTCTGGGTATGAATCTTCTATAAAAGTTTAACATCCCTAGAAATCGCCGGAGCTGTTGTACCGTGACTGGACGAGGATACGTAATAATAGCGTCTACTTTGTCTTTTGACGGTTTTGTTCCGCATGAGTCCACCGTATACCCTAAAAATTGCACTTGTTTCGTACCAAATATACATTTTGTCGGGTTAATCACTACGCCGTACTGCTCTAAACATTCGAACACTTGTGTGAGATGATTGATATGTTGTTCTTCGCTTTCGGATGTTATGATGATGTCATCGAGATACGCGTAGCAACAGTCTAATCCCCTCAACTCGGTATCGACGAATCGCCGAAACGTTTGAGCGGCGTTTCGAAGACCAAATGGCATCACCGTGAATTCAAACAGTTCAAACGGTGTAGTTAATGCCGTCTTTTCCATATCACCTTCTTCGAGCAGTATCTGATGATAGGCTCGGACGAGGTCTATCGTGGAAAATATACACTTACCGGACAACCTGAGCAAGAAATCTTCCATGTGCGGCAAGGGATAACGGGACGGAACTGTCCGACTGTTTAACGCACGGTAGTCGCCGCAAGGACGTAATCCGTTTCCCTTTTTTGGTACCAAATGCAGGGGTGAGGCCCATGCACTTTTGGATGGTCGTATTATCCCTTGTCGCAACATGAACTCACACTCAGCTTTTGCCATCTTCAAGCGGTCCGGGGAAAGTCTTCGTGGCCGACAAAATACTGGTGGGCCAGGCGTCGTCTCTATGTGATGTGTCACACTATGACTCGGCGGGCGCTGTATTACCGACGGGCAGGTAATCCCTGGAAACTTCGCGAGAAGTTGATGATACTTCGTCGTGCCCATCACTGTTCGTATCGCGCACCCATTACCTTTTGCCACACGTCCGACACTGACAAGTGAGGTAACGTTATCGCAAAGTTTTCGGTTTCGGATATCTACTACTAGTCCGTAAAAACTTAAGAAGTCCACACCGATGCACAGTGGAACGAATCGACCATCTAGGTGGAAAAAAATAATAACTCGAGAACCGTTCATTTTAGAGAAAAATGTTTTATACAAAAGTTTCATAATATCGTGGAAAGAATATCGGTGTAACATTAATTTTTTATTTATTATATTTTTTAAATGTTACTTAAAGGTCAACTCCATTTTTTATGCGAAAACCTATAACTTTCTTTGCGGATTTTCATTCTACGGAAAAAAATAGAAACTTTTGCATAAGTCATTTTTTTGTTGGACTTTATGTTAAAAAGATAATTAATGAAAAATATCCTACTAAAGTCTTTCTTTTGCTACTGCATAGGAAGGGAAGTCAAATGATACTGTTTAAGTTGCTCTATTATTTATTCAATATCAAAATAACTTTGCGAGACTTTTTTTTTTATAGAGGGAAAATGCCTTACGCACACCTGCGCAGGATGCGCAGGTAGTGTGGGACTCCGCGTAGTTTTCGTTTACCCACTAAAACCCCTCTTTTGGGGTTATAAAATACTTTGCTATATACATTTCAGATAAATAAAGTAATACAATACAAATACTAATAACATATTGCTTATAACTGCAATAATAGTCATAATTGTAAATTCAATAATAAATTCAATAACAATAAAATTTAATAATAACAAAATTGAATAATAATAATATTTAAACCATATAAATAAATAAATAGATAAACAAAGAAATGAGCTACGAGAATCGCGATATGTACAAAGTAGTATGTACAGTAAAACCTCGATAAATGCAGAGAATTCGGGACCGAATCAGTGCAGTTACGAAGCAGTGGTTTCTATTTTGTGTTTACGTTCAGGCTCCAGCCGAGCGTGAACTTAGAAAAGAACAGATAGTAGAAGAGACAAAGAGGTCCAACCTACAGGGGGACCGGCCCGAACGTATCAATGTGACAATACTAATCCGAGGATTGAACTTTTCCATTTTTGATTTTTTTTTTGTTGAAAACTTCGCTAACGTATTTGTGACAATTTTCTGATTAAAATGATACCAAACACGACATAGTTTGAGCAATATTTACTTAATATTTAATTCGTTTACTTGCTATTTAGATAATTCAAACATATCGTGTTTGGTATCATTTTAATCAGAAAATTGTCACAAATACGTTAGCGAAGTTTTCAAAACAAAAAAATCAAAAATGGAAAAGTTCGATCCTCGGATTAGTATTGTCACATTGATACGTTCCGATAGTATCGTGTTACACTGTCTCGTCGCCGAACGTCGAGGTTCGACCGAGGGGGATCCCCCTATGTGGAGGGGATAGTCGCGATGCATTTATCGGTACAAACTTCTTCGGCATTTATCGAGGTTTTACTGTATCTACTTTTTATTCGTCGCTGTCGGACGATGGACATGAGTTAGTTAAATCAGTTCAAAAGAAATCAGAAGACACGAGAGACGTCGACGGACTTTCGGTAACAATGGAGATTAATGGTTCTTCTGGCAAAATAATTAAAGACATAATGTCCTCCGGTAAAGACTTTGCAAGTTTCCTCGGTATCGCGCGATAACTATTTACAATCGGATCAGAAGTAATTAGAAACATTGACATTAAGTCGTGATTTGTCGACATTCTAGAATTTTTCCTAGTATGGTCTACTCGAAACATTCTTGCGTGTTTATTGCGTGCTTCTTGCGCTTCTTCGGATAACATTCCAATTGGTACTAAACAAGATTTAATAACTTCTACGCTATGGAATAACAGTTTATGAACTGTAACTGGCATATAAAACCAGCTATACAAACTCAAATACAAATCTCTAGTTTTTTTTATAAAAGCTTCAAAATTTACAACATTAATTTCGTGCTCCGAAGAAAGCGCAGTTAATATATAAAAAAATCTTTGAAATAATTCTTCACTAAGACCTGTAATTTTAGCACTATCTTTATAATTCTTGTAGAATCGTCTAGCTGTATTGCCATCATTTGTGGAACCACTTCCTCCTTGCTTTGGTGTATCAACGAGCAATCCTATTTCCTTTCTAAATTGAGTTTTAATTTTCTGTTTTCTATCGCGTAATTCTTTCTTCTCAGAGTCTAACCGAACGGACCACTTTTTCACATTTAACCGATAACTAATATGCAAAAAACATTCAAATGTTCGGATCCAGGCATGCAATGTTGATAAACCAAACTTATAATTCTGTGTTGAACCGTCATTTACAATTGGTTCAACATTCATTGTTTTGGGAGTTGCTCCACAAATATAACAAACCCAGCTTGATCTTGTAGCCGTTAATGAATTACAGACCTTACCGTCCACCATTGTTAATAGCATTTTGTGATGGACAAAGATTTTTTTATTATTGATATTGATTTCTGTTGGTATCAGAGAATCAATATCTTGTTGTATCATATTAGTTTCGCGTACTATCAAGTCATTATTTTCTTTGGAAAATAAGAACTTGATAGGCCTACAAAGTCGTGTCGAAGAAGGCCTCGGAATCTGCCATACTACTTTCTTTTCATTTTCTAACATGTAACATTTTAATGGCACAAATGAAAATAAAAATAAAAATTCATCGTCGCTACTGTCGTCTACGAATTTTTGTTTGTATCTACTATGACCAGAACTACCATCACAACCCCATTTGCTAATCATAACTAAATTATCAAATTCCTCAAAAATATCGGCACTATTCTTAACTGTTAATAACCGTTGTACAGTCAGATCCATTAAATTTTGTAAATTTACAGCAGCAGAATTGTCATTAACTAAAATTCCCGAAGGATGGCATTTTTCTTTTGATTTTTGTAAGCTATAATATGATGGATAGATTTCGTGACCTAAACTCGGAGCAGAATTTCGCATTAGCGTATATGTATGCTTTGTTAAACGACAATCAATGTAAAACGCTACTGCTTCGTCTGCAGTGTATGGACGTCTCTCGGTTCTAGTTTGTTTCATTTTCTTAATTTCTGTTGCCCTTTCAGAGGGTCCTGATGAAACGAATTTTGCTATTCTAGCCGCATCGCGTTTTCTTGATTCCCGTAAACTTATTTCTGTCGCGAATGCTAATTCCGATAAACTTCTATTTTCTAATAAATCCTGAATTTTAACCTCTTAGCTTTGCTACTGCATTGATCAAAAGATTTAATAGGTCTACCTCTTGTGGCAGACGTAGGTGTCTGTACTATATTAATAGTGTGACGATCTATAGGTAAAATCAATCTAGTTGCAAGCCAGTCGTCAAACCTAACTAAAAATCTATCTAATTTTCTATTGCACTCCTGCCATTTATTTTTTATTTTAAAAATGCACAACTTTAACATAGTTTTTACTCTAGGTATACAACTATCTTTAACACTATCGTGCGGGATGTTAAATTTATCTAAAATAAAATTAAAATAAACTGTAATATCTACATCTTGTGAGTGACTCCTCCAATATTCAAAAATTTCTTTCCGGGAAACAAAGAACGTTGAACCTATAAATATCACGGAATGTGTAAAATCAAGAACCAAACTTTTACAAAAATCTTTTTAACATCCTACAATTCGAAGATATTGATTTTTCGGAAACTTACTTGTGCTGGTGTTCGCCATAGCAAGTGAAATCGCAATATTAAGCACAACACTGACATAGACGGACCACTACCGACAACTCAAACTTTATTATTTCTAGAAAAGAACTTTTCGACTAAGTTTAAATCTCGACTTGCTTCTTATTCAACAACTCTCGATTAACTGTGCGTTACCGACGACAATTCTGCCCACGAAGAGTATTAGTAGGCGGAGCAATGATTTGGAAATACTTATTTTCCGGAAAATCATTGGTTTATGTAAATAATTGGTCGAGGAGAACTCCCACCACTTTGCAAAGGTCCGACCCATATAGATCCTATTTAAAAATTAATATTTCGGAAGTCTCCGTTTTTGTTTACCCTAAACGAATTTTCTAGTTACCCCTCGGCTATCACACGGCAGCTTACCGAACCGCAAAAATCATAAACCGCGAGACCCAGTGAGAACCGGCAGCCGAACCGTATCCCTCACTTTCGACAGGTATAACAAAGAAGAGCGCAGATGTTCGCATGAAATTTTTGCAGTAATTACTTCTACATAGTCTAAGGAATATATATGTAAAGTTTCAGCCCGGTACTTTTCGGTACATTTTAATTATTCAATGTTTAAGTGATCCGTGTACCGTGATTTTCACCCTAACTACCTAGCTTGTTAGTCTCTAATGGCAAACTAACAATAAGAGCAATTAAGCAATAAAAGTGATATTTCAGAAGTCTCCATTCTTAATGTTGCCAATGAGATGTTATTATTGCTGAATGATATTTACGTCGACGACATCTGGGCATTTTGTGACCGCGTGCTCCACGGGAAATCGCCAGCCGTGCTGTGTCACATAAACTTTAGAAAGTTATAACAACAAAAGGCGCAGGTAGGCGCAGCCGATCTTTGCAGAAGCTGTTACTACAAGGTTCAAACTAATTACCCTCAAAATTTCCAGGGGGCACTTTGGGGTACAATATAAGTTTTTCTCTGCAAAAGTTCGCAAATTCCTCCGTAAAAAATGTATCTAAAAAAACTTACATAACTTCTTTAAAAAATAATTTTTCGAAAAATCGTTTTGGGTACTTCAAGATTAACCAATGATGATAAACTGTGCAAAAAATAAAAAGTCTCGCATAATTATTAAGGGGGGAAATAGGTGTAGAACGGCGTATTTAGAGTAATTTTCATGAATTTTTTTAACATGTAACAAATAGATACATTTTATTAAGATTTTGAGGTTATTTTATAGATATATTGAAGAACATTTGCTGACAGTTTCAAACGTTTTTCTTGAAAAATCCCGGAGATATCACCTGCTGCACATTAGAAGTCGCCACGCGCATCGGCAGTTTGTGTACATCCTGGAGGTCACAATTTTTATCTGAGTACAATTTTTTTAGAAGATTTACTTTTTTCATAAGTGTCTCTTCTATTTGAACTAAAATTACCACAAAAAAATCGAAAATTTCTATTTCTTTTTACACTGTGAAAATTTAGTACGATTTTTGACCGCTTTTTTGTTCTGTTTTGTGCAATAAAAAGATAGTAAAAATGAAAATATTGTTTATGTTTTTAGTTCAAATAGAAGGTATATATATAAAGAAAATGTGTGCTAAATTTGATAAAGATTGATCAAAAACTCTTCGCGCTAGAGTGTACAGAAATTCGAAAAAAGTAATATGGAGAAAAACGCGTTTGAAAACAAGAGTGACAGTGAAGGTAGATTTAACCCTTTTAGTGCCGGACGACGATATATCGTCGTTCGCTACAATTGCCAAAAGTGCCAACGACGATATATCGTTGTGCGTGTAATACCGCCTTATTCTTCGCATTGCGAGAAAGTTTTATCTCAAAATAAATTAATGAATGATCTAATTAGATTGTAAATGATCGAATTTCGTTGCAAAAGAATTTAGAAACCAGTTTGGCTGTGACTTTTTACACATTTTTTACTGGTGAGTACCGAGACTCTGTTTACGCTGAAGCGATACGATGGAGACTCGACACCAAACAATTTCCTAGCACCGAAATCGAAATGTTTATGATATTTATCTGAGAGTTCGTATGCCACGCCGTGCATCGAGGCTAAAATCTTTCTTTTCAGTCTTTGCTTGACTTTTATAAAGAGCAATTCTAAGCAGTGTTCGAAATATCGAGCAATACCGGAGGCCCAAGTATTCGCAAACTTCCTGGAAGGAGAGAAAAAGTTTACGTTGTTTGTAGTAGGAAGGGCGGTGGGCCTATGCGAAGATCACACACAATTTGTATTCATTGCTCTAAAGGGTTACACGGTGTATGCATCAGTAAGCATCAATGCTAAGTAAATGATTTGGGGGAGTTATAATAAGGAAATGTTACACATTTGCAATATCCAGATACCTAAATAGCAATATTTATAATAATAAATAATATACAAAATTATATCATAAATATATTTATAATCATAACATATATTTATGATAATAAAATTTTGCTTCAGCAATATTGTATTACCTACACCAACCACTTGTCTTGTAGCAGATAAAAACCGTTTGTCGCCCGCACTGTACCATCGAGTTATCTTTTATTTTTGTGTGTGAAATGTCATAAATTTTTTTACAAAATAAATTGGAAATGTGAATTATACGTTGCGTACTAAGTGGTTTATACAAAGTTATGATGAAAGAATGCCTTTCCCTATGTGTAAAAACGATTTGAAAGAGAGAACTCAATTTTTATATTCTTTATAATAATTTATAATTGTATTATTCATATTATTTTCAATTGATATTGAAGAATTAGTATCACTCCTTTATTTTCTATTTCGTCCTGAATCCGTTGCTTTTTTAATCATGTAAATATCATTTGTAGTTTGGTTTTTATAAGCGTTTTTCCAAATCTTTGTATATTTGTCAAATTCGGCCGGTTATCTTCGCATAGGCACTCGTTTTTCACGCGGCACTAAAAGGGTTAAGGCAGTAATGAATCAATTTAAACATCTTATGAATTAATCAGCTATTCCAGCACCATATTGTAGTCCTTCATCAGCTTCATATGTATCATTTTCAGCTCTGTGCTTTTCTTTTCGAGCTTCTCGAGCTTCTTTACTACTCATGGAGCTGCGTCGATTTTGTCGGATTATGCGTCGATCATCTACTTCTTGGGCAAAATTGTAGCTTCGGTTACCCACGACAATGTTAAGCTCGTTCATAACAGATAAAATACTGGAACTTCCTTCATTAAATAAGCATGCAGCCAAATATGCGGCGACCTCAACTATTCTTAAACCAGAGTTTAAATGTTTGGGAGCCAATCGCCAAACGGTTGAATTAAAACTTTCATTAGCATTTTGTGTATGCCCGCCTAAACATCTCTCGAGTAAATCATCCCTGGAAAGCTCTTTGTAAATTGGTAGGACTGCTTTTTGAACATCATCATGCAGTGGTTTTGGATGCGCAGGAGGCTCTTTCCATTTACACCAGCTGTCTGCGCCCACTGGACAATTGTCATGATTCGGATCGTCGTCAGTTGATGTCATGTGATCATACGTAGCCATTATTGCCTTTTTCATGTCTTCGACGCTATTAATATTTCTTCTAATCGCCAAGCCGTAGTATGTACTTACTTTTTTCACTAAAGCTTCTGTCAACTTTCCCCTACCTCCCAATTTTTTGTCTTTCTTTACACTGCGAAGACGCGTTCCCATTCATTTTTGTACGTGGCCTATGCGTTCGTTCTTTGCGACTGTCAATTCATCGCCATAAGGATTCAATTTAAGCACTGCCGTAAATGTTTTTGAGTCACCATCGAAATACATTTCGAATGCTCCTGACGGTCGTCCGAAGAACGCTCGCTCAAATGCTTATAACTAGACTCCGGATGTTTATGCATTTATGACAAAATGAATACGGCTAAAATACACAAAACGAACATAATATAAAAATATATCCGAAATATCCAAAGTATGGTATTCGTTGTAACATTTATCGAGTGCAACAAATCCCTAAATAGGTTCTCTTGTCTTAACTGCATTTGTTGAATTTGAAATTTGCATAAACATCCGGAGTCTACTTATAACTTTTACACGGCTTCGAATTTTGCTTTGAAATGTTCAGGCTATGTTATTGAATAGTTGTAGAATCAAATTATGAAAAAAAAAATTATTTTTTGAGACCTCTACACCTATTTCCCCCCCTTAATGCCTCTAACAGTATCTTAATTTCAGAGAAGTATTTGTACGTTCTCGCGCTGTTGAAATTTGTTGTTTTTAAGCGCTGATTTTTGCAGTTAGTTAATTGCAAAATCAATTATTATTGCTATCACTGGTCTCAGTAAACATTCTAGATTAAGATAAAATTATTAAAATTCAAATCCCAGACTTGATTTTTTTCCACCTAGATTACCCATTTCGTTCCACTGTGCGATGATTGGATCCGATACGTCGGCTATGACGAATTTCCAATTGAACACCCTTCGCAAACCGAAATCTAACGCGACCGTGATAAATCCGTAAGTCGCTATAATGGAACCATTTGCGACGTACATTTCGTAAGCGGTTTTCGCTGCCGGCCCTTTGATATACGATCTCGGATATACACAAAGATTGGCACCTGTATCCACCAAGTACATCTTCTTCGTCGTTCTGTCCGTCACGTATAGGCGGTTTGCTTTCGTATAGTCGTCGCTTACCGCACTTAACGACGACTGCTGTCGTTTCCCTTAAACAACGAGCACGAAGGTCTGCACACGGTTGATCTTTCCCCGAATCGGCGGTGATGCCAGCACAATCTTTCTCTCGGTTCGTCAGTTTCGCGTTCGCGAGAACGTGAAGACTTTCGGCTACGATTCCGCGAACTGGATCGTCCGTAACGCGAACGCGAAGTTTCCATTCGCGCTAAATCGCGTCTTAACTCGGCGATCTCTCTACGTAAATCGTTTTGTTCTGCCACTACCGAAACACTAGATTGCGGAACTATCTTACTCACCAAGAGTGCCAGCACCGCGAGGTCACTTAAAGTGTCTTCCTTGCGCGATAACGACACTGGCTGCAAATTTGTGGGTAGACGTCCGATCCATAAGGCTCGCAAATATTCGTCGTTTACCGAACCGCCTGAGAGGTCTCGGAGGTGTCTTAGGAACGCGGAAGGTTTCCTATCACCTAGCTCTTCACTTTCTTTAAGCTGTCGCATCTTGTGTTCTTTTGATGCTGACACACGCTGGATCAAGTTTGTCTTTAATTTTTGGTACGGATCCTGCGTCGGCGGAACGTCGATGAGCTCTACCACCATTTCAGCGTATTTGCTGTCCAAACTCGCACAAATGTAGTGGAATTTTGTAATTTCCGACGTGATTCCGGCCAGAGCGAACTGTGACTCGATCTGTCTGAACCACGTTGCTGGGTTTTACTCCCAGAACGGGGGAATCTTGACACCGACTTTTGCGATTCCTGCGGCCGTTTCTCCTTCTAACGTCCGTGGTTCGTTGTCCGATGACTGCGCCATGATGATTTGTTTACGCGCCACTCTTTTTTAACAAACTTCTTCACTAGACAAGTCAGGGTCACCAATTTTAGGTTTGGTTCTGTTCTAACTAGTTAAAGTTTTATTAAAGAGGAGACGTTACATCTGCGCTCTCGAACAATCGGCTGGAGACTGCTGCCCAACACACGCACTCGAGTGTTGTGCGATGTGTTGGTCGCCACAGTAGTTAATCGCTCGCGCAGGAAAGACGTGCCTCGCGCGTCAGTCGCGGAGATCAGAACGACGTGCGTGGCACGTCGACTCAGAATATTTGTTGAGGAACAGTTTCAGATGGCACTACGTCGCATGGGCCGCAGCGGCCGCGACGGCAACAATGTATTCTTTAATACGAGGAAGCCTAGCGTTCTAGTATCGGATAGTTATTTTTAACAATTTGCGCTAGTAATTCATTTACAAATGTGCGTACTGGAACGGAATACTATATTTATGCCGTAAGACTTAATGAAGTGGTCGATTTCGGCAAAACCATCGCCAGAAGTTCAAAAACATTAAGATTCATTAATTGTATTTGATTTAAAATATATCTGAGGATACTTTTTCACTAACAATACCTTTGTCTGAAACTGTTCCTCAACAAATATTCTGAGACGACGTGCCACGCACGTCGTTCTGATCTCCGCGACTGACGCGCGAGGCACGTCTTTCCAGCGCGAGCGATTAACTACGAATGTCGCCCTAAATACGGCACCACGCCAGTGCCAATAAGCATGAGCGTGACGCCTACAGAGTGGTTGTGAATCAGTGACATCTCAGCTGTATGTTTGGGTGAATAAGGCGGTGTTTCTCGAAGGACGGCTCGGGCGTGCAAAAATCGCCCGTCGCTGGTGTAGATAAAGGGTTTAGCCGAATAAGGGGGTCAAAAGTGCACTTGAGCCGATTTTATTCGACGATGGGTCATTCGATAGGTGATGATGGAAAACCATTGCACACAAATTTTTAATCCGATACGTTCAACGGGAGGGTAGTTATAGGGTAAAATCGAAAAATCAGTTTTTGCCTCATTTTTCCTAATTAATGTAGTGCAAAAATTCCAACAAAATTCTAAAAAATTCTAAACATGAATGCACACGTTATGGATTTTTTCCGATTTTTCCTTTACAAGTTCCACTCACGAAAAATGATAAACCAAAAAAAATTTTTAAACATTGATTTCGTATTGAAATCTTCCGAGCACAACTTTTTTCTTTTTACAGTAGTTGTCTAATGTTATCATTGTTATACCCTAATTTTTTCAGATTTTTTGAGTACGGTGCATCAAATTACGGTGGTTAAAATTCTAGGTTATACCGACCATACAATCAGCAATTTATTTAATTATCCCGATATTGTTCATTAACATCTACATATTTCTATGCAGAAACATTGAAGGCTACAATATGAACATACTGTATTAAAATCATGCAAGAATGACAGATAATAGGCGAGTTTCAGCCCAAAATGTGTCTCAGAAATCGGTTTTTGATTTTTCCGACCGTGATGCACCGTACTCAAAAAATCTGAAAAAATTAGTGTATAACAATAATAACATTACGCAATTACTGTAAAAAGGAAAAAGTTGTGCTCGGAAGATTTCAATACGAAATCGATGTTTAAAAATTTTTTTTGGTTTATCATTTTTCGTGAGTGGAACTTGTAAAGGAAAAATCGGAAAAAAATCCATAACGTGTGCATTCATGTTTAGAATTTTTTAGAATTTTGTTGGAATTTTTGCACTACATTAATTAGGAAAAATGAGGCAAAAACTGATTTTTCGATTTTACCCTATAACTACCCTCCCGTTGAACGTATCGGATTAAAAATTGGTGTGCAATGGTTTTCCATCATCACCTATCGAAGGACTCATCGTCGAATAAAATCGGCTCAAGGGCACTTTTGACCCCCTTATTTGGCTAGACCCTTTGATTATAAATGGCTTACTGTCAGGATAAGATAATTAAATCAAAATGGCACAGAAATACGCAAAGAGTATGATACAATAATGAATAGGATATATATGTCATCCTGATATATATTTATATTAAATGAACAATGTAAAAAAGAATAGGATACAAAAAAATATAAAATAACTAAAATGATCAAATATTTAATGGTTTGTAATGTGTCTTTAAAGTCTTTAACGGACTTGCTCTCTAATTGTAATGTCCCTATTTGTTGCGAGTCACAACTTTTTGAGACAACGATCATCCCATTTCCTTGTTAAGCCATGCATTTTCATAGGAATATATCGCTTCATGGGTATTATACCACAGTAAACGACAATCTATGGCTTGAGAGTATATAATAGCTTGACCGAGACAGTTACATATTTAACAGAGTTTTTTCATTGTACAGGGTGTTTCAAAAATATTTGTCATGGCTTTCAGGGGTTGTTCTACACCTCTGGATCGACGGAAATTTGCGAAAAAAACTTGCCGCAAAATTCGGGAAAGGGTAGCAAATTTTTTTTATTGGCTCATCGTATTCGTCTTGTTACGTAGGCAAAATGTCTGAGAGGAACCATGGGTCAGAAACGAACCGTTCTCTCACAAATTAACTTTTAATTGGGCCTTACGATTAAAATTTCGCCCATACGATAGCCTTCGAGTCGCCGACCTTTCGAAAGGAAACACATGAGATACCCTTGCTAGCTCCAATAGTTGAAACAGAGGCAACATAATTGAAGAGAGAGAAAAAGACTAGAAAATGTCAATGACCTGCGTTCGGTGTCGGGTTCACTCAAGGGCCCACCCGGGAAGAAGAGTATAAACACTTACACTTCTCTTCTGGTTCGGTGACACAGTGCCCTATTTTCTAGCTTCGTTTACGTCGCCTCTGCTTTAACTATCGGCGAAATTTTAATCGGAAGGCCCAATTAAAAGTTAATTTGCGAGAGAACGGTTCATTTCTGACCCATGGTTCCTCTCAGACATTTTGCCTACGTAACAAGACGAATACGATGAGCCAATAAAAAAAATTTGCTACCCTTTCCCGAATTTTGCGGCAGGTTTTTTTCGCAAATCTCCATCGATCCAGAGGTGTAGAACAACCCCTTAAAGCCATGACAAATATTTTTGAAACACCCTGTACATTAAAAAACAGATACGTTATATAAGTAATATACTAAGAAATACCTCTCTCTCATTGACAGGATCCCACAATTTCATCCAAACTGACAGATTTCCTCCAACACCATTCAATCTTGTTATCGTCGAATATATTGTTGAGTTTTTAGTATAACTTTGGCAATCTATAACAAAATAATTAATTATTATAAGTACAATCAAGTTACATAAATAACGAAATTTTAATAGATCATCTCTAGTAGATTTAATAGATTCCTCGAGTTTAAAAGTTTGAAGAATGGAAAAGCGTAAAGAGCAAAATTTACAATTTTATTTTCGCTTTTATTTTTCCAAAATTATAATAGTATACAGCTTTCCTAAATACTTACATACATATGTACATAAACCCGAATGAATTGATTTAATTGGATTAGTTCCCAAAAATACTTGCCTACACAGGACTATAAGATTTCATGTATTTGATGTTAAATTACTTCGATTTGTTGTTAATTTCCCGCTGAAGAATTATTATATTTGGACTCGCAACAGCAAAAATATTGCAAGTATGTAGGTATTTTAAAAGTAAATACTTTTCAAGATATTCTTATGTTAGAATATGCGAGAGACACATCTTGTGTCATGCGGCCCTGCGACCAGGAATTTGGTTTACGTTAGAGATCTTAACCCTTTGCGGACGACGATTTTTTCGGCCGGGTGAGGTAGCAGGACGAGGCGATTTTTGCGAATGAGTTGAGTGACGTACATGATACAATAAAATGATCTTACATACACTCCGGGACAAAAAGATAGCACATCGTATAACTTTTCGTATTTGGTACTATAAACTTAACAAAATTAACAGTTTAATATGTTAACAAATTTGGGCATACCTGTACGTATAATATATTGAATATCATCGACAACATTTACTTCGATAGAATTTTAGGAATGAAAACGTAAAAATTGTGGTTCAGCAGGCGGGACAAAATGATAGCACACGCAGCAGATTTACACTTTTCAGTTGTACATAAAGTTTTCTATAGCAAGTATTCATTGTAAAGCGAAAATCATAAAGTATGTACTACTTTTCTTTTTGTTTATTTGTTATATTAACATAGTAAAATATTAACAATGGGCCGTGAAAAGAAATTAAATGAATGTGAAATACAAATTATACCGAAGTTAAAGGAAGAACAATATTCAATTACAAAAATATCAAAAATTGTAAATAGGAGCCGAAAAGTTATTATGAACTTATTAAAAAATCCTGAAAATTACGGAAAAAAGAAGAGTTCTGGCCGTCCACAGAGTTTAACTGCTCGCGAAAAACGTAAAATATTGAGAGCAGCATCGAATTCGAAGATGACTGCAAAACAAATCGCAGAAAGTGTTGGTATAAACACTAACGTAAAGAATGTACGTCGTGTTTTACAACAATGCAAGCACTTAGTGAGGAGAAAATTACAGAAGAACCCTTGGCTAAAGAAGGATCATAAAACGTTCCGTTTACAATTTGCCGAAAAGCATATAAATTTGGAGACAAAATGGCGAAGGATCATATTTACTGACGAAAAGAAATTCAATTTGGATGGACCGGACGGCCTTAATTATTACTACCATGATTTAAGAAAACAACAGCTATTTTTAAGCCGTCGTCATATGGGAGGCAGCAGCGTAATGATTTGGGCTGGTATTGGATATCGAGGTAAAACAGAAATAAAATTTATAAAAGGACGAATGAATAGTAAACAATATATTTAAATGATAAATGAACAATTACACATATATTCTGAAAAAATTGACGGAAAAAAATACATTTTTCAACAAGATAATGTCGCAATTCACACGGCGAAAGCAGTAAAAAATACTTTTTCTTAAAAAATATTCGTGTTTTGGATTGGCCATCCAGATCCCCCGATCTCAACATCATCGAAAATTTGTTGGAAACATCTTGCCAGAGCCGTATACCAAAATGACAGACAATTTGAAAATATTAATGATCTAAAACAATGCATTTTGGACGAGTGGGAGAACATGAGCCAGAAAAGTATTAAAATACTGTAGAAATCTATACCAAATAGAATGATTGAAGTTATTAGATGTAAAGGTGGCTCTACAAAATGTTAAGCATTGAATAAGATTGATTAATTGTTTTATATTTCACGGCTTTTGTTAAGTGTGCTATCATTTTGTTCCGCCTGCGAACCACAATATTTACGTTTTCATTCCTAAAATTCTATCGAAGTAAATGTTGTTGATGATATTCAATACATTATACGTACAGGTATGCCCAAATTTGTTAACATATCAAACTGTTCATTTTGTTAAGTTTATAGTATCAAATACGAAAAGTTATACGATGTGCTATCTTTTTGTCCCGGAGTGTATAAATGACCTTATAAAAACGTTATATTTCGACTGTTTGTCGTATATATGGGGATTATCCCCTACTATTATCATCATCTTCATCGCTTTGGTCACTTTCCATCCCACATAATTTCTTTATGAATACGTCGGATTTCGTCATGAACCTGTAAGGAATTATAAGAGTGAAGCTGTATGCTGTATGAGTGTATGCTGTATGTATGTATGAAGGTATGCATGTGATAAAGTATACAAGCGATTGAGTGACTGCGATTAGAGTGATATGTATGTTTATGTGTGCGTGTGGTCCTTTGGACCAAGCAACCGGAGAAGTGTTTGAAAGTCAGTATGTATGAAAGCGCGTTAAGAGGCGGATGAAAGTACTGCACTGAAAATATATAGCTTATAATAATAAGGAAAGAGCCAGTGTTATATTAATTTATTAGTGACTCCTCTCGTGCCACTCCCTGAACCCCTCACAAACCGTATCAAAACAAAATTCGTCTTCACTAGAATTGGGTTCATTTGTGAAATCCATTTTTGTAAAGGTTCACACAAAATGACGTTAATCAAATTCTTGTGATGCTTTTGCCACACTCGCCAAGTCTCAACTGATGTCGGAATCATTGTCAGAGCTACACTCTTAGAAGAATCTTTCATTACCTTATCCCTGTTATGATGTGCCATTTCCCACATCTTATAAAAGAGCACAAACAGCTAAAGAACCTTTCCAAGAACCAATAGTGCGATCCTTTCGATTTAAGATAACGAAATCTAATATATACGCCGCATGTCGCCTCTCACTCGCCACTCGTCTTGCCGCGCGAAACACCGTGGCGACTGAGAGTCGCCTCTCGTCCGCAAAGGGTTAAGTGTCGCAGGCGCCCAGTCCTTTTTACCAGTCGCATCTATACGCTCTACGCGGAAACAACTTCATTATTCGTTACGTTTGAAATACATTTAATAGATTCTTTAATCGGTCTACTGTTTATTATACGCCACCCTGCTTACTCCTATCATCTTAGGTAACTGTTTTATACGTGCAATGGTAGTATAAGGGACGTGGATGTATGCCATAATTAACACTTTTAACAGCGACAACCACTTGATGGCTACGGAGACGGTGCACAGTAGTTTGATAATTTTCGCGACATTTTTGTATAACTTTTGATCTACAAGACATATCCAAATGAAATTTGAACTGAAATTAAAGAAAAAATTCCGTTTTCAATTGTAGGGGTGACGGTTTACGAACCGGTCTCCGCCATTGTATCTGCTTCGGGTGGCCGACTCTGCACCGGGCCCATTTCCTACGTGCAAGTAGTCAGCACGTGCAAACATTTTGGAACATCGCGGATCTAGGACCGTCCGAGGTAGACGGAGGCCGGGTCGCGAGCCGTCGTTAATGACAAGTCCATTGTCCAGGTGGGCGCGTTGCCTTGGGGCGGCCGAGGCCTTAGGGCAGCGTTAAGAATATTTTGCACGCCCGAGCCGTCCTTCGAGAAACACCGCCTCCTTCACCCAAACATACAGCCGAGATGTCACTGATTCACAACCACTCTGTAGGCGTCACGCTCGTGCCTATCGGCACTGGCGTGGTGCCGCATTTGGGGCGATATTCGTAGTTAATCGCTTGCGCTGGAAAGACGTGCCTCGCGCGTCAGTCGCGGAGATAAGAACGACGTGCGTGGTACGTCAATTCAGAATATTTGTTGAGGAACAATTTCAGATGGCACTACGTCTTATGTAGGAGAAGACAAAAGTATTGTTAGTGAAAAAGTATCCTCAGATATGTTTTAAATCAAATACATTTAATATATTTTAATGTTTTTGAACTTCTGGCGATGGTTTTGCCGAAACCACTTCACTAAATCTTACGGAATAAATATAGTATTGCGTTCCAGTACGCACATTTGTAAATTAATTACTAGCGCAAATTGTTAAAAATAACTATCCGATACTAGAACGCTAGGCTTCCTCGTATTAAAAAATACATTGTTGCCGTCGCGGCCGCTGCGGTCCATGCGACGTAGTGCCATCTGAAACTGTTCCTCAACAAATATTGTGAGTCGACGTGCCACGCACGTCGTTCTGATCTTCGCGACTGACGCGCGAGGCACGTCTTTCCAGCGCGAGCGATTAACTACGAATGTCGCCCCAAATGCGGCACCACGCCAGTGCCAATAGGCACGACCGCGACGCCTACAGAGTGGTTGTGAATCAGTGACATCTCAGCTGCATATTTGGGTGAAGGAGGCGGTGTTTCTCGAAGGACGGCTCGGGCGTGCAAAATATTCTTGACGCTGCCTTAGGGGGTGTTCAACAGATGTGGGGATTTTCCATATCGGAACACCTCCGTGGCCTTCGGGTGTCTCGGGGCGACGTTAACAATTTTCGTACCCGCCTGGACGAGGACAGGAAGACTTCCGTCTCTCTCGCTCGAACTGGTGAGACGAGAGGACAACGAGGATTTACGGGAAGGATTAGGGAGGACCGAGAGTTTATAAGGACTACGCACGGCTCTCCCAAGGATCCTTTTTACGTATTTCCTCGTCGAGCCGAAAATACAGATTGTGAACCTCAGAGTTTTGTAGAGCGGAGAAAAATAATAAAGTTTGCAATAACGCGAGTTAACGTCAATTCCTATACAATGATGTGGAACTTAATAAATTTTAAAATTATTTAAGCATTTTTTGTTTAATTTTTTATATATTTGTTTTATATAAATCGTATAAAATGTTTATTTTTCTTCCCATTTACTACTTTTTAAACAGAAAATTAAAAGATTATGAAGAAAGACCAAAGAATATTGCAGTTGGTATGTAAATTGGAATATTTAACGCAACTGAAAAGTAATGTTAAAATACTGATTGTATTTGTAACATATTAATTTTTTGATTGCACATTATCAAACAGAAGATAGAATGTACCAATTCTAGAAAGGTAACATAACTTACAAATGTGAACTTATTATAAGATGAAGAAATCCCGGCAAAATGCGGAATCTTCTCGCTTCATTTAATTAATAGTTCCTGAGCCTCCGGATCTAATGATTTATGCTTTTATAAAATAAAATTTATCGCTTTTCTGGTTAAAACATATTAAAATATACACTTTTTTTAAATGTATGGTTTTGCATTACTGAAATATTGTATTGTGTACTTCAAAAATGTATTGATTTAAACCACAAAAAATACGTGGGTCGTATACGCCTCACGCGGTCGGAACGGAAAGTCTTTAAAATATGGTCTGGCACGGAACGTGTTAAATGGAATGAGGTACTTTTTTATCCATCAAGCGATGCAGCTAGACATTCTTTATAAAAAAAGTACTGACCTATGTATCTCGAAAAGCTAATAGTTAAAGAGACATTTCAGTATAAATAATCTAAATACAATGGCATTCTTCCTGCCGCATTAGGACGTGAGCTCTGTTTATCTGTCTGTCACCTGATTTAGCCCCGCCCGACTTTTTCTTACGGGGCTATTTAAAGGATAAGACGCGAAAGTTTCAACTAAAGTGAGTGATATGAAGCAGCACATTATCGATGAATGTGGCAAAATATCAGCCGATACATTAAATAACGTAGGCCAGTCCTTACTTCATCGATTTCAAACATGCTGCGATGCAAATGGTCGTTAAATTGAACCTTACCTGTAAATAAACGCTAATGTAATTACCAATTTTAGAATTACTTAAATTGAAATATCTCCTAAACTATTAGCTTTTCGACATATGTACATAGGTCAGTACTTTTCTATAAAGAATGTCTAGCTGCATCGCTTGATGCATAAAAAAGTACCTCATTCCATTTAAAAAACAAAGTTGATCTCCATATGTCCACCTACGAAGAAACTAATGACACCAGATTATGCCCCACCCGAAACCATTTAAGTTTCCCGTGAAACAACTTTTGCTACATATCACAATACCGAAACATTCAAGATGTTAAAATTAGCTGGAATACCCTGTATAAAACGTATCTTCATTTGTAATGAACGAATTTATAAAACGCATTGTCATTTGTCCATATAACAAAAAAATATGTAGAAAATATAGTATAGACTTGGATGGTAGAATACGTACTGATTGTGAATGCAGTCAAGAAATAGAAAACTTGGTCGAAGGCACATCTGACTGCAAAACATATGCACTTTAAGTACCTGGAGTTGAGACTAAACAGATGGCTAGAAGAATTTCCTTGCAAGATTGCATTCTTGATGTCAAGCATTTTGCCTCCTTTGACTTCCATTTAAAGAAACAAATTTTCTTGGACCATATACAAAATGGACTAGTCTTAACAATATTTGTTAGGCAAAAAACATAGTGACAAATGTACAATACGTGGTAAATTCCATTACATGCAGAAATTTTGTGGCATAATAATTACTTATTTAGTTTTATTAGTTTAAGAATTTTTTCAGCGGTTTAAGAAAGTTTAAGACTTCATGTTGGGCCGAATTCGGTACAGCGCGCGGGCACATTTGTGGTGCAGGCCGTGATTCGTTCGCGACACCGTTGTCTTTAAACATTAATATTTTGATAAATGGGACGAAGTGGGACATGAATTCTGTATGACATTGTAGGGGAAGGTGTACTGAAAAAATCGGAAGTTAACAGAACATGGTATATTTCGGGATTTAAAAGATATTACTTCACAATTAAAAAAAAATATGTAGCGGTACGATCTCTCGCTCATCGCCAAGGATCTATAGGTCGCCATTACTCCCACGCCTCTACTTTAAGGATCGGCCGCTGGACCGTGTTTCCCTCGATGGGATTGTAGGGACGACGGTTTACGATCCGGTCTCCGCCATTGTTAAACTTCGGATGGTTGACCATGTTGGGGGGCTGTTAGTTATTAGGAATTTAACGAAGTTCTCAAGCTTCGGGTCCCGCGGTTTTACGGCCGTCCGCGGTGGACAGGGACCGGATCGTGGGCCGTCAAAATGACAAATTCTATTGTCTTGGTGGGTACTTCGCCTCGAGGTGGCCGGGCCTTGAGGGGTGTTCACCAGATGTGGAATATTCCATACAGGGAGCACCCCCATGGCCTACAGCCGTTTCGAGGTAATCTTAACAACTATTTAGGGGACCGACCTAGACAAGGATAAAAGTTTACGTTCCCCTACCCTCGAACATCGAGAGTAAGAAAGTGAATCTTGCTAAAGGTGTAGGAAGGACCGAAGTAACAAAAAGGGTGACTCGCGGTCCATCGAGAGAAATTTCGGAAGCGCCCTTGGAAGTGTAAAACGTACCTCTGTATAGTTGTAAATAAAGTCACCGAACCGTGAAGAAACGAACTTTACTTCTAAAGGATCATTCTCGCTGATACACCATCTGCGACCGGTGTCTATTTATACCGACGACCGACAGATACCATCGTCCCATCCGGGGCACAGCGTCTAGGGCAGGGCATGTTCATTCAGCGCTACTGACGAGTCCACGAACAGGCCCAGGATGAAACGCAGCGCGCGCTAACTACCATTTTCACCCTTTCCTACTCTCTTAGATCGAACCAGTGGAATTTCACTGGTTCGCCAGTGGAAACTCACTTGTTTACTAATGACACTCACTGATTCCACCAGTGATCTCGGCGGCCATCAAAGTTCACTGGTTTACCAGTGAATCTCACTCGTCAGCATATTCAAAAATAAAACACGGCGCATGGCGCTGCGGCAGCGGACGTAAATTTCACTGGTTCGTCAGTGAGATTTGTATTCACTAGTTGAACCAGTGAAATCTCACTGGTTCGATCTAATTGTAAGAGAGTAGGAACAGGACTTTCCGCCGGACCGACCGCAGCCGAGGCACGGAACGCAGCCGGTGCCCTCTCAACTGGGTCTGGATGGGCCCAGTCAGGAAGTGAGGCCAGCCCGAACCACGTCGGTTCCTTCAAATGTAATTTCCGTTACTTCATTTAGTATTATTTTTTAACTGTACTGTGTACAGTAATTATTAATTATATATATGATATTGTAGATGAGAGAGTACTCTTTAGTTAAAAAAAAGAGGGAAGAAATGGCTAACGTAGTTATCAGGATGTCTCGAAGAACAAGGAAGAGATTTTAACTCAAAACTGCAATTCGCAAAACGTCCAACTTTAACCGTACATTATAACCAAAGTGTGGATTACATGTCATTAATTATTTCATTTTTTAATGAAATGGACATTTAAAAAGCAATATATACTAAAATTTCAAAATGAGAAAGTTTATTTTTTCGTAAAATGTCGCGAAAATTCTCAAATTAGACCACTGTGCGGCGGAGCCCGTCATTTACATCAACTATTCTCGCAATGTCGTTTCTGGATCCCTTGTTGCGTGACGGGCGGCGGAGCTGGATAAAGGGTTTTGAAATAGGAAAGGACGAGTTATAGAATCGGCTCTAATGATTTTAATAATGATAAATTTCGGTTGCGGTTAGGTAGTCGAGCTTAAAGGAACTCTTCCGTCGCGTCAACAGGAAAACTCGCTTTATTATCGAACGATTATTTATTTATGTGGGTAGTGCTATGCTGAAAATCCTCTACAGGATCCACCAATTTCGTTTACAGTGGAAATGGATATGCTAACAAAGGTGATTCAAAGAATTTAATGATTAGAATTGATCAAGATTAATTTTATATTAAACTCAAATATTTAGATTTTATAATTAGTATGAATCAATGTTTACAAACTGAATTTTTATATGAAGCCTTGACTTTACTTTACATATGTTTCTGTTTATTCGATATATAATAGATATATAATAGATATATAATTGGTAAAGAATATATATATATAGAAATAACAATGTTGATATGATAGTTTTATAATAATTATGTTTAATACTTTTTAGGCTTTCGCGGCCATAGTGATTACTACTAGAATTGGCTTCCGGGTTGGAGCCGCGTTCAGAAGACGAGAAAGTCCGACGTTTCGCCAGCATTGCAGCTTGCTTCATCAGGAAATCAAATAATTTTTGATACTGAGGAAAGTATCAGAGGGGGCCCTAACTTATACCTCTGTCTATCGTTGCGGATCGGTGCACCATCCAATAATTTTTAATTGGGCAGCTGAACAATTAAAAAACTGGGAGGAGGCTGTTCCAGATTGGATTGAGACCTAAACCTTTATCCCGATTGATGTTGTTCAGGTTTTTTCGGATTTCTATCGCTTCACGGTATTTCCTGGGGAAATAAGCTTTTTCCTTAGCCAGGACTTTGACATCTTGGAAAAGGATCTTGTGGCCAGTCTCAATCTGGTGTTCGGCTACAGCTGACCGGACGTAGCCCAATCTGGAGCATCTTTCGTGTTCCTTTAGGCGAGTATTGACACTCCTCTCAGTTTCACCGATGTATACCTTACCGCATGAACAGGGTATTTTGTATACACCTGGGCAGGTAAGGGGTGGACACGGGTCTTTGGCAGAGGTCAATATTTGACTCACCTTTTGAGCCGGTTGGAAGATTGTTTTGATATTATATTTTCTGAGAACCCGCGAAATCCTGCCTGTTGTGCCCTGTAGATAGGGTAGAAATGCAATAGATGTTGGGGTGTTTTGTGAAGGTGGAGGTTGTATATTTGTGTCAACAGGTGCATTGATTATTTTGCGCATAGTGCGGTTGATTTGAGGTGTAGTATAGCCGTTTTCAATCAGTGCTGTTTTTACGTTGGTGAGTTCTTGTTGAAGGGAGGATGGTTCTGAAATTGAGACTGCTCTAGTGATTAATGAAGAGATGGCCGATATCTTTTGGAATGGATGATGGTCTGAAGAAGCTTGTAAATATCTGTCTGTGTGAGTAGGTTTTCGGTACACTTTGTGTCCAAGAGTGCCGTCGTGTTTTCTGTTTACCAGGACATCCAGGAAAGGGATATGCTGGTTCTTTTCTATTTCGACTGTAAACTTGATAGCCGGGTGTATCGAATTAATGAAGTTATGGAAACTGTTTAGTGCTTCTCTACCATGTCTCCATATTACAAAAGTGTCCTCCACATATCGGAACCAGGCCGTGGGTTTGGATGGAGCATTCTCTAGAATGGTCTTTTCCAGGTGTTCCATGAAAATATCCGCTACCACTGGTGAGATGGGTGAACCCATTGCTGCGCCTGTTTCCTGTTTGTAGAATTCACCTTGGTAAGTGAAGTACGTGGAGGTAAGGCAGTGTTATATGAGAGGGATGATGTTCGAAGGGATTAAGTTGGTGTTACGGATGATGTCCAAAGTTTCTGGAATTGGGATGCTGGTGAATAGTGACTCAACGTCGAAGCTGACGAGGATGTCATGAGAAAGAACTATGATATTATTAATCTTTCTGACGACGCACAGTGGTTCATTTGGCCGAAAACCTGGCCAAAAAGCCAAAAATTTTTTTCGCGATTTCCAAAATTTAGCAATTGCGTTTGATTTGTAACACATCAGAGCATCGTTTTCCATTAATAAAATTTTTTATTGAACAATACTCTTAGAGATATGCAGTGTCAAAGTTGGCACTTGAATAATGTAACGTTTTCACGTCGAAATTCAGAATACGTTTTCAATGTAAAATAATGGTACAATCAACTTTGCAAGTATTTGTTGCTATTCGTCATACTTTTAAATTATAAGTACCTTGGTTTCATTTTTTTATTTAATATTTTACAACTGCGATGGCACAGATTGCAAAACCCATACATTTTTTTCCTTTTGCAGAGGAAATAGTTGTGAAGTACGCAAAAGTACAAAGCGAATTTTTTTTTAAATTAAACTTTGAAGCTTCCCGAAGAAGTCCCCGTTGTAAAATTTTGCGACTTTTTGCGATTCTACGAGATATTCTTATTTGTTTGTCGCACGCGCCATGCTCGGGGAAATACGTTTATGACATACGGCCAGGCTATCGTGCCTTGGACAAACGAATAATGCTAATCCTTCACTAAGGTTACCCTTGTAATTAACGAAACGCTATATTTATTTCGTTCAGGTTAAAAATCAAAATAATTTTAAGCAAGCTGGTGGCCTTTTGTTCCAAAGCAACAATAGATAGCCGCGATCACCTCGACCGCTTACCGTCATAAACCGAAAGATGTTTGACGTTTCGGCTGAAAATCTGGCTAGTTGCAGGTATGAGGGCTATATTTTTTTCTCACAATGTTCTATCAATCTCTTTCAGTCGAGATTTTCATTAAACAATGGAAAATTCGAAGATGGAATAGCTGTGATATGCTGGTATTAAGATAACGTGACTGTTGCAATAAATATCATTATAACTTTTGAAGGAAAAGGAATATCAGAAAATATTTTTTTAAAAATTAAACTTTAAAGCTTCCCGAAGAAGTCCCCGTTGTAACATTTTGCGACTTTTTACAATTGTACGCGATATTCTTATTTGTTTGTTGCACGCGCCATGCTCGGGGAAATACGTTTATGACATACGGCCAGGCTATCGTGCCTTGGACAAACGAATAATGCTAATGCTTCACTAAGGTTACCCTCGTAATTAACGAAACGCTATATTTATTTCGTTCAGGTTAAAAATCAAAATAATACTGATTTTCGTGCCGATCCGACAATTTTTCAATACTCGCATCCGCCATATTGAAGCCGCCATTTTGTGTTTGGAAATTCTGAGTTCAGATTCTTAATCAGCGACCGGAAAAACATAAGACTACTGATTTTCGTGCCGATCCGACAATTTTTCGATACTCGCATCCGCCATATTGAAGCCGCCATTTTGTTTTTGGAAATTCTGAGTTCAGATTCTTAATCAGCGACCGGAAAAACATAAGACTACTGATTTTCGTGCCGATCCGACAATTTTTCGATATTCGCACTTGCCATATTAGAGCCGCCATTTTGTTTTTGGAAATTTTGAGTTCAGATTCTTAATCAGCGACCCAAATAATACTAATACACCAATTTTCAGCTAAATTGAAAAACTCCTTGAGTTTTGGCCAGGTTTTCGGCCAAATGAACCACTGTGCGACGGTTATAGAATACGACTGAGGTATTTGGCTAGGTTGTGTGTAGGGAAATTGATGGCGCTGACTATAGGACGTAAAGGGATAATATCTTTGTGGATTTTTGGTAGTCCATAAAGTTTAGGTGGCTGTGGTTCTGACGAGGTAATGGATTTTGAAATTTCCGGTGAGAGGTTTGCTTGTTTTATCAGCTGGTTAGTTTTTCTGGAGATTCCAGGTGTAGGGTCCTTATTTATTCTGGTGTACGTTGAGGTCTTGGATTTTGCTATTGTAATCCTTCCTGTACATGACGACTGTGGCGTTGCCTTTGTCTACCGGCATGACAAGAAGGTTTTTATTATTACGGAGTTTAAGGAGTGTTACGTGTTCCTGTTTTGTAATATTTTGGGTTGGCAGTTTGGTTTGTTTTGGCCTGTTAGTCTGCGGACTTCACAGGCTGCCTCAGGAGGGAGTTGGAATACCGCATTCTCAACTTGGCAAATGATTTGTTCAGTTGGAATATGTCGAGGAGTGATTGCAAAGTTTAGACCTTTGGATAGGATGGACAGAGTGTCGTTCGAGAGAGGTTCGTTCGTAAGGTTCTTAACTGTATTAGTCAAGGAGTTGGTGTTCGGTTTTGGCGGACAGAGTTTTTGAAACTTCTCCTTTTGTTTGTTGCTTCTGAGTACATATGTTTTGGTAGACTGTTCGAAGGGAAGGCGGTCAATTTTTGCCCAGAGATAGTGAGTGATAGTGGAAAAAAGGAAAATGTGAAGTGAAAGAAGCTGTCTTGACAGGGGGTCGAGGTGTTTCTTCTCGCTTGGATGCGTTCACGGAGAAGCGCATTGTCCGTTCGAAGTAAAATATTGCGAGATTTCGCAGTGTGTATGGTTCCTTAATTGAAGGAACTTAGGGACGATGTTATTGTCCCGGCACCTTTTCAGGAAAGTCAGGGTGCAGAGGTGTTGCTGCAGAGTGTTCCTACTTTTTCACCCCTTACCTGCCCAGGTGTATACAAAATACCCTGTTCATGCGATAAGGTATACATCGGTGAAACTGGGAGGAGTGTCAATACTCGCCTAAAGGAACACGAAAGATGCTCCAGATTGGGCTATGTCCGGTCAGCTGTAGCCGAACACCAGATTCAGACTGGCCACAAGATCCTTTTCCAAGATGTCAAAGTCCTGGCTAAGGAAAAAGCTTATTTCCCCAGGAAATACCGTGAAGCGATAGAAATCCGAAAAAACCCGAACAACATCAATCGGGATAAAGGTTTAGGTCTCAATCCAATCTGGAACAGCCTCCTCCCAGTTTTTTAATTGTTCAGCTGCCCAATTAAAAATTATTGGATGGTGCACCGATCCGCAACGATGGACACAGGTATAAGTTAGGGTCCCCTCTGATACTTTCCTCAGTATCAGAAATTATTTGATTTCCTGATGAAGCAAGGTGCAATGCTGGCGAAACGTCGGACTTTCTCGTCTTCTGAACGCGGCCCCAACCCGGAAGCCAATTGTAGTAGTAATAATTATGTTGATAAAACAATAGTGTACAATAAAAAGAACATTCAATGATAGCATTACACATTTGGTATCCTCAAAGTGATTTCTCACTGTGCAATACTATTTTCAATAACATAAAAAATTATAATTACGCTTTGTCGATTCCGGTCACAACAATTCGCCTGGGTTTTCGATGAATTCGCTGTACGGGCAGAAAACACCAATCTCGTTAACAAAATCGCTGCGATGGCAACCTTTGTGTAATCTACGACTTAAAATAAAATATGTTAATATTTGGTCTGTTTATCTTTAAATGAAAATAATAAATTGAATTCGGAATGAAATATAACGAAGATAGTAATTAACATTGGATTGAATAGAATTATATTAAATTTTCGATGGCTCTTGGTAATGTATTGTCGTGTCACTATTAAAGATTTTCACGAACAATGTCACTCTTCAACCACCGTTCTTTAACGAGGGATCAAGTCTATTATCGCGTCACTTGATGAGAGATATTCGCGGATAATTTAGAACATCAAGATCCTCGGACCAGCGTCTTACGTACCTCTAAGAATCTCCTAATTTTAGCACTGAATTGAACTTCCGAATACTTTGTATTTGCTAAACGCTGTTCGATATGTTCGATGTGCTGTCTGAGATGCTGGTTGATCTGCACTCTGTGCTGTAGGTCTGTTCACGGTGCTTTCCAAGACGCTAGTTGAACTGTTTTCGGTGCTTTTCAAGACGCTAGTGACTCGCAAGTTTGAATTTTTCGGGAATTTGAAGACGCTCGTCCGATGCATGACGTTTAAAGCGCGCAAAAAAATGACCAATTAGGGCTATTGAAATTTAAAGGTTGTCACAAGATTCGTCAACGCGAGTGACGCTCTCTGTTTCGTTGGAGGGCCACGATGCTCGCACCCACCCTACTCTTATTTTTACAGGGGGTCTATTTCCTAGAATATTCTGACGGCCGTCGCTGCGACGACGAATATCGTCCTCGAAACGACGTTACAATTCGGATTCATCGTCTGTGAATGCTTCGAGAATAAGATAATGCTAAAAATCAATAAGTCCAGGGACTATTCGTATGAATTATTTGCTTATTCCAAACTAATGCGTAACCAAAATTGACAGCGTTGTAACTTCTTTTGACTAAATGAATTGAATAAATTGCAACCAATGATTCCATATTAAAGTATTGTGGGATTGGAGCGGAGAAGCCCTCCTATAAAGAACTTAAGAGAAAAGGACGTGAAGAGAAATTGTCAGCAGTGAGAGGTCGCTGGCGCAGTGGTTCCGCGCCGACCCAGGCGATCGGCGACGTTCAGCTACTCTGGCCGAGTTCCTGCCTTGGATGGGTTGCCGCGCGCCTCTCCTTTCTTTTTCACGATCCTACAGTATGTTTCTTTGTAAAATATAGTATTGGTATTTTAGAGAAAGTTGTAGCAAATATGATCAACATGTGTGACTGTTTTGTGTCCCGTTAAGCGTTTCTACGTCTTAACCCTCGCAGTACTCCGCCCGGGTTCGCTCGGACCACGATGTAAGATGCAACTTCGACCAATATATCTTTCGACTTGCGACGTTCGTTTTGATCTCTAGCATTCTGTTCCTCGCGGCATCATTTGTTTATTTTGTAGAGATAAGAGACGAATGTCTCTCGTAGCATACAATGTATATAGGAGTGGAAGCCTACCGAAGCAGTACAGGGGCAAGGATGGTATCCCTCTAGACGCGCCTTCATCATTTTACTTTCAGCAGTGTCCAAAGTGACTTTGCGGTGGAAGGACTGACTCTTTGCGGAACACTAATTCCGTCCATTATTTCGGTCTACTTATTATCCATTTTTAAGTTTTAATATAAAGTATCAAACGTACCTGATGTTGAATTGTAATAGATAGTCATTCCCGAATTAAAATTTTTATTCCACTGAAAACAGAACGTTCCAAATAAATGCTTGAGATTAGAAAATACTCTATGTAGTATCGCAAACTTTGGGTCTTTTTAGAAGTTTGCTGTAAAATAGCTTTAGATGTTAAGGGCAAGGGATGGAATATTTATGACTTCCTCCTAATTAGAAGACACATAGACATCCCAAAGATTTTCATTTATGTGTAATATTTGCATTTTTCAATTACACTATTTCTATGATAAAAACAGATGAGACATTGAAAATAGAATAAATGCAATACTGGATTTTGTTGCTGGAGAAGGAGAAGCTGCCAAATAATATTGCTTGTAATAGCTCGATCATATTTACAAACACAGTGATAGGCATAGTGGCGGCTTCTCCTTTGAAACCTCCAATGAGAACGCGCTATGGGTCCGAGCGACCCCGGGCGACGGCCGTGCCGCTGCTTCTACCGTCAGTACTCCGAGGGTTAACTCAAGGGTAGGCTGTTGTTACAAAGTCATAAACCAATGGTAAAAATAGTATAGCGGGTGGTTCGTTAGAAAAAGTAGAAGAAAAATTGTAAAAGGCTATAGGAGGATAAGTATGATCCAGCGGCCTTAGCTCCGATCATGCTCGCTTTTTTTTGTTAAATTAGTACCTATGTGAGTACTTATCACAGCAATTTTCAACCCTTAACAATTCATCCCCAGGGAGTAATCGTTAAATAAACAAATTTTTTCAAAAATTCATAACTTGAGAACGACTACTTTGATTTTATTGAAACTTATTCAGGACGTACATATAACAACTAAGGTCTCTGATTTAAAAAAATTCCAGACTTGATGAATTGACATAACTTTAGAAAAAAAATTAAAACATTTTTCAATGACTACTATTGGTAGGTTATGTTTGAGGCACAACTGCCAAACTTTTTTTATAGCTTTCTAACACCATTTTGCACCATATATAATTTTGGTATACTTTATTTCTTGGTGCGTCATATCAAAAAAAAATAAAGAAGTCTAATTTTAATCATATAAAATTTTTTTAAATATGTTATAATTATGGCACACCCATCCTAATTTTTTTCTAGTTTTCTAACGTCATTTTGCACCATATATAATTTTGGTATAATTTATTTCTTGGTGCGTCCTATGCAAAAAAAAATAAAAAGTATAATTTTAATCATTTTCAATTTTTTTCATTATGTTATCATTATAGCACAATCATGTTAATTTTTTTTAGCTTCCTAACATTATTTTGCACCATGTATAATTTCGGTAGAATTTACTTTTCGGTGCGCCATATGCAAAATAAATGAAAAGTCTAATTTGAATCATCCTCAATTTTTTTCAATATGTTACCGTTATAGCACAATCATGTTACTTTTTTTGGTTTCCTCACATCGTTTTACTTTATCTATAATAATTTCTGAATTCATAATTCATAATAATAATAATAACAATAATAATAACAACAACAACAACAACAACAGAAACAGTGATTATAATAGTTATAAAAGTAATAAAGACAATGGCAAGATTAGCTCCATACGTCTGTAGCTCTTGCCCGCTCATGCGGGCTCGCGCGAACGACAGACTTGATACCTAACTCATTATACCCACCACTAAAACGCATATCCCCGCTACATCTATCGACAACACTAGCAACTGACGAAAATTGCATTAGAACGTTAGGTCGATCTGCCGAATCAAAATTAAATATTCGCTATCATCGTCATTGTAGTAAATGGACTTTTTGTAATGTTTTTTTTTGGAAGTTGCCGAAATATAGAAAAACTGTATACTTTTATTGATTCCAATGTAACACCCTGAGAATTATGAATTCAGAAATTATTATAGATAGAGTAAAACGATGTTAGAAAACCAAAAAAAATAACATGATTGTGCTATAACGGTAACATATTGAAAAAAATTGAAGATGATTCAAATTAGACTTTTCATTTATTTTGCATATGACGCACCGAAAAATAAATTCTATCGAAATTATACATGGTGCAAAATAATGTTAGGAAGCTAAAAAAAATTAACATGATTGTGCTATAATGATAACATAATGAAAAAAATTGAAAATTATTAAAATTATACTTTTTATTTTTTTTTGCATATGACGCACCAAGAAATAAATAATACCAAAATTATATATGGTGCAAAATGACGTTAGAAAACTAGAAGAAAATTAGAATGGGTGTGCCATAATTATAACATATTTAAAAAAATTATATATGATTAAAATTAGACTTTTTATTTTTGTTTGATATGACGCACCAAGAAATAAATTATACCAAAATTATATATGGTGCAAAATGGTGTTAGAAAGCTATAAAAAAAGTCTGGTAGTTGTGCCTCAAACATAACCTACCAATAGTAGTCATTGAAAAATGTTTTAATTTTTTTTTAAGGTTATGTCAATTCATCAAGTCTGGAATTTTTTTAAATCAGAGACCTTAGTTATATGTACGTCCTGAATAAATTTCAATAAAATCAAAATAGTTGTGCTCAAGTTATGAATTTTTGAAAAAATTTGTTTATTTAACGATTACTCCCTGGGGATGAATTTTTAAGGGTTGAAAATTGCTGTGATAATTACTCACATAGGAACCTTTTTAACAAAAAAAAGCGAGCATGATCGGAGCTAAGGCCGCTGGATCATACCGTGCGGCTCGTCAAGCTTGTCACCTGGGCGGCGGAGCTTCTCGTTTTCAACCGCCTATTCGTACCATTTTGTTTCTTGGAGTCCACTCGCTCAGCCTCTTAAAGGAGGCACCCGACAAAGTCGTAGCATGCAAATATTCTTATTAGTTTGTCTGGAGGAGCGAGACATTGTATTACATTGTTGTCTCGTCGCGCGCTTCGTTTCATCAAGGAGAATCTCCCCATGTGGTGGGGGTAATTCTGCCGGAGTTTATTCTGTTTTCACTATAGAGATGTTAGAAATCTGGTGCCTACGCCGATGTCCTCACTGTCGCCACCCAAATCGCGTTGTCTCCCTTGCTTCGATCTGCAGCGTTCTTTCTTTTCGTCTTTTAGTTCGATTTGTATGTGTAGCTCTTTTAACGAATCGCGAGGTAGAACGTCAAGTGCCTTCGTGTACATGTGACAAGAGGCATGACGCTTGACGCCTGGCGAATCAGACTCTGCCGAAACAGGCTTACCTCCTAGGTGACACGTCTGACGAGCCGCACGGTACTTATCCTCCTATAGCCTTTGTGTACGGGACGTAACACCCTCAAGCCCACCTCCCTAAATTAAACACTCTACATAGCCGTCATGTTCTCATATTTTTACTTGTTTGGCTGCGTAAATGCGAAATGGCTATTTCCTCGACATGGGGAAACCCCTCTTAACGAACCGCGGCACTCGACGAGGGAGTAGTATAACGTGATGCAACCCGGAGCATACATGTGGCTAATACTAATTGAAGGATCAAATCTGATTAAATAGATATCAATGACGATATATGGACGCCGCACTTGCCAAATCGATTAACTCCATAAAACAAGAAGTTGAGAAAAATGATAAAATAGTATATATTGTTTTTTAAAATGCTTCTCAAATTAAAAATTCAAAAATACGATGTAGACTGTACTACTGCATATGCATCTTTTATCTAACAACATATAGAAAGTATGAGATCGAATATTCTTAGAGTAATTGTTATTATTACTACAACTTTTTCGTGATGAAGGGAGTTAATCGTTTTGGCAAGTGAAAGAAAATTATTAATTCAAATTCAGTCTTCGAATAATTTTTTTATTATGGAAAACTTCATTATATAAATATATGTTTTATTAAGGATTTTAGCAAAAATGAATAACAACTGTTGTGTTACTGACGCAAATATTGAATAGAATCAATTATACTACTCAATTGCTTTTTTGCTCAACAATTACACCTTTAGCATATCTGACACCAACACTCTCACATATCCCAACAATCCCACATATTTTGTTCAACTTGGGTCTCTAACTGATAAAATTCCTTCACGGCAGCTTTCCTTTCACACGAAATGATTTTCTCATCGCACTTCTGAAGACATCGACATGGCAAATTTACAAATGTTTTTTCCAGTATTAAATGCTCATTTCTATTTCTGTTTCTTAAACTTTTTATTATTTTATGCTTTTGGACATTTCGGTTCGATTCAGTGTGATTACAGCTTCTTTTTCGTCCAATCGAATTATTTGTTGGAATTTTTTCATTGCTGTGATCAGATGACGAATCCGAATAAATACGAAATCGTTTTCTAGAGCCCTGCTTTCTGTCAATAAGTTGTGTTGATGAACCATACATTCATTATTTTCCTTATTCGAATAATTCTTATTAACATCTTCCATTTTAATATTATAATGGTTTAATTTTTTTTCTTAAAAAACAGCACACACTAAAATTGAAATTTATAAGTACTTGCTTCTGCGGTAATTCGAATACAACTGATTTATCTATACTAATATTATAAAGCTGAAGAGTTTGTTTGGTTGAACGCGCTAATCTCTGGAACTACTGGTCCAAATTGAAAAATTCTTTTTGTGTTGAATTGTCTATTTCTCGAGGAAGGCTATAGGCTATATAACATCACGCTACGACCAATAGGAGCGGAGCATCAATGAAAAATGTGGGAAAAACGGGAAAAAATATTCCTTTTGAGTGCTTCCGTTGCGTACGCTGCGTAAACGGTTAAAGTTACGCAAAAATTTTGTATGTCGGAATTGTTCCTCTTGAAAAGTTCTAAAAAAAAGTCTGTGACAGCATATGTCTATCTTTTTAGGTTAACTCACTATAACCATTTTTATGGTAATCAAATTTGTTCTAAAATGATGCATTATTTGCGAAGGTGTTTTTATAAACATGAAATTAACCCTTATCCGAATAAATACATTATTCATCATAAGTATTTGATTTTGAACAAAATTACCCTTGACATCATTTGATTTCAACGAATATCTTAGGAGATATCATCGTTTTAAGATAATCAAGTACCACGCGCACATTCATGATGTGCAAGGCAGGCGATCATGAGTGGTGCGCATGCGTTGGCCGGCTGCTGCCGGCAGTCATGCCAGAACGAGGGATTTTTCCCAAGCATGCGCACTACCAAATCCTCAGTAATGTATATACTTTACTCAAATATGGGGTACCGTTAGACCCCGTGACAATTTAAATACGGTAGAAATTACAGGAAGAGGACATTTTTAAAAGAAATAATATATTTACGTGGAAATAAATAAATATACGTTTTTTTATTATTTTGTATATCTGCAGCCGATTTATTAAATGAATACCAACATTTGTTGCTAGAGTAAGGAAAACTGCAGAAAACGTCCAGAGTTTTGGACGTCTTTGCGAGTGATGGTCGCCAAATGTTGTTAAATAATAAAAGATCTGGCGGCCAGACCCGGGCCTCAAAGAACGGTAAACTTTCGCTTCGTTTCGAACGCGCTTTTGTCTCCGTACGAAGCAACAGTCACTCTGATATACTAATATTGCACTACGATACAATATTTTATTCAGTTTAACGAAAAGCGCGGAAAACGACTGGGAAGGGCCCCTTATGCGACTTACTGTTGCATAGATAGATACGTCTATGGAAATAATTCCCGCCGAGCTGTGACGTCAGCATGCGCATGCGCACAAAGGCTCACGCATGGGAAAAAATCCCTCGTTCTGGTATCACTGGCTGCCGGTAGCTCTGCGAGGTACCACGCCGCGCGCGGCTATTTATTGAGGAAGGTTATAGACTTTATCACAAACACGCTACGCCACACTAATCATAAACGCGGGTGAAACCGCGGGCTCAGCTAGTAATTTATATTTCTCGTACTTGATTCGTGTGAGCGATAACAGTTCTCGTCTAACGGAGACAATGAAATTAAAAGAACAACTTTCAGATGTATCCGTAACAGAGGAAAAAGAGTGCAGTGGGTTAACTAGATTTTTATTATGATTTAAATGCATTATAGGATGGAGTTAATCAGATTGGCTTCTGAAACAAATTCTTTATTATTCAATGGCTAAAAAAGTTTTGTTATTTAGCGGTGTTAATACTTGTTATTAGAGAAATTTGTTTTGAATATATACAGCGAGGAGCCAATTAAGTGCTTTGATACTGAAATGTAATAAAATTCAGAAAATGGAGTTAAGCGATTTGGCACGTGAAGCATTCATATTGTAGTGGCGGTGTCTAGCGTCTTGTTTGAGATGTCGTATGGTGATTGTGTGTATGTTTGTATGTATGTATGTGTGTATGGTGTGAAATACGACTCGCTACGCGGCGCTATAGGAGCTACCGAAAAGATCAGATCAGGGTGTGGAAGGTTAGGAGCCACACGTAGTAAACGGTGCTGTTATTTAGTTTTTTTTCTGTATTCATTTTGTATTTTCCCTCAAGTATTAATAATTATACTGTGCTAATTTTACACCTTGGTATTTTCCCTACCGTCAAGATCCTACAATGTGTAGTTCGAATTATATTTACTTGTAGCCACCACCTACAGTGCGGCTCGACGGACCTGGCACCTCGGCGGCGGAGCTTCTCGCTTTCAACCGCCTATTCGCACCATTTTGTTTCTTGGAATTCACACGCTCAGCCTCTTAAAGGAAGCACCCGACAAAGTCGTAGCATTCAAATATTCTTACTAGTTTGGCTGGAGGAGCGATACATTGTACAGTAATCCCTGGATAAATGCACAAGAGATTTCCATGGATAAATGCATCGCGGCCATCCCCTCCACATAGGGGGATCCCCTCGGTCGAACCTCGACGTTCGACGACGAGGCAGTGTAAAATGATATTATCGGAACGTGTCGGTGACGCAATACTAATTGGAGACTTGAACTTTTCCATTTTTAATTTTTTTGTTTTGAACACTTCGCTAATGTATTTGTGACTGTTTTCTGATTAAAATGATACCAAACACGATATGTTTGAGTTTCATAAATAGAAAGTAAACGAATTAAATATTAAGTAAATATTGCTCAAACTATGTCGTGTTTGGTATCATTTTAATCATAAAAATGCCACAAATATGTTAGCGAAGTTCTCAACAAAAAAAAAATCAAAAATGGAAAAGTTCAAATCTCCAATTAGTATTGCGTTACCGACACGTTCGGGCCGGCCCCCCTGTAGGTTGGACCTCTCTGTCTCTTCTACTGTCTGTTCTTTTCTAAGTTCACGCTCGGCTGGAGCCCGAACGTAAACACAAAATAGAAACCACCACTTCGTAACTGCACTGTTTCGGTCCCGAATTCAGTGCATTTATCCAGGATTTACTGTATTACGTTGTTGTCTCGTCGCGCGCTCCGTTTCATCAAGGAGAATCTCTCCATGTGGTGGGGGTAATTCTGCCGGAGTTTATTCTGTTTTTACAATTGAGATGTAAGAAATCTGGTGCCTACGCCGATGTCCTCACTGTCGCCACCCAAATCGCGTTGTCTCCCGTGCTTCGATCTGCAGCGTTCTCTCTCTTCGTCTTTTAGTTCGATTTGTATGTATAGCTCTGTTAACGAATCGCGAGGTAGAACATCAAGTGCATGGAACAGTTCCTTTATTCAATCATACACATATACATGATGCTAGGATAGCATAAACATACAACTATATAACTCCTGTATGGTCGCACATTAGCGACTTCTCGCAGGAGAACGGAAATTATACAATACAAGAAAAGAATCAAATTGCGCTGTATGATAAAGTTAAACAATTAGTATTACGCCCCAAAAGATTTGATATGATCATCAAAAAAGGCATTTTCGTTACAGAGAGGTACCAGGACTGATAAAACAATTATAAAAAGGGGGGGGGGGGGGGGAGAAGATATTGGCACGGCCAATATACTAAGTAAAACAAAATGAACAATAATGAGATCTCGACCAAAATAGATAAGAAAAATTGCACGGATTAGTGGTCAAGAATTAGACGATGGAAGAATTAAATAAGTAAAGAAATCCATGATAAAGAAAAATTACCGTGCTTGCGATTACAAGTGGCATGAAATTATACTGAATAACGTTCCATATGAATCAAGAGTATAGTAAAGGATGTTGTTGACATCAACGATATTCTTAAAGTAACTTAAAGTAGATATACTAATCTAACTATGTTATGGACTAAAGAGTATATACAGAGTTTAAACTAAGACTGTCAGAAGGGAGAAAACTGAGTGATTAGCGTTTTCTTTATAATGGAAGTGCTCGGTTCAGAGTACGACGATCGGTCAAGATTTAAGCCATGGTAATTTATCGAGATAATTGTAATGCTTTTGGACAGTATCCCGTGGAGGAAGAGATACAGAATGTTGCAGTTGTGATAGATCGGCAGAAACTACCAAAGGATCGTATCGAAGAGCAAGCGAGGCCTTTTTTCTATGCGTATGGTATATGATGGGAATTTTGGAGCGCAAATCCTGAATGTATCCTTCTCTGTCGAGATAGGGAAAGGCAGCAGTAGAGAGAAACCCATTTTCGCGAGCCTTCCTAGCCTCCTCGTCTGACATTGTATGTAACGAGGTGATGACAGGATTGTCAGAGTTTGAGTACAAAGATTTAAGGATAAACATTCTGGTGATTTTAAGTGCAAAAATATCAAACCGCGAACAGTCAACCCTGCTATAAATTGTTTGATTGCGGAAGTGTCGCTTGGTACCATCCGACATACGTCTGGGCATGAGAAGACCCGTGATCGCCCGGAACATTTTCCTCTCGAAGGCGCGAATGCGCTCCATCACATAAGGCGAAATTGAGAACCAGATTGGGATCGCATAAGATAGTACTGACCTGACATAAAGCTTGTAAAGGAGTAGTTTGACATTCTCACCGAGGTGTTTTGAGTAGAAGAGGCGAGCCAATTTAGATGCGATACCTTTTGCTTTCCCGAGACAGTAGTTGGCGTGTTCATTGTAGTTTAAGTGTTCGTTGAGAATTACACCCAAATATTTGACGTTTTTCAGCCGAGGGATTAAAAGGTCGAATCTTTCCGTCGCGTGAATCGAAAAATTTTTTGAGAGCCTGTATTGTTTTTTGCTAATTTGGGACGTGGGCCTAATGAATAGAATAGTCTCGCATTTGAGCATATTTACTCTCACCTTCTTCATGTTACACGCCGAGACAACAAAATCGAAAGCCTTCTGCAAGTGTGACTGAATGTCGAGAGGATCAATGCCGGATTTATATATGATTAAATCATCCGTAAAGGCCAAAGCTTTGCAAGTATCGTTACTTTTGTTAAAATTGTTTAAAATGTCAGAGAAGTATAAGTTGAATAGTAGAGGAGAATTTACGGCGCCCTGCTGCAGACCATTTAAAATATTGAAAGTACGAACGGAAAAAGTATTATTGTGAAAAGTTTTAAAAGCGCGGCCAGTGATCATGTTCTCAGTTAGAAGCAACAACTCGGGGGGGAAATTCATTTTGTGTAATTTAACTATCAATCCCGTAGTCCAAACAGTATCAAATGCTTTCTCGAGGTCAATTAAACAAGCCCCAGTCATAGCTGAGCTGTTGAGCGAGTCGGCAATGTCGCGAGCCAATTTGGCAATAGCATGAACCGTAGAGTGCGAGTGTTTGAAACCAAATTGATAATCAGAAATTAATTTATTGGACCGCACAAAATGATTCAAACATTTGTTAATCATGATCTAGAACAATTTGCCCAGGTTTGGCAGCAGACTGATCGGCCGGTAATTATTTAAGTCGTAAAGGTTTTTCCCTTTTTTGTGCAATGGAACGAGCTTGGCCGTTTTCCAACGAATGGGAAAGTAAGATAGACGTAAACATGCATTAAAAATTAGCGTGAGATATTCAATAACGGAGCCTGGAAGGCGTTTGATGGCGACGTTTGGTATGCCGTCGAACGAGGTGGATTTTTTGTTTTTAAGATATTTGATGGCTCGTAAGATCATTGTGGGAGTTATTAGATAGTTTGTGTGAATTGAAGGCCATATCTGTTCGTGTAGCGAAGCGAATTGCCAATTGATATTTTCACGCGAATCCCGTATTCGATCGTAAGTCTGCTTTACCTCGTGCTCGTGATTCCTCTCTTCCTCGGTTGTAGGAGTCAGATTTTTTGTATGTACTCTTGCAAAGTGCACCCCAAGTAAGGTCAAACGATCGTCAGTGCTTGACACTACATAGTTATTATCTATTTTCTGGAGTGTCGATGTATCTATTCCGGATTCAGACCAAAGAAAATCGTCGTTTATCGCGCCTCTTAGTGGCGGAATTGAGTCAATGTTTTTTGGATTTATAATTCTGTTTATAAAAGGGTGTAGCTTAATGGAATCACGAGTATCTAGTTTGGACAGTCTGTCGTTCCAGAATTTATTTGCGACTGCAGAGTAGAGTTTTTTGAGTCTGTAATTGGTACGCTGAATTATTGATTTATAAAATTTGATCATGTTAGACTGTATTGGAGTTAAATTGTCGCGAAGGCGCAATAAACGAAATAATCTGGTGATAAGTTTGGATTTAAATTTTTTGAGCTTATTAATGCGTCGGTCGTCATATTCTCTCGGGCAGTTCAGAGCCTCCATGGTTGGTGTACAGCTCGTCAGAATTACGGAAATATTTTCCTCGAGGGCCTCTATTGAAGAATTAATCGTTTCGATCGACGCATTTAGTAACGATGGGAGATTTAGGCTGTTGATATAATTATGGAGTTTGAGTTTGTATTCTTTCCATTTGGTCAAACGATAATTTAGTCTCAGTACTCTCGGGGCTCGTTCTACGTATGTATTCCAACCGAGGAGAGAGAGATTAATCGCTATGGCCCAATGATCGCTATCATAGGGCAGCAGACCCAGCCTTTGCGTTCCATCGTTAATACGATCGATCAGCCTGCTGTCCACCAAAGCAATGTCCAAGTTCGAGTTAGCCGGATGATAAGTCGGTATTTCCGAATATAGAAGGGAAGCGCGGAAGATAGCACCCTGTAACTGTAGCCAGTCAAAAAGAGCTAACCCCTTGCTGTTGTTGACTGTATTACGCCATGATGTGTGCTTGGCGTTAAGATCGCCCGCGATCACAAAGTGATTCGAGTCATTTGCAACTCGCAACTGAGCACATAGATCATCGAGGTCACGAAGGAACACGATTTTATCATTGAAAGGGCTATACACCGCCGCGATCACGAGGTTTCTACCAGCCGAAAGATCCAAGCGGATCGCAATGGCTTCTAAAGATTTTTCGTGAGAAGTGGAGAGTTCTATAGGAGTGAATTTGTATCTTCTATTAATAACCATAGCGACACCGCCGCCGAAACGGTTGTTTGCTCTGTCTTTGCGTATTATTACAAATTGTGGTGGAACCTCCAAATTATGTCTCGGATTTAGCTTCGTTTCAATGAGACCACATACGTCGGGTCGATGAGAATTTAAAAATTGCTGCAAATATGCACGTTTGTGAAGATTTATAACAGAGTTGACGTTGACAGTAATGATTCGGAGATTGACCAACGGTATACTGTTTTGATCGTTAGTGGCCATTATTGCGGGAAATCATTTCGAACGCCTCTCGTGGTACGTCCATGGTAATCAACAGATTGAGCATGATTATCATCTATAAAAGCTTGAAGGAGGAAATTAATTTTTTCGGTATTTTCGCCGATGCGTTGAAAAATAATTGGTAATTGATCGGCTATACTTTTGATGGCCGAAAACATATTTTTTAAGTCGACCTGTTGCTCGTTGGACGTAGCATCGAGAGGGACTGATCCTCTGTTAAACGTAGTCGACGGATAAGCATGCGCGGCCTCACCTACTAGGCCGCCCACTCCGCTCGCAACACTACTGTATAGCGTCGTCGGATTGACGAGGGGAGATGGAAGTCTTCTGGTTGCGGCTGGCTGGGGAGCTCTGTTGCTCGTAGGGGCGGCAACGGCTCTTCTCTCCTTGAATTTCGGGCAACCTCGGTATGACGCGGGGTGGCCGAATTTCTCACAGTTGACGCAGTAAATTGCGTCGTGTTTGGTTGCTTCTGTGACCGAGCACTTCCCACGCTCGTGAGATAAATTACATTTAACACATCTAAAATCTAGATGACAGTTAGCGGATGCATGGCCTATACGTTGACAGTTAAAACATTGTAAAAGATCCTGCCTATGCAATTTCTCCCATCTGACGCGTTGATAATTTAAAACATTGATCGATTGAACAAATTTGATATCTGTATTGGCGTCAAATTGCACTACGAACATAGGCAGGGGCAAGCCGGATTGTTTCGATTTCGCGGTTACAAAATTGGAAATACGAGTAGCCTTAGCTTTAGGTGCGGTGATGGAATTAATTTCCGACAACAGCTCATTCTTGTCGGTGTTTGGATCGATACCCTTGAGAAGCATCGTCACTGGTTTTTCGTTCTTCGGCGTATAAGTGAAGAACTTGAGCTGGTTTTTCATCATAATGTCTTTGATTTTCGAATAAGCTTCGAGAGAATTCGGGTATATGACGTGGCTTTTCGAGCCACTTCTTTTTATAGTGAAGGATGCCTTTTGAAGGGCATTCTTGGTTATGTTTATTATTAGCTGTGGTGAAGCCACATGCACGATCAGCGGTGGTGGTTTGTTCGACTTATCTTGTCTGATATTTTGCTGCGGCGGGGTCGGATGCCTGAAGGTGGGAGGCTGGTCCCTGGACACCTCCGGTAGAGCGTTGGGCTCGGCGAAGGCCTGAAAACGGTTGGCGGTGGGAGGTTTGTCCAGGGTCGGCGTCGGAGAAGGCGCGTGTCGTCCTGCGGGTCTACGGGATCCAATGGTCATCCATTCCGATGTTGGCGATTCAATGGTACGAGCAGATGTAGAGGGTCCAGCGAGCGATTGGATTTGCTCTTTGAGCAATTTTATTTCGTTTAAAAGTCTTTTATTTTCGCGTATTAGAGTATCTTTGTTACAAGATGCTTCAGCGCCTTGTTTGGATGATGTTGTTGACATCGCATCGCTGGATTGTTGATCGAGCGATTTCAATCCCATGTCACTGTCCATGGTGTTAGCTGGAGCCTTTTTAGCGTCGGCAGATTGCCGTGCGGCTGCGCGTGAATCAGAAATTTTGCGCGATTTTTTCATTTGAATGTCCTCGGATGAAGACGGATTAGATGATTTATGTCTTTTTAGAGACAGAGATAGCGATCCCTGGCTAGCAGTCTCAAGGGATGCAAAATTTTCGTCCGTATTATAGGCATCGGCCGCCACCGATGCGGAAGAGTTGCTAGCGTCTATGTGTGCAATATGATGTTCCATAAAAATGGATGGTCAAAAATGAAAAAAAATTAAGAACTGTATTGGGACTTGCGAAAGCAAGCCCCAATAATAGTAACGAAAATTAGCCGATCACTTGGAGTATAACAAGATACACTTTCACAGTATGAATGACACTCTGTATAGGCACTTAAGAATTTTGTTTATGTCGCGTACGAGCACTGAGAGATGTTGTCGCTACGAGCTCGCGTCGCGTACTGAGGAAACATCAAGTGCATGGAACAGTTCCTTTATTCAATCATACATATATACATGATGCTAGGATAGCATAAACATACAATTATATAACTCCTGTATGGTCGCACATTAACGACTTCTCGCAGGAGAACGGAAATTATACAATACAAGAAAGAATCAATTTGCGCTGTATGATAAAGTTAAACGATTAGTATTACGCCCCAAAAGATTTGATATGATCATCAAAAAAGGCATCTTCGTTACAGAGAGGTACCAGGACTGACAAAACAATTAACAATTATAAAAAAGGGGGGGGGGGAGAAGATATTGGCACGGCCAATATACTAAATAAAACAAAATGAACAATAATGAGATCTTGACCACAATAAATAAGAAAAATTGCACGGATTAGTGGTCAAGAATTAGACGATGGAAGAATTAAATAAGTAAAGAAATCCATGATAAAGAAAAATTACCGTGCTTGCGAATACAAATGGCATGAAATTATACTGAATAACGTTCCATACGAATCAAGAGGATAGTAAAGGATGTTGTTGACATCAACGATATTCTTAAAGTAACTTAAAGTAGATATACTAATCTAACTATGTTATGGACTAAAGAGTATATACAGAGTTTAAACTAAGATAATGGAAGTGCTCGGTTCAGAGTACGACGATCGGTCAAGATTTAAGCCATGGTAATTTATCGAGATAATTGTAATGCTTTTGGACAGTATCCCGTGGAGGAAGAGATACAGAATGTTGCAGTTGCGATAGATCGGCAGAAACTACCAAAGGATCGTATCGAAGAGCAAGCGAGGCCCTTTTTCTATGCGTATGGTATATGATGGGAATTTTGGAGCGAAAGTCCTGAATGTATCCTTCTCTGTCGAGATAGGGAAAGGCAGCAGTAGAGAGAAACCCATTTTCGCGAGCCTTCCTAGCTTCCTCGTCCGACATTGTATGTAACGAGGTGATGAGAGGATTGTCAGAGTTTGAGTGCAAAGATTTAAGGATAAACATTCTGGTGATTTTAAGTGCAAAAATATCAAACCGCGAACAGTCAACCCTGCTATAAATTGTTTGATTGTGGAAGTGTCGCTTGGTACCATCCGACATACGTCTGGGCATGAGAAGACCCGTGATCGCCCGGAATATTTTCCTCTCGAAGGTGCGAATGCGCTCCATCACATAAGGCGAAATTGAGAACTAGATTGGGATCGCATAAGATAGTACTGACCTGACATAGAGCTTGTAAAGGAGTAGTTTGACATTCTCACCGAGGTGTTTTGAGTAGAAGAGGCGAGCCAATTTAGATGCTATACCTTTTGCTTTCCCGAGACAGTAGTTGGCGTGTTCATTGTAGTTTAAGTGTTCGTTGAGAATTACACCCAAATATTTGACCTTTTTCAGCCGAGGGATTAAAAGGTCAAATCTTTCCGTCGCGTGAATCGAAAAATTTTTTGAGAGTCTGTATTGTTTTTTGCTAATTTGGGACGTGGGCCTAATGAATAGAATAGTCTCGCATTTGAGCATATTTACTCTCACCTTCTTCATGTTACACGCCGAAACAACAAAATCGAAAGCCCTCTGCAAGTGTGACTGAATGTCGAGAGGATCAACGCCGGATTTATATATGATTAAATCATCAGCAAAGGCCAAAGCTTTGCAAGTATCGTTACTTTTGTTAAAATTGTTTAAAATATCAGAGAAGTATAAGTTGAATAGTAGAGGAGAATTTACGGCGCCCTGCTGCAGACCATTTAAAATATTGAAAGTACGAACGGAAAAAGTATTATTGTGAAAAGTTTTAAAAGCGCGGCCAGTGATCATGTTCTCAGTTAGAAGCAACAACTCCGGGGGGAAATTCATTTTGTGTAATTTAACTATCAATCCCGTAGTCCAAACAGTATCAAATGCTTTCTCGAGGTCAATTAAACAAGCCCCAGTCACAGCTGAGCTGTTGAGCGAGTCAGCAATGTCGCGAGTCAATTTGGCAATAGCATGAACCGTAGAGTGCGAGTGTTTGAAACCAAATTGATAATCAGAAATTAATTTATTGGACCGCACAAAATGATTCAAACGTATGTTAATCATGATCTCGAACAATTTGCCCAGGTTTGGCAGCAGACTGATCGGCCGGTAATTATTTAAGTCGTAAAGGTTTTTCCCTTTTTTGTGCAATGGGATGAGCTTGGCCGTTTTCCAACGAATGGGAAAGTAAGATAAACGTAACCATGCGTTAAAAATTAGCGTGAGATATTCAATAACGGAGCCTGGAAGGCGTTTGATGGCGACGTTTGGTATGCCGTCGAACGAGGTGGATTTTTTGTTTTTAAGATATTTGATGGCTCGTAAAATCATTGTGGGAGTTATTAGATAGTTTGTGTGAATTGAAGGCCAGATCTGTTCGTGTAGCGAAGCGAATTGCCAATTGATATTTTCACGCGAATCCCGTATTCGATCGTAAGTCTGCTTTACCTCGTGCTCGTGATTCCTCTCTTCCTCGGTTGTAGGAGTCAGATTTTTTGTATGTACTCTTGCAAAGTGCACCCCAAGTAAGGTCAAACGATCGTCAGTGCTTGATACTACAAAGTTATTATCTATTTTCTGGAGTGTCGATGTATCTATTCCGGATTCAGACCAAAGAAAATCGTCGTTTATCGCGCCTCTTAGTGGCGGAATTGAGTCAATGTTTTTTGGATTTATAATTCTGTTTATAAAAGGGTGTAGCTTAATGGGATCACGAGTATCTAGTTTGGACAGTCTGTCGTTCCAGAATTTATTTGCAACTGCAGAGTAGAGTTTTTTGAGTCTGTAATTGGTACGCTGAATTATTGATTTATAAAATTTGATCATGTTAGACTGTATTGGAGTTAAATTGTCGCGAAGGCGCAATAAACGAAATAATCTGGTGATAAGTTTGGATTTAAATTTTTTGAGCTTATTAATGCGTCGGTCGTCATATTCTTTCGGGCAGTTCAGAGCCTCCACGGTAGGTGTACAGTTCGTCAGAATTATGGAAATATTTTCCTCGAGGGCCTCTATTGAAGAATTAATCGTTTCGATCGACGCATTAAGTAACGATGGGAGATTTAGGCTGTTGATATAATTATGGAGTTTGAGTTTGTATTCTTTCCATTTGGTCAAACGATAATTTAGTCTCAGTACTCTTGGAGCTCGTTCTACGTATGTATTCCAACCGAGGAGAGAGAGATTAATCGTTATGGCCCAATGATCGCTATCATAGGGCAGCAGACCCAGCTTCTGCGTTCCATCGTTAACACGATCGATCAGCCTGCTGTCCACCAAAGCAATGTCCAAGTTCGAGTTAGCCGGATGATAAGTCGGTATTTCCGAATATAGAAGGGAAGCGCGGAAGATAGCACCCTGTAATTGTAGCCAGTCAAAAAGAGCTAACCCCTTGCTGTTGTTGACTGTATTACGCCATGATGTGTGTTTGGCGTTGAGATCGCCCGCGATCACAAAGTGATTCGAGTCATTTGCAACTCGCAACTGAGTACATAGATCATCGAGGTCACGAAGGAACACGATTTTATCATTGAAAGGGCTATACACCGCCGCGATCACGAGGCTTCTGCCAGCCGAAAGATCCAAGCGGATCGCAATGGCTTCTAAAGATTTTTCGTGAGAAGTGGAGAGTTCTATACGAGTGAATTTGTATCTTCTATTAATAACCATAGCGACACCGCCGCCGAAACGGTTGTTTGCTCTGTCTTTGAGTATTATTACAAATTGTGGTGGAACCTCCAAATTATGTCTCGGATTTAGCTTCGTTTCAATGAGACCACATACGTCGGGTCGATGAGAATTTAAAAATTGCTGCAAATATGCACGTTTGTGAAGATTTATAACAGAGTTGACGTTGACAGTAATGATTCGGAGATTGACCAACGGGATACTGTTTTGATCGGTAGTGGCCATTATTGCGGGAAATCATTTCGAACGCCTCTCGTGGTACGTCCATGGTAATCAACAGATTGAGCATGATTATCATCTATAAAAGATTGAAGGAGGAAATTAATTTTTTCGGTATTTTCGCCGATGCGTTGAAAAATAATTGGTAATTGATCGGCTATACTTTTGATGGCCGAAAATATGTTTTTTAAGTCGACCTGTTGCTCGTTGGACGTAGCATCGAGAGGGACTGGTCCTCTGTTCAATGTAGTCGATGAATATGCATGCGCGGCCTTACCTACTAGGCCCCCCACTCCACTCGCAACACTACTGTATAGCGTCATCGGATTGACGAGGGGAGATGGAAGTCTTCTGGTTGCGGCTGGCTGGGGAGCTCTGTTGCTCGTAGGGGTGGCAACGGCTCTTCTCTCCTTGAATTTCGGGCAACCTCGGTATGACGCGGGGTGGCCGAACTTCTCACAGTTGACGCAGTAAATTGCGTCGTGTTTGGTTGCTTCTGTGACCGAGCACTTTCCACGCTCGTGAGATAAATTACATTTGACACATCTAAAATCTAGATGACAGTTAGCGGATGCATGGCCTATACGTTGACAGTTAAAACATTGTAAAAGATCCTGCCTATGCAATTTCTCCCATCTGACGCGTTGATAATTTAAAACATTGATCGATTGAACAAATTTGATATCAGTATTCGCGCCAAATTGCACTACGAACATAGGCAGGGGCAAGCCGGATTGTTTCGATTTCGCGGTTATAAAATTGGATATACGTGTGGCTTTGGCTTTAGGTGCGGCGATGGAATTAATTTCCGACAACAGCTCATTCTTGTCGGTGTTTGGATCGATACCCTTGAGAAGCATCGTCACTGGTTTTTCGTTCTTCGGCGTATAAGTGAAGAACTTGAGCTGGTTTTTCATCATAATATCTTTGATCTTCGAGTAAGCTTCGAGCGAATTCGGGTATATGACGTGGCTTTTCGAGCCACTTCTTTTTATAGTGAAGGATGCCTTTTGAAGGGCATTCTTCGTTATGTTTATTATTAATTGTGGTGAAGCCACATGCACGATCACCGGTGGTGGTTTGTTCGACTTATCTTGTCTGACAGTTTGCTGTGGTAGGGTCGGTTGTCTGAAGGTGGGAGGCTGGTCCCTGGACACCTCCGGTAGAGCGTTGGGCTCGGCGAAGGCCTGAAAACGGTTGGCGGTGGGAGGTTTGTCCAGCGTCGGCGTCGGAGAAGGCGCGTGTCGCCCTGCGGGTCTACGGGATCCAATGGTGATCCATTCCGATGTTGGCGATTCAATGGTCCGAGCAGATGTAGAGGGTCCAGCGAGCGATTGGATTTGCTCTTTGAGCAATTTTATTTCACTTAAGAGTCTTTTATTTTCGCGTATTAGAGTATCTTTGTTACAAGATGCTTCAGCGCCTTGTTTGGATGATGTTGTTGACATCGCATCGCTGGATTGTTGATCGATCGATTTCAATCCCATGTCACTGTCCATGGTGTTAGCTGTAGCCTTTTTAGCGTCGGCAGATTGCCGTGCGGCTGCGCGTGAAGCGGAAATTTTGCGCGATTTTTTCATTTGAATGTCCTCGGATGAAGACGGATTAGATGATTTATGTCTTTTTAGAGACAGAGATAGCGATCCCTGGCTAGCAGTCTCAAGGGATGCAAAATTTTCTTCAGAATTATAGGCATCGGCTGCCACCGATGCGGAAGAGTTACTAGCTTCTATGCGTGCAATATGTTGTTCCATAAAAATGGACGGTCAGAAATGAAAAAAAATGAAGAACTGTATTGGGACTTGCGAAAGCAAGCCCCAATAATAGTAACGAAATTAGCCTATCACTTGGAGTATAACAAGATACACTTTCACAGTACGAATGACTCTCTGTATGGGCACTTAAGAATTTTGTTTACGTCGCGTACGAGCACTGAGAAGATGTTGTCGCTACGAGCTCTCGTCGCGTACTGAAACATCAAGTGCATGGAACAGTTCCTTTATTCAATCATACATATATACATGATGCTAGGATAGCATAAACATACAACAATATAATTCCTGTATGGTCGCACATGAGCGACTTCTCGCAGGAAAACGGAAATTATACAATACAAGAAAAGAATCAAATTGCGCTCTATGATAAAGTTAAGCAATTAGTATTACGCCCCAAAAGATTTGATATGATCATCAAAAAAGGCATCTTCGTTACAGAGAGGTACCAGGACTGACAAAACAATTAACAATTATAAAAAGGGGGGGGGGGGGGAGATATTGGCACGGCCAATATACTAAGTAAAACAAAATGAACAATAATGAGATCTCGACCAAAATAGATAAGAAAAATTGCACGGATTAGTGGTCAAGAATTAGACGATGGAAGAATTAAATAAGTAAAGTAAAGAAATCCATGATAAAGAAAAATTACCGTTCTTGCGAATACAAGTGGCATGAAATTATACTGAATAACGTTCCATACGAATCAAGAGGATAGTAAAGGATGTTGTTGACATCAACGATATTCTTAAAGTAACTTAAAGTAGATATACTAATCTAACTATGTTATGGACTAAAGAGTATATACAGAGTTTAAACTAAGATAATGGAAGTGCTCGGTTCAGAGTACGACGATCGGTCAAGATTTAAGCCATGGTAATTTATCGAGATAATTATAATGCTTTTGGACAGTATCCCGTGGAGGAAGAGATACAGAATGTTGCAGTTGTGATAGATCGGCAGAAACTACCAAAGGATCGTATCGAAGAGCAAGCGAGGCCCTTTTTCTATGCGTATGGTATATGATGGGAATTTTGGAGTGAAAATCCTGAATGTATCCTTCTCTGTCGAGATAGGGAAAGGCAGCAGTAGAGAGAAACCCATTTTCGCGAGCCTTCCTAGCCTCCTCGTCCGACATTGTATGTAACGAGGTGATGAGAGGATTGTCAGAGTTTGAGTGCAAAGATTTAAGGATAAACATTCTGGTGATTTTAAGTGCAAAAATATCAAACCGCGAACAGTCAACCCTGCTATAAATTGTTTGATTGTGGAAGTGTCGCTTGGTACCATCCGACATACGTCTGGGCATGAGAAGACCCGTGATCGCCCGGAATATTTTCCTCTCGAAGGTGCGAATGCGCTCCATCACATAAGGCGAAATTGAGAACCAGATTGGGATCGCATAAGATAGTACTGACCTGACATAAAGCTTGTAAAGGAGTAGTTTGACATTCTCACCGAGGTGTTTTGAGTAGAAGAGGCGAGCCAATTTAGATGCTATACCTTTTGCTTTCCCGAGACAGTAGTTGGCGTGTTCATTATAGTTTAGGTGTTCGTTGAGAATTACACCCAAATATTTGACCTTTTTCAGCCGAGGGATTAAAAGGTCATATCTTTCCGTCGCGTGAATCGAAAAATTTTTTGAGAGCCTGTATTGTTTTTTGCTAATTTGGGACGTGGGCCTAATGAATAGAATAGTCTCGCATTTGAGCATATTTACTCTTACCTTCTTCATGTTACACGCCGAGACAACAAAATCGAAAGCCCTCTGCAAGTGTAACTGAATGTCGAGAGGATCAACGTCGGATTTATAGATGATTAAATCATCAGCAAAGGCCAAAGCATTGCAAGTATCGTTACTTTTGTTAAAATTATTTAAAATATCAGAGAAGTATAAGTTGAATAGTAGAGGAGAATTTACGGCGCCCTGCTGCAGACCATTTAAAATATTGAAAGTACGAACGGAAAAAGTATTATTGTGAAAAGTTTTAAAAGCGCGGCCAGTGATCATGTTCTCAGTTAGAAGCAACAACTCGGGGGGGAAATTCATTTTGTGTAATTTAACTATCAATCCCGTAGTCCAAACAGTATCAAATGCTTTCTCGAGGTCAATTAAACAAGCCCCAGTCACAGCTGAGCTGTTGAGCGAGTCGGCAATGTCGCGAGTCAATTTGGCAATAGCATGAACCGTAGAGTGCGAGTGTTTGAAACCAAATTGATAGTCAGAAATTAATTTATTGGACCGCACAAAATGATTCAAACGTATGTTAATCATGATCTCGAACAATTTGCCCAGGTTTGGCAGCAGACTGATCGGCCGGTAATTATTTAAGTCGCAAAGGTTTTTCCCTTTTTTGTGCAATGGGATGAGCTTGGCCGTTTTCCAACGAATGGGAAAGTAAGACAGACGTAAACATGCGTTAAAAATTAGCGTGAGATATTCAATAACGGAGCCTGGCAGGCGTTTGATGGCGACGTTTGGTATGCCGTCGAACGAGGTGGATCTTTTGTTTTTAAGATATTTGATGGCTCGTAAGATCATTGTGGGAGTTATTAGATAGTTTGTGTGAATTGAAGGCCAGATCTGTTCGTGTAGCGAAGCGAATTGCCAATTGATATTTTCACGCGAATCCCGCATTCGATCGTAAGTCTGCTTTACCTCGTGCTCGTGATTCCTCTCTTCCTCGGTTGTAGGAGTCAGATTTTTTGTATGTACTCTTGCAAAGTGCACCCCAAGTAAGGTCAAACGATCGTCAGTGCTTGACACTACATAGTTATTGTCTATTTTCTGGAGTGTCGATGTATATATTCCGGATTCAGACCAAAGAAAATCGTCGTTTATCGCGCCTCTTAGTGGCGGAATTGAGTCAATGTTTTTTGGATTTATAATTCTGTTTATAAAAGGGTGTAGCTTAATGGAATCACGAGTATCTAGTTTGGACAGTCTGTCGTTCCAGAATTTATTTGCAACTGCAGAGTAGAGTTTTTTGAGTCTGTAATTGGTACGCTGAATTATTGATTTATAAAATTTGATCATGTTAGACTGTATTGGAGTTAAATTGTCGCGAAGGCGCAATAAACGAAATAATCTGGAGATAAGTTTGGATTTAAATTTTTTGAGCTTATTAATGCGTCGGTCGTCATATTCTCTCGGGCAGTTCAGAGCCTCCACGGTAGGTGTACAGCTCGTCAGAATTACGGAAATATTTTCCTCGAGGGCCTCTATTGAAGCATTAATCATTTCGATCGACGCATTAAGTAACGATGGGAGATTTAGGCTGTTGATATAATTATGGAGTTTGAGTTTGTATTCTTTCCATTTGGTCAAACGATAATTTAGTCTCAGTACTCTGGGGGCTCGTTCTACGTATGTATTCCAACCGAGGAGAGAGAGATTAATCGTTATGGCCCAATGATCGCTATCATAGGGCAGCAGACCCAGCCTTTGCGTTCCATCGTTAATACGATCGATCAGCCTGCTGTCCACCAAAGCAATGTCCAAGTTCGAGTTAGCCGGATGATAAGTCGGTATTTCCGAATATAGAAGGGAAGCGCGGAAGACAGCACCCTGTAACTGTAGCCAGTCAAAAAGAGCTAACCCCTTGCTGTTGTTGACTGTATTACGCCATGATGTGTGTTTGGCGTTAAGATCGCCCGCGATCACAAAGTGATTCGAGTCATTTGCAACTCGCAACTGAGCACATAGATCATCGAGGTCACGAAGGAACACGATTTTGTCATTGAAAGGGCTATACACCGCCGCGATCACGAGGCTTCTACCAGCCGAAAGATCCAAGCGGATCGCAATGGCTTCTAAAGATTTTTCGTGAGAAGTGGAGAGTTCTATACAAGTGAATTTGTATTTTCTATTAATAACCATAGCGACACCGCCGCCGAAACGGTTGTTTGCTCTGTCTTTGCGTATTATTACAAATTGTGGTGGAACCTCCAAATTATGTCTCGGATTTAGCTTCGTTTCAATGAGACCACATACGTCGGGTCGATGAGAGTTCAAAAATTGCTGCAAATATGCACGTTTGTGAAGATTTATAACAGAGTTGACGTTGACAGTAATGATTCGGAGATTGTCCAACAGGATACTGTTTTGATCGGCAGTGGCCATTATTGCGGGAAATCATTTCGAACGCCTCTCGTGGTACGTCCATGATAATCAACAGATTGAGTATGATTATCATCTATAAAAGATTGAAGGAGGAAATTAATTTTTTCGGTATTTTCGCCGATGCGTTGAAAAATAATTGGTAATTGATCGGCTATACTTTTGATGGCCGAAAACATGTTTTTTAAGTCGACCTGTTGCTCGTTGGACGTAGCATCGAGAGGGACTGATCCTCTGTTAAACGTAGTCGATGAATAAGCATGTGCGGCCTTACCTACTAGGCCCCCCACTCCACTCGCAACACTACTGTATAGCGTCGTCGGATTGACGAGGGGAGATGGAAGTCTTCTGGTTGCGGCTGGCTGGGGAGCTCTGTTGCTTGTAGGGGCGGCAACGGCTCTTCTCTCCTTGAATTTCGGGCAACCTCGGTATGACGCGGGGTGGCCGAATTTCTCACAGTTGACGCAGTAAATTGCGTCGTGTTTGGTTGCTTCCGTGACCGAGCACTTCCCACGCTCGTGAGATAAATTGCATTTAACGCATCTAAAGTCTAGATGGCAGTTAGCGGATGCATGGCCTATACGTTGACAGTTAAAACATTGTAAAAGATCCTGCCTATGCAATTTCTCCCATCTGACGCGTTGATAATTTAAAACATTGATCGATTGAACAAATTTGATATCTGTATTAGCGTCAAATTGCACTACGAACATAGGCAGGGGCAAGCCGGATTGTTTCGATTTCGCGGTTACAAAATTTGAAATACGAGTGGCTTTAGCTTTAGGTGCGGTGATGGAATTAATTTCCGACAACAGCTCATTCTTGTCGGTGTTTGGATCGATACCCTTGAGAAGCATCGTCAGTGGTTTTTCGTTCTTCGGCGTATAAGTGAAGAACTTGAGCTGGTTTTTCATCATAATATCTTTGATCTTCGAATAAGCTTCGAGAGAATTCGGGTATATGACGTGGCTTTTCGAGCCACTTCTTTTTATGGTGAAGGATGCCTTTTGAAGGGCATTCTTAGTTATATTTATTATTAATTGTGGTGAAGCCACATGCACTATCAACGGTGGTGGTTTGTTAGACTTATCTTGTCTAATAGTTTGTTGTGGTGGGGTCGGCTGCCTGAAGGTGGGAGGCTGGTCCCTTGACACCTCCGGTAGAGCGTTGGGCTCGGCAAAGGCCTGAAAACGGTTGGCGGTGGGAGGTTTGTCCAGCGTCGGCATCGGAGAAGGCGCGTGTCGTCCTGCGGGTCTACGGGATCCAATGGTGATCCATTCCGACGTTGGCGATTCAATGGTCCGACCAGATGTAGAGGGTCCAGCGAGCGATTGGATTTGCTCTTTGAGCAATTTTATTTCGTTTAATAGTCTTTTATTTTCACGCACTAGAGTTTCTTTGCTACAAGATGCTTCAACGCCTTGTTTGGATGATGCTGTAGACATCGCATCGCTGGATTGTTGATCGAGCGATTTCAATCCTGTGTCACTGTCCATGGTGTTAACTGGAGCCGTTTTAGCGTCGGCAGATTGCCGTGCGGCTGTGCGTGAAGCGGAAATTTTGCGCGACTTCTTCATTTGAATGTCCTCGGATGAAGACGGATTGGATGATGATTTATGTCTTTTTAGAGACAGAGATAGCGATCCCTGGCTAGTAGTCTCAAGGGATGCAAAATTTTCGTCCGAATTATTGGCATCGGCCGCCGCCGATGCGGAAGAGTTACTAGCTTCTATGCGTGCAATATGATGTTCCATAAAAGTGGACGGTCAGAATGAAAAAAAATGAAGAACTGTATTGGGACTTGCGATAGCAAGCCCCAATAATAGTAACGAAAATTAGCCGATCACTTGGAGTATAACAAGATACACTTTCACAGTACGAATGACTCTCTGTATGGGCACTTAGGAATTTTGTTTACGTCGCGTTCGAGCACTGAGATGTTGTCGCTACGAGCTCGCGTCGCGTGAGGAAACATCAAGTGCCTTCATGTACGTGTGACAAGAGACATGACGCTTGACGCCTGGCGAATCAGACTCTGCCGAAAGAGGCTTACTTCCTAGGTGCCAGGCCTGGCGAGCCGCACTGTACGTAGAGGGTTTTCCTGCCCTCGTGCAAACGGCTGTCATATCATATATCATTTGCTGCTACACAGCTATTTTTGAGAGAAGTGCCTTTGGCGACTTGTTTCATTTAGAGTTGTTGCGACTCTTCGGACAGTTAAGTCGTCGGAGTCTAGTTTGATTTCTTCTCTCGGAGAATTAATAAACACGACACTCCCGAACTGGTTTTGGTGTTTGTTTATTATAACGAGTAACAAGTATATATACGGAAACAATAACAAGAAAGATTAACAAATAGAATAACAAATATAAATACGAGCGAGCCAAATGTGTATAGAAAAAGACTTGATGTTACGAAGAATATAGTTACGGAGAGAATCTTGAGTTACAGGAGAATCTGAAGTTTGGCTCACTTTTCGTTCTTTTATAAATTTCGGAAGCATCCCTTCCTCTGTCGGCAACCCCGACGAGGAAGAAGGGATGGCTTAATAGGGAGGAGAATGTTGGGCCTTGGTGAAATGTTATTGGTTCTGCCTGGACTTCGTAGGTGGTTACCAAAATGCAGAATTGGCATTGGTGTTGCCAAAACCCACGGAAGGCCCAGGCAGAGGGGGGCCTTGGGCCGCGAGGGTGATTCAGGTGTGGACGAAAACTTCTAGATTTATGACAGGTGTCATAAATCTAGCGCAAGAATTCTCAAGTGCAAATCTGGTAGCCACGTGCCATCCCTCAATATTCGAAGGTGGTTGCCAGATGGACGGGTCTACACAGCTGCGACTCTAAAATATAGAATTTAGAAATTTTGCCCTCGCAACCTCAAGGCCCGCGTTGCAATTACGCCTCAACAAGAGTTTTCCAAAATTTCTGCACATTCTCAATAGCTATTTGTTGGAATAGAGCAATCCAAAGTTGAATGTCGGCGCGATAGATGAGGGCAGCACATTTAACGAATAACGCAGATATATATATGTGCGTCTGCAATATAAGTTTAGGGTGTATGTAAAAAAGGGGCGAAAAGAAGGTTCTCACTTTATTGTATAGTTATAAGCGTTGCCTTTTAATTAGAAATATATTTCACTTAATATTCAGTTCAGTATAGTTTTCGCCTAAGAAAATTTATAGGATACATAGTAATCAAATTAAATAATAAGAAGAGAGTAAGACTCATTTTCTTTATCACGCGGACCCAACAAAGGTTATGGGCCCAGAAAGCACGTCTTGATAGAACAAAGAATTAAAGAAGACAGAACAAATCTGTGCAGCAGTAAATAATATGAATCTAAATGACAACATCGAAAAATTAAAAGATGCAGAAGGATACCCCCTATGGAAATTTCAAGTGGAAATTTACCTCAAGGCTTTGAATCTTCTATCCGCGGTGGTAGAGAACCCAGCGGAAGCAGATATGTCAAAACTGGAGTGGAAAGGTAAGGAGGCAAAGGCAAAAAGAATAATAGTGAGCACTCTATAAAACCAATCTTTAATACACATAGTCACATGCCAAAATGCATATGATATGTGGCAGAGACTAAAAGGCCATTTATGAAAGAGATTCGCAGCAGCAAAAATACACCTTCATGCAGGAATTTTTTGAATACAAAAAGAGAGGTGAGACAGATATGGCCACCTTTATCTCAGACTTAAAGAATTTATCCGTCAGACTTAAGGGACTAGGGGAGGAGATCAACGAGACGATGATAATACCAAAAATTCTAACAGCGTTACCAGAAAGCTATCGTCATTTTATAAGTGCTTGTGAATCGTCTCCAGCAGCTGAAAGAACACTAACAAATCTCATGGCAAGACTCCTAGTGGAGGAATCTAGAAGTGTCAAGAACAGTGAAGAAGTATAATAAGAAATATAATAAGAAAGGACATATGGAGCACACAAGTAAGAATATAGAGAATAAAAGAAAAGATTGTGTTATGTGTTTTAACTGTCAAAACCAAGGACATATGGCGAAAGTTTGTAAAATAGAACTTAAGCGTTGTAGATTCTGTAAGAAAACTAATCATTTAGAGAAAGACTGTTTCTTCAGAAACCAGAAAGGAAAGTTTGGAAAAGAAGAAAATCCCAAAGTAGCTTTCTTAACACATGCAGCCACGGGAGGATGGATAGTGGACTCGGGTGCAGCAGTGCAAATGACAAATGATGCAAAGCTTTCGAAAGATAGCAAACTAGTACATACAGAGATCAGTGTAGCAAGTTTAGAGATCGTGTTCTTGGTGAACGCAATGGTAGAGTTTTTATTTTTTTAATGTACAAAGTCTGTTACATCTATATCGCACTTTGCTTGTTCACTTTAATAGAATCTTGGGACGACCGCGTGTCGCCCTTTTCTACCCTTCGGTCATCCCTACTCTTTCTTCGTACTTTCTCTCCCTACTCTCGAATAACGAGAGTAAGGGAAAGTTTTCTTATCCTTGTCTAGGCGGGTTGCGAAAAATTGTTAAAGTCGCCTCGAGACGTCCGCAACCGTGGGGATGTCTTGGTATGGAAAATTCCACATCTGGTGGACACCCCTCGAGGCCCCGGCCGCCTCGAGGCAACACACCCACCTAGACAATAGGATTTACCTTTATTGTCTGTTCACGACCCGGCCCCTGTTCACCGCGGACGGTCCTAAACGCGCCGGGCCTGAAGCATCAGAAATTTGCTAAATTAAAAATAGCTAACAGGCCCAGCGCACAGTCGACCGCTCGAAGTCGAACAATGGCGGAGACCGGATCGTAAACCAACGTCCCTACACAAGTCAGAAAGGAGTGATGATAGCTAAGCAAAAAGGAACAGTTAAAATAGATAACTGTGAATTAAAAAATGTGCTGTACATATCAGAGCTAAGAGGAAACTTGTTGTCAATAAGTGCGATTGACAGACAAGGAGGAAAAATAGAATTCCACAATGGTCAAGCTGAAGTAAGTAAAAATGAAAACATTATCCTTAGAGGAAAGAGAGACGATTTCAGGATTGTATGTGGTAAAGGAGGCAACAGACAGGGATAGTGTGTGGATAGCTATAAAACATAACCCTGTACAATCGTGGCATTATAGATTAGGACATCTAAGTTTAGGAAATATGGTAAAGATCCTAAGTATATCGGAGGGAATCGAGCTAACAAAAAAGGTAATCGTACAAGAATTACAAAGATGTAATAGGTGCCTAGAAGCAAATTTAAGGAGGTCACCGTTTGATAACCAAAGAAGAAGAGCTAGTCAACCATTGGAAATAATACATACGGACGTACAGTGGCTCTTATTAATATTCGGACACCAGAGTGTTGTATCCGTTAATACTTTCTATATTTAACCAGAATTAAATTACCACACTTCTTGTTTTTTATTATGATAAACAATAGGTTTCTTTCAATGAAAACATAAATTTTATTTATTTAAATTAATTTATTTATCGTATAAATAATAATATGTATAGAAATGTGTTATCCGTACGTCGCAAAAATATTCGGACACCCAATATTTAGCTGTACTTCCTAAGCAGTATTCTTAGTCCTTGACATTCTTTACAAGCATATGTTGATCTAGATGTAGAGCATTCTTCGAGACATCAGTTACTATTAGGAAGACATTGTAATCATTTAGAAATTTTGAACATGGGTCGGAAAAACAAAAATACTTCTTTTAACGTGCGACAATTAGTCATTTTTCACCGCGAGAAAGGAAAGTCGTATCGGGAAATCAGCAGTTTGTTAAATTTAAGTAAAAGTACCGTGGCAGATATCATATACAGGGTGGGGCAATAACTATTAGCACCTCAGACATCTTCGAAACTATAAGTTTCACAGAAATATTTGCTGAAATAAAATTGCACAGTACGAAGGGGGCGATCCGGTAGCGATAATAGTTTTTTTGCAGGTGGAAGTACTTCGAGCATTTGAAGGTCACCTTTATTTTTTTAAATGGATCGGTATGTTTTTGCTTCCGTATCATGATAGAGGATCTTAAAACGAGTTCAACGACCTATTATACAAGGTCATTCACGGTCATAGAAAGTAGAGAAAGGCGATAATGCTTAGGTTTTTGTATTAAATGAAACATACGTATTGTAAACAGTAAAGTATGGCGTAATGCTTACCGTTTACTTCACTGGGAGTAAACACTGCTTGAAGGACACTTTAATAAGTTTGCAGGATAAGATAAACATGATAAGATTAGTGTAGGGTTTCATTTCAAACACTAAGTTTTATTAAAATCCAGGATAAATAAAAGGTATATTTAAGTAATATTATTTATTTTATTTAAGTTAAAATATTTATAAAAGGTAATTAAAAGTAATTTTCTCCTTTCGCCTTACTTCGTTGATCGCTTATTCTCGACTGGCGCTAGGCTCTTCGCCGTTACAAAACAAACAAACGCTTGCACTCATTGTTAGATTTATTCTACGCACTCTGATATAGATCATTCTTTGTTTCTGTCTTTCTCGCATCCCACATTAGTATCGATAAATCGGCCACTCCGGCACGATGTACATATCCGTTTGAAGAGCAAGTCGATATGCTTCTTATTTATGGCGAATGCCAACAAAATTCTGCAAGGGCGAAAAAGTTGTATGCTGAACGATATCCACATCGGTCTCAGCCTTCGCGTCAAACATTTAAAAATGTGTGTGATAAACTTAGGCAAACCGGTAGTTTAAGTTTTTGTGAAAGTGAACGCCAGAAACGAGTAATTAACGCAGAAATGGAAATCGGTGTGCTCGCAATTGTGTCTAGAAATCCTCATATTAGTTCGCGACAAATTGAACGCGAATCTGGCATTAGTAGGAGGAGTGTACTTCGCATTTTGCACCGTTTCAAATTTCGTCCGTACCATGTTAATCTTCACCAAGAATTGCATGGGAACGACTTTATGAATCGCTTTGAGTTTTGTCGATGGGCTAAACGTCAAATTCAATACAATCAGTTTTTCCTTAATACCGTCTTATTTACTGATGAAGCAACATTCACAAATCACGGGAATGTTAATTTGCATAACATGCATTTATGGGCAGCGGAAAATCCACATTGGCTGCGACAGGTTGAACATCAAAAACAATGGTCTGTGAATGTATGGTGCGGTATCATAGGTGATAAAATTATTGGTCCTTATTTTATCAATGGAAATTTGAATGGCAACATCTATGCTAATTTTATAAAGGATACATTGGGTCTTTTGATAGAAGAGTTACCTTTACTTACACGACAAACCATGTGGTATCAACATGATGGATGCCCAGCACATTATTCATTGATTGCGCGAAGGGAACTCGATGAAAACTTTCGAAATCGTTGGATTGGACGCGGCGGTCCAATATCGTGGCCAGCTCGTTCACCAGACTTAACACCACTAAATTTCTTTCTTTGGGGAACACTGGCAGAGAAAGTGTACAAAGAAGTACCAACTACACCTTACGACATGCAACAGCGAATTATTGCATCCTATGCGTCAATAAGTTCTGACGCTGTAAGACTTACAAGTCAATCAATCGTAAAAAGAATCCAATGTTGCATTGACAGTGATGGTCATCATTTCGAACACCTACTATAAACGTATGTTTCATTTAATACAAAAACCTAAATATTATCGCCTTTCTCTACTTTCTATGACCGTGAATGACCTTGTATAATAGGTTGTTGAACTCGTTTTAAGATCCTCTATCATGATACAGAAGCAAAAACATACCGATCCATTTAAAAAAATAAAGATGACTTTCAAATGCCCGAAGTACTTCCACCTGCGAAAAAACTATTATCGCTACCGGATCGCCCCCTTCGTACTGTGCAATTTTATTTCAGCAAATATTTCTGTGAAACTTATAGTTTCGAAGATATCTGAGGTGCTAATAGGTACTGCCCCACCCTGTATAGGTACAAGCATGAGGATCGGATCGAGTCTATTCCTCAAGCGGGACGGCCAAACATACTTAACGATCGAGACAAATGGAAAATTGTGAGGAAAATAAAAAAAGATCCTGGTTTAAGTGCTCCTAAGATAAGTGATGAATTATTACAAGAGTCAGGAATCAAAGTTCATCCAGATACAATATGTCGGGTATTAAAAGAATATGGGTATAATGGTAGAGAGGCACGTAAAAAGCCTTATATAAATGAGGCGAATCGCAAGAAGAGACTAAACTTTGCAAAACAATTCGTTAGTAAAGAACAATCGTGGTGGAATGACGTTATTTTCGCCGATGAAAGTAAATTTAATTTATATGGATCCGATGGACGAAAAATAGTGTGGCGTAAGCGGAATGAAGAGCTTAATTTTTAAAATCTGAATGCCACAGTTAAACACGGAGGTGGAGGTATCATGGTTTGGGGTTGTATATCGTCAAAAGGAGTTGGAGAATTGGTCTTTATTGATTGAATCCTAGATAAAAATAAGTATTTGACTATTTTGAAACAAAATCTAAAAAAAAGTGTAACTACAATGGATATTGAAACAACATTTAAATTTTACCAAGACAATGATCCAAAACATAAAGCCCGAATAGTTCAAGAATACTTATTATATAATTGCCCCCATGTGTTACATCCACCACCGCAGTCACCGGATTTAAACCCGATTGAAAACTTATGGGATCACCTGGACAAAAAAATTCGACAAACACCAATCAGGTCGAAAGAAGAACTAATAAAAAGATTAATGGAAGAGTGGAAACTTATCACACAAACTTATTTACAAAAAATTATAACTAACATGCCCATTCGATTACAACATGTAATTAAACAAAAGGGCTATCCCACGAAATGCTAAGATTTTGAAAATTACATAATATAAATATATTTTTTATGTAAAATCATTATATGAAATTAAGTGTCCGAATATTATTGCGACGTACAAATAATACATTTCTATACATATTGTGTGATTGAATGTATGAGTGCGATAATGAAGCGTGTTTGTGTGTGTGTGTTCGGTGTGGAAGCGTGTCTGTGTGAATGTTTCGATCTCTCGAACGATCGTCGTCGGCGCTTTTGACGAGTCTCAAATGTTTTGTTGACGGCGATGCGTTCGAAAGAAATAAGTCAGTGTTACAGCGATTCTTGAGCCACAAAGGTTGGCGAGCGTTTTGAGCTGCGGAAATCAGCGTGCGAACTGTGAACTGCGTAATTTATATTAATCTTCGTTATTATTAAATTCATTCTTTCTTTTCATTTTCCTAACTACGATTCGTCTATCAAGAACTTATTTTCCTTTTCCTTTTCTATCTCCTTTCTTTCCTTCTTTCTTAATAAAATCCTACAAAATTATTAGTTATACGATAAATAAATTAATTTAAATAAATAAAATTTATGTTTTCATTGAAAAGAGACTATAGTTTACCATAATAAAAAACAAAAAGTGTGTTAATATAATTCTTGTTAAATATAGAAAGTATTAATGGATAGAATACTCTGGTGTCCGAATATTAATTAGAGCCACTGTATGTGGTCCTATAACTCCAAAGACATGGGATGGCAATAGATACGTCATTACGTTTATAGATGACTATACAAATTTTGTAATTGTGTGCCTGATGAAATCAAAAGAAGTCATGGAAAAGATGAAAGAATTTATAAAGCAGACTGAGGTAAAATCGGAAAAGAAAACCAAAGAAATCAGATGTGATAACGGAACAGAATATATGAATAATGAATTAAAAGCATGGTGTAAGGAAAGAGGAATACAATTGGATTATACACCACCTTTCACACCTCAATTAAACGGCAAATACGAGAGATTGAATAGAACTCTGGTTGAAAAAGTGAGAGCAATGATAGGTCAAGATGAGAAGAAACTATGGGGAGAAGCCATTAGAGTAGCCGCATATCGTCATAACAGAAGCCCTACAAAAACAAATGAAAAACTGCTTACGAGCTCTGGAACAGGAAACGTTCATGTTTACAACATATAAGGATTTTTGGATGTGCAACCGGTACTAAAGATTTGAGACAATTAAAAAAACTAGACGATAGAGGAAAGAAAGGAAAATTTGTTTTTAGGCTCCTATGGGCTATAGAATATGGGACCCAGAAAAACAAAAAATTTTTGTATCGAGAGACGTATATTTTCAAGAAGATAGTAATCTAGAAGTACACGAACAGAAAAGATCTAATTGTAAGGAAGATATGTTAAACGATAAGTGGGGGAGATGGATAATAGAAGAAGAAAGAGGAAATCGTGAAGAAGACCAAACGGACAGGGTAATTGAAAGGGATACAGAAACAGAAGAGGAATTGTTGAGATTTAAGTGTTTCCGACCGTATCTTACAATTAGAGATGGCTGCTGAATATATTTCCATATGCGGCCTCTTCAGGTCCTCGCTTCCGCTCGCGCTCTCTGTGTCATGGTGTAACCGCATGTGCGCTTTTTGTTGGTCTATCTCTATACAATGTTTATTAAGTCTTTTTCTTTTGGTCAATCTATTGTTGTTTTGTTCATTTAAATAAATCTCTCTCAAAACTGTAACATATTATGAGACTTACGCGTGTGTCAATTTAAAATAAGAGACACTAATTGTGGTGAAGAGATTTTGAGGTTAGTGGACAGAAATATAGGATTGAACGAAGCTGAGAAAATGAGTGACGAAGGACCACTTACAAGGAAGGTATTCGAAGTGCAACTCACGGATTCGAATAAAATTTTGTGGGTTTGTAGAGTGATCCAAGACAAGAAAAATGGTATACTCCATTCGTGCCCAATCGCCCTTTAAGGGCATGAAATTTAACCTCAAAGTGAAATCGACACTTGCACTTCCTCGCTTATATCTCCTAAAGTACAAAAGATAGAAAAAAATGTTTTAGGTAAAAGTTTAACGGTAAAAGGAGCGCTATAAATTTGCATTAACAAATTTTAAAAAACAACTTTCCTTCTTGGAAAAAAAATTTTTTTTTGCGTTATATTAAACAATTTTGAAATCTTTTTGGTAATGAAAAATGTGGCATTTTTTATTCTGAATTCAACCATAACAATATTTTTATTATACACCGCTAGGGTTACACAGATACACGACAAAACGTACTCCCTAGCGCGCTAACACGTATAAAGTTACATATTAAGAATGTTCATTTTCGTCGTAGGACATGCCTATGTGACGAAGATGGATGTGGTAACATAAAAATCGCAAATTATGAAATATTACGTAAAGATTAATGACTTATAATACAGATCGTACTATATCCCATATATACATACATAAATATTTTTTAAACGCTTATTTAACATTTTACTACATTGTAAGCACACGCGAATACATGTACCTACTTCACTCGACATAGTTTCGTAAAGTGAAAAAGACGAAATACTATCTTCATTAAAAAAGTGATCTACAAACAGATACTTTTTACACCAAGCACATCTTATAATAGCAGGCTTACCACATAATTCACAACGTGGCAGTTTATCTGCTTCAGGAAATTTAAAATAGAAATCTACCGGATTTTCAAACTGTTGTTGTAATCTTTCCTCTAGGTGTCCACTTTTATACCAAGAGTTCTTAAATATAATAATTCGCGGACTCTCGGAGATGAAAACTGATTCGATGTGAGAGATTGCAGTTTGATGATATTATTTCGTAGATGCAAATTTGTAAAAAGATTATATGGTAAAACTCAATTGGAACAAGTTCTCACAAAATTTTTTCATACCCAAAAATAAAAAAAAAGCTACGATTAACGGTGATAAGCCTGCTATTATAAGATGTGCTTGGTGCAAAAAGTGCCTATGCGTATATCATCGTTTTAACCATTTCACTACTGTGACCGCCTATAGGCGCTTAGAAATTTTGCGCTAGTGATACCCAGGAGCGCCTATAGGCGCTTGACGCTGGCTGGCTCTCTGATACTGAAGGCGCTTAAAGGTGCTCATTGTAATTTGGCTTTCTGACACGAAGAGTACTTTTAAATTTGTCATATTTGTAATTTGTCACATTTAAAAAATGTTTATTTGTGTATATATGCGATGTAGTACGATTTATATCATAAGTCATTAATCTTTATGTAATATTTCATAATTTGCGATTTTTATGTTACCACACCCATCTTCGTCACATAGTTATGTCCTGCAACGAAAATGAGCATTCTTAATATGTAACTTTATATGTTGTTAGCGCATTATTGCGCGGTACCACGCGCTAGGGAGTACGTTTTGTCGTGTATCTCTGTAACCCTAGCAGTGTATAATAAAAATATTGTTATGGTTGAATTCAGAATAAAAAATGCCACATTTTTCATTACCAAAAAGATTTCAAAATTGTTTAAAATAACGCAAAAAAAAATTTTTTTTCCAAGAAGGAAAGTTGTTTTTAAAAATTTGTTAATGCAAATTTATAGCACTCCTTTTACCGTTAAACTTTTACCTAAAACATTTTCTTCTATCTTTTGTTCTTTAGGAGATATAAGCGAGGAAGTGCAAGTGTCGATTTCACTTTGAGGTTAAATTTCATGCCCTTAAAGGGCGATTGGGCACGAATGGAGTATACCATTTTTCTTGTCTTGGATCACTCTACAAACCCACAAAATTTTATTCGAATCCGTGAGTTGCACTTCGAATACCTTCCTTGTTAGAGATGTCCGAGTAACAAGGCTCACGAAAGCGACTTATAGTCGTTGGAAACATGAAATTCGTGATGTTCTTGAGAGTCATCGAATTTGGGATACTGCTTCTGGAAATACGGTGAAACCGCATGAAGTGGAAAATAAGGATGGCATTATTACAAATGCCACGGAAATTGATGACTGGAAAGCAAGGGACAGTAAAGCACGGTCAGTCATTAGATCGACGTTGGATGACACAACGTTTGAACAGGTATGTGACTGCGAGACATCAGCAGATATTATAAAAAGAATTAAAGCTTTTTATGAACCCAAAACATTGAACGTTCTGTTGGAATTACTGCGTGATTTCTTTAGCTATGCATGGAAAACAGACGATACAGTTGGTAAATACGTTTGTGGCTCGATTGAAAGTCATTGCTACAAAAATTGAAGCTTTAGAATCAGAAGATTTTGGAAATAGATTTAATGAAAAGCTTCTAATGGCAAAGATTCTGGGATGTTTACCAAAAGAGTTTGACAGTTTTGTTACAAGCTGGTTATTGTTGTCCAAAGAAATGTCTTTAGAATCATTCCTGGAAAAACTGTCTAATGCTGAAAGAACTCTTGAAGGACGATTTGATGTTGTATCGAATGAGGCATAATACAAGTCACAATCAACGTCAATGGATGGTCAAACCATGAATGCTACGAAAAAGAAAGTGAAATGTAACAAATGTGGCAAAAAGGGACATTTAAAACGCGACTGTTGGTCAAAAATTAGATACGTATAAGAAATTAGATTCAAAGAAAGAAACTAAGGAATCAAAGGATGTGGAAACAGGAAAGGGTTTATCAGCATCATCCGTCTTTAAATTAAATGCTGGAGGAGGTATCATTGCAGATTCTGGTGCTAGTGTTCATCTCACTGGTAATATTGAATGGTATTCATCACTTCGGAAGATGGCTTCACCTGTAATACTAAATATTGCTGATGGTAAAACACTAAAAGCAACTCATGTTGGTGATATTCAGATTGAGAAGTCAATCAACGGTCGAGACTGGGAAAAAAGAACATGGGAATCTGTGTATTACTGTGAAAATATGAGCACTGAATCTCTTTTCTCAACAATGTTCATGGAAAAGACGAAAGGGATTGTTGAGGCGTAATTGCAGCGCGGCCTTGAGGTTGCGGGGGCAAGCTTTCTAAATTCTATATTTTAATTTCGCAGCTGTGTAGACCCGTCCATCTAGCAACCACCTTCGAATATGGAAGGATGGCACGTGGCTACCAGACTTGCACTTAAGAATTCTTGCGCTAGATTTATGACACCTGTCATAAATCTAGCAGTTCCCGTCCACACCTGAGTCACCCTCGCGGCCCAAGGCCCCTCTCTGCCTGGGCCTTCCGTGGATTTTGGCAAAACTAATGCAAACGCTGCATTTTGGTAACCACCCACGAAGCCCAGGCAGAACCAATAACATTTCACCAGGGCCCAACATACTCCTCCCTATCTAGCCACCCCTTCCTCCTCGTCGGGGTTGCCGACAGAGGAAGGGGTGCTTGCAAAACTGATAAAGGACCGAAAAGTGAGCCAAATCTTCAGATTCTCTCCCGTAACGAGATTCTCTTCGTAACATCATTCTATTCGCAACAACAAGTTTTCTATACACATTTGGCTCGCTCGTATTTATATTTGTTATCTATTTGTTATTTTCTTTTTTGTTATTGTTTCCGTGTAAATACTTGTTCCTCGTTACAATAAACAAACACCAAAATCATTTCGGGAGTGTAATGTTTATTAATCTCCGAGAGAAGAACAAAACTAGACTCCAACGACTTAACTGTCCGACGAGTGGCAACAGGGATATCTATCATGGAAATGGAATTATGCGGTTGATGGATGGCAAGAAGACAGTACTCGGTGGTAATAGATAACACTACAACACGATTTTTTTTCTCGAATATCCAATGTGTTATCCTCGTAGAGTTACTCATCCTAAACACGAATCCGTTGGCAGAAATGATTCATCATCCTCAGTTTTTTACTGCGAAGTTGAAATTTGTCTTAAAAGATAGAGGAAAACATGCCGAGTATTTTAGTGTATATAGTTATTAAAATTGGTTATTGTAAATAGTAATAAATGACCGTCAAAGTTTAAAAAAGAGCGGATGCGCGAACTTGCTATGCTATACTTTTACATTTTTATGAAAATTTATTTATCTAGCACGAATTTGCTATACTGGATCACATTCCTTAGAGATTTTTGAAGAGAAAACTGATCCCAAAAGTTTTGGGAACAGTTTTCAATCCCGACGGGTCGAAAAAATATCCGTCGAAAACGTGTAATCGGAGCTTCGTCGCCATGCTGCTATTCTACGCGGGCCGCGGTGTGACAGTGCCGTAACTACGCGTTATCGACGCCGATCTGACAGTACAATCCGATGGGCGCTCAACTCTGATAAATATAAATGATTAATTGTTTTTCATTAATTTTTGTTTAAAAATATTATTTATAATTTGGTCACCGAATTATAAAAAACGTTTTAATTAATTTTAATTGATTTACAAATGCTGCCTGCTGAAAACCATTGTGGCATTTCGTTACAAGAAAATATTATTGGAACTATAATATTCTTGTTCTTTTTTAAAAAATATCGTTGTTTATAGCAATCATACAATATGATCTTCCGACAAGCGGATAATACAGTATAATGGGATGTTAACAGAAATTTTCGTAACAATAATTGATAGAAAAAATGCCCGCGAAGGAAATGTGTGAACAAGAAGATTTTCCTTCCTTTCTTCCACACACCCATTCATTCCAAGCCACCCTCCTCTTTCCCTCATCTCCTCTAATCTTCTCATCCAAATCTCTCCCTCTCGCTCCTCTCCCAGAAGCTCATCTACCATTTCCTGCCACCCTTTTTCTACCCTCCCCCCCCCCCCCCCCCCACCCATCCCCAGTCTGTACATTCCTCCCATACATGCTCCCATGTTTCCTTCCCCCATCCACATATCCTACACTTTCTTTCTTCATCCTTCTCCCAGTATCTACCTCCTCTCATACCATCACCAAGCCCATACTTTGCCACTCTTTGCCACTCTTTGCCATCTTTCTTCCTTCCAGTCCCCCTTCAGGTACTCTGGCACTCCCTTTCCCTTCACCGTACTATACCATTTATTTAATCTGGAGCTTCTAATTTTTTCCCATCTTTCCTCTTCCTGCCACCTCCTCTCTTTTTCTACTATCTCTTCCCCCCTTAACTCTCCCTCTTCTCTCATCTTTTCTATCTCCTTTATATACCAATTCTTTTAGTCGTAAAAACTTTTTCTTTCCTCCACCCATTTTCACAACACCTTTCCTTCTTTCGCCCTATCTCGGAGCTCCTCGCAGCACACCCTCGCCAATTTCCCTCCTCCTCCTTCTCCCAGTTTCTTTTCAAAACTCCATGTTCTCAATCCCGCTCTCCCCCTTAGCTTTTCCCTCTGTATTTCCTCTCACACCATATATCCCGGCGTGTACCTCCCGACTCATATAACCCACTTCATATATGTAGGATTTTATTAAGAAAGAAGGAAGGAAAGGAGATAGAAGAGGAAAAGGAAAATAAGTTCTTGATAGATGAATCGTAGTTAGGAAAATGAAAAGAAAGAATGAATTTAATAATAACAAACATTAATATAAAATACACAGTTCACAGTTCGCACGCTGATTTCTGCAGCTCAAAACGCTCGCCAACCTTTGTGGCTCAAGAATCGCTGAAACACTGCCTTATTTCTCTCGAACGCATCGCCGTCAACGAAACATTTGAGACTCGTCAAAAGCGCCGACGACGATCGTTCGAGAGATCGAAACATTCACACAGACACGCTTCCACACCGAACACACACACAAACACGCTTCATTATCGCACTCATACATTCAATCCCACACTCGGCCGTCCTGCCAGGGCACCTGCCCTCAGGTGTCACTATTTTCTATGTCACTATCACTGTCACTGCGTTCATCAATCCACGGTTTCATATGGTCAATTGCCGTAGACGTTTCACGAGGTCCTTCAATTTCACCAATTTTTCGAACGAGATATCGATCGTTTCGCAAGACTTTCGTCACCGCGTAAGGCCCAAGGAATCTCGATGCGAACTTGAGTCCGGGTCGCTGCTGAGTTCGTAAAATGGCAACTAAGTCTCCCTCGCGGTATACCCTACTCTTTTTCCTCCTCTTGTTATAATTCTGCCGGTTTTCGGCTTGCACCTTTGATATTTGGTTTTTCGCGGTCCTTCTGATCTCGTCGCGGTTCTCTTGATACAAAGCGATCCATTCCTCTTCGATCAGCTGTCGGATGGATGGATCCTCCGCTAGACGCATGTTCGTCCCGAACAAAAGACGAAACGGTGTCGTTCCGATACTTCGATTAGGAGTCGAATTTAAGTATTTTTGTGCCGTTTCTAAATAACGGTACCACTCTTCTGGCTTAGGGGCGGACATTTTCGTAAGTAGCGGTATTAATGTTCTGTTTACGCGTTCCACTTGACCGTTGCTTCGCGGCACGCCGGTTGTTATCGCCACATGTTTTATCTTTTCCGCGTCACAATAATCCTTAAACGCGCTTGACGTAAACGCTGTTCCTCTGTCAGAAATTATCCTACTCGGATTTCCAAACACCGTAGACTGCGCTTTCAAATGACGCAATACCTCTGCCGTATCGGTGGACTTTGTTGCATACAACCACGTAAACTTTGAAAACGCGTCAACTACGATGAAAATGTGGCGGTAATTCTTTTTAGTCGATGGAATGGGTCCAAGGTGGTCAATATGGTATGTATGCAGAGGTATTTCGCCCTTTTCTATGGAATTTAACAATCCTTCTTGCTTTCCCATCTTCCTTTCAGCCAAAATACAGTTCACACAATTTTTTACCACTTTCTCTACAATATTCCGCATGTGAGGAAACCAAAAATCGCGTTTCAACAGTTCCTCCGTGTTAGCCGCCGCAAAATGTCCTTTATCGTGAGCACGCCTGACTATTTGAGTACGCATAGATTTCGGTACGACTAAACGCATCTCATCATTAACCTTTCGGAAGAGCAAACCTCCCTTCGCAGCATATTCGTCGGACCGCTCGCTTTTCACAAGATCAAATATCTTTTCCAACTCGTTATCTTCGCACTGCGCTCTTCGAATTCTCGCCATTATACTCGCTTCGCTTTCATCTATTACAAAACAATGCGGAAGTGGATTCCGACTTAACGCATCGACGTGTGCCATGCCCTTACCAGATCTATGTTCGATCTTGTAATCGAACTCCTCTAAGAGAAGAGCCCAACGCGCTACACGCACACATAAATCTTTCTTTGTCATGGTTAGCGTAAACGCACGACAATCAGTCACTATTTTAAACGGTACACCCAGCAGATAGACGCGAAACTTCTTTAACGCTTTTACAATGGCTAGAACCTCCAACTCGTAACTCGTGTAATTTTCCTCGGCCGCGGTCGTCTTACCACTCGCATAATACGTAGGGTGGAAGCCACCATCGTCACTATCGCGCTGCAATAACATCGCGCCGTATCCAAACTTACACGCGTCCGTATGTAGTTCGGTCTCCGCGCCAACAGTATATAATTTCAAAACAGGCTTATCGCTTAACATTATTTTTAATCGCTCAAACGCACGGTCTTCTTCTTCCCCGAATTGAAATTCTGTATTTGCTCGCAACAAATTTGTTAATGGTCGCGCAATCATTGAATAGTGCGGAATAAACTTCCAAAAGTATCCGGTCAACCCAAGAAATCCCTGCACCTGTTTAACCGTTCGTGGTTTTGGAAAATGCCTAACTGCAAGTGTTTTACGCTCGGACGGAGAAACCTTACCATCCTCAATTATGTGGCCTAGAAATTCAACACGACTTTGCAGGAACACACTTTTTCCCCAATTTATTTGCAATCCAAACTCTGCCGCTCTTTCCAGTACGGTTCGAAGTTTTTGCAACGCACTTTCAAAATCCGTCGAAGGCACGATCAAGTCGTCCATGTACGTTAAAATTACCTTGTTCGCGATCAAATCTCTAAAAACAGCATTCACGAATTTCTGAAAAACAGCAGGCGAATTACAAAGTCCAAAAGGAACTCGCAAAAATTCATACTGCCCGTCGGGCACAATAAATGCAGTATATTTCCGACTGTTCGACTCGACTGGCACATGGAAAAATCCGTTTTTCAAATCAAGGGTACTGAAAATTCTAGCATTTTGCAACAAATCTAATTGGTCCTCTATAAGTGGAAGCGGGTATCTATCCTTAATTATTTTTTTATTAATTTGCCGGTAATCTACACATAATCTATTTGAACCGTCTTTTTTCTTAACTAGTACAACGGGACTGGCATATTCAGACAATGATGGTTGTACTACCCCATCTCGTATCCATTCCGCAATTTGCAAATTAACAACTTCTTTTTCCGATGGCGATAATCGTCGCGGTCTTTGGTACACTGGCTCCTCGTCTTTCAAAATAATTTTCATCTCCGTCGGAGCCTCGCGGACATTTATCGGATTATAAGAATCTATGAGATTTTCGATCGCACGCTTATGCTCTTTATTCGCTATTTTCCATTCGGTCGCGTCGACTTCGCAATCAATCTGAAAAATCTCCGGCACATCGCTCTCCCGTTGCTGTTTTTCTATCCGAGATATAGTTATTCTATTTTCTTTAATTTCTACCCCGACTGTACGCAAAAAATCTGCGCCTATTAACAATTCAAAACGCATCGTGTCGTCGGGAATTACGCGAATAAGAAACGAATACATGCTACCGTCCACAACAATGTTTGCGTCAAATTCCCCTAACGTTTGATTGTTTTGGCTCCATACACCGCGAAATCTGAGTCGGTTACTTTGTAAGCGTGGCGCGCCGATCTCGACAAATTTACTAGCACGCATTAAGCAGAGATCGCTCCCGGTGTCGATCAATGCCGTTAATTTGTGTCCGTTTACCAAAACATCTTTGTAGTATTTTCCGTCGCAGAATCTTGAAGCCGCACAGCTCTCCTTCTCCGTTCCTCGCTGCCTCTTCTTACATGCCGCCGATATGTGACCAAACTCCTGGCACTCGTAACATTTCGGACCCCTGTCCTTTGTCGGGCAATCCGACAGCGAATGATGTCGCGAACCACAGCTCGTACATCTCTTTATCACCGTATCAGTTCGCCGTACACTTCTGTTTTTACTAAAATTGTTCACGTTCGATTTCTCACTTACGCGTCCCACATCCGCGCTCGTATGATTTTTCGCCTTACACGAAATCGATTCAAATGCTTCCAAAAGCGATGTTTTTGATTTGAAACGATGCATTCGTGCTTGATCGCGCAACGCAGGGTCAGGAATACCATTTATTAAAGGGTATAGCAGGATAAGGTGGTCAAAAGTGCCCTTGAACCGATTTCGATGGGGTTAGTCTCATTCGATAGATAGTGCTCGGCGATCATTGTGTACCAAATTTTAACCCTTTATCTTGATCGGAAGGGTAGTTATGGGGAAAATTCAAAAAACAGGTTTTTGGCCCTTTTCCCCCATTTATTGAGGTGTAAAAAATCCGAAAAAATTCTGGCATATTCTACACGGTACCGGACATGTTGGAGAATTTTTTCAGATTTTTCCGTCGAAGTACCTAAGCGTGAAAAATGGGCAAAGTAAAAAAAAACGGAAAAAAGAAGATTTCGTATCGAAATCTTCGAGGTACAACTTTTTGTTTTATATGGTAACAATCTAACACCTACGATTGTTATCCCCAATTTTTTTCCGATTTTTAAACCACCTGCGTCATTATGAAAAAAATCGAAAACCGATTTTCGGAACGTATTTTGATCTAAAACGCAAGAAGTAATTGTTATTTTTCCATTATTTTCATAGAGTATGTTCATTTTGTGGTTTATAATGTTTTACTATTACAGATAATTTCATAACAATAAAATGAATTGAGATAACTCACTTATCTGTAAACTATGTGTTACATTATGTACCATAATTTTGAACGTTCTTTCAACAGCAGCAGTGGCGACGCGTCTAGAGTGTCTGCTCTGGAACCGCTATGAACTTTTTGTCGCGGGTTCGCGTCCCGGAAGGTATATTTTTTTTTCTTTTTTTTTAATCTGTAAATACATAAAAATAATCAATAATCATTTTTAACAGCTATTGCGATAATCCTAAATGCATAAAAAATGTATATCGTATAGAAAATAGTTTTAGAGCATATCTGTTGTTTTGCCGGCTCTCTCTAGCAATATGTTATCCCATGGTTACGGATATTTTTAAACATTTAAATTACGGAAATGTTAACTTATTATGGTATATAAAAATGTATATTCGGCACTAAAGGAACGGAGTTTATACCTTGACAAATTCCTGCCGAAGTCATGTTGAATGAAAATAAAAGCTCCTTTCTTTTGGTAGATTATTATTTTTCGCCATAAGTACTAGTTTGTTATTTGTTCCGAAATCATATAGAATAAATAATACGTTTGAGGGCCATAACTGTACAATAGATACATTCGTTAAAATTGCTTTATTGTTATATACGAATTTACTTCTTAAGCTTTTAGATATCTTACTGATGAGCATTTGTATCACTTTCAAAATAGCTTTAAGAAATAGAGGCATATAATTTAGTTTGCAGGATTTTATTATTTTATTGTGCCTGCTCCAATATCACACGAACCCTTCCTGTCCGTAAGCCTTCACCAATGACCTGCTGGCATTGAAGGTTTGGCGCAGATACTAAGCTAATCCCCTATAGGTATTTATGTTATATTGGTCAATTCACTGTTAAATGGTTTCTGTCTCTACCTAGTCACATGGAACTGTACATACTTAAAGAAGTACAAATATTCATAAATGGTAACATACCCAGCATTAAATCGGTTTGACACATTCGAGACAATAGCGGAGACCCAACCATAAACTGTCTTCCCTACGCTCATTTCAGAATTAACAAATTAAAAATGGCAATATAATACAAACCAATAGAAATTAATATTTTCTAAGTTTCGAGCATATCCCCTCCATATCAACGATTCTTCTTTGAATATAAGGGAAAGAAACATGCAAGTAAAGTAATCATTACGTGCATATACTCTGTTAGTGCAAGTGTTGTGATCTTTGGTGCCGAATATACATTTTTATATACCATAATAAGTTAACATTTCCGTAATTTAAATGTTTAAAAATATCCGTAACCATGGGATAACATATTGCTAGAGAGAGCCGGCAAAACAACAGATATGCTCTAAAACTATTTTCTATACGATATACATTTTTTATGCATTTAGGATTATCGCAATAGCTGTTAAAAATGATTATTGATTATTTTTATGTATTTACAGATTAAAAAAAAAGAAAAAAAAATATACCTTCCGGGACGCGAACCCGCGACAAAAAGTTCATAGCGGTTCCAGAGCAGACACTCTAGACGCGTCGCCACTGCTGCTGTTGAAAGAACGTTCAAAATTATGGTACATAATGTAACACATAGTTTACAGATAAGTGAGTTATCTCAATTCATTTTATTGTTATGAAATTATCTGTAATAGTAAAACATTATAAACCACAAAATGAACATACTCTATGAAAATAATGGAAAAATAACAATTACTTCTTGCGTTTTAGATCAAAATACGTTCCGAAAATCGGTTTTCGATTTTTTTCATAATGACGCAGGTGGTTTAAAAATCGGAAAAAAATTGGGGATAACAATCGTAGGTGTTAGATTGTTACCATATAAAACAAAAAGTTGTACCTCGAAGATTTCGATACGAAATCTTCTTTTTTCCGTTTTTTTTTACTTTGCCCATTTTTCACGCTTAGGTACTTCGACGGAAAAATCTGAAAAAATTCTCCAACATGTCCGGTACCGTGTAGAATATGCCAGAATTTTTTCGGATTTTTTACACCTCAATAAATGGGGGAAAAGGGCCATAAAACCTGTTTTTTGAATTTTCCCCATAACTACCCTTCCGATCAAGATATAGGGTTAAAATTTGGTACACAATGATCGCCGAGCATTATCTATCGAATGAGACTACCCCCATTGAAATCGGTTCAAGGGCACTTTTGACCACCTTATCCTGCTATACCCTTTGCAACCATTTCGTCTTCGTCAATGGGCACGGTGTTGGCAAGAATAACCTTGTCGTGGAAGTATTCCTTAAAAGTTTCACCCTTTTTCCATGTCCGTTCTTCGAAAATCTTTCTTCTATCCGCTTTTTGAATGTCGTGGCGAAACATTCCTCGTATCTCAGCCATTAATTCCTCGAACGGCATTTCGAGATAATCCGACTTCGTATCTAACCACTGTCGCGCACTTCCTTTTATTCTCGAAGTTATCAAATATTTCATGTCCTCCTCTGCCAAATTGTACGTAACCCTCAGCCACCGTAATTGTTTTTCCCACCGTTCACACGCGTAACTGTCTCCGTCGAAGTATCCAAGCATATCGGCAATTTCCTTCAGGCTTATTTGCCGTCGATTCGTCACCGGACTGCTTGTCTCACGCACTGTCGCTTGTAAGGGTTGTGCAATGTTCAATTCTTGCATTCGTCGCATAAGCTCGATCTCGCGACGCGCAATTTCCAATTCGCGCTCAGCCACTTCTTTTTGCCGACGCAGTAGATCCATTTCTGCATCCATTTTTGCTCTTTCGTCCTCACTACTGCTAGAACGTCCTTCCATGCCGGAATCTTGTTCTATCGTGCACGTTGTATCGCGAATGTCCTCACTGATATTTTCCATCCAGTCACCCGATGGATACGCGGTTGAGAGTCTTACAATTAACTCGTTCTTCAATCCAGTGGTGGACAAACCCAAGGATTTCAATTTCGCTTTCAACTCAGACACTGTGAAATCCTGCGGATTCTTCGGCATCATAGCACAATGACTATCATGTTATGAGTTATTTTCTCGCACACACTGGTTTACGCACTAACTACGATTTCACTGTCTATCAATCCCGGCTGAGCCCCCAATTTTGTAGGATTTTATTAAGAAAGAAGGAAGGAAAGGAGATAGAAGAGGAAAAGGAAAATAAGTTCTTGATAGATGAATCGTAGTTAGGAAAATGAAAAGAAAGAATGAATTTAATAATAACAAACATTAATATAAAATACACAGTTCACAGTTCGCACGCTGATTTCTGCAGCTCAAAACGCTCGCCAACCTTTGTGGCTCAAGAATCGCTGAAACACTGCTGTTCCGTCGCGAAAGGCAACGGTATTTAATAATAAGATAAAATCGGTAACTACGATGCGAACGACGTGCACAGCTGTCCTTTCAATAGCCAATTTCAAAACTTTATTTATGACAAGTAACTTCACCGTTTTTCTGGAAGGTCAAGAAAAAGGGCCCACGTGTTTAACAGAACACTAGTAGGCTTGTAAAACATCTGGGCCTGGCAATTTCTTACCTTCCATACCTCAACAGCTGTGCACCGTCAAAATTCCGAGAAAGCGCGCGGCTTTATTACCTGGCCTAATCACTCATAGAGCACTCGACTTCCACCCCACCAAACCTCGAATTTGTCACCTGGATGGGTGGAGTCTTACAAAATCAAAGATCCACCTACATGCCTATGAGTGGTTGGGTCAAACCCCTTCTTTAACGAAAACACCCCCATGGGTGTTTAGGAAGGGAAGGGCCGAAGCGTTAAGAAGGCAAATTCCGCGCAAAATTAGTTAGAATCTCTAGACAATCAAAATCGAAACAAATTCAGAATCGCTCGAAACCGGAGTCGACTTCTCAAACGACATATTCACTTTGTAACACAATTTCACTTGTATCTATTTGTACAGTTAAATAATAATCAAAGTTTTAGTTTTATATAAATTACTAAAATTTCCTCAAACGAAACACCTCCCACTGAGTTATCACCACCGGAAGCAATCGTTCGGGTAGCACTCGGCGATTCACTCACGCAAACGTAAACGGTGGTCGTAGGATTGGTCCTTCGAGCCGGATAAGTGTTTCGTGGTGAGGAACAAAGAACTGACGTGCAAGGTGCAAGTGAAAAGGAAACACCGACGATCCACGGGGCTGCCGACTTACAACCGACAGCACGGACGCGATCGACATCGGTATCAAGAAGCAGAAGCAACGACTTGATCGAGCAACCAGCCAGCCTTCAAAACACGGCTGCACCATCCCGAGGAACTTAGCCGAAAGAGACGGCTAAGCACAGCATCCTTCGAGGTCTTCGTCGGCAACCGGAGCAGACGCAGTATCTTCGAGGACTCGTTCGAGCAGACGTCTGAAGAAACGACGGACTGCAAACACGCATCGGAAGGAACGGCCTGCCACAGCATCCGCCTCAAGGAGGCACCAGAAGAGCATCAGTTATCAGCCAAGTAAGCGTATTGATTCGCCTTTCCTTGTCTTTCCGCTCTCCTCTGAGTCGCGATCTCGATTACAAAATGGCAACCGATCTCCGAACTCTAATTAGAAACCGTGGCAATATCAAAGCACAATGTACACGCATTCGCACGTTCTTAACGAGTAACGAAAACCCCAATGTAAGCGAATTGCAAGCGCGTAGAACGAGATTAAACGAATTACGCAAAGAATTCGAGACAGTACAATTCGAGATAGAGGGTATCGATGAAACAGCTGACCACGAGAAGGAGAGAGACCAATTCGAAACACTACAGCTTGAATGTTTTAGTTTGATCTGCCAAGTATTAGAACCGCATCAACCAAATTCAATAGAACGGCAAAACACTCCGTCTTCTTCTTCTTCTTGTGGAAACGCTTGTAATGGAAAGTCACAGTCGATTGCCCCGCGAGTCAAAATCAAGGATTTTGACGGTAACTATGCGGAATGGAATAGTTTTCATGATACGTTCAAATCCGTCGTTCACGAAGATGAAAATACACCCGCAGTTCAAAAATTCGAGTTATTGAAATCGCATCTTAAAGGGGAAGCTTTCGCCGTGGTCAGTGTCTTAAACCCTTCGGAGGAAAATTATAGCGTCGCTTGTGAATCGCTTAAGGAAACGTATAACAAGCCGCGTAAAATTATCGAAGCACATATTCGCTCGTTGTTTGAATTAAAAGAAGCTTCGAAGAATTCTCCAATATCTATGCGTTCGTTAGCCGTAAGGGCACAGTTACACGTAACGGCATTAAAATCTCAAGGCGAACCCGTTGAATGGCACGAAATGCTTATATACATATTAACGAGCAAATTAGACAAAGAGACGCGGAATTTATGGGAACAATCTTTAGTCAAGGGGCAGAAACCGACGACCGAAGACCTTTTCGAGTTTTTCCAGAAATATTCTAACGATTCTGAGCCGGTACAACTAGTTACACATAATAGTTCGAATCATTCTCGCGATTCTCAGCACTCAAAGAATAGGCCGCCAGGTAAACCCAAGCGCTTCACGCAAGGGTACGTTAGTACGTCGCACGAACCGCAGTGCGGGATTTGTAAAGGTATACATTACGTCTCGAGGTGCGAGCTTTTCAATCGTTTAGACGGGAACGAACGGTACGTAGCCGCGAGAAAGGCTAATTTATGCACAAATTGTTTACGCGCCGGTCATTGGGAAAAACAGTGCCGGTCTAGTTCATGCCAAAAATGCCAGGGTGGGCATCACACGCTCTTACACCTTAATTATCAGATTAACGAGCAGGCTAAGAGTTTCAAGAACGAACTCACTCCTTCCACGAGCAAGGCCTGTCCTGTAGCTCTTACAGCACAGGTTTCGAACGAAATTTTGCTATCGACCGCGAAAATAACCATTTTAGGCAAGGGAAACAAAGAGTACGACTGCCGAGTCTTGCTAGACAGCGGGTCACAGTCTAATTTTATTACGGAAGGTTTCGCGAGGCAACTAGGGCTACCGACCACGAGGGTCGACATACCTGCCGCAGGATTAGGACAGAAAGCGACCAGAATATCGCGAAAAATTAAAACAATCATTAAGGATAGGCATTCGAAATTTATGCAACAAACCGAGTTCTTGATATTACCTAGAATCACGTCACTACTTCCGTCACAATTCGTAGATAGGGAATCTCTCAAAATCCCAAACCAAATTAGTTTAGCTGACCCTGATTTTCACAAGCCAGACGAGATTGACGCCCTGTTAGGAGAACAAATCTTCTATAAATTACTATGCGAAGGGAAAATGCAACTCGGTAATAAGACTGCTATACTACAGAAAACGAAGGTAGGCTGGATTATTTCCGGTTCGGTAAAGGTAGCAGAGGTATCTCCACTCGAACATAAATGCCATTTTATACAAATCCCGTTAGAACAGCAGTTAGAAAACTTTTGGAGAATAGAGGAATGTGCACCACGGACTTGTTTGTCTCAAGAAGAGCAACAATGTGAAGATCAATTCAGTAGGGAAACGACTCGCGATTCTACCGGACGGTACATAGTTCGCTTACCGTTTAACGAAAGGAAAACACAGCTAGGAGAATCTTATGATATTGCTTTGAAACGTTTTTTCGCGCTGGAAAGAAAACTAGAGAAAAATGCTGATTTAAGGAAACAATATACCGCGTTCTTAGAAGAATACGAAAGTTTAGGCCATATGACGCTTACCAACAACACGAACCGAAGCGAGGGTTTTTACCTGCCCCATCACGCGGTGCTCAAACAGACAAGTCTTACGACTAAGGTACGCGTGGTTTTCGACGGCTCCGCTAAATCATCCACCGGGGTAGCGTTAAACGACGCATTGTTAGTAGGTCCTAAAATCCAAGACGAATTATTCGCCCTTCTGGCTCGATTCCGAACCCATGCAGTGGTGTTCACCGCGGATGTAGAGAAGATGTTTCGGCAAATTCTGGTGCATCCGGAAGATGCAAATTTCCAAAAAATCCTCTGGCGTCCGAGCAAGGGAGAGCCCGTGAAAACTTATAAATTAAATACCGTTACTTATGGTACCGCGTCGGCACCTTTTTTGTCAGTCCGCGCGTTACAACAATTAGCCCGAGACGAAGGGGATTCCTTCCCCAAGGCCGCTTCAGTATTTCTCACAGACTTTTACATGGACGATTCACTAACGGGTGCATGCTCTCTCGCGGAAGCTAAACAATTAAAAACAGAAATTATAGCGTTGGCTAAGGCGGGCGGCTTTAATTTGAGACAATGGGCGTCCAATCAACCACAGCTCATCGAAGATTTAAAAACATGTTCGAATTCCGATAATATTTGCTTAGAGTCATCTACGGTTAAAAAGACGTTGGGGATTAATTGGCATCCGTCGAAAGATGAATTTAGCTACTCGGCTGAGTTTATTCCACAAATAGGACCTACCACAAAAAGATTAATTTTATCAAAAATAGCGCAACTATTTGATCCATTAGGGTTACTCGGACCAGTAGTTATTACAGCAAAAATAATCATGCAGGACTTGTGGAAATCCCAATTAAAATGGGACGAAGAGGTATCCGAGAGTGTAAAGGAGCGATGGAATAACTACGTTAAAGAACTCTCAAATGTAACCGAGATTCATATCCCGCGTGCAGTCACTCATACAAACTCAATCGATGTACAACTGCATGGATTCTCGGACGCAAGCGAAAAGGCTTATGGGGCCTGTATTTATCTACGCTCAATCAATGCTAAAAGGGAAGTTATTACTCATTTATTGTGCGCGAAATCTCGAGTAGCTCCACTAAAGATCATTTCTTTACCGCGCTTAGAATTATGCGCGGCGCTGTTACTAATTAAGCTTTATAAAACCGTCGTGCCAGCATTAAAGCTTTCCTTTTCTAAGATTAGATTCTGGTCAGATTCAATGATTACCCTGCATTGGATCAATACACCGCCGCACACATTAAAAACGTTTATCGCGAATCGAGTTTCGGAAATTCAAAGTAGCTCCAATCCCGCGGATTGGTCCCACGTACCCTCCGCGGAAAACCCCGCGGATGTAGTATCAAGGGGACAGCTCCCCTCGGAATTCAGGTATAACCAGCAATGGTTTAAGGGACCGGCTTGGCTAGCAAAAGGAGAGGCGCAGTGTCCTAACATTCAACTCCCTCGCATAGACATACCTGAATTGAAGACGATTACCCTGGTCACGACGGTGACCAACGATTACCTGCTAAGGCGCTTCTCGACCTTTACTACTCTCCAAAGAGTAGTAGCTTACCTGTTAAGATTTAAAAACAACGCCCTCCAGAAAGACAAACAAACAGGCCCTCTAACCTGCAAGGAATTACAGCGAGCTCATACAACAAATATCATCCTCGTTCAATCAGAAGCCTTTTACCGCGAAGTTAACGATTTAAAAAATTCTAAGGTCGTATCTAAGAGCAGTAAGCTCGCTATGCTTAATCCTTTCATAGACACCGAAGGCATTATTCGCGTAGGGGGACGCTTAAGTAACGCTGCAATTATGTACAGCCAAAAACACCCAATAGTTTTACCGCGATCACATTACATTACACAATTAATTATTCGAAAGGAACATATACGACACATGCACGCCGGAATTAACGCCACACTTAACGCCGTAAGACAACGGTACTGGCCGATCGATGGCAAAAATACTACGCGTTTTATAGTACACCGTTGCCTTAGATGTTTCAAAGCCAAACCTAAGGATGCACCGTCATATCGTATGGGGAACTTACCGAAAAACCGAATTAACGCCTTTCGACCCTTTGAGAACGCCGGTATAGATTATTGCGGTCCCTTTTTTGTTAAAGAAAAGCGTTACCGTAATCAAGCCCGACTAAAAGTATACGTAGCGGTATTTGTCTGCTTTGCTACAAAGGCCGTTCATTTGGAACTGGTTAGCGATTTAACAACAGAAGCATTTCTAGCCAGCCTTAAAAGATTTTTTGCACGCCGAGGACTATCTAAAAACCTTTATTCAGACAACGCGACTCTGGCCGAGTACCTGCCTTGGATGGGTGACCGCGCGCCTCTCCTTTCTTTTTCACGATCCTACATATATTTAAGAGTACGAATGTGAGCGCCGATCGCATTTTGTTTTTCGCGAGGCCAAGGAGGCATTCGTTGCCTCGTGGCACTCCGTGGTTAGAATCCTCCGTGGATGGACTGTGTCATTCTGTATTAAAATCCTGTGTGGATGTACTTAGTGTCTTTAGTGTCTTATTATATGTAGAGTGATAGTTCCTGTGTGAACAAATAGTGTTAATATTATACGCGATAGACTATCTTTCTTTTTGTTTCTAGTTATAGTGTACTTTATATTCCTTTTCATATTTCTAGTTTTAACTTTTATAATAAATATTAAATATACTCTTAACAAATCCTACAAAATTGGGGGCTCGTCCGGGATACATATACGATCCATATACGATATACAATATAGGATACATATACGATATATGGTATATGATATATGTGAAGTGTTACATAAGGTGTAAATAAAATATAGACATAGACAATTTAAATAACTCAAAGACAACATTCTTTTAGAATTGAAGTGATTAAGTGTATATTGTGTGAATCGCATTGTAAACATAATGGAAGGACTACAACAAATCAAAAAGATAAACCAAAAACTAAAAACAGCCTCAGCTTCATCGATACGGGCTTTGCATCAATTTATCTTTAATGAAGTTGGTGATCGAAGTAATAGAAGAAGACTACGTGCGTTTTGCGGTTTTCCTTTTGCCGATGGATCAGAGGAATATGCAGCGAAATTGGAATTCGTCAGAGGGATGACGATTGGTGACCTGATTACGTGTTGTAATTTATTGAATTTGGATCACGGAGGTAATAAGGAACAGATAATTGCGAGGATTTTGACCGCATTGATGGACCTGAATGTGTTAAAATTAAGCGAAGAAGACGAGATCGACGAAGACGATGAGGATTTTGAAGCTGCACGAGAAAACAATGTAGCGGCCAGTGTGAGAAAGGAGAACAATGTTACGATCGACGCGAGAAACATTGTCGCTGAACGATGTCTTCAGAATCATCAAAATGACGAAGTAGTAACTGATTACGAAAGCTTGGAAAGTATAACGCGAAATCCACACCGCGAAAGATTTTCCTTGAATTATAGAGATGTAGACGATACAGTACGCAAATTTAATGGAGAAGATTCATATCCTATCGAACGATGGGTAGCGGATTTCGAAGAAAACGCCGAACTGTACGGATGGTCGGAAATACAAAAGCTAGTATTCGCAAAGAGATCGTTAACCGGATTAGCTAAACTTGTTATTCACAGTGAAAGTGTAATAAAATCGTGGGCAAGTCTAAAAACTATTTTAATTGACGAGTTTTTTACAAAAATTAATAGTGCACAATTGCACGAAATGTTGGCGAAAAGAAAATTGAAGAAGGACGAATCTATCCAAGAATATTATCTTAAAATGAAAGAGTTGGCTTCACGTGGAAATATAGAAGCGGAAGCTCTGATAGAATACGTAATTCGCGGAATAGACGACGAAATTACCAATAAAACAATATTATACGGAGCAACTAACTTGCGAGATTTCAAGGATAAGCTGCGGACATATGAGTCGATGCGGAAAGATGCTGGGACAAGGAACGCAATCCAAAGGAGAGAGCGGAACATCACAATCGGCGAGAAGAAGAAGGCTTACGTTCAACAAAGGACAGAGACGAACAGGACTGCGGAAATCATCTGTTTTAAATGCGGCGTGAAGGGACACCGATCGCCGGAGTGTACTGATAGGCCTTTAGCCAGAAAATGTTATAAGTGTAAGAAATACGGTCACATTGCTGCTAGATGCGAGAATGTTCGACAAGACGAAAGGGTTAGAGATCAGCCGTCTGTTAACAGTATCACGACGTCATCGATTGGTAAGATGCAAAAGAATATTACAATCGACAATGTAAATTTTATCGCGCTAGTCGACACCGGTAGTCAGGTGAGTTTAATAAGTAGACGCGCATGTAACAAAATAGGAAATCATCAAGTGTACAACACCGAAATGAGTTTGACGGGATTCGGGGGAAATGAAACTAGAGTGTTGGGATATATTCAAATTTCAGTTTTAATCGACGATGAATATTTTCCGTGCACCATGTACCGTGCGGCTCCACGGCCGTGTCACCTAGGAGGTAAGCCTGTTTTGGCAGAGCCTGATTCGCCAGGCGTCAAGCGTCATGCCTCTTGTCACATGTACACGAAGGCACTTGACGTTCTACCTCGCGATTCGTTAAAAGAGCTACACATACAAATCGAACTAAAAGACGAAAAGAGAGAACGCTGCAGATCGAAGCAAGGGAGACAACGCGATTTGGGTGGCGACAGTGAGGACATCGGCGTAGGCACCAGATTTCTAACATCTCTATAGTGAAAACAGAATAAACTCCGGCAGAATTACCCCCACCACATGGGGAGATTCTCCTTGATGAAACGAAGCGCGCGACGAGACAACAATGTAATACAATGTCTCGCTCCTCCAGACAAACTAATAAGAATATTTGAATGCTACGACTTTGTCGGGTGCTTCCTTTAAGAGGCTGAGCGAGTGGACTCCAAGAAACAAAATGGTACGAATAGGCGGTTGAAAACGAGAAGCTCCGCCGCCCAGGTGACACGGCTGTGGAGCCGCACGATATATCGTTCCAGACGCTGCTATGCCTATGGACGCTATACTGGGTAGCGATTTTCTTAGTACGGTGAAAGTTACAATTAACGAATCTCATATTGCTGTTCAAAAAGCGTCGCCGACGATATTTCTGTCACAAATCGACGTAGTAGAAAGCGATTGTTTAGATATTGGAAGACAGAACACCGATAAAGTTAAGAATGAGATTGAAAAGTGTGTTTTAGAATATAAGCCTAATACAGTAAAATCTACCGACGTAGAAATGAATATCGTTTTAAACGAGGAACAAACGATTTTTGACCGACCGCGAAGATTACCAGTAGCCGAACGTGAAGTAGTAGAGAAACAAGTAGAGAGTTGGATAGCGGAGGGGATAGTAGAGCCTTGTACATCGGAATATGCTAGTCCCGTGGTAGTAGTGAGAAAGAAAGACGGTTCTGCAAGAGTGTACGTGGATTACAGAAAGCTAAACAGAATCGTAGTAAAGGATAGATACCCGTTGCCAGTTATAGAGGACCAACTTGATAAATTATCGGAAGCGCGAGTATTTAGTACTATTGACTTAAAAAGCGGTTTCTTTCATGTCGATGTAAATGCTCGCAGTCGGAAATATACAGCTTTTGTCACTAGTAATGGACAGTACCAGTTTTTGAAAGTCCCTTTTGGTCTTTGTAATTCGCCGTCTGTTTTTCAACGTTTTATCAATTGCATATTTAGACCATTGTCGAATCAAGGTATCGCAATTTCCTATTTAGATGATATTATTATACCTGCGCAAAATGAAGACGAGGGAATCCAACGATTGAAAATAGTTTTACAAACAGCGTCAGAGTACGGTCTTGAAATAAATTTCAAAAAGTGCCAATTCTTGAAAAGAAGTGTAGAATTTTTGGGGCATGTTGTAGAAAATGGTCAGATTCGCCCCTCACCATCGAAAACCGACGCGGTAATGCGTTTTGCGGAACCGAATTCAATTAAACAATTGCATCGTTTTATTGGATTGACCGGGTATTTTAGAAAATTTATACCAGATTATTCTATAATCGCTAAACCCTTGACGGATCTTCTTAAAAAGGAAGCTAAGTTTAAGTTTGAAGAAACAGAGAGAGCTGCTTTTCAAACGCTTAAAAATATTTTATCGCATAACCCTGTTTTAAATATATATAATCCGCAGTATAAGACAGAACTTCATACGGATGCGAGTCGAGAAGGTTATGGAGCAATATTATTCCAGGAGAATCCAGTAAATAATCTATTTCATCCTGTTTATTACTTTAGTAAGAAAACTACACCGGCCGAAAAGAACTATTGTAGTTACGAATTATAAGTATTAGCAGTTATTGAAGCGTTGACAAAATTTAGAATATACTTATTGGGACTTAGATTTAAGATTGTGACAGATTGTCAAGCCTTTCAGAAGACAATTAACAAAAAAGATCTTGCAACTAGAGTGGCGCGATGGGTTCTTCTCCTTGAAGAATTTAACTATGTGATAGAACACAGATCGAATACGAGGATGAAGCATGTTGATGCGCTTAGTCGTTGTCCGGTTATGTGTATTCAGTCCGACAGTGTAATATTAGAAATAAAGAAAGCTCAACGTGAAGACGAGCAAATAAAGGCAATTCGCGAACTTTTAAAGGAAAGGCCTTACGACGATTACCTTGTGAAGAATGACTTAGTGTATAAGTTTTTGTCGGGTCGTGAGTTGTTAGTTGTCCCGAATACGATGCAACGTGAATTAATTCGACGCACACACGAGAAAGGACATTTTGGATTAAGGAAAGTGGAAGAGACGTTGAAGCAGGATTACTTTATTCCTAATTTGGCGCGGAAAATTGAAAATCATATTAGTAATTGTGTAACTTGTATTTTAGCAAATCGAAAAGCCGGGAAAAAGGAAGGTACTTTGCATCCTTTATTTAAAGAAGAAGTCCCGCTTCATACGTATCATATAGATCATTTAGGACCTTTGGAGTCGACAAGCAAAATGTATAAACATATATTAGCTGTAGTGGATAGTTTTACGAAATTCGTGTGGATTTATCCCACAAAATCGACGTCGTCCTTAGAGGTGATACGTAAGTTGGAAATTCAAAGATCTTCTTTCGGAAATCCACAACAAATTATTACGGATAGAGGCACCGCGTTCACGTCAACCGAATTTCGCGAGTACTGTGAAAGAGAGGGAATTAAACATTCGACAGTTACCACTGGTTTACCTCGTGCGAACGGTCAAATCGAAAGAATAAATCGAATAATTATATCGACGCTCAGTAAGCTTTCTCAGGACGATCCAACTAAGTGGTATAGGTATACCGATGATGTAATGCGTGCGATTAATTCTACGTACCAGCGTAGTACAGACACCACTCCATTCGAATTATTGGTAGGAGTGAAGATGCGTGATAAAACCGATTTGTTATTAAGTGAGGCAATTGAAGAAGATGTGATAGAAAATTTTAGTAAAACCAGAGACGAATTAAGACAAAAAGCGAAAAATCAAATTTTGAAAGTCCAGGAAGAAAATAAAAAGACTTATAATTTGAGACGTCGTCCGGCCAATCGGTATAATGTTGGCGATTTCGTTGCAATCAAGCGTACTCAACACGCCCCTGGTCTTAAATTAAAGCAGAAATATTTAGGGCCCTATGTCGTAATTAAAAGTAAGAGTCGAGATACGTATGATGTTAGAAAAGAAGGTTTGCATGAAGGTCCGATAACGACTTCTACTTGTGCCGAATATATGAAGCCGTGGGCTCGTTGCGAAGTGTCATCCGAGACGAATGACAATTAGGATGGCCGAGTGTGGGATGCGAATGTATAGAGATTTATTTTATACATATATTTAAGAGTACGAATGTGAGCGCCGATCGCATTTTGTTTTTCGCGAGGCCAAGGAGGCATTCGTTGCCTCGTGGCACTCCGTGGTTAGAATCCTCCGTGGATGGACTGTGTCATTCTGTATTAAAATCCTGTGTGGATGTACTTAGTGTCTTTAGTGTCTTATTATTTGTAGAGTGATAGTTCCTGTGTGAACAAATAGTGTTAATATTATACGCGATAGACTATCTTTCTTTTTGTTTCTAGTTATAGTGTACTTTATATTCCTTTTCATATTTCTAGTTTTAACTTTTATAATAAATATTAAATATACTCTTAACAAATCCTACACAAGCCTTTAGTGGTTGAGAGCGGGGAAGGGTATTTGTGTGAGGTTGGGTATTTGTAGTCGTTAAGTGGGGATACCTAGAGTAGGGAAACAACATGAGCCGGCTTGTCCAGTGTTTAAGTTAGTAGCAATTACGATGAGTGAAAGGATTGTGCCCGTCGCATTTGAGCAACGCATAATTATAAAGTTCCTCGGCGGTGAAAACGTGAAACCAGCTGAAATTTACCGCAGACAGCATGCCCAGTTAGGGGAAGCTGCCCTGTCATTTTTGAGAGTGAAGCTTTAGTGGGACAAATTCAAGCAAGGCCGTGAACGTGTTGCGAAAGAAAGAAAGGCGAAGAAATCCCGTGAAAGCTAAAACTCGATTGTCTGCGGGGAAGTGTTGCCCACGGTTTTTTGGGACTGGAATGTAAATTTCATAGACGGACTTCAGACCACCAACGCAGCCTGCTACTGTGGTATCTTGAATCAAGTTCAGATTTAGTATCGATGCAATAGACGAGATTGTCCCATCCGCGAGGTGTTACTCCTCCAGGACAACGCCAGGCCACGTACAGCATCTGCAACCCAGCTGAAACTGGTGCAAATGAACTGGAAAATACTTGATCATTAAGCTAACAGTCCAGACTTATCGCCAAGTGATTTTCATATGTTTGCACCTCTCAAAGAAGCACTTCGAAGCAAGCGAATTGAGACCAACGATCAAGTGGAAATATTTTTGGGCAACTGGGTAGATACACGTTCAACTTCATTCTACAAGAACGAAATGAAAAAATGACCACAACGCTGGGAAAAATGTACAATAATAGAAGGAAGTTATATACAAAAATAATTTGTAGAAATGTAGCTGTTGCTTGTAAAATCAATTTTGTTTATACATAAGGCTCGTTTATATTCGATCGACCCTAATACTTTCCTACCCTTTACCCTTACTCCTCCCCATCCTTCTCTCTCTAACTCCTCGTCCAGATCCGCCAACAGCAAGGTGAATGAGACCGGGCTCAGTGGGCATCCCTGTCTTACACCTCTCCCCGTCCAGAAGCCCCCCCCCCCGGCCTATCCCCCACCCTCACTCTACTCACTGTCTCCTCTGACACCTCCTTACATCTAACCACTAAGCTCTCTCTCACCCCCTTCCTCCTCATCGTCTGTATAAGTATCTCCCTATCCACCGAGTCAAACACCGCTTTGATATCCACAAACATTACTACAATCTTGCCCTTCCTCTCCGCCAGTCTCTTGTTTATTAAATAATTTAACACATAAATTTGGTCTATGGTCTCCGCCCCTCTTCTAAATCCTGTTTGACTCGGCGGTAGAATTCCTTTATTCTCCACCTCCTCCCTCATCCTCCCTGCCAATATCGCGGCGTATATCTTGTAGGCTGTTTGTGTTAGCGTTATCCGCCTATAGACCTCCACTCTCTCCCCCTCACCCATCTTTACTACTGGTACTACCCCCTCCCTTCATTCTTTCGGCCACCTCTCTCCTTTCTACACTTTATTCCATATTTCCCACAGCCATTCCTTTATTTCTTTTCCCCCATACTTCCATACCTCACTCACTATACCATCCCCTCCCGCCGCTTTGCCCTCCCTCAACTTCCGTATCACTCCCTCAAATTCCTCTCGGCTAATCTCTTTCTCCTCCTCCTCCCCCTTCACTCTCCTCTGCCCGTCTCTTCTCACCCTCCACTCCACTCCTCCTAATACCTCTCTAAAGTGTCTTTCCCATTCCCTCATTTCTATCCCTTCCCTGACTTTCTTTCTCCTTCTCCTTTCCCTATTTACCACCTTCCATACATTCCTTTCCGATCTTACTGTTTCTAATTCTCTCTCTCTCCCATCTTTCTCTATCCTTTCGTCTCTTCTCCTTACAAAGTTCCCTGTATCTTTTCCTCATCTCTTTATATTTCTCACCCATTCACCTGTTTAACTCCTCCCTTACTTCTCTTTTCAATTCCTACATCCCCCATCCTATCATCCTCCCCACTCCTTCTTCTCTTCCTTCTCTACTCTTTCTAATGCCACGCCCACTTTCCTCCTTAGCCCTCTCCAACCCTCCTCTACCCCCTCACCCTCACCATCCCTCTTCCCAAAATACTCATCAAATTTCTTTCTTCCCCCTTCCATCCACAAACCCCTTCTTCCTCTCCCTTTCCTAGTCTTCTCCCTACATCCTCCTCCCTCCATTATACTTATCATATTGGAAGTCTAATATGGAATAATTTCCTATAGAGTTGATAGAATCCTCTTTGCTTTTACGGCACAAACGGTAACAACGTATTGAGAGCTTTTGTATGAAATTCCTTATGAAACTTATGTTTAGTTCATCATGTATAAATAATACACTAGTATATTTAGGAAAATTTACAATAATTCCTAAGCATTTGTTTTGCACTATTTGTAATTTTTGTAATTACTTGCGCATGTGTAATTCCAAACGAGAACCATCAGTTACCATATTGGGAGGTAAATTCCTAAGAACAATTCGTATAGACAGTGCATTTGGAAGTGAATAAGTGTGACAGTCAATTTTAGCAGCCTTTGCTTCTTTGATGATTAACTCATAGTCTTCTCTGGCTCGGATGTAAAATATCATCCTATTTCTTTTGTATTTTATATCAAAATTTGATTTGCATCGTGACTTTAAAGAGTCGAGAGTATTCGCATGATCTTCTATATAACTGTATAATACAATAGGAGGCATTTTGTTTTTTTTCTTTATACTCATTTTTGAGAAATTATTGTTGGGTCTCATCAGTCATCAGATAATTCATCGTCAACTACGTAATCCTCATTATCGTCAGATAATGCATCGAATGAATTCCTTGTATCAATGTTATAGTCCAATTGTACAGATGGTCTTTGCAGACGCTTACATGGCACAGATTCCCTTGAAGCTCCTTGGGCGCTAAATTTGTCAGAAGGTATTCCCTTCAACGGTATGTTCATAATTTTCTGCGTTTATTACACCAGGGTGTTTAGCTACTTGATCATTTCTGGGTCCTTCGAGCAACTCCACCTGCTTCTCGCAACCGATCTGTTTCACTCGACCAAGCCTGCCTTGCCTTTCACCTCGCAAGTTCGGACCTATTGGCGCGAGCATGGTGGCGCATTGGGGCGACATTCGCAACTAACCACTCGTGCTGGAAAGACGTGCCGCGCTCGCCGACTGCAGAAAACAAAACGATGCGCGTGACGCAGAATTGCTGTATTAGATTCAATTTTGTTAAATATATTTTTGTTAAACCTTTTCGTATTTATAAAAGTGAATTCATTTCATATTTCCTCATCCACTACAGTGATTCACGCGCCGATTCAATATAATTCGCATTGAGAGATACTTTAAAACTCTCTTCATGAGAATATCACGAAGATATGTTAGCAACAGGTTTTAAGCGTCAATTCTCGACGATGCTTTCCTTTTTATTACTGCAGGGTCCTTCCAGAACCTCCTTCCCTAGAAAAGTCCCTGTAGGGGCGGGGGTCGTCTTCTTTCCTCGCTGGAGGAATTATCCTCTTGACGAAAGCCAGACGTGAGAATGCCTGGCTCGACTTCTCGCTAGTCCGGAGTCTTACACACAGTAGGTACCAGGGGAGGTCAACTCTTATACGAAAACTTGGTACTCATATAGTTCTACTTGCCTGGCTCCGCTCTAGCTGGCGCTACATAAAAAACTATCACACGCATAGCTTTTAAATCGATGAGAAATCCAACACACAGTCTCGTTTTAAGCAATACGTGAGACGTCATGAGCGCACGAGTTGTTGCAACGATGTGCTTATACAAGAGGTAGTATAAAAATATGTGTTTGCCAAATATTGCTAAAAAAATAAAGTTTTGGAAAAATTCGGAGGATGGAAAAGCAGGGAAAGGTCTGTACAATATGTATACCCAAACGTTGTATAGCGAACAGAAGTACTATACGAAATTCTGGCATAATAATTAGATTGAAAATATCCTGGGTTCGAGTTATTATACAATATTACTATTACAGTTTTTAAATAAATAGTTTTACGTAAATGTGTAAAACTTATTGTTAGTATGTATGTATGACTTTTAAATAAATTTCTAAAGATAAATTTAATATTTATATTTCCATTTAAAATAACAAGTATACTGAACTTTGCTTCTCTATTGTAAAAGTGTGAAATAAACAATTTTATGAACTGAAAAATTAAAGTTTCAGTAAACTTCACAATTCTACAATAACGAAGCAAACTTCAGTATACTTCTTTACAAGTTCTTTTAAAACAGTAAACAGTAGCACCATGTATACGGTATATATATCATACTGTGCTATATAATATAAAAGATAGTTCTAGTGTGAGGCTTCCGCTTTAGGCAGCAGCACATTTGCAGACAAAACTTCATTTATGGGAGTTGACACCCCCTGGCAGGCACACTTTTTCTCACATGCAATGTATTTGATAGCCGGCAAATTCCCTCTTTGAACATTTGCTCGAATTCTGCTTTGGCCACCTTCTACTTTTCAGGGGCTAATCGCCTTGCTCGTTCAGCAACCGGAGCTCCTCTAGATGAAATATAATGTTTTATATCATGTTTGATGTTTCTCTTGACGGCTTGTTTTGTTATGTCTATAAATTCCTGCAAAACATGTTTGTATTGATCATTTGGATTTATTCTGGAAATGGATGGAGAATTATCTTTTGAAATTATTGCCTTAGTGTATAATTTTGTATTTTCGTCAATTAATCTTTTATTGCGAAGATCAACGAATAAATTGGGAATGTATCAAAAATCTGCGGCAATTAAGGTAAAAGTACCAGTAGTTGACCATGTACCAGTAGTTTACCATTTTTTAGAAAACATAAAAAAAATAAGATTTGCATAAGTTGTGCACTTTCGATGAAACCGAATTTCAAATGCCACAGCATCTGTCGATTATATTTTGAAACAATTACATGTAATGTGAAGTATACCTATTAACAGCGAACGTCTGAATTCAATAAGGTAAGTAATATGCCGTTATATTTCAATTTCCTTAACGTTTCTGTTAAGAATGGCTACACGGTTGAGGTAAAAAATTCATAAATTGTGAAGATTTCGCAAATGAATTACTTACTGTATAAGACCTCACAACGTTTTATAAGTAATATATACATCGTTTTTATTATTTCAAGCTCAAAAAGCAACAATTTTTTAATGGTCAACTTCTGGGTATTGATAATCTACAATTTTCAGAAGTTGACAGGCATGGTTAATTGCCGATATTATTCATTTTTTGTTTGCGATTTATAATGTATCCGTTTTAAATCTCACTTTATTAGAAATACAAAATGTAAATCGATATATTGTAGTACACTGAGTTTCAGTCGATGACACGGTCAACTATGTTGTGACAGTATGGTCCGGTTGCTGCAGAGGGCAATTGGATCGGAGGTTCTCTGCGCCATCGTCCGCCGGAAAAGGCTACTAGACGACAGAAACAGATATGGTGTCAAAGTGCAAGCACTTCTCTTATAGGCATACGTTTTTTTTGTACTTGGTGTAGCGTTAAGTTTTGAAAATATATACGTTGAGGAACTTCTCAAGACGGTGGTTTTAGTTTGTGTGCCCATCTGCCGCCCCTTCAGGAACGTGAAATACTGGCGACCGTGACAGGACTTGTAACGACCACGTGGCGTGCTTTTACTTCGATTTCATGTGGACATACGTTTATTGGCTTCGTACAACATGGAAGAAATTAAAAAGCAAAGAAAGATATTACGGGCCATGTTCACGAAATCTCTTACAAGCTTCACAGCGAAAATAGGAGATACCGAATGTTCGAGAGACGAAAAAGTCGTGGCTTTCCAGATTCTGGAATTCAAGATGTCGGAGTTAGATACGGTGCACGCTGCGTACAATATGAGACTATTCGAATCCGATCTAACAAGGGAACATCCCTAGGTGTAAATCACCGATTTTGATGAAATTTTAATATGATATAATCCTCGCAAAAATATTCGACACGTATTTTTTTATCGGCAATCGTCTACGTTAAAGGGGTGAAAACCACCCTCAAAGTTGGCACCCTGAAACTTATTTATTGAATATCTGGAAAACTATTAGAGATACGAAAATTTCGTAAAGAGAGAAAATTAACGTATTTCGACCACAAATCTGATGATATAAATATATATTTTTTAAACTCGTTTGTTTAAATAATATGCTTAAAAATACAACTTTTTTAATGATTTTGTAAGTCAAATTTCAATAAATTTTCATGAATATTTTATTGAGAATACCATATACCGAAACACAAAATACGGATAAAATGGAAATTTGAAATTTTTTTTGTAAAAAAAGTTATTGCATTTTTAATTTTTTCTCTTACGTTCTTGTTAAGTTATGCCTTCGTATGACTGCTTTAAAAGGCCAGATTTAATTGCCAGACACACATATCGTCTTTATATAAATGAAAAAAATTTGATTGATTAATTAATAATTTGTAACAATTATTGTAATAATGGTATTCATTGTTATTCGTATAACCAATATTTTCTTACACCATGAGCATTCTAAAGCATCTCTATAATCAATTCAAGCATATAACGTTAGTAAATAGTAAATATATAACGCATACCTCCCGAGAATTAATTTATTTATTTGGCCTGTCGGCGGATTCACATTGATATCATAAATGACTATCCCGAGGTGTAACTCATCAATTCTTATGAAACTATAGTATAAGGTGCTTTTCGTGGAAATATTTAATATCTACTTTCATTTATCGGCAATCGTCCACGTTAAAGGGGTGAAAACCACCCCCAAAGTTTGGATTATGAAAACTGTTTTATCGAATATCTCGGAAACTATTAGAGATACGAAAATTTCCTAAGGAGTGAAAATTAACGTATTTCAATCACGAATCCAATGCTATAAACATTTTTTAAACAAACCCGTTTGTTTAAACAATATGTTAAAAAATACTTTTTTTTACATAATATTTTCAGTTAAAATTCTTTCAATTTTCTTAAATAATAGTTTGTATACACTATATAGTCAAACAAAAAATACGGATCAATCAGAAGTTTCATATTTGTGTTACAAAAAAAGTTATTGCATTTTCAATTCTTACGCTTGATGAACTTGTTAAGTTTTTCCTTCGTATATACATAGTTGGTTGCTCTGTGTGGCGTGAAGCCCAGAATTTATGTTCTCAAATATAAAGATATTCTACTCTAGCACCGGAATGTGAGGAGGGATGAGAATTGATCAACACGAGTTAAAAGAAAAAATGATTCACTTTATTGCACACGTGTACCTTCGAGTTCCACCACGAGACACTTCGCTTTCATTCGCGAAGAACTTCTCTTGTCGATGACGTCTTGGTTGATGATTGGCTAGTCAAGTGACTAGAATTTTACGTACTGCCGTGCCACAAGAAACTGTCTCGGGGGCCTCTCTGTCAGAGAGGTTAGAAAATCGGTCAGTCTGTTGACTGAACACTCTGAAAAGAGCAGATTTTATTGTCAGTCACTCAAATCGTTTTTGTATCGATTTAAGAGATGCAACTAATTAATTAATTATTCCAAATAATTTTCGCAATAATGGTATTCCTGAAAGACATGTTTGAAACACAAGTTCCCCGTACACCACAAACATTTCAAAGCAACTACATCATCGCAGTTGAAACAGGTTATATTATCTAACTGTAAATCTGTGAAGCAGAACTGTACCGGATTGTCAAATTGTTGAGGCCTATTGGTAATATAGCCACATCGGAACCATGCGTACTTGAACATTTCTTGATGTCGTGGAGAGGATAGTTGATTATGTATTAGTGACTGTAATTTAAACATATTATTTCGCGTATATAAGTTAACATTGATACTTAAATTGATTATTAAATCTGAAATTTTTCTCGCGAAATTCTTCCAAATTCGAAATCCGTAAACATCTAATGGTTGAATGAGGCTTGTTGCACCTTGAGGTATTTTTAATAATTTTACTGTTTCGCCTTCTGGAATATCGTTTTTCATTAATTGTTCGTCATATCCGCTCCACGAATCGCACAACAAGATTGCAGTATCCGATGTATTCGGAAGAAAGACATTCGAAAACCATGTCTTTAATAACTCTTTTCTCATCTTTCCAGAGGTAGTTGCTCCAACTGCTATGTTAGGAGCTGTGAACATTGTTCGTTGTACACGTTGTCCTATTTTCCCGGACGCTTCTTTCAAAACAAAATGACCTTCAAACAAAAATGACCTTCCCTGAATATTTGTACACCTCCCATGATGGAAGCTAGTAAGGATATCCGTATTGTCATAATTGTCATGACAAATTTCTTTGCCTTCCGTGTCTTTTTACCTTTCGATGATTATAACCCATCACGAGTCACCCATCCTACAATCAGAAGGATTCTATCGACATGCGTTTATTACTCCCACATTTTCCGGCTAAACAACAACAGGTCAAGTAATTTAATTGTACAAATAGTTTCTGCTATGAAGATACTATTCATTTCTTTTAGGAATACTATTATTGCGAAAATTATTTGGAATAATTAATTAATTAGTTGCATCTCTTAAATCGATACAAAAACGATATGAGTGACTGACAATAAAATCTGCTCTTTTCAGAGCAACCAACTATGTATATACGAAGGAAAAACTTAACAAGTTCATCAAGCGTAAGAATTGAAAATGCAATAACTTTTTTTGTAACACAAATATGAAACTTCTGATTGATCCGTATTTTTTGTTTGACTATATAGTGTATACAAACTATTATTTAAGAAAATTGAAAGAATTTTAACTGAAAATATTATGTAAAAAAAAGTATTTTTAAGCATATTATCTAAACAAACGAGTTTAAAAAATATATTTGTATATCATCAGATTTGTGGTCGAAATACGTTAATTTTCTCTCTTTACGAAATTTTCGTATCTCTAATAGTTTTCCAGATATTTAATAAATAAGTTTCAGGGTGCCAACTTTGAGGGTGGTTTTCACCCCTTTAACGTGGACGATTGCCGATAAAAAAATACGTGTCGAATATTTTTGCGAGGACTATATCATATTAAAATTTCATAAAAATCGGTGATTTACACCTCGGGATGTTCCCTTGTAAGTGAAGAAGAGGTGGCACGAGAGATGGAAACAGATGGAGTTTACAAAGCTAATTTCTTACGGTTAAAGCTGCAGATGACGAGGTTATTAGAATCAGACCATAAGAACGTTCCTCCTGAAGTGCAAACAAATCTTCTCGCTTCAGCGACTCAGACACCAAGTACCGCGGTGAACACTACTTTGCCGACTATCGATATGCCCAAATTTAACGGAGATATAAAAGGCTGGCTCTCCTTCTGGTGTCGATTTAAGAAGATTCACCATGATAATAAAATAAGCAACGACGATAAGTTTTCATATCTTCTTAAGGCTATAGTACCAGATTCGCGTGCTAGTGCTGTAGTAAACAGTTTTCCGCCCACTGGCGAAAATTATACTAACAATAAGGCAATTACATGCCTCAAAAATCGTTTTGGACGCGACAATCTGCCGGTAGAATATTATGTGAGAGAGTTGCTAGGCCTTGTACTGAGAAGCACAGTGCAAAATAAGAAGACACCGTCGCTCGCATACTTGTATGACAAGGTAGAGTCACATATACGCGCGCTGGAAACCTTAGGTGTGGCAAAAGACAAATGCGCAGCTATGCTCTATCCGCTGGTTGAGTCATCGCTACTTGAAGATGTGTTGCGAGCGTGGCAACGCTATGGACATAAGGAGATAGCAAACGAACGAGACGATGCGAACCAAGATGAAAACTCGGATCAACTTACGCAGTTACTGAAGTTTTTACATTGATATGGCTCACACATTGATATGGCTCTAACAGGATTTGGAATATCTACAGACCGGGGGATTGAGAAGAAACCGAAAGAAAGGGCTACGGAGTTAACAAAAGATATAGCAAGCGCAAGTACACTGTTTGTATCCAAGGAAAGTAAAGCTTTGAGATGTATTTTTTGCAAACAAAATCATGACAGTATCAAATGCGAATCGGCGCGGATAATGAGTTTGGATAGTCGAAAGGATATTGTAAAACGCGAAAATGCCTGCTTCGATTGTTTAAAGCAGAGTCACGTCTCGAAGTTGTGTAGGGTAAGAATACACTGCGAATGGTGCCGGGGACGACACGCTCTTTTAATGTGTTCAAATTTGAACGCCGAAGGAAACGACGAACGACGCGATCGGTCAAGTAACTCGAGTAGTAACGATCCATCATTAGTCGAAAATAATTTGTCTGCCATTTTTCGGTGTCCTACGGTCTATTTGCAGACGTTGCGAGTGCGGTTGTATTCACAGACGAAAGAAAAATTAGTTCGCGTCGTGATAGACAGCGGTTCCCAGCGTTCTTACATTCGCACCAGTGTGGCAAAAGAATTAAATTACACCTCTCGCGGAGAAGGAAATATTACTCATTCTTTGTTTGGTGGGATTAAATCAAAGAGAAAAAGATATAGTACATTTTTGATACGTTTAAAGAATTTGGATAGTTCGTATGCTTGCAATTTTTCGGCATTGAATCAGAACGTTATATGTAATTATGTTCCGAGCGTCGAGAATGTGATAGATGTAAAGGAGTTGCGTGCCGAAAACATTGTTTTAAGCGACCTAGGGGAAACAGATGGAATAATAGACGTGATCATAGGTGCGGATGTAGCAGGAAAAAATATGACTGGGAAAAAGTACGATTTGAGCAATGGTTTAACGGCTTTCGAGACGCATTTAGGTTGGACTATAATGGGGAAAGTGCCGTGTACGGAGAGACGGGATACGGTGTCTCTAGTTACTACTATGATCGCGCACGAGGCGAAGCTATCCGATTTGTGGTCTTTGAACGTTATTGGTATAACAGATCCAATTGAAAAATTGGAGAAATCTGTGAGAGATGAGAAGACCTGGGATTTCCTATTACGAACGGCGAAAATAAATTCGGATGGTCGATACGAGGTGAGATTGCTGTGGGTCGAAGACCATGCTCCTATGGGTAACAGTTTCGCTGTCTCTCAAAAACGGTTAATGAATAGTGTCAAGAAATTGGAAGGCCAGAGACTTTACGAGGAATATGAGAATATTTTTAAAGAATGGCTGCATGAAAATATCATTGAACTAGTCCCTACAATGGGAGTAAATACACAAGGCCATTATTTACCTTATCGACCCGTAATTAAGGAACATAGTACAACAAGAATCCGACCCGTGTTTGACGCGTCTGCCTGCAATGACGGCTATCTCTCTCTGAATCATTGTTTAGAAAGTGGGCCGAATTTGATTGAACTCATTCCCTTAATTTCCCGAGTCGAAATTTTCAGATCTGCAGCAGGTTTGCAGGGGTCTGCAGACACAATTATTCTCTGCACCACGTCTGCACTAGATGTGTACTCGCCCGAGTCGAAATTTTCAGATCTGCAGCAGGTTTGCAGGGGTCTGTAGACACACTTATTCTCTGCACCACGTCTGCACTAGATATGCACTCAATAATTACATTTTTTAGTGCTAACATACGCTTGCACCAGAACTATGATGTTTACGTTCGTTTGCACTGTATCTGCAGCATGTCCGTTACAGATAAAAAAATTATATAGTGTAAGACTCAGCGTCAGCGAGGCGTCGAGCTAGGCGTTTACACGCCTGACTTTCGTCAAGAGGACAATTCCTCCAGCGAGGGAGGAAAATGACCCTCACCCCTACCGGGCCTTTTCGAGGAAAAGGAGGTCCTCGAAGGACCCAGCAATAACAACGAGGGATAGCAAGGCAGTCGTTACGGAGTCGACGCCTTGCACTCATCGAGGGAACACTCTTACAAGAGTGACGTCGCGATCAAGCATTATTTATATTTGTATTATTGGCGAGAAACGACTTTATTGTATATTGTATGTTTCGGCTTATATATTTATAAACGCCCGTATTGTATTATACATATAAAAGGAGAAAACGGTGTCTTACAATAGTTTTCGTGAAATTGACAATCAGAACCAACATGAACAATCAGATTCGGATGAATCAAAAATTCTAACTCAAAAAAAAAATGTGTTCGCCAATCTCCAAGAGCTGAAGGAGCAATATCACCTGGACTATTAATACAGGGAGCTTCATCATCAATACCTAGCCCAATAACACCTAATAATATATTAGCTGAAGAAGAAAATAGTTCATCAAGTCCATTAATACAGAAAAATACACCATCAAAAACGAAGGATAATACATTGGCTGGAGAAAAAAATCCTTCATCAGGACTATTAATAGAGAAAAATACACCATTTAAACCGAAAGACATTGAATTGGTTGGACAAGAAAATATTTCACCAGGATCGTCAATACAGAGAAAGGCTATAGGAGGATAAGTATGATCCAGCGGCCTTAGCTCCGATCATGCTCGCTTCTTTTTGTTAAAAAGGTTCCTATGTGAGTACTTATCACAGCAATTTTCAACCCTTAAAAATTCATCCCCAGGGAGTAATCGTTAAATAAACAAATTTTTTCAAAAATTCATAACTTGAGAACGACTACTTTGATTTTATTGAAATTTATTCAGGACGTACATATAACTAAGGTCTCTGATTTAAAAAAATTCCGGACTTGATGAATTGACATAACCTTACAAAAAAAATTTAAACATTTTTCAATGACTACTATTGGTAGGTTATGTTTGAGGCACAACTACCAAAATTTTTTTATAGCTTTCTAACACCATTTTGCACCATATATAATTTTGGTATAATTTATTTCTTGGTGCGTCATATCCAAAAAAAAATAAAAAGTCTAATTTTAATCATATTTAATTTTTTTAAATATGTTATAATTATGGCACACCCATCCTAATTGTTTTCTAGTTTTTTAACGTCATTTTGCACCATATATAATTTTGGTATAATTTCTATATAGTTTAAACTAAACATCTTGAAAGTTCTCAGAGACTACTTTGTGGTACTTTTTAATTTTTCCATTTTGAAGTTAGCAATGTAAGCTGAATAAGCTAATGTACATAGCCACCCTCTATATATCAACCGCCATCTTGTTTTTAAAATTGTTGAGTTCAGATTCGTAATCAGCGACCCTAAAAATATTAGAATACTAATTTTTGTGCAAAACAATTAATTTTTAAACAAACCTGTCCGCCATATTTAATCCGCCATTTTGTTTTTAAAATTTTTGAGTTCAGATTCGTAATCAGCAACCCAAAAAATAATAGAATACCAATTTTGAACTAAATCCGTTGTGTTTTGAGCCCGTGGTGACGATTTGAAAAAGATTGAAAACTGCGCGAGGTGCGTGAACAGCTAAATTCACGCTCTGGACCACTGTGTGGCGGCCCGCGTAGAATAGCAGCATGGCGTCGAACGCCGAGTACACGTTCTCGACGGATATTTTTTCGACCCGTCGGGATTGAAAACTGTTCCCGAAACTTTTGGGGGCTGTTTTCTCTTCAGAAATGTCTAAAGAATGCGATTCCGTATAGCAAATTCGTGCTAGATAAATAACTTTTCATAAAAATGTAAAAGTATAGCATAGTAAGTTCGCGCATCCGCACTTTTTTAAACTGTTACGGTCATTTGTTACTATTTACAGCAACCAATTTTAATAAATATATACACTAAAGTATTCGGCATGACTTCCTCTATCTTTTAAGACAAATTTCAACTTCGCAGTAAAAAACTGAGAGTGATGGAACAATTCTGCCGACGGATTCATATTTAGGATGATTAACTCTACGAGGATCACCCATTGGATATTTGAGAAAATAAAAAAGGTTAAAATTTGTTGAACAGTGATATCAGAGCATCGTTTTCCATTAATAAAAATTTTTATTGAACAATACTCTTAAAGATATGCAATGTCAAAGTGGACACTTCAATAATGTAACGTTTTCACGACGAAGTTGAGAATACGTTCTCAAGGTGAAATTAAAGCACGATACACTTTTTCAATATTGGTAGCTACTTACCGTAGTTTTAATTTATAAATAGCTTTGTTTCATTTTTGTATTTAATATGTTACAACTGTAATGGTAAAGAATGTAAAACCTCTACATTTTTTCCTTTTGCTAATGAAATAGTTGTGAACGCTGCAAAATGCCACCGTAATTTTTTTTTAAATTAAAGTATGAAGCTTCCCGGAGAAGACCTCGTTCAGCTTTTTTGCGACTTTTTGACACTCTACGAGTTATTCTTATTTGTTTGTCGCGCGCGTCATACTCGAAGAAGTGCATTTATGACGTATTGCCTAGCTGTCGTGCCTTACATAATGAAAACTGTTAATCGTACTCTACAGGTACTCTGTTAATTTAAAAAATAATATATTTATTTTGTCGGGCTGAAAATTCAAATGGGGTTAAGTAGATTGGTAGTCTGATAGTTTTATTTCGAGACAGCAATAGGTAACCGCGGACGACTCTTCCGCTGACCGACATCCGTGAAGCAGTGCATTATTTATTGTTATTTCGTATCCATCAGTATATTTTAGGTAATTTTAGTTTCAGATTCGTAATTAGTAGCTCAAACAGCATTAAAATCACTTTTGGCGCGCAACCAAACATTTTTTTATACAGATGTCCTCGATATTGAATCCGCTATTTTATTTTTAAATATTAGTCCAGTCAAGTTAAGCCTGAAATGGCAATTTTTCAACCTCGGTCAAACTTGGCTGAAATATTCCTAGGCATACTAGATTTGACTAGGGATAGTTTTAAGGTTGTTGCGAACTCAGCGTCAGGGTGAAAAAGGGGTGAAATTGCTCCAAAAGCCATTTTTTCGCATTTTTCGCGTAAACCATAATAAATATAGAGAAATGTTTCAAACAAAAGTTGTAGAGAATATTAAGATCTACAACATTTGTATAAATCATTTTTTTTCATCTATTGCAGTTTTCGCAAAAAGTCAATTTAAACATCGAAATCTTTGAAATAAAAATTTTTTTTTTCATAAAATTATCAAATATGAAATTTAAAAATAAAAAGCCCTTAGCCATTTTTTGCGATTTTGCGAATTATAGAAGTTGGGAAAAGTTGGGGTGCTGGGGGCCCGGCACTGAGCGCGAGAGAGACAGCGTATCGGACGCACTCTTCGCACTCATTGCCGCATTTGCTACGATTAAAAGAGAAGGGCGGATGTTGTAAATGCGTGCAACAGAAAAGGATGGATGAAGAAAGTGAAGAGCGCTGTCAACCATTTGTCGGAAAGAGAAGGGACGCGTATAGACATGCGTAAGATTAAGAAAGACAGATGCTTTCTATTCTTTAGTGTTCTCACTGCGTATATGATACACTGATGCCATCATTCTTATTATTCTCGCATATATATAGATAGATAAATGTTATTTTTCAGAGCAAATAAAATATAAATAAATTAAAATTTTTTTTATTATTATTCATTTTTAATTAATCATAATAAAATAATTACAAATAATAATAATAATTAATATTTTCTTTATTATTAATTAATTTCTTATTAGCAAATAAAATATAAATAAATATAAATAAATTTTTTGTTTGTTATTTTCATTCGTTAGTTTCGGTATATAGGTTTATGTAATTTATTTATTGAACACATACTTTTTTCATATTTTTCCCGTTTTTCAATGTGGAAAAAATGCAAAAAAATGGCAATTCTTCCAAAAAGTATCAATTGACTCCAACCAACAACGCTGCAATAATAGTACGTTTTATGCCCTTTGGAATGGTGTTTGTCAAATCTTGAGGAAATTATTCGTTTTTGAGTTATAAAGTAAAACGTGAGTAGAAGTTGAGGCGTGCTGCCAACTCGTCGCCCAAATTGCACAACTTTATTTTTCCGATTTAATTTTTCATTGCAAATGAAGCAGAGATCTTTGAAGCTGAATGTGTTCGATGAACTTGAAGCATTATCCATTTTCGGAATGCAGTAAAGCTGCAAAATAAAATATGCAAACAGCTAACTATGCAATAATGACTTTACCCGTAAGAATAAATAAATATTCATAAGTTTGTGACATAAGTTTGTACTCACCCACAATAGTATATCGAAAGAAAATCGTTTAAAAATCAACGAAATAGTTGAAAAATAATGCCACAAACTAGCTGACTCCAATTGTAAGGACTATAACGGATGAAAAAAAATATATTCGCTCCAAAACTTGATATAAAGGCTTTCTATCATTATATCTATACTATACATATTTTTTTAATTATTAATCATTATTATTTTTTTTAATTGGCCATATTTTCCAATAACTAAGTATGCCGAAATGCTTATGCTACTTATTTTATAATATTTTATAGCTCATTATAGACGTAACACGTAATGTATTTTTTTCAGTTTGTTTAAAATTATATTTACAACAGTATTTAATAATCTGAAACAGTATATTTCAGATTATACAGTATTTTAATTTTTTCCGAAGCGTAGCTATTGACTCTTGTACCAATACCCACAATCGAAGGAATAAAAAAAACAAAGAAAATCAAGTATAGATGAGATGTTCTTATGTTTTAACATTCCTCGGTTTGTATACACTTCTTTTAACAAGACTAAAATCGAATAATTAGTTTTATCTTTGTTGCCGTGTCGTGAAGGTTTATCGTTTGTAAGTGAATTTTTGTGTGTATCCTTTGTGTGAATATTTTCGTTTCTCTCTCTATTGATGTCGAAGGAAACTATCATTATACATTATTGCCAATGCCGGGATGGCGCAAGAACTTTAAGAAAATCTCGTCAATAATTGATTTTTCGCTCGTTCTTTGTTTTTTTATTCCTTCGATTGTGGGCATTGGTACAAGAGTCAATAGCTACGCTTCGGAAAAAATTAAAATACTGTATAATCTGAAATATATTGTTTCAGATTATTAAATACTGTTGTAAATATAATTTTAAACAAACTGAAAAAAATACATTACGTGTTACGTCTATAATGAGCTATAAAATATTATAAAATAAGTAGCATAAGCATTTCGGCATACTTAGTTATTGGAAAATATGGCCAATTAAAAAAAATAATAATGATTAATAATTAAAAAAATATGTATAGTATAGATATAATGATAGAAAGCCTTTATTTCAAGTTTTGGAGCGAATATATTTTTTTTCATCCGTTATAGTCCTTACAATTGGAGTCAGCTAGTTTGTGGCATTATTTTTCAACTATTTCGTTGATTTTTAAACGATTTTCTTTCGATATACTATTGTGGGTGAGTACAAACTTATGTCACAAACTTATGAATATTTATTTATTCTTACGGGTAAATTCATTATTGCATGGTTAGCTGTTTACATATTTTATTTTGCAGCTTTACTGCATTCCGAAAATGGATAATGCTTCAAGTTCATCGAACACATTCAACTTCAAAGACCTCTGCTTCATTTGCAGTGAAAAATTAAATCGAAAAAATAAAGTTGTGCAAAATATTACTCATGAGGATAAGACCAAACAACGGTTTATACTCATTTGCGAAAAAAACGATGATTTTAAAACTCGTCAAATAATTCACCGTCTGAATAGCGTTGATTCATTATTAAACGCTCAAGCTGCATATCATAAAATATGTTATACTAGGCTTGCCCAAGCTATGTATCCCACAAAGGCCAAAAAAGTTGACAAAGGATATGAAGCAGCTATGAAGGAAGTCATTAATTTTATTGAATTATCGAACAGACACAAATATACTCAACAAGAATTAAAAGAGATTATGGGAGATCATTTTCGATCGAACGATACATTGTTTACAGGACTAAAAAAACATTTTGGCAATGATCTAAACATCGTTCATGCCCGGGGGAAACCACCTACATATTTATACAAAAAGGCAGACATCGGACAAATTTGTGCAGAGTGGCACTTTGAGAAAGACAACATAAGTGAATCAGCGAAGGATACGATCTTAAAAGTTGCAGCTGGCATACTTCAAGATGAAATAATGAAATATTCATATAATAATACATCTTATCCGCCTTCTGATCATTTTTTAGACAATGTGAGTGAAAATATTCCACGCCGATTAACTAATTTTTTAGGAAATTGGTTATGCACTACCGATACATTTGCTGAAGATAGTACTGCAAAACGTGACATGATAGCACATATTGCTATTTCAATATTACGCCCGAAGTCATTTATTTCGACTTTACAACTGGCTGTTGGAACATATATCTACAGGAAGACTGGATCAAAATTGATAATTCAATTATTATCTAAATTAGGTATTTCTTCACCATATGCGACAATTCAATTGTATGAAGCTTCAACGATAATGGACCCACCGAAGTTTATAAGTAATGATGCTTTTGTTCAATTCGTTTTCGATAACACCGACCATAATGTCAATACCTTGGATGGTCGTGAGACGTTTCATTGCCTCGGTGGTATATCCGTATATACTCCAGGGTGTAATGTTCAATATAATGGTGATACCAAAAAATTAGGTAAGATGCCGTCTGCTGGAGAATTAGCAAAACAAAAACAAATTAGAACAATACCCTTCGTTAGCCACAGTAAACCAACACTGCAGAAAATCAAATTCACATCAACAAATAGCATGGACAATCCAGATGTACCTTTGCTCAGGAATTATTATACAACGTATTTACTAGCTAAACAAATGGCCATCCCTGAAGTACCAACTTGGAAAGGATATATGGAAGTGATTTCCAGTAGTGTGGACTTCACGGTTTCTCACATCACTTGTTTGCCATTTATTAATGAGCCTCCATCCAATCTAACGACCATCAACACTTCGCTGCATTACGCATTAAACAGAACAAATAATTTAAAACAAAAGACTTGCTTTGTAACCTACGACCAGCCGTTATATTTAAAAGCACGTTCCATTGTTTCTCACATGGAAGACTCGACATTTAAAAATATCATTGTTCGATTAGGCGGATTTCATCTACTGATGTCATACCTGGGCGCCATAGGCCACATAATGGCCGGTAGTGGATTAGAAGACTTATGGTCACAGATGTATGCAACATTATCAATAAAAAAAATGATGTCTGGCCATGCTTTCAGTAGGTCTTTGCGAGCACACATTCTGACCTTTACTGCACTTGGAATACTAGTCTGTGAAAATATTGCTGATGAATTGGAGTCTACAAAAAATGCTGATGAGGAAGCTAATGAACGATATAATGAATATAACGAAGCGAAGGAAACAATCAGATCTTTATCCTTAAATTGGCATGAAAGTCCACCTCAACTATGTGAACTTCAAGAGAATAACGCCGCTGTAAAAGTCACAAGAATGATTGAAGATTATTTTAAAAAAGTAAGCGACAAAAATCCAACTGCGCAATTATGGGTGCAATATTTTAAAGCTGTCTCCATTGCACTTCAATTTGTGGAAGCCGAAAGATTAGGTAACTGGTCTTTACACTTGGCAAGTATCAAAAGTATGCTACCGCTCTTTCACGCTTCTGGCCATTTCGCTTATGCGAAAAGTGCGCAGATATATTTACAAGACATGATGCAACTGGAGTTAACAATGGATCCAATTGAGTATGATAAGTATACACGAGAAGGATACTTCACAATTCATCGTAGTTATAAAGCATGGTCCGGAATTTGGTGAGATATGACTATTGAACAAACTCTAAACCGCTTTTTTGGCACAGATTTAAAGCATGGAAGAGGTGTTACACCAAGTGTTGTAGCACGCTATTTGTTGGGTATGCCAGCAGCATTCAACGTTATGGAGAACGTGGAAGAATATTTAAAGATCTCATCAAATAACAGTGAGCAGCATGTTGACCTAGGCGCTAGCAGATTGAAGAGAGATAATTTGGATATCTCTAGGTTAATTATCTGGCTTAAGGGTCACACTCCGTTTAGTTTTCGCCCATGCTTACTTTCATTGTCGACTGGAGTAATAGGTGGTTCCGAGATTAATTGCCATAGAGCATTTGAAATTGGCAGTAATGGCATGATGACATTAATTGGAAAGACACCTGAAGCATCTCTCACTAAATTATATAAAGTCAAAAATTTAACACAGGCGGAAAATTTACATATCAGTGGAAGAATGTCAATTATTGATCCATTGTTGTTGTTTCAACGAATCTCCATAGTCATCCAAGGTGATGCAAAAAAAATGCGCAAAGCATTTCAATATGAACTTTCGCCTTATCCACTAAGCTTGTTCGATGATGATGGTCTTATGAGAAAATCAAATAAAGCTGAGCTGTATAAAGTATTCACACCTTATGCTCACTCCGATTCATTAATACGTAATTCATTGATTGTTGTCGATGGTGGATGGTTGCTGCATCAAGTCGTCTGGCCGCATAGTAGATCTTTCTCAGAAATATTTAATTTATACTATTCGTATATACAAAATCATTTTGGAAGTCATGTAACTGTAGTATTTGACGGTTACAACAATAATGTAATCGGAGTTAAATCCTACGAACGGTATCGTCGAAATGAGAGCACAGTAGCTGCAGATATATGTATTAATGAAGACCATATTGTTACAATGAATCAAAAGAAATTTTTATCGAACATTGAAAATAAATTGAAATTTGTGGAGAAGCTGCAGTCATATCTTGTAAAAAAAAACATCACAGTTCATATAGCCACAGAAGATGCTGATGGATTGATAATTAACACTGCATTGACTCTTTCCACGACATCGTCAAACCCTGTTACCATTGTTGGTAATGACGTGGACTTATTCATATTGTTAGTTGCATTAGCACCAACAGATATAGGATTCTATTTTTATAAAATAGCTGGTGGAAAAACAAAAAACATATTGTACTCAACATATAACCAACAGAAGCTGAAATCATTTATATTATTCGCCCATGCATTTGGGAGATGTGACACGACCAGTGCCTTTTTCCAAAAAGGGAAAAAAAGTATCATCAAGTTACTAGAGACAAATAGAAAAATAAAAAACGCCGCAAAAATATTTTACAAGTCCGACGCCTCAATTACGCAATTGTACGCGGTTGCGGAAGATATTGTTATACAATTGTATAGCAAAAATGATAAGAAAATAACTAAAATGGATACACTTAGGTATGAAACATTCAAACAGTTAATTAGTAAATCTAAGAAAAAAATATCATTAGCATCACTTCCACCGACTAAAGCTGCTTTAACGGAACACGTCAAACGTGTCTACTACCAGATTCAATTGTGGATAGGCAACAATTTAAATCCAGAGTTGTGGGGATGGACACGAACGCAAATGATGTTTGTCCCAATATTAACACCAGAAGATCCAGCGCCTCAGGATTTATTGACTATGATCAACTGTTTGTGCACTGGGGACTGCTCAACTGTACGATGTAGTTGCGCGAAAATTGGGTTAAATTGCACTCAATTGTGCAAACATTGTAATGGTGAAAGCTGTTCGAATCCGCACAAGATCGCCGTTCCAATGGATATTGATCTCCATGAAAGTGGAGATGAAGATAATCCTGAAGACTTCACACATGAAAGTAGTCAACAGAGAGAAGAAGAAGAAGAGCAAGGCACAGTGGAGATGGATGTAGATAGGAGTGAATAAAAACATGAAATGTAATTGATAAATGTATGAAAATGTGGAGTAATGATTTACAACGCCTTTTCTTATCGTTAAAATATGTTGCATATAAAATTTTGTATTTTATTTTCTAATAAAAATAACGAATGAAAATAACAAACAAAAAATTTATTTATATTTATTTATATTTTATTTGCTAATAAGAAATTAATTAATAATAAAGAAAATATTAATTATTATTATTATTTGTAATTATTTTATTATGATTAATTAAAAATGAATAATAATAAAAAAAATTTTAATTTATTTATATTTTATTTGCTCTGAAAAATAACATTTATTTATCTATATATATGCGAGAATAATAAGAATGATGGCATCAGTGTATCATATACGCAGTGAGAACACTAAAGAATAGAAAGCATCTGTCTTTCTTAATCTTACGCATGTCTATACGCGTCCCTTCTCTTTCCGACAAATGGTTGACAGCGCTCTTCACTTTCTTCATCCATCCTTTTCTGTTGCACGCATTTACAACATCCGCCCTTCTCTTTTAACACTAAACCTACCACGCGCGGTCAAATGACCGTTTTTGACATTTCGTTTAAAATTTCTCGTATAAAACGTTACTCTATCACCATGTAGCTTATTGACTTTTCCTATAATATACATACAACCCATTTTTCAATATTCACAACTTTCTTGATTGTTCACTTACCGAAAAAAATTTATGACATGTCTAGTCTACCACGAACGGTCATTTGACCCCTTGTAAAATTCACGTTATTTACGACTATATTCTTCGGAAAGCGCACTCCTGAAATTGTTTTTACGAGTCTACAATGTAACTGTGAATCTACAGTGTAAACAAACGCGTGATTGAATCAAATGCATAGCGTTCTTTGGAAGACAGTACGGTCTTGCGATTCGAACAGAGAGCATCAAGATTTCACAGTGTATAATCGAAGTTATTACGTGGTATAAGTGATAGTTTCGATAAAGTCAACAGAGCCAACAATATTTTGTGGTATGATTTACAATTCTTTTGGTTTTATTTATGATCTCAATGTTTTTGCCCCGTTTGATTTATATTTTTATATTCTAGTTTTTACTTCATCATTTGTGTATTCATCCCAAAAAATGTCAAGACATTCGAGGAATATCAATTTATTAGAGAAAATAAATGATATCGTCGAGGATTGTTCGGAAGATGACCAAGAAGTTTCCGATATTGATAATGACACAGTAGAAAATAATTGTGATTTATTTGATAGCGATACGGACGAAGAAAATATTTTGAATATACGAAGAGGACAAAAAAGAAGGAAATTTATAGTTAGTTCCGAAAGTGAAAATGAGGAAGAGATTGAAACTGCTATGGACGGAACTGTTTGGCAAAAAATAAAAGAAGGGTCTAATCGTGGAAGAGCACCGATTTATAATATTTTCAAGGAAATATCAGGACCGACGGGATATGCTAAACGAAATATTATAAAGGGTAGAGTTGAATCAGCATTTTCCTTGATTATTGATCATAACATGATTGAATGTGTACGAAAATATACGGAATTAGAGGCATTTCGTGTATTGGAAACGAAATGGAATTTATCTATTGCAAAATTATATGCATTTATTGGACTTCTATATGCACGCGGCGCATATGAGGCTAAAAATATGGATATATCATATTTATGGAACGCGAAATGGGGTCCGTCATTTTTCTCGACCACTATGAGCCGAAATGACTTCGCAGAAATCATGAGATTTATTCGGTTTGACAACAAAAATCAGCGAAGCCAACGCTTACTAAACGATAAGTTCGCTTTGATCTCTGAAGTTTGGTACAAATATATCGAAAACAGTCAAAACTGTTATAAACCAGGAGCATATCTTACTGTAGATGAACAATTGTTTCCTACAAAAGCACGTTGTAGATTTACGGAATACATGCCGAATGAACCAGACAAATTTGGCATAAAATTCTGGTTAGCTTCCGATGTACGTAGTAAGTATATAGTAAACGGCTTTCCATATTTGGGAAAAGATGAAGAGAGAGAATCATCGGTCCCCCTTGGGGAGTTTGTAGCTTTGAAATTAGTAGAACCATATACGGGCCATGGGAGAAATATAACAGCTGACAATTTTTTTACAAGCGCGTCATTAGCGAGTAAACTACTAGCAAAAAAAACTACGCTTGTTGGAACTATGCGCAGAAATAAAAGGGAGCTACCAAAATTAGCGAGACAGGCAAAGGATAGTATGACACGCTTCTCAACAATATTATACAAATCGAATGATTCTATTCTTTCAATTTATAAAGCTAAACCCAATAAAAAAGTATTGATACTTAGTTCAATGCATTCATCCGTTGAAATTGAAAAAACTGACACCCGTATACCAGAGACAATTAGATTTTACAATAGCACAAAATTCGGTGTAGATGTAACCGATCAAATGGCCAGAAAATATAGTGTAAAATCTAAATGTCAAAGATGGCCTTTACAGGTATTCTTCAATATCTTAGATTTAGCCGGGATAAATGCATGGATTCTATATAAAGAAACGACGGGTGAAGAAATATCGAGGCAAGAATTTTTATTTCAATTGGCAGAAGAGCTTGGGACCGAATATCAGAAGGAGAGACAGCTAAGCAAAGAATGTTCATCAAAAACAATAATAAATACAGCTACAGATTCTTTTGAACGAAAATCTTGTCAAATAAGATATTGTAAAGTCAATAAGACAAACAAAATTTGTACAAAATGTAAAAAATACGTATGTGGAAAATGTGCAATACAAAATGCTGTAATTTGTAAAAAATGTGCTGAAAATGCATAGAGGTAAATAAAACTTTCGAAAATAATAGAAAAACGGGGTGCGGGTTTTCATTGTAGCACCAGAAAAATATTTTGTTTACTATCCAATTGGCTAAAATCTCTTTCCCTATTAAGATACATATGTTTTTTCTTGAAGCGGTCATTTGACCGCTCATGGTAGGATTAGGTATATATGAAATGTCGGTAGGTTTAGTGTTAATCGTAGCAAATGCGGCAATGAGTGCGAAGAGTGCGTCCGATACGCTGTCTCTCTCGCGCTCAGTGCCGGGCCCCCAGCACCCCAACTTTTCCCAACTTCTATAATTCGCAAAATCGCAAAAAATGGCTAAGGGCTTTTTATTTTTAAATTTCATATTTGATAATTTTATGAAAAAAAAATTTTTATTTCAAAGATTTCGATGTTTAAATTGACTTTTTGCGAAAACTGCAATAGATGCAAAAAAATGATTTATACAAAAGTTGTAGATCTTAATATTCTCTACAACTTTTGTTTGAAACATTTCTTTATATTTATTATGGTTTACGCGAAAAATGCGAAAAAATGGCTTTTGGAGCAATTTCACCCCTTTTTCACCCTGACGCTGAGTTCGCAACAACCTTAAAACTATCCCTAGTCAAATCTAGTATGCCTAGGAATATTTCAGCCAAGTTTGACCGAGGTTGAAAAATTGCCATTTCAGGCTTAACTTGACTGGACTATATTTTGAGTTCCGATTCTTAATTAACGACCGGGAAAACATAAGAATACGCATACTTGCACCTGCTATATCGAAACTACCATTTTGTTTTAGGAAATTCTGAATTCGAATTTTTAATCAGCGATCCAAAAAATACTAGTATAGCAATTTTCAGCTAAATTGAAAAACTCCTTGGGGTTTTGGCCAGGATTTCGGCGAAATCAACCACTCTGCGCCGTATCAAATAATGAACCTTTTCGATATTCGATAAGGTGAGGTTTTCTAACACGAGAGCAGTGAATAGCTCAGGGAACTGACTCCAATCTTTATAGTGCCGCAAGGTAGATTGGCTGACGTGCGCTCCACTCGTGGATTGATCGAGTGGAGAAACTTCCAATTTTGACTCGTGCGCTTGTAAAGTTTCTATCAGGACTCACCAGTAATCGTCATATATAATATATTTATTCAGATACAACGAATATGATGAAGTATAATTATAATAAATGTGAAGATTAATGTACGTAAAAATGCGTGCACATTCTTGCACCGGAGGAACTAAACTGAATTGTCTTAAAGAAACAAAAGAAAGCTTAATCACTAATGAGGGCGCGACCGATTATAGCCCTTGTCGATCAATGGGCACATCGATATCTGTCGTAGCGACATATCTGACACTCCCCCTATCGATGTTCCCGTTGCGTCACATTTAGTAAATCCGCGCAATTGTCATGTTTGATTTTCGGCAACGGTTTCGTTAGAATATCTGCCTTCATTAATTCTGACCTAACGAATTGCACTGAAATATCTCCCCTTTGTTGAGCATTTCGCGAAAAATGATATTTCATGTCTATATGTTTGCTTTTACCGTGATATACACAATTTTTGGTTAATTGAATCGCGCACTGATTGTCACAATACACAATTGTGGCTCCGTCTATACATTTTTCAAATTTCATATGACACAACAATCTTCTTAAGTAGATTACCTCTTTTGTGATTTCTGCGAGACCCATATATTCAGCTTCCATGGTGGAAAGCGCAACTGATTTTTGTTTCTTCGTTTCTCAGCTTATTGGTCCGTTAGCTAATATGGCAACATATCCAGTGCATGACTTTCGATCGTCTATGTCACCACCCCAGTCAGCATCGACGTAGGCATGCATGTTGTCCTCTTATTTTTCATACCTTATTCCATAATGCATAGTTCCTTTAATATATCGCAAAACTCTCTTTGCCAATTGCCAATGTCTTATTCCAGGGTCTGCAGAATATCGACTTAGAACATTTGCTGCAAAACACAGATCCGGACGAGTTGCTTTTGACAAATAAATTAATCCACCGACGAGTTCCATATACGGCTTGTTCCGCATTTCTTGTCTTTCTTCTTCCGTTTCTGGTCTTATTTCTTTACTTACTTTGATATTTGACTCAATCGGCGTCGTTACTGATTTGCAGTCAATCATGTCGAACTTCTTCAAGAGATCATTTGCGTACCTTTCTTGATTTAATAGCATACTTCCTGTTGCTCCGTTTCTCGTAATGTTTATTCCCAGTATGTCGCTCAATGGACCTAAATCATTTATCTTGAACTTTCGTTTTAGTATCTCCTTTCTACGGTTTAGTTTTTCAATATTTTTCGATGCTATAAGCATATCATCCACATAAATTATTATTATTAAGTCATTACCTTCTTTCGTATCCACACGTACACAAGGATCTATATCAGTTTTCGTCATGCCAATGCCAATCAGGAAATTGTCCAATGTGTTGTACCATTGTCGGCCTGCCTGTTTCAATCCATATAACGGTCTTTGGAGTAAACATACCTTATTTTCTTGGCCTTCTTCAACAAATCCTTCTGGCTGTTCCATAAATATTTCGTCGGTTAAGTCTCCTTGGGTATACGCCGTGACAACATCCATCTGGTGGACGTGCATCTCGAGCTGTACGCAAGCTGCTAAAAATGTTCGAATTGTTTCATACCTTGCCACTGGAGCGAATACTTCATCGTAATCGATGCCTTCTCGTTGTTCGTGACCGCGTACAACCAACCTCGCTTTATACCTGTCGATGGTCCCGTCCTGTTTTCTCTTTAATTTAAATACCCATCGATTAGAGAATACCTTTTTCTCCCTTGGTCGATTCACTAACGTCCATGTGTTGTTTTGCATGAGCGATTGATATTCGAGTTGCATTGCCGATAGTCACAATTTTCTGTCTTCTCGTTCAAGCGCTTCCTTAACTGTGTATGGTTGATCAGGCAATTTATCCCTCGCAAGTTGCGATACTTCTTGAAATAGTTTTCGTGGCCTTCCTGGTTTGCCAGTCCTCAAAATTTTTGGTCGGCCTCGAGCCCTTTGACTCTCTGTCTTGTTATTCATGCTGCTCCTTGGCGTTTCTATAGTACTCGCATCATCCTGCACTTCGTCTCCTTGATATTCCATCGTTGGATCTTCCGAGTCGTCCTCTTCGTCCAGTTCCACGTGATCCTCTTTCTTTGCTTGATCGTTCACTTCCGGATGATCCTCTTCATCGGTTCGCTCGTCCAAATATTTAGTTTCGTTGATGTTAAAGGGAAATTCAAAGTAGCCTTCCCTTTCGTAGTTACATTCGTCAATTACGTTCTCCATGAATCGAACGTCACGGTGTTTCGTTACAGATTTGGTGCCTGGCTTCCAAAGTCTGTATGCCTTTGCTTCCGTTGAATATCCTACAAGAATGTAAGACTCACCTTTGGGATCGAGCTTATTTTGATTTGGACCCTTTTTGAGAGCAATCACTTTACTCCCAAAGATACGCATAAAACCAACATATGGTTTTTCACCACTCCATTTTTCCATAGGTGTGATGTTTTCCAAGGACTTCGATGAACTCCTATTTCTAATAAACACTGCTATATTTACTGCCTCTCTCCACAGCGTTTTAGGTAGTTTCGACTGTAGCAGCATGCACCTAGCCATTTCTATTATAGTGCGGTTTGCCCGCTCTGCCACGCCGTTTTGTTGTGGCGTATACTCAACGCTTAGTTGTCGCCTAATCCCATCTTTCTCTAAAAAGTTATTAAATTCTTTGGATACGTACTCCTTTGCATTATCCGAACGAATCCTCTTTATAAGCCAGTTTCCTTCTCGACTCGTGCTTTATAGTTCCTGAAAGCTGTCAATACATCTGCTCTATTCTTTAACATAATTACCTCTGTATATCGTGTCTTGTCGTCTATGAACGTTACCAAATATCTTGCACCTCCTAGTGTAGCAACGCTAAAGGGGCCACAAATATCTGTGTGTATAAGTCCTAGCACCTCTTTGCTCCTGCTACAAGAATCTTTATATGGTAATTGATGAATTTTTGCTTTATCACAGACTTCACAAGAAAATTGTTCGTACTTATCAGTTTAGTCCCGTTACCATATTATTACTTTTTAACTTTGAAAGATCGCGAAAGTTTAAGTGACCATACCGTTCATGCCAACGTACAGGGTGTTTCAAAAATATTTGTCATGGCTTTCAGGGGTTGTTCTACGCCTCTGGATCGATGGAGATTTGCGAAAAAAACTTGCCGCAAAATTCGGGAAAGGGTAGCAAATTTTTTTTATTGGCTCAGCGTATTCGTTTTGTTGCGTAGGCAAAATGTCTGAGAGGAACCATGGGTCAGAAATGAACCGTTCTCTCGCAAATTAACTTTTAATTGGGCCTTCCGATTAAAATTTCGCCGATAGTTAAAGTAGAGGCGACGTAAACGAAGCTAGAAAATAGGGCACTGTGTCACCGAACCAGAAGAGAAGTGTAAGTGTTTATACTCTTCTTCCCGGGTGGGCCCTTGAGTGAACCCGACACCGAACGCAGGTCATTGACATTTTCTAGTCTTTTTCTCTCTCTTTAATTATGTTGCCTCTGTTTCAACTATTGGAGCGAGCAAGGGTATCTCATGTGTTTCCTTTCGAAAGGTCGGCGACTCGAAGGCTGTCGTATGGGCGAAATTTTAATCGTAAGGCCCAATTAAAAGTTAATTTGTGAGAGAACGGTTCGTTTCTGACCCATGGTTCCTCTCAGACATTTTGCCCACGTAACAAGACGAATAGGATGAGCCAATAAAAAAAATTTGCTACCCTTTCCCGAATTTTGCGGCAGGTTTTTTTCGCAAATCTCCATCGATCCAGACATGTAGAACAACCCCTGAAAGCCATGACAAATATTTTTGAAACACCCTGTACATATCTGTTGTCCTCACTGGATGATTTCTGTGCCATCATGCTCGACACTTTTCCACTTTCTTTTACTATATACAGTTGCCCTTCCTTGACAGCTTTTATCGCGATAGATCCGTCCTCACGTTTCACTTCGGCAGAGTTTTTATTAAATGTCACACGATAACCATTACTTACTATGCTTGGAACCGATAATAAATTGTTTCTAAGTCCGGGCACACGCAACGCGTTCTTTAATGTCACTCGGTTTGTCTCATTGGCTGATAATTTTATATTTCCCGCGCCGGTTGATTCCACGTGATGCTCAGATCAGGGTCGACAAGCTGTAATGGGCTCAGCGGTTCCGAGTTACGCCCCGCTCAGCTAGCAGGTGGCGATAGTGACGCTACTCACACATACACACCGAATTGAAGAATTTCAAATACACTAGCAAGAGAGAATCGGTGTGATTCTGTTACTGCGAGTAAATCGCTCAAGACGAAAACGTGTAGCCAAAAGAATTCTAGACATAATTATTATTTATTTCATAGTTCTTATACTTATTATAATTATTAAAATACTGTTATAATTTAAGTTGTTTCCCTTTTTAAGTATGAAACAAAGGAAGAAACGTTCGGTTATTTTCTGTAAAGAAAACAGAGGTTAGAAAGTGTATGTGTTCCTATGTACACCTATGTATATTATAATTCTTTTTTATTGTGAATGTTAATAAAAAATAGTTAATTGAAACATAACGTTGTTATTTTAATTTAAAAATAAAATTGTAAAGAAAACAAGGCCAACTTTAGAATTTAATCACTGTATATACATTGATATAGATAGGTATGCTATACATAAATTTATGCCTTTAGTTCTCCGCTCAGCTAAAAGCGGCGCTGTTTGCGGACCTTTTTCATACACGGCAGCTTGCCTACCCTGGCTCAGATGCCATGTATATTTTGCATCTCTCTCGTGTGTCCATGTCGGTAAATCTTCGCGCATCGTTGCACATATGTCTCGTAGCGCCACTATCTAAGCACCACCTTGCCGATTTTCCGGTTCGGCCGATAACACTTCTGCATATATGGCGTCTTCCGCGTAATTTCCGGTGTGCGTCTTCTTCACGGATCGGCATTCATTTGCTTTATGCCCCATCTTTTCACATTTGTAGCACTTCCCGAAAAATTTCGTTTTTGGTATCGTCCCTCGCTGATACGATTGCACAGGGGGTCTCGTAAATCGAGCTTTGTTTTTCGCGAATAATGCGTCGTTATTATCGTGCGCCACGTGCTTTCCGCTGCGTTCGTCGCGTCTAGCTTCCTCCTCCATTAATTTTAATTTCAATGAGTTAATGTCCGGTACATCGTCCCTCGATTCGATGGCAACACAAAAATTTTCAAATTCCTCTGGCAATGAGTTCAATAGCATTATTGACAATAATTCTGCTGGTATTTTTATTCCAGCTTCTTCCAATTTTTCAGCTACATTCGTGAATTCGTTTATGTATTGAGTCATTGTTTGGTTTTCGTGCTTCTTCATCCTATATAATTGTTTGCAGAGAACCGCCTTCCTTACTGGTCCTTTCGACTCATGTAAATCTTTTAATGTGTCCCATGTTTCTTTCGATGTTTCGGATTTCTTCACGTGGTTCAATTGCGTGTCTTTAACGCTCAATACGATTAAAGCCAATGCCTTTTCATCTTTTCTTTTCCATTCGGCTTGGTTTTCTTCAGTTTTAACGGCATTTCCGTTTACGTAAGGCCATAGCTCGTTGCAAATTAATACACTCTTCATCGTCAGCTTCCAAGACTCGTAGTTCTTCTCGTTCAGCTTGTCGAAGTGATGCGTGCCAGCCATCATGGCCATCTTTTCTTTGTACCTTTTCTTACAACCACGTGCCACTAATTTTCTTCACACTTTCGCGCAATTTCGCGCACGTCCTGGGCCCATAACCTATCAGGACTCACCAGTAATCGTCATATATAATATATTTATTCAGATACAACGAATATGATGAAGTATAATTATAATAAATGTGAAGATTAATGTACGTAAAAATGCGTGCACATTCTTGCACCGGAGGAACTAAACTGAATTGTCTTAAAGAAACAAAAGAAAGCTTAATCACTAATGAGGGCGCGATCGATTATAGCCCTTGTCGATCAATGGGCACATCGATATCTGTCGTATCGACATATCTGACAGTTTACAACTCAGATGCGAGTAAAGATTTTATCTGCATGTATTTTTCTTCAGTCAGTTGATAAACGTCCTGCGCACAATAGTCCGCAGGCTGTACTTGGGTAGATAACGGAAAAAGAGATCGATGGTTTCCTCGAAACTTGTTCCAATTAACATCCGGGACCGCTAACCGAGTTTTCACTTCCTCTTTCGAGATCCTAGCAGCGCCTAGTTTCTTCAGATTTACGTAGACTCTAAAAATTCTTCGCTGGAGAGCTGACTGCTCGAGAATTCAAGCACGAATTTTGATTCACTCACGGAAATCCGGCTCGATGGGCCAAAAAATATTTTGCACACGACGAAGTTTATTGAAAGTACAAATAGTAAAACTTAAAAGTATAGAAAAGACGATTCGATCGACGAAAGCGGAAGCAGCGACTCAATTAAGATATAGAAAAGCGCTCAGCTAATAAGAAGTAAAGCAATAGATGTGCGTTTGCGAATAAGCGTAAAAGACAATAAGTGTGTAGCAAACAGTAAAGTGATAATGAGGACGAGCAGAGGGAAGTATTATGAGGAAATGGATATGAATATTTCAGAATCTTAAGTCTTACGGTTAATTCTTTCGAGGCGTTCCTTTTTCAATTTCTGATAGTGCATTTATATTATTGCTTATACATACCTTTGTCGTCACAAAAAGGAACGTCGCAATAATCAGCCTCTACAAATTCTAAGTCTCCTTGATCCACGTAACACCATGGTCCTCCTACATCACCGGTAGGGTTTCGGCAGAAGTTACTAGCTCTTCTGCGTGAATTCTCAGGGAAATCTTTATCATTAAACTTTGGACTCTAAACAAGAGACACATACCATCATTAATGATAAGTATTTTAGTGTTTTATTTTTATCACAATCACATTAAAACAATGGAGTTCGCTTGAACTATAAAGAATAAACGTACCGGCCGCAAAAGATCTCATAGTGCGCGATAAATTAACGCGGCAAGAGCGGCTGTTGCTCGCGCCTACTCTTTCCGTTATATCGTTTCCGGATACCTCAGCCTATAACAACCAAAAAGAAAATACTTCTTCCAACGGCCGCGCAATAACAAATGTGCGCCTTTTTCGGGCAGCAGCGCGTTTAAATCGAAAATACTTTGACTGAGGAATATCTTGTTACGCCACGAAGCAAAAATTTATGATTTCTCTTCTGGATCCACGAAACATCTGAATAAAAATAACGATAGGTAAAACAGCACTCCGATTCCAAGGGTGTAATAATGCTTATGCACCTAATTTTCTAACTGCCTTACGGAATTGTTTGGGTTTATTCTTTCTCAGAAGGGAACATTCCGAAGTGTCTGGTGCCGATTTTAATGAAACTTCGTACATTTGTTAAGCACGTGATAATAATCGATATGTATAGGGTGTTTCAAAAATATTTGTCATGGCTTTCAGGGGTTGTTCTACACCTCTGGATCGATGGAGATTTGCGAAAAAAACTTGCCGCAAAATTCGGGAAAGGGTAGCAAATTTTTTTTATTGGCTCATCCTATTCGTCTTGTTACGTGGGCAAAATGTCTGAGAGGAACCATGGGTCAGAAACGAACCGTTCTCTCACAAATTAACTTTTAATTGGGCCTTACGATTAAAATTTCGCCCATACGACAGCCTTCGAGTCGCCGACCTTTCGAAAGGAAACACATGAGATACCCTTGCTCGCTCCAATAGTTGAAACAGAGGCAACATAATTAAAGAGAGAGAAAAAGACTAGAAAATGTCAATGACCTGCGTTCGGTGTCGGGTTCACTCAAGGGCCCACCCGGGAAGAAGGGTATAAACACTGACACTTCTCTTCTGGTTCGGTGACACAGTACCCTATTTTCTAGCTTCGTTTACGTCGCCTCTGCTTTAACTATCGGCGAAATTTTAATCGGAAGGCCCAATTAAAAGTTAATTTGCGAGAGAACGGTTCATTTCTGACCCATGGTTCCTCTCAGATATTTTACCTGCGTAACAAGACGAATACGATGAGCCAATAAAAAAAATTTGCTACCCTTTCCCGAATTTTGCGGCAAGTTTTTTTCGCAAATCTCCATCGATCCAGAGGTGTAGAACAACCCCTGAAAGCCATGACAAATATTTTTGAAACACCCTGTACTTCTTATATCTGTTAAATCGCACGTTTAGGGGTGAAACCACCCTTCAAAGTTTCGGAATTTTTTTTTCGCTTATAACTTCAAAACAGTTAGTGATAGTGATTGTCAATAAATGTACGAAATATTCGATTTCTTCGTCTACTAAACCCCTATGGAATTACAAATTTTATTTGACTATTTTTTGTTAATTTTATATTAAAATATGACATGGTTTTCGTTATATTGGGTTATATCGCGGCCTACGTATTGTACCACAGAGCGAAAAATTTTTCAATTTTTATTTTTTACAAAAACAATATTATTCTAGATAACAAGATAAGCATTTGTTGCATAATACATTTTCCCCATAATCTCTCGTTTATTAGATATAGTAACGTAAAATGTCAAAACCGACAAAAGAAAAAGGCTAATTTCACGACTCCAGAGTAAATTATGGAAAAGATTAACTAACGCGAGCCGTTAGATGCGAATGCCGCCCCAATGCGCCATCACGCTCGTGCCGATGCCCGAGCCTGGCAAGTAGATCCTGGTTGGATAAAATAGATGGTTGAGAGGAACAAGCGGAGCTACTCAAAAAATATATGCGGCGATAAACTAAATATAATCACTCGTGTATAGGGTACACTGTACTGATTGTGAGTAAAAAAGTTTAGTAAGCGTAGCATGTAAGGTCAACTTTTCAGGTCAACGTTTCTGAGAAGAACATATCGAACTCAAACAAACCGATATTGATGAAATTTATGTCACAGGTAGTCCTCGAAAGAATATTAGATACGTATTTTTTTGTCGGCAACCATCCACTCTGAAGGGGTGAAAATGAAAAACACATTTTTGGGAATATCTCGGTAACCAGGGGTCAAAAAAATTTCGTTTTTTTTTTCAAATTGTTTGTTTTTCTACCAGGAATTTAACTATGTAAGAAAAGATGCCTAAAAGTTATTTGTCTAAAAAATATATTAAAAAATTAATTTTTTTTGTTAATATCTCCCAGAAACATTCTCAACCAATTAAATAAATTTAAGTATACAAACTATGGTCCAAGTTAGCGGATACGTGCTTTTGGATTTTGTCTATTTTTGACGATAATGGCCATTATTTCGCGACTAAGTTTTCTCACTCCATGCGGGACTGGCCGGCCGAAATGGACTTTTTTCATAATCAAGCTTGTAACGCGCTTCCCCCGCGACGCACAGTGGTTCATTTGGCCGAAAACCTGGCCAAAAAGCCAAAAATTTTTTTCGCGATTTTCAAAGTTTAGCAATTGCGTTTTATTTGTAACATATCAGAGCATCGGTTTCCATTAATAAAAGTTTTTATTGAACAACGCTCTTAGAGATATGCAATGTCAAAGTTGGCACTTGAATAATGTAACGTATTCACGTCGAAATTCAGAATACGTTTTCAATGTGAAATAATAGTACAGTCAACTTTGTAAGTATTTGTAACTATTCGTCATACTTTTAAATTATAAGTACCTTGGTTTCATTTTTTTATTTAATATTTTACAACTGCGATGGCACAGATTGCAAAACCCATACATTTTTTTCCTTTTGCAGAGGAAATAGTTGTGAAGTACGCAAAAGTACAACGCGAATTTTTTTTTAAATTAAACTTTGAAGCTTCCCGAAGAAGTCCCCGTTGTAAAATTTTGCGACTTTTTGCAATTGTACGCGATATTCTTTTTTGTTTGTCGCACGCGCCATGCTCGGGGAAGTGCATTTATGACATAGAGCCGGGCTGTCGTGCTTTACCTAATGAATACTGATAATCCTTCTCTAAGATCAACCTGGCAATTAACGAAATAATATGTTTATTTCATGGGGTTAAAAATCGGAATGAGTTTAAACAAGCTGGTGGGCTATTGTTTCGAGGCAACTATAAATAGCCGCGGCTACCTCGACCGCTTACCGTCATAAACTGAAAGATCTTTGACGATTCTAATGAAAATCTGGCTAGTTGCAGGTATGAGGGAAATATTTGTTCCTTACAATGTTTCATCTTTCTCCTTCGACCGAAATTTTTATTAAACAAAGGGAAATTCGGAGATGGAACAGCAATGACATGCTTGTATTAAGATACAGCGGCTGCTGCAGTAAATATCATTAAAACTGCAGAAGTCCATGGAATAACATAATATATTTTTTTTTAAATTAAACTTTGAAGCTTCCCGAAGAAGACCTCGTTGAGTTTTCTTGCGACTTTTTGCGATTCTTCGAGTTATTGTTATTTGTTTGTCGCGCGCGCCATGCTTCGGGATGTGCATTTATGACATAGGGCCGGGCTATCATAAGACTATTGATTTTCGTGCCGATCCAACAATTTTTCGATACTCGACACCTGCCATATTAGAGCCGCCATTTTGTTTTTGGAAATTCTGAGTTCGGATTCTTAATCAGCGACCGGAAAATCATAAGACTACTGATTTTTATGCCGATCCGACAATTTTTCGATACTCGCACCCGCCGTATTAGAGCCGCCATTTTGTTTTTGGAAATTCTGAGTTCGGATTCTTAATCAGCGACCGGAAAAACATAAGACTACTGATTTTCATGCCGGTCCGACAATTTTTCAATACTCGCATCCGCCATATTGAAGCCGCCATTTTGTTTTTAGAAATTTTGAGTTCAGATTCTTAATCAGCGACCCAAATAATACTAATACACCAATTTTCAGCTAAATTGAAAAGCTCCTTGAGTTTTAGCCAGGTTTTCGGCCAAATGAACCACTGTGCGGCGTGTGTTGTCGTTTACAACTCCCTTCCCAGCTCTTCTTCCCCATCCTCCCCTATCTTCCTGTCCCATTTTCCTTCTCTCGTTTCCTCTACTCCTCCCAATACCTCTATGAAATGCTGCTTCCATTCCGCCATCATGATTTCACCATTCACCCCTTTCTTCATTAACTATGTTCCAAACATCTCCCTCACTTCTGGCTTCTATTACCTCTTTACTAAACCTTTCCTTTTCCTCCTCCTTCTTCCTTTCACACATTTCTTTGTACTTCTTCTTTCCTTTCTTATACTCCTCTTTGCTTCCTTTTCCCTCTTCTCCATCTCCTCAGTGTCCTCCTTACCTCCTTCTTCATCTCTCTACATTCTTCGTCCCAGCAGACTCCTTTCCTTTTCTTCCCATTATCCTTCTCCATTTTCCCCATAGCCCTTTTAACTCGTCTGAAATCTCCTTCATTTCTTCCTCCCAGCTTTTCCCCTCCATTTCTCTCCATTCTATCTCCCTCCTAAACTTTTCTTGTTCCTCCCTTGCCCATTTCCTCCTTGCCCCTTCCTTCCTTCCTTCCTTTCTCTCTTTCCTCTTCATTTTGACTTCCCCTTTCATCTTCATTACTATCGGATGATGGTCCGTGCCTACTCCTTCTTTTCTGCATCCACTATTATATAATCTATTACCGATTCCCCCTTCGCTCCTGTGTAAGTGAATTCCCCTTCCTCATCCACCCTAATGCTTCTGTTGATTATCTGGCATCCCATTCCATCTATGAAATCTACTATATAATATTTTTCCTTCCTTGTTCACCTTTTTGTCTCTCGATCTCCTATCTCCCTTCTCCTCTTCTCCTTCTACCTTTTTCTCTCCTCCTCCCGTCACCCCTGTTCTTGCATTAAAATCCCCTCCTACAATATTCTTTACTCCCTCCTCTCCTCTATCCATCCACTCCTTTAATACCTCTAGTTTCCCTTCTATATTGTTATTTATGTATACCCCCACCACCCTCCATTCTCCTCCGTCCACTTTTACCATTCTCATCATTATTCCCTCCATTTCTTTCATTTTCCTATCCTCCTCATCCCTCATCATCTCTCTCCTCACTCCCATTGGTATCCCCTCCCCCATTGCCCTTCCCTTCCTGTTTCTCCTTTTCCCCCATTGTACTCTCCAATCATATCCATTCGGAAGTTTTCCCTTCACTTTTTCTCATCCCTTCTCTTCTAGCCATGTTTCCAGCAACACTATCACATCCCATTCTCCTATATATTCCAGAATTCTTTCTCTTTATTCAAAATCCCTGCTACATTCCAGTAACCGATTTTCCATCCTCTTCGTTTCCCTTCTCTCGGTTCCTTTCTTTCTTCTGCCGTCTTCCTTCTTATTTTTCCTTTCCCTCCTTTCCCCTGTCCACTCCCTTTCCGTCTGTTCTTCTCCCTGCCCTTTTTACCCTTCCTCTCGAATCAACTAATCCCCCTTCTCTCTCTACCCATCTCCGTAATTCTCCATCTATCCATATCCTACCATACCCAACCCTTATCCTCCTTCCTTTCTTTCCTTCCTCTCACGCAATCCTCCCTAAAATCCATTGCACTCTCCTTTCCTCCCAAGTCAGATCATTTTCTATCCTTTCTTTTCTTCCATTCAAATTCTTCTTCCTTCCCATTACCTGTTTCTTCTGTTCTGTATTTCCTAGCTCTACTACTACCATTCCTTCCCCCTTCTCCGACACTCTTCCTACTCTTCTCACCTTTTTCAGCTCCACCTCCGCCTCTATTTTCTACATCAGCTCGTTTACTTCTCCTTCCGCCTCTCCTGTTACTTTAACCCCTTTTATTATTATATTTTTCCTCCTTTCTTTCTTGTCTTTTCCTTCCAGCTTCTCCTTCATGTACCTTATCCTTCTCTCTACTTCCTTCACCCCTTCTCCTCCCTCTCCCTTTCCTACCTGTCCTTCCATCTCCCCTATCCTCCTTGCTATTTCCTTATTTTTCTTTTCCATTTCTTCCCCCCTCTTTCTAACCTCCTCAAGCTTTCTTCCCACTTCTTCCATTCCCTTCCATAATTCCTTTCTTTCTATCTCCCATTTTTCCTCTCTGTTCCTTATTTCTTCTTTCAACATCTCCATCTCCTTCCTTAATCCCTCTCCTTGCCGTTTTACCCCTTCTAAGCTTATATTCATCTCCCTTCTCATCTGCGACATTAAACCCGCTAATTCCTTTTCTTCCTTCCCCTCTATTTCTTGGTCCGGTGACCTTATCGTCCTTTTGCTTCTTTCAAATGTCCACTCTCCTTTTTCTCCCTCCTCCTCCTCCTCCCTCTTTCTTTTCCAGAATTCCTCTACCGATCCTACACTCGCACTTCTCTCCTTTTCTTTCCCTACCCTTTCCACATCCGTCGGTCTCCCTCTCTTTATCATCTCCTCCCATTTCTTTCTTTCTTTTATCTCCTCCTCCTTTCTATTCTCCATCCTGATCACTCTGTCTCCTCCCTTACCTACTTTTCCCGTTTCTACTCTTTCCTATAGGTCGCGCTCTATATCTAACCTTTATCCCGCTCTCATCTTGCGTCTTCCTCCCCTCCTCCTCTTCCCCATTCCCACTAACTCCTTCTTTTTCCTTCCTAACCTCACTTCCTCCTATTCTCTCTTCTCCCTTTTTCCCTTTTAGGTACGCTCTCCTTTTTATCACAGTTCTGTTTCAACATTCGAACAGTGAAAACGTATTGTATACAAACTGTAACCCGATTGTAACGGCAGCTATTTACACACAAGCTTAAAGGTATAGGACTATACGTACCTGTCATCTACGTTAAGTACACTCAAATAATACACACACATATACATACAACACACAGTTATAACAAAAATGCCTGTGCGAGGGTGAGCCGCACAGGCATAAAATAGTCAAATAACCATGCACACTTCAAAAAACACAGCAGCCACATCAAACGACACCTCAAAGTCTGCACAAAACTCAACCGTAAGTGGAAACACTAAACACCTAAAACTAAATAGTATCATTCGACTAACCGATATCACAATGAGTGAAACTACAGATACTAACACTAGCGATTCTCAGCTAAATTACATCTCAAAGAGAGACTTCCAAGGAAGCTGGGAAGTAGCACAGTACAAAAGAAAAAGAGAAGATTCATCGTTATCGGACAAATCATCCTCGCTAAAATTATTCTTGAAGAAAAGCAAAGAAAATTTCAATCTGGCATCGTTACCGACAGTTGGTAATCCAGTAAACTGTAATTCAAATGTACCCACGCATAGCAGATTTGGAATCCTACAAAATACCGCAGGCGACCAAGCAATGGAAATCCAACCGAAACCCAGGAAACCGCAACCAATTATAATACCAAACGTTAGTAACATTCAAAAATTAACAGAAATGCTAACAAAACTTGAGGTCAACTATATATACAAAATCGCAGGGAAAAACACAGTCAGAATTCAACCTGAAACCACAAGCGACAATAGAAAAATTCGACAGGAGTTAGAACGAATAGGTGTAGAACATAACACATTCCAGTTAAAAGAGGTCAGACCCTTCAGGGTAGTAATCAGGAACTTACATCCAACGACAGGCCCGGAGAATATTGCCGAAGAACTAAAAGAAATGGGAAATGAGACTGCAAAACTACCATACAACGTTAAACACAGAGTCACGAAACAACCACTACCAATATTTTTCGTAGACCTTATATCGAAAACAAACAACAAGGATATCTGCTCCTTAGACAGACTCCAACATACCAAAATTGCAGTAGAACCCCCTCATGTAAAAAAAGAATTAGTGCAATGCAAAAGATGCCAAAGACACGGGCATACCCAAAAATACTGCACAAGAAATCCTAGATGCGTAAAATGTACTGGAGATCACTTCTCAACTGCATGCACAAGAAACATAAGGGATGAAAATGTTAGATGCACAAACTGTGGCGAAAAACACTCTGCTAATTATAAAGGCTGCGTGGTATATATCAATGCCTGGAATAAGGAATATAAACCATACAATCAATATCAGTCCTACGACAGGCGTGTCGAAACTCTACAGCACAAAGGAGAAAGACTATCATATGCAAGGGTTAGCAAACAACCAGCAACTACTATAGAGGATAAATAGGACTCCAACTATCAAACAAGGAATAATAGCTCGCAACACAAGAACGAAGAGATTACTTTAATGATGAGCATGATGTCAGAAATAAAAAATCCTTTAAGCGAACAAACAAAACAAGTAAATCTACTACTAACAACGCTCAATCTCCTCCTACAGAAATTATAAAATGGGTTCCATTAAAATAACTTTATGGAACGCGAACGGTTTTTCCCAACATATGCTAGAAGTACAAGCATACCTAAACTCAGCAAAAATAGACGTACTGCTCATCTCCGAAACACATTTTACAGACCGCAGCTACTGCAAAATACCGGGTTACTCGATATACGCCACAAACCACCCAAGTGGTAATGCACACGCAGGGACTGCAGTAATTATTAAAAATAACATTAAACCCTACCCGTTACAACCCTTCAAGGAAGAGTACTTGCAAGCAACAAGCTTAGTCGTAGAAGATCGATATGGTCCTTTAACTATTGCAGCTGTGTATAAACCACCTCGCCATCGAATGTCTATAGAGAAGTACACAAGCTTCTTTAAAACACTCGGGAATAGATTTATCGCTGGTGGTGACTATAATGCCAAACACACATCTTGGGGAGCAAGAATTACTAATCCTCAATGAACTTATTTAATGGATACTATACTCAGACTGGATCTAAGAGTTTTTGCTACTGGTGAACCTACTTACTGGCCTACGCATGAAAATCGCAAACCGGATGTCCTTGATTATTTCGTAACAAAAGGAATGAACCCGGGAGTCTTCTCAATACAGACATGCCTTGATCTCGAATCAGATCATATCATCACCAAATTAAAAGACAGACCCCCACATTGCACAATGCGGCTACAAACTGGAATAATTTTAGAGAAATCCTTGAAAATTCGATCCATATAAATACAGTTCTAAAAACAGAAGAGGAAATAGACAGAGCAGTGGACCACCTAACTCACTCAATCCAATTTGCGGCATGAAAATCTACTCCCCGACAGAAAAGCAACAAAAAATATATATCGTATCCTAAAGAAGTAGAAGAAATGATAACACATAAAAGAGTCTTACGTAGAAGATGGCAGCAAACAAAACACCCCGAAGACAAAACCAGACTAAACCAAGCAAACAGAAAACTGAAAAATGTTCTGCAAAACTTACGAAATAACACCTTTAAAGAATTCTTAGAAAAACTTACTACTAACGAGGACACGGACTACTCGTTATGGAGGTCCACAAGAAACCTAAAGCAACCAGTAAAATCCATACCACCAATAGAAATGGACAGTGGACGTTGGGCAAGAGCAGAAACAGAAAAAGCCGAAATGTTTGCCTTACATCTGGAAAAAGTATTCCAACCGATAGCAAATCAAGTCAATGACGAAAAAAACTACAGACTGATAGAGCGTGCGGAAGCTCCATTAATACCTTCTCAACCAATCAAGTAGATATCACCAGGTGAAATCCAAAATGAAATATGCAATCATATAAGTGCAAAAAAAGCTCCAGGCCTTGACTTAATCACCAGCAAAATCCTAAAAGAACTCGCCTGAAAAGCAATTATGTTACAATTATTTTCCAATATATTAGAAAATAGCTCAGATCAAACTAATCCCCAGGCCAGGGAAACCACCTGAGGAAGTAACTTCATATAGACCCATAAGTCTATTACCAATTGTCTCCAAGCTGCTCGAAAAATTGTTAGTGCGTAGACTAACAATAAGACCCGTCATAAAAGATCTAAAGCTAATTCCAGAGCATCAATTCGGCTTTCAACAACAACATGCCACCATTGAGCTTAGCTAGCAAAATTAGGAGCGATCTAAACGAAAGAAGGTACTGCTCTGCAGCCTTCCTGGACGTCTTGCAGGCATTCGATAAAGTTTGGCACACTGGTCTGCTAATTAAAATCAAGGAACTTCTACCATCGGAGTTTTACTATATACTAAAATCTTACCTCGCAGACAGACTCTTTCAGGTCAAGGTCCAATAAACCACATCCGACCTATATCCGATAAAATCAGGAGTACCACAAGGTAGCGTTCTAGGTCCACTACTATATATTCTCTACACCTCTCATTTTCCCTCAATGTGTAACACTCTCATCTCTACTTTTGCCGACGATACAGCAATACTTGCCTCTGACCAGGATCCTCACGAAGCATCAAAGAAATTACAAGAACACCTTAACGAAGTAGAATCATGGCTAAAAAAATGGAGGATCAAAATAAACACCATAAAATCAACGCACGTTACCTTCACCACCAGGAATAAAACTTGCCCACCAGTAAAGCTAAACAACGAGTTTTTACCGCAAGCAGAAACAATTAAATATCTCGGTGTACATCTAGACAGGAAACTGCTATGGAAAACGCACATTCGTAAAAAAATGGAGCAATTGAACACAAAATTTAAAAAAACTATGGTGGCTGCTGGGAGCAAAATCGCAATTAACAACAAACAACAAACTACTAATTTATAAAACTATCCTCAAACCAATATGGACATATGCCTGTCAACTTTGGGGTGTTGCTTCAAATGCAAACAAAAATAATAGATAGATGGCAAAATAAAAAGCTTAGGCTTATCATGAACGCGGAATGGTATATTCCTAATAAACAAATACATAAAGAAGCCAATATAACAACAGTCAAGGAGGAAATTGCCAAACAAAGCAAATGGTATCAAGTGAGACTGTCTAAACACCCAAACAAATTGGCCACAGCTTTATTAAACACATCGGAAGAACGCGAAAGACTCAAGAGATACCACTTTCTCCAATTGCCATATAGATTTAGTGAAGTAAACTAAATTATATCTTACAATTAGTGAAACACTTGAGTGTCATCACGCTCACGTCATTTTAATCTTTCAAAATAAGTGCTTATTACCATTGCATGATAGATCGCACTCAAGCAGAGAACAATAGAAAACAAGGTGCTCTCTCCGTCCCTTCTCTATTCTGCACAAGAGCCTACTCCTTCTTCGCTCCCTCCACCCTTCACTTCAGTATCTTTTCTCCGCTCTTAACTCCTAATTCTCTTACAAACACTCCTCCCGCTTTCTCACGTGCACTCACATTCACATCCGGAAGCGGAAGCCTCGTAAATTTTATCTGATAAGCCTTATTTCGCTATTTAATGATATGTAGGTACCGTGCGGCTCGTCAGGCTTGTCACCTGAGGCGGCGGAGCTTCTCGTTTTCAACCGCCTATTCGTACCATTTTGTTTCTTGGAGTCCACTCGCTCAGCCTCTTAAAGGAAGCACCCGACAAAGTCGTGGCATTCAAATATTCTTATTAGTTTGTCTGGAGTAGCGAGACATTGTATTACATTGTTGTCTCGTCGCACGCTTCGTTTCATCAAGGAGAATCTCCCCATGTGGTGGGGGTAATTCTGCCGGAGTTTATTCTGTTTTCACTATAGAGATGTTAGAAATCTGGTGCCTACGCCGATGTCCTCACTGTCGCCACCCAAATCGCGTTGTCTCCCTTGCTTCGATCTGCAGCGTTCTCTCTCTTCGTCTTTTAGTTCGATTTGTATGTGTAGCTCTTTTAATGAATCGCGTGGTAGAACGTCAAGTGCCTTCGTGTACGTGTGCCAAGAGGATTGACGCTTGACGCCTGGCGAATCAGACTCTGCCGAAACAGGCTTACCTCCTAGGTGACACGTCTGACGAGCCGCACGGTACATCAACTACCCTAGTAGCACTAAAATATTGGATAAATATTTTTTAAGCCACATTTCTTCATATGAGAAAAATATTGGATCTGAATATTGTACACATGTGCAAGAAATATAAATTAAATGTTTAAAAAATATAAGCTAAATATTCAGAAAATATAAACAGGATATTTAAAAAATGTAAATACTGTAATGGCGAATTGTGGTTATTCACACTCAGGATCCACCAAACAAAAGAACTTAAACTTTCGGACGTTTATATATTAAAAAAACTTGACTCGTTCCAATAGCGATGTAGTTTATTGTGTGAAAAATGAATTGATGAGGACTTGCGAGAGTCTTGAGTTAGAGTTAAGAATTTGATTTAGAATTTGAAGACGACTCTCACAATTAGTTGGAATTTGAGTAACGATGAACTTGAATTATGAATTTGAATTGAGAACTGGTCACTTTGAGTTGAGTGGTTGAACTGAGAATGTGGGGTTTTTAAAGGTTTAGAAGAGGAGAGGGGGTAGGATGATGGTATTTGGGAATCTAGGGCTAGGAATAGGAAGTTGGACTTTGGATGTGGATGATGACCCATGGATGAGTAAGGATCAAAACAAGGAATAGGATTTTGGACTTGAGGTGGTGATTCTAGTATGACTAATGATGGTGATAAGTGAACCGCGTACAAAATATTTGTGTTTATACAATATTTCTAAAAGTTATCTTATGAACTAACTGATTGGAGGGTAGGTACATTACAATACAATATCTGAAAAATATGGATTCAATATTTAAATAACGTTCAATAAAATCTTCAAATTTAAGAAAAAGTTATAAAAAAAATCTCCTCTTTCTATATATAACGTGATCTACTTTCTTGCACTGCTTACGGGAATATTGCACTTTGTCTTCGAAACAACCTTTAATACAATTCAGAAATTTTTATGCAGCTGGGGCGGGAATCAAACTCGGGAACTACCGTTTAACTGCGCGATGCTTCCTTGCTGAGCCATGCGAATCTATACTGTTATGTTCATTACTTTTTAGAGTTATTAATGCTGAAATATTTAAAATAAAGATATATACATTGTGTATCAAATCATAAAATTATTGGAAGAGACAAACTTCCATTTAAAAAATTACTCACAAGGGAACTACCTGTTAGCACCAGCGCATTTTATGAGGGTAAGACACCCTGTAGAGCAGATGGGGTCGGTCCGCATTAGGACCGTCGCCACTGCGTTTGGAGTTTGTCTCGATTTCGAGAGTGTTCTTGGAGGGCGACGGGTGTTTGGCAAATGTTTCGTCACCCTTTTTTCCGGTTTTGTAAAAAAAGAGTCGTGATTGAGCAGTTGTGTGAAGAAGTCGATTTGTGTCCGAGTTGATCTAATTTGTATTGGATTTATTGTTCTAATCGTTTATTTTTTTGTTCTAATAAAATATTCCTCTTTCATAAATTTCATAAAAATCGGTGTGTTCGAGTTCGATATGTTCCGTTGTGAGATATAAACATTTTACTTTTTATTTACTGAAGATTTTCAACGTGTCCAACTTCCATTTCTACAGACGCTTGGCATCTTCTTTTTACACAGTCGCTAACTTTTTCGTAAATTCCACATTTCTGTTAAATTGATAGACAAGCATGGTAGATTCGGTAATGTTATTCTTTTAACAAGGGAACATACGCAGGTGCCAATCACTGATTTCGATGTTTAAGTATGATGTACTCGTTAAAATATTCGACACATATTTTTTGTCAGCAATCGTCCACGTTAAAGTGTTTTTTTTTGTTGGGGTCCTAAAGTGTAATTCATTGAATATCTTCAAAACTATTAGGGATAGAGTAACTTTGTAAATTAACGAAGTTAGCGCATTTTCATTGTGTAAACAATATATTGAAAAATAACATATTTTCGGCAGTTTTATCAATTTAAGGTCAATCAATTTCCTTGAGTATTTTGTTATAAAAACAACATATCCAGTACAAAATTACGGGTAAATAGGAATTTCAATTTCTTCCTTAACGAAAAAGTTATTATACACGAAATTTCATCCATCAATGCGCGAAATAGAGTCCTTCAATAGAGGCCTCACATGCCCGTAACGGATGGAGCCATATAAATACCTGCAATACCCATGGAATAGCAGGGATTATGGTGAAAACATTTTTACTTCTTATCTAATTTTCAAGGGACAATTATGATATGCAATATAATGTAATTACTGGAGCATCATGCGACTGCCCGTAGAAGCAATCACATGCCAGAAGGGAGTTCTCGACTGCGAAGTGGCAATGTAATTTACGAAACATAAATATCTATTATGACGATGAAACTAAAAATTTGGTGTGCTACTACTCGTGTGTGGTTCGTTAAAAAGATAAATCAGAAATGTGTTGTTTGTTGAAAATGTAAAATGTAAGTGTGTTGTTCGTTGAAAAAATAAAATGTAAGTGTCGAATTTTCAGGAAAGTTGTGGGTCCGGCAAATTAGGAGATGTTAGGAATGGAGATCAGGGGCCTCAGTAGGACGGGGTGAGGTTTACGAGAATTGGTATGGACCCTTAGGACAGTCTGTATGTATGTGTATGTGTGTGTGTGTGTATTTTACATGAATAATATTAACAAAAACAATAACGATAACGATGAAGATGATGATAATGGTAACAACACTGACAGTTATAACTTTGTAATTAATTAATAAAGAATCTATAAACAATCCGTGTTTCTCATTGTGTGCATAATGAAGTGTGTATTATTCACTGTCATCTCTGATTTATGAATATCATTATGCGTGAACTTATCCAGATTGTGCAATTCTTTTTCACAAGAAGGCACGTAATTTTCATTAGCGGCTCGATTCCTCTATCATTTAAGGTAAGAAACACGACATGACATTTTGCTTTGTATTTATTTTATTAAATTATTTTGAGAGTAACCTTATACAGGTAGCCCTCCTACAACACGGTATCCTATAACACGGTTTCGCTATAACACGATTTATGAATTGCGGAAACCCTTCTACAACACGACATCCCATAACACTCGATCATTTACTCGACGAAAGGTCATTCGATAGGTGACTATGAAAAACTATTGTGGGATTGAATGTATGAGTGCGATAATCAAGCGTGATTGTGTGTGTGTTCGGTGTGGAAGCGTGTCTGTGTGAATGTTTCGATCTCTCGACGTTCGTCGTCGGCGCTTTTGACGAGTCTCAAATGTTTTCGTTGACGGCGATGCGTTCGAGAGAAGAAGGGCAGTGTTACAGCGATTCTAGAGCCACAAAGGTTGGCGAGCGATTTGAGCAGCGGAAATCAGCGTGCGAAGTGTGAACTGCGTAATCTATATTAATCTGTTACATACGGCCCTCAGTCTAAGAAATTTAGACTCTCCAGCTCGGGGCCGGAAATCTACCACTTGTGCAGCCGGACCCCTCGATCAGTCCCGAAGTCGCTCTGTTTGCTTAGAATAATTACGTTAGGAAATAGGAACTCGAACAGGCGAATGACCTCTTAACAGTAAGACACCTTTTCTATTACATCCCTCGGGAAATTCTTGGATATAGGAGCACCCCACCACTTTTTCGACCTATAAAAGATCGACTGCAGTTCATGTCACGGGCTTAGTTCACTGTAAGATCGTCACGTTGTTACACCGATTAAACTACGCGTATAGATCTAATCGTTAGACGAAACTTAGAGTTCTCGCTACGATATAACCATATAGAATACGCGTAAAGTCCGCGATATCTATTAGGCATTTCTGTTCTAATACACCGCATTTCCTCAGTGCGTCAAAATAGAGAGTAGTGCAACTAGGTGCGTGCGAACACATTACACGACTCCACGTAACACCTTTGTACCACACACATACAGTACACTTTAACTGTAACCAGCCATTTATACGAAAATATAACTTGTTCGAGTTTTGATCACTTCGGGTTTAAATCCTTTACGACTACCTATTAGAAATCTCCAGCCTGCGATCCCACAGCAATACATCTTTACCGCTCGAGGTGTATTGCAACAATTACAAAGTTACGTCAGCCTTACTAACATTCCTGTGGCATCTTGTGTTAATCGCACGAGAAAGTCCATAAGTGTTCCAACCTCCTGTGGCATCTTGTGTTAATCGCACGAGAAAGTCCATAAGTGTTCCAACCTCCCGTAGTATCTCGTGTTAATCGCACGAGAAAGTCTACAAGTGTTCCAACCTCCCGTGGCATCTAGTGTTAACCATACACCGGAAAGTCCACAAGTGATTCACTTCCTACGGCTATCTCGTGTCTCCTATACACGAGATTGTTCGGTACTAACAACTTCTAAAAACCAACATCCAAACGAACACTCTACCTTATTCTTTTACCTCGGCCACCCGCAACGCTCCTGGCCCTGGCACGTAACAAACTGGTGACAGCGGTGGGATACCAGGCGGTTTGTTAAAAATTTCTTTATTGTTGTATAAAATTTTTGAGTGATCAAGAATACTCACAAGTATTTCGAAATGGCTTTTAATAATAGCGGTAACGTTGCGTCGGTAGACATCGCGAATTTAACGCTGTCGATGGCGAATTCAATGACCGCCCTTACGCGACATAATTGTCTGCAAAATGCGACAATCGCGATTCCGAAATTCGATGGAAAACACCCATCGTTGATTAGCTTTGTACAAAGCGTAGAAAACGGTTTAGTCTTGATACCGGAGGGTGCCGAGCCGGAATATTTAGCTATAATCCTAACAAAGCTTATTGGGCCCGCTAGAACTAGTATTCAGGATAAATCTTTTTCAAAAGTAGAGGAACTACTTAAACATTTAAAAACGCGATACGCTCGAGGAAAGAACTTATCGTACTTTCGGGCAGAAATCGCGCGTCTTAGAATTAACAGAGACGAAAATTTAAGAGAGTACATAGATAGGGTTCAGCAGCTCTTACACCGTACGCGTACCGCGATTCGCGATAGGCACGGTGAAAACGCTGACAAATTCATAGAGGAAATGGAATCCGATGTACTCGAGAATTTTATTGAAGGCCTACCAGATCGCGTTGCGTGGAAAATCGCCGTTCTAGGTAGTAAATTAAAATCATTAGAGGAAGCTTTTGCAGCCGTACTGCAAATAGAGCACCGGTTGAGAAATCGTAGACACGCGACAGAAGATGATTCTCCGGTTAGATCATCGCGCCGCGATTATAAAGATTTTTCGCCGAAAAGATATTCGCAAGAATATGACGATAGACGCAGAGTAGATTACCCGCGTTCACCGAGTCCTATCGATCGTTATAGATATCGGTACAGGGATAGAAGTGAATCGGGATCTGAAAGGGAATCTGGGTCTCATAGATCGCGTACAACGGCAATGACCGTAGATAGGAGGATCGCTTCACGGTCCCCTTCGTACGATTCTTCTGTTTCGGATACAGAAGGTAGACATTCGGTGCGCCGCGGAAACAATAGAGCCGAGCAAACATCATTATACTGCTGGAGCTGCGGTGTACGAGGGCACGACGCCGAGACGTGTCGAAAGCATTCTCGAAGAAAATTTCATTCACGTCAACGGTCGAATTCGTCACATGAGTCTTCAATGGAACGCACCGGTTCTTTAAACTCCGAAATGGCTCGCCACACCGACAACGTGGTGGGCCCCACAAAACAAAGTCAACGGAAAACCGTCAGGTTTCGGGAACAAGAGTCAAATACCTCATCAAGGAAACAGCAACCCCGCGAATTCGAGTCAGAGTCCCGGAATTGGAAGCAAGCGAAGGTGAATTCCTAATAGACGGTGGTGCTTCAGTCAAACTAGTTCTTCTCGACGCTCTTGGAGAGAAGGCCCCAATTATCAACCGAGACGAAATTGATATTACCGGTCTTTCACAAACGGCAATACGTACTCTGGGTACTACAGTCTTGCATATTAACGATGCACCCGCATTCTTCTATGTAATAAAATCATTACCAATTGCTGCAGACGGACTTATTGGCAGTCCTTACCTATTACAAGAAAAAGCAGAGATCTCGTATCATCATGGAACAATAGTCACTAGTAACAAACCAACTAAACCTATCCGCTTTAGTAATATTGCAGAATTCCAGACAACCCCACAGAAAACTACACACCGTATTCCAAAACGGACGTCACAGCAAATTAGCGTGAGGATAGCTAATCCAGATATTAAAGAAGGATACTTGCCACGTATTAAAACGCAAAAGGATCTGTTCATCGGTGAAGCTGCAGTAACCAACAATCAAGGTAATTGCTACATCTTCGCAACAAACACCGGAGAAGAAGATATAGAAATCGACCTCGAACCTCAAGTCATCGAACCATATGAAATACTTAGTTCTTCAGATGGCGAGTATTTTCCACAAAATTTTCATAAGAAACCTGTCAACATTCGAGATAGAACTAAACTCATTCAAGAAAATTTAAAATTCGATCATCTTAATCAAGAGGAACGCCAACATATTTTAAATATCATTCATGAATTTCCAGACAGATTTTATTTACCTGGAGATAAGCTGGGTAAAGTTAGAAATTTTCAGGATTCTATTCACACGACAGATGATATTCCAATTAACACCAGGCAGTACCGCTATCCGCCCATTCATCAGGAGGAAATAAAGAAACAGGTAAACGAACTGTTAGCCGATGGGATAATAAAGCCATCGACCTCACCGTACAACTCCCCATTGTGGATCGTGCCTAAGAAAGCAGAAAGCATAGATTTTCGGGCCCTCAACGAAAAGACTATAGGCGATAAATACCCATTACCACAGATCACCGAAATCCTAGACAAGCTAGGAGGCGCAAAATATTTTTCTATATTTGATTTAGCCAGCGGTTTTCATCAAATAGAAACTAATCCTAAGGATCGACCGAAAACAGCGTTTACGACACCTCATGGACACTACGAACTTGCACGGATGCCATTTGGTCTGAAAAATGCACCCCCAACATTTCAACGCTTGATGGATCAAGTTCTAACAGGACTACAAGGAACAGAATTATTCGTATATTTGGACGACATTGTAACCTACGCATCATCTCTTCAGGAACACGATATTAAGGTCAAAAAACTTTTAAACCGTCTCAGAGAACATGGTCTTACCCTGCAAACAACCAAATGTCAATTTCTTCGAAAAGAGGTTGCCTATCTAGGACATATTATTTCTGGAAAGGGAGTTAAACCCGATCCAGCGAAACTAAAAGCAGTAAGGAATTTTCCGACTCCAAAAACACAGAGGAATATCCAGCAATTTTTAGGACTTGCCGGTTATTACAGAAGATTCATACCAGATTTTTCAAGAAAAGCAAAACCTTTGATAGATATTTTAGGAAAAGGGAAAAAATTCAGATGGACCGAAGAACAGGAACGTAGTTCCAGTATATTAAGAGACGAGCTGTGCGAACAACCGATACTTCAGTATCCCGACTTTTCTCGACCATTCATTATCACTACAGATGCATCTGACTTTGCATTAGGAGCCGTTTTGAGTCAAGGAGAAATAGGAAAGGACCTACCCATCGCATACGCCTCAAGAAGCCTCAACAAAGCCGAAATAAATTACTCCGCTACCGAAAAGGAATGTCTCGCCATGGTATACGCTGTTAAGTATTTCAGACCATATGTCTACGGACGAAAATTTACATTGGTTACCGATCACAGACCCTTAGTTTGGTTACACTCCGTCAAAGATCCGACTTCCAGACTAATAAAGTGGAAATTAAGACTATTGGAATATGAATATAACGTCGTTCATAAAGCCGGAAAAACAAATAAGAACGCTGATGCTCTCTCCAGAAACCCATCGACCATCTGTCTTCCGCTAATACCTCGACAATGCAGAGACAAGGACTTTAAATTACAAATTCCACGGATAAACCCAAATGAAAGTACCATAGGACACCGTATTCGAGAGCTCAGAAGAGATCGAGACAAAAGACCAATATACAATGACAGCAGTTCAGAAGAATCAACAGAAGACGTCGTTACACCCCGAACTAAAAATTTGCAACTCCTACGAAAGAAAAGAACCTCTAGGGAAAGTTTGCTCCCCAGCCTACAGCACGAAAAGACCTTAGGAGACGAATTGTCAACCATAGGACCACCGGCAGCGCATTCCACACAATTAGAAAACTCATTTTCCTACTCTTTCAATAACAATTCTCATAGTGATGCAGATACAACGCTATTGCCCGACGAAACCGACCTAGACGAAACGGTAATGGACGCAACAATTAAAATGAATACCAAAGACCAAGTCGAACGGAAATTTACCAATATTATAAACCTTCCACCATTATCCGCGACAGAATCAGACAATGAAGATAATACAGGTCAAATTCTTCAGTCATTAACAACATCGACACCTATGGTGAAGCCGGCGCCTCGGAATATCACCAATTCAAGAGAGATACCATTCATAAATAGGCTTATACCTGAACTCCATAAAACTAATGGACAAAGGCTGCCGCGTGCCGTGGTAACCTCGGAAACAAACAGTTCAGACGACGAAGATACTTCAAGCGCAGCAGAATTTGAATATGGAAAACGCAGTCCGCATATTACAATTTCCCCTACAGCACTTACCACTGAAAAAGGACACCTCGCACATTTCATATCTGCAGATTGCCACTTAGTTAATCCCATAGGAAAATCGTTAGCTGATCAACAAATTATTTGTCAACAACAACTATTACAAGAAAACCCCACTAAGGGACAAATCATAGTATCAACACGAGGGCAATATAAAACTTTTAATATCATAGGTACCCAACACTTTTATGAAAAACTAACAGAATACGATGTATCGCAAGGTTTGAGGAATTTAAAGAAAGCACTAGAAGAAACTAAAATTTCATCCATTAGAATATCCACAATCGGAGATGGACACGACGATATCACAACGAAACGGTTCCATCAACTAGTAAGCAACATTTTCAATAACGCAAATACTCAAATCATTTTGTGTAGCGCCACAGTTAAAACCCCAGCCCTGGAAGACCGGAAAGATTTAATAAAAGAAGCACATAGCAGCATAATAGGAGGTCACAAAGGCGTGACTAAAACATATAACCGTTTACGGGCACGATATCATTGGCAAGGTATGAGAAACGAAATCCAAGATTTTATAAGGAAATGCAAGAGTTGTCAGGAACAGAAGTTGGTACGAGCAAAAACTCGTCAACCGATGCTCATCACCGATACGCCAGCGGAACCATTCGATAAAGTTGCGTTGGATACAGTAGGACCATTACCAGAAACTCCAAGCGGTAACAAATACATATTAACAATACAGGATAATCTAACAAAATATTGTCTCGTCATAACGATACCAAACATACGAGCCACCACGATTGCAGATGCATTCGCAAGACATTTCATAGCAACTTTTGGAGCACCACGCGCAATACTTACAGACAAAGGAACAAGTTTCATTGAGAAACTTATGACCAACCTCGCAGAAATCTTCAAAATTAAACAAATTACAACCTCTGGTTACAGACCACAGACCAACGGATCTCTCGAAAGAAGCCATATAGTTTTAACAGAATACATCAAGCATTATATGGAATCATACGAAGACTGGGATTTGCTGTTGCCATTTGCAATGTTTTCGTACAACACATCGGTACATGAGGCCACCAATTTCACTCCACATGAATTAATATTTGGAAAACTGGCGACGTTACCTAGTTCATTCCCATCCGGTAGAAATTTAGAAACCTACGGCACTTATCTCACGGAATTAATAACTAGAATGACCGAAATCCGTAATATAGCAGGAGATAATATTGAAAACGCGAAATTACGTTCAAAACAACAATACGATAAACACATAAATCCAATAACCTTTAAGGTTGGGGATTTCGCGTACGTTTTAAAAGAACCACGAATTAGCAAATTTGATCCTCACTATTTAGGGCCGTTCGAAATCATAGACGTTACCGATCTAAACAACGTAGTACTCCGAACAGACACTAATAAATTAGTTGTAAAGCACCAAGATAAATTGAAACACGCACACATAACAGATACTGAATCCGAGTCCGATTAATAAACAAATCTTTGTAAACCACCGGCAACACTCACCGTAGAATAGAATTAAAGCTAGTTTTTCTTTTTCTTCTCTTTCTTTGACTTTGTAAAAGGTTGCTGCTTGAAAGACACTTCGTAGTTGCTAATATCTTACGATATTTTCAGGCATACTCTATGCAACTGCGGAGACAGTCAGTGCTCCGGTCAAAGCGTGGCTGTTTGAGACAGCAGCAATTTTTCCTTAACTTGTTAATTGTATAAGTTTAAGTTTTACGTTTGGAAATCGCAAACAGAGCGCCTTTCGTAACCAACAAAGAAAGCATCGCAATCAGCGATGTTTCGTCTTAGAGGGGAGGTGTTACATACGGCCCTGAGTCTAAGAAATTTAGACTCTCCAGCTCGGGGCCGGAAATCTACCACTTGTGCAGCCGGACCCCTCGATCAGTCCCGAAGTCGCTCTGTTTGCTTAGAATAATTACGTTAGGAAATAGGAACTCGAACAGGCGAATGACCTCTTAACAGTAAGACACCTTTTCTATTACATCCCTCGGGAAATTCTTGGATATAGGAGCACCCCACCACTTTTTCGACCTATAAAAGATCGACTGCAGTTCATGTCACGGGCTTAGTTCACTGTAAGATCGTCACGTTGTTACACCGATTAAACTACGCGTATAGATCTAATCGTTAGACGAAACTTAGAGTTCTCGCTACGATATAACCATATAGAATACGCGTAAAGTCCGCGATATCTATTAGGCATTTCTGTTCTAATACCCCGCATTTCCTCAGTGCGTCAAAATAGAGAGTAGTGCAACTAGGTGCGTGCGAACACATTACACGACTCCACGTAACACCTTTGTACCACACACATACAGTACACTTTAACTGTAACCAGCCATTTATACGAAAATATAACTTGTTCGAGTTTTGATCACTTCGGGTTTAAATCCTTTACGACTACCTATTAGAAATCTCCAGCCTGCGATCCCACAGCAATACATCTTTACCGCTCGAGGTGTATTGCAACAATTACAAAGTTACGTCAGCCTTACTAACATTCCTGTGGCATCTTGTGTTAATCGCACGAGAAAGTCCATAAGTGTTCCAACCTCCCGTAGTATCTCGTGTTAATCGCACGAGAAAGTCTACAAGTGTTCCAACCTCCCGTGGCATCTAGTGTTAACCATACACCGGAAAGTCCACAAGTGATTCACTTCCTACGGCTATCTCGTGTCTCCTATACACGAGATTGTTCGGTACTAACAACTTCTAAAAACCAACATCCAAACGAACACTCTACCTTATTCTTTTACCTCGGCCACCCGCAACGCTCCTGGCCCTGGCACGTAACAAATCTGTGTTATTATCATCTTTATTCTTCCTTTTCATTTTCCTAACTACGATTCGTCTATCAAGAACTTATTTTCCTTTTCCTTTCTATCTCCTTTCCTTCCTTCTTTCTTAATAAAATCCTACACTATTGTACACAAATTTTTAATCGGATACCTTCTCCGGAATGGCAGTTATATGGGTAAAATCAAAAAATCAGTTTTTGCCTCATTGTCCCCTTCAATGCGGTGTAAAAATTCAGAAAAAATCTGACACATGCTAAATATGAATGCACAGGTTAGGAATTTTTTTCAGATTTGTCCATTCCAAGTTCTACGCAAAAAAAATTTTTAAACGTCGATTTCGTATAGAAATCATCCGAGCACAACTTTTCCCTTTTTACAGTAGTTGCATAATGTTATCATTGTTATACCCTAATTTTTGCAGATTTTTTCACTACGGTGTATCATGGTCGGAAAAATCGAAAACCGATTTCTGCGACCTATTTTGGGCTGAAACACGCACAGTACTTGCCATTCTTGCATGATTTTAATGCAGTATGTTCATTTTGTGACCTTCAATGTTTCTTTATATAAATATGTACGTGTTAATACTAAAACTACCGGCATTATATCTACTCATATTTAGATACACCGAATAAGTACTTAGGGAAGAGAAGAATCAAGAGTTGAAAGCAATGATTAATAAATAATTTACGTTTTATGAGATATAAGTGGAATTTTTGCTTCATGCCTCACCTGTTAATTTAGGGAATTTTTAGAAAAAATTGGAAACCGGTCATTTTGACCGGTTTGGTAGGTTTAGTGTTACAGAAAAACATCGGGATAATTAAATTGTGACGGGCTTGAAGACTAAACAATCATGAGACTAAACAACGAGTCACGATGTTTTCGCCGATGACCAAAAGTGCGTATATGCTCAGGTATAAAAACCCGAGATCACCAATGCGGATCATCATATTGCTCCAGTCACTCAACCAATTCGTCTCGAGCTTGTCAAGAAGTCGACATCAAGTCTTATTGTACCATTCCATTTCGACTAGAATAAGAGAACATTGTAATATCTTAGTACCTATTGTAGTGTAGAATAAAGTTTGCTTTTTAAAAAGTCTAACTTACAAGGGAACATACCGAGGTGTCCCCCTCCGATTTTGATGAAATTTGGCACAGTTGTTCAGTACGCGAGAATAATCGATACGTATTTTTTTATATCTGCTAAGTCGCACGTCTAGGGGGTGAAACCACCCTTCAAAGTTTCGGATTTTTTTCTTTTTTTGCTTATAACTTTGAAACGGTTAATGATAGACATTTTTGATAAATGTACGAAATATTTGTTTTTTCGTCTACTAAAGGCCTGTGGAACTTAAAATTTGATTTAACGATTTTTTGTCAATTTTTTATTAAAAAATAACGTGTTTTTCGTTATATCTTTAAAGTTTACGATCCGATTTTAACCAAACTTTTTTTAAATGGTAGAGAAATCAAAAATAAAAGTTACGTGTTTTCGCGTTTTTCCATAATCTACTCTGGAGTCGTGAAATTAACCCTTTTCTTTTTTAGGGTTTTGGCACTTTACGTTACTATATCTGATCAACGAATGATGATGGGAAAAATGTATTATGTAACAAATACTCCTTTTCTCATCTACTATATTACTGTTTTTGTAAAAAATCAAAATTTGAAAATTTTTTGTTTTGCTTTATAATATTTAGGCTGCGCACATCCGCCAGGACGTGTCAATCACAAACTATCGTAGATATCATAAAATTTCATAACGGAAAGTTTCATACTATTACAGCTTCTATGAAACATATAGTTCGCAAAAATGATATTCTTCTCTGCGATTCTTTATTAATTCTTGTTATCTCTATTATCTTTATTTGATATTAATCTTACCTAAATGAACCCTAACTAAACTAAATTAATCATGTGTGCTGTTTTGTATATAACGTAAATGGTTAACGACAAAAAGTAAATTTATGGAACACAACCTGCCATTATAACATGTGCGTGGTGTAAAAAATCACTTTGTTTTGAACATTTCTTCGTGGAGTACCATTTTCGTGGACTATATGTTTCATAGAAACCATAATAGTTTATGTATATTAAATTATTTTTTTGTTATAAATAAATTGTGATTTAAATAAATTATAAATATTTTCTTTTTATATGTAAAAATCCATGAAACTTTCCCTTATGAAATTTTATGATATCTACGATAGTTTGTGATTGACGCGTCTTGGCGGATGTGCGCAGCCTAAATATTATAAAGCAAAACAAAAAATTTTCAAATTTTGATTTTTTACAAAATCAATAATATAGTAGATGAGAAAGGAAGTATTTGTTGCATAATACATTTTTCCCATCATCATTCGTTGATCAGATATAGTAACGTAAAGTGCCAAAACCCTAAAAAAGAAAAGGGTTAATTTCACGACTCCAGAGTAGATTATGGAAAAACGCGAAAACACGTAACTTTTATTTTTGATTTCTCTACCATTTAAAAAAAGTTTGGTTAAAATCGGATCGTAAACTTTAAAGATATAACGAAAAACACGTTATTTTTTAATAAAAAATTAACAAAAAATCGTTAAATCAAATTTTAAGTTCCGTAGGCCTTTAGTAGACGAAAAAACAAATATTTCGTACATTTATCAAAAATGTCTATCATTAACCGTTTCAAAGTTATAACCAAAAAAGAAAAAAATCCGAAACTTTGAAGGGTGGTTTCACCCCCTAAACGTGCGACTTAGCAGATATAAAAAAATACGTATCGATTATTCTCGCGTACTGAACAACTGTGCCAAATTTCATCAAAATCGGAGGGGGACACCTCGGTATGTTCCCTTGTTAGTAAGCCGGCCGGTCACAAAATAAATTGCTGATTGTGTGTTCCTTATAAGCTATAATTTTAACCTTTCTTTCAAAAGGACTAATGATAGGGAACTAGGGTGTCTGCCTGTGAAGCCGCTGGACAGATTTTTGTCGCGGGTTGGAATCTCCATGTGGGACTTAAGTTTTTTTCAGCCAATTTTTTCATCATTATTAAACACATAGCAATTTTCAGTAGTTGCTTCAGTAGTTGCCAATCCATCATTGTAAGTGTGTTATAATTCCCGCCGAATAACTTTAAGGCCCATCGCGGAGCGGTACATCTTCCGGTGCGATGCCTTCCGTCGGGTAGCTCTCGTTGTCCGCTGTTCTGAGTAGGCCATGTGCTAACAATTGGTTGTACAATAGGATATAAGTACCATGTATTACGTTAGACTCTAATTGTAAGTGTATTATATACTCGCAATAAACATTTCTTTTTAATACTTTGGCGGCCGCACGTCTCATCAAAATTTGTTTGCTTGGCGCCGCACAGTGGTCCGGAATGTGCATTTAACCGCGCAAAAGTCAAAAAGTCGATTTTGGAATTTCGATTTTTTTTGCATATATCGATTCCTAAATAACCACCGACCTCAGAACCGAAAAGATTTTTGAAATCGGATAAAAATTGTAGTTACAACAAACGCTTAAAGTTGAAACTTTTTCTGGAGGCCTTTTTCTATCGAAAAACCACGTTGTCTTCTTTCTAACATTCTGGCGAAACTATGCAATATTTTTTAACAATTATTATTTCTATTTGAAGAGCATTCTTCCGCGATAAAAATTCACGTGTCGAACATAAAATTACTGTTTGTAGTTTATTCAAAAATTAATGTTGAAAACATGAAAGAAAATCGTCGAAGTTTTTTATCTTTTGCAGTCAATATCTTCATAGTCCCACATAATCCCACTCTCTAATTAACACCACCCTTTTCTGTAAACCTTCCCCTAAACGATCCTGCAAAAAGCTAATCCGCCCGGATCCGCCTCGGACGAATTTTTATTGTTTAAAGAGTCGCGCGCACCTCGGCAAGGCGCAGCCGCCGGACTGTCTCGTAAACTATCGATAGGTATAACAATGAAAGGCGCAGGTAGACGCAAGAAATATTTGCAGAAATAACTTCTATATAGTCTAAGGAATATATGTGGAAAGTTTTAGCCGAATATCTTTCGATACTTATAAGTTATTTAATTTTTAAGTGAACCCTGCACGGCGAAGACTAGGATTTCCTTTCAATCGGATAACCTAGCTCATTCCTCTTTGCTTGCATCCTAACAATAAAGCAATTAAGTAACAAAAGTGATGCTTTAGAAGTCTTCGTCCTCGTTAGTGACAATAACATTTTGTTTTTATTGCACGGTATCTTTAAGAAACACGGGAATTTACTGACCGCATGTCCCACTGGGTCTATGTAGCAGGTCTGGGTTACATAAACCTTAGGAAGGAATATCAAGAAAAGGTGCAGATAGATAAGGCAAATTTTAGCAGGAACTATTTCTATATAGTTTAAACTAAACATCTTCAATGCTCTCAGAGGCTACTTTGTGGTAGTTTTTATTTTTTCCATTTTGAAGTTAGCAATGTAAGCCAAAAAACATGTGGGATTAAAGAATTAACCAAAAACGGTTGAAAAAATAATTTTTCAAGAAATTATTTATGGGTACTTGATCATCAATTAATGGTGACTCGCTCTACAAAAAGTAAAAATCTCACAAAATTCTTAATTGCTCTAATAGTACTTCCTTTTAAGGGAAATATCTGAATGTTTTCACGCTTTTGAAGTTCGGTGTTTTTAAGCATTCATTTTCGCACTTACATGGTTGCAAAGTTAATTATTATTCCTATTACTGGACTCAGGAAACATTTCAGGGACTCTTTGTACAAATTGATTGAATTAGAAGAGGGCAAAAAGTTAATCCCATGTCGTAAATGGGTATTTGAAACTTCTGGCCACGTGTAGTTCAAACCTGTCCGCCATATTTAATCCGCCATTTTGTTTTTTGAAATTTGGAGTTCAGATTCGTAATCAGCAACCTCAAAAACATTGGGATACTAATTTTTGTGCAAAACAATTAATTTTTGAACAAACCTGTTCGCTATATTTAATCCGCCATTTTGTTTTTAAAATTTTTGAGTTCAGATTCGTAATCAGCAACCGAAAAAATAATAGAATACCAATTTTTAACTCAATCCGAGGTGTTTTGGCGATCATTGCGTACCAATTTTTAACCCTGTATCTTGACCGGAAGGGTAGTTATGGGGAAAATTCAAAAAACGGGTTTTTGCCCCATTTTGCCTAGTTATTGAGGTGCAAAAATTTGAAAAAATTCTGACATATTCTACACGGTACCGTACATGTTTGAGATTTTTTTAAGATTTTTCCATTGAAGAACCTAAGTGTAAAAAATGAGCAAACGCAAAAAAATCGGAAAAAAGTAGATTTCGTATCGAGATCTTCGAGTGACAACTTTTTGCAAATTGCAGTAACAACCCAACACTCATGATTGTTATCTCCAATTTTTTTCAGATTTTTAAACCGCCTGCGTCATTGTGAAAAAAATCAAAAACCGTTTTGCGTGACGCATTTCGATGTGAAACGCCATGATCCAGTTATTATTTCCTTATTCTTCGATTACAGTATATTCATTTTGTGACTTTCAGTGTTTCTGCCACGAAGCAATTACATGTTAATATAGAGAATCGAATTAATTAAATCAATTGTGAACTTTGATGGTTCCTTATCTGCAAGAATTTTTAAGGTTTTTTCAAGTGAACGATTTGGCGCAGTTGATAGGGCGTCTGCCTGCGGAAGCGCTGAACACTATTTTGTCGCAGGTTCGAATCCCCATGGGGAACTTGATATTTTTTTTCATTTTTAAAAATTGTCAACTACATAACAATAATTAGTCGCTATTTTCAAACATTTAAAAGTATTTTTAAGGTCCAGAAAAATATAAATTAATACAGAACATACTATTTGCTTTATCGAGTTTTTCTAGTCATACCATCTTCTGCGATTACGGCTATTATCAAACATTGTAACACTGGATTTACTACGATATTTGAAGACATATGTTACTTACTAAATGGTCATAATATTATTAGAATATCTTGTTCACTTGTAACAATGATTGTTTAAAGGAATGCAGAGTTTCTTTCTATCCGAAGATAATAACTTTTCCTACATCCTTTACTGATTAACATACACCTTCATACACCGTAGAACAACCGATGTCTATTCAATGTTAGAGTGTTTAATAATACTCGTAGTCGTAGAACAGTGTATGAATAGAAAAATCCTACAAAGCAAAAAGTATGTTCTGTACTAATTTATATTTTTCTGGACCTTAAAAATACTTTTAAATGTTTGAAAATAGGAACTAATTATTGTTATGTAGTTGACAATTTTTAAAAATGAAAAATAAATATCAAGTTCCCCATGGGGATTCGAACCTGCGACAAAATAGTGTCCAGCGCTTCCGCAGGCAGACGCCCTACCAACTGCGCCAAATCGTTCACTTGAAAAAACCTTAAAAATTCTTGCAGATCAGGAACCATCAAAGTTCACAATTGATTTAATTAATTCGATTCTCTATATTAACATGTAATTGCTTCGTGGCAGAAACACTGAAAGTCACAAAATGAATATACTGTAATCGAAGAATAAGGAAATAATAACTGGATCATGGCGTTTCACATCGAAATGCGTCGCGCAAATCGGTTTTTGATTTTTTTCACCATGATGCAGGCGGTTTAAAAATCTGAAAAAAATTGGAGATAACAATCATGAGTGTTGGATTTTTACTGCAACTTGCAAAAAGTTGTCACTCGAAGATCTCGATACGAAATCTACTTTTTTCCGTTTTTTTTGCGTTTGCTCATTTTTTACACTTAGGTTCTTCAATGGAAAAATCTGAAAAAATGTCAAACATGTATGGTACCGTGTAGAATATGTCAGAATTTTTTCGAATTTTTTGCACCTCAATAACTAGGCAAAATGGGGCAAAAACCCGTTTTTTGAATTTTCCCCATAACTACCCTTCCGGTCAAGATACACGGTTAAAAATTGGTACGCAATGATCACCGAGCATTATCTATCGAATGAGACCACCCCCATTGAAATCGGTTCAAGGGCACTTTTGACCACCTTATCCTGCTATACCCTTTTAAAATATTTTCATTTGGCTGATAATTCGTTATGTTTTCCATCTAATCATGAGAATTACGATCCGTGTATAAAATTCGATCCCCTTGTTAAACATGCTAACACAGTGTTCATATTATATTACACACCTCATAAAAAATTAGCAATTGATGAATCGTTAGTTGGGACGCTGTGTTGTTCCGGTATAACTCAATACTTGCCGAGCAAAAAGCATCATCGCTCGGGCATACAATGTAGGATGCTTTGCGATGCAGTTTCGAAATATTGTTTAACCTTTTATTGTTACAAAGGCGCAAAAGCAAAAAGAAGTAGTGACGAAAAAGAAAGTAATCATTTAAACAGAGGATATCACGTCTTTGTTGCATATCGTCTTTGTTGATATTAATATTCCACCGATATAAACTATTTAACCGGAACTATTCGAAGAAATAAAAAATGTGTTCCCGTTCATTTAAAAACAGCTAACTGTAAGGATGCCTTTTTATTTGAATATATAAAAATAGTCACGATCGTTGCTTGTTTCTCGCATCGTGGACGACATAAAACGCTACTCTTACATAACGTAAGTGAAGTCAAGTATTTCAAAGAAAATGACGTGCTCTTTTGTGCGTATCGTGAAAAGAAAAGCGTAATAAAACCTGTAATACTAATTTCAACTAAAAGCGCAGATCAAAATGTAACGGTAACAAAGAAGAGACGCGGTAGAGAAAGGCAGTCAACAGAATCTTCTACTATTGAGACTTACAACACTTTCATGGGTGGTGTAGACGAGTCAGATAAATTGTTATATACATATCTTGATGAACGTAGAACTATAAAATATCGGAAAAAGGTTGTTTTCAATATAATGAACCGCATGGTTTTGAATGTTTATGTTATTTATAAAGAAAGAGTTGGCAATAGCGCAATGACCCGGATAGATTTCATTTCGCAAATAATTTTTTCTATTGAGCGTGAATGGATGAAACATAAGAGGGCACGTGTTTTTGAACGTGTTGGTATAAACGAAAATACGTTTCGTTTAGTAAAGTTGCCAGAACGTAACTTGCAGAATTGCGTAGTGTGTAGCACTAAAAATAAGAGAAAAAGATCGCATTTAATTTGTGTGGATTGTAAAAAGGGAGTTCATCCAACATGTTCTCATAAACACCAATGTTGTAAAGTATAAATGTTGCTTTCAATAAAATATTATTTGCTCCTCAAATTTTTCGAAATGTATTTCTCAGATTGCTTATAGTAGTAGCGATGCGACGTACAGGGTGTTTCGAAAATATTTGTCATGGCTTTCAGAGGTTGTTCTACACCTCTGGATCGATGGTGATTTGTAAAAAAAAACCCGCCGCAAAATTCGGGAAAGGGTAGCAAATTTTTTATATTGGCTCATCGTATTCGTCTTGTTACGTAGGCAAAATGCCTGGGAGGAACCATGGGTCAGAAACGAACCATTCTCTCACAAATTAACTTTTAATTGAGCCTTCCGATTAAAATTTCGCCCATATGGCAGCCTTCGAGTCACCAACCTTTCGAAAGGAAACACATGAGATACCCTTGCTAGCTACACTAGTTGAAACAGAGGCAAAATAATTGAAGAGAGAGAAAATGACTACAGTCTATGCCAAACTCCGGAGCGAGGCGGTTGTGTTTATAAACTGTTCCGCTCTCGATACGTAGTGCTGTAGAAGAAGTCAGGTGCTATATCCAGTGAACTGTTGTTGCTCGCTCATTTTCATATTTTTCAAATCGCTACTGATTATCCGGACATAGTCTGTATATCTCTCTCCATTTGGTTGCGCATCCTCTTCGGAGGGGAGCAGCCACCATCTTAGTTAATCATTTTCTTCCAAAGATCCTAGCGAAAGCTAAGATCTTACTTCGGTCTAGAAGTTCTCCGAGCGCCAAATTATTAAGTTTATTTTTTATAAAATTAAATGTCGCAATATCAAGCAACGGATAAAAAAGCGGGAACTTCCGTAGAGAAGTCCTCAGGGCCGAGTACTGAGCCGCCGAGCTCGAAAACGAATAAACAGTTGCGGAAACGCAACAAAATGACAGCGAGTACCGATAAGCTTAGCTTTGAGCTTGAGAAAGTTTTCAAAGTTCCAGGCGCCCGTTCACCGCGGGAAGCATCAATGATGAGTCGCGGAACTGACTCCGATATGGAGGAGAGCATCTTCTCCGACTCATCCTCCATCAGACAGGGAGAACGCTCTGACTCCACGCCTATGCAGACGCCGACTCTCAAAAAAGCAACCGGAAACCCCGGCAGTATCTACAAAGCGCAAACTGAAATAATAGAACAGCTGAAAGCGCAGGTCAAGACTCTCCGCGAGCAGCTTGACCAATACAAGAAGCGCGGAACATCCTCCCCGAAGGCCTCCACGCCACCTTTAAAGAAGAAGAGCACCCGCGGAATCATGCCCGCGACCGTGGAGGCGCCTAGGATCGATAGGATCGATAGGAAAGCCCTGGATGGGAGGGTGACCGGTGTCATTCCCGAGGCTGCGGGCCTAGCCTACGTTGAGCTTTTTGGCCTACACAATACTCCGCGAGGCCAACCACTAGTGACTTGAGTGCCAGGGCCACCACGTGGCCGGGTACGCATTGGAGCAAGGGCGCATTACCCATCCGGTTCGTGATCCTGGCTGCTAGGGACCCTGGCTTTTTCCGACTCGACTCCCGGGTTACATGCCAAGGTTGTTCCCGCAGTTCAGGTTAAGGTATCATAGCGGCTTCCAACCACCCCTTCCTAATCTCTCGCGTAAGCTGTTGCTCCGTCGGAGCGTCATACTACGTTGGGTTGGTCCGCTCCACCTTCGTTATTTCTCTCGTATCCGGTCTAGTGACCTTGACCGCCCTGTTCGATAGATAAATGCCTTGGCATCCCACCCCCCCCCCTGGGGGGGGGGGAGACGGCTGGTCGACCGGGAGAAGTGGGATCGCTGGTGCATCCATGGGGATCGCGACCTGACGTGCGCTACCACGTTCTCCCCCACCCCTTCATGCCTCTAATCAGGTTTGCGTTATGTTGGTCGAGCGGGCGGAGGGCACGTACGAGTGAGTTTTGTATGCGTGTGTATGCTCTTTCGTGTATATAAATAGAGAAAGGGCTCGCCGGCTTCCTTCTGTTCCCTGCACGGTTCGCATTTCGGAGTTAGGTCCGCAGCGACGCGTTTCTATCATCGGGCGAAGCCTTCCTTCGCGCTTTACGGACGCCCCCCCCCCCCCCCCTCCCTCACCTCCGCGCGCGCGTTCCTTCACCGGATCACGTTACGGACCGTGTCTGTTTGAGGGCGCGTGCGCTGAAAACCTCGCGCGGGAGGTTTCTCTTCCGTCGGTACGAGTGGGTTGACGATGTTCGACCGAGGGTATCGCTCGTTTTCCTCCCTCGGTAAAGCTGGATTCTAGTCGCTTTTACCCTTCCCTTCCCTTCCCATCCTAGCCACTATTGCCTACGTGAGAGCCTGCTACGACTTCGCCGAAACTTCTTCCGAGGGAGCTAGCATCAGTTCCATCGTGAGTCGTCCACCAGCCGGCTGGGGTCTCTCCCGAGTTTCCGTCCGGCTCACCTCCCACCCTACAAGGTCTGAATTTTCATATTTCAAGTTCTCTATCCTATCCGCGACGCGGCTTTTTACGCGGCCTACACGGTTTCCCGCTTCTTCACGATTGGGGATGCACCAGTCGCGCGCGAGAGTTCTTTGCGGATCCGGTCGTCCTCGAAGTTGTTCCTCCCCGTGAGGCTTGCGAGTGCGACGATACCGGATCGGATCGGGTGAATCGAGTCCACCCTCCTTCGTCCTTGCTTCCGTCCGAGCCGTTCGTTCCTGTCGTTTCCCTTTCTTGGCTCTTTTCCTAGAGCCTCGGGGGGGGGGGGGGGGGTCCCGCCCGCGAAGTACACTTGCCGAGGCCGTCTCATTCCCCGCACGGACCATCCTCCTCTCTCTCCTTACCGTCCTTGGTGATTCGTTGTCGCCAGTGTCACCAGTCCTCGTCGACCACCTGGAAGAAGTATCGGAAAAACCTGTCTCTCTCCTCCCTATGGGAAGGAGAGAGATACGATTTCCTTCGTGACTTTTACTTAGAAGCAGGGTCGACAAGCTGTAATGGGCTCAGCGGTTCCGAGTTACGCCCCACTCAGCTAGCAGGTGGCGATAGTGACGCTACCCACACATGCACACCGAATTGAAGAATTTCAACTACATTTGCAAGAGGAAATCGGTGTGATTCTGTTACCGCCAGAACTGAACAGTCGATTTTGTTCCGAACCTTCCGAACATTCCGAACCGCCGTTGTGGGTACTTATTTAAGAGTAAATCGCTCAAGACGAAAACGTGTAGCCAAAAGAATTCTAGACATAATTATTATTTATTTCATAGTTCTTATACTTACTATAATTATTAAAATACTGTTATAATTTAAGTTGTTTCCTTTTTTAAGTATGAAACAAAGGAAGAAACGTTCGGTTATTTTCTGTAAAGAAAACAGAGGTTAGAAAGTATATGTGTTCCTATGTACACCTATGTATATTATAATTCTTTTTTATTGTGAATGTTAATAAAAAATAGTTAATTGAAACATAACGTTGTTATTTTAATTTAAAAATAAAATTGTCAAGAAAACAAGGTCTACTCTAGAATACAACCACTGTATACACATTAATATAGATGGGCATGCTATACATAAATTTATGCCTTTAGTTCGCCGCTCAGCTAAAAGCGGCGCTGTTTGCGGACCTTTTTCATACACGGCAGCTTGCCTACCCTGCTTAGAAGCCCGAGTTCGCGGGGGGCGCGGTACGCGCGCGATCCCCGCTTTAAGACGATGCTTTTTCACATCACTCCGTACGCACATTTTGCGTCTCTTTCCTTACTCGCCTGTCGCTCCGATTCGATCTCCTTCGTCTTTCACCCGACTCCTTCGCTCTCTCGTCCTCCTTCCCTCTGCTTTCTCCATTTTTCTTTCCTTCCGATCGTTGGTCGACGATCTTACTCGTCTCGCTTCTTTTCGCTAGTTACCTTTCGTTCAAGGTTCCCTTTCACGCTCCTCTTTTTTTTTCTCCTTTCATGGTGTCTCCTTTTCCATCGCGCCCTTCCCTTTTTGCGCTCTTTTCCCGTCCTACGCGTTCCTTCATCCATCCTTCTTCCGAGAGAATATCAAGCAAGCGGATTTATCCGCCTTCGAGCGGGTTCGCCTCGCGAGTCCCGTGAGAAACAACAATGGCAATCGTTGCCGGTCGTTCGTATCTTTTGCTTCGTGCCTTTGCTTCCCTTCGTTTCGTTTCGTTCCGCTCTTTCTCCGCCTATGGGTGTCTCCATGGATTCACCGATGTTACGAATTTCTCCACCTTCGACAGTGGAATCTTCGGTGTGTCCTCTCTGTCGATGAATTGCTGATCCATCGTTCTTCTCCTTTTCGCCGCTAGAGCGGGACAAACGCACAGGATGTGCTCGCCCGTTTCCGATGCCTCCTCGCAGAAGGCGCATTCCTCCGTCACGTCCTTTCCCATTCTCTTCAGATGATTCTCCAATGCCGCGTGGTTCGTCATTATTCCTATCGTTTGAGCGCACTGCCGCCTCTCCATCGCCAACAGATCCTTCCCCTGCTTGTACGGGATCTCTTCCCCTATCATCTTCCTCGAATGTACGCATCCTTCCGTCTCCGCCCATTTTCTCTTTCTTTCCGTCGTTCTCCAGTCCTTGATAGCCTTCTTGACTATCGCCTCCGCCACCGGTAGCATCGGCTCCGGTCCGATCGGTCTCTCGTCCGATCCCTCGTTCGCCAGCTCGTCCGCCAGTTCGTTTCCCTCAATGTTCCTGTGTCCCGGTACCCATAGTAGTCTCACCGAATTTCCCATTCCCGTCAGTCGATTCAGAGCCTCTCTGCAGCTCTCCACCGTTCTCGATGTCGTGGAGCCGCCTTTCAGCGTTATAAGCGCCGCTTGGCTATCCGAGCATATCACCACGCTCCTTCCCCTCGTCTCTTTGTCCGCCAAGTGGCCGGCACATCTCTCGATCGCGTGTACCTCCGCCTGGTACACTGTCGGCGTTCCTCCGAGTTTGATCACCTCCGATTCCTCTCCCTTGCCCGCTTTCGCCCACGCGGCTCCCGTCAGATCGTTCTTCCTCGATCCGTCCGTATAGTACACCGTGTCCTTCCTCTCGTCGTACGGTTTCTTCCCGTCGCTCCAGTCGTCTCTGTTGGTTATCTCTATCCTGTACTTTCGCTCGAAACTGAAGCTCATGTTTATCTTGTCCGCCGGCATGTCGCACAGCTCTCTCACCTCCGCGGGAGCCTCTTTCTCCAGGATCTCCGTGTGCCTGGAGGCTCCTTTTCTCGTTTTCTTATCTCCTCTCCGGAGTCCCCAGTACTTCAGTCTGTACGCCGTTTTCATCGCGATCTCCTTTATCTTTGTTTCCAGCGGCGCCACGTCGCTGATCACCTCCAACGCTCTGATCGGAGTCGTCCTGAAGGCACCGTAGATCCTCCTCAGTGCCCCTCCCTGTACACTGTCCAGTCTCGTTTTCACCCTCGTTCCTCTCGTCGCTTTCCACCATATCAGCGCTCCAAAGGTGATCCTCGGCACTATGATGGCCTCGTATATCCATTTGGTCACTCTCGGCGTCATTCCCCATCTGTGACCCGCCATTCTACCCATGGTATTGAGGTTTCTTCTCGCTTTCTCCGTTTGCACCTTCACGTGTTCCGTCCATAGGAGCCTGTCGGTAATGTGTACCCCCAGATACTTTACCTTCCTGGTATGGTAAACGTCAGTCTCTCTCCCTTGTAGGTGAGATCGTCTATCACCGGTCTGGTCGCGTTGCATACGTATCTGTTGGCGAACAGCATCATCTCCATCTTCGTCGGATTGACCGATAGTCCCGTGCTCTCGCACCAGATCTCCACGGTTTGCAGAGCCGTTCTCGCCTTGTCCTTCACCTCTTCCAGAGTCTTTCCCTGGGCGAGAAAGTTGACGTCGTCCGCGTAAGCCGCCGCTTCCACGTCGCATTCCTGCAACGTGGAGGCGCCTAACTCCTCCTCGAACCGCTTCGTCTCGCTGGCCGAGTTGGTCGAACCTCTGCACTCGGAATCACGGACGGATACAACCCCCGAGACGCCCATCGTCGAAGAAATAAGCGGTGGGAAACCTCCCCCGCTGATTGTGCACGCAAGCTGCCCGCAAAATATTATAAACAAAATAAGGCAAGCATATGCAACAGCGGATTTCTCGATAAAGCGCAGTGGCAACCAAAGCCACGTGGTCTATCCTAAAAACCTGCTACAATTCAAAAAAATAAAAGAAATCCTCATTAAGGAAAACTTTAAATTCTTTACTTTCACGCCGAAAACAGAAAAACCCGCCGTCATGTTACTCAAGGGTATAGACCCGAATTCAGATATAACGGAAACTTTGCAGGAAATCAACGCGCTCGGCGCTGCACAGTGGTCCCAAATGGCCAAAAAATGCGATAAACCTCAAAGCGTGCTTCAATTTAGCTGAAAATTGACATACCGGGGTAATTTGGGTCGCTGATTACGAATTTGAACTCAAAATTTACAAAAACAAAATGGCGGATCCAATATGGCGGACACATATATTTCAAAATTGCTGCTTCGGCGCGAAAGTTAGTATCCTAATGTTTTTTGGATCGCTGAGTACGAATCTGAACTTACAATTTCCAAAAACAAAATGGCGGATTCAGTATGGCGGATACGTATATGTAAAAACTGCTGGTTCGATGCGAAAGTTAGTATGCTAATGTTTTTTGGGTCGCTGAATACGAAACTGAACTTACAATTTCCAAAACCAAAATAGCGTTTTCAATATAGCCGACGCGTGTGTCTAAAAATCGCCGGTTCTGCGCGAAAGCTAGTATGCAACTCATTTTTACTCTAACAAGTAATTAAAAAATGTGACAATAAATATTGTTCGTTAATAAGCAAGAAAATCTATCACAAGTGAACAATTTATTTAGTAATTCCAATAAATTTGTTGACACAGTAAATTTCAAATAATAAATAGTCTCGAACAATGAACAAAATTGTTCGCTTTGAAAAATTGTTTGCCACCAGAAGATGCTGGAATGCAATAAAGTTGCAAAATGATGCATTAATGACTATAATAGATTTAAAAAACATAGTAAACATGTAGTCTAATAAATAGAAAAATTCGCATTCAAAGCTCCCAAGATTCACATTAAAATATCCCTCAAAGTAATGTTTGCTTGGTGTAAATCATTCAATAATTTAATAATATAGGAAAATAATAAATATTACACAAAATTTAAACATTTTTGATATATATTACTGAAATAAAACGAATGGCTATCGTAACATGTATACTTGCAAGAAAAAAATTAATTTTACCTTTTTATGAACTATGTATATTAGTTTAAACAAATGTGTTATAATTAACTAATAAGTTATTCACAAATCGTATAAAATTCATATGAGAATTTTTTTTGTATCGTCCACGATTCTTGATGAAACGCGCTTATAAGCTCAGAATGCGAGTACGCCGCTGTACAAAAAATTACAAAAATACCCTAATAGCGCCTAATAGCACCTAAACCTTGGAGGTACAGCAAGTTGAAAGTGTAACCTATAAGCCTAAACAAGAATCATAGTGGAACACTGTGGAGCACTTAACTTTTTCTCTACATTTGTAAAATTCTCACATAAAGATTGACCCGATATTTCCTACTATTTGCATTGCAGTTTCAAAACATAACCATTAGCAATTTTAATTTTTCTTTTACCAATAAATGTTGTACTTACTTCCATGAACTCCATCCATTTTGCAGAATTGAAATAGACTCACTTTCACACAAGTTATTCACTTTATACTGCGGCCAGCAAAACAGTGGTTACGCTCACGACGACTGCGGGACTAATGAACGCGATATTCAAAATGCGACAACGTCGCAGGTATAAGTAAAAAAACCCTGCCCTTCCAGGTTTTCATAGACAAACTATCTGAGTACCAAATGCAATAATAAAAATGGCCCGAACGAAAAGTTCATTTTTGAGGTTTTTCGCACGTTTTAGCGATTTGGGACCACTGTGCGCTGGCAAGGTGAAGGCCTCGCGTGTTTCGGTCTTCGAAACCCCGCGCTCAAAACAGAGAGGTACACCGTTGCCGATGTTCGTTGTGCAGTTCACGACACAATCCGACTTGAATTTTCTTAAGAACATTCAAGTCATTAACTATCAAAAAATCCGCTTGAAAAAATTTCAACGCAACGATCTCATTCAGTGCCACAACTGCCAGAGAGTAGGTCACTCTTCAATAAACTATAGGCTAGAATTTCGTTGCGTAAAATGCAAAGAAGCACATGAGAGAGGGGCCTGTGGAGTGGCGGTTAAAACCGTAAAACCTGCAATCTATTGCGTGAACTGCAAAGAATTTGGCCATCCGGTCTCTTACCGCGGGTGCCCCACCTTAAAGAAAATGATCGCACTGGCCACCTCACCGAAGTCCAACGCATCCGCAATTGCATCTCAGAGGCCACATAAAACGACCCGCAGCTCGACCCGTACAATCGTCGCTGGACTATCTTACAGCCAAGCACTGACCTCACCAGCAGTTCCGGTTATCAACGCGACTGCATTAACATCGGCGAGACAGCAACTGCGATGCGCACCTGCAGCAGCACCGAGAACTGTAGCGGACAGCCCAACCGCTGCACCAGCATTTAAAACGCCAGGTTAAGAGCTTGCGGCGATCAAAGAATCACTGTCGCTACTCCTGGCTCAAATGCCAGTTCTATTTAACCGAGTAAACGAGACCTCAGAGAAAATTAACGTCCTTTTCTCAATGTTAATAGGTGAAAACGTCGAGGCGCAGCGGATGAGAAGGGCCAGCGGCACCCGTTGCGGGCGTAGCAAACGTTAAGTCCAAAATGGCGGTGAACCAAGGTATCACCCTCAACGAATTTTCCCTGATCGGGATAAATGTAAATTCCATCATTAATCTTCACCGGAGAGATTACTTGCAATCCTTTCTTACTCGTTACAAGCCGGATTTTTGCTGACTTTGCAAAACGAAATTAAACAACAAGCATAGATTAACGCTGTCAGGCGGGTATAAAATCGTCCGACAGGATAGAGAGGGGGGCCGCGGCGGGGGCACCGCGATTATAATCAAAGATAGTATAACATTCAAGAAAATCGATCTGGAATTTCCACCCCACCCAATCGTAGAAGCCTCCGCGATATCTATCAGTATCGGAGGGGGAAGAAGCTTAGTAATAGTCTCGGTTTACAGCACCAACAAAAATAGCAAAGATTTCATCGATCAACTGGAACGTATCTTTTCGAAGTTACGGCTCCATAACGATCAAAACTTCTACATCATCGCAGGCGATTTCAACGCCAAGCATACTACTTGGAAAAAACACGTTAAATAACGGCAGTGGCATTAAACTCTACGATTGGCTCAGCTTTCGCGATGCTGTATATCGTGCGCACCTCCTGTTCTCGGAGACTGCCACTTTCCATCGAGCAGCCTCAAATCTCGACCTGGTGCTGGCGGACAGCAGGCTGATCGAATTCACAAAGGAAAGTACAGGCCGTTTAATAACTCTTTCCTATGGTAGTGATCACTGGGTAACCAGAGTGAAATTTCGAAACCTCGGGTGGGACACAATGTTGCCGCGTCTCGAACCACCGAAGAGAATGCAGATTCACAGGGCCGACTGGACCAAATTTAAAAATCTCTTGGGTGATTTCGTTCCCGATGGCATGAAGGAAATTGTCACAGCTAACGAGATGCAAATCGATGCCATCATCAGACAGCTAGAGGGCAAAATCCATTCGGCCCTGGTCGAGTCTGTGCCAACCTCAAAAACGATTGTGAAACCGTGTGACTACACGGACAATCAAATTAAAAAATTAAAGCGTATTAAGTCAAAACTTCTCACCAAACTTTTCGCAGTCTCGAGGCGTGGCAATCCGACTGCTCCCGTAAATAGCGGCTTGGCTGGCTTTCTCAAGCAATGTATCGCGAGGGTGAATTACAGGCTGCGAAAAAGATTCACTGCGATTGCTACTAATTTTTGGAACAACAACCTCAAAAATCTGAACACCCAAGTCCCCAGCAAAATGTTTCCGCTGATTAGAAGAACACTAGAGAAATCCGGAGATCTTTCTCTCCCAGCACTCAGGACGCAAATGATCGACACAAGTCTTCTCGTCGAGAGCGAGCTCAACCCAAATGCACTCGCGATCGAGGGTGACAATTACGCGGTCACAAACGAAACCGATAAACTTAACCTTATCGGGGCTCATTTCTCCAGGGTTCACAAACTGGACTATCAAAATGAGACCAACAACACGCACAGCTACGTGACAAACAGACTTATTCAGACGACAGAGACCATATCAGTCTGCTGCCCAATATAGGCAAGGTATTTGAGATTATACTAAACAACCGAATAACAGTGCAGGTCTGCGAGAAAAACTTGTTACCGGACCATCAATTCGGCTTCCGCCATGCACACTCCACAGTGCATGCAATCTCTAAGCTCACTTCGGACATTGCGTGGGCACTAAACGGTAAAATGATGGTCGGTGCTTGCCTCGTCGATCTCGAAAAAGCGTTCGACACGGTCTGGACCGCTGGCCTAATCGTTAAACTACGGGATTTAGCTTTTCCGACAAACCTCTTGCAAATGATTCATAACATGATTACGAAAAGAAATTTTCGCGTTCACGTGAACGGTACAGCTTCAAGTATCACGCATTGCATAGAGAATGGCCTACAGCAAGGCGCCGTGAACTCACCGACTCTATTCAGTTTATATTTTTCAGATATTTTGAATAAATTTGATCTAAACACCGAAAATGGCTGCAGCGCTCTTGCGTTAGGGACGACTTAATATTATACACACGAAGTCATGACCCCACAATGATTCAAAGTAAGCTGCAATTAACTTTAGACAAAGTCTTCCTGCACTGCAACAGCCTGAAAATCAAGATAAATTCAAATAAATGCGAAACCATTCTCTTCTCTGCAAACTCCCACAAAATCAGCAAGCAAGCACGTCGACAGGCGAAAATTTTTAATCTCAGCGATCCTGCGAACGCATCCGCTCTGCTTCCTCACATGAAATCAGTCAAATATCTCGGCGTAATTCTCAATGAGAGATTAAATTACAACAATCACGCGAAATATATTTTAGAAAAAGCACGCAAGGCAACTGCGAAAGTTTTGCGATTGCTGTACTCGAACCACGTGAATCCGGAAGTCAAAACTTTAATTTACAAGCTGTACGTACGGTCGATCCTGTCATACGCCTTCCCCGGATGGTTTCCGATCTCTCCATATGTCATGGAGATGATACGTGTAGTGGAAAGACGAATATTCCGCGCAATCGGTGGCCTCTATCTACCGACTCTACAAGCTAACGGCCAGCATCGCTCCGTCTCGAACGCGAGGGTCTATAACAAAGTAAACGCCTCCCGCTTCGACATTTTTGCGCTAAAGCTCTTACGACTCCACGCGTATAAGCTGTTCACGAATATTACTGGAAATCCGCTCATTAACGGACCTATTTACACTTGCCCCGATTATGCGGAAATATCAAGATTGTCTGGGTACATAACTTTCGATACGTTCTTCTATCTTGATGCGAACGGATTTCTTCAAGATCCGATATTAAAAATTCCCATCGTTTATCATATTAAACGAAAAAAGGGATCACTGGCTTTGGACTATATTCCCGCCGAGATACGGAGTAATCCGGAGAGGCTCACATTCTCAACCGCGCTTCCAACCGTGGACCGAGATCCCAGAAGATACAAATATCTCAGCAAATTGCCATGGCTACGCGCCGCGACCGGCCCTACTGAGTCGCCGCGACTTCCGTCAGCTCGGAGCCCGAGCTTATAATACATCGTAACTATTTCTTTTACGAATTTCTTTTATAGGAAAACCTACTGCAACGCGTTCATTTTATCATTCGTCTCGTATATATCATTATTTATTCTCGCCTCATCTCTATCATACGCGCAAGCTCGTTTCGCGAATGGCGTTCGGCGACCACCACATTCTGCCGCCGCTTACAGCTGCAAGCAACCACGCCAAGCGCATCGGCACAATCAACCGGCCGTTTTTCACTACCTCATGTGCCATCTGTCTCATTTTACTTCATTTAATCCGCACCCGCATCTCTATCGACCCACCTAGTATAAATTACTTTTAAGTCATTATCGATGTCAGTTTTTTTCTATACGACTCAAACTTTTTTTTCCTGGCACTCAATCATTAGCTATCGACTGTGTTAAGCGCATTTTTTTTTCTCACTCCGCTAAAAAATATATATATTGTCACTTACCGTTAAAATTTGTTTCGAGAAGCAGCAATGCTGCCACATTACATATACATGCCCATTTATATTTGCCTGCCGTTTATCAGGCTAATTGCTACTATATGGTGACGTCAAAATAAACGAATTTTATAAAATAAAAAGAAAATGACTAGAAAATGTCAATGACCTGCGTTCAGTGTCGGGTTTGCTCAAGGGCCCACCCGGGAAGAAGAGTATAAACACTTACACTTCTCTTCTGAATCGGTAACACAGTGCCCTATTTTCTAGCTTTCTCTACGTCGCCTCTGCATTAACTATCGACGAAATTTTAATCGGGAGACCCAATTAAAAGTTTTTTTTAATGCACCCCATAACTACCCTCCCGGTCAAGTTATCGGATTCAAAATTGGTGTACAATGGTTGCTTATGGTGACGTATGTATATCTTTATTTCAGTAATGTTTTAGCATTCTTTAATTTAATAGTTCTGGGACCTGAATAGAACCTTTAGACTTTGTGGCCATCCGGTCTGTCCTCTCTTAACCCTTTGCTTAGGAGAGGCTATTAATTGTCCTTTCCCATAACACTTATTTTCAGGTGAGTTTCTGACGAATCACGCATTGCCAGTCACGCGATACAACGAAACAAAATGGTTATGTAAGATAATACTGGGTCTTGACCGTTGACCACTAGGCAACCTTGCCTTTTATTTACTATTACTCGTCGACACATCCTCAAAATAGGGTACAACGTTTGACCCGTAGATAGGCACGTACGCCTCCGTCGATACAAAGGAGCACTGATTATTTAAACCGCCGGAAAATCTATGATAAGAATCAGAGACCGATTGGAGGTCAATTCGGATTTTGGTGGACAGAACTGCGTTAACGATTATCGAAGGAGCTCTCATTTTTATCGATCACGCATCTCTCTAATTGTGAATCCTGCCGGAGACTAGCTATCGCCAATCTCGTCGAAGAAATCATTCACCCAAGAAGACCTAACAGTATCATGGTTTTCTTTTAAGTTGTTTTGTGTGCGTGTAGTTACTAATTCATTGTAAGCTTTAACCCTCGCAGTACGGACTTTCTATCACCGCTGATGATGGCGGGGTCTCTAGAGACTCACATCTATATTCACTAATACTTTTACGCGTTCGCTGGCGTCGAAACATGAGACATAAACATCCCACTAATACAACCGCATCTTGTCCTCGCAGGCGAGAAGATAATTTTTTTGCTTGTGTTCTCTACAACTGTTGGACTCCTAAATTCTTAACAATAATTTTGATGAATTCGACAATAAATAAATTATGTGATGTTTTATAACAATTCCTATATGAATATACGAAAAGGTTTTTGTGGAAGATGTGCAGGAAAAAAAATTTTTTTTTATTGTGTATAAAAAAGGTTATATGTCATCGTGTACAAACCAGACCTCGTCAAGCTAACCGACTCTTTTATATATTATAAGTCAACATATACTTGCAACACGGGTAATGAAAAAAAACAAGCACGGAAATATTTATTTCTTACGAACGTTTTGTATGAATCTCCGCAGAGAACTGATGCGACTCGAAAGCAAATGCTGGCTGCTGAGTAACTTACACACTATTAGGTTGTATCCAACACAACATCATAAATGTGTTTGTTATCGCTCCGGAGTCGCCAAGTGGTTTCTCAAATTACATATTTGCTAGTGTGCGTGTCACTGTACGCTAAACGCTGAGTCTCCAGAGACCCCGCCATCGCGTCGCGAGGGCTAAATAACTCTTGTAAGTCAACGAGTCTAGGCGTTAATTCGATAGAAAACAAAACCAGGCTGCGGCAAATTAATTTGTCCAGCAACCAAACATTCATCCAACACCAGTCATTCGTTTCTACAGCTGCATTGTAAGCCGTTACGCTGACCGTCGATTTCAAATAAAAACTTAAAAGATGCACAGGATTCACTTCTCAAAGTTTTAATGAATTTACGTCACATCGAGTTGTAACATATTCATCTCACAGCCAGATTTAACAAAGTCACGGGTTAACTGTGTCACAGTGCATATGACGTGATGTCACGTTATTGTTAAATGTTAGTTGCACGTGTAGGCAATTGTTTGAATATTTTGATCCTTCCAGGTAGTCGTTTTTTTGTTGAGCGGTGCTTGATGTGAGTACACTTCCAGAAAATAAGGATACATTTGTTATGTACGTATAACTCAGGGTAGCATAGTCCATGCAAAATGTCTTTGGAACATACACTTGTAAAGATATTTGTTTTGGGAAATGCTAAATTAAAAAAATGTCTGCATATGTCAGGTTGAAAAAATGAAGATTGTATTTCTACTACACCCATCTCATACTTCAAGCCATGTTGCAAATCATAGTGATGGAGTTGTATGTACAGGGTGTTTCAAAAATATTTGTCATGGCTTTAAGGGGTTGTTCTACACCTCTGGATCGATGGAGATTTGCGAAAAAAACCTGCCGCAAAATTCGGGAAAGGGTAGCAAATTTTTTTTATTGGCTCATCGTATTCGTCTTGTTACGTAGGCAAAATGTCTGAGAGGAACCATGGGTCAGAAATGAACCGTTCTCTCGCAAATTAACTTTTAATTGGGCCTTCCGATTAAAATTTCGCCGATAGTTAAAGCAGAGGCGACGTAAACGAAGCTAGAAAATAGGGCACTGTGTCACCGAACCAGAAGAGAAGTGTAAGTGTTTATACTCTTCTTCCCGGGTAGGCCCTTGAGTGAACCCGACACCGAACGCAGGTCATTGACATTTTCTAGTCTTCTTCTCTCTCTTCAATTATGTTGACTCTGTTTCAACTATTGGGGCTAGCAAGGGTATCTCATGTGTTTCCTTTCGAAAGGTCGGTGACTCGAAGGCTGTCGTATGGGCGAAATTTTAATCGTAAGGCCCAATTAAAAGTTAATTTGCAAAAGAACGGTTCGTTTCTGACCCATGGTTGCTCTCAGACATTTTGCCTACGTAACAAGACGAATAGGATGAGCCAACAAAAAAAATTTGCTACCCTTTCCCGAATTTTGCGGCAGGTTTTTTTCGCAAATCTCCATCGATCCAGAGGTGTAGAACAACCCCTGAAAGCCATGACAAATATTTTTGAAACACCCTGTACATTATATTAGACTTTAAAATAGCTTCAACATCACTGTAAAACGGCACTGCATAAGTCTTGTGATTCTTTGTACTGACAAGGGGAGGACCAGACCCGGGGGTCACCGATTTTGATGAAATTTGGTACACGTCGTCTACTTGGAAAATCATTAGACCCATGTTTTGCCAAAAGTGTAGATAAGTCAAAATTTTTGAAAAAATCAAGGTCAAAAAAAAATTTTTTCCGATCGACTTGAAACTTTGTAGACATGTTCTACGAGCATAATTAAGGTATACGTATTGTTTTATTCCGCTGTAAAAACATTTTGTAAATTACTAGGTACGATTAGTACCTTAGAGATAAGTATGTTCTCAACGAAGCGGCGTAGAAGAGCGCATGAGGTAGCGCAATGCGGGTACTATGGACGCAGGATCGATTCCCGCATGGTGTTTTTTGTATTTTTTTTTTTTTTTAATTTTTTATCTCTCTACAAATACATATAAATTATTTCTAGACAATATTTTAAAACCGTATGTACAAGATAACAAGTTCTGTTTACTAATTGACTCGTGGACCGGCCAAACTGATGGTAGTATGTACGACGAAAGATTTTATAATGACCGTATGGAGTGCACTTGCCAGCTAAAAATTGTACCACCGCAATGCACATCCATCTGTCAACCATGCAATGTCTATTTTTATCGGCAGGTAAAAATTTTACTGAAGCAAATACAGAACGCCCCGTCAGTGATACAAGAAAAAAGGTCCTTGCATAAAAGAGCTGATGCAATTAAAATACATGCAATAATCCATAACCAACTATCTGCTCCGATATTTACAAACATGATACACTATGCGTGGTATGCATCGAAATTAACACATACACGTACCATATTTGTTAACGTTAACCAAATTTGTTTTCCAAAGTCGGATGTTAATAAGAAATGTACTTGCAACGCCGTATCCTTTATCACATGTTCTTGGCGTGAATATCGTTTATGTTTTCAATGTTTCTACGACGAGTACCACCCGCACAAGTGTGTAGTTTTTAATGAGAAATAAATTATTTTTATTAAAATACAAAATTGTGAACTTCATAGTAATCCTAACAAGAAATCCATAAATAAAATAGAACATAACGCGCAATTTAAAATGTATAAATTAAATACTAGACCATATTAAAATGAATAAAACATGTGATGTATGGAAAACGATGATTGAGATAAAAAATTAAAAAAAAAATACAAAAATCCATGCGGGAATCGATCCTGCGTCCATAGTACCCACAGTACGCTACCTCATCCGCTCAGCTACGCCGCTTCGATGAGAACAATTTTATCTCTAAGGTACTAATAGTACCTAGTAATTTTCAAAATGTTTGTACAGCGACATAAAACAATACGTATACCTTAATTTTGCTCGTAGAACATGTCTACAAAGTTTCAAGTCGATCGGAAAAAATTTTTTTTTGACCTTGATTTTTTCAAAAATTTGGACTTATCTACACTTTTGGCAAAACATGGGTCTAATGATTTTCCAAGTAGAAGACGTGTACCAAATTTCATCAAAATCGGTGACCCCCGGGTCTGGTCCTCCCCTTGTGAGATATATTTAAGGTAATCTTCTTATTCATGGTAGAATGGATACGCTAGGTATATTATGCCAGAAGTTTAAGACATATTAAAATTACGAGAATTCTCTTCAGCGTGGCATGACACTTTCATTGATATATTTGAAAATATTAATATAGTTTATCTCGATAAGTAGACATGTGTATTTACGATTCTGATTTTGAGAAAAAATATTACGGTGCATGTATACAAATATTTACAAATTAATTTCACTTTAAAAGAAGTGCTTGCAAAAATAAAGTTTCACGCATCAAAAGTATGTACCCATTATCCTTACCTTCATCTCAGTTAATTGATATCGATGATGCCAATTCTTACATCTTCTTCCTGACCTGCTAATTTGTTGATTGCCGCCGTATTCAGCTCCTGGACCTGATATTCTGCATTCTGTCCGATCATAATTGGTTTTTAATTAATAATGTTATATAACACATGTCAACATAATATTTTGACAAAAAATATTTATGGTAATTCTTATATTATAGATTTTGTTGCATTGAACCCGAAAATGAACTCTGTTTTCACCCGTTAGACTCTCTTTGCAAAAAATGAGTTTTAGAAAAAATTAAAATCTAGTACTTTGAAAATTTCTGCATCTAACCTGCAAAAGTTAATCAGACGTTTCTGCGCAAAATGATTCTATAAACCCTTTCGAATATGACATTGAATATATATGAATATTTAAACATGTTTAAACCATGTTCAAATGGACAACAAAATACAAAACGCCCCAAATTTTGTGGGTATTTACTTGAATTCAAATAGAATGTGGCAATAAGACAGACATGTTAGCGTCGAGTCCTTTGTATAGGAGACGCACGTGTTAAAAGTCAATGCTCTGAAGGGTTCACGGAGTTTAACCGACTTTCAAGAGCTCTTTAGGTTACCGATACCCCGGACCATGTGTCTGTCATCGGGCTAGGGCCCGGCGGTAGTTTATTTAAGAGGCGCGACGACTTCTAAGAGTCGCGGATTTCGTCTCTAAGAATCGGTGATAGAGTTCGATTACCGATCTGAAAGATACGCGCGTGCGGCCGATGACCCGAGGTCATGGTGCTGCATGGCACGTGTAAAGAAATAAGGGTGTTCTCGAAAGATCTAGCCACGGAGTGGGGAAGATGATGCATCTTCTGGTAAGAGGACTGTGAGGAACCGCACGGCACTTACCCTAGAACCTTCAGAGTGTACGCATTACTTTATTAAACCAAACTTTTTCAATCACTATATCTAACATCAGAAGTGGGATTCGTCCAGTTTTTTTTAACTCACGTTCGCAATGGAGAGTGCACCGAGCACATCTGCTTCGCCGTCTCTTGACGAACTTTTTCGGCGTTTTATGGAAACTGTTGCGTCCGGTGCGGTTCCGTCTAATACGTTCGCGACGAGTGAGAAAGCAATCGCCGATGCAATACCAGATTTCGGCGGTACAGATCTTGGTCAAGACGCGAATCAGTGGTGTAATATTGTTGAAAAAATTACCGAAAAGCTTTCTGTTTCGCAAAGACTGAGTTTGGCTACCCATGCTTTGACGGGTGCTGCGAAAAAGTGGTATAAAGGATGGGAAGGCAATCCGAGAACGTGGACAACGTTTCGGGAAGATTTGTGTTCCTTGTTTGTGTCTGAGGACCGATTGTGTGAAAGACTATCATGTGCAGTGAATTACAATAGTGATTCTGCAATTTCATATTCTGAGTATGCTCGAAATAAACTAAAATACTACGGGCAAACGCAAATTGCATTTAAACCGCATGAGTTAATTAGTCTTGTCATAGGTCACGTGACTGATCCTAGTGTACGCCAATCGCTTATGAATGCGCGTTACACGACGACCGCAGATTTACTTAGTGGCATATCAAATTTTGTGAAGGTGCCGCGAAAAGAAAAGAAGAGTGAAAATGACACTAAAAGAGCAGTTCTTGAGCATCGTGACCATATAGTTTCAAGACGCTGCTACAATTGCAACGAGACAGGACACTTGCATTACGACTGTCCGAGGAAACGCAAATTAGAGAGTTTGCGGAACGATGCTGTTAAAAAATCGAATGTGCCGACCTGCAGTTTTTGCTCGAAGAGAGGGCATGAGGAATCCGAATGCTGGGTGAAACGAAAAACATCCCGCGAAGACAAGGATGCGAAGAGGTCAAGTAGCCGTCATGGAAAGCCTGAGGACAATGCCTGATTAACAGTGGACTGATTGAATTTCTGTCGTCTTATGGAATAAGATTGTTCGACTTCTGTTAGGGAGATGCAAGGAACAAACGATGGTTCGTGAGTAAAAACGAAATGAAAGTCAAGCTTGAGGAAAACAAGGTAACGAAGTTATTTTTCCTAAGATTCTGGTACGCCTATGGTTATATGAGACCGTTTGAACGGTCAAAAGGCAGTTAATAACAAATTTGAGTTGTCGCAAATGTTTTACAAAATATGTGCAATCATTGTCAGTTATCGAAATGTTTCAAAATTTAAGAGGTATTGACATTGTTCAGTACATCTAGAATCGTTGTAATAGATCGAACAAAGAATTTTACAATGAAACTGTCAGCCTAATTTGGCAAGAAACACGCGATTGTATTGTATTTTGTTGTGACAGAGACACGTCGTTCTAACAGGCAGATCGAATGTATTTTTTTGACGAAAGTAAATTTACTTACTACGGGAAATAAAGAAAATTTCAGAATGGCCGAGCAAATTGGTTTGATTAATGAATAGAAGTGAGAAAAACAAAATGTTCACAGTTTTTCTTGTTGTTTATTGTTTGGTGTGGAGCTAAGCTCCAGCACTGTCGATTATGCTAAATGTGCAATTCCGAATATGGATGATAAAATTCATATTATTAAAGATAGAGATTTAGCAACGAAAAGGCTGTTTAAAAACGTTTGAAAGCAGAGTAGTTTATTTTAAAAGAAACGAAGAGCATATAGTTGTTAAAGAGAACTATACAAGTTTCATAAAAGTTTCGGATTCAACGCGAATAAAGTTACAATAGATTGTAAATATATGGAGCCATTGATAGCATTGAAAATTTGAAATAATGATTGTTACAAAGTTACTGAAAAAACGATATACCACGAATGATGCCTAAAGACTGCCTGAAGTTATGGAAAGACGAGTGTTGTTGTATACAGCTTCGAATGAAAATTTCAATGTTGAGAGTAACGGTAAAGATGAGCCGTGTTAGCGAATTAATAATGTGTAAAGTTTTATGATTCGCAGTGTTGCTTTGCAAAATTGAAAGTAATTTGCACATAATTTGTTCCAAGTTATTGCTGTTATGCATTGTTACAGTATATTTGTCATGCTGCAGTTGAATGCTACAGTATGAATGTGTTTGTGAATGTTAATTGAGATGGAGCAATGTTGTGTACGGAATAGAGTAACGTTATGGATTCGAAGTAAAACTACACCTTGGGTGACAGAAAGTCACGGACTTGGTGAAGTATTCGAAAGACGGCGTTTGAAAGGTACACGACTTGCGAAATAAAGGATGATTTAAGAAAAGTATGGTTTGTGTACGGAATAGAGTAACGCTAGGGGTTCGAAGTAAAGCTACATCGTGGGTGACAGAAAGTCACGGACTTGGTGAAGTATTCGAAGGACGGCGTTTGAAAGGTACACAATTCGGTTGAAACGCTGCTGTGTGCGCGTGAAAATAGGACTGTGTGTCCTGGAAAATGCGGAACACTAGAAAGTGTTGGCCGTGGATGTAGAACGCTGCTGTGTGCGCGTTAAAAGAGGACTGTGTGTCCTGAAATATGTGGTTGCACTAAAAAAGTGCTGACTGTTGGTGCAAGGTACTTGCGAGTATCATTGCTGTGGAACGCTATGGCGTTCGATGCTATGAGCCTGTATACTGTGGCTGTGTGCCTGTATACTGTGGCTGTGTGCCTGTATACTGTGACTGTGAGCCTGTATACTGTGGCTGTGTGCCTGTATACTGTGGCTGTGAGACTGTATACTGTGGCTGTGAGACTGTATACTGTGGCTGTGTGCCTGTATACTGTGGCTGTGTGCCTGCTTAATGTGGCTGTGTGCCTGTTCAATGTGGTTGTATGTCCGTCTGATATGGCTGTGTGCCTAAGAATGTATGGAAACACTAGCAAGTGTCGTCCGTTAAAGTTGCGTACTTGCGAGTACTGTCAAAATATGAGAAATTGGTGAGTATCACCTGAATTTGTAAGTGTTTGTAAGTACTTCCCCTCGTGCTACAAGGACAAAGGGCCTTGCTGTTGGAATTGAAAGTTGCTGCGTCAAATGAGTGACCAGTGGTTTCCAGAATTAAGCAAAAGGTAAGGATGCTTCTCGAGAGCGCGAAGCATGTCAGGGTGGCCGTGTTAGCGTCGAGTCCTTTGTATAGGAGACGCACGTGTTAAAAGTCAATGCTCTGAAGGGTTCACGGAGTTTAACCGACTTTCAAGAGCTCTTTAGGTTACCGATACCCCGGACCATGTGTCTGTCATCGGGCTAGGGCCCGGCGGTAGTTTATTTAAGAGGCGCGACGACTTCTAAGAGTCGCGGATTTCGTCTCTAAGAATCGGTGATAGAGTTCGATTACCGATCTGAAAGATACGCGCGTGCGGCCGATGACCCGAGGTCATGGTGCTGCATGGCACGTGTAAAGAAATAAGGGTGTTCTCGAAAGATCTAGCCACGGAGTGGGGAAGATGATGCATCTTCTGGTAAGAGGACTGTGAGGAACCGCACGGCACTTACCCTAGAACCTTCAGAGTGTACGCATTACTTTATTAAACCAAACTTTTTCAATCACTATATCTAACAGACATTTTTGTTGAGAAAGCCATAATGGAAAGTGACAACATGAATTTTGTTCTTGGTTGAATGATGAAAATATCTTTGCAAGACACAAAGTAAGGCAAGTAATTGTACCAGCATTGTCAGCACCGCTGCGAGCAGTCGTACGAAGACTTACAATTAGTGAATCGTGTTGTTATATTGGTCCTTGTGGAATTAAATCACCGAAACGTGCCTTGCGTTTGTAATGATACTGCGGCGGCACGACCGTTCGTCGCCACTTTTCGAGTACGTCGTTCTTCGAAGTTTAGTTTGGCATTCTCGGGCAGAGCGACGATCTTCTAAATACAATAAATTATTTAGTTTATTTTCCCGACGCCGCTCTGTGCCGAGTGCCGGATGGGACCACCGTCGCTCGGGCTCGGCGTGGTCTGTTTTCTGTCAACGCTCCTCCAACTGTCGCGATCGGTTCGAGGAATCAAGAAGTCAGAGCGCGGGGACCGGCGAGAGGTCCAAAAGGTTCGGGGTAAACTCCGAGGAACGACACTCACAATCAGTACTCAGTATTCAGTGGTCAGTCGATTCCAGCCACAGCTCTGTACGAGTCACAAAATAAAATCACACTTCACTAAAATACACTATATTCCTCTCGTTTGTTATATTCATCAGTCTCGAAACGTACTGTGTACCACAGCTGGCGCCAGCGCCCGCCCACTCTCATAGACGCCCTCCAAATACAGAACCAAATAGCCGAACTAACTGAATATTCAGCCCGCCTTGGCAAACGCAGTTTCCAACGCAATGTAACACAAATGATCGACAAACAAAAATAAAAATTGGAGCTAACACCAAATCTAAGATTGTAATATACTGAACATCTTAAACTTAAATAATGTATTTCCTTAGCCCTTTCGGTAAGAGCGCTGGATATATCCGGCATCCATCTCATGAGCTGTGTGTCGGAGCGCCAGATGTATCCGGCATCCATCTGATGATCTGCGCTTAGCTGATAATAGCTCCAAATAATACCCAACGTGATTCAAGGTCCAAGAGGAAACTATTAGTCATCGCTTTCCCGTCAAAATATGTTTTCAAGACCTCTGGTCTTAGCGAAAGCCGCTGGAAAAGCTATCGCCCTTTTATAACCTCAATCACGAGAAGTCGGGGTCATTCAAACCTCCCACCACACTGATTTAAGATCTTTAAAAGGTCAGTTCTGCCCCGAAATCACCGAATTTCGTACTGAATTGCTGACAGTCGGCATCTCGCGACGACGTTATCCTTGAATTGTTACAATCTTCGAGCGCGCACTAGTTCTTCCTAAATAAAGTGTTGTTGACCACACACGGAATACAACAAATAGTGTCAGAAATGGGATACAACATCTCTTTTAAACATTCCATAGTTTGTACATATGTATATCCACGACACGCAGAACATTATCGTGGCCGAGTTACGAGGGCGGTCTGGAAAGTTTCCGACCTAACAAAGATATAAGACATTTTTTCTTCAAAATTATTTTTATTTCTCTACATAGTCTCCTTGTAAGTCTATACACTTCTCCCAGCGATGCTCCCATCTCTTCAACCCGTCCAAATAGTACTTGCCGTCTTTCTCTGCAAAATAGCTGTTTATAAATTCGTGAACTTTTGCCACGGCGACCGCTGAGGTGTGAGCCGGCGCATTGTTTTGGCGGAATAAGATTTTTTTTTTCTTCAAATGTGGCCGTTTTTACGTAATTTCTGCCTTCAGCTTGTCAAGCAATGATGCGTAGTATGCACCTGTAATGATTGTCCCTTTTTGAAGATAATCAATAAAGATAACTCCATGACTATCCCAGAAAACAGTCGCAATCACTTTCCCAGCCGAAGGAACAGCCTTTGCCTTTTTTGGCGCCGATTCCCCCTTGGCAGTCCACTGTTTGGACTGTATTTTTGATTCGGGAGTGTAATGATGTATCCATGTTTCATCAACAGTAATTAGCCGGCGCCAAAATTCTGATTTATTGCGCCAAAAGAGCGATCGAAATGTTCGTTCGAACACGTTTTTGATCCAACGTGAGCAAACGCGGCACCCAACGCGCAGACAGCTTTCTCATGCCTAAATCTGTATGCAATATGTGGCAAACACGTTCCTTGGATATATTCATGGCCTCTTCTATCTCTCTAACTTTTATTCGACGGTTGTCTAGTACCATTTGGTGAACTTTAGCGATGTCGTCGTCAGTGGTTGCAGTTTTTGGACGTCCCAAACGTTCAGCGTCAACCAAGCTGGTACGTCCATGTTTAAGCTCAACTACCCAAAATTTCACGGTGGTAAATTATGGTGCAGAGTACAAATACACAGCGTTCAACTCTTCTTTGATTTGCGTAGGCGTATTGCCCTTCAAAAATAAATATTTAATTACAGCTCGATACTCGAGTTTTTCCATGTTCATAAAAACGCTCACAGTAACTGACTCCAACGATTGTAAAACAAAAACTGAGCGTCCAAAATGGCTGTAATTTTGATGCGCACTTTTCAAAGCATGCACAAACACACTCCATCACTTTTGTTAATGAGTGCTACCATCTTCATATTGAGGTCGGAAACTTTTCAGACCACCCTCGTATACATTTTCGACTCGACCGAGTATAGGCATTAGGGTGGTCCTTATTTTTCCACTTTTGATTTTTTCTGGTCTTACCCTTTTAAATTATGACACCTAATGAAAAAATGATATGTGCCAAATTTCAGCGAAATCGGACAACGGGAACCCGTGCCGCATCTGTGACAAAGTATTAGCATTTAACCGCTTGCGCTTGAAAGACGCGCAGCGCACGTCGTAATGCTTTTGTCTCAAAATCGCCAACGACGGTACACGTCGGTTCCAGGTTGTTTGGAAAGAAAGTTGTTGTTTAAGTGTAATTTATAACCTTAAGGTTACGAGAGTCATAGCGTGTCATCATTTTTATGTATTTTCGCAGCCGTGCAGAACGGGCCTATTTGGCAAAAACCCATTGATGACCGCACGGTTGCACGTGGCCACCAGATTTGCACGGCACGTTCTTGCAAGCTATATTTATGACATATGTCATAAAAGCGTTTCGTAAATTCACGTCAATATCGTAGTTCAAGGCCCCCACCCTCTGCCTGGGCCTTCGTCGGGTTTTGGCAAGTACCAATGGAAGCCTTGCATTTTTTGATTACCACCCACAAAGCCCAGGGAGAATCAGTAACATTTAATCGCAGGTCCAATTTCCTTCCTCCTAGCACGTTACTAACAATAAGTCCTCCTCCCACGGTATGTCGACGGAGGAAGAGGTTTTTGAAAAAACTGATAAAGGGAACGGAGACCAGGCCGGAGGAGCATTACATTTTTGCATACCATACACTACATACTTCGCGCTTGTTATATCTTTTTACTTGTTATTTTTTGTTAAATCTTCATTGTCATCTTGAAGCACACGAGTCAACATAAACGCTAGTGCTTCTCCTTTAGTTCTTACAGAGAGCTGAAACTTTGTGTTTCGAAGAGCAACATCAATTGAAATAGTAAGAATATGGAAACTAGAAGTGCTGATGAAATATATCTATTAGGCCATAGTGAAAGTCAAATTATTGGAACGAAGCTTCCTGGTAATGGTCAAGCTTTACGTGTACTCTTTTACAACTTACGTAAAATAAATTTAGACCTTCGATCGAGTGCCGCGATTGTAATAAAGGAGGTGGAAGTCTTTTGGAATAAGGAACGTATTCCCGAAAGACATACACACAATAGTATTAAAAAACTAATACGATTATATCAGAATTGGCGAAAGTTACAACGCTCTAACAAACGTCGAAGTGAGTTGCAAAAAAAGAGAGAACAAGAATTTCTTTAATCGATGGATGATTTTTTTGACGTCGCTCATAAAGATGCATTAAATAGTATGAACATCGAAGAAGACAGACTTTTCCTTTTAAATCAAAGGAAAAAGGGAAGAGAAGGCTCAATGATAGGAACCGATATGAGTATAATGAAAAGGGAGCTTCGGAGAGCAATTAGAATAGAAAAAGAAGAGTCACGGAAGAAACGACATGGTGCAATAGCAAAAACAGAAGGTAAATATTGGTTAAATACATTTCTAATTCTGAATGTGTTTTTGAAAATGTCTGAATTTAATGTACATTACAGAATTTATACAATTGGAGTCAACTTCATCTGATGGTGAACAGGATATTTCATCACAATTTGAATTTAAAGATACTGTGTTAGAAGAAGCAATGTGCAAAGTAGCAATACACAAATTTATTTGGCATTTGTGGTACCTTATCCAGAATGTGCAATTTTAGCCTTATTTAGTACACAATTATCATATGATATAGAGGCGTATGCTGCAGAATTTGAATTCTAATAAAATTGAAACTCCCTGTAAAAGTATTATTTTGAAAGACGTAAAAGACTATATTAATATTGGCATAGAAAATTTGCTGATTACGGATTACAATAGCTTGCTTACGAAAAATGAAGATGACAAACAATTTATTTTTCAAGTAATAGAAGATTGTCGTCGGTGTTACCCCGATGCGAATAAATCAACCGTAATGAAAGTCGGCATCTATTGACTTGTGCCCATTAATTTATAAGTTTTATTATTTATAATTTTATTAAATAGTTATAGATTTAGCTTAAAAAATACGATGTAGATGTAAAAAATATTTTCTTTGAATATTTTAAGGACTACTTTAAAACTGCAAATGACATTTATATTGAAATCGGTGTATATAATAAAAATTGTAAAACTTCTCCTTAAATGCGGCACGTGTTCCTGATATCCGATCTCGTTGAAATTTTGGGAACATAGTTTTCTTATCACAAGTTAAAATTTGGGGGGTAAGACAAAACAAAACTGAGAAAAATTATTTTACTCCTATAGCTAAGGACCACCCTAATAGGCATAAGTGAAAATTTTTCGACTGCCTTTAACATGACAAGTTATCCTTCAGCCTATCTAACGTTAGCGTTTCTACTTCAATTTGAACATTGTTGTAATGAAGTAGATATTCGGTCGATCATCTGAATCAAATATAGCACTTCAGCTGTTCTATCCCCTACTATCGAGACCATTTTAAAACCGGGCTCCCTTCTATCCAGCTTGGGTTCTCTAAGTCTAAACGAAGAGAGCGATTTCCCAATTAAAATATGCGCTAGGTCAAACGCTTCGCAGTCATTTCCGTCGTCAAACAATGGGATTAATAGGCGCGAATTGAGTATCGCTTCAATTAGATGCAACAAAGTCTGGAATTCTTTCAAAGTTAATATACTTTCGCCTACAATGCGTCGCAATAATCTTTTAAAAGATCTAACCGCGGCCTTCCACAAGCCGCCAAAATGAGGGACTCTGGAAGGGATGAAGTGCCGCTTCGAGTGACGAGAATGAAGTTCATCGTTAAATTTGCAATTTTTGGACGCAACTTTAAGAAAATTCTGAATTTCCCGATTTGCGACTTTAAAGTTCGCCCCATTGTGAGAAGATATGTTAATTATCCTACCTCTGCGGAATGTCATTCTTTTTATCGCAATCAACAACGCCGCCGTCGATAAATCTTCCACACATTCTAAACGAACGGCCTTTGTGCTCATGCAAACGAACGTTACCAAGTGTACCAAACAAATCGACGCCACAATTTGAAAACGGGCACGAAACTTTAACTCGAAAAGGGGGTAAGGATCCTATTATCGCAAGGGTTTATTCAGGGTCGGCCTTTCTGCACAATACACATCCATGCGTCATCTGTGTGTCTGTAATGTACCGACCCTCTGATCAATTAGTACATAAGATAACTTTAGCGAATATTTTAGAAGCATAAATATTTTGTATTGCTGCTCGCCCAACATCCATCATTCCATAATCATCACTGATTCACTGTCCCATGTTCAAACATCCTATTTCTCCATCTCGATCTTTCAACTCCCTAATACAGTTACCGTTTCTGACTGAAATCCTGTATTAATTCTGTTTCAATTTTAAGTCCGAAATCCTACTTCCTATTTTGATCATCGGCTTGCATCCACTGCTATCACCACTCCCACTCCTTCTCTGAAAGTCCCTTAAAAACCCAGTATTTCCTGCCTATAATAATCATTTCTTTCCGTACAATACAACGAATCATTGTCCGAACGAATCGAGATATTTAATATACACAAATCCAAAAGTATAAGTTCTCTTATTTTAGCGGATGCTACGCGCGAATCTATTCGCCTATTCGCCGTTACATGTCTTACACTACCTTTCCCGGCAAGAGACCAATACTTCTTTTTAGGCTTTCGCGGCCATAGTGATTACTACTAGATTTGGCTTTCGGGTTGGAGCTGCGTTCAGAAGACGAGAAAGTCCGACGATTCGCCAGAATTGCAGCTTGCTTCATCAGGGAACCAAATAATCTTTGATACTGAAGAAACTATCAGAGGGGGCCCTAACTAATACCTGTGTCCATCGTTGCGGATCGTGCCATCGCGGTGCACCATCCAATAGTTTTTTAATTGGGCAGCTTAACAATTAAAAAACTGGGAGGAGGCTGTTCCAGATTGGATTGAGACATAGACCTTTTTCCCGATTGGGGAAGGTCCCAATCCACATATTTGCTAGTGTGCGTGTCACTGTGCGCTAAATGCTGAGTTTCCAAAGACCCCGCCATCGCGTCCCGAGGGTTAAGGAAGAGATGACCGATATATATTGGGATGGGTGATGGTGTGATGAAGCTTGTAAATATCTGTCTGTATGAGTAGGTTTTTGGTACACTTTGTGTCCAAGAGTGCATTCGGGTTTTCTGTTTACCAGGACATTCAGGAAAGGGATTTGCTGGTTCTTTTCTATTTCGACTGTAAACTTGATCGCCGGGTGTATCGAATTAATGAAATTATGCAAGCTGATTAATGATTCTCTACCATGTCTCCGTATTACAAAAGTGTCATCCACATCGCGGAACAAGGCCGTGGGTTTGGATGGAGCATTCCCTAGAATCGTCTTTTCCAGGTGTTCCATGAAAATGTCCGCCACCACTGGTGAGATGGCAGAACCCATTGCTGCGTCTGTTTCCTGTTTGTAGAATTCACCTTGGTAAGTGAAGTAAGTGGAGGTAAGGCAGTGTTCTATGAGTGGGATTATGTTCAAAGGGATTAAGTTGGTATAACGCGACAACCTCAAGAAGTCTCCTCGGAGGTAGGCCTGTTTCGGCAGGATCTGATTCGCCAGGCGTCATAAAGAAATTTCAATGTTACGACTTTATCAAGTGCCTCCTTCAGGAGACTGAGCAGGGTGGATTTAATTTAAAAAAATTGTGCAAATAGGCGGTATTTAGCGAGAAGCTCCGCCGCTCAGGAGACTTCTTGAAGTTGTCGAACGATACTACGGATGATGTCCAAAGTTTCTGGGATTGGGATGCTGGTGAATAGTGACTCAACGTCGAAGCTGACGGGAATGTCTTGAGGAACTTGAGGAAATGTCTTCTGAACGCGGCTCCAACCCGGAAGATTATAACTTTCTTAACCCCCTGTTGAAAGTTTATAATTCGCACGCGATTCGTGAACAGGTGTGACGTAGACTTGTATGATGAAATATATCCGGTTTGCACTCTTTTTGTGCAATATGTGAATGGAAATTATGATCAATAAAATCCATAATTATAACAGGTTATGGACCTTGATCAAAAGTTAAGTAGTGTGTACAATGAAAAAATAGAAATAAAGGAAGGGCGAAGAGTAGTTAAAAAGGAAGATGAAGCGGAAGATATTAAAAGAACAAGTTTCGGGGTATACAGGCACGTGGCACGATGGCACCAAATATCGGAAAGTCGTATCAAATAGAGCTATTGACAAAGGACAATTATGATACGTGATGCATCCAAGCGGAAGCAATGTTAATAAAAAATTACGACTGAGGATATGCTCACGGAAGCAGCCGTAGACCCGCAGAAGTGGATGCAGCACCAGGTGTAGCGGCACGTGCATGGGATGTCGCAGATCAGAAGGAAAACTCTGACAACATATTGGCAGTAAGCGCTAGTGAGTTAAAACAAATAAAAGGTTTGCAAAACTGCACATGAGGTGTGGAACTATGCTGCAATTGATATATGCGTCAAAAGGTCCCGCGAAAAAGGTCGAGTTACTCAAGAAACTCACGAGTCACCGCATGACACATGGTGCGGATGTGTGCGAGAACATTAATGATTTCATTGAAATGTTAGACAAAATTGGTGATATGGGCATTGATATTCATAAAGACTTACAAAGTGCCATGCTATTAACCATGTGCAATGGAATTTCGAGACGTGCTTTCAGAGTTAGAAGTGTTAAAGACTAAAATTTTAGAAGAATTTGAAACAAGAAAACAAAAGCATAGTGATGAATCGGGTGCTATGACAGTTAGACGGAGCAATCAAGAAAATGCAACGAGATGGAAGCAAAACAAGGATGAAAGTAACAGGTACGAGAAATATGCAAATAATAGTAGGATGCCCATGAAATGTTTTCAGTGTTGTAACCGTGGGCGCAAAGCAGCTAACTGCTATGCTAGAAGAGGTGCTGTAAATAGGCCTAGTGCAGTTTCAGCACAAGAAATGTTTTATTTAAACCACTTGGAAATGGAAAAGGCATGTGCCGTTACTATGAATTCTAAAGACAACAGTTGGTGCCCGGATAGTGGTTGCACCAAACATTTATGCAAGGGGAAGGAAAAATTTGTTAAGTTGCTCCCAACAGAACATGAGAAGTTGCATTTAGCTAGCCACATGTCCGAAAACGTACAAGCAGAAGGAAATGTATAGATTAAAACATATTTAGATAATAATGTAAAGGGTACAGTGTTTCAGCCCACCTTATATGTTCCTGACTTAACAGTGAATTTGGCGTCTGTAGTACATATTACAGAAAAGGACAATATTGTAATTTTTACCAAGCAAATAGAGCAGGTAACTTATATTATATACAACAATGAACAGAGCATGCTAGGAGTGCTGGTTGTCAAAGTGAATACAACAATCTAAAACTGTGGCACGAACGTCTTGGACATTTGAACTTGGGAGATTTAAAGTATATGATAAGGACCGAAAAAGCCAAAGGAATCAAAATACAGGGAGCAAATACTATCTCATCATGCGAGAGATGTGTGGCGGCAGCACGATCGAGTGCCACCACCGATCTACGACCGCCATTACTCCTACGCCACCCCTAGTTCAAGGATCGTCAACTGGACATCGTGTCCACCGAAGGATCGCTCTCGCGAGTCCTCCAACGAAGATTGGTATCTATATATACGATCAAGCGGCAGATACCATCGTCCCATTCGGGGCACAGCGTCTAGGGCAGGGTCTGTTCGGTCAGCCCTACTGACGAGTCCACGAGCAGGCACAGGACGAAACGCAGCGCGCTAACAACCACCTGTACCCCTTCCTAGGAACAGAAGGACACCCGCCGGACCGGCTGCAGCAGCATTATCCAAACCAGCCGGTGACCTCTCAACCTTGGGCGTGGATGCGCCCAATCAGGAGCCGCGGCCGCACAGTGGTCCAGAGCGTGCATTTAGCTGTTCACGCACCTCTCGCAGTTTTCAATCTTTTCCAAATCGTCACCACGGGCTCAAAACACATCGGATTTAGTTAAAAATTGGTATTCTATTATTTTTTGGGTCGCTGATTACGAATCTGAACTCAAAAATTTTAAAAACAAAATGGCGGTTGATATATAGAGGGTAGCTATGTACATTAGCTTACTCAGCTTACATTGCTAACTTCAAAATCGAAAAACTAAAAAGTACCACAAAGTAGCCTCTGAGAACTTTGAAGATGTTTAGTTTAAACTATATAGAAATAGTTCCTGCTAAAATTGGCTTTATCTATCTGCACCTTTTATTGATATTCCTTCCTAAAGTTTATGTAACCCAGACCAGCTGCATAGACCCAGTGGGACACGCGGTCAGTAAATTCCCAGGTTTCTCAAAGATAGCGTGCAATAAAAACAAAATCTTATTGGCACTAACGAGGACGAAGACTTCTAAAGCATAACTTTTATTACTTAATTGCTTTATTGTTAGCATGCGAGCAAAGAGGAATGAGCTAGGTCAGAGTGTTGAATTAGTTACACGCCACGAGCCTTTTCTGAGTCGCTCCGCCTGCTTCTCCCTACCAACTGTTTTACCCAACCAAGCTTCTCTTTCCAATCATCTGCCAGGCTCGGCGTATTGCACGAGTATAGTCAGTACGCGACGCAAGCTCGTAGCGACAACATCTCAGTGCTCGTACGCGACGTAAACAAAATTCCTAAGTGCCCATACAGAGAGTCATTCGTACTGTCAAAGTGTATCTTGTTATACTCCAAGTGATCGGCTAATTTCGTTACTATTATTGGGGCTTGCTTCCGCAAGTCCCAATACAGTTCTTCATTTTTTTTTTTTTTTCTTCATTCTGACCGTCCATTTTTATGGAACATCATATTACACGCATAGACGCTAATAACTCTTCCGCATCGGTGGCGGCCGATGCCTATAATTCGGACGAAAATTTTGCATCCCTTGAGACTACTAGCCAGGGATCGCTATCTCTGTCTCTAAAAAGACATAAATCATCATCCAATCCGTCTTCATCCGAGGACATTCAAATGAAGAAGTCGCGCAAAATTTCCGCTTCACGAACAGCCGCACGGCAATCTGCCGACGCTAAAACGGATCCAGTTAACACCATTGACAATGACACAGGATTTAAATCGCTCGATCAACAATCCAGCGATGCTATGTCCACAGCATCATCCAAACAAGGCGCTGAAGCACCTTATAACAAAGATACTCTAATACGCGAAAATAAAAGACTTTTAAACGAAATAAAATTGCTCAAAGAGCAAATCCAAGCGCTCGCTGGACCCTCTACATCTGCTCGGACCATTGAATCGCCAACATCGGAATGGATCACCATTGGATCCCGTAGACCCGCAGGACGACACGCGCCTTCTCCGACGCCGACGCTGGACAAACCTCCCACTGCCAACCGTTTTCAGGCCTTTGCCGAGCCCAACGCTCTACCGGAGGTGTCCTGGGACCAGCCCCCCACCTTCAGGCATCCGACCCCACCACAGCAAACTACCAGACAAGATAAGTCGAACAAACCACCACCGTTGATCGTACATGTGGCTTCACCGCAGTTAATAATAAACATAACCAAGAATGCCCTTCAAAAGGCATCCTTCACTATAAAAAGAAGTGGCTCGAAAAGCCACGTCATATACCCGAATTCTCTCGAAGCTTATTCGAAGATCAAAGATATTATGATGAAAAACCAGCTCAAGTTCTTCACTTATACGCCGAAGAACGAAAAACCATTGACGATGCTTCTCAAGGGTATCGATCCAAACACCGACAAGAATGAGCTGTTGTCGGAAATTAATTCCATCACCGCACCTAAAGCTAAAGCCACTCGTATTTCCAATTTTGTAACCGCGAAATCGAAACAATCCGGCTTGCCCCTGCCTATGTTCGTAGTGCAATTTGACGCCAATACAGATATCAAATTTGTTCAATCGATCAATGTTTTAAATTATCAACGCGTCAGATGGGAGAAATTGCATAGGCAGGATCTTTTGCAATGTTTTAACTGTCAACGTATAGGCCATGCATCCGCTAACTGTCATCTAGATTTTAGATGTGTTAAATGCAATTTATCTCACGAGCGTGGGAAGTGCTCGGTCACAGAAGCAACCAAACACGACGCAATTTACTGCGTCAACTGTGAAAAATTCGGCCACCCCGCGTCATACCGAGGTTGCCCGAGAATTCAAGGAGAGAAGAGCCGTTGCCGCCCCTACGAGCAACAGAGCTCCCCAGCCAGCCGCAACCAGAAGACTTCCATCTCCCCTCGTCAATCCGATGACACTATACAGTAGTGTTGCGAGTGGAGTGGGGGGCCTAGTAGGTAAGGCCGCGCATGCATATTCATCGACTACGTTGAACAGAGGATCAGTCCCTCTCGATGCTACGTCCAACGAGCAACAGGTCGACTTAAAAAACATATTTTCGGCCATCAAAAGTATAGCCGATCAATTACCAATTATTTTTCAACGCATCGGCGAAAATACCGAAAAAATTAATTTCCTCCTTCAATCTTTTATAGATGATAATCATGCTCAATCTGTTGATTACCATGGACGTATCACGAGAGGCGTTCGAAATGATTTCCCGCAATAATGGCCACTACCGATCAAAACAGTATCCCGTTGGTCAATCTCCGAATCATTACTGTCAACGTCAACTCTGTTATAAATCTTCAGAAACGTGCATATTTGCAGCAATTTTTAAATTCTCATCGACCCGACGTATGTGGTCTCATTGAAACAAAGCTAAATCCGAGACATAATTTGGAGGTTCCACCACAATTTGTAATAATACGCAAAGACAGAGCAAACAACCGTTTCGGCGGCGGTGTCGCTATGGTTATTAATAGAAGATACAAATTCACTCGTATAGAACTCTCCACTTCTCACGAAAAATCTTTAGAAGCCATTGCGATCCGCTTGGATCTTTCGGCTGGTAGAAGCCTCGTGATCGCGGCGGTGTATAGCCCTTTCAATGATAAAATCGTGTTCCTTCGTGACCTCGATGATCTATGTACTCAGTTGCGAGTTGCAAATGACTCGAATCACTTTGTGATCGCGGGCGATCTTAACGCCAAACACACATCATGGCGTAATACAGTCAACAACAGCAAGGGGTTAGCTCTTTTTGACTGGCTACAGTTACAGGGTGCTATCTTCCGCGCTTCCCTTCTATATTCGGAAATACCGACTTATCATCCGGCTGACTCGAACTTGAACATTGCTTTGGTGGACAGCAGGCTGATCGATCGTATTAACGATGGAACCCAAAGGCTGGGTCTGCTGCCCTATGATAGCGATCATTGAGCCATAACGATTAATCTCTCTCTCCTCGGTTGGAATAAATACGTAGAACGAGCCCCCAGAGTACTGAGACTAAATTATCGTTTGACCAAATGGAAAGAATACAAACTCAAACTCCATAATTATATCAACAGCCTAAATCTCCCATCGTTACTTAATGCGTCGATCGAAACGATTAATTCTTCAATAGAGGCCCTCGAGGAAAATATTTCCGTAATTCTGATGAGCTGTACACCTATCGTGGAGGCTCTGAACTGCCCGAGAGAATATGACGACCGACGCATTAATAAGCTCAAAAAATTTAAATCCAAACTTATCACCAGATTATTTCGTTTATTGCGCCTTCGCGACAATTTAACTCCAATACAGTCTAACATGATCAAATTTTATAAATCAATAATTCAGCGTACCAATTACAGACTCAAAAAACTCTACTCTGCAGTTGCAAATAAATTCTGGAACGACAGACTGTCCAAACTAGATACTCGTGATGCCATTAAGCTACACCCTTTTATAAACAGAATTATAAATCCAAAAACATTGACTCAATTCCGCCACTCAGAGGCGCGATAAACGACGATTTTCTTTGGTCTGAATCCGGCATAGATACATCGACACTCCAGAAAATAGATAATAACTTTGTAGTGTCAAGCACTGACGATCGTTTGACCTTACTTGGGGTGCACTTTGCAAGAGTACATACAAAAAATCTGACTCCTACAACCGAGGAAGAAAGGAATCACGAGCACGAGGTAAAGCAGACTTACGATCGAATACGGGATTCGCGTGAAAACATCAATTGGCAATTCGCTTCGCTACACGAACAGATCTGGCCTTCAATTCACACAAACTATCTAATAACTCCCACAATGATCTTACGAGCCATCAAATATCTTAAAAACAAAAAATCCACCTCGTTCGACGGCATACCAAACGTCGCCATCAAACGCCTTCCAGGCTCCGTTATTGAATAACTCACGCTAATTTTTAACGCATGTTTACGTTTATCGTACTTTCCCATTCGTTGGAAAACGGCCAAGCTCATCCCATTGCACAAAAAAGGGAAAAACCTTTACGACTTAAATAATTACCGGCTGATCAGTCTGCTGCCAAACCTGGGCAAATTGTTCGAGATCATGATTAACATACGTTTGAATCATTTTGTGCGGTCCAATAAATTAATTTCGGATTATCAATTTGGTTTCAAACACTCGCACTCTACGGTTCATGCTATTGCCAAATTGACTCGCGACATTGCCGACACGCTCAACAGCTCAGCTGTGACTGGGGCTTGTTTAATTGACCTCGAGAAAGCATTTGATACTGTTTGGACTACGGGATTGATAGTTAAATTACACAAAATGAATTTCCCCCCCGAGTTGTTGTTTCTAACTGAGAACATGATCACTGGCCGCGCTTTTAAAACTTTTCACAATAATACTTTTTCCGTTCGTACTTTCAATATTTTAAATGGTCTGCAGCAGGGCGCCGTAAATTCTCCTTTACTATTCAACTTATACTTCTCTGATATTTTAAACAATTTGAACAAAAGTAACGATACTTGCAAAGCTTTGGCCTTTGCTGATGATTTAATCATATATAAATCCGGCGTTGATCCTCTCGACATTCAGTCACACTTGCAGAGGGCTTTCGATTTTGTTGTCTTGGCGTGTAACATGAAGAAGGTGAGAGTAAATATGCTCAAATGCGAGACTATTCTATTCATTAGGCCCACGTCCCAAATTAGCAAAAAACAATACAGGCTCTCAAAAAATTTTTCGATTCACGCGACGGAAAGATTTGACCTTTTAATCCCTCGGCTGAAAAAGGTCAAATATTTGGGTGTAATTCTCAACGAACACTTAAACTATGATGAACACGCCAACTACTGTCTCGGGAAAGCAAAAGGTATAGCATCTAAATTGGCTTGCCTCTTCTACTCAAAACACCTCGGTGGGAATGTCAAACTACTCCTTTACAAGCTTTATGTCAGGTCAGTACTATCTTATGCGATCCCAATCTGGTTCTCAATTTCGCCTTATGTGATGGAGCGCATTCGCACCTTCGAGAGGAAAATATTCCGGGCGATCACGGGTCTTCTCATGCCCAGACGTATGTCGGATGGCACCAAGCGACACTTCCACAATCAAACAATTTATAGCAGGGTTGACTGTTCGCGGTTTGATATTTTTGCACTTAAAATCACCAGAATGTTTATCCTTAAATCTTTGCACTCAAACTCTGACAATCCTCTCATCACCTCGTTACATACAATGTCGGACGAGGAGGCTAGGAAGGCTCGCGAAAATGGGTTTCTCTCTACTGCTGCCTTTCCCTATCTCGACAGAGAAGGATTCATTCAGGATTTTCGCTCCAAAATTCCCATCATATACCATACGCATAGAAAAAGGGCCTCGCTTGCTCTTCGATACGATCCTTTGGTAGTTTCTGCCGATCTATCACAACTGCAACATTCTGTATCTCTTCCTCCACGGGATACTGTCCAAAAGCATTACAATTATCTCGATAAATTACCATGGCTTAAATCTTGACCGATCGTCGTACTCTGAACCGAGCACTTCCATTATCTTAGTTTAAACTCTGTATATACTCTTTAGTCCATAACATAGTTAGATTAGGATATCTACTTTAAGTTACTTTAAGAATATCGTTGATGTCAACAACATCCTTTACTATCCTCTTGATTCGTATGGAACGTTATTCAGTATAATTTCATGCCACTTGTATTCGCAAGCACGGTAATTTTTCTTTATCATGGATTTCTTTACTTATTTAATTCTTCCATCGTCTAATTCTTGACCACTAATCCGTGCAACTTTTCTTATTCATTTTGGTCAAGATCTCATTATTGTTCATTTTATTTTACTTAGTATATTGGCCGTGCCAATATCTTCTCCCCCCCCCCCCCCTTTTTTATAATTGTTAATTGTTTTGTCAGTCCTGGTACCTCTCTGTAACGAAGATGCCTTTTTTGATGATCATATCAAATCTTATGGGGCATAATACTAATTGTTTAACTTTATCATACAGCGCAAATTGATTCTTTCTTGTATTGTATAATTTCCGTTCTCCTGTGAGAAGTCGCTAATGTGCGACCATACAGGAGTTATATAATTGTATGTTTATGCTATCCTAGCATCATGTATATATGTATGATTGAATAAAGGAACTGTTCCATGCACGAGTATAGTGGCGCTTTAGGGCGCCATTCGCCTCTGATCGCTCGCGCTGGAAAGACTCCGCGCACGCCGATTAAGGGAAAAAAAATCGATGCGCGTATCCCGTCGACTGACGTTATCTGTCAACGAACAGTTTCAGATCGCGTCACATGGCGTTTAGGTTAAAACAAAAGTATTAATAGTAAAAAAGTATGCTCAGATATGTCTTGAATTAAATGCGATTAATAGATTTTAATGTTTTTGGACTTCCGGCGGTGGTTTTGGCAAATTCGGCAGAGAATAGTGACAGGCATAACATTGAAAAACTTATATTGTATCTCAAAGTACCAATGGAAACATTGAGGGTATCTAATTTAAACAATGTAAACATATATTTCTATTTGTGAATATATGTCTACATTCTATGTAGATATATATTTCTTTACAAACAATGAAGTTTTCCTTCAAGTAAAGTTGAAGAAATAAATAAATAAAAAAATTAGTATTGCATCCATATTATCTCCAAAATATTATGAAACTTTTATATATACATATAACATTTTCTTCTAAAATAAATGGTTCTACTGTGCATACATTTATACACACAACCATATAAACAACAATCATAACGACAGTTTATTAAAATTATATCCAGTAATCTTTAATTTTTTATCTCTTGTTTCTTTAATTCATATGTATACTAAAGAAACAGTTGTGTTACGTTCTAGCAAGCGCACGTATAAATTAATTTCCAACGCAAATAATTTAAAAATTCGGCGACAGCAAAACGTTAGCTCTTGCGTCAAAGAATACATTGTTGCCGCCACGGTCAACTTAGCAGTAGATTTTAACCGTTTGAGTGTCAAGCAGCAAAAACACACTTCTTTCGTTTTGTATCGAGGAATGCAACACAGTAAAAGTTCAATGTTTTTCTGCTAACAATCTGTTAATCGCATTTAATTCAAGACATATCTGAGCATACTTTTTTACTACTAATATTTTTGCTTTAACCTATACGCGATGTGACGCGATCTGAAACTGTTCGTTGACAGATAACGTCAGTCGACGGGACACGCGCATCGATTTTTTTCCCGTAATCGGCGTGCGCGGCGTCTTTCCAGCGCGAGCGATCAGAGGCGAATGGCGCCCTAAAGCGCCACTATACTCGTGCAATACGCCGAGCCTGGCAAGTCATTCTTGGTTGGGTAAAATAGTTGGGAGGGAGAAGCAGGCGGAGCGACTCAGAAAAGGCTCGCGGCGTGTAACTAATTCAACACCCTGAGCTAGGTTATCCGATTGAAAGCAAATCCTAGTCTTCGCCCTGCAGGGTTCACTTAAAAATTAAATAACTTATAAGTATCGAAAGATATTCGGCTAAAACTTTCCACATATATTCCTTAGACTATATAGAAGTTATTTCTGCAAAGATTTCGTGCGTCTACCTACGTTCTTCATTGTTATATCTGCCAAAAGTTTATGAGACAGTACCGCAGCAGCGCCTGGCCGAGGTGCGCGCGACTCTTTAAACAATAAAAATGCGTCGAAGGTGGATCCGGGCGGATTAGTTTATTACAGGATCGTTTAGGGGAAGGATCACAGAAAACAGTGTCATTAATCAGAGAGTGGGATCTAGTGGGACTTTTTAGTTTTTGTCTGCAAAAGATAAAAAACTTTGACGATTTTCTTTCATGTTTTCAACATTAATTTTTAATAAACTACAAACAATAATTTTATGTTTGACACGTGAATTTTTATCGTGGAAGAATGCTCTTCAAATAGAAACAATAACTATTAAAAAATATTGCATAGCTTCGTCAGAATGTTAGAAAGAAGACAACGTGGTTTTTCGATAGAAAAAGGCCTCCTGAAAAAGTTTCAATTGTAAGCGTTTGTTGTAACTACAATTTTTATCCAATTTCAAAAATTTTTTGATTTCTGTGATCGTTGGACATTTAGGAATCGATGTATGCAAAAAAGAAATCGCAATTACAAAATCGACTTTTTGACTTTTGCGCGGCTAAGTGCACATTCTGGACCACTGTGGGCCGGCCCGAGCGCGTGGTACCTTTAGATGTCTTTTTTTTTTATTATTGTGTCAGCCACAAAGATGATGTACATTGGGGCTCAACAGAGCAATTATTACAATATTATACTCCGATTTGACCGCATTGCGGCTTCTCAAAGGAGAACATCGCGGTGAGATAACGAGAAAAAAACTACAATTCATGAACTGGGTGGACAATAATTAATAAACGGCTCGATAGATGGCCTCAAAAAGAGCTTGTAAGACACTCGCAAAAAAGGCTTCTTCGCAACAAGCAGGTAACTGGACGGACAAAACAATAACGAGAGGGGGGGGGGGGGAGAATTTGGCAATGCCGATGTATATGGAGTGAAGCTCTTTGGTGTGATGCACAAATTAACGGTTTGTCGTTATCTTGACCAAGTGAAATGCTCAAAATGATTAGATCGGTGGTCGAAATAAGTTTCGGGGAAGAATTAAATACGGAAAGAGAGATCTTGATGCCGTGAATGGCTAAAGCTTCATGTATAGGTGAAATAACCAAAAACGAGGAGTAATAAAAGTGCCATGAATAGCGAATGATCCATGAAATAATGGATCTAATTGTAAGCTTAACTGAAAATTAATGGGGGCTTCTTAATGAAGATGCTATAACTAGACATTATAATTAATAGGTATAATAAGATTTACGCCTATTCTATTATTATACGAGTATATACATATTTACAGGACTTGAATTGCGATTCAAGGCGTCAGGGAACGACGCACGAGCGAGGTAGCGCTCGATGCCGGCGAGACGCGTCGGGGCAGGCGTTAAGCCAGCCAGGGTAGTTTTTGTAAGTACTTGTAGCTCTTTAGATCAGTGTCCCACAGGGGAAGAGAGAGCGCGAAATGAAGTTGAGATGGATCGGACGAGATGACTTCGGGATCGTATAACAAAGCGAGAGATGCTTTTCTACGATTTGTGTGGTATATAAGGGGTATTTTGGACTGAAAATTCTGAATATAGCCTTTTTTGTCGAGTAAGGGGAAGGCTGAAATCGACAAATAGCCATTGTCCTTTGCCTTCCTCGCCTCGGCGTCAGGCATTAAGTGGATGGATGAGATGAGTGGATTATCTACTTTGGTTTGAATTGATTTAAGAAGAAATGAACGTGTTATCTTCAGCGCGAATATGTCAAATCGTGAGCAATTTAGTCTGTTGTAAATCGTTTGGTTGTGGATACATCTCGTGGTACCGTCCTGCATTTTACGCGGAATTAAAAGACCCGTGATCGCTCGGAATATTTTTCTTTCAAAGGCGCGAATGCGCTCCATCACGTACGAGGCAATTGGGAACCATATAGGGAAAGCATAAGATAAAGTGGAACGTACGTAAAGCTTATAAAGAAGGAGTTTTATATTTTCTCCCAAATGTTTGGAGTAGACTAGCATCGCGAGTCTAGACGCGTTGCCATTGGCTTTTTCGAGGCAATAATTCGCGTGCTCATTGTAATTGAGCCTCTCGTTTAGGATTATTCCTAGGTATTTAACTTTTTGGACTCGAGGGAGAAGAATGTCACACCTATCAGGAGCGTGTATGGAAAATCTTTTCGCGAGCCTGTGCTATTTTTTACTCAGCCTATGAGATGGGCGGTTGAATAGGATAGTCTCACATTTGAGTATGTTAACTCGCACTTTTTTCAGATTGCACGAATTAACGACTTGATCGCAGGCTCTTTGTAAGTGATTTTGTATTACGAGTGGATCGGTATCTGATTCGTATACAACCAGGTCGTCCGCGAAAGCTATTGCTTTGCATGGCGAGTTTGGTTTATTGAAGCTATTGAGAATGCCTGAAAAGTATAAGTTGAATAGCAAGGGGGAGTTTACAGCGCCCTGCTGTAAACCGTTATGAATGTGAAATGTTTGAGAGGAAACGCTCTCGTTGTGAAAAGTTCTGAACGAACGACCCGTTATCATACTCTCAATCATGTGAAGCAAGTAAGAGGGGATTTTTAACTTGGAGAGCCTGACGATCAAGCCAGTGGTCCAGACCGTATCGAAGGCTTTTTCGAGATCGATGAGAACAGCTCCGGTCATGGATGCGTTATTCAGTGAATCCGAGGTATCGCGAGTTAATTTCGCGATTGCGTGAATCGTCGAATGAGCGAATTTAAATCCGTACTGGTGATCCGGAATCAGTTTATTTGATTGAACAAAGGCATTCAATCTTATGTTTATCATAATCTCGAATAGTTTGCCGATATTCGGCAGGAGGCTTATCGGACGATAGCTGTTGAGCTCGTTGGCGGTCGTACCCTTGTTGAGCAACGGTATAAGTTTGGCTGTTTTCCATTTGGTTGGAAAATACGCGATGCGGAGACATGCATTGAAAATCAGCGTGAGTTAGTTAACCGCCGAACCCGGCAAATGTTTAACAGCTACGTTCGGTATGCCGTCGAACGAAGCCGATTTCTTATTTTTGAGTGATTTTATTGCCTTGTGAACCATTGTAGGCGTTATGAAATAATCGGTTCGATTCGATGGACAGATTTGATCGTTAAGGGAGTCGAAACTCCAGACAGAATCTACACGAGCCTCACGAAGGGTCTGAAGTTCTGCTTTTATTGAGCGTTCGTAATGACTCTCCTTCTCGGTGGTGGGTATTAAGTTTTTTGTGTGGACTCTGGCAAAATGCGCGCCTAGTAGTAGCAATCTGTCATTCAGGTCGGTAACAACGAAATTGTTATCGATCTTTTGCAAAATCGTTGTGTCAATGCCCGTCTCGGACTATAGATAATTATCGGTGGTGAGCCCTCTCAGCGGGGGGATCGCATCGATGCCTCTCGGATTCATAACTCTCTTGATGAAGGGATATAGTTTAGACGGTTCCCGCGCCTTCCAGTTTGGATAATCTATCATTCCAAAATTTGTTGGAAGAGGCGGGAAAGAGCTTACGTAGCCTATAGTTGGTGTATTTAAGAATTTGTTTATAGAAGTTGATCATATTTAGATTCGAAACGGTGAGCAAACTACTGCGTCTGAGAAGATTGAAGAGCTTGGTTATGATTTTTTATTTGAATTTGTTGAGTTTAAGGATTCTTCGGTCGTCATAATCTTTCGGGCTTTTTATAATTCGATTGTGGGAGTGCATCTCCTCAGTGTGGAGGAGATGTTATCCTCGAGAGCCTCGATAGATGTGTTAATCATTTCGATCGAGGCGTTTAGAAGTGAATCGTGATTTTGACTAACTATGAAGTTGTGAATAGATAATCTAAACTCTTTCCAGTCGGTTAGATTATACGAAGGTCGCGAGGGGCGCGGGGCGCGTTCGAGTGATGCGCCCCACCCGCCAAGGGATAATGCCACCACCGTAGCCCAGTGGTCGCTATCGTAGGGCAATTCCTCCAATCTATGAGTGCTTCTGTTGATTCTATTCAATAGTCTCTCATCGACCAGTGCAATATCGAGGTTTGAATTAGCCGGATGATACGTCGGGATATCCGAAACCAGCAACGAGGCACGGAAAATTGCGCCCTGCAAGCGAAGCCAATCGAATGGGGCTAGAACTTTGCCGTTATTCACTATATTGAGCCAAGAGATATGCTTGGCATTGAGGTCACCCGTGATAACGTAGTAATTAGTGTCGTTTACAAGGCGCAACTGAGTGAAAAGTTCTTCTACATCTCGCAAGAATAAAATTTTGTCCTTGCAAGGACTATAAACCGTGGCGATCACGAGGCTTTTATCGGCAGCTATTTCCAACCGAATAGCAATAGCTTCTATGGATTTCACACTGGAGAACAAGAGCTCAATCTCAGAGAATTTATAAATATGCTTGATTACGATGGCTACGCCACCGCCGAAGCGATTGTGTTTCCGATCATTACGGATTACGGTGTATTGCGTAGGCAGTTCAAGGACGTGTCTGGGATTGAGCTTCGTCTCGACGAGACAACAAATATCTGGACGGTACCTAGAGAGAAATTGTTGCAGATATGCTCTCTCGTGGTGACTTATGATCGAGTTGACATTCGTAGTGACGATGCGGAAGTTCTCCAGCGGGATGGACTGATCGTTGAGCGTGGACATTGGCTCACGTCGAGAATTTTGTTTGGAACTCGCGCCCCGCCCGCGCGAAACGCTGGGCAGCGTGTTATCCTCATGTATAAAGGATTGAAACAGAAGCTTAATATTCTCCGTGTTTGCGTTTATCTTTTGGAAACTAATGGGAATCTGTTCGGCGATTCCCTTGATAGCAGAGAGGATTGAACTTAGGTTAACTTGCTGTTCGCCGACTACATTGACCGCTACTGGTGGTCGTTGGGTTGGCAGCACCGAATTTTGAATATTCAGGGGGGGGGGGGGGGGAGGCGGCTCCGCCTGCTCCTCCCGCTGCTATTCTACTGTACGAGATAGCTGGGTTGGCCATCTGCGATGGACGTTTCCTCTGGGCAGCGACAGCTGTGGCGGGATCTTTGCGGGGAGCGGCTAAGGCCGCCTTCCTCTCCCTGAATCTCGGGCATCCGCGGTAGGAGGCTGGATGACCGAATTCCTCGCAGTTCACACAGTAGATGGCCTCGTGCTTTGTAGACTCGGTTACTGTGCAGTTGCCTCGCTCGTGCGACAAGTTGCATTTGACGCATCTGTAATCTAAGTTGCAATTATTAGCCGCGTGGCCAATACGTTGGCAGTTGTAGCATTGAAGGAGGTCCTGCCTTCGGAATCTATCCCAGCGGATTCGTTGGTAATTCAAGATGTTTATATTCTGGATAAAAGTCACATCCGAATTGGAGGTGAATTGTACTATAAACATCGGCAGGGGAATGCCGTATTGTTTAGATTTAACGGTCGAGAACTGTGTTACTCGGGTGGCCTTGGCCTTGAAAGCCGCTATGGAATTGATTTCCGAAAGCAGATCCTCCTTTGGGGTGTTGGGGTCTATGCCCTTCAAGAACATGGTTAACGGCTTTTTGCTCTTTGGAGTATATGTGAAAAACTTAATTTGATTGTTCTGAAGAGTAACCTTCAGTTATTCGAATATTTCGTTAGAGTTCGCGTATATTACGCGGCTCTTCGGACCGCTACGTTTAATGAAAAACGCTGCTTTAGGCAGCGAGTTCCTGGAAATGTTTATGATAATTTGCGGAGAAGCCGCATGAACAACGATGGGGTGGGGGGAGGGGGGTTGGAGGGTTTGGATTGTGCAGCGTCTTCTTGTTGCACTGCCGGTGTCCTTGAGATGGACTGTTGCGCTGTGGATTGCCTCGGTGCATCGAGATCTGCCAGGGCGAGGAAGCGGTTAGTGCTGATCTCTGCTGCATAGGTGGGTGGACGGGGCGATGGAGTTCGCTTTCCAGTCGACGGAGCATTTCCAACGGTCAGCCAATCCATGAGCGACGATGCTTCGTTTGGTCTGTTAGAGGTCGCTGGACCGGCAGTGTCTTGACTTGGGATTCCAACAGTTTAATCCTGCTGAGGAGCCTTATATTCTCCTGGCGCAGTGAATCCATAGTTTGATCCGGGTCTTCAGTGCCTTGCATGGAGGATGCAGTGGACATTGCATCGCTCGTTGAAATCACCGATTTTTTGCTGGTTTATCCGCCTTGTCTTCGGAGGCGGGAGAAGTCGCGCGGGTCGCGGAGGCGACTCGTGCCGAAGCGCGTGTTGCAACAGTCTTCTTAGTTTTCTTCGATTGCATGTCTTCGGTGGACAGGGTTAATTGTGTGGTCTTTTGTCTCTTGAGCGAGGGCGGGCGTGTTTTAACTACCGCCGGAGAAACAAATTCTCCATATGAGTTTTCGCTGTCTGCCTTAGACGGCGAAGAGGGTTCCTGTGTGTCTTTCCTAGACACGTGTTTGTCCATAGGAACTCTAACTTATTAAAAAAGCATGGGTGGGAACAGTTAAACAGTTAGTAACAATTTGAGACTTGCAAAAGCAAGTCCCAGCGTAAGATTAAATAATTTCACTCTCACTGAATGGAATATTTGGCTAGACTTTCGAAGGAATTATTCGAAAATTGTTATGGCACGTATAAACTGCTTGTTATTTGACTTTCCGGGAGCTCGCTCAGAGCGATGTTGACTCTAATAGCGCTCGACGTCAACTGTACCTTTAGATATATACAAGGGGAAATGGCTTCGATAGCGTTCTCAAAGGAATCAAAAAGAAGCACAAGGCTATTGTAAGTGGTCCATTCTGATCTATGCGGGCCAATGAAAACGTAGTCGACAGGTGGTTCGAAATATATATTGACTTTTATTGATGAATATTCTAGGTGGTGTCAGGTATATTTTATAAAGACGAAAGATCAAATGCTCCCGTTAATTAAGCTATTTAATCGAGAAAAGAATAAAGTATCTGCAAACAGATAATGGTCGGCAGTATTGCAATGCAGGATTTGACATGTTCCTAAAGGAATATGGAATTCAAAGGCGGGTAACTGTGCCGCATACGCCGCAACAAAATGGTTTAGCGAAGTGAAAGAATCGCACACTAGTACACTGCAAATCCAAGTGTGTTATTTTAAAACACATAAACGTATTATTTCCTTGTAGTCACGATTTAGACGTTTCCCGGTGTGTTATTATTTTACACAGTACATGTGTGTTATTTTGAAGCATCCCTAGTAGCACAAAATATTGAATACATATGTATTTGATATTAAAAGACATTGAATCTCTTTTTAATATTTAAATATATATTGAATGTTTATTTTAGATTTTGGAAAAAATATTTCTTTTTAAATGTTTATAAAATATTTATTTTAGGTCTAGAAAGAAATATTTTTTTCCAAATATCGATCTCATATTTGAGCCGCTCAATGCACACATCGATTAACTCCACTTTTTGAAAAATCTTAAATTTAAGTGTCAAAGCCCTTGGTATAGTCATAACTTTTTATATTTATAATAACTTTCCTGAATAATAAAGATTAGCACCGTTAAATGGCAAATTTTTTTGGCCATTGAATAATAAGTAATTTATTTCAGAAGCCATTTCGATTAACTCCATACTCTAATGTAAATCGTTTCAGTAACGCTGTATCTGTTCTGGCCGTGCATCGACGCTTATTTGTTTTTAAACAGCCGAAGATGCTCTCTCCCTCTCAATAATATTCGTAACAAAATCGCATTGGTAAACAGATAAAAAGAAGCACAATGCAAACGGTAGTTAGTATAGCAGTGATCTCGCACGCTGAATGTTACTGTGTACTTCGGAGTCTTTTCAACATTACTCCCAGATTGTTTTTAAAGAAATAAATATTATACCGTTATAATCAAGATGAGTGAGACTAATAATGTGAGTGAGGAAAGCAGTGATGATTCTTCAATACGATTTATCAACAGAAAGTCTGGTCCAAGAAGACGTTTATCGTTTTCCTCGGATTCATCGGATTGCAACAGTACAAACCCAACAAACACATTGATTGGGAGGAAAAGAAGTCGTAATCCTGTTAAATGGATGCGAAATTTACAAAAGCATAACAGGATAAAAGGTTTGGCAAACAGGAATAGGGGAGGAAAATTAATACCTGCAACAACATTTGTCGATATACAATGCAGATGCCGTCAAAATTGCAATCAAAAAATTATTACGGATGAGAGAGAGGCTGCCATGAAAGAATTTTATAGTTTACATAGTCAATTTGACCAAAATATTTTCTTAAGAGGTTGTATCAAAGTTAACGAAATAAAAAGAAGGCGCCCTACGAATGAAACTAAAGAACGAAGATCACATTCGTTTACATATTACTTTCCAAAAGAGAGACTTGATATTCCCGTTTGTAAAAAATATTTTAGAGACACTTATCAGGTGAGTGACGGGCGGATATACGATTGTTGTTCTAAAGAACAAGTTACATCTTTGGTTGATAAGCGCAAAGGCCGCGTTGCAAGCAATAAAATAGATGATACAAATGTTATAAAGCTTATAAAGTCATTTCCAGCCTACAGTAGTCACTACACCAGAGCTCATAATCCAAGACGACAATATTTAAATCCTGACTTAAATATTAAGAAGATGTATGAACTATACGTCACAGAATGTGAAAAGGAAAACGTAGCACCAGTGAAAGAAAAATATTACTATAATGTGTTCTCTACAAAATTTAATTTACATTTTAAACAACCATCAAAGGATACGTGTCAAACTTGTAATGCTTTTCAAATAAAAATTCAATCTTCAGACGATGAGGGAATTAAGATGGCAAAAATTGAAAAGGAAACTCACTTAGAAGAGGCTGAACGGGCTCGCAGTCAAATGGCTGCCGATCGAATGGCAACATCGGAAAAATTGTTCGTATTTTCTTTTGACTTGGAAAAAGCTTTAGCCTTTCCCAAGTTGACCACATCCGTAGCTTATTATAAGCGAAATTTATATGTTTATAATTTTGGATGCCATGAATTCAATAAAAATATAAGCCACATGTTTGTTTGGCCAGAAACTGAAGGATCTCGTGGGTCTCAAGAAATTTCATCTTGTCTAATAAAGTACATAAAGACTTACGCTGCAAACTTCGAAAAAATAATAACATATTCGGATTCGTGTACCGGGAAAAACAGAAATATTAAAACCGTCTTAAGTTTATTGAAACTTGTTCAAAGCACGGAAATCAAAGCTGAGTCAATTGACATGAAATTTTTGGTAAGTGGACACAGCCGTTTGTCCAATGACTCAGATTTTGCCATTATTGAGTCATGTGCGAAAAAAAATCAAAACATTTTTTCACCAGATGATTGGTACCATATAATCAAAACATGTAAAAAGAAAGCGCCATTTCATCTAATCCAAATGACTCACCAAGATTTTTTGTCAACAAAACCTTTAGAACAGTCTATCATTAACAGAAAAGTAACCGTCACAGGGCTTCCAGTAAATTGGCTTAAAATACGCTGGATAAAGTTAGAAAGGTCCAAACCCTATCTCATACAATTCAAATGTGACTATAATGAAGATACAGAATTTCAAGCCATTAATATAAGAAAATCTTTAGTGGGTAGACCGCAAAGTTTGAAAAATATAGATCAGCCTTTATTATATCCTAAAGGTAGAACTGTGACAAAGGAAAAATGGAGAGACATGATGGACCTGCTAAAATTCATTCCTCCTGTTAAACACGATTACTATAAGAACTTGTCAACAAATCGAAATGACGAATCCTCGCATACAGCTGATGAAGAAGACATTTATAATATTGCTGAATCATCCCAAAGAATAATGCCGCTAACATACAGCTGCTATGAATTAATTACAAAAATTATATTATAACCGAACTGCCAACATTCATTTTTATGGAAAAGCTGTGATAAAAATGTATAATAACTAACTTTTTCTGTAATAAAAAACTTAAAAATGTAAAGACTAAATTTAACTTTATTACTTTTTTCAGTTGCCAAATCGATTAACTCCACCAGTCACATAAAAACTGTAACATTACTGACGATTGTTTGTTGGCTATTCTTTCTTATTAATTTTATATACCGTTAGATGAAAGCTATATCTGCAATTATGCATTCTACATTGTATATTTGAATTCATATTATCAGAGGAATTTTTAAAAACATTATACATTACATCATCGCGTTTCTCAACTTTTCGTTTTATGGAGTTAATCGATGTGTGCACTGAGCGGCTCATTTATTCCATATTACGAAGAAATATATTTTATAAGATATGAAATGTATGTTAATTTAATATAACTAATTTAATATAATCTTGCGTTAATTTTGGGACACCCTTTATTTGAAATGAAAAGAATCATATATGAAAACCATAACGCGAGTGCCAGAACACATTTCGATTTTGAAAATTTTCGCGATATGAATCACCATCAGAGTGGTGAAACAACACCTGTGTTAAATATGAATAAAATAAATATAATACAAGATTTTGTTCTGGACTACATGCATTTATGCTGTTTAGGAGTCATGAAGAAGTTACTTCATCATTAGTGTAAGATAGAGTTAGGATTACGACAGAGAAACAAATTATCACAAAGAATGATTTTAGCTTCAAAATATTTACCTAACGAATGTAATCGTAAATCGCAACCTATCTCAGACTTGAGTAGATATAAAGTTACCGAGTTTCGATTGTTTCTTTTCTATCTGGGACCTATTTTATTGAAAGAAATTCTTCCAAATAATTATTATGAACATTTCTTGTTATTTCATGCAGCATTTCATGATTTTCAAGTGGTAATAATAACTGATAAATATCTGATCAGTAAATATAATGCATTTAAATACATCAAAAACAAACGGCTAACACGTAAATACGTATAATTCTAACGAGATGAGTAATTTTAATACACTTGTGTGCATAAATGTGAAGTGTGTTTAAATTTAATACACAAAAAAATGCATTATTTACTTTTAGCCGGATAAAACGTGTAAAATAATCATTAGATGTGTTAAAACTACACGTTACTTTTTTCAAGTGTATTATTTTAATGCACATAATTGCATTTACACATTTAGACGTGTTAATGAAGTGTGCTTACACATTTTGGTGCATTTAAATTACCCACTTTTAACACACTTGGATTTGCAGTGTACCGGAGTTCCTGCACTCATATAATCATCGTGGTATAAAAATTTTGTTGCTGGCATTCCTGGTGGAGAACAAATGATATTGAGAAGAAATTGTATTATCTGTTGGAAAGATTAAAGTCTGTATGGTATGGATGATGGCTAGGATGGGTGAAGGGGTGAAATCTTTGATTTATAATCAGTGAATTTCGCATTTCGAATTTCAAAAAAATTGTAAAGCCCTCGGCCGCCAATTTTGTTAAAACTTTATATACTTGTAGAGTAAATCGTTCTGATTATATATGGATAGTAGTTAGTATTTAATTAGTTAGTATTCTATGTAATATATAAGTAATTAGTATTATATTGTGTGACTGTTGTCTGTTCAATCGCCGGACGCCCCGTACTGAAATTTCACGGCGAGGTGTCGTCCGAATTTCTCGAAGTTTATTTTATATATTCTAGTGAATAAGAGACGAATAAAATTCAGGAAATACATTGCTTTCCGGCCTAATGGCTAAGATCAAAGTGTAGGTACATGGCTATGTTATGTCATAGGAATTTTGTTTACTTTATTTTATTCTAACTTTTTAAGCACGGGTACTTATGTACCCATAATATCCTACACAATTGATCGCGCAAGATAGCTTGCTGGCTTAATTGTTTTCTCCGAGTCTTTTAGCGGTCCCAGCAGCTGCAGCGTGAGACTCTGTTCTGGACGTCCCGATTTTATCGTCGAGGGTTGCATGTAGCGAAGGACTGTCCAGTGAGGCCGAGAAGCAGCAGCGAGTCCTGCAACGGGAAGCAACCGCCCCTGCCTTCGTGGGACACTGGTCGGCAGCATCCGAGGGACGCCAAGGGATCCCGAGACAGCGAGCGCGGGCATTACGAGGTATCTCGTTTAACTTCTTCTAAGTGCTCCCCCCCCCCCCCCATCTGTCTTTCTTTTTGCCGCTATTCCGCCAGCTCCTTCTGAGTTGGCTATCCTAACTCCTATTACCTTGTTTCCTTCCCAAATTTATCCTCCCCCTTCGCCGTTTAAAGCGCGCTCGTTGCTTTTCGCGAGAAGGGTAACGGTCGTTGCTGAGAGCGACGAAGGTCAGTTCCTACTATCGCTTTCTCTCTCTTTCCTTTTGCCAAATTAAAATTTCCCCCGGTTCCTTCTGAACCGGTAAATCCCACTCCCATAACCGTATTTACTCCCTTCACCTATATTTCCTCCCCCTTCGTCCTCCTGGCCAGCGAATCTTGTTTTCGCGAGAAAATTCAATTTCACCGGCTGGGATTTCGGAGGTTAATCTTCCTATCGCTTTCGCCTTCTACGGCAAAATTTTCTTATTTCCTTTATTCCCCCTCGTAATTAGTGCTCGCACTCGCGAAGATGGACAAATTCTTAATTGAATATCCTTCGGTCGACGGACTCTCTTGCGCGAAATGCAGCGAATCGTGCGCTTGCTGCGCAGTGGAGGCGTTTATGCGGGCAGAGGCGAATTCGTGCAACACCTCAAAAAGGTTCCCGGGTTATCGGCCGTGGCTTACAAATGCGGAATGTGCGGCTTCATCGGTCAAGGAGCTTATATTCTGAAATCGGTGAAGTCGCACTATGCGAAAGTCCACGGTCCGGTACTCGTGACGCCTCCGCGCGCGTGCTCTCGCATAAACGCAGCGGATATGGGGCCGTTGGTTCCCGGCACCTCTGCGTCCTCCGAATCGGGTGGACGAGTCGGCGGTCTCGCGAATTCGGCCGGCATTTCGAGAAACTCGCCCGTTGTTATAACGGCTGTGACCCCCCTTTCCGCTGGGGGGTCGCCGACAATGTTAACTGTCGCAGCGGCGCTAACAACCGCAACGGTTTCCGTGACCGCTGCGACAACAACAACAAATATCGCGGAACCGATCTCGCCGTCGTTCCGGCGGGAAAAATATTTAATTTCGTCGGCGCGGCAACACGCGACGACCTATGCTAGGGTGTTGAATTAGTTACTCGCCGCGAGCCTTTTCTGAGTCGCTCCGCCTGCTTCTCCCTACCAACTATTTTACCCATCCAGGAATGACTTGCCAGGCTCGGCGTATTGCACGAGTATAGTGGCGCTTTAGGGCGCCATTCGCCTCTGATCGCTCGCGCTGGAAAGACGCCGCGCACGCCGATTACGGGAAAAAAAAATCGATGCGCGTATCCCGTCGACTGACGTTATCTGTCAACGAACAGTTTCATATCGCGTCACATGGCGTATACATTAAAACAAAAGTATTACTAGTAAAAAAGTATGCTCAGATATGTCTTGAATTAAATGCGATTAATAGATTTTAATGTTTTTGGACTTCCGGCGGTGGTTTTGGCGAATTCGGCTGAGAATTGTGATAGGAATAACATTGAAAAGCTTGCATTTGAGAAGTTGCAAATCGGTACCTTACGATACTTCTTAGTTTTTTAATTTTTTATCACTCTTGGTCAATTAGCTTTATTACTCTATACTGGCACGCTAATAACAAGAGCAATTAAGTAATAAAAGTGATGGTTAAGACGTTTTCGTTCTTATTAATGCCAATGGGATTTTGTAATTACTACACGGAACCTTGGAGTATTTTGTATACTTCCCGACCGCGTGCTCCTCGAAGACTCAGCAACCGTACAATGTTATACAATGTTATATAAACCTAAAGGCGCAGGTAAGCGTAGCCGGTGTTGGCAGGAGTCACTTTTACATTGTTTAAATTAGATACCCTCAATGTCTCCATGGGTATTTTGAGATACAATATAAGTTTTTCAATGTTATTCCTGTGGCGGACAATCACCCATGTTTTCCGTCGGTCCCAGAGCGGAGAAAAAGGGTGCTTCGTGTTGTTATGCCGTGTGAAGTGAAAATGCGTTCGCTTCTTTTAAACGCATTGATTTATTTCAGGATATCCAGAAAGAAAAAAACACCAAGTGCAAAACTTAGAATTATACTTTAATTAAAAGAGTCGCACGTCTTTACAGTTTGGTCGTCGAGAAGAGAGTGCTCAATCGTGAGCCTCGTTGCGCCGATTCGGTGCCGCCCTTTTTATTCTAAGAAAGGTTTATCGCTAAGGAGACTAAACTAAAGTGTCGCATGAGAATGCTATCCGATATTCCTCATCCGGCATTCACAGAAGTACCTAACACCCCCCAACTTAGATGATAGTCCAGTCAATAGAGCAGTAACTTTGCCATTTTGAGGTGAGTGGCTAAAACCGACGAGAAAATTTGCGTATATGCTTCCACAATAATAGTTCAAAAATTCAGGCTCCTGAACCATCGGGAACATTTGCAAAAAAATTGCAAAAGGGGGTAAAAATGACATTTTCCTTAACATTTCTTTAACTGTTAGAAATATGTGAAGAAGCTTTAAACAAAAGTTATAGAGAATTAACTTTTATACAAAACAGGTTCTATACTATTTTTTCGTATTTCTTATAGTTTTTGTACAAATCGCGTTTTAAGTACTAAAATTTTTGAAAAATTATTTATCAGTTATAAGTAATTCTTTTCTAAAAAAAAACAACTCTGAACGATTCTTTATTATCCTCCGAACATCTTCAGAAGGTTTTTAACTTTATTGTTATTGTTTATTATTATTTAATATCAATTTAAAAATTTTATATTAATTTTTTTTTTTTTAAGTGTGACAGCATTGTTTTATAGAAATTTTCACGCTGAATCTAATAGCGTGAGAAAAAAAAACAAAATTAAATTATAATAAAAAAGAATTAATATAAAATTTTTAAATTGTTATTAAATAATAATAAACAATAACAATAAAGTTAAAAACCTTCTGAAGATGTTCGGAGGATAATAAAGAATCGTTCAGAGTTGTTTTTTTTAGTAAAGAATTACTTATAACTGATGAATAATTTTTCAAAAATTTTAGTACTTAAAACGCGATTTGTACAAAAACTATAAGAAATACGAAAAAATAGTATAGAACCTTTTTTGTAGAAAAGTTAATTCTCTATAACTTTTGTTTAAAGCTTCTTCACATATTTCTAACAGTTAAAGAAATATTAAGGAAAATATCATTTTTACCCCCTTTTGCAATTTTTTTGCAAATTTTCCCGATGGTTCAGGAGCCTGAATTTTTTAACTATTATTGTGGAAGCATATACGCAAATTTTCGCGTTGGTTTCAGCCACTCACCTCAAAATGGCAAAGTTACTGCTCTATTGACTGGACTATGAAATTTTGGGGTATTCTTTTCTTTTTTTCACTTTCTCTCTTTACCACAAAATTTCACAATAAATCATCTAATACAATAGAAGTGCGTTCTCGAGTACTTTTCTTTCTTTTATTCATGGTAGATGGAGATAGATATTCCAGAGCAACTAATTCTCTTGACGGATCAGTTCGAGAATACACTTCTCTGTTTACATTGCTTTCAGTTTGTGTATTTTGTCCACCCGAAATAAAACAATTATTAAACATTATTATACATGGTTCCTTAAAAAACCAGCGTATTATCGTTTGTATTATTCCAAGTTTTAATAATATAGATAATAAAACAAGTACACAGAATCCTATGCCGATATATTTTAACCAAAACCAGATTGTTTCTAAACTTGTCAGTGTTCGTTCATGCTTCCCAATATTCTCTGCCTCTAATGCTATTTCGTCCAATTGTTTACCAACACCTTTTAGCATAGATGGATTTGTATGTATTTGAGTTAACGTTGGTATTTGCACTAAACTGATATTGAATCTAGGTTCTTTAAATGTGCTTTCATTTAATTTGTATGAAAAAGGTCTTTCATAATGTCGTTCTGGTAGAGTTTGTACAGTTACTTCTGAGTACAATGCAACATCTGCAGTAGTTGCAAAACAGCCTGGTTTTAAAGTTAACAATCCTACTTTCTCTGCCAAAACTTCCAAAATTCCGTCCTTACAATTTATGTGTACAGTTTCGATAGAAGGTGATACAAAAATCCACCTATGACCATCTAATAATTGTATCAAAGCTGTTCTTTTTACGTTAACTAAAGCATATTGACAAACATCATTTTGATTTTTATACGGTGCATTCATTACGACATTTAAACATGGATCTTGCGCTATAACAAAATATTTTGGAAGTAGTCTTTTACATATTCGATAAGTTTTTACACGTTTGCAATTTTGTAAAAATAATTTATCTGTAGGAGTGTATACCAAGTGGTCTGTATCGACAAATACATAGTCGTGTGGAGCAGTTATATATTGAAATATGTTAGTCTTTATTTCGCGAGCCAAAGGTATAATCCTGTAAGTATCGTAATCATCTGGTTCCACTAAAGGGAGTTTAATTTCAAATATTAATTGGTTCTTAAACACCACGACTGATATTTCGCTTATTTGTAAATATTCAAAGAAATGTGTCTCATCAACAGGCATGGGCATTCGAGACATATGTACCTATGATACTACTCATATGTTCTAAAGTTTTTTTTTGAAATCCATTGGTTCTAACAAATGAGGATTAATTCTACCTGAAAGTCCTGCTAGTACGCTATTAGTTAATGATTCTATAGCATGACTATATTCTTCTACATTTATTTCGATATAAGTTAACATTTCGTTTATCTCGGTTAGTTTCTTATTTTCATCAATCCAGATCGAAACTATGTTTAAATTGGCCTTAAAAGCCTCGAAAGCTTGGTCAAATTCTGTAACTTTCCTTTTCATTTCATTTGCTAAATTTTCTGTACTTAGTATTGATAACTTTAAAATCTGTGTTTGGTTTCTTATTAATGTCGTGACTTTCTTATTATCCGTGTACAACTTATCAATTTCTGAATTGTAGTATGTTGCATCACTTACACTCATGGTTCCAAATAGTACTTTGCTTATTTCACCGACGAAATCAAAAACACCCCTCTTTTCTCTAACGATATTTTCATAACCTAAGCTAGCATACAAACGTTTCCTATCTTTAGAAATACGTGCAATTTGTTTACTTACTAAAGCTATATTTTCTAAGCACTTTGTTTCGTTAAGATGATTACACGCTTTATTCAATATATCAATAATTTGCCTGAGATTTTTTTCTATTTGCACATTTTCGTTCAAGTCAATGAAAGTAACCAGTTTCCAGTCCTCGTGGTAAAGTCTAGTATTTCTCAAGTGCTCAAAAACGAAATTTGGGAGTTGAGAAAAATATTTTACTTCCGTATCTTTGGCTTTACTCAGGCCGAGTAGGACTATTATTGTCCTGAAACAAATTCATATTAGCATATTTTAATCGATTAGCATGCACAACGATATCCTTATTCTTTTTCCTAACTTTGTAATTTACACCTCCTTCCTTATCTACTATTTCATATGGACCCTCATATAGAATATACAAACCATAATTCTTATCTCTAGTCTCTCTTGTCATCCAAACAAAATCTCCCGGTTTAAATTCTGCCGGTCTACTAAACCTATCGTATCTTTCTTTAACTTTTTCCTTAGACGCATTAATTTGTTGTCTCGCAGCTCTCACAATGTGTTCAGTTTTCCGTTTTAGTTGTTCTATATATTCCGAGTAGGTCTTAGCAGCTAATTTATCGGTACTTGTAAGATTGCGAGGTTTGGTTCCATATACTAATTCATGTGGTGTATATCCAGTTGTTTCATGGACTGCGGAATTGTAGCTATAACAAGCCATTTCCACATAATCATCCCAATTATCCAGATCTTCCGCCGTTGTTTTTAAATATTCCTTTATCACTTGATGACTTCGTTCCAATGAACCGTTACTCTCCGGATGGAATGCTGTAGTTGTAATGTGTTTCATTTTCATCCAATCATTAAACTCTTTCATTAATTGGCCCGTGAAGTTTGTGCCATTGTCCGTCAAAATGTTCTTTGGTGGTCCGAAAATACTGATATACGATTTTACGAAGATTTCAATAACAGTTGATGCTTTTTGATCTTTTATAGCCCTGGCCATTCGATATTTAGTTAACTGATCCTGTATAGTGAGCATATATCTGTTTCCTTTACTTGTTTCTTGCAGTGGTCGTACAATGTCAATAGCGATTTTGTCATTGAAATGTTCAGGTGTATCCGTTACACATAGAGGCATTCTTGTGGGTTTCCTGTTAGTCTTTTGTTTTTGGTAGTCCCTCCAAGATTTCACATAATTTAATATATCATTATACATATTCGGCCACTGATAATTTGTAACCATGCATCGTAAAGTGCGTTTATATCCTCCGTGTCCCCCTATTGTGGTATTATGATTTTCCATCAATATTTGTTGTATTTCTTCCAGAGTTCCTGAATCTTTATGGGTTTCGCCCTAAGATAAATTTTTATATCAGACCCTTTGAATAATTCCTGTATTATATTTCTCAAGCTTTGTGTATGTCCTGGGAAAATCCTCTGTAAATCAGCAATGTCTATAGCAAGTTCATTTATTTCATGTGCCATTGCAAAATCTCGTACTTCTTGTAAACTATTATAATAGTATTCCAATGTTTCGCGCCCGGTAAGGCGAATTATTATATTAACGAGGTCGTCATCATTATTATACAATATACCTGGTTCGTCCGCATAATTTATATAAACCGGAGTCGATGTTTCTGGGACATCTAAAACAAATTCTATGTTCTTACCCCATTTTTGTAGAGGTGCTCCTTCTACTATCAGCACAGGATTTCGAGATAGTGCATCTGCATTGCTGTTTAGACTGCCCTTTTTGTAGATAATTTCGTAATCATATTCTTCTAAGGCGATTCGCCACCTCATAAGCCATGAACTAGGATCCTTGTTATTCATCAACCATCTCAACGGTCGGTGATCCGTAACAATTTTGAATCTCTTACCATATAAGTACGGCCTGTAATGCTTTACAGCCCATTTAATTGCCAATAATTCCTTTTCTGTGACGCTATAATTTTTTTCTGCGGAGTCGAGCGTCCGACTGGCATAAGCGATTGGTCTGTCCTCTCCAATTTTTCCCTGCGAGAGTATAGCGCCAATTGCATCATTGCTTGCGTCAGTAGTTAAAATAAATTCTTCTGAAAAATCAGGGTACTGTAACAAAGGTTCACTGCATAACTCGTTTTTCAATGTTTCAAAAGCTGCTTGTTGGTCTATCCCAAATTCAAATATAGTCCCCTTTTTTAATAACTTAGTTAATGGTTTGGCCTTTTTACTAAAATCTTTTATGAATCGTCTGTAATATCCAGATAGCCCTAAAAATTGCTTCACGTTTTTAGCATTCTTTGGTGTAGGAAATTCTCTGACGGCTTTCAATTTTTCAGGATTTGGTCTAACACCTGCTTCAGTAATTACATGGCCTAAATATTGTAGTTCGGGTCTAAGGTATTCACATTTATCCGGCTGAAGTTTCAGACCCAATTCTAAAATGTGTTTAAGGGGTTACATACAGTTAGGAGGCCGAAAAAAAGCGATTTTTCAAGAAATTTTCCTGGGAAGACTTTTAAATTTGTTAACGTAAAAATTTGTATACATATTATGGTAACTTTTAACTGTATTTTCACATTTTTTATTAGTAAAAATAATCATTTTGAAAGCTGCTATAGCTGATCTCCAGGAGCTCCTCTCAAAAAAGGCGTCTTGCGGTGACCACGATATCTCTGGACTGGATCATCCAAAATGAAAAAACCAAATGGATTTCGTTAAAGGAATGTGCAATCTAGTAATTACTTAATCGAAGGAATAACCAAAATAACTTTTGGTTACAAAATGGCGGCTTCTAGAAGAAAAAAATCGATATTTGGCCAAAATTTTGGCCTTAAATTGTTTATAAAAAAAGAAATATTTATTGGTGAGGAAAAAGCTTCGATTAATTACTAAAAAATATACTTAAGAAACTTGTGTTAAAATTTGAGACTGATCGGTTCAGCCGTTTCCGAGCAATCTTGGTCACCGACTTTAAGAACACAGTTTCGAAAAAAACGCGTTTAAAGTTTCAAATCACTTTACATTGGGTAAAAAAAATTTTTTTTTAACTTATATCAAGTCGTCTATTCCAGGGCCATATAATACACCCTCCGCCCCTTCGGCAGCTTCTAATAACTCGAGTTAGTGTTGTCTACGGACCATTCTTCTCTCTCGTGTGCTCTCATGTGCTCTGAGGTCGGAGATCTTCACGCGCTGTTTATCCTCTCTTTCGGCATATGAATGCGCATTGGGCCCAAGTGGAATCCCAATTGCATTCATATTGTTACGGCTGGCGGAGGGTCTACCGCGTTTTGGCATGCTTTATTTCACAATTAACTTTCTAGTACACAATATCGAACGTCTGTCTACTTTGACTGCTCGGTAGCGACTTCCTGTATAAACGTTTCCGGTCGTCAAGCAACGACCGGCCGATCGATCCATCGACTTCGATTCTCGAATCAGGCGGAAGGGACAACTTTATCGGTTCGCCAACTTCATGTCGGCGTAACACTGCCCCCTCCTCTCGAAGAAGCGGTCGCCTCGACCGCGGCAATTTCCGAACGAGCAGCTTACGGGAACATCTTCAGTCGATTCCCCATAACCTCGGTCAGTTGCAACTCCAGTTCGATTTCATAACCTTGGTGCAACTATTTCTGAATCCAGTGCCTCAGTCTGAAAAGGAAGTAGACAACAAGGAACAAACTCGTCTACTCGAGTGGCCCTGATCAGACTTCAACGTCTCGACATTCGTCCTCCGGCTCAAGGGAAAACCACCCAAAAACCTTGAACGAGACGTCGGCATTCCTTCGCCGTCAAAGTGCGGTGTTTTTTCCTCTTCTTCTTTCTCAGATCCTCTTGCGAGATCTTGCAATTTCTCCTCTTCGGATCTTCCACGACATCATCGGGCAAATTTTTTTTCTTTCAAAGGCGTGCGAGTGTCAATGAATCGAGCAAGCCGATTCACATGCACCACCTTTGGCTTTGTTTTCGGCGAACGAACAATTCTATAAATTAATTCGTTTAATCTTTTCTTTACCAGATATGGGCCTTCCCAACTAGATTGTAGTTTTGGACATTTTCCTTTTGTCCGTTTGGGGTAGTATAACCAAACTTTTTCCTCGGGCATGAAAGAAATTTGCCGTGAATGGGAGTCGTACCAGCTCTTCATCTTCTCGCTGCAGAGATGTATACGTCGGCGCACAAATCGATGTATTTCTTCGAGTCTTCTCTTTGTCTCTCCCACAAAGGTGGTATCTTCTACTGTCGAGGGAGTCGACCCTCTCAATAGATCAAGAGGAAGACGTAGATCGTGGCCATAAAGCAAGGTAGCTGGTGTATACTGCGTCGTCTCATGCCGAGAAGATCGGTACGCCAGGAGAAATAGTGGAATCCACTGGTCCCAATCCTTTTGGTTGTCCGCGATGTAGAGGGACAAATACTGCAGGAGAGTTCTAATCATCCTCTCTACGAGCCCGTCCGACTGAGGGTGAAGCGGCGTTGTCCTCGTCTTCTTGATTCCAAGCAGCTGCATTAGTTTCTTGAAGACAGCCGACTCAAAATTTCGACCCTGATCAGAGTGGAGCTCTAGAGGTACACCATGACGACTTATCACCTCTTTCAGAAGAGCTTCGGCAATGGTCGTTGCGCGTTGGTCTGGCAACGGAATCACCTCCGGCCATTTCGAAAAATAATCTACGACCACCAACGCGAATCTGTTACCGCTCGAAGACTTCGGCAAGGGTCCTACGATGTCGAGCGCCACCCTCTCAAACGGTGCCCCGACATTATAAATCCTCAGGGGTCCTCTCCCCTTCTCCTTCGGACCCTTCCTCGCCGTGCAAGCGTAACAACTTCGACACCATTGTTCGACATCAGCTCGGTGATTAAGCCAGAAGAACCTCTGACGAACCTTAGCAAGTGTTTTGCGCATGCCGAAGTGTCCTCCCGCAGGAGCCTGATGACTTTCGCGCAGCGCTTCTTCTATCTTGCTTTTAGGGACCAGGAGCAAATAACTTGCATTCTCACCATTCACAGATTCCCACCTCCGGAAAAGTATTCCTTTTCGTATTTCCAGCGAATCCCAAATTTTCCAGAAAAATTTTGTCATCGGAGGATAAGCGGCAACTTCCTCCCAGGTAGGTTTTACACCTTCCGTCTTTTTCTTTAAAATAATTCCAATCTCTTCATCCTCTTCTTGTGCTCTTCGCCAATCTTCTCCATCCGTGCCTTCACAGATAGTTCTTAAAACAGTGTCTGTTTTTTTTTTCCTTAACTTCCAGACGGGAGCATCGCTTACATTGAACATCGCACGGTCGTCTTGACAAGCCGTCAGCGTTTCCATGCATCTTCCCTTCTCGATGTTTAATTTCAAAATTATACTGTTGGAGCCGTTCAATCCAACGAGCCGTTTGTCCTTCCGGATTCTTGAAAGAAAGAAGCCATCTCAAAGCGGCATGGTCAGTCCGTATTAAAAATCTTCGCCCGTATAGATAATGGTGAAAATGCTCTACAGACTTCACTATAGCTAACAATTCCTTTCGGGTCACGCAATAATTTCTCTCACTTTTTCCAAGAGTTTTAGAAAAATACGCAATGACCCTTTCTGTGCCATCCCGAACCTGTGAAAGTACCGCTCCTATTGCAAAGTTGGAGGCATCGGTATCCAGGATGAAGTCTGCATCGGGCGAAGGATACGCTAAGACCGGTGTTTCCGCCAATCGGCTTTTTAGTAGTTGAAAGGCTTCTTGACAATCTTGCGTCCAACAAAAATCTTGCTTCGTTTCAGTCAAGCGATGCAGTGGTTTCGCGATGGTGGAGAAATTCTTCACGAACTTCCTGTAATAAGTACAAAGACCCAGGAAGCTTCGCAATTGCGTCTTATTCTCCGGAACGGGCCAATTTTTAACCGCTGAGATCTTCTCGGGGTCCGTTTTCACCCCTTGTTCGGAAACCACATGTCCTAAGTATTTCACCTCCCGCAGGACCAGCACTCTATTGGCTGCCTCAGCAAGTTGTTGTTGGAAGGTCTATCCCTCTTGACGTACGGTTCCGTCGACCTTCTCTCAGTCGTGTTGGAAGATCTATTAAAAGACGAACAAGGCCGAGTCTGGGTCCTACTTTGAGACGCAGCAACAGAAATGGACTCTACGGCTTCTATCTCTAGAGCTCTGACTACCGCAGCTCTAACATTGTTGAAACCGCCGAGTCTTAACGTTCTTTTCATCTCTTCATCGGCCAGGGAGGCAACAAATTGTGAGGCCGCCAATCTGTCCCGCGTTTCCGCAGGGCAGTCACCAAACGCGGCCAGTGCTAATCTCTCTACCTCCGTGGCCAAATCGGTAATCGTTTGCCCTTTCTGTTGTTTGCAAGCCTGGAAGAGCGAGTAATTTAAATTTAAAAGATTGTGAGCTCCAAATCGAGTTTGAAGGGCCGAAACCAATGGCTCGTACTCAAGTTGCCCGGCAAGAGAAAGGGGAACCAAAACGCTACGTGCCGGCCCCTCCAACGAAGCCATCAAAGCCAGAGCCTTCTTTGAGGAGTCCCAATTATTAGCAGAAGCTACAGCTTCGAATTGAATTTTATATTCCTCCCAAGAAGATTTTCCATTAAACATTGGGGGTTTTAGCCTAAATCCCGACTCTGAACGCGCAGGGACCGGTTGCGAAACCAGGGGAGCCGCGATCCGTGATTCCTGCGCAGGAATGGGATCACGACTCTCCACAACATTCACAGGAACCGAGACGGCCGTTCGACGGCCCAACTCGGTGGTGAGCGCTCGAAGTTGGGTTTCGAGCGCTCCAAACCGCTCCTCCAGGGTAGCTCTCTCGGCTGCACGGGCTGCCTCTTCCTCATTGTGTCTCTGCAACTGCATCGTCATCAATGTGATTAGTTGCTCCATACGACTCGGTTCCTCCGTCGGTATATAGGGCTGGGAATTCGCATTTCCTTCATCTATCCCTCTTCTGTCACCAATGTTACACCTGGCGGAGGATGTTCCGCGTTTTGGCATGCTTTATTTCACAATTAACTTTCTAGTACACAATATCGAACGTCTGTCTACTTTGACTGCTCGGTAGCGACTTCCTGTATAAACGTTTCCGGTCGTCAAGCAACGACCGGCCGATCGATCCATCGACTTCGATTCTCGAATCAGGCGGAAGGGACAACTTTATCGGTTCGCCAACTTCATGTCGGCGTAACAATATAATACAAAAGTGATGCTGTACCTTCATTAAATATGCCGGCATGTTTCTACAATTTTCGAACCGGCCGGAACTATTTTTGGAGAGATTTTCCATATAAGTTGATTATAGCTCTCGTTATTGTTTTGGGTGAAACCACCTACACGTCTTTCTAATAATTTCTCATTGCTGAGATCTGTATAAATCGGAAGTAGAGCATCAGCAACATCTTGTCGTAATGACGGATAATTATGATGGAACGTGGATAATTCATTCGCAGCTACTGGTCGCTGCCAACTGCACCATGACTCTGGTCCGATCGGGCATTTCTCGGGTTGAGGTTTTTTGTCCATTGAGCAATAATAGTAATATGTGGCCCAGAAAAAAAACTGCGTCTTGTAATTGCTTTTGAGTTTGACTCTCGGCAGTTCCAAGTCGGCTTAACGAATTCCGAGAAATTAATTTGTGTTCATAATAATGTTTGCATAATTTTTTTATGAACGATACTGACTATAGTCACCCGTAGTGGCGAAAGGGTTAATATTTGCTAGTTTGATAAATATTTATAATATTTACAATAGGCGGGTAAATAAAAGGGCCAGCGTTCTAAGTTAGCAATGCCACTACGGCTGCCTACTTTCAAACGCTGTGCCACGTCATTACAAATATGCGTGTAATTTCGTAAACAATTGACGGATTGACTTGAAATTTTCTGGGTGTGAACTTAAATGTATGTACATTAAAAAAATGAAATAAAAAAAAATCGATTTTTTGAAAATTCTAACTGTATGTAACCCCTTACAAAGAACTCTAAGTCTTTCGTTATGTTGCTCTAAATTTTCACCATATACAACAATGTCGTCTAAATATACGAAACATCCATGACTAATTATACCACGCAAAGCGTGATCCATCATTCTTTGAAAACTCGCGGGTGCATTTTTCAAGCCAAATGGCATCCTATTAAACTCGAAGTGCCCACTTGGAGTTGAAAAAGCAGTTTTCTTTTTACTATTCTTTTCCATAGATTTCTGATGAAATCCACTTGCTAAGTCAAAGGCGCTAAAATAACGGGCTCGTCCTAGTTGATCCAAAATTTCCTCGATATTCGGTAACGGGTATGCATCTTGATCTGTTTTATTATTAAGTTGTCGAAAATCTATGACTATGCGCCATTTTTTCTTTCCGCTAGCATCACACTTTTTTGGAATTACCCATAAAGGAGAGTTATAGGGAGACGTACTTTCTGATATTATACCCTTCCCTAGCATAGCTGTTATCTGTTGATTAATTTCTTGTTGGTGTATTAGTGGATATCGGTATTGCTTTGTATTAATTGGTTTTGCATCATGCGTTTCGATTTTGTGTTCTGTTAAGTGTGTACAAGGTAATGGATCTCCGTCTAAATAAAATATATCCTGGTACTGATTAATTATGTTCCAAATATCTTCTTTTGCCCTTTTATCTAAGATATGGTTTAATCTAGTACATTCTGATAATAATTTGCTTCTGTTAGGATTTAATTTAATTTGCAATATAGTTTCCTTATGCTGTTCCCGTCTAAAGATTATCTTTTTGTTGCCCGTGTCTATAATAGCGTGTTCCTTTTCCAAGAATGGCATTCCCACAATACCATCCTCTTCTATTGGAAAATTGTCCTTTACTATTACAAAAACATGTTCACGATCTTCAATATCAATACGTGCCTCCCTTTCAGAGATTATATCGCCCGACTGTATGCCCTGAAGTCGATTTATTTTACTCCTAAACGGTAAACACTTTGCCGGAGTTTTTTTAATTACATTTACTGTTGCTCCGGTGTCTGCGAGGAATTTTCCATGCTTTCTGTTTCCCAACTGGATGTGCAGGGTTACAAGTTCAGTTCTCTCTGATGAGACACTGTATACTTTATCTGATCTGGTGGTTTGGTTAAAGGCTGCCGCGCGTAAAAATTTTGATTCAATACGCGTGGTTTAGGACAATCTCTGACAAAGTGATCATTTGATCCACAATTATAACAGGATTTGTTTATACCTGTCGCTACCGATTTTTCATTGCGTCTATCTCGTGGTTCTGTTTGTCTGACGCGCTGGTTCGCACCTATCGCTTCGCGTCGGTTACTACCATTACTACTACGTCCGTGCTGTTTATCAAACTCTTGCGTTATCTCGTCTTCTCTCTCTAATTCCATAGCAAAATCTTGTGCCTCTTTAATACTCTGCGGTCTCATTCCCTGAATTCTTATACGAAATTTCGGATCAAATCCCCTTATATACTGTGGTAAAGCAACTCTGTCTTCATTTGCAAATAAAACTTTTCTGTGCTCCGCGGATATTGAAGAATCGTTTGTGAGCGCTCGTTTTACATCACGATGTGTTCTAATAAATCGCTTAGTATAATCATTAACACGCTGGCGACCTTGGCTGAGTCGGCTTCTTTCAAGTATCATAAGATCATAATTTTTTACAGTTCCAAATTCGTTTTTTAATATAGAAAATAAATCTTCCGCGGTATGAATTTTAATTCCATCAATGGCGGTACGCGCTTCGTTTATTATTTTCGTAGTTAAAATTAGCCGGAGCATTCTTTGTTTACTGCTACTATCAAATCCTTCTAAAGCTTGTTTTATTTCCCATGTGAAAGTTTCTACAGAAATATTTTTTCCATCAAAATGCGTTATTAAATGTAATTCTTCGCGTAACCGACGATGTCGAATTGAAACATTCGATTCATCTCCTGATGATTCGTCTCCTGTTATTGATGCTACATTTCTGTTTGAATCTTCCGGCGCCTGTTCAGATCTGTTTAATTCTAAACGTTCGAGTCTTTGAAACATTTGCTGATTTTGTTGTAAAATAAGTTGCAAAGTTTCGTTTAATTCCGCGTTAGCCATAATGATATATTATCAACAAGTCTATTCACAGAGTTTTCAATTCGTCCACTATTTTTCGCAAATCAAAAATATGCGTTATACAGTAAGTTGAAAATAGTCTACTTACCCCAGAATAAACATTTCTCTCTCAACTGACAGAAAGCTGCTGTATATTGAACCTCGGCACATAGACACAGGGCTAATATGTCAGGACCCTCCGATCTCGTTCACCTCAGTGAATTCTTCCTCAAAAGATACTTCCAAACTCTTTAAATCTTTCTGAGATATCCCACCGCTGCCACCAAAATATTTTCACTGTTATGCCGTGTGAAGTGAAAATGCGTTCGCTTCTTTTAAACGCATTGATTTATTTCAGGATATCCAGAAAGAAAAAGACACCAAGTGCAAAACTTAGAATTATAGTTTAATTAAAAGAGTCGCACGTCTTTACAGTTTGGTCGTCGAGAAGAGAGTGCTCAATCGTGAGCCTCGTTGCGCCGATTCGGTGCCGCCCTTTTTATTCTAAGAAAGGTTTATCGCTAAGGAGACTAAACTAAAGTGTCGCATGAGAATGCTATCCGACATTCCTCATCCGGCATTCACGGAAGTACCTAACAGTGTAGAGGCAACGGTCAAGGCGTTCGGGCCGCGCCGTCCTTCGGGCGCGGCCAGGTAATAAGAATAAGACCCACGCACGAGTCTCGGAGTTTTTCCGACCCATTGCAACCAGGAAAACCTTTTCCCCCTCTGAAACACTCTCAGCGAATCAGAGCGAAGCCCGGCGGAAAGCATGGGTATAAAATGACAACCGTTTTGTAACGATCATCAATTGTGAAAAAACGTGCAACGAATAATAAACGACTCGACCAACGTCCGGAAAATTCATACAATCATTCGTGACCATCACCTCATTCCTATATTTATTCTCAGCCGAATTTGCCAAAACCACTGCTGGAAATCCAAAAACATGAAAATCTCTTAATCGCATTTAATTTGTAACCGATAGACATCCTATTGTCTATATAATGCTGTTTATCACGAAGATGCGACGCATGACTACGCACCACCTACAAATCGAAGACGCATCGAATACGCATCACGCCAATATAGAAGCGCGAACGACGACGAAGAGCATTCATTACCAATCCTCATCAGTACCAGTTAACATCGATCAACGTATTAGCTTATAAGCCTTTCTGTATTCTTTGAGTATTCTAGTAGTGTAGTAAGATTTGTAGTTTGTTAAAAGTAGAGTTTAAGAGGACGAATAATTCCCTTTTTAAAAACTCGAATCTCTGGACCTCGCCGTTAACAAATTCAAGTCATATCTGAGCATACTTTTTTACTAACAATATTATTGTTTTAACCTATACGCGATGTGACGCGATCTGAAACTGTTCGTTGACAGATAACGTCAGTCGACGGGATACGCGCATCGATTTTTTTTCCCGTAATCGGCGTGCACGGCGTGTTTCCAGCGTGAGCGATCAGAGGCGAATGGCGCCCTAAAGCGCCACTATACTCGTGCAATACGCCGAGCCTGGCAGATGATTGGAAAGAGAAGCTTGGTTAGGTTAAACAGTTGGTAGAGAGAAGCAGGCGGAGCGACTCAGAAAAGGCTCGCGGCGAGTAACTAATTCAACACCAGGGGGAAGAAACTCTTATACGAAGTCGTAGATCAGTTCAATTTAGTCCGGGTTCACCACTAGATGGCGTTACGTACGTAACGTACGCTTCGGGCTATCCGTGAGGCGCGCTTAGGCGCAAATTTGAAATCAAATTGCAGCTAGGTCAAACAAATGAATAACGAAAAACAATATCTGGCAACCACTTGGACCACTTCTGACCACGTGCAATTGCTGTTGCGGCTTGGAATCGCAGAAAAAAACGATTTTTTCGAATTTTTCACAAATTCTAATTATTTTTTCATTTTAAATACTTCAATAATCGAATATATATTGTTCTAATAGTGCTCTTAATTTGAAATTATCAAATTGATTGGGCACTATTTCAACAACATTTTTCGTTTTCTTTATTACTTTGTTGATTTTGTTAATTTGCTCTCTTAATTTACTTTTATTTTATAGTTCACGAAGATGCGGAAGCTGTGCTGTGTACCTGGATGTGGTACTGGTGCAGAAACACCCGGACATAAATTCCCGAAGGCTGTAGCAACATCGGAACAATGGGCGAAAGCAATAAGGAATTTTCCTTTATTGGACATAACAGCTGCAGCAAGGCAACAGTTTAAAGTGTGCTACAAGCACTTTCCTCAAAGTGCATACAGATTTGGGTGCAACAGGAGATTGCTACCTGATGCAATTCCATCTTTAAATCTTCCAACTGGAATGGACACCGACAGTATGGAAGAGAGAAATATTGAGGAAAGTGCTGAAGTGGCACACTTCAATATTGAACAAGAAGAAATAAGAGGTAAGAATTAAAACCAAATATAAAAAGAAATGTAATACATTATACGCAGTTTCTATATACAGTACATGTTTTTATTTTTTCAGAAACAGAAGTACATCCACATGAAGAAGAAGAAATGGAAATGGTTGCAAGTGTACCATGCATCATACTTGAAGATGCAAAGAATGTAGCGCAAACTTCAAGTAAGTATAATGATTACAAATATAATATAACTGTTAAAATGAAATTGTTATAAATTTAATTTTTAACTTTGTTTTACAGATAGCCCATTAAACTATTTTTGTAATCTATGCAGTAGTGCTTCACAGAAGGCAGATACTATTACTAAGAATACTGCTTTTACGCCAACAGCATTAAAAGTATTCACTCATATTAAAAAAGTGCTGAAACAGCAAAAATATGCTGCAAAACAGAACAAAAATCTGAGGCAAAAGCTGAAAGCTTTAAATAAAAGATCAGGGCTACAGCTATTAGATCAGTACAGTAAACTGTCTGCAACTCAGAGAATATTTATAGATATGCAGTTACGGACACCAGAATATGCACCACAGGTAAGGAGAATAAATATTTAACAATAGTGTAATATATAATAGAGCAACACAAAAGGTATAAGAACAATTACTTCTAGAACTGTTTAATTAACAATTAATTTGATTTTAGGGAAGACGCTACACAGAAAAGGAAAAAATACTATCTTTAACCATTTATAAGCAGTCGCCGAGGTCGTATAAATTATTACGTCAATTATGTAATATGCCAAGCACGCGTACCTTAAAAAATATGTTACAAAACATAAATTTAAGTACCGGCTTGTGCAAGATAATGTTAAGGCATTTATCAGAAGAAGCTGCGAAAGTTCCACCAGAAGAGACCTATTGTATTCTGATGTGGGACGAAATGGCGCTGCAGCCTCATTTACATTATGACAAGATCCAGGATAAAGTGGTTGGTGTTGAAGACTGGAGCGTAAGAAGAACTGGCCACTTTGCTGATCATGCATTAGTATTTATGCTCAGAGGTCTGCAAAGTGGATGGAAAATTCCAATTTCTTACAATTTTTGTGAGAACCAGACAAAAGCTCCACAGCTGCTATATTGCATTAAGGATGCAATTAAAAAGATAGCAGCAACAGGCTTCAAGGTGGTTGCCACTGTGTGCGACCAAGGCACAAGCAACGTTGCAGCCATCAATCGCCTTGTAGAAGATACCAGAAGAGAGAAATGGAAACGAGGCGAAGAACACCGTAAATATGCAATTCCTTACCATTATGAATCATAATGAATTTTTTAATATTTCACTAAAACCACAAAATGTGCTTTTTTTAGGAACCTACACATTTGAAGTTAATGGTGCCAAAGTGATTCCATTTTTTGATCCTCCTCATTTGATGAAAACCGTCCGCAATAATCTATTAAATAAAGATTTAGAAATAAATGTATCTGCCTCTGGAATGGACGGGAACAGACAGTATGCGTCATGGAAATTTATAGAATTGGCATACAAAATGGAATCCCATATATGCAACTTTTTCCGCATTATGACAAAAATAACGGACGAACATGTACTGCCTCCGAAAATAAAAAAGATGAAGGTGAAGTACGCGACGCAAGTATTCAGCAATACAGTCGCTGGATGTTTAAGCATTTTATCACGAGCTGGTAAGTAAATTTTCGTAATAGTTTTGCTATATAGATATATACATATATATTTATTTATTTATTTACTATAGCTAAAATTTTATAATTTATAGATACATTTCATACGGCTATTGGACCTATGCAAATGCCGAATGAGGCAGAAAGTACTGTCGAAGTTTTGCGCTTCTTCGACAGTTTGTTCGATTCCGTTAATGGGCACCTACTACACGGAGATAAACCGCTACGATGTGCATTGTCAGAAAGTAGCGAGCACCACAGCTTTTGGACAACGGCAGTTCCCGCATTAAAAAACATGCGTTTTGTAAATTCCATGACAAAGGAAGTAACAGGAGGATCAGCATGTATCGGGAACTGGATTAAAACAATCGAAAATTTCAAGAACTCTGGAAAGAGTTAAGTATTAATGAATTACGTATTGTAAAAACTCGATACGTAAATCAAGATCCATTGGAAAATTTTTTTGGTAGTATAAGGCCTACTGGCTTCAGGAATACCACTCCTACATGCATCGGATTCAGTGGTACATATAAAACGCTACTAATTAACAATCTATCATCCGGACGCAGTAATAAAGGAAACTGCGAAGACCTCTGCAGCGGAGAATTATTATTTACATTGAAAAGATACCTGGATCCATGTGTCTCTGAGGACCTTAATGATGAAGAAGAGATTTTAAACACCACGATCTCATCTTCAAACTGCACTACTGCATCTTATATGCACATAAGCAACACTTGCTTAATAAAACAAGTATTACAGAAGAATGCCCACAAAGAGTGCAACAACTGCATTCTGAGTTGCAGACAGGCATCATTCAATGATGTTATTATAAAAATAAATAAAATATTGTACCGGATGATCAATAGTAGCCAAAGTAATGAAAAAAACCGTCCAAAAGCGAATCATATTTGACTTCATCGAATGCAGTGTTCATTTTGAATCGTTAAAGGATGCGATAGTGAACACTGCAATTAATATTTTCCTCATAAATTGGTGTAAAAGAATCAATAGAATGTTGAGCGGAAAAGATACAAGAACAACAAACAATGCCATAATGAAGAAAGCTCAATTGAAATATAATCTCCGTTTGAAAAGGAAATTACAACGATGAAGGGAGAGGAGATAAACCTCTTAAAAAATCCTGGGCTCGGCTGGCCCGGCCGTCAGTACCCAGCAAAGGGCCCCTGCCTGGGGTACAGGTGAAGATTTGCTACATAAATTAGTAGCATTAGATGCTGTGAAAAGAGAGTAGATAGACCTCTATAAAAATCCTGGGCTCGGCTGACCCGGCCGTCAGTACCTAGCGAAGGGTCCCTACCTAGTGTAACAGGCATAACTCCGCCGTAGACGGTCCCAAGCCCGTTTGAGAAAGGAGGAGGGTTTGATAAAATAATTGATATTATGTTTTAGGATAACTAGTTGTCAGTAAATATGTAGTAAAAAAATGTAACTCTTTGCCTTTAATAAATTAAGAAAAAAATGAATTTAAGATTATACCTTTCACCTCACTATTATACGAGTATACTGCGCTCCGTTTCATCATTGTGAAATATATATATATATATATATATAGCATAGTATGCTATATATATAACTATTAGTTCCGGGTCCCCGGATAGATGGCAGCACATCTGCGGTCTAAATTTTTAACATAGGAGTTTACACCCCCTGTTCAACACACTGACCTATGTCGCCGCCACTGTGGCACCGCCATCTGCCGCAGCGCTGGCGGTACAGGCGACCCGCAACGCCATCCAGCGGGTGTTAAAACCACGGCTGCCGAAAGAGGCCGCCTCCCGTAGTGCGGGTACTTCGGCAACCCGCCGACCGAGTGGCGAGGGTAAGCCACCGGCGCGCATTTCGACATCCAAACTCTCCCCTCCGAAGAAAGCTGCCTCCACCACGTCTGCACCCACAACCTCCAGGCCCGCGCAGGTGAATGCGCCAACGAGGGTCGCGGCTGCTGCTGGAACAGCGAAGGGATCTTCCGCCATCCTCCCCCCCCCCCCCAACAGCTGCAAAAACAGCCCCCGGTAAGTCGGGGGCAGAAGCAGCACTGGAACAATCCCTCCAGTAGCTGGAACGACCTCGCCGGCCGAGAGGAGGGCCCCCCGAGCCGCGGGGGGACGAAGATCCAGTGAGGGACGATCCAACCCTTCATCTGCTTGTGCCCCCCGCGGTCCGGGGGGACGAAAAGGAATGGAGGGAGGAGAGAGAACATCGCCGCCCACACTAAGACCTCGCAGGGCGGCGAGCGTGACGGTGGCAGCAAAACTGCCCCTTCGAACGTCTGCCGCCACTCGACCTGTGGCGACCGGTCCAGCGAAAGGTGCGCTGCGAGTCAAACCGCTCGGGACGCCACCCCTGCGGCCCGCAGCCACCGTTGAACGTAATTTGGGTGGGCCGAGCTCTCCTCTCACTAGGGGAGGAGAGATATTGCCGAAAGTGCCCGTGGAGGCACTAGCCGGCGTGCAATCTTCGCCCTTGCAGTTGCCGGCGACCACGGGACTCCCTTTTTCCAGGAGTCCGGGTAGGGGGTGGGGGCGCCGACAATAAAACCCGCCTCTGCACGTCGGCCGCCTCCGTAGCACTGACTACGGCGACAATTACGACCTCGTGCTGTGGAGCGCCGCTGGTTTCGGCCAGCGTCTCCGTTCCGGCGCGCCCGAATCAAGGGGATCGTCCGGCGGTAAGGGCGTTGCCGGTGGTGCGCGAGGTGGTAATTTTGAGGCCGGCCTCTAAGAAGATGACATTGGACGACCACCAGCCACCCCTCGCTGAGGAAAGGAAAGTGGAGGACAGTGAGGGAGAGGAGCAGCCGTGGCAGGTCGTCGCGGGGAGAAGAGGACGCCACCGCCGCTATCTCCCCTGGAATTATCGGCGGGATCTGTATTTTCGCCGCCGATTTGCGTGTCGCCGACGCCTCCACCCGTAACGGAGGCGAATTTCCTCCTGCTTCCCAGAGTGGGGAGATTAAACAAGAAAGATATTGATTCTGCACCTTCTTTCAGGGCCCCGAACGAGCGAAGGGGATCTGGCAGCCGGGCCGACGAGGGATCTCCGGAGGATGCTGGCGTTTCATCTGCCACCCCGACGCGTCATTGCCCTGCGACTCGTGTGCACGCCGGAAGGCTCGAGCACGCGTCGGAGTCAACCGGGGTAAGCCGGAGCTATGCGGCGGGTCCGCAGGCTCCCAGCTCGTCTCCCCGTTCCAGCCGACTGGATAGCGGTCGAGTCACGACCTCGCAGCGGGGGCGGAGCGAGCGACCCGGGGGGAACCCGGCTGGCATCCATCCAAGCCGTGCTGGTGCTCCACATCGCCGCGCGACTCGCGAGGAACTGCAGCAGCGGGAACTCCTCCTGGAAATCGCGAACTCCGTCTCATGCATGGAAGATCTGGAATGTGTGGCGGCGGAAGTCGCCATATATTTCCAAAGCTGCGGGGAAAATCGAGGCTAACCGCGAGGCCGTTGCAGGCCGCTCAGATCGCTCGGCGACTAGCGGTGCGGGCACCGCGGGAGCGCGGCGCGGTGGACCCGGGCGTGATACCGGGCGCACAGTTCTAGCCAGTCGTCCCACCCCTTCACAGGGAGAAGGACGTAGGAATCCTGTGCGGGAGGCCGCAAGGCTTCAAAGATTGTATAGGCTGAACCGAAGCCGTGCAATCCGAGAAGTATTCGGAGGATCTTCACCCTTCTGCCAGGTGCAAAGGGAGGAAATCCAACGATACTTCGAAGAAGTGTATGGTGGATGGAATGACCTATCCTGTCTTACTCCCGCGCGGAATACGGGGGCTCCAGAAGTCGGCGCGGAGGGCCTGGCTCAACCATTCACAGAAAAGGAGGTCGAGCACCGGCTCGTGCGTATGAGTAGTTCTGCGCCTGGGCCGGACGGCGTTTCATACGCCGATCTCCGAATGGCTGATCCGTGCTCTCGGCTGCTGACGGCAGTATTTAATGCATGCTACCACCTGGAGTCGGTTCCTACGCCCTGGAAGGCCTCCAAAACGGTCTTGATGTTTAAGAACGGGAATAGGGGCGACCTTTCGAACTGGCGTCCGTTGGCGCTCGGTAATACCGCGTCTAAGCTCTACGCTGCCCTCCTCGCTGACCGCCTGACCGACTGGGCGGTTGCGGGCGGGAGGCTCAGCTGGAGCCAGAAGGGTTTTCTCCGATGCGAGGGGTGCTATGAGCACAACTTCGTACTCGGGGAGATCCTTGCGGATACGCGCAGACCGAGGAAGCAGGCGGTGGTCACTTGGCTGGATTTATCCAATGCTTTTGGATCGATCCCGCATTCGACCATCAGCAGTGCCCTCGAGGCTGCCGGTGTGCATCCCCGCCTCCACGCGACGTGGAAGGCGATGTACACGGGTTGCTCGACGCGTGTTCGTGCTGCAGAGGGGTACACGAGCCCCATCCTGATTCGCTCGGGCGTGAAGCAAGGCTGTCTGCTGAGCCCTATCACGTTTAACCCTCGGACTACGGACTTTTAAAAACCGCGCCCGGTGACGGGGTCCCTTGAGACACACACCAATTCTCACTAATACATTTACGCGTTCGCTCGAGTCGAAACATGAGATAAGCATGCTACTAATGTAGGATCGGGTTATGTGGAAGGAAAGTCAAAACTCACACAATAACTAAGATTTAATTAAAAATAGGGTTTAGGTACAACGGAATCGGTCGCGCACAAAAAAAACGTGGCACGGTACTCCTTCTGCCCGCTTTTCTTTTATTTCGACTCGCTTCTTTTTTAACATCTCTCACGCGCGACCACTAGCGCCCCTGTCCCGGCAACGTGACAGCCAATCACTGAAGGGCCTGACGGAAGGAAAATCGCAATCATACTTCATGGTTCAAAACGATAACGGAGCTTCTTGGAAGATTTCAAAGTAGAAAAAGGAATAAAACAAAAAATAAAAAAACATCTCAATCCCACATTCGGCCATACCTGATTTACTCTTCAGTCCCGGAAGAGTGTTGACAATATGGTTTCATATAATCTGCGGCTGTAGACGTTATTTTCGGTTGTTCCGTCGTACGGAAACAAAAGCGCGTTCGGAACGAAGCGAAAGTTTGCCGTTCTTTGAGGCCCGGGTCTGGCTGCCAGATTTTTTATTATCTTCCAACATTTGGCGACCATCGTTCGTCAATGCGGCTAGAACTCCGGTCCTTGAGGAATTAAGCAGCCTTCGTTTTGAATGAACGTTTTCGTTAATCCGTCGTGCTCTGTCAGCGGGTGGTAAACAGGGACTTCGGCCCGAACGGTCCCATCGACCGCCGCTGACTCGCGATGACAAATCGGTCATAAATCGCGCCTTCGAAGGGAAATTCTGCCGATCGGCCGGACTAGGATTTTTTGGGCACATCTGGTTGCACTTTCCTCCACCACGTATTCGCAGGGGGTGAACTCCCGCCTCCGTGGGGCCCTTCTCGCCGAGAGTCCCATGGGGGTGGTCACTCCTCTCGGAGGAAAGTGCGGCCAATTAACATCGCGCACTGCCCGGAAAATCCGAAAAACCCGCCTGCTGAAACGTCGCGAAAATTCAGCAAGTGGGGATGTCCGGCCCATAGCGTCGTCGAGGGACTTCGGAGGAAAAATCCTCGAAGTCACTTGCCTTACGAACACCGAAACGCAAACATACCGAGCTCGCTGACGACGAAAACCGTCATAGTTTGCTATTTTATATTTTGGAGTTACAATCATTTTCACGAACGGATAATTCTCCGTCGGTCGAGAATTACGAAACAGAAAATCACTCATTCGCGAAGTATAATCAACGCGAACCGCGAGTGAGAGTTAGTGGTCGTCAAATCTATCTACGTCCGATCTTGACGCCACGAAACATCGGTCCTTCACCCTCTTCAGCACGAACAACCTCGTAACGGTTGTTACGCTTTACTTGTGACACCCTATATGGTTCCAAAAATTTCTTTTGAATTTTAAGCCCTGGACCAAACTGCGTTCTTTTGATCAATACTAGATCTCCTTCTCTGTATATTCTTGCCGGCTTACACTTTTTATTATATGTTCGCTTATTTTCCTCTTGTATCCTAATTATATTTTCTTTTGCAATTTTTCTTAACTTATCTCGATCCTCTTGGTAAATTCCTATACTTTCTTCTTCTAAGAGTCCTTTAATTTCGATATCCTCGCGTTGTCTCATTTTTGTACCGATTAACGCCTCGAACGGAGCCATACCTATGCTTCGTTGGAATGTAGAATTTAGACCTCGTTGAATCTTAGAAACAAATTTATACCATCTAGCTGGTTTTTCGATTGACAATTTGGTTAACATCGGAATTATTGTCCTATTAATGCGCTCCACCTGCCCGTTTCCGCGTGGGACACCCGTTACTATACTGATATGTTCGATATTCTCATCGTGGCAATATTTTCTAAATTCTGCGGATGTAAAGGCTGATCCTCTGTCACTAATGATACGTTGCGGATTTCCAAACACTTGTTGCTGCAAATTCAGTTTATCTAAAACCCCCTTCGCATTCGTAGTCTTCGTCGGGTACAGCCATGTAAATTTCGAAAAATCATCAATCACGACGAATAAATATTTATAAAGTTTATCGGTAGCGGTCATAGGTCCTAAATGTTCCACATGATACGTCACGAGTGGAGTATCTCCTTTTGGGATCGGGTTGAGTTCGCCTTCTTTCTTCCCCTTCTTCCTTTCGGCCATTAGACAAGGTATACAACAATTGATAAAATCCGTTATTTTTTCTTCTATCTTAGGAATGTAATAATCTTTCTTGATCTCTTCTACCATCTTTCTAACTCCAAAGTGTCCATTTTCATGTTTTCTCCTTATTATCTCGGTTTGTAAACTATTAGGAACAACAACGGTTTCGACATCACCCATACGCTTCATTAAAATGTCATTTTTAATAAAATAATCGTTATACGGTTCAGTTTTAAGTAGCTGCTTAATTACTCGTAATCTCTCTTCGTCTTCTTGAGCTCTTTGAATTAACGTCGTTAGTTTTTGTTCTACTATTAATACAGGATGTCGACTCAATGCATCTGCATGTTTTAATCGTTCTGCCTTACGATGCTCGATTTTGTAAGAGAATTCCTCAAGAATTAGAGCCCAACGTGCGACTTTCGGGGATAAATCCTTTTTAAATAAAGTTTTCTGAAAAGCTTCACAGTCGGTAACTATTTTAAGGTCCATTCCCAACAAATAACTCCGAAACTTCTTTACTGCGTTTATTATAGCTAATGCTTCTAGTTCATATGAGTGTAGCTTGCTTTCCGCATCGGACGTCTTCTTACTCATATAGTGAACCGCGTGCAAATATTTTTCCTCTGGTCCTCTTTGCAACAATACTGCACCGTATCCGTCTTTAGATGCGTCTGTATGGAGTTCCGTAATATCTGAGGGGTTAAAAATTCTTAATACAGGTTCCGATGATAGTGCTTGCTTCAATAATAGAAAGGACTGTCTTTGTTTTTCGTTAAAAATAAAACTTTGATCAGATTTCAAAACATCGGATAATGGTCGAGCTATTCGTGCATAATCTTTTACAAATTTTCTGAAAAATCCCGTTAATCCAAGAAAGCTTTGAATTTCTTTCTTTGTCTTCGGTTCCGGGAATCATTGCACCGCTTTGATTTTTCCTTGTGAGGGATATATACAGCCGTTAGAAATTTCGTGACCTAAAAATTCAATACGAGACTTAAAAAACCTGCATTTGCTCCAATTCAAATTTAGACCATATTCACTTGCTACTTGGAGCACTTTCTGTAATCTGTCATACGCTTCCTGCTCACTTTCGGCCGGTATTATCAGATCGTCGATATACGCGAGTACGATTCCTTGTTGAATCAGATCGCCGAATACTTCGTTTATATATCTGACAAAACTAGCGGGACTATTACACAGTCCGAACGGTGTTCTTAGAAATTCGTACAGTCCGAACGGAGTTGTAAATGCTGTCAGCTTTCGCGACTCTTCTGACATGGGTACGTGAAAAAATCCATTTTTGAGGTCTAATATTGTAAAGACTCGTGCTTTTACTAACGCGTCCAAACATTCGTCGATTAGTGGCATTGGGAATTTATCTTTAACGACTTTCCGATTAAGCTGTCGGTAATCAATACATACTCGATATGTGCCATTCTTCTTTGGCACTATAACCACCGGGCTAGCATACTCGCTTTTACTGGGTTGAATAACTCCATCTCGTAGCCACTCTTGTATTTGCTTATTTAAAATATCCTTTTCCTTCGGAGCCAATCTGCGTGCACGTTGACTCACGGGTTCTGTATTATTTAATATAATTTTTGTATCCGTACTCGCTGTTCTTACGTTAACCGGTTCATACGACGAAATTAATGACTCGATTTGTTCTTCAAACGGACCTGACACGTCAACCTCGTCTGGGAATGGATTATCGATAAGCATTAATTCTTGGATAAGCTCCTTTTCTATCACTTTGTTCGTTCGTTTATCTTTATCCGCGTCTTGTTCGTGATCTTCAACGTTTTTACCATCAGTTGACAACGGTATAGCTCGTGCGTTTTCGATTATATTTTCCGGAAGGATTTTTAGTACCATCTCACCGGCGCGAATGCAAATTTCTACATTTTTTAAGAATTCAATGCCAAGAAGCAACTTGTAATTCATTACGTGACTTGGAACTATGAAAAATCTAGTTTCGCGTGTTTCATCGTTAACCTTTAAATCTACACTGAACATTCCAATCGGCTCCGTTATAGTGTTTCCAAGACCCGTAAATATACGCTCCGCTGGTTTTAGTTTATCAACGTCGGTTTTAATACTCAGATAAATATCCTCCCGCATCAAATTAACGTCGCTTCCTGTATCAACTAACGCATGGAATTCGTTATTATTTATTTTTACAAGAATCGTTTTGCATGTTCCACTACTAATACAATTAATCGCGGTTGTCTGTACTCTAGAAGCACTTGCTTTACACTGAGGTGCACGATGGCCAAATTCATTGCATTTAAAACATTTTGGGCCTTTTTCTTTATGAGCACAGTCTTTTATTTCGTGTTCCGTAGAACTGCAATTGAAACAACGACTCTTTTTATCTGATACATCCTTTTGTTTTGATTTATTTGCGACCTGTTTACTATTTTTCGCGACATTTCTTTTCCGATTCATTTTTTCACGCATAGAATCGTAAACTTCAAACGATTTTTTTAATTCTCTTAATGTACGCGCATTGTATAGAATTACTTTATTAGCTTCATCGTCTTGTACACCATTAATTATATATTCGATTAACGCTTTTACTTCGATATCGCCCTGCGCCGCTATTTCTTGCATCGCGTAAATATAAGAGCGAGAACTTTCATTCGGTAATTGTTTACGTTTAAATAATTGAGCATGCACCTTAGCACTATTAACCCTTTCGGTACGAGTGCCGGATATATCCGGCATCCATCTGATGACCTGTGTGACCGAGCGCCGGATATATACGGCATCCATCTAATGACCCGTGTGGCCGAGCGCCGAATATATCCGACGCTTGTACCAAAAAGGTTAATATTAAAACTGTAAACGCCACTTATTAGAAGGAACAGTGTTTTATCAAACCCTTGGCCTACTATTTCTCTTGTGAGTGAATATGTAATAACGTCACATTACATGTTATTGTAGAGCAAGGGGTTAAGCACAGTTCTTATTTAACCGTTAGGAAAATCTTTATACAAAAGAGGTCTGACCACGTGCTGTATGCGCATTTTCGGCGCGGCATTTCGTACAGCGGGAGTGTCACGGCGGAAAGAACGTTCGTACCGAAAGGGTTAATCTCGATTTGAAATTCGTCAATCAAACGCCGCTTAAGTTTTTTCCACGAAGTAATACCACGTTCGAAATTTATGAAATGCTTAGCTGAACCGTGTAAAAGTCGTTTCGCGTAAATTAATTTCTGTAAATCGTCCCAATCTAATAACGCGCTCATATCTTCAAACTCGCTTATCCATTTCATAATTGGGTACTTATCGTCTCCGGTGAAATTCGGTAGGCTGTTTTCCACGTCTCTAATAGTAAACCTGTCGTATGACATCTCGGCGCTTCTACGCCCGCGTCGACCGCCTGCCTCATGGTGGTGCTACTGGTCCCCTTCTCTACTATGGCTGACATCGGTACGATGCCGCCGCCTGTCGATGGGACTGCTACGCCGATCGCCCGGTATACCATCACGCCATCTATCGTTTTCGCCGCTGTATGGTCCACGATCTAATCTTACTTCGTTGTTTCGGTCATCTTTGTCATCTTCTTTATCTGCATCTTCGTCGCTTTCAGATTCACTGTCTTCGTCGGCAAAAGTATCATCATTAAGTGAATGATATAATTCATCTTCCTTGCTCGAACTTTCTAGATGTTTTCTTAGTCTTTCCTGAAGCACGGCTTTTAATCCCACTGTGGATAACTGCATACTTTCTAACGCTTCTTTCAGTTCATCTACTTTCATCCTTTGAACATCTTTAACGGTTAGATTTTCTTTATTAAACCGTTTGCTGCTCGGTGCTTTACCGTCCTTCTTTGAATTGTTTCGTGTACGTGTCGTTGTCTCCGTACTCATAGCGTCCGTCCTGGAATCACCTGCTTCCTCGTTTCCTTGCTTCGTTATTTCTTCGTGTTCACTCATGGTTCTCCACTAGTAAAAATGTATCGACTTGATGTGCTGCTTATTTTTAATCACTTGCTTCTTGAACAACTTTCAAACCTGTGTCAACTTACACGTCGTTTGCTACTGATTTTTCAACTTACACAAGCAATATTTTATTACAACACACGTCCGCGTACGACTTTACTACTGATTGCAACTTTACTACTGATCGACTTTTTCACACGCGTTTTGCGACTGTTCTACTTCTTCTTCACCGTCCACTTTTACTGCGCGAAATTCCGGTACCAAATCCCGGCTGAGCCCCCAAATGTAGGATCGGGTTATGTGGAAGGAAAGTCAAAACTCACACAATAACTAAGATTTAATTAAAAATAGGGTTTAGGTACAACGGAATCGGTCGCGCACAAAAAAAACGTGGCACGGTACTCCTTCTGCCCGCTTTTCTTTTATTTCGACTCGCTTCTTTTTTAACATCTCTCACGCGCGACCACTAGCGCCCCTGTCCCGGCAACGCGACAGCCAATCAACGAAGGGCCTGACGGAAGGAAAATCGCAATCATACTTCATGGTTCAAAACGATAACGGAGCTTCTTGGAAGATTTCAAAGTAGAAAAAGGAATAAAACAAAAAATAAAAAAACATCTCAATCCCACACTAATACAACCGCATTGTGTTCCTGAGCATGAGAAGGAATATTTTCTACTTGTGTTTTCTACAACTATTTGACTAATAAATTCAATAAAAAAATTAGAATGAAATCAGCAATCAATAAGTTATACAACGTTCTGTAATAATTCCGATATCAACATTCAAAAAGGTTTTTACACAAGATGTGCAGGAAAAATATAAACTTGTATCAAGCAAAAGTAAAGGATATTTACATTCGGTGTTTATTACGGGACAATTATTACATGTAATAATAGGTGGTTGCGGAGAGTGAATACTGTCTCTTTCGTACATTATGTGTTAAGTATGTAATGAAATATATTCTTCTATGGTAAAATTTTGTGCGCTACACACGTCCTACTTATATCAGTCCCTGCAAAGAACTAACGCGACTCGAAAAGAACTGCTGGCTGCCGAGTCACTTACACACTGTTGGATTGTATCGAATACAACTTCGTAAATGTGTGTGTTATCGCTCCGAAGCGGCGAGTGATACTCAAATGACATGTTTGTCAGTGTGTGTCATCGTGCGCCAAACGCTGCATCTCCAGAGACCCCGCTATAGGAACGCGAGGGTTAACCTTGCGAGGGTTAACCAACGCTACTCCATCTTGGCGTACGCGGACGACCTCGCTCTCATCGCGAATACGCCCGAGGAAATGAGGGAGCTGCTTCAGGCAGTGGAGGGGGAGGCATGGAGGATAGGATTAACCTTCACACCTGCCAAGTGTGCCACGCTGCACATCATCGGCGGCAATGGCGGCAGGTTCCTGCCCTTCGTCTTCTCCCTCCAGGGTATCTCGATGCGGGTCCTGGCAGAGGGTGAATCCTACGATCACCTTGGGATCCCCGCGGGGTTTAGGGTCGATCAGACGCCAGTAGCTACGCTGCAGGAGCTGATCGATTGTGTGCGAGCGGTTCATGCGTCAAGGCTGGCCCCCTGGCAGAAACTTCAGACGGTGGCTGTGTTCATTCTGCCCCGCCTCAACTTTCTGCTAAGGGGATGAAAGGTCTACAGGGGACCGCTGAGGGAGGTTAATAAATTCATCAAAAGACTTTCGAACTCGTGGTTTCACCTCCCCCAGTGCGCGAACACGGAGGTAGGCTTTCTTCCCCCGAATAAGGAGGGAGCGAGGCTCCTCCCGCTGACAGACGTTGCTGACAGCCTCACCATTGCACATGCATTCAAGATGTTTACTGCACCCGATGCGTCGGTGAGGGAGTTGGCTTGGGCTTCGCTGAGAGAGGCGACGCTTCGAAAGCCCGGAATCCCTCCTACGAATGCGGATCTGGCTGCCTACCTCTCGGGTTCTCGAGAGGGTAGGTTGCAAAGGAATACCACGTACCCTGACGTTTCGGCTAATGCGCGTAACGCCGATCGCAGGCAATCAGAGAGCCTAAGAATCCGCTGGCTGTAGTCGTCGGATCGCAATGAACTGGCCCTGAGCCTCCGTGGGTCGCGGGGGCGGCCTGTTATCGAGACTCCGCGGTCGCGATCTCAGGTTGTAGCCAGAGTGTAAGAAGCAGTGTTCCGGCACTACTTGTCCTAGTTGTTGCTCCTAAAGGATCAGCGCAATGTGTTCGAGGTATCCATCCGGACGAGGGTGAGCAATCAATTCATTCGGACTAGAAGCTTCACGCGTTTCGCTGATCGGCGTTTTATCCATCGAGCCAAGTCTGATGTCGTTCCCTTGAACGGCGCTTGGGAGATGGAGTCAAGCGTTGCCGGCGATGCGGTGAAGCCCTCGAAACCTTGCTTCACGTGCTCGGCCATTGTGCACCGCATTCGGCTGCAATTCAGCTACGGCATAATGCCGTCCTGGAACGCTTGAAAACCGCCATCCGTCTGCGAGGAACCCTACGCGTCAACCAGTGATTGGAGGGAGCAGGCGAGTAATTTGACAGCTTACTTCCAGACCTCGTGATTCGTCACGAGGCCTCAAAGACCATGATTCTGATCGACGTGACCATCTCGTTTGAGAACCGATTGGAGGCTTTCGTGGAGCCCAGGGAGCGTAAGATCGCTAAGTACGCCCCCATGGCTGAAAAGCTCTCCAGGAAAGGCTACCGAGCCATGGTCGGCGCCCTCGGATCGTGGTGGCAAGGAAATGAGACGATGCTGAAGCTGCACCGAGTTAGCGAGCAGTATGCGGCAATGGTGCGTCGTCTTATGATCTCTGACACCATACACTGGTCCAGAGATATTTATGTGGAGCACGTGTCGGGCATCCGCCCGTATCAGGCGCCTCCGCTGCCACGATCAAATGCTTCCCACGGGCCTGAAACGCAAATTCACGCCGACGCCTCGGACGGCGTGGAGTGGAGGTCGGGGACTCGCCCCGGGTGAGAATAAATGCAGCGAGTGCGTGGGGCCCTCCGATGCATTACACGATCCTGCGTGATCTATTTGCGATTCAATGCATCGGAGGGCAGAATGAATTACGCGGGACTATTGCCCAACCCGCGGGTAGATATTTTATGCTCATCTATTCAGTCTAGCCCACCTCGGTGTCTTGATTTTAACGCTATTTTACTATTTTTTATTGTATTTATTGTATTTGTATTTTGTCTTATTTTATATCATTTTATTCCACCTGCTTAGGCGTTTCACTGGTTTATATATATACATATATTATTTATTGTTATTGTACTGGTTGTATCATGAATTTTATCTTTTATTGTATTGTATGCGATGGCGAAAGCATGAGTGGCGAGACGTACCGTGCGGCTCGTCAGACCTGTCACCTAGGAGGTAAGCCTGTTTCGGCAGAGTCTGATTCGCCAGGCGTCAAGCGTCATGCCTCTTGTCACACGTACACGAAGGCACTTGAGTTCTATTACTTAGTATATTGGCCGTGCCAATATCTTCTCCCCCCCCCCCCCCTCTTTTTTATAATTGTTAATTGTTTTGTCAGTCCTGATACTTCTCTGTAACGAAGATGCCTTTTTTGATGATCATATCAAATCTTTTGGGACGCAATACTAATCGTTTAACTTTATCATACAGCGCAAATTGATTCTTTCTTGTATTGTATAATTTCCGTTCTCCTGCGAGAAGTCGCTAATGTGCGACCATACAGGAGTTATATAATTGTATGTTTATGCTATCCTAGCATCATGTATATATGTATGATTGAATAAAGGAACTGTTCCATGCATGCACTTGAGTTCTACCTCGCGATTCGTTAAAAGAGCTACACATACAAATCGAACTAAAAGACGAAGAGAGAGAACGCTGCAGATCGAAGCAAGGGAGACAACGCGATTTGGGTGGCGACAGTGAGGACATCGGCGTAGGGACCAGATTTCTAACATCTCTATAGTGAAAACAGAATAAACTCCGGCAGAATTACCCCCACCACATGGGGAGATTCTCCTTGATGAAACGAAGCGCGCGACGAGACAACAATGTAATACAATGTCTCGCTACTCCAGACAAACTAATAAGAATATTTGAATGCCACGACTTTGTCGGGTGCTTCCTTTAAGAGGCTGAGCGAGTGGACTCCAAGAAACAAAATGGTTAGAATAGGCGGTTGAAAACGAGAAGCTCCGCCGCCCAGGTGACAAGCCTGACGAGCCGCACGGTACCGGTACGTATTTCTTTTATCAATCTTATCATTTTACTTCACTTTGTATCTATTCTATTTATCTATCTATATGTTCCGTACGTCCTAACTATTTATTTATCTACTTACTTACGTATTTATATATTGTGGTATGTATGAACAGTATGAAGTATGGTATGTATAAAGAGAATGAACGGATCTTGCCGGTATGTATGTAGTGTGTCAGTTGTTTGCCATTAATGAGTGAAACCATTGAGAAGCTTCCAGGAATCAGATTCGTTGATGTTTAAAGGATGATGACCCTGGAGCTATCGATCGGTTATCACTATGGCAAACAGCTGATGACGAGAGTGCGAGTGATGTGAAAGTATGCCATGAGCGAATGTTATAAATAAACCGACATTTTGGGAGCCGAGAGATTCCCTTGGATAGCGTGAGAGAGTGAGAGTCGCAAAAAGTCGCATTGTGTAGTTTATATTGTGAGTTGTAATTGTGTTGTTTTCTTTCAACTTACCGTTATTATAAATAAATATTATTCGTTGTTATTTTATTTCCTACATTTTTGGGGGCTCAGCCGGGATAGAAGAGAGCTAACTGTGTTGATTGTGTTGTGCGGTATTAATAATTGCTCATTTTCGTATAATCAGACTCAAACTTTTCTCGTAATGTGCAATGAGTGAGACTGTGAAAGCAGTGGCAGATTTAACTGTAACAGACTTAAGACAAATATTAAAAAATCGTGGACTCAGTGTTTCTGGTACAAAGGCAGATCTATTAAATCGTTTAACCATGAATGATCAAAATGTAAAAGCGGTGCCGGATTCAAATTCGGGAAGAAGCGTGCAGCGTGAAGATGTGGTTGGAGCTGCTGGAACATCGTCATCTTCGAGCGAGCAAAGAGAGGCAGGGATACAGCATAGTATGGAGCAGTCAAATCTTGGACCAAGAGCTCCGGTTAACAGCTTCGCACCGAAGCTTGATGCGTTAGTTGCTGGGATGGGGAGCTCTTTCAATGGCCAAGGTGATACTTTCGCGGTGTGGAAGAAGTAGGTCACACTAGTGAGAGAGATGTATGGGTTGGATGACGCTGCTACAAAACTGCTGATGGTTTCGCGATTATCTGGGAAGGCGCTGCGCTGGTTCTACGAGGGTTCGGACTATATCGGTATGGCTGTGAGTGATCTAATGCAGGAATTACAGATTGCATTTTGTGACGAGTGTAGCATCGTTGAGGCACGCCGGGCGTTCGAGAGGAGGTGTTGGAAGAAAGAAGAGACATTCGCAGAATACTTTCGCCCAAAAGTTGGCATTGGCGAATTGCATCTGTGTGGGTGAAGCAGAGTTTATCGAATACGTCATTGAAGGGGTGCCCGACATTCAACTTCGCCAGCATGCGAAATTACAGAAATTTAATTCGAAAGCGGCGTTGTTGGAAGGTTTCAGGGGTGTAATGCTGCAATCGACGTCAGCACGGAGCATGAGACAAGGCGGCGATGGAAACAATTGGCGGCCGCAGAGGGGAAATCCATCAATGGAATGGCGAGGCGACAGCAACTGGAGGAGCAGCGGGACGCAACGAAGGGATGGTGAGGGGCGAACAGAAGAAACTCAACGTATCCCCGTAAGGAGGTGTCAGAATTGTGGGTCAAAGGATCACCTGATAGTAAGTTGTCCGACGAAAGAAAAGGGTTCCAAATGCTATTACTGCAAAGAATTCGGACATAGAGCATCGGAATGTCCAAATAATCGTGAAAATCAGAAAAGAAGCTACAATGTGTCGCAGACAATTAACAGGAAATATATAAAAAACTTCTTGGTTAATGGTTGCCAGGTAACGGCATTAGTTGACACGGGTAGCAATTTATGTCTTATGCGTACTAATAAATATTTTGAGAGAGGTGCACCTCGTTTACAGCAAAATGTAATAAAATTTCGTGGTGTTGGCTCAGTTGACAATCGTACGTATGGGGAATTTTCCACTGAAGTTAATGTAGATGGGAATGAATATCCTATGGTTATTCATGTTGTAGCAGACAATTTGATGCAGCATGAGTTGATCGTGGGAACCGATTTCCTAAATAAAGTAGTGTGGGGATTTTATAAATCCCGCGCGTTTTGACGGAGCCGCCATGAGACAATCGACGGACGAAAAGACGATCGACGACGAAACGTGGACTGCACGAGGACGACACGAGGACGAGCGAACAGATCGACAGTAGACGAGATCGACTATAGACGTGTTTGACGATAGACGAGATATAGAGTTGACGAAGTATACGATAGACGATTAGACGAACTGTAGACGATAGACGATTAGACGAACTGTAGACGATAGACGAATTATAGACGGTAGACGATAGACGAATTATAGACGGTAGACGAATAGACGACAGATAGAGTAGACGATAGACGAGTTTGACGAATAATAGACGATAGACGAACAGTAGACTAGAGACGCATAGACGATAGACGGATTTTATATTGTAGTTTATATTTTGTTATATTTATGTGTGTGTGTGTATATATATCTTAGAGTGCGTTTCCTATATTTCACGATAATTTTAAGTTTCCACTTGTGTATGTTATTTTATCAAGTATATTGTTATCAATATCCTAGAGTAGAGATGACAATCAAAAATGGTACAATATTGTAGGATCGTGAAAAAGAAAGGAGAGGCGCGCGGCAACCCATCCAAGGCAGGAACTCGGCCAGAGTAGCTGAACGTCGACGATCGCCTGGGTCGGCGCGAAACCACTGCGCCAGCGACCTCTCGCTGGTGATAATTTCTCTTCACGTCCTTTTCTCCTAAGTTCTTTATAGGAGGGCTTCTCCGCCCCGATCCCACACTCGGCCGTCCTGATAATGACATTTGCCCTCAAATGTCGGTAACGTCACATAGTCTCAAATCCTCGTTATCGGCAGCGCAATCTCGTCGTGACTTGTCGAACGTCCGCACACCTAGGCCCCTCGCTAAGCACACAGCTTCATAACACACAGTTTCACATGGTGCCTAGTGTGTGACCCGTCCTTTCACTGAATTTCGCTATTTGCGCTTGCCGATTTTTTTTCTCTGCTCAAATCGTCTTCTAGCGTTGTGGGGATCGTTGCGGTAGCTGTTCCTCCTATACCGGACGAGCCCCCAATTTGTAGGATCGTGAAAAAGAAAGGAGAGGCGCGCGGCAACCCATCCAATGCAGGAACTTGGCCAGAGTAGCTGAACGTCGACGATCGCCTGGGTCGGCGCGGAACCACTGCGCCAGCGACCTCTCGCTGGTGATAATTTCTCTTCACGTCCTTTTCTCCTAAGTTCTTTATAGGAGGGCTTCTCCGCCCCGATCCCACAATATCAATAATCAAACGCGAAGATCCTTTGAATAATGGCATGCCAGATGTTTTAAAAATTGACTGCTACCAAGTGAACGAGGTGAACATATCCCATGCTGTAAACAAACAACATGAGAGTGAGGTGCGTGAGATTATGCAAAATTATAACCCGTTAAAGGTTCGAGATTTAAATATTGAAATGAATATTGTAGTTAAAGATGACGAACCAGTATATCAACGCGCCAGACGACTATCGCAAACTGAACGAGAGGAAGTAAATGTTCAAATTCGTGAGTGGCTTAACAAGGGTGCAACCATCATTATCCGAATACGCGAGTCCTGTGGTTTTGGTACCAAAGAAAGATGGCAGCAAAAGGTTATGTATCGATTATAGACAATTAAACAAAAAAATAGTTAAAGACAGGTACCCACTTCCACTTATAGAAGATCAGCTTGATTTATTGCAAGGTTCGAAAGTGTTTAGTACATTAGACTTGGAAAATGGATTTTTCCATGTAGCTGTTAGTCCGCAAAGCCGAAAGTATACCGTGTTTATTTTGCCAGATGGACAATTTGAATTTCTTCGAGTGCCTTTTGGGTCATGTAATTCTCCTGCAGTATTTCAAAGATTCATTAATGCCATATTTAAAGATTTAATAATTTCTATAATCGTTTTAGTTTACATAGATGATGTGATAATTCCTTCTAAAGATTACGATAGCGCGATTAAGAATTTAAAAATAGTTTTGCAAACAGCAGCTGATTTTGGATTAAAAATAAATTGGAAAAAATGTCAGTTTTTGAAGTGGAGTTTGCTTCACCCAACGGTCGAAATATTATTATTATTACTTTTATTTTCTTATTAGTCCACGGGATGGCGCAGACACAGATCCTTTCCTTTTCCATAAGCGCTGTGCACGTGGCGAATTTATTTCAACTACGTTTAATTATAATACTAAGAGTCATGTTAAAGTGATGAACAATAAACGTGTAATATATAACAGACAGTGGGGTGTATACTCTGGGGTTAACAGTTATTAACCCAACCCATTTCAACGGTTATGGGCCCAGACGTGCTAAACTGCGCTAACCTGTACATAACCTAAAAATACGCCACGTGGCTTCACACTTAAACTCGAGATAGACTGTTAAATAAGTGATAAAAATGGAAGATATGTGGCGGCAGCACGATCGAGTGCGACCACCGATCTACGACCGCCATTACGCCTACGCCACCCCTAGTTCAAGGATCGTCCGCTAGACATCGTGTCCATCGAAGGATCGCTCTCGCAAGTTATCCAACGACGATCGGTATCTATATATACGATCAACCGGCAGATACCATCGTCCCATCCGGGGCACAGCGTCTAGGGCAGGGCCTGTTCGGTCAGCCCTACTGACGAGTCCACGAGCAGGCCCAGGACGAAACGCAGCGCGCTAACCAACATCTTTACCCTTTCCTAGGAACAGAAGGACACCCGCAGGACCGGCCGCAGCATCATCACCGAGACCAGCCGGTGACCTCCAACCTTTGGGCGCGGATGGGCCCAATCTACAGCCGCGGCCGGCCCGAGCACGCGGGTTCCTTTAGATAGTTCACGAACAGATATCCACATTCACAAGCTGTCGGACAATAATTACAGAACATGGAAAATCGAAATGAAGTGGTACCTAAAAAGCAAAGGCTTGTTGGGACATGTGACTGGTGAAATCAAAGTAGAAGACCAAACCACACCAGAACAAAGAAGGGTACACAAGACGAATGACGATAAAGCTATTGCATTGATAGGACTCAACGTGGATCCAAACCAGCAGGTACGTATAGAAGATTGCGGAACTGCTGAGGAAGCATGGAGAGCGCTGGAACAAGTCCACCAACACAAGTCCAGGGTAAGAATCATGCAATTGAAAAAACAATTATATCAAAGTAAAATGAAAGAAGGAGATTCCATGTCATCTTATATATCTGAGATCAAAGTCATAGCAAATAACCTTAGAGAAGCAGGTGCAGAGATAAGAGATGAAGATTTAGCATACATTTTACTAGCTGGATTGCCAGACTCGTACGAAAATTTAAATACATCACTGGCGAACCTTCCAGATAATAGTTTCACGACGGCAGAAATCTGTAAAGCACTCTTATCGGAATACGACAGACGCAAATCCAGGTATCCACAGGAAAGCGAGAGTCAAAAGGAAGCACTTCAAGTTGGAAGAAAACCACAGTACACACGCTCAAATACAATGTTCCCAAACAAGGTAAAACCCACATTTTGTTCACACTGCAAAAGGCAGGGGCACGATACGAAGAACTGTTGGTCAAAGAATCGAACAAGAAATCAAAATTACAACCCAAGGTTTAATCACGGAAGAAAAGAGAGCGATGAAGGATTCCTTGTCTCGCTGAATAATATGGATATGGGAGATTCTTGGCTGCTAGACAGTGGGTGCACGCACCACGTCTGCAAGAAAAGAGATTGGTTCAAAACATTTAAAGATATAAAAATAGGACCAATCAACACTGCAGCTGAATCTCACGGACAGGCAAATGCCAAACTCGAAGCAAGAGGTATTGGCGATATAGAAATAAAAACATTCATTGGCAAACAAGAGCAGCACGTGATTTTACACAATGTGTATTACGTGCCACACATAAGGAAAAATCTCTTGTCTGCGTCACAAATAGAGCGAAGATCAAAGGAAATAATCATACGTGACGGTAAGGCAGAAATTCGCAACACAAAAAATGGTGAACTTATGTGCATCGCAGATAGGGTAAATGATCTGTACATAGTCAGAGCACAGACTATTATACAAGCGGAAGAGAGATTAGAATCTCACAATATAAGCATAAAGGATAGCACCTTATGGCACCACAGATTGTGCCATATAGGCCAAAGTACAATTGAAAGGACTGCAGAACTCAACCGAGTACGCGGATTGGAAAATACTAAGCTAGAAGAAACCAAATGCGGCGATTGTTGTGCAGGCAAATCGACAAAAGCTCCTTGTCGCAAAATAAAGGGCCGACGATCCAAAGAGAGCTGTGAGCTGATACACTCAGATGTCTGCGGACCCATGCCATCGAAGTCACTGAGCAATAAACAATATTGTATTACATTCACAGACGATTACTCGAGGCATACCAGCGTCGCATTCGTCAAGTCCAAGGACGAAGTGAAGGTTCAGATTAAAAAATACATAGCCAAAATGGAACTACAATCCGGAAAAAAAATTAAGAGGTTTCGTTCAGACAACGGCACTGAATACTGCAATAGAGATATGCAAACGTACTTCGAAGAGAAAGGTATCAAGCACGAAAGGTCCAACGCCGAAACCCCGCAGATGAACGGAATAGCGGAACGCGTAAATAGGACGCTACTGGATTTAGTGCGTTCGATGCTGAAATCAGCACAACTGCCTAATAAATTTTGGGCCGAAGCAGTTGCCACAGCTGCGTATGTGAAAAATCGTGTATGTCATACGTCCATAAATAATGAAGTTCCTCTTACAGTGTTGACAGGGAAAACACCCAGCGTGCGTCATTTAAAAACGTATGGGTCACTCGCCTATGCACACTCGATGAAGCAAGGGCAACGGAAACTCGATGACAGGGCCATTCCGTGCATATTAGTAGGCTACAGTAACCAAACGAGGGGTTACCGCCTATGGTGTCCTGAAAAAGGGGACGTTCTCGTAACGAAACACGTGCGTTTCTCAGAGGACAAGATGGGATACGAGTGGTTAGTAAACCGAAGCCCAAGGTATAATTATCCGTGTACCAATATCTGGTCAGACGAAGAAGGAGAAAACCGAGAAATTATACCAGAAGATAGAGAAACGAAAGGGGTTGATGATTCCACATCGATGAGAATTGCTGAAACCAAGGAGATAGTGGGGGAGGAAAATCCCAAGCCAGTGAAGAAAGTCGGAAGGCCGAAGAAAAAAATTCGAAACCCGTACGGCAGAAAAGGAAAAACAGAAAGGCGGACACTGAGTCATCGGGAGAAGGAGAAAGCGAGAACATGGAGTTCAACTTCATGGAGATCATCGAACCAAACAGCCTAGAGGAAGCGATGTCCTCGCCACAAGCAAAGGAGTGGAAACGCGCAATAGACGACGAGATGACCAGCCTAGTCCATCGAAAAACCTGGGAGAATATAGACCACTTACCACCAGGACGGAGATCCATCGGCAGCAAGTGGGTATTTAAGTTAAAAAGGGATTGTGAAGGTAAAGTAATCAAATATAAAGCAAGGTTAGTAGCTCGGGGTTTTTCCCAACAAAAAGGTATTGATTATAAGGAAACCTATTCGCCTGTTGCAAACTTTTGCATAATACGTCTATTAATAGCTATTTCAGCAATTTTCAGTTGGTGTACCAAACAATTGGACATCAAATGTGCATATCTCTACGGCGAGCTTGAGGAAGAGATATACATGAATCTGATTCCTGCTCGCAAAGATGGAAAAGAAAGCCTAGTCAGATTAAAACGACCAATTTACGGACTGAAGCAAGCAGGACGAAATTGGAATACAGAATTAACCCTCGGAGTACTGACGGTAGAAGCAGCGGCACGGCCGTCGCTCGGGGTCGCTCGGACCCATAGCGCGTTCTCATTGGAGGTTTCAAAGGAGAAGCCGCCACTATGCCTATCACTGTGTTTGTAAATATGATCGAGCTACTACAAGCAATATTATTTGGCAGCTTCTCCTTCTCCAGCAACAAAATCCAGTATTGCATTTATTCTATTTTCAATTTCTCATCTGTTTTTATCATAGAAATAGTGTAATTGAAAAATGCAAATGTTACACATAAATGAAAATCTTTGGCATGTCTATGTGTCTTCTAATTAGAAGGAAGTCATAAATATTCCATCCCTTGCCCTTAACAACTAAAGCTATTTCACAGCAAACTTCTAAAAAGACCCAAAGTTTGCGATACTACATAGAATATTTTCTAATCTCAAGCATTTATTTGGAACGTTCTGTTTCCAGTGGAATAAAAATTTTAATTGGGGAATGACTATCTATTACAATTTAACATCAGGTGCGTTTGATACTTTATATTAAAAATTAAAAATGGATAATAAATGGACCGAAATAATGGACGGAATTAGTGTTCCGCAAAGAGTCAGTCCTTCCACCGCAAAGTCACTTTGGACACTGCTGAAAGTAAAATGATGAAGGCGCGCTAGAGGGATACCCTTCTTGCCCCTCTACTGCTTCGGTAGGCTTCCACTCCTATATACATTGTATGCTACGAGAGATATTCGTCTCTTATCTCTACAAAATAAACAAATGATGCCGCGAGGAACAGAATGCTAGCAATCAAAACGAACGCCGCAAGTCGAAAGATATACAGTAAACCCTGGATATATGCACAGAATTCGGGACCGAAACTGTGGAGTTACGAAGTGGTGGTTTCTATTTTGTGTTTACGTTCTGGCTCCAGCCGAGCGTGAACTTAGAAAAGAACAGACAGTAGAAGAGACAGAGAGATCTAAGCTATAGGGGGACCGGCCCGATCGTGTCCATGAGCCAATACTAATCGAAGGACTGAACTTTTCCGTTTTTAATTATTTTTCGTTAAAAACTTCGCTATCGTGTTTGTGACAATTTTGTGATTAAAATGATACCAAACACGACATAATTTGAGCAACATTTACTTAATATTTAAATCGCTTATTTGCTATATAGATAATTCAAACATGTCGTGTTTGGTATCATTTTAATCAGAAAATTGTCACAAATACGTTAACGAAGTTTCCAAAACGAAAAAATTGAAAATGGAAAAGTTCAATCCTCCAATTAGTATTGACACAGCGATATGTTCGGGCCGGTCCCCCTGTACGTTGGGCCTCTCTGTCTCTTCTACTATCTGTCTTTTTCTAAGCTCGGCACTCGGCTCGAGCCGTGAGATAAACACAGTGTTGACATTCAGCTACGACCAGTGCATATAAGTTTTGCACAGGGACTCCATAGCAGTGCATATATAGAGTTTGGTAACTATTCAATGTTTACGAATTTAGAAAGGGGTAAGCAATGGGACAACGTCCTCCCCCCCTCCAGAAGATGAAGGGGTTGATGGAACCGAGACTCGCCTTCGATGCACACGCGATTGACGGCGATGAGTCCGTTTCTACGAACGTTTTAAGGAGCATTCTTTGCTCCATGCACGAGCTGATGAAACAAATTTTTACGATGCCTAAAGTTTGTTAAATGCCTGTGCTATGGAGAGACACGTTCCTCAAAACGTTTGTACATACATACGAACAGAGTCATCGCTGTCACAGTTTTTATCCTTTATCCTTTGCATCTTCGACGGGGTGGTTTTTCACTGTTTTCCGCTTTTTAAATTCGCGGTCAACTTGAGCTGTATGAAAATACCGAATTGTTATTCACGTCAATAGAAGCACAGCAGTGTCGACAGGTGTGCAATGTTTAAATGCACTGTGCTGTGTTTACGTCGCTGCTCCAATTGAGCGCCGAACTTAGAAAAGACAGTAAGTATAATTCAAACCATATCGTGTTGGGTATCATCTTAATCAGAAAAATTTCACAAACCGGAGGATAAAACTTTTCCATTTTTGATATTCCATTTTTTCGCAAATTTCGATAACGTATTTGTGAAATTTTTCTGATTAAGATGATACCCAATACCATATGCTTTGAATTATACTTACTGTCTTTTCTAAGTTCGGCATTTCAAACTTTAGGCATCGTAAAAATTTGTTTCATCAGCTCGTGCATGGAGCAAAGAATGCTCCTTAAAACGTTCGTAGAAACGGACTCATCGCCGTCAATCGCGTGTGCATCGAAGGCGAGTCTCGGTTCCATCAACCCCTTCATCTTCTGGAGGGGGGGAGGACGTTGTCCCATTGCTTACCCCTTTCTAAATTCGTAAACATTGAATAGTTACCAAACTCTATATATGCACTGCTATAGAGTTCCTGTGCAAAACTTATATGCACTGGTCGTAGCTGAATGTCAACACTGTGTTTATCTCACGGCTCGAGCCGAGTGCCGAGCTTAGAAAAAGACAGATAGTAGAAGAGACAGAGAGGCCCAACGTACAGGGGGACCGGCCCGAACATATCGCTGTGTCAATACTAATTGGAGGATTGAACTTTTCCATTTTCAATTTTTTCGTTTTGGAAACTTCGTTAACGTATTTGTGACAATTTTCTGATTAAAATGATACCAAACACGACATGTTTGAATTATCTATATAGCAAATAAGCGATTTAAATATTAAGTAAATGTTGCTCAAATTATGTCGTGTTTGGTATCATTTTAATCACAAAATTGTCACAAACACGATAGCGAAGTTTTTAACGAAAAATAATCAAAAACGGAAAAGTTCAGTCCTTCGATTAGTATTGGCTCATGGACACGATCCGAAAGTATCATGTTACACTTCCCCGTCGCTGAATGTGGCGGCTCGCCGAGGGGGATCCCCCTATGTGGTGGGGATGGTCGCGATGCAGTTATCGAGGGCCCCTCCTTGTGCATATAACCAGGGAATACTGTATTGGTCGAAGTTGCATCTTACATCGGGGTCCGAGCGAACCCGAGCGGAGTACTGCGAGGATTAAATAATTTCTTTATCAGGTATGGATTTACGAGATTAAATTCATCCAGCTGCGTTTATAAAAAAGGGTTCTGGACCATCGCAATAATCTACGTCGACGATATCTTTATATTTTCAAATGATCCGTCGTCGATAGACGATTTCGTTAACCCTTTGCGGTCCGATGTCGAGTGTGACTCGACATCGCTTTTCGTTTCAGCTCGTCCGATGTCGAGCGTGGCTCGGTATCGCTTTGTTTTACATATTTCGCGTCCTGTATCAAATTTCATCGGTATTTAAGTTTCATTATATGTTAATTGTAGACTAGATACGATAAGATAAGAGCTACGGGAAAGAAAATCTAAAATAAGCCATGCATCTTGAACTTCACGTCTTGGTTTTAGTCTTTCCAAACAGCCCGTGGTGTACAGCTCGAAGTCGTAGCACACCAAGAAAGCATTTTCAAATCCTATATTTTTACAAAATAACTTTTTTTTGTAAAGAATATGGCTAAATAACAGGGTCGGCAACGTACAACAGTGCGTAATACTGTATTTGAAAGTGATGTTGGACAATGCTTCAAACGGTACCATACAATGGTTAATTATAAGCTGTAAACAATAAAAAAATGTTTAAAAATTTTACAATTTTATTTTATACATGCACTAATTCATAAGTCCGTTACGTCAGTAAGATCATGCATACTTTCCACAATAAACGCTACCAAGCGGACAAGCGACTAGTCGCGACTGCTGAAATCTGCGCGGACCTGCTGAAACGAAACGGTGAAAAGCGTTCGGACCGCAAAGGGTTAAAGTTATCCGTAAGAAATATGAAACTAAAGATTTAGGCGAGATCAGCAACGTTTTAGGTGTTAGAATAAACAGAAATAACGCGGAAATTAGCCTAGACCAAAGAGCGTATATAGAGTCATTACTAGCAAAATATAACATGACAGAATGTAAAAGCGCTTCGACACCCTTAGATCCGGGATTGAAATTATCGAAAAATGTGCAGTCGAACCTCTTAAGCGAAGAGGGGAAGACAGCGTACCGGGAACTGGTAGGATGTTTAATGTATATAGCCTTGCGAACCAGACCGGATATATTGCACGCCGCGACTAAATTATCACAATACAATTCTTGTCCAAGTGAAATTCATTGGATTCAATGCAAACACATCTTACGTTACTTATACAAGACTAGAGATTATAATATAGCTTACAAGGCGGTTAAAGAGCCAAAGATTAGGATCTATTGCGATGCCGATTGGGCAGGCGATCTGGATGATCGACACTCATATTCAGGTATGATAGTAATGATAGGTTCTAGCATTATACAATGAGTATCGTCCAAACAAAAGAGTTTGTCCACCTCTACTATGGAGGCTGAGTATGTGGCTTTGGCATCCGGAGTGAAAGAAGCGATCTGGTTGCGAACGTTATTAACCGAATTAGAATTGTATGAACATTTATCAGGAACTTGCGAAATATTTTGTGACAACAGATCTGCGTTAGACTTTTCAAGAAGCCGAATAGAGAATACGCGAACCAAACACATAGACATCTCTTATCACATCGTTCGAGAAGAATTAGAAAGGGGGACGATCAGCTTGTCGTATGTTCCATCTAGCGAAAATCTGGCGGATATACCTAATGACAAAACCACTCAAAGGTATAGCGCATAAAAATTGTATTCAGAAATTGAAAATGGATGTCGCAAAAGTGGGGGATTGAAGTGGAGTTTGCTTCACCCAACGGTCGAAATATTATTATTATTACTTTTATTTTCTTATTAGTCCACGGGATGGCGCAGACACAGATCCTTTCCTTTTCCATAAGCGCTGTGCACGTGGCGAATTTATTTCAACTATGTTTAATTATAATACTAAGAGTCATGTTAAAGTGATGAACAATAAACGTGTAATATATAACAGACAGTGGGGTGTATACTCTGGGGTTAACAGTTATTAACCCAACCCATTTCAGTTTTTGCAGAGTAGGATAGAATTTCTAGGTCATATTATTGAAGATGGAAGTGTTCGGCCTTCTGTGAGAAAAACTGAGGCGGTTAAGAATTTCCCGAAACCACAGAACGTTAAACAAGTTCAAAGTTTTTTGGGACTTACTAGTTATTTTCGTAAATTTATTCCATTTTATTCATTAATTGCACGGCCACTGACGAATTTACTGAAAGCGAATGTAGATTTTCGTTTTGATGTCGAAGAGAGGAATGGTTTTAACAGACTTAAAGAGATAATGTGTGAGAAACCCGTATTACAATTGTACAAATTAAACGCAGAAACTGAATTGCATACAGATGCATCGAAAGATGGGTACGGCACGATATTATTACAACGTGATAGCAACGACGACAAATTACATCCAATATTTTATGCAAGTGGTAAAACTACGACAGCCGAAAGTAAATACACAAGCTACGAATTAGAAGTTTTAGCGATAGTTAAAGCATTGAAAAAATTTAGAGTTTATCTATTAGGATCACCCTTTAAAATTGTGACAGATTGTAAGGCGTTCACATTAACACTAAACAAAAAAGATCTTTGTGTGAGAGTCGCGCGGTGGGCATTACTTCTTGAAGAATTTCAATATTCTATTGAACATCGCCCTGGGAAAAATATGATGCACGTGGATGCTCTAAGTCGATATCCTGTGCCGAGTTGTTTAATTATTGACGAGTGTAATGACGGATTATTATTTCGTTTACGTAAGGCCCAACACGACGACTCCGATTTGAAAAGAATTTTCAATGCGTCTGAACAGAAGCAAATGGAAGGTTATACAGTACGGAAAGGTTTACTTTATAAAGAAGAGAATCATGAGTTTTTGTTACTTGTTCCAAAATCAATGCAGTCAGAGATTATCAAACGGGCACATGAGAAAGGTCACTTTTCTACCAACAAAACGGAATTGTTAATTAAGCGGGATTATTGGTTTCCAAATTTACGTCCGTCAATTGAGAAAGTAATAAGAAATTGCGTATCGTGTATATTAGCGGAAAGAAAGCAGGGTAAACGTGAGGGTTTACTCAATCCGATAGATAAGGGTGATGTACCGTTACACACCTATCACATTGATCATCTTGGGCCAATCCCGTCAACCAAAAAGAATTATCGATTTATTTTTGTAGTTATAGATGGATTTTCAAAGTTTATCTGGCTGTATGCTGTCAAATCTACCGATGTAGCGGAGGTCATTAATAGATTGTCGAAGCAAGCAGCACTGTTCGGGAATCCAGTAAGGATTATTTCAGATCGCGGATCGGCTTTTACATCAAATGCCTTTGCTGAATATTGCATGTCGAAAAACATTGAACATTCCATGATTACCACCAGAATACCGAGAGGTAATGGTCAGGTAGAACGAGTAAATAGAATTTTGATACCACTTATTTGTAAACTATCTAATCCTAAACCCGATGAATGGTTTAAATACCTCGATACAGCGCAGAAACTTTTAAATTCAACACCAAATAGAAGCATAGGGTCGACGCCTTTCAAATTACTTTTTGTAACCGAGATGCGTTTGGCCGAGGATCAATCAATAAGGGAAATGATTGACAAAGAATGGATATCTTTATTTCAGGAAAACCGGGATAAGTTACGGCGAGATGCTAAAATTGCTATTTCTAAGGTTCAAGCGGAAAACCGTAAACATTATAATAGGCGTAGGAAAAAAGCGAGAAAATACGAAGTAGGTGATGTTGTTGCTATCGAACGAACTCAGTTGCGACCGGGACTTAAATTTGCAATGAAATTTTTGGAACCTTATGTAATTGTAAATGTATTACGAAACGACCGTTATATTGTAAACAAAATAGGTGAACATGAAGGTCCGCAACAAACTTCAACTGCCGCTGATCATATGAAGCCGTGGATCGATAATGTTTGTGACAATGTATCTACTGATGAGGATGAATGACCACCTGAGGTCAGGTGTATGTGTGCAGGACGGCCGAGTGTGGTATGTATGAACAGTATGAAGTATGGCAGTCAAGTCAAGGTCTTGCTCGACAGAGCCGTTTCTCGAGCTGCTCCGCCTGCTACTCCTTCCTATACACTCGAGAGCTCACAGATTGACTTTGCCTCCCCTTCATAGTAGCGGACCTATTGGCATGAGCACGGGCGTATTCGGGGCGACATTCGTAGTCAATCAGTCGCGCTGAAAAGTCGTGCCTTGCGCGTCAGTCGCGGAGATCAGAACGTCGTGCGTGGCACGTCGATTAAGGTTATTTGTCGAAATACAATTTCACACCGCGCTATATCGCATGTAGGGTAACACAAAAGTATTGTTAGTGCAAAAGTATGCTCGAATATGTGTTAAATAAAGTACAATTAATATATTTTAATATTTTTGGGCTTCTGGCGACGGTTTTACTGAAATTAACCACTACGTTGTGCATTACGACTAAATATAGTATTGTGTTCCAGCACCAATAGTTGTAAATCAATTATTAGCGCAAATTGTTAAAAGTAACTATACGATAATAGAACGCTAGGTTTCCCAGCGTAAAAGAAAACATTGTTGCCGCCGCGGTTGTCTTGGCTATATGTGTTGCAATACTGCCTATTCTCTCGTAAACTAAGTGATAAGTAGTATGTTTCCACATTACCGATGAGGTACTATTTTCAATGCGTTTTTTTTTAAGTGGTATACAATTCATTGTGCCAGTCTTGAAAATGTTTTCAGTAACTTTATTCGTCTCAAAATGCTCGACGCAAAGTTCTAATATACCAATTAAAGCATAATTAATTATAAGAAGCTCTTACTAACAAAGAGTGGTTTTGCCTCGTTTAATTTCAATGTTGTTTTGTAATAAAATGCCAAAGTATTGTCAATTTTACATATAGAGTTGCATCTCAACGGTTTCTTTCATCTGTATGATTGTTAAAAAACATTTTCTTCATTTATATTTTAATGCGATTTCTCGACAACGATTCAGCGGAACAGGACATTGATACAGTGGAATAGATTTTCAGAAGATAACTTTGTAACAAAGAGTGCATTTGCATATTTCCATGGGTAATGTGGAAACCTATATTACCTCTTTACTGTTAAAAGACAACAGAACATTGTACAATGTATCGCCCCAATAACTTCTTACATTATTCTACATTCTTTGAGGCGAACAAGTTTGGCATTTTGCTGTCGCAAAATTTTTAAAATATAAATGTCGCCCCAATATACCGCCACATACTACCACGCTTGTACCAGTAGGTACGACCGTAACGCCGCCGGTGTGCCTGTGAATCAGTGACATCTCGGCTGTATGTGTAGGTGAAGGAGGCGGCGCAGCTCGAGAAACGGCTCTGTCGAGCAAGACCTTAACTTGACTGAAGTATGGTATGTATAAAGAGAATGAACGGATCTTGCCGGTATGAATGTAGTGTGTCAGTTGTTTGCCATTAATGAGTGAAACCATCGAGAAGCTTCCAGGAATCAGATTCGTTGATGTTTAAAGGATGATGACCCTGGAGCTATCGATCGGTTATCACTATGGCAAACAGCTGATGACAAGAGTGCGAGTAATGTGAAAGTCTGCCATGAGCGAATGTTATAAATAAACCGACATTTTGGGAGCCGAGAGATTCCCTTGGATAGCGTGAGAGAGTGAGAATCGCAAAAAGTCGCATTGTGTAGTTTATATTGTGAGTTGTAATTGTGTTGTTTTCTTTCAAGTTACCGTTATTATAAATAAATATTATTCGTTGTTATTTTATTTCCTACAATATTCCTATTTATTTAAACGCCACTCAACATGCTATAAACATGCTAATTGAAAATCGCATTGTCATTGGGCTAATACTACGCCTCAGGTAAATTCCATGAAAAAGCGCTGCTGTCCCCCTGGGCAGCAACCCGGGCGACTTTTATACATTATTTATTTATGAATTGCGCTTTGCGCAAAATTTCTGCAATGTATTACCCCCAGAGAGGTTTGTTCCTCTGAGGGAACATTAATTGAAAATAAAGAAGGATTTATCTATTCGTAAAAATATTTGATATGTATCTACGGTACAACCCCGCTTTTACGTTCCCGGATTTTACATTTTCCCGCAGTTTATACCGATTTTTTCCGGTCCCTTCAATTTTCCTATGTTCATAATGTTAAATTATCCCCGCTTTTAAACTTTCGAAATTAAATTTTTCTCGTCGTTTACACTCTTTGAAGCCGTCACGGATCTGTGAACGCCATTTTTTCATGATATTTTTGCTTTTTCTCGCAATGTTCTCTCTTACAACGAGATTTATCTCGTTAGCATCCTGAATGCACTGCATTATATTGCAAACGCATGGAAGGACGTGAGGGAATCCACCATAAGCAACAGCTTCAGAAAAGCTGGCTTCTTCCAAACCCATGAGGAAGAAGTAAGTGAAGAAGAAGAAGATAGTGATGTTATTTCTGCATGGAAGAAATTGAAAATAGATTATGAAGTTAAAGACTTCCTCCATTTTGACGATGAACTTGCAATTATGCAAATAGTTTCAGTAGAAAGTTTGATAAATTCAGTTCAGGAAGAGAGTGACAGTGACAGTGATTTTGACGATGATGACAATGATGGTGACAGTAGTGTAACTACTTGTGCAGAAATAGTTTCTGCAATAAACACTATAAAAAAATACATTTCTGCAGAAGATGATGATGTTAATAGATTTGATCATGTGTATGAACTTGAAAATCAAGTTGAAAGAATTCACCAGAAGAAGACAAAACAGTCGTCCATATTAGACTTTTTTAAAAAACAGTCGAATTTTTGTATTTTTATGTAATAGGTATATATTATTTAATATTTAAATATTTAATAATAGTGGATTGTAAATTTTCAGTATTTTATTACATGTGCAGAAGGGTTTTTCCTCGGTTTACACTTTCCTACGATTTACACCATTTTTTTGTGGTTCCTTGAAAAGTGTAAAAGAGCCTACTATTGTATTTTCTTTATCGGCAATCGTCCACATTAAAGGTAAAAACCAATCCAAAAGTTAGGGTTTTAAAGTGTATTTCGTTACATATCTTAGAAACCATGAGAGATAGAATAATGTCGTAAATTAACGAATTTAGTGCCTTTCAAAGACGAATTTAGCGGTATAAAATTTCCTTGCAAAATATCCATTTGCTTAAACAATATTCTAAAACATATCATATTTTTGTGAGTTTTACCGATTTAGTAACAATATATCTTCTTGAATATTTTTTTATAAAAACTACCTATCCACCAAAAAATTATAAATAAATAGGAATTTCGATTTTTTCATAAAAAAAAATTTACTACACATGAAATTTTATCGTTCGACACGAGAAAAATAGAATACTTATACGTATTGTTCCTTCTTCACAATTATAGATCGACTCACGAAACTTGTCCTCTGAGCGGCGGAGCATCTCGCTTTCAGCCGCCTATTCGAACCATTTTGTTTTCTGGAATCCGCTCGCTCAGTCTCCTAAAGTAAACACTCGACAAAGTCGTAACATTGAAATATTCTTACTAGTTTGGCTGGAGGAACGAGAAATGTCTATCCTCTCCAGATAGGGGATCCTCCTTGACGAAACGCGACGGTCAACGACGAAACAGTGTAATATGCAACAAGAATACGAGGGAGACTTATCCACTTTAAAGATAAAACTTTTTCATATCTTATCCTTTCTTTTAAACCACTGCTAACATATTTCTGACATTTTTCTGATTAAAATGATATCGAAGATGATATAGTTCATAATGTAAAATATGTAAGGATTTTATGCGAAAAGATGAATCAATAAACTAACTTACTATTTATTAACACATTAAAGGCGGGAGTCGTAGTACTACGATTTATCTAGAGTGTAGCTTAAAGGCGGGAGTCGTAGTACTAAGATTTATCTCGACTGTAGCTCAAAGGCGGGAGTCGTAGTAAATAAACTTTTTTAAGTCTACATTTTTTTATGATTACACAAAATATTGCCCGCTCTAGGACGAAAAACAAGGCGGGGCGGTCGCCGCATTACCTAGCATACTTTCGTCAAGATCTCCCGCCTTTAATGTGTTAATATATAAAAATACACAGTGATAAATTGATTATTTTTTAGTGCTATTACAATTTCTGTGAGTTAGAGTGAAGTCGCGCACACTGGTAGGATTTCACGATAACGTAGAATTCGGTACTACAGACCAACAGAATGCAATCGCCACATTTAGGTGAGCCAAAGCGAACCTGCACGCAGTCGTTGGTGGGTCGAATGAGACTCTAGTTCCAATCCCGCGGATCCTCAACGGACGGAGTGACTTCTCCGTGGACATGTTCGAATTACAGTTCCCACAATTTCGCTATTTACTGAAAGTTTTTAATATGCTTGTTACTCTCAAAGGGAAGTAATTTCTAAATTATGTGTATTTATCTGAGTTCAACACAACACTCATCATTTGCATTTATGCATCACATACATAACAAATAATCGATCATCAGCTGTTTTCGACCGATATTCCTTGGAGGAGCCAGTGCCATTGAACTTGGCTGAAACTATTTGACGACTATGCTAGACACGACACCTAAAACTGTCGAACTCGTGGTAGAATAAAACCAGAAGTCCGCACTTGGGTTCTACTGAACCACCGCCATTAATTAGAGGGATTCCCCGACTTTTTGCCTTCTTTCCACTTTCCGCAAAACCGTTACTCGGTTTATGAACGTATGTCACGTTAATGACAACCGAGGTTGCAGATTCAACCGAGCGCGAACTTAGAGGAGAGGTAGTGGAAGAACTTTTCTCAATTTATTTGTGAGATTTTTCTGATTAAAATGATACCTTACACGACATGTTTGAATTGTGTTAAATAGTGAGAAAATATATATTAAATAATAAGTAAATATAATTGAAAACAGCAGCACGCACACTTACTCGTTGTAACAGATGTTGTAATTGTTTATTGCGAGCTACTTCATCACACTTTTTGATGATATTGCGTACCACATTTCGGACTTCGCTATGAACTGCGCTAGAATTTAAGTAATATATACATATAAGAGGATTTTTTTGGAGGTAATAAACTGAATTTGTTTCTGAGAAAAAGAGTTTATAATTTTATATTAATTACATGTTTTTTTTACACTATATATTAGGTCAGGCTGTTGAATTAGTTACACGCCGCGAGCCTTTTCTGAGTCGCTCCGCCTGCTTCTCCCTCCCAACTATTTTACCCAACCAGGAATGACTTGCCAGACTCGGCGTATTACACGAGTATAGTGGCGCTTTAGGTCGCCATTCGCCTCTGTTCGCTCGCGCTGGAAAGACGCCGCGCACGCTGATTACGGGAAAAAAAATCGATGCGCGTATCCCGTCGACTGACGTTATCTGTCAACGAACAGTTTCAGATCGCGTCACATGGCGTTTAGGTTAAAACAAAAGTATTACTAGTAAAAAAGTATGCTCAGATATGTCTTGAATTAAATGTGATTAACAGATTGTTAGCAGAAAAACATTGAAATTTTACTTTGTTGCATTCTTCGATACAAAATGAAAGAAGCGCGTTTTCGCTGCTTAACACTCAACCGGTTAAAATCTCTTCCTAAGTCGACCGTGGCGGCAACAATGTATTCTTTGACGCGAGAGCTAACGTTTTGCTGTCGCCGTATTTTTAAATTATTTGCGTTGGAAATTAATTTATACGTGCGCGTGTTAGATCGTAACACAACTGTTTCTTTAGTATACATATGAATTAAAGAAACAAGAGGTAACAAATTCAAGATTACTGGATATCATTTTAATAAACTATCGTTATGATTGTTGTATGTATGGTTGTGTGTATAAATGTATGCACAGTAGAACCATTTATTTTAGAAGAAAATGTTATATGTATATATGGAAGTTTCATAATATTGTGGAGATAATATCGATGCAATACTAATTTTTTTATTTATTTATTTCTTCAACTTTACTTGAAGGAAAACTTCATTGTTTGTACAGAAATATATATCTACATTGAATGAAAACATATATTCACAAATAGAAATATATGTTTACGTTGTTTAACCCTTTGCGGTCGTATGTCTTCTCTCAGCCACCACAGCAAGGAACCATGCAAATCCTATACTGTATTCATTCATTTATCAGTTTACACTTTCTCTAAACGAACCTAAATGCCTAAGGAACCTATTCACGAACGAATTCGGTACTCCTATCAATTGGAGATAACGAAATCCAATCTAAACAAAAGCTGTCACCCCGCACTCGCCATGCAAGATGCTGCGCTGTGGCGAGTCAGTCGCCTTTTGAGCGTAAAGAAATCGACAACGTTCGGCGATACCTTGTAGAATTCCAAAGAATATTGTATAAATTGTGTTTAACAGTAATAAGACATTCTCGCTTGTTAAAATATTTCAAAATAATACTCCAAAATGACAAAAAGAAAGTTACCGCAAGAAGTGTTCTATGAAACTGAAAATAGCGATGAAGAGCTTTATTTTGACCCCTTCAATACAGACTCTGAATATAAGGCGTCAGCTAGAAGAGAAAACAGGACGCCTATGACACATTTTATGTTTTTTCCGAAAATTGGTGGGACAACTGGTTGGTGGTTATCGTGATGGAGCACAATCAAAACTAGGAAAACCATCAACCTCAGATAAGGAGGACAGACTGAATGGAAAACTGCACATATTGTGGCATTGTGAAGACGTAAAAAGTAAAGACTGCGCAGTATGTTCAAACAGAAAGATTAAGGGCGGAAGGCGCCAAACCAATTATTTTTGCGATATATGCAATCGAAAACCAGGCCTGCATGTTGGAGATTGCTTCGAAAAATATCACACGATGGAAAACTATAAAATATAATTTTGATACAAAAACGTGACATTAGATCACTTTATTGAGTAAATATACATCTAAAGTTCACAAAAGAACTACTAAATCTTGTTTATACTTCGTAATCTTGCATGTCATGTATCCCTGCTCTTTCGACGGAAATTAATTCCGACCAGTACGATACCCATGTCCAAATTTAATACGACCGCAAAGGGTTAAATTAGATACCCTCAATGTTTCCATTGGTATTTTGAGATACAATATAAGTTTATCAATGTTATTCCTGTCACTATTCTCTGCCGAATTTGCCAAACCACCGCCGGAAGTCCAAAAACATTAAAATCTCTTAATCGCATTTAATTCAAGACATATCTGAGCATACTTTTTTACCAGTAATACTTTTGTTTTAACCTAAACGCCATGTGACGCGATCTGAAACTGTTCGTTGACAGATAACGTCAGTCGACGGGATACGCGCATCGATTTTTTTTCCCGTAATCGGCGTGCGCGGCGTCTTTCCAGCGCGAGCGAACAGAGGCGACTGGCGCCCTAAAGCGCCACTATACTCGTGCAATACGCCGAGTCTGGCAAGTCATTCCTGGTTGGGTAAAATAGTTGGGAGGGAGAAGCAGGCGGAGCGACTCAGAAAAGGCTCGCGACGTGTAACTAATTCAACAGCCTGTATTCGGTTGTCAAGAATGAAACTTGTAGTTTACAGTTTTGCCAAGTTTGACAGCTTGTTATTTGACAGTGCCTTAATATTTTTCTATGCTTTTTTTTTGTTAAGAAGCTATTGCCGGTAAAAGGGAATTATCCTAAGCTCTAAAAAATATTATTAACTTTTTTAAAAAACTGTTGTTTTTGATAATGGATCGGTCGGAAATTCGTACTGTAATGAAGTATGAGTTCTTACGTGGAACTACGGCATCGCAGACGGCGCGAAACATAAATGGTGTGTTTGGTTCTAGTGTAAACTACGCAGCAAACAGTATCAAAATAGTTTGCCAAATTTCGGAGTGGTAATTTTAACGTCACAAATGATCCACGCGGTCGCCCAGAATCAAAGGTCAATAATTACGTACTAAAGGTCACCGTTGAGTCTGAACCATCTCAAACTGCTTATGAATTATCATTAAAGTTCGGCGTAAGCAAACAAACAATATTAACTCATTTAGCTCAAATCGGGAAAGTGAAAAAGTTAGATAAGTGGGTTCCTTTGCCTATTTTTCTACAAATTTCATACTTGACGTCCTGATACAACTATGTACAACGCCTTACCTGAGAAAAAGAGAAACGACAATTCAAGTCTATTCTCGCTCCTTTAATATCTATTCGTATTATAATAATTTTGTTTTAACACTAGATTTACGAACTGAGCCAATTTGACTCATTGAATATTTAATTGCTATATATATAAAAAAGTTAAATATTATTTTTAGAAACATATGTTGGTTTTTAGTCATATAATGAAATATGTGTAAATGTTGATTCCTCTCCCCCGCAGACACCTTCATTTCGAATTATCGAATGTGGTATACCTATTTTTACGGTTGTGAGCCAATTTGACTCACAAAATGATTTAACAGTTAATCGCATAGCACATGAAATTTGTAACTTCCATCAGACCAGAGTATCTTGCAGCTTTCAAGCCTCACGAGATTTGTTTCTCTACTAATTTTTCTCTCCTTGCATACAATGTTTATTTGTATGAGAGCCATCCTCTTGTTTTCGCAACTCCGCTACATTATCTTTCTTATCTACCCACTCCTGTCATCATTTCGATTTGTACATCGCGCGTGAACAGAGCATTTTTAGTGAAAATATATAATAACAACAGAGTTTCTATGTAAAAAATGTTTTCAATGAATTTTTTAATAAGAAATCTTTCATTTAAATGGATTAGGAATTATTTTTTTTGCAAAAAACTTCAATCTTTTTGTGTGAGTCAAATTGGCTCATATCAGTAAAAGTAGGTATATAATCAACATCCGTAAATCTAGTGTTAATAATAACTTGCGGGCACGTGTGTTCTCGTTACCTGCTCTAACCTAACTCTCGGAATACGGTCACGTAAAGTACGGCAAAATTTGAATTAAAGAAGTATTATTTCTTTACATACATATATATATATATATTGGAATGGGTTGAAAGGCACCAGATAAATACAAGTTATAAAAATGTATTTATTATGGAATAACAATGATAAAAATGTAACATAAATAATAACTCTCTCACTTGGCGGTCGTTTGCCAACTGACTTTCTTTCCGTTTTCATGTTCCATCCCCGCTCGATCTCGCATTCATTTGTTTTAAGCATCCTCAAGCCCACATATCCATTCAGACTCTCATTCCTTCATATATGTATGTACTGCCATTTACATGCAAATTTGTAAATTAAATTATTATTAAAACATCATGTCTTTATTCATTTATAATTAGAATTGAGAAAATCTCGTTCTGTCAGCGTAATTTAAAATTATATTACGTTAGGTCAAGAAATTTTACAGCCATATCCGTACAGTAAAAGGTAGTTTATTGTTTCATCTTCTCTCATAAAATCCCTACATAATTTATATTATGTCTTTTTAATATTTTATTAAAAGCAAGATATTTACATTCAAGTTTAAGTAGTATCAAGAAGTAAATATAATTCGAACTATATCGTGTTCTATATTATTTCGATTAGAAAAATCTCATAAATACGATAACAATGGTTTAAAAAAAATAAATAAAACATGAAAAAGTTTTATTCTTTAAGTGAATGAGTCACAATCTTATTCCGTTTGTATGTCATTACATTGTTTCCTCGTCGCGCGTCATATATCGTTAAGGAGAATCTCCCCATGTGGTGGAGGTAATTCTGCCGGAGTTTATCCTGTTTTTACTATAGAGATGTTAGAAATCTGGTGCATACGACAATGTCCACACTGTCACCACCCACATCGCGTTGTCTCTATTGCTCCGATCTATTGCGTTCTCTCTTTTCGTCTTTTAGTTAGATCTGTATGTGTAGCTCTTTTAACGAATTGCGAGGTAGAATGTCAAGTGCATGGAACAGTTCCTTTATTCAATCATACATATATACATGATGCTAGGATAGCATAAACATACAATTATATAACTCCTGTATGGTCGCACATTAGCGACTTCTCGCAGGAGAACGGAAATTATACAATACAAGAAAGAATCAATTTGCGCTGTATGATAAAGTTAAACGATTAGTATTACGCCCCAAAAGATTTGATATGATCATCAAAAAAGGCATCTTCGTTACAGAGAGGTACCAGGACTGACAAAACAATTAACAATTATAAAAAGGGGGGGGGGGGGGAGAAGATATTGGCACGGCCAATATACTAAGTAAAACAAAATGAACAATAATGAGATCTTGACCAAAATAAATAAGAAAAATTGCATGGATTAGTGGTCAAGAATTAGACGATGGAAGAATTAAATAAGTAAAGAAATCCATGATAAAGAAAAATTACCGTGCTTGCGAATACAAGTGGCATGAAATTATACTGAATAACGTTCCATACGAATCAAGAGGATAGTAAAGGATGTTGTTGACATCAACGATATTCTTAAAGTAACTTAAAGTAGATATACTAATCTAACTATGTTATGGACTAAAGAGTATATACAGAGTTTAAACTAAGATAATGGAAGTGCTCGGTTCAGAGTACGACGATCGGTCAAGATTTAAGCCATGGTAATTTATCGACATAATTGTAATGCTTTTGGACAGTATCCCGTGGAGGAAGAGATATAGAATGTTGCAGTTGTGATAGATCGGCAGAAACTACCAAAGGATCGTATCGAAGAGCAAGCGAGTCCCTTTTTCTATGCGTATGGTATATGATGGGAATTTTGGAGCGAAAATCCTGAATGTATCCTTCTCTGTCGAGATAGGGAAAGGCAGCAGTAGAGAGGAACCCATTTTCGCGAGCCTTCCTAGCCTCCTCGTCCGACATTGTATGTAACGAGGTGATGAGGGGATTGTCAGAGTTTGAGTGCAAAGATTTAAGGATAAACATTCTGGTGATTTTAAGTGCAAAAATATCAAACCGCGAACAGTCAACCCTGCTATAAATTGTTTGATTGCGGAAGTGTCGCTTGGTACCATCCGACATACGTCTGGGCATGAGAAGACCCGTGATCGCCCGGAATATTTTCCTCTCGAAGGTGCGAATGCGCTCCATCACATAAGGCGAAATTGAGAACCAGATTGGGATCGCATAAGATAGTACTGACCTGACATAAAGCTTGTAAAGGAGTAGTTTGACATTCTCACCGAGGTGTTTTGAGTAGAAGAGGCGAGCCAATTTAGATGCTATACCTTTTGCTTTCCCGAGACAGTAGTTGGCGTGTTCATTATAGTTTAAGTGTTCGTTGAGAATTACACCCAAATATTTGACCTTTTTCAGCCGAGGGATTAACAGGTCAAATCTTTCCGTCGCGTGAATCGAAAAATTTGTTGAGAGCCTGTATTGTTTTTTGCTAATTTGGGACGTCGGCCTAATGAATAGAATAGTCTCGCATTTGAGCATATTTACTCTCACCTTCTTCATGTTACACGCCAAGACAACAAAATCGAAAGCCCTCTGCAAGTGTGACTGAATGTCGAGAGGATCAATGCCGGATTTATATATGATTAAATCATCCGCAAAGGCCAAAGCTTTGCAAGTATCGTTACTTTTGTTAAAATTGTTTAAAATATCAGAGAAGTATAAGTTGAATAGTACAGGAGAATTTACGGCGCCCTGCTGCAGACCATTTAAAATATTGAAGGTACGAACGGAAAAAGTATTATTGTGAAAAGTTTTAAAAGCGCGGCCAGTGATCATGTTCTCAGTTAGAAGCAACAACTCGGGAGGGAAATTCATTTTGTGTAATTTAACTATCAATCCCGTAGTCCAAACAGTATCAAATGCTTTCTCGAGGTCAATTAAACAAGCCCCAGTCACAGCTGAGCTGTTGAGCGAGTCGGCAATGTCGCGAGTCAATTTGGCAATAGCATGAACCGTAGAGTGCGAGTGTTTGAAACCAAATTGATAATCTGAAATTAATTTATTGGACCGCACAAAATGATTCAAACGTATGTTAATCATGATCTCGAACAATTTGCCCAGGTTTGGCAGCAGACTGATCGGCCGGTAATTATTTAAGTCGTAAAGGTTTTTCCCTTTTTTGTGCATTGGGATGAGCTTGGCCGTTTTCCAACGAATGGGAAAGTAAGAGAAACGTAAACATGCGTTAAAAATTAGCGTGAGATATTCAATAACGGAGCCTGGAAGGCGTTTGATGGCGACGTTTGGTATGCCGTCGAACGAGGTGGATTTTTTGATTTTAAGATATTTGATGGCTCGTGAGATCATTGTGGGAGTTATTAGATAGTTTGTGTGAATTGAAGGCCAGATCTGTTCGTGTAGCGAAGCGAATTGCCAATTGATATTTTCACGCGAATCCCGTATTCGATCGTAAGTCTGCTTTACCTCGTGCTCTTGATTCCTCTCTTCCTCGGATGTAGGAGTCAGATTTTTTGTATGTACTCTTGCAAAGTGCACCCCAAGTAAGGTCAAACGATCGTCAGTGCTTGATACTACAAAGTTATTATCAATTTTCTGGAGTGTCGATGTATCTATTCCGGATTCAGACCAAAGAAAATCGTCGTTTATCGCGCCTCTTAGTGGCGGAATTGAGTCAATGTTTTTTGGATTTATAATTCTGTTTATAAAAGGGTGTAGCTTAGTGGCATCACGAGTATCTAGTTTGGACAGTCTGTCGTTCCAGAATTTATTTGCAACTGCAGAGTAGAGTTTTTTGAGTCTGTAATTGGTACGCTGAATTATTGATTTATAAAATTTGATCATGTTAGACTGTATTGGAGTTAAATTGTCGCGAAGGCGCAATAAACGAAATAATCTGGTGATAAGTTTGGATTTGAATTTTTTGAGCTTATTAATGCGTCGGTCGTCATATTCTCTCGGGCAGTTCAGAGCCTCCACGGTAGGTGTACAGCTCGTCAGAATTACGGAAATATTTTCCTCGAGGGCCTCTATTGAAGAATTAATCGTTTCGATCGACGCATTAAGTAGCGATGGGAGATTTAGGCTGTTGATATAATTATGGAGTTTGAGTTTGTATTCTTTCCATTTGGTCAAACGATAATTTAGTCTCAGTACTCTGGGGGCTCGTTCTACGTATGTATTCCAACCGAGGAGAGAGAGATTAATCGTTATGGCCCAATGATCGCTATCATAGGGCAGCAGACCCAGCCTTTGCGTTCCATCGTTAATACGATCGATCAGCCTGCTGTCCACCAAAGCAATGTCCAAGTTCGAGTTAGCCGGATGATAAGTCGGTATTTCCGAATATAGAAGGGAAGCGCGGAAGATAGCACCCTGTAACTGTAGCCAGTCAAAAAGAGCTAACCCCTTGCTGTTGTTGACTGTATTACGCCATGATGTGTGTTTGGCGTTAAGATCGCCCGCGATCACAAAGTGATTCGAGTCATTTGCAACTCGCAACTGAGTACATAGATCATCGAGGTCACGAAGGAACACGATGTTATCATTGAAAGGGCTATACACCGCCGCGATCACGAGGTTTCTACCATCCGAAAGATCCAAGCGGATCGCAATGGCTTCTAAAGATTTTTCGTGAGAAGTGGAGAGTTCTATACGAGTGAATTTGTATTTTCTATTAATAACCATAGCGACACCGCCGCCGAAGCGGTTGCTTGCTCTGTCTTTGCGTATTATTACAAATTGTGGTGGAACCTCCAAATTATGTCTCGGATTTAGCTTCGTTTCAATGAGACCACATACGTCGGGTCGATGAGAATTTAAAAATTGCTGCAAATATGCACGTTTGTGAAGATTTATAACAGAGTTGACGTTGACAGTAATGATTCGGAGATTGACCAACGGGATACTGTTTTGATCGGTGGTGGCCATTATTGCGGGAAATCATTTCGAACGCCTCTCGTGGTACGTCCATGATAATCAACAGATTGAGTATGATTATCATCTATAAAAGATTGAAGGAGGAAATTAATTTTTTCGGTATTTTCGCCGATGCGTTGAAAAATAATTGGTAATTGATCGGCTATACTTTTGATGGCCGAAAATATGTTTTTTAAGTCGACCTGTTGCTCGTTGGACGTAGCATCGAGTGGGACTGATCCTCTGTTCAACGTAGTCGATGAATATGCATGCGCGGCCTTACCTACTAGGCCCCCCACTCCACTCGCAACACTACTGTATAGCGTCATCGGATTGACGAGGGGAGGTGGAAGTCTTCTGGTTGCGGCTGGCTGGGGAGCTCTGTTGCTCGTAGGGGCGGCAACGGCTCTTCTCTCCTTGAATTTCGGGCAACCTCGGTATGACGCGGGGTGGCCGAACTTCTCACAGTTGACGCAGTAAATTGCGTCGTGTTTGGTTGCTTCTGTGACCGAGCACTTCCCACGCTCGTGAGATAAATTGCATTTAACACATCTAAAATCTAGATGACAGTTAGCGGATGCATGGCCTATACGTTGACAGTTAAAACATTGCAAAAGATCCTGCCTATACAATTTCTCCCATCTGACGCGTTGATAATTTAAAACATTGATCGATTGAACAAATTTGATATCTGTAATGGCGTCAAATTGCACTACGAACATAGGCAGGGGCAAGCCGGATTGTTTCGATTTCGCGGTTACAAAATTGGAAATACGAGTGGCTTTAGCTTTAGGTGCGGTGATGGAATTAATTTCCGACAACAGCTCATTCTTGTCGGTGTTTGGATCGATACCCTTGAGAAGCATCGTCAATGGTTTTTCGTTCTTCGGCGTATAAGTGAAGAACTTGAGCTGGTTTTTCATCATAATATCTTTGATCTTCGAATAAGCTTCGAGAGAATTCGGGTATATGACGTGGCTTTTCGAGCCACTTCTTTTTATAGTGAAGGATGCCTTTTGAAGGGCATTCTTGGTTATGTTTATTATTAGCTGTGGTGAAGCCACATGCACGATCAGCGGTGGTGGTTTGTTCGACTTATCTTGTCTGATATTTTGCTGCGGCGGGGTCGGATGCCTGAAGGTGGGAGGCTGGTCCCTGGACACCTCCGGTAGAGCGTTGGGCTCGGCGAAGGCCTGAAAACGGTTGGCGGTGGGAGGTTTGTCCAGCGTCGGCGTCGGAGAAGGCGCGTGTCGTCCTGCGGGTCTACGGGATCCAATGGTGATCCATTCCGATGTTGGCGATTCAATGGTACGAGCAGATGTAGAGGGTCCAGCGAGCGATTGGATTTGCTCTTTGAGCAATTTTATTTCGTTTAAAAGTCTTTTATTTTCGCGTATTACAGTATCTTTGTTACAAGATGCTTCAGCGCCTTGTTTGGATGATGTTGTTGACATCGCATCGCTGGATTGTTGATCGAGCGATTTCAATCCCATGTCACTGTCCATGGTGTTAGCTGGAGCCTTTTTAGCGTCGGCAGATTGCCGTGCGGCTGCGCGTGAAGCGGAAATTTTGCGCGATTTTTTCATTTGAATGTCCTCGGATGAAGACGGATTAGATGATTTATGTCTTTTTAGAGACAGAGATAGCGATCCCTGGCTAGCAGTCTCAAGGGATGCAAAATTTTCGTCCGTACTATAGGCATCGGCCGCCACTGATGCGGAAGAGTTGCTAGCGTCTATGTGTGCAATATGATGTTCCATAAAAATGGATGGTCAAAAATGAAAAAAAATTAAGAACTGTATTGGGACTTGCGAAAGCAAGCCCCAATAATAGTAACGAAAATTAGCCGATCACTTGGAGTATAACAAGATACACTTTCACAGTATGAATGACACTCTGTATAGGCACTTAAGAATTTTGTTTATGTCGCGTACGAGCACTGAGAGATGTTGTCGCTACGAGCTCATGTCGCGTACGAGAACGTCAAGTGAATGAATGTCAAGTGCATGGAACAGTTCCTTTATTCAATCATACATATATACATGATGCTAGGATAGCATAAACATACAACAATATAATTCCTGTATGGTCGCACATGAGCGACTTCTCGCAGGAAAACGGAAATTATACAATACAAGAAAAGAATCAAATTGCGCTCTATGATAAAGTTAAGCAATTAGTATTACGCCCCAAAAGATTTGATATGATCATCAAAAAAGGCATCTTCGTTACAGAGAGGTACCAGGACTGACAAAACAATTAACAATTATAAAAAGGGGGGGGGGGGAGATATTGGCACGGCCAATATACTAAGTAAAACAAAATGAACAATAATGAGATCTCGACCAAAATAGATAAGAAAAATTGCACGGATTAGTGGTCAAGAATTAGACGATGGAAGAATTAAATAAGTAAAGAAATCCATGATAAAGAAAATTACCGTGCTTGCGATGACAAGTGGCATGAAATTATACTGAATAACGTGCCATATGAATCAAGAGGATAGTAAAGGATGTTGTTGACATCAACGATATTCTTAAAGTAACTTAAAGTAAATATACTAATCTAACTATGTTATGGACTAAAGCGTATATATACAGAGTTTAAACTAAGATAATGGAAGTGCTCGGTTCAGAGTACGACGATCGGTCAAGATTTAAGCCATGGTAATTTATCGAGATAATTGTAATGCTTTTGGACAGTATCCCGTGTAGGAAGAGATACAGAATGTTGCAGTTGTGATGGATCGGCAGAAACTACCAAAGGATCGTATCGAAGAGCAAGCGAGGCCCTTTTTCTATGCGTATGGTATATGATGGGAATTTTGGAGCGAAAATCCTGAATGTATCCTTCTCTGTCGAGATAGGGAAAGGCAGCAGTAGAGAGAAACCCATTTTCGCGAGCCTTCCTAGCCTCCTCGTCTGACATTGTATGTAGCGAGGTGATGAGAGGATTGTCAGAGTTTGAGTGCAAAGATTTACGGATAAACATTCTGGTGATTTTAAGTGCAAAAATATCAAACCGCGAACAGTCAACCCTGCTATAAATTGTTTGATTGTGGAAGTGTCGCTTGGTACCATCCGACATACGTCTGGGCATGAGAAGACCCGTGATCGCCCGGAATATTTTCCTCTCGAAGGTGCGAATGCGCTCCATCACATAAGGCGAAATTGAGAACCAGATTGGGATCGCATAAGATAGTACTGACCTGACATAAAGCTTGTAAAGGAGTAGTTTGACATTCTCACCGAGGTGTTTTGAGTAGAAGAGGCGAGCCAATTTAGATGCTATACCTTTTGCTTTCCCGAGACAGTAGTTGGCGTGTTCATTATAGTTTAAGTGTTCGTTGAGAATTACACCCAAATATTTGACCTTTTTCAGCCGAGGGATTAAAAGGTCATATCTTTCCGTCGCGTGAATCGAAAAATTTTTTGAGAGCCTGTATTGTTTTTTGCTAATTTGGGACGTGGGCCTAATGAATAGAATAGTCTCGCATTTGAGCATATTTACTCTCACCTTCTTCATGTTACACGCCGAGACAACAAAATCGAAAGCCCTCTGCAAGTGTGACTGAATGTCGAGAGGATCAACGCCGGATTTATAGATGATTAAATCATCAGCAAAGGCCAAAGCTTTGCAAGTATCGTTACTTTTGTTAAAATTGTTTAAAATATCAGAGAAGTATAAGTTGAATAGTAGAGGAGAATTTACGGCACCCTGCTGCAGACCATTTAAAATATTGAAAGTACGAACGGAAAAAGTATTATTGTGAAAAGTTTTAAAAGCGCGGCCAGTGATCATGTTCTCAGTTAGAAGCAACAACTCGGGGGGGAAATTCATTTTGTGTAATTTAACTATCAATCCCGTAGTCCAAACAGTATCAAATGCTTTCTCGAGGTCAATTAAACAAGCCCCAGTCACAGCTGAGCTGTTGAGCGAGTCGGCAATGTCGCGAGTCAATTTCGCAATAGCATGAACCGTAGAGTGCGAGTGTTTGAAACCAAATTGATAATCAGAAATTAATTTATTGGACCGCACAAAATGTTTCAAACGTATGTTAATCATGATCTCGAACAATTTGCCCAGGTTTGGCAGCAGACTGATCGGCCGGTAATTATTTAAGTCGTAAAGGTTTTTCCCTTTTTTGTGCAATGGGATGAGCTTGGCCGTTTTCCAACGAATGGGAAAGTAAGACAGACGTAAACATGCGTTAAAAATTAGCGTGAGATATTCAATAACGGAGCCTGGCAGGCGTTTGATGGCGACGTTTGGTATGCCGTCGAACGAGGTGGATCTTTTGTTTTTAAGATATTTGATGGCTCGTAAGATCATTGTGGGAGTTATTAGATAGTTTGTGTGAATTGAAGGCCAGATCTGTTCGTGTAGCGAAGCGAATTGCCAATTGATATTTTCACGCGAATCCCGTATTCGATCGTAAGTCTGCTTTACCTCGTGCTCGTGATTCCTCTCTTCCTCGGTTGTAGGAGTCAGATTTTTTGTATGTACTCTTGCAAAGTGCACCCCAAGTAAAGTCAAACGATCGTCAGTGCTTGACACTACATAGTTATTATCTATTTTCTGGAGTGTCGATGTATCTATTCCGGATTCAGACCAAAGAAAATCGTCGTTTATCGCGCCTCTTAGTGGCGGAATTGAGTCAATGTTTTTTTGATTTATAATTCTGTTTATAAAAGGGTGTAACTTAATGGAATCACGAGTATCTAGTTTGGACAGTCTGTCGTTCCAGAATTTATTTGCAACTGCAGAGTAGAGTTTTTTGAGTCTGTAATTGGTACGCTGAATTATTGATTTATAAAATTTGATCATGTTAGACTGTATTGGAGTTAAATTGTCGCGAAGGCTCAATAAACGAAATAATCTGGTGATAAGTTTTGATTTAAATTTTTTGAGCTTATTAATGCGTCGGTCGTCATATTCTCTCGGGCAGTTCAGAGCCTCCACGGTAGGTGTACAGCTCGTCAGAATTACGGAAATATTTTCCTCGAGGGCCTCTATTGAAGCATTAATCATTTCGATCGACGCATTAAGTAACGAAGGGAGATTTAGGCTGTTGATATAATTATGGAGTTTGAGTTTGTATTCTTTCCATTTGGTCAAACGATAATTTAGTCTCAGTACTCTGGGGGCTCGTTCTACGTATGTATTCCAACCGAGGAGAGAGAGATTAATCGTTATGGCCCAATGATCGCTATCATAGGGCAGCAGACCCAGCCTTTGCGTTCCATCGTTAATACGATCGATCAGCCTGCTGTCCACCAAAGCAATGTCCAAGTTCGAGTTAGCCGGATGATAAGTCGGTATTTCCGAATATAGAAGGGAAGCGCGGATGATAGCACCCTGTAACTGTAGCCAGTCAAAAAGAGCTAACCCCTTGCTGTTGTTGACTGTATTACGCCATGATGTATGTTTGGCGTTAAGATCGCCCGCGATCACAAAGTGATTCGAGTCATTTGCAACTCGCAACTGAGTACATAGATCATCGAGGTCACGAAGGAATACGATTTTATCATTGAAAGGGCTATACACCGCTGCGATCACGAGGCTTCTACCAGCCGAAAGATCCAAGCGGATCGCAATGGCTTCTAAAGATTTTTCGTGAGAAGTGGAGAGTTCTATACGAGTGAATTTGTATTTTCTATTAATAACCATAGCGACACCGCCGCCGAAACGGTTGTTTGCTCTGTCTTTGCGTATTATTACAAATTGTGGTGGAACCTCCAAATTATGTCTCGGATTTAGCTTCGTTTCAATGAGACCACATACGTCGGGTCGATGAGAATTTAAAAATTGCTGCAAATATGCACGTTTGTGAAGATTTATAACAGAGTTGACGTTGACAGTAATGATTCGGAGATTGACCAACGGGATACTGTTTTGATCGGTAGTGGCCATTATTGCGGGAAATCATTTCGAATGCCTCTCGTGGTACGTCCATGGTAATCAACAGATTGAGCATGATTATCATCTATAAAAGATTGAATGAGGAAATTAATTTTTTCGGTATTTTCGCCGATGCGTTGAAAAATAATTGGTAATTGATCGGCTATACTTTTGATGGCCGAAAATATGTTTTTTAAATCGACCTGTTGCTCGTTGGACGTAGCATCGAGAGGGATTGATCCTCTGTTCAACGTATTCGATGAATATACATGCGCGGCCTTACCTACTAGGCCCCCCACTCCACTCGCAACACTACTGTATAGCGTCATCGGATTGACGAGGGGAGATGGAAGTCTTCTGGATGCGGCTGGCTGGGGAGCTCTGTTGCTCGTAGGGGCGGCAACGGCTCTTCTCTCCTTGAATTTCGGACAGCCTCGATATGACGCGGGGTGGCCGAACTTCTCACAGTTGACGCAGTAAATTGCGTCGTGTTTGGTTGCTTCTGTGACCGAGCACTTCCCACGCTCGTGAGATAAATTACATTTAACACATCTAAAATCTAGATGACAGTTAGCGGATGCATGGCCTATACGTTGACAGTTAAAACATTGTAAAAGATCCTGCCTATGCAATTTCTCCCATCTGACGCGTTGATAATTTAAAACATTGATCGATTGAACAAATTTGATATCTGTATTGGCGTCAAATTGCACTACGAACATAGGCAGGGGCAAGCCGGATTGTTTCGATTTCGCGGTTACAAAATTGGAAATACGAGTGGCTTTGGCTTTAGGTGCGGTGATGGAATTAATTTCCGACAACAGTTCATTCTTGTCGGTGTTTGGGTCGATACCCTTGAGAAGCATCGTCAATGGTTTTTCGTTCTTCGGCGTATAAGTGAAGAACTTGAGCTGGTTTTTCATCATAATGTCTTTGATCTTCGAATAAGCTTCGAGAGAATTCGGGTATATGACGTGGCTTTTCGAGCCACTTCTTTTTATAGTGAAGGATGCCTTTTGAAGGGCATTCTTCGTTATGTTTATTATTAGTTGTGGTGAAGCCACATGCACGATCAACGGTGGTGGTTTGTTCGACTTATCTTGTCTGACAGTTTGCTGTGGTAGGGTCGGATGTCTGAAGGTGGGAGGCTGGTCCCTGGACACCTCCGGTAGAGCGTTGGGCTCGGCGAAGGCCTGAAAATGGTTGGCGGTGGGAGGTTTGTCCAGCGTCGGCGTCGGAGAAGGCGCGTGTCGCCCTGCGGGTCTACGGGATCCAATGGTGATCCATTCCGATGTTGGCGATTCAATGGTCCGAGCAGATGTAGAGGGTCCAGCGAGCGATTGGATTTGGTCTTTGAGCAATTTTATTTCACTTAAGAGTATTTTATTTTCGCGTATTAGAGTATCTTTGTTACAAGATGCTTCAGCGCCTTGTTTGGATGATGTTGTTGACATCGCATCGCTGGATTGTTGATCGAGCGATTTCAATCCCATGTCACTGTCCATGGTGTTAGCTGCAGCCTTTTTAGCGTCGGCAGATTGCCGTGCGGCTGCGCGTGAAGCGGAAATTTTGCGCGATTTTTTCATTTGAATGTCCTCGGATGAAGACGGATTAGATGATTTATGTCTTTTTAGAGACAGAGATAGCGATCCCTGGCTAGCAGTCTCAAGGGATGCAAAATTTTCTTCAGAATTATAGGCATCGGCTGCCACCGATGCGGAAGAGTTACTAGCTTCTATGCGTGCAATATGTTGTTCCATAAAAATGGACGGTCAGAAATGAAAAAAAATGAAGAACTGTATTGGGACTTGCGAAAGCAAGCCCCAATAATAGTAACGAAATTAGCCTATCACTTGGAGTATAACAAGATACACTTTCACAGTACGAATGACTCTCTGTATGGGCACTTAAGAATTTTGTTTACGTCGCGTACGAGCACTGAGAAGATGTTGTCGCTACGAGCTCTCGTCGCGTACTGGAATGTCAAGTGCATGGAACAGTTCCTTTATTCAATCATACATATATACATGATGCTAGGATAGCATAAACATACAACAATATAATTCCTGTATGGTCGCACATGAGCGACTTCTCGCAGGAAAACGGAAATTATACAATACAAGAAAAGAATCAAATTGCGCTCTATGATAAAGTTAAGCAATTAGTATTACGCCCCAAAAGATTTGATATGATCATCAAAAAAGGCATCTTCGTTACAGAGAGGTACCAGGACTGACAAAACAATTAACAATTATAAAAAGGGGGGGGGGGAGATATTGGCACGGCCAATATACTAAGTAAAACAAAATGAACAATAATGAGATCTCGACCAAAATAGATAAGAAAAATTGCACGGATTAGTGGTCAAGAATTAGACGATGGAAGAATTAAATAAGTAAAGAAATCCATGATAAAGAAAATTACCGTGCTTGCGATGACAAGTGGCATGAAATTATACTGAATAACGTGCCATATGAATCAAGAGGATAGTAAAGGATGTTGTTGACATCAACGATATTCTTAAAGTAACTTAAAGTAAATATACTAATCTAACTATGTTATGGACTAAAGCGTATATATACAGAGTTTAAACTAAGATAATGGAAGTGCTCGGTTCAGAGTACGACGATCGGTCAAGATTTAAGCCATGGTAATTTATCGAGATAATTGTAATGCTTTTGGACAGTATCCCGTGTAGGAAGAGATACAGAATGTTGCAGTTGTGATGGATCGGCAGAAACTACCAAAGGATCGTATCGAAGAGCAAGCGAGGCCCTTTTTCTATGCGTATGGTATATGATGGGAATTTTGGAGCGAAAATCCTGAATGTATCCTTCTCTGTCGAGATAGGGAAAGGCAGCAGTAGAGAGGAACCCATTTTCGCGAGCCTTCCTAGCCTCCTCGTCCGACATTGTATGTAACGAGGTGATGAGAGGATTGTCAGAGTTTGAGTGCAAAGATTTACGGATAAACATTCTGGTGATTTTAAGTGCAAAAATATCAAACCGCGAACAGTCAACCCTGCTATAAATTGTTTGATTGTGGAAGTGTCGCTTGGTACCATCCGACATACGTCTGGGCATGAGAAGACCCGTGATCGCCCGGAATATTTTCCTCTCGAAGGTGCGAATGCGCTCCATCACATAAGGCGAAATTGAGAACCAGATTGGGATCGCATAAGATAGTACTGACCTGACATAAAGCTTGTAAAGGAGTAGTTTGACATTCTCACCGAGGTGTTTTGAGTAGAAGAGGCGAGCCAATTTAGATGCTATACCTTTTGCTTTCCCGAGACAGTAGTTGGCGTGTTCATTATAGTTTAAGTGTTCGTTGAGAATTACACCCAAATATTTGACCTTTTTCAGCCGAGGGATTAAAAGGTCATATCTTTCCGTCGCGTGAATCGAAAAATTTTTTGAGAGCCTGTATTGTTTTTTGCTAATTTGGGACGTGGGCCTAATGAATAGAATAGTCTCGCATTTGAGCATATTTACTCTCACCTTCTTCATGTTACACGCCGAGACCACAAAATCGAAAGCCCTCTGCAAGTGTGACTGAATGTCGAGAGGATCAACGCCGGATTTATAGATGATTAAATCATCAGCAAAGGCCAAAGCTTTGCAAGTATCGTTACTTTTGTTAAAATTGTTTAAAATATCAGAGAAGTATAAGTTGAATAGTAGAGGAGAATTTACGGCGCCCTGCTGCAGACCATTTAAAATATTGAAAGTACGAACGGAAAAAGTATTATTGTGAAAAGTTTTAAAAGCGCGGCCAGTGATCATGTTCTCAGTTAGAAGCAACAACTCGGGGGGGAAATTCATTTTGTGTAATTTAACTATCAATCCCGTAGTCCAAACAGTATCAAATGCTTTCTCGAGGTCAATTAAACAAGCCCCAGTCACAGCTGAGCTGTTGAGCGAGTCGGCAATGTCGCGAGTCAATTTCGCAATAGCATGAACCGTAGAGTGCGAGTGTTTGAAACCAAATTGATAATCAGAAATTAATTTATTGGACCGCACAAAATGATTCAAACGTATGTTAATCATGATCTCGAACAATTTGCCCAGGTTTGGCAGCAGACTGATCGGCCGGTAATTATTTAAGTCGTAAAGGTTTTTCCCTTTTTTGTGCAATGGGATGAGCTTGGCCGTTTTCCAACGAATGGGAAAGTAAGACAGACGTAAACATGCGTTAAAAATTAGCGTGAGATATTCAATAACGGAGCCTGGCAGGCGTTTGATGGCGACGTTTGGTATGCCGTCGAACGAGGTGGATCTTTTGTTTTTAAGATATTTGATGGCTCGTAAGATCATTGTGGGAGTTATTAGATAGTTTGTGTGAATTGAAGGCCAGATCTGTTCGTGTAGCGAAGCGAATTGCCAATTGATATTTTCACGCGAATCCCGTATTCGATCGTAAGTCTGCTTTACCTCGTGCTCGTGATTCCTCTCTTCCTCGGTTGTAGGAGTCAGATTTTTTGTATGTACTCTTGCAAAGTGCACCCCAAGTAAAGTCAAACGATCGTCAGTGCTTGACACTACATAGTTATTATCTATTTTCTGGAGTGTCGATGTATCTATTCCGGATTCAGACCAAAGAAAATCGTCGTTTATCGCGCCTCTTAGTGGCGGAATTGAGTCAATGTTTTTTTGATTTATAATTCTGTTTATAAAAGGGTGTAACTTAATGGAATCACGAGTATCTAGTTTGGACAGTCTGTCGTTCCAGAATTTATTTGCAACTGCAGAGTAGAGTTTTTTGAGTCTGTAATTGGTACGCTGAATTATTGATTTATAAAATTTGATCATGTTAGACTGTATTGGAGTTAAATTGTCGCGAAGGCTCAATAAACGAAATAATCTGGTGATAAGTTTGGATTTAAATTTTTTGAGCTTATTAATGCGTCGGTCGTCATATTCTCTCGGGCAGTTCAGAGCCTCCACGGTAGGTGTACAGCTCGTCAGAATTACGGAAATATTTTCCTCGAGGGCCTCTATTGAAGCATTAATCATTTCGATCGACGCATTAAGTAACGAAGGGAGATTTAGGCTGTTGATATAATTATGGAGTTTGAGTTTGTATTCTTTCCATTTGGTCAAACGATAATTTAGTCTCAGTACTCTGGGGGCTCGTTCTACGTATGTATTCCAACCGAGGAGAGAGAGATTAATCGTTATGGCCCAATGATCGCTATCATAGGGCAGCAGACCCAGCCTTTGCGTTCCATCGTTAATACGATCGATCAGCCTGCTGTCCACCAAAGCAATGTCCAAGTTTGAGTTAGCCGGATGATAAGTCGGTATTTCCGAATATAGAAGGGAAGCGCGGAAGATAGCACCCTGTAACTGTAGCCAGTCAAAAAGAGCTAACCCCTTGCTGTTGTTGACTGTATTACGCCATGATGTGTGTTTGGCGTTAAGATCGCCCGCGATCACAAAGTGATTCGAGTCATTTGCAACTCGCAACTGAGTACATAGATCATCGAGGTCACGAAGGAATACGATTTTATCATTGAAAGGGCTATACACCGCTGCGATCACGAGGCTTCTACCAGCCGAAAGATCCAAGCGGATCGCAATGGCTTCTAAAGATTTTTCGTGAGAAGTGGAGAGTTCTATACGAGTGAATTTGTATTTTCTATTAATAACCATAGCGACACCGCCGCCGAAACGGTTGTTTGCTCTGTCTTTGCGTATTATTACAAATTGTGGTGGAACCTCCAAATTATGTCTCGGATTTAGCTTCGTTTCAATGAGACCACATACGTCGGGTCGATGAGAATTTAAAAATTGCTGCAAATATGCACGTTTGTGAAGATTTATAACAGAGTTGACGTTGACAGTAATGATTCGGAGATTGACCAACGGGATACTGTTTTGATCGGTAGTGGCCATTATTGCGGGAAATCATTTCGAACGCCTCTCGTGGTACGTCCATGGTAATCAACAGATTGAGCATGATTATCATCTATAAAAGATTGAATGAGGAAATTAATTTTTTCGGTATTTTCGCCGATGCGTTGAAAAATAATTGGTAATTGATCGGCTATACTTTTGATGGCCGAAAATATGTTTTTTAAATCGACCTGTTGCTCGTTGGACGTAGCATCGAGAGGGACTGATCCTCTGTTCAACGTATTCGATGAATATGCATGCGCGGCCTTACCTACTAGGCCCCCCACTCCACTCGCAACACTACTGTATAGCGTCATCGGATTGACGAGGGGAGATGGAAGTCTTCTGGATGCGGCTGGCTGGGGAGCTCTGTTGCTCGTAAGGGCGGCAACGGCTCTTCTCTCCTTGAATTTCGGACAGCCTCGATATGACGCGGGGTGGCCGAACTTCTCACAGTTGACGCAGTAAATTGCGTCGTGTTTGGTTGCTTCTGTGACCGAGCACTTCCCACGCTCGTGAGATAAATTACATTTAACACATCTAAAATCTAGATGACAGTTAGCGGATGCATGGCCTATACGTTGACAGTTAAAACATTGTAAAAGATCCTGCCTATGCAATTTCTCCCATCTGACGCGTTGATAATTTAAAACATTGATCGATTGAACAAATTTGATATCAGTATTTGCGCCAAATTGCACGACGAACATAGGCAGGGGCAAGCCGGATTGTTTCGATTTCGCGGTTATAAAATTGGATATACGTGTGGCTTTGGCTTTAGGTGCGGCGATGGAATTAATTTCCGACAACAGCTCATTCTTGTCGGTGTTTGGATCGATACCCTTGAGAAGCATCGTCACTGGTTTTTCGTTCTTCGGCGTATAAGTGAAGAACTTGAGCTGGTTTTTCATCATAATATCTTTGATCTTCGAGTAAGCTTCGAGCGAATTCGGGTATATGACGTGGCTTTTCGAGCCACTTCTTTTTATAGTGAAGGATGCCTTTTGAAGGGCATTCTTCGTTATGTTTATTATTAGTTGTGGTGAAGCCACATGCACGATCAACGGTGGTGGTTTGTTCGACTTATCTTGTCTGACAGTTTGCTGTGGTAGGGTCGGATGTCTGAAGGTGGGAGGCTGGTCCCTGGACACCTCCGGTAGAGCGTTGGGCTCGGCGAAGGCCTGAAAATGGTTGGCGGTGGGAGGTTTGTCCAGCGTCGGCGTCGGAGAAGGCGCGTGTCGCCCTGCGGGTCTACGGGATCCAATGGTGATCCATTCCGATGTTGGCGATTCAATGGTCCGAGCAGATGTAGAGGGTCCAGCGAGCGATTGGATTTGGTCTTTGAGCAATTTTATTTCACTTAAGAGTATTTTATTTTCGCGTATTAGAGTATCTTTGTTACAAGATGCTTCAGCGCCTTGTTTGGATGATGTTGTTGACATCGCATCGCTGGATTGTTGATCGAGCGATTTCAATCCCATGTCACTGTCCATGGTGTTAGCTGCAGCCTTTTTAGCGTCGGCAGATTGCCGTGCGGCTGCGCGTGAAGCGGAAATTTTGCGCGATTTTTTCATTTGAATGTCCTCGGATGAAGACGGATTAGATGATTTATGTCTTTTTAGAGACAGAGATAGCGATCCCTGGCTAGCAGTCTCAAGGGATGCAAAATTTTCTTCAGAATTATAGGCATCGGCTGCCACCGATGCGGAAGAGTTACTAGCTTCTATGCGTGCAATATGTTGTTCCATAAAAATGGACGGTCAGAAATGAAAAAAAATGAAGAACTGTATTGGGACTTGCGAAAGCAAGCCCCAATAATAGTAACGAAATTAGCCTATCACTTGGAGTATAACAAGATACACTTTCACAGTACGAATGACTCTCTGTATGGGCACTTAAGAATTTTGTTTACGTCGCGTACGAGCACTGAGAAGATGTTGTCGCTACGAGCTCTCGTCGCGTACTGGAATGTCAAGTGCATGGAACAGTTCCTTTATTCAATCATACATATATACATGATGCTAGGATAGCATAAACATACAACAATATAATTCCTGTATGGTCGCACATGAGCGACTTCTCGCAGGAAAACGGAAATTATACAATACAAGAAAAGAATCAAATTGCGCTCTATGATAAAGTTAAGCAATTAGTATTACGCCCCAAAAGATTTGATATGATCATCAAAAAAGGCATCTTCGTTACAGAGAGGTACCAGGACTGACAAAACAATTAACAATTATAAAAAGGGGGGGGGGGAGATATTGGCACGGCCAATATACTAAGTAAAACAAAATGAACAATAATGAGATCTCGACCAAAATAGATAAGAAAAATTGCACGGATTAGTGGTCAAGAATTAGACGATGGAAGAATTAAATAAGTAAAGAAATCCATGATAAAGAAAATTACCGTGCTTGCGATGACAAGTGGCATGAAATTATACTGAATAACGTGCCATATGAATCAAGAGGATAGTAAAGGATGTTGTTGACATCAACGATATTCTTAAAGTAACTTAAAGTAAATATACTAATCTAACTATGTTATGGACTAAAGCGTATATATACAGAGTTTAAACTAAGATAATGGAAGTGCTCGGTTCAGAGTACGACGATCGGTCAAGATTTAAGCCATGGTAATTTATCGAGATAATTGTAATGCTTTTGGACAGTATCCCGTGTAGGAAGAGATACAGAATGTTGCAGTTGTGATGGATCGGCAGAAACTACCAAAGGATCGTATCGAAGAGCAAGCGAGGCCCTTTTTCTATGCGTATGGTATATGATGGGAATTTTGGAGCGAAAATCCTGAATGTATCCTTCTCTGTCGAGATAGGGAAAGGCAGCAGTAGAGAGAAACCCATTTTCGCGAGCCTTCCTAGCCTCCTCGTCCGACATTGTATGTAGCGAGGTGATGAGAGGATTGTCAGAGTTTGAGTGCAAAGATTTACGGATAAACATTCTGGTGATTTTAAGTGCAAAAATATCAAACCGCGAACAGTCAACCCTGCTATAAATTGTTTGATTGTGGAAGTGTCGCTTGGTACCATCCGACATACGTCTGGGCATGAGAAGACCCGTGATCGCCCGGAATATTTTCCTCTCGAAGGTGCGAATGCGCTCCATCACATAAGGCGAAATTGAGAACCAGATTGGGATCGCATAAGATAGTACTGACCTGACATAAAGCTTGTAAAGGAGTAGTTTGACATTCTCACCGAGGTGTTTTGAGTAGAAGAGGCGAGCCAATTTAGATGCTATACCTTTTGCTTTCCCGAGACAGTAGTTGGCGTGTTCATTATAGTTTAAGTGTTCGTTGAGAATTACACCCAAATATTTGACCTTTTTCAGCCGAGGGATTAAAAGGTCATATCTTTCCGTCGCGTGAATCGAAAAATTTTTTGAGAGCCTGTATTGTTTTTTGCTAATTTGGGACGTGGGCCTAATGAATAGAATAGTCTCGCATTTGAGCATATTTACTCTCACCTTCTTCATGTTACACGCCGAGACCACAAAATCGAAAGCCCTCTGCAAGTGTGACTGAATGTCGAGAGGATCAACGCCGGATTTATAGATGATTAAATCATCAGCAAAGGCCAAAGCTTTGCAAGTATCGTTACTTTTGTTAAAATTGTTTAAAATATCAGAGAAGTATAAGTTGAATAGTAGAGGAGAATTTACGGCGCCCTGCTGCAGACCATTTAAAATATTGAAAGTACGAACGGAAAAAGTATTATTGTGAAAAGTTTTAAAAGCGCGGCCAGTGATCATGTTCTCAGTTAGAAGCAACAACTCGGGGGGGAAATTCATTTTGTGTAATTTAACTATCAATCCCGTAGTCCAAACAGTATCAAATGCTTTCTCGAGGTCAATTAAACAAGCCCCAGTCACAGCTGAGCTGTTGAGCGAGTCGGCAATGTCGCGAGTCAATTTCGCAATAGCATGAACCGTAGAGTGCGAGTGTTTGAAACCAAATTGATAATCAGAAATTAATTTATTGGACCGCACAAAATGATTCAAACGTATGTTAATCATGATCTCGAACAATTTGCCCAGGTTTGGCAGCAGACTGATCGGCCGGTAATTATTTAAGTCGTAAAGGTTTTTCCCTTTTTTGTGCAATGGGATGAGCTTGGCCGTTTTCCAACGAATGGGAAAGTAAGACAGACGTAAACATGCGTTAAAAATTAGCGTGAGATATTCAATAACGGAGCCTGGCAGGCGTTTGATGGCGACGTTTGGTATGCCGTCGAACGAGGTGGATCTTTTGTTTTTAAGATATTTGATGGCTCGTAAGATCATTGTGGGAGTTATTAGATAGTTTGTGTGAATTGAAGGCCAGATCTGTTCGTGTAGCGAAGCGAATTGCCAATTGATATTTTCACGCGAATCCCGTATTCGATCGTAAGTCTGCTTTACCTCGTGCTCGTGATTCCTCTCTTCCTCGGTTGTAGGAGTCAGATTTTTTGTATGTACTCTTGCAAAGTGCACCCCAAGTAAAGTCAAACGATCGTCAGTGCTTGACACTACATAGTTATTATCTATTTTCTGGAGTGTCGATGTATCTATTCCGGATTCAGACCAAAGAAAATCGTCGTTTATCGCGCCTCTTAGTGGCGGAATTGAGTCAATGTTTTTTTGATTTATAATTCTGTTTATAAAAGGGTGTAACTTAATGGAATCACGAGTATCTAGTTTGGACAGTCTGTCGTTCCAGAATTTATTTGCAACTGCAGAGTAGAGTTTTTTGAGTCTGTAATTGGTACGCTGAATTATTGATTTATAAAATTTGATCATGTTAGACTGTATTGGAGTTAAATTGTCGCGAAGGCTCAATAAACGAAATAATCTGGTGATAAGTTTGGATTTAAATTTTTTGAGCTTATTAATGCGTCGGTCGTCATATTCTCTCGGGCAGTTCAGAGCCTCCACGGTAGGTGTACAGCTCGTCAGAATTACGGAAATATTTTCCTCGAGGGCCTCTATTGAAGCATTAATCATTTCGATCGACGCATTAAGTAACGAAGGGAGATTTAGGCTGTTGATATAATTATGGAGTTTGAGTTTGTATTCTTTCCATTTGGTCAAACGATAATTTAGTCTCAGTACTCTGGGGGCTCGTTCTACGTATGTATTCCAACCGAGGAGAGAGAGATTAATCGTTATGGCCCAATGATCGCTATCATAGGGCAGCAGACCCAGCCTTTGCGTTCCATCGTTAATACGATCGATCAGCCTGCTGTCCACCAAAGCAATGTCCAAGTTTGAGTTAGCCGGATGATAAGTCGGTATTTCCGAATATAGAAGGGAAGCGCGGAAGATAGCACCCTGTAACTGTAGCCAGTCAAAAAGAGCTAACCCCTTGCTGTTGTTGACTGTATTACGCCATGATGTGTGTTTGGCGTTAAGATCGCCCGCGATCACAAAGTGATTCGAGTCATTTGCAACTCGCAACTGAGTACATAGATCATCGAGGTCACGAAGGAATACGATTTTATCATTGAAAGGGCTATACACCGCTGCGATCACGAGGCTTCTACCAGCCGAAAGATCCAAGCGGATCGCAATGGCTTCTAAAGATTTTTCGTGAGAAGTGGAGAGTTCTATACGAGTGAATTTGTATTTTCTATTAATAACCATAGCGACACCGCCGCCGAAACGGTTGTTTGCTCTGTCTTTGCGTATTATTACAAATTGTGGTGGAACCTCCAAATTATGTCTCGGATTTAGCTTCGTTTCAATGAGACCACATACGTCGGGTCGATGAGAATTTAAAAATTGCTGCAAATATGCACGTTTGTGAAGATTTATAACAGAGTTGACGTTGACAGTAATGATTCGGAGATTGACCAACGGGATACTGTTTTGATCGGTAGTGGCCATTATTGCGGGAAATCATTTCGAACGCCTCTCGTGGTACGTCCATGGTAATCAACAGATTGAGCATGATTATCATCTATAAAAGATTGAATGAGGAAATTAATTTTTTCGGTATTTTCGCCGATGCGTTGAAAAATAATTGGTAATTGATCGGCTATACTTTTGATGGCCGAAAATATGTTTTTTAAATCGACCTGTTGCTCGTTGGACGTAGCATCGAGAGGGACTGATCCTCTGTTCAACGTATTCGATGAATATGCATGCGCGGCCTTACCTACTAGGCCCCCCACTCCACTCGCAACACTACTGTATAGCGTCATCGGATTGACGAGGGGAGATGGAAGTCTTCTGGATGCGGCTGGCTGGGGAGCTCTGTTGCTCGTAAGGGCGGCAACGGCTCTTCTCTCCTTGAATTTCGGACAGCCTCGATATGACGCGGGGTGGCCGAACTTCTCACAGTTGACGCAGTAAATTGCGTCGTGTTTGGTTGCTTCTGTGACCGAGCACTTCCCACGCTCGTGAGATAAATTACATTTAACACATCTAAAATCTAGATGACAGTTAGCGGATGCATGGCCTATACGTTGACAGTTAAAACATTGTAAAAGATCCTGCCTATGCAATTTCTCCCATCTGACGCGTTGATAATTTAAAACATTGATCGATTGAACAAATTTGATATCAGTATTTGCGCCAAATTGCACGACGAACATAGGCAGGGGCAAGCCGGATTGTTTCGATTTCGCGGTTATAAAATTGGATATACGTGTGGCTTTGGCTTTAGGTGCGGCGATGGAATTAATTTCCGACAACAGCTCATTCTTGTCGGTGTTTGGATCGATACCCTTGAGAAGCATCGTCACTGGTTTTTCGTTCTTCGGCGTATAAGTGAAGAACTTGAGCTGGTTTTTCATCATAATATCTTTGATCTTCGAGTAAGCTTCGAGCGAATTCGGGTATATGACGTGGCTTTTCGAGCCACTTCTTTTTATAGTGAAGGATGCCTTTTGAAGGGCATTCTTCGTTATGTTTATTATTAGTTGTGGTGAAGCCACATGCACGATCAACGGTGGTGGTTTGTTCGACTTATCTTGTCTGACAGTTTGCTGTGGTAGGGTCGGCTGCCTGAAGGTGGGAGGCTGGTCCCTGGACACCTCCGGTAGAGCGTTGGGCTCGGCGAAGGCCTGAAAACGGTTGGCGGTGGGAGGTTTGTCCAGCGTCGGCGTCGGAGAAGGCGCTTGTCGTCCTGCGGGTCTACGGGATCCAATGGTGATCCATTCCGATGTTGGCGATTCAATGGTCCGAGCAGATGTAGAGGGCCCAGCGAGCGATTGGATTTGCTCCTTGAGCAATTTTATTTCACTTAAGAGTCTTTTATTTTCGCGTATTAGAGTATCTTTGTTACAAGATGCTTCAGCGCCTTGTTTGGATGATGTTGTTGACATCGCATCGCTGGATTGTTGATCGAGCGATTTCAATCCCATGTCACTGTCCATGGTGTTAGCTGGAGTCTTTTTAGCGTCGGCAGATTGCCGTGCGGCTGCGCGTGAAGCGGAAATTTTGCGCGATTTTTTCATTTGAATGTCCTCGGATGAAGACGGATTAGATGATTTATGTCTTTTTAGAGACAGAGATAGCGATCCCTGGCTAGCAGTCTCAAGGGATGCAAAATTTTCGTCAGAATTATAGGCATCGGCCGCCACCGATGCGGAAGAGTTACTAGCTTCTATGCGTGCAATATGTTGTTCCATAAAAATGGACGGTCAGAAATGAAAAAAAATGAAGAACTGTATTGGGACTTGCGAAAGCAAGCCCCAATAATAGTAACGAAATTAGCCGATCACTTGGAGTATAACAAGATACACTTTCACAGTACGAATGACTCTCTGTATGGGCACTTAAGAATTTTGTTTACGTCGCGTACGAGCACTGAGAAGATGTTGTCGCTACGAGCTCTCGTCGCGTACTGGAATGTCAAGTGCATGGAACAGTTCCTTTATTCAATCATACATATATACATGATGCTAGGATAGCATAAACATACAACTATATAACTCCTGTATGGTCGCACATTAGCGACTTCTCGCAGGAAAACGGACATTATACAATACAAGAAAAGAATCAAATTGCGCTGTATGATAAAGTTAAGCAATTAGTATTACGCCCCAAAAGATTTGATATGATCATCAAAAAAGGCATCTTCGTTACAGAGAGGTACCAGGACTGACAAAACAATTAACAATTATAAAAAGGGGTGGAGGGGAGAAGATATTGGCACGGCCAATATACTAAGTAAAACAAAATGAACAATAATGAGATCTCGACCAAAATAGATAAGAAAAATTGCACGGATTAGTGGTCAAGAATTAGACGATGGAAGAATTAAATAAGTAAAGAAATCCATGATAAAGAAAATTACCGTGCTTGCGATTACAAGTGGCACGAAATTATACTGAATAACGTGCCATATGAATCAAGAGGATAGTAAAGGATGTTGTTGACATCAACGATATTCTTAAAGTAACTTAAAGTAAATATACTAATCTAACTATGTTATGGACTAAAGAGTATATACAGAGTTTAAACTAAGATAATGGAAGTGCTCGGTTCAGAGTACGACGATCGGTCAAGATTTAAGCCATGGTAATTTATCGAGATAATTGTAATGCTTTTGGACAGTATCCCGTGGAGGAAGAGATACAGAATGTTGTAGTTGTGATAGATCGGCAGAAACTACTAAAGGATCGTATCGAAGAGCAAGCGAGGCCCTTTTTCTATGCGTATGGTATATGATGGGAATTTTGGAGCGAAAATCCTGAATGTATCCTTCTCTGTCGAGATAGGGAAAGGCAGCAGTAGAGAGAAACCCATTTTCGCGAGCCTTCCTAGCCTCCTCGTCCGACATTGTATGTAACGAGGTGATGAGAGGATTGTCAGAGTTTGAGTGCAAAGATTTAAGGATAAACATTCTGGTGATTTTAAGTGCAAAAATATCAAACCGCGAACAGTCAACCCTGCTATAAATTGTTTGATTGTGGAAGTGTCGCTTGGTACCATCCGACATACGTCTGGGCATGAGAAGACCCGTGATCGCCCGGAATATTTTCCTCTCGAAGGTGCGAATGCGCTCCATCACATAAGGCGAAATTGAGAACCAGATTGGGATCGCATAAGATAGTACTGACCTGACATAAAGCTTGTAAAGGAGTAGTTTGGGAATGTCAAGTGCCTTCGTGTACGTGTGACAAGAGGCATGACCCTTGACGCTTGGCGAATCAGACTCTGAAACAGGCCATCCTTCTAGATGCCAAGTTACTTGGATCGATCTGTACATGTATGTAATGCGAATGATGCGATTCGCGATCAAGATCCGCCAAATGAAAGAGAACCTAAACTTTTAGGACTTTTATATAATAAAATACTCGTTTCGTTCCAAGAGCGATTCAATGTGTTGAATGATTTGATGAGGACTTGTGAAAGTCTTGTATTAGATTTGGGACTTACAATTAGAATTAGAATTAGAAGACGACTCTCACAATTTGTTGGACTTAGTAATTATGAACTTGAACTAGACCTGCATTATGTCAGTGCACTGAGTAAGAAATGAACTAATGAGACGTAGGGTTTTTAAAGGCTTTCAGAAGAGGAGAGGGGGTAGGATGACAGTATTTGGGAGTCTAGGGGTAGGAATAGGAAGTTGGAGTTTGGATGTGGATGATGACTAGTGCATGAGTAAGGATCAAAACAAGGAGTAAGATTTTGGACTTTGACTATGATTCGGGTATGACTAAGGATGGTGATGAGTGATGGTGTTGCTGCCGTACAGAATATTTGTCCTTACAAAAGATTACTTAATGTTAACTTACATACTAATGACAGACAGGAGGGTTGGTACCTTATATACACAAGGGAAAATATAATGCATTGCAGTCACTGGTTCAAAATCAGTTGTACTCTCCAAGATACGAAGACATCCATGGTTTCGCTGCGGCTATCTAGAAAGTCGGTAAAACTCATCTGGAAGTCTTGTTTATTTTGTTTTGCAATTTGAAATCTTCAAATGTTTCGATTGTGAAGACATAGTTCTTTCGAAGTGCTCACGATGTAGAAATCACTAATCTTCTAAACACTTCTTCCAAGAAAATCGTTACTGTCATAATTATATGGAATAATTTACATTAATTGTAGTTCCACCATTTCTTTAAAAGCAGCAACTAATATATATCAATAAAATGAGCTGTTTAATAGTTATCGAATAGTGATGAACAAGAAACGATTGGTATAGACGCTCTATTCCGCACTTCCAACCATAACATTTCATGTGTAATAACATTTTTCGTGATAAAAAAGTGGAAATTCCTATTGTGGTATGTATGAACATCATAAAGTTTAGTATGTATGAATAGAATGAACGGATTGTTCTGTCATGAATGTGGGAGAGGAAATAAATAACCACAGATTTATATCTTATTTAACGAAAAAAAAACAAAGCAAGAAAAATCTTTATTCGATTACTACACTGCTGAGAAAAGACAACCTCTTTTTCTCCTAAGTTTTTTGTAGGAGGGCTCCTCCGCCCCGATCCCACATTTATGCGTAGTTTTGAAGTGTGTCGCATACTGCGCAAACCGTTGGCCACCACGCCCAGACAAAAGGGTGTGCTGGCAAATGTCAACCTTCCCCCCTCGGTCTAGCTGAATAAGGAGTTTCCTTATTCGGCAAACACAGCACAAAAATATAAAGTACAAACAAAATATTTTGCAACAAACAAAAGTTCACTAGCTTTTTCTGCTGGACCATTCACAATATTTGGACTCACCCGGTATCATTAATTTCCCTTAATCTTTTCAATTATATTATAAATTCATTAGTTTCCATTAAAATTCATATAAAATCACGATTCAAAAACCACCAGAACCCTAATTTTGTGAATGAGATGAACCTAAAATAATTAACTATTAAAAAATATATATATACAGGGTGTCCCATTTAAGTTGAGATTGTAAAAAATCGCGAAAACAGGTGATTTAAGAAAACCAAGCGATGCGTGGCCCTTACTATTGCGGGTGGGGAGTCTAATGGCATTACTGATTTTTCAATGCGTGGACGTCTTCAAGGTAATTTCAAGGTCATCTTGTTTTTCTGTGTCATAAACACCTATTTTTTATTTCGGAATCATATTCTACATAAAAAAATGGATCACTTTTGTTTGAAACATTTTGTTGTAGATTTAATGTTTCTTAAGATATCAGGCGAAACGTTTTTTAAAATTTATGGTGATACCTCATCTGGTAGGCTTACATCTTCAAGTATTATTGGTACCTTGAGAACCACAATGTATCGACATTTCCCTCTATCAAGTGTAATACAGTTAAACATACCTATTATGATTGTGTTTACAAACGTATCTAACAGTTTGCAACTAGAACAGGATCAGTTTGTGACTGCATTCGTACACATAATTCTCGGTCACGAGATAGTGTATCGCCAGTTCAGTTTACGTAGTGAGCGAAATGGAATGTTTAAAAGTCGCAGTAAAAATCGAAATGATTCTCCTTTATGGCGAATCAGGGCGAAATGGTGAAGAAGCTGTAAATTTGTATGTTTCGCGGAATTCAGAAAAAAGATGAAGATGTAAGCCTACCAGATGAGGTATCAGCATAAAGGGTCTAGCAGAATAAGGGGATCAAAAGTGCCCTTGAGCCGATTTTATTCGACGATGGATCATTCGATAGGTGATCATGAAAAACCATTGTACACAAATTTTTAATCCGATACCTTCACCGGGAGGATAGTTATAGGGTAAAATCGAAAAATCAGTAGTTTCAAAATATTTGACAGGTACTTTTGAAAATAATTATACAGTATACCTTTTACTTTATCGACTCTTTCCAGTCATGTCACGATTTACAATTACAAGTACAGTGCGACCTATGAATAAGAACGGAAAAGCCGCCGCGGGGAAGTGTTTTTCTCGGAAGCCGAGTACCCCCACCATGCGTGCGCTTATCTGCTCTTTGTCTCTCTCTGTTTACAGCGCGCGCCTGAAAATAAGTGTTGCCATTCTCACCCAATAAATAAAAGTGTTGTATGTTTCCATGTAGTTATGCGTTTTTATGTAAGGCGCGCTCAGAAGTTAAGTCGGAGTGGGGGACCGTGAGCGAACACCAGACTGGGGAAGTGTTCTTATTCTCAGCGTTCTTATTCCCAGGTCGCACTGTACTTTTTTATATTTTGTACATTGAATTTTATATTTCTTTCATACTTAAAATATATTTTCATACATTGCAATAAACCAATATTGATGAACAATGTAAATTGTTTGAGAATACCCATAATTGTAAAACGTTCCATGTGTAAGGAAAGCATGTTTTATGATTATTTCTTCATAGATTTTATATTTTTGAAAGGCACTAAAAATATCTGTGAAACATTTTAAAGCTACTACTGAATATTGCTATGTGTTTAATAAAAAAAAGAAAATGACAGAAAAAAACTGAAGTCCCACATGAGATTCGAACCCGCGACAAAAAAGTGTCGAGCGATTCCACAGGCAGACACCAGGGCCACTGCGCCATTAATGCTTTTGAAAGAACGGTTCAAATTCTAGGTTATAAAGACCATACAATCAGCAATTTATTTAATTATCCGGATCCTGTTCTTTAACATCTACATATTTCTGTGCAGAAACATTGAAGGTCACAATATGAACATACTGTATTAAAATCATGCAAGAAAGGCAAATACTGTGCGAGTTTCAGCCCAAAACGTGTCCCAGAAATCGGTTTTTCATTTTTCCGACCGTGATGCACCGTACTCAAAAAATCTTAAAAAATTAGTGTACAACAATGACAACATTAGGCATCTACTGTAAAAAGGAAAAAGTTGTGCTCGGAAGATTTCAATACGAAATCGATATTTAAAAAATTTTTTTCGATTTTTCATTTTTTGTGAGTGGAATTTGCAAAGAAAAAATCTGAAAAAAATCCGTAACGTGTGCATTCACGTTTAGAATGTGTCAGAATTTTTTGAAATTTTTGTAACCCATTAATTGGGGAAAATGAGGAAAAAACTGATTTTTCGATTTTACCCTATAACTACCCTCCCGGTGAAGGTATCGGATTAAAAATTTGTGTACAATGGTTTTTCATGATCACCTATCGAATGATCCATCGTCGAATAAAATCGGCTCAAGGGCACTTTTGACCCCCTTATTCTGCTAGACGACCCTTTTAACCCTTTGCGGTCGGTGTCCCCGTAGCGGGGACATTTTTAAATCGTCGTAGAAGTCGATGACCCCGCAGCGGGAACCTTCAAAAATCCCAAAAATGACAAAACACTATCGTCCCATATGCCTCGTCATCCAAAAGCCACTAACACACTTAAATTTTGTTAAATATTTAGTCGATCAGTTACTAGGAAATTTCCAGCACCAAATCAACCAGCACCATCTTTGAACGTCATTCGTAGACAATAGATTAAATAATCAGTTACATACAATTCGTTCGAGGCAAGAAAGACTGTGCAGTATGTTCCGACAGAAAAACTCCAGGAAAAAGACGACAAATACACTGTGATACTTGTACACCAAAGCCAGGACTTCATATCGGAGATTGTTTCGCAAAATACCATTCTTTAGAACATTACAGAGATTTAAAATATTATATTCTTACGGATTATAAGTAATACTAAATACAACAAATTAGTTCAAACAAATTCTGTGTGTTTTAATATCCATATATTGACTTCAAATCCTGTACGGAAAAGTAATTGCGAAACGATAGATTTGCTCCGACCTGCTGGTAGTCCCAAAAGCGAAATCTGCCGATCGCAAAGGGTTAAAAGACGTTTCGCCTGATATCTTAAGAAATATTATTAAATCTACAACAAAATATTTCAAACAAAAGTGATCCATTTTTTTATGTAGAATATGATTCCGAAATAAAAAAATAGGTGTTTATGACACAAAAAAACAAGATGACCTTGAAATTACCTTGAAGACGTCCACGCATTGAAAAATCAGTAATGCCATTAGACTCCCCACCCGCAATAGTAAGGGGCACGCATCGCTTGGTTTTTCTTAAATCACCCGTTTTCGAGATTTTTTACAATCTCAACTTAAATGGGACATCCTGTATATATATATACAGTGCGACCTGTGAATAAGAACGGAAAAGCCGCCGCGGGGAAGTGTTTTTCTCGGAAGCCGAGTACCCCCACCATGCGTGCGCTTATCTGCTTCTTTATCTTTCTCTGTTTACAGCGCGCGCCTGAAAATAAGAACATCGCGGCTAACGGCCATTCAAATGAGTGTTGCCATCCTCACCCATGTAAATAAAAGCGTTGTATGTTTCCATGTAGTTATGCGTTTTTATGTAAGGCGCGCTCGTAAGTTAACACATTGACAGCCGGCCCCGCGAAAACGCGGGTTTCGGAGTGTTGCGGTTGAGCGCCGGTCCCGCGAAAACGCGGATTTCGTAGTCTTGCGGTTGAGCGCCGGTCCTGGTACTTCAAGTACTGTACTGGTTCCTACACCTCGCACACCAAAATTTGATAGCCCCCACAGACTGTCGGGTGATATGAAAAAACATAAAGTAACCAGAATTTTGGGATCAGGGATAAAAAACCGATACGCACGACGCCCATGTAGAGTTTGCACTGCTGGTAAAAAAAGAAGCGAGAGTAGCTTTATGTGTGCTGAATGCTTAGTGCCTTTACATCTTGGACAGTGTTTTCAGAAATATCACACTTGCGTTAAATATTAAAACTTTTGTTTTGAGATTACGTTATATATATGTAATAATCTACTAGGAAATGAGAAACTTTTTTTTTATAATGATAAATTAATAATTTCGTTTTTGTTTAAATTTTTAATTACCATTCATTTGTTTATGAGGAATATGCAAATAAAATGTATTATTTTACGAAAATATATAATGTTTTACATATTTTTTTGGGCTTTTCAATGATCAGAAATTCGCAAATACGGCCGGCGTTGGGGCGTTAAGTGGCCGCTACGGTGCCGGCGCTCAGGCGTTGAATGTTTCGTACTTCGCCGGCTGTCAATGTGTTAAGTCGGAGTGGGGGACCGTAGCGAACACCAGACTGGAGAAGTGTTCTTATTCTCAGCGTTCTTATTCCCAGGTCGCACTGTATATACAGGGTGGGGCAATAACTATTAGCACCTCAGATATCTTCGAAACTATAAGTTTCACAGAAATATTTGCTGAAATAAAATTGCACAGTACGAAGGGGACGATCCGGTAGCGATAATAGTTTTTCTGCAGGTGGAAGTACTTCGGGCATGTGAAGGTCACCTTTATTTTTTAAAATGGATCGGTATGTTTTTGCTTCCGTATCATGATAGAGGATCTTAAAACGAGTTCAACGACCTATTATACAAGGTTATTCACGGTCATAGAAAGTAGAGAAAGGCGATAATTACTTAGGTTTTTGTATTTAATGAAACATACGTTTATAGTAGGTGTTCGAAATGATGACCATCACTGTCAATGCAACATTGGACTCTTTTTACGATTGATCGACTTGTAAGTCTTACAGCGTCAGAACTTATTGACGCACAGGCTGCAGTAATTCACTGTTGCATGTCGTAAGGTGTAGTTGGTACTCCTTTGTACACTTTCTCTTTCAGTGTTCCCCAAAGAAAGAAATCTAGTGGTGTTAAGTCTGGTGAACGAGCTGGCCACGATATTGGACCGCCGCGTCCAATCCAACAATTTCGAAAGTTTTCATCGAGTTCCCTTCGCGCAATCAATGAATAATGTGCTGGGCATCGATCATGTTGATACCACATGGTTTGTCGTGTAAGTAAAGGTAACTCTTCTTGCAAAAGACCCAATGTATCCTTTATAAAATTAGCATAGATGTTGCCATTCAAATTTCCATTGATAAAGTAAGGACCAATAATTTTATCACCTATGATACCGCACCATACACAGACCATTGTTATTGATGTTCAACCTCTCGCAGCCAATGTGGATTTTCCGCTGCCCATAAATGCATGTTATGCAAATTAACATTCCCGTGATTTGTGAATGTTGCTTCATCAGTAAATAAGGCGGTATTAAGAAAAAACTGATTGTTTTGAATCTGACGTTTAGCCCATCGACAAAACTCAAAGCGATTCATGAAGTCGTTCCCATGCAATTCTTGGTACGGATGAAATTTGAAACGGTGCAAAATGCGAAGTACACTCCTCCTACTAATGCCAGATTCGCGTTCAATTTGTCGCGAACTAATATGAGGATTTCTAGACACAATTGCGAGCACACCGATTTCCATTTCTGCGTTAATTACTCGTTTCTGGCGTTCACTTTCACGAACACTTAAACTACCGGTTTGCCTAAGTTTATCGCACACATTTTTAAATGTTTGACGCGAAGGCTGAGACCGATGTGGATATCGTTCAGCATACAAGTTTTTCACCCCTACAGTATTTTGTTGGCATTCGCCATAAATAAGAAGCATATCGGCTTGCTCTTCAAACGGATACATCGTGCCGGATTGGCCGATTTATCGATACTAATGTGGGATACGAAAAAGACAAAAACAAAGAATGTTCTATATCAGAGTGCGTAGAATAAATCTAACAATGAGTGCAAGCGTTTGGTTGTTTTGTAACGGCGAAGAGCCTAGCGCCAGTCGAGAATAAGCGATCAACGAAGTAAGGCGAAAGGAGAAAATTACTTTTAATTACGTTTTATAAATATTTTAATTTAAATAAAATAAATAATATTACTTAAATATACCTTTTATTTATCCTGGATTTTAATAAAACTTAGTGTTTAAAATGAAACCCTACACTAATCTTATCATGTTTATCTTATCCTGCAAACTTAATGAAGTGTCCTTCAAGCAGTGTTTACTCTCAGTGAAGTTGGGACAAGTTCCGCAGGAACGATATAATCCAATGCCACAACTGCCAGCGACCTGGACATGCAGCGGCAAATTGTAGGTTGCAATATCGCTGCGTAAAGTGCGGCGATTCACATGAGAGGGGAGCCTGCAAAGTGGAGGCAAAGGCACCGCAGACTGAGATTTTTTGTGTGAACTGCCTAAAATTCGGGCACCCCGCTTCATACAGAGGGTGCCCGGCATTAAAAGAAAGGATTGCCGCCATGATGGCCGCAAATTCGGGCCGCAGAGACGCCTCCACCCCGACGACGCACCAGCGAGGTCTTCAGTTGCTATCCCGTCCCCTGCGGCCGCCGCCAGCTCCGAGGATACCGGGCCTGTCATACAGCCAGGTGGCAGGGGCAACCGCCCCTCCAGCGCCGGATTATACCCCACTCCAGTCAACGATGGTACCGCCGACATCGCCGCAGCTCGTCGAAGATGGCCGTCGAATGACATCATCGGCCAAAATGCTACCACCGTTACGCGTGCGCGAGACCGAGCGCGCCGAAGGGAGTATAAATTTAAATCTTAATTCTAACACGCTAGCGGGCTACGGCGACGAGCTGGCCGCCATTCGAGGCGCTCTGGCCCAGCTATCTAACCAGCTACCTTCGCTATTTCAGAAGGTCGAGGAAAACACCAAAAAAATAGAGGTACTTTTCTCGCTTATGATCGGCGACGTCGTCGAGCCGGCACCACGGCGATCGAGGGAGGCGAGCGGCGCGAGGGGCCGCCCATCCAGAGCACGATAATTGCGACACCGCTCCGATGGCGCCGCAAGTAACTTTCACGCCAGCTTGCGACCTATCCATCGTCGGGATCAACGTCAATTCGATCATCGGCCTGCACAAGCGAGCGTATTTGCAAGCATTCCTCGACAGGTACAAGCCCGATATTTGCTGTCTATCAGAGACTAAATTAAAGCCAAACCACGTGCTCGCGTTTTCGGGCGGGTACAGAGTTATCAGGAGCGATAGAGCCAGCAATAGGCCAGGTGGTGGCACCGCGATCCTCCTCAAGGACGACCTCGAGCACGAGGTCATCGACATCGGACAGACCGACGACAGGGTGTTAGAATCAACGGCAATCGCGTTATCGGTCGGTGGGGGGAAACGACTCTGCGTCGTATCCGCGTACAGTCCGGGTGGACTGCGCAGGGGTTTCGTCGAGCAGCTCAATAGGTTATTTGCTCGATTGGCCGCGTCAAACCCGGCAAACTATTTCGTGCTGCTGGGCGACCTAAACGCCAAGCACCGTGAGTGGCTGTGCGCGGAGAACAGCGGCAAGGGCCTGTTGCTGGCCGAGTGGCTGCAGCAGAGGGGCGCAGCGTGCCGCGCCCGCCTCCTCTTCTCCGACACGCCGACTTACCCTAGAACCGGGTCGAACCTCGACCTGGCCCTGGTGGACAGCAGGCTGGTGCCCGGGGTGAACGCGGGTTCGTGCCGGCTCGAGGCCCTCCCGTACGAGAGCGATCACTGGGCGATCCGCTTAAAGCTCGATGTCAGCGCAGGGCTCGCGCCCCGTCGTCGCGAAAAAAGCCCGGGAAGGCTTCAATATCATAAGACGGACTGGGGAGAGTTCAAAAAGCGCATGGCGGCCTTCGAGCCGAGCGTGGCCGAATTCCTCCCAGCATCCGAGAAAACAGCTATCGACGCCTTCTGCGCCGCGCTCGAGAGTGAAATAGCGGACGCCCTGACGGCCTCGACACCGGTAGCGCGCGCGATTCACGCGCAAAACGATTACACCGACGGGAGGGTCGAAAAGCTGAAGCGCGTTAAGTCGCGCCTCATCTCCAGGTTATTCGCTATCGCGAGGGGCCGGGACCCCGAGATCGCCGCAAACAGGGGCTTGGCCGTCTTTATCAGACAAAAACTGAGACGACTACAGACGAACATACAGAGACGGATATCCGCGATCGCGAATAGATTCTGGACAGACAGACTCGAGAACATCGACAGACGAAACTTGAGCGGACTGTACTCGACTGCTAAAAGATTGTTCGACCGCAAAAACGATAGATCCCTTCCCGCTTTTCGCGTCGACGCGGACGACGGTCAGCTCTTTGCCGAGGCTGCCGTCGATACCGTGAACTTGACGAAGAATAATAACGGCTACATTGTGTCGAGCGACAAGGACAAGCTAAACTTGCTGGGCGCGCACTTTATCCGGGTACACACCAGTAATCTAACGATCGACAGAACGACGACGAACATTACGGACGAAATCAGAGCGCATCACGCACGGACAACCGACGCTTACGCGAGATTCAAGGAATCCCGCGCCGACGGAGCACTACTGACAATCACGGGACGCGACGAACTGCGACGACCGACGCGAATGACCGACTATTTTACTAACCCGGCTCAGGTCGCACTTGCGATCAGGAGGCTAAAAAATAAGAAGTCCGCATCGTTCGACAACATACCGAATGCCGCGTTGAGGAAGCTCCCGTCGAGGACGATCGACCTCGTCGCCGAGCTCTTCAACGCGTGTCTAAACGCCACATACTTCCCCGAACGATGGAAGACGGCCAAGCTCCTGCCGTTGTTAAAAAAGGGAAAGCCCCCATCAGCGCTTAACAGTTATAGACCAATCAGTCTGCTGCCTAACCTGGGCAACCTGTTCGAGGTCGTCCTGAACGGTAGAATCGCGGTACAGATCACTGCCCGTAATTTATTACCCGAATACCAGTTCGGCTTTCGTCGCGCCCACTCAACGGTCCACACAATATCGAGGTTCACCTCTGATATTGCGTGGGCGTTGAACGGGAGGAAAATGGTGGGCGCATGCCTCATAGATCTTGAAAAGGCTTTTGATACTGTCTGGTCCACAGGCCTGATAGCGAAGATCCTGGAGATGGACTTCCCCCCGCACCTGGCGCGGATGCTGGACGACTCTATTATGGGCCGGAGCTTCAAGGTGCACGCAAACGGCGCAACATCGAGCAGGCGTTTCGCGGTGGCGAACGGCCTGCAACAGGGGGCGGTAAATTCTCCGGTTCTATTTAACTTGTACTTCTCTGACGTCCTCACGCGATTCAACATGAATTCTGAGGATGGCTGCAGTGCGTAAGCGTTCGCGGACGACCTGCTAATCTATAAAAGGGACGCCGATCCCGCGAAAATTCAGGAGTCGTTGCAGGAAACACTAGCGTCCGTGAGCGCGCACTGCGCCAAACTCAGGATTCGAATAAACGCGCAAAAATGTGAAACCATTCTATTCACAGTAAGATCTGGATTAATGGGGAGGCGTCAGAGAAGGGGCGCAAAAGCTTTTGCCCTTCACGAGCCGGGGAACCCTGCCGCTCCGTTGCGCCGCGAAAGGGTAGTGCGGTACCTTGGTGTTCTACTAGCGGAAAATATATCATTTAATAAACATGCATTCAGTCTGCTAGAAAAGGCCCGAGAGCGGCGGCAAATGTCGCTCGCCTCCTCTATTCCCGGCATCTGCGCCAGGAAGTGAAGCTCACTATATACAAGCTTTACATACGCTCCATTATGTCATATGCGTTTCCGGTGTGGTATCCAGTCGCGCCGCACGCCATGGAGAAGTTCCGCTTATTCGAGCGGAGAATCTTTAGGGCTGTGTCGGGACTGCGCTCGCCGCGCGTGGAACCTAATGGGGAGTATAAGCGGGTGGCAAACAAGTCCATCTACGACAAGGTGAACTGCACCCGCGTCGATGTTTTTGGAATAAAGTTCGTATCGAAATCTTCGAGGTACAACTTTTTGTTTTATATAGTAACAATCTAACATCTACGATTGTTATCCCCAATTTTTTTCAGATTTTTAAACCACCTGCGTCATTATGAAAAAAAAATCGAAAACCGATTTTCGGGACGTATTTTGATCTAAAACGCAAGAAGTAATTGTTATTTTTCCATTATTTTGATAGAGTATGTTCATTTTGTGGTTTTTAATGTTTTACCATTACAGATAATTTCATAACAATAAAAGGAATTAAGATAACTCACTTATCTGTAAACTGTGTGTTTCATTATGTACTATAATTTTGGACGTTCTTTCAACAGCAGCAGTGGCGACGCGTCTAGAGTTGCTGCTCTGGAACCGCTACGAACTTTTTTGTCGCGGGTTCGCGTCCCGGAAGGTATATTTTTTTTTCTTTTTTTTTAATCTGTAAATGCATAAAAATAATCAATGATCATTTTTAACAGCTATTGCGATAACCCTAAATGCATAAAAAATGTATATCGTATAGAAAATAGTTTTGGAGCATATCTGTTGTTTTGGCGGCTCTCTCTAGCAATATGTTATCCCATGGTTACGGATATTTTTAATCATTTAAATTACGGAAATGTTAACTTATTATGGTATATAAAAATGTATATTCCGCACTAAAGGAACGGAGTTTATACTTTGACAAATTCCTGCCGAGGTCATGTCGAATGAAAACAAAAGTTCCTTTCTTTTGGTAGGTTATTATTTTTCGCCATAAGTACTAGTTTGTTATTTGTTCCAAAATCATATAGAATAAATAATACGTTTGAGGGCCATAACTGTACAATAGATTCATTCGTTAAAATTGCTTTATTGTTATATACGAATTTACTTCTTAAGCTTTTAGATACCTTACTGATGAGCATTCGTAGCGCTTTCAAAATACCTTTAAGAAATAGAGGCATATAATTCAGTTTGCAGGACTTTATTATTTTATTGCGCCTGCTCCAATATCACACGAACCCTTCCTGTCCGGAAGGCTTCACCAATGACCTGCTGGCATTGAAGGTTTGGCGCAGGTACTAAGCTAATCCCCTATAGGTATTTATGTTATATTGGTCAATTCACTGTTAAATGGTTTCTGTCTCTACCTAGTAACATGGAACTGTACATAATTAAAAAAGTACAAATATTCATAAATGGTAATATACCCAGCATTAAATCGGTTTGACACATTCGAGACAATAGCGGAGACCCAACCATAAACTGTCTTCCCTACGCTCATTTCAGAATTGTCAGATATGTCGATACGACAGATATCGATGTACCCATTGATCGACAAGGGCTATAATCGGTCGCGCCATCATTAGTGTTTAAGCTTTCTTTTGTTTCTTTAAGACAATTCAGTTTAGTTCCGCCGGTGCAAGAATGTGCACGCATTTTTACGTACATTAATCTTCACATTTATTATAATTATACTTCCTCATATCCGTTGTATCTGAATAAATATATTATATATGACGATTACTGGTGAGTCCTGATAAGAATTAACAAATTAAAAATGGCAATATAACACAAACCAATAGAAATTCATATTTTCCAAGTTTCGAGCATATCCCCTCCATGTCAACGATTCTTCTTTGAATATAAGGGAAAGAAACATGCAAGTAAAGTAATCATTACATGCATATACTCTGTTAGTGCAAGTGTTGCGATCTTTGGTGACGAATATACATTTTTATATACCATAATAAGTTAACATTTCCGTAATTTAAATGTTTAAAAATATCCGTAACCATGGGATAACATATTGCTAGAGAGAGCCGGCAAAACAACAGATATGCTCCAAAACTATTTTCTATACGATATACATTTTTTATGCATTTAGGGTTATCGCAATAGCTGTTAACACTAGGTTTACGGGACGCGTCAATTTGACGCATTTCAAACTTCGAAATGAAATATCTCAAAAACTATAGTATTAATTGCAACCACTTTTTGTCGTAAATTAATCATTTCAACCAAAGAATTTATACACTCAATTATTTTTATCCTAAGCCTTCTAATTTTTAAAATCTGTATGTAGTATACCTATCTCTACGAAACGCGTCAAATTGACGAATTAGCTAATTTCACGAGTAGTTTTTATATATTTGCTTTGTTCGTAAAATCATTATTTCAGTTTACTTACTACTACAGTTTTTAAAAGATAATGTGCAAAAGATTCTACAGTTATTGTTATTTCAGAGAGTCTTCGCTAATTGTAACTTTCTGCAATAGGGTAATCGAATTGGAGCACAATATTTTTTTTTATTTTGGTCAATCCGCCTTTTCTAGCAATATGACGTAAATCCAGGTGATATAGTAAAATAAGATGTTGAGCAAAATTGTCAAAATCAATGAAGATTGTTGTGGGGATACCTGTGAAGATGACCAATATGAATTACTCTAAAGCGAAGATGAGAGTGAAAGCTCCGAATGCATTGAAAGTGGAAAGATAGAAGGATTTTCGGGTAGTAAAGAGGAAAATTTCTTGAAAGTATATCATAGTAAGAAAAGGATGAGTATGTTTTCTTGTTTTGATTCCGAGGATGAGAGGACGAGCATTCCAAGCACATCCCAACATATAATGGATAAAATTGAAATTACAGTTGACAGAACACGGTGGATAAAATTGAAAGCAGACGAATCTGTGAGTAGGCCGCCCATTCATTTGATATTCAAGGATATCACAGGACCTACTGGCTATGATAAGAGAAATATTATGTCAGGTTATATAACTAGTGCTTTCGGATTGATAATTGACAGACACGTAATAGAACACATAAAAGACTGCACTCAAACGGAGGCACGAAAAACCTCCAGAAAAATGAAAACAGTAATTTTTGTATATATTGCAAACAGATCATGTGCGGAAAATGCACAAACAAAATTCAGTATGTCTATAAAAAATGTGCTCAATAAATGTGATTGCCATATACCGTTAATACCATTGCTAACATTTCCGTGGCAATTTAAAAAAATTGACTTTTTACTTGTTAATAATGAATCTAACTGTGAACCCTAGTGTTGTTTAATTTATATTTAATTTGAAAAAACTGATTTTTTAAAGGAAATGCGCATTTTTGCTTACGCGTCAATTTGACGCGTGATCGTAGAGATAGGTATATAAGAAACGCCCGTAAACCTAGTGTTAAAAATGTTTATTGATTATTTTTATGCATTTACAAATTTAAAAAAAAAGAAAAAAAAAATATACCTTCCAGGACGCGAACCCGCGACAAAAAAGTTCGTAGCGGTTCCAGAGCAGACACTCTAGACGCGTCGCCACTGCTGCTGTTGAAAGAACGTCCAAAATTATAGTACATAATGAAACACACAGTTTACAGATAAGTGAGTTATCTTAATTCCTTTTATTGTTATGAAATTATCTGTAATGGTAAAACATTAAAAACCACAAAATGAACATACTCTATCAAAATAATGGAAAAATTACAATTACTTCTTGCGTTTTAGATCAAAATACGTCCCGAAAATCGGTTTTCGATTTTTTTCATAATGACGCAGGTGGTTCAAAAATCTGAAAACAATTGGGGATAACAATCGTAGGTGTTAGATTGTTACTATATAAAACAAAAAGTTGTACCTCGAAGATTTCGATACGAAATCTTCTTTTTTCCGTTTTTTTTTACTTTGCTCATTTTTCACGCTTAGGTACTTCGACGGAAAAATCTGAAAAAATTCTCCAACATGTCCGGTACCGTGTAGAATATGTCAGAATTTTTTCGGATTTTTTTCACCTCAAGAAATGGGGGAAAAGGGCCAAAAACCTGTTTTTTTAATTTTCGCCATAACTACCCCTCCGATCAAGATAACGGGTTAAAATTTGGTACACAATGATCGCCGAGCATTATCTATCGAATGAGACCACCCCCATTGAAATCGGTTGAAGGGCACTTTTGACCACCTTATCCTGCTATACCCTTTGAACTTTTTTAACTTTCGCCAATACCCCCTGCGTAATACTCGTAGAGCTGCTCACCCTACACAAAAAATCCACCGGTAGAATTGCTTGATCACCGTTAGTTTTTGAAAGAAAAAAGTTTTAATAATGTGGGAGAAAATTCTAGCGATTAAGACATTAGACAAATAAGTTAAAGAGTAGGATTAGGTTAGGTTAAGTTGCGATTCTTTGTAATATTTTGAGAACCCACGCGTGGAGTCCCAAGGCAGCCTAGCCGAAACTTTAGCAATCACGTGGTTGCTACGCGGTGGCTGCTAGGTGAGGACGGGGGCGAGGGTGTGTTTTGTCGCCAAGACGAGGCAGTGCGAGATATACGCCCGAAGAGTGAAAACGTCTCTGCTAATAAACTTATTTTCACAAAGTAATTCGCGTCCTTCTTCGCTGCCTTCAACCTTTTTTTCAAAAATAAAAGGTTCAGTTAAAAACCCTACAATAAGAACTTCCGATTTTGGTAAAACATTAGGTATTACGCAAAAACTGTAAACACTAGGAAGTCAAAATTGGCTTTAAATGAAAGACCAAAACGTGTCGAATATTTTGGCGTATATAACTATTAAAATCTTCAAAGTTTAAAAAAGTTTCAATACGCGAACTTACTACGTTATATTTTTTCATTTGTTAAACGAAAAGATATGTATCTGCCACAAAATTTCTTATACAGGACCCCATTCTATAGGCATTTCCGAAGAGAAAACTGTCCCAAAAAGGTGCGGAAGCTGTTTTCAATTCCGACACATCTTTTATTCCGAAAGTGTCTTTCGGGAACGTGTAACTGTGGTACTGCCGGCATGCAGCCATTACTCGTCTGCTGCGGTAAAAAAGTGCTATGCAGCCCACACACTCCTACTAAATACCATTCTGCCGGCTTCAACAACTACATACCGTGCGCATTACGTTAACAAGAAGTGTTACAAAATGAAAAGTTGCAAAATTATTAATGAGGAGCACGAAATTCCATAAACACTTGTGGCGACACGTCCATTCGTCGCTACTTATCGAGTACGTCGAGCTTCGGAGTTTAGCCTCGCATTCTCAGGCAGAGAGACGATCTTCTAAATACCGTAAATTATCTAATATATTTTCTAGACGTCGCTCTATGCTGAGTGCCGGATGGGACCAACCCCGCATGGGCCCGGCGTAGTCTGTTTTCTGTCAACGCTCCTCGCACTGTTGCGACCAGTTCGAGGAGTCGGGAGTGCAGAGCGCGGAGACCGGCGAGGGGTCCAAAAGTTTGGGGTAAACTCCGAAGAACGATGGACAGTCGATCTCCACCACCGCTGCAAGGTACAAGTCTGTATTCGAATTTTATATTCATACAATAAAAATCATACGTCAGAAAACACTCATTTTCATGTACTCGTGTTATATGTATACTTCATCATATGACTTACCTCCAGAATTGCAAAGCGGCACGTCGCAAACATCGTCCATGAGCGTTGGATCTAAAGTGTAGCACCAGGGACCCGAAACATCACGCGTTGGATTTCTGCAGTAATTTTTTGCATCTTTCATTGCCATTTCAGGGAAGTCGCGATTGCGTATATCTTTACTAATCTAAATTAAAAAAATAGAAATTTCTGTTATGAAATACAAGTAGGGAACGAATCGTAAAAATATCCGTCAACTTAAAATCTGCCAATCACCCTAACTATTTGGACCGTTTATTTTGAAAGTGGTGAAAGTTCATTTTCTGTTGTTTCGAGAAAATTAAAGGTTAGCATATCTGTCAATTAAAAAATATTGATTAATTATGACAAGTGTGATAATGTTTCTACCAATTTATCAATATGTAATTTGACTATACAAATTTCTTTTAGGCGTTTTAACTAAAATAATGTATATTTACGGGTTGCAAATGGACTTATACCACTTTCATAATTAATCAATTGTAAGAATCATTTAATTTCAGTTTTGAAAACTCAAATATCACTTAAAATATATTTCGTATTAATCCAATTTGGTTTATAGATAATAACAAGAAATAAAATACAAATAGTATTTTTTATTTTGAACGTTAATTATATTTATATATTTATAACTCTGCATAAGATATTGGTATTATTTATTTATGCTCTTCTTGTAACAGTGTTTTGAAATTCTCAGTAACAATATCCTCAACTGATGAAGATTCTACGTCTATAATTCTTCTTTCCTCTTTACGTTTCATTAATTTGCTTTTCATAGTGGAATTATATTCATCCTCTGACCTCTCAGATTTACTCCTTTGTTTATACTCATGAGTTTTACTTCTGCGTGTATTTATTTAAAATTAAACGGAAATAAATATTTTTAATTGTCATAAAATGTTAGAATAATAATATTTGTAACCACCGCGTCAAACGTAGAGCCATCTACATATGTTCTACGGTCTTCCGGTGTAATCTACTTCCTTCTTCCTAAAGCAAGCTAAGCCACGACATTTTGTACAAGTAAGAGTCTCTCAGTTAATCTGAATAAAACCTTTATAACATAGTGACATCGAGTGTTATTAATTTGACACCGCACTGCCTCTCGCTACGCAATTCAAAACCTAACATAAAATAATATTATTATAATATAATATTGATTCATTACTTCTTCTTACCTATATCACTATTTGTTTTTAGTATGAAATTATTCATTTTTAGAGGAAAATCAAGTAAGTAACCGTAAATTGTACCTTTCGAAATGTTAAGTGAAACAAACGTAACCACCAGTGGTCACTGATACCGCAACCTGTGTACGGAAATTGCACTTACACCACTTTCATAATCAATGTCTATACAATTTTTTTTAGCGGTCAATTTTAAAGTGAACAAAACAATAGCATTTTTTAAGATATTAAATATTAACTTGTAATAAATAAAAAGTTTACACTAAATTAACCATAAATTGCGTGATAATTCATTTTTTTTAAGAATGGGCTTACACCACTTTCAAAATAAACGGTCCACAGACCGATGTATTTTTCACCTTTAAATTGACAGAAACGACATAAATAAAGGTGTTGCTCTTCTAGTAGCGAAAAATATCCAACAGTACCAAATTGCATTAATTGTCTTGAAGTTTTAACAGCCGATACCTATCTTTTGCATTTAACAACATATCGAAGTGTCCGGAGCCAATTTGAATGACACTTCGTAAATGTGTAAAACACGGAAAACAATCAAGATGTATTTTTGATATCTGCTACATCGCACGTTTAGCGGGTGAAACCATCCTCGAAAGTTTCGTCATTTTTCTTCTTTCGCTTTTAACTTGGAAACGATTAATAATACAGATTTACAATAAATGCACGAAACATTCACTTTTTTGTGTACTAGAATCTTATGTAATTTTGTAAATAACTTATGTCTTCAGAAAAAGATCCACATTTTCTTAAATCGTATAAAGAGTCTACAAGGATATTGAGAGACAGATGTCAAGAATTTTGCAAATGGTTATATAAAAAGAAAGGTAAAGATTATGCCGGAAATCTGAAAAGATAACGGCCTCTTGCAATCGTTGTGACGACCAGCCAGCACTTTGTTTGTAATGCTTTCAAAAATTGCATAGAAAATATACCCAATAAGTTAAGCTTAGAATACCGAATTATTGTTAAGAAGAATGTAGTATTATTGAATTAACACAACTTAAGTGTACGGCTAATCATCTAATACAATTATCCTGATTAAAATTACTTTACAACTCGGTGAAGGAGCACTAAAACATTCCTGATAATGCAGCATTTCTGAACTGTTAAGAAGAGAATATAAAAGCGAAAGTTATAACCACACGTCATCTGCTACGGAACGCGCATGTCGGTACCTTGCAATTATTCCTTTAACTATTGAATTCATGTTAATCATGTTTATAATGTTATGTTTAGCCATATTTTTAATATTCAATTGAAATAAAATAACTCCTACATTTTCAATTAATATACGTTAAAGGGGTTTAAAAGATAATTTATAATCGAATATTACACCAAGGAAACGAGTGAACTCGCAAGATTTAATAAGGTGTCCTTCAATTCTAATTTGGATTTGAACCGGGACAACGTTCCTTTTGTTAGTCTCTTTCCCGCTCAGAGCTGGCTCCGGCGGGCAAGTTACACATGACTATAAAACGTACATTGCCGCTTAAGCGTGTTAAATCCGTCGCCGGCAATGTTTGCCTGGCAACCTACATTCGAACCCGAATGTAAACAAATCAATTACTTCTAACACTCCGAAAGTAAATCCGGGTACTTCGTCAGCCTCGTTAGCAAATCCGTTGCTCGTTGCGGACCTGCGTCCCTCGGTATTAGATGCCCCTCCCTGTCTTATCATGCCTTTTAGTTCCGATGACTCATCGCCTGCTGTTACTCCTGCCTCGCCTCCTAAATTTAAAAAATCTAGGGGACGTTCTAAATCAACTTCTCCCACTGAGGTGCCGTCTACTACTGCTCCTCCTCCTGTTCCCCTTGACATTCCTACCAGGAACAGATTTCAAGTTCTGTCGTCATTTCATGATGACGCTCCCATCATTCCCGAGCGACCTCGTTCTCCACGTATATAAAGTTGGCACAGCCAAATGAGCACAATCGAACCAAACCGAATTACGAATTTAGTGCTTTTTTCGTGCTAATTTGTTACTTTATTCGCGATTTTTTTGCTCTTACCGATTTCTAAAAATTGATGGCTGTGTCAGGTTAATTTGGAAGCTAGCACAGCCAATCCAAATAAACTAAGAAAACGAGACAACAATGTAGTTTCCGTATCATGGAGATTTAGTGCTTTTTTCGAGCTTTCAAGAAATGCTCTGAAAAAATTATATAACCATCCCTTTCGCCGAAAAACTACCCCCACTTTCAGAGGCTCAAGAGAGAAGTGCTCCAACTACGCGGCACAATTCCATTGTCGTGGATTATTTCCACCGTAGGAATTCTGTGCTCCAAAAATATCCCATCTGCGAATTTATTGCTCCATCCCTTCCGCCGAAAAACTACCCCCACTGTCCAATGCTCACGAGAAAAGCGGCACAATCCATTCGATATTGATCAGTAGAACCAGCCGAGCGATAATATGTATGAGCTATTTCGCGTGAAGCGGAATAATCTGCCCCGATATTTTCTAACTATTGCATTTCGATTGTGCTTGAAAATTTCGATTCTTGCGCCGAAGGATTTTCAAATTGATGCAAAATTCGTCGACTTGCTGGCATGAATGAATTCATCTTTTTTGTTTCTTCAAAAATTCATAGCCAATTCGACAATCTTTCGGCTCAAATATCGAATATCCAACTTGTTGAAGACAACCGACACGCAAAATTCACAAAATATTCGTGAGACGATTATTAATCCCCTTCACGCGGATTGAGGGTTGTATAGGAAGTGAAAGTGACATATCTGACTCGGATTCGGCGATTTCTAATATATTGTATGCCTTCCAAGTTCAGGTGATGAATAAAACTTTCATATATGTCTTACGTATACATAATTCTTGCTTATACAATAAGGTGCGGAGTAACAACAGTGCCACGGGACACTTTTCTCTCTTTGACACGTAAATCGTCATACTCGATCCATTGATATTTTTGTCTCAATGACAGTGCCCTATAGTGTCCAGTAGCTTCATCAGTGCTGTGTCTTCTTCGCACAGCCGGACCTTCATACTCCACCACTCCAACGAGATGCAATGGCCCCTTCGGTGATGTTGATGGATCATCGATTATCACCGGAATCTGCCTCAAATCTATTTTGATGTTCGTGGTTTTCGTCGAATATACATCCAAAAGTAGAACATTTCCTGTGATCATAGAAACGTTCAAATTGCATATGCAGTATTGTATGAAATTCCAATTTGAAGTCCGCAGACCGTATTTCTTGTACTTCATTTCGAAGAATTCATAATATTAAATTCATTACCAACAATTCCCGCTGTATAGTCCGCAATTCCATTCCGATCTGGAACCTGACAATGTCGAGGCCCAATCAAAAGTATATTTTTTTTTATGGATTCGGTGAGATCCCCGGCTAATATATGCTCATCCGATATACTGCCTACTGGAATATTATACGTTTTCTCAGGACATTCATTTTGGCATTGAACCTTTTCTATGACGCTCAGAGATTTGTCAAAAAGTTTTCTTGCTATATCCCCAATATTTGTATCGCAATGGATAATTGATACATCCTGCTCTGTGGACTCCACTGAGAAAATTTTCAGTAATATTTCTGCTCGTCTACGGTAACAGTGTGTTACCAAGCCATGTTCGATACTATAGTCGACGAGAGAGTATAATGAATTCTCCTTGCTCCACATTTGTACCTGTCGTATATTATTAGATTATTGATGAGGTATTCTATATGAAAACGAGAGTGATCTGACCTTGTGGTTTTCGGTTTGGATGAAAATTATTTTCTCACGTACCTTATTCCGTGCTCAAAACATATTCCGAAGCGTTTTCAACCCCACTCATACATTTCGATCGATCAATTAACGAAAATATCGAAAAATTATCGTTTGACTGAATTTTACATTTTCTCAGTTGAGACGTCTTGCTTCGGGAAAAAAATGATTCGACCCAAAATGTTCATTTCTAATCTTTTCGAAAGATTTTCGTTCCAACTCCCATCATCGACAATGATGATATTCGAGTTTAAACACTAAAATCGAAATTGCCAAAAAAGGCCATTTTTGATTTAGGATTTTATTTAGAAGAAGAAATTACACGAAAAGACGAATTTTTGAGCCCTCAGATAAGATGAGCCGAATTTTTCTTCTATTTTTTCGGGAATCTGCAATCTGTGCTGGTAAACCGAAACTTAAATTTCGAATGTTGTTTTCCCCCATAACTGGACCGTGGCACAGTGGTCCAGAGCGTGAATTTAGCTGTTCACGCACCTCGCGCACTTTTCAATCTTTTTCAAATCGTTACCACGGGCTCAAAACACATCGGATTTAGTTAAAAATTGGTATTCTATTATTTTTTGGGTTGCTGATTACGAATCTGAACTAAAAAAGTTTAAAAACAAAATGGCGGATTAAATATGGCGGACAGGTTTGTTTAAAAATTAATTGTTTTGCACAAAAATTAGTATTCTAATGTTTTTTAGGTCGCTGATTACGAATCTGAACTCAAAAATTTTAAAAACAAAAGGGCGGTTGATATATAGAGGGTAGCTATGTACATTAGCTTATTCAGCTTACATTGCTAACTTCAAAATGGAAAAACTAAAGACTACCACAAAGTAGCTTCTGAGAACTTTGAAAATGTTTAGTTTAAACTATATAGAAATAGTTCCTGCTAAAATTTGCTTTATCCATTTGCACCTTTTCTTGATATTCCTTCCTAAGGTTTATGTAACCCAGACCTGCTGCATAGACCCAGTGGGAAACGCGGTCAGTAAATTACCGTGTTTCTTAAAGATTCCGTACAATAAAAACAAAATCTTATTGTCACTAACGAGGACGAAGACTTCTAAAGCATCACTTTTATTACTTAATTGCTTTATTGTTAGGATGCGAGCAAAGAGGAATGAGCTAGGTTATCCGATTGAAAGGAAATCCTAGTCTTTGCCGTGCAGGGTTCTCTTAAAAATTTAATAACTTAGAAGTATCGAAAGGTACTCGGCTAAAACTCTCCACATATATTCCTTAGACTATATAGAAGTTATTTCTGCAAATATTTCGTGCGTTTACCTGCCCCCTTCATTATTATATCTGCCGAAATTTCACGAGACAGTCCGGCGGCAGCGCGTTGCCGAGGTGCGCGCGACTCTTTAAACAATAAAAACTCATTGAAGCCGGATCCGGCCGGATATGATTTTTGTAGGATCGTTTAGGGGAAGGATTATAGAAAACAACTGTGGCAATTAGAGCCTGGGACTCGTTGGGACTTGGAAGATCTTGACTGCAAAAGATAAAAAACTTTGACAATTTTCTTTCATTCATGTAACATTAATTTCTGAATAAACTACAAATAATAATTTTATATTGCGTACGTGAATTTTTATCGTCGAAGAATGCTATTCAAGTAGAAACAATCATTATTAAACAATATTGCATACTTTCGCCAGAATGTCACGAAGAAGACAACGTGTTTTTTCGATAGAAAGTGGTCTTCAGAAAAAGTTTAAACTTTAAGCGTTTGCTGTAACTACAATTTTTATTCAATTTCAATAATTTTTTATATCTGAGGTCCATGGACATTTAAGAATCGACATCACAAGAAAAAAAATCGAAATTCCAAAATCGTCTTTTTGCATTTTGCACGGCTAAATGCACATTCTGGACCACTGTGCGTCGGTTCGATTCCGACATATACTTTTTTGACGTTTTCTTCAATTTTCATAGCGAAAAGAACGTAAGAAAACGATGGAGTGACCCAACAAACCACTTATGGGAAAAAAAATTCGAAATTTAAACTCCCGAAAAGAAAAGAAGGAAATATCGGCCCATCTGGCTTAAGTGCTAAAAAAATAGTCTTTTCGTGTAATATTTTCTTCTCTAAAAAATCCTGAATTAAAAATGGCCTTTTTGGAAATTTCAATTTAAGTATTTGAATTGGAATATCATCATTGTCAGTAATGGGAGTTGGGACGAAAATCTTTCAAAAAGTTGGATTCGAAATTACCAAATGGATTCAACCATTTTTTCCCCCAAATAAGACGGCTGGGCTGAAAAAATACGAAATTCAGTCGGAAAATAATTTTCTCGATATTTTGGTGATTGAGTGATCGAAATGTATGAGTACTACTGAAAAACGCTTCCGGGTATATTTTCCGCACGAAATAGAGTACGTGAAAAAAATTTTCATCCAAATCAAAAACCACAAGGTTTTATTCACTCTCGTTTTCACGTATAATATCTCATATGTATATAATTGCAGCTATAGGCGTGTTACATACGGCCCTGAGTCTAAGAAATTTAGACTCTCCAACTCGGGGCCGGAAATCTACCACATGTGCAGCCGGACCCCTCGATCAGACCCGAAATCGCTCTGTTTGCTTAGAATAATTACGCTAAGAAATAGGAACTGGAACAGGCGAATGACCCCTGAACAATAAAACACCTTTTTCTATTACATCCCTCGGGAAATTCCTGGAAATAGAAGTACCCCACCACTTTTTAGACCTATAAAAGATCGACCGCAGAACATGTCACAGGCTTAGTTCACTGTAAGATCGTCACGTTGTTAGACCGATTAAACTACGCGAATAGATCTCATCGTTAGACGAAACTTAGAGTTCTTGCTACGAAGTAACCATATAGAATACGCGTCAAGTCCGCGATATCTATTAGGCATTTTAGTTCTAATACCCCGCATTCCCTCAGTGCGTCAAAATAGAGAGTAGTGCAACTAGGTGCGTTCGAAGACATTACACAACTCCACGTTACTCCTCTGTACCACACATACAGTACACTTCAACTGTAACCAGCCATTTATAGGAAAATATAACTTGTTCGAGTTGTTGATCACTTCGGGTTTAAATCCTTTACGACTAGCTATAAGAAATCTCTAGCCTGCGATCCCACAGCAATACATCTTTACCGCTCGAGGTGTATTGCAATAATTATAAAGTTACGTCAGCCTTACTAATATTCCTGTGGCATCTTGTGTTAATCACACGAGATAGTCCATAAGTGTTCCAACCTCCTGTGGCATCCAGTGTCAATCATACACGGGATTGTCCACGAGTGTTCCAACCTCCCGTAACATTTCGTGTTAATCGCACGAGATAGTCTACAAGTGTTCCAACCTCCTGTGGCATCTAGTGGTAACCATACACAAGATTGTCCACAAGTGATCCAACTTCCTGCGGCTATCTCGTGTCTTCTATACACGAGATTGCTCGTTACTAACAACTTCTAAAAACCAACATCCAAACGAACACTCTACCTTATTCTTTACCTCGGCCACTCGCAACGCTCCTGGCCCTGGCACGTAACAGGCGTAAGGTAATTAAGCGCGTATTGAGGAGAGTGGCGAAATTGATTACAGCGAACCACATTTTTTTAGTGGAAATTTTATGATAATTCGTTCATTCTAAATCTATGAAATTTTTCCGGGTAAATTAACGTATGATTCCTAAAAAATGGTGTTTCAAGAATCCGAAACGGGGCATATTGAAAAAGCTAAGCCCCTAAATATAAATGGGTGTTATAGTAAATGAATGTCCTTTGAACGCGCGATGAGATCTATTTCATCATTTAATTATTATGTATTAGATGTTCACGCTTCATTGTATGCATCTCTGCACTGGTAATAAAAGTAATGTCTGTATCCAAATCTTTAACCGTTTCTCGCAGTTCCGGATAATCTAAAGCCCCGGCAAGTATAATCTGGAACAGGCTGTCGAAAGCACATGTCTTTGTGAGACTATATTTGTTTGTTCCTATTTGCACTGCCTGAAGCTTCATTGATAGTCCGTTTTTGATGATTGGAACTGTTTGATGTTTCATCCACACTAGTGCATCCCTGATGTTGTGGGTAGTACCTCCTAAATACCTTGCCTTGCGTTTAGACTCAGGCTTTATCGAAAGGCCCTTCCAGTTTTCGATTTCTCGTGAACCTGCTACTTCTGGTCCAACTGGCGGCACACTGACATAACACGACTTGCAAATACGCACTTGTCCATATCCTTCTTGCGATCTATCGACAGCAATAGAGCATTGATCCAAGGAATGGACAAAGCGTTCACATGATACACATGTGTGTGCACCATCGGGTGTATCTCCATTCATGCATGCCGGACAGAATTGGTCCAAGGGACTATTCTCATGTCGATCATTGGTAAGAGCGGAAATATCAGCTGAATTATCGATATTTATAATTCGTGTTGACACTTCGGGTTCATCAAGTGTAACACTGGCATTACAGTCAATCGAATCCATCAAATCTGCAGATGCGACGTCTACTATTTTCATCCTACCATCGTTGTAATTTAAATGTTTTTCGACCAAAGTATCCAGTCTTAAAATGTCCTTCAAAATCATGTTCTTTATTTTATTAAATTCTCCCTCGACAGGAGCACTCGACGCAGGTATACGACCGTATCCGAACTTTTCACGGACAATACAAAACCACAGCGGAAACAGCCTTATATCTTTCAATAATCGGTTAGCAATTGCAGGGAAAAAATATGCATTTTCTCGGTCGCCAATAGAATCTCGTGACCCTTCCACCTCTGTACGAATGGATTCAGCCCATTCTTTATAATGTTATGTTTAGCCATATTTTTAATATTCAATTGAAATAAAATAACTCCTACATTTTCAATTAATATACGTTAAAGGGGTTTAAAAGATAATTTATAATCGAATATTACACCAAGGAAACGAGTGAACTCGTAAGATTTAATAAGGTGTCCTTCAGTTCTAATTTGGATTTGACCCGGGACAACGTTCCTTTTGTTAGAATGCAGCAATTTTGTTTTTTTGTGGACATAGTTCTAGTCCCAAGAACAAGAGGTTGTTTTTAATAATTATTATGGATTTTTCGATGAGGGTTTTACATTTTTCTAGAGGAGTGACGCTAGAGAAAATGGTAATGTCGTCAGCAAACTGAGACATAAAAATTTCCTTGAGTAGATTCGCCGTTATGTTGGAGATGTAGGTATATCAAAAAGAGAAGCGGGCTAGCTAAGTACACCTCCTTGAGGAACACCCTTATAAACCATTCTAGCTTCATTATTTGTTTCATCCAAATAGATATGTCTTTGGTATGTTAGAAACTTGACGAATTTTATTACTTGTGTTGAACAGTTGATGGAGGCCAGCTTGTCTAGCAGAATATCACTAATCACATTGTCAAATGCACTTTGGAAGTCCAAGAACGCTGCTAGAGTGTCTTCCCTTTTTGCAAATCCTTGTTCAACATGGAGAGTGAGATTTACGAGATTGTTGATATATGACTGTCCTTTACGGAATCCTTCTTCTTCTTCTATTTGCTGTTTTACGTCGCGTCGACTACGTGGTCATTGGCGACGGTTTAATGATCAATTGTTACAGTTTGTTGTACGTGTTGGTCTCCTTGAGGAAGCTTATGGTGTTTCTTATGTGGTCCTGTGTTGTGAGAGCTGTATCTGGTTTTATACCATATTTTTATCTTTGGAATTCGGTATTATTGCATTGGTATAGTATGTGATCTGTTGTGAGGATTTCGTTGGAACAGTACGTGCAGTATGGTTGATCTGTTTTTTTTGATGAGGTATTCGTGTGTTATTTTTGTGTGCCCTGACCTTAGGCGGGACAGAATGCATTTTTCCTTCCTATTTAGGTTTTGAGTGGGAATTTATTGGTAAAAATTGTGTATTAGGCTGTGTATTTTGGTTCTTCTTATTGTGGACCATGTATTGCACCATTCTTCTTTTATAGCTATTTTTATGCTGTTTATTAAGTCTATACATGGAATGGGAACAGTTCCTTGGGTTGGTAACATGGATGCTGCTTCTTTTGCTGCTGCATCAGCTGCCTCATTTCCCGTTATTCCTTGGTGTGACGGGATCCAGATAATAGTTATGTCGATGTTGTTATTGTTGCTGATTAGTTTTGAGTATGTTTCGTGTATTTTTGCTATAACTTCGTGGGTAAATTTATTGTTGGTGGCTTGTATGGCTTTTATCATACTCATAGAATCCGAAAAAATGGCGGCGGATTTGATATTTTGCGTATGGACGTATTTCAAGGCTTCGAGTATTGCAAATGCCTCTGCGGTAAAAATTGATGTCGCTTTAGGAAAGTTCTCTTTTATTGTTGAGCTGTCTGTAACGATGCTGTACCCTGCTCCTGATTTGTGTTTTGATGCGTCAGTGTAGATTTGTGTACAGTGTGAATAATAATTATTTTTTAAGTCAAGGAATTTGGTCTTGTGTGTTGTCCTGTCGGTTTGATTTTTTCTCGTATCAGCTAGGATCAGGTTTATGGGTGGTATCCTAATGGTCCAAGGGGCTGTTTCCGTCTGTTTGCGCTCGATAGTGGGAGTCCATTCAATGGGTGGTTTCAGATATTTTTGAAGTCGAATGCGTAGCGGGGATGGTAGCTTCGGTTTTTTAAGTACAGTTCGTTGAATCTGTTGGAAAAAGTGTGGTTGAAGGTTGGGTTGTGGGGGGTGGAAGAGATTTTTGAGGTTTACGGAATCCTGTTTGATTAGCCGGGAGTAGATTATTGTACTCAAGCTATCATTGTAATCTGTTTTTGATAAGGGCTTCAAAGAGTTTGCAAAGGCATGATGAGAGAGCAATTGGTTGTACACCATTCCTATCTGGTTTTTCTATAAAATGAATGTAAGATTGTGTCCAACCTGAAGGGTAATCGCTTGTAACGTACATTTCGTTATAAATATCTAGAAGCAGTAATTTGTACTTGATCGGTAATTCTTTTATTACTTCATAGCTAATTCCATCTAAACCTGGGCTCGATTTAGAGTTCCGTGAGTCTAAAATTAGGTTGAATTCCGTTAGGTTAAAGTAACTGTCAAAAAAATCATTGCTTCTACATTCAGAGTAATAGCTTGGGTCTGTTGGGACCCATGGCGGACTTATCTTATCAATTGCATTCGATATTTGATTTTCCATTTGTTGATTTTCTGTTATGTTCGGGAATTTTAAATTTGCCCATTTATTTTTTAAAATTTTACTTATTTTCCAAGTATACTTCATGTCAATATGGAAATTAATACCTCTTGCAAACTCTCTGAAGTACTCCTTTTTTCTTTTTTTTTAACAATTTTTTTGGCTTGAGCAGATGTTTTTTTGTAATTAATTAGATCTTGTAGATTTGTTGTGAATTCCCATTTTGTATAGCTCGCCTTTCTTAATCTTTTGTTTCTGTCGCATTCAGTATCCCACCACGGAACCAGATTCCTATATATGGCATGGTTAACTACATATCTTCTTTTTAGGAGTGTATACGTTTTAATAGCGTTTGTTACTATATCTATAAAGATAGAATATTTTTCACTCGCTGAAAGAAAGTCGTACTGAGACGAAAAGAATAGTCGGTAATCATTATTTAAACATGAAAGAACTCCTTTCCAATCTGTTAGGGTATAGTCTTTTTTAAATGATTTGTTATGGTAACAGTTTTTCTTAACATTTACATTAATAAATATCGTATAATGGTCAGAACTAGGGATTGCAATACCGGTATACCGGAATACCGAATACCGGTATTTTGAGCCATTTGTACAATTTTGTAATACCGGTATTCACAAGTTTAAATACCGTTTTTTCGGTATTTACTAGAAATCTTTTAAATCATAAAATTTGATCAAGTTTATAGTAAATTTTCCTAAAACTTTTTACCCACAAACCTATCCTCATTCAGAAGAATTCGATACAGTTATTGAAAATGATGATGACACTAATGTCGATAGTGAAAAGGAATTGTCTCTTGAACAAAAATTAGAATTAGCAATAACTAAAAAAATTTCAACAAATTAAAATATAATACAGAAATCAGTTATATCCAACACCATCCGACGAGAAATCGATTTATTTGAAGATGAGGGATATAGAGGTAAATACTTCGAAAAAGTATATCGCGCATTGCTAACAGTACCACCAATTAGCGTAGATGCTGAAAGAGCGTTTTCGACAGCTGGTAATTTTTGCACAAAATTACGTTCCAGGCTTAACGACAGTACAATTGATGCATTATGTTTTTTAAGATCACATTTCAAACATTTGTAATAGTACCACCGACTGAATAGTGATATTTACATTTTTTTGTGATTTAAATACATATTTAAATACATATAAGATGTTCCTTGTTCCTTTACTTTTTTTGTGATTCTTTATATACTGTTATAATTTATAAGTTTCAAATGATTTTTTGTGATATTTACTCTCTATAATAAAACTGGCAAGTAAAACAAAGGAACACCTGTGTTTTCTTTCTATTTCTAAAATTGCTACTACCGGTATTAAAACCGGTATTCCGGTATTAAGATCTAAAAAATACCGGATACCGGTATTGAACTTTTGGTCCGATATTGCAATCCCTAGTCAGAACCCAAGGTTTCGTCGTGAGTTTGGACGAGAATTCTCCCTGCAATACTTATTGTTGAAAGAATTAAATGGATTTTAAACTTTCTATTACTGTAAAAATTTATGTGGGTGGATGTGTTTTGGTTGTGTAAGAAAAGATCGTGATTGTCTATGACCTGCAGAAGTTTTCTCCCGTTACTGTCGGTGTAAGGGCAGTTCCATGTCACGTGATGAGCATTAAAGTCTCCCATTAAAATACAATTTTTGTTGTTATCGATATTGCTAATTATTTGTTTCCATTGCCTGGGAGAAAGAGTGAAACCTGGGATTCTATATAGCAAGCAATTATTTTGAACGCAGGGTTAACATTAGTGACGTTTATACCGCAAAGTTCAATCTTGTCGTCAGGAGTATTTAGATGTGTTACTTCTGAAAATGCCAAACTTTGACGTATTAGGATTAGAATACCCCCGCCGGCAGAGTGAGTTCTGTCTTTTCTGTATGTCTTGAAACCTGTGAGTTGAAATGTTTTTTCAGGCTTGAGCCATGATTTCACACATACGAATATGTCTATATTTTTTAGGATGACTTCTAGTTCTTCTTTACGTTGAATGACACTTCTTGCGTTCCAGAAGAGTAGACACAAATTTGAAGATTCGTGGGTCGTTTGCTGTAGTAGGGGCTTCGGTAGAGATAGAGATGTGTTGAGATTAGCCATTTTGTTCGTCGGAGGAAATGGGCTCTTCACTGGTAGAGGTTGTTTCTTTCGTATTGCTTAGTCTTTTTATAATTTTGGTTATTCTAATTTTTAATTTTCTTTGCTCAACATGCTCGTGCAGATCATTTAACATTACGGTGAGAGCTGGAATGTCATCAGTATATTTTAGAGCTAAAGATTTTGTATCTTGATTGCCTGAGGTTTCGTCTAAGAACCGCAATAATTTATCATAACTAATGGAAGAATTATGTGTGAGTTCTGTTATATGTTGCTATACTGATTTTGCTTGACTGTTGATATCGGATGATAATTTCGATTTCCTTGGTTTTTTGTGAGTTTGTTTCTCATTGTCAGTGATGATGTCCGTTAGTTTAACGAATTTAAGTTTGGGATTATTTTCATTTGATGGTTAATCTAAAACGTTCACTTCTTGTATATCTCCGATTGAGGAAGTGTAACCTGCGAGGATTCGCTTACGACTACTGGTATGTGGTGTTTTAAATATTTCTTTTTCTTGATTAAGAGTTTTAGTTGCGAGAGTTTCAGTTGAATCTTGAATTTTATCTTTAGATGGTAACTGTGTTGGAGCAGCAGTGGGAGGATCATCTTGTTGAAGTTGGTTCGGTAGCATTTGGCTATTGGTCTCAATATTTTTACAAAATTTGGCAAGATGACCTTCTTCTTTACAAAGAAAACAAGTAAGTTTATCTGTGGAGGTGTAAATCCAGTAAAGGGTGTCTTCAAAATTAATCTGGATGTCCTCTGTTAATTTATTCACATCTTCAGGCTCTATACGAGTCTCTCTCATATATACCTGTCTTCTAAAACTAAGTCTTCTAAAACTAACTAAACCTGGTTCATGCATACCTGCTCTTATAAAGGAGATTTGAGATTTTAATGTTACGTTCATTTCTGTTAGTTTGTCTTCGATGACTTTATGTGGAATAATGAGACACACGTTGGATAGTATTATCCGTTTCGCTTTGGAGATTAACGGTCTGAGTTGAAGAACGTGTGTGTTTATGGTTATGTATTTGTGTGAGGTAAAAAGTTTATCGACCATTTCTTGATTACTTAGATATAAACAGACTCTACCTTGTGAGATTCTTGACACGAATCGAATGGTGCTTGGTCCGATTAGTTTGCCGATTGCAAATGATATTCTTTGATGGTTATACCATCGATAGAGTCCGTAACAATAGCTTGATCTTTTTTTGGAAAATTCATTTGTTGGGTGATTTGGGCGTAAGATTCTCTGGAAGATGACATTGTAGGCTCACTTACGCTATTCTTTAATACACGTTGATTTGGATAAGTTTTTTTTTTATCCAAGACATTCATGAGGAGGGTCTTTGTACCGCAATGAATTTGATGAATACAGTTTTCTGTATCCGGATAGTAGTAATACACAGAACGATTTTCAGCACTTATTATTGGCACTTTAACGACTCGGTATGATTCAATACTCGCGATCACGGATAGGTAAACACGTCCTGCCGCGACAACGGTTTCAAATCGACTCCCCCACACGTTAAAGGGTCTAGCAGTATAAGGCGGTCAAAAGTGCCCTCGAGCCGATTTTATTCGACGACGGGTCATTCAATAGGTGATCATGACACAATATTGTACACAAATTTTTAATCCGACACCTTCACCGCGAGGGTAGTTATGGGGCAAAATCAAAAAATCAGTTTTTACCCCATTTTCCCCACTTAATGGAGTGCAAAAATTCCGAAAAAATTCTGAAATATTCTAAACTTGAATGCACACGTTAGGGATTTTTTCAGATTTTTCCTTTGCAAGTTCTACGCACAAAAAATGAAAAACTAAAAAAAAATTATTTAAACATAGATTTCATATTGAAATCTTTCGAGCACAACTTTTTCCTTTTTACAGTAGTTGCCTAATGTTATCATTGTTATACCCCAATTTTTGAAATATCAAAAACTGATTTCTGCAACCCATTTTGGGCCGAAACACGCACAGTATTTGTCATTAATGTATGATTTTAATACAGTATGTTCATTTTGTGACCTTCAATGTTTCTGCACGGAAATATGTACAGGGTGTAAAGAAATTAATGGTCATGGCTTTCAGGGGTTGTTCTACACCTCTGGATCGATGGAGATTTGCAAAAAAAACCTGCCGCAAAATTCGGGAAAGAGTAGCAAATTTTTTTATTGGCTCATCGTATTCGTCTTGTTGCGTAGGCAAAATGTCTGAGAGGAACCATGAGTCAGAAACGAATCGTTCTCTCGCAAATTAACTTTTAATTGGGCCTTCCGATTAAAATTTCGCCGATAGTTAAAACAGAGGCGACGTAAACGAAGCTAGAAAATAGGGCACTGTGTCACCGAAGCAGAAGAGAAGTGTAAGTGTTTATGCTCTTCTTCCCGGGTGGGCCCTTGAGCAACCCGACATCGAACGCAGGTCATTGACATTTTCTAGTCATTTTCTCTCTCTTCAATTATGTTGCCTCTGTTTCAACTATTGGAGCTAGCAAAGATATCTCATGTGTTTCCTTTCGAAAGGTTGATGACTCGATGGCTGCCATACGGGCGAAATTTTAATCGGGAGGCCCAATTAAAAGTTAATTTGCGAGAGAACGGTTCGTTTCTGACCTATGGTTCCTCTTAAGGATGTTTGGGAGGTATGTCAAAATGCTACCAGTCAAATGAAAATTTAGGAGAACGTTCCTCATTCAATTCTAAAGCTCCTGTTAAGATTACAAATCGATTCACTAAACCGTTAAAAAGTTATTACAATTTTAAAAAACTGAAATTTTACACGTAATCTTATGGAGATTCGTTAACCGAACAGATTAAATTTATTTTTATTAACAGAAAAAAAGCTACCAGAAATTTCAAACTTTTATAATAAGTAACTTGAACTCTGGAGAATCAATTAAGCATAAATTTATTCAAATTCACTAAACGGTTATCGAGTAAAAAATAAAAAATTAGCTGAAAATCTGCCTTTTACTCGATATCTTAATAAGTGTATGAGGAAGTGCGGCAACACTGTAGTCAGCTGAGAGCTACATATAGTTTTATCTATTGTATCATCAGTGGTAAAACAGTTAGGTAACGGAGAAGCATAAGTCTGTCTAGGTTAGGTCATTTCATATATTAATGAATTTTTTTCTTCAATACTAAAAATGTTTTTCCAAAAACGTGTCTGTCTATATATTGTAGTGTGCGCGATTGCAAAGGATAACCTATAGTAATTGTAAGTGTAGGATTTTTCTCTCTTTATCATGTAAGAGTAAGACATACCAGCGCTGCCAACGTAAAAATGCTACAGTGTTGTCACGTTTACTTCGTTCTGTATAGAGTGCAATTATTCATTTTTTAATTTTTTTAAATTTATAATTGTATTAAATAAATACGAATTTAAAGTTTTAATTATTATTTAAACATATTAAAAAGTTATACGCTCATTATTAATAAAGATTGAAACTTAATATTTTTTTGTTTCTAAGTTGAAATCGAAGCATATTCACTGCCAAAAGTTACTTACAAATTTTCCACATTATTTGTTATTTCTCATTTTTTTCAAAGTTTTTGATAAAATTTCAAATTTTCTCTCAAACTATATACTTTTTATTTAGTATAAATAGTGTTTATTTCCCTCATGATATGCTGTAAAGCCCAATTTATCGCGAATTTCTAATTTCATGTACTTTTGTCTCCGATTGTACCTCCCAAACATCGTTAAACATTTTGCCTGCGTAATAAGACGAATACGATGAGCCAATAAAAAAAATTTGCTACCCTTTCCCGAATTTTGCGGCAGGTTTTTTTCGCAAATCTCCATCGATTCAGATGTGTAGAACAACCCCTGAAAGCCATGACAAATATTTTGAAACACCCTTTACAAAGTTTTATCGGGCTAAGTTCGTACTTTAGAAAATTTATCCAGGGGTGTGCGGTACAGGCAAAGCCACTTTATGATTTGATGCGTAAAAACGTACAATTTAAATTTGGAGAGCAGGAACTGAGAGCTTTCGAAGATCTAAAAGCAGCATTAATATCAGCACCTATATTGGCTGTATACAGTCCCAAGGACGAAACTCACGTCAGTTGCACTGTGATGCGAGTACGATTGGCTTCGGAGCTACCCTTATGCAGAAGAAAAAAGACTTAAAGTTTCACTCAATTTTTTATTTTTCGAAGAGAACGTCTGATGTGGAAGCACGTTATCACAGCTTTGAACTTGAGACTTTGTCCATCATTTACGCTCTCCGTCGTTTCCGGGTTTATTTGCAAGGAATAAATTTTACAATCGTTGCAGATTGTAACTCGTTGAAAATGGCACTACAGGAAAAAGAGATAAATCCGCATATTGATCGGTGGGTTTTGGAGCTCCGAAATTATGATTATAATGTAGAACATCGAGCAGGTGTACGTATGCGACACGTCGACGTTCTTAGTCGGTTCACATGTATATTGGTATCAAGACAAATTCTTTGAAGCTCGACTTACAATTAGCGGTATGTCAAGCAGACGATCGAAAAATTTTAGAGTTACGGGAAAAACTGCAAAAAACCGAAGACCCGCTTTACGAAATGGGGAATGGCCTAATTTATAGAACGAGGAACGGAAATTTATTATTCTACGTACTGGAGTTGATGGATTCGAATAGCATATTTAATTATCACGGCCAGATGGGGCATTTGGGCAAAGGAAAAACAATTGACACAATTTTCCAAAATTATTGGTTTCCGAAATTATCCGATAAAGTAAGTCAGCACATCCAACATTGTATTACGTGTTTGGCTTTTTCACCACTATCAGGTAAACCGGGAGGAATACTCCATTCCATTCCAAAGGGCACCGTTCCCTTTTCTATAATACATATTGATCATTACGGGCCGGTCGATCCGAAACGTCTCCTTAAGAAATATGTGTTTGTCGTAGTTAACGCCTTTATAAAATATGTGCAATTGTATGCGACGAAGACTACAGTGACGCATGATGCGATTAAATGCTTACAAGATTATTTTAGAAGTTACAGTAAGCCTCGTGTAATCGTATCCGATCGTGGATCCTGTTTTACGTCGCAGGAATTTACGGATTTTGTAGATAAAAATTATGTAAAACATATAAAGGTAGGTACGGCCTCCCCTCAAGCAAACGGGCAGGTAGGAAGGGTGAACCGGGTGATCACTCCAATTTTAGGTAAGCTTGTAGAGATTGAATCGAATACTTATTGGTATAAGGTCCTAGCAGATATCGAATATGTTCTCAATAATAGCGTAAGTATACCAACGGGTGAAACACCCAGCACTTTGTTATTCGGGTTAATTCAGCGAGGACAATTCGACGATGAAGCCAAAGATTACTTCCGCGATACTGTTCCCGAAAATTATAAAGACTTGCAATTAGCATCATTACGAGTACAGGCAGCAGATAAAATTGAACGAGCATAACAGCAAAACGAACAATATTTTAATAAGCGGCATAAATCGCCTCGCAAATACAGAGAGGGTGATTAAGTATTAGTGAGAAATTTCGACAACACGCCAGGTGCTCCACGGAAATTAATCCCGCAATTTAAAGGTCCTTATGTTATCGCGAAAGAGCTACGAAACGATCGATATTATCAGACATTGAAGGTTTCCAACAATCCCAGAGACGATACCAAGGGGTATGGGAGCCAAAAAACATGAGGCCTTGGTTACCTGGGAAAGACGATAATGTGAACGAAGTTACGGAAACGGACTAAATTACATACTAAGCATAATTTTGCGTGTGTGTCACGTATGTTCTTGTTTCATATGTGCTCTTGTTGTGTATGTATAATATGTCATCTCGATGCCATATTATTTTGGTTACAATGTTGTGGGATCGGGGCGGAGGAGCCCTCCTATAAAAAGAACTCACAATCAGGAAGAAAAGGACGTGAAAAGAAGTTACCAGCAGGGAGAGGTCGCTGGCGTAGTGGTTCGGCGCCGACCCAGGCGATCGTCGACGTTAAGCTAACTCTGGCCGAGTTGCTGCCATGGATGGGTTGGCGCGCGCCTCTCGTTTCTTTTTCACGATCCTACAATGTCGTTCGAGGTCGAACGTAAGTCAGAGATGGCCGAATTTGTAACGGACTTTTGCAGGCACAGCTATGTGCGTGCACATGTGTGTAAAGCAGTCGCTTGACAACGAGAAAAAAAGGTGATGCCTGTAGTCTCTTGGTGTCGGCCGGACGGTTATGACGTGAATAAATTTATCGGACGCTTTTATCTTGACTTTATTTCAAATTCCCCTACAATAGGCTAGTCCGGTCCCCGGAGTTTCCTAATACCAGCTAGTGGCGGTAACCTTGTATTCTCTGATACAGGACTATCCGTTATACTAGCGCGAATTACCGAAAGGTATATTCGTTATTAACCGGCAAGCGGCAACCCTATATAGTTAGGCTATAGGTTAGTTCGATCCCCGGATTATTCTCCCCAACTGTTGCAACTTTTGGACTCTCGCATATAAAATTGCGATAACGCATTTCGGTCGCGTTCTGCCAGTCGCCCGCCTCGTCACACGTACGGCGTTGTCACAAAAATGTGACTACGGCGAAATATCATTCATTTTATGTTCCTGGTGTGAATTTAGTACATGTTTTAAACGTTTTTATGATGGTTTACCTACCGCACAAATGTGCAGTGTTCAACGCAAAACAAATTGTAACTGTTAATATATATAATTGTGAACTATATTGTAATCTTACCACGGAAATCCGCAGATAAAGTGGAATACAAAGTTCTAGTAAAAAAATTAAAATGTATAAAATACATACAACACTCATATGAAAATTATCCTATCCCACAACGAAATAAGATGGAACAGAGAAATAGAAAATAAAATGCCAAAATGCACCATACGGGGGCTCGATCTAGGGCAGGGTGTTGAATTAGTTGCTCGCCGCGAGCCTTTTCTGAATCGCTCTGCCAGCTTCTCCCTACCAACTGCTTTACCCAACCAAGCTTCTCTTTCCAATCATCTGCCAGGCTCGGCGTATTGCACGAGTATAGTACCATTACGCTCCGAGCGCCCGTTGAGGCAACACCTCGCTTGAGCTCGTCGTAGTCAGTGAAAAACCAAATTCCTAAGTACCGACAGTGACTCATACTTCTGTATAGTGCGCAACGGGATATACCCAGTGATCGTGCAAACTCTCGACTTTTCTCTCTGGGGCTTGCCCTCGCAAGTCCCAATTGAAATTCTTCGCAATTTTATTTATCATTCTTCTTTCATTTAAACTCTTTCCATTTTATGGAACAACATAGTTCGCGACCCGAAGCGAATTCCCCTTCTACGCCGGCTACGGCCGACGCCAATAATTCCGACGAGGACTTTGTCATCCCCGATGCTACGAAAAGCAGACACTCTTCCGTGTCTTTAAAAAGACAGAAAACCTCAAATCCCTCGTCAAACGAAGACCTGCACATGAAAAAATCCCGTAAAACGTCCGCTTCGCGCGAAGCCGCGCGACGACCGGCCGCGAATAAAAAAGCTTCGTCTGTCGCGGGTGAAAGTGATTCAGTGCAGAAATCTATCGAACAACAGTCAAGTGATGCAATGTCGACGGCCTCCTCGAATCAAGGCCCCGATATATCTAACAACAAGGAATTACTCCTCCAGGAGAATAAAAGACTATCGAACGAGATTAAGCTTTTCAAAAAGCAGATACAGGCGCTGACCGGACCAACCAGGGCAGCAAGAAGCAGCGATGCAACCACGGGCTGGACGGCCGTGGGCTCCCGTGGACCAGCTGGACGACAGGCACCCCCACCGCCGTCGCCGATGGACAACCTCACCACCCCCAACCGTTTCGCAGCTTTGTCGGATACCAGCGCTCGACCGGGGACGTCAAGGGAACAACCCCCCACTCTGCGTCAGCCGATCCTGCAGCAACGCGTCGCAGGCAGAGATAAGTGGAACAAACCACCTCCTATTATTGTACACGTTGCTTCGCCGCAGTTAATTATTAATATTACGAAAAATGCCCTTCAAAAGGCATCTTTCACCATCAAAAGAAGCGGCTCGAACAGCCACGTAATCTATCCCAATACTCTCGAGGCATACGGTAAAATCAAAGAAATACTGCTGAACAGCCAGCTAAAGTTTTTCACATATACTCCGAGAAACGAAAAACCCATAACGATGCTTCTCAAGGGCATAGATCCGAATACCGACAGGAATGAACTATTGACAGAGATAAACTCGATAACCGCTCCGAAAACCAAAGCTTTGCGAGTCACCAGCTTTGCCACGATCAAATCGAAGCAGTCCGGTCTACCTCTACCGATGTTCGTAGTACAATTTGAGGCAAATGCCGATATCAGATTCATCCAATCCATCAATGTTCTTAATTACCAACGCGTAAGATGGGAGAAATTCCGGCGTCACGATGTATTACAATGTTTTAATTGCCAACGCATAGGGCATGCCTCGGCTAATTGCCACTTAGATTTTAGATGCGTCAAGTGCAACCTGTCGCATGAGAGGGGGAGGTGCTCGGTCACAGAATCAACGAACCATGACGCAGTATATTGTGTCAACTGCGAAAAGTTCGGGCACCCCGCGTCTTACCGCGGTTGCCCGAGATTCAAGGAAAGGAGAATGGCTTCCGCCCCTATCCACAACCTGGCCCCCAAACCAGCAGCCACCAGGAGATTTCCATCTCCACTCGTCAATCCGGCACTGCCTTACAGCAGAGTTACAGCGAACGGAGCGGGGATTTCGGCCGCTGCGTCCGTACCGGCGTACGCAACCAGCGCGTACAATCAAAGATCAGTACCGTTGTCCTCTAATACTACTGAACAGCAGGTTGATCTTAAAAATATTCTAACTGCCATTAAGAGTATATCTGATCAATTACCTGTAATCTTCCAAAGAATCAGCGAAAACGCCGAGAAAATTAACTTCTTGTTCCAATCCTTTATAGACGGTGACCAACCTGCGGCTCATCATAAACACACGACGAGGAGCGGTCATGACGACTTTATGCAATAATGGCTACCGCGTCGCAGAACGATATCCCGCTGGACAATCTCCGCATCATAACAGTCAACGTCAATTCTGTCGTGAATCTCCATAAACGTGCATACTTGCAACAATTCCTAACCGACCAACGGCCCGATATCTGCTGCCTGGTCGAGACAAAATTAAATCCCAGACACAATTTAGAGGTGCCGTCACAATACGTAATTATCCGCAAGGACAGAGCGAATAATCGCTTTGGTGGTGGTGTCGCCATAATTATAAACCGCGACTATAAATTCACACGTATAGAGCTATCATTCTCCCATGAGAAATCGATGGAGGCCATCGCGATTCGTTTGGACCTCTCGGCTGATAGATGTCTCGTGATCGCCGCGGTCTACAGTCCTTTCAAGGATAAAATAATTTTTCTACGAGATCTTGAAGATCTTTGCACCCAGTTACGTCTCGTGAACGACGCGAATCGTTTCGTTATAGCGGGTGATCTTAACGCGAAACACACCTCCTGGCGAAATACGGTCAACAACGGTAAAGGTCTGGCCTTGTTCGACTGGCTCCAGCTGCAAGGCGCTATCTTTCGCGCGGTTCTCTTTTTCTCCGACATTCCCTCTTTTCATCCGGCTAATTCTAACCTTGACATTGCTCTGGTGGACAGCAGGCTGATCGACCGTATCAACAACGGTTCTCATAGACTGGGTTTGCTGCCGTACGACAGCGATCATTGGGCCATAGTGATCAACCTCTCCCTCTTCGGTTGGAGCGCAACCGTCGAACGTGCACCCAAAATACTCAAACCGGATTACCGCAAAACTAATTGGAAAGATTTCAGATTAAAGCTCCACGAGTATACAAGCGGCTTGGACCACTTGACTCTGCTTAATGCGCCGATCGATATGATTAACTCTACTATCGAGGCACTCGAGGCGAACATCTCCTCTGCATTGACGAATTGTACACCCACCGTGGAAGTTCCGAACAGCCCGAAAGAATATGACGATCGGCGCATTCACAAGCTCAAAAAATTTAAGTCTAAGCTAATCACGAAACTATACCGTCTATTGCGTCTACACGACAATCTCACCGAATCTCAATTGAACATGATTAAATTTTACAACATCATTATAAAAAGGACCAACTATAGACTCAGGAAACTTTACACCACAGTATCAAACGTATTCTGGAATAACAGACTATCTAAGCTAAGCCCGCGGGAACCCGGTAAACTCTACCCTTTCATCAATAGTATTTTAAATCCAAAAAGTATCGATTCAATGCCTCCTTTAAGGGGCGCAATAGACGACGTTTCGCTGTGGTCAGAATCCAACATTGACACAAACACCTTGCTAAAGAGCGACAATAACTTCATTGTCCCGAGCATCGAGGACAGACTGACGATCCTGGGGGTGCACTTCGCCAGGGTGCATACGAAAAACCTAGCTCCGGAGACCGAGGGGGAGAGGAGTCACGAATACGATATAAAACATACGTACGGGCAAATACAGGCCGCTCGCAGTGAAATCGATTGGCGTTTTTCTTCGATTAACGAGCAGATCTGGCCGGTCATTCACACGAATTATCTCGTCACGCCCACTATGTTGGCGAGGGCCATTAAAACAATAAAAAATAAAAGGTCCGCATCCTTCGACGGGATTCCGAACGTCGCCGTCAAGCGACTGCCAGGCTCGGTCATCGAGCTGCTCACCCTGATTTTTAACGCCTGTCTAAGACTGTCATATTTTCCGGTTCGCTGGAAAACAGCCAAGCTAATTCCGTTGCTCAAAAAAGGGAAGGACCCACACGGTTTAAACAGCTACCGGCCGATCAGTCTGCTGCCCAACCTGGGCAAATTGTTCGAAGTTCTGATTAACATTCGTCTAAGTCATTTCGTTCGCGCCAACAAACTAATCTCCGACTACCAGTTCGGATTCAAACACGCTCACTCGACTGTACATGCAATAGCTAAGTTAACCCGCGACATTGCCGACTCTCTCAACGTTATGCATGTAGCTGGAGCCTGTCTGATAGACCTCGAAAAGGCCTTTGACACCGTGTGGACCACCGGACTAATAGTCAAACTGCACAGGATGAATCTTCCGCCAGAATTATTGCTCTTAACCGAAAATATGATCACCGGAGGGGCCTTTAGGACCTTTCACCGCAATACTTTTTCCAATCGCACGTTCAACATTTTAAACGGTCTACAGCAAGGTGCAGTAAACTCTCCTCTACTTTTTAACCTATACTTCTCCGATATCCTGGACAATTTTAACAATAATAACAATTCGTGCAAGGCCTTGGCGTTCGCCGACGACCTGATCGTTTATAAATCCGGAGCCGACCCTCAGGAAGTTCAATCTCATCTCCAAAAAGCGTTCGATTTTGTTGTTTCGGCATGTAATAAGAAAAAAGTTCGAGTCAATATGCTCAAATGCGAGGCCATCCTGTTTCTACGTCCCACATCGCAAATCAGCAAAAGACAGTTCAGACTATCGAAAAAATTCTCTATCCATGCGCCGAACAGTCCTGGCCTTCTGATCCCCCGGGTGAAAAAGGTCAAGTACCTGGGCGTAATTCTCAATGAACGGCTCAATTATAACGATCACGCCAATTACTGCCTCGACAAGGCAAAAGGTAACGCGGCCAGGCTTGCACGACTCCTTTATTCAAGGCATCTCGGTGCCAACGTTAAACTCCTTCTCTATAAGCTCTACGTCCGTTCCACTCTCTCTTATGCTCTGCCCATCTGGTATCCCATTTCCCCGTACATGATGGAGCGCATCCGCGCTTTCGAGAGGAAGATATTCCGGGCGATCACGGGACTTCTCATACCGAGACGCATGTCTGACGGCACCGTTAGATACGTACATAACAAAACGATCTACGACAGGGCTGACTGTTCGCGGTTCGATATTTTCGCGTTAAAAATCACGCGAATGTTCATCTTAAAATCCATCCGTTCAACCTCCGATAACCCTCTTATTACCTCCTTGCACTCGATGCCCGAGGAGGATGCTAAAAAGGCGTGTGAAAATGGTTTCTTATCCACAGCTGCCTTCCCATACCTCGACAGAGAGGGTTTCGTGCAGAACTTCCAAACAAAAATTCCCATTATTTATCATACGCCTAGGAAAAAAGCCTCCCTCGCTCTCCGCTACGATCCTTCAGTCGTATCGGCAGACCCCTCTCATCTTCGCCATTCCGTCTCCCTTCCCATGCGGGATATCGTTCAGAAACATTACAATTACTTAGAGAAATTGCCATGGCTCAAATCCTGACCGCTCCCCGCACCCTGGGCCGAGCACTTCCGCCCACAAACAGCAGGTCTTTCTCCCCTCTACTAGCACGTAAGTTCGCATATACCTCCGAGCACGTGGCTCGACGTAACGATACATCTCTTTAAACGTGCTTCGCCGCACATTTACTGTGTTCGAATCGTCTTACATTGTCCTCATATTCAAACGCGTTAATCCGAGCTCAAGGACTCTCTCCTTGTTTATTTAATTCTTCCGTATACTAAACTCTTGACCACTGATCCGTATATATTTGCGTTTTTTTTTCCTTTAATACGGTCAAGATCGTCAATCCAAATCACTTTGCCTTTGTACATACACTCTTCGTTTTATATTGGCTGCACCAATATCTTCTCCCCTCCCCCTTCGTGACCGTCTTGTCCGTACCTTGTCCCCTTTTTGTATGCGACGATGCCTTTTTCTTGATGACTACATCATTTTTGGGGCATAAACTCGTTTTACCGTTTATAATATTACCAGTAGCGCAATTTGATCTAATTCCTTCCATCGTAATATTTAAGTTCTCCTGCGAGAAGTCGCTAATACGCGACCATACAGGATCTCTATTTTGTATATGATCAAGCTATCCAAGCATTGTACATATTGTTATGAATAAAGGAATTGTTAATGGCACGAGTATAGTGGCGCCTTAGAGCGCCATTCGCCTCTGATCGCTCGCGCTGGAAAGACGCCGCGAACGCCGATTACGGGGAAAAAAAATGGATGCGCGCATCACGTCGACTGACGTTATCTGTCAACGAACAGTTTCAGATCGCGTCACATGGCGTATAGGTTAAAATAAAAGTATTACTAGTAAAAAAGCATGCTTAGATATGTCTTGTATTAAATGCGTTTAAGAGATTTTAATGTTTTTGGACTTCCGGCGGTGGTTTTGGCAAATTCGGCTGAGAATAATGATCGGAATAACATTGAAAAACTTACATTGTATCTCAAAATACCCATGGAAACATTGAGGGTATCTAATTTAAACAATGTAAAAGTGACTCCTGCAAACACCGGCTGCGCCTGCCTGCGCCTTTAGGTTTATATAACATTCTATAACATTGTACGGTTGCTGAGTCTTCGAGGAGCACTAGTCGTTAAGTATACAAAATACTCCAAGGTTCCGTGTAGTAATTACAAAATCCCATTGGCATTAATAAGAACGAAAACGTCTTAACCATCACTTTTATTACTTAATTGCTCTTGTTATTAGCGTGCCAATGTAGAGTAATAAAGCTAATTGACCAAGAGTGATTAAAAATTAAATAACTAAGCAGTATCGTAAGGTACCGATTTGAAACTTCTCAAATATAAGTTTTTCAATGTTATTCCTATCACAATTCTCAGCCGAATTCGCCAAAACCACCGCCGGAAGTCCAAAAACATTAAAATCTGTTAATCGCATGTAATTCAAGACATATCTGACAAGGAGAACAAAAGAACAATAAAAACATTGAAATTTTACATAATCGTAGAGTAAGTCGTTCTGATTAAGAATATACCCTATTATAGGGGCAGACGGTCATTAGTTTTTAAGATATTTATAATTAAAGTTTCATTGGCCTTCTCATCCAAAACTGTTGAATGCAACACCAAAAGCTGCCGTGGCACAATGGCAACGTCCTGAGTTTGAACGGCTGATTTCAAATCAGCTGTTCGATGTTGTCGCTCTATCCTTGTCTTTCTCCCTAACGCCTTGCCTGCTATGTTTACACCTCTGTTCAACGCCTTATCCTTCTCTATCCTTGTCATCTGTATTCCGCTCTCTGTCTATATCGCTCCTTACCTTGTCCCAGTTCATTTACCTCATTTTAAATGTCCTATCCCAACCGACTTATTCCCTTCTCGAACCTTCCTTGCCGTTTCCCTAATCCCCACCTACTTCCTTTATCCCAAACAATAAAAGTCGTCACTTCCTCGTCCTCGCTCTCATTACACTGTATTCCTCAAACCGCTAACGTATTAAACTATCGCTCTTCGCCACTTGCGAATCTCAACCGAAATCCGCGCACTTCGCGATTTTTCGAAACCAGTTACACTATTCTTAGTTTCAACCAAACTTGTTTTTTTTCTTGTTTATTAAAGTGCAATTCTTTATTGTTGTTTGTTTGTGAATTGTTAATAAAGTACTGTTGAAAAACAGAAATAAATTGAACGTATATTGCTGTTTAAATGTCTAGTTCATTGAAAAATGAATGAATTAATGATATATAAGATAAGCTTTGGTTATATTGTACGGTCAAAGTTGGACGTTTTGCAAACTGCAGTTTTGAGTTAAAATCTCTTGCTTTTTCTTTGACGTATCCTGATAACTACGTTAGTTATTTCTTACCTCTTTTTTTTTAACTCAAGAGTACTCTTTCATCTACAATATCATATATATAATTAATAATTACTGTACACAGTACAGTTAAAAAATAATACTAAATAGGGTAACGAAAATTAAATTTTTTTTTATTTGTGAAGCAATATCTTTTAAGTCTCGCAATATCCCAAGTTCTTATAACTTCCGATCTTTTCAGTACGCCTTCCCCTACAATGCCATGCAAGATGCATGTCCCACTTCGTCCTATTTTTGAAAATATTAATGTTTAAAGACAACGGTGTCGCGTACGAATCACGGCCTGCGCGACACATACGGCCGCGCCCTGTATTGAATTCGGCCCAACATGAAGTCTTAAACTTTCTTAAACCGCTAAAAAAATGGTTAAACTAATAGAACTAAATAAATAATTATTACGTCACAAAATTTCTGCATGTAATGGAATTTATCACATATTATACATTTGTCACTATGTTTTTTGCCTAACAAATATTGTTAAGACTAGTACATTTTGTATATGGTCCAAGAAAATTTGTTTCTTTAAATGGAAGTCAAAGGAGGCAAAATGCTCGACATCAAGAATGCAATCTTGCAAGGAAATTCTTCTAGCCATCTGTTTAGTCTCAACTCCATGTACTTATTAAGTACTTATTAAAGTGCATATGTTTTGCAGTCAGATGTGCCTTCGACCAAGTTTTCTATTTCTTGACTGCATTCAGTACAAATTTTGCCATCCAAGACTACACAGCAAAATTTCGAAAACATTTTCTACATATTTTTTAGTTATGTGAACAAATGACAATACATTTTTCAAATACTTTCATTACAAAAGATGATACGTTTTATATACTTCTACGGACATGCGATCCACATATGTCTAAGCTGAGAAGTATATCAAACAAAAAGAAGCATAAATCATTAGATCCGGAGGCTCGGGAACTAATAACTAAATGAATCGAGAAGATCCCGTCTTTTGCCAACCAGATTTCTTCATCTTAAAATAAGTTCACATTTGTATGTTATGTTCCCTTACTAGAATTGCTACATTTTATCTTCTGCTTGATACTGTGCAATCAAAAAATTAATATGTTAAAAATATGTAAGGAATTCATTATTCGCGCCCTTACACCAAAGAGACAAACGAAGCGGAGAGGGCGCGTGAGGCCCGATTTCCGTCTCAGTCTCATTGCCGTACTCGTGGAGAAAGCACCCATGTGAACTTTGTATCTTTTCTTATCTTTTGCAATCATCAATATTGTATCATTAATTAATAGCATTTTTGTTCAATAAAACCCTTAACAAGGTTATGGGTCCAGTCTCGCGGCGAGATTAGTGCTATTATAAAATTCTCGTAATGATAAAGGCGAGACGGTGAGTCGCCACGTGGTCCCGGCAAATACTTTAAGGTATTTTAAGAGAGTTGGTAATTTGTGCGACGTTACAACTAAAACGTAAAAAGTGCAAAATGTCGACCGTATCGAAGGCCGGAAAAATAGATAGACTGAATGGGCAAAACTATAGAACATGGAAAGGCTATAGGAGGGTAAGTATGATCCAGCGGCCTTAGCTCCGATCATGCTCGCTTTTTTTTGTTAAATTAGTACCTATGTGAGTACTTATCACAGCAATTTTCAACCCTTAAAAATTCATCCCCAGGGAGTAATCGTTAAATAAACAAATTTTTTCAAAAATTCATAACTTGAGAACGACTACTTTGATTTTACTGAAATTTATTCAGGACGTACATATAACTAAGGTCTCTGATTAAAAAAAATTCCAGACTTGATGAATTGACATAACCTTAGAAAAAAAATTAAAACATTTTTCAATGACTACTATTGGTAGGTTATGTTTGAAGCACAACTACCAAACTTTTTTTATAGCTTTCTAACACCATTTTGCACCATATATAATTTTGGTATAATTTATTTCTTGGTGCGTCATATCCAAAAAAAATAAAAAGTCTAATTTTAATCATATTTAATTTTTTTAAATATGTTATAATTATGACACACCCATCCTAATTTTTTTCTAGTTTTCTAACGTCATTTTGCACCATATATAATTTTGGTATAATTTATTTCTTGGTGCGTCATATGCAAGAAGAATAAAAAGTATAATTTTAATCATTTTCAATTTTTTTCATTATGTTATCATTATAGCACAATCATCTTAATTTTTTTTTAGGTCCTAACATTATTTTGCACTATGTGTAATTTCGGTAGAATTTATTTTTGAGTGCGCCATATGCAAAATAAATGAAAAGTCTAATTTTAATCATCCTCAATTTTTTTCAATATGTTACCGTTATAGCACAATCATGTTATTTCTTTTGGATTCCTCACATCGTTTTACTCTATCTATAATAATTTCTGAATTCATAATTCTCAGCGTGTTACATTGGAATCAATAAAAGTATACAGTTTTCCTATATTTCGGCAACTTCCAAAAAAACAACAAAAAGTCCATTTACTACAATGACGATGATAGCGAATATTTAATTTTGATTCGGCAGATCGACCTAACGTTCTAATGCAATTTTCGTCCGTTGCTAGTGCTGTGGTGGATAGATGTAGCGGGGATATGCGTTTTAGTGGTGGGTATAATGAGTTAGGTATCAAGTCTGTCGTTCGCGCGGGCCCGCATGAGCGGGCAAGAGCTACAGACGTATGGAGCTAATCTTGCCATTGTCTTTATTACTTTTATAACTATTATAATCACTGTTTCTGTTGTTGTTGTTGTTGTTGTTATTATTATTATTATTGTTATTATTATTATTATGAATTCAGAAATTATTATAGATAGAGTAAAACGATGTGAGGAATCCAAAAAAAATAACATGATTGTGCTATAACGGTAACATATTGAAAAAAATTGAGGATGATTAAAATTAGACTTTTCATTTATTTTGCATATGTCGCACCCAAAAATAAATTCTACCGAAATTATACATGGTGCAAAATAATGTTAGGAAGCTAAAAAAAAATTAAGATGATTGTGCTATAATGATAACATAATGAAAAAAATTGAAAATGATTAAAATTATACTTTTTATTCTTTTTGCATATGAGGCACCAAGAAATAAATTATACCAAAATTATATATGGTGCAGCATAACGTTAGAAAACTAGAAAAAAATTAAGATGGGTGTGCCATAATTATAACATATTTAAGAAAATTAAATATGATTAAAATTAGACTTTTTATTTTTTTTGGATATGACGCACCAAGAAATAAATTATACCAAAATTATATATGGTGCAAAATGGTGTTAGAAAGCTATTAAAAAAGTTTGGTAGTTGTGCCTCAAACATAACCTACCAATAGTAGTCATTGAAAAATGTTTTAATTTTTTTTCTAAGGTTATGTCAATTCATCACGTCTGGAATTTTTTTAAATCAGAGACCTTAGTTATATGTACGTCCTGAATAAATTTCAATAAAATCAAAGTAGTCGCTCTCAAGTTATGAATTTTTGAAAAAATTTGTTTATTTAACGATTACTCCCTGGGGATGAATTTTTAAGGGTTGAAAATTGCTGTGATAAGTACTCACATAGGTACTAATTTAACAAAAAAAAGCGAGCATGATCGGAGCTAAGGCCGCTGGATCATACTTATCCTCCTATAGCCTTTGCGGCGAAAATGTACCTAATTCAAAAGGATCTATGGTCGTACGTTAATGGCGACGCAGTTTTAAAGGATGGTGCAACAGGTGAGGAAAAACAGCAATATAATAATAAAGTTGAAAAGGCGCTAGCCACGATCGCCCTAGCTGTCGAAGGGGATCAGCAGATTCACATTATTGACTGTAAGACTGCAGCTGAGGCTTGGAACGTGCTGCAACAAGTTTACGAACCCAAGTCTAGGTAAAGAGTAATGCAGCTCAAAAGAGAATTTGTCAGATTAAGGCTCAAGGAAGAGGAGACGATGGAGTCTTACCTATCCAGGTTAAAGATAGTAGCAGATTATTTGCAAGACGCAGGGTCAGAGATGAAGGATGAAGCTTTAGCCTATGCAATGCTATCAGGGCTACCAGATTCATACGATTCCTTAACCATGTCTTTAGCCAATTTAGAAGATAATCGATTTACCAGTGCAGAGGTGAAAAAAGCGCTACTAATGGAATACGAAAGAAGGCTGTCGAGAGAGGAGGACCATGAAGCAAGGGCTGGAGTGTCTGCCTACCAAGTGAGCAAACGAGTAAATAAATAAGGGGCAGAAGTGGACACTTCATAAAGGATTGTCACAAAAGACGAGATAATATGAAAGGTAACCCAAAAGAATCTTTTGTATTGTCCATAAATGTTAATAATGTGGCACTTGAGGATGTATGGCTGGTGGACAGTGCGGCAACCCACCACGTATGTCGAAACGAATCATGGTTCAAAAATTTACACAGAATACAACCAGAGCCCGTAGGTACGTCAGAGACGGCTGTGAAGGACGGCGGAGCAACTATCATGGCAGAGGGCGTTGGGAATATAGTACTGAAAACTAAGAGCGACGGCATTGAATATGAAATAACGCTACATGATGTATATTATGTTCCCAGATGCAAGAGAAATTTACTTTCAGTAGCTCAGGTGGAGAAAAAGGGAAAGACCGTTATTATGCAGCATGGAATTGGTAGAATTATAAATAACAAAACTAAGAAGGTCATCGCTCAAGCCCATCGCTCCGAAAACTTGTATGTATTACAAGCTGACGTCATGATTCCACTACGGGATGACAAGAGGTTATACCCCGTAACCATCACGGAGCCCAAGGTATGGCACCACAGATTCTGCCACGTGAATAATAAAGCCATAATTGAGTTAGCCAAAAGGGAATACGTGTCAGGGTTGACCGACAACATGACCGTCATGGATCAGTGAAATGGTTGCCGCATGGGTAAGTCCACCAAAATGCCATGTAAAAAATTAAACGAAAAGTCATCTAACAGCATCGTAGTGTTACTTCACTCAGACGTGTGTGGGCCAATGCCTGTAAGCTCGGAAGGAGGATCAAAATATTTCATGACCATTATAGATGATTATTCAAGGAAGATTCACGTATCGTTTCTAAAATCGAAAGACGAAGCCGTAAATAAAATAAAAGAATACATCAATAGAGTGGAGAGAGATAAAAATGACAAAGTTAAACGCTTTCGTTCGGACAACGGTTTAGAATACTGTAACAAAAATTTAGAAGAATTCTTTACAGAACGAGGCATAAAGCACGAGAGAACCTGCGTAGAGACGCCGCAGATGAACGGAGTAACCGGAAGGGCAAATCGGACGCTGCTGGACATGGTCAGGTCGATGCTACTGTCAGCGAAGCTACCACAAACATTTTGGGCTGAAGCAGTGGCAACTGCGGCCTACGTTCGAAACAGGACAATTCATAGCAACGTACAGGGTGTTTCAAAAATATTTGTCATGGCTTTCAGGGGTTGTTCTACACCTGTGGATCGATGGAGATTTGCGAAAAGAACTTGCCGCAAAATTCGGGAAAGGGTATCAAATTTTTTTTATTGGCTCATCCTATTCGTCTTGTTACGTGGGCAAAATGTCTGAGAGGAACCATGGGTCAGAAACGAACCGTTCTCTCACAAATTAACTTTTAATTGGGCCTTACGATTTAAAATTTCGCCCATACGACAGCCTTCGAGTCGCCGACCTTTCGAAAGGAAACACATAAGATACCCTTGCTAGCTCCAATAGTTAAAACAGAGGCAACATAATTGAAGAGAGAGAAAAAGACTAGAAAATGTCATTGACCTGCGTTCGGTGTCGGGTTCACTCAAGGGCCCACCCGGGAAGAAGAGTATAAACACTTACACTTCTCTTCTGGTTCGGTGACACAGTGCCCTATTTTCTAGCTTCGTTTACGTCGCCTCTACTTTAACTATCGGCGAAATTTTAATCGGAAGGCCCAATTAAAAGTTAATTTGCGAGAGAACGGTTCCTTTCTGACCCATGGTTCTTTTCAGACATTTTGCCTACGTAACAAGACGAATACGATGAGCCAAAACAAAATTTTGCTACCCTTTCCCGAATTTTGAGGCAGGTTTTTTTCGCAAATCTCCATCGATCCAGAGGTATAGAACAACCCCTGAAAGCCATGACAAATATTTTTGAAACACCCTGTACAATGTATCGCCTCAATAACTTCTTACATTATTCTACATTCTTTGAGGCAAACAAGTTTGGCATTTTGCTGTCACAAAATTTTTAAAATATAAATGTCGCCCCAATATGCCGCCACATGCTACCACGCTTGTACCAGTAGCTACGACCGTAACGCCGCCGGTGTGCCTGTGAATCAGTGACATCTCGGCTGTATGTGTAGGTAAAGGAGGCGGTGCAGCTCGAGAAACGGCTCTGTCGAGCAAGACCTTGACAAAGCTGAACTAAACTACAATATCCCGGCGCAATCCCCACTCCGGGAAAACCATGAGGGAAAAAGGGGACCGCCGCACAGTGATCCAGAACGTGAATTTAGCTGTTCAGGCACCTTCGCACAGTTTCCACTGTTTTTCAAATCGTCACCAAGAGCGTAAAACACATCATACATGGTATTCTAATATTTTTTGAGTCGCTGATTGCGAATCTGAACTCAAAATTTCAAAAAACAAAATGGCGGATTAAATATAGTGAGCAGGTGTGTCTAAAAAGAACGTCAATGATTTGTTTTACGTGAAGCACCTGCCTCGCGGCTTAATCCTCACGGCCCCCATGGGCGCGGGATCGAGATACGCTCGATCAACGCGTACGAACGGCGTACTACCAGTCTTAGCACGAAGATTGTGCGTCACACTGGTGGGAGCGGAGACTTTCTTAACTCCTACCGGCACTGCAGGTCGGTACCCGAGATGGAAGTTTTACTGCATCTCACACAGCGACATCCGTAGCATAAAGCCCGCCAATGTCTCGCCAGCATTTGGCTCTTGAAACTTTCGCCCCCACGATGGTCCTACCCACGGCTGGGCCGGAGTGGGCTAAAACTCCGTGGGCAACCCAGCCCCCGTGGTACCAATACACCCTTGGTTTGGGAGCACTTGACTCAGGTCGGTGGGGTCGTTAAGCCCAGTGGGGTCTCCCAGGCCACAGAATGGGGACCCCACACCTTGCCGTAAGACAGCTCGGGGACCCCCGGGCGCGCGAATGCCCGTACCTACCCAGGTAACTGGGTAGGCCCCTGGGGGAACACTACTCGGGTCCGGTGGGGTCGTAAAGCCCAAAGCCGGGGAGCTAAACCACTCACGAAGCCCCCACGGCTCCCTGCCGATGTGTCCCTGCCGATTGTGTCTAAAAAGAACGTTATGATTTGTTTAACGTGGAGCACCTGCCTTGCGGCTTAATCCCCACGGCCCCCATGGGCGCGGGATCGAGATACGCTCGATCAACGCGTACGTGCCTAAGCAGCGTACTACCAGTCTTAACACGAAGCTTGTGCGTCACACTGGTCGGAGCGGAGACTTTCTTAACTCCTACCGGCTCTGCAGGCCGGCACCCGAGATGGAAGGTTTACTGCATCTCACACAGCGACATCCGTAGCATAAGCCCGCCAATGTCTCGCCAGCATTTGGCTCTTGAAACTTTCGCCCCCTCGATGGACCTACCCACGGCTGGGCCGGAGTGGGCTAAAACTCCGTGGGCAACCCAGCCCCCGTGGTACCAATACACCCTTGGTTTGGGAGCACTTGACTCAGGTCGGTGGGGTCGTTAAGCCCAGTAGGGTCGCCCAGGCCACAGAATGGAGACCCTACACCTTGCCGTAAGACAGCTCGGGGACCCCCGGGCGCGCGAATGCCCGTACCTACCCAGGTTAACTGGGTAGGCCCCTGGGGGAACACTACTCGGGTCCGGTGGTGTCGTAAAGCCCAAAACCGGGGGACTAAACCAATCACGAAGCCCCCACGGCTCCCTGTCGATTGTGTCTAAAAAGAAATGGTTTCGCACGAAAATTAGTATCCTAATGTTTTTGAGGTTGCTAATTACGGAACTGAACTGAAAATTTCAGAAAACAAAATGGCGGATTAAATATAGAGAGCAGAAGTGTCTAAAAATTAATGGTTCCGTCATTGAATTATGTAGATAGAGTTTCCGCTATTTCAAATATATTACCTAATTTATACTAGTAAATATATATAAAAACCTAAATATAGAGTCATTAGGGGTAACCGTGCGCAGTGGGTAAGTGTGCGCACCCTTTCTATCTGCGAAGTGCAAAGGGGAAAGTTGTGATATGCGTAGGGAACTGAAAGGTATGATGATAAGGACTTAATTCATCTACAACATTGTCCATTTATTTTTAAATAAAAATAAATAGAATTCGGCGTTTAAACTATAACTTTTGTCATCTTGACAAAGATTGTCACATCAAACTGAACATAATTACCAAGGTAAATCAATTTTTTGTATATTAATGATTTATTTAAGTTTACTATTCTGTATATGATTTGAGGTTATGTTCTGTATGAGTAAAGTTATGTGAGCATCTATCAAAAATCTCAGTTTGGGGCAAGTGTGCGCGGGTAAGTGTGCGCGTTCGCACACTTACCCCCGTTGTTTTATGTGCGAAAGTAATTAAGTTGTTGCTAAAAAAATTGATTAACCCTTTGCACTATTTTCACGACTCTGACTCGTGATGAAAATTTTAGGCCAAACATGGATGTCACGAGTCGGGCTCGTTGTTCAGTTCCAGACCAAACATGAATATCACGAGCCTGACTCGTACTCGACATTTCAGGCTGAACATGAATATCACGAGTCTGACTCGTAGTCTTAATTATATTATTATTACTTACTTAAAATTTCTTTTAAGTTCAATTTAGTCATCTGATTTTATGTGATTTTATATTTATAAGTCGCAAAGCGGGTCAAGTGTGCGCATTTTGAATGTTTCTCATTAACCATTTTTTTTTAATGCCAAAGTTCTATGTGTTATTACTTAATTTAATTATTAGTTCAATAAATAGTTTAGCATATGCATGGGTTCTTTTGTCTTTATTCCTTACTGTTTAATTTTGACATGAGTTTAAATCCTTAAGTTCGCACACTTGACCCGAACGACTCTGTATAATATATATGGGCCTGCCGGGAACATTAGTTGCGTCGCAAGATGCAATAACCTTGCGTATCGTTGCGTCGCGAAAAAAGCTCCGACGTCCGATCGACAGTTGCTCGTAAGCTGTCACAGTGTGAAGTCGACATCGTTTGATATACTATTTTACTTTTTTTCATTATAAAACCTGTTTTTCCAATCGAGAACCCTGTGAATCCCCACATATATAAATAGCTATTCCTTCCTAAAATTTATGTAACAGAAACCACCTGTCGAGACCCAGTGGGATACGTTGTCAGTAAGTTCCCGGATTTCTCCAAGATACCGTGCAATAAAAAGAAAATCTTAGTGGCATTAACGAGGACGAAGACTTCTAACGCATCATTTTTGGTTGCAATATGTTAGGTTGCGAGCTGGTGAGGAATTCTTTATTGATTTAGAAGTGGACTGTATATTTTTAATAGTGTTTATGGTAGGTAACTGGTTATGAATTCCTCTGAATATGAATGTGTAACAAATTTATGACATAGGTTCCGGTAAAAATGTATGTTAGAAAAGTCAGAATCCTGACAGAATGTGTGAAATATCTCTGAATGAATCTTTGAAATGAATCCTTGAATGACAAGATTGTATGGCCTTATATCTGCTTGGCACGAACTGAAAATCGAATCAGCGATGTCGTGCGAGGAGATGGAAATGCCCTGATTGGGCCTTGAATTTGTTTAAGGCGGCCCTTCCAAGGTAGTGGGTCGTCCCTCTTCCCTACCTCCTTCGGGGTTGAAAAGTTATAAACTTTCCCTCTCCTGCGACGATAAGGAGAGGGATCCTTGAGAGGCATGAGAAGAAGGACACTGACTTTGAGGTTATCCAGACCCAATCCTGGCGAAAGTCCCAAAGTTCTTGGAACTCTTTGTGCATAAATTATTCCTGGGTGGTCTAGAAAACCCTGCCGAGGCATAAGGCACGTCGTGCACTAGTGAGGGCTGAAGAGGCAATAAATATCCCAAAGAAGGTTAAAATTCAATGCCTCTCCAGCGTGGTAAGAAAGAACAAAATGTGTTTGTAATAAAATACCATTTTCAAAGCTAGTGCCTTTTGAAGCGTACGTGACTTAAATCTCGGTCTCACTTGTGAAAATAAGTAGGAACATCTGCATCCATTGAGAAATGTAAATGCCCTTCCTAAGGTTCGTAACACGAGCAAAGAGGAATGAGTTAAGATATCCGATTGAAATCCTATTCTTCGCGGTGCAGGGTTCACTTAAAAATTAAATAACTTATAAGCATCGAGGTATTCGGCTAAAACTTTCCACATATATTCCTTAGATTATATAGAAGTTATTTCTGCAAATATTTCGTGCGTCTACCTGCGCTTTTCATTGTTATATCTGTCGAAAGTTTACGAGACAGTCCGGCGGCAGCGCCTTGCCGAGGTGCGCGCGAATCTTTAAACTATAAAAATCCGTCCGAGGCGGATCTGGGCGGATGCCTTTTTTGCAAAATCGTTTAGGGGAAGGATTACAGAGAAGAGGGTGCTAATTAGAGAGTGTAACTATCTAGCACTTTTAAGATATTGTCTGCAAAAGATAAAAAACTTTGACAATTTTCTTTCATTAATTGAACATTAATTTTTGAGTAAACTACAAACAATAATTTTATATTCGGCACGTGAATGTTTATCCTGGAAGAATTCTCTTCAAATAGAAACAATTATTATTAAAAAATATTGCATAGTTTCGTCAGAGTGTCACAAAGAAGACGACGTGTTTTTTCGGTAGAGAGTGGTCTCCAGAAAAAACTTCAACTTTAAGCGTTTGTTGTAACTACAATTTTTGTCCAATTTCATTAGTTTTGCCATTTCTTAGGTCGATGGACATTTAAGAATCGATATCACAAGAAAAATAATCGAAATGGCAAAATTGACTTTTTGACTTTTGCGCGGCTAATCGCACATTCTGGACCACCGTGCGCCGAGCTAAAACATGCACACGTGTCCAAATGGAAACGGCTACAACCCTTCTGGAGTTGATCATGTGGACGGGAGGGGGGATGAGTCCACGAATACGAAAAAGGGTTCGTAACTGGTAAACTGCAGGTACTGTAGTAAAAGGGTAGCACCAAAGGTGATAGACAAAGGTCCCAAGTGTGCCCTCGGCCACACCCACGCACTTCGGAAACAACCGGCGGAGATTTAAAAGATTTGAAAAAGAAAGATTTGAAAAGAGCGAATCGAGATAGCGAAAGTATAGAGTGTCTAAGTAAGTACAGAGAAGTGGAGTGTCATTCATATTCTGTAAGACATACCGCGGAGGAGTGTTTTGGCTAATTACCAGGCAAACCCGATCGTAAGAAATTACCAATAAGGGCCACAGTCAGCTGTCCCGAGCATCGCTGATTGTGAGTGCATTTGGTACCAAGATGGCGGGATATACCGTATTCTATTAGCAGTTATATTCTCACAAGTACTCTCACAAGTAATATTATGTTTTCGTCAGTCTGTTTTGCTAAAATCGCGACCAACCCGCGCAGTGAGCGAAATAGCTATAAGAAAAGCAGAGCCAAAATGTAGAAAGGCTATAGGAGGATAAGTATGATCCAGCGGCCTTAGCTCCGATCATGCTCGCCTTTTTTTTGTTAAATTAGTACCTATGTGAGTACTTATCACAGCAATTTTCAACCCTTAAAAATTCATCCCCAGGGAGTAATCGTTAAATAAACAAATTTTTTCAAAAATTCATAACTTGAGAACGACTACTTTGATTTTATTGAAATTTATTCAGGACGTACATATAACTAAGGTCTCTGATTAAAAAAAATTCCAGACTTGATGAATTGACATAACCTTAGAAAAAAAATTAAAACATTTTTCAATTACTACTATTGGTAGGTTATGTTTGAGGCACAACTACCAAACTTTTTTTATAGCTTTCTAACACCATTTTGCACCATATATAATTTTGGTATAATTTATTTCTTGGTGCGTCATATCCAAAAAAAATAAAAAGTCTAATTTTAATCATATTTAATTTTTTTAAATATGTTATAATTATGGCACACCCATCCTAATTTTTTTCTAGTTTTCTAACGTCATTTTGCACCATATATAATTTTGGTATAATTTATTTCTTGGTGCGTCATATGCAAAAAGAATAAAAAGTATAATTTTAATCATTTTCAATTTTTTTCATTATGTTATCATTATAGCACAATCATCTTAATTTTTTTTTAGCTTCCTAACATTATTTTGCACCATGTGTAATTTCGGTAGAATTTATTTTTGGGTGCGTCATATGCAAAATAAATGAAAAGTCTAATTTGAATCATCCTCAATTTTTTTCAATATGTTACCGTTATAGCACAATCATGTTATTTCTTTTGGTTTCCTCACATCGTTTTACTCTATCTATAATAATTTCTGAATTTATAATTCTCAGCGTGTTACATTGGAATCAATAAAAGTATACAGTTTTCCTATATTTCGGCAACTTCCAAAAAAAAACAACAAAAAGTCCATTTACTACAATGACGATGATAGCGAATATTTAGTTTTGATTCGGCAGATCGATCTAACGTTCTAATGCAATTTTCGTCCGTTGCTAGTGCTGTGGTGGATAGATGTAGCGGGGATATGCGTTTTAGTGGTGGGTATAATGAGTTAGGTACATATCAAGTCTGCCGTTCGCGCGGGCCCGCATGAGCGGGCAAGAGCTACAGACGTATGGAGCTAATCTTGCCATTGTCTTTATTACTTTTATAACTATTATAATCATTGTTTCTGTTGTTGTTGTTATTATTATTATTATTATTGTTATTATTATTATTATGAATTATGAATTCAGAAATTATTATAGATAGAGTAAAACGATGTGAGGAAACCAAAAGAAATAACATGATTGTGCTATAACGGTAACATATTGAAAAAAATTGAGGATGATTCAAATTAGACTTTTCATTTATTTTGCATAGGACGCACCCAAAAATAAATTCTACCGAAATTACACATGGTGCAAAATAATGTTAGGAAGCTAAAAAAAAATTAAGATGATTGTGCTATAATGATAACATATTTAAAAAAATTAAATATGATTAAAATTAGACTTTTTATTTTTTTTGGATATGACGCACCAAGAAATAAATTATACCAAAATTATATATGGTGCAAAATGGTGTTAGAAAGCTATAAAAAAAGTTTGGTAGTTGTGCTTCAAACATAACCTACCAATAGTAGTCATTGAAAAATGTTTTAATTTTTTTTCTAAGGTTATGTCAATTCATCAAGTCTGGAATTTTTTTTAATCAGAGACCGTAGTTATATGTACGTCCTGAATAAATTTCAATAAAATCAAAGTAGTCGTTCTCAAGTTATGAATTTTTGAAAAAATTTGTTTATTTAACGATTACTCCCTGGGGATGAATTTTTAAGGGTTGAAAATTGCTGTGATAAGTACTCACATAGGTACTAATTTAACAAAAAAAAGCGAGCATGATCGGAGCTAAGGCCGCTGGATCATACTTATCCTCCTATAGCCTTTAGTGTAATAAAGTGTATGGTGTAATTGACGATGTGAATCACTATCGCACCTACATTGACCAGCGTCCCAGTCCCGCACAACACCGACCCATAGGAAATAGCTGCATCTAGACGGCAGGATCAAGGGAGTGATCCCACCACGAGGCGGGCAGAAGGTGTTGGCGGACCGACCTAGTTAAAGGATGACCAATGCAAGGAAAAACCGCTTTCGTGGGGAGTTAGTCCCTTTACCGCAATTTTGTCAATGCGTTGATTGTATTAGCATAGTATGCACTAGGCACGTTGAAAGAATAACAATCAGTATAAGTAGAAAAAAAAAATATGTATACGATTTCTGCAATTTTTCTCACGAAATTTGAAATTGATGAAAATCGCCCGCCTACCAAATCTACTGTTCATTATTAGATTTGCGGCTAATAAAGGGCGATACTTTTTTCTATTCCCTTTGGACAAAAGAAGTAGGCCGTGGAAATACCGTCAAATATGGCATAAAAATAACATAATGATGGTCATACAAAAATTGCTTACATCGCCAAATGAATGCCGAAAAGAAACGAGAAAACGATCGGGGCAGCTGAAAGACGAAACGGTAGGAGAAGACGCAAAGACATTACGATTGTAAGACGATCATTTCAAGACGCGAACATTGCTAACAAGGGAACATACCGAGGTGTCCCCCTCCGATTTTGATGAAATTTGGCACAGTTGTTCAGTACGCGAGAATAATCGATACGTATTTTTTTATATCTGCTAAGTCGCACGTTTAGGGGGTGAAACCACCCTTCAAAGTTTCGGATTTTTTTCTTTTTTTGCTTATAACTTTGAAACGGTTAATGATAGACATTTTTGATAAATGTACGAAATATTTGTTTTTTCGTCTACTAAAGGCCTGCGGAACTTAAAATTTGATTTAACGATTTTTTGTTAATTTTTTATTAAAAAATAACGTGTTTTTCGTTATATCTTTAAAGTTTACGATCCGATTTTAACCAAACTTTTTTTAAATTGTAGAGAAATCAAAAATAAAAGTTAAGTGTTTTTGCGTTTTTCCATAATCTACTCTGGAGTCGTGAAATTAACCCTTTTCTTTTTTAGGGTTTTGGCACTTTACGTTACTATATCTGATCAACGAATGATGATGGGAAAAATGTATTATGCAACAAATACTTCTTTTCTCATCTACTATATTATTGTTTTTGTAAAAAATCAAAATTTGAAAATTTTTTGTTTTCTTTATAATATTTAGCCTGCGCACATCCGCCAGGACGCGTCAATCACAAACTATCGTAGATATCATAAAATTTCATAAGGGAAAGTTTCATGGATTTTTACATATAAAATAATATATTTATAATTTATTTAAATCACAATTTATTTATAACAAAAAAAATAATTTAATTTATGAATTTAATATACATATACTATTACAGCTTCTATGAAACATATAGTTCGCAAAAATGATATTCTTCTCTGCGATTCTTTATTAATTCTTGTTATCTCTATTATCTTTATTTGATATTAATCTTACCTAAATGAACCCTAACTAAACTAAATTAATCATGTGTGCTGTTTTGTATATAACGTAAATGGTTAACGACAAAAAGTAAATTTATGGAACACAACCTGCCATTATAACATGTGCGTGGTGTAAAAAATCACTTTGTTTTGAACATTTCTTCGTGGAGTACCATTTTTGTGGACTATATGTTCCATAGAAACCATAATAGTTTACGTATATCAAATTAATAAATTAAATTATTTTTTTGTTATAAATAAATTGTGATTTAAATAAATTATAAATATATTCTTTTTATATGTAAAAATCCATGAAACTTTCCCTTATGAAATTTTATGATATCTACGATAGTTTGTGATTGACGCGTCTTGGCGGATGTGCGCAGCCTAAATATTATAAAGCAAAACAAAAAATTTTCAAATTTTGATTTTTTACAAAAACAATAATATAGTAGATGAGAAAAGAAGTATTTGTTGCATAATACATTTTTACCATCATCATTCGTTGATCAGATATAGTAACGTAAAGTGCCAAAACCCTAAAAAAGAAAAGGGTTAATTTCACGACTCCAGAGCAGATTATGGAAAAACGCAAAAACACTTAACTTTTATTTTTGATTTCTCTACAATTTAAAAAAAGTTTGGTTAAAATCGGATCGTAAACTTTAAAGATATAACGAAAAACACGTTATTTTTTAATAAAAAATTAACAAAAAATCGTTAAATCAAATTTTAAGTTCCGTAAGCCTTTAGTAGACGAAAAAACAAATATTTCGTACATTTATCAAAAATGTCTATCATTAACCGTTTCAAAGTTATAAGCAAAAAAAGAAAAAAATCCGAAACTTTGAAGGGTGGTTTCACCCCCTAAACGTGCGACTTAGCAGATATAAAAAAATACGTATCGATTATTCTCGCGTACTGAACAACTGTGCCAAATTTCATCAAAATCGGAGGGGGACACCTCGGTATGTTCCCTTGTAAGACTTAATTATAGTCAGTTTTAGTTACGTGTTATGTTTTATTAAATATTGTTTCAATTACATTTCTTTTATCCTTCCCCCACATCATGTTCAGAAATCCTCAGAAAGCCGAGAAACGCAAAATTAAAATTTCACCTGCCAAAGCAATGAAACCTCTCTGCTGTAACCTTATATTTCAAGTAGAAGGTGACCGAGCTAACCGTAAACGATTACATGAATTTCCATGACATTCATTCAGCGAGGATTCAAGTGATCGTGCTGCGAATTTACCGTTTGCAAATAGACTAACATTTGGAGATTCGCTGTCCTCTTGTAATATTGTTAGGCCGACATGATGTTGATGTACCGAGTAAAACTGCACCTTCGAAGCTATTGATTTCGCGAATTGAATCGGGATATAAATTGGCCGGTCGCGTTGCTTCAGCGGGCGGAATTGTTGTAACCAGAAGCGCCGCTGGCCCTTCAAACGAGATGTACGTGCGCATACGCAGAGGGGTAATTATTTTTATTACAAGAGTGTCGAAACAGAATTTTGGATAGAAGAGAGAGAATTATGAAATATTTCAGTCTACAGTTACGGAGACAACAGAAGCTGGTGGAGGCGCAATGAGAGCTAGAGGCCGAATTACGAACGATGACAACACAGTGCGGTCAAATCGCGGCCGTTTTTGTCCGCGTAAACTGTTTGGTGAAGTGGAGACTTTGGCCCATGCCGTTGTCGGCGACTACCCTGTGGAAATACGGAACACATTCTCAGTATTCAAATTTATTTTGTTCCCGGAACAACGAAGAGTTGAAGTGAATGTTGAGGCTCGGCGGCTTCATGAATCTGACAGCCGCGACTGTTAGGCCTCTCGAGGTCGAAGCCGTGAAGTCGACTTAGGAAGCTGAATGTCGAGCGAGGAGCGTACTCGCCCTCTCCCGTTTTTCAACTGGCTTCCTTCGAGCAGAGCTGATGTCCGGCCGCAACTTGATAAAGTGGTCCATAGAATACTAGACTTGCAACAAGGTGGGGGAACTGCCCAAGAGAAGAACTGTCCAACGAAAAGAAAGAGGCAAATCTTTCCGATCCCCGTCGTGAGTAGGATCTGCTCCCCGGGAGCATAAGGATACGGCAATCATTGCATATCATTAGAAAAGCAAGACTGCCAGATACTCCTGAATACGGGTTCACAAGTACTGCCTAGTTTGACTTCCGCACGAATGAACATGCGAATCCCCGGACAAAATATAATCCCCTTTGGAAGAGTATTTTCCATTTTGAAGGAACTCCTTTCGCACTGCTCCGAAGCCCTGGATGAAGAACACCGGACAAAGTTCCTTACAAGGGAACATATCGAACTCGAACACACCGATTTTGATGAAATTTATGTCAGAGGTAGTCCTCGTAAGAATATTAGACATGTATTTTTTCTTATCGGTAACCATCCACTCTGAAGGGGTGAAAACACCCCTCAAAGTTGAGGGCAGGAAACACATTTTTGGGAATATCTCGGTAACCAGTGGTCAAAAAAATTTGAATTTTTTTTCAAATTGTTTGTTTTTCGGCCAGGAATTTAACTGTGAAAGAAAAGTCGCCTAAAAGTTATTTGTGTAAAAAATATATTAAAAAATTAATTTTTTTTGTTAATATCTCCCAGAAGACATTCACAATAAATTAAATAAATTTATGTACACAAACTATGGTCCAAATTAGCGGATACATGTTTTTGGATTTTTTCGATTTTTGACGATAAGGGTCATTATTTCGCGTTTAACTCTTCTCGCTCTGTGCGGGACTGGCCGCCCGAATTGGACTTTTTTCATAACAAAGCTAATTTGATTGCCAAGACTAGTATTCTAATAAGTTATGTGAAAGAATGTTAAACATAAAATAAGAACGGGTGGTGTTAAAAACCAAAAAATTCCAATCTCACGTATAGTACTCACGTACTGATTTAGATTATAGTTAACGTACATACTATTTGATAGCGGAATAAGGCTGATATCTGATAAGATAAAATTAACGAAAAAATTCAATTTTTTAATACACGATTTGTTTAAATGATATATTTAAATGTAGGGACGTTGGTTTACGATCCGGCTGCGCCATTGTTCGACTTCGAGCGGTCGGCTCTGCGCTGGGCCTGTTAGCTACTTTTAAATTAGCAAAGGGTCTAGCCGAATAAGGGGGCCAAAAGTGCCCTTGAGCAGATTTTATTCGACGATGGGTCATTCGATAGGTGATGATGAAAAACCATTGCACACAAATTTTTAATCCGATACCTTCACCGGGAGGGTAGTTATAGGGTAAAATCGAAAAATCAGTTTTTGTCTTATTTTCCCCAATAATGTGGTACAAAAATTCTACCACATTCTAAACGTGAATGTACACGTTAGGGATTTTTTTCAGATTTTTCCTTTGCAAGTTCCACTCACGAAAAATGAAAAACCAAAAAAAAATTTTTAAACATCGATTTCGTATTGAAATCTTCCGAGCACAACTTTTCCCTTTTCACAGTAGTTGCATAATGTTATCACTGTTATACCCTAATTTTTTCAGATTTTTTGAGTACGGTGCATCACGGTCGGAAAAATCAAAAACCGATTTCTGGGACACATTTTGGGCTGAAACTCGCCCATTATCTGCCATTCTTGCATGATTTTAATACAGTATGTTCATATTGTGACCTTCAATGTTTCTGCATAGAAATATGTAGATGTTAAAGAACAATATCGTGATAATTAAATAAATTGCTGATTGTATGGTCTTTATAACCTAGAATTTTAACCGTTCTTTCAAAAGCATTAATGGCGCAGTGGCTATGGTGTCTGTCTGTGGAATCGCTGGACACTTTTTTGTCGCGGGTTCGAATCTCCATGGGGAACTTGATATTTTTTTTTCATTTTTAAAAATTGTCAACTACATAACAATAATTAGTTGCTATTTTCAAACATTTAAAAGTATTTTTAAGGTCCAGAAAAATATAAATTAGTATAGAACATACTTTTTGCTTTGTAGGATTTTTCTATTCATACACTGTTCTACGACTACGATTTTTCGTTATCCCATTGCTAACCCCTTTCTAAATTCGTAAACATTGAATAGTTACCAAACTCTATATATGCACTGCAATAGAGTCCCTGTGGAAAACTTATATGCACTGGTCGTAGCGGAATGTCAACACTGTATTTATGTCACGGCTCGAGCCGAGTGCCGAGCTTAGAAAAAAACTGATAGTAGAAGAGACAGAGAGGCCCAACGTACAGGGGGACCGGCCCGAACCTATCGCTGAGTCAATACTAATTGGAGGATTGAACTTTTCCATTTTCAATTTTTTTGTTTTGGAAACTTCGTTAACGTATTTGTGAGATTTTTCTGATTAAAATGATACCAAACACGACATGTTTGAATTATCTATACAGCAAATAAGCGTTGCTCAATTTATGTCGTGTTTGGTATCATTTTAATCACAAAATTGTCACAAACGCGATAGCGAAGTTTTTAACGAAAAATAATCAAAAACGGAAAAGTTCAGTCCTTCGATTAGTATTGTCTCATCGACACAATTCGAAAATATCATGTTACACTTCCCCGTCGCTGAATGTGGTGGCTCGCCGAGGGGTATCCCCCTATGTGGTGGGGATGGTCGCGATGCAGATATCGAGGGCCCTCCTTGTGCATATAACCAGGGAACACTATATAGAGGTCTCAATGCCCGTTCTATTCCGGATCGCTATCCTATTCCGTACATCGAAGATTTCTCGCAAAGATTAGCGAGAAAGAGAATATTCTCCACAATTGATCTCGTGCGAGCATATCATCGAATTCCCGTTAATCCGAGCAACGTATCAAAAACGGCAATTACCACGCCATTTGGTCTATTTGAGTACGTCGTGATGCCTTTCGGACTAACAAGGAGAGGTCGCGAAGTGTCACACACCAAATGAGTAGAATTTTTGTGTGTGAGTTCACATCGGTGTAAGGTTAAAAAGTGTAAAAGCTTTTTTTCCAGCGGGCTTTTGTTTATGAGAAATAAATTTTTACATTTCCACGGCCCAATATGTATCTATTTGTTTTTGTAATTACTCAACGAGTGCCGTGGCACAGTTGATAAGGTTCCGCAGTCGAAATGCTGAGGTCCGTAGTTCGAGTCCCTCTTATATGTTGAATTTTTTTTATTTCATATAAAAATATTTAATATTTTATTAATGAAAATTTGGTTCACAGTGTCATCATTTTTCTTTATTTTCACAACAAAGAATGTTTTTTTAAATTCGAAAGAAAACTGACGAGACAGATGCACGAAGAGGAATGAAAATTTATCAAAAACAAAAGAATTTCAGCGCAGCAGGGAGCAATACCTACCTACAATCTTCGTTTCGTACATTTCTTTTCTGTAACTTTCTAATTTCCCTTAACAAGCCTGTCATAAACGTTCAGGTGTTGTGAAAATAAAGAAAAATGATGACACTGTAAACCAAATTTTCATTAAAAAAATATTAAATACTTCTATATGAAATAAAAAAAATTCAACCTATAAGGGGGGGACTCGAACTACGGACCTCAGCATTTCAACCGCGGAGCCTTATCAACTGTGCCACGGCACTCGTTGAGTAATCACAAAAACAAATAGATACATATTGGGCCGTGGAAATGTAAAAATTTATTTCTCATAAACAAAAGCCCGCTGGAAAAAAAGCTTTTACACTTTTTAACCTTACACCTATGTGAACTCACACACAAAAATTCTACTCATTTGGTGTGTGACACTTCGCGACCTCTCCTTGTAAGAAATGCAGCGCAGACGTTCCAAACATTTATAGATACGGTCCTGCGAGGGTTGGAATTTACGTACGCGTATCTGGACGATATTCTTGTAGCCTCCGATAACCAAGTAGATCACATGGACCATTTGCGTGAGGTATTTGCTCGTCTCGATAAGTACGGAATAGTTATAAACCCGGCTAAATGCGTACTCGCGAGAAGCGAGGTAAAATTTTTAGGCTATTCAGTAGACGAAAACGGTACGAAGCCATTGAGAGAGAAGGTAAAAGCGATAGTAGATTTTCCAAAACCAAATAAAGTAAAAGAATTGCGCAGGTTTTTGGGAATGGTAAATTTTTATCGGCGTTTTATCCCAAAAGCGGCCGCCATTCAGTCCCCAATAAATCAGTTATTAAAAGGCAATAAATTAAAAAGCGATACTCCGGTTTGTTGGACAAAAGAGGCGGAAGACGCCTTCTCAAATTTAAAATCTGCATTAAGCAATGCAACACTTTTGGCACATCCGAACAATAAGGCAAGCCTCTCTCTCATGGTGGATGCATCTGACTATGCGTTAGGTGCTACGTTGCAGCAACGTGAAGGAGATTCGTGGAGACCTTTGGCTTTCTTCACGAAATCCTTGACGATGGCGCAGCGAAAACACAGCGCATATGACCGCGAGTTATTAGCGATATATTCTGCGATTAAAAGATTCCGCCACGCGGTAGAAGGTCGATCGTTTACAATATACACCGACCACAAGCCAATCATTTTCGCATTTAGACAGAATTTAGATAAATGACTCCTCGTCAGTTCCGATATCTAGATTTCATAGCGCAGTCCTCAACAGAGATCAAACACGTGAGCGGGGTAGAAAACGAAGTAACGGACGCATTGTCGCGTGTCGAATCTATCGCCGTTACTATTGATTATGCGGAACTCGCGAAATCGCAAGAAACTGACGAGGAAATTAAAGAATTCATTAAGTCTAAAAATAGCGCATTGCAGTTGAAACACCTCAGCCTGACACCTGAGACTTTGGTTTACTGCGATGTCGCGACAGGAAAGATTAGACCTTTCGTCACAAAAGAATACCGTCGCCGAGCATTTAATTCTTTGCACGAGTTAGCTCACCTTGGAATTAAGGCTACGGTCAGATTAGTGAGGGATAGATTCGTGTGGCCAGGTATAGAAAAAGACTGTCGTGAATGGGCTCGCGGCTGTAGTAAATGTCAACGCGCAAAAATATCAAGACATGTAGTTAGTCCGGTCGGAAATTTCGCGTTACCTGCGGAGAGGTTTAAACACGTCCATATAGACTTGGTAGGACCTTTACCGGTATCGCGGAATTTTAGGTATTGTTTGACCTGCGTTGACCGGTTTTCACGTTGGCCGCAAGTTTTTCCTTTGGAAAATATAGAAGCCGAGACAGTCGCAAGGCCATTCATGACTGGCTGGGTAGCGAGGTTCGGTACACCCGTCCGAATCACGACCGACCAAGGCCGACAGTTTGAAAGTAGCCTTTTCAAGCAATTAAATGCCTTATTAGGTAGTAAACATCTTACAAGGGGAGGACCAGACCCGGGGGTCACCGATTTTTATGAAATTTGGTACACGTCTTCTACTTGGAAAATCATTATACCCATGTTTTGCCAAAAGTGTAGATAAGTCCAAATTTTTGAAAAAATCAAGGTCAAAAAAAAATTTTTTCCGATCGACTTGAAACTTTGTAGACATGTTCTACGAGCAAAATTAAGGTATACGTATTGTTTTATTTCGCTGTAAAAACATTTTGAAAATTACTAGGTAGGATTAGTACCTTAGAGATAAAATTGTTCTCAACGAAGCGGCGTAGCTGAGCGGATGAGGTAGCGTATTGTGGGTACTATGGACGAAGGATCGATTCCCGCATGGTGTTTTTTGTATTTTTTTTTTAATTTTTTATCTCAATCATCGTTTTCCATACATCACATGTTTTATTTATTTTAATATGGTCTAGTATTTAATTTATATGAAGGAGTCGTCGTGGCTCGGGCCGGCCGCAGTTCCTGACTGGGCCCATCCACACCCAGTTGAGAGGGCACCAGCTGAGTTCGGTGCCTCGGCTGCGGCCGGTCCGGCGGAGGGTTCTTCTGTTCCTAGGAAAGGGTGAAATGATAGTTAGCGTGCGCTGCGTTTCGTCCTGGGCCTGTTCGTGGACTCGACAGTAGGGCTCACCGAACAGGCCCTGCCCTAGACGCTGTGTCCCGGATGGGACGTCGGTGTCTGTCGGTGGTCGGTATATATAGACACCGATTGCCGATGGTGTAGCAGCGGGAAGGTCCCATCGAAGGAGACACGGTCTAGCGGCCGATCCTTAAACTAGAGGCGTAGGAGTAATGGCGGCCGATAGATCCTTAGCGGCAAGCGAGAGATCGTACCGCTACATATACATTTTAAATTGCGCGTTATGTTCTATTTTATCCCTCGCAGTACTCCGCTCGGGTTCGCTCGGACCCCGATGTAAGATGCAACTTCGACCAATATATCTTTCGACTTGCGGCGTTCGTTTTGATCGCTAGCATTCTGTTCCTCGCGGCATCATTTGTTTATTTTGTAGAGATAAGAGACGAATATCTCTCGTAGCATACAATGTACATAGGAGTGGAAGCCTACCGAAGCAGTAGAGGGGCAAGGAGGGTATCCCTCTAGACGCGCCTTCATCATTTTACTTTCAGCAGTGTCCAAAGTGACTTTGCGGTGGAAGGACTGACTCTTTGCGGAACACTAATTCCGTCCATTATTTCGGTCCATTTATTATCCATTTTTAATTTTTAATATAAAGTATCAAACGCACCTGATGTTGAATTGTAATAGATAGTCATTCCCGAATTAAAATTTTTATTCCACTGGAAACAGAACGTTCCAAATAAATGCTTGAGATTAGAAAATACTCTATGTAGTATCGCAAACTTTGGGTCTTTTTAGAAGTTTGCTGTGAAATAGCTTTAGTTGTTAAGGGCAAGGGATGGAATATTTATGACTTCCTTCTAATTAGAAGACACATAGACATGCCAAAGATTTTCATTTATGTGTAACATTTGCATTTTTCAATTACACTATTTCTATGATAAAAACAGATGAGAAATTGAAAATAGAATAAATGCAATACTGGATTTTGTTGCTGGAGAAGGAGAAGCTGCCAAATAATATTGCTTGTAGTAGCTCGATCATATTTACAAACACAGTGATAGGCATAGTGGCGGCTTCTCCTTTGAAACCTCCAATGAGAACGCGCTATGGGTCCGAGCGACCCCGAGCGACGGCCGTGCCGCTGCTTCTACCGTCAGTACTCCGAGGGTTATTTATGGATTTCTTGTTAGGATTACTATGAAGTTCACAATTTTGTATTTTAATAAAAATAATTTATTTCTCATTAAAAACTACACACTTGTGCGGGTGGTACTCGTCGTAGAAATATTGAAAACATAAACGATATTCACACCAAGAACATGTGATAAAGGATACGGCGTTGCAAGTACATTTCTTATTAACATCCGACTTTGGAAAACAAACTTGGTTAACGTTACAAATATGGTACGTGTATGTGTTAATTTCGATGCATACCACGCATATTGTATCATGTTTGTAAATATCGGAGCAGATATGGTAGTTGGTTATGGATTATTGCATGTATTTTAATTGCATCAGCTCTTTTATGCAAGGACCTTTTTTCTTGTATCACTGACGGGGCGTTCTGTATTTGCTTCAGTAAAATTTTTACCTGCCGATAAAAATAGACATCGCACGGTGACAGATGGATGTGCATTGCGGTGTTACAATTTGTAGCTGAAAAGTGCACTCCATACGGTCATTATGAAATCTTTCGTCGTACATGCTACCATCAGTTTGGCCGGTCCAGGAGTCAATTAGTAAACATGTGAGTCAAAGTGAAGTGATGCGTATTCGTCGCTGGGTCGAACGAGACTAGCGCCTCCATCCCGCGGATCCCTAACGCGTGGAGTGACCTCTCCGTGGACGTATTCGAATTACAATTCCAACAAAACAGAACTTGTTATTTTGTACATACGGTTTTAAAATATTGTCTAGAAATAATTTATATGTATTTGTAGAGAGATAAAAAATTCAAAAAAAAATACAAAAAGCACCATGCGGGAATCGATCCTACGTCCATAGCACCCGCAGTACGCTACCTCATCCGCTGAGCTACGCCGCTTCGTTGAGAACATTTTTATCTCTAAGGTACTAATCGTACCTAGTAATTTTCAAAATGTTTTTACAGCGAAATATAACAGTACGTATACCTTAATTTTAGCTCGTAGAACATGTATACAAAGTTTCAAATCGATCGAAAAAATTTTTTTTTTGACCTTGATTTTTTCAAAAATTTGGACTTATCTACACTTTTGGCAAAACATGGGTCTAATGATTTTCCAAGTAGAAGACGTGTACCAAATTTCATCAAAATCGGCGACCCCCGGGTCTGGTTCTCCCCTTGTTAGAACCACAGCGTACCGCCCCGCGGCAAATGGTTTAGTTGAAAGGCTACATAGGCAGTTAAAGGCTGCAATAAAATGTCACGGCGACGAACGATGGTCCGACGCATTGCCGATAATTCTTTTAGGACTTCGTGCAGCGTTTAGTGTCGCGTCGCAGCCGCAGTCTCTTTTGGGTCACTGGACCTATGCGATCCTCACCAGGGAAATCCGCCACGTTACCCAAAAAGGTGCTCGAATTTGAGCCGGAGACGTTCGGGGTCGTTTTTGGGAAGGGCCTTATAGGCGGGGATTGGTGGAGGGGGTGGAGAATTAGGAGACGGTGTTGGAAGAGGAGGAGGAACTTGGTCGAGGAGGTTCTCGAAAAGAGTAGAAAACTCCTCCGGGGCCACCTTATTCGGTACCTGGTGAAGGGCTCGAATCAGGCGGCGTGCCTGACGTTGTTTCCCTGCTCGGGTTTTGCCCATAGGAAAATAGGTTCAGGAAAACAAGGGTGAATCGACTGAACGCCCTATGGCGAGAGCGCAAACCCATGTAAGGAATCAAGCTGAACGCCCTATGGCGAGAGCGCAAGCTTGAGGATCAAGGAATTTGGTAGTTCGAGAGAGAAACAACAATAGTTCCCGGAGAAGATTCCGGGAAAAAGGAAACAATCAAAAAAAACGAAACGGTTAACTTTCGACAAGAAAATATAGGGAACCAGAACTACACGAAGGGAAAGTGTCTCCGACTGACCTCGTCAAGATTTTTTTACGTACTTCTTCGTTCGTGATTTTCTCTGTCTTTTTATAGGAAAATCCTAGGACCAGTGCGGGTGCTGATTGGTCCCAGGGTTACCTTTGCTACAAGAGGAGGGAGAATCCCTTCCTCACCACTTTTCCTTCCCTTCGTATGTAATTCCTTCCCTTTTTCTCTTTTTTTATTAATTATAAATAACCTACAAGGTTCCCCCTTTTTTTATATACAGCTTTATTGTATTCACGATATTAGGATTCTAATGGTTTTTGAACGGTATTTATAACTTGATTTTTAAGAATAATACGGAAATTTATTTAATTGATCATGAAATATATATACATATATGAGATAATGTTTTTTGTTAATATTACCGGTGAATCCAAATATCGTGAATGTTTATCCTCCGTTCCAGAAGGAAAAGCTAATAATTATCTGTTTTTACATTTGCCTAAGCAACTTGGCTATTTTATTCGGCTACTTTCGCCTGGTTAGCAGGGGGGAAGTTGACATTTGCCAGCACACCCTTTTGTTCGGTGGTGCTGGCCGATGTTCTGGGCCCTGTGTGTGGTCATAAACCTAGGGCCGCATTTAGCTTTTCCGTCTGGGGGTGCCGATCTTATCTATTCTTATTTTTATAATATAAGTTAATACAAGGGGAGGGCGCGACGCAGGATGCGACATTAGACCAGATTTACAGGCATCAGTCGCGAAATTAGTGTATGGGACGAACTTTCGTTTACCAGCAGAATTTTTCGGTAATATTCCGGAACCATATTCAGACCCAGCCAAGATAGTGCACCAACTCAAAGGTCATTTTAGGAATTTAAAACCCACTGCTGGTTCACGCCACGGAAACAAGAAAGTATTTATATTTAAAGATTTGAAAATAGTTTCGCACGTTTTTGTACGAGTGGACGGGATGAAAGATCCGTTGCAAAACCTATACGAAGGACCATTTCCGGTCATCTCGCGGAGCGATAAAACTTTTCTTGTTTCCGTGAAAGGTAAGCAGGCTACTATCTCGATCGATAGACTGAAGCCAGCATATTGCATAAACGAAGACGAAAGTAATGACGAAAGCGTGAAAGAACTACCGGTTAGAAACGAATCTCTAGTAGATCCAGAACCGGTACAAACACCCGTTCGGACACGTTCAGGTAGACACGTTAGATTCACTGATCGCCTACAAGTCGGTAGTTAGGTATAAGAAGATTTTGTAAATAATAATTTTAAGTATAATTGTTAAAAATGATTGGCTGGGACCATAGACGGGCGTAGAAGAATGAGATTTATTTGTACTGTTAATAAACTGCTTTATTAATTGATTCACTCACTACTTTCACTGCGCTCACACGACAAAGGAAAAATGCACAGAACAAAGAGCAGCGCGAAGCCACGCACACATCTCGTCAGCGCACAGGCGCGACGTTCAGAGAAGGCGCGCAGATCAAAATTGGGTCCTACAATAATTAAGTTAGTTAAGGTACTACCGATGAGAATTGTAACGTTTTCACTGCTAAGGGGGTAAATGTAGGGGTGACGGTTTACGATCCGGTCTCCGTCATTGTATCTGCTTCGGGTGGCCGACTCTGCGCTGGGCCCATTTACTACGTGCAATTAGTCAGCACGTGCAAACACTTTGGGACCTCGCGGGTCTAGAAGCGTCCGAGGTAGACGGGGGCCGGGTCGCGAGCCGTCGTTTATGGCAAGTCCATTGTCCAGGTGGGCGCGTCGCCTTGAGGCGGCCGAGGCCTTAGGGGGTGTTCAACAGATGTGGGGATTGTCCATATCGGAACACCTCCGTGGCCTTCGGGGGTCTCGGGGCGACGTTAACAATTTTCGTACCCGCCTGGACGAGGACAGGAATCCTTCCGTCTCTCTCGCTCGAACTTGTGAGACGAGAGGACAACGAGGATTCACGAGAAAGAGTAGGGAGGACCGAGGGTTTATAAGGACTACGCACGGCCCTCCCAAGGATTCTTTTTACGTATTTCCTCTCGAGCCAAAAATGCAGATACCGAACCTCAGAGTTTTGTAGAGCGGAGAAAAATAATAAAGTTTGTTTTAACGCGAGTTAACGTCAATTCCTATAACAGATTTCATTACATGTATTGCTAGGCGGGTATAGCAGAACCGCACAAGACGATTTAAGTTTGTATATTTTATTTGAAAACAATAAAGTTTTACAATAATATGTTGATACAAATTGTAAACGGACAGAGTGACGGCAGGACGAATCGTATTAAAACTGTATTGTTCCTCCAAAGTCTCCTTTTTATATTACGGTTTAGTAGTGGTAGTAGGGATAATTTTAGGGGAGGAAGAGCTAGAGGCGAATAGTCGGAGAGGGAAATTAGCTAGGACCCTTTCGATAATGATGCAGCGTTTGGTGATCGTTGATAGGAAAAAAGGTCCATCCGGTTTGGAACATGGAAATCGAGTTAGAATAATAGGATAGATGGAATTTGGAAGATAAAGATAAGGACAACGTGGATCGATTTATTGTGATACAGTGGTCCCTGGGAAATTCGTTTGGGACCAGAAAAGGGCCTCTTAGCATTGGAATGTGTTTTAATGAGGGGCTTTTTCTAGGAGGATATTTACGACACGGGCACTTGTAGTAGAAGACTTTAAATATACGGTCGAATGCGAGTAGAGTGTATGCCTGCATGCGTGCGTAGGTGCATATGTTACTTAAAATATACATATGTATATACAGGGTGTCCAAACGGTATCGAAACACGTGTATAAGTTTTTAAATAAAATATTTTTTACCCAGGTTAAGGTCATTTCCGTAGTAAATATTGGCGCTGAATCTAATGGTGACCTAGGTTTTAACCTTGTCAATGACCTTCAAGGTTATTTCAAGGTCACTTTCATTTTTTGATGTGGGAAGACCCTTTTTTGACCTCGGCAATCGAAACAACGGAAAGTTTTACGTTCAAAAACGTATTCAGGTCATAGGTTAGGTCAGGGTGTTGAATTAGTTGATCGCCGCGAGCCGTTTCTGAGTCGCTCCGCCTGCTTCTCCCTACCAACTGTTTTACCCAACCAGGAAAGGCTTGCCAGGCTCGGGCCTATCGCACGAGTATGGTGGCGCTTTAGGGCGCCATTCGCCTCTGACCGCTCGCGCTGAAAAGACGCCGCGCACGCCGATTACAGGGAAAAAAATCGATGCGCGCGTCCCGTCGACTGACGTTATCTGTCAACAAACAGTTTCAGATCGCGTCACATCGCGTATAGGTTAAAACAAAAGTATTAGTAGTAAAAAAAGTATACTCAGATATGTCTTGAATTAAATGCGATTAACAGATTTTAATGTTTTTGGACTTCCAGCGGTGGTTTTGGCGAATTCGGCTGAGAACTGTGATAGGAATAACACGTTTTTCAATGTTATTCCTATCACTATTCTCAGCCGAATTTGCCAAAACCACCGCCGGAAGTCCAAAAACATTAAAATCTCTTAATTGCATTTAATACAAGACATATCTGAGTATACTTTTTTACTAGTAATACTTTTGTTTTGACCTATACGCCATGTGACGCGATCTGAAACTGTTCGTTGACAGATAACGTCAGTCGACGGGATACGCGCATCGATTTTTTTTCCGTAATCGGCGTGCGCGGCATCTTTCCAGCGCGAGCGATCAGAAGCGAATGGCACCACATAGCGCCACTGTACTCGTGCAATACGCCCGAGCCTGGAAGATGATTGGAAACAGAAGCTCGGTTGGGTAAAACAGTTGGTAGGGAGAAGCAGGCGGAGCGACTCAGAAAAGGCTCGCGGCGATCAACTAATTCAACACCCTGGGTTAGGTGTAACCTTGATGGCCGTTTTAAGGTCGTTTCGTTTTGAACAAGGTGTGCCTATCTTTCTTAAAAGGCAGCTGGTCAAGCTTATTTGTTTTACCTTCAATTACATGATTGACGTGCATCAAACGTAAACAGCACACTCGTACTAAAAAGAAATGTTGTGAGAGTACAAGTAACCAAGCGATTCCCATGGCCCACTAACTCTAAAACCATGTACAAAGTTTTACCTCGAAGCCATAAATAGACACTCTTAAGCTTACTGTCAAGAAGTAAATGGTGAACAATTCGAGCACTTAAAGTAAAGATATTGTGTTTAAGAATATTATTTATTTACTTATTTTTTATTTATTTTGTTGTGTTTTTTTACTTTTTTATTTTTTTTTTGAGGGAACAGAATTTACTACGTTCACGTCCTTGTTCCTGGGTAACGCTAAATGTAAAAAACCAAATCTATTTCAAGTTTAAATAACCTTCAGCTGAACTTCAAGGTCACCCTTTATCTTAGACCTGGATACATTTTTTAACGTAAAATTTTTCGTTCTTTCGATTGCCGAGGTCAAAAAAGAGTTTTCTCATTGAAAAAAACGAAGGTGACCTTGAAATAACCTTAAAGGTCATCGATGAGGTCAAAACCAAGGTCACCATTAGATCCAGCGCCAAAAGTTACTTCGGAAATGACCTTAACCTGGGTAAAAAATATTGGGTTGTTCGGAAAGTAATTTCGTTTTTTTCGGTGAGAATGAAAGACGATTTTCTTGTAGACCATAAATATGTTATTGAATTATATATTCTCCCTTTTGTTCTAATACCTCTTGTCATCTTTTTGACAGTAGTATGATTCGACACTCATAAAAGTTTTGATCTTTGCTGGCAAAAAAATCAAAGCCATTTTTGACGTCCTCATTCGAAGTAAAGGTGTTGCCGTTCAAAAAATTTTGCGAACCAGCTTTGGCACTGGTGTTCTGTTAAGGGGTTACATACAGTTAGAATTTTCAAAAAATCGATTTTTTTTTGTTTCATTTTTTTAATGTACATACATTTAAGTTCACACCCAGAAAATTTCAAGTCAATCCGTCAATTGTTTACGAAATTACACGCATATTTGTAATGACGTGGCACAGCGTTTGAAAGTAGGCGGCCGTAGTGGCATTGCTAACTTAGAACGCTGGCCCTTTTATTTACCCGCCTATTGTAAATATTATAAATGTTTATCAAACTGGCAAATATTAACCCTTTCGCTGCTACGGGTGACTATAGTCAGTATCGTTCATAAAAAAATTATGCATACATTATTATGAACACAAATCAATTTCTCGGAATTCGTTAAGCCGACTTGGAACTGCCGAGAGTCAAACTCAAAAGCAATTACAAGACGCAGTTTTTTTTCTGGGCCACATATTACTATTATTGCTCAACGGATAAAAAACCTCAACACGAGAAATGCCCGATCGGACCAGAGTCATGGTGCAGTTGGCAGCGGCCAGTAGCTGCGAATGAATTATCCACGTTCCATCATAATTATCCGTCATTACGACAAGATGTTGCTGATGCTCTACTTCTGATTTATACAGATCTCAGCAATGAGAAATTATTAGAAAGACGTGTAGGTGGTTTCACCCAAAACAATAACGAGAGCTATAATCAACTTATATGGAAAATCTCTCCAAAAATAGTTCCGGCCGGTTCGAAAATTGTAGAAACGGCTGCATACATAGCTGCCGGCATACTTAATGAAGGTACAGCATCACTTTTGTATTATATGAATGCAATTGGGATTCCACTTGGGCCCAATGCGCATTCATATGCCGAAAGAGAGGATAAACAGCGCGTGAAGATCTCCGACCTCAGAGCACATGAGAGCACACGAGAGAGAAGAATGGTCCGTAGACAACACTAACTCGAGTTATTAGAAGCTGCCGAAGGGGCGGAGGGTGTATTATATGGCCCTGGAATAGACGACTCGATATAAGTTAAAAAAAAAATTTTTTCACCAATGTAAAGTGATTTGAAACTTTAAACGCGTTTTTCTCGAGACTGTGTTCTTAAAGTCGGTGACCAAGATTGCTCGGAAACGGCTGAACCGATCAGTCTCAAATTTTAACACAAGTTTCTTAAGTATATTTTTTAGTAATTAATCGAAGCTTTTTCCTCACCGATAAATATTTCTTTTTTTATAAACAATTTAACGCCAAAATTTTGGCCAAATATCGATTTTTTTCTTCTAGAAGCCGCCATTTTGTAACCAAAAGTTATTTTGCTTATTCCTTCGATTAATTACTAGATTGCACATTCCTTTAACGAAATCCATTTGGTTTTTTCATTTTGGACGATCCAGTCCAGAGATATCGTGGTCACCGCAAGACGCCTTTTTTGAGAGGAGCTCCTGGAGATCAGCTATAGCAGCTTTCAAAATGATTATTTTTACTAATAAAAAATGTGAAAATACAGTTAAAAGTTACCATAATATGTATACAAATTTTTACATTAACAAATTTAAAAGTCTTCCCAGGAAAATTTCTTGAAAAATCGCTTTTTTTCGACCTCCTAACTGTATGTAACCCCTTAATGCATCTTCTCCATACAGATCGAATAATTTTGTTCTTGCTTGAACAGCATTTTTACCTTTTCGAAAGTAAAAAAGTAAATATGGCGAAAATGCTGCTTTCGACTTTTCATCTTTAATAGGGCACCAAACAAAAACTATTGTATAGAATCAAGCAATTTTTTTCACAAACAAGCGTTGTTATATCAACTGTCAAAATATATAATAGGAATGCGAATTAAATATGAAGTTGACTGTGAAAAATTATAATTATGTCCTCCATTGGGAAAAAACGAAATTACTTTCCGAACAACCTAATATTTTATCTAAAAATGTATACACGTGTTTCGATACTTTTTGGACACTCTGTATAAACGTGTAATATATAAGGTGTAATCAAACCTTATGCAGCGGGTTCTCTGAGTACCAAGCCTGACATCTAATACCAGTAACGGTCCTCGCAATTGAACCTCTATATTCTGTTCCAAGTTGCGTGATTCTGCACTTCCCCAAATCAATTGCTGATACATTATTAACTGAAAACAACAATACCAATTGATTTTCATAAATAGGAATTTCTCACGCAAAGGTATGCTTATGTTAGATACCGACCTAATTCTTTAAGATATCATAATTAAATATTCCTAAACGTGAGTCAGGGTCCAAACGGGAACTGTTAGTTATCTCCGATTCCGTCATCACTTTCCATTCAAAATATGTTTTGAAGACTTTTGGTCTTAAGGAAAGGCGATCGCCTTTTTGGAACCTTACTCACGAAAGGTCGGGGTCATTCAAACCTCCCACTACATTGTTGTAACACCTTTAAAAGGCAAGTCTCGTTCCCAAAATCAGACAGATTAAATCAGAATTTGTACTGAATCGCTGACAGTTTGCAGCTGACAATTAAGATTCCTCAAGTTTGTTTAAAATCTCCGAACGCGCAAGAATTCTTTTTAAATAAAGCATTGTGAATCATACGGGATACAACACATACATTATGTTCTTTTTTTTATATTTAAGTTATATCGAAACCGGAGTGCCAAGTTTACCGAAAGAAAAAAGCAATTCGACTGTATCAACGTAATTGTCTGACGAGACTAGATAGTTGTTATAGATAGTCTCCGCTTATTGCAAGTATCTACAATAGAGTAGTTGAATTGGAGCACAGCATTTTCTTCTTTTGACCAAGCCCCTTTTTTAGCAATCATGAGTAAATCCAAGGGATATAATAAGATATTGAACAAAATTATCAAAATCGGTGAAAAATCAGTGATCAATATCAGAATCAGTCCAAAGCGAAAAAGAGCAATATGAATTAGTCCAAAGCGAAGATGGGAGCGAATGCTCCGAATGCATTGAAAGTGTAGAGATAGAAGTATCATTGGAGAGTGAAGGGGAACATTTTCTGAAAGTGCACCGCAGCAAGAAAAGAATGTGTTCCTTCTAATTCTAACTCCGAGGATGGTAGGACAAGCACTCCAAGCACATTCCAAAATATTATGGGAGAAATTGAAATTGCACTTGACGGAACAAAATGGATGAAAATGAAAGCAGGCGGATCTACGGGTAGGCCACCCGTTCGTACAATATTCAAGGATATCGCAGGACCTACTGGCTACGCCAAAAGAAATATTATGTCGGATTGTGTTATTAGTGCTTTTGAACTTATAATTGATAGACACATTATAGAAACCATAAAAGACTGCACTGAAACAGAGGCACGTCGTGTTTTGAAAAAAGATTGTAAAATCACAGTTGCTGAGTTACATAGTTTTATAGGAATTCTATATGCTCAGGGTGCGTATGAAGTAAAATCATTGAAAGCTTCTTATCTATGGTCAAAAAAATGAGGACTCGCATTCTTCGCAAACACAGTGTGTAGAGACAAATTTACAGAAATTTTGAGATTTATATGATTTGACAAAAAAAGTGAACGATCCCAAAGATTACAAACCGACAAAGGGTGTAGCAGAATAAGGGGGTCATAAGTACCCTTCAACCGATTTCAATGGGGGTCTCATTCCATAGATAATGCTCGATAAATCTATAATCTTTTTTACTTATAAAACACATAGCAATAGTGAGTACTAGCTATAAATGTCTTTTCCTTTGCTAATTTTGTGTAGGGTTTTTTACAAATCTCCATCGACCTAAAGTTGGAGAAAAACCACTGAGAGCAATGACCATTTAGGTTTTTGCACCCTCAACACGTTATCTCACGCCGCACCCTCTAAATGCACTGCGATAAGATGAAAAAGATATTCTCGTATTCGCTGTCACTTACCTGCCTTGTCACATATTACACTCAACTGCACACAGGAAAACATAATAAGGTTATTAATGACAACAATCCTACAGTTCGATAAATGAAACATTTTTTGCACCTATCGAATACATCCGTTATCTATATGCATATTTAATTATATTAACTATATGAAATCTATCAACAAAAGTTGTAAATTTGTCTTATAATTCGAAGCCTATTTTGACACATTCTTTATAGATTTACCAACTTTCTGTATTTTCTATTACAAACATCCTCATATTATAAAACAGTTGAGTTTGCATCGATAGAAGTTCCGATCAGCTATGCATACAAAATTCTGTGAGAACCGTAATCACGTTATAGGTTTTTTTAACCTCTGTGAAGTTAGCCCCTGCACTAATTCCCACGCAGTTTTTTTCGTTACTAATCTATTGAGAATCGTTTGAGAGAGTTTGAGAGTACAAGAAAAACGTTTGAGAGTTGATCGTTTTTTTGAAAAACGCAATTGAAAATTTGACGTGAAGTTGGCCCCCACTTTCTCTAAATCTGTAAAAATGAAACGTACGGCTCTATTTTTTTTTTGATCGACTTGAAATCGTTTGAGAGAGTTTGAGAGAACATTAAAAACTTCTAACGAGGCCTATTTCAATAGAAAAAAATTAAAAATGTGGTGGCTCGTACGCGCACATATGGTACGGCACCCGGTGCAATGCACAGTCCATAATAAAATATAATAAAAGACCTATGCGTCAATTTAAAATAGAGAGCATGTCGGTGTGTGTAGAGGACTCTTAGAAATGTAGAATCGTTTGAGAGTTTGTTTTTTAATTGAAAACGGCGAATGAGAAGACGCGCCTACGCCCAACTCGGTTGATACGGCAGACTGAAAAATGCATACCATATGTGCACGTACAACTCACCACATTTTTCATTTTTTTCTATTGAAATAAACCTCGTTAGAAGTTTTTAATGGACTCTCAAACTCTTTCAAACGAATTCAAGTCGATTAAAAAAGGAGCCGTACGTTTCGTTTTCAGAGATGTAGAGAAAGTGGTGGGCAACTTCACGCAAAATATTTACAATTGAATTTTTCGAAAAAACGATCAACTCTCAAACATTTTTTTTGTACTCTCAAACGATTCTCTTTACTTTCAAATTGGTTTCGTTGAATGTTTGCGAGGCTACACCCGTCTGCCGTATCGACTGAGTTGGGCGTAGGCGTGTCTTGTCAATCGCCTTTTTCAATTAAAAAACAAACTCTCAAACGATTCTACATTTCTGAGAGTCCTCTACACACACCGACATGCTCTCTATTTTAAATTGGCGTATAAGTCTTTTATTATATTTTAATTATCGACTGTGCATTGCACCGGGTGCCGTACCATATGTGCGCGTACGAGCCACCACATTTTTAATTTTTTTCTATTGAAATAGGCCTCGTTAGAAGTTTTTAATGTTCTCTCAAACTCTCTGAAACGATTCTCAATAGATTAGTAACGAAAAAAACTGCGTGGGAATTAGTGCAGGGGCTAATTTCACAGAGGTGTTTTTTTATTTTATACTCTTCCCGGCGATGTAGTTGAAGTGAGGAGTGTGACGTCCGGTAGACTACAGCGGTGCCAGCATTCAAATATTGTACTCGTAATTTTATTTTCTTTAAGTTAGTTACTAGCGCGATCTTCTCCTTCTGCATCCATCGACAATCCACGTCAACGCTTACAGCGCGTGATTCAAAGGGCCAACGGTGGCCAACGACTTTTTTCGAAATCTTCTAAAAGGCCACGTAAGGAAGAAGCGATGAAACAGTGGGAGGAGACATATATAAATAGGATGCGCACCGAGCGCAGAAGCTCTCTTGCACTTTATTTCCAGTTTTGTACACAGGATAATTAGTCTTAGTTTAGTCTTAGTCCAGTTCTTTTAGTCAAGTAGTGAACAAACAATGTGTAACTCTTTAAATCGATTCAACTACGTTCTCGACGATATTACCAAGGCGTTCTAAGTCACTCCAATTTCTAAAACCATACTATTAGGAGTCGATTCCATTCCAATTCAAGTTCAAGCTCCAATCTTATTCAGACTCTTAGGAAGTCTATTCAAAGTCGATCGTATTTTGTATCTACATTTATATCCTTATATTGTAACCAGTAGTTTAACCATTTTTACTCGTTTGTAACAATATATTTTATTCTTGTTATTTAATTTCTGAATAGTTTAATCAGGAAACCACATTCGACCTTCCTATTTTTACCTAATTTTTACTCGCCTACTAATCCTACAATTCCCATTTTCCTTCCAAAACTCTTCGTCTTCTCTCCGAAAGAAAGTCAGAGATTTGTTCTGCGAGTTGGAAACATTCGACGACCAAAGAGCGTTACATCAGCCTGTTCCATCACCGGCATCGATTCAGCACCTAAAATCCGACAACCCGCTCTACGTCGGTCAGACAGGATCTCTACACTTCGAGATCTTTTCTCCGTTTCTCGAGGGAGCCTGCAGGAGAGAGAGAGAGAGAAAGAGAGAGAGAGAGAGAGAGAGAGAGAGAGAGAGAGAGAGAGAGAGGAAGACACTACGAATAGTGATGCAACGGATCTCTGTTTCTGTTTCCGCAAGTGCGGAAGTTCCGCGCGCTTTTCAACATTCGTTTCTGCTTCTGTTTCCGCTACTTTTATAACGGAGATACAATCGGAAGTTTACGACGGCTGAGAATGGCTAATCTTTTGCCATTAGTGCGCCAATATTTGTCGGTACCCCCCATCAGCGTCGCCAGTGAGCAATTATTTAGCGGAGCTGGTCTTATATACGAAGAACACCGGAACAGACTGTTAGGTGCAAAAGCGGCCAAATTACTTTTCATAAAATATAACTTACCTTTATATATTTATACTTACACTTTATATAAAATATAACTACTTAATTTTGAATATTAATTAAGTGTTCATTTGCAAAGTTGCAATATTGTTTTCTATAGTAGATTTCTAATATATCTATTTCTAATCTAGATTCTAGATTTGGTATATTTGATACTTAATAAAGAAATATATTTGTAAATTTGTTTTTTTTCCATATTATTTACACTTCTGTTTCTGCATCCGTTTCCGTTTCTGCTAAAATTTACTTTTGACATCTGTTTCCGTTTCTGGTTCCGCTACGACACTTCCGTTGCATCACTAACTACGAACGATAAGTCGAACTATCATTTGTTCTTTTTCGCGCAATTCAAAATAGTTATAGCGAAACGACTTGCAACGGCTGGGTCCCAGCCATTTGACCGCCCAGGCGGGAAGGCAAAATACCTGCATAAATCCCGGTAATACGGTTTTGAAATTATATCTCCATTTCGAGTTTGCTAGACTCGTGATTTCATTTCTCTGCTTGTTTCACCTCCGTCGCTAGGACGTGACAGGAGAAACTGAAGGTAACCAGGAGGTCCAAGCTTAGATGGGAAAGGCTTTGCCCAAGTTTCGAAAAATGTATCATGTTCGCAGTTGTAGGAGGCGGAAGTATCATCAAATTAGCGCTTTCTTTTAAAAATTCGAAATATGGCGCGCTTATTACCTTTCGTCTTTTGTTTCAATATTGTCATTTGTCTGATAAAAAGAAGGGAAATCATTATGACGGCCATTATTACAGCGACGATGACTCGGTGCAGTGTAAAAGATTGCAGTGCGCAAAATGTTAAATTGTATCAAATTTCACCACCTTCGCAAGAAGAAAGGCTAATAAAATAGATTTCCGCGTGCGAAAACCTTGCGAAATAGGAAAGTGTGCGAAGTACACTTCGAGAAGAGGTTTTTTTTTACAGAAAACCTTATCAAGGACCGCAGTACCCACCTTGAATTTACCAGGTAAAGTGAATCTTTATGTATATATATATATAAATTCATTATACTTTCGTTTGCATCTGTTTTTGTATTAATTCAATTAATTTAATTGTGTATCTATTTGTATAGCGCCGGAAATTTACTTCGTGTTAAAGTAGCTTCGTATTATGTTATATGCATTATTTATTTATAGATATGTACGTACTATGCTTAAATATTTTATTAACATTCCGTTTATTTTTGTTAGAACCCATAAATGTGCCAAGGAGTGGCACATATGGAATTGAAGAAGAAGTAGAAGACAAACCTTCGCAAATTATGTAAGTATATATTATATAAAATACTAAAATTTGAAATATGTACAGTGGCTCACAAAAGTGTTCGAACGTGTGTAAGTAAAAACAAAAACAATAGATACATGTATGTTAGACTTAAGTTTTGAAGGCAGTACTGTAACTACTGTCAGACACAACTATCAGAATAGTACATCTAAATTCTCAAGACAATCGAATAATATACAGTGCTGGACAAAAGTATTGGCACATCATGATTTTTATGTTACAGTCGCTAATAACTACTAAATAAATTATTAAAAACAAAAAATTTGTTGACATATAGGTATGTTATCTATCCTAGTTTGATATACAACAAAAAAAAGTAGTATAAATAAAGCGATATACGAAATAATACGAAAAACGTGTTTATTGAGCATTTTATACGCGGACAAAAATATTGGCACAGTTCAATAATAATATTCATTACTAGTATAAAATCGGGTATTAATATTTTGTTGCTCGTCCTTTTCTTTTGAGAACTTCTTTGAGCCTTCTCGGCATTGAATAGACTAATTTTTTTGTAAATTCCGTATCAATATTGTAGAATCTCTCCTCTGTCTCTATTGATATATATATTTATTCTACACACATTTATCTAACAACTATATATACACCTTAAACTAACTAACAATATCATAGCCTAAACAACAAAATAACAAAATAGAAACACTCACTAAAATAAAATAACTCTAATAACTCTAATTGCTAATACTCTCCACTAAACTCTATACATATATAACTCCACTGTATTTCTCCTCGCAACAAACTCTGTGTCTTAACTCTCTCGACGCTCTCAACTGACTCTCAACTGACTCTCCCAAAAATTCACACTCGCATCCACCCTCGATACTCTTTCTCACAGCATGCATTCCTCGTCTTTCTCACAGCTTGCATTCTCTATTGCACTCACTCATTTTCTCCTTGTCCACAGACTAAACATTCACTCTAACCCTCGAACTCGCCGTCTTCCAAATCACGTATTCTAAACATTCACTCTCAAATACACAAAATCCATCCACACTCACTAACTAAAAGCTATCTCTTATTTCTAAAAAATTACGATACTACAATATTGTGCCATTCTTGCAGGAGAATCTCTTTTAGTTCAGTTTTATTTGTTATATTATGTTTTCTAATCCTTTTTTCCAATTCATTCCATACATGCTCTATTGGATTCATGTCTGGACTTTGCGGTGGTGTGTTTAAAGTGTGTGCAGTGTTGTAGACGATCCATTGGCGAACTATGTATGCCGTATGTTTAGGATCCCGATCTTGTTGTAAATAAAAATTCGTAGGAAGATTTAATTTTTCAGCACTTTTTAAAAGATTTTCTTTTAATATGTTTAAATATTTATATTTATCCATGATGCCATCAATAAACGAAAGTTCGTCAAGTCCTGATGATGCCATACATCCCCAAACCATTAAACCACCACCTCCGTGTTTAACTGTAGCTTGCAGATTACATGAATCCATTTCTGTGTTGGGCTTTCTCCACACCAATATTCTTCCGTCAGATTTAAATATATTAAATTTACTTTCATCCGAAAAGATTACATTGTCCCAAAAACTACAGTCTTTTTTAACACGTTCACGCCGGGGCGAATACCTACGTTTTTTCGCGTGAGGCGGGACTGTCTTATCTCCTTACACTTCGTGAGGCGGAACGACACTGTTGCGAGTTCGAACACAATGAGAAATCACAACAGTTCGAGGCTTTGAACGCGCTAAATGCGAGATTGCAACAGTTATAACATAGTGTTTTTTTGAGCGCACATTTTCACATTTTCTTTCAAGTTTCTGCTTTGTAAAGATGTGAATCTAATAGAAAAAGTTTCACTTCAATAGAAATGATGAATATAGCAGAATACTGGTGGCGTTCAACGTGTTAAACGTGACCCACTAGTGGGTCACGCCGCCCCACGGAATAGTCAAGTGTGACCCACCGGTGGGTCGCGCCGCCCCACGGAACAGTCAAGTGTGACCCACCGGTGGGTCACGCCGGCGTGAGCGTGTTAATAAACTCTATTGCAAACTCTTTCCTTTTCTTTTGATTTATTCTGCTAATATAGGGTTTTCTCCGCGAAACGCAAGCAGAATAACCGGCGTCCTTTATTGTTAGTGTCCTGCGTATTGTTTTGGAACTTACTTCTTTTTGGCTTTCATCTCTTAACATTGATGCGATTTCGGAAGAATTTAATTTTGGATTTTTTTTCACTATATTTATAATTTTTCTTTTTTCTCGTATAGACAGTTTTGAAGGCCGACCACTTCTAATCTTATTTTCAAAACTTGCTTCATTTTTAAATCGTTTTATAATACTGCGAATAGTGAAACGACTCCTATTTACAACTTCTCCAATTTCGCTGTACGATTTATTTGTGTTATATAAATTTGCACACTTATGGGAACTCAGACACTATCGTATAACACCTGAGAGCGATAGTCCCGGTTCGAGATTGTTACCTCCCCCCCCCCCCCCCCCCCCAAAAAATATACATAAAAACCCAAACCCAACACTAAAATCCCTTCTCAATAAATCATAACTCCACTACATATCTCCCCATAAAATAAATCTCACTCTCTAAACTCCTCCTAATTGACGAATCAGCCCTTACTCCTCACACCCTACTCCTCCAACCCCGAACCATAGACCACTTACCTAAATACAAGAGAATTGATTGCTACTTCTCTAATCTAAATATAGCAAAAGTTAAAATTTAATACAATCTGGAAATAAATAATACGATATCGTAAAAGAGCCTCAACAAAATAGATACCCCAAATATAAATACAAACGTACTAACACAATAATCATACCTTAACCATTCCTCATACTCAAACCCTAAATTACACGTATATTCAGCCTATTGAAAAGAGTCTCGCACATATATCTACGCTATGCCCCTACGACTTCCATTTCGATTGCAGGACTTCAGGGGCTAACCTCCTCTTTATAATATGGAAATGTTGGAGCAACGAAATGACACGGTCATAATTACTACGGAGGACCACCCGAACTCCACATTGAAAAAAGATGATGTAGACGACATCATCTACGAGATAATGAAGACGTCACTAGAAAAAAAGACAGTGATGAAAATAGAAAGGGTCAATTTTAAAAATGGGACTGTCAGGCTGACCAGTAAGAATAGCAACACGCTCATAACAATAAGGGAGGCGCTGGGAAAAGGGATAGTGATTAGAGGAAAGAGGGTGAGGGAGGGGCAAGAGGAGGAAATAGAAAGGAAAAAGGACGTCGTGATATGGTGCTCCACCCACCGTATGGAGGACGAGATGCTAAGAGGGCTAATCGAGATGGAGGTAAAAGATTGGGGGACAAAGGAATGGAGCTTGATAAGGAAAGGGCACGCGGACGGGAAAAGCCGGAGGTTTTACTACAAAATCCCGGCAAGAACGATGAGCAAAATTAGAGGCAGAGGGAATTCGCTAACGGTGGGAGGGGTGATTAAATTAAGATTCTCACTCTACAGATAGACAAGGGCAACTCACTACAAGACAGACCTCACGAACTCCACAGCACAGACAATAGACACACAAACAGGACAACCAAACACAGACTAGGGAGCCGATGATGAAACCCAACCTAAACGAGACTATAGATTCTCGAAAAGTAACCTTCAAGGCCCCACCAAAAAACAACAAGTTACACACCCACACGTACATCCAACGCACAATATACAATTATATAATACACTCACTTCCCTCTACATACCTCAGACAACAACTCACCCTACGCATGACGAGACGAACCTGATAGGAGAGATATATAAAAAAAAAAAAAAAACGGAATAAAAAGGAAAAGAAGGTCCAAACCTCCTCGGGAAGTATAATTAAAAGACAGGAGATTAGCCAGAAGACACGTATAAAAAGGCGGGCTTTACTCTTATATATCGGGATCTTGTGCGAGACTCTATAAATTATATAAGTTGACAAATAACGAAATAATACTAATAAATTCTAGATTAACTCTAAAACCCTCAGTAATAGAAAAAGAATTTAGCCATACAACAGCAAACCGAAGCCCTACACTACAGTTAACCACCAAATACTATAATCAATGCTCTTGTTACGCTACCGCGTGAACTGTATGAACTTGTACGCAGCAGGAAACGACATTATCGTCATTGTAAATGGTAGATGTGCGTGGGTAACCGAAGGCCGCAAAGACAAATGAGAAGAAAAATCAATATTATATCATGGGGATTTGATTCCGCTTGATTTTCTTTATTTACTTTACATTGCTATGGGAACTGCACCGCCTCGGTACGAAACGCTCGTCTATCATATCGCGGAACACTAATAGGATTGCGAGATCGAATGGAAAGGAGCCTCTGATTCGTAGGAAAGAGCGATCGTAAAATTTGTATGAGTTTTGAATTGTTTAACAAACCTAGCAACGAGACCCACTCTTGCGCAAGATCTCAAAGCGATTAGACGTATAACGTTATACGAAGCCATTATAATTATTTTCTGTTCCTAATTATTAAATATTATTCCAAGTTGTTGTTGTTCAGTTATTATATTTAAAGTAATTAAAGTTATTGTTCAATTTAGTTAATATATATATATATATATTCAAAGTTCCTAAAAGTACATTGTAAAGTATTAATTTAAAACTCCTTCATCTCTTGTGGAGAGTCACCCCTCTTCCACTGGATGCAACCCACACCATTAATCAAAAATCCCTGATCGGCCACGCAACACTCTTTTCAAAATCACTCATACCATCCAGTTATCCCTATTGAAAAAAAAAAAAGAGAAGAATCCTTTCACCCCCCCCCCCCCCTTCTTCAACACCAATAAATAAATATATACCCATGTCCCGGCTCGGGATCCATACATGCCTCTGTATAAACAATTTCAGATAGGATCACCCCTCTAACCTGAGCAGATAATGCTACTGCTCATGCATAAATTTTCTCCCCAGAACATTAGGTAAAGCTTCGATTCGTATAACGATATATCCAAGGCCAAACAGCAATCTCGAACTATATCTATACGCTCCGGTACACTTATACAACTTTCAAAAAACACTAAATCGCGAGATATCCACACTATTAACCCATATAAATTGACCGAAACCAATCCGGCCCATTAATTAAAACTAAAATAAAATGTCTACTCTATCTACTCTGACACCACTACCCTTCATGTATATACCTATCTTTAGATGCTCTAGGTAAATTTCTAGTATCTATACTAATAACATGTTGATTATACGCATATCTACATAATCATAACACCATTAATGATTCCATATACTATATATGTCGCCCATAATTCTGTATTTATGTATATATGAGCTTTCCTTTATGGTAATTATCTTGTGTATCCCACTAATACAACCCGCTTACTATTTCACCCATAACCCACATTATCACCTATGATTTTAATCATTAGGTTATGACCTAACCTTAACTATTCTCTAACACATAATTGAATAACTGAATATATCCAACTTACACCCTTCTATAAAAACTTAGAATATTGAGATTCAATCATAATTTAAATATATCCAAATAACTAGTCACAATAAACTAGTGGTTTATAGGTATATATCTACATATAGCTAACTCATAAAGAAAGTTCTGATCTATATTCACTGACCAAATCGGATTTACCTGCCCACAACTGACTCCGAATATTACTGTTTACTCCACCCATCCTGATGATATTATCCTCATACGTACGACCTATTTCAAGACACAACAGGTAGGATCCCAATATATATTTTAACACTATGATGACTACGTACACTCTACTGTATTTATAGCAATAGACCTTCCTTATAACCTGTAAGCAATAGGATCATAAGTCGTGTAATCCATATCACTAATATACCTCTTCTATGTATACGACTCATTGGTTGTTTATATCCTGTACATACCATTCATGCAACTTCTTTAATAATACATCCTTATTCCTTACGATCAAATATAAATAACATAATTTCCAATAAACAATAACCACTTGACCACAAATGATTCGGACAATCAAACATACACCCATACATATAATAGTTAACGTCCAAATTGAAATCATATAGTAGTTTCGACCTGGAAGTACTTACAACATCTATAGAATAGCTATGCTTGCCCACAATTAACTTTGACTCTGATGCCATTACTCTCACGTACATGCCTCTCTTATTCCAGATACATCAGGTAGATCGTTAATACATTTATTAATATTACGACGATTGTATCTATTATGCTCCACCCTGACAAGCTGCATACAATTAGCGCAAGTCATACTCATACTCCGTATAAAATCATACACTAACTATACCTTGTACAGTTCACAGATCAAGCCTTCTCTAAAATTACAACAATGTAGTCAATAGAAGAAACAATAACTGTGATTAACCTTGACCTGAGCCCACCCTTCTTTCTCTAAATATACACAAGCTATTTAGATATTAAGTAACAATCATCCACTAACCCGACCTATATGTATGAAACAAGGGAAACTAAGTCTTATCCACTAATTCTTAAACCATAGGATTTACCTCGCTTACCTAAGAATACTGGCTTACAATTAAACCCCTGATTTGCATATACATATCTTTATATAACACACTATACAGTTAAAGTTAAAGGGAATATATAAAACAATCTCGATCCATACGCATCGTCTAAAATCGACTCGCCGCTACAACCAACTATAAACAAGATTGCTCACTCCACACATTCTGACAATAATACCCCTCATATATATGATTTATTTCCAGACACAACAAGTAGGTCCTCAATATATATATATATATATATATATATACATACTACGTTGACCACATATACCCCGATGTACTTATTGTATTATAACATTAGGATCTTCTTCATACACTATACGTACTGTGAATATATTTTATAACCTATATCTCTCTGCCATATATAATTTATCGACTGTCTGCAACCTATACATCTCATTTATGCAACCTCTCTAATAATACAGGGTGGTCCACACAACGTGTGCACCGTTAAAAACTACCAAAATATGCGTTGCACAAAAAAGTTTTTATATAGAAGTTGCATGGTCTGAAGGGGCACATTATATAGTGTAGTTATTTTTTTTATAGGTGGAGGCGTTTCGGAGATTTGAAGGTCAACTTTGTTTTTTTAAATGGAATGCTATATTTTTTATATCAAAATATGGAAGAATGTCGAATTCTGAGTAAAAAAGTATTGACATTTATTTGCCCTAAACCTAATAACTAACGAGTAATTTCACTTTATTTCCTGAAAATTTTCTTCGCGTAATATCAAGTTAGAAATTCGACCTTATCACAGATTTCCGCAGGACAGCGATGTTTACGTGACAGTGTTTATCAACACAACATCTATCATGATTCGCAATCGTCTTCATATTCGTAATCCAGTATTGAAGTTACCTTCGGTGTTGTGTGTATTTACCAGACAGATAAAAGTAAAAATGAAATTTTGTAATAGCGAAAAAGTTGATATGCTTTTAGTTTATGGTGAGTGCCATAAAAATGCAATAAGAGCCAAAGCCGAAACGAAATCAGCCATCTCGAGCCACATTTGAGAGAATGTGTCAATCGCTTCGACGAACCGGAAGTCTTAATGTTACTAAACGTAACTTAACGAAAACTGCTACTTCTGATGCAAATGCTATTGCGGTCCTAGCAGCGGTAACAGAAAACCCCCATATTAGTACACGACAGATTTCACGAGGATCTGGAATTAGCAAAACAAGAGTACTACGCATTCTTCATAATGAAAAACATCGTCCCTATCACCTAGCACTTCATCAGGAGCTCCATGGAACGGATTATGAAAACCGCGTTCGGTTCTGCCAGTGGTACCTGCATCAAATGAACAGTGATAATTATTTTTTACAAAAAGTTTTGTTCACTGATGAAGCAACGTTTACTAATCGCAGGCAGATTAATTTGAAAAATATGCATTATTGGGCACCAGAAAATCCTCACTGGATGAGAGAAGTCGACCACCAACGTCAATGGAGCGTTAATGTGTGGTGTGGAATACTGGGCAACCAATTGATTGGGCCATATTTTATTAATGATCGACTAACAGGACAAAAATATGCTAACTTTTTGAATGACACTTTACCATCTTTATTGGAAAATGTACCTTTAAATATCCTTACACAAATCTGGTATCAACATGATGGTTGTCCTGCACATTACGCGCGTAATGTAAGGCAAGTACTGGATAGAAAATTTCCTAATCGATGGATTGGTCGTGGCGGACGATTTATGTGGCCTCCACGCTCACCGGACCTTACTCCTTTAGACTATTTTCTGTGGGGCACATTAAAAGACACAGTGTATCGTGAACCACCAACAACATCTGAGAATATGAAACATCGTATTCGTGAAGCATGCATTACACTCAGTGCGGATATGATTCAGAATGCAGTTTCTTCATTAGTTAATAGATTGCATCACTGTATTAATGCCAATGGATATCACTTTGAACATTTACATTAGTTGCGTTAAGCCACTAGGTCACTCATATTAGTAAACACTGTCACGTAAACATCGCTGTCCTGCGGAAATCTGTGATAAGGTCGAATTTCTAACTTGATATTACGCGAAGAAAATTTTCAGGAAATAAAGTGAAATTACTCGTTAGTTATTAGGTTTAGGGCAAATAAATGTCAATACTTTTTTACTCAGAATTCGACATTCTTCCATATTTTGATATAAAAAATATAGCATTCCATTTAAAAAAACAAAATTGACCTTCAAATCTCCGAAACGCCTCCACCTATAAAAAAAATAACTACACTATATAATGTGCCCCTTCAGACCATGCAACTTCTATATAAAAACTTTTTTGTGCAACGCATATTTTGGTAGTTTTTAACGGTGCACACGTTGTGTGGACCACCCTGTATATTCTTGCCCACTATGACTAATATGTCCTCTAATAAATAACAACAACCTGACCACATTCGACTCAGATGCGTATTCATACAACTTTATATATATTATCTAACGTTCAAACTGAAACCATATGTTAATTTCGAGCCACATGTACCTACAACATTTGCAGAATGACTATGTTTGCCCACAATCAATTCCGACTCTGATATTATTACCTTTATATATATATATATGTGTACATGTTCCTCCCACCTCAGATGCATCAGGTAGGTCACTAATACTCATATTAAATTACGATGATTGTATTAACTATGCTATGCCCTGTTAAACCACTCACAATTTGTATAATCCCTACCCCATACAGGATAATATGCTAAATATACTTTGTACATTCCACAGATAAATCTTCTCTAAACTTATAACAACATGATTAATATTAAGAAACAATAACTTTAATTATAACTAACTCTGACTTAGACCCACCCTCTCACATAAACACAAACTAATAGAAAACCAAGTAGCAATTATTTATGAATGCTGACTTGTACGCATGAATCAAGAGAAACTAACTCCTGCCCATCAAATAGTTAAAGCATGTAACCCACCTGAGTTACCTTAAATATCACCAATGCATACTACCAATCTTAAGCACATCAGGTAGACCTCAATAAACAAGCTGAATATACACAACCGACGGTCTACGACTTTAATATCTGCTATGCGTACTCTATATCTCCCTTCACTCTTTAACTCTTTCCCGTGTTCCGCTCAAATTACATAACTCTTGTACCTTACCCACCTAAACCCTCATAATAACCTATTATTGACAACTGAAGATCAAACACACAATAAAACTACCTAGTAATAAACATTGTGAAGTCAGATCACGATCAACTTGGCCTCATAGAGTAAATAACATTTCGCAAAATCTCATAATCCTGACTCACACATATAAGTCTGTAAGAACCAATCAATATTTATCAACATCCTAAATTGAAATCGAAATTGAATGGATTTTTTTTTTTTTTCCCGATAATGTAACTATATAAATTTGTCCGTCCATGCTTCAGGAATTGTTTACGTACTGTGGGCAAACAATAGCTCCCATCCTCTTATAACAGAACTTTTCACATTAATCAAAAGGAGGAGAAAAGTAAATCCTACAAGACAACAATATATGTTATCTTATTAACGTTAAATGTATATAAACCTTCAAGTTCAAAAAGAGATGATACATGTTCTCAATAATAACAATATCATTACCACTGGTGATTGCACCCTCCTATTTATTTTCAGAGTACGACGTATAAAGAAAGGTAAAATCCTTCCCTAACGGTGCAATCATTAGTAAACAAAACTAATAAAATAAGATTCTTAGCATAGCGCGACATAAAAAACGACAACGTCAACATGAAGATCGTACAAATTAACCTTCATCATGCACCTGTCGCCGCAGCAATGCTAACAACATTTATGAAGAAAGGCGACATCGACATCGCGCTAATCCAAGAACCCTACATAACACATGGAGGTATAAGAGGGCTGAACGCCGCAGGAAGCATCTGGTGCACATCGGTGAATAAAGACTCAAGAACTTGCATCGTAACAAGAAAAGGGATAAACGTGACGCTCTTACCGCAGTTCAACGACAATTACACCACGGTAGCGGAGCTGACCTGTAAATCAAGCGAATCCGGAGAAAACAAAGGATTAGTAATCGCCTCGATCTACTCAAAATGGGATGGAAAAGACACGGTGTTAGGAAAGAAAGGCAAGGAAGCCTGCGAGTGGTGCACCGACAAAGGAAAAGAAATTCTAATAGGCATGGATGCAAATGACAAGAACGAAGTATGAGGAAGCACAAAGACGAACGCAAGGGGAAGAATGCTGATGGAAGAAATGCAGGACTTGGACCTGACCTGCCTGAATAGAGGAAACGAGCCCACGTTCCACAACGTACTGAGAGAAGAAGTACTGGATGTCACACTAGGATCCCCAGGAGTGATAGGCATGCTGAAGAACTGGCAGGTGAGCCAAAGAGACTCGAAATCGGATCACAAATATATAGTGATGGATGTAACTGAAGAAGACATAAAGGAAAGAGTATGGAAAAGAGACCCGAGGAAGACGGACTGGAGGAAATACAAAACATTAATAGAAATGAATAGACATACACTGCCTAAGAGATACGGCAACCAAGAAGAGATCGATGAAGCGATAGAGGCATTGAACCGACTACTGAACGAAGCCTGGGAAGAAGCAACGGAAGAGAAAGAATACAAGAACAAGATTAGACTACCCTGGTGGAACAGGAAGCTAGAGAAGGAAAGCAATAGGATCTCCAATCTGAAGAAGCTGGCCAGAAGAAGAGGCGGAAGGGAAATATGGGACAAGATCAACAAGGCCAACAGGAACTTAAGAAAACTGATCTTTGAGAGCAAGAGAACATCATGGAGAAAATACTGCGAAAGCGTGAAGAAATTACCGGAAACTGCAAGGCTAAACAAGATGCTTTCCGAAGACGGACAAAAGGGAATCGGAGCCCTGAAGAAGAAGAATGGTAAATTCACGGATAACGATGAGGAAATACTGGAACTACTGCTAAAGGAACATTTCCCTGGATGCAATAGAATCTCAAACGATCAAGGCAACAGACAAGAAGAGAATGAAAAGATAAAACCAAACTGGGAATTGGCGAATAAAGTAGTCAGCCAACAGAGGGTAAGATGGGCGATAATGTCGTTCGACCCATACAAGGCTCCAGGAACGGACGGAATCTATCCGCAGCTCCTGAAAAAGGCCTTGCCATGGATCGAGGACTTCGTAGTGAAAATAATCAGAGCATCCATAGCGACGGGATGTTACCCCTCAAAATGGGGGGAAACAAGAGTTGTCTTACTACCAAAACCTGGAAAACCAGACTACACGACGCCTAAAGCATATAGGCCAATCAGCCTCACACCGTTTCTACTGAAGACGGCGGAAAGACTTATCGACAGACACCTGAAAGAAGTCACCCTGAAGAGGAAACCTCTGAACCCAAAGCAACACGCTTTTAGAGCAGGAAGATCTGTGGAAACGGCGCTACACGATCTGGTAGGCAGCGTAGAGGATACCTTCAACGAAAAAGGTATAGCGATAGGAGGCTTCGCGGATATCGAAGGAGCCTTCAATATGATTTCAACGGAACTAATCCAACAATTCCTGAGGGACTTCGAAGTGGAAGAGGAAATCAGAATATGGATTATGAAGATGCTCAGGAAAAGAACTCTGCAAGTCAAGAAAGGAACGGCGGAACTGAAGGCAGCGGTGAACAGAGGATGCCCGCAAGGAGGAATATTATCTCCACTACTATGGTGTATCGCAGTGGACGGCCTGATAGGAGCACTACAGGAATGCGGAGTAGAAGCAGCAGCATACGCGGATGACGTGAATTTCCTCACGAAAGGGAAGACTATAGAAGAGGCAAAGGATAAAGCAAGGACGGCTCTACAGATACTGGAAGTATGGTGCGAAGCGACGGGATTATCAGTGAATCCGGCCAAGATGGAGATGATGATGTTCTCCAGGAGCTTTGTATCCAACGCACAACGACCTGTAATAGAAGATTTACTGTATAAAGGGGAACCCCTGACCTTCGTGAGAAAGGTCAAATATCTAGGGGTACATATCACGGATAAATTGATATGGTCGACACATGTGAGACTACAACTCGAAAGAGCGAAAAAGAATCTAAATGTGATGTACAGGATGGTAGGAGCAAAATGGGGATTAGACCCCGCAAGGAGCAAGTGGATCTATGAAGCAATAATAGTACCAAGGATAACTTTTGGAGCACTGATTTGGTGGAGAGCGACATCACTGGTCACCATAAAAGCAAAAATGGACAGCATTCAAGGAATGGCGCTGAGACGCATCACTGGAGCATTCAAGACCACCCCGACGAGAGCACTGGAAGTAATGTGCGACGTCACCCCATTGGATGTCAAGGTTAGGGAAGTGGCACTAAAAACGGCCTACAGGCTGAACTACTGGAATCTCTGGAACGGAGAGAAGAAAACCAGGGAAGGAATGAACCGTCACACCGACATAGTCTACAAGGAAGCACCACGGGAGGTAGTGGATATCTTCCACATGCCGGCGGACAAGACCGTTATGGAATACGACTTCGGGAGAAGATACACAATTCACATCGGACCGAGAAAGGACTGGGAAGGAGGGAAGAAACCATATGACTCAAATAGCAGGGTATACTACACCGATGGATCTAGAAAAAACGATCTCACGGGAGCAGCTTGGATCAGAGAGGGTATCCCGAGCGAGAAAAGAATCTTGAGGCTTGGGAATCTGCCCACAGTATTTCAAGCTGAAGTCACGGCGATCAGGGACTGCATCGGACACCTGATGGAAAAGAGGACGAGAAACGAGAGCATAACGATATGCTCGGACAGCCAGGCGGCACTTCTGGCGCTGATCAATGGAACATCACGCTCAAGAACGGTGATCGACTGCAGGAAAGCCCTCAACGAACTGGCAACAATGGGGAACAAGATAACCCTGATATGGGTACCGGGCCACCGAGGAATCCAAGGAAACGAGCTAGCGGATAAATTAGCGAACGAGGGATCGGACGAACCACCAACTGGACCGGAACCCATGCTACCGGTCTCGAAGGCAACAGCGAAGCAAGCCATTAAGGAATGGAGAATCACAGAGAGGAAAAGGAAATGGACGAATACAGGCGGATGCATACATGCGAAAGAACTCTTGGGAGACGAAGTCCCATATAAGCAAAGGAAGGTCTTAAAGGACATGGAGAGAAAAGATCTCTCGAAGATGATTGGCATCATGACCAATCACGCAGCATTAGGAAATCACCTAAAGAGGATGGGGAAAGAAGTGAGTGAGAACTGCAGGGCCTGCGAAGAAACCCCGGAGACAGGGAAACATATCCTATGCCACTGCCCGGCGATAATGGGGAAAAGAAAGAGAATCATAGGAAAGGAACTCCTTACCGAGGAGGAGACCAGAGAGATACCACCAGAAAAGATAATCAAATTCCTAGAAGAAGTAAATCCATGGAGGAAGAATGAATGACGAATGCCTGGAACCAACCAAGGCGACTACACGATTATGAGGAAACGAAGCCCATGGACGCCTAATACACGCCCTAAGCGAACATTGCAGAATCCGCAAAAGTTCCCGATCTCCCTGGCCACCCGAGGATCCGAGTGAATCAGGCAACGGATGAACACGTTGATCCGAGGCGGGGGGACGGGGATGATAGCGAAACCTCAAAGCTCAGCCCAAGGGGGGTGAACGGAGATGGGATGAAAGTTGAGGAGTCGGGGCTGTCGACTTACGAGATGGAAGTAACTGGCCTTGGACCTCAGATCAAGGTCGGCGAAAGCCATCCCTTTGGCTACTGGCAGCGGCGACACCGCTCCCTCCTCTCTCTCTCCTTATCTACCGGCCTCCAAGGACTGGGCGCTCCACTGAAAATACTCCTCCCCAAAAGGGAAAAAGGAACCAAAGGAACCACCGATCCGTTCTGGAGTGCGCAGGAAGGAGAGGGAGCTTGTAGCAGCCAGCGACTTCACCATCACCACCGGGGAGTGAACGTTGAGCAGGGTAAGAGGAGAAGCCATCGACGAAGGAGGAAGAGTAGTCGGTTTAAGGCTTCGCGTCTGAACCGGGGAAATTCTGACATGGCTTATGGTGAGCAGCGATGACTGCTTCCCTCTACTCCCTCTCACTGACTCGCTCTCCACCCGGGGCCGATCAAGCAACCCGAACCACAAGACTGCGGAGGGTAGACGGCTGTAGGAGACCAAGGAAGGATGGAATCCCCCCGTCTACTCAAACGCAGCACCACGAACGACTTCAACAGTAAAGAAGGAGGAACGGCCGTAGTAGATCCAGGAAGGATGGAATCACCCCGTTCCCCCGTACCACGAACAACCTGGCCTAGAAGGGAAAGCCCATGGCCTCCTGGAAGATACGCCTCAGACGAACCTTACAAAACTGACTTTCTCTCCCGCAAGGGAAACAGAACTATAGGTACCTCCGACTCTGCTTGCAATGCGCAGGGAGGGAAGGAAGATTGCAGCAAACAGCGTCTTCATCATCATGGCGGAGCAGACGGTGGGCAGGGTACGAGGAGAAGCCATCGAACGAGAAAGAAGAGTAACCGGTTTAAGGCTTCGCGTCTGAACCGGGGAAATTCCGATATGGCTTTTGGTAAGCAGCGATGACTGCTTCTCTCTACTCCCTCCCACAGGTCCGCCCGTCATCCGGGACTGATCAAGGATCCCGAACTTCGTGGCTGCGAAGGGCTGACGGACGCAGGAGAGCAAGGAAGGTTGGAATCCCCCCATTCCCCCGTAACACGAACAACCTGGTCTAGATGGGAAAGCCCATGGACTCCTGGAAGATACGCCTCAGGCGAACCTTAAAAAATTGACTTTTTCTCCCGCAAGGGAAACAGAACTATAGGTACCTCCGATCCTGCCTGCAATGCGCAGGGAGGAAAAGAGGTTGCAGCAGACAGCGTCTTCACCACCATGGGGGAGCGGACGGTGGACAGGGTACGAGGAGAAGCCATCGAACGAGGAAGAAGAGTAACCGGTTTAAGGCTTCACGTCTGAACCGGGGAAATTCCGATATGGCTTATGGTGAGCAGCGATGACTGCTTCCCTCTACTCCCTCCCATTGGTCCGTCCGCCATCCGGGACTGATCAAGGATCCCGAACCTCAAGGCTGCGAGGGGCAAACGGATGCAGGAGTTCAGGGAAGACTGGACTCCCTCCGTACCTCCAGGCGCGGCACCATGAACAACTATAACGGTGGAGAAGGAGGAGCGGAGGTAGGAGTCCCCGGAAGGATGGACTTCCCCCGTTCCAGTTCCACGAACGAGCCAGGCCAGCTGGGAAACGAAGCCCACGAACATCTATGAACACGCCCTGGGCGAACTATCACAGAACCCGCAAAAATCCCCTGCTCCCCCTATCACCTGAGGATTCGAACAAACCAGGCAACTGGCTAGCACGTTGATCCGAGACAGGGGTAAAGGGGACGAAAAGCGAACTCTAAAAATCCAGACTAGATCTGGATTACCCGCAATACCCCGGACCCCCAGTCGTTTGAGGATTCGAACAAACCAGATAACTGGCTAGCACGTTGATCCGAGACAGGGGTGAAGGGGATGAAAGCGAACTCATCCCAACAACCAGCTCTCTCCTTCACGAAGGGAAGAGCATTATAGGAACCTCCGACCCACTCTGCAGTACGCAGGAAGGCATGGGAACTCGAAGCAATCAACTCCATCACCATCACAAGGGAATGGATGATGGACAGAGCACGAGGAGAAGCCACCAATGGAAGAAGAAGGAAAAAAAATGGCCAGACGGTCCATGAACGGGAAATCTTATACTTGCGGCGCAAGGGAACGAGAAAGGGGCTCTTGGAATCGGAGATTCAGCGGGCGGAGGATGGCCAGGATTCAGGCACGATATGAAAGATGCATAGAGTCCTGGTCCCCTTCGTCGGCCTTCGTGAACAAGAATCCCTCTCTCTGCGAGCATCGGCAGGGAGCCGGGGGACTTCGTGAGTGGTTTAGTTCCCCGGTTTTGGGCTTTACGACCCCACCGGACCCGAGTAGTGTTCCCCCAGGGGCCTACCCAGCACGCTGGGTAGGTACGGGCATTCGCGCGCCCGGGGGTCCCCGAGCTGTCTTACGGCAAGGTGTGGGGTCCCCATTCTGTGGCCTGGGAGACCCCACTGGGCTTAACGACCCCACCGACCTGAGTCAAGTGCTCCCAAACCAAGGGTGTATTGGTACCACGGGGGCTGGGTTGCCCACGGAGTTTTAGCCCACTCCGGCCCAGCCGTGGGTAGGACCATCGTGGGGGCGAAAGTTTCAAGAGCCAAATGCTGGCGAGACATTGGCGGGCTTTATGCTACGGATGTCGCTGTGTGAGATGCAGTAAAACTTCCATCTCGGGTACCGACCTGCAGAGCCGGTAGGAGTTAAGAAAGTCTCCGCTCCCACCAGTGTGACGCACAATCTTCGTGCTAAGACTGGTAGTACGCCGTTCGTACGCGTTGATCGAGCGTATCTCGATCCCGCGCCCATGGGGGCCGTGAGGATAAGCCGCAAGGCAGGATCTTCACGTTAAACAAATCATTGGATCTCTCTCTCTGCGAGCAAACCGTATCAGGAAGCCTCCCGGGAGGACCACCCTGAGCGACCTGCTCGCCCAACTAACCGCGAAGATCCGATGCTTCCCAAACTTAGAATCAGCATAAAGACCGAACTTAAAAAGCCGGGTACGCGAGTAGCTTAGTGAAAACTTAACCAGACTAACTCAGCTTTTCGCCAGACCTCGCTGGGTAGGGGATTGCGACCTAACCGCGGGAGGGACCCAGCCGGCTGGTTCAACCCACTATGGAATCGATGTCACACCTGTAAGGAGACTTCGATGAAGTTGAAAGGGGCCCTCCATCAGGGACTTTGAGTAGGCAAAGGGTGGGGGGTACCAGCTCCTAGAGTCCAGCCAGACTCACCTATCGGATTGGATAAGGGAGTCAAACCCGAAACGTTTGCTGAAATTAGAGTCACGTGGCAGGATTGTGTATAGATAACAACAACAGTAGGCAGCCTAGTTAGCCTGTTAGTCCAACATAGCATAGCTGGTACACCTGCATCGTATATGCATATAGAAATGATGATAATAGTAATAATGAATAGAGAATTTGGCATTAGGCATCGGTATCATTATTGCTATTACTATTAACACATACACATATGTAGGCATGGCAGCTCATGCATGATAGGAACATGTCTACCCATGGAAGCATCGGATACCCAATCCTGTTCCAAGCCTATTATTGTCACTTGTCGATGACGGTGGCTGTCGCTGTTGATGGCTGCTACATGTGGCGATCGAACGAGTTACTGGCTATAGGCTGGTGACACCTCTTCAACATCCGATATGTTATCCCATCGACATCGAACGAAGTTGGTGGCAGTGATGGGGCGAGGGACAGGAGGAACTGAGACCGAGCCGGGCAACCCAACGTAATATCACGCTCCTCCTGGGGCAACAGCTAACGATAGGGAGGGATGGCTGCACCGGCGATGAAGTCTCACCCTGCAATGCGGGAGCACCCTTGGCAAGTGGCCCGGGCCAATCCGGATAAAGCCAGGGGCCCTAGCACCAGGTTAAAACCGGGCGGGTAATGCGATCCTTGCTCCGCCGGGGAGGCCTGCGGCCGAGCCGGGGAGTATTGTGTATGCACGGAAGTCAACGCTGCTCCAGCTTATCGCCTTGGGGTGGCACCGGTCACCCTCCCGCTGAGGACTTTCCTAACGTTCCTATATAAATTTAATATTATTTTCCTCTCTTCTTTTGTCGTTTCTTTCACTTTTCTAGCCATGGTTCTTCTACTTTAGTTCTTTGATTACTAATTGACTCAAGTCGTAAATTTTATGGATTGAATAGCGAAACAAATGCCTATCGGTCGTTCCCCTTCCTATACTCTAAGTTACAATCGGAAACTTACAAGGTAAACAAAGAATACAATGTATTTTCTATTTTGTGCCAATACTTTTGTCCGCGCATAAAATGCTCAATGAGTACATTTTTGTTATTATTTTGTGTATAGATTTATTTGTGCCACTGCTTCTTGTCGTATATCAAACTAGGATAGATAACATACGTTTATGTCAACAATTTTTTTTGTTTTTAATAACTTATTCAGTAGTTATTAGCGACTGTAACATAAAAATCATGATGTGCCAATACTTTTGTCCAGCACTGTATGTGGGAATTATTAAGCCTTTATTAAATAGATATACTATAACGGAGTCACAAAGTGTTCGAACGTGTAGAAATCAATAGGAGAAACAATGTTATGAAACAAAAGATGTGCATTTTTTGGATGAAACAAACGATGTGTAGCTTCAGTTAGTCTCTAGACATCGTGTAGTAAGTTCTATGTTGTTAATTGTTTATCACCGCCTGTATAATGGCAACGAATTCAAGAAGAACAGAAACACAAATGTGCGAGAGACAGATTATACTGAAAATGCATAAAGACGGAAAATCCTATAGGCAAATTGCTAATTGTATAGGTAGAAGTGTGTCCATAGTGTATTACATTGTAAGAAAATCGAAAACTGAAGGTACCATAAGGAACAAAGTGCGTACACGTCGACCGACGAAGTTAAGTGTAAGGGAAGAAAAGTTTGTTGTTCGCGAAATAAAAAACGATCCGAATACTTCGGCAACAAAACTTGCAAAAATGATCAATAACTACTTTGGAAAATATGTTCATCCCGAATTATGTCGCACAATACTCCGAAAGAATAATTTTCATGGTAGAGTACCAAGAAAGAAGCCATTCATAAGTAGAACGAATAAAGTGAAACGATTAAAATTTGTAAAAGAATATAAAAATAAGGACAATAATTTTTGGAAGTCAGTTACTTTTTCCGACGAAAGCAAATTCAATGTATTTGGGCCAGATGGACAACGTTATGTGTGGAGGAAACCGAACACTGAACTACATATGCATAATTTACGCCCAACAGTAAAGCACGGAGGTGGTTCGGTGATGGTTTGGGGGTGTATGGCAGCAAGTGGCACAGGAAATCTTGTCTTTATAAAAGGCATTTTAGACATATTAAAATATTTACAAATTTTAAAAAACAATTTGAGAGAAAGCGTCTCAAAATTAGGCCTATTAAACAATTTTTACTTTCAGCAAGATAACGATCCTAAGCATAAGGCTAGGATTGTACAAGAGTGGTTACTATACAATACACCACATATGCTGCATATACCAGCTCAAAGTCCGGATATTAATCCGATTGAACATTTGTGGGCGGAGATAGGGAGAAGATTAAACAATTATGACATTACTTCAAAAAAACAATTGAAACAAAAAAATTTAGAAGTATGGAACACCATTGAGCCCCAAGTAACCGAAAACTTGGTACGTAGCATGGGAGGACGTCTTACGGACGTAATGAAGGCGAAAGGAGGTCCAACTAAATATTAATATAGAGTAAGATATAAATATAATAATTTCGACCGTTCGAACACTTTTGTCACTCTGTTACAGTACATCTATGTAATAAAGGCTTCATAATTCCTACATACATTATTCGATTGTCTTGAAATTTTATATGTACTATCCTGATAGTTGTGTCTGACAATAGTTACAGTACTACCTTCGAGACTTAAGTTTAACATACATGTATCTTTTCTTTTAGTTTTTACTTACCAGCGTTCGAACACTTTTGTGAGCCACTGTATGTTAAGAAGAACATATTGTAAACAAAAATATTTTTTTTTCTAGCAATGTCAACAATTAAAAAAGAGGATGAAGTAGTAGACTGTACAGAAGTAATGGAATGTAAATATATAATTTTTATATCATTAAAATTAATTAAAAGAACTCATTAATTATTTTGTTCATTATATTAATCATATTATTCTTACATCTACCTCAGGGGTAAATGTATTACCAATTTTGCAGACCGGGGGATCATTAAGGAAAGTAATGAAGAAGAAGCAAATCAAGAAAAAATATGGTTAGTACTAAATTTTTTAAATGAAAATGTAAAATAATCTAGATTGGATTTCAGAGAAGAAAAACGGGAAAAACTACTATCCAGATGGTAATTATAATCTTTCATATAATAACCTTTACTAATCGAGTATTATTTCTCCATATTTCAGAGCCTATTATCAAGATGTTTGGCGTGTCACGGTCGACGTGTCTGGGAGAAGAGGAAAGAAGAATTTATAACATCATGCTGCGGTTGACACGAGAGATGAAACGGCTGCGTAGATGTAAGTCGAACATAATGTACCGTTTGTTACATGCCGAAAGGTGTGCGGATAGCAATTTGTGCGACGCTTTTAAATCTTTACCAGTCGCGACGCAACAAGTTCTAGCATGTAACATACGAAATATGAATAAAAACAAGTATTCGCGACATTTTACCGTGGATCAGGGTGTTGAATTAGTTGCTGGCCATGAGCCTTTTCTGAGTCGCTCCGCCTGGTTCTCCCTACCAACTGTTTTACCCACTGAACTATAATGCTACTGGAACGCGCGCTGACGTTGCCAACCCGTATCGAGAGAGATATCATGAACCTCCTTACTCTGGGTAGTCGTCTCTCTGTCTGTACAGTCCCGTCTGAAAGTTTTCTCCCTCCCATCACAAATTTGAGCAGCGAACCACTCGTACTAAAACTGAATTGAGTGGACAAACTTTTTGCAGCCCGTGTACCCTGATGAGCGTGACGTAATTGTGCACATACGCAGTATGGTTAGAAAGAGCAAAAGGTACCCGTTGTCGCTATCTCTCTCGTCACGCGGCTTCTACATGGGAGAGAATAGCCAGCGCGCGTTCCAGTAGTATTATAGTTAAGTGGTTTTACCCAACCAAGCTTCTCTTCCCAATCATCTGCCAGGCTCGGCGTATTGCACGAGTATAGTGGCGCTTTAGCGCGCCATTCGCTTCTGATCGCTTGCGCTGGAAAGACGCCGCGCACGCCGATTACGGGAAAAAAATCGTTGCGCGTATCCCGTCGACTGACGTTATCTGTCAACGAACAATTTCAGATCGCGTCACATGGCGTATAGGTTAAAACAAAAGTATTACTAGTAAAAAACTATGCTCAGATATGTCTTGTATTAAATGCGATTAAGAGATTTTAAAGTTTTTGGACTTCCGGCGGTGGTTTTGGCAAATTCGGCTGAGAATAGTGATAGGAATAACATTGAAAAACTTATATTGTATTTCAAAATATCCATGGAAACATTGAGGGTATCTAATTTAAACAATGTAGAAGTGACTCCTGCAAACACCGGCTACGCCTACCTGCGTCTTTAGGTTTATATTGTCGAAACTATCGTCCCAACATATCCACCCTTCTTATGCGAACAGGACCTTTCCAATCCAGGCATAGATCTCCACAACGTAACCAACTTACATCGTCCCTACTCATTATCTCCCTGCATCACGGACTTTCCCACATTCTTTCCTTATCTCAAAAATAGCCAAATCCTTTTTCCCTCATCCAACGGATATCGTCTGTCAGATCGTTAGAATGACCTACCGTTTCCGTCCCTCGACTTTAACATTCTCCTAACACTATCTTCGATAAATATCTTTTGTTTTCAAGATGGTCTTTTCCATCGTCTCTCCAACTTTCCCAGACTTTCCTAACGAATTTTTTTAATTTTTCCTTTCCCAATTTACAAAATCTTACTATAAAAAGGGAACTTTCGAGAGGCCCTCACGCATTTTTCGTCACGTTACTCTGCGCGTCGCTAGCAAGATATTATATAAACTTACAAGGGGAGGACCAGACCCGGGGGTCACCGATTTTGATGAAATTTGGTACACGTCTTCTACTTAGAAAATCATTCGACCCATGTTTTGCCAAAAGTGTAGATAAGTCCAAATTTTTGAAAAAATCAAGGTCAAAAAAAATTTTTTTCCGATCGACTTGAAACTTTGTAGACATGTTCTACGAGCAAAAATAAGGTATACGTATTGTTTTATTTCGCTGTAAAAACATTTTGAAAATTACTAGGTAGGATTAGTACCTTAGAGATAAAATTGTTCTCAACGAAGCGGCGTAGCTGAGCGGGTGAAGTAGCGTACTGCGGGTACTGTGGACGCACGATCGATTCCCGCATGGTGTTTTTTGTATTTTTTTTTTAAATTTTTTATCTCAATCATCGTTTGATTATCTCAATCATCGTTTTTTCGTCACATGTTTTATTTATTTTAATATGATCTAGTATTTAATTTATACATTTTAAATTGCGCGTTATGTTCTATTTTATTTACGGATTTCTTGTTAGGATTACTATGAAGTTCACAATTTTGTATTTTAATAAAAATAATTTATTTCTCATTAAAAACTACACACTTGTGCGGGTGGTACTAGTCGTAGAAACACTGAAAACATAAACGATATTCACACCAAGAACATGTGATAATGGATACGGCGCGCCGTTGCAAGTACATTTGTTATTAACATCCGACTTTGGAAAACAAACTTGGTTAACGTTAACAAATATGGTACGTGTATGTGTTAATTTCGATGCATACCACGCATATTGTATCATGTTTGTAAATATCGGAGCAGATAGTTGGTTATGGATTATTGCATGTATTTTAATTGCATCAGCTCTTTTATGCAAGGACCTTTTTTCTTGTATCACTGACGGGGCGTTCTGTATTTGCTTCAGTAAAATTTTTACCTGCCGATAAAAATAGACATTGCATGGTTGACAGATGGATGTGCATTGCGGTGGTACAATTTTTAGCTGGCAAGTGCACTCCATACGGTCATTATAAAATCTTTCGTCGTACATACTACCATCAGTTTGGCCGGTCCACGAGTCAATTAGTAAACAGAACTTGTTATCTTGTACATACGGTTTTAAAATATTGTCTAGAAATAATTTATATTTATTTGTAGAGAGACAAAAAATACAAAAAACACCATGCGGGAATCGATCCTGCGTCCATATTACCCGCAGTACGCTACCTCATCCGCTCAGCTACGCCGCTTCGTTGAGAACAATTTTATCTCTAAGGTACTAATCGTACCTAGTAATTTTCAAAATGTTTTTACAGCGAAATAAAACAATACGTATACCTTAATTTTGCTCGTAGAACATGTCTACAATGTTTCAAGTCGATCGGAAAAAAATTTTTTTTGACCTTGATTTTTTCAAAAATTTGGACTTATCTACACTTTTGGCAAAACATGGGTCTAATGATTTTCCAAGTAGAAGACGTGTACCAAATTTCATCAAAATCGGTGACCCTCGGATCTGGTCCTCCCCTTGTTAGATACCTTTGTAAAATCTACCATACAAATAAATAAATGAGTTAAACAAACTTCGTCTTGTGCGGTTTGACGACAATATAACATTTTATAACATTGTACGGTTGCTGAGTCTTCGAGAAGCACGCGGTCGGGAAGTATACAAAATACTCCAAGGTTCCGTGTAGTAATCACAAAATCCCATTGGCATTAATAAGAACGAAAACGTCTTAACCATCACTTTTATTGCTTAATTGCTCTTGTTATTAGCGTGCCAGTATAGAGTAATAAAGCTAATTGACCAAGAGCGATTGAAAATTAAATAACTAAGAAGTATCGTAAGGTACCGATTTGAAACTTCTCAAATATAAGTTTTTCAATGTTATTCCTATCACAATTCTCAGCCGAATTCGCCAAATTTTTTCATAACCATAGAATGAAAAATAAATATTATTATAAACGCAATTATATGTTGTCTCGTTCAGTAGTAGATAAACTATATGTAGTTAATTTTTGAATTTCACGCTTTTTATGCAGCGTTGCCAAATTTCTTTGCAGTCAAACATGAATCAAGCCTCTGTCATGGCTGATGGTTGCCTCACTAGTTTTTCATTATTTTGAATAAATATTGGTCTAAAATTACACGTGAATGTATATGTTTTATAATTTTTATAGTAATTGAAACGGTTAAAGGTTTGAATAATAAGATTTTTTAACATTTTTGAATAGCCAATTATGTGAAATTTCAATAAATAGGACATTTCCGGCAAGTTCTCCCATTTACCATGTGTTAAAAGTCGTATTTTCAATATTTAATTATTCAAAAACTATACGACCAATATTTAAAAAAAAAATCAGTATAACGTATGAGCTGTGTATAAATAACATATCAAAATTCTAGAATTTTATCTATACATTGCTCTAAAGGGCGAATAACCTTAATGTATGTATGTATGTACCGTGCGGCTCCACAGCCGTGTCACCTGGGCGGCGGAGCTTCTCGTTTTCAACCGCCTATTCGTACCATTTTGTTTCTTGGAGTCCACTCGCTCAGCCTCTTAAAGGAAGCACCCGGCAAAGTCGTAGCATTCAAATATTCTTATTAGTTTGTCTGGAGGAGCGAGACATTGTATTACATTGTTGTCTCGTCGCGCGCTTCGTTTCATCAAGGAGAATCTCCCCATGTGGTGGGGGTAATTCTGCCGGAGTTTATTCTGTTTTCACTATAGAAATGTTAGAAATCTGGTGCCTACGCCGATGTTCTCACTGTCGCCACCCAAATCGCGTTGTCTCCCTTGCTTCGATCTGCAGCGTTCTCTCTCTTTGTCTTTCAGTTCGATTTGTATGTGTAGCTCTTTTAACGAATCGCGAGGTAGAACGTCAAGTGCATGGAACAGTTCCTTTATTCAATCATACATATATACATGATGCTAGGATAGCATAAACATACAATTATATAACTCCTGTATGGTCGCACATTAGCGACTTCTCGCAGGAGAACGGAAATTATACAATACAAGAAAGAATCAATTTGCGCTGTATGATAAAGTTAAACGATTAGTATTACGCCCCAAAAGATTTGATATGATTATCAAAAAAGGCATCTTCGTTACAGAGAGGTACCAGGACTGACAAAACAATTAACAATTATAAAAAAGGGCGGGGGGGAGAAGATATTGGCACGGCCAATATACTAAGTAAAACAAAATGAACAATAATGAGATCTTGACCAAAATAAATAAGAAAAATTGCACGGATTAGTGGTCAAGAATTAGACGATGGAAGAATTAAATAAGTAAAGAAATCCATGATAAAGAAAAATTACCGTGCTTGCGAATATAAGTGGCATGAAATTATACTGAATAACGTTCCATACGAATCAAGAGGATAGTAAAGGATGTTGTTGACATCAACGATATTCTTAAAGTAACTTAAAGTAGATATACTAATCTAACTATGTTATGGACTAAAGAGTATATACAGAGTTTAAACTAGGATAATGGAAGTGCTCGGTTCAGAGTACGACGATCGGTCAAGATTTAAGCCATGGTAATTTATCGAGATAATTGTAATGCTTTTGGACAGTATCCCGTGGAGGAAGAGATACAGAATGTTGCAGTTGTGATAGATCGGCAGAAACTACCAAAGGATCGTATCGAAGAGCAAGCGAGGCCCTTTTTCTATGCGTATGGTATATGATGGGAATTTTGGAGCGAAAATCCTGAATGTATCCTTCTCTGTCGAGATAGGGAAAGGCAGCAGTAGAGAGAAACCCATTTTCGCGAGCCTTCCTAGCCTCCTCGTCCGACATTGTATGTAACGTGGTGATGAGAGGATTGTCAGAGTTTGAGTGCAAAGATTTAAGGATAAACATTCTGGTGATTTTAATTGCAAAAATATCAAACCGCGAACAGTCAACCCTGCTATAAATTGTTTGATCGTGGAAGTGTCGCTTGGCACCATCCGACATACGTCTGGGCATGAGGAGACCCGTGATCGCCCGGAATATTTTCCTCTCGAAGGTGCGAATGCGCTCCATCACATAAGGCGAAATTGAGAACCAGATTGGGATCGCATAAGATAGTACTGACCTGACATAAAGCTTGTAAAGGAGTAGTTTGACATTCTCACCGAGGTGTTTTGAGTAGAAGAGGCGAGCCAATTTAGATGCTATACCTTTTGCTTTCCCGAGACAGTAGTTGGCGTGTTCATTATAGTTTAAGTGTTCGTTGAGAATTACACCCAAATATTTGACCTTTTTCAGCCGAGGGATTAAAAGGTCAAATCTTTCCGTCGCGTGAATCGAAAAATTTTTTGAGAGCCTGTATTGTTTTTTGCTAATTTGGGACGTGGGCCTAATGAATAGAATAGTCTCGCATTTGAGCATATTTACTCTCACCTTCTTCATGTTACACGCCGAGACAACAAAATCGAAAGCCCTCTGCAAGTGTGACTGAATGTCGAGAGGATCAACGCCGGATTTATATATGATTAAATCATCAGCAAAGGCCAAAGCTTTGCAAGTATAGTTACTTTTGTTAAAATTGTTTAAAATATCAGAGAAGTATAAGTTGAATAGTAGAGGAGAATTTACGGCGCCCTGCTGCAGACCATTTAAAATATTGAAAGTACGAACGGAAAAAGTATTATTGTGAAAAGTTTTAAAAGCGCGGCCAGTGATCATGTTCTCAGTTAGAAGCAACAACTCGGGGGGGAAATTCATTTTGTGTAATTTAACTATCAATCCCGTAGTCCAAACAGTATCAAATGCTTTCTCGAGGTCAATTTGTTACCGGCGAGGTCCAGAGATTCGAGTTTTTAAAAAGGGAATTTATTCGTCCTCTTAAACTCTACTTTTAACAAACTACAAATCTTACTACACTACTAGAATACTCAAAGAATACAGAAAGGCTTATAAGCTAATACGTTGATCGATGTTAATTTGTACTGATGAGGATTGGTAATGCTCGCTCTTCATCGTCGTTCGCACTTTTATATTGGCGTGATGCGTATTCGATGCGTCTTTGAATTGTGGGTGGTGCGTAGACATACGTCGCATCTTCGTGTCTATCAGTTACATTGCTTATTTGATGCGCAAGCTGGTGCGTGGACACGCGTCGCATCTTCGTAATAAACAGCACATATAGATAGTAGGACGTCTATCGGTTACAATAGATAACAGGATGTCTATCGGTTACATTCCTCCCTGGGGTGGAAAAATTCCGTCCCGGAACGTCTTTTTAAAGTATGACCATATTGTCGAGAATGTACAAGACGTTTCTTCTTTCGCTGGTCTGTAAGGGTGACAACACATCTGGAACATATTAGATTTTATATATTTGGTACTCTACCTCTCTTATACTTCCGATGTTGTGTATAAGATGGAGCGTCGCTGCTATTTTCGTCAAAAGTTCCGGAGTATGTTCGTATAGGTTCCAAGCTCAATTCTGTTTCTTGATTTCTTGGACATTCATGGATTGTTTCTTCCGTGTTTGAGTTAGGTCCGAATGTACAATGATTGTAAATTATTGTACATGGTCTGAAGAAGTATCTTAGACATTGTGTTATTTTCGGACAGCAATTAGCTTTATATATTAGATACAGGAAACTTCCGATCAAAGTTGAATATCCTGCATATGTAAGGTATTTTGTAAGTTTTTCTGTCCAAGTAAGAGTTCTTTTTCTGAGTGATAGTTCTTCGATTTGTTTGTTCAATTCTTCAACTGTGGTTCCCAATGCATTCAGTTGTGAGGGATTTAAAGAATCTTCGCTCAAAAGTTCTAATTGAAGTTCAGAGGAAGAAATGTTCATTCTTTGTAATTTCTTTATTATCTTCAGTTCGTCGATGCTTCCTTTCAACATTATGTCGATTGATTTATCATTTAACGTTTCGCTAGACTTTAATACTGTTCTGGATGTAGTGGCCATGCATCCTTTAGGTAGATGAATTATGCTCGTTTTCTTTATTTTCAAGAATATTGGTTGGTTTTCCGAGCATACTGCATGTAGTGTTTCTTCATGAGAAGGTATTATAATCCAATCTTGATTGGTTCTGAGTTGGATGTACAGTGTATTTTGCAATTGTATGTAATGATAAGAACATTGAGATCCTTTGGAAAGGATCAGTTCAATGAGACATGCATCCGAGTCTCTTGTAGAGTAATCGGGATGTGCTCTTTTTATAAGGTTTATATTGGTTACTTTCCTCATTTTCATTTGTTCTTCAGCTTCTATTGGAACGAATTTCGTTTTATCGTGATTTAACAGAATATATGGTATTTGTATATCGTGCACCATATAACCTTTTATCAACGAATAGACTGGTATAGGTATCGCATGGTATAGTATGTAATCCAGAGGTTCTATTAATGGTATGTGAAAAGTATATAATAACTTTCCTTGGCTCATTGAAATTGTTAAGTCGCTTATTTCGACTATCGTAGGGTAATATTCTTCTGATAGTGGTGTTGGGAAAAATTCTTCTTGAGAAGTGTTTTTAAGAGTCTTTATGAGTTGCTCAGGTGAGAGGATATATGGATGTATTATTCCTTTCTTTCCATCTATCAGTGCGTTTAAGAGCTGTTGTAGATCTTCTTTAGTTTCTGAGTACATTAGAATGTGATCAGCATATAGTTCGTCTATTTGCTGGTTTAGTAGAATCTTTTCGCTTTCATTTTTAAGGACTTGGAAATTCTCGTTTAGGAAGTGTGTTTGTTTTTGTAATTGATTGAATGTTCCAAGATTGCTTCTGAGGTGATTTAACAGGAAAGTTGTCTGATTTCTTACCAAATGTGCGATTTGTAGATTATCTTCTCTTAGTTTATCAATTTCTTGATTGTAATAGTCGGCATCTGAGGCTGCCAGATTTCCAAAAAGAACTTTTATTCCTTCTCCAATAACATTTAATAATCCTCTTTTATTTCTCTTTCCTATGAAATGAAGTAGTGTATTTCTATCTTCTTTCAGACGAGCAATTCTTTTCTGTTGAGCTTCAATTCTATGTTTTGAAGAACATATTTGAGGTTGCATCTTTATGATGCATAATATTAACATTTGGGCGAGATTTGCTTCAAGCTCGTTTACTGATTGTAAAACTGGTTCATAATTAATTCCAATTATCAAATTCCATGTTGCGTGGTATAGCTGAGCTGGTCCTAAGTTTTCAAGATAGACTGCTTGATTAGGATCCAATTCTGATACATATATATGGTCATTATTCTGTTTCTCGTCTTCCTGTTTCATGTGAATTGAATTGACTTGTAGGGCTAACAAGGGAACATATCGAACTCGAACACACCGATTTTGATGAAATTTATGTCAGAGGTAGTCCTCATAAAAATATTAGACACGTATTTTTTTTTATCGGCAACCATCCACTCTGAAGGGGTGAAAACACCCCTCAAAGTTGAGGGCAGAAAACACATTTTTGGGAATATCTCGGTAACCAGCGGTCAAAAAAATTTGAATTTTTTTTCAAATTGTTTGTTTTTCAACCAGGAATTTAACTGTGTAAGAAAAGACGCCTAAAAGTTATTTGTTTAAAAAATATATTAAAAAATTATTTTTTTTTGTTAATATCTCCCAGAAAACATTCGCAATAAATTAAATAAATTTATGTACATAGACTATGGTCCAAATTAACGGATACGTGTTTTTGGATTTTTTCGATTTTTGACGATAAGGGTCACTATTTCGCGATTAACTTTTCTCGCTCCGTGCGGGACTGGCCGGCCGAAATGGACTTTTTTCATAACAAAGCTAATTTGATTGCCAAGAATAGTATTCTAATAATTTATGTGAAAGAATGTTAAACATAAAATAAGAACAGCTAGTGTTAAAAACCAAAAAATTCCAATCTCACGTATCCACTGATTTAGATCATAGTTAACGTACATACTATTCGATAGCGAAATAAGGCTGATATCTGATAAGATAAAATTAACGAAAAAATTCAATTTTTTAATACACGATTTGTTTAAATGATATAATTAAATTTGAATTTTTTCGTTAATTTTTCCTGATAAGTGTTATTCTGCTATCGTATAACATGTACAAAAACTATGATCTGAATCAGTGGATACGTGATTTTTGAAGTTTTTGGGTTTTGACGCTAATCGTTATTATTTGATGTTTTAACAAGAGTATTAAAATTCTGGTCTTTGCCATAAGAACATCTATGTCCTGAAGGAAGTCCACTTCGACTGGGCAGTTCCGCACGGAGCAATCAAACGAAAATGTACTCCTTTCAAAACAAAACTGGTCTACTTGTAAGGACTAACATTCTACGTATATGACAAAAGGAAAAATCGAGAAAGTATAAAAAAAATAATAAAAAACTTTATTCTGTAGCGTTCACAGTAATCGTATTGTACGAAGAAGTGTGTTAAACATAAATGTTCTTTGCACCAAGAACATTTAAGTGTGATCACTAGACTGCGGATGTTTATGCAAATTTCGAGTTTCACAAATGCAGGCGAGACAGGAAAACCTATCTAGGGATTTATTGCACTTAATAAATATTACAACAAATATACCGTACTTTGGATATTTTAGATATATTTTTATATTATATTCGTTTTGTATATTTTATCCGTATTTAATTTGTCATAAATGCATGAAAATCCGCAGTCTAGTGATCACACAATTGTACTGGAAACATTTCATATTTTCTAATTGCATGAAAGAAAAGTCCACAGGATGTTCGAATTCTTCAGGTCGTTCATCTATATAGCCACAACTGAACCACGCATATCGAAATAAGTTTTTAGTAACGGGGACTATGTAGACTAATTTTTATGATTTCATTTATATACTTCCGGATTGTTACAATGTAGAACTACATGGAAAACAAGTCTGCAATAATATCAGTTTTGTTATGAAAAAAGTCCATTTCGGCCGGCCAGTCCCGCACGGAGCGAGAAAAGTAAATCGCGAAATAATGACCCTTATCGTCAAAAATCGAAAAAATCCAAAAACACGTATCCGCTAATTTGGACCATAGTCTATGTACATAAATTTATTTAATTTATTGCGAATGTTTTCTGGGAGATATTAACAAAAAAAAATAATTTTTTAATATATTTTTTAAACAAATAACTTTTAGGCGTCTTTTCTTACACAGTTAAATTCCTGGTTGAAAAACAAACAATTTGAAAAGAAATTCAAATTTTTTTGACCGCTGGTTACCGAGATATTTCCAAAAATGTGTTTTCTGCCCTCAACTTTGAGGGGTGTTTTCACCCCTTCAGAGTGGATGGTTGCCGATAAAAAAAAATACGTGTCTAATATTCTTATGAGGACTACCTCTGACATAAATTTCATCAAAATCGGTGTGTTCGAGTTCGATATGTTCCCTTGTAAGATTAGCAGAAGAAGTTCGAGGTTCATCTTCTTCGTAATTTTTCTCTTCTGTTCCTGCAACAAATGGTTTTATATCGTTAAAATGGTATGTGACTTCTTTGAATCCTTTCTTTATTGTTGCAGCTTGATTGTTTATGATTCTTGTAATTTCGTAAGGGCCTTCCCATGGGGCATGTAATCGTGAATCTTGAGGTTGATGCCTCCTTACTAGAACTTGTTGTCCTACTTTTAAATTATCTGTTATTCTGGCTTTTTCTTTAATTTCCATTCTTCTTCTTCTTTGGATTCTCTCGGAGACTTGTCTTTTTATATTTCTTCTCCTCCTTATCAGAGATTCGCATTTTTCTTTTTCGGTTGTTGATAATTCTTCTATATCAAATGGTATGTTTGGTTTATATCCTAGCATGTATTCTGTTGGAGTGATTTGGAGAGTTTCATTTGTTGTAGTATTATGAGCAATGGTTGCTCCAATAAGTTGTTTTGTCCATTCGTTCGAATCTCCAAGATAGCTTCTTAAATAGTTTAATATTTCTCTGTGGGACCTTTCTCTTAGTTTTTCTTGCATGACTTCTAAAAACTTTCCTTGAAATTCTAGCCCGTTGTCGGTGATGATTTCCTTCGGAACACCGAATATACAGCAATAATATTGCCAAAATTTTTCGAGGACTTCTTTTGCCTCTTTCGTCTTTAAAGGAGCTAGTTGTACATATCTTGTGAGATAGTCTTGTATTACCAAGATATATCTGTACCCTCTATCCACTGGTAAAGGACCTATTATATCTAGTGAAACCTTTTCATTTGGTTCGTTGGGGATATCAGGTTTTCCCATAGGTGGTTTGTTCGCAACGTATCTCAGACGTTCGAATTGGCACTTTTGGCACTTTTTAATGACATCCTCAGTGTCTCTGACCATTCCAGGCCAGTTATAGGCAGTGCGTAGTTTTTCTATGGTTTTCTCAGTACCATAGTGTCCACCTAATGTGCTTTCGTGCACTTCTTTAATGATTCTTTCTTTTTCTTCTCTCGTTTTTGGGTCCTTGGTATCGTTAACTTTTACGACGAGATCCTTTTCTGGAGTTTTCTTCATGTGGACATAGGAGATCATTTTTAAAATTGTTTCTCTGACGTTCAAGTCAGGTATTCTGATCTCTATTTCTGAGCATTCCGGAATCTCAGTCCGTATGCTGGCATACCATATGATTTCATCGTCAAAAGGATCTATGTGGAGTCCATGCTCTTCATTGATGGTTGTTGTAACTAATCCTTTTCTTGTTGTTCTCCCCTTTTGTATCATTAGATTGGGGGATTCTTGGAAAGTGTTCCTTTCTTCCTGAAATTCATCATATGTAGGTGATGCTTCATGCATTAAATCTTCTAGGGCTTCTTCAGCTGTGTCCCTAGTATTCTCTTCTTCTCCTGTTTCTAAGGCGTTAATTCTTGATAATGCATCAACGTTCGAATTCTGTTTTCCTTTCTTATAATGTATTTCATAATCGTATTCTTCCAACTTAAGTCGCCATCTCATTAGTCGTGACGTTGGATCTTTGACATTTTGTAACCATATCAATGGTCTATGGTCGGTTACAATTATGAATTTTCGTCCGTATAGATAGGGTCGGAAGTCTTTTGTTGCCCATACTATAGCTAATAATTCTTTTTCTGTTGTAGAATAGTTTGTTTCGGCCTTGTTCAAAGTTCTGGATGCGTAGGCTATCGGTTTATCTTGTCCGATAGTTCCTTGTGATAATATGGCACCTATTGCCTGGTTGCTCGCATCCGTCGTTAACACAAAGGGTTTTGTCCAATCTGGGAATTGTAAAATTGGTTCCTTCGTTAATGCTTGTCGTAAAGATTCAAAGGACTCTTGTTGGTTCGTGTCCCATTCCCATGATTTCTCTTTCTTTAATAGCTCAGTTAGTGGTTTTGCTTTCTTTGCAAAATCTTTTATGAATTTTCGATAATATCCGACGAGTCCCAAAAATTGCTTAATTTCTTTTGGATTTTTAGGTACTGGATATTCTGTTATTTTTTCTATTCTTTCTTCGTTTGGTTTGACTCCTTCTTTAGATATTTTGTGTCCTATATATGCTAATTCTGGTTTTAAATATTCACACTTGTCTGGTTGGAGTTTCAAACCGACCTCTCTGAGTCTGTTGAACAGTGTAACTAGGTTTTTGTTGTGTTCTTCTAGGGTGGAGCCAAAAACAATGATATCGTCCATATATACAAAGCAGATAGTTCCAGTTAGTCCTTTTAGTCCTTTGTTCATCATTCTTTGGAAAGTAGGTGGAGCATTCTTTAGTCCGAACGGCATTCGGTTATATTCGAAATGTCCATCGGGTGTAGAAAATGCCGTTTTTACTTTATCTTCTTCCTTCATTCCTATTTGATGGAATCCTGATGCTAGGTCGAATGCTGAGAAGTATTGTGAGTTTCCTAATTTGTCAAGGATATCTTCTATATTTGGTAATGGGTATGAATCTAGAAGCGTTCTTTCGTTTAATTTCCTGTAGTCTATAACGATTCGCCATTTCTTTTTGCCTGATGCATCTGTTTTCTTGGGGACTACCCATAAAGGCGAGTTGAATGGAGAGTCACTTTCTCTAATAATTCCTTTCTCTAGCATTTCCTTCATTTGCTTCTTAATTTCTTCTTGATGAATTGGTGGATATCTATATTGTTTGACGTTTATTGGCGTATCATCTTTTAATTGTATTGAATGTTCTGTTAATTTAGTGAGCGGTATTGGATCTCCTGGAAGTACGAATATGTCATGGTACTTCTGTATTATTTCCCATAATTCTTCTTTTCCTTCCTTTAGATGTTGTAACCTGGTATTTTCTTCGAGGAGTTTTCTTCTGTTTTCTTTCAAGGGTATGAAATTCTTTTGAAATTCTTTCATATCAGCTGGTTTCGCTTGGAGAGGATTTTTCATTAATTTTTCTTGATCTGTCAAATTGAAATGTGGGAGGATTGTTTCTCCCTCTTTAACCATTGTTAATACTGTGAAATCGTCAAATTCTATTAAAGCAGGTCCATCGTTGACTCCTTGAACCGTGTATTTTAAAGTCGTTATTGCCTTCGGGGGTGCTTTCAGAATTTTTTGTTCCTCATCGTTACTTTTCAATTTTGTGTTTTTTAATAGGACTTTATTTTTCTTAATATTCCAAACGCATTCTAATGATCTTAGGGCATCTATGCCGAGTATCCCATCTGCATTTAGTTTGATCGTATTCGGGACTACTCGTAGATTTATTTCTTTTCCCAGGATTTTTGTGTTAATAATACCTTTGGTTTTCAAAATTTCTCCTGTGACTGTTTTTACATTCTCCGTTTGTTCTTTTCTTATTAATCGTTGGTCTTTGATGTTTCTCTCTTTTATTAATGATAATGAGGAGCCTGTATCCAACAAAAATTTTGTTTTCTCGCAATTTAGTGGGTTGAGGATGATATTAACGAGTTGATTTGTATTTCCCCGTATGGTACCAATGTTTTCTCGAGCATATTTGTTTGTTCTGGTGGGCCGTTGTTTGTAGGCTGGACTCTTTGAAAATTTCTTTGTTCGTTGTATCGTTTAGTTCTGCATTCTTCTATGGAATGTCCTAACCTCTTACAATAGTTGCATTTGACTCGAGGATATTGTATCTTTATTCTTCCGTATTCCTTTGGTTCTTTTGATTCTTTGATATATGATTTTTGTACCCTTGAATACGGTTTCTTTTCCATGGCAGTAGTTTGTGTATTTGAGCGTTTAGTTTTTGCTGTAATTTCAGCTTGCAAGGCAGATTGTATGGCTGAATGGACGTCATTAGGCATACTTGTTTTTACGTCTAATCTTAATTCTCTTTCAAGTCCTTCGATATAATCATACAATCCTCTTTTTCTCTCAATGTCCATTAAAATGGCTTTTGTTGATTCTGGTGATTCTTGAGTGGCTATCGCTCTTATGGCGGCTTCATGAGTTTTCATAAATCTTTCAGTATAGTTAAGGACTGTTTCCCTTGGTCCTTGTCGTATATTATTCCTTTGCAATTGATAAGTTTGAAGATCTTGTTGATTGCCGTAATGTTGTCTCAACTGTTTCCTTAGATCCGCGAAATTCCTTACGGCTTCGGCTCTTATAATATTTCTTGCTTTTCCTTTTATTTTTATACCAAGTATGCAAGACAGGAGTAGAGCTCTTTGGCTACTTGGAACGTTTTCTTTCGCGGATTCTGCTTGATATATGAAAGATTCAACAGGATTTTCTCCGTCAAATTCTGGTACTGTCATTAGGAGGTCTTTTAACGTGAGATTAGTAGTTCCTCTCATATTTGCATCTGACAAGGAGAGGACCCCAACTGTCCGACTTCGATTTTAACGAGGCTTTGCAAGACGATAGCATGTAGGTCCCTAATGATATGTGTAAAATATTAGCCGTAGTTATGCAGTAGTTTTAAAGATATAAGCGATTAAAGTTCATCCCTCTTGATATACTATAAATGTAAATTGGATTACAACAGCTGTGTTGGGTCAGTGGCAGCGGTTTAAGGCTTACGACCCGAACGTCCTACGTTCGAGTCCCCCATGACGGGTAATTTTTTTTTTCTATTTTAATTTGATAAAATTGCACACAATGCAGAATAACAATTATCGTACACTTGCAATGTATACATTTACATTATGTACGTTTCGGACCTCGCAAACTGTCTTTTTACAGTTTTTCGAAATATTTACTCTTCAAAGTCCTTGAAGACAATTCGAACTGTATATCTAGCTAAATAAAAGTTAGTTCATTTTAAACCGTTGGAGGAAGCATTAGTCGTGCGTTTTTTAAGGCGTACAATCTTAATTTTACAAGGCTTACTGCACAGTCCGAGAAAGCATCTGTTTCGGAAAGTTTCCGTTTTTTCAGCCACGCGGGTGCCACTTTTCTTTACTTTTAATGGCCTAGGTCTCTGGAATCCTTACCCTGCAGTTTGATTTAATTCCGTATTTTCGATGTACTTTCAATAGCGATTGCCATGCAGCGAGCGTAGAATATAAGTCTGGAAACCATGTGTTTCGTGCGCAATTTCATCAAATTAAAATAGAAAAAAAAATTGTCCGTCACGGGGACTCGAACGCAAGATGTTCGTCTCGTGAGCCTTAAACCGCAGTCACTACGCCACCACAGTTATTGTAACCAGATTCACATTTATAGTATACAAACAGGTACGAACTTTAATCGCTTATATTTTTAAAACTACTGCATAACTACGGCTAATATTTTACACATATCATTAGGGACCTACATGCTATCATCTTGCAAAGCCTCGTTAAAATCGAAGTCGGACAGTTGGGGTCCTCTCCTTGTGAGTAATCTGTTTCGTCATCTGTCATTAAATCTCTTTCTTCAGATGCAGGAGGTGCATCCTTTGTTGCACATTTTTGTTTGTTTTTGAGGCTTTCTATTTCAGTTGTCAAATTTTCTACTAACTTAGTTAGTGATTCAATTTGTTTTTGCATAGCTTCAGCCATTTCTGATACTCACCTTTTTGGTGCTCTTTTCGATGAGATTGTTTCGTGTGTAGTTCGTAGTTGTCCTTCTGGGTCGCGGATTCGTATCGTGGATACCGTTGCAACAACTTGTCCCTTCTGCTCAGAGAAACGGGTGTCAAGTGTTCTCGTTTCAACGAGTTCCTTTCGTCTAGGATGCCGGTATCCCACCGCTGCCACCAATTATGTTACCGGCGAGGTCCAGAGATTCGAGTTTTTAAAAAGGGAATTTATTCGTCCTCTTAAACTCTACTTTTAACAAACTACAAATCTTACTACACTACTAGAATACTCAAAGAATACAGAAAGGCTTATAAGCTAATACGTTGATCGATGTTAACTTGTACTGATGAGGATTGGTAATGCTCGCTCTTCATCGTCGTTCGCACTTTTATATTGGCGTGATGCGTATTCGATGCGTCTTTGAATTGTGGGTGGTGCGTAGACATACGTCGCATCTTCGTGTCTATCAGTTACATTGCTTATTTGATGCGCAAGCTGGTGCGTGGACACGCGTCGCATCTTCATAATAAACAGCACATATAGATAGTAGGACGTCTATCGGTTACAATAGATAACAGGATGTCTATCGGTTACAAATTAAACAAGCCCCAGTCACAGCTGAGCTGTTGAGCGAGGCGGCAATGTCGCGAGTCAATTTGGCAATAGCATGAACCGTAGAGTGCGAGTGTTTGAAACCAAATTGATAATCAGAAATTAATTTATTGGACCGCACAAAATGATTCAAACGTATGTTAATCATGCTCTCGAACAATTTGCCCAGGTTTGGCAGCAGACTGATCAGCCGGTAATTATTTAAGTCGTAAAGGTTTTTCCCTTTTTTGTGCAATGGGACGAGCTTGGCCGTTTTCCAACGAATGGGAAAGTAAGATAGACGTAAACATGCATTAAAAATTAGCGTGAGATATTCAATAACGGAGCCTGGAAGGCGTTTGATGGCGACGTTTGGTATGCCGTCGAACGAGGTGGATTTTTTGTTTTTAAGATATTTGATGGCTCGTAAGATCATTGTAGGAGTTATTAGATAGTTTGTGTGAATTGAAGGCCAGATCTGTTCGTGTAGCGAAGCGAATTGCCAATTGATATTTTCACGCGAATCCCGTATTCGATCGTAAGTCTGCTTTACCTCGTGCTCGTAATTCCTCTCTTCCTCGGTTGTAGGAGTCAGATTTTTTGTATGTACTCTTGCAAAGTGCACCCCAAGTAAGGTCAAACGATCGTCAGTGCTTGACACTACATAGTTATTATCTATTTTCTGGAGTGTCGATGTATCTATTCCGGATTCAGACCAAAGAAAATCGTCGTTTATCGAGCCTCTTAGTGGCGGAATTGAGTCAATGTTTTTTGGATTTATAATTCTGTTTATAAAAGGGTGTAGCTTAATGGAATCACGAGTATCTAGTTTGGACAGTCTGTCGTTCCAGAATTTATTTGCAACTGCAGAGTAGAGTTTTTTGAGTCTGTAATTGGTACGCTGAATTATTGATTTAGAAAATTTGATCATGTTAGACTGTATTGGAGTTAAATTGTCGCGAAGGCGCAATAAACGAAATAATCTGGTGATAAGTTTGGATTTAAATTTTTTGAGCTTATTAATGCGTCGGTCGTCATATTCTCTCGGGCAGTTCAGAGCCTCCATGGTAGGTGTACAGCTCGTCAGAATTACGGAAATATTTTCCTCGAGGGCCTCTATTGAAGAATTAATAGTTTCGATCGACGCATTAAGTAACGATGGGAGATTTAGGCTGTTGATATAATTATGGAGTTTGAGTTTGTATTCTTTCCATTTGGTTAAACGATAATTTAGTCGCAGTACTCTAGGGGCTCGTTCTACGTATGTATTCCAACCGAGGAGAGAGAGATTAATCGTTATGGCCCAATGATCGCTATCATAGGGCAGCAGACCCAGCCTCTGCGTTCCATCGTTAATACGATCGATCAGCCTGCTGTCCGCCAAAGCAATGTCCAAGTTCGAGTTAGCCGGATGATAAGTCGGTATTTCCGAATATAGAAAGGAAGCGCGGAAGATAGCACCCTGTAATTGTAGCCAGTCAAAAAGAGCTAACCCCTTGCTGTTGTTGACTGTATTACGCCATGATGTGTGTTTGGCGTTGAGATCGCCGGCGATCACAAAGTGATTCGAGTCCTTTGCAACTCGCAACTGAGTACATAGATCATCGAGGTCACGAAGGAACACGATTTTATCATTGAAAGGGCTATACACCGCCGCGATCACGAGGCTTCTACCAGCCGAAAGATCCAAGCGGATCGCAATGGCTTCTAAAGATTTTTCGTGAGAAGTGGAGAGTTCTATACGAGTGAATTTGTATCTTCTATTAATAACCATAGCGACACCGCCGCCGAAACGGTTGTTTGCTCTGTCTTTGCGTATTATTACAAATTGTGGTGGAACCTCCAAATTATGTCTCGGATTTAGCTTCGTTTCAATGAGACCACATACGTCGGGTCGATGAGAATTTAAAAATTGCTGCAAATATGCACGTTTGTGAAGATTTATAACAGAGTTGACGTTGACAGTAATGATTCGGAGATTGACCAACGGGATACTGTTTTGATCGGTAGTGGCCATTATTGCGGGAAATCATTTCGAACGCCTCTCGTGGTACGTCCATGGTAATCAACAGATTGAGCATGATTATCATCTATAAAAGATTGAAGGAGGAAATTAATTTTTTCGGTATATTCGCCGATGCGTTGAAAAATAATTGGTAATTGATCGGCTATACTTTTGATGGCCGAAAATATGTTTTTTAAGTCGACCTGTTGCTCGTTGGACATAGCATCGAGAGGGACTGGTCCTCTGTTCAATGTAGTCGATGAATATGCATGCGCGGCCTTACCTACTAGGCCCCCCACTTCACTCGCAACACTACTGTATAGCGTCATTGGATTGACGAGGGGAGATGGAAGTCTTCTGGTTGCGGCTGGCTGGGGAGCTCTGTTGCTCGTAGGGGTAGCAACGGCTCTTCTCTCCTTGAATTTCGGGCAACCTCGGTATGACGCGGGGTGGCCGAACTTCTCACAGTTGACGCAGTAAATTGCGTCGTGTTTGGTTGCTTCTGTGACCGAGCACTTTCCACGCTCGTGAGATAAATTACATTTAACACATCTAAAATCTAGATGACAGTTAGCGGATGCATGGCCTATACGTTGACAGTTAAAACATTGTAAAAGATCCTGCCTATGCAATTTCTCCCATCTGACGCGTTGATAATTTAAAACATTGATCGATTGAACAAATTTGATATCAGTATTCGCGCCAAATTGCACTACGAACATAGGCAGGGGCAAGCCGGATTGTTTCGATTTCGCGGTTATAAAATTGGATATACGTGTGGCTTTGGCTTTAGGTGCGGCGATGGAATTAATTTCCGACAACAGCTCATTCTTGTCGGTGTTTGGATCGATACCCTTGAGAAGCATCGTCACTGGTTTTTCGTTCTTCGGCGTATAAGTGAAGAACTTGAGCTGGTTTTTCATCATAATATCTTTGATCTTCGAGTAAGCTTCGAGCGAATTCGGGTATATGACGTGGCTTTTCGAGCCACTTCTTTTTATAGTGAAGGATGCCTTTTGAAGGGCATTCTTCGTTATGTTTATTATTAGTTGTGGTGAAGCCACATGCACGATCAACGGTGGTGGTTTGTTCGACTTATCTTGTCTGACAGTTTGCTGTGGTAGGGTCGGATGTCTGAAGGTGGGAGGCTGGTCCCTGGACACCTCCGGTAGAGCGTTGGGCTCGGCGAAGGCCTGAAAACGGTTGGCGGTGGGAGGTTTGTCCAGCGTCGGCGTCGGAGAAGGCGCGTGTCGCCCTGCGGGTCTACGGGATCCAATGGTGATCCATTCCGATGTTGGCGATTCAATGGTCCGAGCAGATGTAGAGGGTCCAGCGAGCGATTGGATTTGCTCTTTGAGCAATTTTATTTCGTTTAAAAGTCTTTTATTTTCGCGTATTAGAGTATCTTTGTTACAAGATGCTTCAGCGCCTTGTTTGGATGATGTTGTTGACATCGCATCGCTGGATTGTTGATCGAGCGATTTCAATCCCATGTCACTGTCCATGGTGTTAGCTGTAGCCTTTTTAGCGTCGGCAGATTGCCGTGCGGCTGCGCGTGAAGCGGAAACTTTGCGCGATTTTTTCATTTGAATGTCCTCGGATGAAGACGGATTAGATGATTTATGTCTTTTTAGAGACAGAGATAGCGATCCCTGGCTAGCAGTCTCAAGGGATGCAAAATTTTCTTCAGAATTATAGGCATCGGCCGCCACCGATGCGGAAGAGTTACTAGCTTCTATGCGTGCAATATGTTGTTCCATAAAAATGGACGGTCAGAAATGAAAAAAATGAAGAACTGTATTGGGACTTGCGAAAGCAAGCCCCAATAATAGTAACGAAATTAGCCGATCACTTGGAGTATAACAAGATACACTTTCACAGTACGAATGACTCTCTGTATGGGCACTTAAGAATTTTGTTTACGTCGCGTACGAGCACTGAGAAGATGTTGTCGCTACGAGCTCTCGTCGCGTACTGAGAACGTCAAGTGCATGGAACAGTTCCTTTATTCAATCATACATATATACATGATGCTAGGATAGCATAAACATACAATTATATAACTCCTGTATGGTCGCACATTAGCGACTTCTCGCAGGTGAACGGAAATTATACAATACAAGAAAGAATCAATTTGCGCTGTACGATAAAGTTAAACGATTAGTATTACGCCCCAAAAGATTTGATATGATCATCAAAAAAGGCATCTTCGTTACAGAGAGGTACCAGGACTGACAAAACAATTAACAATTATAAAAAGGGGGGGGGGGGGAGAGAAGATATTGGCACGGCCAATCTACTAAGTAAAACAAAACGAACAATAATGAGATCTTGACCAAAATAAATAAGAAAAATTGCACGGACTAGTGGTCAGGAATTAGACGATGGAAGAATTAAATAAGTAAAGAAATCCATGATAAAGAAAAATTACCGTGCTTACGAATACAAGTGGCATGAAATTATACTGAATAACGTTCCATACGAATCAAGAGGATAGTAAAGGATGTTGTTGACATCAACGATATTCTTAAAGTAACTTAAAGTAGATATACTAATCTAACTATGTTATGGACTAAAGAGTATATACAGAGTTTAAACTAAGATAATGGAAGTGCTCGGTTCAGAGTACGACGATCGGTCAAGATTTAAGCCATGGTAATTTATCGAGATAATTGTAATGTTTTTGGACAGTATCCCGTGGAGGAAGAGATATAGAATGTTGCAGTTGTGATAGATCGGCAGAAACTACCAAAGGATCGTATCGAAGAGCAAGCGAGGCCCTTTTTCTATGCGTATGGTATATGATGGGAATTTTGGAGCGAAAATCCTGAATGTATCCTTCTCTGTCGAGATAGGGAAAGGCAGCAGTAGAGAGAAACCCATTTTCGCGAGCCTTCCTAGCCTCCTCGTCCGACATTGTATGTAACGAGGTGATGAGGGGATTGTCAGAGTTTGAGTGCAAAGATTTAAGGATAAACATTCTGGTGATTTTAAGTGCAAAAATATCAAACCGCGAACAGTCAACCCTGCTATAAATTGTTTGATTGCGGAAGTGTCGCTTGGTACCATCCGACATACGTCTGGGCATGAGAAGACCCGTGATCGCCCGGAATATTTTCCTCTCGAAGGTGCGAATGCGCTCCATCACATAAGGCGAAATTGAGAACCAGATTGGGATCGCATAAGATAGTACTGACCTGACATAAAGCTTGTAAAGGAGTAGTTTGACATTCTCACCGAGGTGTTTTGAGTAGAAGAGGCGAGCCAATTTAGATGCTATACCTTTTGCTTTCCCGAGACAGTAGTTGGCGTGTTCATTATAGTTTAAGTGTTCGTTGAGAATTACACCCAAATATTTGACCTTTTTCAGCCGAGGGATTAAAAGGTCATATCTTTCCGTCGCGTGAATCGAAAAATTTTTTGAGAGCCTGTATTGTTTTTTGCTAATTTGGGACGTGGGCCTAATGAATAGAATAGTCTCGCATTTGAGCATATTTACTCTCACCTTCTTCATGTTACACGCCGAGACAACAAAATCGAAAGCCCTCTGCAAGTGTGACTGAATGTCGAGAGGATCAACGCCGGATTTATAGATGATTAAATCATCAGCAAAGGCCAACGCTTTGCAAGTATCGTTACTTTTGTTAAAATTGTTTAAAATATCAGAGAAGTATAAGTTGAATAGTAGAGGAGAATTTACGGCGCCCTGCTGCAGACCATTTAAAATATTGAAAGTACGAACGGAAAAAAGTATTATTGTGAAAAGTTTTAAAAGCGCGGCCAGTGATCATGTTCTCAGTTAGAAGCAACAACTCGGGGGGGAAATTCATTTTGTGTAATTTAACTATCAATCCCGTAGTCCAAACGAGTATCAAATGCTTTCTCGAGGTCAATTAAACAAGCCCCAGTCACAGCTGAGCTGTTGAGCGAGTCGGCAATGTCGCGAGTCAATTTGGCAATAGCATGAACCGTAGAGTGAGAGTGTTTGAAACCAAATTGATAATCAGAAATTAATTTATTGGACCGCACAAAATGATTCAAACGTATGTTAATCATGATCTCGAACAATTTGCCCAGGTTTGGCAGCAGACTGATCGGCCGGTAATTATTTAAGTCGCAAAGGTTTTTCCCTCTTTTGTGCAATGGGATGAGCTTGGCCGTTTTCCAACGAATGGGAAAGTAAGACAGACGTAAACATGCGTTAAAAATTAGCGTGAGATATTCAATAACGGAGCCTGGCAGGCGTTTGATGGCGACGTTTGGTATGCTGTCGTACGAGGTGGATCTTTTGTTTTTAAGATATTTGATGGCTCGTAAGATCATTGTGGGAGTTATTAGATAGTTTGTGTGAATTGAAGGCCAGATCTGTTCGTGTAGCGAAGCGAATTGCCAATTGATATTTTCACGCGAATCCCGTATTCGATCGTAAGTCTGCTTTACCTCGTGCTCGTGATTCCTCTCTTCCTCGGTTGTAGGAGTCAGATTTTTTGTATGTACTCTTGCAAAGTGCACCCCAAGTAAGGTCAAACGATCGTCAGTGCTTGACACTACATAGTTATTATCTATTTTCTGGAGTGTCGATGTATCTATTCCGGATTCAGACCAAAGAAAATCGTCGTTTATCGCGCCTCTTAGTGGCGGAATTGAGTCAATGTTTTTTGGATTTATAATTCTGTTTATAAAAGGGTGTAGCTTAATGGAATCACGAGTATCTAGTTTGGACAGTCTGTCGTTCCAGAATTTATTTGCAACTGCAGAGTAGAGATTTTTGAGTCTGTAATTGGTACGCTGAATTATTGATTTATAAAATTTGATCATGTTAGACTGTATTGGAGTTAAATTGTCGCGAAGGCGCAATAAACGAAATAATCTGGTGATAAGTTTGGATTTAAATTTTTTGAGCTTATTAATGCGTCGGTCGTCATATTCTCTCGGGCAGTTCAGAGCCTCCACGGTGGGTGTACAGCTCGTCAGAATTACGGAAATATTTTCCTCGAGGGCCTCTATTGAAGCATTAATCATTTCGATCGACGCATTAAGTAACGATGGGAGATTTAGGCTGTTGATATAATTATGGAGTTTGAGTTTGTATTCTTTCCATTTGGTCAAACGATAATTTAGTCTCAGTACTCTGGGGGCTCGTTCTACGTATGTATTCCAACCGAGGAGAGAGAGATTAATCGTTATGGCCCAATGATCGCTATCATAGGGCAGCAGACCCAGCCTCTGCGTTCCATCGTTAATACGATCGATCAGCCTGCTGTCCGCCAAAGCAATGTCCAAGTTCGAGTTAGCCGGATGATAAGTCGGTATTTCCGAATATAGAAAGGAAGCGCGGAAGATAGCACCCTGTAATTGTAGCCAGTCAAAAAGAGCTAACCCCTTGCTGTTGTTGACTGTATTACGCCATGATGTGTGTTTGGCGTTGAGATCGCCGGCGATCACAAAGTGATTCGAGTCCTTTGCAACTCGCAACTGAGTACATAGATCATCGAGGTCACGAAGGAACACGATTTTATCATTGAAAGGGCTATACACCGCCGCGATCACGAGGCTTCTACCAGCCGAAAGATCCAAGCGGATCGCAATGGCTTCTAAAGATTTTTCGTGAGAAGTGGAGAGTTCTATACGAGTGAATTTGTATCTTCTATTAATAACCATAGCGACACCGCCGCCGAAACGGTTGTTTGCTCTGTCTTTGCGTATTATTACAAATTGTGGTGGAACCTCCAAATTATGTCTCGGATTTAGCTTCGTTTCAATGAGACCACATACGTCGGGTCGATGAGAATTTAAAAATTGCTGCAAATATGCACGTTTGTGAAGATTTATAACAGAGTTGACGTTGACAGTAATGATTCGGAGATTGACCAACGGGATACTGTTTTGATCGGTAGTGGCCATTATTGCGGGAAATCATTTCGAACGCCTCTCGTGGTACGTCCATGGTAATCAACAGATTGAGCATGATTATCATCTATAAAAGATTGAAGGAGGAAATTAATTTTTTCGGTATATTCGCCGATGCGTTGAAAAATAATTGGTAATTGATCGGCTATACTTTTGATGGCCGAAAATATGTTTTTTAAGTCGACCTGTTGCTCGTTGGACATAGCATCGAGAGGGACTGGTCCTCTGTTCAATGTAGTCGATGAATAAGCATGTGCGGCCTTACCTTCTAGGCCCCCCACTCCACTCGCAACACTACTGTATAGCGTCGTCGGATTGACGAGGGGAGATGGAAGTCTTCTGGTTGCGACTGGCTGGGGAGCTCTGTTGCTCGTAGGGGCGGCAACGGCTCTTCTCTCCTTAAATTTCGGGCAACCTCGGTATGACGCGGGGTGGCCGAATTTCTCACAGTTGACGCAGTAAATTGCGTCGTGTTTGGTCGCTTCCGTGACCGAGCACTTCCCACGCTCGTGAGACAAATTGCATTTGACACATCTAAAGTCTAGATGGCAGTTAGCGGATGCATGGCCTATACGTTGACAGTTAAAACATTGTAAAAGATCCTGCCTATGCAATTTCTCCCATCTGACGCGTTGATAATTTAAAACATTGATAGATTGAATAAATTTGATATCAGTATTCGCGTCAAATTGCACTACGAACATAGGCAGGGGCAAGCCGGATTGTTTCGATTTCGTGGTTACAAAATTGGAAATACGAGTGGCTTTGGCTTTAGGTGCGGTGATGGAATTAATTTCCGACAACAGTTCATTCTTGTCGGTGTTTGGGTCGATACCCTTGAGAAGCATCGTCAATGGTTTTTCGTTCTTCGGCGTATAAGTGAAGAACTTGAGCTGGTTTTTCATCATAATGTCTTTGATCTTCGAATAATCTTCGAGAGAATTCGGGTATATGACGTGGCTTTTCGAGCCACTTCTTTTTATAGTGAAGGATGCCTTTTGAAGGGCATTCTTAGTTATGTTTATTATTAACTGCGGTGAAGCCACATGCACGATCAACGGTGGTGGTTTGTTCGACTTATCTTGTCTGGTAGTTTGCTGTGGTGGGGTCGGATGCCTGAAGGGGGATGGCTGGTCCCTGGACACCTCCGGTAGAGCGTAGGGCTCGGCAAAGGCCTGAAAACGGTTGGCGGTGGGGGGTTTGTCCAGCGTCGGCGTCGGAGAAGGCGCGTGTCGTCCTGCGGGTCTACGGGATCCAATGGTGATCCATTCCGATGTTGGCGATTCTATGGTCCGGGCAGATGTAGAGGGTCCAGAGAGCGATTGGATTTGCTCTTTGAGCAATTTTATTTCGTTTAAAAGTCTTTTATTTTCGCGTATTAGAGTATCTTTGTTACAAGATGCTTCAGCGCCTTGTTTGGATTATGTTGTTGACATCGCATCGCTGGATTGTTGATCGAGCGATTTCAATCCCATGTCACTGTCCATGGTGTTAGCTGGAGCCTTTTTAGCGTCGGCAGATTGCCGTGCGGCTGCGCGTGAAGCGGAAATTTTGCGCGATTTTTTCATTTGAATGTCCTCGGATGAAGACGGATTAGATGATTTATGTCTTTTTAGAGACAGAGATAGCGATCCCTGGCTAGCAGTCTCAAGGGATGCAAAATTTTCGTCCGTATTATAGGCATCGGCCGCCACCGATGCGGAAGAGTTGCTAGCGTCTATGTGTGCAATATGATGTTCCATAAAAATGGACGGTCAGAAATGAAAAAAAATGAAGAACTGTATTGGGACTTGCGAAAGCAAGCCCCAATAATAGTAACGAAATTAGCCGATCACTTGGAGTATAACAATATACACTTTCACAGTACGAATGACTCTCTGTATGGGCACTTAGGAATTTTGTTTACGTCGCGTACGAGCACTGAGAAGATGTTGTCGCTACGAGCTCTCGTCGCGTACTGAGAACGTCAAGTGCCTTCACGTACGTGTGACAAGAGGCATGACGCTTGACGCCTGGCGAATCAGGCTCTGCCAAAACAGGCTTACCTCCTAGGTGACACGGCTGTGGAGCCGCACGGTATGTACAGGGTGTTTCAAAAATATTTGTCATGGCTTTCAGGGGTTGTTCTACACCTCTGGATCGATGGAGATTTGCGAAAAAAACTTGCCGCAAAATTCGGGAAAGGGTAGCAAATTTTTTTTTATTGGCTCATCGTATTCGTCTTGTTACGTAGGCAAAATGTCTGAGAGGAACCATGGGTCAGAAACGAACCGTTCTCTCACAAATTAACTTTTAATTGGGCCTTACGATTAAAATTTCGCCCATACGACAGCCTTCGACTCGCCGACCTTTCGAAAGGAAACACATGAGATACCCTTGCTAGCTCCAATAGTTGAAACAGAGGCAACATAATTGAAGAGCGAGAAAAAGACTAGAAAATGTCAATGACCTGCGTTCGGTGTCGGGTTCACTCAAGGGCCCACCCGGGAAGAAAAGTATAAACACTTACACTTCTCTTCTGGTTCGGTGACACAGTGCCCTATTTTCTAGCTTCGTTTACGTCGCCTCTGCTTTAACTATCGGCGAAATTTTAATCGGAAGGCCCAATTAAAAGTTAATTTGCGAGAGAACGGTTCATTTCTGACCCATGGTTCCTCTCAGACATTTTGCCTACGTAACAAGACGAATACGATGAGCCAATAAAATAAATTTGCTACCCTTTCCCGAATTTTGCGGCAAGTTTTTTTCGCAAATCTCCATCGATCCAGAGGTGTAGAACAACCCCTGAAAGCCATGACAAATATTTTTGAAACACCCTGTATGTATTTATTTACTGATTCCCCTTAGGGTTACAGAGCCTTCCGCTTTTCTTTACAAAACTCTCTATTCTAACTTATGTACCACATCTTAACCTTATTCTATATCTACCTTATAAATTATCTTACATCTATTCTTAATTACATTGCCGCCGGGTTCGCACGAGAGAGAGAGAGCTCCAAAACGCCACCATCCGTTCTATTCTCATCCATCCACATTCTCTCCCTCATTTGTCCATTCACTCCTATTTCTGGCTTCCGCTTCCCCTCCCATTCTCTTGTGCTCCTTCTTTTCTTCCATCCCTATCCCTATATATTTTCCCTTCTTTTCCTTTCTATTTCCCTCATCCACCATTCTCCTTCCCCCTCCTCCCCCAGTATTTCCCTTACTTGTCCCTGCCAACTCCCTTTATCCTCATTTCCACTTTCACATCCTTCCCATACGTGCTCCCACGTTTCCTCCTGTCTATTACATATTCTGGATCCCCTTTCCCCTTCCTCTAGCCAGTATCTAGCTTCTCTCATCTCTCCCCCCATTCTAAATCTTGCCACCCTTTGCCATCTACTCTCGCCCCATCCTTTCCTTAGGTATGCCGCTATTTCTTCCCCCACTACATATCTATACCATTTATTATATCTCGATTCTTTTATCTTTTCCCATCTTTCTGCTCTTTCTTCCTCCCTTTCTTTTCTTATCATCTCCTCAAACCACTCCTCCTCTTCCGTTCCCTTGCCCTCTACTTCTATTTCTATTCCGTTTCCTGTTTTCTTCTTCTTCCCCAAGCACTCCTTTCTCTCTTCTTCCCATCCTGGCAACTCTTTTCCCTTTTCCTCCCTTTTCTCTATTTCTTCCAAGCATTTCCTCGCTATCTCACTTCCTTTTCCCTCTTTCAATTTCCTTTCATAACTCCATGCCTCATTGCCCTTAACCTTAACTTCTCCCGTTTCATCTCCTCCCTTACTATATACCCCGAAGTTCTCCAATCCACTCCTAAAATCCATCTAATCGCCTTCTCCTGTGTCGCCTCTATCTCCTTCCTTTCCCTCCATCCCCAAATCTCTGCCCCGTACTCCATTACCGTCCAAACTAGTCTATCAAAAAGCCATATTCTCCTCTCCCAATCCCCACCGAAAATCCTTTTCCCTATACCCCAAACCTGTCTCCATACTGTTCTGGCCTTTTTGACCCTCTCTTTTATGTGGCCCTCCTGCCCCCCGTTTCTTTTGAACCTATATCCCAAATATGTAAACTCCCTTACCTCCTCTATCTCTACACCTTCCCATTTCCATTTTATTTTCTTCCTTCTGCCTCCTCCCTGTCCGAATCTGATTATCTTCGTCTTCTCTACATTTATCCTTAACCTCTTTCCTTTCATGTACTTTTCTACCTTCCTTGTCAAGAGCCTCATCTTCTCTTCCTCTTCCGCTAAGATGACTATATCATCCGCGTACGACAAAGAAAAAACCCATTCCCCTGCTAATTTTACACCCCCTACCTTCTGTCCCTTTCCTAATTCCTCTTCTAGATCCACGGTTAACAAGTTAAAGAGTATCGGGCTGAGCGGGCATCCTTGCCTGATTCCCTTATCTAACCATATCTCTCCTCCTACCTCCCCTCTCACTTTCACTCTACTCTTTGTTTCCTTATAAAGGGTCTAGCCGAATAAGGGGGTCAAAAGTGCCCTTGAGCCGATTTTATTCGACGATGGGTCATTCGATAGGTGATGAGGAAAAACCATTGCACACAAATTTTTAATCCGATACCTTCACTGGGAGGGTAGTTATAGGGTAAAATCGAAAAACCAGTTTCTGCCTCATTTTCCCCAATTAATGTGGAGCAAAAATTCCAAAAAAATTCTAACACATTCTAAACATGAATGTACACGTTAGGGATTTTTTTCAGATTTTTCCTTTGCAAGTTACACTCACGAAAAATGAAAAACCGAAAAAAAAATTTTTAAACATCGATTTCGTATTGAAATCTTCCGAGCACAACTTTTTCCTTTTTACAGTAGTTGAATAATGTTATCATTGTTATACCCTCATTTTTTCAGATTTTTTGAGTACGGTGCATCACGGTCGGAAAAATCAAAAACCGATTTCTGGGACACATTTTGTGCTGAAACTCGCCCATTATCTGCCATTCTTGCATGATTTTAATACAGTATGTTCATATTGTGACCTTCAATGTTTCTGCATAGAAATATGTAGATGTTAAAGAACAATATCGGGATAATTAAATAAATTGCTGATTGTATGGTCTTTATAACCTAGAATTTTAACCGTTCTTTCAAAAGCATCAATGGCGCAGTGGCTATGGTGTCTGCCTGTGGAATCGATGGACACTTTTTTGTCGCGGGTTCGAATCTCCACGTGGAACTTAAGTTTTTTTTCTGTAATTTTTTTTTTTTTTTATAAAAAACAACAATATTCAGTAGTAGCTTTAAAATGTTTCACAGATACTTCTAAAAATAATTATACAGTATACTTTTTTCTTCATCGACTCTTTTCAGTCATGTCACGATTTACAATTACAAGTAAGTACTTTTTTACATTCTGTACATTGAATTTTATATTTCTTTCATATTTAAAATATATTTTCATACATTGCAATAAACCAATATCTATGAACAACATAAAATGTTTGAGAATACTTATAATTGCAAAACGTTGCATGTCTAATTGTAAGAAAAGCATGTTTTACGATTATTTTTCTATAGGTTTTATATTGTTGAAAGGCATAAAAATATCTGTGAAACATTTTAAAGCTACTACTGAATATTGTTATGTTTTTTATAAAAAAGAAAAAAAAATGACAGAAAAAAAAACTTAAGTTCCACATGGAGATTCGAACCCGCGACAAAAAAGTGTGCATCGATTCCACAGGCAGACACCATAGCCACTGCGCCATTGATGCTTTTGAAAGAACGGTTAAAATTCTAGGTTATAAAGACCATACAATCAGCAATTTATTTAATTATCCCGATATTGTTCTTTAACATCTACATATTTCTATGCAGAAACATTGAAGGTCACAATATGAACATACTGTATTAAAATCATGCAAGAATGGCAGATAATGGGCGAGTTTCAGCACAAAATGTGTCCCAGAAATCGGTTTTTGATTTTTCCGACCGTGATGCACCGTACTCAAAAAATCTGAAAAAATTAGGGTATAACAATGATAACATTATGCAACTACTGTAAAAAGGAAAAAGTTGTGCTTGGAAGATTTCAATACGAAATCGATGTTTAAAAAATTTTTTTTCGGTTTTTCATTTTTCGTGAGTGTAACTTGCAAAGGAAAAATCTGAAAAAAATCCCTAACGTGTACATTCATGTTTAGAATGTGTTAGAATTCTTTTGGAATTTTTGCTCCACATTAATTGGGGAAAATGAGGCAAAGACTGGTTTTTCGATTTTACCCTATAACTACCCTCCCAGTGAAGGTATCGGATTAAAAATTTGTGTGCAATGGTTTTTCATCATCACCTATCGAATGACCCATCGTCGAATAAAATCGGCTCAAGGGCACTTTTGACCCCCTTATTCGGCTAGACCCTTTCCTTTATCCTCTCTATAATCCCGTTCCTAACCCCTCTCCTTTCCAATTGTCTCCATACTATCTCTCGATCCACTATGTCGAATGCCGCCTTGAGATCTACAAACATTGCCATCATTTTCTTCCCTTTCCCATTGACGTGTCTATTTATTAGATAATTTAGGACATATATATTATCTATAGTTCCCATCCCTCTCCTAAAACCCGTTTGATTTTGCGGTACCAGTTTCTCCTCCTCTATCTCCTCCTCTAGTCTCTTTGCTAGGCCCATGGTATATACCCTGTACAGCGTGGGCATCAGCGTTACCCCCCTATATTCCTTTACCGTGTTTCCCTCCCCCTTCTTCACTATCGGCACTATCCATCCCTCTTTCCAATCCTCAGGCCATCCCTCTCCTCTCCATACCCTGTTGCACATTCTTCTTGCCCATTCCTCTACCTACCCCCCCCCCCCCCCGTATTTCCATATTTCATTTGGGATTCCATCTTTTCCTGTCGCTTTTCCTCTCCTTAGCTTCCTCAAGATTTCCTTGAATTCCTCCCTTCCCAGCTCTTCTTCTCCATCCTCCCCTGTCTTCCTGTCCCATTTTCCTTCCCTCTTTTCTTCAAATCCCTCCAATACCTCCATGAAGTGCCGTTTCCTCCATCTTGATTTCCCCATTCACACCTTTCCTTTTTACCCTTTCTCCATTAATTATATTCCAAACGTCCCTCACTTCGGGCTTCTTCTACCTCCTTACTAAACCTCTTCTTTTCCTCCTCCTTCTTCCTTTCACACATTTCTTTGTACTTCTTCTTTCCTTCCCTATACTCCTCTTTGCTTCCCTTTCCTCTCCTCCATCTCCTCGGGCGAATAACCTTAATACAAAACATATCTGAGCATACTTTTTTACTAGTAATACTTTTGTTTTAACCTATACGCGGTGTGACGCGATCTGAAACTGTTTGTTGACAGATAACGTCAGTCGACGGGACACGCGCATCGATTTTTTTCCCGTAATCGGCATGCGCGGCGTCTTTCCAACGCGAGCGATCAAAGGCGAATGGCGCCCTAAAGCGCCACCATACTTGTGCGATAGGCCCGAACTTGGCAAGCCTTTCCTGGTTGGATAAAATAGTTGGTAGGGAGAAGCAGGCGGAGCGACTCAGAAAAGGCTCGCGGCGAGCAACTAATTCAACACCCTGCCGTAGATGATAAAGTGTTCGCGTTATCTCTATTAAAGAGAAGTTCCGCAAGTATTCATAGTTTTTTAGCAAAGTTATTTAAATTGTATAATATCGTAGATTAATAAAAACTTTATATATTTTAAAAACATTAATATAAACTTTATACATTATAATTGGTTACAAAGAAATTTATTTAATAATATATAATTAAGAATTTATAATAATAAACATTACATTGCACTGTTATTTGTTGTACTATATTCTATATCTATGTGGAGAGTGTGAGTGAGAGTTTGATTGTGAATGAATGGAGAGTGCTTGCGTGGAGAAAAACAAAAGACAGTGGCCTGAAGAAAAAGCGAGCGAAGGGCCGTTAGTCGTCGTCCAGCTTTGGCAGAAGCCTCACTGTATCAAATATACTACATATCGTTATTTTTAAATTGTCCCCTGTGTTTATTACTTTCATACAATCCTACATCTATATGTTCTAATAAAGGGTATAGCAGGATAAAGTGGTCAAAAGTGCCCTTGAACCGATTTCAATGGGGGTAGTCTCATTCGATAGATAATGCTCGGCGATCATTGCGTACCTGTTTTTAACCCTGTATCTTGACCGGAATGGTAGTTATGGAGAAAATTCAAAAAACGGGTTTTTGCCTCCTTTTCCTAGTTATTGAGGTGAAAAAAATTCGAAAAAATTCTGACATATTCTACACGGTACCATACATGTTTGAAAATTTTTTTCAGATTTTCCCATTGAAGAACCTAAGTGTAAAAAATGAGCAAACAAAAAAAAACGGAAAAAAGTAGATTTCGTACCGAGAAATTCGAATGACAACTTTTTGAAAATTACAGTAACAATCCAACACTCATGATTATTATCTCCAATTTTTTTCAGATTTTTAAACCGCCTGCGTCATTGTGAAAAAAATCAAAAACCGATTTGCGCGACGCATTTCGATGTGAAACGCCATGATCCAGTTATTATTTCCTTATTCTTCGATTACAGTATGTTCATTTTGTGACTTTCAGTGTTTCTGCCACGAAGCAATTACATGTTAATATAGAGAATCGAATTAATTAAATCAATTGTGAACAATGATGGTTCTTTATCTGCAAGAATTTTTAAGTTTTTTTCAAGTGAACGATTCGGCACAGTTGGTAGGGCGTCTGCCTGCGGAAGCGCTGGACACTATTTTGTCGCAGGTTCGAATCCCCATGGGGAACTTGACATTTTTTTTTTCATTTTTAAAAATTGTCAACTACATAACACTAATTAGTTGCTATTTTCAAACATTTAAAAGTATTTTTAAGGTCCAGAAAAATATAAATTAGTACAGAACATACTTTTTGCTTTGTAGGATTTTTCTATTCATACACTGTTCTACGACTATGAGTATTATTAAACACTCTAACATTGAATAGACATCGGTTGTTCTACGGTGTATGAAAGTGTATGTTAATCAATAAAGGATGTAGGAAAAGTTATTATCTTCGGATAGAAAGAAACTCTGCATCCCTTTAAACAATCATTGTTACAAGTGAACAAGATATTCTAATAATATTATGACCATTTAGTAAGTACCATATGTCTTCAAATATCGTAGTAAATCCAGTGTTACAATGTTTGGTAATAGCCGTAATCGCAGAAGATGGTATGACTAGAAAAACTCGATAAAGCAAAAAGTATGTTCCGTATTAATATATATTTTTCTGGACCTTAAAAATACTTTAAAATGTTTGAAAATAGCAACTCATTATTGTTATGTAGTTGACAATTTTTAAAAAAGACAAAAAAAAATCTCAAGTCCCCATGGGGATTCGAACCTGCGACAAAATAGTGTCCAGCGCTTCCGCAGGCAGACGCCCTACCAACTGTGCCAAATCGTTCACTTGAAAAAAACTTAAAAATTCTTGCAGATAAAGAACCATCATTGTTCACAATTGATTTAATTAATTCGATTCTCTATATTAACATGTAATTGCTTCGTGGCAGAAACACTGAAAGTCACAAAATGAACATACTGTAATCGAAGAATAAGGAAATAATAACTGGATCATGGCGTTTCACATCGAAATGCGTCGCGCAAATCGGTTTTTGATTTTTTTCACAATGACGCAGGCGGTTTAAAAATCTGAAAAAAATTGGAGATAACAATCATAAGTGTTGGATTGTTACTGTAATTTGCAAAAAGTTGTCATTCGAATCTCTCGATACGAAATCTACTTTTTTCCGTTTTTTTTGCGTTTGCTCATTTTTTACACTTAGGTTCTTCAATGGGAAAATCTGAAAAAAATCTCAAACATGTATGGTACCGTGTAGAATATGTCAGAATTTTTTCGAATTTTTTGCACCTCAATAACTAGGCAAAATGGGGCAAAAACCCGTTTTTTGAATTTTCCCCATAACTACCCTTCCGGTCAAGATACAGGGTTAAAAATTGGTACGCAATGATCGCCGAGCATTATCTATCGAATGAGACCACCCCCATTGAAATCGGTTCAAGGGCACTTTTGACCACCTTATCCTGCTATACCCTTTATATATGCCACAATTTTATATTTGTTCTTTTTATTACGTCTTGTAAATTAATCAAATATTCGTAACACAAGGGTAGAAAACTTTTATCTATGCGTGTGTAGGTATAGTATGCTATATATAAGTCTTAAATAGCGACTAGGCCAGCAGAGGCGCTACAGTGGTACGAGCAACAGAGCCTCCTAGGAACACGAACAGAACTAAAAGTCTGTAAACACGATTAACATAGAGGCTTGGACCCCCTGAAGGTAACTAGTCTCGTCAGTAAGTACTTTGTGTGTGCCACACCAATTCACATCTATAAATTCATGCGAACATAGTTACGATAGTTGTTCGCAATGTGAAAATTCGGTAAGAAGTATTGTACGGTTAAGGTAGGAACCTAGGTTATCGACATTGTAAATACTAGACGTGTGTAACTAAAGGCGGCAAAATCGACATCACGCCACAGGAAGTCTGATCACTCGATTTCATTTGTTTATCAACGTTGCCATATCAAGTCATTTGCCTCCCGCGTAAAAACCTCGTCTTGCATACGCAGGGAACCAATAGATTTAAAGATTGAATGAAAGGTACCTCCTGATTCGCGGAGCGGAGCGTTCGTGAAAAATTGCATGCGAGCTTCTTTTGTTAAACGGTTGCCACGAGAGTCTTGCGCAAGATCTCGAAGCGTTCAGACGTATAACGTTATACGAAGCTATTAAAATTATTTTCTGTTCATAATTATTAAATATTGTTCAAAGTTGTTGTTTGGTTCAGTTATTATACTTAGAGTAATTAAAGTTATCGTTCTATTTAGTTTAATATATTTAAAGTTTCTTAAACGTACATTGTAAATTATTCATTTTTAAACTCCTTCATCTCCTGTGGAGAGTCACACCTTTTCCACTGGATGCAACCCACATCGTCTATCGAAAATCCCTGAACAGCCACGCAACAACTTCACTAGTAACTAGGGAAGTGAGGAAAGCATTGAAATCATTAGATTAGTACTGTTGCGTGGACGTTCAGGGATCATCGATAGACGATATGGGATGCATCCACTGAACTATAATACTACTGGAACGCGCGTTGGCTATTCTCTCCCATGTAGAAGCCGCGTATCGAGAGAGATAGCGGCAACGGGTGTCTTTTGCTCTTTCTGACCATACTGCGCATGTGCACAATTATGTCACGGTCATCAGGGTACACGGGCTGCAAAAAGTTTGTTCACTCATCTCAGTTTTAGTACGTTCCATCGCGATGGATCGGTGTTATGTGTTTCAATGGGAGGGAGAAAACTTTCAGACGGGACTGTACAGACAGAGAGACGGCTACCCAGAGTAGATATCTCTCTCGATACGGGTTGGCAGCGTCAGCGCGCGTTCCAGTAGTATTATAGTTCAGTGGTTGCATCCAGTGGAAAAGGTGTGACTCTCCACAGGAGATGAAGGAGTTTAAAAATGAATAATTTACAATGTACGTTTAAGAAACTTTAAATATATTAAACTAAATAGAACGATAACTTTAATTACTCTAAGTATAATAACTGAACCAAACAACAACTATGAACAATATTTAATAATTATGAACAGGAAATAATTTTAATAGCTGCGTATAACGTTATACGTCTGAACGCTTCGAGATCTTGCGCAAGAGTCCCGAGGCAACCGTTTAACAAAAGAAGCTCGCATGCAATTTTTCACGATCGCTCCGCTCCGCGAATCAAGAGGTACCTTTCATTCAATCTTTAAATCTATTGGTTCCCTGCGTATGCAAGACGAGGTTTTTACGCGGGAGGCAATGACTTGATATGGCAACGTTGATAAACAAATGAAATCGAGTGATCAGACTTCCTGTGGCGTGATGTCGATTTTGCCGCCTTTAGTTACGCACGTCTTGCATTTACAATGTTGATAACCTAGGTTCCTACATTAACCGTACAAAGCTCTTACCTAACTAATACTGAATTTTCACATTGCGAATACCTATCGCACTGCGTTCGCATGAATTTATAAATGTGAATTGGTGTGGCACATAACAGTACATACTGTTGCGTGGTCGTTCAAGGATTTTCGATGAACGGTGTGGGTTATCTTTGTGAAGTTAGACCGTGCACTAATTGCCACGCAGTTTTTTTCGTTACTAATCTATTCAGAATCGTTTGAGAGTATAAGAGAAACGTTTGAGAGTTGATAGTTTTTTCGAAAAATTCAATTGATAATTTTGCCTGAAGTTGGCACCCATTTTTTCTAAATCTGTAAAAATGAAACGTATGACCCTTTTTTTGATCGACTTGGAATCGTTTGAGAGAACATTAAAAACTTCTAACGAGGCTTATTTCAATAGAAAAAAATTTTAAATGTGGTGGCTTGTACGCTCACATATGGTACCGCACCCGGTGCAATACACAGTGGGTAATTAAAATATAATAAAAGACTTATGCGCCAATTTAAAATAGAGAGCATGTCGGTGTGTGTAGAGGACTCTTAGAAATGTAGAATCGTTTCAGTGTTTCCTTTTTAATTGAAAAAACGACTCACGTGCCGACAGAGTCGGGTTCAGTTCTCGGGTATGCGTTTTTGTCCTTTTTCTTTAAAAAAAATGATCATTCCATATGCTTCCATTTTCTATTTGCCTTCTTATCTTACAAGAAACTAAATTTTAATCCAGCCAGACCCCAATTTAAACTATAAGCACTGTTCCGTTGCAAGCAACGGTATTTAAGATTAGTTAGAACCGGCAACTTTACGATGCGGACGACGTGCACAGCTGTCCTTCAATATTCACAATTTCAGACCTTTTGTTAATTACTAGCTTCACCGTTTTTCTGGAAGGTGAAGAAAAGGGCCCACGTGTTTAATGGAACACTCTACCGTGAGTTTAAAAACATCTGGGCCTTGCAAATTTCTTACCTTCCAGGTCCTCAACAGCTGTGCATCATAAAAGTCCCAAGAATCAGCGTTCGGCTTTATTACCTGGCCTAATCACTCATAGAGCATTCGACTTCCACCCTACCAGCCCCCAAATTTGTTACCGGTGGATGGGTGGAGTCTTACCAAAATCAAAGTTCCACCTACATGCCTATGAGTGGTTGGGTCGAGACCCTCCTCTAACGAAGACATCCCCCAGGATGTTAGGAAAGGGAAAGCCGAAGCTTTAAAAATGCAAGCTCCGCGAAAAACCATGGATCCTCTCAAAAATCGGAACAAGTAACACGCAATTTCACCCGCGTTCCGATTATCCCGCGCAATCGACGAGTCGACTTCTCAAACGAAGTATTCAAACTTGTAACACACTTCACTTGTATATATTGTACAGTCAAATAATAACCAAGTTTAGTTTACATAAATTAATAACATTTCCTCACACGAAACATGTCCCACTGAGTTATCACCACCGGAAGCAATCGTTCGGGTAGCACTCGGCGATTCACTCACGCAAACGTAATCGGTGGTCGTAAGAACCACCCCAAGCTCGGTTGATACTGCAGAATTCGAGGCTACCATATGCATTCAAAAATTCTGTCATCGAGGTATGTCGCTGATAGGAGAAAATTGCGCTACTCACGTTTACTTTTTGTTGGCGAGAAAGTATACGACGAAAAGCCGGTTTTACAATATCTTAGCAAAAAAAAAGGTCGAGAATTTTCCCTGCTTCCGGAAAGAAAGAGGCCACCCATGTTGTTGCCCCCTGTTCTACTTAAGACAATAAATGGCACGAAAAACGAATTGCTTCTCTAAATTTACTATCTCTAACACTTTCCTTTAAATTTAAAGAAGCCTGTCTAAAATAATCCCAGTTCTTTGGTAAGTTTCTCGTGTTTTGGTTCACTTAATGCCTTGATCAATACATCAGCAATCATATCTTCGCTTCTCAAATACTTTAGTTTGATTTGTTCCTGTTGTAAAGTTTCCTTAATAATGCGTAATAATGCCTTATGGCTATATGCTTGGTCCTTGCATGATATAGTAGATTCTTAGTAAATTTTAGTGAGCTAGCAATGTAAAAAATAGTAATCTCTGGTTCAATTGATACTCCAAGTTCACATAGTGCATTAGTTAAGTATGTAGCTTCCTCTAGTGCATCCGTAATAGCTACACATTCGGCTTCGGTAGTGGATAAGGCAACCGTTCGTTGTTTTCGTGATTCGCAGGCTACCGGTCCTCCACCAAAGAAAAACACATAACCAGTATAAGAATGCCGATCAGTAATACAACTTCCCCAGTCAGCATCTGTAAAACCTTTCAGAAAACTATTACCGGAAAGATAAGATAAGCAGTAATGCCTTGTAACCTTCAAATACCTTAAGATTCTTGTTGCTCCTTCCCAATGTATTTCTCCATGACAATTGTTAAATTGACTTAAAACTCTTACCGCATGACTTATATCTGGCCTAGTTGTAACAGATAGGTACATTAAACCCCCTATTAATTCCCGGTAAGGGTAACCACTTTCACTAGTGGAGTTTTCCTTGGTTAACTTTAATCCTGGATCCATCGGTATTTTTACAGGTTTTGCATCGAACATATTATACTTTCGTAACAGCTCTTCGATATATCCCTTTTGATTTAGTTTAATTCCTTTCTTGTTAATAGAAAATTCTATTCCCAGACAATACCCAGACAGACTGGAATATTGCAGCAATATTGCGAATCTTGCACAATATTGCCAATATTGCAGCAACGTTGCTGCAACATTGCAGTGGCAATATTGCAGTGGCAATATTGCAGCGGGCACATTGCAATAGCAACATTGAAGTGTATGCTCAACATTGATGAATATACCCTATTATGGGGGCAAACAATCAATGGTTTTTAAGATATTTGCAATTAAAGTTTCATTGCCATATTTAAGTGGAACTGTAGAACCTAACATCAAGAGCTGCCGTAGCGTAGCGGCAACGTTCTGGGTTCGCACAGAAAAGACCAGGGTTCGAATCCCCATCGTGAGTAAAAAAGTTAGGAAGTAAGTAAGAAAAAAAAATCCCATTGCAAAGTGACTTTTTCCCAGTCCAAAACTAGAATAAATCGTTCGAGAATTCAAGAACATTCAGTTATCCGATGACACCGATGATGGCAATTCGGAACAAATAAACAAGATAATATAAATTACTAACATCAAAGCGGGAAACTCAGTAACAAATCTATATTACTGTGTTTTTTTTTAAATACAAAATGTTTTTTTCTATCGAATAAATGCAATTATCACAAATAAATGTTTGTACATCCAATCAATATTCCAGCATTATTGCTGCAACGTTCGCAATATTCCTGCAATATTGCTGCAACGTTTGCAATATTCCTGCAATGTTGCTGCAATATTCCCGGCAATATTGCCGCAATATTCCTGCAAGCTACAAAGAGGCGGACATAGGAATATTGCAGCAATGGTGCGGCAATATTCCCTGCAACGTTTAAGGTTGCAAGGTAATATTGCTGCAATATTGCTGCAATATTCCAGTCTGTCTGGGTACTTGACCGTTCCTAGATCCTTTATTGTAAAAGAATTTGACAATCCTTACTTAAATGCTTAATTTTGCTCAAATCCTTTGAAATTATCAAAATATCGTCGACATAAATATCACGGGCGGGACCCACTTCGACACATCCCAATTCGACACGGCATGGTTCGACACAGCAAAGTTCGACACAGGTCTGTTACGTCCCGAAACCGAATCTTTTTCTTGAATTCTTCTTTAAATTTAATTTCTTTTTCATTTCTTCCTTCTACTCTATATTTGCAAATACCATCGGTATTTTGGGATTTTCCCCTAAGCAAATGTGCGTAGAAGAAGACAATTCGAATTCCGCTAATGTAAGGATGATCCTGCATTCTGAGAATTTCGACAATAATACAAAAGACTACGACGTTACAGCCGGCTAGAAATTAGCGATCTGAACAAAACACCTTAACTCAGCGGATAGGGTTTCGATTCGTGGTCATACAGACCATCCGGTTCCGCGAATTGCGATTTGCGACTTGCGAATTAACGGCGACTGACCTGTGAGCCCGGATGGAAAGAAGGATGGAAAAATTTCGAAACATCTCCAAGAATCGAACTCTGCAAAACGTGATCACGGGTAAGGTCTACCACCTCCGAACACCCAAAGTTAATAAAAGTCAAAAGACGAGCTCGACTCACCACTATTGTCTGATCAGTCACGAGGTGTGTAGACGGTAGTCCGTGAAAACGTATATAGTGAATCTTAGATTCTCTATTTAAGCATAGTTCGGTTAACATATTGTGATCCGAAGGACTTAGTTTTTCACGTTAAATTAATATTCCTTTCATTTCTTTGTTTCTTTTATTATAGTACCACGCGTTATAATTGTAGCTAAGCTCAATCTAATTTATCATTAAATATAGTTTAAATCTAAATTCGTGCTATAACATTTGCGAGTTCGCAACAGTGTAAGAAGAAATCTAACTTTCCAACCTTCTCTCAGCATCCGGTTCACAGCCAGATTAGGACAACGAAAAAGGACGGAACGACCTACATACTTATAATCAAAACTATCAGGGTGAGTTCCATATACATGTAAGAGAGGAAAAACTTATTATTTTAATCAATTATTTTAATAAATTAATAACATAAGGCAACACTTAAACACATAAATATTTTTTAAAACATAAATCATAAATTAAATATCTCTCGTAAAACTTTTATATCCGTTCGCTTCTGGTCTCTCTTAACAACTAACTCAATATTTATAAAAAATGCTGTTCGTCGTTCCGGACGACAAGCTAACGCGAGTCAGTCGTCGCAGCGGCGGCGAACATACTCGGTGTTACATTTATATAAGTATTAACACTCTTACATACATGAAACATTTTATTTTGCTAGTCGCATTCTGATTGATCCATTGGGTCGTGGAATTTTCCCTAAATCGAATACGACTTTTTGGTAATTCTGTTACACTGACGAGCCCTGATTTCGGAAGTATATAATAATTTCTGTAAATGGAAAATTCTCTCCTCCCTGTTAAGGGCGGGTTTTAACAAGTCTCTCGTTTTTGGACAATACCCTCAAAACCCAACCGATACTGCAAGGAGACAGTTTCACCACCCAAAAATTTGTAGTATTGCGCACCCCTGTTCATTATTCGAATGTTTGTACAGAAACCTCCAACTCAAACTGAACTGCACACATTTTGAATATATATATATATATATATATATATATTTTTCTGTTGTCATACCTAATTAAAGAAAGTCTAAATTCAATTCATTAAACCTAAACATCCATATCCTAAACATCAAGTTTCGATTCACATAGACCTGTACTGGTCTCGACAGATCGACCCATCCATCCTGTCCTCTCCTCGCCCTAGGCTGGAGAGAGTAACAAAATTTTATTAGAGTTAAACGCGGAAACCCGCGTGCGATTCGTTTCGTATTAGCTAGAACGCGCGGAGTCTACCGTCCGTCGGCACCCGCTCGACGGCGGACGGCACGCGGAAAATACAGCGCCGCACGTAACAGGTCCAATTCGACACAGCACAGTTCGACACAGGTCCAATTCGACACAGGTCCAATTCGACACAGGTCCGATTCGACATAGCAGAGTTCGACACAGGTCCGATTCGACACAGTTGTGTTCGACACAGCAGAGTTCGACACAGGTCCGATTCGACACAAGTCCCATTCGTCAAAGGTACATTTCATTATAGGGACTCTTTGTAAACCAGTAAGTTTCATATCTTCCTGAATATTTTTTATATAATTTATGGCGTTATACTTTGTATGACAAACTATATCTTTACATATAAATATTTTGGCGCGTTTTATCGGTGTGTCGTGTCGTCTGAAGATTGCATCTAATTTAGACAACGCACCGAAAAAAAATTCGAAAGATGGAAAAAATACTCCCCTTTACGCAAGTGGAGTGTGGCAGGCTTAGGTTTTTTAACAATTTATTCAATAATAATTAAAAATTGAATATATATTTATCAAATATTGACTCAACAATCTTGTAATATTTAATTTACATTTCTTAAACATCAATGTTACATTTTCTAAATATTTAGGGCATATATTCTGAACATTCATTTTACATATTTTAAATAGCTGTTTTATATTTTCTGAATATTTAGGTTACATTTTCTGAACATTCATTTTACATTTTTTTTAAATCATTTTTAAATAAATGTTAAATAAATACTAAATATGTTAAATAAAAACAAAATGGTAAATAAACCTATTTTTCATAAGTTTTGTTAGAAGTTAAAATGTATACACGTCTAATAGCTTTTGTATTAAATTAATTAAAATCTATTGTTATTGTAAACATATTTCTTAACCATATAATTGCAGAAAGTAGACTTTGGGCAGCAAGCTTTAGTCAGCCGTAATAATTGTCTTTTTCGTAATGACAATAAATCAAAGAAGTCTTATACATCACGCAGGACGTACCTGGCCGGCCAAGTATTTAAAAACTATACATAAAAATGCAAAACCCAAATTGTATGCTTAAGTAATAGCCAGGGACGCGCATTTTTGTTTTATATTCTAATACCGAGCAAAGAATTAATGCATATAATCAAACTTTTCAACAAAATTTTATTTCTTCTACTCTAAATTTTATCGGTACGATTTTTTACTAACTTTCGAGCTTAAAAATGGTAGAAATTCGGTTAAAGTTAATTAAAAATCAAATACAGTAAAACCTGTTTTTGTGCGGTCCTATTTTATTTTTGTGCGATTTGTTTTGTGCGATTTATTTTGTGCGGTATATGAATTCCATTGGCGTTGGTATTATACAATGTTGCAAAGATTTCTATCAGTGTGCACATTTACACTACAAAACGCTGCTCGGCTCCAGACGCTATGTTCATTTGTTATCAGCAGAATACGCATCACAAGAAGATACGCGTTCGGACTACGACGAGCAGCTGTAAATTATGTATATTTTGAAAATTTCTCCATGAGTAAAATGAGACATTATTTTTTTTAACGTTTCCATGTACCTATAATTTGATTATTACTTTTGCTTGAAAGCACTTTCTCAGTGTTTCATAAATCTTTGACATACTTTTCAAGCGCGACTTTTTTTATGCAGTCCCTATCCATCGCATAAAAAAAATTTTTTCTAATATGTTGTAAAAAATTATTTGTTATAAGTGTTTATGAAATTTCTGAATATTTCTTTTCTTGTGCGGTTTCTTTTATGCGGTCCATATCTATCGCACAAAAACAGGTTTTACTGTAATGGAGGATAGACCAATTTCTGTCTTGATAAATATAAAATTACCGAGGAATGAATATGGAATAAAAGTTGAAAAAGATATTTCCTTTTAAAGATAAAATAAATATTTCATAGCCCTGTAAAAAATATTTCTCTCTAAATATAAAATAAGTATTTGATAAATATTTAACTATTAAATGGAGATTCAATGTCTTTTTAATATTAGATAAATGTTGAGGAATTCTTTATTGATTTAAAGTGGACTGTATTTTTAAGTGTCTATGATAGGCTGGTTAGGAATTCCTCTGAATATGATTGAAAAATAATTTATTGTATAATTTTAATACTTTCACTTATATTTACACTGTGACGATAAAACTAAGAACTTATATTAATTTGCGTTGAACTTGTGAAATTAGATTCCGGTGAAGATGTTTGACTGAATGTTGAAATGAGTAAATCCTGAGTGAATCTCAGAGTAAATCTTTGAGAGTAATTGAGAATAAATCTTGAGAATAAAAATCTTTGAGAGTAAATCTCTGAGAGTAAATCGAGAGATAAAGCTGAAAATGGCCATGTTGTCTGGCCTTATATCTCCTCGGCACGAACTGAAAATCCAATCACCAGTGTCATGCGAGGAGATGGAAAATGCCCTGATTGGGCCTTGAATTTGTTTAAGGCGGCCCTTCCAAGGTGGTGGGTTGTCCCTCTTCCCTACCTCCTTCGGGGTTAAAAAGTTATAAACTTTCCCTCTCCTGCGAAGATAAGGAGAGGGATCTTTGAGAGGCATGAGAAGAAGGACACTGACTTTGAGGTTTTCCAGACGCAACCCTGGCGAAAGTCCCAAAGTTCTTGGAACTTCTTTGTGCATGAATGATACCAGGGTGGTCTAGAAAACCCTGCCGAGACATAAGGCACGTCGTGCACTAGTGAGGGCTGAAGAGGCAATAAATATCCCAAAGAAGGGTACAATCCAATGCCTCTCCAGCCTGGTAAGAAAAGACAAAATCTGTTTGCAATAAATACCATTCTCAAAGCTAGTGCCTTTTGAAACGTACGTGACTTAAATCTCGACCTCATTTGTGAAAATAAGAAGGAACATCTGCATCCATTGAGAAATGCAGATGCCCCTCCTAAGGTTCGTAACATTCCGCCCACCTTGAAAGGACCCCTTTCAAAACTGAGATGCAATAAGTATAAACTCGTATAACGATTACAAAAAATGAAAATGTATGTTAATATGTAACTAGCAATGTTTAACAAATAATTCAGAAGATGCAATAATGTCGATTGATAACAATATAATGGTTACGTAAAAGTATATCGATGTGAATACAAATAAAATATGTATACAATGAAAAATGAATTACGTACTAATTATAATATGTAGACAAACAAAGTATAAAACAAACATGAAATACATAAGATAGAGGAATGTGATATAATAACTAAAAATATGGATATATGTAAAACGCCATAAAACGACACTTGTTTTCGTGACGGTTATTGACCTGCAGTAGCAGGTAAGACAGTTTCAGTCCCTGGATCAGCCATTATCCATCGGTATTATTTATCCATCGGTAAAACGCACAGCTTTACTAGTGGTCGTTTAATGACCCCGTCAGCTGTTTTGACGGAAACGACCCTGGTGATGTTGTCCTTGCCTGGATGAAGGTCGATGACTCTGCCAAGGCGCCATCGTAAAGGACTGGGGTTGTCTTCCTTTATTATAACAAGGGTACCCACTGCAATCTTTGGGAGAGTGTCAGAAGTCCACTTGTTACGTCGTTGCAGTTGCTGCAAATATTCCTTCTGCCATCGTTGCCAAAAATGCTGGAACATTTGCTGTAAATGCTGGTAGCGATTTAAACGTGACTCATTCAAATCTTTGATGTCAGCCTCTGGGAGTATCGTTAATGATTTTCCGACCAAAAAATGTGCAGGAGTTAGAGGTATTAGGTCATGAGGATCTTCGGAAAGAGGAGAAAGAGGACGGGAATTGAGGCACGCTTCAACCTGCGTTAACACCGTGTACAATTCCTCGTATGTAAGTCGTGTCTCGCCAATGACACGCCTCAAATGATATTTTGCGCTTTTTACTGCGCTTTCCCATAATCCTCCAAAGTGTGGAGCGCGAGGAGGAATGAAATGCCATTTCGGAATATAATTTGACTGAATATTCGACCAGAAATGCGATACCTTATCCATATATTCTCTACTTGATAAGAAATTTTGAAGATCTCTAAATTCTGTTTGAGCTCCAATGAAGTTAGTGCCATTGTCGGAATAAATATGACGGGGCATTCCACGACGAGAAATGAAGCGTTTGAAACAATTGAGGAAAGCGTCTGTACTTAAGTCAACTGCCAACTCAAAATGAACCGCCTTTGTCGTGAAACATACAAAAATGCATAGGTAAGATTTTACTGTGATGCGGTTGCGCGTCCGTTCCTTTGTAGGGAAAGGACCCGCATAATCGACGCCACAGGCCTGAAATGGGCCAGTAGGGGTGACTCGAGACGCAGGTAGATCACCCATTATTGCTTCGATGTTGACTGGCTTGACCCTGAAGCACCTGACGCAACGCCGTAAAACCTTTTTAACTGTATTCTTGCCAGACAAGGGCCAATATCGCGTTCGTAATGAGTTTATAACGCTCTGACAACCTGCGTGTAATAATCGAATATGCTAATCTCGGATAATTAATTGTGTTAATATATGTTCCGGGTGTAAGATTATAGGATGTTTTTCTTCGAAGGAAAGAGCAGAATTGTTTAATCTACCGCCCACCCTGAGCAGTCCTATTGTGTCACAAAATGGATGTAAACAGGCAAGTTTACTACCTGATGGTAGTTTTTGACCCTTACCTAACTGTTCAATTTCTCTCGCGAAATATTGCTTTTGTGAGAGTTTCAAAAGCGTATATTTGGTTTGCGTTAGTTCGTCGGTGCTCAGGGAAGAAGCATGAAGGATTTGATTGTATAATTCACCGTCGGAATTGTTGCATTCTTGAGACAGATTCGCAGTTCTCTTTCCTTGAATTGAATTTCGCAAATTGTTTATAAATCGGTAACAATATGTGATTACCCGAAGAAGTTGCTTAAACGACGAGTATCTATTAAAGATACTTGTATCTAAAACGTTTGAAGTGACCGCAACACAGCAAGAAGTTTTCGCCTCGGGAATGTCTGTGTGAATTTCTTCATATGAAGAAGGCCAATATTGTTCATCTTTTAATAACCATGATGGACCGTTCCACCATAATTCGCATGAAGCTAAAGCACTAGGATTAATGCCTCTTGAAATTATATCAGCTGGATTATGTTCGGAGACTACATGATTCCAGTTTCGACTTGTCAAATTCTGAATCTCTGTTACGCGATTGGCAACAAATGTTTGCCATCTACTGGGTGAGGCCCGAATCCATGCTAGTGTGATTGTAGAATCACACCAGTAATATTCTTTGCAGTTATGTAATTTGAGGGATTCCCTCACCTTGTGTGCCAACTGAGCCAATAGCACGGCTCCGCATAACTCTAATCGAGGCAAGCTAATTGTTTTAAGCGGGGCGACTCGAGATTTTGCGCAAAGCAACCGAACAGTATAATTTTCGCCTTTGGCTAAGGAACGAAGATAGATGCATGCTCCGTACGCTTTCACTGAGGCATCGCAAAAACCGTGCAGTTCGATGCGTGAATGTTTTGATTCACTTAAAACATGCCGCGGAATAATGATATCATTGATCGTACTTAATTCCTTTCGAAAAGTTTGCCATTGTGTAAAAATCTCTTGCGGTAACGATTCATCCCACGACACATCAATTTGCCAAAGTTTTTGTAATATTAATTTTGCTTGCACTGTTGCTGGACCTATGAGTCCAAGCGGATCGAAAATTTTTGCGGTATCACTAAGAATAGTTCTCTTAGTTACCCTTCTATCAGAAGATTCTTGCACAGAAAATCTTAATGTGTCGTGGTGTGAATCCCACAAGAGACCTAGTGTCTTGGGATCTTTGTCTGCACCGATCTCGACTTCCTCGTCTGAATGAGCAGAAAGGAATAATCGGTTTGGAACGTTAGAGGCCCATTTTCTTAATTCGAAGCCTGCGGTTTTTAAAATGGAAATCAATTCTGCTTTTAAAACGCGTGCTTCAGCGATTGTATTAGTACCTGTCAACAAATCATCTACGTAAAAATCCCGAATTATGACTTGACTAGCTAACGGAAATTGAACTGCATGGTCTTTCCCAACTTGTTGCAAAACTCGAGTCGCCAAAAAAGGAGCCGATGCAGTACCGTATGTGACTGTATTTAATTTATATGTTTTTACAGGCGAAGTTTTGCACGATCTCCAGAGAATTCTCTGAAAATCGCATTCTTCTGACTTGATGCGTATCTGCCTGTACATCTTGGCTATGTCGGCCGATAACACATATCGATGATTTCTAAATCTTAGAATGATGGCGAATAGGTCGTCTTGAACAACCGGACCAACTCTTTGTACATCATTCAGAGATAAACCGGACGAAGACTTTGCCGAGCCGTCGAAAACTACGCGTAATTTTGTTGTGGTACTGGTTTCTTTAAACACGGCATGATGCGGCAAATAATATGTTCCCTTGACAATGTGATTCTGTTCGTCCGTCACCTGTGACATATGACCTTGTGATTCATATTCTTCCATGAAATTACAATATTCTTGTTTTAATCTCGGTTGTCTGTCAAATTTACGTTCTAAGGAAGCCAATCGCTTCAAGGCCATGTTTCGCGATTCCCCTAAATTTTCAATATTTTCTTTAAACGGAATGCTAACAATGAATCGTCCGTCGGAGTCGCGTGTCGTCGTGTTTATAAAATGTTCTTCGCAAATGTCGTGTCTGTTGTGAATCGTCTGTAATGAATGTACTTGTTCAACGTCCCAAAATTGTTGCAACTGATCATGTAACATTTGATTTGTAATTACATGGCACAAGGATTTACTTTGTCTCTTGGCTTGCTGGACTTCTATTTTGCCACCTAGTATCCATCCAAGTTGCGTTTTTTGCAATCTTGGAAATGATGGACCCATGTGGTGTTGCCCCACGCAGAGTAAATCCCAGAAATGCGTTGCTCCAATTAGCATATCAATTTTACCGGGCTGACCAAAAGTTGGATCAGCTAGCACACAATGATTAGGAATTGGAATTAATTTCGAATCTATTGCGACTGTTGGAAGATCTGATGTAATCTCCGGTATAATCAAGCATGAAATAGCTGTAGTAAATCCATTTACCCTTGAATTAAGTATTACATCGACCTTTCCTGAAATATGTGATGTTGCCTTACCGAGGCCTACCGCAACAACGTCGGAAGGATTTCGCGGTAACTTTAATGACTTAAAGAAACGTTCCGTTATAAAATTTGAATGAGACGCGGAATCAAGAAGAGCTCTGCACTTCTGTTTTCGCCCGAATTTGTCTTGAATGAAAACTACAGCTGTTGAAAGTAGGCTCTCACTCTTACACGGAAGCGAAACAGATGTAGCGCTAGTGTTAACTAAAACTACCTGCTGCCCTTGTGACTCGGTCCCTTTCTGACCTGCTTCTGACGTTACAGGTGCATGATTGTCGAAGTGTAAAAGAGTGTTATGCCTGCGCCCACACTTTTTACACAACGACCGGGTACAATTCGCAGTGCGATGTCCAGAAAATAAACAATTATGGCACAAAGGGTATAGCCGGTTAAGATGGTCAAATGTGCCCTTGAACCGAATTCAAATCGCGACGAGTCTTTCGAAAGCTTATAAAAAAAGAATGATTTCTGCCAAGTTTCAACTTTGAATCTCGACCCGGGGGGTAGTAAAGGGTAAAAATAGAAAATCAGGTTTTTGCCGAATTTCTCCTATACCAGCGGATAAAAAATTTTGAAAAAATTCAGAGGCACTTCTGTTATCAGGGCACATATTAGAGAATTTTTTCAGATTTTTAAATTGAAAAACAAGCTGTGAAAAATAAAAAACGCTAAAAAATTATGAAAAATGCCGATTGTGTATCGAAGCAGTCTTGGCACTATAATTATATTTTTACTGTAAGTACGTATCATTGTTACTATTGTCCTGAATTTTTTTCAGATTTTTCAATTTGGTGCGCCGCAGTTAAAAAAATTAAAAACCGATTTTTTCGTCGTTTTTTCCGTGTCAGAGTAACTTATACGTCGAATTGCTTCATGAAATAGGTATTTTATGCGATCTTCTATGTTTATACGTACAGCAAAACATCACAGGAATTAAAGAAACTGAAAAAACCGAATCATTTGAAACTGTTATGCGCCTTATATTGTAAAGTATCTACCGTATTTTCCAACGGCGTCGGTGGCGAAGCGGTAGAGTGTCGAGCTGCTATACCGCTGCGAACTTTTTGAACGTAGGTTCGAGCCTCGAACTTCCAAGTCCCTTAGGCTGTTTTTTTTTCTTTTTTTGTTAATTAAGTATATATATTTCCGAACTTTACGACACAACGATCAATATTTACTTTCAAATGTTTTAAGAATATTTGAAAAACATATTAACCTGAAATATACGTAAATATGACTTTGGACTGCTTGTTATGCCGCCGTTTATCCTGTCAATTACGGCATTGTTTGAAATTGGTTGAAATTGGTTTTCAAATCTCTTACCTTTCATGCATTGAACCCGTGACAGAAATTCTAACATACATTTTGAATAAAAGAGAGAATAGAATTGTATGATCTAATTCGAATAGACGAAAAGGCTAAATAGTAGAAAAACAACAACACGATTTTTGTTGCCATCCATCCATAACTGTTAAAGGTAAGAGATTTGAAAACCAATTTCAACCAATTTCAAACAATGCCGTAATTGACAGGATAAACGGCGGCATAACAAGCAGTCCAAACTTATATTTACGTATATTTCAGGTTAATATGTTTTTCAAATATTCTTAAAATATTTGAAAGTAAATATTGATCGTTGTGTCGTAAAGTTCGGAAATATATATACTTAATTAAAAAAAAAAAAAAAAAAAAAAAAAAAAACAGCCTAAGGGACTTGGAAGTTCGAGGCGATGAACCTACGTTCAAAAAGTTCGCAGCGGTATAGCAGCTCGACACTCTACCGCTGCGCCACCGACGCCGTTGGAAAATACGGTAGAGCATAACAGTTTCAAATGATTCGGTTTTTTCAGTTTCTTTAATTCCTCTGATGTTTTGCTGTACGTATAAACATAGAAGAACGCATAAAATACCTATTTCATGAAGCAATTCGACGTATAAGTTACTCTGACACGGAAAAAAACGACGAAAAAATCGGTTTTTAATTTTTTTAACTGCGGCGCACCAAATTGAAAAATCTGAAAAAAATTCAGGACAATAGTAACAATGATACGTACTTACAGTAAAAATATAATTATAGTGCCAAGACTGCTTCGATACACAATCGGCATTTTTCATCATTTTTTAGCGTTTTTTATTTTTCACAGCTTGTTTTTTCAATTTAATAATCTGAAAAAATTCTCTAATATGTGCCCTGATAACAGAAGTGCCTCTGAATTTTTTCAAAATTTTTTATCCGCTGGTATAGGAGAAATTCGGCAAAAACCTGATTTTCTATTTTTACCCTTTACTACCCCCCGGGTCGAGATTCAAAGTTGAAACTTGGCAGAAATCATTCTTTTTTTATAAGCTTTCGAATGACTCGTCGCGATTTGAATTCGGTTCAAGGGCACATTTGACCATCTTAACCGGCTATACCCTTTAATTGTGTTGCTTGATCACGACGTTTGATAGGCGTTAAACTACGAAACTGATCACAATAGAAAATTCCATGTTCAGAATTACAAAGCGGACATTTAGGTTTTGAATTTGCGCTCGCGACAACATGCGAAGAAACATATTCAGTTTTACCGCGAATCTGTCTCATGTTCGCGGTACTCTGTGATTTTGATTGTACAGGTGCCTTGTTCCCACCTGTTCTCTCAAGGTATTTGCAATGATTTGTAAGAAACAGTTCCAGATCACTGTATGTAATCTTTCCCTGAATCTTTCCCTGCGCCTTATCCCATTCCTGTTTTGTCGCGTGGTCAAGCTTTTTTGATAATATATACACTAAAAGTGTATCCCAATGATCGACAGGCTCATGAAGAGTTCGCAATGACGCTATTTGATTCCTTGTATTATTAATTAACTGCTTCAAACTAGTTAACGACTCTTTTTGAATTTTTGGAAATTCCAACAAAGTTTCCAAATGTTTTTGAATTAAACTATTTGGATCTTCAAATTCCTTATACATAAATTTCCATGCTGATTCATAACTATTTTCAGAAACGGGTAATGATTCTATGACTGCGGCTGCGGAGCCACTTATGGATGATTCTAACAATAAGTAGTGGTATTTTTCAATGTTGGTTAAGGTATCATTCCGGTGAACTAATGACTCAAAACTATCCCGAAACTTTATCCATTTGCTCCGGTCGCCGTTAAAATGTGGTACCTATAGGAATTTCTTTCAGTTTTATGTTTTTCCGTCCCTCTGTGAAAGCAGGGGTGGAAGCATTTGACATATCTACACCAATTGCTGAGCGTTGAGGTAAAGATTTATTCAAATGAGATTGAATAGCTGCGACTAAATCAAAATATGTATCTTCAAAACTCTCACGCTCAGCAAGGTGAATCGCTTCCTGATCCGAACCAGCAACGAGAGTTTCAATTTTTGTCTGAACGTCGTCGAATTTATCAATCAACTCTCTCTTCTTTGTTAGTCGTTCCTGAAGGGAAGCTGCTGAGCCTGGCTTGGTTAAACTCGTTTCAAAGAATGCCTTGAAACGAGTCAAAGCTGATTTAATATGACCGCGTTCGACAATAAGGGCCTTTAGCGCGTCCATGGCTTGTACACGGTGACGAGATTGAAACAATGCAAGTACTTACAGGACGATGGGTCAAAGAAGGAACTTGATCGGATAAAACTGCGTCCGGCCTTCTTGAAGTTGATTAGCTCGCTGTGTTCAGCAGGCGATCGTCCTTCTTGATGATGTACTTGATGATGTGATTGATCTGCTGTGACCAGCAGGTGTTTGCTCTGGATCGTGAAGGTCGCTGTGTCCAGCAGGCCAACTCCAGATGATGAAACAATCCAAATTGGATGTTACCGGAATCTTGAACTCCAAGTTGTTGGTGAAATGTGATGTCTTGCACACACGTTGATACTGAGTTACGTATGCACCCTTTGAATTAGTCTCTGATACAGTTCAGTCTAAGCACTGTCACTGACGTGAGGTTATTAGTGAATGAACCGAAAATCAGGACACTGTTGTTGCTATGTCACTTGTGTAGTTTATTAAATATAAGTTGTTTATCGTTCACTGTTGTCCATTGTTTTCCGGATGTATCCGGCTCGAAGGACCAAATGTTGAGGAATTCTTTATTGATTTAAAGTGGACTGTATTTTTAAGTGTCTATGATAGGCTGGTTAGGAATTCCTCTGAATATGATTGAAAAATAATTTATTGTATAATTTTAATACTTTCACTTATATTTACACTGTGACGATAAAACTAAGAACTTATATTAATTTGCGTTGAACTTGTGAAATTAGATTCCGGTGAAGATGTTTGACTGAATGTTGAAATGAGTAAATCCTGAGTGAATCTCAGAGTAAATCTTTGAGAGTAATTGAGAATAAATCTTGAGAATAAAAATCTTTGAGAGTAAATCTCTGAGAGTAAATCGAGAGATAAATCTGAAAATGGCCATGTTGTCTGGCCTTATATCTCCTCGGCACGAACTGAAAATCCAATCACCAGTGTCATGCGAGGAGATGGAAAATGCCCTGATTGGGCCTTGAATTTGTTTAAGGCGGCCCTTCCAAGGTGGTGGGTTGTCCCTCTTCCCTACCTCCTTCGGGGTTAAAAAGTTATAAACTTTCCCTCTCCTGCGAAGATAAGGAGAGGGATCCTTGAGAGGCATGAGAAGAAGGACACTGACTTTGAGGTTTTCCAGACGCAACCCTGGCGAAAGTCCCAAAGTTCTTGGAACTCCTTTGTGCATGAATGATACCAGGGTGGTCTAGAAAACCCTGCCGAGACATAAGGCACGTCGTGCACTAGTGAGGGCTGAAGAGGCAATAAATATCCCAAAGAAGGGTACAATCCAATGCCTCTCCAGCCTGGTAAGAAAAGACAAAATCTGTTTGCAATAAATACCATTCTCAAAGCTAGTGCCTTTTGAAACGTACGTGACTTAAATCTCGACCTCATTTGTGAAAATAAGAAGGAACATCTGCATCCATTGAGAAATGCAGATGCCCCTCCTAAGGTTCGTAACAATAAATATGTATTCAATATTTTCTGCTATTAGATTTATTAACAATAAATCGGAGATACATTCATTTACAATTGAAACCCAGAGAAATCAACTTCGCCAGCCCGTGCGGTAACAATACATTCCTACTATTCGGTATGGTGTCAAAATGATAATCGCATGTAATTCATATTTTATACATCAAGTACAGTCAGACGTCCGTTATCGCATGAATCGAGTTAAATAAGCTGAAGCCATTTTGTCGCGCGGTACGCAAGTGATTCTATTCAGCGACGCAGACTCGTACCGCCTAACACCCCGCCCACCAGGCGGTTCGAAACGCGTAAACTAAGCAGCAACCTAATCGGACGCTACGAAGGAGACGAGAATTTGTTTTAAAAATACTGAAAAAAGCATACTTAGAAACCAGATATTTACGTCACGTTACGTTATGCAGAGCAATCGAAATGTATGCATATAAAATCATTACAAAGAGCTACGTGACAAGTATAGCAACTAGTATTATACATCATGTAATTCAGCAATAACAGTACCAAATAATAATTTCTATTTATCATGTGCTAAAATAAATTTGTACCGACACGTTACTTTTTCGTCAATGACAATGTACCTTTAATTGATTCTATGAATTTTCCGAAATGTCCTACATTTTCACCTAATGCTCCCTTTCAAATCTACACTAATGTACCGTGCGGCTCCACGGCCGTGTCACCTAGGAGGTAAGCCTGTTTTGGCAGAGCCTGATTCGCCAGGCGTCAAGCGTCATGCCTCTTGTCACATGTACACGAAGGCACTTGACGTTCTACCTCGCGATTCGTTAAAAGAGCTACACATACAAATCGAACTAAAAGACGAAAAGAGAGAACGCTGCAGATCGAAGCAAGGGAGACAACGCGATTTGGGTGGCGACAGTGAGGACAGTAGGCACCAGATTTCTAACATCTCTATAGTGAAAACAGAATAAACTCCGGCAGAATTACCCCCACCACATGGGGAGATTCTCCTTGATGAAACGAAGCGCGCGACGAGACAACAATGTAATACAATGTCTCGCTCCTCCAGACAAACTAATAAGAATATTTGAATGCTACGACTTTGTCGGGTGCTTCCTTTAAGAGGCTGAGCGAGTGGACTCCAAGAAACAAAATGGTACGAATAGGCGGTTGAAAACGAGAAGCTCCGCCGCCCAGGTGACACGGCTGTGGAGCCGCACGATACTGTTACGCTACCGCGTGAACTGTATGAATTTATACGCAGCAGGAAACGACATTATCGACATTGTAACTGGTAGATGTGCGTGGGTAACCGAAGGCCGCAAAGCAAATGAGAAGAAAATCGATATTATATCATGGGCATCTGATTCCGCTTGATTTTCTTTATTTACTTTACATTGCTATGGGAACTGCACCGCCTCGGTACGAAACGCTCGTCTATCATACCGCGGAACACTAATAGGATTGCGAGATCGAATGGAAAGGAGCCTCTGATTCGTAGGAAAGAGCGATTGTAAAATTTGTATGAGTTTTGTTTTGTTTAACAAACTTAGCAACGAGACTCTCTTGCGCAAGATCTCAAAGCGATCAGACGTATAACGTTATACGAAGCCATTATAATTATTTTCTGTTCCTAATTATTAAATATTATTCCAAGTTGTTGTTTGTTCAGTTATTATATTTAACGTAATTAAAGTTATTGTTCAATTTAGTTAATATATATATTCAAATTTCCTAAAAGTACATTGTAAAGTATTAATTTAAAACTCCTTCATCTCTTGTGGAGAGTCACCCCTCTACCACTGGATGCAACCCACACCATTAATCAAAAATCCCTGATCGGCCACGCAACAGTACCTATTCAACGTTAACTTATACACACACTAAATTAATTCAGGACGAAAGATTTCAATCCAGCTACAACCTTGATAGATACCATTATGAAAACAAATAAATTTATAATATAAATTTTACAGACAAGAGAATTTTTTAATTAAGTTTGCATCAGACAAGAATAAATAATTTGAGCCTAAACAGTTAAAAGGATCCTTAACGAACAATACAGACTTCATTAATCTAGTACAGTGAGGTTATGTGCACATAAATATATGTTTTCAAGCCTCTACGGGATACTCTTTGACAACATTAAGGTTAACCGACATTAACCAATGCTCTAAAGTCTTTATCTTAAACCTTCGCAGCCTTTCTTCGTTCCATTACATGGCTAAAGAGCTACATATGATAATAAAATGACTCCCAAGAATTAATGTACCATGTATTTATTACTCACATCGCTCTTACATACATGTGTATATACACCACTAGAATACACATAAATACAGCACAAAATGTTCGCTCTAATATATTTATAAAGCCCCAAGCTGTACCCGCACTGTTACCACCTACATGTCACAGTTTCCACGTTGAAATCTGAATACTAGTGTCTCAGATACAAGACATGAGATATTGAGCATTGTAATGTACAGATAGCGCAGTCTCACTCTATTCCGTCAGTAATCTGTCCACGACATGGACATATTATCGATATTCTCTTAGAGTTTTCTGTCATTACACGATCACAACTGAAGCACACCCGGTACTGCATCGATTACACAAGCAAAATCCACTCGTAGCATTACTTGACATGATACGTAAAGCTACACGCTACATCCTCTCCAAGTAATAATAATACGATAACAAAAGTAAACTGTAGTTAACCAGAATACAGAATTCGACGTAGAATGTGCCCCTATATGTAAGTGAGTACGGTTAATAACAATCGCAGTCCTGTTGTTATTATCTTATAGCCTCTCAGTCACACCGTCCACCGCAGTCTAAATTCTCGCAATTTTGCAGTACGTATTCTTATCTTCTTACATTTCAGACGCAACACTGGAACAAGCAATGCCGCTATAACTACATGAATTATAGAGTAGTCCACAGCGTAATGCATAAGGTAACATAACCTGAAATCAACCGAGGCCTCTTCACATCACTGTTCATTATCACAGAGTAACTCTCACATCAGCAGCATTTCCACGCAGCACCTGCAAAAAGAAAGTTTTTCTTACGTTGGTCGTAGTAATATGCACGTTAGATTAGACTGTAATAACTTTCCCATGCGCGTAAAGCATTGAACAGCACATGCTTCGTTCCCCTACCTGCAACAGTAAAGCACAATACATTTTTTTGCGATACTTCTAGTCAATGGTACAGAAGCATCACCGGTAATCAATATTCGAAGTTTGAACCGATTTCACTACTTTGGAACAGATAACAGATAATACTCACGCACTGTAACCGTATCGCTGATAAATTCACCCTCAAACTCCATCGTACTACGCCTTGTAAGCGCGTCGTCGCACAAAATTAAGCGTGCTGCCGAACGAGATTATTAGGCATCATTTTTTATCTCCTATACGTTTATAGAAGATAAATAATGCTAACACGTTCGTCAACGAAAGCACGGTGATATCGTGCTACAGGATTCTGAATTTAAGCACGCAACGCGATCGCAATTTTCACGCAATTAGAGAACGAGGAATATGTATGAAAGGGTGAGTCAAGCTTAGGTTTAACAAGCGCACTGATTGAATTACAGGAGACACGCGGAGACGTAGTGCTAATGAACGAAATTGAGGCATCTTGACGCGACACGCTTCTACAAAGAAAATTCCACTGTAGTCCTAACGATATCACGAAGGCTTACTTTTTAACAGCTAAAACATTCAGGTGGTAATCGCAAGCCGCCGCGAGCTCCTAGATGTTTGCAGGGACGTGACTAGTGAATCCATGTAAGGAGGGAGCGGCACGTGAATATTTTCGAGCATGATCGTTCAAGCTTCAGGATTATGTCGGCGTACGAAAACGGAGCAGGCCATTATTTACGTACATCAATAATCGACAGTTTCTTACGATCATAAGAGAATACAAAAAATAGGGAAATTTATTTGCGATAATTAAAGTTTAATGACTGTTTCGCAGTCTTCCCGTCAATTTTCGTCCCTGGCGCGGAAATATCTGTATGACTATGTTTATACTGACAAATTCCACGAGTGTAGATGCTCTAAATAACATTCTGCGGTATTAATTCAATTTGAGAAAAAATCTGTGATACCATGTATAGCTTCGTCGAAGCACAGGCGTGCAGCTAAAGAATTTTCGGCGCCAACGCTTGAAAATTGGCGGGAAGACCGTAAAACCGTGAATAAACTTTAATTACTGAAACTAATTTTAAAATACGTTACCTCTGATCGTAGAGATCAGAAAAGTAAATATAAACAAATTTCGGACTCGACCTCAATTTCGAGTTATTAGCAATTTGGTATCGAACAAGGGGGTATTTATCTAGAAAAATATACTAGTTGTTAAAAAATCTTGCCTAACAAAAAAATAGAGAATTATAATTCAATCCACTTTCGTACTAACGCTTTTTCACAAAACTCGATATTTTCCGAAATAATTAACCCTAGATAGGTCACCCTATGAGGGAAAAGCCGGCAAGAACAGTTTTTTTTATTTTTTAACTTGATAAAAATACACCTGAATGTCTACTAAAAAATTAAGTGTATTCTTTTAACTTTTTTAAATTTTTTAACGCTTTCAGAAAGTATCAATAGATCATGAAGATTAAAATAAATAATTAATTGTAAGTTAAGAAAATCCATTTCCAGCAACTTTATGGAAAACTATAACTAACGTTGCACTGCTTTCTGCGTCAGTACTATTAAACACTCTAATTTCTGTTTCTGATATTTTCAATGGGTGGTGCAGCTTGTAATGGCATATTTAATGAACTTCTCTTTATGTAGTAATTTCCTTTTAATATTCAAATAATACCCTATTATAAAAAATAATAAAACGTACAAAGTCGAACGATATACATTTCGTTTATAATTATTATTATATAGAATTTATGGTTACTTTAAGTGTAAGCGCACTTCATGTATTGGTTTTTAATCATAGAAGACAAGAATATCAATTTTTTTAGTTAATAATACAAATAATACAACTGAATATAGATGTAAACTATTGAAAACATATACATGCTACATTTAATAATATGGATTGCTCTAACGCAGCTTAGCTTTGTACTACCAATATTTTATTTGTAACTAGAAGGCTGTTGCCGTTGAGCTCAATATCACTTTATTAGTATTAGATGACCAATTTACCACATTTGGCGCATCTATTTTATTACTGAATCATCATTAAGCTTGCTAACGCTTTATTGCTACCTTATGCGCAGTCTATCACGTTTACTCATTATCACAGATTGGAAAAGAGAGATCGCATGTAAGATATTGTACTAAGCTTACTTAAACTATGAAAACATTTGTAAAAAATATACCATCTATGGATAGTTCAACTTTTGGACAGCGTATACTGAATCAGTATTTTTAAAGGTTAGTGTTCATCACCCTGATAGGACGGATAAAGACATTCTATTTACATATGAATTGAAAATAAAATATATGCATCGCCTTTCATTTATATAAAGGAAATGCTACTTTTCTACCCTGTGGGGACTACATTTTAATGCCTACACACTTAATGATATTTGGAGTACTTAACAGCACCTATTTGAGTGCGAAAATATTTTGCATTTTTATTATACCAATCTCTTTCAGCATTGCAAATGTGATATTTATTTTGCTTCCTGCTCATTAGGCTGTAAGAAACTAAATACGGTAATTGCAAAATAGGACATTGCACTCAATAAATGTTTAATAACTTTTTACAATAATTTCATATTGAAACAGGAAATAAAATGTACGAACAGAAGGTATAACCCTATATCAAGATGTAGCAGGCATAACAGTTCATAAATTATAAAATATAACATAAATAGAATTAATATTAATATAATACTGTATAATATAATATGGCAGATATGTAGCACTGTAAGCACTATACCTACGTACTTTCCTGTCTACAAAAATTAATTCTACCTGACAAATGTTGTTTGTGTATGGGGAAACCAAGCAACTGTGGTATATGGCAAAGTGCTACTTCATATTCATTTTCCTCATCGGTTGTTTCTTACTAAATATTAAATCATATGTTTTAGCATTGGCTTTTATTGACGAATCGCATTATACTGATATTGTGGAAAACTTACTTTCTTACAAGTAATATCCTTTTATTTTGTTCTGGATGTTTTACCCGGTGTAATTTAATTACTGCAGTTTTCAGAACTAGGTCTTTACTGTTAGGATATTGCGAAATATTTTCTGCATCAGCTGCAAAAATATGCACTTGTGCAATACTTAAAATGCATTACATAGTAACATCATAGCTATTATATAAAAAAAATATGTAAGCTTACCGTTCAAATTTTCTTTTTCATTCATACGGTTTTCTTGCACTGGAAAAAGATATTTATATTTCAAAAATATGAATAATAGAAATTTATCAGTATTGTACTATGTGCCAATGTGTATGTATGTATGTATGTATCAATGATTTTAAGTATAAGGTTACGATATAAGTCTGTTGAATATATTCTATAATAAAGTAAATCATTTGCATAATTTATCATAACGAGAAAAGAAACAGCTTACCTAGCGTTTGACGCTTACCGTGTCTACCTGTTGCTTCTAATTTTGTAAACAATCGTAGAAAGGAATCCACATCTATTCTGTCATTATTGAAATAAGACATAAAAAATTTATTTTATCGAACAAACCATATGTAATGCTAAAGTTTTATATCATATTATATAAATACCTTCCATTTACAAGATTTGTCTGTCCCCCAACTATTTTCATATTTATTTTATGACTTTTATGAGAAACAGTACGACGAATATGTTTGCCATTTTTTAAGCGATTCAAATCCATTTCTTGATCTTTTATTATATTTGTTAGTTTATCTATTGAATAAAGATAATATAGTTTTCAATCTTTTATGAGTTATTATTCAGACAAAACAAACACGTTTCTTCAATAATATCACTTTATAGATGTTTTCGATAAAGGAATATTATAAAGTGAAAAAGCATTCTATTTGAGGAAGCAGTATAATGTTATTATATTATAAAGAATGTAATTACCTAGAAAGGTCCAAATATTCGCGTGAGAAGGTAATTTGCGACCTATCGTACTATGAAATGATTCCGAAATATTATTTGTTCTTGCAGGACATTTATATGTGCTGAGTTCATGAGCCAAAGGTGCCCATGTATCGCAAATATATTTTGCAAATTGTAAAGCATCAGGATATCTTTCCCACATGCTATCTGCAATTTTCTGAATAATTTTGATGGCCTCTTCAAAATATTCTGCGGGTAGCAAAGGCAGTATTGCGGAAACTGAAAGCAAGTCATTTGGCGCTGATTACAAATTTAAACGTGTCCATTTTCTTTGAATAGCCTGAAATAAATATCCTTACTGGTACATACAGGGTGTCCCAGAGTTGGTGTCAAAAACTTTAAGGGGTGATTACTGTGGCCATATTGATCAACAAATCAAGAATAAAAAAATTTCGAATTCGGCTTCGTTTTTTAGTTATAAACAATTTTGTGTCGAACAAAAAAGGCCAATTTTCTTGAGAATCTTAACAGATATCAACAATCGATCAAACCGGATCAAATGTGGACACATTAAAGACATGTGTATAGTAGTTACAAATTACAATTTTTAACAAAATCCATACACTGGTTTTTCAGATATTAGACGACAAATGTCGTAGTTCCAGTAGCGGTTTGGACGCTCGGGCGCATGATCAGCTGGCTTACGCTCGGCGCTACCCGAGAGAACAGCTGATCGAGTACCCGAGCGTCCAAGCCGCTACTGGAACCACGACATTTGTCGTCTAATATCTGAAAAACCAGTGTATGGATTTTGTTAAAAATTGTAATTTGTAACTACTATACACATGTCTTTAATGTGTCCGCATTTGATTCGGTTTGATCGAGAATAACCATAACTTTACATGACGGTCATTTTGATGTTAGCAATATAGTTAATATTAAGTTGGTAACAGTGTAAGCACCTGTTTGAAGTGGAACCAGCACCCATGAATTTCAGCTTTCGGAAATTCCTCTTTTAATGCAGCCATGGCAGCCCTTTCGAAATCGCTCATAATGAATGACAAATTCATTGAAAGATTAGGTGCTAGTTCCTTCAGTTTTTTCCATATGGCAGTATATAAAGCTTTTGTTAGATTCTCACACAGAATGAAAACTACCGCAATTCCCTAAAACATATAATTCCATTCTTTCATTAGGGTGTTCATTTTGTGTGGATTAAATAAATTACTGACTATTATATAATTTTACCACATTCAAATAACGTATATGTATAGTATACAATTGTGCAAAGGCGGGTTTACGTGGTACTACCTGCAAATAAAACATATATTTAGAAATTTATACTTAAAACATGCTTCACATGTTAATTCCATTTATTCTGGCAGTTAATATAAATAGAATGTAAATCGACTTGGACGAAGAATACCTGGTTGTACAACCAGCTACCAAATACTGTGTATCTTTCACCATTTTTTAATTTTCTTTATTTTTATACGTATAATAAGTTATACTTTGGATACGAATATTTCGACATATATATATATATTAACCCTTTGCGGACGGAGGCATTTTTGAATATCGAGAAACAATCAATTATTTAGCAATGAAAAAACACTTTTTCATCGGAAAGACAGTCTGTTAATGTATACAAGTTGAAATTTACTTTGTAAAATAATATTTCAACGATTATATTTTAATTTTTCAACTCTAACCGTTTATATATGCACCGACAAACTATAACCAATTTTTTTCTCAGGGCGGATATATTCGCCCGTCGTCCGCAAAGGGTTAACACATACAGATCATTGTAGATTACATGGTACACGATAGAATACAAAGAGATTGGTTGTTTCAAGCATATCCTGAATATAGTATTCTGTAATCTGCAACAATCTGCATATTAAGAACAAATATGAAAAGATTAACTGTATGCATAATATATAGTTGATCACATAGACATTAAAAGTATACACATTGTAATGTTTACAACTTACCCGGAAAGTACCATCGACGTACATTTCTACTGACGAAGATAAGGCTTGTAACAGGCTTTCAGTTGTAAAAATGAATGCTAATTTGTTATCTTCAGAGACAGCAAAATTAATACCTATCTTTTGAAGTGGTTTATATACTTGCAGTTGACTACGAAATTCTGTTAATGTATCTGGTATTTTAAGCAATACTTTTGACCTTTCTCGAAAGAGAATGCTTTTCAAAGATATGTACGAGAGCTGGCTGCCAATAGTAGGATTTCTGTATAGTTAATAATACATTCTTTAACAATTTTAACAGTTTGAATGCTGAGAAGCGCTGTCACGCTCCCTTTGAAGGGCGATAGCGCTCCTTAGCACTCAAACGGTTAAATAAACTACAATTGTTTCTTTATACATACCTTCGACAGGCTGAATCAAAAATTTCCTTTAAAGGTAATCTTGTGTTTTTACACATTATTAACATCTCTTCTATCATTTGGTGCTTTTCTACGGTAAATGGTTCAGATGGATGACAATGTTCATGTATCATTTTGAAAGTTTCATTCTCTTGTCTTAATCTTGCAATACATCGAAGCGACTGCCGATGTGCACAACGGAAGGTATTCATAGTACGGTGATCTTTTACGTATATAAAATTAGCATACACATACAGTCTGCTGTTTAGGCGCTTTCCACGTATAGCTTCCATCTGAAACATATAAATTTCTTTTAGCAAACTATATTATGTATATGCTGTGACCCTAAAATTGATTTCTAAAAAGAGAATATTCAAATAGACTAAATCTAACCTAAACAAGGTTTTTCTCTACAAAAAGTGCATACAAAATCTTGTCCTGTTTAAATAAAAATAACCTTTAATTTATCTGTAACAGCAACTTGATATTGCTATCAATATGACACATATGTCTCAAGAACTGCATATATTTTATCGATGACCTTTGATTAATGTAATGAGCAGTAATGAGTTATTCGGTAATGAAAATAACAATCGGTAGTGAACAGTAGTGGAGGAGAATTATCGATGGTTGCCACTGGTAGTGAATATAATTGCGCAATGGACAGTATAGTCATTGAAACTGATTGAAACGATAATGGAATTTACTCTACCTGTATACTTCTTAAGAATTAATAAATCGTTTTAACATATGATGATTAATAACAATAATGCATGTTGTATAAAAAAAATCGGAGGGCTCTTAATACGACGCGCTTACAAGGCGTAGTACGATGTTGTTTGAGGGTGAATTTATCAGCGATACGGTTACAGCGCGTGAGTATTATCTGTTATCTGTTCCAAAGTAGTGAAATCGGTTCAGACTTCGAATATTGATTACCGGTGATGGTTCTGTACCATTGACTAGAAGTATCGCAAAAAAATGTATTGTGCTTTACTGTTGCAGGTAGGGGAACGAATCCATGTGCTTTTCAATGCTTTCCACGCATGGGAAAGTTATTACAGTCTAATCTAACGTGCATCGAATCTAAAATTAAGTTTTTGATTGCTTGACGATTATTACAACCTTGGTTGCATACAGGAGCTACAATTTCCTGACCAACATCATGGGCACGCATAACAATTTGTATATGTATATATCTTTTATATTGTTTATAGCGATTTCGTTTCGCCGGCTGTGTCCTTCATTGACAAATCCGTAAACTATATCCGACAGTGCATTATAATGGAATGGAGGACTTAATTTCATCTCATCGAAAATTAAAATACAATATTTGAATTTAGCGTCGTTAAAATTTAATACACATTTTTTTAGGTCATCGAACATAGAATCGCAAATACCTGGCGCTATAGGTATTTGCTGCACAACCTTCCTAAGCGTTTCCTTACTTGGAAGACAAAATATATTACTCATAAATTTATAACTTTTTGGACTTTTTTTTTATATACAGCTAATGCAAATGCTTTGTCTTCCAATCTAAAAATACGCTTAAACTTATTGCAATTTGCGTTTCTAAAATTGGAAATGATAAATTCCTGAGCTGTGGTGCTCAGGGTTTGTAATATTTCAACATTACCTGTACTCACCATTTTCTTCAATTCTTGAAGGTGTCCCTGCAAATTGACATTTCTGCTTTGCAATCAGCGTGTTGACTTCTTGAGGGCTGTAATGATGTCATACAGCCTCTTCTGCTTCGGCTCCAAATGCTTCTGGCGCGACAAATCCAATACTGTAAGTAATGCTAGAAGCAAACACTAAACCAAACCATGCTCAAACAAACCAAATGAAGTAAATCCATGCATTTTCAGTTTTGTAGCAATTCAATTGATTTGATGGTAATACCGAGGAAAAAAAGAATGAAAACTGAGGAAAGAATAAAGAATGATGAATTTAATATAAGGATTAATAGAATTAGAAAGGAAAAAAGCAATTAAGTTTCATAAACATTGAAAGTGAGAAGCATACCATCACCAAGGAAGTAGGTAACTTTATTTTTCTGCATGATCATTAAATCAATTGTTATTTGTTACAAAACTAAATTATTCAATTTGAAAATGTATAACTTCCACCAATTACCATAATCAAAATTATATAGAGTACATGGATATAGGAAAAATTTAAACTATGTTAAAAATATAGTTTAAAAGAAATATCATAGAAAAATAAAATATTTATGCGAACCACCATCAAGTTCATTTCCAAGTTAAATTAATTGTGAGAGTCATCTTCAAATTTTAATTCCAATTCAAATTTTAATTCCAATTTTTAATTCTAATTCAAAACTCTCATAAGTCCTCATGACATTCAGTTTTCATATATTACACCAAACCACTGTCAGAACTAGCTGAGATATTTAACCCTTTCGGCACTAGTGCCGTCTATTGGCCACAGCCACAAAACCTTCTTTTGAAACTATCACTCTAAGCTACACTATTAGTTTCGTCATTTACTTTAATTTTGTAATATTGGAATATATTATTTATATCAAGGTCGCTTAGTTTAATTAATATATTGTCATAAAATAGATATGATTTTAAAACGTCAACTACCAAGCCTGTTATGAACACCGCAAAACACCCTCTGATAGAAAACGTTCTTCTACCACAAAAATATAATTGCGGTCAGCTCTTCTGTACCGAAAGGGTTAATATAAAACCGTTGAAAGTGATTATTCTCATGCATGGCGGATTCTGAAGTGCTAATACCTCTATTCACCACATTACACTTGTTTCATTCTTCGACATGTAACAAGAAAGGAATGCATGTTTCGTTCAGTGATATGTGACGTAACAAATGCACGTATACCTTTGCTATTTTTATGAAAAATTAGAAAGCAGATTAAAAATTCCAGTAGTTTCTTCAGAATAACATAATGTAACAATAAAAAGATATGTGTATCTTTATAAAATAATTCCGATTGAACCAAAAAGCTATGTAACGTGGGTCTAAAATGTACTTTGATATTTGCATATGCTGCAGTGTACATTTTGCGCATGGTTTTTTGACCGCGACTGTATATGCAGTTACAGACTGTGTAGTTTTACATTTGTAAAATATAGATGTACAATATTTCAACAAATATTGCATTTCATATTGGACATCTAGGGTGCCCCTTTTTTGCACTGCACTGCATGAGGTAGCTATGAGCTATTATTACCCGCGAAAGAGCGACGATAGTTATATGTCCCCAAAAAACATTTAATGTTAAAAATACCAAATACTTGTTATCCTTCCATAACAATTTAAAACTTCGATTAATTGACATGCATAACAAAAAACATTTCTTTATGTGTTATGAAATTGTCGCTGGCTCGGGTAAAGGATACACGGTACGCGCCTCGCGCTGCGCTCTTGTTTAACAATTACTTGGTACGCAGACGCTACCGCGTCTCCTGATGTTTCCATGTCTGGCGTCGTTAGTAATGAATGTTTTACGACGTAATTAACGATGTTAACTGAAAAAGTAAGCTACGATAGTTTACTCAGTATTTTTAAAAATAATTTTATTGCATTATCTTTGTATTATTTTCTTTCCTTTAGTACTACTCAATACAAGGTCCCAGTCAGACCCAGTTTCCATGCAGAAAACGCGATAGTCAACTGTTTGGCGTCACACGCTTGTTCTGTTTTACGCACGCAATTAGCGCTGGAATTACATATCAAGCGGAGTTACGACCAGGTAAGCTACGATTGTTTACGTAACAATACAGTAAAACCTGTTTTTGTGCGGTCCTTTTTTATGCGATTTATTTTGTGCGGTATATGAATTCCATCGGTGTTGGCATTATACACTGTTGCAAAGTTTTCTATCAGTGTGCACATGTACACTACAAAGCGCTGTTCGGCTCCAGACGCTATATGTTCATTTGTTATCAGCAGAATACGTATCACAAGAAGATGCGCGTTTTGGACTACGACGAGCAGCAGTAAATTATGTGCATTTTGAAAATTTCTCCATGAGTAAAATGAGAAATTAATTTTTTTTTTAACGTTTCCATGTATAATTTAATTATTACTTTTGTTTGAAAGCACTTTCTCAGTGTTTCGTAAATCTTTGATATATTTTCGAAGCGCGACTTTTTCTATGCGGTCCCTATCCACTGCATAAAAAAATTTGTTTCTAATATGTTGTAGAAAATTATTTGTTATAAGTGTTTGTGAAATTTCTGAATATTTTTCTTTTTGTGCGGTTTCTTTTATGCGGTCCCTATCTACCGCACAAAAACAGGTTTTACTTTATAAGTAATTTAAAATGAATTACAACTTACAAGAGAATATTGAACCGATTAGAACTTTATCTATGGTTAAAACTAACAATACTTGAGGGATGCGATGTCCTTATATGTATAGTGGCTGATCTCCACATTGTAATAAAATATTCAATATCAAAGTACCTTACTAATGATAACATTTGTATCTATCTTTCAGATTTAAAGTTTACTTGCTGTTTGTGAATAATTGGACTACTTGCAAAAATTTACAATTGTCTACAAATGTACCAGAGTGTTTGTTTTGTGTTTACCTTATCACAAATTGCAATTTATAATATGCATGTTGATTATTTTATATTGACTTATATCATTACAATTTAACTCTCTAAATACATTCTAAAGAACTTCCAAAACTAGGATTAAAACATAATCTAAATTTCATTTGTGTCTCTACAACCATTGCTGCTCATATAAGTATTTATTTGTAGTTTTTAGCACTTTGAGATGGACATCTTACCAGGTCGTAGAAAAGGCTCATATATATACATATATGACAGTTATATATATAACATTGACTGCCGCAACAAAAAAATATTCAGGTGTCATATGAGGTACAGTGATGGATGCAAAGGTATAGTTATCAAGATCGATGAAAATTATGTTCTTAAAGCAGAACATAACCACGACCCTGAAGAGCTAGCTGTTGAAATACATAAGATGAAGGCAGAAATGTTTTCCATGTGCCGAGAAACATCTTTGCCTTTCAAAGATATTTTTGATACAGTGTGCAGGAGGTTTGTTTCTTATATTCTTACACAATATTACTTACGTTTCCTTTTCTTTTACTACTTCTAGCAAATTCCAGTCACTAATTAATATTTCTCTGATATTTTTTAATTATATCTGTAACACTACTTGTTTAATGACACTGATGAAGAGGAGCAGTAAAGAAAATCGTTGAACACTTAACTTTTCTTCTAGTAATCCTCGTGCTGCGGTGCAACTATCATATGTATCCCTTAAATCAGTAATGCAGAGGGCGAGAGCACAATCAAAACCTCCATTACCGCGAACACTTGAAGATTTTAAGAGTTGTTTGGAGAATGATGGTGCTCTAAAAAGTATCTATAAGGGTTGCGTTATTGATGAAGACGGTAACATGGCATTCTTCTTTAGTACAGAAAGTTTATTGAAACAACTGTCTGATTCGACGGAAATGTATATCGATGGTACATTTGATGTAAGTATGCTTCGTAGATACATAGAAAATGAATTAAAACTTCTTTTAGAAACAATATTATTAAATTCAAAGTCATTTATGTGTCTTCTTTCATATAGCTTTATGTAATTATATTTGCTCAACTTAAGATAAACTCTTTACTATTATTTTCGTTACAGCTTGTACCACATACTCCATCGTTTCGACAGCTATATAGTATACATGTAAGGTACATGGACAAGGTGAAGTATTAGAAATACAGTGTAAAAGAGGAGTTGAGACATTATTTTAAGATGTATTATCCGTTTAGGGAATACCAGTACTCTTTATACTGTGCCAAAACAAGAAGAAAAAATTATACACAGCACTGTGGCAGAAACTTACAGAATTAGCGCCGGGTTTGCAGGATAAATTACAATTTATAATGAGTGACTATGAAAGAGCCGTAATAACTACATTAACAGATCAATTCCCAAATGCTTCTCAACATGGGTGCTGGTTTCATTACAAACAAGTAAAGAAAAGCATCATTCATAAAGATTATTCAGTTTATTTCATACTTCTTAGTCTTTCTCATTCCTTGTATTCTATTTTTCTTATTGAAAGAATAATTTAAAGGCTATCGGGAGAATATTGTTATTACAGGCTATTATCAGAAAATGGCGAACTTTGAAATTAACAAATACGTCTAGCGAGTTATTAAGAATTGCAATGGCAGTACCATTGCTGCCTCACCAGAAGTTTCAAGAAGCTTTTGCTTATTTACAAAAAGTAGCTGATGACCTGTCTCTGTTGTATCCATCAATTCTACAATTTGTGTCGTACTTAAGACTTACGTGGCTTCCCATGGCGTCCAAAGTATCTGTTTATGGTTGTCCATCTAGGACAAATAATATTGTGGAAGCATTCCACAGTAATCTGAGAAGAAAATTTAGAACTGCATATCCTAATCTTTGGGAATATCTAGGTATTTATATTTCAATTCATAAAAATGGTAAGCCTGAAAAGTAAACCTGATTTCTTTTCCTTTTCTCAACTTTCCTTTATTATTCACAAAAAGTGATTGATTATGCTAAAATTGTTTTCTATCTCCCAATTATGAATATTAAATTCTTAATCTTTTATTATTATGTGATCCTCAATTTAACAAAATGCTTTGCAGTGTACAATGTTTATCATGCCTGCTTTGTCGTCCATTTCTTCTGTGTAAAAGTTTTTAATATGTTATTTATTAGTCTATTTCATAGAAACAATTTTTTCAAGATATTCTTACTATATTTTCAAATCTGCACATTTGTTTTTTTTCAGAAAACCTTTCAAAATGCTTATTAGATAAGGAAATAGATTTGCAACGACTTAGACGTGGATTACAGATTAGTCGTCCACGATCCCGTTTTGATCGGGAAAGATACAACAGGATATAAAAGGCTCAAGAAGATTTGATGGCTGGACGGTACATAATTTTAAATTTTCATTATTTTAGGAATTCTATAGAACTTTCATAACTACAGTATATCAATGACGTCTGTTCTATAGGTTACCTGTTGATCAGTTTCTCCGATCCTTTCTACATTCTTTAGAGACAGAGTGTCATGCAGCTGCGGTACATGAAACTGATAAAGGTAATTCTTTTTTGTATATTTTTACATATAATCTTGACAATCACCGCTCTGAAATAAGGAACTTAAATCTGTTTCTTGATTTGGGTTTTATATTGAATTTGTACATTATTTTCTTTAAATTTTCCTGCCATATTTTTCATACAATTTATTCATGTGCATGTTTTTTCTATTATACGTGTAGAGGAGAAGCATGAAGTAGACGATGAACAACTTCCTGCACATTTATCTGCTGTTACATGTGAGTATCTTATATTAACACTTGGCATGCGGGCAACGTATTTGTACGCTTTCTGCCGTCTATCGCTGGAGCGCCGGCAGTGTTGGCAGCCTGGCAAGATGAAATTATGTGCTCAGGGCCGTGAAATTATAGTAAATTTAAAAAAATTATCGTACAAAATTAAAATCTTGAATTTTTTGATTAAAGAAACTCTTGCGAATGAAAAAATTAATATTTATTATCATTTTATATTAAAGAACTTGGTTATTAATAAAGAAAATAAATTTTTGTTTCTGAAAGAGTATTTTTTTGGCGCTAATTTCAAATTTTCTCACAGCTTAAGTAATGTTAATTAACACTTAAACATCGCCATCACAAAGAATAATTATTTATTCACACATAACATCAATAAATAATTCAATTTTTCTTTTAATAAACATTATATATTATATAATAAATAATAAGTATATCTATTTAAAATTTTTAATATATATGAAGTCATCTTCTGACTCTGAATCAATCAATTCTGATTCCAAATTACGATTAAACTGACTAGTTTCAGTATTGCCATTTAAATCAATAGCTTTGGATTGATTATTGCATTTTTTGCGTTTTCCACAGTTTTTGGGATAAAGAACACTTTTGGTCATTTTTCGATAATCCTCTTCCATTGGCTCAAAAGATACACAATCATTACAAATTCGTTGTTTTGATAACAAGTAAGGGTGTGCAGGCTGTGCCATGTGCCGGGTACCCGACGCCTCGGGTCGGGCCGAAGAAAGTCGGTCGGGCTCGGGCGGGTACCCGACACACTCGGGCCTAGGGGAACCCGACTGATTTCGGGCGGCCCGACTGGTCTCGGGCCGCCCGACTAGTCTCGGGCCGCCCGACTGATCTCGGGTATTTCGTCTGCTTCGGGTCAAGATGGCGGACTCGAGGCTGTTCGGTGTAACTCTACGCTGCATGAGCGTGTCTCGCACTGAATCGCCGGTATCATGGAGCGTGAGAGTTACACCGAACAGCCTCTAGTCTGCCATGTTGGCCCGAAGCAGACGAAATACCCGAGATCAGTCGGGCGGCCCGAGACTAGTCGGGCGGCCCGAGACCAGTCGGGCCGCCCGAAATCAGTCGGGTTCCCCTAGGCCCGAGTGTGTCGGGTACCCGCCCGAGCCCGACCGACTTTCTTCGGCCCGACCCGAGCCCGACGAGCCGGGTATTTGCACACCCTTAATAACAAGATACCATTCATGGTAGGTGTAACCATTTTGTTCCTGGTTTTTGTTTTTGCCAAATTTATCGCACTAAAAATGCGGTCACACGTTGCATTCGAGTGGGGAAGAGAAATCACTTGTAAAACAAACTTCGACAAGTTTTTGAATGAATAATACAGTTGATCACCTTCTCCACAATTTAATAGGTTGTGCCAAAAGATATCTATGTCATCATCAATATTTATATGAACAGGAAGCTCGAATTCGGGTAATTTTCTCCACTCATTATCAATTAGTTGTTTTTCATGTGATGAAACTAAACGAGGTAGTGCATCCATTAACGGAAGTAGAGTTGGAATTGATCTTGTTTTTTCAGACATAGCATTTGATGGTTTGAATGCAGACATTTTCTGAAGAATAATATTATTAAAGTCAAACCTTTTTTTAATTTCAGAGCAACTCGTACTGATAAATTGAATACAATTAGTAAAAAAATCTTTTTTAAGATTTTTATTACATTCAATTTCGGTTCTGTTTAAATAATTTGCTACCTTTACCCCTAAGTATATTTGAGTTTGAGGTAAATATTGATCTCTATTGAACGGATCTAAATCTTCAATGCTAGTTCGGTTCACATAATTTCGTTCCATGTAACATTTTAACAATTCTTTGTATGTGCCACTGACTGACTCATATAAAGTAGCAATTGTAGGTTTCTCTGATTGGAATAATTGATTAAGATCAGTAAATTTGGGTAAAACCCACTCCAAGAACAAATAGTATAATTCAATAAGAGGATCTCTTAATGCATGTGCAATCTGAGCAACGGAATGTAACCTTTCTGATATTAATTTTTCAGTAAAATATAACTCTAGTGCTTTCCATTGTTCTATTACTCGAGATACTACGGCATTCAATGAAAGCCATCGAGTTTGTGCAGGATGAAGCATTTTGTGGATTCGTAAATCCAAAAAAACTTGAAATTCGTGTTGACGTTTAGAACTTGCTTTGAAAAAATTATATATATTCCGTGCTAAATCCTCGCATCCTCTTGGAAGAACTTTGCATGCTTCACTTGCACATAAGTGCAATGAATGGCAGATGCACTTGAAAATACAAATACCGGGACAAGATTCTTTAAAACGGCTTGCCACCGAGTTATATGATCCCATCATAGTGTTGCATCCGTCAGACGCAAACCCGATCACATTTTCAAAAGACAAACCACGATCTTGGAATGATTTTGTTATACAACTAAATAAATGTTCTGCTGTAGCTGCTTCAACCTGTGAATCTGTTTCAAAAACCTGGCAAAGATCCCAAAAATTACTGACAACTTGACCTTTTTCTTCATCGTAGAACCTGTTAATATCATACATATAAAAAGATTAAATTTGTAAGAATGCATGTAAATATGAATAATATTTATTATTTTAAAGAATAGAAAATAACCTAACAACTATGCACATCGTTTTTATAGCTGCAACATCCGTTGACTCGTCTATCAGTATACTAAATTTATTGTTTTTCAATTTTTGACATAAGATTTCCTTAACTGACTCTCCGAAAACATTTTTAATCACAGCTTTAGAAGTAAGTATATTCACTCCCTTCGATAGATGAAAGACGCCTTTATATATAATAAATATCTATGAGCGCCACTTAGTGAGTAAAACAGGTAGCGCGATTTGTACTTTTTTGAATTTGTTAAGCAAATGTAGGTAAACGATATAAATTTTTTATGGTAAGGAAATTATAGTAGATTTTTCTATTATAGTTTATACATTATGTTACATAGTACTTTGAATGAATTTATGTGACATCTACTATAATTATCGTACGGTTGCCAACACTGAGCGCCGGTCACGTAAAAATACGTATTTGGTGGATTTGTGGTGGATACTCGCTAAACACCACAAATCTACTAAATGCGTATAGTTGCATGTATGTGTGTTATTTGCGTTGCTAGGCAACGCTTTGAATTTTTTTTTCCCCATAAGTTATGATTGTCGAGTTTCTCGGTCTTTTGCTGAGTTATTTCGTCTTCAATCGAATTCCTAGCTCCAGAACGTACAAGTCTTGTTTTGTCAATTTGAAACTTGGTTTTTTATTATTGATTACAAAATTGTTATTGTATGTATGATAGTGATTCTGAAAGTCAAGATAGCGAAGAAAGCGACGATGATGACATTATTCCACGTTCTCGAGTGCTCAACCGAAGAAGTTTCGTTTCGAAAAACAAAGTGGCTTTCGATTTATTGCGATTTCAGTGAATGACCAAACTCCCGCGAGATTCACGAAAAGCGGCCGCTGCAGTGCAAGTCCGCGGCGAAGTTGCCCGCATGCCAAGTGTTAATAATCTACATCTTGATAATTTGGAAATAACAATTATGTCCAAATAATTCCATTTTTATGTTGATTTGATGATGATAATGATAATATTAACAATAATAATAATTTTATTTTATTTCCGAATATAAAGTGAAGAAAATTGGAAAAAAGCAAGAGATGAATAGTTTTAGATTGCTTTATACATACCGTGCGGCTCCACGGCCGTGTCACCTAGGAGGTAAGCCTGTTTTGGCAGAGCCTGATTCGCCAGGCGTCAAGCGTCATGCCTCTTGTCACATGTACACGAAGGCACTTGACGTTCTACCTCGCGATTCGTTAAAAGAGCTACACATACAAATCGAACTAAAAGACGAAAAGAGAGAACGCTGCAGATCGAAGCAAGGGAGACAACGCGATTTGGGTGGCGACAGTGAGGACATCGGCGTAGGCACCAGATTTCTAACATCTCTATAGTGAAAACAGAATAAACTCCGGCAGAATTACCCCCACCACATGGGGAGATTTTCCTTGATGAACCGAAGCGCGCGACGAGACAACAATGTAATACAATGTCTCGCTCCTCCAGACAAACTAATAAGAATATTTGAATGCTACGACTTTGTCGGGTGCTTCCTTTAAGAGGCTGAGCGAGTGGACTCCAAGAAACAAAATGGTACGAATAGGCGGTTGAAAACGAGAAGCTCCGCCGCCCAGGTGACACGGCTGTGGAGCCGCACGATACATATATTACACAATCTAGAACTAAAAGTAAGGCTCATATATTTTTGATTACAGTATATGATTATCCCAGATAACATTTTACTTATACTGTAGAAATTGATCAAAGTTGAGTAGTTCAAGAAATATTACTTTATAATTTAATTATACATATTTACTTATATTTAATTAAACATTACTTTATATTTTCCGTGATGGATATGAAGGTATTTTGCCATCTTTATTTGTGATTGAATTCACTTCAGTAACATGCAATTTTTATGTCATCTAGTGAACACTGCAGAACAAATTTCTGTACAATCAAGTGACACATCATTCCCTGCAACTACTGGCGACAACATTTCAAATCCAGGTTGTATGCTTTGTTTGGAATCTAAACCATTTTTTCTCTTTTATAAAGTAATGATCATTCTTACTCTCTAGGGCAGGCTGTTGAATTAGTTACACGCCGCGAGCCTTTTCTGAGTCGCTCCGCCTGCTTCTCCTTCCCAACAATTTCACCCAACCAGGAACGACTTGCCAGACTCGGCGTATTACACGAGTATAGTGGCGCTTTAGGGCGCTATTCGCCTCTGTTCGCTCGCGCTGGAAAGACGCCGCGCACGCCGATTACGGGAAAAAAAATCGATGCGCGTATCCCGTCGACTGACGTTATCTGTCAACGAACAGTTTCAGATCGCGTCACATGGCGTTTAGGTTAAAACAAAAGTATTACTGGTAAAAAAGTATGCTCAGATATGTCTTGAATTAAATGCGATTAAGAGATTTTAATGTTTTTGGACTTCCGGCGGTGGTTTGGCAGATTCGGCAGAGAATAGTGACAGGAATACCATTGAAAAACTTATATTGTATCTCAAAATACCAATGGAAACATTGAGGGTATCTAATTTAAACAACATAAACATATATTTCTATTTGTGAATATATGTTTTCATTCAATGTAGATATATATTTCTGTACAAACAATGAAGTTTTCCTTCAAGTAAAGATGAGGAAATAAATAAATAAAAAAATTAGTATTGCATCGATATTATCTCCACAATATTATGAAACTTTTATATATACATATAACATTTTCTTCTAAAATAAATGGTTCTTCTGTGCATACATTTATACACACAACCATACATACAACAATCATAACGATAGTTTATTAAAATTATATCCAGTAATCTTGAATTTGTTACCTCTTGTTTCTTTAATTCATATGTATACTAAAGAAACAGTTGTGTTACGATCTAGCACGCGCACGTATAAATTAATTTCCAACGCAAATAATTTAAAAATACGGCGACAGCAAAACGTTAGCTCTCGCGTCAAAGAATACATTGTTGCCGACACGGTCAACTTAGCAATAGATTTTAACCGTTTGAGTGTCAAGCAGCGAAAACGCGCTTCTTTCGTTTTGTATCGAGGAATGCAACAAAGTTAAATTTCAATGTTTTTCTGCTAACAATCTGTTAATCGCATTTAATTCAAGACATATCTGAGCATACTTTTTTACTAGTAATACTTTTGTTTTAACCTAAACGCCATGTGACGCGATCTGAAACTGTTCGTTGACAGATAACGTCAGTCGACGGGATACGCGCATCGCTTTTTTTCCCGTAATCGGCGTGCGCGGCGTCTTTCCAGCGCGAGCGAACAGAGGCGAATAGCGCCCTAAAGCGCCACTATACTCGTGTAATACGCCGAGTCTGGCAAGTCGTTCCTGGTTGGGTGAAATTGTTGGGAAGGAGAAGCAGGCGGAGCGACTTAGAAAAGGCTCGTGGCGTGTAACTAATTCAACAGCCTGCTCTAGGGACATTAATTGCTCAAGAAGACATTACAAAATCACATAGCAACACCTCAATAGATTCTGCATGTTATACAGTAGTTGCAGAAGAAGTCTCTGCACAACCCAATGACATATTAGTGCTCCCAATTTCTGCTGGCGAAAATGTTTCAATTCTAGGTGACCATTTTGATTATACATGTTGTTTAAAGTCTGAACTTCTATTATAAAATAACCATTCATACTTTCTGAATGGAAGTAACGGTATCCCAATATTTCAATTGAAAGATACAATTTTGTCTTAGATTGCACTTATATACCTTATTCAGATTCAAGAAAGTTTCATGTTTATCAGAAGTATTTATGTAAACATTTTTATATCAAAGTCCTTTAATGTAGATTGTAGAATATCACAGATTTTCATGAACATTTTTTTTTAGAGGATGCTTCAGAATGTATTTACATTGTCCCAGAAGATTACGATAATGATATAAATGAAGGTATACTAGAAGTTAACGATGTTCCACGACTTCTTACAAACGCAATAGATTTTCCAAAGAGTACAGAAGGGAAAGGATTATGTTCCATTTGCCTGATAAATTTGGCAAATAAAATATTTATACCATGTGGACACCTATGTTGTTGCGAGGAATGTACCTCAAACTACACTTCTGAACTTTGCCCACTGTGCCGAAATTATTATACTCATTGCGTAAGGGTAATTACTACGTAAACATTTTCCTGTGTCGGGATAATACCAAAGCTTATATAACACAGTATTATAATAATATTAATTCTATTTATGTTATATTTTATAATTTATGAAGTGTTAAGTACTGCAAATATCATTAAGTGTGTAGGCATTCAAATGTAGTCCCCACAGAGTAGAAGAGTAACATTTCTTTTATATAAATGAAAGGCGATGCATATATTTTATTTTCAATTCATATGTAAATAGAATGTCTTTATCCGTCCTATCAGGGTGATGAACACTAACCTTTAAAAATACTGATTCAGTATACGCTGTCCAAAAGTTGAACCATCCATAGATGGTATATTTTTTACAAATGTTTTCATAGTTTAAGTAAGCTTAGTACAATATCTTACATGCGATCTCTCTTTTCCAATCTGTGATAATGAGTAAACGTGATAGACTGCGCATAAGGTAGCAATAAAGCGTTAGCAAGCTTAATGATGATTCAGTAATAAAATAGATGCGCCAAATGTGATAAATTGGTCATCTAATACTAATAAAGTGATATTGAGCTCAACGGCAACAGCCTTCTAGTTACAAATAAAATATTGGTAGTACAAAGCTAAACTGCGTTAGAGCAATCGATATTATTAAATGTAGCATGTTTATGTTTTCAATAGTTTACATCTATTAGGTATAAGGAAAAGTTCTGTCGTTTTTGAACACGTGCACTTTTATGCGTTGTCTTTCCTCAGTAAGAATTCTGATCCGACTGAAACCAATTTAAATACTTAGTTTAGTATATGATTGATGATTTATATACATTTTTTTGTATTTTAGTCAGTTTTTTAAACTTGTAAATCTCTTAACATGAGTGAAGAAAAAGTGCACTTACGTCATTACATGTTGTATGAGTTGCAAAAAGGGAATAACGCTATGGAAGCAAAAAAAAACTTGTGTGACATGTTTCGAGAGGATGCAGTAACAGTTCAAAAATGTCAAAGATGGTTTGCGAAATTTCATTCGGGTGATTTTTCTTTGAAAAATGAACCCAGATCAGGAAAGCCGTCGCAGTATGATCAGGACAACCTAATATTATGTGTAAGGGAAAATTCTGTCGTTTTTAATTCAAATGGCATCCAAACAGAGATTTTGGACAGGAAGCTAAGTCTTTTAATGTGATCCAAAGCAGTAGTCTGATGAATTTCATACTTGAAGCCCATTTCTGTTGAAGTTAACGTGGGATTTGTCTTGATCATACTGCGATGGCGTTCCTGATTTGGGTTCATTTTTCAAAGAAAAATCACCCAAACAAAATTTCGCAAACCATCTTTGCCATTATCGAACTATTACTGCATGCTCTCCAAACACGTCACACAAGCTTTTTTTTGTTTCCATCGCGTTATTCCCTTTTTGCAACTCATACAACACGCAATGTCTTAAATGCACTTTTTTTCACTCACGGTAGGAGTTTTAAAAGTTTAAAAAAACTAACTAAAATTACGAAAAATGTGTATAAATCATTAATCATATACTAATCTAAGTGTTTAAATTGGTTTCAGTCGGATCAGAATTCTTATTAAGGAAAGACAACGCATAAAAGTGCACGTATTCAAAAACGACAGAACTTTCCCTTATACCTAATATATTCAGTTGTATTATTTGTATTATTAACTAAAAAAATTGATATTCTTGTCTTGTATGATTAAAAACCAATACATGAAGTACGCTTACACTTAAAGTAACCATAAATTCTATATAATAATAATTATAAACGAAATGTATATCGTTCGACTTTGTACGTTTTATTATTTTCTATAATATGGTATTATTTGAATAGTAATAAGAAATTACTACATAAAGAGAAGTTTATTAAATATGCTATTACAAGCTGCACCACCCATTGAAAATATCCGAAACAGAAATTAAGTGTTTAACCCTTTGCGGACGGAGGCATTTTTGAATATCGAGAAACAATCAATTATTTAGCGATGAAAAAACACTTTTTCATCGGAAAGACAGCCTGTTAATGTATACAAATTGAAATTTACTCTTTGTAAAATAATATTTCAACGATTATATTTTAATTTTTCAACTCTAACCGTTTATATATGCACCGACAAACTATAACCAATTATTTTCTCAGTGTGGATATATTCGCCCGTCGTCCGCAAAGGGTTAATAGTAATGACGCAGAAAGCAGTACAACGTTAGTTATAGTTTTCCATAAAATTGCTGGAAATGGATTTCCTTAACGTACAATTAATTATTTATTTTAATCTTCATGGTCTATTAATACTTTCTGGAAGCGTTAAAAAATTTGAAAAAGTTAAAAGAATACACTTAATTTTTTAGTAGACATTCGGGTGTATTTTTATCAAGTTAAAAAATAAAAAAACTGTTCTTGTCGGCATTTCCCTCATAGGGTGACCTATCTAGGGTTAATTATTCCGGAAAATATCGAGTTTTGTGAAAAAGCGTTAGTACGAAAGTGGATTGAATTATAATTCTCTACTTTTTTGTTAGGCAAGTTTTTTTAACAACTAGTATATTTTTCTAGATAAATACCCCCTTGTTCGATACCAAATTGCTAATAACTCGAAATTGAGGTCGAGTCCGAAATTTGTTTATATTTACTTTTCTGATCTCTACGATCAGAGGTAACGTATTTTAAAATTAGTTTCAGTAATTAAAGTTTATTCACGGTTTCACGGTCTTCCCGCCAATTTTCAAGCGTTGGCGCCGAAAATTCTTTAGCTGCACGCCTGTGCTTCGACGAAGCTATACATGGTATCACAGATTTTTTCTCAAAATGAATTAATACCGCAGAATGTTATTTAGAGCATCTACACTCGTGGAATTTGTCAGTATAAACATAGTCATACAGATATTTCCGCGCCAGGGACGAAAATTGACGGGAAGACTGCGAAACAGTCATTAAACTTTAATTATCGCAAATAAATTTCCCTATTTTCTGTATTCTCTTAAGATCGTAAGAAACTGTCGATTATTGATGTACGTAAATAATGGCCTGCTCCGTTTTCGTACGCCGACATAATCCTGAAGCATGAACGATCATGCTCGAAAATATTCACGTGCCGCTCCCTCCTTACATGGATTCACTAGTCACGTCCCTGCAAACATCTAGGAGCTCGCGGCGGCTTGCGATTACCACCTGAATGCAGTGATGCCAGAACGAGGGATTTTTCCCACGCATGCGCACTACCAAATCCTCAGTAATGTATATACTTTACTCAAATATGGGGTATCGTTAGACCCCCGTGACAATTTAAATACGGTAGAAATTACAGGAACAGGACATTTTTAAAAGGAATAATATATTTACGTGTAAATAAATAAATATATGTTTTCTTATTATTTTGCATATCTGCAGCCGATTTATTAAATGAATACCAACATTTGTTGCGAGAGTAAGGAAAACTGCAGAAAACGTCCAGAGTTTTGGACGTCTTTGCGCGTGATGGTCGCCAAATGTTGTTAAATAATAAAAAATCTGGCGACGAGACCCGGGCCTCAAAGAACGGTAAACTTTTGTTTCGTTTCGAACGCGCTTTTGTCTCCGTACGAAGGAACAGTCACTCTGATATACTAATATTGCACTACGATTAAGGGTGTGCAAATACCCGGCTCGTCGGGCTCGGGTCGGGCCGAAGAAAGTCGGTCGGGCTCGGGCGGGTACCCGACACACTCGGGCCTAGGGGAACCCGACTGATTTCGGGCGGCCCGACTGGTCTCGGGCCGCCCGACTAGTCTCGGGCCGCCCGACTGATCTCGGGTATTTCGTCTGCTTCGGACCAACATGGCAGACTAGAGGCTGTTCGGTGTAACTCTCACGCTCCATGATACCGGCGATTCAGTGCGAGACACGCTCATGGAGCGTAAGAGTTACACCGAACAGCCTCTAGTCCGCCATGTTAGCCCGAAGCAGACGAAATACCCGAGATCAGTCGGGCGGCCCGAGACTAGTCGGGCGGCCCGAGACCAGTCGGGCCGCCCGAAATCAGTCGGGTTCCCCTAGGCCCGAGTGTGTCGGGTACCCGCCCGAGCCCGACCGACTTTCCTCGGCCCGACCCGAGGCGTCGGGTACCCGGCACATGGCACAGCCTGCACACCCTTAACTACGATACAATATTTTATTCAGTTTAACGAAAAGCGCGGAAAAACGACTGGGAAGGGCCCCTTATGCGACTTACTGTTGCATAGATAGATACGTCTATGGAAATAATTCCCGCCGAGCTGTGACGTCAGCATGCGCATGCGCACGAAGGCTCACGCATGGGAAAAAATCCCTCGTTCTGGCATCACTGCCTGAATGTTTTAGCTGTTAAAAAGTAAGCCTTCGTGATATCGTTAGGACTACAGTGGAATTTACTTTGTAGAAGCGTGTCGCGTCAAGATGCCTCAATTTCGTTCATTAGCACTACGTCTCCGCGTGTCTCCTGTAATTCAATCAGTGCGTTTGTTAAACCTAAGCTTGACTCACGCTTTCATACATATTCCTCGTTCTCTAATTGCGTGAAAATTGCGATCGCGTTGCGTGCTTAAATTCAGAATCCTATAGCACGATATCACCGTGCTTTCGTTGACGAACGTGTTAGCATTATTTATCTTCTATAAACGTATAGGAGATAAAAAATGATGCCTAATAATCTCGTTCGGCAGCACGCTTAATTTTGTGCGACGACGCGCTTACAAGGCGTAGTACGATGGAGTTTGAGGGTGAATTTATCAGCGATACGGTTACAGTGCGTGAGTATTATCTGTTATCTGTTCCAAAGTAGTGAAATCGGTTCAGACTTCGAATATTGATTACCGGTGATGCTTCTGTACCATTGACTAGAAGTATCGCAAAAAAATGTATTGTGCTCTACTGTTGCAGGTAGAGGAACGAAGCATGTGCTGTTCAATGCTTTACGCGCATGGGAAAGTTATTACAGTCTAATCTAACGTGCATATTACTACGACCAACGTAAGAAAAACTTTCTTTTTGCAGGTGCTGCGTGGAAATGCTGCTGATGTGAGAGTTACTCTGTGATAATGAACAGTGATGTGAAGAGGCCTCGGTGGATTTCAGGTTATGTTACCTTATGCATTACGCTGTGGACTACTCTATAATTCATGTAGTTATAGCGGCATTGCTTGTTCCAGTGTTGCGTCTGAAATGTAAGAAGATAAGAATACGTACTGCGAAATTGCGAGAATTTAGACTGCGGTGGACGGTGTGACTGAGAGGCTATACGATAATAACAGCAGGACTGCGATTGTTATTAACCGTGCTCACTTACATATAGGGGCACATTCTACGTTGAATTCTGTATTCTGGTTAACTACAGTTTACTTTTGTTATCGTATTATTATTACTTGGAGAGGATGTAGCGTGTAGCTTTACGTATCATGTCAAGTAATGCTACGAGTGGATTTTGCTTGTGTAATCAATGCAGTACCGGGTGTGCTTCAGTTGTGATCGTGTAATGACAGAAAACTCTCAGAGAATATCGATAATATGTCTATGTCGTGGACAGATTACTGACGGAATAGAGTGAGACTGCGCTATCTGTACATTACAATGCTCAATATCTCACGTCTTGTATCTGAGACACTAGTATTCAGATTTCAACGTGGAAACTGTGACATGTAGGTGGTAACAGTGCGGGTACAGCTTGGAGCTTTATAAATATATTAGAGCGAACATTTTGTGCTGTATTTATGTGTATTCTAGTGGTGTATATACACATGTATGTAAGAGCGATGTGAGTAATAAATACACGGTACATTAATTCTTGGGAGTCATTTTATTATCATATGTAGCTCTTTAGCCATGTAATGAAACGAAGAAAGGCTGCGAAGGTTTAAGATAAAGACTTTAGAGCATTGGTTAATGTCGGTTAACCTTAATGTTGTCAAAGAGTATCCCGTAGAGGCTTGAAAACATATATTTATGTGCACATAACCTCACTGTACTAGATTAATGAAGTCTGTATTGTTGGTTAAGGATCCTTTTAACTGTTTAGGCTCAAATTATTTATTCTTGTCTGATGCAAACTTAATTAAAAAATTCTCCTGTCTGTAAAATTTATATTATAAATTTATTTGTTTTCATAATGGTATCTATCAAGGTTGTAGCTGTATTGAAATCTTTCGTCCTGAATTAATTTAGTGTGTGTATAAGTTAACGTTGAATAGGTACATTAGTGTAGATTTGAAAGGGAGCATTAGGTGAAAATGTAGGACATTTCGGAAAATTCATAGAATCAATTAAAGGTACATTGTCATTGACGAAAAAGTAACGTGTCGGTACCAATTTATTTTAGCACATGATAAATAGAAATTATTATTTGGTAGTGTTATTGCTGAATTACATGATGTATAATACCAGGGTAGGCAAGCTGCCGTGTATGAAAAAGGTCCGCAAACAGCGCCGCTTTTAGCTGAGCGGAGAACTAAAGGCATAAATTTATGTATAGCATACCTATCTATATCAATGTATATACAGTGATTAAATTCTAAAGTTGGCCTTGTTTTCTTTACAATTTTATTTTTAAATTAAAATAACAACGTTATGTTTCAATTAACTATTTTTTATTAACATTCACAATAAAAAAGAATTATAATATACATAGGTGTACATAGGAACACATACACTTTCTAACCTCTGTTTTCTAAGGGTGTGCAAGCTGTGCCGAGTGCCGGGTACCCGACGCCTCGGGTCGGGCCGACGAAAGTCGGTCGGGCTCGGGCGGGTACCCGACACACTCGGGCCTAGGGGAACCCGACTGATTTCGGGCGGCCCGACTGGTCTCGGGCCGCCCGACTAGACTCGGGCCGCCCGACTGATGTCGGGTATTTCGTCTGCTTCGGGCCAACATGGCGGACTCGAGGCTGTTCGATGTAACTCTCACGCTCCATGATACCGGCGATTCAGTGCGAGACACGCTCATGCAGCGTAAGAGTTACACCGAACAGCCTCGAGTCCGCCATCTTGACCCGAAGCAGACGAAATACCCGACATCAGTCGGGCGGCCCGAGTCTAGTCGGGCGGCCCGAGACCAGTCGGGCCGCCCGAAATCAGTCGGGTTCCCCTAGGCCCGAGTGTGTCGGGTACCCGCCCGAGCCCGACCGACTTTCGTCGGCCCGGCCCGAGCCCGACGAGCCGGGTATTTGCACACCCTTACTGTTTTCTTTACAGAAAATAACCGAACGTTTCTTCCTTTGTTTCATACTTAAAAAGGGAAACAACTTAAATTATAACAGTATTTTAATAATTATAATAAGTATAAGAACTATGAAATAAATAATAATTATGTCTAGAATTCTTTTGGCTACACGTTTTCGTCTTGAGCGATTTACTCGCGGTAACAGAATCACACCGATTCTCTCTTGCTAGTGTGTTTGAAATTCTTCAATTCGGTGTGTATGTGTGAGTAGCGTCACTATCGCCACCTGCTAGCTGAGCGGGGCGTAACTCGGAACCGCTGAGCCCATTACAGCTTGTCGACCCTGGTATAATACTAGTTGCTATACTTGTCACGTAGCTCTTTGTAATGATTTTATATGCATACATTTCGATTGCTCTGCATAACGTAACGTGACGTAAATATCTGGTTTCTAAGTATGCTTTTTTCAGTATTTTTAAAACAAATTCTCGTCTCCTTCGTAGCGCCCGATTAGGTTGCTGCTTAGTTTACGCGTTTCGTACCGCCTGGTGGGCGGGGCGTTAGGCGGTACGAGTCTGCGTCGCTGAATAGAATCACTTGCGTACCGCGCGACAAAATGGCTTCAGCTTATTTAACTCGATTCATGCGGTAACGGACGTCTGACTGTACTTGATGTATAAAATATGAATTACATGCGATTATCATTTAGACACCATACCGAATAGTAGGAATGTATTGTTACCGAACGGGCTGGCGAAGTTGATTTCTCTGGGTTTCAATTGTAAATGAATGTATCTCCGACTTATTGTTAATAAATGTAATAGCAGAAAATATTGAATACATATTTATCTAATATTAAAAAGACATTGAATCTCCATTTAATAGTTAAATATTTATCAAATACTTATTTTATATCTAGAGAGAAATATTTTTTACAGGGCTATGAAATATTTATTTTATCTTTAAAAGGAAATATCTTTTTCAACTTTTATTCCATATTCATTCCTCGGTAATTTTATATTTATCAAGACAGAAATTGGTCTATCCTCCATTACAGTAAAACCTGTTTTTGTGCGGTAGATATGGACCGCATAAAAGAAATCGCACAAGAAAAGAAATATTCAGAAATTTCATAAACACTTATAACAAATAATTTTTTACAACATATTAGAACAAATTTTTTTTATGCGATGGATAGGGACCGCATAAAAATAGTCGCGCTTGAAAAGTATGTCAAAGATTTATGAAACACTGAGAAAGTGCTTTCAAGCAAAAGTAATAATCAAATTATAGGTACATGGAAACGTTAAAAAAAATAATGTCTCATTTTACTCATGGAGAAATTTTCAAAATATACATAATTTACAGCTGCTCGTCGTAGTCCGAACGCGTATCTTCTTGTGATGCGTATTCTGCTGATAACAAATGAACATAGCGTCTGGAGCCGAGCAGCGTTTTGTAGTGTAAATGTGCACACTGATAGAAAACTTTGCAACATTGTATAATACCAACACCAATGGAATTCATATACCGCACAAAATAAATCGCACAAAACAAATCGCACAAAAATAAAATAGGACCGCACAAAAACAGGTTTTACTGTATTTGATTTTTAATTAACTTTAACCGAATTTCTACCATTTTTAAGCTCGAAAGTTAGTAAAAAATCGTACCGATAAAATTTAGAGTAGAAGAAATAAAATTTTGTTGAAAAGTTTGATTATATGCATTAATTCTTTGCTCGGTATTAGAATATAAAACAAAAATGCGCGTCCCTGGCTATTACTTAAGCATACAATTTGGGTTTTGCATTTTTATGTATAGTTTTTAAATACTTGGCCGGCCAGGTACGTCCTGCGTGATGTATAAGACTTCTTTGATTTATTGTCATTACGAAAAAGACAATTATTACGGCTGACTAAAGCTTGCTGCCCAAAGTCTACTTTCTGCAATTATATGGTTAAGAAATATGTTTACAATAACAATAGATTTTAATTAATTTAATACAAAAGCTATTAGACGTGTATACATTTTAACTTCTAACAAAACTTATGAAAAATAGGTTTATTTACCATTTTGTTTTTATTTAACATATTTAGTATTTATTTAACATTTATTTAAAAATGATTTAAAAAAAATGTAAAATGAATGTTCAGAAAATGTAACCTAAATATTCAGAAAATATAAAACAGCTATTTAAAATATGTAAAATGAATGTTCAGAATATATGCCCTAAATATTTAGAAAATGTAACATTGATGTTTAAGAAATGTAAATTAAATATTACAAGATTGTTGAGTCAATATTTGATAAATATATATTCAATTTTTAATTATTATTGAATAAATTGTTAAAAAAACCTAAGCCAGCAAAACTCTACTTGCGTAAAGGGGAGTGTTTTTTCCATATTTGGAATTTTTTATCGAAGCGTTGTCTAAATTAGATGCAATCTTCAGATGACACGATACACCGATAAAACGCGCCAAAATATTTATATATAAAGATATAGTTTGTCATACAAAGTATAACGCCATAAATTAAATAAAAAATATACAGGAAGATATGAAACTTACTGGGTTACAAAAAGTCCCTATAATGGAATGTACCTTTGTCGAATGGGACTTGTGTCGAATCGGACCTGTGCCGAACTCTGCTGTGTCGAATCGGACCTGTGTCGAACACTACTGTGTAGAATCGGACCTGTGTCGAACTCTGCTGTGTCGAATCGGACCTGTGTCGAACACTACTGTGTCGAATCGGACCTGTGTCGAACTCTGCTGTGTCGAAACGGATCTGTGTCGAACTCTGCTGTGTCGAAACGGATCTGTGTCGAACTCTGCTGTGTCGAATCGGACCAGTGTCGAACTCTGCTGTGTCGAATTGGACCTGTGTCGAACTTTGCTGTGTCGAATTGGTACGTGTCGAACCATGCCGTGTCGAATTGGGATGTGTTGAAGTGGGCGCCACTCTCCACAGCTATCGTGGA